>CM045910.1:6946090-9763590 GCA_025169955.1 Salix arbutifolia | reverse complement strand
TAATAGTAGTAATTTTAAATTAAAAACTAATGGTTTTTTTAAATACTTAAATTATTTTTTTTAGAAAAACCCAAGTATATATTTATGGGACTACCCTGTACTCCCTCTCTATATTATTTATTTGTCATTTAAAAGAAATACATAGCAAAAGACACGTTGGCCAAAAAGCGTCCAAAAAAAATTCAGCAAGAGCCAAAATTTTCTTAAAACAGTGGAGATGCAGAGGATCGAACCCTGCACCTCTCGCATTCAAAGCAAGCGTTCTACCAGCTGAACTACATGCCTGCGATGTTCCATTTCCTTAAAACTTTTAATTACATATTTATTGTACTATTCACATCCACAGTGAATTTGAGTCTAGAGCTACAGTAAATTGCTACAGTATTTCCACGAGCTCATTTAGCTTTATTTTCATTTTTTATTTTTTATTTTTTATTTTGTGTTTTGTCGGCAGAATTATTTAAAGTCTGGATGCTGGTACTTCATGGAGCTAGCACACCTTGCTAATAATATTTTTTATTTAAATATATTAAAATAATATATATTTTTAATTTTTTTTTAATATCAGTACATTAAAATTATTTAAAAAATTAATTTAAAATAAAAAATCATTTTTTGAAAATCATTTTAAACTTCAAAGTGTTTTTTTATTTAAAAATACATTAAAATTATATTTTTTATATTTTTAAAAAATAATTATGAACATTAAAATATTAATTAAAAACAAAAATAAAATTAAAAAACTTTCAATTTTTTTTAAATATTTTTCAAATAGTTTGCAAACGTGCCTTTAACAGCAGAATATCAGTGTCATTATCTACGAGAAGCTGACAAGTGGGTTCCAGCATTTGTGCAGTCTGAATAGACAATACTAGCGAATTTGCCCGCTCCGCTGGGCCTTTTTATATATGTAGAAAATTGATTGATTTTATAAATGTTGTATTTTGTTATTTTAATATTTAATTGGTAACATTGTAATTGATAAAATCTGCTAAAAATGGTTTTTTTCAACTAAAAAATGATTGAATATTGCTATTGTTAAAAAACTTTTGATAAAATTTGTTAGAAAATTTACTAAGAAGGTGAAATGATTTGTTAGAAACTTGTTGTCATGGAAACTCTGGTTAAAAAAAACCGGTTTTAAAAAAAGATTTGAACACGACGTTTATTAAAAAATAAAAAACAAATGTGAAAAAAAGGTTATCGTTTATTAAAAGAACCAAAAAAAGAGTATAAAATAGAAATTTAAATTCAAAGCTAAAGCCAAAGTTATATTTATAAGATTTATTAATCATATTATTATATTAAATGTATTCAAGAATACCGATATTAATTTTTTTTTGCAAGAAATCGTAGGTCATTTTTTTCTCTCTCTATATATTTTTAGGCGATAATATCCAATAAGTATTAAAACATATAATCAGTCTTACATATTTTATAGTGTAATCGAAATGGGAAGTGGGTCGTAGATTTTTTAATTGTAGATAATTAAGGTAAATTTGTCAAAACAATTTTATGAGTTGTCTTTTTCCTCTTGTAATATTAGATCTGACACATTATAAATAAAAATATTGTAATTTGTTTTTAGAAATAAGCCTCAAGTTTTTTGCATGCTATAATTACTTATCTGCCGTCTAAAAAAACAGTGCAATCGAAACGGGAAGTGACTCGAATATTTTTTAATTGTAGATAATGTAGGTAAATTTGTCATTTTTTTTAGTTGTATTTTTTGCCCAGTAATATTAGATATGAAATATTAAAAACCAAAATATTATAAATATTTTTTAAGAAATAAACTTTCAAAAACAGAGCACAAAATTAAAATTTGAAGATTTTTTTTTGAAAAGATTTATTCTTTGTATTATTATATTAAATGTATTACACTGTTGAAAAAAAAAAGGTAGATGTGCGCCGCGATGTATCGTAGCAAATTGCCAATGAATAGTGACTATGAGTCACGGGCTACAGTAGAAAACCGAGTTGTTTTAGCTCTTTAGGTAATAAAAGAAAACAATAATGAGCACAGGGATTATTCGCGGCGCGCTCAGTTGGCTAGGAAAAAAAATATACTTGGGAAAAAAGAACCGTGGTGCGTGTAAGCTGACCCGGACACCTTGGTTAAGAAAAAAAATGTATAAGTAGAAAAAAAAATAGGGAAAAAAATATATAAAAAAAGTTGATCCAGAGATTAGTCGTGGTGCACGTAAGTTGGTGTGGACACTTTAGTTATTTAAAAAAAACATTTTGTTTTTTGGAAAAAAATAAAAAGAACAACCAATTATTAAGATAATTCATTTTTTTTAACAAATTTTTTTTTGTTTGCAAAAAAAAAAAAACCAGTTATTAAAAAAAATCATTTTTTAACAAAAAAACATTTAAAAAAAATAGTTTTTAAAAAAAAACAAATCAGATTTTAAAAAAAAACAACAAAAACCAGTTATTAAAAAAAATTCTAAAAATAAACAATTTTTAAATTTTTTTTTTCTTTCAGTTCTTAAAAAAAAAATCACATTTTGGTGTCCAAGCGGTTTGAACTCGCGCGCGCCTGTGTTGGCAGCGCGCGGACAACCGCTCGGCCAAAGCTTCTGATATGTTATTTCCACCATAAAAAATACAAAAAGAGTCCTTGTGTAAAAAAAAATTATAAAAAAAAAGTGGATCTAGAGATTAGTCATGGTGCACGTAAGTTGCCTTGGACACTTTAGTTATTAAAAAAAAATCTTGTTTTTTGTAAAAAAATAAAAACAACAACCAGTTATTAAAAAAAAAATTAACAAAAAATACAAAATTTTTTTGTAAAAAAATAAAAACAACAACCAGAAAAGAACATTTAAAAAAAAAACAAATCAGATTTGTAATAAAAAACAACAACAACCAGTTATTAAGAAAAAACACTTTTTTTAAAAAAGAAACCATTTTAAAAAAAAAATTAAAAAAAACAATATATTTTTCAAAAAAACATGTTTTTTGAAGAAAACAGTAATAAAAAAAAAAGAAAAACATTTTTTTTAACAAAACAGTAATTAAAAAAAAAATTATTACTGTAATAAAAAAAAAACATTTTTAAAAACATGTTTTTTGAAGAAAACAGTACTAAAAAAGAAGAAAAACTTTTTTAAAAAAAAAACAGTAATTAAAAAAACTAAAAACAAAAAAAAAAGATTTATTACAGTAATAAAAAAACAGAAAAACATTTTTTTTAAAAAAAAAACAGTAATAAAAAAAAATCACATTTTGGTGTCCGAGCGGTTTGAACTCGCGCGCGCCTGTGTTGGCAGCGCGCGGACAACCGCTCGGCCAAAGCTTCTGATATGTTATTTCCACCATAAAAAATACAAAAAAAATCCTTGTGTAAAAAAAAAATTATAAAAAAAAGTGGATCCGGAGATTAGTCGTGGTGCACGTAAGTTGCCTTGGACACTTTAGTTATTAAAAAAAAATCTTGTTTTTTGTAAAAAAATAAAAACAACAACCAGTTATTAAAAAAAAAATTAACAAAAACATACAAATTTTTTTTTTTGTAAAAAAATAAAAACAACAACCAGAAAAGAACATTTAAAAAAAACAACAAATCAGATTTGTAATAAAAAACAACAACAACCAGTTATTAAGAAAAAACTTTTTTTTAAAAAAAGAAACCATTTTTAAAAAAATTAAAAAAAACAATATATTTTTCAAAAAAACATGTTTTTTGAAGAAAACAGTAATAAAAAAAAGAAAAACATTTTTTTTAACAAAACAGTAATTAATAATAATAAAAAAAACGTTTTTAAAAATATGTTTTTTGAAGAAAACAGTACTAAAAAAAAGAATTTTTTTTTTAAAAAGACAGTAATTTAAAAAACAAAAAAAAAGAAAAACGATTTATTACAGTAATAAGAAAAAAAAAATTAAAAAAAAAACAGTAATAAAAAAAAACCGATTTATTTTTAAAAACCAGTATTTTAAAAAAAAAGAAGAAAAAAACAGTAATAAAAAAAAAGAAAAAACGATTTTTTAAAAAAAACAGTAACTAAAAAAAAAGAAGATAAAACCAGTATTTAAAAAAAAAAAAAAAAACGAAATCAGAATTTCGTTTGAATTCGGCCACAGTAATAAAAAAAAAGAAAAACGATTTTTTTTAAAAAAAAGTAATTAAAAAAAAACAAAAAACGATAAAACCAGCAATTAAAAAAAAAAAAAAAAAAAAAAACGAAATCTGAATTTCGTTTCAATTTGGTGGCCTCGAACTCGCGCGCGCCTGTGTTGGCAGCGCGCGAGAGAGCCACTCGGCCAAACCCTATCATTTGTCCATCTCCACCATAAAAAATACAAAAAGAGTCCCTTTAAAAAATAAAAAAAACGCACATACACCCGCGATTCACCGTGACAAATTGCCACTCCACAGTGACAATGAGTCACGGTGAACAGCTCGTCAAAGGACGAGCTGTTTTAGCTCCACAGTGACAATGAGTCACGGTGAACAGCTCGTCAAAGGACGAGCTGTTTTAGCTCTTTAGTAATGTTTATATATAGTGAAAACGAGTTGGCTATCTCGCGCATAGTGCTGGTTTTTTTTATGCGGTAAACCGATTAATTATTCGGATTGCAAAAAATTATTTAGTTGATTAATAGCAAATTATAATCATTAAATTTTGTTATAGATTTTTTTTATTATTTATATCGAATTAGTTGATTGATCTTATCAGTTTAAGTACACGAATAATATTTTAATTGACAACTCTCAAAATTATAATCAATAAATTCTATTAAACATGAGTGAATTGTATTTTATAGCCAATTCATTAATGGATGAACTTGCTTAAATATTTTATCGATTTATGTAATTTGTATATTGAAAAAATATAATTAAAAATGTATAAATGGCAAAACAAAACAGGGGGGAGATGTAAAAAAAAATGGATCCGGAGATTAGTCGTGGCGTGCGTAACCTGGCCTAAACACCTTAGTTATTAAAAAAAAATCTATTTTTTTAATCAGTTTTTTTTCTGAGCGGTTCGAACTCTCGCGCGCCGAATTTGCAATGCACAGACAACCACTCGGCCACAACTACTCCTTTGTCATTTCTACTATACAAATAAAAAAAAAGCCCTGACTAAATAAAAAAAACAGTGCTCATGTAGGCGCAAAGCAACAGAGCAAATGTCCAGTCCACAGTAACAAACAGTGAACGACCGATCTCTTTTAGCTCTTTTGTAATAAAACATGCTTTAGTTTTTATTATCAATTAATTAATAATGTACGACAAATTTGAAGCGCCTTTAGAACTACAACTACTTGTCATGACTCTTTACTGAAATTCAGAGAAATAAAACGATCGTTTATCCTATCACAAGGTATCTGAGCTCGAAGGAAATTATTATTTTTGTCTCGGGCCAATTCTCACTCGGAGGTTAAGTCAGGTTTTCTTGTTCTGGCAAGGATTGATAGATATGTTGCAGATGTATAATCACCCAATTTTCGAAGGCCCAAAACATTTAATCCAGGTTATGCCCCTGAAGGCCCATAACATAGATCAGTGTGTTTCAAAATATTTTTATTTCAAAAAAAATGTTTAATTAATTTTTTAAAATGTTTTTCAATAACTTTAATAACAGGTAAATTACTAGTATTTAAATATTAAATATTTTATTTTTATTTATCTCTTTGTTTTTTTATCATTAATGATTTTTTTTCATTTTGATAATTATTAATTTATTTATTAAAATATTTTAATTTATATCTAAGATTTTTTTTTCATGTCAAAAAACATGTTGAAAAATTCAGCCTGTTCAACATTTTTTATTATGTGTTTTAGATTTGATCATTGTTTTTGTTATTATTATTGATTTTTTCTTAAATTTTTTATAAAAGTTTTATTGTTTTTAATTTCACCTTTCAACCTAACTTTATATTTTATTGGGTTTTATTTTATTTTAGTTTTTTTTGTCATTTTATTAGTGTTTTTATTCTTTTAAATTTAACTCTTAACTTGATTTTTTTTTTTTGCAATTTTAACTCTCGTTTTCTTTTTATAGTTTTTTAATGTAATTTTAACTTTTCTAATTTTTTGATAGACTACATTTTCAGTCTGTTAACTTCTATCATGATTTATAAAGTTATTAGAAACTGAGTTTTTTTTTTTTTATCTTTATTGTATTTTAAAATTATCATTCAATATTATTTTTACTATAATAATTTTTCATTGTTGTCTCAAGATTTAATCTAATTATTAAATTTTATTCACTTTTTTAAAAACATAATATAAATATCTACCTCTTTTATTTTTTTATAAAATTGATACAACCCGCGTCAAGAGCCAGTTTGGCTTTGCGTTTCAATCGGTGTTTTGCCAAATTTTGATTTTTTTTTATTTTAAATGAATATGATTTTGTGTTTTTAGATCATTTTGATGTGCTGATGTCAAAAATAATTTTTAAAAAATAAAAAAAATTATTTTGATATATTTCAGCACGAAAAACACTTTAAAAAACTACCGCAATCGCACTCCCAAACAAGCACTAAAAGAGCACACTCGAATTGATTTTGTAGCTCGTGAAAGAGACGGCATCACAAGTGAGAAGGATGACGTGTGTGAGCCAAAGGAGTGACGTGTTTTAGTTGGGATCGAACGAACTCCCGCATCGGCTAGTTACAATCCAAAACGAGATGTTATAAACACAGGGAAGCAATCAGTCGCTGTCTCTTCGGAGACATCTGATAAAATTGGAACGATACAGAGAAGATTAGCATGGCCCCTGCGCAAGGATGACACGCACAAATCGAGAAATGGTCCAAATTTTTTTATATTTTTCCCCCTTCTTCCTCCTCCTTCCATGTTTGTTTGGCGTTGGGAATTCGCAATCAATAGGTCAGCTGACATCTTTCTTTGTTTTTGTTTTGCTGCGAATCTTTCACCATTTCTTGCTATGAACTAGACAGTGTGCTTGTTCATCGTTATTTCTCACATGTATCTATTTCAGTTGAATTAATCCAGTTATTCACATATGGGACCGCTAATAACGATGGATGACAACAATACACGATTCTAATTGTTTGATTCAGTGATTTCTACTCCCGCTGTGTGTGTGAATAGATTAGTATCCTGGATTGGAGACTTCGGCGCGCTTCTTGTTCATCCAATAATCTAAAGGTAAGGAGAACTTGCAGTCTTTTTTTCGATGCTACCCTTAGCTTTTTTGGTGAATGATAAACCCCAAAGCATCATTCTCATATTTTTTTAGCTGGATTTGTAATTCTTTTACCAGCATGGATCATTAAGCACATAAGAGAAACCATTTTCCTTTAATCCCACAAAAAAATTGATTTGTTGCAGCAAGGACCATACATTGCAATAAAGATCGCCGGCCTTTAGGCGTTCTCCAGAAGAAATATCTTCTCATTGCACCAAGACATTTTGCTCGCTGATTAATTCTACGCACTAACGAACAAACAATGGCTTGCTCGCAATATGTCTGCTAAAATTTATAAAAGGCACATGGTGTTTAGTTTCTCTAGAACTTGAATCTTTGTTTTTCAATAACTCACTCACCACGTGTTTGAAGTAAATGTTTTGTTAATGAAAAATGAGGACAAGAAAACTTTTCGAAGAAAAAAAGACTACTTCTTGTGCTTGTTTGAGCCCCGCACCAACTCAATAATCCTGTCCTTCCCTCATTCTTGCCAGTAATGTCATGGAGTAGAACAGTACAGAATTGTTTGAGCAGAAAAGATTAAAATGAAGAAAGAAGCACGATTGTACCGTTTGTTATTTGATAGCAATTACAAATTCTCTTGGAGTCATGCAATCAATAAGAACGGAAAACAATTTATTGAATCTTGAATACCAAAAGTCTAGAACTGCCCCATTTCATATTGGCGATATCTGCGATTCTTCATGAAGTCACTGAGAGGGGACTTATGGGATGTTTCGGTGATTTCCTGAAAATATTTCCACCATATCATAAAACTGCTTTTTTCCAAGAAAATTTCAGGAGATACCGCATAGTTATTAATTTGGTCCATCACATATTGCTCAAACTTATTCAGACGTTCTCTCGCTGACAGTTTCTCTGAAGTACTGCAGGTTTCACCCTTCAACAATTTGCATGAAATAAGAGCCTCCTCCACATTCACCCAAAAGCAAGAATCCTCTGTAAGAATACCAGCCACACTTTGTTTCTTCTTTTCATTTGGTGGGCCTGCAAGTTTTTCTGTTTGCTCCTTTTGCCATTTCTCCAGCAGAATATAATGTTTGGATCTTTCATAAGCTTTATTTTCTCGTTTCTCAGTCTGTCTATAGTATTGGGCAATGTCAAGTGGTTCGACCATTCTTCTATAATTTGTTCCAGCGAAAAGCCATGTCTCCCGCATAAATGCTCCTTCCTTCTGGGGTTTTCGCTCAGAGTCCTCCACCAACTTTTTCCAGTAATTGAAGAGAACTTTCTTGATTTTGGTAACGTCTTCATCGCTGCTGAAGTACAGGTTCTTGTAACTATCATAGTAGCCTATCCCCTTAGCCTTGCAGTCTTTCTTGTACCATTCTAAGTAGGCCATTTTTACCTTAAGTTTGTTTAGTTTTTCGTTCTGGTCAATAGTCTTCATTTGTTGTGCTTTTCGATTTTCGTGTCTTTCCAATTCTGATACAAGACCATTGATGCTGCTGTTCTGCTCCTGCTGAATTTAAACGCGTTCTCCATTAGTTGTTTGAAAAACTAGAAGGTAGCTAAAAGCTAGCTGAAGCTGGGTTGTTAAAGGGAGAAAATAATTGCTAATTTATCTAATGGTCACTCTAGCTATGCTTTGGCCTTAAGTTTCGAAGGACTTTAGCATCATCAAAATATTGAGAGTGAATTCTTTGTGAAAATCATCAATCAATGTTGTGAAGAAACTTTGTGCAGTCATATTTTATTGGGAAAAACAGTGCTAGTTACCTGAGCAGTTATTTCAAACCCAATGGCTTTCAGTTGTAAAACCATTCCTGGCCGAAGAGGAGGTGTAACTGGTTGGCCAAGTTGTGTGTTTTCCTTCATGATAAGCCTCGACTTCAGATGCTTCACTATTCCGCTATAGTCGTCAATCCCCGTTTCTTCAGCGGAAAACGGAGTTACTGTGGTTTTCAATAAACTTGAAACCACTTCAGGGTCATCGACACAGTTGCATCCCAACTCAGAACAGAAGAAAAATGTACCGAAAGACTTGTACTGAGGATTAGGTTGTGAAGTTAAGAGAAATCTTGGGGATAGGTCCCTGTAGGCAGCAACGTGTAGAAAACAAGAATTCCATTGTGAATGTTCTGAGATGGCTCGTTGGAGGCCCAGGTCGCCTATAAGAGGGGAACCAAAAGTGATGCAGAAGGGGAGTTGATTTCTTCTGGATGTTTGTTTGATGTTGTCTAGCAACCATAGAGTAAAGAGAGAAGCAATTGCGCCTCCGAGAGAGTGTCCGGTAACAATCAACCGAGATTTCACCAGTAATTCTTCAGTCGTGGAATCATGGATCTGACATTAAATAGCACATTATTTTGAATCGAAAGTCTTAGTTAATACTAGCTAGCCTCATGGCCGCGCTTCCCCGAGGTAAGACTGTTTTTATTTTATTTTATAAATAGGCTTTAAGTCCACCACAAAGGCAAATGAAAAAATAAATAAAAAGATAGCAGGGAAGAAGAGTACTTGATCTTTGAGTCGAGAGAGCTCTTGAAAATAGGCCATAAAAAGGTTTATTGAAGCTCCATGGATGGAGAAGGACGGATTGCCTTTGGAGCACAAGAAGTCAAAGAGATGAATTTTCTGCTCCTGGAGAGTTGATGATGAAACCAAATCTCCTCCTTGTAAAATATGGTCTTTTGTGCAGAGAGGTGAGGTGGCAAAAGCTACGATGGTACAATTCGGTTGATGAACAAGTTTATGTCTTACAGAGAGAGTGCTAGACAATTGTTGACGGGGCTTGGTTTCTGCTTGCAGGTTCTCTATGGCGTCGCATGAAAGCTGGAGCAGATCAGCGTTTACCACTAAGTCTGCCAAATCTAGTCCACTGATACATCTGCAGACAAGAACAAAACCACACAGGAACAAGATGATAGCATGAGGTGTTAGAAATGGGGATGAAGATTTTGCAGAATTAAAAGTTATTGGGCAAGAAGAGTTCTTTTGCTCACGGAGGAAATTGACTCATTCTTTATCACGCTAGAAACGAAGCTGGAAGAATATAATTTTCACAGATGAAGAGACGGGGTTCATTTACAGGTTAGTGGGAATCTATACAATTGGCCAAAAACGTGCATGAAGAAATTCTTTTGATGCTGCTCGATTTATGCGATTTTGATTTCAATTTGGAATTCTTATTTTTACATACAGAGAAATGAATTTAATTTCTTTCATGAAATCCTTTTTAATCAGAAAAATATATTCTTTTTTGGCTTCGATTTTACGCAATCTCAATTAGTAATTTGAATTTGAAACAATCCACCTCACTCAAATTATATATTGAAATTTTGACATGCTACATGGATTCCCCTTAATTTATTCAACATTATATATAAATAAAATATAAGAAATCCGTCCTCCTTACAGCGGGAATGAATAATTTTAATTAAAGGTTTTTGCTGAAAAACAGACCCTTTAAAAAAGTGAACGCATATTTGTTTTTTTTTCAATGAGGGAATATATAGGATTTGATCATTCAAGGCATCATGTTGACTTTGACTTGATTGAAAAAGTCTCTCTTTTTTTCCAGTTAAACTTCTTTCGTTAACAATCACCAAGCTGTTCAAGAAAGTCCTTGAATAATGAAGGTTCCTTACCTGGAGAAGGTGTGACAAACAGAGTTTGACATGATTTGGGGATTTTTCCTACAAGAAGTAACTGGATGCCCCTGGGATTCCAGAACAAACACGCAACTAATGAAGCTTTGGACAAAGAACAGTAGGAATAAATAAAGCATTGAGCACCTAGGAGGCTAGGAAGCAAGGAACACAATTCTCACCTCCAGAGAAAAAGTGAACTCTGCGAACCGTGTCTCTTGCAACAGGCAACAGGTAGCTTCTACTCTGTCCCTTGTCCCTGTCCCTGTCCCTGTCCCTGTCCCTGGAATTAATCTGTGTGAGTCGGTGCTGCTAAATTCACCATTCTGGGAAATTACGAGCATGTCATGATATAAGGGGTGTTGCAAGCGGCTACCGATTTCCATCCAGCTTCCTAGAAAGAAACACTCAAATGGGTAAGCTGCCGAGAAGGGAACAGAGTCGTACTGGACATGTGGGTTCCAAGAAATGGGCGAGCATCTCTAGTCAGCTTAATTTTTACTTCGTAGACTCTGGAAGGGTCTGATAAAGTCTTCCCTGGAGATAGAGTGAATAAATTTCTAGGAGAAAGAAATACGACCCCTGTCCTTCTATTCATGGTTATGGAGTCTGATCCGGTTCACGATCCAGGTTAGGGTTCTGGCCCTTCTGGGTTAGTATATTAACTTGAAATCTTTGTTTTAAAATATAGTTTTATAAATGAAAAAATATTATATTGAAAATAAAATAAAATAAAATGTGGTGTGAAAAGACCCGTTGACGTTTTGACTCGTTAGAATTTATGTTTCAATGCGGTTTTCTTTCAGTGAGTGTTTTCGCTATTCTCAAGCTCGACGATGCTTCCTTGCTTTCTGGCTTCTGCGGCTTGATTTTTTTTATTTTAAACTAAATATTTTTTATATTTTTTTATATGTTAATACTAAAAATAATTTTTAAAAAATAAAAAATATCATTTTAATATATATATTTTTTTAAAAAAAACATTTTCAAAAATATCTTTATTACTCCCTCAAGAGTCCAAACTTTCTCCGGCACAGAAGATGATTTCGTGTGTGTTTAGCTTAAAGTATTATATATATATTTTTTAATATCGATATATTAAAATCATTTAAAAATACCTGAAAAACAATTAGGTTGCATCTCTCTCTCTCTCTCTCTCTCTCTTCCTTTACAAGGTTTTCTTGTTTTTTATTGATTACCTGTACTAAATGCAATTGTTATGCGCTGATCATATTTGAAGTTAAGTTTAAAAATCAGGCATAATTAAAAAAATTAAATTAAATGCTCATCTAGAATTTTTATTTTAATATAGGATATGGTTTCAAAAAACTTTTAATAAATTTTATATAAATATTTAATCACGTTGAATTAATATGTTTAGGTGAGTAGATGTATCAACATGTTTGTGAATAATTTTTTATTTGGCATTTAAACGCACCAGTCGATGCAATAAAATAAGGATACTATTTATAATATTATTTTAAAGAATGATTCAAGATTTAAATAGAAAATCAACCAACAATTGTTATTTTATTTAGATAAATTTCATATATAATTATAATTAAAAACCAACTGTTATATGTATATATAGGCGTGTATGTAAACATGGCAGTGAATAAAACATTATTTGGTATTAAAAATCATCAATTCTAAAAATAAATAAATAATGATCACTCACTGTTTTATAGCGCACTGAATCAAAATATTTTTAAATATAATAAAAGTTATAAAAAAATTATTTAATATTATTATTAAATTTGATCTAATAAATTAATCTTAAATTATTTCAACTCAATTTTTAGACCAACTTGAAATTAAAATTCAACTCAATTAATTTTATGGATTAAAAAATAATCATGACAACCAATAAAAAAAAAATATTTTTTAATATTATAACAATACTATTTTAAATGTTTTAACTTGTCAAGTCATGTAATCACAATTCTATCTTCTAACCTAAATAGGTTTGGAGTAGAAGCAAGGCTATCATACCAGCTAGTTACCAACAATTCGATGTGGGACGAAGAAAAATTAAATTTCTCTATATATTTTTCATGATTTTTGATGGATTCAATCGATTTTTTAATTTATTCCCCTTGGTTTCCTTGCTTTTTTTATGCTTTGTTCTTTCCTCTTCTTTTTTCCCCCCTCCTTGCAGCTGCTGCTCCTGTGTTCTTCCTCGCATTTGATGGGCTTATTGTAAATTGTGAGAACCAACCCATTAAAACAACAACAAAAACCCTTCCAAACCCATCTAGAGAACCAAAAACAAAGTGAAGAACAACACTTGCAATTCACAATTCCCAGTCAAGAGCACACGCAAGAAAAACAAAGTAGAAACGGTTTGGAAAAACTATCCTTAAGTTGCGCAAAACGTAAAACCTCTGATTGTTCGGCTTCTGTTCTCCTTCTTCAAACTGTAAGTTCAACAAATCTCTCGTTGACAGAAACTGTGTTCTTTTTCGAAGGCTTCGGTTTCAATTGTGGCTCTATTTCTTCGAAGGCTTTGATGTTTTAAATTATGCAGAAAAAAAAGAGCAAAAAACAAATATTGCAACGGTAACATGAACTTTGCTATTTGCTCAATTATATTTAGCTGCTCAACAGCAGAAGAGCTATTTTGTCTGTCAAAATAGTTCTTCTGTTAGAGCAAGTCCAATGATAAGAGCTATTTTTAAGAGCCAAATCTGTAAAATAGCTCTTGAATAGTGTTTATATGGCTTTTTTATTGATGTGTGCTCCAATGGTAAGAGCCATTTTGGAGAGCTATTTTTTTAATATTATTTTAAATATAGTTCAATTATTTTATATATAGTTTAATTATGTAATTAATTATACAATTAATAGGAGTAAGTTATATAAATAAATAATTGCTTCTAAAAAACCTTCAAACAATATAATTATTAATTTATTTTTTTATTTTCTTGTTAAGATATTTTTAAATAAAAATAAAAATAAATATTTTTGATATATATATATATAAAACACACAGGTGGCGCCAGATTTTTAAAGCCAAAATTTTGGCTTATGAGCTGCTACAAATAGCAGCTCAGGGCAACAAAGCCAAAATTAGCTTTGTAAATAGCACTCCGATTGGAGTGCCGAAAACTACTAAAAATTGCTAAAATATTCATTTTTTATTTATAGCTCTCCATATAGCACTGACATTGAAGTTGCCCTCAGAGAGAATACAATTGCATAAAAAGCCAAAAAGTACACAAATTTTCTTTGGCTCTCCTTGTACATGCAGCGTTGGAGATGCTCTTGGATACTGGAATCAAACGTTTTCTAGCTTCCTCGTCATCTACTTCCGTGGAAAAACTGACACCGAAGCTCCTCAGGAAGCTTGTAAACTGTGGAACAGGACTGTATCCCACCCTGCTATTACCTACCCTGCCAGAACAATCCCCTATGCAAGTCATGTAATGATCTTTAACTTTGTTTAGAATCTTAATAGTACTCCTACCATGATCTTCAAAAACTTGCTTTTCTTCTCTGCTTTCCGTCTCGTGTCAGGAGATGTCCTTAATAATAATCATTGAGAGTTAGAAACTACTGGGATTGTTTATATTTACTGGGAAAAAAGGATAAGATGTTTGACAAAGGTGGCGTGGTAACGGGATTTCGACGTGGGTTGGAATTGTTTTTTGGAAGCATAGAAAGCAAAAATGCGTGCATAATGAAAGTTTTTGGAGCTAGTTTGTTCAACATACTGGAATTGACCCACTGCTTGTCCCGAGCTCAAATTTCCATTACTGAAAACCAAAATATCACTTTCGTTTTTGACATTTGTTGGTTAATATAACAGAGTATACACTTTGACTAACCTCACGGATCCTGATTGATGTAAGACTCAAACTAGTAAACTCTGAAAAGCAAGCTAAAGACTTGACAAATAAGCCACAACCCTCAGGGTTATTTAGCGAACTCATAAGAATCTTGTAGTTTTCAGAGTAAATGGGTGATTGAGACGAATCTTCATTTATTAACTATACAATAACCCAAAACAACAGTAATTCATTTTAAAATATAAAAATTATTGCCCTGGATATCTATATATCCACACTTGCGTTCATCTCAATAATCTCAAGATTGTAAATTATTGCTGGTTACAATCTACCTGGACGTTGGAGCAAAAATGAGGAGCACAGCAAACAAGCAAAGCAACAAGCTCATTCGAGTCTTATTTGCACCTTTCAAAATCATTAGCGAGGCTGAAATAACCAGGTAGACCACACCCTGTAGCGTCCACTCGCGTGCTCCTCAGCTCTCACGTGACTCATTCAACCAAAAGATCGCTTGAGACCTAAACTGCAAAACATTAATTATTTTAAAAAGGAAGGGATTTTATTGGAACTCATCCCTCGATTTATTTTTTTAATATATATATATATATTGTGTGTGTGTGTTAATTGATTTAAAATTAAATTTAATGATTTATTTTAATTTTCTTTTTATAAGGTCATCTCCTCTCATAACTTGAGTTATTTTTTATTATTTTAATTGAGAGTTTGACCTGAGTTGATCCGAACCAAACTAATATATATACATAACTTCATCTTGGATATTTATTTAAATCAAATTATATTTTTATCGATAATTCAAAATACTTTTAAATCTAAAATTAAACAGATCATGTTGAATCAATCCTTGTACGATTGTTTTTTTAACAGAAAAACATTAACAACATTTCAACATATTTATTTTATGTTAAAAAACTTGTAATCCAAACCACCACTACGTGGCAAAGGATAAAAATATAGTAGATATACTATTACGTCAATCTTGTTGACTTCAACTTTGGCAATGAACGACTTAATCTAGTCTACGACATCAAAATGATGTGGTTTTACTGGGGCGGGCGGCTATGGATCTATATACTCAAGGTTTTCTTGATTATTTATTTGGAATTGAGAAGCTTACCAGGCATTCACTAGGGCTCACATTAATTTGAAATTCTTAATCGATCGAATAGAAATTAGTGATTTTGCCCTCCTATTTCACATAAAAATTCAATTTAGTCCTGAAATGATATTTTAATGTAGAGTTTCTGTTCATTTACAATCGATCTAAATAAATAACAATTGGAAGATGTTTTACAATAATTAAATTATCTGATTTAATATGTGATCCTGGACGAGCAAAACAAAACCAGATCCATCAGTTTAAAAACGTCTCGTGTTAGCGATTTTCTTCCATTTCTCATTGTTTGATACACGGGGGGGGATCAAATTGCTGCAACTGGAAAACTTTATGGGTAACATTGCAGCTAGTTTTGTGAAAGTAGTTGTCACCCGTCAGAACACAGTTGTCCAAATAGTTTGTACGGCTGAGATGACCTCATGAACGGCTGGAACCGGGTCCAATGCGAGAACATTTATCTTGACTCTTTTGGAGCTGACCTGACTTTTTCTTCTTTTTTTAAAAGCTGACGCCAACAATGTTTTGTATTTTCATAGTTCCTTTCTATAATTTCCCTGCAAACGGAAATTTCAAAAAAAATCGATAGATGCATGGCAATTTTTGGCGCTGAGATTATAATAAAAAGGCCAGCACAGATATAATCACCTTTTAATTTCTAAGAGAATAATATAAATAAATCACATTCTCATTCCTTGTAATAATATATACGAGTATAATAAATAAGTGATTTATTAACATTAATCTTTGTATTCTTATTGAAAACAAGGATGGGTCAAAATGGGAGAAGTCGAACCATGAAATTTGATCATTCACGAGGTGGGATTCTGAGCCCATGGAACATTTTCCATTTTGGCCTGCTGAGCAGACTGCTATAATACACTCCTGTTTACTTTTGAAACCTTCAGATGCCTGTCGTTTGTGGCTGGAAAGTGTCAACACGTTTTTCCTTTTTCCCTCCCGCATACTCGACGAAGAAAAGTCAACAAAATCCAAATTCAGCCATCACGAACCTTTATATATTTGCTGATCTTTCTTCACGATGGCCATAAAGTTCCACGATTTCAACTTCTCGCAACAAGATATCCCACCTGCTTGGTTCTCGATAACTGCGCTTCATTTTTTTTTGCAAATTAGTAATAATTAACATGGGTGGGACAAATACAATGAGACGCGAAGCAAAAAAGAGAAGCAGGTTCGTTATAATTTTGTCAGCGCCCTTTCAAGTTCTCAGGAAGGCCGGGAACTTCTACATGAAGTTCGTGGCAGATTGCTCTAATATGGTTGGGGATGATTATAATGGCATGGTGGGTGGACCGACAGCTCAAATGTCAACCTTGCCCAAGAGTTTTAGCAGTAATTCTACGAGAGAAGGCAGCATGGGATACTCAGCTTCAGGGAGGAGGAGGAGTGGGTCTCTAGAATCAGCTTCAGGGAGGAGGAGTGGACCGCTGCAATCAAATTCAGGGAGAAGAAGAGGTGTGCTTTCAGAATCGGCTTCGGGGAGGAGAAGTCACGAGATGCAGCCTGGCATGCATTACAGGGAAGCAGAAGTCACGAGAAGGGAGAGCACGATGAGATATTCTAATGGAATGGCGGCAATGAGGAGCTATAGTGTTGGGATAGGAAAGATTGGCAAAATTGATGAGGAGAAACCCTGTTCATTTAGAGAGGATGAAGAAGATGACAAGGTGGACGTGTGTCCTAGAAGTAGAAGCCAAGCGGTTTCAAGGAATAGAGGTGTCTATTACTAGTGAAATTAAGAGCGCTGGAGAGTATTCATTCATTTAGGTTTAATTACATGAACTTGATTAATCATTGTGGTTAATCAATTTCTTCTTCTTCTTCTTCTTTGCCTCCTTGTTTCCGCTTGTGAATCATGGAATATGAATTCATGAATATTCTGCAAAGAAGCTTTGCTTCATGATTGAACAACTCTCAGTTATGAAGGCAAACAAAAGCTGTCGAGGACATCGTCAACAGCCATCCACATCCAGAATAATAAGGTAAAGAAACCAGGAGACTTGTCAATCTGGGAGTCCGAGTTAGCCATGTTTAAATCTTTTAAAATTTTAATCTGTAAGCAACAAGCACATCGCAAGGCATCATTTGCTTGTTATTCAATTTATATTTCTCAACCTGGATGTCATGAGGCGGGCTTGAAAAGTTATTATCTTTATGCCTAATTAGTCTCGTAAGGAAATTGGTTGACGTGGCAAACTAGCTAGATCCAGTAATTACTTGCACAGAAGATTATTGCCTGATTTAAAAAATAAAACCTATTTTAATAATAATAATAAAAAAAAACTTTAGAAACAAAAGCTTGAATGCTTCCTATGAAAGCATATATCAAAAGCAGTCATATCACACCATGCATGCATGTTCTTCAACAACCGTAAAAGATCCACGTCCATTCCAGATTGAAATTAAAAACTAGGGTTGGTTTCTTGATGAGAATTGGACGTGATGATTAACCAATTTATGTCACTTGAATCTTGTCCCGCTTCCAGTTACCAGATCAAATCCAAAAATTCATCATTGGGACCTGTAGATTGGTCTTTCCCTCCTTGCTCCTATTCGATAGCAACCAAAACCGCTACAGATACAATTTATTTTTTAAATAAATAAAATTATTCAAATAAGAGGTACAGTTCATGCACATCAACCAAAGTTAATTGGGAAATCAAATACCCATTTCAAGGCAAACTCGATCTTCAATAATCTTTCAAACTGTTTCATGTCTTCAATCTTGCAATTTGAATTTAAGGGTCAGGATTTCAATATACAAGAAATAGGACATGGACGCTTCACACCAAATATGCTGTCATGTTCATTGACAACCCATCTTTTCCTTGCACTGCATGATTATGATTTACGGTTTAAGCCGCCAACTTTATTGGGCCTCTCATTTTCAATTCGTGCTTCTTCAATTGGTCTGAGCCCATTTAAAAATAGCTGAACCCTCAATCCCGTATTTCGTCAAACATAAAATTCCCAAGAAAAGCTATAAACAAAATATATTTGGTGGGGGGTGTCCGTACATTTTAGACAACCAAGTTGACCCTTTTTTAAAAATAATATAATAATCCAGGTTCAGTTTTCAGGAAGAGAGATGCAACGGGGTCAATTGGAATCAATGAGGTCTAACATTGGTGGTCAGCGTTTTAATTCTCAACTTTTTTCACGCTTTTAAAACATCACAAGATAGTTATTGTGCTTTGAAATCATCATATTTAAATTTAAAGCACAATAGATTGTAAAAATTAAATCTCTTTCCGGATTAAATTAATTTGTTGAATTCATGATAAATTAATTACAAATACCATCAATTAGAGTTGATTTGTTATAGTTGAATATGAAAATATATTAAATTAATTATTTTAATTAGTTGTGTATTGCATTTAATTTAGGAAAAGTTTCCAAATTAAGGATTTCGTGGAATCAACTAATAATGTAATTAAACCCGCTTGATAATTTAAATTATGATGAATTATATGTTGTATTGAATTGTTGACGAATTTGATATTTTCGTTGAATTAATTTTAATTTATTACTCATCTGGGTTTTATCCGATGATTTTTTAATTTAATACTACTATTTTGCTAGTATTAGGTTGGTTGTATGCTACAAAATGGTTGAGATACTATATTTATGCTTCATAATATTAATAAAAAAAAAGAAAAAATACACCCATGTGTCCTAGTAGTTTAATGTTTGCAGCTCTTGACTATAAAACTTTTTAAAAGTGTTAACTCTTGATGATGTAGTGATCAAAAAATGTTTTATTATTTTAATATTTGAGATTTGTTTTGCATGCACAAATGTTAATTCATTGTTTCTTTTTTATTCTGTATGTTAATTGTCCAATTTATCCAAACCTCAACCAAATATTTCTTAGTTTGGTCCAACTACACGCATGTCTTCGACTCCATAGCCGAAATTACTTACAAAAGAGCAAGCTTCAATTAGAATTCGATTCAAACACCAGTAATCATGACCGCCAAAGTTCTACCTTCCATATTCTCATCGAATGTATTTCAATTATTGATATTTCTTTTTGCTGAAGTCTAATCTTATCCCGTCCACAATAGTAAAGTCAACTATAAAGATCCTTTGCCACGCATTGCAAAACAAATTAATAAATACCCTCTGAACGAAGTCATTGACAGAAATGTATTGCTTGCGTTACATGAGTTTCTTGTCAATATCACAAATAATATATACCAGGTGAATTATAATAAGCCCGAAGTTTTGGTCTCCCTCCATCAAAATGATTTAAAAATATAAAAAATAATAATTTAAAATAAAAAGATTTCAAAAATAATTTCCAAATGAACTATCAAACACCTTTGACCTGGAAAAAATAAAATAGACGCCGGAAGAAAATGGGAAACCATTTACAGCACGCTTTTGTTAAAATATAATTCCGTAAACTATATGAACTGAAGAGTCATGCCACCTTTTTAATATAGTCAGAAGAGATTCTAATTCTACCTGTAAATCTAATAAAAATGCCCAAGCTTTCAGACTGATCACAATTAGCATATAAGTTTAAATTTCAGACTCAGAGAAAAAGAAAAACCCTATAAAAAAAACCCTATAAAATTTCGGAAATATCCTTCCGCTTCTTCTCTCTCTCATACTAATCGCTTTAACTTTATTCACTCCTTGACTATTGCGAGACACAATTAATTGCTCGTGGCAAACAGGTAGAGCATTAGAGAACTGACCCCTTAATGTAACATGGGCAGATTGTCGGTGTGAAAAATGCTGTTAACATTGTTTGTCAATATATATATATATATAAACTATTGTTTCGTATAGATTATAGATGAACCCTTCTTTAAGCTTCGTCTTTGTTAATTCATATTCCCTTGGAATCCATACCAAAAGTAAGCAAATAGGAACAAATTAAATACGTAAGTTTTTCATTGATCCTTACATAGAGCAAAACATTCCGACGTCAGGCCAAACCCGAAACGGTTCCCCACCTTGAAAGTTTTGAACTTCTGAGAAAACACAGAATCGGAAGGCACACAGAAGAACCCCCCCAGAAAAGACAAATTCTAAAATCTTACCTATACAAGATCAGAGAACACTTATTGGAGACGAAGAGATTGCTACAGAGAATCAAGAAACGGTGCGTTTTCCAGGATGATCAGCAACTCGAAGAGTCTTGTCAATAAGTTTTCTTGCTTTTCTGCTACGGATCTCGACCTTAACACTTGCACTCTTGTCCATCTTGATGTACGGTTTCTTGGACTTCTTCAGGGCTCTAACTTTTGATTTGATTGACTGCACCAGATTCTCTAGATGAATTGCCATCTGAGTTAACTCAAAAACCCCCACCGAGTTTAATCTGTAAGAAAAAAACCGAAAGACAGAACTCGGGTTCTCTTCTCTATAAATCCCGTGTCTTTGACATTTGCTTCTCTGGCTTTCCTCAGGTTTTGCTTCTTTTTTTAAAAAAAAATGTGTTTTTCTGGCAAAGTGACTTTGTGTTCAGGTTTGGTTTCGCTTCTTATTTATATCGACAGGTTGGTCAGAAATGGGGCAAGGTTTTGTAGATTATTACGGGTTTACCACATGCTGATTTTCTCTCTCTTCTGACTCTTGGTACTGGACTGGAGTGGGGATGAGGTGCGTTTAAGAATTAAGATGCGTCATGATAAGGACGTGCCTTTCAATTTTCTCACCTCAGAGAATTGAAAAATATAAGTATAATTAATGATAATGGTGAGCTGCAAGAGCTGAAAATAAATAAATAATCAGAACAAGAACCTCCTAAAAAAATACTAATCAGAGCATCAGCACGCAGCAAGGACCTCCAGGAGGAGCCACAAAAAAAGAAAGTTGAAATCGATTTAGTTGCCCTTTTTTCCAGTGAAAATACTCGATGATATAAGCTAATTTCCATCACAAACTCCATGGTCTACCACTCCCTCTGTCACATAAATTGTCTCAGGGCCGTAACATAGCTGAGAACATAATGCAAATGTCAAAAATAAAAATAAAAATACCAAAAACATAGTGCAAAACGTCCGTTCAAAGAGCCTGGAAAAACCAATCAGCCAATACATTCATTAATTGTGATGCAAATGTAAAAAATCATAGGTCTCCCCCGCGACAACCACGACCTTCACATTTAATACCTCGAAACTCAATTGGTGGTCACGCCCGAGACTCAAATGTTTGTTTTTCTTGTAGTATCATTTTTAATACATGTGATTATTAATGTAATAATGATCGAAGGTTTGTTTACATGATTGTTAGCTTTAAAATTTAAATACATAAAAATCTGAACACCCATGAAAAAACAACTCCGTAATATTTGAAAATTTGTCCAAAATTGACTTGGGAATTCATGAAGAGAAATCAATCAATGACTTGTGATCTCGAGACAGGGAAAGGTAACAACCACCTGCCTGCACACGGCATCTCTTTCTCAATGGGTCCATTTTTGCCATGACTTTTAAAATGCATCTCCATTTCCCCACCCAAGTTTCAATTACATATCTGCATGCTCGACGATGGCAATCGTGGTCAAAACACTAGCAGGCTTTAGCGGCGTACGTGAAGGTGCCGGTGCAAATTTCAAACCTGACCCTGGATAATTTTCCAAGAAATAAGGTGCTGTATATTATACATGCACTCTCCCTGCATCATTCAACGTAGTTCTTTTAAATATTGTCGAACTTTTGCTTGCCCTCTTGGATTGCGGTATGGGCTGAGTGACGACGACTGAATAGTCTTAAATTCTTTGATGTGTTTGATATTATTTTTGTTTTTACGGTTGAAGTTTTAAAATAATAGTTTCATGAAAAAAACTTTTAGCTACAGTTCATAATTGAAATTGAAGTGTTTGGTTAAAACTATGGTTAAGTTTGAGGTTGATAAAAAGTAGTTTCGTGTGTTTGGTTATCATGTTTTTTTTATTGTTATCAATTTGTGAAATTACTTTAAATGACACACACATATATAAATTGTTTTTTAAATTTTATAGATTAATAATCATAACAATAAAATATAATTAATAATTCATGAAAAAACAGATATTTGTTTTTATTCTCCCGTCAAACTACTTGCAATTTCATCACGAACTAAATCGATACGTGAATGCATCTGTGATCCCTCGCTATTTGATCGAGGCACAATATTTGGAAACAATATCATTAGTAACAACATCTGCGATCCAGTTGTAGAGATATAATTCTAAAACCAAATCCAATTGCAAGTTTCCGATTCATAATCAATCGAAAAACAATAGGGTTGTGGAGTGAAACGAAGTCATATGCTTTTCCCTTTCATCAAAACTAATCTTTTTCTACATATTTTTTTTTAAATATTTTTTTTAAAATTGGACTGGGTCTGACCCAACTAAATGGGTCGGCCCAGCCAAATTAGGTCAAAGCCCAACTATGTTGGACTTGGGTTGGCTGAGAGCAGGCTCAACCCAATTGCAGCTTTAAAATGTTTGGCATGAAACGGTGAGCTGCACTGCTCACATCTTCTTAAATCGTGAATAATAGCGTCCGACCGACGACGACAAGAGGATCAACGACTGATGCCATGGGTAGAAGAGACCGATGTGGTTCTTGTAGTGGTAGCATCGAAAATAATGGCCTGTGGTGGCCGGTTAAGCCTCAGGCCACAGAAAATAATCTGCCCTCTCCTTCGAATTCTGTAAGTATCCGTCACATGGTGTTTTAATGTTCATTAATCTCACTACTTTGCAATCAATATAGAACTCGTGAGTCAATCCTCCTTGCTTTTATATCCATGCAAATGTCATCTCACTCTGCGAAGAAGGCTTACAAATATTTTTCGATTCAACTTTCACTTCACCTTCCAACACCATCAGCGTGCAATCTTACGCTGTCTTTCTCTCTATGGAATTATCTATGTCAGAAAATTAGCTAGAGGTCTCATTTTACTCTCAAGGCAGAAGTTCTCTCGACACAATTACCTTCTAATGTGATGGGTGGGATCGACCATGCACCCTGTTTACCCATGTCTACAAGATCAGAAGCAGTACACTCACTTCGAAAGTATTACTCATTCACGTATCTTCTTTCTATTTTGACAGATTGCAAAGTTGGAGAGCACAGTGTCCCTCGAGGCTTCACGGAATTGGGATTCCGAGAACACAGTGGGTTGTAGCTCCATTATATCTATTCCTAGCGATCACACTCCAACGCCAAAGGTTCAGTATTATATAATCATGTAATGCCAAATTTTAACTGGAATTATGAATATGTGATAATATCAGCTATCCAAACTCTATGGTGGAGCGTTATACGAAGGATCGGATATCATAAAAACTACCAGCGGTTTTTAATTAAAGCGTACAAAAACGAAAAAAATGATAAGTGCTGGAAATGGTTTGATTCTGTATAGAAATGTCTGGTTAGAATCCAGCTACGTACTGGAGTACTATCTCACCATGGATGCTGTCTTTTCTTTTTTGCTAATTTTCTTGGATATAATTTTGACCCCGTTTTTTCTTCAGTCTTCTGCTGCACTGAGGAAGGAGATTGCTACCCTTGAGGCTGAAATATTGCATCTGGAGCGTTATCTTCTTTCACTGTATCGTACAGCTTTCAATGAGCAGCTACCTGGTTTCTCAAACATGACGAAAAATCATTTGCAATACAAGACAGGATCACCATTGCAAGTTCAATCGCCTCACAACTTAAATGTGCATCAACAGACGGGTGATTTTATCCACCACGATCAAAGTTCCCCTGCACATGGTTGGTCAGGATCATATAGTCTGCGTTGCATTGCTAGCTTACCATCAACATCTACCATGGTAACTAGCCTGATCACCAAGATCTCTTAAATACAGCTTCGCTGTTCACATCTGTTTGCACAACTCCATGTGATTTTGCCATAAGCTGCAATTTGTGACAGTCAAATCGAAATTTCTATTGACCATTTTCAGGAGCAGAAGAAGGTTGATTCTGGTCGTCGCAGCCTTGCGGATCACCTCGGTGCTTCTTGCCTAGTTAACGATCATGACACTCCAGAAAGACTCTCTGAGGACATTGTGAGATGCATATCTTCCATTTACTGCCGACTTAGCAATCCCCTCCATAGCCAGTTAGGCTCGGCAGCTTCTCCTACTTCATCCCTGTCATCCTCTAGTATATTTTCTTCTAGAAACCCTTATGATAACTGGAGTCCACGTTGCAATGGGGATGCTATGTTTCAGCATCAACTTCAAGGGTTGAAAGGAGAGAGCAGACCATATGATACAATGCTGGAAGTTCTGAAGATCTGTCTAGATGATGGTAGTTTCAATTATGCTTCCACCATGCTAAAAAAATTCAGGTGGTCAGAGTGTGCCTTTTCTATATATCACATTGGGTATCCAAATTGATTGATCATATTAACTGCGTTCTTGGTAGCCTTAAGTTTTTATCTGTTCTAGAGGAATTGGCCCGTGGCAACTTGCATTCAAGGGTAGTGGGGTGTTTGGTTAAGTCCTTACTGTTGGCCTACAAGGTGGCAGAATGGATTGAGTCATTTGATATTTCACTTTGTAAATCTCAACATCATAGGAGTTGTTTTCTGAAATTTCTCGCTCACTTTGTATTGCTGTCCAGGTCACTGGTTCAAAGGCTCGAGAAGTTGGATCCAAGGAAGTTGAAGCGTGAAGAGAAGCTTGCGTTTTGGATTAACATTCACAATGCCTTGGTCATGCATGTGTGTAGACTAGCAGTTTGAATGTCTCTTAACTTTCACTTACAATTCACCCAGCTAGTGTGTTGCACATTCATATCGCTGTTTCTGTTGTTGTCAATGCATAATAAATGTCTGCTTATGAGGTTTTCTTGGCAGGCATATTTAGCATATGGGACACATAATCGGGTGAAAAGCGCATCCATTTTGAAGGTGAAGAATGTTTACACCAATATACCTGTCCTATCAGTTTTTTTTTCATCAAATTTTATTGTGTGTCATTGTATTCTCTTCTTTCAGGCAGCATACAATGTGGGTGGACAAGGCATCAATGCGTGCATTATACAAAGCTCCATCTTGGGAATTCGGTCGCACTACTCAGAACCGGTATGTCTTTCTCTTTAAAAACCTATATACGAATCACATCCATGGATGTTCTTGCTTATATACTGAGAAGGCATTTATGATTGTGCTGTGAATGATGAATAAACAGAGAAATTGTAGGGAAAAGGGCATCACATAATGGAAAACATCTGGTTCCATGGTGTATATTCCTCTGTGTTCTTACAGTTTTTGGTTTCTTCTTAAGTTGGAATAGTATCGAAGGCCAGAGGAATGGTCAAAATGCCTTGGTTTAAGGGTGTTACAGTTACACTGATGTAATGCAGAGTTTCGAAAAAGTGATTAAGTTAATAGAATTGTCTATGGTATGCTTCAGCTAGTATCTATGGTAGGTTGTCCCAGGGGGGGAGCCTGACGGCAAAGGACTCACTCTTGTACTACAAGAACAGAGTTCGAGTCTGAGGGAGCCCCAAAACGTAAGTCTCTTGTAAGAGTCTGGGACAGCCGGAGGTTTTACGCATGCCCTGGACCCACAAAATGTGCTTTCCAGTCATGTGGTTTCCCTGTTCCTACATGGATATCCAAAAAAAAAAATCTATGGTAGGTTGATGGTGTTTTCTTGAAATTTAATTTCAAGATTATAAAGGAGGTACCTCGAGCGTTTGACCAGTCTGCCCCGTGAATTCAAAACAAACAATCCCGAGCAAGCATTGGTTTTAGCTGCCTAATGAATGAGCCTATTCATTTTATTTATGAGAAGTAGACAGAAAATCAATTCACAGTATTCTACTTTAAATAAGCAGATATGTTCTTTGAAATTCTCGACTTGTCTTATTTGCGCTTCTTTAACCCTCATGAATGCAGTGGCTACAAGCATTGTTTTCTCCAGGAAGGAAATCCAAGACAGGGAATATCAGACATGTCTATGCCTTGGAATACCCAGAGCCACTCGTTCATTTCGCGCTTTGTTCAGGGGCATATTCTGATCCAGCAGTACGGATCTTTCTCCTCAAACACATCTCAATCTCTTATCTCCGTTGACTAGAACTGCTGTACACGTGCAGTCATGGCTGAAGTGAGCTGATCAATACTTGTTTTGTTTGATGAGTTCAGGTTCGAGTGTACACATTGAAGAATATCTTTCAGGAACTCAAGGTTGCTAAAGAAGAGTTCATCCAATCCAAAGTTTACGTGCACAAGGAGTCAAAGATTTTCCTGCCAAAAATACTCTGGTACTTTGGGAAGGATATGTCGGTGGACACGGAGGGGGTGATGGAGGTGATAAGCGAGTGTCTTACTCAAGGGCAGGTGAAGGCTTTGAGGAAATGCACGAGGGGGAAGGCTAACAAGTGCATCCATTGGTTGTCACAGAGTTCATCCTTCCGGTATTTGATCCATGGAGAGTTAGCAAAAGGGAGAACAATGGTCTGGTCTGGTCTGATCAAAGAGCACATTGTCCCTGTATAATATATATATATATACACCTGCAAATTATCATTCTTTTTCTCCTGAACAAAATAACGAGCGAAGAAATAATGCCTTGACTGGGCTCTCCCTCTCTATTCGTTCATAGACTAGATGAGTGGAGTGGGTGCCACCTGTTTGGTCGGACCGCCTCTATCCTTTTCTTGAGGAAATAAAGGGGAAAGACCCGTTAAAAATGGGCTACGTTTTTGCAGGCCATGGCCATTATTATTATTACTATTACTAATCTCAACTGCTCTGCCTAGAACTAATCAACAGGGATTGAAATTTAGCAGATTTTTCTTTCTAAAAGGGAACTAACATGCAAAAGTCAGCTCCTATCTTTCTCTCCGGGTGTTCTTTTCTCCATTAGCTTCACAATGGTAAGGAATCCTTTAGAAGAATAACGCAATCTGTTTCTGTTTCCTGCTCAATTCTGAATATGCAATCGACCCGTTAGATCGTGTCTATCTTGCCAACGGAAAAAAAAGGAGAAAAATGAAAGGTATTGAGAGTTCATGTAGAGTGTATCTACTAGTGTAGGCGTTCATTTATTAGCCTGTTGGTTTCCAGATTCACTTCGTGCTTCTTGTCAGTCGTCAGGGTAAGGTGAGGTTGGCCAAATGTCCTTCGATTGCTAGCTGTAAGAGCTAGGCAAATTGTTTTTGACTCACACGTTCACGCACGCACGTTTGAACTGGGTAGCAGTGCTGGTCATCATGGATGCAAAACTCAATTTGTTAAGGACTGGACAGGTAATCCGCGAGCTGAGCGGCACCATCCCAAATCGGGGTCCCAAGCTTTGCAACTTTGTGGAGTGGAGAGGATTTAGGGTCGTGTATAGAAGGTTCGCAGAACAATTAAGACAGCATGCGTTATGATCTTAAAACTGCATGTACTAGTAAATGTGATGAAGCCGATGCGTGCAGGTATGCTGGCCTCTATTTCTGCATGTGTGCTGATGAGGGAGACAACGAACTGGAGGTTCTTGATATCATTCACCATTATGTTGAGATTCTGGATCGTTATTTTGGCAGTGTAAGTACCCGTTTGGCTGTGCGTTTCAATCGGCGTTTTGCCGAAATTTGATTTTTTATCCATTTTAAATGAATATGGTTTGATGTTTTTAGATCATTTTGATGTGCTAATGTCAAAAATAATTTTTAAAAAATAAAAAAATATCATTTTAATGTATTTTGGCACGAAAAACACTTTAAAAAACTACCGCAATCGCACTTCCAAACAGGCCATAAGCCTGCTAGCTACCTGCTCCCTCGACCCATCGATACAACATTTATATACGCACGTGCGTGCTGGTAACGTTTCCTCCCATCTCCTTCATTTCTTGCCAGGTTTGTGAATTGGACTTGATCTTCAATTTCCACAAGGTAACACTTTCTTCGTCTTTTTTTTATTTTTATTTTAAAAACACGGTTCGGAACTCCTGAACAAGCATTTCATTTATAAGGTGAATCTGCTATTTTTAAAAAAAACAAAAGAAATGACACGGTAGAGCGCGCGTGCATGCAGGCGTACTATATTCTGGACGAAATCCTGATAGCTGGTGAGGTTCAGGAGTCAAGCAAAAGATCAGTGACACGGCTCGTGCGCGCGCATGTATAAATGTTCTCCTTGCTTGCTTGCTTGCTTTTCTGATCATTTATACATGCGCGCGCGCGCAACACCCCAATAGATGAGTATTGAATGCATGCTCAGGAGTGTGCTCCCCCGTTAGGCAGTATGCTCCCCCGGGCTACCATCTAGTGCTTACTTCCATTATTTATGCTGCTTGTCGACGCTCCTTCTCTTTTTATTTTTTTAATGTTTTTAATTTCTGTCCAGCAAGTAAGAATTTCGTCGTCGATGACACCTTCACCATATAAGCAAAAAACTTTTACTTGCTCACTGTATCTCTCCATTGATATATATATATATATATATATATATATATATATATATATATCTGACTAAGTGCAAGTACCATGGACTTAGAAGTATTTGTTTTGGAAGAGTAAATGTGAAGTGCCCATGACAACAATAACATTATACACCGACCACGCCTTTATCTGAAACTATATATCTCGAGCTATAATTTTACATTATTTATACTTTATTTAGATGATACCATAATATATAATTTGCATTATTTTTCTAATATAAAATTCAAATATCACAAGCGTGCGGCAATGGTTGATTATAGATTGATATCTCAAGATAGAAATTATGAAAATAATTATAATATCTTTGTGTGTTTTTTCTATTTTAAAATGATAAAATTTCAAAAAAAAAACAAATTATTTTGTCAAATATTCTTACATCTACCGATCTGAATTCTAAATAAAATAAAAAATATAAAAACAATCCACAATAATCTCTCCTGCAATTAAAATTTGAAAAAATATACACATGTTAATATAAACTTTGTTTTTTTTGCTTTGTTTATTTCATATGTTTCTGCTAAGCCAATCCTTCTATTTTCTTTAAAGTACACCTATCTTGGTTATTTTAAATAAATATAACAAAAGCAATAATTTATTTTTAAATTAAAGATAAAAAAGTTCACATTGCCTAACAAATTTATTTTAAACAATAAAAACCATGATAAATTATAATTAAATTAAAAAATGTTTACAAATTAAATTTAATTCAGCATATATCCAAAGGTTATAATGTTGATCTTGCATGAATTAAGAAGAGTTTGTTAGTAACAGGCTCAAAAATTCGCTTTTATTATTTTCTTTTCATCATACAAAATGAAAAAAAAATCAGTTTTCATTAAAAATCGGGGGGGTCTGGAAGTTGACGTGGCGTAATTATAAAAGCTCCTCCCTTTTGTTTTCTGTGGAATATCTTTTTCCGTATAGGGTAAGAGGTAGAGGCGCAGCGAGTGAAATGCGAAGAGAGTGAAGGGAGAAGACGAACGTAGCGTGAAGAGGGGTTTAGGGTTTTCCTTCCAAAATGCTGAAATCGGTCTGTATTTAATTAATCTCTCTCATGCTCTAAGCAGAACACGAGAATGAATAGCAATTGCAATTAGAACCTGAAGGTTGCTTTAATTCGTTTCAGGGAGAGGAACATGAAGAAGATTTAGAAAAACAAAGAGCTGCACTTGTGGAGTTGAGAGAATTAGAGATGTCAGTAGAAGCTAATCCTGATGACCCCTCTCTTCGATTCAACCTCGTAATTATCAGTTTTTTCATTGAAATTGTCTTTATTCCTTTTCCACTTGGCCAGAAGCTTTTCAAGAAAGTAATGATGCATCGATTGATTGCAGGCACTGTATTTGTGGGAAAAATGCGAATGCAAGGTGAAGGCAGCAGAACATTTTGTTGCAGCAGTGAAATTGAACCCTCAGAATGCAACTGCTTTCAAATATTTGGGTCATTATTACTACGAGAAGGAGAAGGCGAGGGCTCTCAAATGCTACCAGAGGGCTGTCTCCCTCAACCCAGACGATTTTCAAAGCGGAGATGCACTTTGTGATATGTTGGACCAGTCTGGAAAAGAGACCCTGGAGCTCTCTCTCTGCACTGAAGCCTCTCAAAAATCACCTAGAGCCTTTTGGGCTTTCAGGAGATTGGGTTACATTCACCTCCACTATAATAGATGCTCTGAAGCTGTTAATACTCTTCAGCATGCCATTCGAGGTTTTCCCACCTCTCCTGATTTATGGGAAGTATGTTCCTCTTCCACACCCACTCTTTTACCTGCTTTTCCTTGCCATTATATTTAATCTCGTTTTTCTGTCTGTAAAGGCTTTGGGTCTTGCCTACCAGAAACTTGGCATGTTTACTGCTGCTACTAAGGTACGCTTCCTCTTTGTACCCTTCTCCCACTGTTTGACTCTACACACTCGTGATTTCATTTTTCAAATTAATAATGCCCGTAATCACTGACTGTCCTACTCGCCTCAACAATTTAACCAGTCTTATGGACGAGCCATTGAGTTGGAGGATAGGAGAGTTTTTGCTCTCATTCAAAGTGGAAATATCTTCTTGACGCTCGGGAATTTCCAAAAGGTATCCATCCTTTGTTTTTAATTTTTAATAGTTGAACAACTGAGGTTTTCTATATTCACAGTGCTTGGTTTCTTATGTTTATACAAGTACGTTTCCATAACTGGTGAATGAGCACACTTAGACCTTTCAACTTGATGGCTTATTACATCTTGTATTAAAATAGAATGCGCCGAGGCATTTTTTTAGCATGCATTCATTTCTTAATTAAACTTATCATTAATCATATCCAATCATACTTGTGAGAACAGACATGTCTCATTTATGTGTCTCCTTCTATACTGATTGATGATATGTGATAATGCGGTCTTCTGCAAAAAAGGAGTCGAACAGTTTCAGCGAGCTTTGGAGATCTCACCTCAAAATGTGTCTGCAAACTATGGGCTAGCTTCTGGACTCCTTGCATGGTCAAAGGAATGTATGAATATGGGTGCATTTAGGTGGGGAGCTTCATTATTAGAGGTTGGCCAGCATGACTTCAAATAATCACATCTTGGATGTTTTTGTGACGTCAATACGAAATTATCTAACTTTTGGTTCCTAAAATTACTGCAGGATGCATGCAAGGTTGCTGATAAAATTGCTCAGCTGGCTGGAAATTTTTCATCTATCTGGAAAATGCACGGTGACATTCAGGTGAGTCTCTCTAAACTTCACCAGTCTCCACCTCTTTAATGCCCCAACTACAAGGTTGTAAAAAACACTTTTTTGACATGGCACGAAAAACACAATGTAAACTCGAACCGGAAAATCATAAAATTAAAAGTAAATATTTTAGCTAATTATATTTTGACAATTTCAGACAAGAAATTAAATTATATTAAAATTTAATAAAGAGAGTCAACAATATTATAATCAATGAGTGATCTAAATACAATGAGAAGGATTAATAGTATGAATCAAGAAATTAATGATATGGAGAAATAATGTCTCAACAAAACTTCCCAATACAGGGGGAATCACTAAATGATATGAAGTACACAAGAACCTCGCGACAACTTGGTTGTTTTCATCATAACAAGCTGTAATAGATCCCTTTTGGGGCGCAAGCTAATGAACCTAAACTATTAATTAACTAACAAAAGTCCAATAATGAAATAAACCCCTAAATTTTTTTTAATGCATCAAAACAAATTCAAATTAAAAATAATTATTGAAAAATAAATTAATAAATAAAATAAGATAATAAAAACAAAGTATTCATGCTAAAATTCCTCCATGTAGCCCGAATCTCCATTTTTCACGCATTGTTGGTAGATTTCAATCCTGATTTCAAACACGTCGTTCTCTCTTGTCTTGATGAATTATTGGACCTACCATATATTGTTGAAAAACTTGATATGTCTAGTTTCCAACCCAACTTGAATCACAACAGAATTTCACCTATAGCCCCAGATATGTCCCAAACAATGCACAGTTTTAGCTTGACTGATTTGACAAGATTCGTCTAGTAACTTCAACTCTAAGAAATAATATATTTTTGAACTCCATTTAACCAGAAAATTTACCACAACATAGTTTCATCTTTCATGTGTCTAGTATTTTCTTGTAAAATTTTAGTTAGATATGATGCATGATTTGAGAGATATGTCTAATCTTAAAAAATTGTTTAACAAATATTTTAAGATGACATTACTTGATTCATGCCACAAATTTAGTAAACTAGGAGAATCAGATCGAGTTTACTGATTTTGCACGAGTCAAGTCTGATTTTACTGGTTTTAGAGTTTTTAGTCCGATTTTGCATGTTAGATGCATGTTGACTCGTAAAATCATACGAATTCATGTGTCACTCGTGATTTTGACAACAATGCTCAATTGTTCAATAGTAGTTGCTTCTTTCATATTTACTGATTTCAAATATAAATATCACTAATTTCTGGCCTTTGACCAAGTAAAAATGAAAGATGGACTTTTCTCATAGAGTAATTTAAAGTTTGAATTTACTAGTTTGAGATGTGTGCAAACTGTTTGGCTTTACATTCTGAATTCACCAACATCTTTCATCGTTTTATATTTTTGTTTGGTAGTGGTATCGTTGTTGTGAATGCAGTTCTGCCCACCTCTGCTACTGCATTGCTTGTTGTTGAGCAAGAGAATGACAATACCTTTTATGGAATCTCTCGGGCTATTTGAATTAATATCTTGCCAATTGTTTTGTTAAAGAACTTTTGCACAAACTGTTTTTTGGGAAATTACATTTGCAATGTGTTTTGCACCCTGATTCAATATCCAGGTTTGTATACCAAATTTAATAATTCAGGCATGTCTCTTTCCTTCCTAGCTTAACTACGCAAAGTGTTTTCCATGGATAGAAGATGATGAGAATGTAGAATTTGATGTTGAGACTTTCCATGCTTCCATCCTTACCTGGAAGCAAACATGCTATTTGGCCGCCACATCTGCCAAAAAGTCATACCAACGTGCTCTGCACTTGGGTCCATGGCAAGCCAACCTTTATATTGACATTGGAATTGCATGTGATCTCATTTCTTCTATGAATGAGAATTATGGGCAGGACCAGCATCCCTGGTATGATCTGGGTTTATATTGTTTTGTTTATCTTCTATTCTTACCATAAATTTGCTCTCTGAACTTACTATTGTTTTCACCAGGCAGCTATCAGAAAAGATGGTTTTGGGGGCCTTGTTACTTGAGGGTGACAATTATGAGTTCTGGGTGGCATTGGGGTGTTTATCTGGTTATAATGCCTTGAGACAACATGCCTTGATCAGGGGATTGCAATTGGATGTCTCCTTAGCTGTTGCTTGGGCATATCTTGGGAAGGTACTTGCATAAATCTGACAATTAGATCCCCCCTCTCTGCTCTCTTTCTCTTGTGCTTCCATTTTATCATGTTTGGACTTTACTTCTTTTCAAATAAAACATACTATTATGCTCCTGAAACCATTTTGTTGCCTGTACGTGCTACATTAGCCTGACTCTGGAGTTACAAACATTCCCATAGTTTTGCACTATGCCTGAATGCCACATGAATTCCCCAGCTTGATTGGCATCATAAATACAGAAAAATCAGCAATATGTCAAAAAGGTTCCTAAATTTCTGGTTACAGCTTTACAGGGAAGAGGGAGAGAAGAGCTTGGCAAGGTTGGCATTTGATTGCAGCAGAAGTATAGATCCTTCACTTTCATTGCCATGGGCAGGCATGTCAGCTGATAGTCAAATTAGGTAGGTTCCTAAATTGTATAATATTGTACAATATTAAATGCATGATTTTATGGTGATACAACTCCCCAAGTAATGCAAATGGTGCATTGTAATTCAGGGACATGACACTAGAGGAGGCTTTTGAGAGCTGTTCACGAGCTGCACAGATACTTCCTGTAAACATCTAATATAGTTTTTGCCCTTTTAACATGCTTTAAGAGAAAGGAATTTTGCATTTAATGTATCAGTTGCACATCCTTTAATGCTACCTGGTTATGGTGATTATCTCATTGCAGTGGTGTGATCTGTTCAAATCATTGCTTTGATTGACAGGTCGCAGAGTTCCAAGTTGGTCTTGCTAAACTTGCTTTGATTACAGGGAGCCTTATGTCTTCACAGGTACTATAATTTCCAATTACACATGAGGAACTTGCTTCTTTTGAAGAAGTTTTCATTTGTATTTCAAATCAACTGGGCAACTTGTTTAGGAAGCTGTTGTCAGAAATGGTTTGAATACCTTTCTCTGGATTCTCATTGCATACATATAGCCTACATTTACATTAATTACAGCATCTTTTATATATGGTAAGCTAGATCTAGGGGGCTGTTTTATGGTAACTGAAATCTTCCTATTTACTGCATATATTTGATATTTACAGCCTACACTAATGTAGAATCTTTCCTATTAATTGTATTCTACTAATATATATATAAACTATTGTTTCGTATAGATTATAGATGAACCCTTCTTTAAGCTTCGTCTTTGTTAATTCATATTCCCTTGGAATCCATACCAAAAGTAAGCAAATAGGAACAAATTAAATACGTAAGTTTTTCATTGATCCTTACATAGAGCAAAACATTCCGACGTCAGGCCAAACCCGAAACGGTTCCCCACCTTGAAAGTTTTGAACTTCTGAGAAAACACAGAATCGGAAGGCACACAGAAGACCCCCCCCCAGAAAAGACAAATTCTAAAATCTTACCTATACAAGATCAGAGAACACTTATTGGAGACGAAGAGATTGCTACAGAGAATCAAGAAACGGTGCGTTTTCCAGGATGATCAGCAACTCGAAGAGTCTTGTCAATAAGTTTTCTTGCTTTTCTGCTACGGATCTCGACCTTAACACTTGCACTCTTGTCCATCTTGATGTACGGTTTCTTGGACTTCTTCAGGGCTCTAACTTTTGATTTGATTGACTGCACCAGATTCTCTAGCTGAATTGCCATCTGAGTTAACTCAAAAAACCCCACCGAGTTTAATCTGTAAGAAAAAAACCGAAAGACAGAACTCGGGTTCTCTTCTCTATAAATCCCGTGTCTTTGACATTTGCTTCTCTTTACTTTCCTAAGGTTTTGCTTTTTTTTTTTTTAAATGTGTTTTTCTGGCAAAGTGACTTTGTGTTCAGGTTTGGTTTCGCTTCGTATTTATATCGACAGGTTGGTCAGATATGGGGCAAGGTTTTGTAGATTATTACGGGCTTACCACATGCTGAGGTGCGTTTAAGAATTAAAATGCGTCATGATAAGGACGTGCCTTTTAATTTTCTCACCTCAGAGAATTGAAAAATATAAGTATAATTAATGATAATGGTGAGCTGCAAGAGCTGAAAATAAATAAATAATCAGAACAAGAACCTCCTAAAAAAATACTAATCAGAGCATCAGCACGCAGCAAGGACCTCCAGGAGGAGCCAAAAACAAAAAAAAATGAAATCGATTTAGTTGCCCTTTTTTCCAGTGAAAATACTCGATGATATAAGCTAATTTCCATCACAAACTCCATGGTCTACCACTCCCTCTGTCACATAAATTGTCTCAGGGCCGTAACATAGTTGAAAACATAATGCAAATGTCAAAAATAAAAATAAAAATACCAAAAACATAGTGCAAAACGTCCGTTCAAAGAGCCTGGAAAAACCAATCAGCCAGTACATTCATTAATTGTGATGCAAATGTCAAAAATCATAGGTCTCCCCCGCGACAACCACGACCTTCACATGTTGGTGGTCAAGCCCGAGACTCAAATGTTTGTTTTTCTTGTAGTATCATTTTTAATACATGTGATTATTAATGTAATAATGATAGAAGGTTTACATGATTGTTAGCTTTAAAATTAAATGCATACAAATCTGAACACCCAAGAAAAAACAACTCCGTAATATTTGAAAATTTGTCCAAAATTGACTTGGGAATTCATGAAGAGAAATCAATCAATGACTTGTGATCTCGAGACAGGGAAAGGTAACAACCACCTTCCTGCTCACGGCATTTCTTTCTCAATGGGTCCATTTTTGCCATGACTTTTAAAATGCATCTCCATTTCCCCACCCAAGTTTCAATTACATATCTGCATGCTCGACGATGGCAATCGTGGTCAAAACACTAGCAGGCTTTAGCGGCGTACGTGAAGGTGCCGGTGCAAATTTCAAACCTGACCCTGGATAATTTTCCAAGAAATAAGGTGCTGTATATTATACATGCACTCTCCCTGCATCATTCAACGTAGTTCTTTTAAATATTGTCGAACTTTTGCTTGCCCTCTTGGATTGCGGTAAGGGCTGAGTGACGACGACTGAATAGTCTTAAATTCTTTGATGTGTTTGATATTGTTTTTGTTTTTACGGTTGAAGTTTTAAAACAATAGTTTCATGAAAAAAACTTTTAGCTGCAGTTCATAATTGAAATTGAAGTGTTTGGTTAAAACTATGGTTAAGTTTGAGGTTGATAAAAAGTAGTTTCGTGTGTTTGGTTATCATGCTTTTTTTTATTGTTATCAATTTGTGAAATTACTTTAAATGACACACACATATATAAATTGTTTTTTAAATTTTATAGATTAATAATCATAACAATAAAATATAATTAATAATTCATGAAAAAACAGATATTTGTTTTTATTCTCCCGTCAAACTACTTGCAATTTCATCACGAACTAAATCGATACGTGAATGCATCTGTGATCCCTCGCTATTTGATCGAGGCACAATATTTGGAAACAATATCATTAGTAACAACATCTGCGATCCAGTTGTAGAGATATAATTCTAAAACCAAATCCAATTGCAAGTTTCCGATTCATAATCAATCGAAAAACAATAGGGTTGTGGAGTGAAACGAAGTCATGTGCTTTTCCCTTTCATCAAAACTAATCTTTTTCTACATATTTTTTTTTAAATATTTTTTTTTTAAATTGGACTGGGTCTGACCCAACTAAATGGGTCGGCCCAGCCAAATTAGGTCAAAGCCCAACTATGTTGGACTTGGGTTGGCCGAGAGCAGGCTCAACCCAATTGCAGCTTTAAAATGTTTGGCATGAAACGGTGAGCTGCACTGCTCACATCTTCTTAAATCGTGAATAATAGCGTCCGACCGACGACGACAAGAGGATCAACGACTGATGCCATGGGTAGAAGAGACCGAAGTGGTTCTTGTAGTGGTAGCATCGAAAATAATGGTCTGTGGTGGCCGGTAGGAGCATCGGAAGTCTGCTGCCGCCGCTAAGGTTTCTTGCTCTCACTAGAGGTGGTCACGTAGGAGCTTATGGAGTGAAAGAGAAGCTACTAGTGATGAAGGAGATGATGATGGTGTCTCAGGGAGCTACCCCTAACAGTGGAGAGAGAGGCGCTGTTGTGTGGAGAGAGAAAGTTATCGTCATGGAAAGAGAGAGCTACAGCTATGGAGAGAGAGAGAGAGAGACCGCTAGTTGCTTCTCACTGTGATATTGCTTCAAGTTGCTAACCAAGACTTGCAATCCATGAAACGCCGGAAAAAAAAGAGTCACGATCGCAGGAAAAGTCTCATTTTTCAGCTTATTGTGAACCACAGCTGCAGTCATTTTTTTGGAGGGTCCCATGGTGAATTAATCTCTGCATTTCCTCCGTTACCAAAAGCACAAAACCTGCTTTTTGCTCGAAACTCGGTTTCGATCGCAATACCAAACGCCTTCAAACTCTAGTAACATTCTTGCCTCCAACCAAAATAATGTTTGGGTTCAACTCTCATTTGGAACCAAGAAAAAACAGTTTGCTTTGTTGATTGAATATAATGGAGAATTCATAATTCAATACAGCTAATATTGGTTGACTAAAGAATTTAATAAGGTTGCTGAAATGCATTTTCCTTGCAGGAATATCCCGTATGATCACCAAACCGCCATCTCTGTTCTTTTTTTATTCAATCAAACTGCCATATATTCATTTATTTAGAAGAAACACACGTGCAAGGGATACAAATCCACGCAAGAGTCAGGTGCTTATCTGCCCAAAAGAGTCATAAATGGAGGTACAGGGGAGCATTCTTGATAACAACTCATCAACTCACAAGATACCAGGGAACGAACTCGAGAACAGAATGCAGCTGAGTCCATGCAGTAACTCGGGCAAGCACTCTATCCAATACCCATAATGAGAAGCAAGTGCAAGAATGGAAAAGGGGGCATGAGAAACAAGCATAGTTATGCTCAAATTTTAGACTTTCTAAGGAGAAATCCAATTTGAAGATTGTTTTCAAATTTTAATAAACTGTAGTTTAAGACCACAAACTCCTTAATCACCTAAGCGTTCTATATGATGTGGAATAGCATGCCTCCCAGATCGAGGGGACTAAATCTCAAGCACAAATTAAAAGAGAATTCAAGCAGTTTGCAGAATCTTAAAAGAAAAACCTCAATCAGATGGCAGGCAACTTCTTGCTTTTTTTGGTACCAGATGCCACGATCAGGGCAAGCATGTGTAAACTTTCGTCAAGTTAAAAATACTCTCGGCGCTCAGAGTCACAACTCACAACATCCCATGGAATACAAAAAAGATGGGAGAAAAAATGAAGGGTTAGCCTACCTCACCACGAAGGTAGAGGGAGTGAATTACTTCACAACCACTTATGGAGGGAGGAGCACCTGCTCGAAAACCTCCGGAAAGTGAAATTGCGGGAAGACAGTACTGCATACCTTTTTTTCCTGGAGGAAAGATGGAGATGGAAGAGAGGCACGAGCATTCCAGAGATAGGTAGAGTGATATGCCGTATCATTCAACTTTTAAATTTCCCTGACGAGCCGAGCCAACCTTGACAAGCTAAGCGGTTTGACAGCTGCCAGTTAAAAATTGTGCATTTACGTATTCGGAGTTTTTTTTTTTTGAACTTGTGCTGTTGTTTGTATGAAATAACAATATATATATTATACAACAGCCACTCGTAGTTCTGCTTATAACACAGTAAAATACATAGCAGGTCAGTTGTCTAACAGTCGCTTGTGCTTGCACCAGGCAATGGCAATCACATACAAAAATATGACCCCACTAGTGCCACCAGCAACAGTCCATAGAAACTTTGGCATTCCCGTTTGCACGTCTTCTTTGAACAGTGCAATTTTGATATTCATGCCTAAGATACCAACGACGACAACAAAAAAGGACAACACTAAGGTTGCTGTTGTCATCATAACCCCCATTTGCAGGAGTTGATTCTGTTTGTCATCCAGCATTATGTTGATGTAGTCCTCTGTGTCATCCACGTACTCCCCCAGCTTCAAAATGAGTTACAATGACAGCAAATGAGCTTTATGTACTAGCGGCATCAAAAGAATACACTGCGGTTACATCATTAAAATCTCATCATAATCACTTGCACTTCATAAGCATCTGGATATGAGAGTACGTCATATGACGCCATTGGACCAATGTAGAAGAATCAAGTGGAAAAATTAAGTTGCATACCGTGGATAATTTGTTCAATGTGCCATCAATTTGTACAAAGTACGCCTCCAGGAGCATTTCTAGCTCCCCTACATTGAGATTCTTGCTTTTAGCACTTCGTGTTGTGCTCGTATGGGTATTGCTGTGTCTGCCAAGTCCATTAGGTGCAGTATGATCATGTTCATTATCATTGTTGTTAATATCATCCTTGTGGCTAGCAAGGGCTCCCAAAGACACCTCAGCAGGGATGCTGGTGCAAAAAAAATGAGAAATTTTCAACAAATAGATAGCTTAGCAAACAAGAGGAAAATAATTGAGAATGTTTACGATGAGTGATTAAATTATTAGGTACCTGTCATCTGAGTCTGCCTGAAGCTCGTCACCATCTATGTCATTTCCCTCATTTAAAGAGGAAGTTGAAGAATCATCAAGCTGTTGCTGAACCAGCTTTTCTGTCAGATACAACTCCACCATGTCTTCATCATCATCCAGCAAGTGTTCTAATTCATCCCTAACCTAGACATTGCATGCCTGGTTAATTATAGTAACATAAGAGAGCTTTACGTAAATCTTCTGAAGCACAAAACTTTTAAAACTTCTTAAGCTTGCAAACCAGGTAGCAATTCATATCAGCCTATTACCCTACCCCTAACTATAATAAAATAAATGTATCGACAAAAAACTTAAGAATCATCAAACCTTTTGAACTCGGCCAGTTATTGCAACCAAACGACTTTTAATCTGGCGGACATGTTCTAAATTGAGAGTACTGATCTTTGAAGTCAGCTTATCCAACGCTGGATGTGCCTCTTGCTCCAGTGTTTTTGCCTGCGTAAGAAATGGAAAGGGGGAAGGAAAATATAAGAGTGAGGATTTTAATGCTGCCAGAAAGTTACCAGCCTTGAGATTTAGGATATCAGCTTCATTTTGTAAGGAATCCTATTGAACAGGGAGTTGCATATGATGCTTACTTCACTTTCTAAGCAACTGCAGGCAGCCTCCAGGCATGTTTCCAATGCAACAAACTCATATGGAAGAACCTTTGATCCATCTCGATTCTCGAGACCCTGTTTCCCTTCGGCCTGGATTCCCTCATTGCAATCCTCAAAATGTGAAAAGCCTACTGGACTTTTTTGAGGACTTGAACCATTGCCCTCCTAAGCAAGGACCGGAAAAATATACAGAAACAAAAGAATATGACAGTTCAAAATATATCCAAAAGAAAGTGCACAATAGGAAACCATAGGAACATATGATTTTAATACTAGTAATAAATAAACAAATCATATATATCTCTTGAACTGAAGCTTCAAAAATCTTATTAACTAGCAAATCAAACTAAAATTCTAGATTTTTTTTTTTTGGATTCGAGGAAACCTCACCTCCTAGAAAATGCACTTTGTGGGTCCAGGTGAGCGATTAAAACCCCAGCTATCCCAGGCTCTTACAAGAGGTGCACGTCCTGGCTCGAACTCGAGACCTGCTGTACAGATCTCAAGCTTTTTGTCATTACACCACTCCCCTTATGGACTAAAATTCTAGATCTTTGATTGGCAAAAAGAAATTTATAAAGTACGTTTTTGCTTGGAAATACTCGACCCATTCGAAATTGTTTTGCAATGAATTTAATTGAAAAACAAAGAGTTACTCAACACTGCACACTTGGAATGTATTCATGTAGAAATCAAAATAACTCCTGCAGTAGACACTCCATTTAATTGCTTTATTCTCACTTACCACTTACTCAATATTAACCCATCTTTCAAATTCAATTACCATTTACAAATCTTACTTACAATGTCAATTTTATGTGGTTACGCTGACATTTCCAAACCCAACGTTAAGAGTTAGCATTCTAAATGCCCTTGTTATTTCCTAATTAAGAGGGGGGGAATCCCGGTAAATCTGCACGTCAACTTAATATACACAAGCAAAATAGCAGAACATTCTATTTATGCTTTTGTTTGAAATCCAATGAAACTAGCAGCAACAAAAACTCACATAAAAAATCCCACATTAAACAAACACAAAAAGTCACTTACTCGACACCGAATCAAAACAATTAATCACAGCTCAAAAATATAGAAACAAAAAGGAACAGACAGTAAAACCTGAGCTTCAGTAGCATGATAGTGAAAAATCAACCTCCTCTGCAACTCTTCAACAAACGGAGTGACAAAAGGGTCTCTAGAATTCAACAACAAAACCTCTTGTGCTGTGATAATCGCCTTAATATGCTCCAAATTAATAACAATTGCTCTCTCTCGACCCAAAACAGTAGATGGGTAAGAAAGTAAGGGGTCAAGGATCCGAAGGTCGCGAGCAGGAAGGCCAGTACGGCGCATGATCGCGTGCTTACCAGCTTCCACTACCTGGGCTTGGCCGGTTGAGTCTAGTAAGAGCCAGGGTCGGACCCCTGTTGCTTTTTTGCGAGAGGTTGGGAAAGGGACGGCGATAGAGGTTGTGGTTGGTGGGGGTCGGGCCATTGGGTCCTGGTCATCTTCAGGTTTGGATAGTGGTGGTGTTTGTGAGCGAGATGTCATGGTTGGGGTGGAGACTGGTGGGTGAAAGGTAGCGGGGAGGGGGGGTGTTATACTACTATAAGGGAATCTATTTTATGGCCAGAATTCTTTGGAGTCTGAATGCTGGTAATTTATGGAGCTAGCACACCTTGCGAATAATATGAGAAGCGTAATCTTTATGGGAAAAATGTATATTTGGTTCAATAAGAATGAGCTGCCAACAATTCCTGAGAGGGAAAACAACCAGAAACACCTATCCTGGATAGTCTAAAAACATTTTAAACAAAAACATCACATCCTAGCCTAATACCTCCCCTAGTACAGCTGCCAAAACCTCCCCCAGTTGTCAAAATCGGACACGATATGGAAAAAGTTTTGGAAAATAGGATCATAAAATTATACCTGAATTTTTCCTTATAAAAATCATAAAATCACAGTTAAAATTGTGTAGGTAGAAAAATCATAAAATCATAAGTAAAATATTTCTGAATACAATACAATATAATTATAGCTATAAAACTTCATTAGTTAAGGTTCATACATGATTCAAAATAACTTAAAAATACATTACAAAATAATTATGTCAATAGAATTTCATTAGGTAAAAACTAATAAATTTAAAATAAATATTTTGCTGATGTGCTATATAAATTAAAATCAGTCTCACTACCATCATTTTTCTCGTTATTTTTAATACATTGATTAAAAGCATTACTATTGAAAGGCTTATCAGTATTAATACTGGTACCAACACCAATATTGTTAGTACTAGCTCCAACTCCAACAAATTATTTTGATATCAAGACATGAAAATAATTTAAAAACATTAAAAAAATTATTTTTTTCAAAAATTTTAAGTATAAATTTAAACATCACATCCTAGCCTAATACCTCCCCTAGTACAGCTGCCAAAACCTCCCCCAGTTGTCAAAATCGGACACGATATGGAAAAAGTTTTGGAAAATAGGATCATAAAATTATACCTGAATTTTTCCTTATAAAAATCATAAAATCACAGTTAAAATTGTGTAGGTAGAAAAATCATAAAATCATAAGTAAAATATTTCTGAATACAATACAATATAATTATAGCTATAAAACTTCATTAGTTAAGGTTCATACATGATTCAAAATAACTTAAAAATACATTACAAAATAATTATGTCAATAGAATTTCATTAGGTAAAAACTAATAAATTTAAAATAAATATTTTGCTGATGTGCTATATAAATTAAAATCAGTCTCACTACCATCATTTTTCTCGTTATTTTTAATACATTGATTAAAAGCATTACTATTGAAAGGCTTATCAGTATTAATACTGGTACCAACACCAATATTGTTAGTACTAGCTCCAACTCCAACAAATTATTTTGATATCAAGACATGAAAATAATTTAAAAACATTAAAAAAATTAGTTTTTTCAAAAATTTTAAGTATAAATTTTAAAGTTAACATTATTGATTTTTAAGAGTGATTTCATGATATATATATATATATGAGAGAGAGTCAGAGAGAGATAATATATATATATATAAGTCAGAGAGAGAGAGTAAGAGAGAGATAATATATATATATATATATATACATATATACATACAGAGACAGGGCGCTCCAGTTTTAAAATTTTGATACTTTACAGAAAGAGGGGGGCGGCAGCTTTTACAATTTTGAGAATTTTGCAGGATCGTAAAATCAAACGAGTTTGTCCGATTTTATGATTTTGTACGATTTTAACCAAGTTTAATTAAAATTGATTTTTTCACTTGAATCAATAAGATTTGATGAGTTGACTCGCAAAATCATATTATTTTACAAGTCAATTCACGATTTTGATAACCATGCTCCCACCCCACCCGGCTCCAGGCATCATGTTATAGATCTTTTTCGTAAACGTCACTACCACGGCAAATTCAAACAATTATATAAAAATGGCCACAAATATATCACACGCCATGAGAATTTGAGAAAATAGAAACGCCCTTTAACCGGTAAAGGAACTTGTTTGAACATAACTGGTGTGGGCTATGTCTGTAAGAAGGTGGGTGTTGACTTAGATACACCCAAAAATTGAACAATTCTTCTCTGCTAGTATAAAAATCCCATCATTGGCCTGCATGAGGAGAAACAATACGCATATTATAGTTTTAAACTGCAAACATCACCAAGCATGCTGATTGCAGAAGATACCTACTGCAAACAATACGCATATTATAGTTTTGCTAAGATAGGAGATAATTACATAGAATGCATCGACGCAGGTGTGGATTATTATGAAGTCTGACTTTAAAGTGGTTTAAACAGGAGTGTGAGTCAGATTTGCAAAAAGACACATCAAATCTGAGAGATTTACATAGAATGCTATACACGTTGTTGTCAAAAGTTTACCTGCAAATGTGATTAAGAGCTCGATGCTACTGGGAGTCGGGCCACAGCTAGAGTTGCCAAAAGTGCCATTGTTGCAGCTTCAACACCTACACAAACGGCAATTGCGCCTGCTTCCATCACTTCTTTCTCTGTGAAGTCTAAGGCATGATGAGGAATTTGAATGTAAATCCACACCAGTTAACTTTATTTTCTAAAAGCGAGGAGGAACTTCAATGATGGGGAATCTGAATATTTTAGTTAAGAATACTGTTTCATCAAAATATCATTACAGCGTCGCTATCTGTCAAAACAAGAGTTCTAGACTATAAATAAATTTGTGAAATCAAGATTACAAAATTCGTACTATTTATGCAACTCAATCCAGGAATATACATGTGGATAGGGTAGGTATGAAGCATGTGATTAACAGACAACACACAAATATTTTCTCATAGGTATCAGTGAAAAGAGGGAACACTGGTAAATCTGTCCTACTTGAGCCAAGATGCTGGACAACTATTTAAGCATTGAGAAAAGAAGAACTCAACATAGGCAAAAGGCCAACACCTTTGGTTGGAGGATTTAGAATCATTTCACTTCACTGATTTAGACATCGTTTATTTATTTTCAATCTGAGCAGGGCAAGGATTTTTGGCATGCTTGTAAGGCGTTTGATAAAGTGGCAAAGGCACTATCCGTTGTCTAATCCAGGCGCCGTGGCCAAGTGACTTTGCCCCGGTAAGAAACATGCACCTGAATACTCAACCTCGGATAATTATCTAATATTTGATTGCAAGTTAATGGATTGTTATTCTGAACTGGAGCTTGTTGGCCCATTTTTAGCAATGTACCAATTCCCCTGTAAAAATAAAAATCAGCAAGAATTCAACCAAAAGTAATTCTCCTTACCAGCACTTCTACATTCTGCAATCTCATATACAAGCCAAAAGTCGAAGAGTATGGCAACGAACAGCCACTGCTTGCTTTTCTTCTTTCCAAAAAGAACCTTAAACATCTAAAGACTAATTAGATGATACTGATATCTTTGAGCAAGCAGTTTAACATTAGCACCACGCTTCAACAAAAAAACAAAACATAGCACACATCTAAGACGTGATGGCATAAACTGAAACCCACCATCTCCCGCTCCTACCCATCATCATCGTCATCATCACCGCCGCCATCCTCCTTTCCATCCCCTTCAAACCCACCTCCCAACTCACAAACCCTCTCCCAGACCTCCTTTGAAACCGGCACAACGGATAATCTAGGTTGCCTAAACAATTGAAAACCCTTCAACCCTTCATCACCCTTCAGTTCCTTCAAATCCAATGGCCTTCTCATCTCCCCCACTGCTCTGACATCCACCACTCCTTCGCCACCTACTTCATACCATTCTCTCACCACAGTAACCGCACCAACAACACGGCGCGCCTTGGCCCCGGAGTGGTAGAAGAAGCACAAATCGTTGAGTTTCATGGCCTTGAGGTTCTTCTGGGCTTGCTTATTTTTTACTCCATCCCATTTGGATATGCCTCCATTGGTGGCTTGATCATCACATGACCACTCTCCTGGCTCGGTTTTGAGAAGCCAATATTGCTTTTCTTTCCCCATTTTTTATGTTTTATTTTTGAAGATTCGGTGAACGATTTTGTTTTATAGGGATTTGAGGTGTGTTTTTTGGAGGGAAGATGGACAGATTAGTTCATTTGTGGCGGGAAATATACTGTTTTGGCGCCAGTAAATATATGTGTAGTACTTGTTATTGTTAGCTTATTGTTTTTTATTTTAAAAAAACAAATATATTTTAATATTAATATATTAAAATAATTTGAAAACATAAAAATAAATAATTTAAAGCAAAAAAAAATATTTTTTTAAAAAATATAAAATAAACAAACTCATAGACGTAATTTATTATAGGATTAAAACTTTGTTTGTTATGATTTTATATAAAAAAAATGTATTATATTTTTTATATTTTAGAATTTATTTTTTATATCAACATATTTAAATGATTCAAAACATAAAAATAATTTGAAAAAAAAAACTTATGTTTTAACAGCGGAAATAAAAATAAACGAGATCTAAAAGACATTGTTTTTACGGCTGATTCTCAATCTTTTTTACTTTTTAGCTAAATCTTTTTTATATTTATATATTTTTTAACGCAATGATATAAAAATTATTTTAATATTTTTTTAAAAAAAACCTTTTAATTTGTACTGGGGCTGCATATTTGTTGACCTTTAACTGGACCGATGCCTATACATCCTGTTAGGCCCATTAAATCAACGAAGTTTCTAGTCCTGCTGCTTGTTCAGTTAAAATAAATGGTGGATAACTAACTGTTTATGATTATGGTGGGCCCTAAGCAGGAGAGTTTTTTTATTTTATTTTTTCCCAAAAGACCAATGGTATCGTCGTTACCATTAATTAATGTTCAATTTCTTGATGCAACTTTTTAGGTTAACATTTTTGAGCTATAAACTCATGGCATTCATACAAAAGCATGCAGCATGAAAGCATATCCTAAAATTAATGTCACTGTTAAGTATTGGAATGGGATGGAACCAAATTCTGATAGAACGCGTACCCATAATTGCATAAATGATGGCGATGTTTTTATTTTCCTCCTCTTCTTATGTTGACTTTTTTTGGCATGAATCATAATACCTCGACATTACCAGACAAAATGCTGGGAAACTTTCATGTGCTCAGGTGACATCGACGCCCACCATTCGCCAGACTTGCTCGAGTATCGCGGCATCACTATCATGCGCGCCTTTATCAGGGGAAGCCACAAACCATGCTTGCGAAATCTATGATAACTCATCGTGAAATGAGATTATATGTATTTTCAGGTTGAATTGGGATGAAAATGCGACAAGCAAACCCATATGCCATCCATCATGCATGGTTATTTCTCCGAGGTTCAAGCTGTGAATTGAACAATGATGTGTTGTAGCTGTCATGCTTTCCTTTGAAGGAGCAGCTGTTTGCGATTGATCACAGTATGAAAGGGGGGGAAATGCATTTATTTTAGTTTCCGGCGGTCAAATGAGAAGCACTGAAGAGGAAATACGACAACAAAGACATACATAGTGGAGTAGGTTGTGTTTCATGGAGCCGTGTGACCAAGGTGGCTGGCATACCTTTCTTGATCGGCCTTTTGGATCATACGAATATCATATTTGTGTGTCCTGATTGTTGCTGATCAGAAAGAAACGACAAGTACAAAAGAGAGAAAAGGATGGGCTAAAATTGTGTGGTTCTAGTTTATAATATGTATTGTTCTGCCATACAAAATTAAGGGTCTACTTGTTTTATAATTGCATGTCTAGAGATCAGTAGATACACACACACACATATCATGTTCTACCGCACATACTCAAAGTCAAGGTCTTTAATTAATAGTGTAGAGCATAAAGTATTAAATGTAATGTAATAAAATATATCTGAAATTCCCATTACAATAAGTTATTTATTTACAGTATATTCTATCAAACCTGCATGTTAGATCCAATGATACTCCCTGTTGAACTGTTGAAGTCTTGGGTTTTCATGCTTTAATTACATATAAATTTCAATTTTCTATTATTGATTACCAAGTCTTTGTTTTTAAATAGCAGATAAGTTGGTTAAGACTACAATAATATCGTTTCATTAAGCCGTGAGGCAGAAGAATTGTATCCTCTTGATGATCACTCCAAGTTCTAAATTTTAATACAGGTTTGATTGGTCAAGCTTCCTGAGACCAGAGCATCCCTCACCGGATCGATGATTTACGTACAAAGGAAAAAAGAGAATGGTTTCTGCCAGAAGATACTAGTTAAGCCACGATCAAGATTTTCACCGTTGTCCGTAAAAGCGTAGCTTGATGGTAAAAAATTTAAGATCTGCATAGTAGGTCTCGAGTTCAAGTCAGAATGTGCATCTCTTGTAAGAATCTGAGATAATCGAGGCTTTACTCGTTCACTTGGATTCACAAAATGTGCTTTTCCAGGATGTGAGGTTTCCTTAAATCCAAAATAAAAAAGATTTTCACAGTTGATCAACATGTATCTTCTGATTGCTAGATTACTTGTCTTTTAATCTTCATCGATGGACGTACCCCATGTTGTAAATTTGTAATCAAGCGGTCGTGATTAACATAACAAAACTAGCTGATCACAAAATTCAGGCACCAACCAGAAACAAAAGTCCAGTAATTAGATCATTATTGATTGGTAATTAATCTGCTCTATTGTATGCACAGAGCAACTGGTTTTGCCCTACAGAGAGTAGCAAATTAGAACCTCAAGAAGCCAGAAATATATTAAGTACCCGCTACAGCATAAGTTATACAATATTGACTAGGAGAGATTTTATAAGGAAGTCTCCCATTTAAAGATGTAATATTAGCTAAGAAAACATATACAAGATTTCATGGCTTGTGTTTCTGAGTGTAGATATAATCAATCTGAGCTGTAAGTGTTCTTCTCATCAAACACTCGTCTTCTCCAACCCCTTCACAGCTCTTTTCCACCTCGGCAGTCTCTGCTTCAGCATTATCCTTCAATAAATCAAGAACAAAAAGGATCAGGAAAAGGCCGATAAAATACAAGCAAGTTGATGAGATATTAACATATATACCCCACGTAGAGTCTCCACCGGAGTTACATCAGCGAGGGCTGGCTCCGGCCGTGCAGAATAGGTCAAAGTGAGGGAAGAGAGTAGAAGGGCAATGATGCAAACGGTGCTGATCCTGTAAGCCATTCTTCTACCTTCTCCTTTGATTTCTCGCTCTCTATAAAATATCAATGGAGCATGAAATGGAGCATGAAATATGGAGAGAAGAGATTGTGAAGGGTTAATTTATAGACATCATGAAGGGCAAATACGGGATTATATTTTTTCGAAGATAAATTATTTATGTCCCAGCTGATTTCAAGGAAAGAAAATAGTTAGAGAAAAATGTACGGATGAGAGTTAGATGATTTGGTAATTAGCATCGTCGTTGAAAAGTAAATGAGTTCTAGAGCGGTAGAGCCCTGACCAGACTTGTACGTAGTTTTCTTGCAGCAAAAAATAATTATTTTTTTGACTAGATTATAAACACTGGAAATCAAGACTTTTTGAAGTTCTAGAACCATGATAAATATTTGTTTGGCAAATGTTCTTAAGAAGAGTGGGAGAGGATGATAGGGTTTTGACAGCTGAGGAAGCTGCCTGGAACTTACGTGCTGTTGGCTCAGTCAACGGTGACTAAACTGTTTTGTGACCAAACACCAGCCGTACTTATAGGTATTCGTGTGCAGAGAAAGACGGGAATGCTTTCGGTCAAACCAAGGTTACTATCAAGATTTTAAGGCAGGAAACCCCCCCGAATAAAACTAAAAAAACAAGGCAGGAGTTGGCAATCCTATTTTTATTTTATATTTTTATTATTTAGCATAATCAGTACTAAAAGCTAATTGATCTACGAAACTCCTCCCAACTGGCTCGAGCCAATGGCTTTGACATGGCAAGATGTAAAATCATAAAAAAAACCTTTGACATTATTTAATTTACATTAATGGTATTTATGAGATTGTATTAGCAAAGCATTGATTACTTCCATTCATATGTATACCCGGAAAAATTCATTATAGGAGGCTCATAATGAGGTGCATCGAATCGAGGGCACAAACTTATAGTGCAGAGGTTAATGATGAATCGATCGGGCATGCTCATTTGGTCATCCATCCAAGTGTTTTTGCGTTAGTGGGTCAGAAGCATGGTTGTGCTCTACGTTTCTAAATGATGAAAATCCCTACTAATAATTCCATCACCAGCGCACATTGAGATTTAAGAACAGCTTCAAGCAGTGAATTAGGGGGACAGAGAAAGGACCAAACTGGGACGAATTTGTCAAATAATGGACCATCCTGTTTTAATTTCTTGAGCTGATAAATGTTTTGTTGGTAAGAGTTGGAGGAGAAAAGCAAGAATATAAGCATGGACATGGTAATGAAAGAAGCTTCTTTGATTTGACCGGCTCAACTTATTCATTCACGAGATTTCTATATAAAGAACAACTACTGTCTGTGCTCATGTCAATTTGCAGTCGCAAATACAGTTGGGAGTTGATCATCACAAGCATTGGTGGTTAATTTATCCGAACTTTGTTGACTAGTGGTCACGAGTTTGAATCTCATCATCTTCATTTTATTTGATAAAAAAATCAAACATAATATAGTGTGAGTTTGTGCAAGTTTAAGCTCAAAAAACTTTCACTTAAAAGGATATGTTAGGGAATAATATAAATCATATTCTAAAATTTCACCTAATAATTTAAACTTTTAAATAAAATGATTCCTTAACGGTTCTACTTGCGTCTCACTGATAAAGTTTTTAGCCCTAGTCAAAACCCAATTACAAGGATTTCAATATCTAGAACTCGTATAAAAAAGGTTACGGAGCTGCTTGTGTTTTAAAAGATCCATGAGTCTCTGTGTCCATGTATGAGGAGATGCATGGCCTTTGCATTTGGTTGATCTTCGTCAAACAAGAGCTTGTACATAAAAATCAACAATATCTCCAGTCTAAAACCCTAGTATTGAGTCAAATATATATATATATATATATATATATATATATATATATATATATATACCTTTTTTAATTACCTCTCATGTACACCGATAAATTCTCCCTCGAATAATACTCTAACCCATTAAAATACAGCTCTATTTTTAATTATTTTCCAACGTAGAGTTGTTATTATATATATAAAGTTGGTCACTGATTCCAAGATCTAGACAATTTAAAACGCCGGCCGGCCGTGAATACCTGCTAGCCATGCAAATCTTGATAAAAGAAGACAAATCGCTACTAGATCGTTTGCAACTATGGAACGATAAGTTCAGTTTGCTGTGATTCACTTCCCTTCTAGAACAAATTGAAGGGTCCTGTCGATCGTCATATGGTTTGAACAGATGCTGGACGATAGGCATTTGAAACAAAAAAACAATATTTTTGTTGAACAAAAGAAGTAGATACCATTAAAATATAAGACATGATTATATATGTTAACAAGCAATGTTAACGAATTAATTAATCCTCCATCACCCATCTTGCCAGAGCTTAATCACCCTCATTTCCTCTGAAGACGTGTGAAGATTTCTTTTTCTGTTGAATATCTTGAGCGTAATTACACACTCCAAAAGGCTAAAGATGAACAGCTTTGAATCACAGAACACAGGTGCTCTGGAGAAATCATGGGAACAGCCATAAGAGAGAGGGTTGCACCATGTCAATTGTTAATGGACCATAATCAAGGACTTTATTAAGCTGCCATTTACGATAACTCGAAGTGAAACAGCCCCGGAGTTGATTCCCAGACTCAAATTCCAGTAGGCCGGAAAAGATGAACAGGATGGACCATAAGGCCGTCCTTTTCTTCTTTTCATTCAGGTCCTTCTCTCCATTCTGTGATCACCCCTTGTAAGCACTGGCAATTTTAGCTACAAATCAACCAAAAGTTCTGACCAAGTGGAGGCCATAAGTTCAGAATGACCACAGAAAAGACCATTACAATATCAGAGATAGCCTTATCGTGTAGGCCAGGCCATTGCTTGCTAGCTTTAACTTCAGGAATGTCATTGGCTTTCTTTAGCGAATCACTACAGAGGAAAGTGCTGAAAACTTCTTTTTTTGTATTCGAGGAAACACATCCTTTGAAAAGTGTAATTTGTGAGCTCAGATAAAACTCTAATTGTTCCAGACTCTTAAAAGAGTTGAACATCCTAACTCAAACTTGAAATCTGCTGTGCAAATCTCAAATATTTTACTATTACACCACACCCTTTATGGACAAGAAACTGCTGAAGACGCTTGAGGTAAAATTGACTTTTAAGGAACAAAACGCTAATTATGCATCAAATCCTGCCATGTTAAACAATAAAAGACAGACACAAGACACCCTTTTTTTTAGTCGCCCTATAATTCACACTGTCACCAAAGCTTGCTATTATCTACGACCATCAATAGACATGTTGAATTCAGGCCCACTAGCAATAAGATTCAAAACTGGTATTATGGCAAGTTGCAATTGCTAAGTTTTTGATTTGTGGCTAGAATCACCATCTAAAGTTTCAATAAATTAAGGGTTGTGCTTTTCTTTCTATCCTACCTTTTCTTGTCCTGAGGGACTCGAGGATAATTTCTCGGAGCCACATTTTCCTCCCACTAGAGCCCCTTTAATGATGATGCCATGACAGGTTTCACAAAAAGAGATCTTCCTTTACCATCCACCATCCACTGAGAGCTACAATCGAAACATGTATGGCCTTCTTCAGTGGCCACCAAGTGACCACACTCCACCTCGTTTATACATTCGTCAACCTGTTTTTTTATTTTTATTTTTATTGCTTAAAGCATCATTTTCTAGAATGTTAATGTCATCTAATCATCTCACATAAAAATTTAAGTGGTTAGTTGAGGTTTTGAAATATGATTTATATTATTCTCTAACACACTCTCTTAGTGAAAGTTATTTGGGCTCGAAACTTGTATAAATCTATATTATATTGTGCTTGATTTTTTTATCAAATAAAATGAGAATGATGAAATTCAAACTCGTAATCGTTGAGTCAATAAAATTCTGATATCACGTCATGGAATCTTCTCATCTAAAAACTTGAGCTGTTAGGTGAGATTCTAGAATATAATTTATATTATTCTCTAACTATCAATTCTACCCGAACCAATTAAGTTATCCCTATCGGATATGAGTTCAAATTTTTTACCCAGTCAAGAATTCGAATAAATTCCAACAGCAAAAAAGTCGAGTTTAGAATCGGGTACTGCTCTGCTATCCGAAACTCAATTTGAAATACATTAATAACCTAAGAAATTACTTTCATAATATAAAAAAATATATATCAACGAGACTGTACTCTTCTCAAGTAAAACCTAATCTAAATCAATGACGTTTATAAATGCAATTAATAACACCTGGAAGTCACCTTTCTTGTAGTTGGGATGAGTAGAACCCCACATTTCTCATCGGCATAGCAGCCCAGTACCTCCGACTGCAACAGCAGCAAATTAAGCCCTTTGTTTATTTTTAATGGATACTATACTCGAAATCCTTTTAGATTCAGGATGTGATCTTAGAAATCTGTTTCTGCCATTGTCTGTATAGGCTCGAGACTTCCAGTTGGATTGCCTATTACATTGAGCAAAATAGCAGGTTTTCGGCTCTAACGAAAGGTGTAGCCCAAACTCTTCTACCCATCTGGGCATTTTTTGTTTTGTGTTCTTTTCTCTCTTTTATTTTATGTTTTTTGTTCGTTTTTTCTTTAGGCTCGACCTTGTCCTTGGCGAGTTAAATTTCTTTACCTCTAAATTTCACGAATTTATTGTTTAAAATAAAATATCGGGGTAATAATTTGTTTTCCAAAAAAGAAAAGGAAATATTGCAAAACATAATTTATAATACAATCATTTATATTTATATTTATATTTATATTTTGGTGGCGATCCGAACGTATTCAGAATTTCTCATGGAATAAAAGAATCCACGAGAGATGCTGGAGGGTGGAGGCTTCTATTACAAAAGCTCAGAGTGCTAGTTGTTAATTATGCTATTGAGATATGTTTACAAGAAAAACTATTCCATTTAATTATTCGGGAAAAAAAGGGAGTGAAATGAAAAGTGAGTTTTGAATAAGATAAAAAAAAATTCATGACATGAGACAATCATTTCCCATAATCTGTTGTCCAGACAGGAGATATACTAAAATGCCCATAAAGAGCCCTACTGACATGATGAATTTATGATCAACCGAAAATTAGGGTGATTTAGGGTTGTAAAAAGACAACTATTGCCCGAAAGGAGGGACATGTAAGAGAGTGATTTAGGGTTTCAATGAATGTCGGTGTGTGAAAGTTATTTAAAGAATTATTTGCTTACATTAAAAAGTACAAAGAGAAGTAGAATTTTGTCTGAATGCAAGCCACACTGCCACCATGCAACAAGTACAGCACCCAATTTGCCTCTGATTCATCCAGCGTCGTCATGGGTGTTACTCTATATACAAGACAAAACTTGGGAGACCATGCAGAAGTTTAGATATCATCCTGCAAGCGTATCATATTATAGTCCAAGCAATCCAGCCACAGGTTGCGGACAGCCAAAAGTCAAAACTAGGCAATCTTGTAATTGATTGCTGACGCCAAAATCTAAAGACAGCAGAACACACGAGTTTGCAGGACTTGAATGGCTTCCTCTTCATCAAAACAGCCATGGGAGTATCTCTAAGAGCAACAGAAACCTTTTGTGTTAGACGCTTACCTTTCAGAACGGAAGATCATGTTGAACAAGAAGCAAAAGAGACCATGCAGTTATGATATGAACAAAAGAGGGATTGAGCAGACTTGGAAGATCCTGAAGTTCTTGTTGCTTAAGTTCACTCGCACTAGTCAAAACCAGCCGGCCATCAAGCTCAGAAACATGATCCTGTCTCGAAAACAATTGAAAAGCCCCAGCAGATAGGAGAAATAAAGTGGCTTCCTCTAGGGAGCAGTTCAGTTGTAGTTCGGGAGTCTTTCGTGAAAATCATGCCTCTCCCCTTTCAAAACTTCTCAACCCTTGACACAGCAGTTTGAAAGAAAAGGTACATAAATAGATATTATCAAGAAAATATTATCTAAGCTTTATTCCCTTCATATAATGTGGTCACGAGAGAATTTCACTTGTTGATGTTTCTTGTTTGAAATAGATTTACTGACAAAGTAAAGCAGGCTGCTGCAGATAACAATTTTCAGGGGGAATGCAAGGAAGAGAATGAGCAACTCAGCCCAGTGTCAGCACTAAATGAACTACCATCAATAAACAAAGGTAAAAAGAATCAGTTATTTCATTTACGAATAGCATGGCAACTTTCTTGATTTATAATTTTAGATTTGTAGTAACCCATTCTTACAATGAACGGTGGGTTGCTTCCTGCCAAAAACTAGAATAAAAAGGTGCCTCAGCTTCAAACACCGTTTTGAGTAGAAATGCTGAGGAAGACAAGATGCTCTCAGCTTTCTGGTGCGACTTACTATTTAATCATTGATTGCAACGCATAGCCTTGCTGATTTCGCAGAGTTACGGGAGGTTGTTGAGCCTGCTTTTTCTAAGCACCTGAAAAAACGAAAGGTCTTACGGCAAAGCATGCAGCTACTTTTTGATTGTGTAAATGAAGCCATAGAATTTACATAGAAGGTAGAACAGAAGAAATCAGTACGCTCAAGAATTCATCTGTCCTCAAGAGCTTGGAAAAATCATCAGCGAGCAAATTTGCTCATGGGGAAAACAAGATGCATCCGAACAAATAAATATTAATGTATCTAGCACAGTAGAATATGGCAGTCATTTGCAGCAGAGGACAGGGACAGAGATAAGAGACGCTATCTTGAATAAAATAATTCAGCAAGTGCTTGATTTATTTTTGCAGTAAACAATTGTGTAAATTACTTGGCAAAACAGAGTGAAAAATAGCAACAGAATCTCCTGTAAAAAAGTAAGAGGGATTCAGTGTTGGATTGCTCAGCAGGCTGAGCCTCGGGAGTTCCCATGGCAACATCAATAACTAATGGAAAACTGTTATACATTCTTCCTCGTTTGTGTTAACGCTGACTTTTAAGAGTACGGTGACCATTAAGAAAAGAAAGAAATACGGGCATGATTATCAAGCAATGTAGACTGGAAAACAACGTGAAAGTACTTGAGCTAAGAAAAACTAGTTTATATATCGAACATGCAAAAACTGCAAACAAGATCCGGGCAGCCAGGATAAAAAACAAAGTATCATGATCCATGAAAGATGAGCAGGTACTAATGATAGAAACAATACACATATCATAATGATTCATGAAAATTCATCACTTTCTATTGATGGGCGTGGGTCAACCTTTTGGATTATCAGCCAGACTGCAACTTCACAATTTGAATGTATAAATATGCCCACTGTGGCACCATTATAGCTGGTTTCATTGTTAACATCTTATGGATGAATATCCAATTTCCATACACTCCTTTTCTTTCACCATTTATTTACCAAAAGCACCTCTATTTTCCCCGTGGCTGAAGGAGAACGAGTCTGAAAGCAGGAATGGTAGTCCTTACAGCATAATACAATACAGTATCTCACATAAAAAGCAAAAAAGTACCAGCTCGCCGCAGCAACCATTGGCATCATTAAGTTATAGGAATAAGTTGGCCAATGTATATTTGACGAGGCCGCACAATAAAACAGATGGTCCTAGACTAGTAAACCAGCCTATCAACCAACCAAAGACAGGAAAAATAATCTAACAGGTCAAAAATGATTTTGAGTTCTTGGCTATTAACTAGTTCATAATTTAATTTTGAGTTCTTTGGTACATTTTAGATGTTTCATTTTCTGGATTTTGTTTTGCAATGTTATAACAGTGTCCATGCAAAGTGACTTCTCTCAAAATATTATCCAAAACAAAACCATGGATTTATGGCTGATTAGACCAAAACCAATGCACTTACAGATTCCAGAAAGATGTAAGAAATACGATTTAAACTCTATTCTGTCAAGGTAATGTTTTAGAAAACAGTTCATCTTTGTAATACAGATAAAACATTATGGAAAATTTGGAAAAAATAAACAATTTGTAGTAAGAGATAACTACCGGGTTTCCCTATCCTCACCAAATTCCCCATCTTCTAGATCCTCATTATCACCAGCTCTACGAGAACCATTATGGTGGTCTCTCTTGTGTTTCTTGTGCCTGCTTTCACTGTCTGACTCAGGGGTGGAACCATGCTGCGCCCATAATTGGGGGGAAAACAGAGAGGAAAGCATGTTTCATTAATGCTTTATTACACGTGAAGCCAAGTATTACATGCATGAGAGAGAAAACTGCATACCCTTCTTGATTTTTTATGGTCATTGCTGCTATGTCTATGGGAACTCTTGGACCGATCCTTCTCACTTTCATCCAGATCATCCACAGCATTTTGATGCCTCTTCCTCTGTTTCCTGCTGTTATTGTCACTCCCAGATCTTTTCTTATCACTACAAGCTTGAGTTTCTGTTGTATCAGAGAAATCAACATCTGCTTCTTCCTTCCTCGTGTGCTCCTTGTCTCTTTCATGTCCCCTCACCTTTTCCCTTCTATGCTTAGCTTTTCTCGTATCTCTTTCCTCTCTCTCTCTTTCCTTTTTTGCCTGCGGATTTTCAAAACCAGAAATTTATGTATAACTATCCAACTTATTTGTTTTATGAGTACCAGATTAGTAGTGACCGAAGCTCGCATATGTAATAGTCATGGTTCAAATATTAGTTCATAAATAACAGACAGGACCATGGTTTTGTTCACAGTGATTGTTATCTTGGACAATTAATCCTAGAGAAACATCAGCATTACAATTTTATGCTTGCAAATGGTAATCTGCTCATACCATAGAGTCATAAGATCACAGTAAGTTCTATTTTCTATATTTCTATAAGAAAAAAAAATATTGGAAGGAAAAGTACACACATTTTGAGTTATGAAATTTGTTTAAATTCACACGAAACCAGTTCATACCTTTTCCTCCTTTCGTTTCCGCTCATTCTCCTTCTCCTGTTCTTTCAGTTGGGATATATATTCCTCAAACATCTCCCTGCAGAAGGCTTCTTCACCAATGGAACTACAGCAAAACATCAAGCAAAATGATATTACGAATAATATAAAGCTCAGATAATGGATACGGTCACATGAAAGTTCCACAATTAAGACAATTATAGGATAAATGATAAAAATATAGCATTTAGCCTGGAAATCAATTTGTGACTCGTAAAACATAATTAATTTGAAGTGGAAAAAAACTGCATGTCCTTCTAGCAAATACCAAAAAATAAAATGCATTTTCATATACAAAAAGAGAGATCTTGACATGTTTGGAAGTGTCCAAAGCTTTTTTGCAGATGCATATATCATAGATCTATGAATAAACATTATCACAGTTTCAAGCATTTGCAAGTAATACCTGTACTCCCGAGTACCTTCAAAGATTTCCTTGAAGCTCTCCCACTTTGAAGACGCAGTTAAATCCTGCGACAAAGCAGAGACTCAGATGGGTGATTGGAAGATAATGCCCTTAATTATCCATCCAATAAAAGGACAGTATACCTTGAATGACTGTAGTAGATTGAGAAAATCATCCGCAAGATGTTTACGCTTCTTGGCTTCTTTCTCCTCCTTTTCCCTGGCTCTTTCCACCAACTCATCAAATACCATCTGCAGAGAGGTAAAGCACCACATCAGATCACCACTGTGACACATGTTTTAAAAAAAAGCTATCAAGGGCAAAAAATCCTTTGAAAATAAAACCATGTATACAATAGTGCAGTTGCCTATTTTCAATTCTAGATACCATTTACCTTCAAATTGGGGAAGTGCTAGCTTTTGAGCTAATTCTGTGCAAGCTCTGGCTTCCAATATTAGGTTACCCATAATCAAGTCAACATTTTTTATGAAAGGACACTGATTGGTGGTCCAAGAGATCATATTCAAACAATTGCCAAGCAACGTTGAGTATATTCTAGAGTAATGGAACAATGTGAACATGCAACCCAAGGAGATTCTAATTACAATATTTTTTCCTTTTTTTCCCTTTTTAGTCTTTTCAATCAGATGCCAAGAATTCTGACTATACATAATAGAAAAAAACTCAAAAGGAACATGAAACCCAATGAAATGTGGAGAAAATGACATTGTATAGACAAGCATGCCAATTAACCTTAAGAATGAAGAACTTCACGATTTAAAGAAGGAATAATCAACTAAAATTAGAGCTTACAACACCTTTAGGTTCACATCTGATATAAGCGGTGAGCTAACATCCTCGATAATAGCAACCTTCATATCCTGAAGTGTCCAGTTTGATGCCAAAGGAACCTGAAAGTTCAAGTATATTAGACATCTAAGAGAACATGATATGTGAAAAGATTTTCAGATTATACCTTTTTCAACCTTACAACATCCTTTATCCAAGTTCTGTCTTCGTGATACTGTAAAACAACAGACAAGTTGCAAACGTGAAAGTGCCAGAATATCAGGTCAAAGAAAGCACACTTTCAAACCAGCAAATGTTAAGACATTTTAATCAATCTGTAACATTCCCATAAACAATATATTAATCATGAAGAACAAGTAGCTAGACAACTGGATTTTCACTGCAGAGAAGTTGCTGCTTGTGTCTTGCATTTAAGCCAAATTCTATGGGTCCAACTTCATCAAATGAAAAATATTTCTATATTACATCTTTAATTAGTATAAAAAATAATTAGCTATTTAAACTAATTAACTACAATTGCAATGACCGGAGTTTGCAGGCAAATACTGCTCAGAATCCTGAAGGTGTAATTACATGACACAAGTTTTTCACAGCTTGTATAAGGGAAAAAAGTTGAAAAACTAATACATTGAAAAAATAATACAGAGGGTATAAAAATGAAAATGCTGAAACATCAAGAATAAAACATGTTCCTACAAACTCTTAAATTCATAATAGACTATTTTGCTCAACTCCACATGCTTTTCTTGATAAAAATGTCAATTAACATGAAATTAAACACCCGGTTTAATTACTTGTTTCTGTAGCTCCTCAAAGACATCTTCAAACAAATCTTTTGGAGTTGAACCTGAGGCATTTGAAGCAACAGCCACATATGCATGCAAATCTTTAACCTGAATAACAAATTAAAGTAATCTATGAGAAAATGCATCCCATAATATGAGACAAGACAGCTCTTCTTAACAGAAACCAATTATACAATGCTCAGTCACAAAATCAAAGTTGCTTGTGAGACAGGCACATATACACACAGATGCTTATAGAAACAAAACCATGATGGGTTATTAACCTTTAGGTGAAAATCATGCCAGTTAGTTTTGGCTGTAAGAGTGCCTGAAGCAACATGTTCTTCAAGTAGCTTGCGGAAATCATCACGATTTTTACGCTCTGCCTTTCTTTGTTCTTCCTATTTTCATCAGCAACAGAATAAGAATATAGTTTAAAACAAATAAAATACAATCGTTTCACAAAGGCTAACAAATAATATCACCTTCTGTATCTTCCTTTGCTCCTCTTCTTCCTTCAACAAATCATGCAAATATTCCTGAGACAACAATGTGAAATTAGATCCAAATACTTGTACAAATGTTACTAACTAAATGAAGATGATTACCTGAAAAATTTCTAAACGATCAATTTTTTCAAGACGTGAACATCTTTCATCAGCTTCTAACTGATCCTGTACTTTTCGCCACTGAGTGCTTGCCTAGAGACGGAAAATGATAGATAAGTGGTAAGTTGCACTGCTTAAGGAAACCTGAAAATGTGAAATCAGCTTCGCCAAAAGATTGCCTTTATAAATTCGCATGATTCCAAAAACTGCCTATATTCCATGATGTTGTTCTTGCGTTCCTCATGTGCCTTGGCTCGTTCCTAGTCAAAATCCCAATTTAAGATTTAAATAACTTCTTCGTATATTGCTACCATCAGTTATTAGACTTCAGAAAATAAACAAAAATACAGTAAAACACACAGGCTAAATTATCTGGATGGATGTTAAGAATAAATGATAAAGCAATGGAGCTAGCAAAGTATACCTTTTCTTCAAGTTCCTGCAAGTAGGTTTCAATCAGATCTCTACGGTCTCTTTCCCGTTCAACAGCTTTAAACCTCTCATCATTTTCAAACAGGGTCGCTACTTTACTGAACAATATTTTGAGCATTCGAGTACGAATGAGAAATTATTAAGAAAACAGTCATTTTATAAGGAACAAGAGGAAATGTATTACAATGAAAAATTACATCAGAAATACAAACCTCCATCTCATGGATGCTGTCAGCTCTTTGGACTCCTGAAAGAATTTCATGTTAGAACCAGACTCTTATAGAAAAATCACACGTGCATGCGCACACATGTCTACATACACAAAACAGAAGAATGAAACTCAAAAAATTTACTTCTAGCATTTTCTTGAATTCTTCCCGTGCTTTTTTTTGTTTAGCCCTCCTTTCCTCGGCTTCCTGTTTTCTCTTCTGACCCAAGAACTGATACAAAAAGTGTGGCATGATAAATGACATTTTGAATGCACAGGAAATTCCACAAAGTGCGAAATTTTATTTTATTTTTTTTGGCGAGAGAGAACAAAGAGGTAAAAACTTAAGAGAACATCAACTGTGAGTATTTACCTCGTTAAATGTTTGCTTCCGCTCTCCAAGTGTTTTTAATAAACCATACCTTTTATCATTAATTATTACTCTCATGGCCTGATATAATCAGAAGCAAAGTCAGGAACTTCCAAATGTGGGAGACAGAATTATACATACAGTGTGTTAAATTACCTGGTCCCATGTCCACTCAGACCCAACATTTGCAGACTCCAAAAGTGATTTAAATGCATTTTTTGCCTCCTAGAAAAGGGGAAGGAAAAATGTACAGTCAAAACCAGAAAAGGCATACTATAAGAAACTTGAATCTGTAAAATACATACCAGCTTATCTGCATAAAGTGAGGGATCCTGGTTAACTGATTTCTCTTCCAATGTAACATTGTTAACCTTTTCATCTATGACAGCATCTTTTTCAGCTTCCTGAAAAACATAAACCACATCAAGTTGCTAGCAAAGCAAGTCCAGTATGTTTCCAGACAGAGAAATCCTAATGTTGACAACTACCTGTTTATCTTGTGCAGGAGCGTCATCTTCTGAACTAGCTTTATCATGAGTTGAAGAGTAGTCGCTCCTGAAAAATTTAAAATAAGTGAACCTGAGATGCATGCTACTTTTGTTTCTTATGAAATAGGTAAAGAATATTATACATTGGTGCAGTTATTGTGTTAACTGCTGTGGCAGTGATTTCAGCATTTTTTGGAACATCAACAATAGAACTCTCAGTTGTCTGAACTTCATCTGCAATGGTCGTCGTGGAAGAGGACATAACAGGTAGCGTTGGTGGCTCAGAAGCTAAGTGAGATTGCGAATTACCAGCAACAGCAACAGGTTTAACAGGAACTTGAGCTGTAGAAGACAAAGCATCGGCACTAGATGGTGCTTTATCCAAAGATGGAAGGACAGAATTAGGAGCATGAGAATTTGCAAAGACTTTTGATTGTGTTTCCATGATGGATGGATTTTCTACTCGTGCACGGGCCAACTTGAAGCAAGCATTTTAAAACAAAAGTGAGATAAACATGTTTGTCTTTTAAACAAAAAGATGAAAATATGTTTTAAAAAAAGAATTAAATACGTCAGTTCAGGAGAAACCTTCAATTCTTCTGGGATTTCCCATTTTGACTGCTTGGTAACTTTGTTGTAGTAATATCTAGAGGATTCATAGACAGAACAGCACCCAAACATCACAGATAACTTATTGCTTTGCTAGAAAGAGGAAGAGAAAAGGGAATTTTTGTATGAACAAAATGAATAAATAGCTCCTTGGAGAGTAGATTGAATTACACACTTTCGTCCATCAGGACTCGTGAATTCCTTCCAGTCAGTTGATGCATCTGCCCTCTATATTGGCAAAATAAATAAATTAATGAATAAAGAGAAGCACTATCTGATAACTGCAACTTTGCAAGGATAAATAGATGAGCTGCTTGAAGAAAAATTAAAAAAAAAAAAAGCTTGTTCCTAGAGAAAATTTAAATTTGCTTTAATTTAGATAGAAACCATGAATGACAGAATTTGAAATTCTTATATATAACAGCAAAAACTGTCAACTTTCAACAAGAGCAAAAAAAATTCTGAACGTTGGTGGCTTCTTATGCTTCAATTCCAAACAAATGAATTGCTTAACTGGACGAGGACATTGCAAACACATTAAGAGATCAACTCCCATTTCCCAAAAAAAAAAAAAGGGAGAAACAGCATGGAGGATAAGTACTTCCAGTGTTACCCAAGCTTCAAACCCGCTTCCAAGCAGCCATTGCTCAACAAAATGCATTATTTTCACTAAGCTATATCCAACTTCATCAACATGCTTATTTTTATGAACAATGGACAAATATGCAAAAACTAAAAAGGAATTAAAAAACTTGGAACCACCAGTATCATAACATTCCAGATAGTGTAAAATCTATCATGTAAGGTAGCCATGTGCAAGTAATCCAAGAAAAAACAAACAGGATTTCCTTCTTTGGCACTTAGTTTCGTGAAATTAAAGTGTACTTAATTATCAGACAGACATATAAGCCTATTATGGCGCTCAGGATATTGGTCAGACATTTAATGCCTAGTAAGGATGTTTGTTTTGTGGTTGGTCATACTAACCAAGTAAAATAACAATTTCACACATAAATCCATAACAATCAGTAAATAACACAAATGACAGGAATTACTAACATTCAAGCTATAAAGTAGGTAGTGCGAGCAGCAAAGACCCACAGCATATCCTACTTCTCATACAGTAGCACAGCTTGTACCTGTCAGCAGCTTTAAAGCTATGGGAGTCATAACAAGGTATTTTTTAATATTACAACAAATCAAAAGGAAGTTCAGGTACCATTCAGCCTATTGAGAACAAGGGACAAATTTTTTGATACATTAATTATCACAAGAGTACCTTGAGAGTACGTAAGTGGTAAATGAATTGGAATTAATGGATATTTACTGAGCTATACAAAAATGAAAGGTTGAGATATTATTCACACTGTAGCATGTGCTATACTGATAGCCTGAGTACCAGGTATTATCGGTCAGAACCAGAAAAACATTCAAAAAGTAGTCATTTTGCAAGCATAATCCAAATTATCAGAAAGAGTACCATATGATCAAAATGAGAAACTGGGCAAGCGAGCAGGGAGAGGAAGAGAAGAGGACATTTACTTGAAAAAACATTTCCAGACAAAAGATGAGGAAGTATCTTCCTTTTACTTTCAAATGTCAGATACAATTAAGTTGAGAAAAGAAGTTTAAAAAGCAGAGGTGAAGGTGTAAGAAGAAAAGCAGAGGTGAAGGTGTAAGAAGAAAAGCTTTCTTCCAATTACAAAGAAGAATAGGCTGGGTGATGATAAGAATGGTTAAAACACCACTAGCAATTTGGCAATTCATGGGGTCTGTCTTTCTAGGCCAGTTTACCAATTTTATACAACAAAAGAACAGATAAAAAAAGTCAAAAGTACATGGAGGTTGCCTGCTAGAGAAAAAAAATCCAACCTCAATGGCGAGCTAGCGTGGCAGGTTTCATTTACCAATCGTGTATAAAATGTACCAAGTGATCAGCTTGCAATTGGGGAAGATATCCATATAACAAGAAACTGACATTAAACCCCAAAAAAATTGTACTAAAACATGGAGGGATGTGTATACAAACAGTTCCACAAACTTTTTAAGCAATAAAGCTACAGAATGTTAATAATTCAAGAGGCTAACAGCACCAGTAACATGAACTCACCTCAATCGATGTCATTAACTCGAAAGGCTTCTCCCAACTAGATTGCTTTGTCCTCTTGTTGTAATAAAATCTAGATATCAGGCACAAAGTAATACATTAAACAAAGATGTAAATACAACATCAATTGAACATCAAAAAGAACTGTTAACAGCAATGCATTATCACAAGAACTGATTCCTAATCAAATGAAGTTGGGGTAGAGTGCTCATTGCCCAATTATAAAAAATAAATAAAACACAACCAAAACTAATCATGCAGTGTTCTATTGTGCACCTACAATCACTTGCCCCACTAGGAACCACATACCTCCTTCCATTAGCAGGTATATGTTCTTTCCACTCTGTCAAGGCTTCTACAGTTGGCCTAGGCTGGATGCCTGATGCCTGAAAATTTATGCAATGCCAACACCAGAAAAAAGACATACAAAGAATTGTTCAGAATGAAAAGGAGAAAGGTAATGAAGAGAAACGACATAAAAAGACAGGGATATGAGAGGGATCTTCCAACCAGAACATTGGCAGTGGTAATTGAATACTGTTCACCACTGTGCTGTATAGGCATAACAGGTGCAGTGTTCTGGTTCATGGATGATAATGCAGGCTGTCCTCCAGAGGGAATTGATGGTGCATGCATTTGAGGGACAGGCTGATACTGAGATACAGCATTAAATGTTATGGGTGGTTGACCATATGAAGATGGTGCAAACTGCAAAAATCAGATTCTCTAAATTAAACGCTTGAGATACCAATCAAACTCATAAAAATCAACTAAGGGGGAACTCCTAATATCTTACAGTATACGATGAAGATAGAGGCACTCCCGGGCCACCTAAACCAGGCATATAGTTTGAAGTTTGAACACTATGTGGAGGCAGTGGTGATCCAGACATGACATGCCAGTTAGGCTGAGCATTTGGCAATGGAATTGCTTGTGGTGGTGGAGGAGGACCATGGCTTGGCTGGTTTGGTATAGCTGGTAACTGCTGCATCGAATGAGGATATTGAGGTTGTGGGGGTTGAGGAGGCAATCCTGCATTCATCACAGTGACACCCCGGCCAGCAGGCTGAAAGAGTGGAGAGCTCACAGGAATGAATTGTTGTGGCTGCACTGGAACAACAGGTCGGAACTGCAGCGGCAATTGATTGAAAAAGATTTCTCCAGATCTATTTGAAGTAATTGGAATGGTAATCTATAAATTTTAACAGGTGAGAAACGTTACTTGAACAGGCATCGGTGGTGGTGGAAACAAATTCTGAGGAGGATCCATTGAGCCAACTAGAGGAGGTTGAAGAGGCTTTTGAATCATAAAAGAGCAGAATAAGCAAATGATAAAGGAAAATTGCCAGCACAACCAGTTTTGGAAACAACTGGCAAATTCAAGAGTATTTTTTGTCTTCTAATGAACATAGCCAAAAACTTCAAGGTAACTGGCACAAACTACAAGATAGAGAACCTTGGAGACAACAGAATAATTGGTGTATTGAGAGAAAAAGGAATAAGGAATTACCATTTATCTAATATATACCAACTCTTCTTAGTTTATTTCCTTTAGATAAGAAAACTTTTCACTAGATAAGAACAAAATAACTGACATATAATTTTGTTACATTTCTTTTCATCACAGCACAGATTTCTATGGTGTATTATTAGCATATTGATGATAAATGCAGCAAATAATTTATTGCATGACAACTCGATGATTCTCGTGCTAGGTAAATGGTGGGTTGCTTTCAAGTTACTTGGTCCATTTTATGTGACGAGATGTCAAATAAAAATGTTTAAGTGTCGTGTCTAAACACACAAAAGTAGCATTGTGGCTCTTGAATACTATCTTTCAAACACAAATAGGAAAACACTTTATATGATAGCATTAATCATGACAAGAAAAATATCAAACATTCTCCATCAGAAGTTTTACAAGAACATATTGACAAAGTGAAGAAAGCCTCCATGCATACCATAAACAAACAAACATATCACCCATAAGATGCCATGCAAAAAAAATTATAAAAAAAAAACACTCTTGTACACTTGGTGGATAATTATTCCTTCAACAAAGGATCTAGGAAAAAGAAATTCAAACAAGGAAAAATTATGGACATTTACTGCACCTTCTCAAACAAGAGAGTGGTTGCTGTTATGAACATTTCAAAACATGCAAATTTAAATTTAAGAAATTCAAGGTCTGTTGCTGTATGAATATGTAATAGCAAGTAGGCTTAGATTTGAGTACATATAAGAAATGTAATTGAAACTACAAAACTAAACCAGCAAAAATTACCAGAACATTAGTATTTTCCAATATGGCAATAACAGAAACCACAGTATGTTAATATATCAGAAGCACGCATGAAAAAATCAAATAACTTCAATAACATTGATAGAAAGACAAAAAAAATTCTGATGGTAAGTAGAGCACAAAATAATTCTTTTCAAACAGATGAGCTACTACTACATATTGGCAAACCAAAAAACTTCCATGATGTAACTACATATTGTTAATATCTTAATAATAGAGTTTTTCCGGTTTCAATGAGCCAAGCACCACATTCCATGATGCCTACTAAAAAAACAAAACTACCAAGGTTCATTTGAATGAAAAATCATTTTCATTTAAACCTTTGAGAAGAACTACATTAATAAACTTTGTATCCTCTGCCTTCTATTTCTTCCTAGAGCTTTATTGCTTAAGTTGAGATATTAACGTGGAAAGGCTACAAGAAAACATACATTCAGATCATGAAAGATCCCCTCTACTTGCTCACGGAAGATAGTCCATCTAATAGGAAATTAAAGGCAGGGAGAGCATATGTGTGATATTCATGGAATGGTAAGGTAGTTACCATCCAATGGTTTTGCCTGCAGATTACAATAGACAAGTTGAAGAGCTCTGATGTGTTGTTTATGACGGACTCTTCTAACTATGTTGGCTCCCTATACACCTCTGGAAATCATCTACCTTGCTGTCTTTCTTTAGGGCACACGTGGAATTGGCAGTAAACAGTTGACAGTCTAAGCTTCACTTTGCTGGTATTACATTATTAGGTAATTCATCATATTTGCAGTAAACAGTTCACCTCTTAACAGAAGAACCAAAGATCTAAGGTAAAAAATGCAACTTGGAGGCAACTGACATCATAATTAAAACATGCTTTTAAAGATAAACAAAAGGTACCACAACTGAAGTTACAATCAAAGAAGTAATGGAATCATTGCTAGGAAAAACATTGTTGCAACTTAAGTTTCCCGCCATCTCATTTGTTTTCAGAAACCAAACACAGTGTTACTTAACTAATACAAAAACAAATAAATCAATGCACGCGCACGGAGCCATTATCTGTAATGGGAGAGACAAACATGCCTGATTAAAAATGAATACTGCTCAAAAGACAATAAAAGCTTGAAATCCCAGTCCTGAAATTCCTTGGATTTAAAACAGGTACTTAAAAGTTCCGAATTCCTAAATGTAGCAAACAGAAAGAAGGGGGGGAAAACTCGTGTGAGCATGAAAAATGCAGTAACCAGCAGCTTTATGAACAGGAAAGCAGGCACATCCGCACATGTAATTAAACCTAACGATCAACCTCAGTACCATTTAATTTATTCCCGACATTTTTTGAATATGCAGACTTGAGAGCTTAAACACCATCGATCAACTGACCATTAATATCCTATATATCTACATATTAAAATGACTGCCTCAAATAGCAATGCGGTTATCACGTTCTTAAAAAATGTCACAATTCAACACCTTTGCTCTTAACAAAAGCAGCAGATCTTAACCTACAAACTCCATTGAGGTGCATCAAAAAAGTCTTTTAACTCCTCACAACATTCTTTTCTCACTTTCTCTATTCTTAACTACCATCCCCTTGTTGCCCTTTTCTCGAGTTATATTGCTGCTTATCAAAATTCATGACCAGAAAAAAGATGGAAAAAAATGCCCCCCAAAAAAATACTACACCAACGCCACAAAATACAATCAAACAAACTAGGTTTCCATCAAATCTTCCAAAGAGATAAATTTTAAACTTCCAGATTTTTAACGAAAAAACTCCGAATCTTCGATTCACCAACCCTCGACATTTATATATAGCCTAAAAATCCCACGAAAACCAAAAAAAAAAAAAAAGTTTCTACTGGGAATCCCATGAACCCACAACCTGTAACTCCAATTCTAATTAAACACGTAGTAATACAGCTCCAAAACAACAAAGAATCATAAAGAGCCCTAGTCTTATTGTTCTTTCAGGAATTCAAGAGTGGCAGTTAATTTGAGTTCAAAGCAGTCAGGAGTGAACCATACCAACAAAATAAAGACTAGATTTTGGTGTCGTTAAAATCAAGAAAGGAGATTAAGTGCATGTAACGTAAATGGAAAGAGGTTCTGTACTTTCAATTTAAAGAGATGATTCTGTGCTTGTCTGAGAGAGAGAAGGGTCACGGTGGTTTTCTCTGTGAGGTAAAGAGGTAGAAAGCATGGTATTAAGGAATTATTTGATACTGTGGTTCAACTAGACTTTTATAAAAAACAAATATATATATATATATATATATATATATTGTTTTAATATCCAATATCAAAAATAAATTGTAAATAAAATATATTTTTAAAAAAAAACACTTTAAAAAAAAAAGCGATTTAAAAATTTTCTGAAACGCACGCAAATTTGAGCAACCGCCCATAGTTTATTCACTTGCACGGCTGAAACTGGAATAAAAAAAATAAAAATAAAAAGGCTGGGAGTGGAGTGGCGCGCCTGTGTCTGTTCTGTTTTGTTATGGGATAACTTTAAATTAATTCCCAGCCTATGACCCGTTTCTCAACTGGATCATGATCGGTTCCTGACAAGATCCATGGAGGCCCAGTTGAAAGGGGGTAAGGCACATCTGTTCACGGAGGAAGGATTTCTGTTTGGAGACTCCGTTGATTAAAAATATATCAGTCGAGGTTATACTTCTAGTGTTGTTTTTGTAGCTGTGTGTGCATATTCTTTTTTTATTTTTTATTTTTTATTTCGAGGATGGATTTATATGGTACGTTTCAGAAAACTTGTCCAATTTGAGGTTTTTTATTCAGGTTATATCAATTGACGTGCATATTGAGAATAACGGCCCGTCTGGTGAGGAAAGAAAAAAGAACCAGCTGGTCACAGATACGTGTCTATTTTAATTGTAGTTAAGATTGATTTTAAGAAAAAAAATTTATTAGAAATATATTAAAACATTATTTTTTTTATTTTTAAAAAATTATTTTGAAATTAACATAATAAAAATCTAAAATATCAAAAAAAATATACTAAAAAATAATAAAAAATCAAAATCTCATTTGAAATACAGTGACAAACATGATCCATAACTGTAAGGGTGTCATTATCATTAATTAATTTTGGGTTCAAACTCTGTGATTATTAATATAATAATAACTAAAAATTTATATAATCATTAATTTTAAAATTTATTAGATTAACTGTATACCAATTAATACGGACTTGTTAATAAAAAATAACGCCGTTATCACCCTTCACCGTCCAACTCTGTATCTGTCACTGGCGTTGCTGTCATTTCCTCTTACCTTCAATGGCTGTGAATGGAACCCGCCAACAGATGATTCGTAAGCAGTGACCCAAAATCAAGATTGCGCGGGATTTTTTTTTATTTTTATTTTTTTATAAAAAATCACTGTGGCAATGGCAACGAGATCCAAGCTCTTGATTATTTGTAAAGGGCTCCACTTATGCTCCCTTTTGGGCTATATAACTGCTTTGTCTTTTCCACGGGCCTTTTGTGTAAACACCATTATACGAGGCTCCTTTTTTTTTATATTTATATATAGGCTCTAATAAAAATAAATAAATAAAAGTCAGGGAAAAGTATTGGACATGAAAGTTTGTAAAGGCATCGTTTTAGAAAAGAAAAAAAAAACTATTATAAACTAAAAGCCTAGACATTTCTTTAATTAATTAAATTGACATCTAGTTATTTTTGTGTTATAAAAATGTTTTTGATATATTATTTTAATATATTTTCAAGAAATAAAAAAAATTAAAAAAAATCATTATCATCATATCAAATAAGTTTTCGAGCCTTCTTATCATAACAATATTCGATGATTGTGTTTGTTTTATTTTTTTTATTTAATATGTTAATATTAAGAATACATTTCTTTTTCTAAAAAAGGAATTGAAGTAATTCTAAGTGAAAACACACTTTAAAAAATAAATCATGCCACAATTTTAAACACACTTCAAGTTATCTCTTCAAATGTGATGGTGGATTACCGGTGTGCAATTATTATTGTTATTAACGAGATGATAAAATTTATGGTTAAATCATTGGAGTTGTGTTTGTAAAATATTATCAATTAGAATAATATTTTATATTATTTTTTAATATATTTATTTATAAAAATTATTTCATTGTTTATTTTTAAATATTCATTTTAATTTTATTATTTGATATTTGTTTTTTGGAATTGTACTTTATAATATTTTATTTTTGTCTAATAGGTTATATATTGGTCCTGTGATTTTTTATTTTATTTTTATCAATTACAAACTTTAGTATTGGATATGTTGGAAGAGTAGTTTCGTATATTTTATTTATTTATTATGAATTTATCATATTTCATTATCCAAATCAAAAATTTAAGAAGCTAGCTCAAAATGACGTAGATTATTTTTTTAGACTTTTTTTTTCCAAGTGATTTTTTTATTTTATTTCATCATTCAATATTGAGTTGTTTGAAAAATGGATTTAGACATGTTTTTGTTGGATTATCTCAGTTTTATGGTATAAATTATGGTCTTGACAAGTTAACTATGTCAAATTTTTTACCGGGTCATGTAAGAAAAAATTATTTATTTTCCACAAGATTATTAATTTTTTTTTTCTTTTCAAATTGGTTGGAAATTAGATTTTATAATTATCTTTTATATTTTTCAATATTGGATAAGTTGAAAATAGATTTTTGTGTTCATATCTAAACTGGTGGTGGGAAGGTAAAGAGTAACTGTGCCTTGACATCAAAAGTAATGCTCAGGATGTTACCAATGGATTTGGACAGCACGGTGACGCAAGGAATTGTGATCTCCTCGACCAATGGAGGCCTGTTAACTTCATTATTCGAGTTCCTACTCTCCGTTTTGATTTCTTCCTGGTCTTGCGAGAAGAACAAGTGTTGAAGATGTTGTTTTAAGATTGAAAAGCCAGGAAGATCGGAGAGGATTGTCCAAGGCAATCTAAGTATGACTTTAAAAGGTCTGGAAAATAACAATCTTACGAGAAGACGCAGTGGATCTTTGTTCAGCCTTTTGATTTTCTTCCAAATCTCACTGAAAAGATCTCTTATGTGACTTGGATCACCGGATGCATTATATCTTCCTTCCGTTGCATCGGGTTGATCATCAGCCTAGCTCGTTTATGATCTCTGATGGTGCTAGCAAGCGTGCACGTTGGAAATATGAATCTCGGGAATATCCTGCATCGCCTCGAATGGAGAAAGCTCTTTACAAAATCCTAACAACATTGAGCATATCGTATCATCGGGCAACTCTAAAGATGAGAATTGAACTTCGAGAGTTTTTCTCAACACAAACAATGGGATTTGATTCTCGAGCATCGCCATATCTCTAAGATTCGCATTACGAGCTGATTTTCTCCTAGAATAGCCAGCCAAATGCGACATTGATCTTGAAGAAACTCTTTTGATCGCCATCCCTTTTTTGATGGCTTAGATTCCCAGGAATTCCAGCAAGAATGATGCCTGTTTGTGGTAATGATTTGTCTCTCCGTCTCATAAAGCCCTGGACGCCCACGATGGTAAGAACCAATTGCCACTTCCTGTCGAGTATAGCTATCCGGATCACTAGTCAGTAGAGCTTTTGGGACATTGAAAATTGAAAATACAGACAGGATTTTTATTTTATTTTATTTTTATTTTATTTTATTTTATTTAACACATGATGGAGTGAGAAGGCTCCTAAAGGACCCAACCAATTTAAAGTGTCAATAAAACATAGTAAATATTTTTATTTTTCTCTGGTTTTAATGGTTAAGGGCGTAATACCTAAATTAATTACCAATGAGCTGCATAAAGATTAAATTGAATGAATTGGGGAAACCCCCCGTGTGTCTTCAATGTATAGACACAAGCATGTGCTCATTAATATGAATGATAGGAAAAAAATGTAGTTATATTAACCCCATGGCTACATTTTTTGGTGAACAGTTAAATTTGGGCAACAAATGATCACAGGAGACTTGTTTTTCCTTTTTTTTTTTAATAAAAAAAATGCTCCTAAATTTTAAAGACAGCCATAGGGAAAGGCCAACACTAACTACCAACAGGCCCAGCTAAGGTTCACGTGTCCAGGTCCACCCTTATCCACCTTCCTTCCAATTGAATCAAAAGAGTTTAGCTGGCCATGAGCGGCAAATATTTAAACACAAATGAAAAGACAGAAAACCTAACTATAGTTAAGAAGAATCAATCACAGCCGACCACGTCATCGATGATTGCCGTTAGTTGCCCTTTCTTAACCAACCCCGGTTACAAATCCCCCAAGCATCTCTATTATTAATAACCACCCAAATCCCCCTTGTCATTTCCATCTCTTGCGAAGTGATCTTTAGAAGGCGTCTTGATAAACGTCTTCGTCCCCGATCTCCTTCCTCAACAATCAGATCTATCTTCTTTGTTTCCTTCATCAGCGAAAATGAGAGAGTGCATTTCGATCCACATTGGTCAAGCCGGTATTCAAGTCGGAAATGCCTGTTGGGAACTCTACTGCCTCGAGCATGGCATCCAGGTACCTCTCTCCTCTTCTCTCTCAACAGATCTGTGGATTCTGGTTTCATGTCTTGTAGATCTGATGCTTTATGCTTGTATGCATTTCCACTCGTGTTCATATCTTAAGATTTGTGAGTTTTTTTTATTTGGATCTGTGGATTGTTTTTTGAGATTGTTCGGTTTTTAGTTAAATCTATGCTTAACCGGTGTAGCTTTGATAATATGAAATTGGATTTTCGATCTCTTGTCTAGTTTTCATTGGCTTGTATCAGATCTTAGTTTTTTATTGTCATTTTGATCCCATCTCTTAGTAATTGTTTTCAAATGAGTTTATATCTTTAGATCCAGGCATGATTCTCAAAATTTATTGATTTTTATATTTTGTCATAGATCCATTAGTGATCTCTATTCCCAATCTTAGTTGTTTTTTTATTATCAAGGAAAGATAATTTGCTTAGTATTCCGTATATTCAAGTTTTATTGTTATTTTCTTTTTAATTTTCATAGGTCCTGCTTTTCTGTTTTTTATCAGATATTTAGATGTCTTTTGATTAATATGAATTACTAATAATGTTTTTGTATTTCCCCCCCTGTAGCCTGATGGTCAGATGCCAAGTGACAAGACTGTTGGTGGAGGGGATGATGCTTTTAACACCTTTTTCAGTGAAACTGGTGCTGGGAAGCACGTCCCCCGTGCTGTCTTTGTAGATCTTGAGCCCACTGTCATCGATGAGGTCAGAACTGGAACTTACCGCCAACTTTTCCACCCCGAACAACTTATTAGCGGCAAGGAAGATGCCGCCAACAACTTTGCCCGTGGACACTACACCAGTAAGTGCCACTGTGGTTTTCTCCTTTCCTAGCATTCTCATCTAATGCTTATTTAGTGATTCTAATGATTTTCTTTGTTCTTACAGTTGGCAAGGAAATTGTTGATCTGTGTTTGGACCGTATCCGAAAGCTTGCTGACAACTGTACTGGCCTGCAAGGCTTCCTTGTATTCAATGCTGTCGGTGGTGGTACCGGATCTGGTCTTGGGTCCCTCCTCTTGGAGCGTTTGTCTGTTGACTATGGAAAGAAATCCAAGTTGGGTTTCACTGTGTATCCATCACCTCAGGTGTCCACATCTGTTGTTGAGCCTTACAACAGTGTTCTCTCAACCCACTCCCTTCTGGAACACACAGATGTGGCTGTGCTTCTTGACAATGAAGCTATCTATGATATCTGCAAGCGTTCTCTTGACATTGAGCGACCGACCTACACCAACCTCAACAGGCTTATCTCTCAGGTATATTATCTTCCACCTGCTGTAATGGGATATTTTTGTGGAATATAGTATGGATCTGACTGGTTTTTTTGTGTTGTGATTTCAGGTCATTTCCTCTTTGACCGCCTCTCTGAGGTTTGATGGTGCTTTGAATGTGGATGTTACTGAATTCCAGACTAACTTGGTCCCTTACCCAAGAATCCACTTCATGCTTTCCTCCTATGCACCAGTGATCTCTGCTGAGAAAGCCTACCATGAACAGCTCTCTGTTGCTGAAATCACTAACAGTGCTTTTGAGCCTTCATCTATGATGGCCAAATGTGATCCTCGCCATGGAAAGTACATGGCCTGTTGTCTGATGTACCGTGGAGATGTTGTGCCCAAGGATGTTAACGCTGCTGTGGCCACGATCAAGACAAAGCGTACGATTCAGTTTGTTGACTGGTGCCCCACTGGATTCAAGTGTGGTATCAATTACCAGCCACCAACTGTTGTTCCTGGTGGTGATCTTGCCAAGGTGCAGAGGGCTGTTTGCATGATCTCCAACTCTACCAGTGTTGCTGAGGTGTTCTCCCGCATTGACACCAAATTTGACCTCATGTATGCCAAGCGTGCTTTTGTGCACTGGTATGTTGGTGAAGGTATGGAGGAGGGCGAGTTCTCCGAGGCTCGTGAGGATCTTGCTGCCCTTGAGAAGGATTATGAAGAGGTTGGTGCTGAATCAGCTGAGGGTGAGGATGATGATGGTGATGAGTACCTGTGAAGTGCTTTGTAATGGCTGTAGCCTAATATGATGTGTGTTTCTTCTGTATGGCATTTGCTGCCTCTGTTGTATTTCTTCTACATGTAATTGCACTTGGAAGCTTTTAATGTTTAAAAGATGCTTGAAAACCTGCTTTCAAAAAGCTCTACCGATTTTAGACTGCTTTTAAAAAAATATATATATATATTTTTTTTCTTATGTTTATTTTATATGGGTTAATATTAAAAATATTTTTTAAAAATTATTTTTTTAATATATTTTTAAATAAAAATTATTTTTAAAAACAATCAACATACACTGAATTGCTTCCTACTGAATGCCTAAAAATGATGTTGTTGCTGCTAGCCTTCTTTAACAATTATCCTCTTACCTGTCACATTCTGTCTTCTTGGCTAAAAAAGCTTTTAAAAGAAGGGCGTAAATGAAAACGATATAAGAAAACAAAACACAGAATTGTATTGAAAAATCAAGCACACATCAATCACGCAGCAGCCTATTCCATTAAAAACTGTACCAATTGTTCGAATGTGAGAGGTGACTACTAATTTAATTGAAAAATTCTAGCTTTTAGTTAAGAATTGATTGAAATATTTCAGTTTTTAGGTGAGAACAAAGAAATCAAGAGATAAAAACTCAAGATAACTTTATTATCATTCTTTTAATTGTATTTATAGAAGAAATTAAAAGCATTACAAGAATCCTAATCAAACACAAATTTTTAAACGAATCTTATACTAGAAGTAGAAAAGAGCAATCAAAACACATCATTAAATGATAAAATTAAATAACTAACATTGATAAAAAAAAATTATCACTAATTTATAGCAGAATTGGAACCAAATTCTTCAATAAAAACAACATGGTCATGCAGATAGATACATACTCCGAGTCTTGTGCTGCAGTAAAACCAGAGCGTCTCCTTATTGACCAACCCGTTTCTTTCTCATATGTAAGACAAAAATATCCTTATCCGGCATTAAATTTAAAATTCAAACGAGAAGATAAATGTTTGTGACTCTGATTAGGTTGTTTTTAAACATGTTATTTATTTAAAAATATATTAAAATAATGTTTTTTTTATTTTTTAAAAATCATTACTAATATTAATACATGAAAATTATTTAAAAATATCTTTTTTTTTTAATTTAACATTATAAGATGTTCTGTTTTGGAGATACATCCTTGTTGGGAGGATATCTAGAACTCTTCAAGCGTTAATTTTGAATACTTGACTGTTGCTAGTAGATAAGTCCACTGGATTTTTTGTGGTTAAAATTTTCTATTATTTCAATATCCTCCCAAATAATTCTTCTGGGGTAAGAAAAGCCCTTCACTTTATGAAATAATCCTTGTAAATCTTATTTTATAAAAAAATTAAGATTTTTGCAATTCTAAAACTCAATGATGTGCCCATTTGGCACAGCGTTTCAACTGCCGTTTTGTAAAATTCAATTTTTATTTTATTTTAAATGAATATATTTGATGTTTTTAGATTATTTTGATGTATTTCGGCACGAGAAACACTTTGAAAAGCTACCGCAACCGCTCTCCCAAACATCAAAGATATCTTGAGCTTTTCTCGGTAAGAAAAAGCTACCTTTTATTCTCCTTAATTTGTGTTCTTAAACTCACATTTTTCAAGGTTGTTTATATGCTAAAAAAAGATTCTAAATTAACTAGAAAAACATAAAACTAAACTAGAAAAAACATGGTAAATCCTAAACAGTGAATTGTAGATTTAGATTTTATTTGAAGGCTTTCACATTGCTATCAAATCTTAAAATCATTGAAAATAGGATATTTAAAACCTCCTAAAAATAATAAAAGTATAATACAACGGTAGATCAAAAGTTAGGAGGAGAGAGACCGGCGGATGGCAATGATAATATAGCCCCTAAATTAAGCGTCATTGTGATGAAAAGTTCAGCATCACAGCGAGTCAATCACATGATTATTTCGCATGAGATAATGTTTAAAGCGGCCTCTACAAAAGGATAGCAGGGAAAGGAAACCTAAGAAACAAATTTGAAAGGCTCGAAGGCGTGGAGTTCCGTGATGAGGCCTTGAACGCATGCAGCAGCAGAAATTAGCGATACAATCAAGCAGGACACAGTCAAAATCGTCAGCCATGTCCAGGTGAAGGTAAATCGACTAATTTTCGCCTGTGATATGTACATCTGCACCGGGAAATACAAAGTCAACGGCCAAAATGACATCGCACCAATGAGACCCAGAACGCTGTTGAAGAACGGAAATATCATTGCCAACACAGATGATATTATCACATAGGCTGTTCTCCAGAGTAACCTGAAAGAATTCACCTGAAGAACACCATAAAATGGAATGTGAACAGGGTGTTCCTTTGTTATGAACCCACTCTCTGGCAATTTTTTGCGGAATGAATCTTCCACGAGCTTGAATATCGGTTGGGTATATACCTACACACACAGCCCAGCATTAGGACAATTTTCTACTGTTTATTTGTTCCTACAAAACCCAACAACTTCTCAGGTTCCGTTCCTGTGATCTGCGTTCTTTTTTTTTGGAATTTTGGAGGTGTTAAAATGTACAGGAACGACCAAACAGGGCTCAGAGAAGAAAATGAAATAGGAATCCTGACTGTAGCTTTAGAACATTTACCTGGTAAGCACCAACAAGGTGAATAGCAATGCATAAGTTAGCAAAGTCAATGAGCCAGTAGGGCTCATAAAAACCGAATCCTGTTAAGAAGTTGCCTGGTGCCTTGTTGCCGAATGCTGCATAACCCAGCGTTCCACACATCATGTATAATGAAGTGGTTGTTGCGACTCCAACAAGGGAAGCCTTCTTCATCACTTTGTTCTCTGGCGGGCTTGATTTTAGAGTATCCTGTAATCCATGGAAATAATCATTTAAGGACATTCTTTCATGGAGAGTGCTAGAGAATAATATAAATTATATTCTGGAACCTCATCTAATAGTTTAAGTTTTTAAATAAGATGGTTCCTTAAAATGGTATTAAAATCTTGTTGACTCAATAGTTATGAGTTCAAATCTCACCATTCTTATTCTATTTGATAAAATTCAAGCACAAGATAGTGTAAGTCTATTCAAGTTTCAAGCCCAAAAAACTTTCACTTATAAATCATATTCTGGAGTATCACCTAATAACTTAAACTATTAGATAGATTAAACTATTAGGTGAGACTTAACATAGCTTATCGTGGTAAAAGAAAAATAGTTAACTTCCTTTCTCTTTAACTTCTCTTTCCTGGGTGTAAGTGTGCTGAATCTGCCGGTATATAATAAATCGAGTTAATTACCTGTATCTCAACAAGGATTGAGGAATAAGTATAGGCAAATGCAATATTTCCAATGGCTTGAAAGCAATTCCAAGTCTTCTCCGTGCCTGTCACATCCACCCCTACCACTGTTCCTGTCAGGCTTGTTTTAACATCTTTCCCTCCTGTAAAAACAAAGAAAAAAGTATCACATCAATCTAATCCACAGTTTTTTTAATCACTACCAGTATTGAGTAAGCTCGTAAGATTTATAGCTAAGCCTGTGAGTTAGAATGATGGTTTGTTTCTGGCAATTACTGACCTGCAATTTCAGCTATGGAGAGACCGATGCCGATCAATGTGTATGCAAAAGACATGATAGCAGCGAGGGTGGAAAGCCCGGAAAGATCATGAAAATCAGGAAGTTGGCTCATTATGATTTGTACAATCCCAAATATGATCATGAACATGTTCGTCGATGCATGGCACTCTGCGTCATGGCCTTCCTTGTGAAAGCAGTTTGACCTCTTAATGGCCCTGTTTATTGAAAATCAACGAATAAATTATTGTTGTACATCTGTACTAGTTAGTACTCATCAGCCTTCCTCCATTGGAATCACAATGCTTGTGATTCTTTAGAATCTCTCAGGTTTTTGGCGTCGCTGCCTGCATTCTTGAATTTCTTTTTACTAACTACAGATATAAAATAAAAAAATGAAAATTTGTGGGAGCTTACGCCATGCTTATAGCTGCGGTGATTGTGTATCCTATTGATGTTCCTACAAGATTTGTATATTGAGATATCCCGCAAAGTGTGTACTTGATTCCTCCTACAGAGAGAAAGGGGTTGAAAAATTAGTTTCTGTAGATTGTAGGTTCTAACCATGGAATAATGGCCGATAAAGAGCTAGCGAAGTGGGTGCAAGACAGATTGGGGTGTGAGAATTCCTGATTATGAACCAACAAATAATGAAAAACAAATCGATGACGATGAGTTCAAATAATTTTCGAAGCAAGTGTACGAACATTTTTCAAGGTTACTGAATATGTTGTCGATGTTGCCTACCTAATTGAGATTTTACAGCACCCATGTAAGTGTAGGTTCTTGTTCCTTCGAGGGGACCTGGGAATCTATAGCAGTCGGCCAGTAGACAGGAAGTATACCAAGTTATGACAGAGAAGATCAGAAGAGAAATAGGTCCTGCAATCCAACCCAGCTGAGCCATGGCCCATGCAAGAGATAGAACTCCAGACCCGATTACAGCTGTAATGATGTGTGCACTCGCAGAAATCAAACTTCCTGCAAAGGGGCCACAAAAAAATGCAAAAAACTGAAGAAGGATGCCACAAAGAAGTAAAAGAAACCCTGAATCAACAAGGAAAAGAAACAGAAAATGAGAAAACTGTTCGTGGATCTAAAGAACGAGAAAAAAACTGATACCTGATCTATTTAAGCGACCATCATCGTCGGTTTTTACAATGTCTAGAGCAAAGCTTTGCTCGTTCACCGGCACAGTAGCCATGCCTGCCTTTCTGTATCTCAGAGATGTATCTGAAAAGATAAACGGAGCCTCGGAAGCTGCTCTCTTTACTCTTGAGAGTATAAATAGTCAAACTGAAAATTAGATTAAGCTTTAATGCAGCGAGAATCAAGAGGGGGCCTGAAAATCAGAATCAGTTGTGAGTTGCTGCTACAACTCCAGGTGGACAAAAGATAGATTTGCAATGGCTGGCATATCAAGGATCATAACAAACTCTATCTTTATCTCCTTTCCTTTATCTTCAAATTACCTAACATAATGCGGGATCTATATATATCTATACAAGCAATGCCAGAACAGGTTGAAAGAAAAATGTTTTTGGGGGGCAGCCATCAAGACCTTCTCTTTTCTTTTCTTCCAAAAATGGTTCCCGGGATGCATTGACGCGTGTTTTTTCTTTGAAGTTTTTCGGTTTAATTTCAGAATAAGAAACGTATTAGCGAGTCAATATAATTTCAGAATAAGAAACGTATTACTTCTTAACCTATATTTTATTTGAATAATATTTTTATTTTTTAAATATTATTTTTAATATTGACATGAATTTTTTTTTATTTTGAAAAAAGAATTTAACACTTCACTAGAAAAGAGAGAACAAATCTCCTTAATCATTATACCAACCTCTTGAAGCCTTTTTTTAATTTTAACTTTTAAAAAGAGATAGGGACACTTATCAAAACTATGTTGATTTTTTTTAGAATGTGGAAATTGATTAAGAGCTCAAAAATATTTTTTGGTATTTTTTTATTTATGATAATCATTTTCTTTTTTTCTCTGATTATTTTATTTATTTTGAAATGACTTAAACGTTTCTAATTTTTTAATTTGATTAAATAAAACAGCACAAATCCTAGGAAGAAATGAATTTCATGTAAACAAATAGAAAGTCAAACATGAAAAAATAAATGATTAAAAATATCTTTTTTAAAACCATCACAATATCAAGCCATGGTTATGGTCTCAAATGCATTTCATAGGATGTATTTGATAAATTTCTCCTCTGAAAATAAAAGCTGTTGTTCATCAAGAAAAGGTAAGCTTTTTATGTCAATTTATTGCAGAATCCAATAGAGATCTAGACCAGAACCTTCCTTCTAGGTCACATATACTCTTCTGTACTGTAACCGTCCATGATATTTATCCAGAGACAACACTCTTTGCTTTCCTCGAAAAACCAGGCATCAACGCCAACAATCCAACAGCATTTTACTTAAATTAAATGTTTGTTTTATTTCAAAAACATTTACACAGAAATATAAATAATAATAAAATTTTTTTAGCAAAACCCTTCAACTCCGGATAACTGAAAACTTCTGCAATACCATTACAGAATGCTGTTCACATTTATGGAAAAAAAGGATTTCCGTCCTACTGTATACTCTGAAAGATTCATAAAAAGGTGACGAGTTGAAATTTATGGCATGAATTAGAATAACTGAAGCTCATGAATTTTGCTGCGGCACTTGGACTGGTTACTCTGTCGAGGAATTGCATGCTACAATCACAAGGAACTGGATTATAATAGCACAAAAACAATTACACCACGAACAGCTTTCTTGCCTTGTGAAAGATGCTGAGCATCCAGCTGTTGAGAGTACATGGTAATTGGTTTGAAGGTATTTACAAAGAAAAAGAATTAACTAGGCCATGCAAAATATGTTACAGAAATATCAAATCTATAATTGAAGTTTAAAGAAGCTGGTTTACGTAGAATGGTTTTGTGCTTCATTTTAAACTAGGAGCTATTTGAGATATTCTTTCATCTTCCAGCAGTTCATATGGATCGATATATTGTGGTGGTGAAATTGATACGTTGCTTCCGTCATGGACGAAGCTTGGCCCAAAGTACTGCTCAAGAAAAGAGGAAACCTATCAGCAACCAGTTTCTTTTTTCTTTTTTCTTTTTTTTGAATCATCAGTAGCTAGTTCCCATGAGACAAATAAGTTATGCGCAATCAATACGATGACAAAAACTATTTGACTCTCCCTAGAGCATCAACAATCAACAGCAGATTTACTAAGCATATCCAGAGACGAAACAAAGAGTTTAAGAGAAGCTAGTAAAGGTCCTAATGAAAATTTACAAGGCTATATAAACTCTAAAATTCCAATCACCTTAAATTCAAAGCCGAATTACAATGTATGTGACATCATGCAGAAGTAACAAGTAGACTCACAACTCAATAGCGTAAGAACATTCACTCAAAGGCACTGCCTTCTCCATAATTTCTGTTTTTTCCACTTAGTAGAAGAATGTTCCAAATTTGAAGGAAATAGAGGGCTTGGTTAGCAGGCAACCGGCTCAAAAAATATGGTCAAATTACTGCGGTATAAGATGCCTCTTAGTTAACCAAAGCCTTAAGCTTGCCAGTCCTATTCTTGGCTGTAGAACAAACTACAGGATTGCTAAAAAATTGATCTTATGCTCCTTGTTTGATGAATCCTCATCAACATAATATCATGATCAACATTTGAGGAGAAGTTTTATGTTATCCTACCTTTCTCGTTTATGTATATGACCTCAGTCTGATCTCCTGACCAAACCATTCTAATTTATAATCATGGTAACTTGAACAAGTGTACATACACAGAGACCCAACAGAAACACCCTATATGACAGTAGCCACTTTCAGATCTCAAATTTCAATACACCACATCATTGATCACCTTCCAGCTAATAACATATTTCAAATAAGCTGCATAACATGTCAGAGTAGAAATAATGACGGCAAAATTGGCAATTAGAATATAAAAACACCTTGACCTAACACTGCACAAGGTTTGGACAAAGAAACACCAAACAAAATTGGAAATGATCAATAGTAACATATAAAATAGACATGAGTGTGACAGAAAAATAACTTACAAAGTAGAGACAAGAAAATAATGCGACAGTTATGAGAATCAATGGCCAAAATCCCAGGAAGAAAGTTCCTCCAAGAGTAAGCAAAAGTTTAGCCCTAGGAATTAACCCCTGAAACAGGCAAAAGATTGTAAGCCCATCATAGCATACCTGCGCTTAGATTTGCAAATGAAAAAAAGAAGAAGATCTATCTCCAATTAAAACAAGGACTAAACAAACGATCACATCTGAATAGGTGGAAAGAAATAAATGTAACAGCCAAGTATTGATAGCCATTTAGGAAGACCATTAAAAAAAATAATCATTAGATCTACTTTAGATTACAAACAGCACCAGGAGCTTCAACATGAATGAGATGATAATCATTCATTTAGGATTAGTGCCAGTAGAAATCACCTTTAGATATAGGTAAGAAAGTATACACAACAAAAGATTCTCCCATGATCATAGCTCAAGTTTTGGCACGGCCTAATTAATAGAAATTCAAGCAATACTTCGGAAAATAAAGAAAGAACAAAACGAACTTTGAGAAATAGCAAACAAAGAGTAGAGAAACAGATATAACCTCAAGTCCTTCACTGTTAAGAGCCATTGACTTCTCCCTTTGATTAGACAAACTTTTATCAAGTTCAGTTGATACTGAATTTCTTTTGGAGAAACCCCTATCTTCCTCTCCTATTTTCATTTCATCTTCCACTCCATAATTGCCTCTATTAGTCTCTTCAAGCAATGAAGTTGGATTCATACCCCTCCTCTTCAGTTCCTTCATGAACAAGGACTCTGTTGGCTCTTCCCCTATATAACAGAGCACAAGCGCATAACATAAATATTAGCAAAAAGCTGCTATCTTTCTAATATAGGATCACAAAAGACCAATAAAGTTCAAAACTTTGGTATGAAAATTAAAAACCAAACTTGCCATTTCTTTGATTATTATCTTCTTCTTTGACTGAACAAAAAACCTTAACCTTTTGTTGTCTCTCAGAATATCTTTTAGAGCTTCCATAAAAAGTTCTCAACTTGGGGATTGTTTTCCTGTAATTTGATTTCCCGAGAAAATCTTTGGACGGTGAAATGGAGAGGGGGGAGAGAGTTGATTTCAGTATGTGTAGAGAAGCCATGTTGAGGTGGTGTTTGGCATGAAGAGAACGAGTCTGCGTAATGAGATTACTTCAAATCGTTTTTTTAAGAAGAGAGAATAAAATATTATCAGAAGAAGTGGAGTTGAGCCTTTGTTTCTGGAGAAAGGAAGGAAGTGGTGAAGACAATTGGTGGGTTTTGATTGTCTGCATCACCACATATGCGTATTTTAGTAAGAAGAGGTTATATGGAACTAACGTACATGTGACTGTTGGATGGCTTCTGTGGCTAATAAGTCAGTGATGTCATTTTTGCGGGATAGGAATTGCCACATAATCTACTCTCCACACACACAAAATAAATCAATAAAGCAAGCCCAAAAAAGAAAAAGAAAGGATAATAATAAAAATTAAAAAGGTCAACAGTGATTTTAGACTTTATTGTGTTATCCAGCATTTTCCCTGCAAACATAAACTCGAGGTTGCAGGTGGGCTTAGCATTTGACATAAGTTTATTTTATATTTATTCTCATTTGAGGAGGTGAAAGACGGTGAACATTCAAGAAATTAGCTTTATCAATTTATTTCTTGACTACTACATCCTATCCCAAAATATATATAAAAAAAATTGGATCTTGAAAAAAAATATTATTTTTAAGATACAAAAATAAACATATTTGAATTCATGTTACTTTCACGGCACTTTAAAATTGATGGAGAGATATAAATTCCCAATTCACGTCTCTTAAGCATATGATTACACATAATCTTTGTTTTGTAGCATATTGATTGGGGAATATGATTCATGTCAGAAATTCCAACGAGGAGTTTCTTGTGCCTGAAACCTAAATAAAACTTGCAAGTTTCAGTTGCTGCCCATTGAAAAAGTAATTCCAAAAACTATAGCCAACTTGAATAGATGGATCTTGCAAACATTGTGTAATACACTATTACGACCCGGCAACATCGTCTTTCTTGCAAAAAGCCTGCAGATTAGCAGTGAATGGTGGGGGCTAAACATGAAATGCATCCAATTCTGACCTCCATTGTAATCACATGTACACAAAAACAGACACCCGGTAGAGTTTTGATGATATGGACAGTAGTACCAAACTCAGTACTAAGAGCAGCAAATTTTTCTGATTGCAAAAATTCTTGAATAGCAGAACCATGTGGGCGCCTCATATGGAAGCTCTGGAACTTGGTATCTGATCAGATAACGACCATGCATAATTTACAAAACCAAATTCATTTGATTGAATGGACCATTACACATCTTCTATTGCAGTACTATGCATTCTCTTCAAGAACAGATGGATCCAACATCCAAGTTTTAATCACAAACACATTGAGGATTAATCCACTCACAATCATCATAATGGAATAAGAACAAAATCACTCAAATAAAAAGGGTATGTGCACCCTTCTTCCTCTTTTACTTTACCTTTCACTGATACCTAACGTACATACGTGAACAGTATTCAGAAGGGAGAAATTCTCCTAAACAATGATCTTCACCTGGATTGATTGGAATATCGTTGAAGTTGCATGTGTTGCAGTTAAATCTGAGACCACCAGGACGGCCTCTCCCTCTTTTACCATTCCATTTGTTCTCATCAGATCAATGGTTTTTGAGATGTTGGCTTCCATATCATCTGCCAGGTCAACAAGAATTGGGATAACTCCCCACTGCAAATTCAAAGCCATCCGAGCATCACTGTCACTCGTGAAAGCAAATATGGGAGGGTAAGGCCGATTGCGAGATAGAAGTGATGCCATTTCACCATGCTTTGTGTACACAAAGATAGCATCTACACCAAGGTTGTTGGCTGCAGAACAAGAAAACCGGCATAAATTTCATGTCATTGGCCTGGATATTTTGGGTGATACTCCAAAAGTTAACATCACGTGTGTGCTTATAAGTTCAAAAAAGTAGGGAAGACCATGCATTGATGATATACCAAGTACATTATTAGCGTATTTCACTGGACTTCTACTAAAACCCAATGGGATTCAATGGCTCTTTGATATCATTAGGGATGGCAGCATGTCAAGAGCTAAAATCACACATATGTTCATCAATGAAACTATAGATACAAATCCCATATCATTCCCCCCTTCAACATCTTATGCACGGAGAATATGCAGTTCACAATCTTTAAGACATTGTTCCAAATTACAACTTAACTGAATGCAGGATGATGAACTATGCCAGTTAAGGTACTACAGAAAACCCTACTCAATTCAAGCATCATCGATTGACTTTTGGCTCCTATTGATTAAGGTTGGAATAATATGTAATAATGGAAGGAAAGCTATTATTTTTGTCAGTAAGTTTCCTAAGTTTATAGAGAATGTTGAGAAGATACTTTTTGTTAAAAAAAGTTAAAAAGTTACGATTAACATTTGTCATACCACTTATCCTCTTAATACTTCACAACAAAAGTGTTAAAATGTATAGGGATGTTAAAAGAAAATTATACCCATTTCAACAGCACAACTGCATATTTCTTCAGCGATGCAATCAGACAATGAACCTCCCAGCTGACGGTTACTAATAGAACTCTGTCGGTTTTCCTCGCGACTCCATAGTTCCATTCGACTGCTGGCCATCTGCAAGACAGAGAGAGCCTTCTGCCCATGTAATCCAATAGCTGATTCACCAGACAACATCAGTGCATCTGCATACTGTCGAACAGCTTCAGAAACATCTGCCACCTTATCAAATAAAAGAAGGTAGTCAGTCAAACAAAATCTCAACAACACTATATATATTGTTTTCCTTTACAGAAAGAAATGCATGGACCCTCTAGAACAAAACAGCTCCTGAGACAAGACTTAATAATCTCATGAATTGAAGTCTCAATCGGTACAGCTCTACTGTTTCTCTCGATCCATTTCATGTCATGTCTAAAAAGACAGCTGACATCATTCCATTAGACGTGATACTTGAAAGTGACACCTGTTTAATTCCAAAAATTAGTTGAATGGATTTTCAAAGACCTCTTACGACAAAGCAATGAAATAAGGTGTTCCTTTTCCGCTTCTTTATCTGATTTTGTAGATTCATATATAAATTCTCAATCTCTCATTTAATGTGGAGCTTTTAAACAGCCTGTGTAAGGTTTGATTCTTTTGGTTTTCTACTCTCAAGAACACATCCTGTTCAAAAAAATAATGTTTAGTTGTTTCTCTCCCTTCAGAAAAATAGTGTCCCCCGGCCAAAATATTAATTTGCAACTACAATAGATGTTGGCATATAATAAATACCTCAGCACGTGTTGGAGTTGGATATTCAACCATTGATTCAAGAAGTTGAGAAGCAATAATTACTGGCTTGTTCATCTGCCTACATAAGCGAGTTATGTCCTCCTGGACTGTTGGAATCTGTTCAAGTGGAACTTCAACTCCCAGGTCACCACGGGCCACCATGATTCCATCAGATGCTTCTACAATTTCTTCCAGCTTCTGAAGAGACTCCAAGGTCTCAATTTTTGCCAGTACTCTTATTGATCTGTAAATGACATCAATCTTTAAGTTTTTTCACTTTGTTTTCCGGAAGATTCTAAGTAGCAGGAAAGAAAAAAAAACAATTATATCGATATGATTAGCTAACTCAGTAACATGTAGGACATAGATCAAAACTCTTTCAAAAATACAGCAATGTAATATTAGCTACATATCTGCCAAGACAAGGTTGTTCAAGTATGGTTCAGCATCTACTTGTTAGTCTGTAAGAGAATCTAAATAACTAGCCAAGTAAAATACATTATATTATGGGAGACAAATCGAAAGAGGAAGGGGAATTATTATGTGGCTAAATTATGTGATATCTCAACTTGATGAACTGTGTTCTTACTTGGACGATTTGGCAAAGAGATGATTCTTCAGATCCTTGACAGAATCAGCATCATTTACAAATGACATGGCGATAAAATCAACACCTTCAGAAATTCCAAAATCAACATCTGCCCAATCCTGTGGATCATTTAATGAGTATAACTGGTAAATTTATCAGAGCATAAATGCACTACCAACAGCTGCCATGCTCATCTATGTAAGTCTGATTGAGTTTGAAATCTAACGAATTTGAGGGAGTAAGTTTCTCACTCGCAAAATTCTGCTAAAGATCAAGTGTGCACTGTTGGACAACAACGATTATGACATGGAGAGCCTATCCATCTATGTTTCTACTAGTGAATCCATGAACTTCAAGACATTATGACATAGATCACTGGAAATTGACAGAAGTGCTGCTAACATGTCTGTGGTACCAAGCATGCAAGTTGGGTCGCAATTTAATTTACTGTTTTGCACTCAAACGACTTAAAAGTACTGGATTTTCTCAATAGTATTTTGAGAAAAGTTAGCGAAACAGAAAGCAGATTCCAAAAGCTGTGATGTCTGATGCATTTACAACTAGCTTAAGACCAAAATTATAGTGCAAGTAATATAACCCGGCTAGGATAAATTGACCGCCATGGAATGCTGATAACTGTTGAGAGAAGAGAATAATCATAAATAAACCTTTGTAGATAGAGTTGGAAGACCGTGATAGGAAAGCTTCCCATCTCTCCAGAAGCTTAGTTTAGCTCGAGGTAGAAATAGACCAGGATCTGTGCACTTGCAATGCAAATCATCCCCCATCTTTTCGACAACTTCAAACCTTGCCATTCCACCATCAATAACCAGTTCATCACCCACCATGATGCCTGCCGATGATTCAATTTTATTGAGATAATTTAAAATAAAGCATTTTTTAATAATTTCTTCTTAGATTTAAAAACTAAAGGATAAGTGGCCCAATGAGCAATAAAATACATTCATTACCTTCAGAGAAGCCTTGATAATTGGCTTGCACAGTAAATGGACGAGAACCTTCAAACTTTTGAGCTGTAAATACCCAAACTGAACCTTCCTGGTGCCCAGTGAAAACAAAAATCCACCGATCACAACAAATTATTAATAGAACCCAAATTTAAGAAATACTCCATAGACATATTTTCCCCTAATTAAAGGGAAACTAAATACTGAGTTCCAGTTATGCTGCATTCTGCTCGTAATTATCCTAAATTAACAGCTACAAAAAAATGTTCATATTACTCCAATAGAGAGAGAAGCGTCTTAAAGCACTGATTTAAGCCCAACAATACAACGGGATTTTAACAAGATACCTCTGCTTTGAGAGAGGAAGGAACTCCATGATCCACAACATGAATCAGACTACCTTCAGTGTCAATCATAACCGAAACAGAAAACCCTTTCTCTGCATTCAACTTCTTGATTTTCCCAATGACATCACGGTGCCACTCTCTTGTGTTATGACACATATTAAGCCTAGCCACATTCATCCCTCGCATTGCCAATCTCTCCAAATCCTCCAGAGAGCAACAAGCTGGCCCTATAGTGCACACTAGCTTTGTCTTCCTCATCCCCAAGAACCCTTTTTCTCTCAACTCTCTCTCAGCCACCACATCAAACCCCAGATCCACGTTCACCTCATAATTCTTCAAACCCATAACACCTGCTTCTGCTGCAGCTTTTACTGCAATCCTGCCTTTACTCTTCAGATTCCTTTCATTGCAAGAAATTGCCCCACCAGAAATAGTCACTGGTTTTCCAAAAACCCTTTTGTTTAAATCAAAAGTCTGGCTCTTTGCAAAGATCTTTTGAAGCATCGAATCACTGTAAACTGCCATGGTTTAGTTCGAGTAAAAATAGTGGAGGCCTTTTTATTTAACAAGACTCAGTTTTGAAAAGCAAGAGATTAAAACCTCAGGACAGGTACACTAACAGAATCGATAATTTTGATGATAGCTTTTCGGGTCTTGTTTTAGACCGGAATCCCCGTTGAGTGTTTGAAGCTTTGTACGGTGAGTGCGGAGATTACAAAGGGTTTGGTGATTGGTATTTTATAATTAACTAATAGTTTAATGCTATTTTAATATAATGCGTAGGAAACAATAAATTATTTGAAACTGGAGGGCAATCTATTGGCGGTAGTGGCCCTAATTTAACGGTCAACAGCCCTATGCAAGGAAGAGTAATGACAAGGGGTTGTGCCGCGGGACTTGTGGGTCAATTTACTGAAAAAGAAAGGCAGCTCGGAGAACCAGAAGATGCAGGCTGTTTAGTGCTTACGGCGACACAGACCTGTACGGACTGCATTTTGCGGACAGTAGCGGTCAGGGTGGGTGTAATATGGTCCCGGTGGACCCAAGACTACGTGTCGTTGCAAAGTTTATTTCATTGGGATCTTGAATTTGTTGGCATAAATTAAAGTCGTGCTGAACTGTTTTGCTATACGTTTTAATAACGTTTTTGAAAGAAAAAAAAAAATTATATATTTTAAATTTAAAAAAAATAATTTTTTTAAATCATTTTAATATATTAATATTAAAATAATTTTTTTTAAAAAAAATACATTATTTTAATATACTTCTATATAAAAATTATTTTCAAAATCAACCTAAAACACATTAACTAACTAATAGAAACAGTTTTGGAATGAATGATCTCGGTCCTATTTAATTTCTAGGACCACGCTACGCTAAGGGTATATAAATATATTTTCTTCGATGTTACTGTTTTTCATAAATTATGAAACTCCATTTAATAAAAGCTTATAAGGAAATCTTAAAAAAAAATGCAAATATCAAAATTATTTTTAAAAAATCAAGAACTAACCTTGTATTGGGATTTTTTTTTCTTACCATGATAGTTTTATAAAAATTAAATCAAGGTAAATTATAAATTTAAATCTTAAATCAAAGCAATGCTAAATTATATATAAAAAAAAAAAGTTCTAAAAAGACACCTACAAATAGTAAAAGTGAAGTTTTTTGCAAAATCAATCATTAATAAAATATTATAATATTTATTAATGATCATGATAATTCTATATAAAATAAATTATGAAATTTAAATCTTAGTGTGTAATTGAGCATCAACTCAATATCATAACACTTTTTTGAGATTATAATAATTTCATATAAAAACAAATTAAAATAAATTTCGAAACTTAATTTTCAAGTTAAATAGTACGAGAGTTAACCCGATGTAACCTAATCGCCTTAGCGGTCTATGTGACCACCTTAACAATTGATAAAAACATTATTTGACTAAAAAATTCAATACAATATATTAAAAATATTGAGACACCATCATGATGATGACAATTTTTTTCTAATATCAAAATGGTGAAATGTTGTATCAACCTGGATTAATATATTAAACCTGCAAAACAAATAATCATATTAAGATAACCCAGTAAAAAAATTAATTAAAGACTTGAGATATGCATAACAGATTTCGAGTTCGAGTTAGAACATGCACTTCTTGTACAAGTCTGGGACAACCAAAATTTTTACTCGATCACCTAGGACCATAAAATATGCTTTTCGAAAAATAGAATCTCCAATTTTTATATACTTAATCACATTGATATATTCTGGAGAAATTATTGTACCTTCAATTTATCTCTCCTGAAGTTTTTTATTCAAAACCAATTCTGGAGAAACTTGTCAATTACGTGGCATAATTTACACATGCAACTTCTCAAAATTGAATATTAAATCTCAGCTCATCAAATTCCATTTAGAATCTCGAATCTTCTTCTCCGTTATTTAATGAAAAGTATCCGGAGCATATAAATTCTGAATTTGATTGTATTCAAGCCACGTGGCTTATTTTTGTCAATCTTGATGGTAAAAACCTGATGCGATGACGAGTGTTAGAGATTCAACAATTCTTTAAGGACACACTGATGGAAATACACCTCACTTATTCTATATATATTTTTTAAAATCATTTTACGAGGACTATTTGATAAAGTATAGGTTCGATTGGATAAAAACATTTAGGGTCTATTTGATACAATTTCCTATTTATCTTAATCTATATTATCTTTTTAAAAATGAATTCCCAATATTAAATATCTTAATCTATATTTATCTTCTTTTTTTTAAATTGTTTTTCTTCAAACTCCCACAGTCATTTCATCATTTAAATCAGTAAAATATATCTTTCTCTGAAATTTAAACTAAAGGTAAACCTAAACAAATCATGTTCTCTTCACTCTTGAACATTAATTTCATCCATGTTCTATACAAGCCCATAGTCTTATCAAAATTCCTTTTGTTTTTGGCCGAAATCTCCTTCTTCAAGAACACCTAAAATAATTTCATGATTAATTTCAATTCCCCCCAAATTTATCAAAAACCCTAATTTTTAATTTCATGAAAACTCAATCGATTCAAGGCATGGATTCTTCAAGAATCTTATATAAAAGTGATAGGGCACCTTGCCAAAGTAATAGTCCAAACTTTACACTTTCAAATTGAAATGCTTTTCCTATTTTGATTTGTTCCCTCTTTTGGCCGAAAGCTCCCCCCTTCTCTTTTGAAAAATCAAGTTTTTTTTTTGTCATTTTCTTTCTTCCCCCCCTCTTCATACACACCCTTAAGCGCGCAAGCGCGCGTATACACACACAACTTGTTTTTGCAAATTCCTTCTACATCCCGCAACAGTTGTTTTTTTAATGATTTTCGGGTAAAATCTCCTATATCCTGACGCCTGTCCATACCAAATTTCACCAGGTTACGTGCTACCACTTTTAGTTTCGTGTAATTCATTTTCGTTCAACTTTAATTCGCATTTCCGTGTTTTTTTTAACACCTGTACAAAACATTTTATTTCACAATCTCGAATTTGTAATAAGCTATAATAACATTAAATTAGCTGTAATTGTAATTTATTATTTTAATAATAACTTATAATGGTTTTGATGGTGATATAATAGATACCATTACAGTGGTATAGTTATGAGACTGTGGGGGCAGTCATAACATTCATAGTGATATTACGATAATGGTGATAGCTGGGATCATGGTATGCAGGGTGATATTTAGGGTACGTCAAGGATTGTTTTTGTTATTAATTATGAATTTCTTCATGCAAAACAAATAAAAAAACAAATTATCTTAACATAATTGAAAAACAATACACATATATATTGGATGCGAGGAAACCCATAATTGAAAAACATATTTTATGATCCATCAGGTGAATAAATAAAATTTTAATTGTTCTAAATTCTTATAAGAGATGTTTCGAAATCGAGATCTAAAAAATAAATTATAATTATGTTTTTTCATCTCTCTATAAAAATTGATTACTTTAATTTATTATAATAATAACATAGCACTCACGCTTTAGATATTAGAAATTAATTTCTTGCAATGATTATAATTTAGAAGTAAAAAGAAAAAATCACACTTAAAATTAGAAATTTGTGGTAAAAGTCAATGGAACGACTGCCAGTTGACTAGAGGTAAATCTGATTTTGAAGATAGTCGTAGTTGTTGCCAACTAACAAAAAAATCTTTTAATATGACCACTTCTGAATCCTGATTGCCCACACCTGGTCCCTTGCCGAACCCAACCGGCAGGCCGTTACTTTAATACCCGATTAATTGTAATATAGTTGAATTTGTTTTTAAAAGTTATTTTTATTCAGAAATATATTAAAATAATATTTTTTTATATTTTAAAAATTATTTTTGATATTATCAAATGAAAATAATCTAAAAACATCAATTTTTTTAATTTAAAATAAAAAATAAAATAATTTTTTTTCAAAAATATTTTTGAAACTCAATATCAAACAGCAATTTAATAAGCCACAACAGCCAAATGGCTCATTTCCAATCCGTTCTCCTCCTCTCTCCGAACCAAAATCTATTATGTTTCAATGGTTGAGCTACAAACCTCTCCTTCCTTTTATTTTTCAGTTCCGGCCACCGGCAAATTTAACGAACGAAACTCCAAAGTCTCTATATTATCCCCATCAAAGTTGGAAGCCTTGCATTCATAAAATGAGAACCAATGGAGGGATGCTCATACGGAATCAGAAGTACGAGTCTTTTATCAGAATAAAACCTACCAAATTGACTCTACAGTTCGAACACTTCAAAAAAGCTCAAGAAAAGATAGGGTTGCATCGATGTTTTTATGACTTCGAGCTATCAAATGACTATCATGTTGTCTCGAGAGTCAGTGCATCTCCGCCCCACCACTAGTAGTGTTTCATGTGCATCACGTTATTATTTTGTTGTGGCCGTGGTTTATAATTGTCTCCGACCAATCCAAATAAAGTCAATTTCTTTGGTCATCTCGACACCACCAAAATGCTAGCCAGTGAAAAATGATTTGCATGTAATAAACTAATACAGAATAGCTGATTTTATCTAGCCGACCAGGAGAATCTGGTTAAAATCTTTGTTTTTTGTTTAGTTTTAACAATATCTTTTTAAATTAATCATTGTCAATTGAACAACCCATTTAACTCATAACTGAGATCATGTACTGAATCATATTTAATGACCTTGTTTTTGTTTTTTATGTGAATAAATTTTATTATCTGGAAAATATATTTTATCAGTTTAAATAAGCGGGTAAAATTTTATTTATTTCAAATTTAAAAAATATATATATATATATATATTCTAATTTAAATTCAAAATTTATCATATAGATCACAAATCATGAACGGGTAAAATCTTGTTTGTTTCAGACTTTTTAAAAAAATATATATCTTAAATTAAATTTAAAATTTATTATACAGATCACAAATTAGATCAGAAAACTCAAACTCAGGACTTTGTTTTGCTTTTAATTCACACAACTATTGTACAGAATGGAGGTGGTGGGAGGCTATAAATACTTTCAGAGATCGATATGATATCCAAGGAAACCATCTTCAGCGATTAATTAAATCATTTCAGGATACGAAGCCTAATTTGCTGGCACATTTCGCTAGCATTGACTGCGATTCAATCCTTCTTAATTATCTTCTGTAGAGCAAATGAATTGTTGAGCTAGTCCTGTTTCGGATAACTGGAGACATCTGCGCAGGTTAGGCACTTGACCAAGCATTACAAGCTCTTTTCTTTTCAATCTGCTGTAGCCATTACAGCTCACGTGTAAGTTAGGACAGGTCCAGTCCTGGAGCCATCGCAACCCTGTAGCTAGTTAATAAAAATTAAATAATCTATATCATTTAAAATTTTTAATTATTAAGTAATATCATGATTTATATTCATTTTTAACAAAAGCTTTTAGATTTGAAATTTATACAAATCCATATTATCTTGTACTTGATTTTTTCTCCAAATAAAATGAGAATGTTGATTTTCAAACTCATAATCACAAGGCCAATAAAACTTTAATATTATATAAAAAATTATATTATCAAAAAAAATTAAATCAAATAAAATTTTAAAATATAATTTATATTGTTTACAACTCACAGGATTCGCTGCTAGTCATTACAGACCATCAATCATGAACCAATCATCCAAGCCGACCAAACCCGTTTCATATGAACTTGTCTGGGCGTTGGGGCCCATGGGATGAGCTTGTGTTACTGTACAAATAGATTGATTATCTCCACCGCATATATTTTAAAATATTTCCAGACCTAAATGTGCTATATCTTAGCTGCCGTTGGAACAGGAGCAACTCCAATAGCATGCTATCTTCGAAGTGGGATAGATGAAGCTCAAACATGTGGCACGTGTATAATGCGAAACAAATGGCAAAGTAGCAAAATAAACCAGAGCAAGAAATCTTCCCCTCTCCAACAACAAAATATACTGCAGAGGCACGATTCCTCTTCCCTTTTTTTTTATTATTCTTGAGCAGATAAGGTGCTCTGCACATGACCAATCGCTGATTAGCACAGGGGGGGCATGGTGTGATCAAACATGTGAAGTTCCTTTCAGACGAAGGGGGTGTCTGATAATATATTTGAAAAACGATTTTCAATTTTTTTTTATTTTCAATTTTTTTTTGATGATTTTAAATATGTTAATGTTAAAAATGATTTTTAAAAAATAAAAAAATTATTTTAATACATGTTTGAACGAAAAACACTTTAAAAAATAATTTCAACAACACTTCTAAACAAACACGAAATTAAAAACTTTTCTCCCTTTCTTGGATCCACCTTTTAAATTCCCTGTGTAGTTTCAAGCCGAGACCCGCTGATCCTGAATAAAGTAGTTGATCATCCAGCTTCAACTTCCATGTGCTGTTAAACTATCCAATTATTGACTCTCTGTATCATTATGATCCCAAATTAATACTTTCTTCCTGTTTTAGATGACTACGAATCCAATACTCTCTTGCATGGATATGGTTCTTAGTTGACGCAGCTGAAAAAGGTTAAGATCGCATCTCATTATCACATGTATAAATTAATGTTGTCAATTTTGTTTTTTCAATTGGAACAGAATGCTTTAATTTCAGAGTATTTTAGCGCGTTGTTTCGAGGTGTATTGTTCATATATGTTTATAGATAATTAAATACATTAATTTATTTTTTTTAGTTCAAATTCAAAAATAAAATTATTTAGAATTGTGCAATTTAATCTGAAAAAACACAATAAAATAATTTTTCTAAATAAAATTATGGACATGTATAATATTACAAGAATGCTATCATCAATCATGCAAGGTCATTATATTCTCTTATTGCTCTAAAATTTTAATATAATATATATAAATATGTCAAGAGACTCCTCATAAATTTTATCTTAATCTAACGGTCGGATTAAGAGACATGATTAATAGTGTAAAATTATTTATTATTTTAAAACATATTATTTGGCCGAAACGACACAGACAAAATGATTCCAGCGTGTTTCATACGGAATTTAGCTAAAAAATACGAAATGAATCAGAATTTAACCTAAAATAAAAACAATATCATTTTATCTTATATTTTAACTGATACAAAATATTTTGGCCGATTCAGTCGAAACACAACAAGATTGACATCATTGGTATAAATATAAATAATAACGCATAAACATCGATATTTAAAATATATAGTTTGTATGTGGGGGCAGTTGAGTTGTCATCTAGCGGTACAATAATCATGAGAAAAAATAAAAACTCCTGGCAGGTATATAATATTCTGTTTTATATTATAGTTTTAGTTGTTTTTTAAAGTATTGTTTATTTGAAAATATATTTAAATGTAAATAAGATAAAAAATAAAAAAATCATGGTATTAGCATGGATATTTATTGACTTGTAAAATAAAAAACTGGTTTCTCAACGACTCAAACTTGCATACCGAGGACACCAGAACAAAATTATTTAAATAAAAAGGAAGGAAGGAAGAACTTGTGGAGTAGTTTCAAAAGTGTTTTTGAAAAGAATTATTTTTATTTTTTATTTTTTTATATTTTTAAATTATTTTCATGTGCTAATGTTAAAAGTAATTTTTAAAAAATAAAAAATATTATTTTAATATATATTTAAATAAAAAATTTCAAAAAGAATTATTAACATAATTCCAAACAGACATATTAAGAAGCATCCCTCCTTCCCCGCTCTGCTGGTCAAGCGACGACATATTTGAGACCTAACTCGGCCCGCTCAAGCATATTCTCTGCAAGTATATTCCTAGCACAGAAAAACATTTTTTTATTGGATATTAAGAAAGACTCGAATAGTCTACTCTCCAGGCCAAATGAAAATAAATAAATAAATAAATAAATAAATAAATAATAATTAGATATGCATGTAGAATAATATATAATAATTAAACTCACATCACACTTAGATTATATGATAAAACAGGAAGGAGTGATTGTTATGAGTCGTACCATTTGTCCTTAATATAAAATATATATATATTTGTTTCTTATGTTGTTAATTTATACACTGCTTTATCAATACTTTTATTTTCTTTATCATAATAAATTAATTATCGTTCTATAATACGAGAATCTTTTATAAATTTTTTTATGATATCTAAATGAAAATCTGAATAAACCATACCAACAATTACAAATAAACTTCCTGTCATTTATTATCACTGAGTTCGTCTTGGAGTTTGGTGGAGTAACAGCCAGCACCCAGAAGGGATGAATTGATAAATATGAAAAATTAATTTAAAATAAAAAATAGAATATTTTAAAAGACGACAAGCCAACCTTCAAATCTTTTTTCTATAAACAAGGAGCAACACACACTCCAAAATAAAAGCAAAATCACCTCTCTTCAACTCCACTCTCTCCCCCTGCAAATTGAATTTAATATTCCTTACAAAGATCCATAATCTCTGCAACTTTTAATCTGCAAAGACAGACTGGGGCGCGCTTACACATATCTAAAGCAACAAACAATCTATCCCCTGCAAGAAATACTCTCGGCACCGACTCCCAACGCCCCCCCATCTCTGTATCTTGACCGTGATAAACAGAGTGAAACGCAAAACAAACAAACACACGAAGATACTCGAAAAGAAATATTGAAACCATTCAGGTTCATATCTTTTCTTGTTTTCTAGGGGTTACTAATCAACTTACACAGTCCTTCTGCAAACAAAAAAGGTTCATTCTTTTAAGAAAAAAAGAGTAAATAGAGAGAACCCATAAAGCAAAAATTTGATCTTTGTCGAGATTAGAGTGCTTTGCGGGGTATGAGGATACAAGGAGAAATGCCGCCTGAAAAAGAAGAGGAGGAGAAAGTGATGTCGTTGTCTTTATCTATACAACAGCCGCAGAAACTGGTGGTGGTTGGGTATGCTTTAACATCAAAGAAAAAGAAGAGTTTTTTGCAGCCAAAGCTTGAAGTTTTAGCCAGGTAAAATCTCACTGTACATTATTCACTGTTTACATTTCGCTGTCTGCACATCTTGTTATCGAGATTTAGTTTTATTTACATATATGTGTTTCTTTGTAACTCTTGATTGTGGGCGTGAAGACCTTTTCTCTTGTGGGGTTTCTGCTTGGATTTACTATACCTGAAATGGGCTGTGGGAATTCTCAGAATTTTGCAGATTTTAATGTTTTTTTCTTTTTTTTTGAGCTTGTTAGTTTTTGAGTTGTGAAATATTTTTTTGGTTACTTTGTTTTTTAGTTGGAATTTGTTTTTTATTGCATCTTGCAGGGGTTTGCTAGTAGCTGAAGGATATGTTGTATCTGCTATAATGATGATTTAAAGTATTATGACCGGATTGTTTTATGGAAAATTATTTTTATTTTTTATATCTTTTTTTTATTGTTATTTTTTTAACGGAGATTTTTTTATCTATAAAATATAGTCTTTTTTTTTTATTTAGTCTATTTGAAATAATTTCTTTTTTATTCCATTCTCTTTTTTTTTTATTTGTGAGATTTTATTTTATTTTATTTTATTATTTTTTATATGTCAGATTTGATTTTTATTTTTCTAATAAACTCTTAAAAAAACAATAATAAATTATTTTCCAGTTAATATTTTATGATATAGCCAAAAACTATAAAATATGTTTTTTATTAAACTTGAAAAAAACATTAATAAGTTATAATTTCATTATTGCTCATTTGTTTTATAAAAAAAAATCAATAAGTTATTTTCTAATTATTTATTCATGATATAGCCAAAAAATAAAAAGTGTTTTTGTAATAAACTTGAAAAAAAACATCATTAAGTTATTTTTCATGATATAGTAAAAATAAATAAAATAGAAAGTGTTTTTCAATTTATTTTTCATGATATAGCCAAAAACTCTAAACATTAAAAAATAATTCACTTCTCATGAAAATCAATTTCTAAAATAAACTATTTCCCAGCATATAAGCACGTAAGTGTTTTGCTTGACTTATCATTTATGCTTTCACGCCCGGGTATCTGGATTCTTCAGAACAGTTAAAAGAAAAACAATTGATGGGCATATTCCACAATATATACTCTTGGGACTGTTCTTCATTGATGAACATAAAGTCAATGTTTGGTACTTTATTATTTAGTTTTAAAATGTTAAGACTTTACAAAATATCTGTCGATTATATATCCCTGTGCATTTTGTGTGAATAAAATATTTGTAAGGAATAGCCACGTGATGTCAGCACTCGTTGCCAACTTTACAACTTTATTCTTGTTAATTTCTCCATTTCCATTTTTTTTCCTGTGTTTGTGTCTATCATTATACACACTGATAAGCTGCATTTCTAACATGTAACTGCAACTTCATACTTTACTCGGTTTTATTTTGTCTGTAGTTATTTGTGCTGAAAAACTACTGTGAATTAAGCTTGTTTAGAACAGTTTCAGGGGTCCTTTGCAAACCCCACCCTCTCCACCTCACACTCTCTTTTCTGTCATTGTTCTTGATGAAGTTAATTCCTATTATGGTAGAAAGAAAGAAAAGATCTTTTGAAATGCCTGTATCGGTTGGATGAAGGAAATTCTTGATACTCTCATAACTCAAAGTTTCCAAACCGTTGCCTCCTTATCTTAAGGCATTCCGCAACTATAAACAAATTTCTGTGTCTGGTGCAGAAATAAGGGAATATTGTTCGTTGCCATTGATCTAAACAGGCCATTGCTGGATCAAGGTCCCTTCGATGTTGTTTTGCACAAGGTTAGTGCTGATTTCTTTCTCTCCTTATCCTCTCATTATTACCTTTCTGAATATTTTTTTTTTGTATGATTGAATAGCCTTTTCATTTGCATTTGCTGGTTGCCTCGGGTTAATGGTTTTTAATTTCTGATCAGACTTTAGGCGAGTTTCTTATTTTTTTTCTATATATGTTCTTCATGTCCTACCATACCTAGTACTTGAGCAAGTATCTGATTAGTTTATCTTCCTTGCAGCTGTTGGGAAAGGATTGGTGCGGAACTATTGAGGTTTGTCATCGAATTCTGATCTCTTAATGTTAATTTTATATATACTTTTAATACTGTAATGAATGAACCAGAGTTTTTCACTGTTCAACATATAAATTGATGTAAAATATTTCCATCCATATGCTCTGGGGATTAAGCTTGAATTAGTGTAAAATCACTGAGATAAAAAATTACCCTCTTGAACCTGGAGACTCCTTTAGTCTGACATAATGTGCAGAGCTTTGCACTCCCAACTCATCCCAGCATGAATCTGGACCAGATGTTTGAAGTCATTCTCTCGAGAACTCTAACAAGCAAGGATTTTACTTCTGTGATCATTCTGGATGACCTTTTAAGTTTGTTGAGCTTAGTTGCAATGTTTCATTCATCTCTTTTTGAAGTATCTACACTTTTTGCTGCTTGGGTTTATTGGCTTGTTGGACTTATTAAACACTGGTCTTTGCAATTGATAATATATATATATAAATATTCTTCTCTCTTGAAGGATTACAGGAAAGAAAATCCTGATGTAGCTATCCTCGATCCTCCAGATGCTATAGAACATCTACTCAATCGCCAGTCCATGCTCAATGATGTGACTGATCTCAACTTATCTGACTGCCATGGTAATCCTTTTGCTGTTTTCATCCTCATTGTGGGACACCCTTCTCTTCCAGCTTACTGAACTGTCATATGGAAGAAGCAGTTCAGTAATGCTGACCAGATTTGCATTTATTGTTGTTTCTACAGGCAAGGTCTGTGTTCCAAGACAGATGGTAATTAATAACGATCCATCATCCATCCCTCATGAAGTTACCAGAGCTGGATTAAAGTTGCCACTAGGTGGGGTTTCTTTTTTATTTGCGTTTAGCAGATGTCTAGCACTAGTCTCTCCAAATATCAAAGGCTATGAGTTTATCAGGTTCCTTGCCTTAAGTTGCTGTATCCATTGTGAAAACCTTGGAATTATTTTAGTATCAGTTGGAAGTTTCATGCAATTTAATAAATGTCTGCATGGTTTTTCCTTACCCTATGTTGTTTAATTAATTTTCCATGTGTTAATATTTTCAGTTGCAAAACCGCTAGTTGTGGATGGAACTGCCAAGTCACATGAATTGTTTCTTGCTTATGATCAATTCTCCCTTTCAGAACTTGAACCTCCCTTAGTGTTGCAAGAGTTTGTTAATCATGGTACTATGTTCTGACCAATGCAAGCAAATAATTCTTGATGTGCCCATCAGTGTTCTTTCTTAAGTGGATTTTTTTCTCATGCTAGGTGGTGTTCTCTTCAAGATTTATATTGTTGGTGAAGCCATAAAGGTTGTACGACGATTCTCTCTACCTAACGTTACTAAGCAAGAAGTATCAAAAGTTGAAGGTGTTTTTCGTTTTCCAAGGGTTTCATCTGCTGCAGCTTCTGCTGATGATGCAGACCTTGATCCCTCTGTTGCGGGTGAGATTCTTGGAAACATTTTACTTCTCAGTTTCAGGTTCTAAACACAAACTATTCTTTTCAGTTTCCTTTCCGATGCTTTCATTATGATTTTCTTTCTTATTTCTACAGTTTCATTTGGTTTCAGTTTTGTAACTAATTTATTTATTCTCATCTTACTAAGATAAGTCATTTCATGATTTTGAGGAATAAATACTGAAATACTGAGTTTTAGCATGGGCCTTTGATCGCTTGGTTTATTATTAGAGCTGTAGAATATGATTGAAAAGAGATTCTTACTGATGCTATATTTCAGTAAAAGTGATTGGTCTGGTCATGGAAAGAACTGGTACTGGCTCAACTGTTTCTTTGTAGGCCTTAGCATCTCCCTTACAATAACTTTGTGTTGATCTTGCAGAACTTCCTCCCCCTCCTTTATTGGAGAAGCTTGCAAGGGAGCTTCGTCACCGACTGGTAGATCCATGTTTTTTGTCTTTTCTTTTTATATATATCTTCACTTTATTGAGCTCTGTGGTTGGCGAGGCGTTATGTATATCTGGTTTGCTGTTTCTCTTAGCTACCTTATTCTGCTTTTTCTAGGGACTCCGATTGTTTAATGTTGATATGATCCGAGAGCATGGGACAAAGGATGTTTTTTACGTGATAGACATCAATTACTTTCCTGGCAAGTATTCTATCTTTCAAGTTTTTAATTTCGAATAGGACCCTCGTCTCTGTCTGACATGCCTCTTGACGTTCTCTCATGAATCTTCCCCACATTATGGCGCTTGATGCATTCTATTTCAATAAAGTTTGTTATGCATGCTTGCTTCAGTTTTACAATATTTGTTTAGGCCACGCAAGTGATTAAACAAGTTTTGAAATCCATTTGCAGGGTATGGGAAAATGCCAGATTATGAGCATATTTTTACAGATTTCCTACTGAGCCTGATGCGGAGCAAGGACAAGAACAGAATTGCACAATAACTGCTGAGAACCATGTATCCAACTTTAAATGGTGTTTCTTGCAGGTCTAGATCTCCTTGGGAAACTGAAGAAAACAGTCAATTTAGTTTTTCTGTAGTACTGAATGGTATGAAACGCCCCTTGCTCAAGCCACATCCCTGTCAACGAGGTTCTTAATGCAATTTCAGCCTGTTTATAAATCTGATGCACTCTGTAATGTTTCTAGGCAAAATAAGCACAATACCAGATGTCCATGTGTGCGCAAGAACTTCAATTTGAGACAAATCACCACTTCTCAACCTCTGCTGAAACTCAAAAGGAAGTAAAAATTCAAGTAGTTCATGAACAAGTAGCCCCAATCTCATTTCCCTCCCTTTGTTCAATCTTTTTAATTGGAGATGAATGTCTTTAGTTATAAGTTTTTCTTATAGAAGTATTCTTTACATTGCTATATGTATCTGTTCGGCAAATCAAAACATCTGTGAACTTCATCCGGGCAGCTGCTGGAGATAGCCAAGCATTATTAGATTTGGAGATCAAATTTGAATTACCTTTACCATCAGGTTTTACTGGAATCTTTTATCTAATTACCTGTTGAGTTGCACAACTATATATAGTGGGCGCATGGTTCTTAAGAAATAAACCACGATAGGAAAAAATGATTCTGTATTAGATACAATAATAAATGCACGTAGCACCCTAGTTCGCCAGGCAATTACCGGGTCACCAGTCCGATTTTTTTATTTTTTAAGAAAACCAGGCTACTTTTTTCTGAACGTTCCAAGTTTTTGTATAGATAGAGAGCAAGGGGTTTGAAATAAAATGATCAATTAATCGGTATTGTAATATAAATATAATGATTGGCATTAAACGAACAGTTAGATTCCCACTTATTATTATTTATGAAAAACAATGCCATGTTTACATAAAACATTTTGAAGAAAATTGAGGGATTTTGAAGCAGAGGAGAAGCGTGACCCAAATGTAGCATGCAATTCCCAATATATTAAAAATTAGATTTTAAAAGGATACGCAAATGTGACAAGCTAGCAATTGGATTTTCTTAAAGATTATAGATATGAACAAGAATAATCTCTCTTGAATTCACCCGTCATCATCATATTGCTACAATTGTTGTCAGTGCAACAATAAATCCCTGGAAGGCAACGTGTTTTTTTTTAAAAACATTTTTATTATTATTATTGGAGCAATTATCTGTTATATTTATTCAATATCCATAATTTTAAAATTATATGGTTAAATAGCGTGTATGAGAGATTACATGGTCATACAATTACATTAAATACCTATGGCTCAATGGCAACAGACCAGATCACAAATGTCGCTTCTTCCCAAGCTGATATTTTTCACAAATGACAAGAAAACGGTGGTCGTCACGTAAATCACCCGATGAAATTGGCTAACAGGTTATAATTGAAGACGTCACAACAGAATCACTTGGTTGTGAAATTACAATTACTGTGCAGCAATTCCACTATATACAATATTATATGCAACATTCGTTTCTTCAAACTGTATCTATATACACAAGTTACAACGGGAGCCTGCTTCTCTTTAGGGGATCGAGCTATGCACAGTTGTTTAGACAGCAGGGTTGCTTCTTCAGCTCACCAAAAGGGACACCACCTGAAAAGCACAACATAAATGAAACCATGCATGTCATACCCAACAAGAATGGTATAGTGCGCTTTTAGATAAAAGAAAAAGAAAAAGGTGGGAAGGCAGATTGGCATCATACCCAACAAAATTTTGGCACAGATTTTCAAGTGACATGGCTTGGATGATTAACTTCTGAACTTGCAGTTTAACAGATAAGCCATGGTCTACTTCACGAATATCTCCAGAAATTAAAGAGCTGTGATCTACTGCATGTTGGGTAGAGCTTGCAGATAATGAAGGTGTGGAAAAATCACGTCCAGTCAGTTTTTTACTCATCCGGGCCATGACAACCACAGCACGTACATTCAAAACCTCATTCGCATCACCAAGCTGATTAACAGCCTACATCAAAGAACAATTGAATATATAAGAATCGTCAAAGAACATTATTGCAAAGGTTCTAACATCTGAGATATAAAATGATACCTGAAGAAGTTCTCTCTCACGAGCACCGCGTTGCAGTTGAGGGAGTGGGACCTCTCTACTAGGAGCAGATTCCTCAACATTCACAGCAGCAGGGACATGACTATTGGCAAAAATTGACATTTGTGGGACCTCATTTAAGTTGAAAAGGCGCCAATTGATGAGAGGATCATGAACAAACGCCTGAAAAATAGGGGAACCAGATTCACTTATCTCATTGTCACATAAGCAAGAATCTACACTGTATTTTTAGCGGTAGCATTGAAAGCCAGATCAGTCATATATTAACCTACAAGAAACCTTTACCCTTTTTTCCTCACTGAACAGCATATATTCAACTCAATACTTAAAATTCTTAAATATTAACAAACGACATGTATAATTGGTTGTCATACAATAAATACTCTTACATCATCTGTACTATTGCAAAATTAAACTTCTTGTACACTCATTGGTTGCTGTTGCTTACACCAGCATCCGATGTTCTATAAAAGTGGATTTTCAGAGGATATTCAAATCTTGCATTTAGTTTGATCTTTGAATTTTCCTACTGAGTAGGCACACAACAGAAGTACAAAATAGAACAGTCAATTCAGTGTTCATACCTCCATCATGGCCATAACACTATCCTTGTGTGTTCGGAGAACTTGCATCACATTTTCACAAGTAGAGCGGAAATTGCCTTCTATACCACTAACCTCCATAGCTTTCACAAGCATTCTTGTCAAACGGAAGGGAACCTACATTGAAGATGTCATTTTAAGTATTCTTGTGCGTTAGGAATCATATGATGAGGCAATTTTTTTCTAGAACATACCTTCTCAGGAAACTTTTCCCTGTTCATTGAAGCTTCAAAGCAATCTCCAAAGTCAATATGCAAGATCTTCCCACTGCGAAACATACAAGTATGAAAAAAATCCCAAATACTAGCACTTTTCAATAATTGCTTTGTTCTAATCATTATCTACCTGTAGCGATGCAGCATGAGGTTGCTAGGGTGTCGATCACCTAAGCCAAGAAGATAACCAACCTGAATAAAAGCAATTAACGTTAAATCATTTCCATGCTCTAAAACAAACAAACAATTAACTATAAAGAGACAGTGAATTAAGAAAACAGGAATGTAGGCGACCTGAAACAAAACAAAACAGCAGCTTTTATTTATTTATTTGATAGAAGTTAAGCCTAGTAGACAAAAGAAAGTGAGATGGCCAGCAACAACTTCATTGTTTAAGAGTTAAAACTTCGAAATCCAACAACTAGATGCATCGAGAACTTATTTCCGTGATCATTGACAGAACATTCACCTGGAAAAGTTCTTATGCTGGAAAAGTTCAAAGGCAAAAGAGACCCGATGATTTTTGGAAATATTCAAATGATTGTCAAATTAGGGCCAGGGAGTTATCCCCATTGAAATATTCAAGATAGCGACAGAAAAAAAAGATTCCATTTTTTTATAAGTTTGTTTTTGAAAATGTACAAGTCAGCTAGACTGGTGAAATAATGACATTTGCTGGAGTTCTATTAGTATAGGAATGGACCTTTAAGAAAGCAGTTAAATGATGTAAAAAAACACATAACATACTCATGATTGCTAAATGATAATACAAGGCGAACACATACCATGCTCATGACTGCTAAACTCCTTGTGTAATTTGTTCTCCTCTCCAGCCATATCTCAGAAGTGCGACTTTTTAACCACAAAACCTAGCAGAAAACATAACTTGGTGCTCTGAAATAGGGTCATGGGAAAGAAGAATTTTTTTTTGATAAGATGAATTTTCATTCCATACCCTGGCCAGGTCATTTCCTTCAGTATTTTGAAGAGCATGATCAAAGACTTCAACTTTAGCTATGAGTGGTAAGTTGTCATAATCCGGGGCAAAACCGAGCATGAGTTTGTGCTCTTGATTTAGGATGATCTGAAATGATTAAGAAATACTGGACTCCATCAATTGCAGCTGTCTCACCATAAAATACTAGCATAATGACACACTGAACAAGCGCTATCAAAAACCTCAACACCCCATGCCCCCTATCCAATCCCCAATAAACTTTAATATACCTTTCTAGCATCCCTGTATTCTCGAATGAGTTGGTGTAGAGTATCACAATTAGGAACCCATTCAATTAACCCACTGTTTGAAGATAATGGAATTACAGCATATCGGTGAATAGACAGATCCTTCTCTTCAGTATTTCTTGAATTCCCCAGCAGAGTATTCACCAATCCAAATAGCTGGTAGAAACAAGCAGATTTTTAGCATAACCAAGCAATGGAACAAAATAGCATCATCTTGCACAACAGAGTAAAATAATAAATATCTGTGCAAAAGATAGATAACCTGCATGACACGCTCATCTTGGCGCAAATCTTCATGTCCCTTAAGCAAGAATGCATGATCTTCCCCGTCACTGCCATGAATAGTCAATTTCCGGGGTCGCTGTTTTGATGTCATGACAACAAGCTCAGGAGAAAATGACGCTATTGTTACTACTGGAACATCTGAAGCATGAGAAACCAAGTCGAAAGATTAGCTAGGAAACTAGGGTTTGATAATGACTTGAGTCTTCTAAAAAGCTCATTATACCAGCACGATACGTTCCAGGAACAGCAAGCTCCAAATCACGGCATTCTACCAGCTCAGGAGAAACAGACTATTTTTGCACAATCAAAGAATGGTTAATTCCAATTCAATAAATGGCTAGAAATTAACATAAAGCTATATCATTCTTGCCTGCAGGTCAAGAGTCGTCATGACTTGAAGCTGCTTGTCTACTCGTCTGAAAACATGATAATATAGATCCCATGCCTGATCAAGACAGTTCACATCATTAGCTTGTGGTTTTGATACAAGCACACCTTCCCAAGCATAGCTTCAACTAAGCCTCAAATTTGATTACATTACTTGAGCTATGGAAAAAGATGTTTCTCCTCTTAGTATTTTAGGAGTATTTCTCGTTGTTCTTCTGTGCATATTCTACCTCAAAAACTCCTTTTCCATCAAATAATAATAAGAACCCTTCATATGTGAAAGGTAAGTTCCACATAAAACAGTGAGCTTTTTAGGAGTGAATCGTTCACAAAAAATCCTCCTCATGAAATGTGGCGGCAATGTGCATGCTAAGATGGATGCATGGTAACACAGAAAAGAGATAAGATTAGAAATTAACACATTTTCCACTGTATGGCAAACTAGAGAAAAACACCTTAGACGGCCTGGGGCTGTCTAGAGTAGGCCACAATTCGCAGGAATGGAAAGTTGACAGTGGAAGGGATGAAAGGAGGTAGAGGGAAACTGAACACAAAGTGGATGGAAGTGGTATTGATGGTTAACTATCTAAATGCTGAGACAAATTTGGTTTATGATCACACAGAATAGCACAAAAGTTCCATATAGCTGGCCCTGACTAGTTATGGATTAAGGTATTGAATGGTTAACTATCATAATGCTGAGACAAATTTGGTTTATGATCACACAAAATGGCACAAAAGTTCCATATAGCTGGCCCCGACTAGTTAGGCATTAAGGCTTTGCTTCTGTTGTTAGAATTCAAAGTGAGAGGAGGGGGAGAGTACACCTTCATCTAAACTTTGTCCTTACAGGACCAAGCTTAAACTACAATCTACAGTGGGTGATTACATCCAAGACATAAACAGTGTACGGCAATTATTCAAACACCAAAAATTGAAAAAAATGGAAAGAGTAGATTGATAAAAAAAAACAATGGACTCCTGAATCAAGATAAATAAATCAGTTTACAGCTTTTAGAAATCTAATGAAACTAAAGGTTTGTTTGGGAATGTAGTAGAGTTTGCTTTTTAAAGTACTTTTTGCTTAGAAATGTATTAAAATAATATTTTTTTATTTTTATTTTTTACATCAGCACATCAAAATAATCTAGAACCACAATAATTTGAAACATTTTTTTCTTCAAAATTTACTGAAACTCCGGTGCAAACGCAGCCCCAAACAGGGCCTAAAAGGCACTCTATATATTTGTTGATGCTTTTGATGTTTTGAAGCCAAAACTATGCACAGAATAGCAATCAGTTTGCGGGAATATACTCATATGTTATGATTTTCCAGCCAATTCATCCACCCCTGGGCAGATTCATGCACACATAAGTAGAGTTTACTATTTCCTGACCAGTACTAAAAACCTACCATAAAATCACACATCTCACTCCCTCAAACTACCATACCTGAGTAAGTTCAGCCTCTTTTAGAGTTCTCTTGTACTTCATACAACACTCCCATGCTTCTAACAATTCATGCCGGTATGCCTGCGGACCATTTTCAGAAATTACAAATGGGTTTCAAGACAAAGGGAGTCATCTGATTCAATATATCAGAATAGCAGCATAGCACCAGAGAATAAAAAAAAGAGTAAGATATAGAATTCAACAATTGAATTATGCTCAAAATCCAGAACAGTTCTAAACTAATATCAAATGCACTAATAGCAGATATCAAAGAGCAAATATATGTAATGACTAATCCGATAACATTAATTGCAACCTCAATGAATGCTCTCTCCTTTATAGTAATATTCTCCTTCATAGCACCCTCCTCAAGCATTTTATGCAGAGGCTCCAATGCCTTTAGCATACCCTCAATGTTCTGTTCACCAAAATACAAACGACTTGCTTCTTCCAGTCCCTCATGCCACTTTTCATGCCAAAGTATCGCGACTCTAACTAGTTCTGTTGATACAAGTTGTGCCTACATGTGAATGAAGACCATTATTAAGATAAACCAAACTGCAACTAACAATTAATCAATTGTAAATTAACCACTAAATTACCTGATCAACAAGCACACCACTATGCTGCCTAACTTTGTTTACCACTTCCTCAGCAGCTGCTTTACGTAAATTGCTTATAGATTTACAAGCCACGAGAAGAGGATACATAAGAGCCTGCAAAAATATCAATTCCTTAAACACATGCAGAGGTCCAGACGCATTTGAGTGAAGAGACATTTATCTTAAGAACTTACATGCAATGCAAAACTTGTGCCACCAAAGTAGCACTTAAAAATATATTGGAAGACTACACTTGTGGAATAAAGGAGGATTCCTACCTTTTAGGTTGAGCAATCAACATCTAGTGTTTACCTCAGTGACAATTTTTAGAGCTAGTGTTTGTGACTTCAATTCAATCAGGATTCTCTTGCTTTCAGAAATTTTGCCCATGCTTACAGAAATGAAAAACAATACAAAATTGACCCAAAGAAACAATACAAAAAATAACATTCTACCACGCAAAACTGATTTGAATAAAATGTTCAAGATTATTAAACGAAATTCTAGAAAAATGTACTATTCATAAACTGTTTTTTGCACTGCATGTTGCCATTGTATGGGTCTTCTTTTTCCATGGGGATCAAGTTAAATACAATATTCTCTAGCATAATCACTATCTCATTCATTTTGTTCTGCAGCTTAATACAAACTCAACAATTTATATTTCAGTTCTTTGATCCAGTAGCCCTGCCTAAAACAGTATAGCTATCTTTTTGAAAAGCATCAAGCAAAAAATGCACACCTGTGGATGATTCTGTCCAATTCGGACCAAAAGCGATTGAATTAGTTCTCTCAGAGCATGGTTATTCAAATGTATCCTGGCAATTATTTGAGGTAAAACAGCAAGCCATGTGTTGATATTAACATGAGCAAATCCTTTCTGCAGTGCCATTTGAACTTCTGCAGTATCTCCATGGTTGAACCACAAGGTAAGAAGGCGGAGTATATCCTGAAACAAGTAACACAATTAAAGAGAACACCCATCTGGAGTATTAATATATAGAAGGAAACAAACCAGGATCCAGGACAATAAAAAAGATGAATATTTAGTTATTGAGTTTAATACATGAAATAGGAAACAACACTCTTTTCCCCAGTGAAAAATGCAGGCATCGCAATACAAATTTATACCTATAGTATTAGAAATGATCATATGCATGCTAACACATCTCCAAATAAATTTGAAAGTACAAACTGCAGGTTCATTGAAATTGTGACCAGATTCACACTGTAATCTTCATCATTTATAGCAACCAACAAGGTGCCCATTTAAGTGACTGTTACAATGTGGAAAGAAAGAAGAGCGTAGTAAAAGCTGAAGTCCACATTTTTTAGGTGCGTGTCAAAGATTTAAAATGTGCAAGGAGACCTATACATGAGATATTATTTACCTGTAAACTACCATCAACACCTTTAGCATTTGCTGCATAGGCAATTGAATGAAAATATCCAGTGACAGCTTCAACAACAAACTGTGAGGCAACATTTGGAAACCCTCTTGCTGTATAATGTGACATCACTGCTGTATTGAACAAAGCCCATGAGTGCCATGCTTTTCCCCATTTTGTTTCATACTGAGTGGCATTCCTGAATGAGGAAAGGATCTCTGCACCCAAGAAAAAGGTGAATCATTAAAAAAACAAACCAAAAAGACTTCTTACAGAAATTAGTGTGGAAAGGAGGAAGCCACCTTGTATGGAATCATCATCCAAACCAGGAGAAAGCGTCCACTGCCAGGCTCCAAGTATACGATAAACACGTGCCCGGAGATGGACATTATGATCTGTGCTACCCATTAAACCTGTTGGTGTGATTGATTGCATATTTGGGGTGCTTGAAAGCTCTATGGCCAAATCCTGTACAAGTGATTTGGCATCCAAGAAAAATATGTAGCAAGAGGGAATCAGAATTAGCAAATGAAGCTATATACGATTAAGGTAATTGTGTCTGATATAGTCAGCTAAATCAGTTATGCACACCTGCAACCTAGAAAAAGCTTCTTTTCGCTTGTGATCCTCCCCAAGTGACCATTGATATTTCAAGTATGCTAACATTACTTGAGGAGGCCCATGGTATCGCATGTTTTCAGGAGATGTCTCAGGGTCATACTGTTTACAATTCAAATTTTAGCAGGCAAAGACAAATGAGAATCAATCCCAAAATTAACATCAATGTTGGTTTGGCAAGACAGGCCACGGACCTGCAAAAGTTTAACCAAAGTGGATCTAGCCTGACTGATCCGATTACTTTTTCGACATAGAGAAGCGAACTTGAGCCAGTTATCAATGTCTTTAGTTGGAGGCAGTACAAGTGCTCTTACAGCTAAAAGAGCTTGCCAGACCTGAAAAATCAAGCGTAAAAATGGTCAAACAGGTCAGGAAATTTTTTTTGTCACTATCCCTGAAAGCTTTTCACTGAAAGTGGGATGCAATAGTCTATGAACCCTCATCATAGCATTTGCAGTATGTTTTAACCTAGCTTTAAATGCCATGATCTCAGCTGACTTCATTTTCACAATCATCCATAATGGAAACCTCATATCTAGAAATATTTACTATCAGGAAAAATTCTCAACTTCAACTGGTTAGCAGAAAACATGAATGCGCATGTGCAAGAGAGAGAATAAAGCCATCTCTACCTCAACATTACGCTTTGCTCCTTGTATCCTTTCTGTCCACATATTGCGTACAAGGGCCTGCCGTCCTTCAGCAACAGGATTTCCCTCAGGAAGTGTACAATAGTCAATGACCTGTCACAAAACAAATTACCACCCCATACTCAGTTTAATTTCATGGTTGTAGGCAGAAATAGAACAAAAACAAGGTTGATATATTCTCAAAAACTATTGAGCAAACCTCCTCTAGTTCTGACAGCTGCTGAACACGGATCATGTTGACATAAGCACGCTCATAGCTCTCCAGAACCTGTAGAAGAAAATACCTCAAGATATTATAATAGTCAATAAGAAAGAATTTCATCCGGAAAGAGAAGTCATATATGCAAAAGCCAACTAAGAAACCCATGCTTAATTGCAAGTATCATGAGGAAATCAGAAACTGACCAGTGCAGCAAGCTCAGTTGCCAGGCACTTCCTAGCTCTCTCAATATACTCACCAGCTTCATCATACTTGCAGAAAAAATGGTAATAATGAAATGATTAAGCGCACAGAACAAAAAAACAACGCAAATAAACTGGAGTTAATATAGATCTAATTCAAAGAGTACCTTCTCTCTACGAACTAATAGCACAGCCCTGAAGAATGTGCCATTACTATTTCCATCACCACTGGCAGTAGTATTCCCCAAACCCCGAAGTTTAGTTTCATCACCATCATCTAATCGAGACACGTATTCTGCCATCTGATCCCACTCACCCATATTCCAAGCAGCGTGAGCAGCCTGACAATCAAGTCACAAAAGTAAGCATGCACGGTGGATCAAGTTATGACAAATGCATGTAGTTCAGAAAACAACCATCGGAGCCATTTCTAATCGAGCAGAAGGCTCAGCTGGTGTCCAATATTCCTTGCATAGGTTGTTAAGCTCTTCCCACCGAGCTAACTGAGCAAGGCATCGCATCCTCCCTACATAGAACACAATGATGATTACTTTCAATATTCCAAGATCTTCAAACTCTTGAAATAAGGAAGGATAAAAAAAGTGATGTATCCCCATCCCTCAAGCTGGAAAAATACATGGGGAAGAAATGGAGGGTGAGATTTGATATCTAAATAGAAGACTAAAGGGGGGTATAATTGCATGAATAGGCCATCAAGGTAATGCAGGCCCACTGGCCCAATGCTTCCATGTGGCCTCCATCACCAATAAAAAAGAGCTTCATTCAAAGATAATCTTTCAACCAACCAAAAGGGCAATCCTATCTGGCTGCTCCAATAACAACCTACATTAAATACCATTAGCAACCACAACCCTTGACAGGAATCATCTGGCAAACTTTAGCAGACTGGATGCAAGAAATGACTAAAAGCAACACTATGCAGTTAATCAATGCAAGCAGATGAGGTGCCAATTAGCTTAGCTTACAGTCACTTGTGATGCATGACGTTTCTAATATTTTCATTATTTATTTTCCTACTTAGCTATAAATATGTTTTTTGGTTTCTCTAATTGTTATGTGATTAGCATTTGACTTTTAATAAAAATCTCTTTTCCTACAAGTATCAAGGCTAAGATTTTGACTGGTATAATTGGCTACTAGGGATATTTTTATTAATCAGTGTTTTATTTTCTATCCATCAATTTCAGATTTTAGAGATTTCTCTCTCAACTCCAGGCCTCCTTTTCTTGTTCCGACTTCAATTTTTGTTAATGTTTTAGTCAATTTTCTGCAGTAATTGTTGTTTAGTGTTGCTTTCCTCTTCCAAACCTACATCAAATTGAATCAAACAAACACTAGTTATGGAAGAGACAGAAGAGGACTACTCTAGTTGCAACCAATGGCCTCATAAACCAAGAAAAAGAATGCACTAATAGAGTTTCTTATTGGACATTTGACTTCTGAGGCAAGAATATTCAAAATTCGACAATTACATGAATTATCCCTGCCCATGAACAATCCTACGCAGCATCTAGGCAATCAGGTGAGTTCACACCACTGAAAATACTTATTGCAAACAAGATCAGTTTATTCATATGATTCTATCAATTTCCTTTGCATTTTAGGTAAATTGCAAAAAAGAGCTCAAGATCAGATTTCTGATATAAAAAGCAGGCTACTATGAAGGAATGACTACAAGAAATTAACTACACACAAGAAAATAAGCCAAGCAGTAGTGACAACCAACATGAGTTAATTCAAGCAAACCTAATGTAGCTTCCAATACAAGATGTGAACTTGGAGCTTGAGAGGCTTTGACAGTGTATGCTTTGAGAGCATCGTCCCACCGCTGCAACTTCTCATACCTACACAAATGCAGGAAAATTAAAATATAACATATTTTCATCTGAAACAAACAAATCATCAATGATTTATTCAGAGAACAGAAATATGTTCCTTCCATGCCAATGTTTGTTAATACCATGACTCCTTAAGTTGAACATCCAGGTTTTGTTGGGCATAGGTCAATATCCCAACAGCAGCCTAAGAATCAACGGTGGAATGAAATAAGAATGATCAGAAACTAAGACAACCTGACATAAAGTTTTCAAGAGGCAGCTGAAAAATTGTACAAAAAGTAGAGCATAGTTCTTCCTCAAAACTGACCTCGTGCTGATGTAACTGATTATTTATATGAATGAGAGCTTCAACTACAGCAACAGGACTAGCATCCATCATCTTGGAGCGTGAACCTTCAAATTCCATTTCTTTATAATGCAAAGCTTTGGCAAATGCATGACACTGGAATGTAGCATTCACCGTAAACAAATGAATGAAATATACAAGTACTACTTTTAATAGATACAAAAGCACGAGGGCCGTGCAGCTATAGTGTTACTTATTAGGAAGAAGAACCTTATCTGCAAGAGCACCAAGGAGGCGGATGTCTATAGGTAGAGGTTTCTCATCATGTTCCATGAACTCTGCCTGCAAAGGAACATCAATAGGATAAACAGTCACCCTTCATATAATAGCAGAAAAGGGCAGGCATGCGAAGATTTACAAGGACTACTACATAAATTATGATATGTAGCTTTACTTTTTCACATTTTAGGAGCCAAGATGAAACAATGTGATGCAGTAAATGAGAGAGGTTTAAAAATTACAGTTGTTATGAATATTTTGATATTTCACATAAAACTACAGTATCTGGGAATTTGTTGTGATCAGAAATATTAATACTGTTTGGAATCTTAGTTTATTTAGGAACTAGAGTATTAGTAGGAAATTTTGTTATTATGTGCATTTTCCTTTCCTACTTAGATTTCTATTTTGTGCATATAAAAGGAGCATTTTTCTATGTAATGATCGGGCTTTGAATAATGAAATTATGAGTATTTGAATTAGTTTGAGGGTTGCGGCTTTATGTGTTCTTGCTTCCTCTTCTCTGTTCTCTAAGCACTCTTTCCTCTTCTTTCTTTTCTTGATAATGCTATTCTGAGCCCAGATTGACACCAAATTCTCCCGAAACACATCCTTAATCAAATCCAATTCAGCATACATTACCCTAACCATAATTCCCATCTAAAAAACTAAAATTTTAATATTCAAGGCTGTTCTGCATCACAATGACCACCACCTCTGACAAATTTCTTAATGCTGGTACCAGAGAGTAGGGATTGCATGGGACAAATTCATAAGGATGACAATGGATTATATATCTAAATCTTGCATGTTCTATCCTTTCCTTTTATTCCAATGCACATTCCAAATTTCCAATTACCACTATCACGGGCAACCACAAAAGCATAAACAGTGCAAAAAACTTATCTTCATTACAAAATTATGCATCTTGATGATTCAGGTAAATCTTTATGAAAGATATATGGTGGAATAAAGTTTGGGAAATTTTCAACTTAAATTTCATGTGGAAGAAATGGAACAGCATAAATAATTCAAGCTTTCCTTACTCTTGCAAGCTTTCCCCAAAATTTATTGTCCATTCCTATGCTGGTAAAAAAAGGTAAAAGAAAACCAGTTTCTCTTAAATTGTTTCTAAGCCACCTGTAACATCAATATCTGGAAGAAGTGTCATTGTTGAGCTGGAGTCAGGATGACAAGGGAAATAGAGAGTAATTTATTCAGGCTACAGAGTTTTAAATGAACAGTTGTACAAACTCCAACGGTTTATGCTGCCAATGACTGTCTAATTGGTTACTTAAAAACAAAACAATATATTATAAACATAACACACTTCACAAAACAAGCAAAAGTTTCCGGCATGCAAGCATGGCAAAAAAAGGTCCGTCTTAAACCACAATGTGATTTCTGCATTTTTTTTAATATTAGAGAGAACATACCAAATTAAGAAGTGTTGCTAGAATCTCTGGAGGAATATTTGGAGATGAAAATGCCATCTCCAAATTCCGAACCAAATGTTTCTGACTAGCCTCATTCAGTTGTGCCCAGCAGCTAACAAAGCCAGCAGCAAATAATTCCCGGCCAACAAAAGGCTGCAAAAGTTATGGATCAGAATAGAAACAGCAAGAGTAGGTTCATAAATGGTGCTATTGTCCATACCTGTAACTGTGCAAGCCTTGCACAGGTTCGTAACGCTGGAGAAGGAGACTCCTTCAGCAGTTCGATGCTCAAATGCCTCATCCACTCTGCCCAATCTTCTTTAGTACTGCGCTGAGAAGCCTCTCCAGCAGTGCGTAATTGACTATCATTAACCTGCACAAACTTACATTAGTTAGACCACACAACAAGATGAAACAAAGAGATTTCAAAATGACATAGCGAAAAATGCTTGCATGGGTGAGATGAATGCCATGCAATAAAACAGTCAAACTCGAAAACTCAACATTTTGTGAAGGCCAGAGATAATATTATATTTTTATCGTGCCCCATTCAAACAAAAGCCTGTTGGCCTTAAGACATGGGCAGTTCATCTATCAAGGGTTGTCTACAATAGGCAATTTTAAAATAAGATTCAATAAGATAAGCACAACACAACAGTATTATGGCCCATTAGTCAGTGCTGGCACATGCACAGCCTGTTTTTAACCTCTTATAAGCCTGCATTTTTTCCAACAGTCAAGCTCAATGGGCTATCACTTGAGAGCATATGTTAGAGTGTAATAAAACCAATCTGGGTCTCATTTGATACCCTAAGTTTTAAAGTTGGGTGGTCTTTTGAAAATCAAAACCATGCATATGAAATAATTAGCTGAAACCATTTAATATTTATAGCTTTTGACATGCATGCTAACAATTGATCCGGGGCAAGCATCCTAGACTTTTACAGTGGACTCGGCATAGCCCACATACCTACACAGATAAATAAAAATCAGTAACAAAAACCATTGAGCAATTGTTCGTATGAAAATGTTACCTGATGGCCACTGAGATGTCGTTGCATGTCAACCCCATCATCATAAGGGTCATTCTCCATATCATTTAAAGGATCACTGACAACCTCCACTGGAAGTCGTCTGCTCAATCTTTGTGCAGCTGTACTCCCCAAAATTAGAGGTTCATGTCTCCTCAAGCGTCCTTCAAGTTCTTCAAATTCTTTATGCTGACAAGAGAAAGAGCTTGTATTTTGAATTCAGGGGGAAGACTGACATCTCAACTCTGAGATATAATGCAGCAATGCAAAAGAAGGTTTTTGTATAAGCAAGTCAAATAACAATAATGCAGGTAAAAGAACAGACCTGCAATCGATGCTTCAGTAAGAGTTTGTGGATTGATGGTATGAAAATGGTGAAATCCTCTCCTAAGGCATGAGCCAGACAACAAAGTGCATCAACAGCATCTTTCCTGAGCTCATCATTCTTCCTGCAAATTACAAGCTTACATGTTTGGAGCATCACGCAAGAGAAAAATGCAACACGTACTGAAATATGGAAATGGGAGGACAATTCATATTAACATTACTATATTTTCTCCAAGGTGAAGTTAAGAGAATCAGAAAAAAAACTCACTTAAAATCAAATCAAGTATCATTAAAATTTGCAAGAAATTAGGCAGAAGGGGTATCACGATTACAGAACTATACATACAGAGAACATGCATCAATACATATGACTTTGTCAATGATCCATAGAATGAATTGATCAGTTGTTTAGTTGATAACACTATGGGATTCCTGTAACCATCAACACCTCAGGTTTTCGTTTACCCTAAAATCAGTACCCCCTGATTAAGGCTTCGTTAGGTAGCGCTGTTGGCTACACTACCAATCAGGCACTAAAAAGTATAGTCAGAAATGAGAACAAAAATTTATCATGCAAGGGCCCAAAACAAGATTGTGCATCATGCTAAAAGAGAAAGAATTGTGTGCATTTGGCTGATTGCAGCTACTGAATACAGGGGGGAAACCCAATAGTGAGCAGTTATTGAATTCAGAATACAGGGGGAAAACCCAACAGTGAGTGAGTCAACCTCATGCCCAGGACAAAAGCATAAATGAAAAGTTGCCAATGCAACCCCCCCAAATAAATAAATGAGACAGAGAGGAGGACATATCTTTCACCAAGATTTCTGAGTCCTAATTGATTTTTCTTTCAACATTTAAGAGGGAGGATCACAATTCTCAAGCCAATTAACATTATTCATGATACACCTCATTACCAGGAAAAACACAGGAGACTTCCATGCAACAGAAACCGATCTAACATGCCAGTAGGACAGGCAAATCAATAAAAGAAAGGTATGATAAGATAACATTTCATGACAAACAGAAACATGAACAGGTAAGGAAAAATGGACCGAGAAGACCATGTCTGAATTTAACAGACATGCATGAATATATACACAGACACAATAGCAGGAACCGAAGAAGGTTTTCTGTATAGAAAGTGGAAGAAAAAACCTACCCATCCAACACTAACTTCAGGTGATGCACAAGAGCAGAAATGTGACCAGTAACCTGATGAAAATAAAATAAGAATATCTGTCAATTAGCTGTAGAAATCCACAACTACATGTGCATATACATTGGTGTCTGTACACATTCTAGCATGTGTTTGGTTACACGGCTTTACAATATATCAAGAGATCTGCTTTTCTTCCATTTATGAAAAACATTTTAACTAATATAACAATATGACTAATATACAGTACCCTTCTGGATCTTATCATGATAGCATTAAGCAATGACCATTAGCGGTCCACTTTAATGCAGGAAACAGGAAATTTTACAAGCCAAGAACTCACCTGTACACAGGGGATCAATCTTGTCAAAGTTTTGATAGCGGCCCGTCTTATATCAACAGAAGCGTCCACTTTAAACAATCGAATAAGTGCAGGAAGAAGGAGATGCATATGCTCATCCAATGTCCCTAAATTGTGCAAGCATGATGAGAAATTCACTACAGGCTGGAATTCAGAAGATTTTTTAAGCATGGCAATTTGTAAAACAGAATTTCAAATATCCACTGCAGCATCCACTCTAACAGTATTCCAAGTGGAATGAGAAAAACCAGTATGGAGCTCTCTGATGTATGCACCAAAAAATGCCACTTTCCTTCATAACACAAGGTCACAATGAAACTAATGTTGTCCATAGTCCATACCCAAAGATGAGTTGCACCGCTTCAACATTTCACCATTAGCACACAGAAGAGCACAATATCCAAGTGTTACCATATAACTTCCTGATAGATTCTAGACTCTTAAATGGAAGAGAGAAGGTTCTGCATTTTTTACACTCTTACACTTGATTAATACATTACAATGTTTCACAGTAGTTGCTAGTAATATGTAAATGAATGAAGCAAACAGTGTCGCATAAGAGAGTACTAACCACCAAACACTTCAAGTGTGTGAAGTATATCGAGAACATAGGTGTAGTCATTACACCTCTCTGCATCGCTTAGAACTTGAATACAAGATGGCAAAATGACAGGAAGATGCCTTCTGAATTCATCATTGAGGGCCAAGCAAAGCTGTTCCACTAAATGCAAAACCTGAGTGTAAAAACGAGTATGTTTAAAAGAGACGAAGAGGAAGAGACCAAAATATACAAGAGAAATTACAAGAGTAGCCTCCTAACATGACATGCAGTTTATTCCATCTACAACAAATAATAGAAACATAACTTACTGGAAACCCACGAGAAGGACGAATAGCAGCTGGAAAGCTGAAGGATGACCACAATTCAGATATTAAAGAGAGCAATTCAGGCAGATATTTACGAATGTGCTGCACAAGCAAATCAAGAGCACCATATATCATTAAAAGACAAAAAACAAAAGGCAGTATATATGTGCAACCACTTCAGGAAATCATAACTCACCTGGCGCACAATAGACACCAGAGTTCCAAGCTTCCATGTTATAAAATCTTTAAGATAATCATCACATGTACGAACAGTGTGAAAGAGATCCGGCAAAACCTACATAAAAAAGGAAAGGAAAACACAAGTTAATCAAGTATAAAACAATAAATGCTGTCCAGTATACCAAACAAAAAAACAGCTTGCAAATACAAAATACCAAGCAAGCACTAAGATCCTCCAACATATAAATATGTTATCTACCAACATTTTTTTAGTTCCACGCCAAACATAGAAATTAACATGGAAAGATAACATCACCTTTTGAATAAAAATACTCTTTCTTAACCTCCTAATTTCAACTTGTGTAGCTAAAAATTTTCCATTTTTGTATGTGAGTGGAAGAAAGCTGACTAACAACTAAAGAAAATGAAACAATGCAACATAGTAACCGGGTGATCTTCATAATTAAAGGAGTCAGTAAGTTAAGATCAAGACAAGGGCAAGCAAAGAGATAACAAAAATCCAGCAAATAGAAACACATACAAACAAAGAGAGAGAAGGGAATGCGAGAGGAAGTAATTTTTCATTCATTCACAAATACTAAAATTTCCAGGAAAAAAATAAAAGGGAATCGATTCACTAACCTTGGGTATATACGGTACACAGCCAAGGCCCATTGACTAACCTCGCAAATCATAAAAATCCCCAGCATTAATTGATGGTGTCAGGCATCAAGATAAATTAAGATTGTATAGCTATTTTTGTCAATCAACAGAACTGGAATACACTGCTATTATACCTTAAATATGAACATAAGAGATCCTACCACCTTTTGGTGGTAGCTAGCGAGTGAAGGATCTCTAAGAATTCTCATGAGGGAGTTGATCGCAACCTGAATTCATCAGAGAGGAATATTAACACCAGGAAGAGTGAAAACAATGACAAATGCAGTCAGTACTACCGTTGAGTAATAATCTTCTGATGTAGCAAAAGATGGCCAAAGGTCCATAGGTAGCTCATCCACTGATGGAATATGTTGACCTGAATCACTGGCTGCACGAGCAACCTCACCATGTGAACCAGGCAAGCTTTGTTGGTTTCGTTTATGCACAAGTGGATCCAGAGCTCCCATGATGCCAAGAACCTGAGAGCTAAAAAGTTAACCTTGCATCAAACAGTTATATCCAAATGTTTTTGTTGACATGTAGCTACCTTCAATACTTCACGTCTGGTTGACCACAGTAGTTCACCATTCAAAAATTTGAGTAGTAAGCCTAGTAACTGTGGATACTCATTATATGGAGTTATGACATACCTGTCAGCAAAAAGAAAAGGACCTACTCAAGCACTAATGATAAAAAATAAAATAAAATATAAACAAACCTACCTTGTAATAAACGACTACAAATACCTAAGAATTTATATTATGTACATCGCAAGAGTAAAACTAAATTTATTTTATTGTGACCTTGCTGTCAATGATAGGAAAGAAAAAGGAAAACCCATCAACACTGTTCACAATGGAATCCTACTTCGTTGAAGAAGACTGGCTAATCATAATTTATATGTTCAACTTTCCTCAATAATATTATTCCCTCAAGGTTAAGTAAAGAGAGGAATGGAAGAGAAGAGGAAGGACCATATGGGTCAAGGGAAGGAAAAAGGAAAACTCATCAACACTGTTCACAGTGGAATCCTACTTCTTGAGAATGTGCTGTTAGTCCAACACTTGACTACATTTCTAATCAAGAGTCAAAAATAGAATACCAAGTGCATCATCTAAGATGGTCAAAATACCACAACATTTTTAAAAAAGAAAACTATTTATAATCCGTAGCATGCAATGTACAGCAAACTGAAAATGATACCAAATAACAAACAGGTATTGTAACAGTTTTGTCGCTGCATTACATGGGAATCATGGAGTTTCAGAAAAAGTAAAAATGAAAGCCTTATACTCTATCCTGCTCAAAGAAGATGAAAAAACGACATGTAAAAGAAATGTAGTCAAGTATTAACCATGGAAAAGAATTTAACATGCACCATTACTAATAAAGATTCACATCAAACCACCAAATAAAAAACAAAATAACAATCTTTATCAAAGTAATGGAAAGGCATGGCACATACCCAGTGCTTTGAACAACTTGCCCTAGAGTTGCAACAGCCACTTCACGCTTTGTAGCTGCTGCTCCATCTAACAAAGCTTCAACTATGAGAGGCATAAGCTCTGATATATATTGCCTCATTGCAAAACCACCCTAAACAAGTACCACAATCATAATTAACCATTTACATATCATAACAAGAGGGAATATATTTTAGACAGTTACATGTAGATCAGGCTAGGATGTAAAACAAAGTGCATCGAAAAAAACAAATATGGAAATAGCTGATACAGCATGTCCCTTACTCTATTGTTCTAGCAAGGAAATGCACCACATAGATAGACTTTGAGCTTTGTAAGGTTACAGGTATGAAATCAAATATCCTAGAATGTAAATGCAAGAAGCTGATTCCTAGTCCAGCTAAAACTTCAGTTTATCATTGAAGGAGAGAGCATGAGAAGCAACCAGATGAAGGCTTAAAAAAGCAGGCTGAAGTTTCTTACTTATAACAGCAACAGGAAGTGCCAAAAGAAGAGTTCCAAGTATTTAAATGTTAACAAGCATCATGCAAATGAGAAAGCAACAGAAAAACTTATTAGCATAACTGAAGGAGCTTGAGGACAAACAAGCCCAATTAACAATTTATATTCTTCACAGCTAAAGATTTTCCAAATAAAGATGTAAAACCCAATTCATAGTGACACATTCCTCCCCACCAAACCCACACACAAATAAAAAAACTTCTCTTTTTTCCTTATTGCCTCCTAGAGAACAAGACAATTTATAACATCGGAGTTCACCCACCACTCTAGCAAGATCTCCAACAGTTACGAGAACTCCACTAATGATACCATTATTGGCATTTATTCCTGTGCCTTCAATAAGTCTTGCCACAAGTGCCTGCGCAATTGGAAATCCAATATCTCAAGAAGTATGACAAGTAAAAGAACTAAACAAAATAACCATTAACATACATATCAAACCTTGTGTATTGGAGCAATGTATGGAAGCACAAGTCGTTCACAATTACGTATCAAACAACCTAATAACTTTGCACTTTCTTCTCTGCATTTGTTATCTGCACTGCTGACATTACAAGAAAGTTCCATATCAGACACCTCTACAGATTGGTTGAGAGGACTTCTTTCTCTTCCAGCCCAAATCACCATATTTTTTGCAAAAGTAATACAAGTTCACATGATAGCACAATAGCTAAGAACTGCTGACATCACCTCTGTTTTAGATAGGTTAACAGCTGTATGAGATGACGACGGAGTGCAGGAAGGACATATGCGGGATTCTTTTCTGATAGTCTTCCAGCCACGGAGATTGCATATTCTCTAACATCAAAATCCTGTGATAACACCAATATCCTAGTTTTTGACAAATATTACAAGGGACCGGAAAATTCACATGCTGGCATAAAACATTCAACCACAGAAACATGCGCTTTATGAAACTGGTTTATACAAAGGACAACCAAACAGAGACCCCAACCAAAGATTATCAAGATAAAGGACCAAAATAATGGCCAGCAAACTATTTTGGGGGAAAGATAAGTGTCACAACTAAAGCCTTAATCAAATATGCAGACTCTACACATACATGAAAAAAAATAAAAATAAAAAATGGAAATCAGAAATCTCTTGGATCAAAAAAGGTCAAAAACAATTCTGTACATTAGGTTTACTGAAACATATGTGTGCAAAGAAAAAAGGTTTTTATTGAAACCGAAAACAGAAAAGGGAGGGAAACTTGGAGTCAGGGTGTGCCAAAAAATTTCCATATCTATGAAAAGATGCGCCCTCTTAAGGTTTTCTCCCTCACATTTTCTATTGACTGTAAAAAAACCCTATTGCTTAATTTCACAAATTAACAGTATTGTAAACAACAAACCACGATCAGAAGTGGAATTGTAGATTCCAAATTCTAAATCAAAATAAAAGCACCTCAGTGCAACTCTTCAAAACAGATGAGATGGATAGAGAAGAGTGAGTAATCCTTTTACCAAGCTACTGGACCCAGAAATAGCAGTAAGATATCATGTACTTTCCAGAATGGACATCAGGTGAGAAACAGGAAGCAACTAGTCTTGCCATGTAATCAATTATTTAGTAAACCAGAAGGTTATCAGACAAGAACCCAAAATTAAATATGAAGATAAAATAATGTGTGCAGATGTCAATGACAGTTGAAATTTATTGAGTGGTGCAATTTAATCCTGAGTTTCCGGTGCCAAAAGTTTAAATACTCTGTTAAAAGAATAAAAAAATATAACTTACTAGGGCAATCTAGGGATACAAAACTTAACTTCGAAAGAATAAAAATTATATCACAGAAAATATAGGGCAACTTTCTAATCAGATACACTTTCCACAACAGATTAAGTGATGGTAAAAATTAATCTGCCATGATAATATTGCATAACCATAAAAGTCTTCCATCGATGTAATATATCCAAGAGCCACATACACACCTCATCATTCAAAGCAGCAAAAACTGCACTGAGACTATCAGCTTGTGCTAGAAAATTATCGAAACCTCTATTCCCATGAAGAGAGGAAAAGATAGATTGGCGAACAGTGATATCAGCATCTGCAACAGCTGCGATGAGAAGCTTTTCCACGAGCTGCAGATGCAAAATGTGAGATTACAAGCAAGAACAAAGAAAGCTCACACCATCTAACACACTCAACTTTTTTTGGTGGAACATGATAAATTAATCTTAATACAGATCTCAACTAGTTAGTGAGCTTAAGAAAACATGAGGTTGATAAATTAAAATATGTATCCAATCTGTTGATTCATGTTATGTATAGCATACAATTGATAAACAACAGCAGACATGGCATAAACTGAGGAGTTGCAAACTGGATGGTACAGGCAGGAAAGAAATGACAGGAACAAACAAATTGGTTTGGACATGGGGGCATAGAACATCATTTAAAAAGAACAGAGCATCACAAGATAGGAAATGGAGGAAACTAAACCTCCTCGATGAGACGCCATCGCTTTCCCCCAGTACAAGTGGACCTGCTAGAACCAAACTCTGTAGATGCCATACCAGAAAAGGAATCTGCAACTAACTTACAACAACAAAGTGCAGCATCTTTCCGGGTAGCTCCATCTTCATCATCCAAATATACAACAACTGATTCCCTTGCAAACTTGAGAAGCTCATGCCCCTGGAAAATAAAATAGCTTCAGAGCAGAATCACAGGTGCAGTATGATTCAATTTAAACATAATGTTAACCAACCTTAAAATTAAATCGAGCTAGTGTCTGCAAAGTAAGTTGCACCAGGGCAGAACCACTGAGGTCTGATACTTGCTGAGGTGCATTTGCCGCACCCCCTCGAACTGGAGGAACAGCTGTCCTTGGCTGAGAATAATGGGACTTTGAAAGAACTAATGAAATGCAGTCCAGCAGCCGCTCTTGAATAGTTGGCAGCAATGATGGAATGCTGAAACAGCAAGTTATAGCATGGAAGACTTTAAGCTCTTAAGCACTTTTTTAGGAAAATTATAAGAAAGAAAGAAAAGGGTAATTAAATGGCGTGCAATACCTTACACTTATCTGCTCCAGGGCATCAACTAGGGTGGAAGAGAGCCCAGCGGAGAACATAACATCCAAAAGGCTGCGAACAAAAGGTTCCATAGCAGGCCCCATGGCTTTTGCAATGTTTCCAACACAAACCAATGCCTCGAGTGAGGGTTTGGCCCTGCGTGGAGCAATCTAAAAGGAGGGAACAAAGGGAACACAGAAAAATACAAATAAACCCCAAACTGTAAAACATGAAATAGAAAGAAAACCAAAACCAAAACCAATGGAGAAAAATAATGTCAGCCACATAGTGGCTTGCTTACTGCATCACGTAAATGAGCGGTAATTGTCGGCAAATAATTGACAAGTTCCCCATCCAAAGCACCAGCCATCTCCCCTAGGGCAATAAACCCACTTCCACGCTCAGCTGGTATTCTCAGCACTGCAAGAATATGATTCATGCATATCTGCAAGAAATCATGATTTGATGTTGTTCATAATCAGGTGAATAATTGCTGATGTATTGAGGTGCTTTATGTTCCAAAATGCTATTTTTCATGGCTGCTGCAGTATGATTTAGGAGACAGTAAAAAACACAAACCTCTAAGTAATTTGTAACAAATCTATCCCGCAGAAAGTGGGCAATGCGAGGTAGCAATGAAGTTATGCTAAGGCGAACAAGTCGATCTCGATGCTCGAGGTATCTAAGAACAATCTCAGCAACTTCTCTGTACCTTGACATCATGAACTCACCAGTATTCCTACATAAATCATGTTCAATCACATGAAACATTAAGTGCTACAAGAAACCAAATCATGGTAGTCATTTCCATTCAACCTTTATCAAACAGCCAGCAGTTAGAGAATCACAAAGAATCATGTGGAGCTTAAAAATACCATACATGTTACACAATATCAAAGCCCTACAGTCCTGAGAAATAAATCAATTTATTCAACATTTTATCAAGTGCAGCTAGCACACAAATGTATCATATATAATCAGAAATATAACATTGTACTTATAAATACTTTTGCATGGCATCTTTTAATCATGACATTAATTTTGCCAAGAAAAAGAGTGTCAAGTCACTGCTTCATGTCATTTTTCTTTGCATTTCTTCTTTACTAGCGTAGGAGCCACATACATTATAAATAATCTAGAGTCATAAAATTAGGAACATGCCTTCTAGGTTATAAGATGGACCCAAGAGTAAGACGAAGCCATGAATATTGACAAAATAACAAAACCACTACCCAGAATATATCATAATATTATGGAAGTCCCATCATATCAATACGAAGAAAAGTTTTCAAAGTCTTTCTCAAAACTTTTTCATGATCCCATCATATCATTACTTCCTTGCCAAATGCCATGACACCCACCCTCCATAACTAGTTTTGCAGTATAAGATGCCAAACTAATTCAATGAGCAAACCAGCCTCCAATTTTCTCAAATGCAAATGAAAGGAACTAGCTCCAGCCAAATAAATAGTAATTAAACCACTTGGTCCCTATAGTCCCAAGAATCTCCTTGCAATTCCTCCAATTGCGCTATCAAAACAACAATATATAATAAAACCATAAAATTAGTGGAAGACTGGAAAGTTCTTGATTGGAACTAAAACTCAACAGCAAATAGCGTAGCTACAAGTATTTACTCTCGACAGCATAAGCTCTAAGTAAGGGCCAGATAGGATAAAGGATAGGAGATTGGCAAAGTACAATTTTTTTGTCAACACAAAAAAAATTTAAGCATCGATAAAGTTTCACACCATCAAGAAAAATTATAGAATAACATATCTTATTTCAACAACAAAAAAATGACAAAATTCTTGATAAAGAAACCTTACCTGGTCGGGTTTCAAATTGAACCGAGACAAAGTTGACCTAATGTGACCCACTTAAAACTCGGTTTGATATTAAGAAAATTAAAAATGTTCTACCCCTACTTGGATGGGTTTAATAACTTATTTTTGTATCCACCTATATGACTATAAAAGCTCACATGAACATGAAAACCACCAAATGAAATTTATAAAAATGAAAACTAGAGTGAGGGGTTGCAAAAAAAGAGTGCCCGCTAATGTCATAAAAAATAATGCTATGAACTTTCTCAAAAATAAACAAAAAGAAAAAGGTATTTAATCAAACAACACCCAAATAAAAAATTCAGCAATCGAATAAGATTTTAAAAAACAAAAAGAAATAAAATCATTAAGGGTTGTACAAGAAAAGTGCTAGTTAATATAATAATGAAAAAAAGGTTGTGATCTCATAAAAAACAAATACAAATTCAGTGGTATCTAATAAAAAAATTCAAATTATTTCTTAACCAATCTATTAACTAGGAAGAAGAAACCAAAAAGGAGGAAGAAGAATAACATCAACAAAACAGGCCAGGTGAATCATGAATGGGCTTACACGCCATTCGAAAGAAGCCTAGCCCACACGCTAGGCCTTTTGGACGATGCATCATACGCTGTTTATTTACCAAAAAACACTGTCAACTAGTTTAGATTCTAAAGACCAAAAGGTCATCAAAAACTTGTTTTCAACTCGTGTTTTACCCAAAAACACCTTAAAGACACCCTAGAGACCTTAATAAACCTATTTATGGCATCAAATAACCTAAAAACAGTAAAAAAAAAAAACATTATTAATTCAAAAAACTTCTCAATCCTAAAGTTGCCTTCTCAAGTAAAGTTAAGGCCAAAGAACACACATTTGAAACTCTTGTTATCAAATGGAACATGTGGACACCAAGATTGACTTTTTTCGTGATTGAAATTGGTGTCAATGATGATTTTCTCTCTCCTCGACCAAAATCCAACAGCACTCCTCTCCCAAACCGAAGGACTAAAAAGCAAAGAAAAAAAAGTTTTAGACCAAAAGTTAATTTTCAAAAACCAAAGAAGTTGTAATTGTGTCAATTAGAAAGTAGAAGGACCAAAGTTAACCTTTCACAACAAATTTGAAATGGTCACCTTGTTTCCCAATGTTTTTCACTTTGGTTCTCTAAGTTTGAATCTTTTCATTCATCAACAAATTAAAAGCAATCAAACATCAATTTAGCTACAAAACGATCCGACCACATAGAAAAAAAAGTTTGATGACCAAAATGGAAAAAAAAATCCTTTTGAATCCATAGTGATTTGCGTGTGTGCATAGTGGATTTGCTACATCAAAATCCTATCTCTTTTAGTTTTTTTCTATAATTATGCCCTATAATAACTCTAACTACCAACCTCAAAATAATCAACATTTCTATTATGATTGTATTAAGGATGGTGTGACGTTAAGTGTAATGTCTTATTCATTTGTTACGTTGGTCGCAAGAATGGGATTTTGTTTAGAAAGTTGAGCCTTTTTGTTTGCTGGCAGACAAGGGTTTTCCAGTTAAAGGGAGGAAAACACCTTGCTTATCAGACTTAAAATGATATTCTACTTCATTATTCTTCCATAATACATGTTAAACATATATTTACATGAATACATTAATATTGCATGCGTGTTTGTATGCATGCATGTAGACAATCTACATTCTAGATCATATAAATATTTTACAAAAAAATGGATAGCATAGAGGATGAAAAAAAGCTAGTTTTTCAGCAAACACCAAATGGATTGAGAAAGTTTTCCATCACATTTTCTATGACAAAGCAAAATATTGGAAAATAATTCATTGTGCCAAAATTTGTTTTCCAAAATCAAATCATTTTCCATCAAACAAATAAAGCCTTGAACATTAAATCCCATAATTTATTATTTTTCATGATTCATGTCTGCTAAAACCTGCTATCAAAGTTACTACATGAAACTGTTTTTTGAGCATGTTTGCATAACTGTTTACCTCTTTTATTTATCCTTTTTTGCATAGCTGATAAAGCATATGTTATATGAAAAGGATAAAGAGCTTCATTCATTAGCTCATAGGCAACAGTTTGTGATATACTGCTGTTGACTAGACTTATATTAACTAGCTTTAAATGTCACGTAGCATGGGAAAGGGCTTTGATTTTTAAGCTCATAAAACACTTGATCCAAAAAAAATGTTGAGGGCAAAAATTGTAATCTTAATAGAAATAACTTACAGCAACATGATCGCTAAAAATAGGCAAACAAACAGTGCAGCAATTCATTCAAGCTAGAAAAATCAAAAGGCCCTGTCAGAAATGTTTCCACTATAACAAATGCAGCCATTTATAACAACCTTAAGAGCTCTCCAACAGCAAGTAAAGAACCATGTATGCTGTGAACAGAAGCATTTTTGCCCAATCCATCTTGTGTAGCCTCAAACATACGATAATACCTGCCAAATGCCCAACCAAATTGACTTGTTTACTCAATACGCTTGATGAAAAATTGCTTGTAGAGAGTAACGCAAACATTAATACATTCAAACATGCAGTTTGAAAGTCAGGTAAGAATCACCAAACTAGTGAAAAAGCAATGTGAAATATTTACTTATAACAATTATCCACCAAGTATCATCCCTTATCTAAAAGGAATAAAGATGCAGTAAGAATTAGTTCCAAATTCCCCTTGCAACAAGACCTATTACTAGACAAACCCCAACAGTATACACCTGCTTTGTTGCTTCATTAGGCATTAGAGAAAACAAAATTTCATTGGAATAATATTCAAACAGTAAGGTAAGCCTCCTGGATCAAATTGTGTTAGGACTCTTTAGAGAGTCCCAATCAAATCTTTATGGAACACAAGATAATGAGATGGAATGTTGAACTAATAAAGCTTGTTCATTTTAGTTTAGTGCATTAGTGTGAACATGTAATGGGAAGTCCTAATACAATCTTTATGCTAATCAGGTAAGTGGCAGAAAAAAAATCTCAGTTTAATCCTGCAATAGCATATCTTGTGACAATCAGGTAAGATAGTTAACCAATGCTGACATCCCAGCAACATAATTCTACGTGAAATTTCAACAAGTGCTTTTTAAGCTTCCGGGTATTTTTCGTTCTTCTTATTCTTCCTATCATCACCGCTTCTTTAACATACCAGATAAAGTTGGAGAACAGCCCATCCTAATTACTATTACAAGCACCATTAACCATTTTGGAAATTGAAAATGACACTACTCCATTTAACAAGCCAATATGGTACCAAAGGCCCACAAGCTTGAAAATCCTTCAAAACAAGTTTGGTCCTTTGAGGAGAAACCCTTTACCCCACCATGACTACCAACTTTGGCATGCAAAATGTATATACTTCTGTAAAATCAAAATATTATAACTGACCACTGCACGCGCCAACGTGTCTCGCGCTTCTCGATAACTCGAAGGCAAGCACGCAGTGCCTCCACAGCCTTCTCTCTAATTGCCAATGTTGGATGCCTCAGTGCAACCCAGATGGCGTCGACAAATTCAGTTACATGAACATTGAAAACTGTAGGAGCATTTTCTGCTATTTCCTACAACAATCAAGATTCAAGAATATGTCCTTAAGATGTAGATATTCTCAAAAAAAATAAAAAAGTAAAAAGTAAAGCAAACTAAAAGTCTTTAAGATGGCATGAGAAGGTCTTTCCAACATCATTTGAAGGACAAAAAAATACTCTATCAATAGAATAACAAACAACTGTGCATCGAAGTTGTCAACACAAAAAAAGGGGAAAGGAAAAGTAAGTCACACTTACTTTTAAAATCAAGACGGCGGCAAAAAGGCGAAATTCTGCTTTATCATTGCAAAGCCAGCCTAGTGCCATTTTAACCTAACACAACCAAAGATATCAGACACCGCACAAACAACAACACGGTCAAACCAAATAAGGCCTAACAAACCTGAAATTTCACTTCATCCGCAGTCATTGCTCCGCCAGCCCTAGCTAAATGGCCAAGAACTCTGCTAGCAAGTGTCAATACATCAGGATCCCGCTTTACCTCGAACACACTCCGCATATAAACAGCAAACTTGGACACTTTGGATGCATTCTCTCCAAGTGCCACATCTATTAACTCATCAATTGCTCTTAATGCACCCAAATTCTCAGCAACTTCATTGGTTTCCAATAAACTAGAAATTCTTTCATATAAAAGATCCATAAAGCGTGGAAATGCTTCTCCACTTAGATCGCGTGCTTCTTCCTCTAGATGTTTTCTCAATGCTAATGTTGCACCCTCCTTTTACAGAACAGCGCGAGCATTTCACCATCAAAATCATACAAAAATATAAATAATAAAAGAAAAGCAACACGTGCAACAAAAAAGCCTAAAACTCTCATTTTCTGTTGTGATCTTTCTATAACTTCAATACTAATTAGTAATTAAATATGAATGCCTAGTTAAAAATTCTCAGTACCGATTTCTACCAGTATTAACTCTATCACGAATAACTAATTAAACAAAAAAGCCTAACAAGAAACAAATCCCTCGATTCAAAACCAGGCAAGTTAATTTAGTAAAGAAAAAGCAACAGCACGCATAGCTCAACGCACTCACGTTTCCACTTTCACCCTTCTTGATTTCTGATATTTCTAGTAACTCAATTAGTAATTAATTAAAAAACCTAGTTCAAATTAGCTTTGCTTATTTCTAGTCACTCTATCACTGATCACTAACTGAACAAAAAAACCTACACGACAATTAAATCCACTGGAATTAAAGAGAGAGAGAGATTTAGCAATACCTTAGGGTTGCCACGAGTGCAGAGGTCGGCAAGGATGCGATTAAGAGCGTCAAAACTGCCACCACCAGGGCCGGTGGTTGCAGGACCAACCAGAAAACGGAGGGACTGCGGGGTGGAGGCCATTTTTTAACTAAAACCCGAACTGCTATTAACCTCTAATTAAACTTAATTTAGTAGTAACTACTGTGTGGATCTTGTTTAAGACATCGATATTTCTCGTCGAGTGGAGAGAAAGTTTTTGTCCATCTATCTGTTTTTTTTTTTTTGAGAGAGATATATAGACGTTATAAGTAGGGCTTGGTGTTGTGAGTGAGATTTTACAGGAAGGGGAAGAGGGAGGGCTCTCCCTTTTCTTTCATTCTCTTTCACTTTTGCGCTTTCTATTCTCTGCGTAAAAATAAATGGAACTGCGTTGAATCTGGAAAATTGCAAAATATCTAGAATTTCTGTTTTAATTCATCTTGGATTTTTTAAAATGGTTAATTCAATTTAAATTTTAATTATTAGGGATTTTTTCAAAAACAAAAAGGTAAATGGGTTCGTGCTGGAATGGGATATTAGACAAAGGAAGAGGTCATTGGAGAGAGAAACTTATTCAAAAAAAAACAGGGAATATCACCACTAACTATAAAATAAAACAAAATTAAATTAAATTAAAAAATCCAACTAATTGCTACTACCCACATATTCACGTTACCCTACAAGTAAAAAAAAAACAAATATATTTGATCCAGCAGTAAAATATATATTTCAAAAATATTTTTCAAATACATTCTCGTATGCATGAGTGTATTGAAATTACAAGGTAAAGGCGTGGTTAATGTTTATATGTATCAAGGCCATGTATTATATTATTAATTAATTAATTAATGTTGAATACTACTCTCCCCATGTGTTTAAGTATTATGAGTATTTAACACTACATTTCAAAAGTATTATTAAAAAATTTCCAAAATTTTTTATTTTAAATTTTTTTTTATGTTGTTAGATCATTTTCATGTGGTGATATTAAAAATATTTTAAAAAAAATATCATTTTGATGTATTTTTTAACGAAAAAACACTTTCAAAACCAATTTCAAACAGACACTAAAAACAATCTTAGTCTTTCTTTATATTTTGATTTTTATTTAGATAGTGTTTTTTAAAAAAAAACCAAATTATAATTTAATATTAGATTTGTTTTTATCATGTTATTTCATTCTTAAGATAAAAATAACAGGTTTGTCAAGTTAATCTGGTTTGTTGAAGTTTTTTATCTTACTATTTTTTTAATTTTATTCACACTTTCAAACAAACACTAAAAACAATCTTGGTCTTTCTTTATATTTTTATTTTTATCTAGATAGTGTTTTTTTTTAAAAACCAAATTATAATTTAATATTAGATTTGTTTTCATCATGTTATTTTATTCTTAAGATAAAAATAACAGGTTTGTCAAGTTAATCTGGTCTGTTGAAGTTTTTTTATCTTGCTATTTTTTTAATTTTATTCATATTTTCAAACAGACACTAAAAACAATCTTGGTCTTTCTATATATTTTGATTTTTATTTAGACAGTGTTTTTTTTTATAAAAAAACCAAATTATAATTTAATATTAGATTTGTTTTTATCATGTTATTTTATTCTCAAGATAAAAATAACAGGTTTGTCAAGTTAAACTGGTTTGTTGAAGTTTTTTTTATCTTACTATTGTTTAAATTTTATTAATAAATACCTGGTTAATATAAAATTATATTTTTATCTTATCTTTTGATTTTTCTTATAATCTTTTTTTTATCATTTAATATTAAATATGCTTTCTAACGATTATCTTATTCTCAAGGTAAAAATCACGAGTTTAGCAAGCTAGCCTGGTTTACAAGAATTCTTTATCATTGTTAACTTTTTTTTAATCTCATCACTTAATATTAATTCAATAAAAAATTAAGTTTCATTATTTATTTTAATTAATGAATAAACTAATATTTTTTCCATACCAATAAACACAATTATATCAAAACAACATGAAATCAAATTTACTAAATCATCAACTCAACAATTCATTTAACACTAACTAGTTATGAGCAAGATATATAACATCGAATCAATCACCACCACTAAAATATCAAGCTCTTTTAGGACCACCCTTCTCCTCGCTTTGCCCAATTCTTTCTTTTTTTCTTAAGCTTTTTTTTTTCATCTTTTTTTTTTTTAAATAACACACCACTCAAATCTTCCTCCTCTCTAAGAATTGTTACAATCAAGATATAATATCAAGTGAAAATAAATTTTATTTATTACCTTAATTTTTAGTTCACAAAACAAGTTATTTTCGGTTTAAATTTGTTTATTTTGACTCCTCATACAAGGATATCATGCATGAATATCATCGCAAAAACTTATTTTCGTTCCTTAAAAGTGTCTTGTCATCACTGATGTACCAACACGACAAATTAATTCCCTGATCGGGAAAGGAAATGGATCTTTAATGTGATTATTGTAGTTGTTTTTAAAATTGTTTTTTTTATTATAATTGTTTTTGAATTTTTTTGTTTAAAAATCCATTAAAATAATTTTTGAAAAGGGATCATCAATTTTTCTCAAAAATATTTTAAAAACACAGTGTTATATAAAGCCTATATAGATAGTTTGCTAATGCATCACAATCATATACTTGGACCAAACAAAGCTTGGAAAACTCTTGCCTAGTAATTGTTTGAGTGTTTGATTGAAATTGTTTTTTTAAAATATTTTTTATTTTATAATATTTTAAAATGATATATTTTTTTATTTTATAAAAAATATTTTTAATATTAATATGTAAAAATGATATAAAAAAATATTTTTTTTTCAAAAACACTTTTAAATTAATTTCCAAATACCCCAACCCAACAATATATTTAAACACGCGAAAATCAGTCTCGGTGGAGAGAAGCATAATGAAAATATTTGGTTCTCAAACTTTGATCTGGCTAAACATGTGACCAATCACCAGATTCAACTAAAATGATACTTCAATGACATCGAAAAGCATAATGGAAGTTGGATTCGATCAATCTAAGCTCTACACATTTTGAAGCTGTTTGGGACAGCTTTTGAAATGTTGTTTTCAAAAAATTCATTTTTTTTCATTTTAAATGAATATATTTTGGTGTTTTTAGATCATTTTGATGTGCTGATGTCAAAAATGATTTTTAAAAAATAAAAAACATCATTTTGATATATTTCAGCACCTAAAACACTTTGAAAAGCTGTCCCAAACAAGCTCATTATGTTCCAGCATAGATTTTGTTGTATTAGTAACTTGAAAAATAAACACGAACAGGGTCTAACCACTAATTATTAAGACTGCGTGCAAGGAATAAAATTCATTATAAAAGAGTAACATTTTTAAATGCGCACGAGGGACAAGCGCACATGCAATTGTCATATCTGGTTAAAGAACTGTCAAGCGAAAAGAAAAGTAAACCCGAATCAATGATTTATAGGCAATTCAAAGTAGCCTGAACAAGCCAGATCAACTTGAATTAACAACGGAAATCTACTGAAGGCTCAGGCTCAAATATAGTTGAGCTCGATTACAAGAAATCAAATGAAGCTATGTTGTTAAAGTAGTAAGCTTGTCAGCATCTAAGTAGTGATTCAACCACAATAAAATCACAAGAGAGTTGAGTTGCCCATCATCATCCAGAAATTCATGGAGAAGTGACTTGGTGTCTGATTCTGCTAGAGCGCCTAACCGGAGTGATCACATCTGAATAGTGATTCAACCACAATGAAATCACAAGAGAGTTCCCATCATCCAGAAATTCCTTCGAACAGGGGTCATGGAGAAGTGACTTGGTGTCTGATTCTGCTAGAGCGCCTAACTGGAGTGATCACCTCTTCATCTGCATTTCCCTTCTTTACATGCTTGCTTGGGATCTTTTCAAAAGTGGTGAAGCTGCCGTAGGAAAGCGAACCCATGGAACCGACGGAATAATCTGATGAAGCCATGGATTCTCTCCTGTGATTGTTCTTCCTAGGCTTCCTCTCATAGCTTGGAGCTTCACTTTTTCCCTTCTGCTTGCCGCTGTAAGACAAGCTGAAGCTGCTCATTTCTGATGAGCATGACTCCCCAGCAATGCATGTATGTTCTGCTGCAATTGACAGGGGGCTACAATCCAATTTCTTAGTAATTGGCACTTGATCCACTGTAAATGTAGCATTTTGAGCTGTGGGGGTTCGACTTTTCATATAAATGAAGACTGTCCCAAGTAGACTGAAAACAATCAAGGAAATCCCTACCATTATCTGTGCTGAATGTGTGTTCACTAATTCTGAACTTCGTGGATTTTCTGTGGCAGCTCCTTCAAGTATTTCAAAATTGTCCTCTGCTGCAGGGGACACAATATCTGCAGAACTAATATCATCTCTGCTTTGAGATTGCATGGAATTCAAGATTTCTGGTTGAATTTCCGCAGCTTGTGGGATCAGTACAAACTGCTCTTCAAGGTCTATGTTACTTTGCACCTTCACAACGTACGCAGCGGTTTCAGCATCTTCTTGGATGACCTCTTGTGTTGACTTACCAGGTTCAGTCACCTCAGATTGGGGGAGCAGATTTACTTCTTCAGACTCGGGAACGCCTTCAGGATCTGGAACACTATCTTGGATGACCTCTTGTGTTGACTTACCAGGTTCAGTCACCTCAGATTGGGGGAGCAGATTTACTTCTTCAGACTCGGTAACGCCTTCAGGATCTGGAACACTATCAATATACCCATTATTGCTATCTCTTGCAACTTCTTTGATGTCCTCCTCAGCTGCACTTGGTTGATCCCCTCCATCCACTGGCTTAATGTCTACTTCTGCTGCACTTATGGCCTCTGAAACTTTCTCTCCGTACTTAACTTTTGATCCTAAAATGCTCTGGTCAAAAGTAAATTGACCATCAACTGTGCCGTCTTCAACCAAAATGGTCAAATTGGCATACTGCAAGGAACCCAGCTTGTGCCCACCCCTGAAGCTGTTAATCAGATTGTGTGTGTAACAAATAGACTGATGTAGCCAAAGCTGGACCTTATTAGCTAGAGCTTCAAGATTTTGCCTGGCATACTCTGAGAGTTCAGGTGGGACATACGGCTCAGGGAAGGTCAAGTTATTCAGCACAGAAGGATCCATGACTGGGGATTTAGAGAGCAAACCAAATAAAAATCCAACAATCAGGACAAAAAGCAAAGCATCGAACTTTCTTCTTGTAAAGAAATGTGATTTAGGCACCCTTTTCTCTCCAGCCTTCTCCACAGAAGTACTTATGGAATTAGGTTCAGTTACAAGCAGCTCTTCCTCCTCCTCCTCCACAAAAGTACCAATGGGGCTGGGTTCAGATATTGGCAGCAGCTCTTCCGGTTCCGCTTCTTCTTTCACCTCATTGGCTAAAGAAGCATCCGATTCTTTATGCAGATCATCAGAATGACTGTCTTCTGCTTCACTAACTTCAGTTTCCGAAGAGCATTCAGATGCAAAAATCTCATCAAGTGGTTGGCCATCTCTTTCCTTGTTCAGATAAAGCTCAATTCGCGGGTTAGGCCTATAATGAAGAAACCGAGGCCTTGGTGAGAGGTAATTAGTCTTAGGATCATAAGGAGGCAATGATGGATCTGCATCAAGAGGTGCCAAATCAGGACTTGGCAATGAACTAGAGACCCTTGGACTAATCTTAAAACTTGGATCAAGATTAACACAATCCTTCTCTACAGATGATAAGTCCAAATCATCTTTAGCGCTTGAATCTACCATCAAATCAACACGCTTCTCACTTTTGGAATCATTATTATCCGCCAAGTAAATGACTGTTGAATCAAACGAGACCTCTTTCTGATTCAAACCCCTGTAATGACTGTCAGGGTTTGAATCCAAGTCTTCCATTAAAGGGCTTTTTGCTTCGGCAAATGAAATCGAAGTGCGAATTTGCTCATTCCTATCAGCCAAGATTTTAATTTTCGGAGATGCATTGATTTTTGAAGCTGCAGAAATCGTTGGAGACATGAAATTCTTTGTACCCTTTGCTGGTGAACGAATTCTCACTGATTTCCAAGTCTGGTCTTTACCATTTTCTTTGTCCTCGTGATCACGCAATGTAACTACGATATTGTCTCTGTTAATGGAGTTTCTTCGCGGATAATCTGCAAACCAGAATACAAAAGGTTGCCAATCAGAATCAAGATATCAATTTTAAAACAAAACAAGCTTTTACAAATTGGCTGCTGAAGACCAAAAGGGAACTTGATTGAAACAACATGTCAGGTGATTTTTGCAGAAGCTCTTTGTTTCACGTAAACTTAAGGGCAACATTAACATGAAATATCTACCAAATTCACTCTAAAACACCGAACCTATTTTATTGCAAAATTAAGCCACAAACTAGTTTCCATCAAAACAAAACATAATTAAACAAATAGAAGGCTTAATTGCCAAACCGCGTATTGGCAACCCATTAAGCCATCGTTTTATTTAAATCTCGTACAAAAAAGCACAAGATGCAGCAAATTCCTATCCTTTCAATTACTTCCCCATATTTTCTTGGAAAGCAAACAAACCATAAACAACCTCATAAGCTATTTTCCGATAAAAGATAAAATTAAGCAAAAACCTATTCCATAATAGAAAAGACTAAACAAAACCCAATGAGAGATGTATTGAATGTTTATTCACTGCATGAAGAAAAAAAAAAGGAAAGGAAAGGATAAGGAAACAGTGAAAGAAATCAAACCTGAAGGACTATTGACAGGAGTATTGGGGTTAAAGCCTCCTCCTCTTTGACTGGAAATAATAGAAGGTTTAGAAAATGGGCTTCCATTGAAACTTCTCCTCATTGGATTGATCTCTGAGTTTCTTGAATTGGGATTTGTTGGTCTACTTGGTATTGGAGAACAAGAATCAGACTTCTTGCTTGCAGCCTTGGATTCTTTAGCCAAAGTACTGATCATGGGTTAAAACTTGAATGATTCTTGAACTTAATGTATATATATGTAAAAAAAAAATCTTTGAATGTTTAACGCTGTGGATTTGAGTAGAGGGGGTGAATGTTTAACGCTGCGGATTTGATTAGGGAGGATAGAGAGGGGGGGAGAGAGACTGGTAACGGCTAGTTTTGGAAATAAGCTTGTGGGGATTTTAATGTGTGGGGCTAGTTGACATTTGACCGTTGGAGAATAAGATTTGAATAGCGAGGACTAAAAGGTAGGAGCCGTTGGATTTTAGTGCGCTTGTTTTTTGATGGCTTGGATTGTAGCCGTTGAGGAACGAGGATAACTTTTTTATTAATATAACGTATATATGGAAATATGAATCGTGCAAAGTTTTTCCGTTTCAACAAGGGCATTATGCAGGGAGGTAAATCATTTTTCACTTCTAAGATTATATTTTACTTGTTCTCTGGCCAGATTATTTTTTTTAATAACGTAAAAGAAATTTCAGCCACTGTGTTTATATAACTTCAATAAAAAACTAAAATGATATTTTATATTATATATATATATATATATATATATATTAAGATGATCAACCTATGCTAACTTAGTAAATATACGGCCTAGATTGAAATCGTGGGTTTTGAGATCCGGATAACTCTTTAAAAAAACAAATTATGAAACTCAAATCTGAATCAATTTAATATTGGAGGGTAAAGATAAAAAAACAATTAAAAAAACATAAATAAATTGTTCGAGTCAACTTGGATCAACCCATCAAAACAAAATCCTGAATCATTAAATGAGGATATCCAATAAAAAATAAATTGAAACAAGTTTTTAAGCCAAATATCAATTACTTTGAAAAATAAAATTAAGAAAAAATCTAAAGTCAACTCGAGTTATTATTAAACTCTTGATTTCATTTTAAGAAATTAAGATGAGCACATAAAAAGTAATCATAAAATTGAATAAATCCAATATTTAAGGGATAAATTGAATGAAAAAAAAACAAATTAAAGGAAAAGATCGAATTCACCTCTCGAAACTAGAGGGACGGAGTTAGAAAAATCTAATATCAGGGGCATAAGTGAACATTGATGTACAATGGGAAAAGTAAACCTTACGTAATCACTTGGAATTGCAAACGAAAACCGACACGGATCCTCACAAGTCAACAATGTGATGACGTCAGATATAGCCTAATAATGAACATCGGGCCACGTCTTAGGAAAATCGATCGTCGGTTCAGGTTATTGCTTGTTGTTTTTGAACTGAGCGGGTGCTTTAGAGATTGGATCATGTTATTGGGCCTTTTGGATCCTCTGTATCTCCAACTGTATAACTATCAGTGTCAGTGTTAATTATTTTTATTATGTTTTTTACTCGTAAATATATTAAAATAATATATTTTTTTATTTTTAATATTGGTATAATAAAATACTAAAAAATTAATTTGAAGAAAAGAAAAATATATTTATATATATTTTTTAAAAATACTTTAAAAATAGAAAAACAAACAAGCTTTTTATAATTACATTGTACTGCTTTAATTTTAATTGTTAAAATAATAGCTCGATCATTTTCCATCACGCAGTTTAATGTGTTTCTTTCAAATTCTCACTTGAATTTTTAGTTTTTTCTTTATGTTTTTTTCTCATTTAAGCGAAAAATGATTTGTAATCTATTTTTTCGAATTTAAATCCGGGAAAATTATGAGATTTTTTTTTTTTATAATCTGTCATGGATGTAGCTGACTGCACACGTGATCGTTTCTCCACGAGTCCGAAACCCAATCTTTTTTTCTTTTGTTTTTAAAATTCCTTAAACCCACGCCATTTTTTCTTGACTCCCACCATCACCATGCCTCTTCTCCTCCGATCCTTCCCTCTATTCAGTCTCCGCACCACCTTACGGTCCTCCCTTCCTCCCTTCCATAATCTTATCAGGTATCACTTCCCTAAGTCGCTTTCAGCAAAACGCACAAGAGCCGTCTCCACTCTTTCTGCTTCTTCTTCGTCTTCCCCTGAAACCATTTTCAAGCCACAACCTAACGATACCCTTCACTGGGTCTCTCGTACCAACTTTTGTGGTCAATTATCGACCAGTGAAGTTGGCACTCGTGTTCGTCTCTGTGGCTGGGTTGCTCTTCATAGAGTCCATGGTAGTCTCACCTTTCTCAATCTCAGAGACCACACTGGCATTGTTTAGGTATCTCCTTTTCTTCTATTTACGGATTTATGGGAATCTATTGTGTTTTGTTTAGTGAAGTCCTTAAAGAGAATTTGATTTTTGGGGCTCTTCTCTTCTTTTTTATTTAGGTTGCGACTTTGCCTGATGAATTTCCTGATGCGCATTCGATTATAAATGATTTGAGAGTGGAGTATGTGGTTGTTGTTGAAGGGGTTGTTCGGTCTAGGCCTGTCGAGTCTGTAAATAAGAAACTGGTAACTGGTTCTATTGAGGTAAATATCACCTGGACTCCATTTCCTTTGCTTTTTACTGCTTAGAATTAGAATGAAAGTTGGTGATTTAGTTGCTGCCCCATTTTATTTTATTTTTTTGCTTTGGTTACATGTGACAGGTTGTCGCGGAACATGTTCAATTGTTAAATGCCGTGAAAGCAAAGTTGCCTTTTTTAGTTACTACATCAGATGATGCTAAGGATTCTGTTAAGGAGGAGATTCGTTTGAGGTACATCTCATTCCATTGCATTTATGCTCTAAGTTGATTTATATTTCTCACCATTTTGTGGATTAAAGGAAGCTAAATGTGCGGTAATAGATATCGATGTCTTGACTTACGGCGGCAGCAAATGAGTTCTAACATTATGTTGAGGCATAGAGTGGTGAAACTCATTAGAAGATATCTAGAGGATATGCAGGGTTTTGTGGAGGTACATGATGTGAATTGGGTTTTTTTATCAGTTTGTTTATGTTCTACTCAGTTCATTAGTTTTTTTTGGAGTGTTAACTATTAGTTTGTTTATATTCTAGATGGTTCGTTGGGTTTTAGATATTTATATTTGTATGCTGTTTTGATCCTGACCTTTTTCATGGTTATAAGGTTAGATTGAGACCCCCATACTTTCTAGATCTACTCCAGAAGGTGCCCGGGATTATTTGGTGCCCTCAAGAATTCAGGTACCTGGGATTTATTAGCTTGCTACTCAAATGTATTATAATGCTTTTTGGAATTCGGGTAGTAGTGTACTATTTCTGAATTCAGCAACATTTACATCTCAACTTGTCAACTGTGTAATGTACATTGGGTAATCCTGGTAAGGTTTAGGAGTTTTATTGGCAAAATAATGGACAAACTGAACAGCCAAATGAGATAGATTGAGTGGTATTATCTGCCCTTTAATTCTTACATGTTGGATTGTCATGGTCTCAATTATAATAAATTTGTCAAGAAATAAACTTTTCATTAAATATGGGTCCAAGCAGCTATTTGTTACTCATTATACTTTCTATAAGGCTTGCATGGCTTTGATTCACTTTAATGTCCTTTTGAAGCCAGGAACCTTCTATGCTTTACCCCAGAGTCCACAACTCTTTAAGCAAATGTTAATGGTATCCGGTTTTGACAAATATTATCAAATTGCAAGGTAAATTCTCTTCCTAGATGTTTAAGATTGTTGTTACATCAAAATGTGACGTCTTGCTGTTTGTTTCTGCCCTCTGTCATCTCCTTTGGCATTAAATTTTTGTCATGTATAGTTTTTGTTATATACACAGAGGAAGTGAGCTTTACCTTACCTGGCCTTGAGTTTCATATGAAAAATTCTCTCTAATTGCTTCAACAGAAATCTAAAAGTCATATGATGAAGATTATATTTCTGTTTCTTAGCAGATGCTTTAGAGATGAAGATTTAAGGGCAGATCGACAACCTGAGTTCACTCAGCTAGACATGGAATTGGCGTTCACTACCTTGGAAAATATGCTGAGGCTCAATGAAGATCTTATCCGGAAGGTTGGTTAAACTTGCTGTGTGATTCCTTTTATTTTCTGACCGGGTATTGATAGAAGAAGTCAAATAAAAGGTAGAACAAGATGAAGAAATAAAAAACAAGAATAGTGAGTTGTTTTGGCCTTGCTAACCGTACATGATTCTTGAGATGTTTTCATGTTGTCTTATAATGTTATCAGTTTTTTTTGCTTCTCTGAGACTTTTTGAGTATTTGTTATTTTCTATTGGCTTTAAATGGAAAGACCTTTCAGTTAGTTTATCTAAGTTTGAGTGTTATATATTAGTGGCTACTTATATGGCATTACCGAAGGATAATTAGTTCACTTATCATGTCAATTGCAAGAGTTATATCGAATAGAAGAAATTCATTTATTTAGACATCTAATTCTATGATATCATTGAAATATTAGTTAATTCATGTGTACTCTTGTTACATCTATGTCAAAGGTAAGTACTGGATTCGAAGTTCTTTTTGAGTTGAGCTAATCATGGCTCATACATGACATGACATGATCAATGCTGCAGCTTGGGCCCGGTCCAGCCATTTCTGCTTGCTCTTCATATTTTGAGCTTGCCAGTGAACAAGTCATTTCACTTTATTGAGAGTTTACTAGACACTTCAGCTATCTCACCGGTTATCTGTTGCAAGTTGATTGTTTTATTTGTATTGAGTGGTTGGGCATGCACTCAACATTGTATTCTAGTCACATTGTTTAATTTTTCACTTGCAGAAATCTGGAATGTTTGAACATTTATATCTCTCTACATTGCAGGGTTTGACTACAAATCTACGCTTCCTTGCAGGTTTTTTTGGAGATTAAAGGTGTCAAGCTACCAAATCCATTCCCTAGGCTTACATATGCTGAAGCAATGAGTAAATATGGTTCAGACAGGCCAGACACAAGATTTGATCTTCATTTGAAAGAAGTATATCATCTCCTTTCTCTTGCGAACTTAGCATTACAGCACATTTTTAGATACAACACATTTTACAAGGACTTCAAGTTCTACATTTAAACTATTTAAGGATGGTTTTCCTCTGATGCTGCAGGTATCTGATATTTTTGCAGAGTCCTCCTTCAGGGTTTTTGCTGATGGCTTGAATGGTGGGGGTATTATTAAAGTACTATGTGTTCCTTCCGGTGCCAAAACTTTTTCAAACTCTGCTCTTAAGAAAGGTGATATTTACAATGAAGCAATCAAATCTGGAGCAAGGGGTTTGCCCTTTCTAAAGGTCTTGGATGATGGTAAAGGAAGATGTTTCCTTAGGTTTTTCTTTCCACCCTTAACCTAAAGGTGAATGATATAATAACTCAAAGTGCTTCACTGGGTATATTTCAATTTTCACAGGGGAGCTTGAGGGAATTTCTATATTAGTTTCAAGTTTGGACTCAACAAATAAAGAGCAGCTGCTAAGTCGCTGCTCTGCAGGACCAGGGGATCTTATCTTGTTTGCAGTTGGTCATCAATCATCAGTTCACAGAACGCTCGATCGACTTAGGCTATTCATAGCCAATCAGCTGGGCTTGATTGATCATGTACGTTTTGGATTTGTTTGGTTTATGAAATACATAATCCATTGGTCTCTTATTCTTTGACATCTATCTTTTTCTCTGCCTCTAATGTTTTAGTCCAGGCATTCGATTTTGTGGGTGACTGATTTCCCAATGTTTGAGTGGAATGAAACAGAGCAGAGGCTCGAGGTTTGTCTTTCATCAACTTTGCCACTTGAAATTCTAATGAAATAAGTGCTATGCCATCTTTTCGATAATTTTTTTTCAATTAATTCAAAGGCTATCAAAATTCATTATATTACATATTAGTGTCAACTGGGTAGTGATCTGGTGATCATCACATACATGGTGAGTGTACTATACCTGGAGTACACAATGTTGTGTGTTATTGCCTGTGCTGATCTAGTGTGACAGTTATATTTTTATAATTTTGTCACACTAGCGTACTCTGTACAATTAGCTTGAGAAATATTGAACTTGCAGCTTCACTGGGTTAAAGTACCCTGTATCTAGCTATATATTTTTTTAAATTTTGGATAAATAAGAGAAATGAAAAAAGGGTGTTGTTTGGTTTCCTCTCCAAGTTAGATCTGGGGTTTTGGTGAATAAAGATTGATAAGAATTAAATTGATGCTCTCATTTAAACTGTCACTTAATTTGTTTTTCACTGTGATTGACAACTAGTGTCATCAGGTCATCACCAGTGTCATTGTGTATGGTTCTATCTTCTTCTTTCTTTTCCTTGAAATTGTAGTTTTCTGGCAGGCCTTGCATCATCCATTTACCGCTCCCAATCCTGAAGACATGGAAGACCTTTCCTCTGCCCGTGCCCTTGCTTATGACATGGTTTACAATGGGGTTGAGGTACTTAGCCTTGTATCTTTACATGTCTACAAGATTGAAGGCATTACCAGGCCATAATGAACAACTTTTTTCTTTCCTTCTTTTGTTGTACTGTCAGATTGGTGGAGGAAGTTTGAGAATTTATAAACGCGAGGTCCAAGAAAAGGTCTTGGAAATTGTTGGGATCTCCCCCGAACAGGTGAGAAGCACCTGATGCTATAAGCACTTTTGATTGCCATGCGTTCCATGAGGCACGTGGACTAATTATCCAATTAAGAAAAACACAAGTAAACTGAGTTTTTTCTAGCCCTCTTGGGCATTTGGTAACTTGAATTCCCAAACAGAAACCTGGCATCTTCAGTTAGAATGCTGGGACTGCTAGTACACAAGTCTCATCTCTTACCATGGCTATAACACATAATCATCTTTATTAGGAATATCTTCACACCCTTTCCTGTAAATAGAGTCACATTTTGTTGTCTGCAGGCTGAAGCGAAGTTTGGGTACCTGCTGGAGGCTTTAGACATGGGCGCTCCTCCACATGGTATGGAATGCTGAGCCTGTTCTAGTATTTAATGATCATTTTACTACTGAACTATATAATTCACTGGTTTTGATATGTAACTTCTTACCACAGGGGGGATTGCTTATGGGCTGGATAGATTGGCTATGTTGTTGGCTGGGGCTACTTCCATCAGGGATGTCATAGCTTTCCCGAAGACAACTACTGCTCAGTGTGCCCTTACTAGGGCACCATCAGAGGTGGATCCTCAACAGCTCAGAGATTTATCTTTCTGCATCCAGAGTGAGTAGTCTGATGTTCATTATGCACGTAACCAAGTCAGGTTAGCTTCCCATCAGTGTAGAGCCAATCATACTCGAGGTCATTGAGTTTTCGTGTCGTCTGCACTCAGACAAGTTTTCGTTTCGGGGCATTTATTTATGTAATATTGGAACAGATAAATCGTGCTTATATATATATATGCTGAGTATTCTTATTGCTTTCTTAACCTTTTCAGTATTGTATGAGCAGATTTGAATCCCAATCATAAATAGGCAGTTTCTATTATTTATTTTTTCCATAAAATTTGCGTGCTTGAATGCCTTTTCACAGCAGTCTGTTTGCGAGTGATTGTTGATTATTGCTGTTCTGCATTTCACCAAATTTTGGCAATGTCACCAAGAAGTTTGCAATATCACAATGAGAGCCCCCTGTATTTTGGAAGAAAATGTCACCGCAAGTCGTAACATTTGGTGACTTGCAATCATCATCTAACATAAAAGGGTCGTTTCAAGACTCTGTATGCCATTGAGGGCTAATAGTTTTTAAAGTGATTTATATATATATATATATATATATATAAGGCAAATAAAAATATAATTTTTTAAAATATTTAAAATGCAAAAGCAAATGAGCTCTTAAAGATAGATAGATTTATGCCCATTTAGCGTCTAGGTAGAGCCATAACTTGAGTTTAGAGTGTTCAAGAGTTCTTTTGCTTCTATTTTTTTTTATAAAAAATATGTTTGATTTGGAAAAAATATTAAAGGGGTACACAAATGCACTAAACATATCTCTGGCCAAGTTATAGAAACAAATTGAAATAAGGGATCTGGCCTCCTTCAACATTGTTGATAATGTGATAGCTCATATATTTGTTAACAAAATCATACTACATGTCCATAGCATTTAACTTCTTATTTTTCAAATACTACTCATCTTACTATATGGACTCGCTAAAAATAATAATTTTAGTCCATTTTTTCAAGTGAACTCAGTGATTCCTCATGTATACATGTGACATCTTAATTTTATTATTCATTATTAATAATTTTTAAAAAACAATTATAAGCTTATGTTCTAGAAAGAAATTTACTTGAATAGCTCTGAATATATGAAACAAGAGCTGGTGTAGAGGATAATTAATATATTGAAAATTTAGATACAGTGGCAACAAGGTAATTATAATACGGGAAAAGGTATTGGCCGGCAATCTGGCCACGGCTTATTTATTCATCAAGGAAAACAGGAGGGCAGGAAAAGAACTCGATAGAAAGCACAGGTTTGAAGACAATTAATTTCCTCTTCGCAAGTAAATCTCCATGCATTGTAAGAACGACGTAACTCTAAAATTACCAAGTATTCACGATGCGTTGCCATGTATGTGAATCGTAAAGAGATTCCCTGGAACCTCCAAAACTGGTAAACTATTAACTTGATTGATAAAATTGCCGCCAAAATGACGATCAGCAAGGAGAAGCTACTCTGATTTTCAACATCCTGACCTGTTATTATAAAGAAAAGAATAAATTAACCAGTAAACTCCTATATAAACCCTGCATTTTCATGCCAAACAAAACAGTAGAGTACCATTTCTTTTCTTTTGAACTTTCATAGCTTTAGCCATGGTGAGAAAGAGTAGAGGTCGCCAAAAGGTGGAGATGGTGAAAATGTCGAAGGAAAGCAATCTTCAAGTTACCTTTTCAAAACGCCGGTCCGGACTTTTCAAAAAGGCTAGCGAGCTTTCTACTCTGTGTGGTGCCGAGATTGCTATCATCGTCTTTTCTCCGGGAAATAAGGTTTTTTCCTTTGGCCACCCTGGTGTTGAGGCGGTCATTGATCGTTACATGACCAGAAACCCACCTCAAAACTCAGGTACCATGCAGCTTATTGAAGCTCATCGCAATGCCACTGTCTGTGAACTGAATATGCAGCTCACCCAGGTACGTACGAGTCAAGCTCCACAGATTTGTGTGTGAACATTCAATCGGAACCATCCAATGTCTTTACAAGTGATAAAGTAGTTTAAAAATACTATATATTTCATCAATATTTTTGCATCAGGTGATAAACCAATCTGAGATAGAGAAAAAGCGAGGAGAAGAGCTTAGCCAAATGAGGAAGACTGGCCAAAGTCAGTGCTGGTGGGAATCTCCCATCGAAGAACTTACTTTGCCTCAAATGGAGCAGTTGAAGGTATCTCTAGAGGGCCTAAAGAAGAATGTGACGAAGCAAGCTCAAGAACTTCTGATCGGAAATTCAGGTCCCCCACAGTTCTTTGCTTCAAGTTCCAGTGGGGTTTTTTCCCCTTATGATCGAAAAGCAGGTGGTTTCAATACAAACATGGTGTTGCCACAGTATGATTATAATAATCTTGGATATGGACGTGGATTCTTTTGACTTGGAGCTCTGAAAGTCTGGATAGGTACTGAACAGGTGTAATCCACAGCAGTTTTTTGCTGTGCTCGTCATCCTGTGCAGATTCTTCGCGTCTTTTTATTGCCAGAACTCCAAATCTGGTTGTATTTGATGATCTATGTGTCTGATGAATGGGGTGCGCGTAGGCAATAATATGCTCACGCTGTTACTATAAATTTGTTGTCTGCCAAATTTCCTTAACTCCTCATTTAATAAGCGAGGAGGACAATTTCCTAGCTGTTTGTTAATGCCACTTTCTATAATTTATTGATATCATCGTTAACTTCTCATCTTGTCTGATGCTATGAGATAAATCGAATCTACCTGACGATTTCTTGAGATATGATGCAATAAATCCAGTTTGCTGTAAAGGAGAGTCCTCGTCACCAAATTTGTATCAGATTTTAACTGATAAACACGATTGCTTTCTTAAAAAGAAATGGTCTATAAATATTCTTAAAAGAACTTGTGCAATTACTAAGATAATGTCCTGTTGTTGATGCTGATGAGATATATGAAAAAGATACAGCTATAACAATAACTAAAGATAGAGAAAACTTAAAGAGAAAAATTGATTTTATATATTATTTATAATTAAAAAAAAAATCGGGCAATATTATTAGCTGGATCTCCTTGCCACTAATATAATTAATGAAGCCCCTTTATAATTAGGACTCTAATGTTTTTTTGGGTTTAATTAGCATTCAGGAAATAAGAAACAAGAAAAATTAAATAATAAGTAGAGGTCTTTATATCATTTTTTCTAATTAACTCTTTAAAAATATACAAAATTTCATTTTTTTCCAAGCCATTTTGATTTGAGAAATTTATTTGGATGTTATTTTGTGTGGGTTTGGAGTATATACCTTAATGATTGAGTTAGAAGCACCATTTATTTGTTCTAATGATGCTTGGATAGAAGTAACCTCCATATCTAATTAATTAGATACCATGATTATCTGAAGTGACATTTTAAGGTAGAAATTGATTGTGATTGGTAACTGTTGTTGACATGGAGTTGCAGATGTCAAATGTTTCTTCATGGCTACCCAAAATATATTTATATTTAATTCCTTAGTGGTAAATATAAAATCAAAGCATAAGATTGCATAACCTCCAAATAAAAGAGACTTATAATATGATGAAATGCTAAATTAAGACACTCAAATGACATTTATTAGGCCGAGAAGAATTTGGAGGGAATCTTTAGCCTATAAATAGCCCTAGTGAGTTTCCCCTCCAAGCATTCTCCTACACTTCCAGCCCAAGTATTTTTGTGTTACAGATTTGTTTTCTTTGACGTGTTCATATTCTCGCAATGGTGAACAGAAAGCCAAGCATGGGTCGCCAGAAGATTAAGATTGAAAAAATACCAAAGAAAAATCACCTGCAGGTCACCTTCTCTAAAAGACGTGCTGGTCTTTTCAAGAAGGCCAGTGAGCTTTGCACTCTCTGCGGGGTTGAGATAGCAATTGTAGTTTTCTCCCCGGCTCAGAAGGCCTTTTCATTCGGCCACCCTGATGTTGATTCTATCATGGATCGGTTTCTCGCACGAAACCCGCCTCCCCAAAGTTCCGGCACCCACCAGCTCATCGAAGCGCATCGAAATGCTAACGTTCGTGAGCATAATATGCAGTTAACTCAGATTCTTAATCAGCTGGAGGCTGAAAAACGGCATTCAGAAACACTCAACCAAATGAGAAAGAATAGTAGAAGCCAGTGCTGGTGGGAAGCTCCTATTGAAGAGCTAGGGTTGCAGGAACTAGAACAGTTGAGGGGTGCTTTGGAGGAGTTAAAGAAGAGGGTAACAAAACAAAAAAACAAAATCTTGATCGAGTCCTCTAACTCTCTGCCATTTTTGCCAGTAAATGGTACAGGACAGATCGGAAATTTCGAGACAAAACCTGAGATTAGTGCTGCCCCTGCTCCTCCTCATGCCAACAATTTTGGTAATTATGGGCATGGGATTTTCTAAGCTTTCCGATTCCTTTTCACACTAGCACCTCACTAGTACATTATCGGTCGCTGATTGCCTTGTTTATCATCAGTTTTGTTCCTAGACAATAACATTCGGAGTGGAGAACCAGAATATGGATCACTCGAGTTCCATAATCATAGTCTTTGAGTCCATATATATGGATGAATAATGACTTGGAATATATTCCCGTGAGGTATTCAGAAACAGATTTTTTACACGATCCTTTTTAATCAAGTAACTCAAGAAAATTTCATGTGATGGGTCGTCGAAGATCATGCTTTCTCGTGTTTGAGAGATTTGTCCTGTCACTTTATTTATCACAGAGTTTTTTCGATATGAACTTTTATTAAAACGATAAAAAACAAAAACCATCCTTAAACTTTGCGTTGTCTTTCTTATTTTGCCTTCAAATCCCAGCAACGAACGACACAAATATGTGCGTGTAGTATTCCAGACAAAGCAATACAGTAAATTTCATATCTGATAACATTTAGTATGATAAGATTCTCTAACCTCCAAATCATGGATTGATGACATTGATCACAGCATATTATATAGAACTGGGAAACCGAAGGGAGTGAAATTGGCCAGGTAAATTGACTTTAAAAGGCTTTGATTCGATGAACGTCCCATATCTTCCTTACCAGTTCTAAGAATATCTCATCTTTAGGACAGGGTAACAGGTTATAAAACATCATTCAACATCCTCAAAACACTGCCCCCTTGCTGACTACAAAACAAAAACAAATTATGCGAAAAGGAGACTTGGTTCAATCACATGACAGCACAAAAACTCATCATTCATCACCAAGAAAAACTTTACGGGGCCCCGGTCCCATCTTCTTTCAGACGAATTTATATTGGTGTTGCTGTACAGCTTCATCAGAGAGAGAGAAGCCTGTGCGTTGAATACCTGTGAATAGCTAGAACATGCAGCATGGAGAGATATGATCAGATCTTTCCTGGCCTTGACATAGCAAAAACCCCACCATCAGAAATTAATTTCAGAACTGACAAATAATCTACTCTGCATTCCAACATCGATTAACTTATTCTTTCTTAAAAAACACGTTCGTAAAGCCTTGTAAATAGAAATACGTCTATGATAATGAAAAAGGTTTTACAAGATATGATTTTCTCATTAATTATAAAAAAAAATTGTTATTTTTTAGGGGGTCAAGCAGTTGTGCCCGTTTGGCATTACGATCTCATTGGTTTTTGGTCGAAATTTGAAAAAAAAAAATTTCATTTTAAAGACTGGTAGTTTTGTGTTTTTAGATTATTTTGATGTGATGATTTCAAAAATGATTTTTAAAAAATAAAAAAAATATTATTTTAATGTATTTCGACATGATAAACACTTTAAAAAGCTACCGCAATTACACTTCCAAACAGGACCAACCAAGCCTGACCCAGCAATCTCTGCATTACAGATCAAGACATCAAAAAAAGATCCACTCGTGAAAGAAAAGAAACTGCAAGGCACTAGGAAAACAACAAATTTTAATTGATCATGCGTTGTCGTTTTATCATTGTCGATGATGACATTTGTGCCTTTTATTTTATTTTTAACATTGTATATTAAGTAGTAGTAATAATTTTAAATAAATAAATAAATAATAGCTGGCTTTCGTTTAGCGGCACCGGAAACAGAGTTTTAGCGACAAACGGACATAAGCAATGAACCGGTGGATCGCTACATGGACCAATTATAAAGGAGGTATTTTTTCTATTTTTTTGACGTCATAAAGATTTTTTTGAAAAAAGATATTAGTTTTAAACAAAAAAATATTTTAAAACTGGGAGAAATATAATTTGAGATGCAGTTACAAATGGCCCACCTTGCGACGAATGATCATCGACCAGGCTTTTATAAACAAAAAAATCTTGCCACGTCAAGGAATAACACTCATGTTTCTTTGAATCTTAAGCTATGAAAAGTTGCCAATAATTTTGTATTCATCATTCCCTCTCTCTCTCTCTCCTCAAGTCTCAACCACCGCTTTCACAGAGTGGTGGCATCTTTTGGCCAAGTTAAGGAAAGGTAAGAACAATAAGCTTCAAAAGAATTGCACGTGTGATGCGATCCACAAGATTTAATGTCCCTACAAACAAGAACAGATTACAAAAAGAGAGAGAGAGGGGCTGCCCAGAACCAGAAGCCACCAAAAATCAGGCCACGTGATTAGCGGAGAGAAGGAGGTTAGTGGGTCCCGTTAGGGATGGGTAGGGTAAGGGTCAAACGACCGTCCAGCCCCAGTCTTGAGTGGCCAGCTGTGCTCCAGTTCTGATCCGACACGTCGGTTCTGCATGTTGATGATAAGAGAAAAACAAGAAGAAAGAAACTTGCCCGGCCTCCTTCATGGTCACATCTGCTGTAACAACTAACAACACCTGTACTGCATTATTATACAAGAATATTAATTTAATTAAATTAAAATAGCTCCGGTATTTACTGTAGCGCAATTACTGCTTTTGTTGATGGCTATTTGGATTGTAGCAATGAATAAGCACCAACCCCAGCATATCTAATCTCTTCTTCTTCCTTTTCAATTCTGATTTTTTTATATGTTTTGTTTTAAATACCTTTTAAGTTTGAATTTTTTTAAATAATTATTATTTATTATAATCACATATGTATGATTTATTTTTATTTTTATATAGACTATATTTATTTTTAAAAATCAAAATATTTATTTTTATAATATTCTTAATATGTGCAGCCTTGCATATATATTAATTTTAATAGAAAAGTTTATTGAACAGAACAGTGATATTGTTTTATTTATTTTTCGATTTTTTTTTATCTTTGATAATTTTTTTTCTTACACAGTGATATATGATTTATTAACTTAGAAGTGCGCATGAGTTTTTAAATTTACATTCAAAGATTTTTTTATGCGAGGAAAAAAATGTTTAAAAAATATTTTTGATATTAATATATGAAAATAATTTATAAACACTAAAAAAAATTCATTTTTTTTTCAAAAATGATTTTGAAATGAAATGTGAAACATGATTTTAATCCGATGATCTCATGAATGCTAGAAAGTTATCTCATTTATCATATTAAAAAATAAAGCGTTTTCTTGAATTTATAAACAAAATATCCTGAGTTATTATTGTTTTATTAAATGGAGTTAGACATAGGTGACTTTTTCCGGTCATAATGTCTTATATAAATAGTTTTTTATATATAATTATTAAAAATAGGGTTGTTTTAGAAAAAAATATTGTTTATTTTTCAAAATCAGGCATGAAAAGATGTCTTGAAAAACAAGTGAAAGCATGTTACAATCAATCAAAAAAAGATGTCCAGTATAGGAGCCTAGCTGTACCAGTACCCGTTTTAAAAAATATACAATATCCTATATTACTCGAGTTTTAAAAAACTTGCAAGTTTTTCTGACGTGTTTTATTAAAAAAATAATATTAATAAATTAATAATTATTCATACTATTAAATAATAATATATATATAAAATATTGTGTCTGTTCAACTTGTTTCATAGCAGGATTAATGATAATCGTTTTTGTAAAATTAAAGGATAAATAAATAGATATTTAATCTCGTTGCATATTTCTTTTTTAATATTTTGAAGATTATTTTTTATTAACAATAATATATAATTTTTATTTTTATAAAAATATCATGAATTTGTTTTTATACACGGAGCATAAAAAGTTTTAAAAAACAAAGTCATGGATTGAAATTGAGATTTCAAAAATCAAAGGGATAAAAAAATAGAAATTGAAAGGTATAGAAAATACATTAAACTATTTTCATAAAATTCAAGGTTGCTGCTTGTTTTTTTTAGTATGTCCTGTTTACTTTAGTTTTCTATTTATTAATTTCAACTCTATTTATAATTTAATTTAATTTATCTTCAATTCAAATTTTAAAAAATAAATTAAAAACATTTAGAGTTTTATCTGATTCAAAGACAGATAAACAATATTTTCCATCATGAAGTGTAACCATGCACAAGCTTTCAGATACAGATCTGGTTTGAATTTCCGTGTCAATTGATGATCCACGTCTCTCTATTATTTTTCATATATTTAATGTGTTGAAGCCCAAAATTCTGTTCGTGTAAAAGAGGAAGAGGAAAAACGACAAGGAAAAGGAATTAGTTTGGCATTTGACAGGGATGCGCTTTGCTGGCATCTAACAGCTAAGCGTACGTGCGTAGTGTGTGACAGCTCACCCCACCCAGCGAGTCGCCCCACACGTGCCCGATGCTTATTTCTATCCCTGCGGGAAAATAAATACAACAATTCAAAGAGTAGAGTGATTAAATTCCTTTTTTGCCCCCCCCTTTCTTTTATGGTATCATGTTTTTAAAATAAAACTTTGTTAATTAATTTTTTAAAAACTGTTATAGGAAGTTAAAAAATATAAAAATAGAAAAAAAATACTATCTTGAATTTATTAAAACAAAAAAAGGTGATGTGAACTGTGAAACATAGATAAGTCACAGACGTGATGGAAGGGGAATTGTTAATAGATCATAACCTCCACAAAAAGTAAGAAATTCCTGATAGTTGACCAGTCCAAAATGAAAAAAAAAGGTTGTTTATAAAATAAAAATAAAAAAGCTACTAGACATAGCATTGCTATTATTTCCATTTCAATCTTGATGAGCATGACTGATTTTTTTTTTTGTTTGTTTTATCTGAATGTTTTTTTAATGTATTTTATTATTTTTAAATTATTATAACATTTAAAAAAAAAACTATTCACAATTTCACTGTGACGAGGTCTCATAAATGACTTATTAAAACATTCAGAACGAGGTTTTAAGAATATAGAAACATGACGCATAAAATAGATAAGATAACAAATTGATCCCTGTACTATTTGAATTGTTTTAATTAGAGTCTTATACACTTTTCGTATTTGATTGGGTCCTTTTATTGGGATATCATATACATTAGTAACATAACAGGTGTCATGAATTAAGGAAGACAGCATGACACATAGCTCACAAACTAACTGTGTTATAATGGAGGGACGATGATAAAACAAAGTGAAACGCAGAGGGACTCAATCAGTATAAAACAATTCAAAGCAATTTAAAAAGGCAACAAAAAAAGGAAAAACCTCATGTAAACATATTGCACGTGGATTAAATTCATTTAACACGTTCTCATTACGATGCCATAAAACATAAATATTAATTAACTATTTAAATCTTCAGCGAATATTTAGAAATGTGGTATTTTTTATTTAAAAATAATATTTTTTTATTCAAAAATACATAAAACACTCTCTAAATCAATTAACTATAGATTTTTTTTATACACTTTTATTCTAATTAATAGAATGCAAATCAAAAGTTTCTTAGAACAATTTGAGATATTATTATAATATTATTTTATTCGATGATATTATTATTTTTTAAATAAAAAATATTATTTTACTTTACTTTTAAATGATTTTTTTTAAAAACAACAGCTAATATACTATCAAACATGGCGATGAAATATCATTTCCATAATATTTTTTTTGTCTGTTATTTCTATTTAATATCGTGTTTTAAAAGTGTTTTTAAATTATTTTTTTATTTTAAAATAATTATTTTTAAAATTTTTAGATTATGTTCATGTAATAATATTAAAAAATACTTTTTTAATATATTTATAATAAAAAAAATATTTTCAAAAATAATCTAAGCTATAATTGCAAAACAGTAAAAAACAATCACCTGTTACTGTAAGGCCTTGCCCGAGAAACCAAAGAGCTAACAGCTGTGTTCTGAGCTTGACCTCATCATGTCATTCCCTCTATCCCAAGAAACACAGGCAAACATTACAATTTACAGCCTGTTTCCTTCACATCTCTCTCTCGAGTCGGCAACGCTTATATATCTCCCTCCCAATTACCCATAACCTCTCGGCTTCTCTTTCAGGCAGCAAGTAAAGCCACCAACTCCAAAACCACTTCACTTGAAGTTTCCAGGGACCATTAATCCTTCAAAAGAGTAATGGATCCGTGCCCTTTTCAACGGATTCTTGTTGGTAACTTAGCACTCAGGTTTCCTGTCTCTTCAAAACCCTCCTTGTTAAGCCTGCAATGTTTTTGCAAGATCAAGCTCAAGAATTTCCCTACTCAAAAAGCTATGATCCCTTTAGTGACCAGTCAAAACCGAAACCAAAACCCAGAAATCAATTCTCTATCGAATTCCTTAGCTGCGTGTTATAGTCTTGACAAGGAAAAAATTGATAATTTTTTGTCCTGCAAGAAACCCAATAGTTTGGAGATTGAGGTATACAGTAGAGACAACGGGGCTACTTGTGGATTGAAAGATGGGAAATTGTTGGGGAAGGTGACTGTGCCTTTGGACCTGAGAAAGGCAGAGTCTAGGCCTTGTGTTATGCATAATGGATGGATTGATATTGGAGAAAACAAGAAAGTAGAATCTACGCAGTTTTATCTGTGTGTTAGAGTTGAGCCTGATCCAAGATATGTGTTTCAGTTTGGTGGGGATCCTGAGTGTAGTCCTCAGGTTTTTCAAGTGCAAGGGAGTGCTAGGCAGGCCGTTTTCACTTGCAAGTTCAGTTTGAGGAATCCAGGGGATCGTAATTTGGTTTCTATGTGAGTTTTCTAATTTATCATTGTTTTCTCTCCATTTGTTATCGATCTGTTCCGGTGTTTGGCTGATGAGAAAGTAACTAACGAAAAAAGGTTGCTTCCCCCCCCCCCCCCCCAAAGTAGAAGACTTGGCATAAACTGAATGAAAGGATTTAGTGTGTGGTCAAATATGCAAATATGGTCGTAGAAAACCAGAAATCCTTTGTATTTTTTCGAATCCCAAAAACTTTGTGTAGGCATTAACTATGCTAGCAAAAGCTGTTTCGTTCTGTTTGTTTTGATGCGGATTGCAAACTGTAAGTGGTTATCTAAAGAGAAATTTCTCTCTTTGACCCACCCACTAAAAAAAGTTGAATTTCTAGAATTTGGACATTGACCTTGTTACATTAATCAGTATTGTTTATCCTGTTAATTATCATTCTTCTTGTTTATATGTTTATAAGTCGTTACTGATTTTGCTACATTGTTATTACGCAGGCCATCAATGACAGAACCAACTCCATCAAGAAATTGGATACCCTCTCTTGGAGCCGATAAACATCCACCAGCAAAAGAACGAAAGGGATGGTCAATCACAATCCATGACCTATCTGGATCGCCTGTTGCAATGGCATCAATGGTGACACCATTTGTACCAACCCCAGGTTCGGACCATGTTAGCCAGTCCAATCCCGGGGCATGGCTAATTCTTCGCCCATCACACGGTATTTGGAAGCCATGGGGCCGTCTGGAGTCTTGGCGTGAACGCAGTGCCAGTGCTTTAGGATACCGATTTGAATTGCTACATGATTCTGTTTCAGCCTCCCCTTCCACCACAACACTAGTCAACTCAGTTATTAAAGCTAAAAATGGAGGGAAATTCACGATCGACATGACAAATAGTGTTAGCACCCCGGCGAGCAGTCCACATTCTAGCTGCGATTTTGGTTCCGGATCTGGGTCTGGATCGTGGTCCGGATCCGAGTTTAGTCTTGGGATGCTGTCCCCGTTTGTGCACAAAGGTTTCGTAATGCAATCAAGTGTCAACAATGGAAACGGTCCGTGCAACAAGCCAGAGGTGGAGATTGGGGTGCAGCACGTGAATTGTACAGAGGACGCGGCAGCCTTTGTGGCATTAGCAGCAGCTGTGGATCTAAGTGTGGATGCTTGTAAATCCTTTACTCACAAGCTAAGGAAAGAGTTGAGACAGAGTCAGAGTTTTGTCGTTTGATGTTTTGTGTGGAGAAGATTGATTTGTAGTTAGATGAGATGGTTAGGTATTGGATTCTTTTTGCTAACAGCAGTTTTTTAGCTGGATGTTATGCATTATTATTCTTTTGTACAGTGAGGAATGACTAGGCATGGCTCTATTCTTTTATTTTTATTTTCTTGTGCTATGTGCCTTTTATCGTTTAGTATATAGTTTATTATGGGGTGTATCATGAGACTTTGGTATGGGAATCCAATGTTGGTGGGCATAACGAAGCAACCCGCTTGCACCAGCCAGCATGAGGCGGCAGTGATTCGAATTCCAGTTGTTTTTCTTTTTTCCGGTGGTCATTTACTAGAAATCTAGAATATTTGTGACCCAACCTGGTTGTGGATGTTGAGAATAATTTACAATAGAGAAAGAAACAAGATTTTCATTATTATTTTTTGCTAGTTTAAGAATATCCTTTTCAAGTAAAATAAATAAATAAATAAATCCCGAAGTCTAATTTCTGAATTTCACACATACCAAATATATAAATTCCTTCCATGTTTAGAAACTGTGGATGACGAGTATGGCGTCCAGATACCGAATTTTCTTTCCCGTAAGATGGTCAAAAAGCTAGTTGAAGTTAGCTGGACTCCGGAGACGTCAACACCATCAACGCTGTCCCTTTGATGGTTTACCATTAAAAATAGAAACCCATCGGAAAAGTCAACTCGGTTCCTTAGAAAGCCTGCTCTATTTATTCAGTTTCCTTAGATTTTGCTTGCGTATGCTGGGAAAGTAAGAAAATGCATTGCACAGCATAGGAGTTTGTCAATGCTCTGAAAATACATTAAGCGTCCTGCTTAAAAAAGGAGAAATGGTTGGTGGATGATTGAGTAAAAAAGATTAAAAGAGTTCCCTTCTAAAAGTTGCATATTTGTTTAACCCCCTTCACCGTGAACTTTAAAGTTTAAGGCCTGGCCATCTTACTGTTTGCATAGACAATAACAGCTGCCCGTCAGCTTAAAGGAAAGGAACAGATAATTGAGGTAGAAAGTCCTTCAGAATAAAACAAACTTTCACTAGAACAGTCTGATTTTGGTCCCAACTCAAATCTCCAAACCATTCACATTAAAAAGAAAGAAAAAGGAAAAAAAAAAAGCATAACAACAAAAGCTGATATAAATTATACAATTAAACCCACCAGCGATTGCAACCTGACTATATTTTACTGTTGCTTGGAAATTAAAAGCTGTACTCTCTACACACTGATAAATATTTCATGGCCAACTGGAAACATACTAGAACATTTCATGCGTGCATCGAAACAGAGTGAAAAGGTAACTAAAACTTTACATCACTCACATGCACAAGAGCATTTGGTAAGAATCTCATTCTTCTGCAGCATTTCCACTATTAAACCCTCCTGTACCAGTCTCTGGGAGTGTAGCTAGATCTATCAGAGCCTCTCTCTCATCTTGGCCAATTGAAGAATCAATAGGGTCGTGCACGATTGCATCTTCAGTCACGTTCATATTAGAAGAATTGGTGTTTTCATCTGTTCTACCTGGTTTATTTCTGGTGTCTGACCTCTCATCACGAGTAGCTTCTGTAGACTCATTTGTTCTGGAAGACAACCCAGAGTTCACATCTTCTGCAGCTGTTAATTCAGGCTTAATGATCTCATTTGATAAACCAGACTCCAAATTACTAGAAGAGTTTGATGAGTCAATGCTATTGTAAACCATGCCATTATTAACCTGCTCCGACTGAGTGGCTTGCAGGTTGGATACATCTCCAGTAACTCGACCATCAATCGTTGCATTTCGAATTTGATCTGACTCTGAGACATTCAATGTTCCATTCTGCTGGGATGAACCAGAAACTTCAAGGTTTGCACCAGCCTGGTTGTCGCCTGCTTCTGAACTCACTTCCATTGATTTATTGCTTGGTACTAGTTGATCATGTGACAGCACCGTAACCGTTGTGTTGTTAGGTGACTCACCCTCAGACTTGGTCAGAGTGATCTCATCATTTTGCTTTTCAACAGCTGTTACATTCAAAGGATGGCCATTTTCAGCTAGTTCCAGCTGAGATATTGAGTTGTTTTTATCCTCATTAACATCCAAGGGGTTACCAATAATGGAATACTTTACTTGTTGCAAATCATTTGCTGCCAAGTTCTCATTTGACTTCTCCAAACCTTCTTTCTCTGGCTCAGTGCTTATAATTTGGCCGTCATGGGTCACTGCACTGGAAGCATCGTCTGCCTTGTAAGGTTCCTCTCGGGCCTCGTGGGAGCTATCTTCTCCATCATGATCCTGATCTTCTGATTGAGTTTCATTGTCTGTTTGAACTTCCCTGTCCTCGTCTTCATTACCTTGATTTTCCTTTTCCTCACCTTCATTACCTTGATTTTCCTTTTCCTCACCTTCATTATCTTCACCTTCACTACCTTGACTTTCTGTTTCCTCACCTTCATCCTCTCTCTCTTTCTCTTCATCCATAAATTCCTCATCACGGTCAGCTTCTCCTTCTATTTTCTCTTGATCACGTTCATCTACTTCATCATCCCCACCTTGTCTGCCCTTGTCTTTGGTTTCTTCACTCTCTGCTTCTTCATTTTGCTCCTCTTCTTCATGCCTGATTTCTTCTTCTCTTTCTTTGTCTAAATGATCAGTTCCTTCTCCTTCTCTCTCTTCCTCTTCATGAATATGTTCTTCTCTTTCCACCTCTTCATCCTTAAATCCCCCCTCTTCTTCTTCTTCATGCTTGGTACCTTCTTCTTTCTCTTTTTCATGCCCCTTTTCTTCCTTCTTATTTACTTCCTCGTCTACTACAGTGTCTTCTTCCTCGGGTTTCTCACTCCTAGTTTTGTCATGCAAATCAGGATGGAGGTCTTTCCTCCCAAGTTTTGGAAGATCATTATGGTGTTGTGCATTGAGAGAGAGAGTTGTATCTTTCTCATCAAGCTCCTTCTTCTTGTCATGGGAGTGCTTGACTTGGTAGATCAACCAGAAGCAGACACCAAGCAGCAAACAAATCTGAAGACCATGTTTCAACTTAGTGCCTTTGGATCTGGGGTTTCTACGTGGTGACCGCTTGATCATGATCCACTCCAATTCACAGCTTTAATGTCCTCCCTGTACATATAGGGTGTCAGAAACCAGCCACAATCCAATACTTTACCAATTAGATAACAATAAGAAATTAATCTACCGATGCTATTGCTGCTAGTTTTGTTTTTTGCAACTCTCGATTAAATATACTTATATTGAAGTTTTGACCTACTTTAATTTGAACTCTCAATCAATCAAATCTTCAAAACCCAAAGAAAATCATCTGTAAGAGCTACTTTACTCTGTTTTAATCTACTATTAATGTTAGAAGAAGGAAAAAAACTATAGGAGAAAAGAAACAAAATTCACAATTCTTTGCTCAGTCAACCATTTACCATGACAAGACCAGAAAAGTTAAGACACGTGCTAAGGTGAGCCTATTCCCCTGGTTCAACATCCATTTTTATAGATTCTTCAACCAGACACAAAAAAGTGGAAAACTCTATTGATGGGCACCATTTTCAAGTTCGCCTAGTCACTAAACTACTTCAGATGTCAAAGACAATCTGAAAACCAATGCTCCGTAACAAGCAGCCAAGCAACCTCTCTTCATTTTCCATCTCTAAAACATTAAAATACTCGAAACCAGCAATCCAATTCATTTCAAATTAACCAAAGCTAACGCTTGATAGTTTGTTCATGATTTGAATCATAGGCCGATTATTCATAAAAACAAGTTGTCATAACACAGATATCTTTACTTCACTACTGATTTATTCACTTAAATGCACCCTAACCAAAGCCAAACTAATTTCAACAAGCGAAAGCCCTTAGAGAACCCTAACCAGAAAAATGAAATCCACAAACAAAGTCAGCACCTAATCCCTTCGACATGCAAAACCCACTCCGAACCCACAAAATCAACAAAAATCTAGTCCATTGACATTCACACTGAAATCCCATCTTCCAAAAACACTAAACGTTTACAAATGCAAAAAAAATTCTGCAAAATTACAAACAAAAACAGTGCAAAGATACTTGCAACTGAAGTACTAGCGATTAAAAATTAAATAACATAAAAAGGGAGGGTTAAAGCTAAGCAATGAAGTACCTGGAAATGGTGACTATGATCAAGAGAGTTATGGGTGGTGTGGATTAACTGCTCTCAATGAAAAGGTATAAATGCTATGAGGTTTGCTACGTCTCTTCCCTTTCACTGATACTCTATTTCAGCTTATTTAGATTTATATATATCGATTATTTTTTATTTAGTAATATATTAAAATAATATTTTTTATTTTTAATATTTCCGTACCAAAGCAATTAAAAATACATAAATAATTAATTTCAATTAAAAGAATAAAAAATAAAACTCAAAAATTCATTAACACTACTTTATTTTTCTAATCCCCGATCGTTAACGGTAAGGTGCAGATGGGATCTAATTACTAGGTGATCGTGTGGTGAGGGTCAAGTACATTTGGCCCTATATTTTAAAAAATGTTCTACTGGAGGACTGTTTTTTTTTACTTTTCTATTTCAACCTCATAAAATTTTCAAAATATTTCTATTTTACCCTGATCAAAATTTATAGAGGGGCCCCTTAACTATATTTTTTAGAATTTCCTTATAGACTTTCATGGATTTTGTATAGAGTAATCGCATGTAGTTCTCAAGAGGCGTGACGTGATAGAAGAGAGTTTGTGATTTACACAACACGTCTTGATTTCGAGTCAGGACTTATATTTTTTTATAAGAGTTTGGAACAACTAAAATTTTACTCATTCACATGGACCCACAGAGTGCACTTCTCGGGAGGTGGAGTTTCCTCGCATTAACAGAAAAAGATATCACTTGTAGGAATGAGAAAAAAATTGAGTTGTTCTGAATAACCAAAGCAGATTGAACTATAAACTATTTTTTTAAAGTACCTTGGGTCAATATTATTAAAAATGATCATAATTTATCATCATTTTATTTATATATCTTATTTAGTTTGAAAATTTTAAAAACAATAAAAGTTTAATATACAAATAAAAAATAAGTGAACTTCAAGTTGAATAATTTTATTCAATAATTCGATATTTTTCAAAATTCCGATAAGGGTTTTATGTTTTCTCAAAAACCTACCAGAATTATAAAAGAAGAGGAAAAAATGAAATACTGCTGTTTAATATTTTAATTCCTCTGTTCATTGTCTTTGTATGTGCTCTACTTGACCTTTCCTATATAGATAAAAGAAACTAGCAGGAGGGCATAATTAGATGAGTTTGGAAACTTGAGAGCTGATATTGAGAAATTAAAAACATATAGGATCGAAGTGAAACATGAGTGAAACTATAGGAACCGAAACACACTTTAAAATTGAAAGCAACGAAAGTAACGGAGACCTTGTGATTCACGGGTAGGAAACTCCGCTTGGGGCAGAAAAAACTCCGTCCGCTAAATTTTATTGACAGCTTATAACAGCTTTTATATTTAAAATAAAATAATAAATTACATAATTCAATTTAAAGTACCTATAAAAAAAAAAAATTAATAATCTTGACTATTTCTTGTAAATCATTTTTTTTTATTACAAAAACCTTGTATTTACCAGTTTCTAAATACTATTCTTGTAGTATTTTTATCACCTTTTTGCCAATTTTTACAGCCCATGAGCTTCATTTCTTCAAATAAAATAAATAAATTCATCCAGCAACCAAATCTTATCATATATATTTATATGCGACAGATCTACTATCTAGTGTTTATTGCCAGCGTATCCCCTTTCTTTGTACACATGACCTATCATAATATTTATATTTGAATACAGCTGAGGCAATATCAACCTAAGTTCTGAAATCGTGTTACTAAAATTGTGATCTGTATAATAATTTTCAAATTTGAGTTAGAATGTATATTTCTTGTAAAAATTTAGGACAATAGGATTTTACTCGGTCACTTAAACTTTTCTGAAAGATAAGAACACATAGAAAAATATAGCAAAAGATAAATATTATGATACAACAAGAGTCCAGTTTTTTCAAGCATTCAGCAGCTTCGACACTTGTAGTATTCCAAGACACAGAGCTCGAATACAACAAGAAGATCATACCAGTGATGATCAGCGAACAAACAAGATTTAGACAAAATTGGCCAAATCGAATCATTGTAATTCTTTTCTTTTCTTGATTTTCTTGTGTGCTAGTTTTGTTTTGGTTGCATTATGTTAATATATATGAACCTAATCTCAGATTTGAGAATTCTTCTCAGGAAGAAGTTTAAATTACAGAACAAAATATGTCTAGAGCGGGCATTCTTTGTAGCTCATAGCCTGAATTGGAAAAGACCAAAGGCCCGAAACTTTCAGTACAGAGATGACTTCTCCGGAATTCCTTTTATCATCAGATAATAAGAATGAGTTTTCGAAGAATAGGACCAGTCTATAGCAGGAATATGCTTCCTGAAAGTATTCAGTTTTAGGATAAAGCTTCGGGGCATCAACAACAAAACGCATTTCATCGGTATCTGGATTCAATTTCTCATACTGCCATCACAAACTGCAAAGGTGTAGAGCTTGGTCAATGCGCTTAAAATAGTTCCATAAGTTAAAAGCTTTCCCTGTAATATAAAGAACTCATAATTTCGCGAGAAGTATTTCCCTGCTAGCTGCCATTATATATTCCAGAAAGACTTGAAGTACAGTTCTAGATTCTGTCCCATTCTTGCACATCCATTTAATGTCTGGAGGAAAAACTTGGTTTACACAAGGCAAAGAGACAATACCTGATGATGTCCTATCACAGGTATTCCTGGAAAGATAGAAACACAGAATCTAGCTTATTTCAACGACGAAAGATATTCCTGCTAGCTGTGTGCCTTGAAAATCTTGTTATAGTAGCAGTGGGCCAGACCCAATTTGGAGAATTACTTTCCTTTCCAAAGTAGTCATTGGGCATCATAGAAAAGAAAGTGTTAAAATTGATGGTGAAATATAGAACATGACCGATCATGTTTCCCTGGCGAATTTGGAGGAGAGTCTTGTATTGCAGGATTCTTGGACTTTTGAATCAGTCTTTTATGATTGAACAACCATTGGCTAAAGCAAACAATTTTTGTTACTGTTAGGTACTCCCTCTGCCCCTGTACTTGTAGGATGCTAATTTTTCAGTAAGAAAAAATTAATTAGTGCGCAGGGAATGATTTGTAGTTCGTTTAAAGCCACAGTCAGCTGAATGATAAAGCATCCTGTTTATTATTACAAAATGTTCTCTTTGCAGGAAGATTAGAAGAAGGCAGCCATTGATGTTCTTTACTTTAGTTAAGCTTTGTGTCGAAGATACTCCATGTCCTTATCCTAAGAAATTGTAATAATCAGAATGATTACACCATGTATTAGAAACTAGAAAGAGAGGCAACTCATTTATGCTGCCTGTTCCCAGCTAATACATTATTTATCCGAATAAACTACACGATGCCTTTCTCTGCGTAAACGTAATTTGGAGGGTTCGGCAAAAAACAATTTAATCATCTCTTGTAAAAGCAAATTAAGAAGAGAAAACCGATGAGCTAGGCCAACTTGGGGATAATTTGGAGGGCAGGGATGCCTGAATTGAAAGTATGAAATAACCTCCATACTTACATATATAGCCCTAAGATTGGAGGGAAAGAATAAAAAGGAGTCCTTCAATGAGTTGGAAGGGAAGGTTTAAACACCAAGCTATCCTAAAATAATAGCCCCAGAGAAAAGAAAGCAGCTCCAGTCTATCTAGTTTTTTCACTTTCCGAAGCATTCTGCTAACCTACCCGAAAAAAAGGCTCCTGATTGAGAAAACCTGAGGTATGCCCAAAGATAGGTATCCTTTATCATGAAAAAATGATGAGTCTGTCACCACATCTGTTAGAGGTAAACATATATTATACATAACATAATTATTTGCTTATAACATTGCCGAGACACCTCTTTCACTCAAATGCTGGAACTCCCAACGGATGGACCTTTCCTGATATATTCTGTCATGAGGCATTCATGAAGTCATATGATTCGTTGGACCTGAAAATGAATGATTCCCTTGTAATAAACTGGAAATCTGAAGTCATTTGTGGAGCTTTAATCGATCTGATTACATTTTTCTGATAGATATCTAACTAGCTCTATAGGTTATATCCAATAAGATGCTAACAATATGAAATTCTTTTGCTTCTCCCTGAAGATATTCTTTCTTAAGCAACAACCTTATTACTTCCTATTCATTTCATTCTCATGCAATACCTATATATAGCATATCAAGCATTTCCCTGTTACACTACATTTCCTCTTCCTGTCATTTTCGCCAAAACAATGTCCACTACTTTCAAATTCGCAGTCTTCATCGGACTTCTCATCACAAATGCTTTCCAGGTTTCATTTTCCTCTGTTATTTCAACCGGAGATTTCAGCAAGGACTTCTCTGTAACATGGTCTCCTAGCCATGTACACACTACTGCTGATGGCAGGACAAGAAGCTTGAAACTAGACCAAGAATCTGGTATGAGATACAAAATCTACGAAAAAATAACTTTGAAAACTGTCTTGGTTCTCATTTATCTTATTACTGCTATTCTTTTAGGATCTGGTTTTGTTTCGAACCAGATGTTCTTATTCGGGCAGATTGATATGCAAATAAAATTAGTACCAGGTCATTCAGCAGGCACAGTTGTGGCATTTTATGTAAGAAAATTGAATCAAGAACATGTATATTTATTTTAGTTTCTTTTTGTATGTCCAATTGCATATTTCAAATGACAATATTGCAGCTCTCATCGGATCAACCTAAACGTGATGAGATAGATTTTGAATTCCTTGGAAATGTGAGTGGCCAACCATATATTCTTCAAACAAATGTTTATGCTGATGGGAATGATGATCGTGAAGAGAGGATTTATCTCTGGTTTGATCCAACAAAAAACTTCCATACTTATTCTGTCTTGTGGAACCTTCACCAAATCGTGTAAGCCAATTTTAACTAATTGTTAACAAGTCTACAAAGACAACTCGAGGGACTCTATTCATGGTTTTTCTCATCTTTCAGGTTCATGGTGGACTGGATTCCTATCAGACTTTACAGAAACCATGCAGACAAAGGAGTCGCATATCCTAGGTGGCAGCCAATGAGCATCAAAGCCAGCCTATGGAACGGCGACAGCTGGGCTACACGAGGTGGAAAAGACAAAATTGATTGGTCAAAGGGTCCCTTTATAGCTTCCTTCAGGAATCATAAGATTGATGCTTGTCCTTGGAATGGAAATCCAAGGTTCTGTAGGGCCGAAAGCTCTACTAATTGGTGGAACAAGGAAAGATTTAGCACTTTAACATCTACACAAAGAAGGTGGTTCAAGTGGGTTAGGCTGCACCACATGATTTACGACTACTGCCAAGATAACAAGAGATTCCAGAATAACCTCCCAAAAGAATGTTCTCTTCCTAAATATTGATAGAAAAGGAGTTATTTCTCTTTATAATTTGCTTATCATTCAATGTTATTGCATAAATAACAACGCGAAAGGTTTTCGAATTATTGGTAAAAGTGTATCTCCACCTTACAAGAGACGCAACCTTTTGACCTTACTGAAGGATCGAATTCGATGCAACCTTAATGTTAGACCTAGCACGCACACACGTACACACACACACGTATATATCAAGGCTTGCCGCCATGTTTGCTTGGGAAATGTTTGCCCAAGAAAGGCCTGAAATGTGTATCAAATCCACTCGTGAAGGCCCCGCATTTTGAGTTAATCCCGCAGACAAGGAAATGATCTGCGGAAAAGACGAAGTGCTGACGCTGCTAGAAGTCAATTGAGCCGAAACCTGTCTGAATCCTTGGACCCTTCTAACATGTTCGAAAAACTCGAGACTCTTGAACTTTGATGACCAAACAATGTGGTGTTAAAGTGACTTGGTAACCTTGATCTGCCCTCTATGATTTTTTTCTAATTGAAGAAAATTTGATAAAACACGTCATCAAAATTGATTAGAGAAATAAAGCCAAGTCAAATATTAAATATGTGACTTGGCATAATTTGCTTTCGTTTTCAAATCTTCAATAAATATGTGGAAATAGATTATAACAATTTAATCCCACGTCATCCATATATTAAAGTATTTTCCTTCTATAGATTCTAATTTAGTTCTCTACGAATTGGATTTTCATTCTATTTATATCAAAGTATTTTTTTTAATATTTATACTTTATTGAATTTTGAATATTCAAGTATATTTTATTGCTCAACACGCGCACACACACAAAAGATCACGTGGACCTTGGTTTGCAATTTTATAAGGCCATGGACTTTTATGGGCCATTACGATTTTTAATCGTTTTGAAGCCCTCTGGGTTCTGGGCTCTTGGCAGAGGCTGAAGACCCGAGGAGGCTTCAGAGAGGAGCCTCTCTGCTTTCACTGAACTCTGCTTGCTGCAACAGAGTTAACTGAGAAAGAGAGGGGGATGGGCGGTTCAGGTTTGCATTTGGCACACAAGAGTTCCTCCACAAACTCATCCAATGCTGTTCTCTATCTTATATTTCATATATTTCTCCCCGTGTGTAAGTTTTTCTACATTTATAACCGGAACTACACTTCTTTATTGTATGTAAAAGAGAATCGCAAGAGTCACACCATCAAACAGAGAAGCCCCAACTGACGGAACCTACGCTATACTGTATTTCTGCTCGTAATTTAACTTCTTTTGGAAATAGTTTCTGTAGACAGAGGTGTTTTACTCGTGAATGATCATTAAAGATATGTGGAATTCTGGTTTGCAATGAATAAGGGGAAAGTTATAGGCAATGGGATCATATTTTGCGTATTTGCAATATATTCTGTGTCCATTCATATGTAAGTTTTTGGATGTTTTTATTTTCTCATGTGATTGAATGATTGCATGCTTGTTTTATATGTCATCATGCTGTTCTCTGTCTTTAAAAAGGCGATTTTTTGAAGGATACTACTCTATCCATTCTTTACTGAGTTTGGTGATCAGGAGAAAGATTGCCATTGTTTTGTAAGTGGCACAGATGGAATACCTAATTTTCATTTAAGCATGGGGTTTGGCAATGGACGGACTATGATTGTGTTATATTCTGAACACGGCTCTTCCCACCAGTGTTTTTGTCCGACAAGTCCAGAATCTGAAACAATTGACGATCACGTTAGCCAGGTTATTGAGCTTTCCTAATATTGATTTCTCAGGTTATAGGCTTATAGCCTTACCGGGACTCTGTGAGGTATAATGTACTAGCAGAATCACATTTTAAACTTCCGCGATACTGCGATTTCATATTTAGCTAGTGAATTTCTGGCCCTATGTTCTGGTCATGCCATATCCAAATTAGTCCCTTCACTGATATGAGTGCTGATAAAAATTCAAGCGTTGGTTATCAGACTGAAAGATCTCTGGGGATCCATTTTCTTCACGGAGATATGCATTGCTGAAAGAACATATATGTGATGCAAAAGAATCGTTCTAGGTAGTGCAAAATGTTAGAACAATTGGAAGGGGTAAGTTGTGTTTTCTTTTTTGTTCTAATAGGAAATTCACAGAACTATGATATTGAAGTGCTCGCTGGAAATGATTCATCAGTCATTGAAATGGTTATCAAAAGTCTTTCTCTCCCCATCAGTCTTTAGATTATTGCAGCCTTGGTTTTGTGAAAGGTTTACAAGGTAGTGTTGGATTTATTTTCGTTACAGGATTTGATGCTGGTGTATAGCTGGTATTCATATCCCTGAAGGTGTGGCGGCTGCTTGATCTGCAATAGCTGGCGGTCATCAATCAATTTTGTTTGCTGCTACAATTGGAGATATAATCGGAGGATAAAAATGACGATAAAAGTGATATTGAGGAAAGTCAAGTGGTAGCAGGGATGGTGTTAGGAAATCATGCTTTTGAGAAACTCAAAACATCATAGTTGGCGAAATGATATGGTTCAGGTGCTCTAAAATGAGCTGCTGAAAATGGTCGAGATGCCTCGAAACTTATTCTGGTGGAGAAAAGCCTGGCTTCAGTATGGAGGTGGGTTTACTGTGATATTAGAATGTTCTATAAGGTTATAGTATCATCTAAAGGGTTTTCTTGTTTAGTATTGTTTAAACTGTTATTTTTATATTTAATTCTGAATGTCAAACATGCTTAATTTCCCTTCTTTTCTCAGATTAATGGCTTTTCATTTGTTTCTGTCTTCTCCATCCTAATCTCTTACAGAATAAAGAAAACAAGTTTACACAACACCACTGGCTATAATTCATGTTTAAACAGAAGAAGTACATTGAAGAAAACAAAATATACAGCGAGAACGTGGTGCAGCAATTGAAAGATGCAGTCTTCACTAGAGTGGGATCAGTCATTCATCAAAGACATTATTATTTCCTATTACTGGTTCATAGCGTTCAAGTATTTGATTTGTTGTTTCTGTGTGGCTACTTTCTCCTAGCAGTAGCATTTTGAGGCAACTCGAGGATTCCTCAGAAAGGGCGTTGCCCAATATAGTTGCCTGGGGGATCATAGTTGCAAGAAATGAACCACCAGCCATTGGTGCATTGGACCCTGGCACACCCTACGCGAACTGAATTGCGCCAAGTGACTTGAGTGTAGTGCAAGCATTGCCCTCCAACACAAGAATTGGATGCATAGTCATAGTGAGGCTTCTCTGCCACCCACAAGTTCACCGCTGCTGTACCTGTGAAAGAGCCACTGCCCTTGGCTAGGTTCTCGCCATAAGGGCCGTTAGAATGGACGAGGTTGCAATCGCTGATCCTGGATTTGGAATAGCTTAGAGCATAGGCTGCCACCGTGCTGTCCCATATAATATTTGCCACAGAAACTTTTGAACGAGCCGCATTGTGAGCGTTGAGGTAGTCTTGTGGTAAGTTTTGGGTGTGGGAAGGATGCACAAGGGCTAAGCTCACGAGACAGGCAAGAAGAGGTAGAATCTTGCTCGTAACCATATTATATTCTTGTTATAATGCTGAAGTAAGCTAATTGAATGTTTGGTGAGCATTAAGGCATGTTGATGGGGGGAATTTATAGGAAAAACGTCGAATATTTTAGCTGCAACTCGCATCATTTTAATCGTTTGAAGCAACCTAAAGTAACCAAAACATCCCCTTTGGACATAAAGCTTGCGTGGTCACCAAGAGGTGATCCTTTGAATGATAAAATTACTAACTCCTGCATTGATCGAAGAGACTACCATGTTATAGCTTCTTTCAGAATGAAGTAACCTAAATAAAATAGTAAGAACAAGGAAGCAGTCTAACCAAATTGGCTATGCGCTTTCTTATCCTTCTGGAGGAGGGTGTTTGAAATAACTTTGATCTGTAAAGTCTGTGATAAGATTGCGGAGATGTTTGCTCCCATTTTCCACCAGGCAAAAAACCGATGAAAAGTAACTTGTAGGAGGTCCCAAGTGCGACGTGATTGTAAAGGGTTTGTGATCTGTATAGCAAATTTCGAGTTTGAGTGAAGACATGTATTTTTTATAAGAGTATGGGATAATAAAGTTTTACTCGCTCATTTGTACTTACAAAACATGCTTTTGAAAAAGGTGTCCAAATAATCACTAGAGTTGATACTTGAAAAAAGTCTCAACTGAATGAACTGCGGTTATGTGAATGTATCTGCTGAAAAACTTGGACCACCATGGCATGAACTTTGAGTCATTCGTAGATTATCTGGAGGTCAAAAGCAAAACTCAAACTCGTGATGAACAGGGCGAATAAGTTTTCTATTATCTTCAGTCTCTCTCGATCTGCTTGTGTGATAGGCCTTGTCATAACTTTACAAGAGCCTGAGAGGAGGATCATCTTTAGAGAAATTCCGATGAACTATTTACCTTTACTCATATAAAAGTAGAGTCTATCACAATATATGCAAGTCTTATAATAACTATATACAGGTTTCATTTTTTTATATAAAAATGAATATCGATATATCGATATAATCTAATAATCTTTCTACATATATTATTTACTAGCCAAAACTCATTAGAGACAATTTGGGTTTTCCATTAGATTTACTTTATATATATATATATATAATTGTCTTCCATTATAATTATTGATCCAACCAAATGATTCGTTCTTCTTCTTTTCTTATAATTTTGTCAATTAAGACAGAATTACTAGAGATTTACTTTTCCTTAGGGGTCAATAATAATAAAATAATGGTCATGAAGTAACCAGGGCTACCGCAGCCTACGTGATGCAAGGGATTCAACATTAGAACCCACACAGATTTTGGGATGTTTAACAATATATTTTAAAAGTCTTTTTTTAAAAGTAATTAAAAATTATTTTTTATTTTTTATTTTAAATTAAAATTTTTTGATGTTTTTATATCATTTTTACGTGCTCTGATATCAAAAATAATTTTAAAAAAATAAAAAAATATATTAATTTGATATATTTATAAAAAACATTTTAAAAAATAAATTATAAACAATAATCTGTAATAATTCCTTCAACGAAAAACCGGGTAGGCATTAGACCTCAGCCATCATGTCAGGAGGGAAAGCCGGTGAAGACAGAAGGTAAAACAAGGAAAAAATCTTCCAACAAAAGATAGAATTAGTAGTGCACATAAATATATATATCTTCCCAGAATTCAAAATATCGACGACTATTTTTTCAGAAGAGAGAATAAAAAAGTCCCAAGGTATTGATGAGCTGCTCTGTCACATCATAGCATCATTTTAATTTGTTTAAAGATAATAATATTAAAAGTTGGTTTAACATGATGTGTTCTTCTAGCCCTCAATCTCCAAGCCCATCATCAACTAATCTTAAAAAGATCTTGATCTCTTGGAGTTTTTCAGGAACCTCGAGTCACTGGTTCCAAAACTCAGTACCTCAGTCCTGTTTTGTTGATTAGAAGAAATAATTATGTATTGTTGAATATTGACTTTGACAAAACTGATCGTGAAGTTGAGTTACAGAAGGTCATGGAGAGCTCCTCGTCTCAGCTACACACCAGACGATCAATTCCACAAGAGTGTTGCTGCATGGAAGAATTTCTGAACTCGATGCATCGGCAAGCTAGTACTGTTGCTACTGATTTGATTGGGCCATTGGAAATACGTTGGTTGTAAATGGAATATCTGAGAAGCTAATTAGCTAGTGATGCTTCATTATAAAGAAGATGGCAGTCATAAATCTATTTTAACCATAATTTATTTTATCAAAAAAATCTCAAAATATATTTCGAATTCCTTAGTTGGCTAAACAAAAATCAAAATGATATCAGTCGATCGCTTAAGATTGTCTGAACAATGGACGCAGCCACGATGGAGACGTCATGCACAACCCTATTCATATCAGCCAGCACTGGCGATTTAATTACATCTCCTGAATTCTTCTTCACATGACTTGGCCTCAAAAGCAGCGTCCCTTGTGCCTCCTTCTGCAAATTTGTAGTTACCCAAACGCAAAGCTTGCAGAGATTCTGGAATATCTTCCTTTATTATAGCGTCGTAGCGACTGGCACAAGATTGCAAGGCCTGTTTCATATCGGCGTCCTGTTTATGTTGAAGCAGCTTGTTAATACGATGTCGTGTGTGGGTTGCCCTGGCGTTAATGGTGTGAACCATTATCTTGGCGAGGCCTTCAACGTCTGTATTGAAGCTGTGAGGGTTAATTTGATATTAAAGATCTTACACAAAGATCGTACGTAATAGGGTGTGTGGCTGCAGGTTTTCTCGATCAAATTGTTGCCGAGAATGCTCGGAAGTGAGGCATTAATAGGAAAGATGCAGTAGATGAACACTAAAAATATTACAAGACTCTTCATTTCTTGTAGTAAAATAAAAAATGGATATGGATATATGCTTGAGTAAAGGTACCGCCATGGGCTTTTTATATTGAGAAACTCCATAGATATATGAGGACCGTTCTCAGATGGATAGCTAACAAATATGGTTTCAGTCAGGAACGAAATGTTTAGCGAAGACCAATTCATAATGCTTATTCAACACTTGCCATCAGCCCAGCCTCCAGAAAAGGATCGCGATGCCTTACTTCATAAGAAATTTGTATTTGTTCGAGTAATATAGAAGGTCGCCAGTGCTTGTGATGCTATTTTGTTTTTTAAATCCTTATAGGATTTTTCTTTGAATATGTACAGATCATATTTTGTATGTGTATATATATATATATATATATATATATATATATATATCGAGATGATAAATTAGCTTTAAGACTTTGAGTGGTAATCGAGGCCCACAAAAGGCCAGGCAACCATCACCATCCGAGACGAATTGCTGTGCAATCCTGAAAAAAAATTATATGTTTAAGCAAATTGGGTTAATTTCTTATATATGCAAGTGAATTAAAAAGACATGGTTAATTGCCTTTGAGTGAAGAAAGTGGAAGGAAAGATGTTGAAAGCATGGTCGAAATTTGTTTCCACGTAAAGCCACTGAAATCTGGATTATCTTCTGCCGTTCGATCAACCATACAACAAATCCATTATACAAAATCATTTTTGGTGGATTAATAATATATAGATTCTTTACTAAATTAAAACATTTTTTTTATCCATGATCTTTTCCACCATTGTTTGTTCTCAAGTGCAAATGGCGGACTTTGTCCACGGGTATAAGGAAATATACCAAAATATGTTCAATCTCGGTTACTAATTATTTGCATGATCATGCGAAACTAAGCAATTTTCATGCAGCGATATGGGTGGCTCTATACGCCCCGTTTCGTATATAAAAATGTTTTCAATCTTAGAAATTATTTATGTTAGCTCTCTGTGCATGTGTACGTAGTCTACTTATGCATAGGGCAAACTTTTACATGACATCTACATTATATATTTATCCAATTTTCTTGATATATCAATATTTGAATATCTTCATAGGCAAAGCTTTTAACCTCAATCGAATTCTATTATAGCACTATTTATCAGTGTAGAATATATCAAATTAATTAACAAATTCAGGTGCTAAATTCTAATATTTAATTATCTTATTCTTTTAATTTAATAATAAGTTAAAATGAAATTGGATGCTACAGCACATAAGCTGTTATCATTATGACTGTAATTAAAATTATATAAACATAATTATATATATATATATATATATATATATATATATATATATATATACAGCACATAAGCTGTTATCATTATGACTGTAATTAAAATTATATAAACATAATTATATATATATATATATATAAAATCATCCAAACGTATGAACTTCCTGAATGCCAGCATATCAGCGCAGATATGTTTCTTTTATTTATTAGTAATGCCAATATAATTCAGCTTTGTTATCACTATTATTCCCTGCCGGTAACAGAAGCACTGATTTCATGATCAGTAAGGTTTTTCCCCAACATAGTTGCCGCGTGGATCATAGTTGCACCCAATGAAGGTTCCTCCAGTGCTACACTTCACTTTAGCACATCCTAGGCGAACAGAGTTAGCCCAAACCACTTGAGTATAGTGCCCGCACTGCTGGCCAGCGGCACATGAGTTGGAGTCGTAGTCGTAGTAAGCCTTCTCATCAACCCACATTTTTACAGCATCTGTACCTGAAAGGTCCCCGCTGCCCCATGCAAGGTTCTCCCCATAAGGTCCACCTGAATGGACAAGGTTGCAATCGCCGGCACGCTGGTTAGCATAATTTTGTGCATAGGCTTGCACCGTGGTGTCCCAGGTTAGTGGGCCAACACCTACAGCTGCACGAGCTGTGTTATGAGCATCAAGGTAATCTTGTGGGCTGTCTTGGGCACGAGAGGGAAGGATTAGGGTTAAGGTTATAAGAGAAAAGAAAGCAAGAGAAATCTTGCTTGACATCATTTTTCACACCTTTTCTTTTCTTGGGTATGCAAATGAATTTCGTAGGTGATGGATGAAATAACGATGAGAGCTCAAACGGTATTTATTGGCGTTAGTTGTGGAAAATTATGTGAACGATGACTTAAAATTATGCAAGTCTTTGAAGAATGTTCAAAACAAAAGCGTTCAATGATCAAAGAAGTAGATTCCAAAGCACGTCCCTTGGAAAATTTGGTGCTGTTGACAATAACTGGATGAAAATCAATGTATATATGCTATGAAGGCGACAAGTCATTCGATCAAATCGTTTAGTTTATGTTCATCCAGTGTGAAGAAGCTTCATTGGGAAAACGTAATTTCTATTTTAATATAACCATAGATGTGCCAAATTCTAAGTAGATTTCCCTTAAATAAAATATTGAAGCTAACTGCATGAATGGACATGCTGACTATGTATGCTCAGTTGAATCAAAACTCGACCTCATTAATTAGTATTTAGACGAGTGGGAGGTACGAGATTTATTCAGTTTGAATTATTACATGGCATTTTGAATTTCCTATCATTTTCCTCTTCATTTTCGCCATCGCAAATCACGCCGCTTCCACTGTGTATAATCCATTAATTGTTGCGTCTAAATCATGTCACCTTTATTTGTTTTCTCTCGGGAAATTTCCGAACAGCTAATTGATTTCTCTAGAAGCATGTAATCATTCAAACAAAATTAATATATATATATATATATATATATATATATCTTCTTTTAAGCCTAAAAAACATTATAGACAAAATAGATTAACATGAATACGAGGGAATATTTACCTAATTTTTGAGAGACAGGCAAGGTTATTAAAATCGCAATTTTGACACGATATGAAAAGGGGTTTGGAAACTCAGATCGTAAGATCAGATCATAAAATCATAAAATTGTACCTGAATGATAAAAATAATTCAATCTTTATTTGCGGAATTTATTCGAAAATATTACCTCTCATGAAATAAATAGAAGAAGAAGTGCAAGAAACACGACCATCAAAAGTCAGCATTATTCGAGAATATCCTAACGTGTTTTATGCTTATCTCTTGATCGTCATGAGTCACGACCCCATAAAGACAGGGAAAAAAGGTAAAGGGTTTTTTTCTTTTTCTGATGTTGGAAGCCTTTCAAACAAAAAAAAAAGTGGCGTGCGTGATACATGGATTAACATGGCGGGAACCAAATCATCGTCGTGCATGGGAAAAAGTTAGCCATGGACTTGGTTGAAGCTAGTTTTCACTATAAGAAAAGGTGTCTATTTGCAACGGAATTTTGTTTAACAATGAAATTTTTGTTGCTAAACAAATTTTGGAAAAAAAAAAAGGTTGCCACGGATTATCTGTTACAAATTAAAATTATTTTGCAATGGAAAATATTACAATTTAAATTTGCATCGGAAATTCCGTTGCAATTTAATAAAACTATTTGTAATTGCAGTTTAAATTTCTTTACAACGAATTTTTCGTTGTAATTTAAATTTGCATCGGCAAATCCGTTGCAATTTAAAACCATTTGCAACGGAATTAATAGAAAACATCGATTTGCGCGCATCCTTTTCAAACTTAATTAAAATGTACGTTCCTTTGATCTTCGTCACTCTCTCCCGTTCTCCTTTAATTAATTTCTGCACTCTCCAGTCTCCTCTGAAACATTTTTGTGAACAGTAAATCAAAGTTTAATTCCAGCTAAGCTTCGCGATCTACTCCTTGCCGGCGTCGATATTCAGTTACCCACAAGACCCATCACAACGGCAACGAAGATCTGCTTCTTCTGGTGCACGGTACGGTATGTATTTCCATGTTGCTTGCATTTCATTTCCTGCATTGTGGGTTACTGAGTACAAGGGAGACGACTCATTTCTGTTTGACATGTGAATTTTTGAGAGGTGCTGACCCTTTTTTTTTGTTTATAAGCAAGCTCGAATGGCTTTTTGCTATTAATTTGAAATGATTTTTCAAAACATTAGCAGTACAAATAAATTTGGGGCTTGATGTAGTTAACAGTAGCTGTTTCTTCTTATGGTTGATGTATCTTTAATTATATGTGGGAAACCGTTTGTTTTCTAGCATCTGATAGTTTGAACCATTTATCTTGGTAGTTTTATTTAAACAACCCAAAAGGTCCGGGGAAGGTACAGTAGGAAGAGAATCGGGTCACCACTTGGGTATTTTGTGTATATTTGATGGTTCATATTGATTCTTGGAATTGATTTTCAGAATACAGAAGAAGATAGCAACAACTAATCGAAGGATTGAGAAAATGGAACTGGCCATGAAGACCAAAGAGGATCGAAAACAGTGGCGTATTTTTTTAAACACTTCAAAATATATATTTTTTATTTCATGTTGATTTACTTATACATGTAAATGTAACTGAATCTCTTTACATGTAACTGAATCTCTGTTGTATTATAAATTTTAATTTATAAAATTTTTATTTCAACTATATTTATTTAGTTCTCAATATTAATAATATTTCAATAATATTTATGAAAATATTTATTTATAATTAATTAATAAATAAATTTGAAATTATTAAAAAATTTAATTTCCAATTGCAACGGACTATCCGTTGCAAATATTCATTGCAAATTGCAATGAACTTTTCGTTACAGATGAATTTGCTATCGCAGGATTGTAACGGAATACTTACATTGCAAAATCCGTTGCTAATTAATACTAGCAAATAACCCCTTTTTCTTGTAGTGTTTTTAGTGGTACACATTTTAGATTATAATTGCGCTAGCTTTTACTAATATTCTAGCACAAACTTCCACTGTATCATATATTTTTTTAATTATCAATTTCATTTTTTCTTCAAATAAAACTGACCATCCGGGATTTTTCTACACTAGATTCACAACTCGGCATTGTTGGGCTGTAAAAACTGTATTGTTTTGCATAAATCATAGTACATGCAAAAGAGCAAAGTCTCAATCGATGAGGATCTATCTTTAAGGTTTAACAACTTTGGTTGAGCACTCAATCCAAAAGGATACATTTCGAATAAGTTAGTGCTTTATATATGGGCGTCCAGCTGGGGTATTTCCCTCAGGATAATAGCTGCGCGCAAGAGATAAACCAGTAGCCAGTTCTGCACTGAGCCCTCGTACATCCAACAGTCACTGATTCGTTCCAATCAACTTGAGTGTTGTGGTCGCAGTTTCTATTAACAAAGGCATTTGTGTCGAAGTCATATTAAGGTTTCTCGCTGACCCACAGTGCCACTGCTCCAGCTGCCGTCAGAGGTAGGAGGCTAGTGCAGCACTGTCATATGAAATAACATTAAAATTCAGCTTGACATGAAAAAAATTAAATTAGTGTTTTCTTTTTTAATTTTTTTGATGATTTAGATATATTAATGTTAAGAGAAAAAAATTAATACATTTTTAAGAAATATTATGCAGAGAAAAAATCAGTACCCCTAGCATAACCCTTTTCTTTAAGATCAAACATACAAGTAGATTTAATTTTATAATCATGCAAACAAGTCCTTCAATAGAAAAGATTTCATTATTTTCTTATATATATTGGCTGGCTGGCTAGCTAGCTAGCTAGAACTCTAAGCAACGGAAATCAATACGGGGCTTGACCCTCAATGTTTCCAACGGGATCGTAATTGCAAGTGACAAACCACCACCCATTCCTGCACCTAGCTCTGCCACACCCTAAATGAACCGATTTGCGCCACACAACTTGAGTGTAATGCAGGCACTCATCACCGACACATGAATTGGTATCATGACTATAGAACGGCTTCTCACTTGCCCACATTTTGACTGCGTCAACTCCATTCAAGTTACCGTACCCCTCAGCAATATTCTCACCATAGGGTCCTCCTGAATGCTCCAATTCACAGCTTTCAACCCTTGAATTTGCGTACTTTTGAGCATAGGCCGCCACAGTGTTGTTCCAAGCAACTGGACCAACTCCCACTTCAGCTCGAACAGCATTGTGCGCATCGACATAGTCTCGGGGAGAATTTTGGGCTGAGGTGATGTTAACCGAGACGGATGCCATCAAGTATGCTGCGAATAAGAACTTGCCGAACCACATCTTCTTCTCGATGGAAGGCAGAACTGGGACAAAGTCAGACAAGTGATCTCTGAGGTTCTTGATACAATGGAGTATAAGGTGTGGGTATTTATAGAAGAAAAAAGGTAGAAAAGTCAATCCACAAACGAAATTTTCAAAAGGTAGAGATACTTTTACGTATGAGAGTAAAATGTGCACGAGAAAACAAGATAATTGAATCATTAATAAGCGGATACCATCCTTAAGAAAACGACAAGATAGAAAAAGCTAAGCAGGGCTGAGAGGATAACGATAATAATATCCCATCACCCCACTTACATGTCTTGAGAGATTTCTACTTATTTCACATAAAAACCAGATTGCTCATAAGTTTGCGGGATATTGTTTCGATATTCTTCTATATCTAGCAAGATTCTGTCAGTTTATTTTCGTTTAATCTTACCCCCCTTCAAACAGTATGGTCTGCAGAACTAGGAATGTTTCATGAAATTCATTTCTTGGGAAATTCCACTGGGGTTAAGACAATCATTCTTCGTTACCATAACCTTTTGTGGCTGCAGTTAAGGAAAATGTAAAAGAGAGAGGAGAAAATCAAAAGAAAAATGACCCTGAAAAGAATAAAAGTCATGCATTTAACAGTAAGATCATGTGGATAGAAGTCACTATCCTATCTTCCGTGTAGCAAGGTTGTATCCGGCGCCTTCAAACAAAGGCTGAGACAAATACTACGGCATTCGTTGAAAGAAATTCGGAGAGTGAGCTCACAATTGCTCCACTAAACATTTGAATATGCCCAGGTTAAGTCACTAGCAAACAGCACATGATGAGACCCAGCATTTCACGGATCCATTACAGAAGATTTCTTGAAGAAAATGACCTCCATTCATACTACTCTTCACATGGGAACTTAACTGTTGAACATTTGAAAAGAAAAATAATAATAATACTTAGAATATCAAGTGCCATCTTCGTCTAAGCAAGCCATGATATTTTGATATTTTCTACCTGTTGGAGGTTGATACCTGGGAGAAATTGCGTGCTTCTGAAACCAAATTCACGTTATCAGCGCAGGATTTTCAGCAGTCAAGAAAGATTTATTGTCTTCGGGAAAAGAAAAGTAAAAAAAAAGGGCCTCGAAGTCTTGCTGATGGTTACCCAGAACTGTGCTCGTTTTAATTATGTTTGTAGAAAGGGAAATGCATGTTCACGGGAGAACTTTGACATCAAAGAAACGTTTTCATCTGCTTTTCGCCGCACAAAAAATAAAACAAGAATATTAGATTAATAATTAAGATAAGGGATTCACTTCGTGACAACGGTTTTCCTTTTTTCTTTTACTTAAATATAAATAGTAGGTTTAATTTGTTTTCTTCGCGCAGAAGGCTAATAAGAATATTGTCTATTTTCATAGTTTCATGGCCTCTCTTTTTTTCTCGTTACTTTAAAAAAATTATTTATTTTACTTTAAATTAATGTTTTATAGCCTGAATTTTTTAAAAATATTATTTTTTCACTTCAAATTAATGTTTTTTTTTTGTTTTTTTAGATATTTTTTTATTCTAAAAATATATTATTTTAATATTTTTCCAAGTAAAACATATTTTGAAAAACAATTTATATTCCTAAACATACTAAAATATCTAAGGTTTGTTTTGGTGAAGAGACCCATGCGTGCAGGCCTGAACTTGCAGGCCCAAACGGGGCCCACATACAAGTAAAGCAAACCAGCCGCTTGGTCCACAGACAGGTCCTGGCCTCATAGCCATCAAACAGGCCCACAACTGGTTCAGCTAATGGGCCCGGCCCATAGTAATAAGTTGACATTGTATAATAAATCGTACTTAATGATGCCAAACTAATAAGCACTAACATCTACTCAAAAACAAAAAGCCCGAATATCAATTCAGGCCTGCTAATTTGAATACAACTTCTTTGCGGGTCTCGTGTCCATCCTGTTCTTACTAACAGCTAAGTTATATGATACACTCACTTGGTTAGATGATGGATAACCTCCAAGTACTTTGTGTTAAACTCAAGTTGCTCATAAATTGGATTTCAATTGAATCCGAACCTCTCTAAATGATATTCTCTCATATTTTTCAAATTTATTTTTGATATTAATATATTAAAATAATTTATAAACACAAAAAACAAAACAGGTTAAAATAAGTGAACTGTTGTGTCGACTAGTCTTCAGATCACTCCTCGCTAAACTCTCTTTTACGAGGTCAAAATTAATAAGCCGGTTAGGAAAAACTAATAATAACTTTGACATTGATAGCAAAAGCAACCTGGTTAGGTCAAACATGTGTTCTTCTCTGTTTTCATTGCTTAATCATGCTTTCCTTTTCTAATCTTCTATCTGGAAGGGAGAGATTGTAAGGGGCAAAAAAATGAGGAACACCAATATCGGTGGAGAGGCAAGACATGGCAACCAGCATAGGCTGGACGTTTTGGCAGTACAGCTAGCTAGCTAGTCAATAGAAATATTGACCACCATATTTAGGTCAAAGCAATTTTAGTAGTTTTTGAACCCAATTACCTACGATCTCCGTTTGCTAGCTAGGTTTTGTGAAGCCATTTAAAGCCTCTCTCTTTTTTCTCCTCCCTCTAATCGTGTATATATATATATATATTTGATTGAGCAGCAATTTGATCAGACAAACTAAAAGTTTCTGCAGTTTCTCTCCTCTTGCTTCGAACGTAAGGTGTGTCAGCTTCTCGTTCACGTCTGCATGGTTTATAACTACTGCAATTCTTGACTTCTCCAAACCTTTGTTTTCCTTTTATCATTTATGTCTTCTCTTGTGCTACGTACATTGGGTTGTTGAACCTTTTCTCTTCTCTTTTTTCTCTGTTTTTTTTACTTAATAAAAAGAGTTTAGTGTGGTTTACATGAAATTACTTGCTTGAAAATTGCACCTCGAGTATTGCTATATTGATCATGGACTCCGTTAATGGAGGATTCGTGAACATATCATACGGGGGACAATATTCTCATTTATTTATTTAATTTTCAATTCATTTATGTTCTTTTACAAGATATTTGCGCAAGGTTTTGTGTCATTGCCTCTATATATGTAAAAAAAGGGGTTGAAATGAGTTTGTGCAGCTTGGTTGCTGAGCTTCTTCTTCGGGCACCAATGGCTTCATCAACCTCAGGCCCCAAAAAAAAGTTGTCAAGGTTCCGCCAAGTCGTTAGGCTATTGCTGCCGAAGTCGAATTCTGCACCACCACCTGTTAAAAGGTACTGGCAGCTTCTTCTTTTTCCTTCTCTTTTTCTCTCTCTCTTATATATATATCAAATCAATTTTGCACATGCTAAAACCTCAAGGGCTCGGCCAATTGATGATTGTCCCAGGTAAGCCTTTTCCACTATCATTCTTCTTCTCTAGAGAAGTTCTTTTCTTCTTTGTTCATCATGAACAGAACAATTTGCATGGACGTGCATGCTGTACAAACAAAATTTTAGCAGGGGTTTGTTGAATTACAAATCATGCTCTCTCGCGGTTCTGATTTAATTAAATAGTATAAAAATGAAAAGGTTTGTGTTATTCAATTAGTCTTCAATGGGTCATTCAATATCGTATTATAATTTTATCAGTTCACCCATGGTAGATTCTTTCGCGATTCTATGATCTAAAATTTCCATTCATGGGCAATAATATATGCCACCACTTTTCTTCCACTCAATTAATGCTGATTAATCAATCTGTTCTTCCTGTTGCGTGGTTTCTGTTATGAAAACAGTACTGGTGATCACAAAGTGGCCATTGATGAGAAAGTTAAGTCTGGTGGCGAAGATATCAACTGGGACAGTGTTGGTTTTGGTCTAACTCCCACGGATTCCATGTTCATTATGAAATGCCCCATTGGAGACAAATATTCAGAAGGACAACTTGTTCCCTATGGAAATTTTGAGATAAGCCCGTCCTCTTCAGTGCTAAACTACGGACAGGTAATCACCAACCCATCAGCATCCCCTAAATCTCTGCAGACTGTGAGATCAATTGTAAATATTATAACATAATTGGAAAAACTTGAATTTCTTGGTTACAGGGATTGTTTGAAGGGATGAAAGTATACAGGAGAGAAGATGGCAGAATCATGATCTTCAGGCCAGAAGAAAATGCTCGACGCATGCAAATGGGAGCTGAGAGACTGCTGATGCAAGCACCAACAACCGAGCAATTTATTGATGCAGTGAAGAAAACTGCCCTCGCAAACGAGCGTTGGGTATTAATCTTAATTTCCATCTTAATTTACATTATATGTGTGTGTGTGTGTTTATATATATATATAGCTTCTTAAAAATAATTGATTGACTACTATATTTTTAATAGAATACTGATGTTATAATATAATGTAAATTCCAAATCATCTTCAATTAAGAAAAAAACACCACCATTCAAGAAATTTTTAACTCGAAATCATTAAAACCTAAAAATTAAAGCATCGTTTGGCATTTTATTTTAATTTTTAAGTTGGTGTGAATTATATGATCAAAATATAAATATAATTTATTGGGATATCTTATACGTAATAAATAGAATCACATATTAAAATAAAGATAATAAATAATATAATAGTGTTTTAAGATTTTGATTTAGATCACATGTATTTTAGTAAATATCTATGGCTTAAAAAACTTGTAAGCAATTTGAGAAATAAAAAATTAAAACATATAGTTTTTTATTTCAATGTAATCAAAAAATTTATTTATGTGTTTTAGAAATCAATTAACAAAATATCATAAAAGTATTTGCTTATAAATAACTCAAAATCATCTATTAGAGTTTTTAAATAATATATATTGTAAAATATTTAAATAATAAAGGCGCTCAAAAACGTAACATTTTTAAATAATAATAAAAAAAAGGTATAGAAGAGAATTTCTTGTTTATGAATTCTTTGGAGTGGGAACAGGTGCCTCCCCATGGGACGGGAACATTGTACATAAGGCCTTTGCTAATAGGAAGTGGAGCTGTTTTGGGAATCGGACCAGCTCCTGAATGCACATTCCTTATCTTCGCATCTCCTATCGGCAACTCTTACAAGGTGGGTGATTTCTTATATTGTAATTAAGGCATTGATTATGGGTTCCAAATAATTTCTACTGCCATTGCTCAACTTTTCAATTTAATGGAAAACAATTAACGTGAACAAGAAAAAAGAAAAAGGGATCATCCATCTTCCATTGGAGTAGAGATTTGATAAACATGAGATGTGGTGATGAAGAATTTTATGAATTCTGCAGAGTGGGATCAACGCCCTTAACTTGTCTATCGAGACCAAACTTCATCGAGCTTCCCCTGGTGGAACCGGAGGTATCAAAAGCATTACCAACTATGCTCCGGTAAGCATAAATTTCCAACTAGTTTGATTTTCATACTGTTTATGAAGTTGCAGTGGTGAACGGTGAACACCATTGAAATGTTTCGTTGACTGAGCTGTTCTTCTTTCTTTCTTTCTTTTCCGATTTGCTATAGGTTTTTGAATCAGTGAAGCGAGCGAGGGCTGCAGGGTTCGATGATGTCCTATTCCTGGATGAAGAAACTGGAAAGCATATTGAGGAGGCTTCTTCGTGTAATGTTTTCATCTTGAAGGTATAGCAAAATAGCAATTTTCCATGTAATATCTCCACTTATAATAACAGGCAGAAGAGGTTTCTTGCTCTCTATCAACTTTCCCAGGACCAATTACTTCTCTCCAGGTTAAATCACTCTCACAAAACCTCTTCGGTGTAGGGTAATGTAATTTCAACCCCCCCCATATTCGGGACAATTTTGCCTGGAATCACTAGAAAAAGCATCTTGGAGATTGCTCGAGATTGCGGTTATGAGGTAATCAAAAATTATCCTTCCACCGCTTGAATAAGCCTTGTTTGTGTGTGTGTGTGTGTGTGTGTGTGTGTGTGTGTGTGTGTCAGAATTACAATTCAAAATGTCTTCTGATATACAACAAGGAGAAATAGCAAATAGTGAGACAAGTTTGGATGATCAGGTCGAAGAACGACGTGTTCCAGTAGAGGATGTGCTTGCTGCGGATGAGGTATTCTGCACAGGAACAGCAGTTGTCGTCACTTCTGTTGCCAGCATAACCTATCAGGAACAGAGGTGAGCAAAACCCTATGCCAGACAGTACATATGGTTTTTCCAAACACTTCCTGATTTTGGTATGATCATATATGGCGGAGCTGATGGATTTATATATAATGCAGAGTTGAATATAAAACAGGAGTGGACACAGTGTGTCACAAACTGCGAGCAACCCTTACAGGAATTCAATCTGGACTTGTTGAGGACAAGAAAGGATGGACTGTCCAGCTTAATTGAGCTTTTCAAAACCACAAAGAATCCCACTCTGCATCAATTGATGAAAATGTGAATTTTGATCGAAGGATTTGCTTATTGCTTACCAGCTAATCTGCTACTTCACACGAAGATAAGGAAAACTTCGAGTTCATATGGATGCTGAACACAGGCGCCGTTAAACAAAGCCCGAGTCCAAACCCCTACAGTTTCTTTTCTTCAATTATAATAATATAATTGAGGATTATCTAGATCCCTTCTGTATGGTTCTTCGATTAACTTGAAAGAGCAATAAAGATGGCAACTTTCTTAATGCTATCATTGAAGTTATGCGCAATTCATACAAGCAAGTTTAGCTTAATGGTTGAATATATATAACCTATAGTTTCTTTCAATTTTCCCCGGTTATAATAATATTTTGAGGGAGGACTGTTGAATTATGTAACTCGAAATTTATTGAACCTTCATTGAATAGAAAAAGAAAAAAAAGAAAAGCATGCAAAAATCCAAAAATTAAAAATGAATGGATGTCTCTAGGAGACATTTGTTTTTAGACGTGAAGTAACGTAAACGGGTATTCGCTGGAATTAAGAAGATAAATCTCCTTTCTAATCAATATGTATTTTTGATTCATTGATGAACAAGAAAAATAATAACAAGATGAATCTATATATATATATATGAAAGTCGCATTAGTTATTCATTTCGTGCCTGTTTGGGAGTGCGGTTGCGGTAGCTTTTCGAAGTGATTTTCGTGCCGAAATACATCAAAATGATATTTTTTTATTTTTCAAAAATCATTTTTGACATCATCACATCAAAATGATCTAAAAACACCAAACCGCTGGTTTTTAAAATGAAAAAAAATCAAATTTTCGGCAAACACCGATTGCAACGCACTCCCAAACGGGGGCTTCCTCGATCACGGAATCATGGTTTTTGCAGGGATCTGCTCCGACTCGGACACTTAGCACCAATCTCTTTTTCTCATAACTTTCTCCATCAGAAAAATAAAAAGAAAATAAGCCCAATGTTTTCTAAACTGCATAACTATTAAAAAATAATATAAATCATATATTGTAATCTTATCTAATAGCATAAGTTTTAGATGATATGATTTCATGATGTGGTATCAAAATCTTGTTGACCTAGCAGTCACAAATTCGAATTACATCACTCTCATTTTATTTGATAAAAATCAAGCACTAGATAATATGGACTTGTGTGCAAGTTTCAAGCCCAAAAATCTTTCATTTGAGAGGGGTGTTAAAAAATAATATAAACTATATATTGGGATTTCACCTAATAACTTATGTTTTTAGATGAGATGATTCTATAACATGGTTACAGTACCACAACATAGAAAGTACTTTCTAAGTTTCTAAATCTCAATATCCCTATTTTTTTATTTTCGGGATTTGAACACGAGATATTAACAAAAGAGTTATACCATGTGGGATAAATATCGTAGCAATAGACACAGATTATTGTGGGTTGTAATAATGTAATTATTGTTTTGCACATCAGTACGTTAAAATTTAACTCTTAGCTTCGAGGGCATTTTCAACTTTCTCATGGGACCGGTTGGTATTTTCTGATTGTTTAGGGGTATTTGCATTTTTTTCCTAATTTTTTTCACAGTAAAACTATGATTGTAACCCTGCTATTAGACAAAATAATTTTAAATTGGCAAGGGTATTTTCAATATCTCACGTTGTCCATGAATAGTAAAATAATCATATTAGTCTCAAATAAAACAAAATTTTGCAGTTGCATGTGAGAGTATTTATGGTTTTTTACCGTCTGATGCGGAATAAAGCTACTGATATATCCTTGAAAATGACAAAGCAGAAGGTTAGCAGTGGAGGGTGTTTTGGTAATTATCTAATTTTTTATTCGTTTTTTATAAAAAAAAACTATGACGTGCCGACGATTTCCTTCCATCCGTGCCCTTTAGAAAACACGTGCGGTGTTCAAAAATATTCATCTGCCATCTCGCCAGATGCACCGCCTGTCCTCTTCCTTATGGTGGTGTGCGCGATGTTGCCATGTGGTCAGAGACTCGTTGATGGTTGGTTAATCGTCCCCCCCCCCCCCTTTCTCTCTCATGCAGTTGAAAATACAGGTCAATCCTCTTGGTTTATGTTGTATTCATTTCAACCCTTGGTTTTTTATTGTTGTTTTTCATCTTGATTGTTGTTACAAAATTTTTTATTTTTTTCAATTGTGTTCTTTAATTGAAATGAAACAAAAATATTATGTTTTATTTAGGCTCTTTTTTTTTTTTCATTCCTATAATTATTTTGGTATTGAGGTTTTAATTTGCTCCAATTTTTTCCTTCTATTGAAATTGGTTATATATTTTTGTTCTTTATTTCAACCCTTATTCTTTTGATTTTTGATTTGTTTAGAATTCATGTTGTTATTTTTTTATCACAGGGTGTTTATTTGAAGCTATTTTGATCTTCCACTGAATTGATCATATATGTTATTTTTTATTTCAGCCTTTATTCTTTTGATTTTTGCTTAGTTTTTAATTATTATAATTTATTTGGTCTCAATGTTTTGATTGATTTTAATTTTGTCATTCGCTTAAAATTGAATATATAGTATGTTATTTATTTTTTCTCTTATTCTTTTAACATTATTATATAAAAAAAATCACACTCTTGGTATTTTTTGTGAATTTTGATTTTTCCACAAAATTCCTAGCTAATCTAGGTACTGTTGAAACGTGATCAAGTTATTGAACTAATGTATTTATAATAATCAAAATACTTCCTACCCTTATCGACCAAGATGTTTTATTGCTAAAAAATTACCTGTCATTACCAACTGAAACCAGCTATTCGTAATAAATTCCTACAGATTATCAATTGCCTCGTTATTGTTTTCGCGTGGTTGAAATTATTTTTTATTTAAAAATATATTAAAATAATATTTTTATTTTAAAAAATATATATTTTTGATATCAGTATATAAAAATAATTTAAAAACACTAAAAAATTAATGTAAAGTATAGAAAATAAAAAATAAAAAAAAATAAATGTAATATCAAACAAGAACTTCATTTAATATCGGTAATAAATTTTGAGTTTTTAACCCTCGCCCAACTCTCAACTTCCTGCCCTCACTCAAGAAAAAACACACCAGAGACATTGCTGTCAATCCTCCCCAATCTAACACCTAAATCGACAAGTGAAACACAATTGTTTGTGTTTTTCTTTCGAATTTGATGTATAAATGAATTGATCATATATATTATTTTTTATTTCGGTTTTTATTTTTGCTTAGTTTTTAATTATAATAATTTATTCGGTCCCAATGTTTTGATTGATTTTAATTTTGTCATTCAATTAAAATTGAATATATATATATATTATGTTATTTATTTTTTCTCTTATTCTTTTAACATTATTATAAAAAAAATCACACTCGTGGTATTTTTTGTTAATTTTAAAAAAAATTAGTCCTACATGCGCAGGGCAATTGCCTCGTGTGGTTTATCACCACTCCATCGTGAATTTTGAATTTTTTTTAAAAAATAAAAATTATTATGATTTTATAATATTTTGATGTTTTGATATTAAATATAAATTTTAAAAAATTAATTAATATATTTTCATTAGAAAATATTTAAAACTACGAAGATGATAATCTTTTCACGTGCTGTCTATTTATAGATTTGAAATGAGGAGACAGCCATCTGAGAGGTGGAAGGGACAGGTTTCGGAATTTAATTAGCTTTTGTCTTATTATTACAAATGTCTTAGCTACGCCTGGATGTTGACCTAATTTATTTTTTTATTTTAAGATCTGAAACACCATTATTTTATTTTAAATTTGCATCTTGCATTACTTTTGGACCCTTCCTCTTCTTTTCTCTCCGTATATTTAGTAGTATAAAAAATGGAATTCAAGTTAAAATTGGGAAATTTGTAACATTTTCCCTCATCATCACTTATCCAAAATAGGAATAAAAAAACATTAGTGTAAGATCTGCCTCCTAATTGGCATTTCTTTTAAGTACATATTTGACAACTAAAAACAATAGTGGTATATTTTTTAATGGTAAGTCGTGCATGCTGTTCACGTTCAAAATGAAAGCTTTTCTAGAAAAAGAAAAAGTTGGTGACTTCTCATTAATTTCTTACCAAAAATAAAATAAAAAACTATGGGCTCAACTGGTTGTGGCCCAGCTGATTGGTCCTTGTGTGTTGTGAAATCCGTGTGTGGTGGGTGCCAAGAAAGAGAAAAATATTCGAAAGTAGAAAGATGATGCCTCGGTTGAGTTAAAATAATTTAAAAATATTAAATTTTATTAATTTAAATTTAAAAAAAAAATTAAATTAATTTTGAAAAGTACTACCAAACACCCATGGATCCTACACTCACTTGTTGCTTCGGTAGACCATACCATCACTACCCATTCTTGGCAAGTAGCATGGCTTTCCTTGTGGCTCCTTTCCTATCAAAAGATCTCGAGCTTAAAGTCTTGTAACAAAAAAAGAGTGATGTGGGAGGTAAATGAATGACTAACCGACAGCTGTCGTTCATGGCCAATTTAAGTATTGATTGGATTCCCAGATAAAAGATATTTTATGCAGAGTGTCAGCGTACGGAATGGCTTTGCTCTTTTTGAATATTTTTCTTGATGTCTAACAAATGCTCTTTTTTTAGCGTTAAAAAATATTATTCGACCAATAGCAAATCACGACTCAACTAGCTAGTTGAGATAAGGCAATTCATATATCAAATCAAAGATACCCATTAAAGTTTTATTTCTAAAGTTATAAAATTATGTGTCGACTTCTAATTTATATAGTAATATATATTTTTATAAAATTTTGAAATAATTAGAATTTTAATCGTTAATTTAGATTTATAAAATACATTTTATGACGGTAATATCTCCACACATCCTAAAAAACTTTTATTTCTAAAGTTAGGTTTGTGATTTGAATATTGGTGGGCGAAATTGAATGTGCTCTAATAGCAACAAATCTAAATCTAATGACTGTAGCAGGCGGAAATTCCAATTAATGCCTTGTCTAAAACTATAAACTAGAAAGAAAAAGGAAGTAATTCACCCCTGTGGTTTTCAAACGTTTCTTATCCGCCAACGATGTTTTTTTACAAGTTTATAGATATAAAAAACCCCTTTTTGACATAATAATAATAATAATAATAATAATAATAATAATAAATCATGACTAACCACGAGACACTTTTTAATTGGAAAAAAATCAAAATTAAACCAAATAAAAAAATATTTTCAAGACCTAAATGGTTATGCAAATACAACTATATTGGGATGATTTGTGTGCTCCTCTTTCTACATCTCATGGCCTCGACCAACCTTTTTTAGGGACAACTTTGTTTTAGATTTATTGTATTTGAATTTTGAATGCTCAAATTTAATAATACGTAACAAATAATTTAATTTCAATTTTATTTAATTTTAAATTTATTTTTTGTATTATTAAAATTTATCAAAATTATTTTTCAATTTATATTTGTAAAAAAAATAAAATATTACTGGTGGAATTACAGACAGTGATATCACTAGAGAATTTGATAATAATTACTCAAATTACCATTATCATCAATATTATATACCGACGAAATCACCAACAAAAATTACCAACAGAATATTATATTTGTGATTCTGTTGGTATAGATAATTCCGAGAGAATCACTAATGAAATAAAAATTACCGAAGAGAGTTTTACCACTGACAATTTTTCATTTGTGTGATCGTCGAAGAGAAAATTATTGATGGATATTTTTTGTGGTAAAATTATTTACTCTGATAGTGAAATCTAACGAGACTACATTTATCACTGATTTGTTTTGAAAGGATACGTAAATAAAAATAAATAATATTTATTGAAGACATTAAATAAGTGCTCGATTGTGGGGTGATATTCTTAAGTGCTTACGACGACTTTAAAACAAAACAAAACTAAATATATTTTTAATTAAAAGCATTAAATAACTGTTAAAAACTGTATTAAGTGTCTGTTTGGGAGTGTGGTTGCGGTTATTTTTTAAAATGTTTTTCATTTAAAAATACATCCAAATAATGTTTTTTTATATTTTTTATAAATTCAGTTAAAAACAATCACAACTAATAAATATATATATTTATATTGGATTTAAACTGTACTGGAAATTTAAATTTTAAAATCCCATTTAATTTATCTTCATGATCTGCGGGATATCTCTCTTAGAGAGATATCATACCATGATATAGATTGTGGAATATGAATCTCATGATGGATCATGGGATAGATGTTTTAAATTTGTAAAATATAGCTCTTTGATCATCAGAAATATCCCTTTAAATTACAAATTATTCGAACTTGAGAATTGCGTGATTTCCTCAGATAAAAAAATATATATATTAAATACACCATCAAGAAAAGAAGATGGTGTACTGAATAGAAGCAGCAAGCAGTGGGGTAGATACCGGTTATAGAACGTGTTTCTTATTGTGTTCTTAGGAGGTGTTTGTTTTAGCTTTTTCAATCATGATTTCTAAAAAAATTGTAATTTTTTATTTTATTTTAAAGACCGGTGATTTATTGTTTTTAGATCATTTTGATGTGCTAATGTTAAAAATAATTTTTAAAAAATAAAAAAATATATCAGCACAAAACATTTTTTAAAAAACTATAAAAAGCAACAGCAACCGCTCTCACAAACACCCTCTTACCGTTGTTGTTCTTGGCTAAAATAATGATTTTATAAAATTATTTTAATATATTAATATTAGAAAACAAAAATATATTATTTTAATACAGTCAGATAAAAAAGTAATTATAACGGCAACATCAACCAAAATAATCTCTAACTACTCCCAAACGGAAATCGATTAGACTGTCTGATTTTGAAGGCTGGAGTCCCGTTTTGAATTACGAATTAATCAGTGCTCTTGTTGAAGAGAGAGAGGGAGGGAGGGAGATTGGCGTGTGTGGCCATGGTTTTGTTTCCCTAAACTTAAATTAGACTCAGCCACCCCAACTTTCAGAGTAGGATTGCCAGTGAAATATAACTGTGTATTCTCAAAGCTCACCTGCATACAATGTTCAGAGGAAAAAGTTGCAGCGCCGAGTGGATTCGATCACTAAGAAGAGATGTCTTCGTTACCAAGGTGAGTCAAATATTTATCTCTCTCTTTCTGAAGTTTCTGTAGAATGTTCAATCTGTTTCTGGAAGACTCTGAATCCAGGAGCTCAAGGTTTACATCCACGCAAAGAATGGTTGAAATCACCACCACATCCCTTCGTTCTTTTAATTTCGATTTTGCACCTCTCAGTTTATTTCAGATTTTCGGTATCTCGTCACCAAATCATAGGTTAGTCACTTTGTTTTTTTAGATTAGTTTTTATTTTAAAGACCAATCATTTAGCCCTCTTCGTTCATTCTGTGTGTTTTTTTTACCTTTTTAGTTCAGGAAATAGGAGAATAGATCGAATCGTGAAAGTATTAATGAGAATAAAAGACAATTCTTGAATTAAAATAATTTTAAATTAAGAGTGGTCGATAGTCGACGCTTGTGTAAGGATTAAATAATTATTTTCTAAAACAAATAGACCAAACTAATTGTGTTTCAAAACTAGGAGGACTAATTTATAATTTACTCTATTTGTCCGTCGAAAAAAATAATCTGCAACGCACCCTATATCTGTTTATCAACGCCCGTACTCTGGGTCTCCAGCTCGCTCTCAGGCTCCGATTTCACGCGGTTTTCTTGATCTCCCAGAAAGGAATTGTGTGTCGAGATATGATTAAATGGGATCTCGAATGATGATTTAATAATAATTATAACATCTTTTACTTCCCAAATTCATTCAGAAGATGAACAAACCGAGCAAGAGACTTCCCTTCAAAGAGGCCAAGTGCTTTGTTTGTTTTACTCTCCTTTTATGAATAGCAAGTTATTCGTTTGTAACCATTAGCATTTGATTTTCGTGAGTAAAAATGGTGTCGGTTGGAATGGATAGAACAAGCTTAGAAAAAAATGGAGAGAGTGGAGGTGGAGCTGAGAGCTGGATATGGAGTATTCAAGAGGTGGCGGTAGCTGGATATTGAGAGGGAGTCGATTATTGATTTATTTATTTTCCTGAAAGAAAACAAGCCAGTGAGAGGAGAGAGAGAATCTGCCTTTGTGTTCCTTTCTTTCAATTTGATTTATAGTCGATCATTCTAAACTGATCTGCTCAAACTTACGCCATTACAGTTTATTTTCTTCAGCCCTTAAAATTTCATGGATAAATTAAATCACCGTTGATTTATCATTAGATTAGTACCTCCAAATAGATCCATTAGATAAGAAATGAACTAATTAATTGGGTATCTTTAATCTTTGTTCCTAATCTTAAATTCTTGAGTTCAAATTTGAGATCCCTTCTTATTGAGAGTAGGAATGACCACTGCATTAAAACCAAAGGCTACCCGGTGAAATACTAATGAACACAATATTAACGCAAGCGTAACTGGGTTTTACCTTTTCTTTTGTCAGCAGCTACGACATTGCTCGAGGAATGCCTTAGGTGTGCAAACAGCTAGTGATGCCAGGTAAATGACGTTGTTTAGCTGCACAGGTATCTTGAAGGGTCACTTTCATCCCAAGAGTTGAAAATATTTTATTTCTAAAAGCCTTTGATGCAGTTCAACGTGATGGGATTTTAATCTTTTGTTTATTTATTTCATTTTGATAATAGTATTGATGGTGACCGAGAAGAGCACGACCTTTGCAACTGGGATGAGCTTAAATTTAGTTTAATTCCAACTGATTACATGTACGTGATGAAATGCTCTAGTGGGGAAAGTGCATTTTCACAAGGCCATCTAACTCGCTATGGAAACGTCGAGCTGAGCCCTTCCTCTGGAGTTCTAAATTATGGACAAGTAAGTAGCAACGTGAAACTGCACTAACGTAAAGAACTCAAACCAAAACTCGTACAAATGAGCGTCGGCGCTGCCAAATAAATAGCAGAAATATGTGATTGATTTACAGATCCTTTTTCTCATGACCATTTAAGTGAAAATTACATGAATGGTCCTGTTACTAGGGGTTACTTGAAGGCTTAAAGGCATATAGAGGAGATGATAACCGTATTCGACTCTTCCGGCCAGAACAAAATGCTCTCCGAATGCAAATGGGGGCAGAAAGAATGTGCATGCCATCACCAACTGCTGAGCAATTTGTTGGTTCAATAAAGCAAACTGCTTTGGCCAATAAGAGATGGGTATTCAAATTCACTGCCCTGACTTATCCCATTAGCCTTGAGTCTCGTTCAAAATTTATGAATATCTTGCTAGTATCTTGTAATTATCATTTAAAATTGTGTTTTGAATTGGGTATAGGTACCTCCTCCAGGAAAAGGATCGCTCTACATTAGGCCATTGCTCCTGGGAACAGGGCCAATTCTAGGCGTGGCACCATCTCCAGAATACACCTTCCTAGCATATGCTTCTCCAGTTGGCAACTATTTCACTGTGAGTTTAGTAGACAGTTGCAGAACTTTGTCAAGTACTGGGGAAAGAAAGAAATTCACTTCATCTAGTGGTGCAAAGTGGGGTTATGATGATTGCTAGTGTTAATTTTGCATAAATGCAGGGTTCCATGCACTTCTCTGTTGAAGACAAGGTCTATCGAGCAATTCCTGGAGGAACCGGTGGCATTAAATCTATCACTAACTATTCGCCTGTAAGCACTAATTTGTCTATTTTCACTAGAAACACAATTCGGTCATAAATATAACTTCTCATGCGATAGGCAATGCATTCGTATTCATGTTAGCTGTCTGCATATGCTTACCGTCTTAACAAATAACGAGTAAAGTTTTGCGTACTTTTTCACTTCCACTCCAGATTTACAAGGCAGTCACTCAAGCAAAGGCCAAAGGCTTCACCGATGTTATATTCCTTGATGCAGCAACTGGCAAATATATAGAGGAGGCTACGGCATGTAATATCTTTGTTGCGAAGGTAAGACTGATGAGAATCAGTCTTCGATGAAGACGAGATCACTTTTTCATGTTCCACCTTCAAATTCGTAACTTACATTCTGAGTGCAATTACTTTACATCATATATTAATGCAGCATTGTATTTCTTTTGCAGGGAAATGTCATCTCGACTCCTCCAATTGCCGGAACTATTCTGCCTGGAATCACAAGAAAAAGCATCATTGAAGTTGCTTCCTGGCTTGGATATCAAGTAAGTAAATTCTGATGAAAGAAAAACCAGTCGATCTCGTATTTTTAAACTGAGAGTCGGGACCTTGTTATATTTCTTCTACCTTCTTTCCTAAAAGTTGTAATCCTTTTCTGGATACGCACAAGTGTTTGGTAGCGATAGCTGAGAACTGAATCTCGCACACAGGAGTAAAGCATTCCTAAACTTTAATATGGTTTTCCCTCTGAACTGAGCATGTTCTACCGACCTTTGATCAGATTGAGGAACGTGCTATCCCACTGGAAGAGTTGATGAATGCTGATGAAGCTTTCTGCACGGGAACTGCGATAGCAATCAAGCCTGTTGGCAGTGTAACCTATCAGGGACAAAGGTATATATTGCAATGCATACTATATGATATGAAAAGTGAAAAAATGTTTCTTGTTCTTTCTCCTCTCTGGTCTTGCAGCTTTTAACATGCGATCATTGTTTATGCCAAACAGGGTTGAATATAAAACAGGCGAGGGTACCTTATCTGAGAAACTATTTAGAACATTGACAGGAATTCAAACTGGTCGCATTGAGGACACTATGGGATGGATCGTGGAGATTGATTAAGCTTATTTCTTTTCTTTTTCGTGAGTAGTAATAGCATGGGTTGGAATAAGTGACATAAGTGCGACCACAGTTATTTCTTTTATCTGTCGGGGCTTGTTTCGGTTAGTCTCAAAAGAAATGGCAACCAAATCAAGACTGAAATAATATTTCTTGAACCTCTCGAATTTCCAGTTCTATAATAATAATCATAGTTTTGCAAATCATAGCTGGAAGCACAGTCTCGTGTGTGTGTGTGTGTTTTGCTTGTAACTTCTAAAAATTCTGTATTGGAAAATCCTAGATCATGGTATCAATATCATGTCAATGAATAAGCATTTGAGCATCTGACCAAGCAGATCAAACCTAACAAATTCCAGGAAACCAAAAGAGAACTCAATTTGCAGAGGATATCAATTAGAGGTACATCAGTTTCTAGCCTTAATACTATTTAGATGCGTTATGAATAAGTCATTCCAGATATCCGTAATTCCTGGCAAGCACCAGTGCATGCAGTCATCGTGTTTCTTTCCACCTGCCGTTGCCGGATGAGCGTCTGCTCTGAACTCACTCATGTGGGTTATGTCCAAAATATGGAAGGTAGACCCCTTGAGAGCCTTGAACAGGTGTTGATTAACCAGACGGGATTCGACATTTGTCCCATTATTCTTTAGAGAGAAGAGTTCTTCAACCTGAAAGTGAAAGGAAGAAATTTTTACCTTTGTATACTGTTGTAGAACAAAAGTGAAGCAATTGGAAAGCACGTGCAAGGTTTGGCACTGATTATGCTTCACAACATAGTAGTATCAAATTGTGATCAAGCCAACAAACTAATGAGTTCAAACTCATAGTTCGGATGTGACTCACTTTTTCAGATAACAAAGGCTGTAGTCGTGGGCAAGAACCACCTTGATCCCAATCACCTCCTTCAAAATGTCTAGGTGATTGTGTACGAAAGAGCTTGATTCCACCCGGACGCATTCTTCTCTCAACAAAGAGAATCTACAGTGAAAACATAGGACATAAGAGATTAAAAATGCCCATTTTGATTAAATACACAGCAGCATATGACAGGGATATCTTGGCACGGCACCAAAGAAGCAGAAAGAATCCTGCATGCATTACAGGTGCAGGGGTGCTAGAGAGGGAAACAACCACCACAATCATGTAGCCTAAGAACTGAAACAATATCGCTAATATCGGCAGAACATCAAGTGTGGAAGCATGCATCAAGCATACAAGTAGCAGAGTCTAGCAAATAAATAGTTTATCATTTTCCTGTCAGATTCAATTGTCATTAGTCTATTTTTGATTTATAGGTGTGTTGCCAAAATACCAGCAAAGGAACCCCCCCTCCCCCCTCACAGAACTCTGAGCTGAGCATCATTTTGGAATTGTATCTGACATTATGCTAAAGAGTGGCCAATATACATTCTGGAGATTGGGATTTCTTTATTTATCATATTTCTAAGGACACCACTCACCGAAATTGCAGTGAGAGATCACACAGCCATATCATATGGCACATTCATGGATTTTTCACGGCAATATAAAAATGAAATGAAAACTAAAAGCAGATGGACTCTGTACCATGTGTTTCAAAACCCTGTCCAGGCCAACATCAGGGAGTACTGGAGGGATCAGAGGCTGATTGTTTTCAAAGAAAAGCATTGGAGATTTCACAGGATCAAACTTTGAGGGAGCCCACCACCTATTCACAAGAAGCAAAGAGCCATATAAACAGAGTCAACGAAAAATCTCACATAATAAAAACAACCAAAAAAGATGCAGAATCAGCACAGAAAAGAAACTGTAGTAGCTACGGCCAGTTATATATAAAACGAATATAGACCAGATTTCACACCCTACATTGTTTAGAAAAAAAAACAGTAACTTAAATTACCAGTGTCCTGTGTTGAAGATTAGAACATCATGGAAGCTCGGAGCATCCGCCCATGTGCCTTCTGGAATATCAACATCAACTCTATAACCCTCTTTATATCCAAGAGATTCCAACTCACCCCCATTAGAATTAGCTGACCACCTAAACAAACAAAAGAAGAACATGCCTAAGTAGTTTCAAATCTTGGAGTACCATAACCAAGAACTCCATTCTTTACCAAAATGCTAAGAAACATGCAAGAAGATAAGATTGGCATAGCAAGCAGAGCTTACCTACCATATCGCGCCAAAAGATTAGTTCGATGATAAGCAATAGTAAGATTATAGTGAAGAAAAGTAAAGCCACGATCAGCCCCAGCTGGTCTCCACTTCTTCACATCACTTGACACCCTTTTTAGAGAGCAAAAGAGAGAAACAAACATATTCCTATTCAACGAGTCCCCAACAAATCCTGCACCGTTACACCATTCATTAGCTCCAAAAACAGCACAAAAAATACAGACATAATCATCAATTTAGAGAGAGAGTACCGATGTTGGTATCTCTAAAGGTCTGCAAGAACCGGACCGGGTCGAAGGGAGGGAGATCACACCCATTAGGCTGCCATCGCCACTTAATGATGTCTTTAGCATTTGTTTTATTTCCAGAAATGCAGTTCCAACCTTTGAATATTTCTTTACATGAACTGTCATAGTTGTTGGGTATCCAATTTGGGTCGTAGATCCAGGAACCATGAGAGTAATTGCAGGAAGTGGAGGCTACTGTTGGGGTGGGTCTGAAATGGGTGGTTTCTTTAGAGATTGAGGCTCTTCTGGAGAGGGAGAGAGCGAGGAAGACGGAAGCGAAGCAGAGGAGAGAGAGCAGGGGAAAGAGTGGGAGTTTTTTGGGCTGCTGGTCTTCTGTGGCCATGAGGTGATGGGGAGGGGGAGGCTGGGAGTGGAGATCGGCGCACGTTAGCATCCACTTCTGGTTTTTTGATTTATAGTTGAGCTGATTTATTGTTGCTTTCTAATTGTATGACGTGGCGTCTGGCAGTGAGGTAATTTATGTTGCTGCGGCTAGAAATGTATGTAAAACAATAATTATAAATTATTGTTTTTTTAATTAATATTTTTTAAGAAAAAAAGTGAGAGAGGAATAAATAAAGTTAATTAATAAATCAGATATTTTTAAAATTATAATTGAAATAAAACATGGTTTCAAACAGAATTCACAACACTACTGTATAGATTTCTGGACTAGAAAACTCACCCTCGTTCCGCAATGTCATCGGTTAAATTATAAATTATTTTTTAATATAAGAAAGGTGCGAGTATTACCAAAGTGAATTTTAGATTGTGAAAAAAATATGATGAATTGAAAACTTGACATGTGTATTTAATCAAGTAAATTAAAAATTGTATATAAATAAATGTTAGAAAAAGATGTCGACGCAAATAAAAAAACTAAATTAAAAAATTAAATGATAAATACATATTAAAATATTTGATTTCTTCTCATGAGAAGATATTTATTTTTTATATATAATTATATGTCAATAAAAAATGTAATCATTGAAATTCTATCAAGATAATATAACGTTTTTATTATTATAGTGTGGATAGATTAATATATACATATATATAATCTGGAAACTTTATATTTTGTTTTATAATAATAATAATAATAATAATAATAATAATAATAATAATAATTGTACAGAAAAACAACTGAGCACAAAATATAAGAAAAAATAAACACGAATAATGAAAAACAGTTTAAAAAAAGTGATTGGTAGTTTTTTATATAAAAAAAGGTACTCTTATTCTTAAAAATGATATTTTTAATATATTTTAAAACTGTTTATTTTTCATGAGATTGAATAAAAAAGATTATAGATCTTGAAAACAGCTAAAAAGTTATATGTAGATGAATTTGGAAAGTTTTTTTTTCATTTTTTTTAATTCTCGATGAACACAAAACTTAAAAAATAAGAACACCATTACGTTTCAAAAATATTTAAAAAAATATATAAAAATTTCTTTTATTTTAAATTAAAAAATTTGGATGTTTTTAAATTATTTAACAAATTATTTTAATATATTTTTAAACAAAAAAAAATATTTTAGCTTCAGCTTTTTAAGGGAAGCTTCAGGAAACTAGAACCCATTTAAACAACAAGGTAATAGAATAGAACTGGCAGCGTACATTTATAGTATCTTCTCTGAAACACCATCTAAGTTCTTGCCTTCAACACATTTTAAATGCCAGAACCAGATGACAAAATACAAGTTTAATAAGATGAAGATATAAAGTACATATTTTCCGTGCTGATTTTATCATAAAAAAATGAAACTTGAGACGTGTATTGCGATCAAAATAAAGAATAGGTCTGGGTATACTAACAGAATATAAATACAAGCAATAGCAGCAGATAGAGTGCAAAAACTTTAGTTATAAAGAATAGTGAAAGTGAATTCATACATGCTTACTTTCCTCAATAAATAGTGATCAACAGATTTACTGTATCAAGATAAGAACCAACGTGAACATAATTCCACAAAATATCCTACTATCATTAGCATGGTTTGTTGCCAACTCACAGATACTGCAATGGTAAATGTCATGACACCAAAACTTTCAATCATATGACTGGAGGTGGAAAACTTGGCAGGCCGGCTTATATGACTTCTTCAATGACGCCTGCTCAAACTTCTTTAAGGCAGGTTCATTCTCTTGTAAACCAGTCTGGACAAAGTACCTCACCCACCATGTTGAGGTCCGGAATTTAGCCTTCACAAGAACAACAATTTAGGTATCTCTTTGAGAATAGAATCTTAGTTTCTCTAACCATAAACATACAAATTCAAATGCAGCTGAGAGCTATGCTCTATAAAAAAAATTCAAATGGACATATTTACTCTATCCTAGAAATGATCAGAATTTCCATATTCCTTGTACCTTTCTCCTTTAATGGGAGAAAGCAAACCCTTTCAACAACTGATTTAAAGCCTAAAGGCTAAGAAAGCACACCCAGCAGACTAACATCCAAGCAAAAGAATAGTATTGGCAAAAACAGTGAGATCTGAATGTCTGGAAAATCCAGAGAGTGAATAGCATTGGCCACTTACCGGACGACCAAACTTAGACAGCTCTGCAACTTTAACTCTTTGCTGACCTGGAGCACCTACAGAAAGAAAAAGGAGATCAACAATCAGATCAAATGAGTTATTTGGATGCATTAGCAATATAAACAAACCATTTAGATGTCTGTTTATAACATGACAGTACAAATAATTACGTTTTACAAGAATATCATTTTCCTAATCGATGATTATGAAATATGAGAGCACAGTTTGGACCCATTACCCTCGGCATCTTTCTTTGACAAGGGAAGAGCCTTGGGTGATATAAAGGAAAATGACTAAAGGTGCACTTTATCTCTCTTCATGGTGTTTGATCCTTACAAGTAACTAGGTCATGGCAAGTTCAGGATATAGCTAATAGTTTAAGGTGAGTGCAGTCCCTAGATGAGCCTTCTACTGTTCAAAACACTGTTGACAAAGAAGAAGAATTTTGAGCTCAGCTTTTGATTTACATAGATACAAGCCGAAAAAACCTAAGAAAATAAGCAACATGACCAATTACCAGAAAATACAACTAGGCCATCAGCAGACACCCTTGCCAATTCTGGGAGTGTTTTGTTGAGATATTTTGGAGACAAGTAATCCAATGCATCTGACACTATAACAAGAGAGAATGATTTTGGTCGGTAGGGCAGAGGAAATTTGATATCAGCTACACGCACAAGGCCCTTGCGCACAAGACTCTTGCAGTTGGCACTCGCATCATCTAAGTCATATGGCTCCACGCCCCAGGCCTCAGTATCCTCTTCTTTTAATAAGCTTGATACTGCAGAACAAGTGTCCGGGCCTACATGCAATACTTTACGCATGCTGTCACCATAAGCCTTCTTCAGAATAGGTATCGCTCTTTGAACTTCTAGAGTGCAAGAAACACCACCTGCATATGAATACCCCGGATCTCAGATTGCTGGATTGTTTTTCCCAGCATTTTCTATGCTGGTAACATTCTTAGACAAGAGAGTACAAATGCTCATAACATAAGATCTTCAGGGATCAAAATGGTCTTAGTAATCTTCATTGCCCCTCGTACAAACCATTATGAGCAAAGAGATACATGCAAAGTCTAGTTCAGAGGCAAAAGCTGGGGACTGCGCTTGACTAAGGATTAATCAAAAGCGCAGAACTCCAGATACTTCTTCATCAAAACAAGAAAGATAATGAGGAAATACAGGTTGTCCATAATAACAACAGCTAATAACATCATATCACAGTCAAGGAAATTAAGTTTTTAGCCAATGTTTACTTAAGAATTACACCCAAAAAGAGCCTGTATTATAGTATGAAAACGCTTATCTGTGAGTTCTCTGAATATGACAGATACCATATATAAGCTCAGGAAAAATAAATGGAACACTTAAAGAAAAATCCTGATACCAGCTAATTCAATACAGTTGCATCTTTATTGCTGATATGCCAGTTAATGTAACGAGCCCAAACAAGTAAAAAATAAGGAAAAATATAAAGATATCATTTAAATTTACCTTCTGTCTTACTTAAAGCTTCTCTATTGCTGATATGCCCACCTGCCACACAAAACCATCATAAATTCACAAGACTTGTAGCATACAAAACTGTCATGTTCAAACTCATTTGCCTATAGTAATTAAATTCAAAGTCAGCAAAAAGGAAACCAGAACGAAACACAAAATTCGTTACAAACATGCTTTCTTTCCTTTACTTTTGTTTCGATATCAGCTGTTTTCCCTTCTTTAAGTGTAAGAATATATGCTATGCTATTCATGTTAGCAGGAGAAACAAAGTTTATGCTTCTTGTTTACTTAAACTAGATCAGATCCTACAGTAAATCAGTATCAGATGTAACAGATCAATGTCGGTAGAAAAACCAAAAACCTGAGCCGCTGTAACAGTATCCAATAAGAAGAATTGCGCCCTGGAATCAACAAAAGAACAAATTCAATCACCAGATTTCACACTAAACCCTAAACCACTTTACTTACTAACTTGACATCCCCAAAGAAAATGAATATTTCAAAGAGCACTAAAAATTACCACGACAACAAGGCCAATGGATAGTAACGGTGACGAACGCGATTTAGAATGCATCGACCCAGAAAAAGGAAGACTTCCTCCATCAGCCAAACGTCTGGCGGGATTCCCTGGCCTCCTCGACATTTTTTTGTTATTTAACCTAAACAAAAAAGGTATGCCCGCTATCAAACTAGAAACGCGCCAATTATAATGGCATTTTCTTCCATTTAACACAGCACATCTGTTATATCAATTTACAAATCAGCCATTTTTATTTATTGCTGTGGAGAGAATTACCTGAGAGATCGAAAGAGTGGTGGAAAAGATGAGGGGGTTGGAGATCTTTTAAAAGGCGATCTGGATCTATCTGTTCTAGTGGTAAGCTAGTTGGGAGAGCGAGCGAGAGACCCAGGGATTGATAAATCGATCCAAATCCAACTTGCTTTTATTTTTTATTTTTTATTTTATTTTATTTTTTGATTAATTAATTCATTTAATTTTATCTGCCGGTGCTTTGCGAGTGAAATCCAGCCAGCGCCGGAGCGGGGATCCATTCTGTGCAGCCTTACTTGGATTTGATTTGGGCTTAAAGCCCAAACCTGTTCTGAGGACAACAAGGTCCACTATCTTTTAGTCCAGCAATGGCCCACGCTCGCAGCTTTGTTTGTACCATACACGATCAGCTTATGCAATGGAAATTTCAAAGCAGTTGTCGTTAGAAAATGGAACATCATGGACGCGTGTGAAACTCGTTTTGGTTAGGGTTTTTTTTTCAATATTAAAATAAAAAAATATAGAAATCTACATGGGTATTATTTTTATCAGGATACCCGTAAATAGAGCCACCAAGCAAGCTCGACATTTAAAAAATTATGCGTGAAGATTATTTGTGAATACTATAATCTCATTTCAGATCATGTTTACACGTGATTGGATTAAGATGAGAGAGAAAAATGTTCCAAAATGATGAGACTCTGTATATGCAGATTATGGTTTAGTGTGTAGTTAATAATTAACCTGAGTGTGGCATAACTAATCAGGTTCTAGACTTGTTTTTTCAGAAGTCATCCGTTCGATTTTGGTTGTTAATTTTAAAGTCTGTGAGATAAGTCGAGTTGCGTGTAAATCAGTCGGATATCCATATTCAAAAAAATATATAATTAATCTTGTTTTATTTAGGGATGCCAATCACATGTGAGCATTGTTTGGTAAAGACTTATTGATAAAAAAAAATTATAAATTATTATAAGATTTTGAATATTCATTATCTAACGGTTATCTATCATTAAAAAAATAGTTGGGAGATTTGTTTGTGAAGGAGATTATTTAATAGAAAAAATATGGACCGGGTCACCTTTGTTTATGTACGAATCATACATATATATATTTCAATATTAACATAATATATATAATATGTGTGTTATTTTATGTTAATATATATGTGTGTGTGCATAATGTAAGCCAGCAAGTCTCTTTCGTCACTTCTATTGGTTTTCACCATAAGGGCAAGTCCAAGTCTCTTTCGTCACTTCTATTGGTTTTCACCATAAGGGCAAGTCCAACGGGGAAGCCATCAGAGGAGACAAAGCCAAATTTTTAAAAATTTGGCTGTTTTTGTTAAATTTTCGTCTCCAACGGGAGAGCCAAATAAAGAGCCAAAATGGCTTCTCTATTTTCCGGAGGCATTCCTACAGATCTTTCTTGCAGAGGCAAAATAAAAATCCGACCGTTGTAATATTACCGTTGCATTGTCCAAACGATCTGAAGCCTACAACTCTCAGGAATGATCAAATAAAAGAAGGAAAATCCACCGACTAAAATACTGATTAAACCTCAAAAGTCAAAGAAATCAAGAAATTCAAGACAAGGGTTCTAAAATTAGAAACAAGCACAGGAATATCAAACAAAAAATACAAAATAAAATCAGATCTTTGAGATCAAACTCAAATGTTAAAGTCAAAGTAAAGCAAAGGAATCGAAAATCACTGCAAAAAGAAATGATTTGAGAGGGAGATTTATAGGTAGGTATTACTGTGGAGAATAGTGTGCTTGATGATTAAGGTTGGAAAAAAAAATGATTGTCGTTTGAAGAGAAAGACTAGGAGAATGGGAATCTAAGTGTTTGTTGTAATTGTATTGGTGGAGACAAGAAAGAGATGAAACAAGGAAAGAGGGACATGGCAAAAATGACAGACAGTTGCGCCATGGGAAAGGGAGCAGAGAGGGAGGGAGGCGAGAGGTGGGGCGAGCAGATTTTGAGAGCTAGGTGGGTGCGGCGCAAATGATAAAGGGTAGGGTTTCGGTGTGTGTGGGGTGGGGGTATAATAATAATATTTAGGAAAAAAAAAGGTAATTAATAATATTTTGTAAAAAAGTAATTATGTGAAATAAAAAAAATTATGAATTTTTTTGATCAATTAGCTTAATTATATGTTTTAAATTTACAGTTAGATTTATAAATTGTGTAAATTTTGTTTTTAGAACTATTATGAGGGTAATTAATAATAATATTTAGGACAAGAAAAGGAGGTAATTAATAATAATATTTACTAAAAAAAATAATTATATGAAATTGATAAGTTGTGAATTTTTTGATCAATTAGCTTAATTACATGTTTTAAATTTACAGTTAGATTTATAAACTGTTTAAATTTTGTGTTAAGAAATGCTGTGTATTTATTCGTAAATAAATAATTAATAAGCATGTAATTTTGGGCTCAAGTACATGCATACTTTGTCAAGAATGGAGGAAAGTTGAATAATCGTTCCCAAATAAGCATCTCAAATAGATGACAAGAAATAAATAGAGAAGTTGGAAAATTTATTGGGTTTGTTACCTAAATTGAAAATTGTCAACAAAGTGGAACGACTGAAGAATCAAGGGTAATATTTCAAATTTCAAATATTCTGGATCTTTTAATTATAATAAATTCATTTTTTTATTATTATTTTTTTAAAATAATTTTATTGTTAGCGGGTTTCTCAAAAATAATTATTTAATTATATAACTTACTCATATTAATTATATAATGAATTGTATAATTACACTATATACAAAATAATTGAATTTTATTTAAAATAAATTTTAAAAAATAGCTCTTATAAATAGCTTTTAAAAATGGCTCTTACCATTGGAGACTACATTACCTCAAGAGCCATTTTTACACTATTCAAAGAGCCATTTTTATCATTTGCCTCTTAAAAATACCTCCTACCATTGGACTTGCTCTAACACGACCTAAACACCAAAGCTATGAGTAGAGAGCGGGGCATTTCATGCATAACAAAAGCACCGACACGGATTTGAAGGTACCAGTGTTAGCATGTTTAAGTATTGTTAGAGATTAATATAAATTCTATTATGGGTTTTTATTTATTAGTTTAAATTTTTAGGTGAGATAATTTTTTAACATGGTATTAGAATCTTATTGACTCAGTGGTCACGAGTTCGAATCTCACCACCCTCATTTTTATTTGATAAAAATCAAGCACAAAGTAGTGTGGGCCTATGCAAATTTCACGATCAAAGGGCTTTCACTTGAGAGAGTGTTAGAGAGTAATATAAATCATATTCTAAGATCTCACATATTAGCCTAAATTTTTAGATGAGATTGTCCCGTGTGTTTGGTATAGGTAGTGCACTCAAATTTTTTTTTATCTTTAATGGACTCGATTACCTTGCTCGAGTTCAACATTAGCTAGGAAATTTTTTCCGAGACCCCATAATGAATCCTTCAGTACTTTATATTAATCAAATATATATAATTTAGAATATAGTACACATTAAAATATAAAAAAGATACAACTACACTTCAATCTCTAATCTCATAAAATAAAATTTATGAGCTATAAATCCACTATGAATACTTTAAATCAAAGGTTCATGATCTTTTTATTTTTAATATTTTCAGAGTTAAAATATCAATGTATTTTCTCTCTTTATAAAGATCTTTTATTTCTCTTTAATTCCATTGAGTTTCCTAGTTTTTGACAATACTCACCTGTCTGTTTTTTTTTTTTTTTAAATGAAATTTCAATTAAGAGGTGAGTAATAAATCTTGAAGATGAAAAGTGTTTAAAGTTTAAACTGTATTGTTCTGTATCTCTTTCTCTTGGAAATGTGTAACCACAATTTAACCCTTGAATATTTTTTCGGCTTACAGACATTGCCTTTCAAGAAACTGGGAGACATACAGGTACAGATGTATCTAAAAAAAGAATTGAAGGAGACAAGATTGCTGGGAGCCGAATCAGAGATGAGTTCCGGGAGGCTGGGATTGTGCCTGAGGACCAGCATTCCGATCAAAAGGAAGATCCTTGGTCGAGCTTGGTTCGTGTTTGCATCAGAGAGAGAAGTTTTGTGAGAAGCAAAGCATCATTGCCTGGCTTGTGTCTATTTATTTATCTGTTATTTTAAAATTTAACTTTATTTTTTTTTCAATATTTATCCAAATCCAAATTATTTATTAAATATTTTGCCTATCCAAATTAATTCGGAATAAAATTTGCCACATGTGTATATATATATCGGCTAGTGGACATCCATCGCCATTCCATTCTCCCACCTGACCACTAATAAAAATCAATGGCAGTCATGGTAATTTTAAATTTCGCAGTCTGTGAAAGAGGATGTGCATGACCGCATATTCGCAGCCCGCGAGAAATTTTTTCTTGTTTTTCACCTTTCAAACTCGGTTGCATTTTAAAAGTGGTTTTGATTAACAAATTACTTCTTATCGTTTAATTTAATGGTATTAAAAATAAAATAAAATATTATTTTAATATTTTTTAAATAAAAAATATTTTTAACTTTTAAAAAACAGTTTTTTAACACCACCAAACATAAATCCAACTAACAGACCATAGCTCCGGCACACGCCACACGTCATCCTCTTACAGCGCGAAGAACAATCCTTCAGCTTCGGCTCTCCATTTTTTCCTTCCATCATTTACATCACTTTCAGAAGCAAATCTCCAGCCCCCCTCCACCCAAGCATAACACGCAATCCTGACGTGGTCATAGTCACTTTTTAGCTGTTTAATTCAGTGTTTTCCTTCTGGACATCAATCATTTCCTTTAGTAGTGAAGAATGATTTGCCTTTTCGTTTCTTCATAACTTCGAAACACCACGTTTCTCTCTCTCTTTTTTGAAAAAAAACTTTGCTTGCGAGCTGATTCGAGAAAGTTCATGGAAAAAAATATGGAGGAAATTTTGCGCTGGTTGGTGTTTCTCTAACGATTAATCACTACTGAAGCTCGCGAGTTTTGAGAGTTTAGAAGAGAGAAATTCGGAATGGCGGTGGAGTATAAGTGCTGCGAAACGGATTTCTTTGTAAACATTGTGACAATAATTTTGCTCGTGATGTTCGCTGGACTGATGTCTGGCCTTACCTTGGGCCTTATGTCTATGAGTCTCGTCGATCTTGAAGTTCTGGCTAAATCCGGTACTCCAAAAAATCGAAAATACGCAGGTACAGCGTTTAATCCTTCATTTTTGCTAGTTTTTTTTGTAAGATCTGTTCGGATAGTGAGGAGAATGGAGTTTTGTCGTGCGAGACTCAGGGAAGTGATAATTAGTTTCAAGACTTATTAAGTCGTTGATAATGGTTATTAGCTAGCCTCCCTTGTAGATTTGGCTTTCATGCCTCCATAACTTTTTAAGAGGGTTCATGAATAATAAACTCCAGCTGGGTTATAGTAACCTAATACCACTGAATATAAACAAACAATTTATTTACCTCCCCAAAAAAACAATTAAATTGTTTTATTGAATGAAAATATTTCATTTGTAGTTGTAGGCCTTTGGTTGTTGCGGAACGAGTAATTGAAATCATAGCTTATAAGAGATTTTATGACTGGGTTTTGGTTATTGCTTGTTTCTTGCCATAAACAGGGAAAATATTGCCAGTGGTTAAAAACCAGCATTTGTTGCTTTGCACACTCCTTATATGCAACGCTACTGCTATGGAGGTATGTTTTGTAGAGATGTAATTAATACGCATTGATATTATTATTTTTCATATCGAATGTCTTGTTTGTTTTACTTTGTCAGGCACTTCCAATTTTTCTTGATAATCTGGTTACGGCTGGGGTTGCTATTCTAATTTCAGTAACTCTGATTCTTCTATTTGGTGAGGTGAGGCATCTATATTGATTTGTGCATTTTTATTAGTTTTTTTAAAGCACTCAGGAATTGTGGGTAGACGTACAGTAGAACCGAGGAAGCAGAGGTTTGCTAGTTTGACTTGTTTTCGATATGCTACTTGAAAATTAATGTTTTTTGACGATGGGTTTGTGACGATCCTCTTTGTTTTGGGACCGAGTTTTTTCACTGTTGCTAAATATACAGACATTCTGCCGTTGCCAGTTTTTTCTGACAAGAGATGCTTCTTGGGAATGATGGACTTCTATAAGCCTGATTCTTCTAGAGTTTCATCTATAATTACGTTTTTAAGATGGTATGAATGGCAGTATGGTTTATGGGTCCTCTGATTGTTCTTTTATTTGGATATGCAGATTTTACCACAATCTGTATGTTCCCGATATGGTTTGGCAATTGGTGCAACAGTGGCCCCATTTGTCCGTCTTCTTGTTTGGATCTGTTTTCCAGTTGCCTATCCGATAAGCAAGGTGACACTTATGTTGGTTAAAGCCTGCACGAAGTTGAACCCTCCTAAACAGTAGAGTGACTATTCATGTTTATGTGATATTTTCAGCTCCTGGACTTTCTGCTGGGACATGGTCATGCTGCTCTTTTTCGCAGAGCTGAGTTGAAAACACTTGTAAATTTGCATGGTAATGAGGTGTGTTCAGTACCTTTCAGAATTACACATCGTAGAACAGAATATTATGCTTTATTGTCTGCTTGTCTGTGTATATCTTTATATTTATCGCCGTGCAGCTTATCTGCTTGCTTCTTTTCATAGTTCTTGTTTGTAGTCATCAAATCTGTCAATCAAGCCATCAATATGTGCAATTTTCTACCTGTATTAAAATTTATCTTCTATTGCTATTGATTTGTGTACAGATTCTGTTGTCTTCTACCCTTTCTCTCTCTCTCATATCTTCCATTAGCTTTGTAACACTGTTAGTGATGTTTATTAGGCTGGAAAAGGTGGAGAACTAACTCATGACGAGACAACAATTATTGCTGGAGCACTTGAGCTCACTGAGAAAACAGCTAGTGATGCCATGACCCCTATATCTGAAACTTTTGCTATTGATATTAATGCCAAACTTGACAGGTGTGATGCTCAAAAACGGTAAACTGAAAAATCACTTCTGTTGCATGACATTTATTGTGATTAGCTGCATTGTATATTTTTCATGTACAGGGAGTTGATGAGTTTGATATTGGAGAAAGGGCATAGCAGAGTGCCAGTTTATTATGAGCAACCTACAAACATAATTGGACTAATTCTGGTAAATTGATGATATTAATATATTCAGCGACAATGAAAGAAATCTTTTTTTTCTTCATATACTTAGAATGATGTCTCTATGAACTAGCATTGGTTGAATAATGTGGTATACTAATAATCTTCTTCTGCTTGCCAACGTTTAGCTTTGATTGGTTATCTTTTGTGCCAACTCTTTGTGCTCTCTCCCAAGTGATTCGTGTATCCTTAATTTTGGAAGACACTATTCCCTGTCAATTGCTAAATTTATATGATGTGCAAAAAAAAAAAAAGTCAAATATGACAGAACTGCGTCAATGGCCTTTTAGATATGAGATTTTTCTGCAGTTTCAGATAAAAATTGTTTCATTATAACATAGCTTTCAGATTCTCTAAGAAGAGTGTGCCTTCCTTCAAATTATCATTTTGAGGACCCGTGGACCGTGGCCTCTGTGATAGGCTTTTATTTGTTGAGGGGTAATCATTTCCTTTGTATCAGCTTGCCTTTTCTTATGCTTTCTTTAGTTGTTCCTTGAGGCTTGTTCTATTATCTTTTTTGTTTAAAGCTGATGTATTTTCCCAAGACTAACTTCACTTTCTAGTAAATATTTTGGAATCAAGCTTTAGCTCTTAACAGGTTCATTTATAAGTTTTGACCGCGATTTGCATTTGTTTTTCTTGATGAAATCACCAAAAATAATGTTGCAATTTATGAGGAAACAAGACTAACTTCACTTTCTTGACGAAATCACCAAAAATAACATTGACACGAGAAAAAGATATGATGAACCACAAGGGGGGGAAGTGCATCGAGAACTTAAGCATGGCACACTGCAACACAGGCATAACTAGGAGAAATGAGGCAAAGTTTCTGCAATAAAGGGTGACCCATTAAGACTACCTCTTGTGCTAATTGATTTTGTTTGGCTCTTGTCCATCATATCTTGCCTTTACTTTCATAACTTCTGATCTGAGTTCATTCCCTAAATTAATTTGCTGAAACTTCTGATTACTTCTTCTTGAACATGTATGTATATTCTGATCTTTTAGGCCAATAATCTGTTGACAATTCACCCAGAAGATAAAGTACCTGTAAAGAATGTCACTATACGCAGGATTCCCAGGTATCCTTTAGGTCGAGAATTGTATTTATATACATGCTATATTTTTAGCTGTTCATGGACAACAAAATGCTGTTCATTGTTACCTACAGATTGATGGTTCTATATACTGATTGCGTCGTAGGGTTCCAGAAACTTTGCCTTTATATGATATATTGAACGAGTTTCAGAAAGGTCATAGCCACATGGCAGTTGTTATCAGGCGGTGTAAAAAGCCAGAGGAGCAGCCTTTAAGCAATGCTGGTGACAGTAAGTGTCAATTCATATGGGTATCCATTTCTGTTTGTTGCACCAAGCTGTACTGGAGAATCTAGCTAATTTGGAGAGCATCTCTCTTTATGATAAGTAAATCATTTTGCATGCAACAGATCCGGTGAAAGAAGTCAAAGTTGATATTGATGGTGAAAAGCCTCCCAAGGACAAGACTTTGAAGAGCAAGAGACCGCTAAAAAAGTGGAAAAGCTTTTCCGACAGTGCCGACAATTCATTTAGAGGCTCGAGGAGCAAGAAGTGGACAGAAGGCATGGCCGCAAACATCTTGCATATAAATGAGAATTCACTCCCAAAGCTTCCCGAAGAAGAAGAAGCAGTTGGCATAATAACAATGGAAGATGTCATTGAAGAGCTTTTACAGGTAAACATTACGTTTTGCTATTTATATTTATATATATATCATCCAAAACGGTATACAACGTGAACTTAATTCCTCGTTATGCAAGCAATTCTGAACGTAGCAGATATGTTTCTTTTTTCATTAGTTAATGCCATATTATTCAGCTTTGTTATCACTAATTATCCCGGCGGCAAACAGAAGCACTGATTTCATTATTATCATTAAGGTTTTTTTTTTTTTTGGCAACCAAAGTCTGCCGGTGTGGATCATAGTTGCACCACTGTAGGTTCCTCCAGTGCTACACTTCACTTTAGCACATCCTAGGCGAGCAGCAAGTTAGCCAAACCACTTGAGTATAGTGGCCCGCACTGCTGTGCCAGCGGCACATGAGTTGGAGTCGTAGTCGTAGTAAGCCTCTCATCAACCCACATTTTTACAGCATCTGTACCTGAAAGGTCCCCGCTGCCCCATGCAAGGTTCTCCCCATAAGGTCCACCTGAATGGACAAGGTTGCAATCGCCGGCACGCTGGTTAGCATAATTTTGTGCATAGGTTTGCACCGTGGTGTCCCAGGTTAGTGGGCCAACACCTACAGCTGCACGAGCTGTGTTATGAGCATCAAGGTAATCTTGTTGGCTGTCTTGGGCACGAGAGGGAAGGATTAGGGTTAAGGTAATTGTTAGGGTATAAATACATATATACATATTATAGAAGCCACGTGTAATACATAGTATATGAATATGCTATATATACGGTTGAATGTATCACGCAGGACTCATGTTGAATAATACACAAAACAGAATCATTTGAATTTTTCATTTCTCTCTCTTTTCCCCTGTTCTCTCTCTTCGTCTCCTTCTCTGATCTTCATCAATCACCAATACTGGTGCTTAGATTCTCAACTCTATCATGGTATCAGAGCTTTCATGCTCACGCAAATGAATTAATCAATCAATTTCTACACTTCCGCAAATCTGCATCTTCTCCTCTTCAGAATCGTGATCTTCAAAATCACTGTGTGATCTTCAAAATCACTGTTCATTTCTTCAAAAAAAAAAAAAAAAAAAATCTTCAAAATTACTGCTCATCTTCAAAGAGATATTAATCTCGATAATCTCAATTTCTTCTAAATCAATTTCTTCAGCTCAACAATGGTAACAGCTGCACAATTGCAAATTTTGCAATCACCAGTCACGAACCTCATCTCTACAATTTCAGCATCAGTCAACGTGAAACTGGATGAATCAAATTACTTGAACTGGAATTTTCAAATTCAGCTACTACTGGAGAGCAATGGCATTTTTGGATTCGTGGATGGTTCATGTCTATGTCCCTCTCCTACCGATAATTGTGGTACAAACGTTCTTAACCCTTCTTCATCTATTACTGAATGTGATGATATACGCATTTGGAAAATGCATGATAGAGCTATAATGCAGCTCATTACTGCCACATTGTCTCCAGTAGCCATGTCATGTGCAATTGGTAGCAATAGTTCTAGAGACCTTTGGCTGCGTTTAAAGGAACAGTTCTCAACTGTGTCCAAAACCAATATATTTCAAATGAAGTCAAACCTGCAAAATATCAGGAAAGGGACTGATAGTGTTAGTCAATATTTGTTGAAAATCAAGGAGGCTAGGGATTATTTGACTGCCGCAGGGGTGTTTTTTTGCAGATGAGGATATTGTTATCCTAGCATTGAATGGGTTGCCTTCTGAATATAACACATTTAGGTGTGTAGTTAGAGGTAGAGAGAGTGTTATCTCTTTAAAAGAATTTCGTTCTCAGTTGATTGCAGAGGAACGAATTGTAGAAAATACACCTAATGACAGCTCTACTTACCTTACTGCTATGCATACTGTTTCTTCACAGAATGCACCTAGTTCCTTTTATCAGCATTCTCGTAGTCAGGTGTATCAGCCATCTCGTGGACAGTTTGGATATAATTCATTTGAGAATGGGAATTACAGGCAGTTTAATAAGAACAGGGGTAGAGGTAGAAATCATCAAGGTTATAGGCAGTTTTCACAGCAGCCTTCACAGAGACCTTTGTTTCCTGCCAAATCACATGCTACAGGCATCCTTGGATCATATCCTTCATCATCTTCCTCACATAGTGTTACTTGTCAATTGTGTAATACTGCAGGTCACTTGGCTCCTGCTTGTCATCTCCGTGGTTATGATAGGAACAAGTGTACCATTTGTGGCAAGACTAACCACACTACTTGGTACTGCTTTTATAATGAGCATGGTCCTAATTTTGGGGGGTGTTTCCAGTGGTCCTTCAGCTCCTCATGCTACTCATCAGGGGATACACTCAGAATCCCACAATGGACCTCAGGCTTTGCATACTATGACCGCTCCACCTTCAGCTCAGGTTTGGCTCACTGATTCGGGGGCCACAAACCATATGACCGCAGATTTTATCGAACCTGTCATTGAGTGCACCTTACCCCATGGCTGATACTGTGCAAACTGCCAATGGAGAAGGTTTGTCAGTATCTCACATTGGCTCAGCAATTATCCATACACCTGCTAAAACCAATTCGGTTGAATTCTGTTTTTATGTGTCCCGAAATTGACTCAAAATCTCTTGTCAGTTCACAGAATTTGTTTGGATAATAACTGCTATCTAATATTCGATGCTTTTTGTTTTTGGATACAGGACAAAGCCACGGGGAGGATAATGTACAAAGGACAATGTAGTAATGGACTATATCCGTTTTCATTTGCCTCATCTCGCTTTGGTCAGTCACTCACAAAATTTTCCCCTCAAGTATTCATGGGTCAGTTAGTTCTTTCTTCCACTTGGCATCATCGATTAGGCCATCCTGCCAATAAGATTGTCAATATTATGTTGCAAAAGGCACAGATTAAGTGTCCTTTAGATAATGAACCTAGTCCTTGTGTTAGTTGTCTCAAAGGCAAGTTTTGTAAGCTTCCTTTTCATCACAGCAATTCTACTTCTGTAATTCCATTTCATACAATACATAGTGACCTTTGGGGTCCTTCACCAAGTACATCAATTGATGGCTTTCGTTACTATGTAATTTTTGTGGATGAATTTTCAAGATATTGCTGGTTATTCCCTCTTATTAATAAAAGTGATGTTTGTTCGGTGTTCATTACATTTTACAATTATGTTCACACTCACTTCTCGCGTTCAATTCAATTTTTTCAAAGTGATGGGGGGGGGTGAGTTTGTTAACAAATCCATGCAATGTTTTCTTGCTAGTAAGGGCATTGTACATCATAAGTCTTGTCCCTACACTCCTGAGCAGAATGGGTTGGCCGAACGTAAACATAGGCACCTTATTGAAACCACCATTACTTTGCTTCAACATGCTAGGTTGCCTTCTGTTTTTTGGACCTATGCCGTGATTACTTCTTCTTGCTTAATCAATAGAATGCCTTCTGCAATTCTACATAACAAATCCCCTTTTGAATTACTCTTTGATACACTGCCTTCTCTCACACATCTTCGCATATTTGGTTGTGCATGCTTTCCATTATTAAGACCATATCTCAACAACAAATTACAACCTAAAACAACAATGTGTGTTTTTCTTGGCTATGCTTCCAATTATAAGGGTTATCTTTGCTATGATGTGATTAAGAAGCATATGTACATCTCTCGGCATGTTGTGTTCAATGAACACATCTTCCCTTACCCAGATATTGTTCAAAAATACAAACCTCCTGATTTTACTCACCTTTGCACACCTACCATAAATTCCAGCTCATCTTCTGATTTTATGCCTACTGTTACATCATCTAATGTGATTACTTTGCCAACTATATCTGCTCAGCCTACTCCCAATAGTGTTTTCTTCTAATTCCAACAGCATGTCTACATCATCTTCATCTTCTATGTCCATTACTCCTGTCTCTTCTTCATTGTTCTCACTTCCTGTGGCTCCTGCATCCCAAACAGAAGGTATGAATACTGAACCATATGAGGTGCCTTATCGACCTGATGATTTACCTGTTGTAGTGCATATTCCAGCAATGAATTTCCACCCCATGCAGACTCGCAGTAAGAATGGCATAGTCAAGAAGAAAGTCTTTCTTGCTGCAACTACAACATCATCTTCCATTGATCCTTCTGGTGTTGAGCCTGTTAACTATAAGGCTGCTTTGCAAATTCCTGTCTGGTTTGATGCTATGCAGGAGGAAATTAATGCACTGCATTCTCAGCACACTTGGACTCTTGTTCAGCTGCCACATCACAAGAATCTTGTTGGGTGCAAATGGATCTTTAAGATCAAGAGAAATGCCGATGGATCTATTGCTCGGCATAAAGCCAGATTGGTTGCCCAAGGGTTTAGTCAGGAAGCTGGGCTTGACTATGGGGAGACATACAGTCCAGTGGTTAAACCAACCACAGTTCGGCTTGTTTTTGCACTTGCAGCTCAGTTTGGGTGGTTTGCTCAGACAATTGGATGTTAAAAATGCCTTCTTGCATGGCATTCTTCATGAAGAAGTCTTTATGGCTCAGCCTCCTGGGTTTGTAAACACTGAACACTCTCAGCTTGTCTGCAAGCTTCACAAGTCCCTCTATGGACTTAAGCAGGCACCTCGTGCATGGAATGACAGGTTTACTGATTTCTTACCCTCACTTGGCTTTCAGCATACATGTTCTGATTCATCCCTATTTGTCAAGCATCTTGATCAAGGGATCCTTATCCTATTGGTGTATGTAGATGATATTGTTATTACTGGTAGTGATTCTTCTGCTATTCATACTGTCATACACTCACTCACTGCTGAATTTGAGATTAAGGATTTGGGGAAGCTTCATTACTTTTTAGGGATACAAATTTCTCATGAAAATCAAGGGTTGTTCTTGTCTCAGTCTCAATACATTAGAGAGTTGTTGCTTAAAACTGACATGGCTGATGCAAAGGCTTGTAACACTCCCTGTCTTCCTCATCAAAGGCTGCTTAAGGATGATGGGGTCCCCTTCGAAAATCCTAAACTGTATAGAAGTGTAGTTGGTGCTTTACAGTACTTGATCTTCACCCGACCAGATATAGCTTTTTCTGTCCACCAAGTCTGTCAATTCATGCAAAATCCCATGGTGGTTCACTTCACAGCTGTTTAAGAGAATATTGCGTTATCTCAAGGGCACTGCTAGTTATGGAATTCGCTACTCTCGGGGGTCTATGGAGCTCCAAGCATTCAGTGATGCTGACTGGGCTGGGGATCCCAATGATAGACGATCTACAACTGGGTTTGTGGTATTCCTGGGTTCCAAACCGATCTGCTGGTCTTCAAAGAAGCAACAGACAGTATCTCGATCATCCACAGAGGCAGAGTATAGGGCTCTCTCTTCCACAGCAGCTGAACTGGATTGGATTCAACAATTGTTGGTGTTCTTGCACATTGAAATTGCTAAGCCACCTGTTATATTTTGTGATAATTTGTCTGCTATTGCTTTATCATTTAATCCGGTTCCAGCATCAGCGCACAAAACACATTGAGATTGATGTTCACTTTGTCCGCGAGCGAGTTACCAATGATCAGCTCTTTATCCAGTTTGTGTCTTCCAAGGAGCAATTTGCTGACATTCTCACTAAGGGATTAAGTTCTCCTCTATTTCGGATTCATTGCTGCAACCTCATGCTTGGTATGCCAAAGCATGAGTTTGAGGGGGGATGTTAGGGTATAAATACATATATACATATTATAGAAGCCACGTGTAATACATAGTATATGAATATGCTATATATACGGTTGAATGTATCACGCAGGACTCATGTTGAATAATACACAAAACAGAATCATTTGAATTTTTCATTTCTCTCTCTTTTCCCCTGTTCTCTCTCTTCGTCTCCTTCTCTGATCTTCATCAATCACCAATACTGGTGCTTAGATTCTCAACTCTATCAGTAATAAGAGAAAAGAAAACAAGAGAAATCTTGCTTGGCATCATTTTTCACACCTCTTCCTTTCTTGGTTATGCAAATGAATTTCGTAGGTGATGGGTGAAATAACGATGAGAGCTCAAACGGTATTTATAGGCGGCGTTAGTTGTGGAAAATTATGTGAACGGTGACTTAAAATTATGCAAGGCTTTGTACGAAGTTGAAACAAAAGCGTTCAATGATCAAAGGAAGTAGACTCCAAAGCACGTCCCTTGGAAAAGTTGGTGCTGCTGACAATAATTGGATGAAAATTGTATGCATGTTATGATGGCGACAAGTGATTCGATCAAATCGTTTAGTTTATGTTCATCCTGTGTGAAGAAGCTTCATTTGGAAAACATAATTTCTATTTTAATATAGCCATAGATGTGCCAAATTCTAAGTAGATTTTTCTTAAATAAAATATTGAATGGACATGCTGATTATGTATGCTCAGTTGAATCAAAACTCGACCTGATTAATTAGTTCTTAGACGAGTGGGAGGTACGAGATTTATTCAGTTGTAATTATTACATGGCATTTTGAATTTCCTATCATTTTCCTCTTAATTTTCACCACTGTAAATCACGGCGCTTCCATTAAGTGGGTGTTTGGCTCCGCGTTTTTACCTGTAGTTGAAGCAAAACACGGAGCCAAACGCAATAAATACCAAACAACTTAATATGTTTTGACAATGAGTCCCATCAATTTTACATTAATTCAGCCGCAGACGCAAAAGCATCTGAGAGATGCTTTTGCTTCTGCGGCCCACGTGTAAACGCAGAGCACCGCAAGACAAACAGATAAAACTACAACACAACTCCATTTCTTGTTAGAACACAAATCCATCAGACAAATATTGATAATGGATGATGAGTAGCCATTTCTTGTTACAGCTCATCATACAGATGTTTTGCTTAGCTTGATGGATCAAATTCCACTAGCATCTATTGCTGATGCAACGATGAAAGAATTGAATTCATAAGCCAGTGATTTATATCTGAAATCAGCCTTTTCATTAATCTACCAAACAAAACTAGAAAAGTAAAGAGTGATAAAACAGTGTCCTGTAAAAGCTTTTCATTTATTTGCACCGTTGAGAAGACAAGCAATTCGAGCAGGCCCTTGTCTTATTCCCTGAGGAGACGCCAAACCGATGGGAGAAGATTTCAAGCTATGTTCCTGGAAAGAGTTGGCGTGAAGTAAGGAAACATTACTAGGATCTGGTTTATGATGTCTTGAAGGAGGAGCTGGTTGAGGCAGTAAAGGTACCCATCCAAATGGGTTTGTTAGAATGGAGCAAATGAAAATGGCTAGAGAGATGGAGACAGTGAGGATGGAAATGGAGATGCAATCGGAGATGTATATATATATATATATAGCGAGAGAGTAGAATATATATATATATATATATATATATATATATATATATCTGTCGGGGGGAGATTGGGGTGTGTATATATATATAATTATAAATAGTAGAAAATATATATATATATATATATTGAAAATAATGTAACTATATTAAAAATAGTTATTTTTGTTTTATTAAAAAATACCTCAACAAGAGAGTAAAAAATTATATACAAAATTAATAATTATATTATTGGAAAGTTTTTAATCGTGCACACTCATCACTACGTAACGTGATAGAATGTTCATTTGGTGTATGGAAACGGAGGTGGCAAATTTTACAAAACATGTCTGCTTATCCATACAAAACACAAGTGAAGATTGTGGTTGCATCAATGAAACTACATAACTATATTAGAAGAAGATCACAAGATGATATGATTTTTGCCGAATATGATCGCAATCCTAATTTTATTCCTGAAGATATTTTACCAGATGTTCATCAATCAAATAGTCAGGAAATGTATACGCATTCATGTATGGATTTAGTTCGTGATGGAATTGCAAATAGTTTGAAGAGAGAATAAAACCAAGTGTCTAATTTATTTGTATTATTAATTATATTTTATTTTTATGATTATTAATCTACAATATTTAAAAAACATTATATATATATATATGTGTGTGTGTGTGTGTGTGTGTGTTCTTTAAAGTAATTTCAACAGTTGACAGCAATATGAAAATCATGGTAACCAAACACACAAAACTGTTTTTCATTAAACTCAATATCAACCACAGTTTTAACCAAACACTAAAATTTCAATTATGAACCGCAGCTAAAAACGTTTTTCATGAAACTGTTTTTTTTCAACCACAACAGCAACCACCACGCTAAACAGGCTCTCATTGTTGCGACTAAATCATGGCACCTTTATTTGTTTTCTCTCGAGAAATTCCCGAAAAGCTAATTGTTTTCTCTAGCAGCATGTAATCATTCAAAGAAAATTAATACAAAATGGATACAATATATATATATATATATATATATATATATATATATATATTTCTATCTTCTTACAAACCATTATAGACAAAATGGATTAACATGAATACGAGGGAATATTTACCTAATTTTTGAGGGACAGGTTTCCTTTTGGGATGTTAAAGTTGTCATAAATCTTAAAGTTTAGCACTGACCTTAGCAGAATGACAAAAATAATTCAATCTTTATTTGCGGAATTTATTCGAAAATATTACCTCTCATGAAATAAATAGAAGAGGTCCGAGCAAGAAACATGCCCACCAAAAGTCAGCAAAGTATTCGAGAATATCCTAACGTGTTTTATCTCTTGATCGTCGTGAGTCACGACCCCATAAAGACAAGGAAAAAAGGTAAAGGTTTTTTTCTTTTTTTGAGGTTAAGTATGTTGGAAGCCTTTCAAACCAAAAAAAAAAAAAAAGTGGCGTGTTACATGGAAGAACATGGTGTGAACCAAAACATCGTCGTGCAAGTAAAAAGTTAGCCATGGACTTAGTTGAAGCTAGTTTTTTAGTAGTACACGTTGTCGATTATAATTGCGCTAACTTTTGCTAATATTCTAGCACAAACTTCCACTGTATCATTTTTTTTTTTTAATTATCAATTTCATTTTTTCTTCAAATAAAACTGACCATCCGGGATTTTTCTACACTACATTCACAACTCGGGATTGTTGGGTTGTAAAGCTGTGATGTTTTGCATAAATCATAGTACATGCTGAAGAGCAAAGCCTCAATCGATGAGGATCTATCTTTAAGGTTTAACAACTTTGGTTGAGCACTCAATCCAAAAGGATACATTTCGAATAAGTTAGTGCTTTATATATGGGCGTCTAGCTGGGGTATTTCCCTCAGGATAATAGCTGCGCGCAGGAGATAAACCAGTAGCCAGTTCTGCACTGAGCCCTCGTACAGCCAACAGTCACTGATTCGTTCCAAACAACCTGAGTGTTGTGGTCGCAGTTTCTATTAACACGGGCATTTGTGTCGAAGTCATATTAAGGTTTCTCGCTGGCCCACAGTGCCACTGCTTCGGCTGCCGTCAGAAGATAGAAGGATAGTGCAGCGCTTTCACCGAAAAGATCTTGGATCACATTGCAGGTCGAGATCCTTGGTATAGCAAGTTCCTTTGCCTCGGCTGCCAACGTTTTGTTCCGAGAAATCGGGACAACACCAACTTCTGCACGAACGGAAGCTATTACACATAGAGTGCAAATAACCTGAGATGACCTCGTAAACTTCATTCTTGGGATCGAACAAATTTGGGGAAATTAATGTTTTTTTTATATTATTATTATTATTATTATTATTATTATTATTATTATTATTATTATTATTATTATTATATAGTCCAATTTGTTGATTCATCAAATTGTTTATTTGTTCTAATCTCTCACATTAAATGAATGGTAAAAAGGTTATAATTCATTTGATAAACTTTCCTTATTTACCACCCAACACAGCAGTTGATGTCTAATTTACCTGCATATGGTAAGTAGTTGAATGCCATAATATACAGAAATCTCAATATGCCAGAAATGGAAGGAATATATGGATGAATTATTTCGAGTAGCAGATGAAATCAGAAAGCTTATTGGATAATTAATTCCCATTCTTCGAATAATATCATAATCAAATCTACTGATTGAAGAAACAAATCATGGTTCTGAATATTTTATGCCACCTCAGTTGCCTACATTAATTTCATTTCCAATTAAATTTATATTTGGTTAAATCGTTGACCCATTTCTTTTTTCAACTGAGAACAGGATGATCACTTTGATACAACTGATGACAAATTAATAAACAGATCTCACGTCATACTAAATAACATTAAAATTCAGCTTGACATGAAAAAAATTAAATTAGTGTTTTCTTTTTTAATTTTTTTCTATGATTTAGATATATTAATGTTAAGAAAAAAAATTAATACATTTTTAAGAAATATTATGCAGAGAACAAATGAATACCCCTAGCATAACCCTTTTCTTTAAGATCAAACATACAAGTAGATTTAATTTTATAATCATGCAAACAAGTCCTTCAATAGAAAAGATTTCATTATTTTCTTATATATATTGGCTGGCTGGCTGGCTGGCTAGCTAGAACTCTAAGCAACGTAAATCAATACGGGGCTTGACCCTCAATGTTTCCAACGGGATCGTAATTGCAAGTGACAAACCACCACCCATTCCTGCACCTAGCTCTGCCACACCCTAAATGAACCGATTTGCGCCACACAACTTGAGTGTAATGCAGGCACTCATCACCGACACATGAATTAGTATCATGACTATAGAACGGCTTCTCACTTGCCCACATTTTGACTGCGTCAACTCCATTCAAGTTACCGTACCCCTCAGCAATATTCTCACCATAGGGTCCTCCTGAATGCTCCAATTCACAGCTTTCAACCCTTGAATTCGCGTACTTTTGAGCATAGGCCGCCACAGTGTTGTTCCAAGCAACTGGACCAACTCCCACTTCAGCTCGAACAGCGTTATGCGCATCGACATAGTCTCGGGGAGAATTTTGGGCTGAGGTGATGGTAACCGAGACGGATGCCATCAAGTATGCTGCGAATAAGAACTTGCCGAACCACATCTTCTTCTCGATGGAAGGCAGAACTGGGACAAAGTCAGACAAGTGATCTCTGAGGTTCTTGATACAATGGATCAGTATAAGGTGTGGGTATTTATAGAAGAAAAAAGGTAGAAAAGTCAATCCACAAACGAAATTTTCAAAAGGTAGAGATACTTTTACGTATGAGAGTAAAATGTGCACGAGAAAACAAGATAATTGAATCATTAATAAGCGGATACCATCCTTAAGAAAACGACAAGATAGAAAAAGCTAAGCAGGGCTGAGAGGATAACGATAATAATATCCCATCACCCCACTTACATGTGTTGAGAGATTTCTACTTATTTCACATAAAAACCAGATTGCTTATAAGTTTGCGGGATATTGTTTCGATATTCTTCTATATCTAGCAAGATTCTGTCAGTTTATTTTCGTTTAATCTTACCCCCCTTCAAACAGTATGGTCTGCAGAACTAGGAATGTTTCATGAAATTCATTTCTTGGGAAATTCCACTGGGGTTAAGACAATCATTCTTCGTTACCATAACTTTTTGTGGCTGCAGTTAAGGAAAATGTAAAAGAGAGAGGAGAAAATCAAAAGAAAAATGACCCTGAAAAGAATAAAAGTCATGCATTTAACAGTAAGATCATGTGGATAGAAGTCACTATCCTATCTTCCGTGTAGCAAGGTTGTATCCGGCGCCTTCAAACAAAGGCTGAGACAAATACTACGGCATTCGTTGAAAGAAATTCGGAGAGTGAGCTCACAATTGCTCCACTAAACATTTGAATATGCCCAGGTTAAGTCACTAGCAAACAGCACATGATGAGACCCAGCATTTCACGGATCCATTACAGAAGATTTCTTGAAGAAAATGACCTCCATTCATACTACTCTTCACATGACTTAACTGTTGAACATTTGAAAAGAAAAATAATAATAATACTTAGAATATCAAGTGCCATCTTCGTCTAAGCAAGCCATGATATTTTGATATTTTCTACCTGTTGGAGGTTGATACCTGGGAGAAATTGCGTGCTTCTGAAACCAAATTCACGTTATCAGCGCAGGATTTTCAGCAGTCAAGAAAGATTTATTGTCTTCGGGAAAAGAAAAGTAAAAAAAAAGGGCCTCGAAGTCTTGCTGATGGTTACCCAGAACTGTGCTCGTTTTAATTATGTTTGTAGAAAGGGAAATGCATGTTCACGGGAGAACTTTGACATCAAAGAAACGTTTTCATCTGCTTTTCGCCGCACAAAAAATAAAACAAGAATATTAGATTAATAATTAAGATAAGGGATTCACTTCGTGACAACGGTTTTCCTTTTTTCTTTTACTTAAATATAAATAGTAGGTTTAATTTGTTTTCTTCGCGCAGAAGGCTAATAAGAATATTGTCTATTTTCATAGTTTCATGGCCTCTCTTTTTTTCTCGTTACTTTAAAAAAATTATTTATTTTACTTTAAATTAATGTTTTATAGCCTGAATTTTTTAAAAATATTATTTTTTCACTTCAAATTAATGTTTTTTTTTTGTTTTTTTAGATATTTTTTTATTCTAAAAATATATTATTTTAATATTTTTCCAAGTAAAACATATTTTGAAAAACAATTTATATTCCTAAACATACTAAAATATCTAAGGTTTGTTTTGGTGAAGAGACCCATGCGTGCAGGCCTGAACTTGCAGGCCCAAACGGGGCCCACATACAAGTAAAGCAAACCAGCCGCTTGGTCCACAGACAGGTCCTGGCCTCATAGCCATCAAACAGGCCCACAACTGGTTCAGCTAATGGGCCCGGCCCATAGTAATAAGTTGACATTGTATAATAAATCGTACTTAATGATGCCAAACTAATAAGCACTAACATCTACTCAAAAACAAAAAGCCCGAATATCAATTCAGGCCTGCTAATTTGAATACAACTTCTTTGCGGGTCTCGTGTCCATCCTGTTCTTACTAACAGCTAAGTTATATGATACACTCACTTGGTTAGATGATGGATAACCTCCAAGTACTTTGTGTTAAACTCAAGTTGCTCATAAATTGGATTTCAATTGAATCCGAACCTCTCTAAATGATATTCTCTCATATTTTTCAAATTTATTTTTGATATTAATATATTAAAATAATTTATAAACACAAAAAACAAAACAGGTTAAAATAAGTGAACTGTTGTGTCGACTAGTCTTCAGATCACTCCTCGCTAAACTCTCTTTTACGAGGTCAAAATTAATAAGCCGGTTAGGAAAAACTAATAATAACTTTGACATTGATAGCAAAAGCAACCTGGTTAGGTCAAACATGTGTTCTTCTCTGTTTTCATTGCTTAATCATGCTTTCCTTTTCTAATCTTCTATCTGGAAGGGAGAGATTGTAAGGGGCAAAAAAATGAGGAACACCAATATCGGTGGAGAGGCAAGACATGGCAACCAGCATAGGCTGGACGTTTTGGCAGTACAGCTAGCTAGCTAGTCAATAGAAATATTGACCACCATATTTAGGTCAAAGCAATTTTAGTAGTTTTTGAACCCAATTACCTACGATCTCCGTTTGCTAGCTAGGTTTTGTGAAGCCATTTAAAGCCTCTCTCTTTTTTCTCCTCCCTCTAATCGTGTATATATATATATATATTTGATTGAGCAGCAATTTGATCAGACAAACTAAAAGTTTCTGCAGTTTCTCTCCTCTTGCTTCGAACGTAAGGTGTGTCAGCTTCTCGTTCACGTCTGCATGGTTTATAACTACTGCAATTCTTGACTTCTCCAAACCTTTGTTTTCCTTTTATCATTTATGTCTTCTCTTGTGCTACGTACATTGGGTTGTTGAACCTTTTCTCTTCTCTTTTTTCTCTGTTTTTTTTTACTTAATAAAAAGAGTTTAGTGTGGTTTACATGAAATTACTTGCTTGAAAATTGCACCTCGAGTATTGCTATATTGATCATGGACTCCGTTAATGGAGGATTCGTGAACATATCATACGGGGGACAATATTCTCATTTATTTATTTAATTTTCAATTCATTTATGTTCTTTTACAAGATATTTGCGCAAGGTTTTGTGTCATTGCCTCTATTTATGTAAAAAAAGGGGTTGAAATGAGTTTGTGCAGCTTGGTTGCTGAGCTTCTTCTTCGGGCACCAATGGCTTCATCAACCTCAGGCCCCAAAAAAAAGTTGTCAAGGTTCCGCCAAGTCGTTAGGCTATTGCTGCCGAAGTCGAATTCTGCACCACCACCTGTTAAAAGGTACTGGCAGCTTCTTCTTTTTCCTTCTCTTTTTTTATCTCTCTTATATATATATATATATATATATCAAATCAATTTTGCACATGCTAAAACCTCAAGGGCTCGGCCAATTGATGATTGTCCCAGGTAAGCCTTTTCCACTATCATTCTTCTTCTCTAGAGAAGTTCTTTTCTTCTTTGTTCATCATGAACAGAACAATTTGCATGGACGTGCTGTACAAACAAAATTTTAGCAGGGGTTTGTTGAATCACAAATCATGCTCTCTCGCGGTTCTGATTTAATTAAATAGTATAAAAATGAAAAGGTTTGTGTTATTCAATTAGTCTTCAATGGGTCATTCAATATCGTATTATAATTTTATCAGTTCACCCATGGTAGATTCTTTCGCGATTATATGATCTAAAATTTCCATTCATGGGCAATAATATATGCCACCACATTTCTTCCACTCAATCAATGCTGATTAATCAATCTGTTCTTACTGTTGCGTGGTTTCTGTTATGAAAACAGTACTGGTGATCACAAAGTGGACATTGATGAGAAAGTTAAGTCTGGTGGCGAAGATATCAACTGGGACAGTGTTGGTTTTGGTCTAACTCCCACGGATTCCATGTTCATTATGAAATGCCCCATTGGAGACAAATATTCAGAAGGACAACTTGTTCCCTATGGAAATTTTGAGATAAGCCCGTCCTCTTCAGTGCTAAACTACGGACAGGTAATCACCAACCCATCAGCATCCCCTAAATCTCTGCAGACTGTGAGATCAATTGTAAATATGATAACATAATTGGAAAAACTTGAATTTCTTGGTTACAGGGATTGTTTGAAGGGATGAAAGTATACTGGAGAGAAGATGGCAGAATCATGATCTTCAGGCCAGAAGAAAATGCTCGACGCATGCAAATGGGAGCTGAGAGACTGCTGATGCAAGCACCAACAACCGAGCAATTTATCGATGCTGTGAAGAAAACTGCCCTCGCAAACGAGCGTTGGGTATTAATCTTAATTTCCATCTTAATTTACATTATATATATATATATATATATATATCGAATAGCTTCTTAAAAATAATTGATTGACTACTATATTTTTAATAGAATACTGATGTTATAATATAATGTAAATTCCAAATCATCTTCAATTAAGAAAAAAACACCACCATTCAAGAAATTTTTAACTCGAAATCATTAAAACCTAAAAATTAAAGCATTGTTTGGCATTTTATTTTAATTTTTAAGTTGGTGTGAATTATATGATCAAAATATAAATATAATTTATTGGGATATCTTATACGTAATAAATAGAATCACATATTAAAATAAAGATAATAAATAATATAATAGTGTTTTAAGATTTTGATTTAGATCACATGTATTTTAGTAAATATCTATGGCTTAAAAAACTTGTAAGCAATTTGAGAAATAAAAAATTAAAACATATAGTTTTTTATTTCAATGTAATCAAAAAATTTATTTATGTGTTTTAGAAATCAATTAACAAAATATCATAAAAGTATTTGCTTATAAATAACTCAAAATCATCTATTAGAGTTTTTAAATAATATATATTGTAAAATATTTAAATAATAAAGGCGCTCAAAAACGTAACATTTTTAAATAATAATAAAAAAAAGGTATAGAAGAGAATTTCTTGTTTATGAATTCTTTGGAGTGGGAACAGGTGCCTCCCCATGGGACGGGAACATTGTACATAAGGCCTTTGCTAATAGGAAGTGGAGCTGTTTTGGGAATCGGACCAGCTCCTGAATGCACATTCCTTATCTTCGCATCTCCTATCGGCAACTCTTACAAGGTGGGTGATTTCTTATATTGTAATTAAGGCATTGATTATGGGTTCCAAATAATTTCTACTGCCATTGCTCAACTTTTCAATTTAATGGAAAACAATTAACGTGAACAAGAAAAAAGAAAAAGGGATCATCCATCTTCCATTGGAGTAGAGATTTGATAAACATGAGATGTGGTGATGAAGAATTTTATGAATTCTGCAGAGTGGGATCAACGCCCTTAACTTGTCTATCGAGACCAAACTTCATCGAGCTTCCCCTGGTGGAACCGGAGGTATCAAAAGCATTACCAACTATGCTCCGGTAAGCATAAATTTCCAACTAGTTTGATTTTCATACTGTTTATGAAGTTGCAGTGGTGAACGGTGAACACCATTGAAATGTTTCGTTGACTGAGCTGTTCTTCTTTCTTTCTTTCTTTTCCGATTTGCTATAGGTTTTTGAATCAGTGAAGCGAGCGAGGGCTGCAGGGTTCGATGATGTCCTATTCCTGGATGAAGAAACTGGAAAGCATATTGAGGAGGCTTCTTCGTGTAATGTTTTCATCTTGAAGGTATAGCAAAATAGCAATTTTCCATGTAATATCTCCACTTATAATAACAGGCAGAAGAGGTTTCTTGCTCTCTATCAACTTTCCCAGGACCAATTACTTCTCTCCAGGTTAAATCACTCTCACAAAACCTCTTCGGTGTAGGGTAATGTAATTTCAACCCCCCCCATATTCGGGACAATTTTGCCTGGAATCACTAGAAAAAGCATCTTGGAGATTGCTCGAGATTGCGGTTATGAGGTAATCAAAAATTATCCTTCCACCGCTTGAATAAGCCTTGTTTGTGTGTGTGTGTGTGTGTGTGTGTGTGTGTGTGTGTGTGTGTCAGAATTACAATTCAAAATGTCTTCTGATATACAACAAGGAGAAATAGCAAATAGTGAGACAAGTTTGGATGATCAGGTCGAAGAACGACGTGTTCCAGTAGAGGATGTGCTTGCTGCGGATGAGGTATTCTGCACAGGAACAGCAGTTGTCGTCACTTCTGTTGCCAGCATAACCTATCAGGAACAGAGGTGAGCAAAACCCTATGCCAGACAGTACATATGGTTTTTCCAAACACTTCCTGATTTTGGTATGATCATATATGGCGGAGCTGATGGATTTATATATAATGCAGAGTTGAATATAAAACAGGAGTGGACACAGTGTGTCACAAACTGCGAGCAACCCTTACAGGAATTCAATCTGGACTTGTTGAGGACAAGAAAGGATGGACTGTCCAGCTTAATTGAGCTTTTCAAAACCACAAAGAATCCCACTCTGCATCAATTGATGAAAATGTGAATTTTGATCGAAGGATTTGCTCATTGCTTATCAGCTAATCTGCTACTTCACACGAAGATAAGGAAAACTTCGAGTTCATATGGATGCTGAACACAGGCGCCGTTAAACAAAGCCCGAGTCCAAACCCCTACAGTTTCTTTTCTTCAATTATAATAATATAATTGAGGATTATCTAGATCCCTTCTGTATGGTTCTTCGATTAACTTGAAAGAGCAATAAAGATGGCAACTTTCTTAATGCTATCATTGAAGTTATGCGCAATTCATACAAGCAAGTTTAGCTTAATGGTTGAATATATATAACCTATAGTTTCTTTCAATTTTCCCCGGTTATAATAATATTTTGAGGGAGGACTGTTGAATTATGTAACTCGAAATTTATTGAACCTTCATTGAATAGAAAAAGAAAAAAAAGAAAAGCATGCAAAAATCCAAAAATTAAAAATGAATGGATGTCTCTAGGAGACATTTGTTTTTAGACGTGAAGTAACGTAAACGGGTATTCGCTGGAATTAAGAAGATAAATCTCCTTTCTAATCAATATGTATTTTTGATTCATTGATGAACAAGAAAAATAATAACAAGATGAATCTATATATATATATATGAAAGTCGCATTAGTTATTCATTTCGTGCCTGTTTGGGAGTGCGGTTGCGGTAGCTTTTCGAAGTGATTTTCGTGCCGAAATACATCAAAATGATATTTTTTTATTTTTCAAAAATCATTTTTGACATCATCACATCAAAATGATCTAAAAACACCAAACCGCTGGTTTTTAAAATGAAAAAAAATCAAATTTTCGGCAAACACCGATTGCAACGCACTCCCAAACGGGGGCTTCCTCGATCACGGAATCATGGTTTTTGCAGGGATCTGCTCCGACTCGGACACTTAGCACCAATCTCTTTTTCTCATAACTTTCTCCATCAGAAAAATAAAAAGAAAATAAGCCCAATGTTTTCTAAACTGCATAACTATTAAAAAATAATATAAATCATATATTGTAATCTTATCTAATAGCATAAGTTTTAGATGATATGATTTCATGATGTGGTATCAAAATCTTGTTGACCTAGCAGTCACAAATTCGAATTACATCACTCTCATTTTATTTGATAAAAATCAAGCACTAGATAATATGGACTTGTGTGCAAGTTTCAAGCCCAAAAATCTTTCATTTGAGAGGGGTGTTAAAAAATAATATAAACTATATATTGGGATTTCACCTAATAACTTATGTTTTTAGATGAGATGATTCTATAACATGGTTACAGTACCACAACATAGAAAGTACTTTCTAAGTTTCTAAATCTCAATATCCCTATTTTTTTATTTTCGGGATTTGAACACGAGATATTAACAAAAGAGTTATACCATGTGGGATAAATATCGTAGCAATAGACACAGATTATTGTGGGTTGTAATAATGTAATTATTGTTTTGCACATCAGTACGTTAAAATTTAACTCTTAGCTTCGAGGGCATTTTCAACTTTCTCATGGGACCGGTTGGTATTTTCTGATTGTTTAGGGGTATTTGCATTTTTTTCCTAATTTTTTTCACAGTAAAACTATGATTGTAACCCTGCTATTAGACAAAATAATTTTAAATTGGCAAGGGTATTTTCAATATCTCACGTTGTCCATGAATAGTAAAATAATCATATTAGTCTCAAATAAAACAAAATTTTGCAGTTGCATGTGAGAGTATTTATGGTTTTTTACCGTCTGATGCGGAATAAAGCTACTGATATATCCTTGAAAATGACAAAGCAGAAGGTTAGCAGTGGAGGGTGTTTTGGTAATTATCTAATTTTTTATTCATTTTTTATAAAAAAAAACTATGACGTGCCGACGATTTCCTTCCATCCGTGCCCTTTAGAAAACACGTGCGGTGTTCAAAAATATTCATCTGCCATCTCGCCAGATGCACCGCCTGTCCTCTTCCTTATGGTGGTGTGCGCGATGTTGCCATGTGGTCAGAGACTCGTTGATGGTTGGTTAATCGTCCCCCCCCCCCCTTTCTCTCTCATGCAGTTGAAAATACAGGTCAATCCTCTTGGTTTATGTTGTATTCATTTCAACCCTTGGTTTTTTATTGTTGTTTTTCATCTTGATTGTTGTTACAAAAATTTTTATTTTTTTCAATTGTGTTCTTTAATTGAAATGAAACAAAAATATTATGTTTTATTTAGGCTCTTTTTTTTTTTTTCATTCCTATAATTATTTTGGTATTGAGGTTTTAATTTGCTCCAATTTTTTCCTTCTATTGAAATTGGTTATATATTTTTGTTCTTTATTTCAACCCTTATTCTTTTGATTTTTGATTTGTTTAGAATTCATGTTGTTATTTTTTTATCACAGGGTGTTTATTTGAAGCTATTTTGATCTTCCACTGAATTGATCATATATGTTATTTTTTATTTCAGCCTTTATTCTTTTGATTTTTGCTTAGTTTTTAATTATTATAATTTATTCGGTCTCAATGTTTTGATTGATTTTAATTTTGTCATTCGCTTAAAATTGAATATATAGTATGTTATTTATTTTTTCTCTTATTCTTTTAACATTATTATATAAAAAAAATCACACTCTTGGTATTTTTTGTGAATTTTGATTTTTCCACAAAATTCCTAGCTAATCTAGGTACTGTTGAAACGTGATCAAGTTATTGAACTAATGTATTTATAATAATCAAAATACTTCCTACCCTTATCGACCAAGATGTTTTATTGCTAAAAAATTACCTGTCATTACCAACTGAAACCAGCTATTCGTAATAAATTCCTACAGATTATCAATTGCCTCGTTATTGTTTTCGCGTGGTTGAAATTATTTTTTATTTAAAAATATATTAAAATAATATTTTTATTTTAAAAAATATATATTTTTGATATCAGTATATAAAAATAATTTAAAAACACTAAAAAATTAATGTAAAGTATAGAAAATAAAAAATAAAAAAAAATAAATGTAATATCAAACAAGAACTTCATTTAATATCGGTAATAAATTTTGAGTTTTTAACCCTCGCCCAACTCTCAACTTCCTGCCCTCACTCAAGAAAAAACACACCAGAGACATTGCTGTCAATCCTCCCCAATCTAACACCTAAATCGACAAGTGAAACACAATTGTTTGTGTTTTTCTTTCGAATTTGATGTATAAATGAATTGATCATATATATTATTTTTTATTTCGGTTTTTATTTTTGCTTAGTTTTTAATTATAATAATTTATTCGGTCCCAATGTTTTGATTGATTTTAATTTTGTCATTCAATTAAAATTGAATATATATATATATTATGTTATTTATTTTTTCTCTTATTCTTTTAACATTATTATAAAAAAAATCACACTCGTGGTATTTTTTGTTAATTTTAAAAAAAATTAGTCCTACATGCGCAGGGCAATTGCCTCGTGTGGTTTATCACCACTCCATCGTGAATTTTGAATTTTTTTTAAAAAATAAAAATTATTATGATTTTATAATATTTTGATGTTTTGATATTAACTATAAATTTTAAAAAATTAATTAATATATTTTCATTAGAAAACATTTAAAACTACGAAGATTATAATCTTTTCACGTGCTGTCTATTCATAGATTTGAAATGAGGAGACAGCCATCTGAGAGGTGGAAGGGACAGGTTTCGGAATTTAATTAGCTTTTGTCTTATTATTTCAAATGTCTTAGCTACGCCTGGATGTTGACCTAATTTATTTTTTTATTTTAAGATCTGAAACACCATTATTTTATTTTAAATTTGCATCTTGCATTACTTTTGGACCCTTCCTCTTCTTTTCTCTCCGTATATTTAGTAGTATAAAAAATGCAATTCAAGTTAAAATTGGGAAATTTGTAACATTTTCCCTCATCATCACTTATCCAAAATAGGAATAAAAAAACATTAAGTGTAAGATCTGCCTCCTAATTGGCATTTCTTTTAAGTACGTATTTGACAACTAAAAACAATATTGATATATTTTTTAATGGTAAGTCGTGCATGCTGTTCACGTTCGAAATGAAAGCTTTTCTAGAAAAAGAAAAAGTTGGTGACTTCTCATTAATTTCTTACCAAAAATAAAATAAAAAACTATGGGCTCAACTGGTTGTGGCCCAGCTGATTGGTCCTTGTGTGTTGTGAAATCCGTGTGTGGTGGGTGCCAAGAAAGAGAAAAATATTCGAAAGTAGAAAGATGTTGAGTTAAAATAATTTAAAAATATTAAATTTTATTAATTTAAATTTAAAAAAAAAAATTAAATTAATTTTGAAAAGTACTACCAAACACCCATGGATCCTACACTCACTTGTTGCTTCGGTAGACCATACCATCACTACCCATTCTTGGCAAGTAGCATGGCTTTCCTTGTGGCTCCTTTCCTATCAAAAGATCTCGAGCTTAAAGTCTTGTAACAAAAAAAGAGTGATGTGGGAGGTAAATGAATGACTAACCGACAGCTGTCGTTCATGGCCAATTTAAGTATTGATTGGATTCCCAGATAAAAGATATTTTATGCAGAGTGTCAGCGTACGGAATGGCTTTGCTCTTTTTGAATATTTTTCTTGATGTCTAACAAATGCTCTTTTTTTAGCGTTAAAAAATATTATTCGACCAATAGCAAATCACGACTCAACTAGCTAGTTGAGATAAGGCAATTCATATATCAAATCAAAGATACCCATTAAAGTTTTATTTCTAAAGTTATAAAATTATGTGTCGACTTCTAATTTATATAGTAATATATATTTTTATAAAATTTTGAAATAATTAGAATTTTAATCGTTAATTTAGATTTATAAAATACATTTTATGACGGTAATATCTCCACACATCCTAAAAAACTTTTATTTCTAAAGTTAGGTTTGTGATTTGAATATTGGTGGGCGAAATTGAATGTGCTCTAATAGCAACAAATTATTCGAACTTGAGAATTGCGTGATTTCCTCAGATAAAAAAAATATATATATTAAATACACCATCAAGAAAAGAAGATGGTGTACTGAATAGAAGCAGCAAGCAGTGGGGTAGATACCGGTTATAGAACGTGTTTCTTATTGTGTTCTTAGGAGGTGTTTGTTTTAGCTTTTTCAATCATGATTTCTAAAAAAATTGTAATTTTTTATTTTATTTTAAAGACCGGTGGTTTATTGTTTTTAGATCATTTTGATGTGCTAATGTCAAAAATAATTTTTAAAAAATAAAAAAATATATCAGCACAAAACATTTTTTAAAAAACTATAAAAAGCAACAGCAACTGCTCTCACAAACACCCTCTTACCGTTGTTGTTCTTGGCTAAAATAATGATTTTATAAAATTATTTTAATATATTAATATTAGAAAACAAAAATATATTATTTTAATACAGTCAGATAAAAAAGTAATTATAACGGCAACATCAACCAAAATAATCTCTAACTACTCCCAAACGGAAATCGATTAGACTGTCTGATTTTGAAGGCTGGAGTCCCGTTTTGAATTACGAATTAATCAGTGCTCTTGTTGAAGAGAGAGAGGGAGGGAGGGAGATTGGCGTGTGTGGCCATGGTTTTGTTTCCCTAAACTTAAATTAGACTCAGCCACCCCAACTTTCAGAGTAGGATTGCCAGTGAAATATAACTGTGTATTCTCAAAGCTCACCTGCATACAATGTTCAGAGGAAAAAGTTGCAGCGCCGAGTGGATTCGATCACTAAGAAGAGATGTCTTCGTTACCAAGGTGAGTCAAATATTTATCTCTCTCTTTCTGAAGTTTCTGTAGAATGTTCAATCTGTTTCTGGAAGACTCTGAATCCAGGAGCTCAAGGTTTACATCCACGCAAAGAATGGTTGAAATCACCACCACATCCCTTCGTTCTTTTAATTTCGATTTTGCACCTCTCAGTTTATTTCAGATTTTCGGTATCTCGTCACCAAATCATAGGTTAGTCACTTTGTTTTTTTAGATTAGTTTTTATTTTAAAGACCAATCATTTAGCCCTCTTCGTTCATTCTGTGTGTTTTTTTTACCTTTTTAGTTCAGGAAATAGGAGAATAGATCGAATCGTGAAAGGATTAATGAGAATAAAAGACAATTCTTGAATTAAAATAATGTTAAATTAAGAGTGGTCGATAGTCGACGCTTGTGTAAGGATTAAATAATTATTTTCTATAACAAATAGACCAAACTAATTGTGTTTCAAAACTAGGAGGACTAATTTATAATTTACTCTATTTGTCCGTCGAAAAAAATAATCTGCAACGCACCCTATATCTGTTTATCAACGCCCGTACTCTGGGTCTCCAGCTCGCTCTCAGGCTCCGATTTCACGCGGTTTTCTTGATCTCCCAGAAAGGAATTGTGTGTCGAGATATGATTAAATGGGATCTCGAATGATGATTTAATAATAATTATAACATCTTTTACTTCCCAAATTCATTCAGAAGATGAACAAACCGAGCAAGAGACTTCCCTTCAAAGAGGCCAAGTGCTTTGTTTGTTTTACTCTCCTTTTATGAATAGCAAGTTATTCGTTTGTAACCATTAGCATTTGATTTTCGTGAGTAAAAATGGTGTCGGTTGGAATGGATAGAACAAGCTTAGAAAAAAATGGAGAGAGTGGAGGTGGAGCTGAGAGCTGGATATGGAGTATTCAAGAGGTGGCGGTAGCTGGATATTGAGAGGGAGTCGATTATTGATTTATTTATTTTCCTGAAAGAAAACAAGCCAGTGAGAGGAGAGAGAGAATCTGCCTTTGTGTTCCTTTCTTTCAATTTGATTTATAGTCGATCATTCTAAACTGATCTGCTCAAACTTACGCCATTACAGTTTATTTTCTTCAGCCCTTAAAATTTCATGGATAAATTAAATCACCGTTGATTTATCATTAGATTAGTACCTCCAAATAACTAAAAAAAAATAGATCCATTAGATAAGAAATGAACTAATTAATTGGGTATCTTTAATCTTTGTTCCTAATCTTAAATTCTTGAGTTCAAATTTGAGATCCCTTCTTATTGAGAGTAGGAATGACCACTGCATTAAAACCAAAGGCTACCCGGTGAAATACTAATGAACACAATATTAACGCAAGCGTAACTGGGTTTTACCTTTTCTTTTGTCAGCAGCTACGACATTGCTCGAGGAATGCCTTAGGTGTGCAAACAGCTAGTGATGCCAGGTAAATGACGTTGTTTAGCTGCACAGGTATCTTGAAGGGTCACTTTCATCCCAAGAGTTGAAAATATTTTATTTCTAAAAGCCTTTGATGCAGTTCAACGTGATGGGATTTTAATCTTTTGTTTATTTATTTCATTTTGATAATAGTATTGATGGTGACCGAGAAGAGCACGACCTTTGCAACTGGGATGAGCTTAAATTTAGTTTAATTCCAACTGATTACATGTACGTGATGAAATGCTCTAGTGGGGAAAGTGCATTTTCACAAGGCCATCTAACTCGCTATGGAAACGTCGAGCTGAGCCCTTCCTCTGGAGTTCTAAATTATGGACAAGTAAGTAGCAACGTGAAACTGCACTAACGTAAAGAACTCAAACCAAAACTCGTACAAATGAGCGTCGGCGCTGCCAAATAAATAGCAGAAATATGTGATTGATTTACAGATCCTTTTTCTGATGACCATTTAAGTGAAAATTACATGAATGGTCCTGTTACTAGGGGTTACTTGAAGGCTTAAAGGCATATAGGGGAGATGATAACCGTATTCGACTCTTCCGGCCAGAACAAAATGCTCTCCGAATGCAAATGGGGGCAGAAAGAATGTGCATGCCATCACCAACTGCTGAGCAATTTGTTGGTTCAATAAAGCAAACTGCTTTGGCCAATAAGAGATGGGTATTCAAATTCACTGCCCTGACTTATCCCATTAGCCTTGAGTCTCGTTCAAAATTTATGAATATCTTGCTAGTATCTTGTAATTATCATTTAAAATTGTGTTTTGAATTGGGTATAGGTACCTCCTCCAGGAAAAGGATCGCTCTACATTAGGCCATTGCTCCTGGGAACAGGGCCAATTCTAGGCGTGGCACCATCTCCAGAATACACCTTCCTAGCATATGCTTCTCCAGTTGGCAACTATTTCACTGTGAGTTTAGTAGACAGTTGCAGAACTTTGTCAAGTACTGGGGAAAGAAAGAAATTCACTTCATCTAGTGGTGCAAAGTGGGGTTATGATGATTGCTAGTGTTAATTTTGCATAAATGCAGGGTTCCATGCACTTCTCTGTTGAAGACAAGGTCTATCGAGCAATTCCTGGAGGAACCGGTGGCATTAAATCTATCACTAACTATTCGCCTGTAAGCACTAATTTGTCTATTTTCACTAGAAACACAATTCGGTCATAAATATAACTTCTCATGCGATAGGCAATGCATTCGTATTCATGTTAGCTGTCTGCATATGCTTACCGTCTTAACAAATAACGAGTAAAGTTTTGCGTACTTTTTCACTTCCACTCCAGATTTACAAGGCAGTCACTCAAGCAAAGGCCAAAGGCTTCACCGATGTTATATTCCTTGATGCAGCAACTGGCAAATATATAGAGGAGGCTACGGCATGTAATATCTTTGTTGCGAAGGTAAGACTGATGAGAATCAGTCTTCGATGAAGACGAGATCACTTTTTCATGTTCCACCTTCAAATTCGTAACTTACATTCTGAGTGCAATTACTTTACATCATATATTAATGCAGCATTGTATTTCTTTTGCAGGGAAATGTCATCTCGACTCCTCCAATTGCCGGAACTATTCTGCCTGGAATCACAAGAAAAAGCATCATTGAAGTTGCTTCCTGGCTTGGATATCAAGTAAGTAAATTCTGATGAAAGAAAAACCAGTCGATCTCGTATTTTTAAACTGAGAGTCGGGACCCTGTTATATTTCTTCTACCTTCTTTCCTAAAAGTTGTAATCCTTTTCTGGATACGCACAAGTGTTTGGTAGCGATAGCTGAGAACTGAATCTCGCACACAGGAGTAAAGCATTCCTAAACTTTAATATGGTTTTCCCTCTGAACTGAGCATGTTCTACCGACCTTTGATCAGATTGAGGAACGTGCTATCCCACTGGAAGAGTTGATGAATGCTGATGAAGCTTTCTGCACGGGAACTGCGATAGCAATCAAGCCTGTTGGCAGTGTAACCTATCAGGGACAAAGGTATATATTGCAATGCATACTATATGATATGAAAAGTGAAAAAATGTTTCTTGTTCTTTCTCCTCTCTGGTCTTGCAGCTTTTAACATGCGATCATTGTTTATGCTAAACAGGGTTGAATATAAAACAGGCGAGGGTACCTTATCTGAGAAACTATTTAGAACATTGACAGGAATTCAAACTGGTCGCATCGAGGACACTATGGGATGGATCGTGGAGATTGATTAAGCTTATTTCTTTTCTTTTTCGTGAGTAGTAATAGCATGGGTTGGAATAAGTGACATAAGTGCGACCACAGTTATTTCTTTTATCTGTCGGGGCTTGTTTCGGTTAGTCTCAAAAGAAATGGCAACCAAATCAAGACTGAAATAATATTTCTTGAACCTCGTGAATTTCCAGTTCTATAATAATAATCATAGTTTTGCAAATCATAGCTGGAAGCACAGTCTCGTGTGTGTGTGTTTTGCTTGTAACTTCTAAAAATTCTGTATTGGAAAATCCTAGATCATGGTATCAATATCATGTCAATGAATAAGCATTTGAGCATCTGACCAAGCAGATCAAACCTAACAAATTCCAGGAAACCAAAAGAGAACTCAATTTGCAGAGGATATCAATTAGCGGTACATCAGTTTCTAGCCTTAATACTATTTAGATGCGTTATGAATAAGTCATTCCAGATATCCGTAATTCCTGGCAAGCACCAGTGCATGCAGTCATCGTGTTTCTTTCCACCTGCTGTTGCCGGATGAGCGTCTGCTCTGAACTCACTCATGTGGGTTATGTCCAAAATATGGAAGGTAGACCCCTTGAGAGCCTTGAACAGGTGTTGATTAACCAGACGGGATTCGACATTTGTCCCATTATTCTTTAGAGAGAAGAGTTCTTCAACCTGAAAGTGAAAGGAAGAAATTTTTACCTTTGTATACTGTTGTAGAACAAAAGTGAAGCAATTGGAAAGCACGTGCAAGGTTTGGCACTGATTATGCTTCACAACATAGTAGTATCAAATTGTGATCAAGCCAACAAACTAATGAGTTCAAACTCATAGTTCGGACGTGACTCACTTTTTCAGATAACAAAGGCTGTAGTCGTGGGCAAGAACCACCTTGATCCCAATCACCTCCTTCAAAATGTCTAGGTGATTGTGTACGAAAGAGCTTGATTCCACCCGGACGCATTCTTCTCTCAACAAAGAGAATCTACAGTGAAAACATAGGACATAAGAGATTAAAAATGCCCATTTTGATTAAATACACAGCAGCATATGACAGGGATATCTTGGCACGGCACCAAAGAAGCAGAAAGAATCCTGCATGCATTACAGGTGCAGGGGTGCTAGAGAGGGAAACAACCACCACAATCATGTAGCCTAAGAACTGAAACAATATCGCTAATATCGGCAGAACATTAAGTGTGGAAGCATGCATCAAGCATACAAGTAGCAGAGTCTAGCAAATAAATAGTTTATCATTTTCCTGTCAGATTCAATTGTCATTAGTCTATTTTTGATTTATAGGTGTGTTGCCAAAATACCAGCAAAGGAACCCCCCCCTCCCCCCTCACAGAACTCTGAGCTGAGCATCATTTTGGAATTGTATCTGACATTATGCTAAAGAGTGGCCAATATACATTCTGGAGATTGGGATTTCTTTATTTATCATATTTCTAAGGACACCACTCACCGAAATTGCAGTGAGAGATCACACAGCCATATCATATGGCACATTCATGGATTTTTCACGGCAATATAAAAATGAAATGAAAACTAAAAGCAGATGGACTCTGTACCATGTGTTTCAAAACCCTGTCCAGGCCAACATCAGGGAGTACTGGAGGGATCAGAGGCTGATTGTTTTCAAAGAAAAGCATTGGAGATTTCACAGGATCAAACTTTGAGGGAGCCCACCACCTATTCACAAGAAGCAACGAGCCATATAAACAGAGTCAACGAAAAATCTCACATAATAAAAACAACCAAAAAAGATGCAGAATCAGCACAGAAAAGAAACTGTAGTAGCTACGGCCAGTTATATATAAAACGAATATAGACCAGATTTCACACCCTACATTGTTTAGAAAAAAATACAGTAACTTAAATTACCAGTGTCCTGTGTTGAAGATTAGAACATCATGGAAGCTCGGAGCATCCGCCCATGTGCCTTCTGGAATATCAACATCAACTCTATAACCCTCTTTATATCCAAGAGATTCCAACTCACCCCCATTAGAATTAGCTGACCACCTAAACAAACAAAAGAAGAACATGCCTAAGTAGTTTCAAATCTTGGAGTACCATAACCAAGAACTCCATTCTTTACCAAAATGCTAAGAAACATGCAAGAAGATAAGATTGGCATAGCAAGCAGAGCTTACCTACCATATCGCGCCAAAAGATTAGTTCGATGATAAGCAATAGTAAGATTATAGTGAAGAAAAGTAAAGCCACGATCAGCCCCAGCTGGTCTCCACTTCTTCACATCACTTGACACCCTTTTTAGAGAGCAAAAGAGAGAAACAAACATATTCCTATTCAACGAGTCCCCAACAAATCCTGCACCGTTACACCATTCATTAGCTCCAAAAACAGCACAAAAAATACAGACATAATCATCAATTTAGAGAGAGAGTACCGATGTTGGTATCTCTAAAGGTCTGCAAGAACCGGACCGGGTCGAAGGGAGGGAGATCACACCCATTAGGCTGCCATCGCCACTTAATGATGTCTTTAGCATTTGTTTTATTTCCAGAAATGCAGTTCCAACCTTTGAAAATTTCTTTACATGAACTGTCATAGTTGTTGGGTATCCAATTTGGGTCGTAGATCCAGGAACCATGAGAGTAATTGCAGGAAGTGGAGGCTACTGTTGGGGTGGGTCTGAAATGGGTGGTTTCTTTAGAGATTGAGGCTCTTCTGGAGAGGGAGAGAGCGAGGAAGACGGAAGCGAAGCAGAGGAGAGAGAGCAGGGGAAAGAGTGGGAGTTTTTTGGGCTGCTGGTCTTCTGTGGCCATGAGGTGATGGGGAGGGGGAGGCTGGGAGTGGAGATCGGCGCACGTTAGCATCCACTTCTGGTTTTTTGCTTTATAGTTGAGCTGATTTATTGTTGCTTTCTAATTGTATGACGTGGCGTCTGGTAGTGAGGTAATTTTTGTTGCTGCGGCTGGAAATGTATGTTAAAAAATAATTATAAATTATTGTTTTTTTATAATTAATATTTTTTAAGAAAAAAAGTGAGAGAGGAATAAATAAAGTTAATTAATAAATCAGATATTTTTAAAATTATAATTGAAATAAAACATGGTTTCAAACAGAATTCACAACACTACTGTATAGATTTTTGGACTAGAAAACTCACCCTCGTTCGGCAATGTCATCGGTTAAATTATAAATTATTTTTTAATATAAGAAAGGTGCGAGTATTACCAAAGTGAATTTTAGCTTGTAAAAAAAATATGATGAATTGAAAACTTGACATGTGTATTTAATCAAGTAAATTAAAAATTGTATATAAATAAATGTTAGAAAAAGATGTCGACGCAAATGAAAAAACTAAATTAAAAAATTAAATGATAAATACATATTAAAATATTTGATTTCTTCTCATGAGAAGATATTTATTTTTTATATATAATTATATGTCAATAAAAAATGTAATCATTGAAATTCTATCAAGATAATATAACGTTTTTATTATTATAGTGTGGATAGATTAATATATATATATATATATTATCTGGAAACTTTATATTTTGTTTTATAATAATAATAATAATAATAATAATTGTGCAGAAAAACAACTGAGCACAAAATATAAGAAAAAATAAACACGAATAATGAAAAACAGTCTATAAAAAGTGATTGGTAGTTTTTTATATAAAAAAAGGTACTCTTATTCTTAAAAATGATATTTTTGATATATTTTAAAACTGTTTATTTTTCATGAGATTGAATAAAAAAAATTATAGATCTTGAAAACAGCTAAAAAGTTATATATGTAGATGAATTTGGAAAGTTTTTTTTCATTTTTTTTAATTCTCGATGAACACACCTAACAACCAGAACAGAACTTAAAAAATAAGACCACCATTACATTTCAAAAATATTTAAAAAATATATATAAAAAATTACTTTTATTTTAAATTAAAAAAATTGGATGTTTTTAAATTATTTAACAAATTATTTTAATATATTTTTAAACCAAAAATATATATTTTAGCTTCAGCTTTTTAAGGGAAGCTTCAGGAAACTAGAACCCATTTAAACAACAAGGTAATAGAATAGAACTGGCAGCGTACATTTATAGTATCTTCTCTGAAACACCATCTAAGTTCTTGCCTTCAACACATTTTAAATGCCAGAACCAGATGACAAAATACAAGTTTAATAAGATGAAGATATAAAGTACATATTTTCCGTGCTGATTTTATAAAAAAAAAAATGAAACTTGAGACGTGTATTGCGATCAAAATAAAGAATAGGTCTGGGTATACTGACAGAATATAAATACAAGCAATAGCAGCAGATAGAGTGCAAAAACTTTAGTTATAAAGAATAGTGAAAGTGAATTCATACATGCTTACTTTCCTCAATAAATAATGATCAACAGATTTACTGTATCAAGATAAGAACCAACGTGAACATAATTCCACAAAATATCCTACTATCATTAGCATGGTTTGTTGCCAACTCACAGAAACTGCAATGGTAAATGTCATGACACCAAAACTTTCAATCATATGACTGGAGGTGGAAAACTTGGCAGGCCGGCTTATATGACTTCTTCAATGACGCCTGCTCAAACTTCTTTAAGGCCGGTTCATTCTCTTGTAAACCAGTCTGGACAAAGTACCTCACCCACCATGTTGAGGTCCGGAATTTAGCCTTCACAAGAACAACAATTTAGGTATCTCTTTGAGAATAGAATCTTAGTTTCTCTAACCATAAACATACAAATTCAAATGCAGCTGAGAGCTATGCTCTATAAAAAAAATTCAAATGGACATATTTACTCTATCCTAGAAATGATCAGAATTTCCATATTCCTTGTACCTTTCTCCTTTAATGGGAGAAAGCAAACCCTTTCAACAACTGATTTAAAGCCTAAAGGCTAAGAAAGCACACCCAGCAGACTAACATCCAAGCAAAAGAATAGTATTGGCAAAAACAGTGAGATCTGAATGTCTGGAAAATCCAGAGAGTGAATAGCATTGGCCACTTACCGGACGACCAAACTTAGACAGCTCTGCAACTTTAACTCTTTGCTGACCTGGAGCACCTACAGAAAGAAAAAGGAGATCAACAATCAGATCAAATGAGTTATTTGGATGCATTAGCAATATAAACAAACCATTTAGATGTCTGTTTATAACATGACAGTACAAATAATTACGTTTTACAAGAATATCATTTTCCTAATCGATGATTATGAAATATGAGAGCACAGTTTGGACCCATTACCCTCGGCATCTTTCTTTGACAAGGGAAGAGCCTTGGGTGATATAAAGGAAAATGACTAAAGGTGCACTTTATCTCTCTTCATGGTGTTTGATCCTTACAAGTAACTAGGTCATGGCAAGTTCAGGATACAGCTAATAGTTTAAGGTGAGTGCAGTCCCTAGATGAGCCTTCTACTGTTCAAAACACTGTTGACAAAGAAGAAGAATTTTGAGCTCAGCTTTTGATTTACATAGATACAAGCCGAAAAAACCTAAGAAAATAAGCAACATGACCAATTACCAGAAAATACAACTAGGCCATCAGCAGACACCCTTGCCAATTCTGGGAGTGTTTTGTTGAGATATTTTGGAGACAAGTAATCCAATGCATCTGACACTATAACAAGAGAGAATGATTTTGGTCGGTAGGGCAGAGGAAATTTGATATCAGCTACACGCACAAGGCCCTTGCGCACAAGACTCTTGCAGTTGGCACTCGCATCATCTAAGTCATATGGCTCCACGCCCCAGGCCTCGGTATCCTCTTCTTTTAATAAGCTTGATACTGCAGAACAAGTGTCCGGGCCTACATGCAATACTTTACGCATGCTGTCACCATAAGCCTTCTTCAGAATAGGTATCGCTCTTTGAACTTCTAGAGTGCAAGAAACACCACCTGCATATGAATACCCCGGATCTCAGATTGCTGGATTGTTTTTCCCAGCCTTTTCTATGCTGGTAACATTCTTAGACAAGAGAGTACAAATGCTCATAACATAAGATCTTCAGGGATCAAAATGGTCTTAGTAATCTTCATTGCCCCTCGTACAAACCATTATGAGCAAAGAGATACATGCAAAGTCTAGTTCAGAGGCAAAAGCTGGGGACTGCGCTTGACTAAGGATTAATCAAAAGCGCAGAACTCCAGATACTTCTTCATCAAAACAAGAAAGATAATGAGGAAATACAGGTTGTCCATAATAACAACAGCTAATAACATCATATCACAGTCAAGGAAATTAAGTTTTTAGCCAATGTTTACTTAAGAATTACACCCAAAAAGAGCCTGTATTATAGTATGAAAACGCTTATCTGTGAGTTCTCTGAATATGACAGATACCATATATAAGCTCAGGAAAAATAAATGGAACACTTAAAGAAAAATCCTGATACCAGCTAATTCAATACAGTTGCATCTTTATTGCTGATATGCCAGTTAATGTAACGAGCCCAAACAAGTAAAAAATAAGGAAAAATATAAAGAAATCATTTAAATTTACCTTCTGTCTTACTTAAAGCTTCTCTATTGCTGATATGCCCACCTGCCACACAAAACCATCATAAATTCACAAGACTTGTAGCATACAAAACTGTCATGTTCAAACTCATTTGCCTATAGTAATTAAATTCAAAGTCAGCAAAAAGGAAACCAGAACGAAACACAAAATTCGTTACAAACATGCTTTCTTTCCTTTACTTTTGTTTCGATATCAGCTGTTTTCCCTTCTTTAAGTGTAAGAATATATGCTATGCTATTCATGTTAGCAGGAGAAACAAAGTTGATGCTTCTTGTTTACTTAAACTAGATCAGATCCTACAGTAAATCAGTATCAGATGTAACAGATCAATGTCGGTAGAAAAACCAAAAACCTGAGCCGCTGTAACAGTATCCAATAAGAAGAATTGCGCCCTGGAATCAACAAAAGAACAAATTCAATCACCAGATTTCACACTAAACCCTAAACCACTTTACTTACTAACTTGTCATCCCCAAAGAAAATGAATATTTCAAAAAGCACTAAAAATTACCACGACAACAAGGCCAATGGATAGTAACGGCGACGAACGCGATTTAGAATGCATCGACCCAGAAAAGGGAAGACTTCCTCCATCAGCCAAACGTCTGGCGGGATTCCCTGGCCTCCTCGACATTTTTTTGTTATTTAACCTAAACAAAAAAGGTATGCCCGCTATCAAACTAGAAACGCGCCAATTATAATGGCATTTTCTTCCATTTAACACAGCACATCTGTTATATCAATTTACAAATCAGCCATTTTTATTTATTGCTGTGGAGAGAATTACCTGAGAGATCGAAAGAGTGGTGGAAAAGATGAGGGGGTTGGAGATCTTTTAAAAGGCGATCTGGATCTATCTGTTCTAGTGGTAAGCTAGTTGGGAGAGCGAGCGAGAGACCCAGGGATTGATAAATCGATCCAAATCCAACTTGCTTTTATTTTTTATTTTATTTTATTTTTTGATTAATTAATTCATTTAATTTTATCTGCCGGTGCTTTGCTAGTGAAATCCAGCCAGCGCCGGAGCGGGGATCCATTCTGTGCAGCCTTACTTGGATTTGATATTGGGCTTCAAGCCCAGGCCTGTTATGAGGACAACAAGGTCCAATATCTTTTAGTCCAGCAATGGCCCACGCTCACAGCTTTGTTTGTACCATACACGATCAGCTTATGCAATGGAAATTTCAAAGCAGTTGTCGTTAGAAAATGGAACATCATGGACGCGTGTGAAACTCGTTTTGGTTAGGGTTTTTTTTTCAATATTAAAATAAAAAAATATAGAAATCTACATGGGTATTATTTTTATCAGGATACCCGTAAATAGAGCCACCAAGCAAGCTCAGCATTTAAAAAATTATGCGTGAAGATTATTTGTGAATACTATAATCTCATTTCAGATCATGTTTACACGTGATTGGATTAAGATGAGAGAGAAAAATGTTCCAAAATGATGAGACTCTGTATATGCAGATTATGATTTAGTGTGTAGTTAATAATTAACCTGAGTGTGGCATAAATAATCAGGTTCTAGACTTGTTTTTTTAGAAGTCATCCGTTCGAGTTTTATATCAGTCAATATCATTAAAATTTTAACTGGTTGTTAATTTTAAAGTTTATGAGATAAGTCGAGTTGTGTGTAAATCAGTTAGACACACACATTCAAAAAAAATATAATTAATCTTGTTTTATTTAGGGATGCCAATCACTTGTGAACATTGTTTGGTAAAGACTTATTGTCCCTCGTAAGGAATGATTCAAAAAAAAAAACTTATTGATAAAAAAAAATTATAAATTATTATAAGATTTTGAATATTCATTATCTAACGGTTATCTATCATTAAAAAAATAGTTGGGAGATTTGTTTGTGAAGGAGATTATTTAATAGAAAAAATATGGACCGGGTCACCTTTGTTTATGTACGAATCATACATATATATATTTTTCAATATTAACATAATATATATAATATGTGTGTTATTTTATGTTAATATATATGTGTGTGTGCATAATGTAAGCCAGCAAGTCTCTTTCGTCACTTCTATTGGTTTTCACCATAACACGACCTAAACACCAAAGCTATGAGTAGAGAGCGGGGCATTTCATGCATAACAAAAGCACCGACACGGATTTGAAGGTACCAGTGTTAGCATGCTTAAGTATTGTTAGAGATTAATATAAATTCTATTATGGGTCTTTATTTATTAGTTTAAATTTTTAGGTGAGATAATTCTTTAACATGATATTAGAATCTTATTGACTCAGCGGTCACGAGTTCGAATCTCACCACCCTCATTTTTATTTGATAAAAATCAAGCACAAAGTAGTGTGGGCCTATGCAAATTTCACGATCAAAGGGCTTTCACTTGAAAGGGTGTTAGAGAGTAATATAAATCATATTCTAAGATCTCACATATTAGCCTAAATTGTTAGATGAGATTGTCCCTTAATAAGTAGAACGTGTGTTTGGTATAGGTAGTGCACTCAATTTTTTTTTTATCTTTAATGGACTCGATTCCCTTTCTCGAGTTCAACATTAGCTAGGAAATTTTTTCCGAGACCCCATAATGAATCCTTCAGTACTTTATATTAATCAAATATATATAATTTAGAATATAGTACACATTAAAATATAAAAAAGATACAACTACACTTCAATCTCTCATCTCATAAAATAAAATTTATGAGCTATAAATCCACCATGAATACTTTAAATCAAAGGTTCATGATCTTTTTATTCTTAATATTTTCAGAGTTAAAATATCAATGTATTTTCTCTCTTTATAAAGATCTTTTATTTCTCTTTAATTCCATTGAGTTTCCTAGTTTTTGACAATACTCACCTGTCTGTTTTTTTTTTTTTAAATGAAATTTCAATTGAGAGGTGAGTAATAAATCTTGAAGATGAAAAGTGTTTAAAGTTTAAACTGTATTGTTCTGTATCTCTTTCTCTTGGAAATGTGTAACCACAATTTAACCCTTGAATATTTTTTCGGCTTACAGACATTGCCTTTCAAGAAACTGGGAGACATACAGGTACAGATGTATCTAAAAAAAGAATTGAAGGAGACAAGATTGCTGGGAGCCGAATCAGAGATGAGTTCCGGGAGGCTGGGATTGTGCCTGAGGACCAGCATTCCGATCAAAAGGAAGATCCTTGGTCGAGCTTGGTTCGTGTTTGCATCAGAGAGAGAAGTTTTGTGAGAAGCAAAGCATCATTGCCTGGCTTGTGTTTATTTATTTATCTGTTATTTTAAAATATAACTTTACTTTTTTTCAATATTTATCCAAATCCAAATTATTTATTAAATATTTTGCCTATCCAAATTAATTCGGAATAAAATTTGCCACGTGTATATATATGTATATATATATCGGCTAGTGGACATCCATCGCCATTCCATTCTCCCACCTGACCACTAATAAAAATCAATGGCAGTCGTGGTAATTTTAAATTTCGCAGTCTGTGAAAGAGGATGTGCATGACCGCATATTCGCAGCCCGCGAGAAATTTTTTCTTGTTTTTCACATTTCAAACTCGGTTGCATTTTAAAAGTGGTTTTGATTAACAAATTACTTCTTATCGTTTAATTTAATGGTATTAAAAATAAAATAAAATATTATTTTAATATTTTTTAAATAAAAAATATTTTTAACTTTTAAAAAACAGTTTTTTAACACCACCAAACATAAATCCAACTAACAGACCATAGCTCCGGCACACGCCACACGTCATCCTCTTACAGCGCGAAGAACAATCCTTCAGCTTCGGCTCTCCATTTTTTCCTTCCATCATTTACATCACTTTCAGAAGCAAATCTCCAGCCCCCCTCCACCCAAGCATAACACGCAATCCTGACGTGGTCATAGTCACTTTTTAGCTGTTTAATTCAGTGTTTTCCTTCTGGACATCAATCATTTCCTTTAGTAGTGAAGAATGATTTGCCTTTTCGTTTCTTCATAACTTCGAAACACCACGTTTCTCTCTCTCTTTTTTGAAAAAAAACTTTGCTTGCGAGCTGATTCGAGAAAGTTCATGGAAAAAAATATGGAGGAAATTTTGCGCTGGTTGGTGTTTCTCTAACGATTAATCACTACTGAAGCTCGCGAGTTTTGAGAGTTTAGAAGAGATAAATTCGGAATGGCGGTGGTGTATAAGTGCTGCGAAACGGATTTCTTTGTAAACATTGTGACAATAATTTTGCTCGTGATGTTCGCTGGACTGATGTCTGGCCTTACCTTGGGCCTTATGTCTATGAGTCTCGTCGATCTTGAAGTTCTGGCTAAATCCGGTACTCCAAAAAATCGAAAATACGCAGGTACAGCGTTTAATCCTTCATTTTTGCTAGTTTTTTTTGTAAGATCTGTTCGGATAGTGAGGAGAATGGAGTTTTGTCGTGCGAGACTCAGGGAAGTGATAATTAGTTTCAAGACTTATTAAGTCGTTGATAATGGTTATTAGCTAGCCTCCCTTGTAGATTTGGCTTTCATGCCTCCATAACTTTTTAAGAGGGTTCATGAATAATAAACTCCAGCTGGGTTATAGTAACCTAATACCACTGAATATAAACAAACAATTTATTTACCTCCCCAAAAAAACAATTAAATTGTTTTATTGAATGAAAATATTTCATTTGTAGTTGTAGGCCTTTGGTTGTTGCGGAACGAGTAATTGAAATCATAGCTTATAAGAGATTTTATGACTGGGTTTTGGTTATTGCTTGTTTCTTGCCATAAACAGGGAAAATATTGCCAGTGGTTAAAAACCAGCATTTGTTGCTTTGCACACTCCTTATATGCAACGCTACTGCTATGGAGGTATGTTTTGTAGAGATGTAATTAATACGCATTGATATTATTATTTTTCATATCGAATGTCTTGTTTGTTTTACTTTGTCAGGCACTTCCAATTTTTCTTGATAATCTGGTTACGGCTGGGGTTGCTATTCTAATTTCAGTAACTCTGATTCTTCTATTTGGTGAGGTGAGGCATCTATATTGATTTGTGCATTTTTATTAGTTTTTTTAAAGCACTCAGGAATTGTGGGTAGATGTACAGTAGAACCGAGGAAGCAGAGGTTTGCTAGTTTGACTTGTTTTCGATATGCTACTTGAAAATTAATGTTTTTTGACGATGGGTTTGTGACGATCCTCTTTGTTTTGGGACCGAGTTTTTTCACTGTTGCTAAATATACAGACATTCTGCCGTTGCCAGTTTTTTCTGACAAGAGATGCTTCTTGGGAATGATGGACTTCTATAAGCCTGATTCTTCTAGAGTTTCATCTATAATTACGTTTTTAAGATGGTATGAATGGCAGTATGGTTTATGGGTCCTCTGATTGTTCTTTTATTTGGATATGCAGATTTTACCACAATCTGTATGTTCCCGATATGGTTTGGCAATTGGTGCAACAGTGGCCCCATTTGTCCGTCTTCTTGTTTGGATCTGTTTTCCAGTTGCCTATCCGATAAGCAAGGTGACACTTATGTTGGTTAAAGCCTGCACGAAGTTGAACCCTCCTGAACAGTAGAGTGACTATTCATGTTTATGTGATATTTTCAGCTCCTGGACTTTCTGCTGGGACATGGTCATGCTGCTCTTTTTCGCAGAGCTGAGTTGAAAACACTTGTAAATTTGCATGGTAATGAGGTGTGTTCAGTACCTTTCAGAATTACACATCGTAGAACAGAATATTATGCTTTATTGTCTGCTTGTCTGTGTATATCTTTATGTTTATCGCCGTGCAGCTTATCTGCTTGCTTCTTTTCATAGTTCTTGTTTGTAGTCATCAAATCTGTCAATCAAGCCATCAATATGTGCAATTTTCTACCTGTATTAAAATTTATCTTCTATTGCTATTGATGTGTGTACAGATTCTGTTGTCTGCTACCCTTTTTCTCTCTCTCATATCTTCCATTAGCTTTGTAACACTGTTAGTGATGTTTATTAGGCTGGAAAAGGTGGAGAACTAACTCATGACGAGACAACAATTATTGCTGGAGCACTTGAGCTCACTGAGAAAACAGCTAGTGATGCCATGACCCCTATATCTGAAACTTTTGCTATTGATATTAATGCCAAACTTGACAGGTGTGATGCTCAAAAACGGTAAACTGAAAAATCACTTCTGTTGCATGACATTTATTGTGATTAGCTGCATTGTATATTTTTCATGTACAGGGAGTTGATGAGTTTGATATTGGAGAAAGGGCATAGCAGAGTGCCAGTTTATTATGAGCAACCTACAAACATAATTGGACTAATTCTGGTAAATTGATGATATTAATATATTCAGCGACAATGAAAGAAATCCTTTTTTTCTTCATATACTTAGAATGATGTCTCTATGAACTAGCATTGGTTGAATAATGTGGTATACTAATAATCTTCTTCTGCTTGCCAACGTTTAGCTTTGATTGGTTATCTTTTGTGCCAACTCTTTGCGCTCTCTCCCAAGTGATTCGTGTATCCTTAATTTTGGAAGACACTATTCCCTGTCAATTGCTAAATTTATATGATGTGCAAAAAAAAAGAGTCAAATATGACAGAACTGCGTCAATGGCCTTTTAGATATGAGATTTTTCTGCAGTTTCAGATAAAAAATTGTTTCATTATAACATAGCTTTCAGATTCTCTAAGAAGAGTGTGCCTTCCTTCAAATTATCATTTTGAGGACCCGTGGACCGTGGCCTCTGTGATAGGCTTTTATTTGTTGAGGGTAATCATTTCCTTTGTATCAACTTGCCTTTTCTTATGCTTTCTTTAGGTGTTCCTTGAGGCTTGTTCTATTATATTTTTTGTTTAAAGCCGGTGTATTTTCCCAAGACTAACTTCACTTTCTAGTAAATATTTTGGAATCAAGCTTTAGCTCTTAACAGGTTCATTTATAAGTTTTGACCGCGATTTGCATTTTTTTTTCTTGATGAAATCACCAAAAATAATGTTGCAATTTATGAGGAAACAAGACTAACTTCACTTTCGTGATGAAATCACCAAAAATAACATTGACACGAGAAAAAGATATGATGAACCACAAGGGGGGGAAGTGCATCGAGAACTTAAGCATGGCACACTGCAAACAGGCATAACTAGGAGAAATGAGGCAAAGTTTTTGCAATAAAGGGTGACCCATTAAGACTACCTTAAACAAACTAGCAGAATGATAATTGAAATGGCAGAGTAATGAGAATAAGAATTGTATATTGCAATATATTACTTTGTACAGAATGGCTAGCCATTATATAGAAACAGACATGAGCTATTCTAGGAATGTCAACTGTACATTAAAATGATCCTAGGATCATGCTGAGCTGATTTGGTGTATTGATCACGATCCACAATTTTCTCCTCAATGAGATTCATTTCCTTTTAACACTCCCCCTCAAGTTGGAGTGTGAATGTCTATGACACCTAACTTGCTGAGATGTGTATGAAATGCTGGCGATCTCAATGGTTTTGTGAATATATCTGCAATTTGCTTTCCAGTTTGAACATATGCTGTCTTGACTTCTCCTCTTTGAATTCTTTCTCGAATTGTATGACAATCTAGTTCAATATGCTTTGTTCGTTCGTGATAGACTGGATTTGCAGCAATGTGTAGAGCCGCTTGATTATCACAAAACAACTTTGCTGGTCCAGGGTGTAATACTCCCAAATCTTTCAATAAATATCTCAACCAGGTAAGCTCACAAGCAGCTGCAGCCATGGAGCGGTATTCCGCCTCCGCTGATGATCTTGATACTGTTGTCTGCTTTCTACTCTTCCAAGACACAAGTGATTTTCCAAGGAAAGTGCAATATCCTGTTACAGATCGTCGTGTGATTGGACACCTTGCCCAGTCTGCATCACAGTATCCTATCAAGTGAAGCGGGTTATCTGAAGGAAATAATAATCCTTGTCCCGGGGCTGCCTTCAAGTAATGGAGGAGTCGATGAGCAGTCTTGAGATGATGTAGTTTTGGTTCCTGCATGAATTGACTGAGTGTGTTCACGGAGTACGTGATTTCTGGTCTGCTAATTGTGAGGTAGATCAATTTTCCAACTAGACGTCGGTATCTAGTAGGATCTTTAAGTGCTGCACTCCCTGTATCTGTTAACACTGAGTCAGGCTCCATAGGTACCTTAGCTGGCTTTACTCCAAGTAACCCAGCTTCCTCTAATATGTCTAACGTGTATTTGCGTTGACATACCGTGATCCCTGTCTTGGATCGTGCTACCTCGATCCCAAGAAAGTATTTTAATGGTCCAAGATCTTTAATTTTGAAACAACTGTTGAGAAATACCTTGAGATCATTAATAGCCTTTTCATCATTCCCGGTAATGACCATATCATCGACGTAAAGTAATATGATTGTAATTGAATCCCCACGGACCTGTGTAAAAAGTGAATAGTCAGCACGAGATTGTTGGAATCCAATTTCTTGGATTGCACATGAGAATTTGCGGAACCAACTACGAGATGCTTGCTTAAGGCCATAAAGTGACTTATGGAGTCGACAAACTGCATTCTCCCCCTGTCGATGATAACCAGGAGGTAGGAGCATATATACTTCTTCACTGAGCTCTCCATGTAAGAAGGCATTCTGGACATCCATCTGATGCAACGGCCAGTGCCGAACAGCAGCCACGGCGAGGAGGCAGCGGACGGTGGTCAGTTTGGCAACTGGGGCGAAGGTGTCCTTGTAATCGATACCTTCGCGTTGTGTAAACCCCTTGGCAACAAGTCTAGCTTTGTAACGCTCGATGCTTCCATCAACATTATACTTGATCTTTCAGGTGGTAGCTTAGTGAAAGGAAATGTATGTTCATGGAAAATGACATCGCGGGAGGTAAAAAATTTCTTGTTTTCAAGATCATAAACACGATATCCTTTTTGGCCATGAGGATATCCAATGAAAATGCAACGGCAAGCACGACAATCAAGTTTATGATCAGGGGTGAGATTTGTGGCATAACATAGGCACCCAAAAACTCGAAGAGTAGAGTAGTTGGGTGGGGTGTGGTATAGAAGTTCATATGGGGATTTGTGAGAAAGTAGAGGAGTGGGTAGACGGTTGATAAGGTAACATGATGTTTGGACACTTTCCCCCCAAAATTGTAGTGGTAAATTGGCTTGAAAGCGAAGGGCTCGGGCTATATTTAGCAGGTGACGGTGTTTGCGCTCAACCACTCCATTTTGTTGAGGGGTATAAGCACATGTGTGTTGAAAAATGGTACCACGCTCATCAAGAAAAGAACGCAATGAAGTGAATTCTCCCCCATTATCGGCACGTAAAATTTTGATGTCCCTATTAAATTGTGTTTTTACCCAAGAGAAAAAGGACTTTATCAATGATTGGGTGTTGGATTTAAGGCTCATGAGGTGTACCCAGGTGAAACGAGTAAAGTCATCAACAATGGTTAAAAAATAGCGAGCCCCCGAATGTGTATGGATCTTGTATGGTCCCCAAACGTCACAATGAACTAAATCAAATGGTGCAACAGTGTTTATTGAACTTGAAGGGAAAGATAAGCGAGTTTGTTTTGCTAGAGGACAAATCTCGCAAACATGCTTATTATTGAAAACAATATCAGGAAAAGATTGGGATAAATGGTGGAGGGGAGCAGCAGATGGGTGTCCGAGTCGTTGGTGCCAAAGGTTGGAAGTGCGAGTGATGTGATTGATGAGGCAAGGATTTTGGGTTGGTGTGAGATAGTAAAGGCCATTAAAATGCTTGCCCAGGCCAATCGTCCTCCTCGTATCCACGTCCTGCACAACACAAAAATCTGGGTAAAATATCACTATACATCTCAAAGCCCGTGTCAATTTGCTTACAGATATTAAGTTCACACGAAAATTAGGCACATGGAGGACTCCATCAAGAGATAAGTCTGATGACAATTGAATAGACCCTATACTCTTAATACGTGTCTGTTCTCCATTGGGTAAACCAACAAAGTCATTAATCAATCCTTTTTTGTTGTGTGTTGGTGGTAGGTGTGATACATGATCTGTTGCTCCACTGTCCACTATCCAATATAAAGTTGAATGTGTATTAATATTATCACAATTGGGTGTAGCGATACCTGTTGCATTTGCAAATGGTTGATTGTTACCGTTTTTCAGCAACGCCATGATTTGCTTATATTCTTCAGCTGTGAAGGTTGGGCTTTCATTAGCCAATTCCCTCTTCACTTCAATATTATTGATTGTTGTCTTCTTGTTTCTTGGCTTCACGTTTTTTCCATGCCATTTGTGGCCAATTGGAAACCCAATTAGATAATAGCATTGATCCACCAAATGTCCTCCTTGTTCACAGTGAGTGCAGAACTTCTTGCTGCCAAACGAAGTCATCGTCTGCGATCCTCCCCGTCGTGCAACCTGCATCGCATGAGAGGCTGGCACGGTGGAATTGCGTGCTGCCACCTCCATTTGCCTCTCTTGTTGGAGAATGAGGCCATGAGCTTTTCGTGTATCGGGCATGGGGTTCATCATCAAGATTGACCCACGAATTTGGGAATAGGGTTCGTTGAGACCCATTAAAAATTGCATCACCTTCTCCTTCTCTTCTCTGTCAGCAATCTTCTTTAACATATCACAAGAGCAAGGGATGGGTTCCTGGTAAGACCCTAATTCATCCCAAAGCCCCTTGAGCTTCGTATAATAGGCAGAGATGGAGAGGGATCCTTGACGACATTCAACAATTTCTTGTCGTATTTGGTAGATTCTGGATTCATCTCCTTGGGAGAATCTGTCTTTGAGGTCGTTCCAAATCACAGCTGCTGTATCTGAGTAGATGACGCTACGGGCTATCTCTGGTTGGACAGAATTGAGGATCCATGACACCACCAGATCATTGCAGCATTGCCACAATGGGAATTTTGCATCATTTGTTGGTGGAGCTTCTATGGATCCATCAATGAGACCCAATTTGTTTTTGGCGCTAAGGCTGCGACGCATTGAACGATACCATTCCCCATAGTTGCGTCCATTCAAAAGTGTGCTAACCAGGATGAGTCCTGGTGTATCTGAGTGATGTAGAGCCAAAGGATGAGGTAAGGAAATCCCCTTCTCTTCTCTGTTCTGTGATGTGAAATCTGTGGATTTGTCTGAGATTTCAGCTGTGTTGATTTCTGTGTCAGCCATGTTGTCAATGTAATGGTGTTTGTGTTTTGGTTGTGGCGGAAGGTGTTAGGTTTAGAGACACCAGAACCAGTGCTCTGATACCATAAACAAACTAGCAGAATGATAATTGAAATGGCAGAGTAATGAGAATAAGAATTGTATATTGCAATATATTACTTTGTACAGAATGGCTAGCCATTATATAGAAACAGACATGAGCTATTCTAGGAATGTCAACTGTACATTAAAATGATCCTAGGATCATGCTGAGCTGATTTGGTGTATTGATCACGATCCACAATTTTCTCCTCAATGAGATTCATTTCCTTTTAACATACCTCTTGTGCTAATTGATTTTGTTTGGCTCTTGTCCATCATATCTTGCCTTTACTTTCATAACTTCTGATCTGAGTTCATTCCCTAAATTAATTTGCTGAAACTTCTGATTACTTCTTCCTGAACATGTATGTATATTCTGATCTTTTAGGCCAATAATCTGTTGACAATTCACCCAGAAGATAAAGTACCTGTAAAGAATGTCACTATACGCAGGATTCCCAGGTATCCTTTAGGTCAAGGATTGTATTTATATACATGTTATACTTTTAGTTGTTCATGGACAACAAAATGCTGTTCATTGTTACAGACTGATGGTTCTATATACTGATTGCGTCGTAGGGTTCCAGAAACTTTGCCTTTATATGATATATTGAACGAGTTTCAGAAAGGTCATAGCCACATGGCAGTTGTTATCAGGCGGTGTAAAAAGCCAGAGGAGCAGCCTTTAAGCAATGCTGGTGACAGTAAGTGTCAATTCATATGGGTATCCATTTCTGTTTGTTGCACCAAGCTGTACTGGAGAATCTAGCTAATTTGGAGAGCATCTCTCTTTATGATAAGTAAATCATTTTGCATGCAACAGATCCGGTGAAAGAAGTCAAAGTTGATATTGATGGTGAAAAGCCTCCCAAGGACAAGACTTTGAAGGGCAAGAGACCGCTAAAAAAGTGGAAAAGCTTTTCCGACAGTGCCGACAATTCATTTAGAGGCTCGAGGAGCAAGAAGTGGACAGAAGGCATGGCCGCAAACATCTTGCATATAAATGAGAATTCACTCCCAAAGCTTCCCGAAGAAGAAGAAGCAGTTGGCATAATAACAATGGAAGATGTCATTGAAGAGCTTTTACAGGTAAACATTACGTTTTGCTATTCATATTACATTATCTCCCCCCAACAAATTCTAGAGATTACCTCATGCCGTGATCTGATTTGCACGATGAATTATGTAGGAGGAGATCTTTGATGAGACAGATCATCATTCCGAGGGACACTGCCTAGGTGAGCTCTAGTATTTACTGTCGGATGGACAATGAAGAAAAGGTTGTTACAGAAACTCTATGGTATGGTGTTTTAAAATTGTTTTTTATTTTAAATTCTTTTTTGGTGTTTTTAAATTATTTTTGTGTTATGTCAAAAATAATATTTAAAAAATAAAATAAAACCATTTTGATATATTTCAAAATGAAAAGCAGTTCAACAAACAACTTCAATCACACTCTTAAACAGTTAAAAAAGATGATTGTACAATGATCAAAATATCTTGTTTGCAGTAGTGAAAGGTTTGAGCTGGAAATAATTTAGAAGGAGATGGAAGAAGGATGTCAATGTTAAATGAGCTGTATAGTATAGTTGATAGCAATAATTCTAAATAATTTGAGGTAGTCTCCAATAGGTTACTAATAAGAAATATCAAGTCAATAAAAGCTTTGCTTGTGCTTTAACAAGTCTCCTGTAGATATTAGATCCTGAAGTTGGTAATATTGGTTGAATCTGATAGATTTGTTAATAAAACTAGCAAAAAAATAAATATTTTTAAGAGTTCGAATCATTTAAATGATGATTTTTTTTTTATAAAATGATTTTTTTTTACCATGCATTTGTTTTTTTATTTTTAATTGTTGAAAACATGTATTTTTCACAAGTAACTTGGTTTTTTAAAAGAGAAACCTAACATGATTAAGATAAATATTTTCAATGATTTAAGTTAATGAGAAAAAAAGTTCTTCAGCCAAACTTGATCAATGTTTTTTTATTAGAAAAATATTTTATTAAAATATAACTTAGCATCATATAAAAATAAAAATTTCAATAAAAAATATATATTTAGAATTCAAATCATTGTCTGTCTTTTTTAGAAATATCCATTTTTATTTCTGTATAATTTATAATAAAAAAAATTAAAAATTATTTATGTTATTAAATCAAATATTAACGTGTATTTATTTTTTGCTATAATGAAGAGCAATTTAATATTTTAATCTTTAACTAATATTGAAGTTTTTTTAATGATTTTTTGGTTAATATATTTTTTAAATGTTTTATAGAAAACAAACATTATCTTTCCAATCTGCATCTAAATTTTTTTAAGATATCGAGAAATGAAAAAAGTACAGATAAAACCGGATGTCAACGCCCCTAGGAAGTACCCGCGCTTACGATCCTGGATTGATCTGACGATGACAAATGGAACCACTAGTTGGCAGAAACGCACGAGTCCTATCCTCCGATTATTTAAAAAAGATTCGTCAGTTTTCCCGATCACATGGCTTGATACCATATTTCCATTCCTCTCCATTATAGACCTGTGTCGATTTTGTACTGTATTAAAGGGATGCCGAATTTTTTAAAAAGTTTCAGCGTTGGAATTGAATGAATCTATGCCCACAATTCAAACTGCTATTCACCAGGACAAAATTTCTAGTTCCAGAGATGTAATTGCCGAGTCAAGTCTGCATCCAGGATATTCTTAGACTAATATAGTCACCAAACACTGTTCGAAAAGAATTATCAGACATTTTCGATACAATAAGGTTGTTAATCTTTCACGGGAACAATGGTATACAAGCAGGGCCTTTACTAGTATTTACTTCTTTTCTCACCCTTTCTCTTCCTTTTCTTATCTCTAGACCTTTCTTTAGATCTGTGCTTCCTAGAATGCTTCTTATCCAAACTCTTTGAACAAACCTTCATTTCCTTTTTAGGCCTATCCTTGTCGAGCTCTTCTTCAGATGATTCACAGGATTTCAGTCTAGAAGGCTTCTCTGGTCCAAAAACAACACGCTGCCGTTTCGCATCTGAGTTTCTGGACAACTCTTCCCCAGAGTCTGGGCAAGGAGCAAGGTAAGGCCCTGTATCATCCATCCTTGAACCTACAGCACCTCGTCCTCGCTTAACCCTGTAATAAACAACAATATTCATGTCAAACTGATGAGATTTTGCTTCTTTTTTCCTGGGAATTTTTTAACAAAGTTACAAATGATATTTGAGGAATCAAACGAGTCTACAGAAGATATATTGTGTTTGAGAAAGTGGATAGAAGTTTTCCAATGACCTCGAGTGCAAAAATTCATCGACTTCTTCATCCCTCAAACCTTCATCTTCTCTCGAATAAGAGCTCCCTGCTATTTTGCTTGACAAGGATGACATAGTAGTATCGTTCTCATTTAAAGAATGCCTTCTGCTTGTACTTCTAAAATCATTACCATCATCCCTATGGTTCTTGCTGCTGTTACCATCATGCCTTGATCTTCCTCTCAGCCTATCATCCAGCTCAAGCTCCTTTTCCCGGACCCGCCACATTTCATTCAGTTCAACAGCTCGATTTGCTGAAAAGAGTAGATCAATTAAAAATCACAAGTGGAAAATAAAACAAAAACCAGTTGCATAATATCATGCCAATACTAAGTCTGTTAACATGATGAAATCAAGAGAAGAGAAATACATACATGGATGACATTTTTAAATAGAAAAAAGAACAGAAAAGAAAGATAATTGGTCTCATTTCAACTCCCAGTAAAAGACAGGAATATCATTACATTGCTCACAATTTCAAGGATCCCTTAATAGGCGCATGGATCTTTAACAATGCAAGTCAATTTTCATATGAGTATGCAGGCAAATACCCAACCAATCATTATCCTTTAATCCCATGATCTCATGGGGTTCCACCTAAGAATCCCAGAAAAGGTTTGCTTTGATATTATCTGAGGAAAATATGTTAAATGATCAATCACAACTGTATTTTTTAGATGATTAGGTATGACTTCTGCTTTTTCCATATCCATTTTTTAATCTCCATGGCAAGACTTCAATTAGAAAATGTCAGCCGCCTCACAGAAAATCTTTTCATGGAACCCAGATGATGACTTTAGGCAGGGTATGCTATCAGTTATAAACATTTTTATATGATAGTATAAAGCATCAAAACAAAGGATGACAAACTGAAAACTAAAAGCAATTAAACACTGACTTTGCTGCACTCCAAGGACCGTTGCAGTGAGGAAGCGAGAATTTGGTCGTGCTCTTACTTTAGGCCGTTCAAGGTAAACATGCACACCTTCCCTCTCAGCTCGCCGCCGCAATTCTGCTGCTTCTTTCATGAGAATTGCAGCTATTCTGTTCTCAGTCTCAAGATCCATTAAAACCTGCAAAACAAGCTTCAAAACCCCAGTTCAGCAACACATAGACAAGCATGCAAATTGGCTTGCCAGAATCAATATAATCAACCAATTCAACACTAATTTACAAGCTTTCAACAATTTTGAGATAGTACATTTTCACTAGTTCAACTGTGGCAAGATTTCATATGTAGCTAACAAGAATAGTCTTCCTCCCAGTAATCTGAATATTTTCCAAAGCACAGTACAATTGGCATTCAAGATTTCTAACAAAAATTGTCTTAATGAGAAAGAAACAACTCTAATCTGTTTTGAGGCTTGAGAATGTAAAGTTTCAAATTCAGTGCACTTTGTTAAGCTATTCCAGTCTAAAAATCGCATGACATAGTGGATCCCTGGTTCTCTAGTATTTTTCCTAACAACAAATACTTGTTTTGTTACTGTGGGTTTGCTAGTATTATGTTGCTTTTTTGGCATCCAGGTATATATGTTTTGATTGCTTGACGAATAAAGAATGATCACTGACAAAGTATGTGCAAAAACACAGTATTGGGTTCGTAGATATGGTTGGATTGGTATAGCGGGCAAGCCCTGACTCACGCCCATGACAAAAGAAAAGTTAGTGAATTCCTCGTTGGAGAATTATGGATCACACGAATACCAAATCAGCTATGAGTGTTGCGTGTTTTTCTACTTATGCTATCAGCTAACAAGCTGGTTAGTGAAATCTGGAAAGGCAGATACGGCCCCATGAAAAACTGGGTGGATTTGTTATGCTTCTTGTCCGAATTTTAAATTAAAGCTAGTTAATTAAACCGAGTAAGAACCACAGGAGCTATAAAGACACTGCAGTATTTCCTTTGCTTTGGAAATAATTAAATTTCAAACAACTCAGCCAAGAAATTTCAGTTTTTTGTTATGTCCAAAACAATTAACAATGAAGACTAGCCCAATTGATCCGATTTTCATTAACGCACAAGTTATTGTCTAACACAGCGAGAATCAGCAAAATTTAAGTTTCTTTTGTATTCCTCAATTTTCTCAGCAAACAAACAGCAAAAGTGGGAAAATCAACTCTTCAAGCAAGAGGCAACAACTTACCAAATCGGTTTAAAGAAAAGGCAATTGTGAGAAAAATAGAGATCCAAGCTCAATCGAACAAAAAGAATGTCGCTTTTGCTCTCCCTCCTTTCACGCGTTCGGATTTACATCTCTGGGTTTTATTTTATTATTTCCCTCATTGATATATTTCCGTTAATTATAAAAATACGCGTCGCCTGCTACTTGAATTTTCTCTCGAACAGTATGGGCTGATTTGAAGTAAGGCCCGTTTTCCATTGGGCCTTGTAAAGCCTATATTTAGCGACTCACCGTTGACTTTCAAGACGCCCAAAAACAGCTAGGGTTTTGAATTAAACAGCTAGGTCTTATATCCATATTTTATGTGATTGAAAACTAAAAAATATATAAATACAGTAAAATTATGTTCAAGATCTATTTAAAAAATAGAAAATTATTTTCAATCATTTTTTTATAAAACAATTCATTGTTAATATTATTATTTAAGAAAATATTAGAATTCAAATAAAAATATATAATAGTATTTAAAAACCATGTCTGAAATGAAAAGTGAGTGAGTTTGGCAAAACAATATGAAGTGTAAAACAAAACAAGGACAGAAAAAGAAAAAAAGAAAAGAAAAGCAAGGGGCTAGGCCTAGCGGCTGCTCCTCGTGTTTCTGAAAACAAAATGATAAACGACATCTTATTTATCATAGCTTAACGAATATACATGTCTTTAACATTATCTTTGAAAAAAAATAATTTTTTTTGTTTTTTAAAAAAATAGTGTTTTAGATTATTTTAATATATTAATATTAAAAATATTTTTTAAAAAATAAAAAATATTATTTTAATATATTTATAAGTAAAAAATATTTCAAAAAACAATCTTAATCATATTTATAAACATTAATGATTGGTAGAATGAATTTAATGAGACAAGAAAAAATAGTAATGATGGCCTGCAAAAGAAATGCATTATTGTGAAAAAAATATATAATATTATTGAACAACAGGGTAAATATTAAATGGAGAAGAAAAAAAATCATGATCACCTTTCTTTTAATTTTTTTTGGATTCATTTTTTTTTGATTTTTTTTTTGTCTTTTCTTCCTTTTCTTTTCTTTTAACCTTGTCCCTCCATATTTGTTTTTCAAAATCCAGTTTTTGTTCCCCAGACTATTTTTTTATTTTTTTTATTAGTCTGTCTTTTATTTTATTTTATTTATTTTTTCATCCAATTATGGTTCTCATTATTTTAATTGTGTTTTTTTTTGGATGAAATCCCTCATTTTTTTCCATTAGTTTTTATACCAAGTTTGATCCTTATTAATTTGATTATCATTTAATTTCTTTTTAAATTTTTGATGGCTAGTAATTTTGCTCAAGTTTTTTTCTGGTTTTTTGCATGGTCAACTCAGCCCCATGATAAAAGTTGTTAGTTTCGAAGATTTAATTAATTTAATTTCTTTTTTTTAGTTAATTTTATATTTTAACATTAAGTTATAGCGTACTACATTTTCTTTTCTTCTCCTTTTCTCTCACTAGAGATATACACATATCACATGGTAGTCAAATTAACCATATTTGTCTACTTCGTTTTGTTTCGACCGAAATATTTTATATCAGTTAAAAAATAAGATAAAATAGTGTCGTTTTTTACCCGGTATAAATTCCGCCCCATTCCGGATATTTCGGCCAAATACTAGCCAAAATATTCTGATTTCACCCCGCATGTTCTGTTCGGTCAAATTGTATATTTTTTAAAATAATAAATAATTTTGTAATATCAATCATATTTCTTAATCCAACTGTTAGATTGAGATGAAATTTTACGAGTAGTCTCTTGACATATTTATATATTATGTTAAAATTTCAGAGAAATCAAATAATATAATGACCTTGCAAGATTGATGATGACATTCTTGTAATTTATATATGTTCATAATTTTGTTCAAAAAATCATTTTATTGTGTCTTTTTTATATTAAATTGCACAATTCTAAATGATTTTATTTTTAGATTTAAACTATTTTTTATATAATATATATACACACACATAAATAATACAACCTAAAACAATGCATCAAAACACTTCAAAACCAAAATATTATATTCTAATTGAAAAATCAAATCACAATCCGAAACGATATTATCAACTTTATCGTCATTTAAATAGTTTTTTAGTGCTAGAATAAAATTGACCCATGTTTACGGCGTGGCGCGAGAATTTTGTTTTTGTGACCGCTATAATATATCTTTTAGTTTTCGTTTTATTTTTCTTTAATTTCAATTTATTTTATTTTTTATTTATCTATTTTAATCCAATAAAGGAATAGAAAAACGAATAAATGAAAGAAAGAGAGAACCCTTTAGGGCAGTGTATATTAAAGCTAAAACACCGTCACTTACGTGCTCTGCTCTCAAAGTCTGTGAGCTGCGGTGAGTAAGTGAAAAATGTCGCCGACTCAACTTTTATCGACTTCGATTTCTTCTAATTCCTCTGCATTTTTAGCCGCGCCTATTGCCTTCAAAGCTAGGTACTCAGGTCTTACCATCTTGATTCGGTATTTGCTTGTGTTTCGGTTTCTTAATCTTTTTTCACTTCGAACTCCCCCCTATCTCTCCGCAGAAACCAGAATGTTTCGATGGCGTCGAAAAAGCCTTCTATTTGCACGTGTGTTGCTGCTCCTCAAGAACAGAAAAACGGTGTTTTTTTCTTTTCTAAACTTTTTTTATTTTTTTTCTGCTGGATTTTTATTTTATTTTTATGGTTTTATTTAATTCTTTTTGTGAAGTATACACAACGCAAGTCTCTCGCAATGCAAATATTGCAAAGCTTCAAGCTGGTTACTTATTTCCAGAGGTTTGTGATTAATTCTCCTCAAAATACTGATAAATTCTGAGAAGAGGTTTGTGATTAATATGGTGTTTGTAAAAATAATAATAGGTTGCTCGAAGGAGGAATGCGCACATGCTGAAATACCCTGATGCAAAAGTGATTAGCCTTGGAATTGGTGACACTACAGAACCTATCCCAGAAGCTATAACTTCTGCAATGTCAAAGGCAAGGCTTCTTTTTGTTTAACGCAATGATTATTTTATGGTTTGTGAATGAGGCCAGTATCGAAAACCTAGCTGCTTTTTTTTTGCATTAACCATCTACTAATAGAGCCATCTTGAGCTAATAGATGTGTATATGTGTCTAGCTTTTAATTCAACAGTATTGCTAATGTTTTTCTTCTAAGCATTTGCTGTCTGTCCATGAATCTGAGTTTTCTGTTCTTTTCTAATTTTTGGCAGAGAGCGGAAGCACTGTCGACTTTGGAGGGTTACAGTGGTTATGGAACTGAACAAGGTGAAAAAGTATGTCGAGCATTATAATCAAACAAACTATTTTCATTTTGCTGAAATTTCGGGTGTTTGATAGTTTTGAGCATTTTTGTTGGAATTTGTTGAGATGTTTTGAATTTTTTTATAACTATAATCACCCGCTTATTATTATTATTGTTTTATTATTTTGTAGATGAAATGTTAGAAATCCTTTTTGAATGAAAATAAGATTTCGTATAGAAATAATCAGTCCCTTCTGCATGGCAATTTTTAGGTGCCATGTGTTTTGCTCTGAATGCATTGCTTCTGACATGGTCTTGAACAAGAAAAGCTAAACTACTCAACTGCTCTAGTTTTTACGAGGTTTATTATGTGGTCTCTGTTCTCTGATATCAAACCCCGTGACAGTTAAACAGTAACACAAATTGTTAATCTGTGCAGCCTTTGAGAAGTGCAATTGCTTCAACATTTTATGGAGATCTTGGGATCGAGGAGGATGATATATTTGTCTCTGATGGTGCCAAATGTGACATATCTCGCCTCCAGGTTTGATTTTATCTATCTTTGTTATGCTTTTGTATTTTTTTTCTTTGTTCCATGTCCTGCTTCTGTCTTTCTTCTTGATATGCCTGTGTATGCATTTTCTTGGCTTTTGGTTACATGCAAACTTCATCACAATTGACTTGCTTTTGCCTGATTGAATATTCTTTCAGATGGTATTTGGGGCAAATGTGACCATGGCAGTGCAAGATCCATCATACCCGGTAAATTATATTTCTATAAACTGGTAATGAAATTTGAAATTTTTAGCACATCCTTCACACCCCTCCCCCTCATTTTCAACATATTCTCCTTGCACATGTTTCTAAATTATGCTGTATTTATTTGTGATGCTTGGTGGATATGTTTTGTGATGATTGTAGTCAGAGTTTTGAGTATGCCACTGCAGCACTTCCTTCCAACTTTTCTTTTCCTGGCTAGTGTGGAGGGAACATTATTGTGGGGCTTTTCTTGGTTCAGCTTTAGATGGTTAAATTAAAACCTCTTTAGCTTGGTTCGGAGAACCCTATTGTATTGTTGTTCTGCTAAAGACTATTGATCCCTTATGTTGCATATTTGGTGGTGTTTAGTGGAAAAGTTTGATTGTTAAAAAGAGAAAAAACCATCACTTTATACTTACCAGAACCTTATAGAAAGTAATGTTTCCATTGAGTCAGGCTACTCTATGATTCAATTGTGTTTGACATCCACATATCCAAAGAAAAGGGAGAAGAAGACATGGGACATTCCTGGATAACTTTCTGTTTATTACCATCTAATTATGTGCAGGCTTATGTCGACTCTAGTGTCATCATGGGCCAGACTGGGCAGTTTCAGAAAGACTATGAGAAGTATGGTAAGATTGAGTACATGAGGTGCACTCCTGAGAATGGTTTTTTCCCTGATTTATCCAAAGTTACTCGGACGGATATCATATTTTTCTGTTCACCGAACAATCCTACTGGCTCTGCTGCAACAAGGGAGCAACTGACCCGACTTGTACAATTTGCAAAGGACAATGGATCAATCATCGTCTATGATTCCGCGTATGCCATGTACATATCTGGTGATAACCCACGATCCATATTTGAAATTCCAGGAGCCAAAGAGGTAGTCCACTATATATCAACCATGTTATGTTTATTGTTCTCTTTGTAAAAGTTGCTGCCTTTTCTTTGTGAAACTCTATTATGGTGAAATTTGCTATTTTCCTTATATTCATGAATTGTAAATGCTCAATTGACTGTAAAAATGGCTTTAATCCATTCGATGTGAAGTATTCTATTACCTGAAATTCCCTGTTTCTTTCAAATGTTTTTGGACCAAGGAGGCATTCATGAACCATTATTAGTATGAATGCCTTTTTTGAAACTGTGTTTCAAATGACATTAATATTTTCAAGATTTCAAACAGTTAGAATTGACATGCCTGAACCTGCATGATTTTCTTATTCACATCAGTTCTTGTGGACACGGTATATTTGTTACATAACATGGATATAAACCATGAACTGTTCAAAACTCTGATAATCTTATCATGCAATATTATTCTTGATTGGCAATAGTGTCTTGCCTCTTATATTGTGATGTGGCCTGTCAATCATTTTTCTACGAGCTGGAGTAGGCCTTGGACTCTCTTTAGTGATGCATGTGATGTGGTAGTTTCCATTCTAATTGCAGGTTGCTTTGGAGACATCATCTTTTAGCAAGTATGCTGGATTTACTGGAGTTCGTCTAGGGTGGACTGTTGTTCCTAAACAGCTTCTATATTCTGATGGGTTCCCAGTTGCAAAGGACTTCAACCGTGTTATTTGCACTAGCTTTAACGGGGCATCCAACATTTGCCAAGCTGGTGGTCTGGCTTGCCTTTCACCTGAAGGCCTTAAGGTCAGATTGTTTCTTTGCGGAGTAGTATAGCCCAGTGTTTTCTTACCGGGGAATTGTGTTTTGCGATGCTGTATGAAAACCAAGAACAAACTCTTAACCTTTTGATTTCCTTGCAGGCAATGAGAGAGGTGATTGGATTCTATAAAGAAAACACCAACATTATAATGGATACATTTAATTCGCTCGGTTTTAATGTATATGGAGGAAAGAATGCTCCCTATGTGTGGGTTCACTTCCCTGGCCAAAGCTCGTGGGATGTTTTCAGTGAAATTCTTGAGAAAACTCATGTAGTTACCACACCTGGGAGTGGTTTTGGACCTGCTGGTGAAGGTTTTGTCAGAGTCAGTGCTTTTGGCCACAGGGAAAATGTTTTAGAGGCTTGCAAAAGATTCAAGCAGCTTTACAAGTGAAGCAACATATATTGTGCCCCTTGCCTCCCTTTTGACGAGGATACATGCAGCTACCTCCATATTTATCTGGTGATATTACTCATTTATGGTTGAATTCCATTTTGCAGTTTCACTTCTTAGGGAGGTCTAGATTTTCTCTCTTACATGGCTGACCCGCATCTTGAAATTGTAACAAATTGTTAAGCTTATTTTTGGGCGCCAAAATATTGAGGTGTATCAGTAGAAAAGAAACAAAAGCTTGAATGGACGATGAAGGGAGTGAAAATAACCAATTATCAAGGTGTGTTTCTAGCACCATGGACTGCTAAGCTGGTGCACTTTTATGATCAATATCTCTCTGTCTATTGGCTGTTCAACCGATGAAGATCGGTAGATGGAAGCGGATGCATTTTGTCCATCAACAGGGCATGCATCTACTGGACAGCCAGCAGACAAACATTGAGTACGTGACGCCCTCCCTTGCAGCTAAGTTCTTTTTTATGGAATTGGAAAACGAAATATAAATGCCTCAGGTCCTTGCCAAAATTAGATATTTTCGACACCCTATGAATTATGCTAGTTGCGGCAAGCTATTATTCAAAGCTCGTAGTGTGTTTCGCAAGTTGAATAAAAAATATTACTAGTGGGAATTATCTGGATCATGGTGGATTTTATTTAAAATTTAATCTAACTAGAAGAGAAGCGAAGAACGGGTGAGGTGCCTAGATTACATATTTTGGATGACACGTACATTTTTAGTTACATGGCAGGTTTCCTAATTTACAAATGTTAAATGACAGTTGTGCCCTAAGCATAGCAAAGCTACTCTACTCAACATAACTACTTCAGGTGAGCTCTAAGGTACAAAATTAGATTACCTAAAACTGTTCAATACTCTTCATGGTCTCCGCCTTGCAAGTTGTTTTATAATGACCAGTTTGGTTACACCTACTACAATGCACAGTATGTTTTTGACGATTAAGGTCCTCCTCTACGCATATTCGTTTCTTTTCCGGGCGGCCTGGTGGCCGGCGAAACTTGGGTGGCCTGACAACTTGAGCATCATCATCATCCATAGGAGCCTCTCCCAACTTTCTCCACCCGAGTGTTTCAGGGATGGGATGTATAGTTTCTGCATATGCTTCACGATAACCAGCAACGGTAAAACACTTCTCTGTGAAGGCATATACATCTTTCCGGCATGAAATAAGGGCTGCAACGGCATGCGAACATGGTATTCCGTAAAGCTGCCAGCCACGGCAGGAACAACTATGGGTCCCGATATTCACAATGTCTGAGCGCTCCGCTGACAGAACCTCGAATTCCACTTCATCAGATCGAAGGACTTGAAATGCTGACGCATGATTAATGGCCTCAATCATACGTTTCTCAGCAGACGGAGCAAGCACAGAAAACCATGAATTACTCTTCATCCGCCGATCCTGAAACTCAGCCATGAGTTTACTATGAATTCTCTCAATCACCTGGATAACAGGCAGCTCCCGAGCTTCCAGAATCCATTTATTAAATTCATCAATATTTGAAGAGAGGTGGCCATACCGTGTTCCTTCAAAATAAACCAAAGCCCAGCGAGAGGGAGGAAATTGTTGCAACCACTTGGCAGCTGCAGAAGAAACCTCTGAAATCTCAAGCATTTTTTCTTTAAAATGAATGGTAGTGGTAGCGTATGCAGCTTTACACAAAAGATGGACAAGCCTTGAGTTCTTGAATTCTTTACCAAAGCTTTCACTCAAGTGGCGCAAGCAAAATGAATGAGAAGAACTTGGGAATTTTCTCTTTACTGCATCTACAATGCCTTTTTGCCCATCACACAAAAACGTGAGCTGTGGCATATTTTCAGTGTTCATCTCCAATGCCTTTTGCAATTCTGACAAGAACCACATCCAGCTCTCATCATTTTCCATATCAACAACTCCAAAAGCAAGTGGAAATAACCCGCCATCAGCATCAAAAGATGTGGCTGAAAGTAAGGTGCCAAGGTATTTGCTCTTGAGTTGGATTCCACCAAGCCCAACAATAGGCAGGCACCCATTTAGGAACCCATATATGGATCCAAAAAAAGAAATAAAGAGCCTCTGAAATCGATTGTCTGCACCTGTGGTGAACACTTGTGCAACACTTCCAGGGTTAGTTCTCTTTATTTGCTCACAGTATGAAGGAAGCAGGCAGTATCCTTCTTCAGAAGAGCCATAAATTGCTGCAAGACCCCGTTCTTTGGCACGCCAGGCTTGCTTATATGGAATAGTTATCCCATACTGCTGATGGATGTCATGTAATATATCCTTTGGTTTGTAATTAGTATTATTCCGAAGTCGTTCCTCTATAAAGCTCACAATCCAATCTACAGAAGCCTGATGATGGCAATTTTGTGCATTTCTACCACAAGTATGTGTACCTTCAAGGCTTCTTACTGTGAAGGTGGAGACATTAGGAAGCTTAACTGCACGAATGCGCCATGGACAACCTTCTGAAGCACACTTAGCAAAGTATCGAATCAGGTCACTTTTGATGATACGGAGTTCAAAGTGTTGTGCAATTGCTGCTTCTTTAATAGCATTCCGAAATGCCTTGACATCAGGAAACTCTTGGCCAACAACAAAAGTGTGGTCCTCCATGCGACAACTAAGACAAATTCAGAACTCCACCCTTTCGACAAAAGGATCGATTGTTTTAACCTTCACTAGACATGTGATTGTGAGCACCATTATCAGTGGATGGGAGTTTGACTACTCACGTCCAAATTGAGCTCGATTAAGAACTGACCATTCCAGAAAAAGCCTGCAAGAGGCAATAGATCATAATTAAAATGATATCACATAAACTGTTACTTTAAATCAAGGAAAAACGGAAAAGTTTAAACTTAAATCAACAGCAACGAGCATAAGGCAAATGAATTGTAACCCAAAGTATAGGTGCAAAAGTTAATACTGTTACATATACAGATTTGGAGGTCTGAAAGAAGAAAATCATTCACTGATACACAAAAACTGACATTGTCCAACGTGAAGTCGAAAGGAATATTCAAGTTTCAATTGCTAAAAGTTACCATCTTTTATGCTAACTTTTAGCTATCCAATTATTTGGAACATAAACCAATCTTTAAATTCTTCCATAAGAAAAATGTCAAAAAGTTATCAGTAAACAACATGGAATATCCCAAAGGGAAATAAAAACCATGACTCGTAAATGTATACGGATTATGTTTCAAGGAAAACTCAGGACCTAATAGCAGATTAATACAACCAAATATTATATTCATCATCCCAACAGGAGCAATTTACTATGACCTTAAATGCTATTTATATTAAGTTTAGAAACAACTGCCGCCTCACTGTATAAAGCGAAATCACTGCTGCTATCACATTTTGTTCTTGAAAGATCATGCTGCATCTATTATTAGATTTGTTTCATTCACTTCGTTTCTTTTGGAAGCATAAATCCCCCAAAGCATCTTCTTTTATATGCCTAAAAGTTCACAGTTTAATTTAGCAAGAATATCTCCGGGGAAAATACACTACTTTTCTGATAAAGCACTTATGCAATATGATACTTAACCAACCATGGAACTATAAATTTTTGGCTTGTATACCATAATCCAACTTCCAACACTTTCCAAAAAGAGGGGGGAAAGAAGAGAAAATCATTACCACTGATATCCCATAACACAACACTAACTTTACTTGTAAATTAATTTCAAAATAGTGAAGCAAGAAGAAAAGAAAAGCCCAAATGGGCACTACTATTTTGCCACCAAGACAAAAAATTCTTGACTAGAGCAACTCCTCCATCTTCACTAAACAAACAAAAAGTCTATCTAAAGCACAATTACAAGACAAACCCAGAAACACAAAGTACTTAAACAAGATGATTAAAAGCTATATAAGTATAAAAGGGAAACTTCATGTAAGAAATTCAATTTAGATCCACAAGAACAAAGATTTGATAAGAGCTCAAGGAGAGCAGGAAGAGAAAAGATATACCTAAATATGGATGGAACATATGTAAGTGTTATGAGTGGGTACGTAAGTACTTTACCTTGGATTTAGAAACAGAGTCCCATAATCAGAACTTTCTACGGACAAGATAAGAATTCGGAGAGCGAGGGATATGTGGAAAATTACTTTGGGAATTCTGACAAAAGGTTAGGGTTCATTATGTCACATTTGAGGGTACCGCTGTCACTTGGAATCTACAATCAGGGTATTTTCGTCATATGATGTTCCATAAAAATAATAAAATTATACGCTGAACAGAGGACATGTAGTCCAAGTTTAAAGCACTGTCGTCTATACTGTCCTCGTTGTATTACTGCTTTGAAATGCAATACTCATGCAAATTTATTAATGATGATTTTATTTTTCTTTCCATAAATTATTTAACTGGTAATTGAGGATCCTTTTTTCTTACAATACCTATTATCCATTACTAAATTGATATTAATTGAGAATAAATTTATTTTTTCATTTTAAAAACATGCTACAAATTATCTTTAAGGCAAAAGCTTGTAAAATAGTTTCCAGGAGCGTTTTAATATATGTGAAGTTTAAAACATGCTACAAATTGAGAATAAGAAAGCTGTTTGGCGCGGCGTTTCACCCGCTGCGCCGCAATTTTTTTAAAAAAATAAATAAATATATTTTGATGTTTTTAGATTATTTTAATATACTGATATCAAAAATAATTTTTAAAAAATAAAAAAAACATCAACTAGCTCTAAGAATGGCGCCTTTCGTGCTATATATGTGAAGTTTCCATTAGCCAAATACTGGCTTTTGTTATTTCAATAGAAGCACCCCTTTTTTGGGACGGTGCACGAAGGTGTTGACGGTGCAATGTCGATGGTTTTATTTATTTATTTATTTTCTTTTCACTTGAAAATTATGTTGACTATGCAAAATTCTAGAGTTGTCATTTGATTTATAGGGATGTCAGGTCTATTTTTTAATTTTTTGATTTCTAAGTTTTGTTCTTAATTTTGTTTTAAATTCTTGACTTTCTTTTAATTTTATCATTCAATTCTACTTTGTGATATATTGTTGTTTTCAGTTTAGTATTCGTTTTTTTATTCGTTTTATATTGTTTTTGTTATTTTTTTTTCCTTTTCAATTTTAATCTTCATTATTTTGATTGTTGTTTTCTTGTTTGGGTATATTTATTAAATTGATTTTTTAAATTCACCTTTTAATAAAAACAATTTTTTATTTTATTTTGATTCTTATTATTTTAACTACTAATTTGTGTTTTGGATCCTTTTTTACAATTGAAATCCTTTTTTATCCTTAAGATGCTGGCGTGATGACAAACAATTTATGATATGTACAACAAATCTTGAGTTTGAATTAGGGTATATATTTCTTGTACAAATTTGAAACAATTAAGATTTATATTTCTTGTACAAATTTGAAACAATTAAGATTTTACTCGATCATTTGAACTCATTAAATATGCTTTCTAGGAAGTAAAATTTACTCATATAAAAGCATATATATTATTTTTTTAAAAATGGTTTTATGAGTAGGTATTGATACTCCAAAATTTGTATGGAGACGACATCCAAGGAAAAACCCTCTCTCTCTCTCTCTCTCTCTCTCTCAAACTTACTTTAATTCTGGCTCTCAACAACAGCAAAAAAAAAAGTACATAGATTTTTTAATTTTTTTTGTGAATTATTTATTTTCCACAGTGGTCACATTTAACCAAAACATAATACCAACACTACCCTTAACCATCAAATGCGATGCAACGAGAATGGACAGTGCATCTTTTCTACTGTTGAGATGGAGTGTCACTTCCTCCAGGAAATCGAAAAGCTAGAAATTATACACAATTTTCGTCCTATGACGTCAAAACAACAATTAATCGAGCTGGGTCAGAGGCTTGCTTACCCCATATGAGAAAAAAGTGCCAGAGCAGGAACGAGATAATTAGGCAACACAAAACGTTGGCAAAAATTGGTACTCTAATGGTTAATTAGACAACACAGCAACCCGGCAAGAACACTCAAATATAGGACTTTTAGAGGGAGCACGCTCGCATTGCTTTGATTGAATGGAACAGGGACGGGATCTCTTACAAATGTTACAGACTACAAACAATGGTCTATAAGAATACAATATGTAGACAACAGCAAAGAATTGCTCGAGCAGTTTAAGCAGAAGAAATAATTCAATGGATGGATTGAATAGCAACAAGACAGTGCACAAATGGAGTGTTTTCCTAGAAAATAACCTGAGGCACTCTCCTTGTGCAGCTCTTTGGCGTGTGGATGGTATGGAAATTCGGTTCCTTTGGAATAGTTGTGGACCTCCTCCCCTGTAGTGATTGCCTGGGAACAGCAGAATCTTTGCTTTCAGGGCAAGCACTGCTTTTGCTAGGATTTGCAACTTCTTTGGGTCTCAACAAGATTTCCGGTGACTCCTCCTTTATCACACCCAGTTGACCAGGTAATGTAATAGTGAATGTTTCTTTTGTAGTCGATGAGGTCCTGCAAGAGCAGAGTAGCTTATTTTATCAATGAAAAAACGCTTCTTGTATTAAAATAACTTGTTAAAATAGCAGAAACTCACTCCTGTGGCCTTGCGACATTTCTCACACATGGTGATTTGACCCTTTTCAAGGTATTCCCCGAATTTTGAGCTGTTGTCTTACCCTGACTATATTTCTTCAGTGGAGACACAAGCTTCTGCTGGGACGAAACTGTATGTCTCTGTGGAGCTGAAGATAATTCTCGTCTCACTCTTTCCTTGGAGTTCTTCAAGCTGGAAGTATGATTTTGCTACAAAAATGTATCATAATAGGAGGTTTGAGCCAATGTAATCTATATAAACAACCATGGAAAACCAAGCTTTTTTTTTTTTTTTACTTTATTTTACGCTTCAAAAATAGATAGTCTTACATGTTGTTTCTTCTGTGTTGTGTTTCTTTCCTTTTCACATGCTTTCTGAGCATCATTAGCCAGTTCAGTTTGTTCAAGGTTCTTGTCATTTCTCTGCGATCAGAATCATATTCTCAGTCTACTTGAACCAGTGCGGACAGCTAAAAGTGCAGTGATGCACTCTGTTTTTTTCCTGTAAATTAAATGAGAACTTACTAGCAATGCATTCGGTTTTTTCTGTAAACTTCCTCCTGGGAACCTCGTAACCGACATGATTTCTTTCAGAGGAGCAGCGTGGAGCTTCTTCTCCAAGGTTGCTTCCTTAAGAATCCCTCGTTCCTATATATAAATTAAATATTCTCAGATACAATTAAGAGATTACTATTTACAGGGCTCAGATAGGTAATATATTACACACATCAGTTCTTAGCCGAAAAGGCTTGGGATTTGTAGGCTTAGGTTTTCCATGTTTCAGTCCTTGAACACCAGTAGCGTCAGTAACGAAGTTCTCTTTAGATGGCTTCCTCATTGCTTTGGCTATCTGAATCGTTTCCATATTCACAAAGAAATCAAAAACAGAAACCAAAAAGAAAATAGAAAGAGAAGTTCAAATTCCTAATAAAAAAAGTTACCACTTGTGTGCTCTTCACACTCTCATGCTTGCCAGGGGTTCGTCTTTTCAAGTGGCCGATATCAAGTTCCATGTCTCTGCAACTCCAAAATTCATGGATAACTGATGACCAAAAGTATCTAACAACATCCTAGAAAGACTAATAAAATTACTCATACGAGTTTACTCACCTGTTATCGTCAGAGGCTGAAGCATTTTCCTTATTGTCGCTCTCCATGGCTTCGCTGTCATTTTCCTTGTCATCTGATATCGAAACATGTTTTCCATCATTACTCTCCATGATTCCATGAGTGCCCCTATCCAAATTCGAGTTCTTTCTAACTTCTTCACCATGTCTTTCACTGGCCACATTGCCCTCTTCACTTGAAGCTAGAAGTGTGGGAACGTCATTTTCTCCCGACCCCCTCTCTTCATAATTTGATTGGGTATTTTCGTTGGCACCCGACAAAGCTTCAGCTTTATTCTCAACCATTGATGGTTTTATGGTTACAGTTGTCAAAGGCCCTTCATGTGAATTATTTCCTTCATCACATTGAGCAGTAGAACAGACTCCCCGAGAACCATTTCTTGATTTCTCCTGAATCTCTATGTCACTTAAATTATTTCCAGTCCCTTTTTGAGGCATAGGACCATGACACTGCTTAAATTTTTCCCCCTTACAACTTCGGGAAAGCAGCCCATCATAAACTCTGCTTTTAACTTCTCTTCCCTGCGGTTGTTTTCTTAGAGCATTTGAAGGCAATGGCGTATTAGCATGCTTCTTTCCATCAGCGACCTCAAACTTCGTCGTACCTGCACCACATGTTTTCTTGACAGCTGTATCCAATTCTAATGGAGTCTTTGTGCTCACTGACTTATTGGGTGAATGAAATAATGCCTTCGCTACCACTCTACTATTTGCAATGTCCATTGCCTTTGGGTTCCTAACACTCCGAAAAGCACCAGGATTTGACAATCGCTTTTTGTTCCTTGGAGTAGTCAGAGCCTTGGATACAACAGGAGACTGCTTTTCCCTCACATTTGGAGTTGCATTTCGCTTAGCAAGAGGTTTGGCTTCCATTTTTGGATCGACCATTCTTTTAGATATTGAGGAAATCAGGGCCAATCTTGATCCTCGAGGTTTCGAAGATTTTGCTGGAACTGTCTGGGGACATTTAATATTGGCACTACACAAATAATTACTAAATCGTTTTAGTGTAGTTCTAATTAGATCAACAAGAGAAGACATATATTAAATCTTAGTTATAAGAAGCTTAATGGATATACCTTGAATCCGTTCTGTACAATGCTTTACGAAGCCGTATGTTGGGACTCCTTGCAGCCATAACCTGCAGGACTCAATAACTTAATGCCTAAATCTAAATGTAGAAACCATCATACTGCAGAAAAGAAACTGATAACTAACCCGAAGAACAAATTTTTTGTAGATTGCTTCAGAATCCATTTCCTCTTCATGCTTTTGATCACATCCTAAGGCAAAGTCACAGTGGATACAGGTAGAGATTCAAAATTTAGCATTTAAAGTCACTCAACAAAAGAGAAAATGAAAGAAAAAAAAAAACCTTCAACAATCAAATACTCTATTGAAAAATGGAGAATGCAGCTCATTTAGAATGATTCTGGAGTAGAATTGCAGTGGAGCTGAATTAAATTCACTTGTATGCAAGCGTGCAAGGAGTTGGAAATGAACTAGTATGATTTCACTATATTTCCAATGTACGTTTCTTTTCTTCCCTTTTATTGAACAACACAGACGAACGGGGCACACTAGTTAAATCCTCAAAATTGAGAATGTAGCCATCGCTTGGAAAGTCCTCCATCCATTATGAAGGAAGGGGACTGTAACCTCCTCCATCTTTAAAAGTCTTATATTCTAGGTCTCACCCATCAGATTTTAAACAACAAGGCATCGATAGAGCTTCAGATTCGAAAGTAGTATTGGAAAACAACGTCAAACATGTAGCAGTAATTTTACAAAATTACCAGCACGCAAGCAGAACCAGTATCGGTCATCGCCAGGATGGTAGTGATCAGGAGCGTTAAGGTCCACGAACTTCGGCGCCTCGATCTTCTCGTAGAAGTCTTCTTCGCCGTTGATTTTCAAACATTGAGATTCTTCTTCCATTTCCATTTCTATTCAGAGAGAGAAAGCAGGGAGGGAGGGAGGGAGAGTAGAACTGTGTGTAGAAGAATCTTTCTTCGCTGGTTATGGAGAGAGAGAGAGAGAGAGAGAGAGAGACGACGTTTAAAAAAACATGCTTGCTTGGTATCCCCTTCTCATTCCAAGTAGCCGTTGGGAAAGGTACAAATAAATTCTGACAGACCCGATTGTCATTACAATCCATTCTCGTGAGTGTTTTCATCCAATTAAATAATGTCGGAAGACAGGACGACAACCCCGGCCCATCAAGACCATAAAAACTCTCTCTAGGCCCTTCAAATTGCATCTAGTTTACGAGTCCAGGCCCAAGATCTTTTTCTTTTGTTTTTTCTACCTCGAAATGTCTGCATGTCCAGCTGTATCGCTTCCTTCTTCTTCTTCTTCTTCTTCTTCTTTATATGTAATATAAATATATATGATGCTGCCTCTGATTTCTTCGACCTTTCCCAAGAATTTAAAATACTGCAGGTTTTATGATTACCGTTTCATTTGAGTTTTCAAAATTTCTATTAAATTGGTTTCACAAGATTACACACACACGTAAAGCGGCAAGGCATGCTTTGCAATCCATAATTGGGCGCGGATAAAATGTTTTTATCAGTAACACAACAGTTTATATTACAATGCCTGCTTGCTGTCTGATTAAAGAATAAAACCAGGGGGGGAATTCAGCTGAGAAGAATTGGATCCGTTACCATTAAAATAAACCGTGATTCGTTCTTCGCTCTCCATGATTTTCTTGTTTCTATACCATCAATGGATTGGGCCAAAATTTACCGGGAAGAAAGTTGCTGTGATTCTGTCTGCCTTCGCCTGGCGCATCCTAAAAGATGATAGAAAACAGAAACATGGGTTGCTTTTTCTTTTTCGTTTTCCTTTTTCTTTTCCCCCCCTTCCAAATGCTGATCAATTGACAGTAAAATTGACCAGGAGCAGGAGTATATATATATTCCAAGTATTGATGCTATGAAAGGTGGAGATGATTCATACTAACCACAGTCAATTTGGCTCCAATCCACATGCGTTTTGGTGAAGGAAATGGGAGCAGTGTGCGGTGTAAAATCACTATTTGAAGTTATTAATTGTTTCACTATATTTCGTTGCAGAGTTAAAACAATATACTTTTACTATACAATATAATTTTAAATTTTTAGACATCAACTTCTATAAGTTTACTAAGAAATTCTATTTTGTTTCTTATAAATATTAACAAGGAGTTTGTAGAGCAATATTAGAGAGAGAGAGGGGGGGAGGGAGAGAGAGAGAGGGAGGTTTTCTAATTATTTTCTGTGAATATTGAACAAATATTTATAAAGAAAAATAATATCATTTCAAAGTATTATGTTTGTAGAGTTCAAAACGCACACCTTTATAGATCAATGTGTCTGTAGAAATCAAAAGACACATCTCTGCAAACCAATGTATAAAAAACTCTTCATTCATAGGTTTCATCAACAATTTTCTAAGGATTTTTAGATTTTACATGAGATTTTTAATGTAAATGTAGGACCCACACCAATTGTATCCCTCAACCTTTTCCAGATATGGGCTTTGAGCCCATGTAAAGTTTTAAAGTTCTTTGTAAGGGTCTTGAACCGTGGATAAAATGTTTACTATAGGTGTTAGATCCATACACATGAGTAAATATAAAAATTAAATGAATCAAGATTTTATAAAATAAAAGATATATATATATATGTTAAATTAATTAACCCCAAATGGTTGGGGTTGTGTGCATTAATGAGAGGAGAAAAGAAAAGGAGACTTGGATAGAAGTTTACCAAGAACAAATAATAGTTATAAAACAAAGCAATAAATAAGAAAGCTAAATATCTAAAGATCACTTGATCAAATAAAGCCAAATTACGATTATAACTCCCATCATACATCATTGTGATGTCTACTAAGATGGCGATGATCCTTTCTATTAGTCTCTCCACCTCACAGCTAGCATCTCCAATGCTTGGCCTTCCATCAATAATAGTCTTCACAAGCTATCTTTCATTCTCAATCATGGTGGAGAAATTAAAAAAAAAAACTCGATCAAGATTGAGTTGGCAAAAACATCATCAAACTCAACTCTCTCGAGAACAACCCGATTAACAGCATCCTATGCCGATAATTAGATGTGTTTGATATTATTTTTGTTTTTATAGTCGAGATTTAAAAAAAAAACAGTTTCATGAAAAACATTTTAGTTGTGGTTTAAAATAATTTTTAAAGTATCTGGTTAAAATTATAATTGAATTTGAGGTTAATGAAAAGCAGTTTCAAGTGTTTGGTTACCAAATTTTTCATATTACTTTTAACTTGTAAAATTACTTTAAAATATATGTGTATAATTTTTAGATTAAGGTTGAGGTAATGCCACCATTAGAGCCTCGTCCTCTGAAAGCGGGATGAAGTGCTCGCAATCATTTCAGTGGGAGTTAAATAAACTTGACCCTTGGCTAGAAATACTCATTGTATCCTTAACTTAAAAAAGAGACTCTCAAACTTTACAGTAAATAACATCATTTTATAGAAAGCTTAACTTTTTCATGCTAAATATTCCAACAAAATTATAAACTGAAAAATCAAAATAACTTAATGATAGAATTGATTTTACAAAAGAGTCTGGTGTGATTTGATGGCATATTTGATATTTATCCTAAAGCGGTGCTGCATAACTGCTACTGTCACTGTACAGCCATTTGAATCACAAATTATATGTGTATGTATATGTATGTAATGCAATGAAACCAAGCAATCGTGCACTATCAATTGAGTTACAGAGTAATCTGTTTTCAGAGCTTGGTACAGATTCGATGCCACAAAGCCAGTTTCACATACCAAATCAGATTAAATTCTCGGAGGGAGCAAATGAATCCCCATGAACAATCATTTCGAATTCACTAAGCATTATAGACCGAGGTGCATTCTGAAGTTGGAGAGCTTGCAAAAACTAGCCAGCAGAAAATAGTAGCAAGGCTCTATGCGGTCTTCGAAGAAGTAAAACCACTGCACTCACCAGTGGTTGAGAGCAGAGTTTAGCTGTTTCGAGAGAGAAGCATGGTAGTGCCGGCGGCTTGAGAGGGAGCAGTGGGGTGGAGGGTATTTATAAATCCATTAAACTTGTAGAATCGATGGTAATTTATGATTTTTCATGGTTTCGATGAAGTTTACTGATTTTCAATGAATTGAGTCTAATTTATTGAGTTTTTAGTTTGATTTTAAATGTTTTTTCAAATAATTTTAGTCTTGTTGTATTTAACATGCGAAATCTTATTACAAGGGTCGGATTGTATTTTTATTTTTCGGAAAGACAGATAGTTAAAAAATAAATTGTTCGATAATAAAGCACGGATAGGGTTCTTGTCTTCGATACTCTTAGAAATTCTTCCCTTGATCTTTGATTCTCGATCAAATCAGGTTCGGCTCGTAAAACATAAATATTACATGGTTGGATCCACATGGAGGTTGAGACCGACCACATCAATATTATAAATAACCTTGATCAGATATAATATTAGTTGGAGCCATATCAAAAAGGACCTTCTCGATTGAGGAGCTAAATTCAGTGTGAGTTAAATCTACTTGACCTTATCACTAGCAAGAGAGAATAAATTAAATTACAAGAATTAAGAGATATAAATATTGTTATTAAACTATATAATATTTTGAAATATCATCATACTGTCTTCCTCGAGGCTGTTTGGAACCGATTTCCGAATATTTTAAAAATATATATTTTAGTATATTAATAATTTTAAAAAAAAACTAAAAATATTTTTTTAATTTGTTTTAAAATTAGGCGCAGCTTTTAAATATGGCGGTTGTAATGGGGATTTTGTCTTGTGAGATCACAGATATATAATTGAATCAGATTGTAACATGTCATAATAATGCAAGTTAATGAGTTTAAATTAGTAATTAATTATATAAATCTAATAATTAAAATAAATTATTAAATAATGTTTAATGTGTCAAAAAAATCTAAATTATAAATAATTAGATAAATAAAATATGATAATAAAAAAATCTTTATTCTAAATTTTTTCAATGCAACCCGAATCTCCTATTTTTATAAATCTTGATAGATTTCAGTCATGATTTCAAATACGTAGTTCTTTCTCATATGAATAAATTATTGAATTTGTAATATATATTTGGAAATATTTAGAAGTTATTGAGTTTATTATATATATTTGAAAATATTGAGATGTTTAGTTTCTCTCCCATCTAAAATCACAACAAAAATCCATTTGTAGCTCTATATGTGTTCAAAACAATATGTGAATATCTAGTTTGATAGATTTGACAAGATTAATTTAGCAACTCTGACTCTACAAAATAACATGTTTCTGAACTTCGTTTAATTTAATAATTTACCAAAATGTTTTTTCATATATCTAATACTTCCCTATAAAATTTCAACTAAATCTAATAAACAGCTTGAAAGATATGTTTGATCTCACAATTTATTAATAAGTATTCTAAAATCAAATTCAAAACTAACTTGATCAGTGTCATAAATTTAATAAACTCATAAAATATTACTGATTTTATCTATCTTGCACGAGTCAAAATTTGATTTTACTAGTTTTTGAATTTTAGCCCGGTCTATCAGTTAAATATATATTGGTCGACAATTTTGACAACATTACACGTAGTCCTTTGAAGGGCTTCTTTGTGCTTCATTAATTGAACGCCGTTAAACATGAGTCTAATAACGACGGAGGTTCATGGAAGCGGAAGATGATCTCTAGTTCTCCATCTCCGTCCTGATCTTCATCACCTCCTCTATTTCTATTAAAGTTGGAGGTGTTTAAAGTCTATTAAATTCTATTAAAGTTAGAGTTGTTTAAAAGCATGCCTATTAAAAAATCTGTTTTTAAAGAAATATCTTTTATTTTAAATTATTTTTTATTTTTAATGTGCTGATATTAAAAATATTTTTTAAAATAATAATAATTTTAATACATTTCTAAATAAAAAATATTTTTAAAAATAAATTCTTCTACAATACCAAACAAATCTTTAATTTTCAATCTGTCACATCCGCTTTTATTAGATAGAAATCTTGCTATACTTAATTTTCATGCCTGTTTTTATTAAGTAAAATAAATAATTAATGAAAAAATAAAGTGTCGTGAGATATGTTCTTTTCTTTCATGTCCTATTTTTACGTGTCTCCATCCTCGTTTATTTAGAGATAAAATTCCTTGCATGTATATCTTCGTTCGAATAAATAAAAACACAACCTCCATAGAAATAGTCGCAATTATCGTTAATCTCCGCATAATAGAGGAACCTCTATGTTTTGCGGGTCAGCTGTGACGTGTAAGAACTTATTTAGCATGATTTTAAGTGTTTGGATATAATTTAAAAATATATTTGTTTTATAAAAATATCAAATTGATGTTTTTAAGATTTTTTTATTAATTTTGATACGTTAATATTAAAAATATATATTTTCAAATAAAAAACATTTTTTTATTAAAAAAATGCTAACGCAATACCATACTTACATTAAGTGTCTGTTTGGAGTGTGGTTGTGGTTGTTTTTTAAAATATTTTTATTCAGAAATATATTAAAATAATATTTTTTATTCTTTAAAAAATTATTTATGACATCATCACGTGAAAATGATCTAAAAACACTAATTTTTTTTTAATTTAAAATAATAAATAAATAAATAAATAAATTCAAATAGTTTAAAAAACAATTTTAAAACGTAGTGTCAAATAGAACCTAAATTAACGAAGCTTATCCGCGTCAAAATCTTGTTGTTTATAATGATCAGACCAATAGGGTATGGCTTCTTGTCCGCGATGATGCTGGCTCTTAGAACTTGTTTGTCACTGTGTTTTTGAAATGATTTGAGAAAAAATAATAAAAATTTTATTTTAAATTAATTTCATGTGTGTATTTTTAGATTATTTTCATGTGATTATATCAAAAATAATTGTTAAAAACTAAATAAAAATTTAATATATTTATAAAATATTTTAAAAATCAATCTCAATAATTATACAATAATTATACAATATACTGAAAGAGCTCAGTCTTTTACTGTGCATTGTGAGTAATTTCACTGTGGATTTCAACAGTAGTTTTGGTTGGCTTGCTTTGGGTCGGGTTGTTTTGGGTCACGGGTTGTTTTATGGGTTTTTTTTCTGCGGTGATTGTTTTGCCACATGTCCTGACTATTAATTATTAGGTCGTGAAAACACTGTTCATCCAGCTGTGTTAATTCTTTGCTTTCGCTGGCTTTCCTCTTCTTCGCTTTCTCAACCAACAAATGCAATCCAAGCTTCCAAACCAGTAAAGGGGCAAAAAATGAGGAATAAACCAACAATTCACCAAAGATCCTAGCATCCGTGTTCTCCGCATCAGAGAGCGCAAGACCAATGCTGATTTTCTCAGCCACGGATAGGTTCAGCAAATTAGACAACCTCTTTAAGAAATTTACAGAGATTTCCAAACTTTTTAAGATTGGCAAAACACAATAGTGGAGTTCAGTTTGTCCAAAATAAACTTGAAAACCGAAACAAGTATAAGTTCCAACTGCATGTTTTTCAAGCCTGTCTTCAAATAAAAACTCAATTTGAACCCACTAAAAACTAAATTAAAATTGCAAAACCTAAAATAAGGTTTTTTGAAATTTAAAAAATGAAAGATAAATAAACGATCGATTGCAAAATTAGGGAAAATAAAAAGATGTAAAGAGAGTACCAAAAAGAGGTCATGAAACACGGATTCGAGCTGGCTTCGTTCAAGGCGTGAAGAAGAAACTGAATCTGACTTGGTATTGTTGAAGATAGCTCAATCATGGTGATTAACTCGGTGAGTGGAAGATAAATTAAGATTTTTTTAGTTTTTTGTTTTGCAGTAAGAGATAAAGCAAGAGGTCGGTGATTTTGATACACACTACAAAACCCCAGTCTTTGAGAGTTGTACGTGGTTTTTATTTTGTAAAATAGCAAAGATCTAATTGGTGAGATTTTCAAAACTAAAAAAAATGGTTTTAAAAAACCTGCGCAGACAATGGTTGATTGTTAACTTTTTTATGTTGAAAAAAAAGAGTGAAACCAATAGTTTTTATTATTTGAAGATAAAAAATAACAAAAAATATAGAGAGCGTGTGTTTTTTCTTGCAATAACACTAAAATAGCAAAAAAAATATTTCTTACTATATACTAATATAGCTCAAATTATCAGTATGTGAGAGTTTTCACTTTGGATTTCAATAATTCTTTCGATTGTTTTTTGTATTTGTCAGGGTTTGCTTTTTTTTTTTTTGTGGTGGTCAACTTTGCCTTTTATTTTTTTATTTTTTCCTGTATTTTGATGCAAGTGTTGTTTGATGTCGCAACAATTTTTTATATGAGCATTTTGGCATCACATATATCACAATTATTTAAAAACACTATTTTTTAATTTAAAATAGAAAATAAAGAAAAACATTTTCAATTTTTTGTTTTTTATATTTTTTTTATAGCTTCATTGCCACATTTCTCAGTGATTTCAGTTTTTCTATTTTCTTTTTCCCATGGCTTGGTTGCCACGTGCTTCAGTTGCTTTTATAATTAATTTAGGTGTTCTATTTTTTTTTCAAAATTATTTTTCTATGTTGGTTCGCTATCCTTGGATATATTGATGTGCTCCAACAATATTTATTGCCACTTTATATATTTTGTCTTCTATTTATATCAAACCATGCATGTAAGACTAATGACACCATGAAGGTTGATGTAGTTGCTGGGAAAAAAAATATGTTTTCTCATATTTTTGTGTTGAAAATATTTTGAAGCAATCATCCATTTCCATATCTTTGATGATAAGGTTTTATGGTAGTATTGTTGTACTTGGGTATGTTAATGTATTTTATTATATCAAATCTTACATGTATAAATATTATATTTTATTTTAAAACTAATAGAATCTATTAATTATTTAAATTTCACTAGTTATAAAAATTATTTGCTAAGCCCGCAACGTAATGCGGGTCTCTAACTAGTAATCCCTAAAAATGTTATCCTGTGTGTTTTCCCAGAGCTAAGGAGACAAAACAGATTTCGCATGTGGGTATAAATGGCTACACGACTAAGCTGAATGCAATTATCAATATAATTCAAATCCGACTGTACGCAATTGCCCCTCAGATCTTTCCAAATTAACAGAGCTAGTAATCACACAAGACATAATTTTACTCGGAGACTAATGACATTCGAGATAGAGTTCCGTATCCAAATTTAAATATATAAATACTTTTCTTTCAATCTATATCTAAAATAATCTGTGTATTTTTTTTATTATTAGCTTAATTAGCCCTATGTCATAAATAAAATAATTACTACATATTTATCTTTTTTATAGCTAAAACATTACTTCCTAGTTTAAACTTTTAAATAAAATAATTTTAAAATATATTATCAGAGTATTATTAAACAACGAATCATAAGTTCAAATCTCATTATTTACATTCAAAACTTTTCACTTGAAAAAAATATAATAAAAACTAATATAAATTCATATCACCAAATTTTAACTAATAACTTCAAGATTTTTTGGTGAGATTTAACAGTGAATTCATAGTAAATTGTGTGAAGATTAGAAACCTTAAAACAAACCAGTCTCATAAGGCTCTATATTTGCATAAAGATTCCCGTTTAAAACACTAAATCCACGCTCGTAATAAAGATTTCTCACCCTTAACATTAAAGGGTTCTGTTTTCCAGCGAAGTTACAAAAACATTAATGAAGAACAAGTGTTGTCTGTTCATAAAATTTAAAACCCAATACAGAGAGAGATGGTACTCACTGATGGAAAGACAAGAGAGTGAGGGAAGGGGAGGGGGTGTGAAAGTAAGGAGTGAACTGGTGAAACCCCCTAAACTCATGATTTGGCGAGCATAACTGGTGCGGGTAATGTTCTGGATAGCTTACAAGGATTCATGTCTGATTCCAAGCCCAGATTTAAAATGAAATATGTCCATTTTTATTTCTATACCTTTTATCTTATTCTTATTTTTAAGCCTTTCAGTTCTGTTTTATTCTGAGCCCATTTGGCAATTGCATTCTTGTCTTTCTATACTCTCTGTCTGTTCTTTTGTTCTTGTTCTTAATTTTGAGCTTTTATAACAATGGCTATTGATTCCTAAGGTGCTGATGGTAGCTAGAACAGCAAAAAAAAATCTGATAAAAACCAGTTTGTGGTTTAATGGCAAAAAAATGCTTTGTCCACCAAGAACCTAGTTTCGACTTCATCCCTTTCCCCAAAAAGATCTAATCAAATTAGAGGGGCAATTCTCGTTCTCAATTTTCTGCAATCATCAGTAAAAAAATTTATTGCTTTCCACGAGAGAATATATTACATTCTTGATATAAAAGTTACTATATAGCTCTTACAAGCAGAGAAATTTAAGCCTATTGCACTTTCCCAAGCTGAGGTTTCATCCAATGCTCAAAATTACAGGTTTATAGCATGAAAAAAACCTCCGAGGCCAAATTCCCAACAAAAAAGAAAACCCTCCTACTTCAACTGCTTGGATCAGATTTGCCACCAGTGTTCACCTTCTCTTTTGAACAACTGGCACTTACCTTATCAACAACAACAACGTCTGTGAGTTGAAGAGGCTCAACCTCTTCTAGCATATGAACTACCATTCTCATCGAGGGTCTAAGTGCTGGGATTCTGGATGTGCAGTGAATAGCAATTCTCAGCATTTTCATGGCATCCTCCTTGAACACCTCCGAGATGTTTGAGTCCACCACTTCAAGCACACTCTCTTTGCTCTCCAGTTTGCTGCAAACCCAGCACACTATGTCCTTGTTTTCTCCGAATTCCGGTTCTATAGGCCTTTTCCCTGTCACCAGTTCCATCAGAACCACACCAAAGCTGTACACATCACTCTTCTCATTTATCTTGCATGTGTATGCGTACTCTGTACATCGCAGTGCAGAAACATAAAAAGTTAGCAAATTGATCTGTTAACAGAACAGAGTAAAGCATGTTGGATCATTAATCCAACATTGAGCTTATATGAGAATAATTATGTGTCTGTGGACTGTCAAGTAAAGTGAAGCCTAATTAAAAATGACCTGCTATATATTTTTAAACAATTGGGTTTTTGGTGTATCTAATAGGATGTGAAGCTGGTCCTTTAATGTATAGAGATTAAATGATTATTCTTATTTTAGTGATAACACCAAAAGATGGGAATGCCAAAAGACATAAATACCAAAAGATGCCTTGTTATCTATATATATGGTCATGGTACCCAGATTACACGTACTGGTTTCATTCTCATTCTGACATTTCATCATCAGAGAGAAAACAAAGGTTAAGATAGAGAGAATCAAAAGGCTCTAAAAAAAGAACATGTTAATCTAGAAGGTCATCCGCATGACTCTAGAGATCAAATTTCGGGTATGGATTCAGGTATGTTTCCGTTTTATTGTTTATGTGTTCTTGATAATTCAACATGAATATTTCTATATATTATTAAATTCTAGATCTAACAAAGCAGAATAGGAAAGACAAAACATGAGAGAAATTTACCAGGAGCAATGTATCCGTGAGTTCCAGCAATGACATGGGTCCATTCCCCTTGACCACCAGCCTGCACAATCTTTGCCAGTCCAAAGTCAGCAATCCTAGGCTTCCACTCTTCATCCAAGAGAATATTACTCGACTTCACATCCCTGTGAATCACTGGTCTGTCAAACCCATGATGCAAGTACTCCAGTCCCTTTGCAGCACCAGCAGCAATTGAATACCTCAACTCCCACCCCATCTTAACCTTGTGACAAGAGTGTAGCCGATCCCACAAGCTGCCATTAGGTAGATATTCATAGACCAACAGGTTGCAATCATCACTCGTGATGCTGCAGAATAGCTTCACCACATTCACATGCCTCACATTACTCAATGTAGCGACCTCAGCGTCATACTCTGGCGACCGCGAATTCTTTTTTGTCAGCATGGCTGAGCTGCTCCGGAAACTTCTCCGGTCGATGGAGTTTGCTGTCCATATGTGTTTCACAGCCAGTTCATTGCCATTATCTAGCACAACTTTGTACACGTTTCCTGATCCACCTTTGCCAATCAAATTCTCGGATTTGATGGCATCAATAACGTCACTTTCATTGAAACTTAGTATCCTAAAAGATTTCATATTCCAGGAACTCTGCTTCAATGGATGATCAAGATTGTTTTGCCTCAATTTCAAGAACAAGAAACAACCGGCAAAGATGACCAAAACTAGCAACCCGGCAACAATACAAGATACAAAAACTCGAAGCTGATTTGATGTCCTGGCATTGCGTGAACATGGTTGAAGACTCTTCAGAGTTTGGCTACACAAGCCTGGGTTTCCTTCAAAACCTTCACGAAAAGCCTCGAGAGAGAAAGAGTCGGGTACGGGACCACTCAACTGGTTATTTGATAGGTCAAGATTGCTTAGTTTTAGATGTGACAAAGAAACTGGAATTTCACCAGAAAGTTTGTTGTTGGACAGATTCAAGGAGTTTAAAGTTGGCAAAGATCCAAGACTCTCTGGGATATTCCCAGAAAACAAATTCCCAGAGAGGTTTATATCAGTGAGAGAGGCACATAAACCTAATGAATCTGGTATGGCACCTGAAAACATGTTTCCAGTCAAATAAAGACTGCTCAGTTTCTTCAATTCACCAATTGTTGAAGGGATTTCACCAGAAAATCTGTTTGAACTCAACTGGACGGACACTAATGAAGAAGTCTGAGAGATGGTAGAAGGCAATGTGCCAGAAAATCGATTGTTAGCTAAATTTAATAGAGCAAGAGACTTTGCATTGCCAATATCAGGTGTCACAGGACCTTCAAATTGGTTCATACTAAAATCAACAATGAAAAGGTTTGGCATACCCCATATCCCAGCAGGAATAGAGCCTGAAAGAGAATTTTTGCTTACACGAAAGCGTTCGAGAGACTTACAATTCGCATAGCTTTCTGGGACTTGGCCTGTGAAACTGTTTTGCAGAATCAGAAGATCAGTCATTTTGCCGTTTTTGCACATATCTGGAGGAATAGGACCTGTCAAGAAATTCTCTGAAACATCAATGTAAGCAAAATCTGCCCACGAGCCTAGTTTTTGAGGAAGTGGACCGGTGAGCTTGTTGGTATAAAGAGAGAACTCTTCAAGGTACTTGAGCTCACCAAACTCCTCAGGAATATCACCAGTGAATTGGTTTTCAAAGAGATGCAAGGAAGCAAGGAGTTTCAAGGGTTTTAGCTCCACGAGCTCACCTTCAAGCCTATTTTGTGAAGCATCAAAATTCACCAGACTTGTAAGATTTCCAAATCCCGTAGGAAGTTTTCCTGTCAAGGAATTATTGTATAGCTCAAGTTGCCAAAGCTTGCTGAGTTTTCCAATTCCAGCTGGGATCTCTCCAAACAACTGATTATCCGAGAGTTCAAGATTTTCAAGCAGGGTGAGATTTGAAATGTCCTCTGGTATCTGCCCTTTAATGCTGCAGTTTGACAGATAAAGCCAGTACAGCTTGTCGAGCTTTAAAAGCTCAACAGGAAATGAGCTTGTTACATCAAATGAATTATCACCGAGGCTTAAAAAAGCAAGATTGGTAAGATTTTCCAATGATTTCCACGGAAAAGGCCCCGAAAATCCACTGGTGTTTAAACTCAGGATCTTCAGCTTTTGTAAAGTAAACAAGTCAGGCACCTTCCCAGCAAACGAGTTGTTGCCCAAATCCAAGACCTGCAAGCTTGTACAATGTTTCAAGTCCTCAGTGATGCCACCATGCAAAAGATTTGACCCCATTGAGATTTTCTCCAGCGATCGTAGTCCACAAATAGCATCAAAAGGAAGAACACCCTGTAATTGCTGTTGAGGAAGATTGATTTCTGTGACAAATCCATTCTTGTCACAAACAATTCCAGTGAAGTTGCAGACTTTATTTCCCTGTGTCCATGTGGTGAACACGTTTGTTTTCGAATGTTGAACAGCAGACTTGAACTTCGAAAGCATTTGAAACTGATCATCTGATTTTGACGGAGAAACGAGCATGATCAATGTCAGAAAGAAAAACAGCAGAGTAAACCATCGCCAGAAATATTGGACCGACATTTCGGCCGATGAGGTGTAGGAATGGCTGGAGGGAGTAGTGTGCTCTTTCGGCCAGTCTATGGAGGAAGAGAAGCGTGGAAATGCGGTGCAGGGTATACTGAACTGTCACGTAGTTTGGCACGAGGTGGGCTTGAATTTTGAGGTCTGTTCACATGAGAGACAAGGAGCATAATGTAGTTGAAGAGACGATGACATTCCACGTCACAAATCCAACAGTGAAGATTTGACCATAAAATTATTATTTGTCTGTAAAGATAAAGCAATAGAAACTCAATTTTGGGATCTCTTTAGTCCAGCTAGATCCAAAAGGTGCACCCCTTTTTTACTTTTTAGTCGCGGGTAAGGAATAGGACGTGGAGCAAGAGATGGAACCTTATGGCCGCCGAGGTTGACTTTTGCATGGAGGCGGACTATATCGCTGCCGCTTGGAAAAATTTGGTAGCTTTTTTGTATTTGTCCACGTTTTGGATCTGTGTTTGTTGTTTTATAAGTTTTTTAAAAAATATATTTTTTTTATTTTTTATTTTAAATTAAAATATTTTAGCATTTTTAAATTATTTTCTGATATAAAAAATAATTTTTAAAAAATAATAAAATATTATTTTAATATATTTATAAATAAAAAAATATTTTTAAAAATAAACTCTCATATTTTGTGGTATTGGAGGAGGGGTGGCCCTCGTCTCTCTACCTTTTGTCTATGCAACATCTCTTTATTAACACCGACTTGGAGTTCTCAGAAAGAAGAGACGATTGGAAGATTGAAGTGGCCGGTCTCACGAGCCCCACCAAACACGATCTTATTGAGTTTTCCTTTTTACTCTTATATTTTAATTTTTCTTATATTTTGTCATATTTTCTTGATGTAATCTTCTTGCTTTTTTTTATCTTCAATATTTTTTGTAATATGGTCCTTTGGATATAATTATAGATAAACTGACACGTCTTCTCAAATTGATAAAAAAAAACTAAATAAATAAATAAATTAATTTGATCCTTTCTCTCGTCTGTTTGGGAGTACGATTGCGATATCTTTTCAAAATGTTTTTCGTGCTGAAATACATCAAAATAATGTTTTTTTATTTTTTAAAAAATTATTTTTTACATCAGCACATCAAAATAATTTAAAAATACCAAATCACCGGTTTTTAAAATGAAAAAAAAATCAATTTTTTTGGAATCATCGGTTGCAACGCATTCCCAAACAGGGCTTAACTTGTATAAAAACCCAACTCACCATTTTCTCTCTCAAATCTCTTCCACTTCCCCACACTTTTCGTCCAACCAAAAGCCTCAACCTCTCTGTTTTTATTTTTATTTTGTGATTACAAATTGATTAATTATAGCAACATTTTCTTTTCTTTTTTCTTTTTTCTTTTTTCTTTTTTCTTTTTTCTTTTTTTCCCCGTGCCCCACAAGTTCTTTCCCGTGATTCTAAGGAAAAAGAATATCTACATAAATAATATAAGTCTACTCATATGATTTGAGGATCTGAAATTTTAATCACAATGAAGTCCAAGGATGGATGATAAATCTAAATGATCGCCGAGCAATCAGCAAATACTGAAATCAATGAACAAGATCATTTATAGTAGGTAGACGGATTTTAGCCCCTCCTTGCAAATAAATTTTGGGTGGCAACGAGACAGCCACCACCAGACGAATGATTTTTCTATCTCGTGAATCGATTGATTTAGATTCGAGAAAGTCCATCCATGTATTTTAAGTACACCTGTCTTTTACTTTTTTTAAAAAATCAATAAATAATAAATCCATCTTTTTAATGTTTGGCAACCTTGAGAAAAAACAGTCAAGGAAAAAAACATTTTAGAGTAAAAAAAATGTTTTGGCTTTAAAAATAAAATAAAGTATTTTCCAACACTTTTAAAAAAACAAGGTGAAATTAGTAAACACTTCTCCATTCTTTTATTTATTTTACTAAAATAATTTATTAATTTAGGGTTTTTAAATTTTATTTTCCTTTAGAATTTCCATATGCTAGATTATAAATAATAATTTTTTGGCAATAAAAAACACTTTGTAAAAGAAAAATAGTTTTCAAGGTAGATTAACCCATGGAAAGAAACACCTACGAGCTAAGGCCTTTGATGCAATCATTGATACTAATAAGTAATATTCAAACATCAAAGTAGAGCACGATGATAGAAACTAAAGCCACTCATCGGCAAATAATTGCTTGATTATTTATATAATTAATTAATTAATTAATTAATTAGGGTTTGTATTTGTTCCTCAGCAGCCTTACAAATCATAGAGCGGTGATTTCCGTGACAGGAAGTCTATCTGATAGAGAAATATTGGAAAAGGCTCGCCTGCGGTCTAATAAACTACTACCAAGTAGCACGTTGACCACGAGAAATTAATGCAAGATGCGAGGGAGTGCTTTGAAGTCTCAGACTGATGCCTAACTTTGGAGTAACTCTGGACCTTTCAGATGGATTCATGAACTTGACAAAACCAATGTGCCCATGGTCAAATTGTCAAACCGAACCCTGTCGTATGGGCCTGGGCTGGGACGGTGGGACCGACCTAGAAAAGTAAATACTGTGCCACCGAAACTACGTCAGGCCTAGCTTGTCAGGCTCTATGCCTTGATTGTTTGGGCCAGACCAGCCCAATTAAGCGAGATGAGCGAGATAGGGCTTGGGTTGGACGGCTTATAACGAGGACTACCAAACGAATATGTGCTTTATATTTCATTTGATAAGATGGGATATACATATATATATATATATATATATATACACATACAAATAATATAATTTCATCTAAAAAACATATTTATATTATATATTCTTATCGAATATATATTTTTTATTATTGCTCTATCAAAATTCAGGAGAAAACAAACAGATGTTTGAAGGGAAAAATATGATAGCCGCATACAATTCGAGAAATTCAGATGAGATAAGGGTTCGAAAGCTTGTTTCCACAAAAATATTTGCATTTAGACAAATATGTCAACTTCTTGCTTCCAGCTCCCCAAAAATTATAGCTGCCCATTATCTCCAAGAAAATATTTTCTTGAGTTATAAATCCACACCATATTTATTTCATGTAGATGGAAGTGCTGTGATACCAATACAATTTTCTCAGTCTAGCAAAACACACAGAGATTGAGTCAATGGCTAGCCAAAGGATCGCAAGGATATCAGCTCATCTCCAACCTCCAAATTCCCAGGTCTTCTGTTTGTTTTGTCTTGACTTGTTTTACAGTTAATATATGCGCGTGTCAATCTATGTGATGTTAAAGAAAGTTGGGACTTTTTCTTGAAAACGATTTGTGGGTTATGTTTCAATAGATGGAGGGAAGCTGTGTTTTGAAGAGAACTGATTGCAGAGCAAAAGGAGGAGCGCCTGGGTTCAAAGTGGCTATCTTGGGTGCTGCTGGAGGGATTGGGCAACCTCTTGCAATGCTGATGAAGATGAATCCTTTGGTCTCAGTTCTTCACCTCTATGATGTTGTGAATGCTCCAGGTGTCACTGCAGATATTAGTCACATGGACACTGGTGCTGTGGTAATATATTAATCATGTTTTTTTCTTTTTAATATCTTAAATATATATGGTCATGTCTCACTGTAATGGAAGGTAGTCCTTTTATCTTGGAATTGTATTGTTCCTGGTTTGGGGGAAATTATGACTTGTTTTATGTTCTTATAACTGACAATTTTTTAAATGTTTTCCTAAAGATAAGAATCATTTATCCAAGTAACAGCAGTTTTATTCATGATTTCAAACTTTTTCATGTAGTCTTGAAAGCATTTGAAAGCAATGTTTGTGCATTTTTGTTTTCGAGGTTCGGGGTTTCCTAGGGCAGCCACAGCTTGAGAGTGCTCTTACAGGGATGGACCTTGTGGTCATACCTGCTGGTGTGCCAAGGAAGCCTGGAATGACCAGAGATGATCTTTTCAAAATCAATGCTGGGATCGTCAGAACTCTCTGCGAGGGAGTAGCAAAGTGCTGCCCCAATGCGATTGTCAACTTGATCAGCAATCCAGTTAATTCTACAGTTCCAATAGCAGCAGAAGTTTTCAAGAAAGCTGGAACTTATGATCCCAAGCGACTTCTAGGAGTTACAATGCTTGATGTTGTGAGAGCAAACACTTTCGTGGTATGTATTAGAAAATCGGACTAGCTGATAATTTTCTGCCTGTGTAAATTGCTTATGCTCTGACATTTAAGGCAGCTAAAATCTGCCAGGCCAAGTAGTATACTTGTTAGTGGAGCATCGAATGGACCTTTTATGTTTTGTGTTTTTGTTTTTTAACTTGTATGAACTTTTTACATTATGCTCCTTGATTTCTTTGCAGGCAGAAGTTCTGGGACTTGATCCCAGGGAAGTTGATGTTCCAGTCGTAGGAGGCCATGCTGGAGTTACAATTTTGCCCCTTTTGTCGCAGGTAGTGTAGGTCGCTTTTAGAAAATGTCAACACCAATTTAGATGTTTAAAGCTGTGAAGTGAATGGTTTTAATGCAACGACTTGATGCACTATTTGCAGGCTAAGCCCCCTTCCTCCTTCACCCCAGAAGAAACTGAATACCTGACAAAACGAATTCAAGATGGTGGAACAGAGGTTGTTCAGGTAATTGTTTTTTGGAGCACGTTGGATTTCAACAATGAATGTTATTAGATCCTTCCAAGTGTTTTGTTGAGTGTCATCTGCTTGGGCAAAGAAAGAGATAGGGAGAGAACCAGCCAGTGTTTAACGTACAATATGTTACCACCTCTCTGGTAATTTTCAGCTGTCTGATATAAATTAGCATGCGCTATAACAACTTGTTATTGTAAATCGAACATAAAATTCCAAGTGCACATGGACAAGGATGGTGGTATCGCTAATTGGACTAGCTAAAATCAATATTTTTATAGAAGAAAGGTTTTGATAATTTCATCTACTGCATCTTTGTTTATCTTAAAGTCCGAAGCTTCCAAACTTTACCTTTTAATTCTTCTGTTGATCCTTAAACAGTTTACAGTACATTCCTAGATGGAGCTCAATCTCACGGTTCAACTCTATTTGAATTGTTCTTGCTCCAATTTTAGTTCAGAAAATCATTTTCACCTGTTATTGTCGAATTTTGATTGCTTATATGGCACCACATGTGTTTTGTTATGATGTTCGCTAAATCCTGATTTCAAGCTCGATGGAAAGTGCCACGCTGCTACTGCATGAATTCTTAATGCAACTGTTCTTAAGTTGATGGTTCCCAAAATATGAGCTCCTCAAAATGCTTGTACTAGTTGCTGAGTCCTTTCCATTTGAATTTTAGTAGACTGGGTAAACTACATTAACAATGTTTGCATAATTGGCAGGCAAAAGCTGGGGCTGGCTCTGCAACATTGTCAATGGTTAGCCAATCTATTCCTTCTTTTGTTCATTCTCCAACTCTGATTGCAAAAATGATAAAACTTCAAACCTAGTGGACAAATTGGACCAAAATGAAGACAAGGTTACATAATTGTGCAGGCATATGCAGCTGTTAAATTTGCAGATGCCTGCCTCCGTGGCTTAAGGGGAGATGCTGGTGTTGTGGAATGTGCATTTGTAGCTTCTGAGGTATTCTTTTGAAATCCTTACTTTTGTCAGGGCATTTATACTTTCTATTTTAGCCTTTTAATAATTAAGCACCCTGATTATAACAGGTGACAGAACTTCCATTCTTCGCGACCAAGGTACGGCTTGGCCGAAGAGGAGCTGAGGAAGTCTATCAACTTGGTCCCCTAAATGAATATGAGAGGTATGAAGAAACATTTAATTACTCAACTGTCTTTCCTTTGCTGGTAGAAAAAAACAAAAACAAAAATATTGATCCTGTAACTATATTTAACAGGGTGGGACTGCAAAAGGCGAAAAATGAGCTGGCCGAAAGCATTCAGAAGGGGATTTCGTTCATTAGGAAATAGTTTCAATCCAAGTGAAGCAAATTATGTGAAGTTAATGAGTGGTTCCTTGTATCTGGACCGGTTTGAAACCATCCTTAGTGATATATGATATTAGCCAATTTGAAACCCACCAAGAGGTTGTCATTCTTGATCATCTTTTATGGCTTGAACTGGTGTAATATCACCGGAGCATGTATTTGCAGGTACGCCTCCAGCATCTCTGAAATCCTAATATCGACCTTTTACTGTGGAAACATGCCATTCTCCCCACCCGAGGACAGTCAAATGATAAATGAAATGCTCAGAATAACATATCCTTCTCTCACTGGCTTACGAGTTACTTACAACGAGTAGCCTTGTTTCCCCATATGGAACCTTCATCTCCATTCCATAGATGTAGATTATTGGCCACTCCAATGGAAGCCATCTTGATAATGCCCCCGCTGCGATGGATTTTGCAGGCTAAAGCTTGATCAGCCTGTTCTTTGTTGAGCTATATATTACCAGCACTTCCAATTGATTTTACAACCATTATTAACGGGGAGCTATTGAAATTTGGAAATAACCATATAGATAAAAATTATGTTTGACGTGCAAGACCATAGCTACTGAAAAAGTGAGTTCCAATGGCGTGGCTTATACTACCGGGAAAAGGTTGATGACAACACGATTAATAAGTAACACCTCAAGATGAAGGCTCTCATATCATCACTCGTAGAACAAACAATAAGGACCTCTTCAGATCTTTGTTTTACATCTTTTTACAATGTGCATCCCTAATATCTCATTGTTTATAACTGGAAAATGGTGGGAATTTACAGTTTCTCCAGCAAATTTGCCAAAATTAAGTCCCCCGCCAATGGTTTACAAGGTGAAAGGATTGGGAGGAGGATGAACGACAGGAGTTCCGGACATGCTCACATTTCCTGTAAGCAGATGAGGAGCCACAGTATCCTCTATAATCACGGGATTAACCTGCACCACTCTCTCTGGTACAACCTTTTGGCCATCAACCTTAGCCAATACCTCAAAATGCATCCTCACACTCTCAGGTTTTGTCCTCCACCAAGGAACAGCCTCCAAATCAACTCCATCTCCTTCTTTCAACAACTTCTCAACACCAAAACATATCTTAACAAATGTCTGAGCTGACACGTCTGCTTTTAACAACTTGAAGGAACCTTTCTTATCAGCCTTGGGCCCCAACACTGAGGCAAGCAATTTCTCGAAACCAACCAAATTTGAGTTTGAGCCGTTCACAGAAGCAAATGGCCACATTGTAGTGAAATGTTTAGGAGTAAGGACAGTAGTTGCATGTTCCAAATCAACAGCGGGGATGGAATCAACAGGTTGGGATTTTGCGGGCAAGGATAGCTCCACAAGTCCAGGAGCAAGGCGCTTCAGCTTAAGCCTGTTATTGGAAGATTGTGATGATGAGGAAGGAGACGTGAGGGATGTGGGCCCAACAATGCGCAGGGAGAGCGGTGGAGCCTCTTCAGAGCGAGTAGCACGACGTAGCTGTTCAGCTAAGGCAAGAAGACCAGAAGCAAAACCAGATTGAGTTCGATTTAGAGGCAATGGAAGATCAATAGGGTGACGCAGACTGACTGATCTCGCACCCTTCACCGTAACCACAGCGCCATCTGCTAAAATTACTTTTTTCAAAACACCAGCATCCACATCATGCTGCAGATAAAGAACATTAATTTTTTCAGCTTCTGAATGAAATTCAAAGCAATTTCTAATGGAAAACTCGGGGTGAAAATATCGGACAAATAAAATGACCCAAAATCATTGCAACAAAAACCTGCCTAACCTGAAACAGGCCCTTCACAAACTCTTTAAAAACAAATAAATAAAAACTAACAAATTCTTGCTGTCGAAATTGCCCGAATGAACTAGAGTAAAATCGAAATCAATCACATACCGGCAATGAAATGCGCATATCTTTGGCATCCTGAATCCATATCTCCATGGGTCCAGCAAGCTGAAACGGAGCTAAAACAGGAGATCCATTGTCGTCCTTTTTCTGCTCTACCAAGCCGTTTTCATCACCGAGTCTAATTGGGTCTTCAACTCTAAAAACAGGTAAATCAACAAACTCCCACCGGTTCACATCCTCCAATAACTTGAACGGAAACACCTTATTATCAACTTCCAGATCAAATTCATAAGCCACCGAATGGCCCACAAGCGCGTCTCTCAGATCAAAACCAGAAATCTTGAAATCATCCGCTTGAAACCCTAAGCTCTTCACAATCGCTTCCTTCAAATCCTACAACAGCAAAAATAAAAAATTGTCGTTAGAATAAAGATATGGGAAGGAGCAGTTAAAGAAATTTGCAGTTTGTGATGTTAACTACTCACGGAGATTGCTTTTGGATGGGGAGGCGAATTGATGTCCGGTGTGGAGAGCAGAGCTGCGGTTGAGGACAGAGTTGTGAATACGAGGGAAATTAGGGTTAGGTAGCGGTATGATGATTTGATTCCCATTGATATCGGAACCGGAAGACGTTAGAAGAAGAGGGGAGATCAATAGAATTGGGAAGTTGATGGTTCTGGAGCGGAAATTGATTTGGTTGCGACTTCTTTATTATTATTATTGCGGGGCTTTAAAGCGTGAAGGTTCTAGATTAGTCTAAGAGGATTTATGGAATGGTGACGTGGCAGGCCTGGACCAGTAAGAAGAGAGTAAATGATGTGGAGGTGAAAGATGATTGGTTGTGATTTGTTGGTGCTCTGAGAGAGAGAAAGAGAGCGAGTTTGGAGATTGGCATGGAAGATACGGAGAAGGGTGGGGTGGCGTGGGGTCAGGAGATATTTGTGGCTGATTTAACGCTGAATGATGTGTCGGTTGAGGTTGGAGAATTGACTTGTCGTTTAAACCTTCAAGCGGTGGACTGATAACCTCCTACCCTGAAAATCACCCCTGCAATTTATATCGTGTTTTGAAAAATTATGATTTACTTGAATTTTATATGTATGTTCACATTACTTATCTAAAAATTAAAAAAATATATATATAATTGTATTTTATTTAATAATAAAAATGTTTTTATATTGCACACTATAATTTTATCATCAAATTAAAAAAAGAAACTACACACCCTCGTCATTTTCCTTTTCTAATCACCGGAATTTGAATATCTATCTCAATTGCATGCAAACACCAACCAGCTAACTGGCAAGCATGCCTATTATCTTCCTTGCAATTATAAACATAGCTTGTTGTATTGGCACAACTGTTGGAACATCAAGAAAGGGATTAAGTGGGTATTTGAAACTGAAATTTTTTTAATTTTAAATTAATTTTTTAATTTTTTTTAATTGTTTTGATATATTATTATTAAAAATAATTTTTTAAAAATAAAAAATATTATTTTAATATATTTCTTTAAAAAAATGCAATTTAACTACCAAACAGGCACCAAAAATACGCATCGATTCAGGAACTTTTACTGTGAATGATAATCTTTTATGGGATTTCTTTAATATCTCGGATCAAGTGAAGCTAAAAGCTACTGGGACTACTGACAGCTGCTTCCCATCCAACCACTCCAGACGAGAAAAGTTGTCTGTGCCGGAGGGAATGGAAAACCATACACGGGACATAGCTTCCAAGATGGGTTATCGTGAAGGGATGGGACAGGGTGCGTGATGCATCGGGTCAGGGCATGATGAACCCTATCTTTGTGCAGGCGATCACTTGATCATGATCAGCGAAGAAGCAGAAAAGTAAAAGGCTCGGATTTGCTTGCTTTTGATAATGAGATTATGGAGTTGAGGAAACGTGTGGAGAGGCTTGAAGAGATGGCGAAGATGAACGAAAAAGAGAAGAAATGGCTCAAGTTTGAGGCATAATGCTATGCATTGTTGTGCAGTTCAAACTATGAATCTGAGCACCATTTGCCGTCAGCAATACACAACCAGTCAGTTCTTGTCCTGGGCGTTAATTTAATTGATTGGATTCTTCGGGTCTGCGTCAATTTATTTGATTTGGGTTCGAATTTTATGGCTTCCAAACCCTAAATTGCCAGGAGAAAGGTAAAGAAGAAGAAGCGCCCACTGCCCAAGAATTTTGAGAGACGTGTGAAGAATGGCACCGTGTTTTGTTTTCTATCAATAAATCTGTGTTTGGTTTGTTTTTTAAAATAAAGAGAAAATGGTGTGCAGAAAATAAAAATAAAAATATTGTTGGATTGATTTCTTACTATATATATATATATATATATAATGATTTTATTAGATTTTAATTGATTCTATAATTTTATAAAATTCAATAAATAAATATGATTCTTATATGAAGCAATAGAACAGGTGGCGCGCGGAATTTAAGGAGAGATTTCAAGTGAAGGTTTGCAGTTTAGCAGTTTGTCAAGCGTTTCAAACGCTGGTTTGTAGTTTTTTTTCATTTTAAATAAATATAGTTTGATGTTTTTAGATTATTTTGATGTGTTGATGTCAAAAATGATTTTTAAAAAATAAAAAAAATATTATTTTGATATATTTAAGCATGAAAAGCACTTTAAAAAGCTACAGCAACAGCTCTCTCAAACACCCTCATATATTCTTTTTGAACCAAAAAAAAATCTATTTAAATCTCCTTTAGATATAGTTACAAATCTACAGTCTATTGGACAAGTAATTGGCAATTCTAGTCACCTAATTCGCTGACAATACTAATTGTTGTACTATTGAAGAAGATATATGTATTCGTTAATTTTTAAAGTATTTTTTAAAAATAAATACATCAAAATAATAATAATAATTATTATTATTATTATTAACATCAATATATTAAAATAAAAAACAATAAAATATTAATTATAAAAAAAAAATATATATATATATATATATATATAGTTTAACGCAAAAAACAAATACTATTGATTTCCGAACTTTTTGATTGTTTGATAATATATTTGAAAAGCATTCTTGAAAAAAAACAATTTTTTTTATTTTTTATTTTAAATTAAAAAAATAATATTTTCTAATAATTTTAATATATTTCTAGATAAAAATAACTTTAAAAATACAATCTCACCTCCTCTTCCCAAGCACAAATGCAATTTTCCTAATTTCTTCCTATTGATTCAATGGCCTTTTGATATCTAGACCACCACGACCACAATCAAAGGAAGTACATATATTTTTGTTTGAATTCTAAGATTGAGAATATAATAATTACTAAAAATTTATATAATTATTAATTTTAAAATTATAAAATTAATTAAAATAATTACAAACTGACTTGAATAACCATGTTAAAAAAAACGGACGGCAACGATAAAAACAAAATACAGTATCGCGTCCACGCATTCGGTCAAACATTCGGGAACACCACCTAATTGTCGGTGCCAATATTTGTCACTAACTTTACATGGCTTCATTTCAATTTCTCGTTACCCAGGTCTCCTGTGCGTAAATATTGGAGTATCATACGCCGTTACGCACCCTCACTTCCGACAACTATGGAACGTAGAACACGACCGGTTAATCAAAGTCTACGGGGCTCTAACACCTTAGTCCACAAAAAAAAAACACATGTTTTTTTTCTAAACAGCAAATGACTCTTGACGAGGATATATGTTGACAACGAAAAATATCCAAGTGAAAATTTGCTATAACAAAAATTGAATATCTAAACTAGTTAATGTCTCCACGCCTTGTCGTGAGCGGTATCTTTTTTTTTTCAACTTAAAAAAATTAATTATGTGAGATTTTTTTATTATAATATAAATTTAGATGAAAAAATAAATCTGTGTATAATTCTTGTCAAGATAAAAAAGCATAATATTTTTACAAAAAAATAATAATAATAATTAAAATTATCATAATTATGGTGCAAAGAATAAAATCATAAAATTATATGTCCGAATAATAGATAAAAATAACAGAAAACATAAAAAAGAACAAAAGCAAAAAGAGAGCAATATTAATTTAAAAATGACCACCAACATAAATTAAAATTTTAGGACTAAACCAAATAAAAATAAATCTCTAATAAAAAATAAAACGACAAAAACTAAAAGTATAGATGCATAAATACGGATAAAAAATAAACGCTATCTACGAATGACAGAAAAAACCAACAAAAAATTAATAGCAAATAAAAAATTCAAACAATTAGAACCGAAATGAAAAATAAAATATATAATTATTTAATCGAAAAACAAATTTGAAACAAATAAAAAAAAATTGGGACCGAAACAAATAAATATATTTTAAAAATATATATAGTGTAATTTTGTTAACAAAATTAAAAGAATAAGGATTCAAATATGACTAATTTCAATTGGAGGACACAATCAAAACAAATTAAAACAAACTATATGATTAATTTCAATTGAAGGACAAAATTAAAATAAATAAAATCTTGGGACTAAAATAAATAAAGACATTTTAAAAATATTATAATGTTTCTACAAAATTAAAAGAATAAGGACCGAAATGAAAGATAAAATATATGGCAAATTTCAATTGGAGGACCTCAACCGAAAATCAAAAGGATAAGGACTAAATTGAAACCCCACATATATAATCAATTTCAATTGAAGGGCACAATTGCAATAAATCAAAAACTATATTTAAAAATAATAATAATCAAAGAGAAATCAAAAGACCAGGGACCAAAACAAACATTTCGCAAACTTCAAGGGCCGACACATATTTTCGCGTGGCAGGAGAGAGAAAAAGGGAGCGAAAACATAAAACCACCCACCAGAGTTATACTGGACACCATAACCAGAAATGTGCCGTACCGAGAGAAAGAGAACATGTCGGCGCACCTTTTCCAACGGCGGACGCCGGTTTCTGAATGCTAGAAACAACCGCACACGCTGATCTAATGGGCGTGCGGCGGAAACACTACAGTCGCGGCCGTACGACACGCCTGCATTGTTTATGAAAAGAAATAATAAAATAATTGTCAATTACCAACACACTGCTGTACCCACTCAATAACCACGAAAAAACAACCGTGGAAATGCATAAATACCCCCGGGTCCGCCGCCTATTTTTTGTCATTTAGGGGGGCTAAAATCGTTGTTTCACTGTGCAACAAATTTGGAAATACCATCTATGTCCCTTGAAAATTGTTAAAGTACCCCCAGTCCGGTTTTCCTTATTTTGTCTTCTAGGGGGGTTATTTTCGTTGTTTCACTGTGCAACAAATCTGGAAATTCTATCCGTGTCCTGTGGAAAATCCTAAAATGTCCCCGGTCCCGGGGGTTAAAAAATTTCAGTACTAGAGGTAAAATAGTAATTATACTGTAGTAATGAATAGTAAAATATGTCTGTGTATACAATAAAACAGCCACAACATTTATTGTTTAGTTAATTTGCTGGCTGGGTTGGGCTCAGGAAGCAAGTTTAGGTATAGTTGGCCCAGTTTGTCCCTGCATGTTTAGAAGTTTGATTCAAGAGATGAGTTGATTTTTTTATTTGGTACACCCGCTTGTGCTCGGTATGTTTTTTCATTATATATCCTTTATAAAGAATGATATGCTGTAAAAAAATATTTAAAAAGGATTTATTTCATATTGGAAACTTAACCTATCTCTTGTGTATAAATATATATATATATATATGATTTTTTATTCCATATTAAAAAAAATTCATTAAACATTTATATAATAAAATTTAAAATGAAATAGTAATCAATAAAAATATATAGCACGTTCGCGCGTATAAAATAGAGTCAGACAATAAAAAAAAATCTGATTGACCTCCTGTACACGACACAACATCTTTAATTTCTAATATTTTTGTTTTAACATTAATTTATTACTGACTATCCTTGAACTAAAATTACAATATTTGATCGACAGGTAAATATCTTTTCAAGTTTATCTTTTATTTTATTTTATTTTATATTAAATGCATCAAACAGCATCCATCATTTAATTAAGATTGTTAGATTAAGAAAGATGGTGGGCTCTTACTGACTATAATAATGGAATCACAAAATTCAACTAATCAATCACATCTTGACGGCTATCCATTACGTTACGTTAGCTTTTCTTTAAGAACTCGTATTCCCCCAGTACGATTCTGAAAACAGAATGGTTTGAAGATCGGGCAACCTGCAGCCAATAAATCACTTCTCCGGGAGATTTCAGGCTCGAGTTTTCATCCCTCGAGGCACGTGACCTTCATCAGTTTAAAACTGCAGCAATCAACAGGACATCATGGTTTCAAATCGGAGATACATATGGGGGGGAGGGCATTGATAATTTGAAATAACTAGCTGACTATGCAACCAAGAACATAGCTGTCAGATCAAGATCGAACGCCTTTCTCGGAGGAAACTAAATTTTCAAAGCCTGTTTTGTAGTATAGCTTTGTTTTCGTAACAAATCATGAAGAAAAGTTGAAATAATGCCTGAAGTCCCATTGGTGTAGTGGATGGCCATGGACCCTGGCTCGACACTAGTGGCTAGTGATTAGAATGGACTCCTTGTCTTCTTTTCTTCTGTGTTCTTGGCTATCAAATGAACACCATATACAACATTAAATATCATATGATAATCCATTGAATGTGACGGTAAGGACATGATCTTTATGGTATAGGTTTGTCACTTTTGGAATTTAATTTTGCAAGCTATTTTCAGCATCTTGATATCTATGGGTACAGCTTGCTGGAATTTCCATTATCTACAATGTCTATGTGTTGTGTGTGTTAGAGAATAATATAAATTATATTCTGAGACTTTACCTAACAATTTAAGTTTTTAGGTGAGATAGTTTCTTGACATGGTATCAGAGTCTTATTGACCCAGCAGTCACGAGTTCAAATCTCACCGTCCTCATTTTATTTAATAAAAAAATCAAGCATAAAATAATATAGATTTGTGCAAGTTTCAAGCATAAAAAATAAAAAATAATATAAATTATATTTAAACCAGATAAGATCGATTGTTTAATAAAGAGAGATGAAAGTTATAGCAAGATCACAATCTTTTGTGGGGACTGAGATTATAATTATTACTTTCTGCGACTCTGATGCAAAACTTTTGCGGACTGTCAATTCCTGAAGTCATCATCGAGCACCGAAACAAGCTCATTTTTCTTAGAGCTATATCAATCACGCACCAAATTGCTGTTTTTAATTAGTTTAACGAACACGATCCTGAAGAACTTGACAGGGAGCCAAATGCCACAATGTCAACTCATCGTCCCTAACCTACCTCCTAGGCTAGGCAGCAACTGGGCAAATATGGCTAGCATTTAATCCCGTGATATTAGAATCCCATTCCAGTTTTTTCTTGTGATTCTGATTTTTTCAGAAACTTGAAGATAAGATAAAGAAACATTAATGTCCTAGCTGGGGCATTCTGTAATCAAGGATTTTTTAAGTAACGGAGTGAATAAAAGAACAAAACTACAATTCCTTGAAAGTTAGAAGGGAAAACTTTCCTCGGAATCAATTTAAGTCAAAGTCAGGTGTGGGAATTAAGGTGGTTTTCCATGCAATAGGAGGAGCTCAGCCAGTAGATCATGAATCCCCATGGGCTCTGTGATATGTAGCAGCTGAAAATCCACGCAGTAATTTCAGAATACATAAGAAAATTGAGTGAAATCATCTTCATTGGCGGATGGAAGTTATTTTAATATATTATCCCAGTAGTCTGAACGAAACTGTTACAAATCATTATTAGAACATTACAGAGAAAAAGAAAAAAGGCCACAGACTGCCCCTTCAAACATCGACCAAACGAAATTACTGCAATAAAAGGCCTTTTGTCTCCACCTAAAAAACCATCTTCCCAGTTCAACCATCTTAGGCAAGAAAGGGACTTAACATGTTCAGTTGAAGAATCAACCTCCCACTAAAAAAAAAGAAGCCTAAACAAGCTGCGAGATCACTCTTTCGAAACAGATGGGTCCTGAACATGGCTAGGTTTGACCATGCAAAAACTGATTAGAAAACAAAAACCCTCCTGCAAAATGAACCTCGCAGCAAACAAGCTTATAGGTAAGGTGGAGCATTACAGGCCTTGTCTACTTTTAGAAAGATAGCTTTTTGAGCTGTATGTGTATAGATATATGCTTATTATATGGTGTCCTCTAAGTTTCCATCAGCATCAGAGAAGCTAATTAGACCATCATACGAACTAAGCTTGGAGAAGCTTCTTTTTCACATGAAAATCTCGAAAGTTGAGCGTAAGGTCTTCACTAGATCCTTAACTGACATGTTGAAGTCGATATCCATCTGCAAAAAGTGAATATACAAGTCCTTTATTAGTAATTCGAGAAAGGAGAAGGCACATACATGAACAAGATGTTTGAAAGGAATGTTGAGGACGGAACTTACCTGTGCAATAATAGTAACATGAAGAGCAGAAGTCCCAAACGCGAGAACACTGCTATTGATTACGGATAGGTGGAGTTTCTCGATTTCAGCTACTGTTTTCTCCAAGACTCCTTTCCTTTTCTCACAGTGGATTCTTATGAGGACATGTTTGTCGCAGAATCTCGCTTCAATTTCTGGCAAGGTTTCATGGATAGGGCCTTTAGACTCATCTGAGGAAGAGTTGCCATCACCCTCATCGACATAGATATGAGATTTCTTCACAATGACCACTGATTCCATGGTTTTCCTTCTTGTTTGTTCCTCAAGTGTCTTAACTTTCTCCTGCAGTTGTTTCAAGTACTTGATAGCATCTCCTAGAACAGAAGCTTTGTCCATCTAAAACTCGACATGCTCACATATATAAGATATCCCAGATCCCATGATTGGAAATGAAAAGCTATATATCAGGAATGATAATAAAGAATAATCTAGATTAAGCTTGATACCTTCTTCAGGCCAGGAACTACGGCAGATAAGGCTATGAATCGTTGACTAAGCTTCTCTCGCCGCTTCCTTTCTGCAATAATGTGATCTTGACTTTGAGAAAGTCTGGTACTGTTTGTGCTAATCCTCTCAGGTCCTTGGCAAGCCTTGAATACATAGTTTTGGTTCCCAAAGATATCTTGAGAAACTACCATGTCAGAAGGGAGATTATTGATGCTTTTAGAACGTACTGCTTCCTCTTTAGGCTTCACCAATCCCATTTGATTTGCGTGATTGGGATTGACAAATGAAAGAATGTTAGGAGAAAAGGCAGATTGTGGGTCTGACAGATGATAAGTTTTCATTTGTTTTGTTGGTCTAACATTAATGCTAGCAGGAGCAGCATCCATGGAGGTTTTGAGGTTGAAATTTTGGTGGGAGAAAGGATGGTGTACGTTCTCTCCAAATGCAGCAGCTAACGGTAGTAAGCTAATATCATCAAGAGAATTCATGTACCACTGGTTGATGAAGCTTGGATCCTCCATTCCCTGTGCATCAGTAATATTTACATTTCAGTTTCTAACAAATCTGAATCACTAACATAAAGCTTCCAGATTCCTGTATCTGATAATTAAAGTGCAATAACCATCACAAGTGCTCTTACTAGTTCACATAAAGCTGTAATCGATGAAGTCTCCATGGCAGAACCTCCTTTCTGATGAGGGAGTGAAAGAATGGAAGAGAATTAATAATGGTGGGAGATCACCAGAACAGGAATAAGCTAGTGCTTATCAGTGAATTTACACACAGATCCAAAAACAAATATGCAATTTAACCAACATAAATCAGGCTCACACAAGTAAAAGAAGGAGATTAAGAACAATAATCTCTAGCTTTGTATAATCAGGTCTAGCCTATACTTGTAAGACACGAGTAGTTCAAAACTATAATTATATCAACATTGTAATTGAAAACCTGAAGATTTTATCAGATAAAGATAAAGACTCCAAGAATTCACAGGAATTATCATGAACGGCCACCCTTCAGTGTCAAGAGCTTACCAAGCTTTCTATGTCAAGATTCCACTAAAGCAGGAGAGTCCCCTGCCCTCATAATTCAACTTTTATAGCTTGTCCACCTCTTGTAATAACAGGTGTGAATAAGACCATGGAATTTTGATGATTATAGGCTGTATTGATTTAATATTTCGATAGCCAATTGGAATATTTTAGCTTAGTGGGTCGTTTTTGCTGACAAACCAATTAACAAATCGTTTTTCTTTTTTGTTTTTTGCAGACTTTTATGAGATTGATTACCAGCTAGCCGTTGAAAATTCACATTCAAGGTTTTCTGATGAGAAACCATTGATCTTGAAGGATGCCGCCCCTAGATGTGCTATGATGGTTAAAAAAAATCAGATCAATTTTTTTAACTATATATATATTATTTAATAAAATCTTTATTTTAAAAAACAACTAGCACTTCATATCTCCTGCCTATATACATCATGATCCAAATTGATTTTATATATATAAAGCTCGCGTTAATTTTGTTGCATTTCATGGAAGTAATTTATTTTAATGCTATTAAACCTTAGTTATTCATTGTCTAAGTCCTTGAAAGCATGTTTGTTCAAAAAACATTGCTAGTGCAGAAGTAACATTAAATTCAAAAAACAAAGAGTTAGAGCAGTTCTACTGAGTAATCATGCAAACAGTTTTAAGCCCATGTGAATGAAACGCGTGATTGAATGGTACGGATGGTTGGTTCAATTTTGAACCTTCCTTTGACTTTTTTGAATTCCTAAGCCAATAAGGTGCCGACACCCTTTTACTAGACTTCACATCCTTTTTGTTGGTGGGTGGGTACGGCCCGTCAAAACCGACCCATAAAGAGGTTGGCTTATGATTACAAATTGAGGCCGTGACGATGTGCCAGGAAGTAATGGAAAATCTTGACTGGTTAATTTTTTTTTGGATGAGAGGAAATTATACTTATTGTATTATTAAAATATATATTTTATAGGTTTAGTTAAGCGAGTAAAATTTCGGTTGTTCCAGATCCTAATAAATAATATATGTCTTGATTTGAAATCGATATCTGCTATGTAGATCTAAATTCTTTGTCATAGCTAAAAAAACAGGTTAATTACGTGATTAAAATAGAAACTTGAGCATTAATTAATTGGAAGATAGTATAATAAATGAATAATTGAACGTTGATGATCTTGAAATGGATCTGCATAGATCTTTATTCCCGATTCCCGTTGGATCAGTGGTTGAGTCCATGCCTTGAAATGCTGGCAACAAATATTAGCCATGGAGTTTAGTAGGGTTGTAATTTTAATTATAATTTTCTGCTTGCTATAATTGCCAGCCTGTGAAGATGTCTGAAAACCTTCTCGTATCTTCTTATGGCTTGACAAACCCGTCTCCTTTGTCCTTTCTATTAAGATTAAAAAAGTCTTTTTGAAGAGAGAACAAAAAAAGCACTTTATTATATTATTATTATAGATTGTAGATAGAATATGCTAAAAGGGGTGGGTGGCTTAATTACCGTGGATTCTCACTGTTCACACACGTAATATTAGTATATGATGCATGTATATACTATATATCACGTCTTATTAAAAAATTAAAATATTATACAAATATATATAGATAATATAAATATATATTTTATGTTACCGGCAAACAAGTTTTAAGTCAAAATTAACAATATTGAATAAAAAACTATATCATATTAAGAATTGATCGTAGCTATACACACGGTTTAATGTGGATTGCTACAATGTAATTATTACTTTCTTCTTTGGTTTATAAATATTAAGTCCTTGGTTTGGGGGTTTATGGTGTTTTTCGTTGGCAATTTGTTATTAAATAAATGTCTGGGGGTGTGCGAGTAATTTTCATGTTTTTGTAACAATGAAAATATGATTTTGCCTCTTTGATCAAAAAAAATATTAGATTTATGGACAGAGGTATTTCAACTTTCAAGTGTTTCATTTTTCATGAGCAATGAAATAACAAACATACCCTTAGAGAATACAAAAATAAGAATTGTCAGGCAATAGTATTTTGAGTGTTTTAAATTTCATGAACAATGAAAGAACCAATTTAATTTTTAAAAATATAAAAACAAAATAAGCTTTCAGAGAATATTTTTGTATTTTTCATATTTTACAATAAAAAAACTACAAACTTGTGTATCATACGCAACAAAGATTTGGAGGCATCCATGCTATACAAGCGGTGAGTGGAGCACCATGCAGTGGTGAAATATGGTCATTCGTCATCTTTCTAGATGTATAGTTATGTCATCTTTCACATGGTATGACACGTGTCATTATATGGTGGTTAGAGTGTAGTTGGTAGTCAATTATTTTCTTTTTTTATTTCTTCTATTTCTTTTAACAGCTACTATCCATAGATATCTTTTTTTTTACGGTCTGCATTTCAATCACTGTTTTTTCAATTTCTTATTTCTTTTTGATTCTTTATATGAAAGTTTCAATTTGTTTCAATCTCGTTTTTTAATTGGAATTTGTCATATGTTTTTTTTATTATTTTAATCCTTATTCTTTTAATTTTGTTATTATCTTTTTTAGTTTCAATCATTTTAGAGTAGTTCCTATTTTTTTATTCATATTTATATATTTATACTCTTAGTTTTGGTTTTTGTTTTGTGTCATTTTCTTTTTTACTATCCATACATGTCCTCTTTTTTATGGTTTGTCCATTTCAATCACTATTTTTTTCAATTTCTTATTTATTTCTAATTCTTTATATGAAAGTTTAAATTTGTTTCAATCTCGTCCTTTAATTGGAATTTGTCATGTGTTTTTTAATTATTTCAGTCCTTATTCTTTTAATTTTGTTTTTATCTTTTTATAGTTTCAATCATTCTAAAGTAGTTCCTATTTTTTTTTATTCATGTTTATGTATCTATACTCTTAGTTTTGGTTTTTGTTTTGTTTTTAATTTGGTCATTCAATTTTAATTTGTGCAGGTGATCTTTTTAAAATCAATACCTCTTCTTCTGATTTCTATTTTTCCCTTTATTTTTTTTCAAGGTTTATATGTTTTTTTTTCGCTTCAAATCAAATGTTTTTTTAGTGGTAATAATATTTATTTTAATTTTAATTTTATCCTCTTTGTTTTTTAGCTTGCTCTTTTGTCAAAGCTTTTGTTTTTAATTTTATCCTTCGTAATAATTTTATTTCTTTTGTCGTTTCAACAACAATAATAATAGTTGTAGTGCTTGTAATAATAATAACAATAACAATGATTATAATGATAATATTAACAATATCAAAAATATTAAAAGATTATAGTGATGATATTAATAATGATAACAACAATAATAGTTTTAATGATATTAATATTAATATTAACATTAACGGTAATATTAATAATCACAAAAATAATTATGATCGTTGTAACAATAGTAGAGATGGTGGTGGTACTAATCCTAATCCTAATCCTAATAATAATAATAATAATTGTGGTTACAACAATAATAATGACGAAGACGATAATAAGAATAAAAATTATGGTAGTATTAGTTATAATCATTGTGATAATAATAATAATATTGATAATGATAATAATACCAATAATATTTAAGATATTAATTATTAATAGTAGCGGTAATGGTTATAATTGTGATGATAGTGACAAATTACAATGATAATAATAATAATAAGAATAAGAATAATAATTATAATGATTTATCATTCGATGTTATATTTATTAGAAATTGGTTTTTGAGATCTAAAATGTTGTCATTCATATTTTGTTCAAACTTATTAAATAAATAAATTTATATCAAGTTAGATTTTATATATTTTATCAAAAACTCATGAGCAAAAAAATAATAATTTATTATCTTACCTAGTTTTATAGCATTAAAAAAACTTCACACTTTTGATAGTTTTTTTAATATTTTAAAAAATACAATTATGAGAAATTACATCAAATCCAAAAATTATAACTATTCCATACTGAGGTGGATTGGACTTAATATTTATTTGTTCAAATTGAATTGCGATCTCGACGTACAATTTGCATTGAAATCTATCTAACCGGAGAGGGACAGCAGATAAGATGGGCCACAAAGTGAAGCCGGTATTGTCTTGTCGAGATAGGACTTGGGAGGTTTCCTCGCAGTTTCATCCCCATATCTTGTCACCCGTCGGCAACCGATCTTACTGGTTTTGAAATTTGAATGTAATATAATATTCATTTCGTCTTAACAAGTACGAGTAAGATTTATTTGGTAGATAGATAATAATCATTTTTTAAAATGTTTTTTATTTATAAATATATTAAAAATATTTTTATTTCTTAAAATTTACTTTTAATACAGCACATTAAAAAAAAAAATTGCAATAAATTTAATAAATTAAATTTGGTAAAATGATTTCACCGCTCGGTCCTAAAAGGAAATGTTGTATTGTGTAAAACAATAAATCATGAGTTGAGTTTATAAATTATAATTTATATTTTTTTGTGATAATATAATTTATATTATTTTATAAAATATTTTATAAAATAAATATTATTTAAATTCAACTTTCATGAATCTATATTATTATTATCTTGTATCATTAATTAATCTGGTGAAATCTTAAACTCGTAATAATTTGATTAGTAAATCTCACGTCGTATTCAAAAACATCTAAATCTAAAAATTTAAATTATTAAAAAATTTATAAAATATAATTTATATTATTTTTTAATATTATATTAAAACTTATTTATTTTTCATAAATTGCTGCTATTTTCTTTCCGGATAAGATCTCGTAATTTATAAAAAGATTAAGGGCGAGGGTTCCTCAGACTACTACATTTTCAATTAATTATTATTGAAATCATAAATTTCAGTCCTTATCCAATTTTATACATATCCCATCCATTTCTTTAACCACCATGCTTAGACCCAGGCTGTTTTTAGTAGGCTTCTATTTCTTACCGCACCTCGCGCTTATCCTTCTGTTTGTCTCTTGCTGAAATCAATGGTCTCCTTCGACGGGATGTCTTACGTTAAAAAACTACTGTGCATGATTATTTGATAACGTATATTGTTTTTAAAAATATTTTTTATTTATATATTAAAATAATATTTTTTATTTTTTAAAAATTATATCTGATATTAATATATGAAAATAATATAAAAATACTAAAAAAATTAATTTTAAATAAAAAAATTTAAAATTTAATTTTTTTTAAAAATGTTTTTAACATGATGCTCCTGGTTTCATGCAATTATATAAATAATTCAAGAAACTAGTTAATATTTTAAAAAAAAAACGTCAAACTAAACAATTTTAAAATAAAAATGGGGTGATAGTTAAAAGAGAAAATAAGAAAAAAATATAATTAGAAGAGAAAAACAACAACAACACGAGGCTAAGCATGTTATAGACACTGTTCCTAATAAATATGGTGTGATAACAAAAAATTTATGATTTGTATAATAGATTTCAAATTTAAATTGGGATGTGCATCACTTGTAAAAATCTAAAATCACTAAAATTTTATTTGCTCAATTAAATCTATAAAATATATTAAAAAAAGGTGATATCATCCAAAAATAAATGTTATGGACACATATCCCTGGTCTTTAAAAAAATACTTAGGTTCGACAGAACCTAGAAAGACAGGCTCACACCTAACCTTTTGTTTTATATTAAAAGACAAATGAATATTCACCTACTCTTTTTATATATTTAACAGAAGACTAAAATGATATGAAAATCGGGGTCCAAATATTTGGGCTCCGAAAAGTTATATATATATATATATTTTTGTTTAAAATTACATTTAATATATTTTATTTTATTTTAATAAATATATTTCAAAGCCTGAAACACCCTCCAGTTAGCTTAACAATCTAAAAATAAATTGAATAAAAAATAATTTAAAAAATCTTTATCTATATTTTTTGACATTCTAAAAAAACAAAATAATCTCAATTGATTTTTTTCCAAAATCAACTAATTAACACCAAGTTTGATAGCATGGTGGCGAGAATAATGTAGACTAAGTGTCTGTTTGGTATTGAGGTTGTTGTTGTAGTTGAAGTTTAAAAAAAATAGTTTTAGCCACGGTTCATAGCTGAAATTAAAGTGTTTGGTTAAAAATATGGTTGAATTTGAGGTTTAATGAAAAACAGTTTCGGGTGTTCAGTTACCATGATTTTTATATTGTTGTCAACTTATGAAATTACTTTAAAGGACACACATATATACATTGTTTTTTTAAATATTATAGATTTAATAATCATAATAAGATAATATAATTAATATTAGATACTTATTTTTATTATACTATGAAACTACTTGCAATGCCATACAGATAAAATCCATACATGTATTTCGAGCTAAAAAATCATGGGATTTATAACACCTCTTTACATTCACGATTTTGTCTGAGCTCCAATTCGAGTGTACTACCTCCTTCATTCTTGACCACCTCCATGGACTTCCAAAGATCAATTTAAGCATTTCTTGCCCGAATCTTTCAGGCAGACCATCCTTTACCTTGCTTGGAATCAGCATTCTTCCATTCTCTTTCACTGCAATTAACCACTCCCAGCACCTAGATGTGGATCGATCTAGTCCAGTCTTTGTGCCTGTTTGGAAGTGCAATTGTGGTAGCTTTTCAAAGTGTTTTTCGTGTTGAAATATATCAAAATGATATATTTTTTTTATTTTTTAAAAATTATTTTTGACATCAGCACATCAAAATAATCTAAAAACACCAAACCGCCGGTTTTTTTTATAAAAAAAATCAATTTTTTTGGAATTATCGGTTGCAACGCACTCCCAAACGGGATCTTTGTAACATAGAATCCTTTATCCCCATTATCATCTTTTTTCTTGAAAGCATCAAGGATTGATCAAGTCCGGTTTTGTAGTAGAGAATCCTCTATTCCCACTATCACCTAATTTGAAATAGCTAAAACTTTTAAGAAAAGAAGTAGAATAAAATTTGAAAAAAGAAACTTCAATCACCTAATTTAATCCCCTCCTCATTTACTTACATACATTGTCCCTGGTGAGGGAGCCATAGACGTAGCCATGAGAGAGCGTGATGCTTAAAATTCTGCTCACAGTCGTGGCCCCGACTCCGGTGATGGCTTTATCCCGAAGTTGTATGTATATGTAATTAAAGTTGTATGCTTAAAATTCTGCTCAATATTGTTTCGGTTTTGGAATAAAATGTTTTGGTTTCGGATTATTTTTGCACGCTGTTTTGGAGTTGTACTATTTATATACATATAATTAAATATATTAATTAAAAAAATAGTTCAAATTCAAAAATAAAATTATTTAGAATTATGCAATCTAATCTAAAAAAAGACACAATAAAATAATTTTTCGAAACAAAATTATGAACATGTATAACATTATAGAAATATCATCATTAATCTATCAAGATTATTACATTATCTGATTGCTTTGAAATTTTAACATAATATACACAAATATGTCAAGAGACAAATCATAAAATTTCATCTCAATCTAACAGTCGGATTAAGAGATATGATTGATATTGTAAAATTATTTATTATTAAAAAAAATACTATTTGCCCAAAACGGAACGAAACCAGAAATTTTCAGCCGGTATTTGGCAAAAAAATCCAGAACATGCCAAAATTTAAATCGAGATAAAAATAATGCTGTTTTGTCTCATTTTTTTAACTAGTATGAAACGTTTCGGCAGAAACAAAATGAAATAAACAACTATGTTTATCCAACATGAGAAACAACTTCTTTCTATTTTTGAAAAAAAACATGGTTTGAATTCAATAAAATGTGGGTCTCATGTAAATTGAATTTGAGGTTAAAAGATAATCAAATATCAAATACAATAATTTTTTTTCAACCTCACCCACAACCACGATACAAAACACCTGCTAACTATTTTCTATCGAATTTCTCTCTCATTTCTTAACATTTAAAAATTAAAATATAACAAAAATAAAGTTTTTGACTAAACAAATATGAACCAAACATGAACTTATATAAAAATCTAAAAATAAATTGAATATGTATTGAATTTAAGTTTGTCTAACCAGGGATAAAGTGATGTGTTTTACGTCACTAATGCAATATTACGTCAGCAATGGAAAAAATCCTATAAAAAACTTTAGTTTTTTCCTTCGTCAAAGTAAATTAAAAAATAATAATATATATGGATGTATTTTATTGTCCTTTTTTTATAATAAATTTTCATTTTTTTTCGTTTGCTTGCTGACATAGCCTTTCATTAATGACGTCACCTCTAAAAATCATCTTAAATGTTAATGCTATCATTTAGCGAGCACCTCGATATTCAACCAGCATACATCTATTTAAATATTTTATTGTGCAGAGATTAAAAAAATTAAATTAAAGACTAAACATTAAATTATAAAACATCTAAAACCACACTATCCTGTCTAAAATTCTAGATTATTTTAAATTTGGTGATGTCAAAAATATTTTTTTAATAAATTAAAAAATATCATTTTAATATTTTTTTGAACGAAAATTATTTAGAAAATTACTTTAAAAAACAACATCAATAACACTTCTAAATAGACTCTGAGCACAAAAATCATTATCAACATTGAATAGGCTCTAAGCACAAAAATCATTAACAACATTGATCACTCTAGCATGAAATTTTATTTCCTAATTCAAACCTTGGAAGCAATTAATGCAGTGTGTAATAAAACAACATAGAAGTACCTGTTTGGGAGTTCGATTGCGTTAGCTTTTTAAAATGTTTTTCATGCCGAAATACATTAAAATGATATTTTTTTATTTTTTAAAAATCATTTTTGACATCAGCACATCAAAATGATCTAAAAACACCAAAACATATTCATTTAAAATGAAATTTTTTTTTTCAAATTTTCAGCAAACACCGATTGCAACGCATTAAATGAGATGCCACCAAACTCAATCTCAACCTTACTCAATTCATGTAAACAAAAAATTAAATACAAAATCATTACATAATTTTAATAGTTAGGTTAAGAGGGGATCTGTGTTTTAAAAAAATCTTGATTTTTTCTTTGTTTTATATATTCCTTTTAGTTTTTGAAAATTATTTTAACATAATAGTATTAAAAATGAATTTTAAAAAATAAGAAATATTAATCTAATATTTTTTTTTATTTTAAAAAAAGCACTTTAAAACAATTAACTGCAATGCACTCCCTTGCTCTAGAGAATCTGTACCATCCACCCTGCCTTGGACGCTTCCCCTTCTTTCTCGCCATTGCCAAATTCCCACCACGACATTTCCTCATTTCGAAAACCAATCTCCGAAACTTTTCCAGACCAATCAGATGGCATACCAGCAACCAAACCTGGAGCTTCGACCCCTTGGAAACACGGGTCTCAAAGCGTCGGCTTTGGAGCTTCCCCGCTCGGGAGAGTCTCCGACCCTGTCTCCGAACACGACGCCATCTCCTCTGTCCGCGAAGCCTTTCGCCTCGGCATCAATTTCTTCGACACCTCTCCGTGTGTCTCCTCCTTCTCAATGGACTATTCTTTTAATTTTCCACCATCACTATTTATTTACCAATTACTTATTTTGCTCTTGATCACGAAATGAAAATATTGTGTCCATAAAGTGTGGAGGGTATGTGAAGGGCTTTGATTGCTGTGCTGAGCGAGTGACTAAGAGAATTGACGAAAGCTTGGCAAGATTGCAGTTGGATTAGGTTGATACACTCCAATGCCAGATGGTGAATTTAGGTCTCCTGATCAGTTCTTAATTTTATTTAACTTCCTTACTTGGGTTTGCTATACCTTCTTTTTTCTTAATTTTTTCTTCTTCTAAAGTTCAAATCTAGCAATTAGTGCGTCTCCGCTAGCAATGGGGTTACTTACAGAGAATGGCCCTCCGGAGTGGCATCCAGCTTCTCCTGAACTGAAGGTCTGCCCTTATCCCCGTTAAACATGTATCTGTGCACGCACACATATGGCACACCGCCATTGACACCTCCGCATTGAGATAGTTTCGTCAGTTATGTGTCAAAAACCTGGATTTATCTCTAGGAGCTACGATCAAATTCTTGGTAGGATTACGTAGTCGCAAATCATGTGATGGAGAACCAATTGTAACATAACATATGAATGCATTAAATGGATTATTGAGGATCACATAACATAACATTACTAGCACTCATGCCATGTGATGGGATCAGTAATGCCTTATGAAGGGGCAAGATCTGAGATTATGCTGTTCGATATGGATCTAATAGGGCATTTTGGTTCAGGCAAATTTCCAATTCCACGTATAACAGATCCTGATCAGATAATATGATTAAGATATTTATGGGCTGTATCTAGTGGCTGCTGTACCATGCATCTCATCTTAAATATCTTGGACATGCTAGCAATACCTGCTCAGCTCACTTGAGGATGGATTGCATTTCTGCAAAGTTAATTGATCTCCACCCCCCAGCCCCAGTCTGCATGTGAAGCTGCTGCTGCTGCCTTGTGTAAACTGTAAAGAGAAGGGTGAATATATTCGAAAGATAGCAATGCAATACAGTTTGTCGAATAAGGATATTTCATCCGTGCTGATTGGCATGAACTCTGCTAGACAGGTACTGCATTTCGTTGATTTCCACATTTTGATCGATACTTGTGTATCAAATGTCGCACTTTTTGATACTTTCCCCTTGTATTATCTACAATATGAATTGCTGATAGTAGCTCTCAATCCATATTAGCTCCAACGGAGGGCCCATTCTACTATAATCCCCCCTGCAAGTAAAGAATATAATACTTCCAAAGTGAAAAAAAGTTTGGAATAATGCCGACGGATCCGAAGTTCAATAACGTGTAAGATGTGCTTAATTATCATGGGATATTCAAGAGGTGTTTTACATTAATTGTTTTGCTGAAGTATTAAAATGATATATTTTTTTAAAATTATTTTTTATATTAACACATTAAAATGATCTAAAAATATCAAAAATAAAAATATATATTTTTTTATTTTTTTTAAAAATATTTTTGAAATGTATTGTTAAACATGTGTAATCAAATTATTGACGTAAAAACTGAGCTTCCCCACCCCTTGTATTTCGAAGTTGTATGAAGTCTTCAAGTCGATGCTTCGGTTTTGCATCTCCCGAGTGCTCTTTGATGCAGTGCCTTACTCCATAATATAACTAGGAGTTGTCTCTTTAATGTTTTCCTTTACCAATTCCTAGTTATATTTTAATATTTTGTACACAAATACATAAAAATTCACACGTTGTTAGCAGATAAAAAATGGTATGTCAAAGTAACTAGGATTTTAAAAGTTGGGGTGTCAATATGAAAAATCTGGGGATAATCTTTAGATAAAACAATAAATTATATATTTTTAAATTTACTGCAAAATACCCCTGTTAAATTATTTTTTTTTAACTTTAAGGGTATAATTTGTCAAAAACTAAAATTAAAATTAAAATATAAAACTATTGTTAGTATAAAAACTATACTGTTCACTCATGCTATACAAAAAGAAAAAAAACCCTAGACATCAGCATATGGGTGCATAAAAACCTGCGTTTCTCAGCGAAACATGCTATTTTCATAATCAATTTCAAGCTATGTTAAAAAAAATCGCCACCATACTATTTTTAAAAAAACACTTATAATTCGTGGTTTTTAATTATACGAATTGGTCCCATCAAGTAAATGAATGAATGAACATATTTCTGTAGCTGAGATTCTGGCAATACTATAGGCTAGACGCTAGAGATCAATGTTTACCATTATATTAACCCGTCAAAGGTTGTCCAAATTAAAAATCTTATACCCAAGAATAAAAAAGAAAAAAAATGGGACAGGAGTATGGGACGCTGGCATCCAATCAGGACCGACTAAACAACTTGTTCTCCTCTGTGGCTCAAAAACTAATAAAAAACCCTCTTTTTTTACGGAGCCTTAGTTCAAAAGAAGCACTCTCTCAGTGAATCTAACCAAGAAAAGGGTACTATCAGTGAATCTAGCTGCAAAAATGGCGATTGCGAGAGTGATGTCAGCTGCAACCAACACAACAGGATCATGCTCGCTCCTTAAAAGACCGCTCTTCAGTTTAACTAAAAAAGTTCCCAACTTCAACAACAACCTTCGTTTCAACACCACCACCAAAAGGGTTTCAAAGAGGTCGTTTTCTTGCAAGTCTATTTACAACCCTAATGTTCAAATCAAGGAAGAAGGCCAGCCTGAGACCCTTGATTACCGTGTCTACTTTCTTGACAATTCTGGAAAAAAGGTTATATCTTTCACTTCTCTGAAGTTTTTTTTTTTTTTTATGTGTGTGTGTGTGTGTGTGTATCGGTTAGTGATAATACGCGAGGAATGAATGTAATTTGCCAAACCCAGAATGAAAATCTTTAGAAAACCAATCCCTGTCTCCGATGGTAATGATTTCAGTGTATATTTGTGCTTAAATTATATTTATTTACGAAAATAACAATGCACTGTTCTTTTGATAGTTGAGTTTTGCTCTTGTTAATCCATGTGAGATTTTGGTGCTATTATGTTTCAGTTTGAGTTCTTGATTTTTTTATTTTATCCATGGCAATCTGAATTTGAAAATTGAAATGAAAGGTTGTTATCGTAAAGATGAGATTCTGAATATTCCATTTTGCATTGAAGACGACTTGTCCAAATCCCGGAGATTGGGTCACCTGTTAGTCCATAAAGAAAACGGGCATGCCACTCCAGTAGAGAGCGCCTATGATTTGGGATTTTTTTCTACAATTTAAAAGTGTTCTTTAGGTTTTTTTTGGGTCTGCTTATCGGTAATGCAAGGGTTGTTTGGTATTACAGGTTTCGCCCTGGCATGACCTACCGTTGCGCTTAGGAGATGGGGTTTTCAACTTTGTTGTTGAAATACCAAAGGAATCAAGTGCAAAGATGGAGATTGCTACTGATGAGCAATTCACTCCTATTAAGCAAGATACCAAAAAGGGGAAACTAAGATACTACCCGTAAGATTTTCTTGTTGCTTCCTTTATAAATCATTCACTGGTTTTGTATAGATATTAAAATTTGTTCTCAGCACTTGCGTTTTTAGAGTTAGCCCATTGTAGCTCAACATTTGGTTGTGTCTCCTCTGCTACTTCATTGCCTGAGCATATTTTACTGGTTTTGAATTCTTGTTTCTGCCTTGTTTTCAGCTACAACATAAACTGGAACTATGGATTGCTTCCACAAACATGGGAAGACCCATCTTTTGCGAATGCCGAAGTTGAAGGAGCATTCGGAGATAATGATCCTGGTATATCAACATATGTTCTATTTTGATATTTGCCCTTTATCACAGATTCTAGCATTTGCCTGTTCCAATTAAGTAGCACTTCAATTTTGTAAAACTTTCATCTCTGCTTGTAGTTGATGTTGTTGAGATTGGTGAAAGAAGGGGAAAGATTGGTGAAATTCTCAAGGTCAAGCCCTTGGCTGCTTTGGCCATGATTGATGAAGGGGAACTTGACTGGAAAATTGTTGCTATCTCTTTGGATGATCCACGAGCATCTCTCGTAAATGATGTTGATGATGTAGAGAAGCATTTCCCTGTAAGTCCTCTTCTATTACCAAGCAGCCTTGCAGTACCTTACCACAGCCACTTGTCAATTTTGTAAACTCATTTACATGAAAAGTAATTGTTCCTTTACCAGCTACTAGAAATATCTCTGATTAGGTAATGATTTCTCCAAATGGATACATGTTGGATTTAAGATGGTATTTTGTTTAAGAGTTCATAATTTCAAAGCATTTTCTACTTCATGGTTAAATTGTATTAAAAAGGAAAAGGGTATATTTCATGCCTTTTATTTATCAGCTTGATGAAAGTAAATGATTAAAGAGTTGTAAGCATTGGTATACTAAGCTATTGAAATAAGTGGACAAATGTGTGAAAATATCTGGAATGCTAATTTGGGGACTTGGATTTCATCAAAGGTGTGGGTTATGTATCACCATCCAATTTTGCTGACATGGCATTAGACGATTAGTGGTATGGTTTTGGAAGTTAAGATTGTGATGTAGATACTTTTTTTGATAGAATTTGTTCTTGGACTTTGAATTAACTGAAAAATCATTATACTAGAACAAGCAAGGACTTTCATTGAATCTGGAAATGAGAGAATGTGTTACAACTAGATATAGAAGGACTAAGTATCTGGTGGTTATCTCCAGGGCACTATCACTGCAATCAGGGACTGGTTCAGAGACTATAAGATCCCTGATGGGAAACCTGCCAACAAGTTTGGTCTTGGCAACGAGGCAGCAAGCAAGGTAATTTATTAATTTATTTTTCAAATAGAACCTTGCCTGTAGCCACAGCTTTTTGGAGTTCTAATATTGCTTCATTTCCCTCCCTTTTTCCTAATTATTATTATTTTGTTTTTTTGCTATTCTATGCTGTGGTTATAGCTAACCTAGCTGTATTACGCAGAAAAGGATTGCATTATCTATACATGCAATTATCGAAGACATTTGATTTTGAGCACATTGACCCACACAAGCTCATAAATGAATTGAATACCATAACTCTTTAACAATATTCGGATATCGATTTTACCCTCGATTGCAATTATCGTTGTCATTGCCTTCATGTCATGGGGCAGAACACCATGGACAGCTTTGTCATTGATTGATGATTGAATAAATTGAGAACTATTGTTCTGTTCTGATCCTCTGATAGCCAATTTAAATTTGGTATAATAGATGCCTTAGATTTTTCTTTTTTTCCTTTTATGTTTAGTGCTTCATGTTCCATTCCGTAATCTTGCATACCTTCTCTGATTAATGGTTTCCGTGCGATGGATAGGACTATGCTCTCAAGGTCATCACTGAGGCCAATGAATCTTGGGCTAAACTCGTCAAGAGATCGATTCCAGCTGGAGAGCTTTCCCTTGTTTAGAAGCCACTGGTAGACTAGAGTCGGAGCTTAAAGTATTGTTATTGACATGGAGCTGGAAGTAGAATTGTTTTTGGCTTTACTTGCCAGAAATTTGACCTAGCAAGCAAGCCTCGCATTGTCTGAATACATGGATGATATCAAAAACATTTTTTCCTCGTTAATGAGTTTGAATAATCCTTTGTTTCTATGCAACTTTTTTGTGCTCTCATCGTGAGATTTAGACTACATTTCTGGCACACAAGCCTTTATTAGCAAGCAAAAACTTCTCACATTCCTGTTACTATGCTTGTACAAGATGGTGGTTGGAATAATACAGTCTTCATTTCATCACCCTTCATTTCTGAAATAGCAAACGCCAAAACATAACCTTTCCTGCACTATATAATTAGACATTTCCTTTCATTTTTATGTTGATGAATGAATGGTAAAAGGAGTCAAGGGGATTGGAGATTCATTGAGCCTCCATCTATCATAAATAATGTCGTTACACTGGCTATTGATTGATCAGTGATGGTAATCTCAGTGGATTTGCATGGCTGTTAAGTTTGATGTAATTTATCCAGAGTCGATAGAAACTATATAACCAAAGCAACAAGTTCTTTTTGATCCCCCCATTTGATCAAAGTAGAATCCATTGAAGACCTTACATATACAAGTTGTAGTCATTATATGATCCGTGGCACGGCATATGCACAAATTGTACCCCTCCGGCCACATAACCACCCCAAACCAGACTTAATTACAATTGTTGAAAACAACGAAGGAAACTGGAAAGGAAAGAACTGCATATCACGCAGCCACCTAGCACCAGCAGCTGCGTTCAAGTGCTTCTTCAAACCTCTTTTCCTCGTCAGAATCATTGGCAGGTGAAGAAGGACCAGCCATGAACGACTCTCTGCCCGGAGATATCCCTTTGAAGAAGATTGGATTGTCTTGTCGAACCCATTTCATTGCAGAGAACTCAGCCACAGAAAACGAAGTCGTTGAGGGTGTTGAAGTAGGAAGAGATGGCGGAGGCGTGGACTTGTTCTGGTAGGGAAGTCGGAGCATCGAAGCTGTAGGAGCCATGATGAAAAGAAAATGCAGACAAATTGAAAGACTTTCATGGAGAATGGCACAAGGCTTTTATAGAGAATAGCACAAGGTTGGCTTGCCTAAAACAGGCAAAGAAAAACTGTGGGCCTTTAAATGAAAACGATGAACCAGAAATATATATACATAGAAAAAACGACAACTCTACTTTCCACTTTGCTGAGCAGGACGACCGAGGTTGCTGAGATTTTTCTTTTGGCAATAAATTTTGCTGTGGTTATCCCTTTTTTTAGACGCTATTTCAATTAAATTGATAAATTATATATCTATTTATGTTTTTTTAATAATCTTAATATAATCATATTAAAAATAATAAAAAATATTTTAATTTATTTTCATTACACTATTACATAATTAGGCTCAGTTGATATCATGATTGGAGCTATGTTTTAGATTAATCACTTGTGGGGTATTTAGGATAGTCCCCGAGGGTGGGGTGCAGCGGTAAAGAGCCTGGGTGCAGAATGCTTCACCCAGGTTCGAGCCTCTGCCTTGCACACTCCCCCTCGTAAGAGCCTGGGACAGCCGGGGGTTTTAACCGCTCACCTGGGCCCACAAAGTGCGCTTTCCGGGGGTGGGGTTTCCCTCGTAAGGAATGATCCAAAAAAAAAAAAAAAAAAGGTATTTAGGATACCTTCTATTTTTGCTTTTAAATATTTTTCAAAAGTATTTTTGGTTTAAAAAAATAATAATTTATACATATTTTTAAATATGCTTTTATTTTTCAAATTAACAACAGCAAAAAGTATTACAAGGCGGGTGAGGTCAGCTGGGCTTATCCAAAGGATTCTCTTATCACATGGAGAAAGTGGTCGAGCATGAGAAAGCACGTGGATGTTGACGATGGGCGAGGATTTTCCTTCGGCAAAGGCATGCCGTCTTGAAGAAGTAACGAGGAAAGCATGGTTTTTTTTACATTGAATTTTAAAAATATATTTTTTTATTTTTTATTTTTTATTTTAAATTATTTTTATGTGATGGGATGATTTTAATTTTTTTTTATAAAAATAAAATTATACTGTTTTTAAATAAAAAATATTTATAAAAATAATTTCAATTACGCTTCCAACAAACGGTGAATAAAGATAGAAGTACTACATTTTGCAATCAATTCAATTTTTTTCAAATGATGGAAAAATTGTTCTACGTTTGGGATTGTGGCAAGGAATATATATATATATATATATATTTTAATATATTAATGCTAAAAATAAAAATTAATTATTTTAATAATTTTTCAAAAAAGAACAATAATAAAAAAACAGCAGCCACGTAAGGCTTAAAATTTTAAATTACTGGATTGTATAATATGTATCATCGATTAACATATCAGTAGCAGTAAAATAGATAAAGTTTTTTAAAGAATCTCACAACGTTCAGTGGTGGAGATTACCCATTGGGACATGACGTTCATGATTATCTTGAATGGCATTTCCGACATTAAACTTGATTTTGTAAGAATTTTTGCGTGTATATAATGATCTTATTCCTTGGAATAATGTCAACAGGATTGTTTGGGAGAAAATTATGGAATAACTTGGATAAATTTATTGAAGGCAAAACACATGACAAAATGTAGCTGATAATTCCAATCCGCTGTAGGAAGATTTTATACACCAGAAAAACTCGTGCTTGTGCGTGGACATGCCCTATAATGCAGCAGAAAACAAAAGAATGCTATATACAATTCCGGTGAAAACTTCATGGTTCTGCCAGAGTTTCTGCTGCCTTCCCATCAAGCAAAGGGGTTGTGCTAGACCTGTCAATTGTAGTCACTCGAGGATGCTCACTTTCTTCATCAGATCTATCCACACCGTGTAGAAATATACCTGCCACAGAGCAAATGATGAATCAAATATAATTCTGCTACACACCTGAGGAATAACTACGGAAAATTACCTATAAACCATATCACAGCTGCCGGAAACAAAATGGACGTCAGAATAAGGGCAGTCTTCCTCCAGTTGTCAATATGATCCTGAAACATATATCCACAGTTGAGGAACTCGAAACATTTTGCCCATGCACGCTTTAGCGAAAAATATCAATCTAATCTTAAGAATGTGGATGTGTAAACTTTATCAGTTGAAGTGGGGATGACATATACTGTAATCATCAGGTGATAATGTGATAGTTTGATAACCCAAAAAATCAAAAGAATTCTCTCTCTGTTTAGTTCTAAAATAAAACAGCCTCATAGATCTAAATTTATGAAGGCAACATACTCTCCAGAATTCATTCTTTGAAAGGAAGATCCACTCCACACAAAATCCATCTGTGACCTTTTTATGTCTGCATGACATTCTGCCAAACATATTCAGAATGCTGCAGATGATACAGAATTCAATTCACTTGTGTTATCTTCATTGCCATTCTTCTGTTATTGAATTATTTTGTGCTTTGAAAATATGCACAGGAAAGAAATAAGATTATGCTTCCCTTTTCTCTTTAAGATTCATGCCTCTTTTTTGGAGAAAAAACAGATGTTATTTTTTTCTGAACAAAAAAACAACATTTCAGCAAAGGCATGCTATTAAAGCTATGAAGGCAAACCTGGAGAACACCAACAAGTGGCGAGGAAGGCACATCTCCAAAGATGTGAATTGCAACGGTGGACATAGCCATTGATATTGGTCTCAAACTTGGTTTAACACAATGAAGACATACATAATTTACAGGAGCCTGAAAATAAGCATTAAATACTTAGTAGAGAGAAGAAAAAAAAAAACACGTGCTCTATAAAAACTAAAGGGTAACAGATGCTAATAGCAAATTTTAATACCTGAGTTGCAAAGACAAGTAGTTCACCAATGGCAAAAAAAGCAAGGAAGGCATACATGCTCTTAAAACAGAAGGCACTGAAGCAAAATATTGCCCCAACAAACGTAACTGCTGAAAGAAGCTGCAATGAGTTCAAGTTGTCATCATAGCAGCTCAAGTTGTAAAACAAATTGCTCAAGGCTCTAATCTCCGAACATTCCTTTTATATGCAAGACTGTGCATACCTTAAAAGCATTGGAAATTGTGGAATTGATGAAATCCAGAACATACCCCCCTGCTATAGTGCCAACTATACCACAGACTATGGTGACCCCTCCAAATATCATATCTGCATTGCTCTGCAAAAAGACCATGATTTCAAATAGAAAAGAAACACCACAAACTCTCACTCTCAACCTTTTCTGATAGTTTAGTTTCAAAAGCCTTTACTATGAAGGTAATGCAAGATTGAAGGGAAAAAAGAAATTAAGGCATTGATAAGTGCTATCATTGCTTTTATACTTGGTTTCATAGCCACACCAAAACTGAAGCTTACCATATTATAAATGTTATAACCCGCTTTAGGCCCCCAATATGAATATGCACCAATGACGAAATTGTATGCAATGTAACCTAACAAAAAAAAGCCAGGTACAGTTCAGGAAATCAGTTACAGAGATGTAGCAAAGCAGCATGATTTCAGAGATGGTAAAATTGCAGATGTCAGCAAAAAACTCATAATGAGAAAATTCAAGAAAATAGGCGAGAGTTGGATTATCAAGGAAATGAAATTAGTTTTAACCTTGATATTGGGGTCCGTGCAAAGAAAAGACAAGCTGAAATGTTGGTGGTTAGCATAAGGTAGAGTGAGAAAGAATACCTAAAACATTCACTACATAAACCTTCTCATGCAAAAGCTCTTTCACGTCTATCATAAATCTAGAGAATTGATTCAAATCAATGAATGCACATTTTGACCTGCAACAAATTCAAATCCATTAAATCACCAACATATCCCAGCTTTGAGTGTGTGTATGCACATGCTTAATGATGTATAACCAAATTTAAATAGAAAACATAAGCAATATATCTATTACAGCATGCTATTTATACATGTCATTAGCCAAGTACAATTAAGCTCACTTGGAAGATTTCATCGAGCCTTTGACAACAGAAACGTCTGCATCTGTGTTCAGGGTGGAAACCCAGTCAATAAAAAATGAGAAAAAAATCTTTTATTTATAGGAAACTAAATAACAGAATACAGGCACATTTTCTGCTGTAGCTAACTTCATTTAACAGTAAGTTGACTGTAGTTAAAAAATTCCAAACAAAAGGGCCTTTTCATCTATTCTGTTGTTCCTTTCTGAATCAATGGTTGTCTAGCTACACGATCTCGAGCAAGTATTCAGAAACCTCATTCAATTGCATTTCATTAGAGTTCATTATTTTCATGTGAGATTTTAAGGAATCAAGTAGAAGTGAGAAGATGAGATGGCTTCACTTCAAATTTGACTTATTTATTCATCTATTCATAATTAAAGAACATATAGATTATACTAAATAATATTATCATCACACAGCACCTTGAACTTCCAAGGCAGCAGTCTCTATGGATGTCAGCGCTTTTTTAGATTCAGCAGGAGCAAAACCTGTATCAGTAATTGTTTAGGAACAGCTGGAATTGTCTTCATCTCAAAATACCAAAATGTAACAAGCTTTAACCTCTCAACTGCAAAGGTTTCATAACAAAACCTAAAACAGCAAATGGAAGCATCAAAATTGCCTCTCCATAGAAAGCTAAGCGCCAATTGAAATGACCACCAATCTATTTAAGAATAAAAGACAAATGTTATTTAGTAACTGCAAGTGTTGACACTAAAGGAGTAATTTTTTAAATATAAACTACTTAGAGCTGGTCCCATCTCAGACAGTAATTACAATATTATTCTACATATGTAAGTAAGATTTTCTTTGACAAAAAGGACCTTGACAATCGTATAATAAGCTTACCAATCCACCATATACATAGCCAAGAGCATATCCAGTTGGTATACACATGTAAAATATTCCAAGCCATAAGGTTTTCTGACACAAACAACAGGGTTAGAGCAGATGTAAGTTGATGAAATATAAGAGCACAAAAAGAAGTATATTATACATTATACGTAACAGTAAAACAAAACCTGCTTCCACTATTGCAATCTTGTAGCTAAGTGGGTTTTTTTTGTAATTTTTCAACCTTATGAGGGCATTTAAATGTTAATTTTTGGTATTATTTTCATTCCAGTCCCAATATTTTTTGAGCCTTTTATGTTCTATAATTTATTTGCAACACGTTTTGCTCCCTAGCTCCATTGGTTGAAAGAGAGAGAGAAGTGAGATAGACAAGAGAAACATTTTTGGAAATGGGATCTGACAAGAGAAACAACGATGAGGGTATTTTCTGAAGGTAGTGTTACACCCCAAAATGGTCTGGAAAGAAATGATTGGAAGCTGGATAGATAATTATGTTTTTAATTTGATCTGGTTTTCTTTTATGGGTTTTCTGCGAGCTAAAATATGCTTCTTTTAGGGTGAAAATGAATTCATATAGATTACTAGAATTTTTTTTTAGGTGTTTAGAGGGCAATAACAGCGAGAAAATTGGGTTTGACAGCCCAGGCCTAAGTGCAAAGATTTGGTGTTCTGGCCAGTCCTTTTTTTGTTTTATGCATTTTTCCAAAATTATTTTTATTCATAATTTTCCTAATAAAACCTTTTTAAAAAATATTTATTTCAGTTTTTTCCCTTTTCACTCACAAGTAATTATATTGAAATTCTATTTTACAATCCAAATATAATGAACTACTTATTTTGAGTTTGGTTTAAACTTGATACAATAGAATGTTGAAAGAGATATAAATATGCCACAATTACAAGTAAAATGAAACCTATTAATAATAATAAATATTCAATAAAATATATTTTTAGTGAAAAAATATGAGTACAAAAATTTGGATAAGATATTAAGACAATATAATTTTTTTAAAGATAGTTCTCCTAAAACACAAATGACCAAAGAATGAAAGAGAAAAAACCTTTTACTGCCATCAATTTTGTAAAATCTGATGTGTTATCCATTTATCAATCTGATGTGTTATCCATTTAATCCTTTTGTACAAAATCAATATTTGTCAAACTTAATTTCAATTCATTTTAATTTTGTACTAAAACACTTGTATCACAAATTCACCACTCAACGAGAGATTTTATGGTGTTGAGAAAGTAACTAGTAAAATCCTATTAGTTAGTTTTTTAGCCCAATTAAAAAAAAATAGTTACAAGTAGAAGAGAGATATTCTTGTTATTTATTATGGGTCACGAGTTTCATTTTCTCTCTCGTCTTTGTGTTTGTCTATTTCTTCAAGATGAACCCATTAAGTGATTAATAGAGTACCATTAGTTTCTCCTTCCTTATCATCATAAACTTTCCCCCACTCAACTACCTCAGCAGAATGTAAAAGAGCCTAACCTAATAAATTTAATGTATATAATTTAAAAATTATTTACTGTCCACAAAATATGCACCAATATTTTTTTAAAAGGCATTATTATTAAAGATTGAATAACCAATAATCTATCAACATAGAATACATAGTTTAACAATTATTTTGTGCCCATGTAAAAACAAATAAAGAAAAACTATGCTTTTGACATGTCCGTTGCCACAAGTGACCTAACTTCACAGGCTCATGTCTAATAAAATTAAGGTATTCTATTTACTTCTCATGCACATAATCAGTTCTTGTTAAACTTATTTTAGTTAATTTCAATTATTATGAGTTGGCAAAAAATAAAAATAAAGATAAATTAAAACATATTTTACAAGTGGACCCAAGACAATGTACCAACGTCTTGCTGGTGCGTAATCAAATTAGAAGACATGTCAACACTAGCAAAGTCACATAGTTTTCCAGCATATATGTATAACAGATCGAGATCAGACATTTTAGATAACAATTCTGCAGAAGAAATTGATACAAATAAAACATAGACACCAATCAAACAAATTTGGCATAATCAAATGAAAAGAAACAAAACCTTAGCAACAGGGGCATTATCATCGATAAATGGGGCTGCAAGACTAATAAATGAAGCCTCTCCGACACCGACTAGCCTTGAAAAAAAGAAAAAAAGAACTAGTGTGCATCATAAAACAGCTTATTATTGGCACATGCAAAAACCCTCATTTCCTTACCCAAAGACAGAAAAAAGATAGATAATGTACTTACATGCGGCAGATTGTAATGGTCCAGAAATTAAATGAAAAACCACACCCTACAACTGCAACTGTCCAAACTGATAATCCAACTCCAATAAGTCTAAATGGATTGACGCTGCAAATTTTCATACATGCATAAGGGCTTGATCAAAAAGTAAATCCATGAGAATTAAATCATAATCTAACTTCTGTGCCAAAAATTAAGAGAGAAAAAGAAGTCAAATATTCTTTACTTTAGTTCTGTGTGATCGTCATTTAAAACAACACTGCATAGATGCAAGGAAATTTCTCCATTACATCTTATCAAGAAACAAGACAACTGAACTACACACACTACCTACTTGACAGCAAAAGGCTAAACTGGCACTATGGTGCCACAAATGATAGTTCCAGACCCATTGAAGCCCTAGAGGAACTTATTTTTGTGTGTTTTATGCATATCTAGTTCTTAAGGAGACGACTTTTGGGAGATCCTATGATTTATGAAAAGAATATTTTTGGCACGACAAAATTTACCAAACCCACACATTAGCAATAAAATACTTAAATGAAACATGCACTTACAACCTGACAAACAACCTTTGTTGCAATACTTCTTGATCCAAATCTTTCACGACATCTACCTAACTTTCTGGACTTGCACACAAAACTACCAGGGAAGACACCTTCATTAAATGAGAAAGCTTAAACATTGGATAATTGTTTCCTCCTAGGCATTGGTGCTTATGAACATTGAACAATAGGGATACTATTCCTAACTTGTATGTCCCAAGGTATTGATTTTCCTAACTGCCATTTTAAAACCTATCATCAGCATTCTAATACCAAAAGCGTATCCTTACGTGCATTTTACTCACAGACATGATTTTTATGGTTACCATTTCAATCAAATGTTGCTCTCTTCAATAATTGATCACATTTTTGTTTAAAATTTAGCAACCTTTATTGGCTATTTCTTTTCTGCCTCATCCATCTCCCTAACATCATGTCTTTCAAATTTTACTTCCAACAATAGCAATTCATCATAAATTAGGATGAAAGAATTGGAAGCTCATTACCTCTTTGCTAAGGATGCAAATATTGGGCAAGCCAGGAGAAGTCCAACCATGAAAGCTGAGGACAAAACTCCATCTTCAAAATTGTTCAGGTTAAAATCCCCCCTATGAAAACCAAGGAACCAGAATTATTCAGAACGTATTTTTTTCTTGCAAAATAGTAGCTGTGCTTGCTATATTTTATCAAATGCAAGCTCCAGGTTAGGTAAGAACATTTACATTGTATTTAGGCAAAAAAGCAGAATGTATTGTAGTTTGACACCTCAGCCACTTAACAGCAGAAGTGAAAGGATACAATTTAGAATCTGGTTTCTCAGTCTCTAAAATTTTCATCTTGCAGGTTAACAAGGAGCAAATTTAGCCATACTTGTCCCGTTACTAGTACTTTTAGTTCTATAAAAAATGAAAATATACTATAAGATGCTTACACATGTGTTACCTTAAAGGCTCTTTAATTTGTGGGGGAGGACAATCACTTTCTTTATAGAAGCAAATAATAATGGAATGCTAATAATTTTAAATAAACCTACAATGTCCAATCTGTTTCTATTAGAAATCAAATTAAAATTGAAAATTAGAAGATATGTAAAATTAACATTTCGTCCCCTAAGAACAATGAAGGAAATAGTGGCTGCTGGCCCATTACCATATTCCTCCATAAAAAAAACTTATACCGGACTCGAATGAAAGTGTCCAAGTAAATCTTACTGTATTCCACTGCCGGATGTGCATGTACCACTTTTTGAGCAGGTTCTACGACTCCCATTGACACCATTGCTTGCAATGGCTCCTCTATCCACATAATTGATCAAGTTGATCACACAAAAGATAACTAGCAGCCTGTAAGCACAAGGTTACAGAGTTTACCAGGTTTAAAGTAGCAATTAGAAAGCACAAAACTTCAGATATGGGTAACAAAATTCGCAATATATACTGGATCAAGTTTCCCTCAATCTTGGGACGATCACACCAAATTAGGTTAAAAACACAATCAAATAGCAATGCCCTCAAACCAGTAATCTGTCAGGGGAAGGATGGGACAGAAAAAGAAATACCCATGGGACATTAACATATGAATAGCTAAAACAAAAGGGGGGAAATCAATAGCTGCCACGGATTTTTAGCAAGACTTTCCCGGGGAAAAAAAGGAAAGAAAGAATGTTGAAATTGAATAGCATAATTTGCCAGAAATTTCCTTGTGATGAATAAAAAACCTAAATAGACATCACCTTAACAGCCAGAAAAACCTTAATTCAATTGAATAACCAAAAAAAACAATAATAACACAAAACCCTCAAAATCAGTTTTTAAAGCCCAAAATATTCCATCATTCATTCATGCATCCAAAATATGCATGCATATATTTGTACCTAAAAAGAAGGTTTTATCAATCTTATTCTAAATAACGAAGAAAACCCAGAACCCAGAACCAAAAACCGAAACTAAAAATGCCTGTTCAGGCCTCAACGTTCAAAACCCATAAAAGGTACCTTTTTGGAGTGAACCATGAAGGAGCAGGAGGTGATAATGCAGTAGAACTTCTTGCCATCTCTATGACCACTGTTGATGGGTTGAGGTTTTCCTCGGATGACACTTTTGCTTCTTTGACTTCTTCTTGTGCCATAAGACTAATTCTAATATAACAAGGCGAAGCTGAATGTCACGCAACGCAAGTTTTGTTTTTTCTGACGATGACCGGGACACGAACACCCTCAGATGATATTGACCTAAGAGTTCAACGAAATTACCTCCCCTGCCAGGCTGCCAACGTTTTTATTCCTTAACACGAAAACTTTTCTTCCTGTTAAGAAATCCTAAGGGGAAAAAAAGTAGAGAGAGAGAGAGTTTACTTAATCCCTGTGTCCCTCTCTCACTCTAAAATTCTATCTGTCAAAGCTCGATACAGGCTGTGTTTTCTTTCTTTTATCGGATTTTTGGTAAATGATAATGCTTTGGCTTCAAATGATGAGAAGATACGATGATTTTTTCCCCTGTAAAACCGAAAACAAATCCGGAATCTGTTAATTATCTCTCGGTTTTTTCGAGTTTGGGCTGGGATCTTCTGTGTCTTCTTTTTCATGTACCATGGTTTTTTCGTTGCGAAAGATGTTGACAAATAATAAATTGTGTAGAATGATGATGATTTCGTTGTTTCCTTATGATAATTATGGTGTGGCTGCATCTAGACGATGGGAATTAAATAGAGACTCAAAGAATATAATGTTTTTTTTTGGGTACGGAAGTTAAGATCTTGTCGACGCTACCCCGGGGAAAAAAGAAAAAAAAAGAAGGAAATCTGGCTGGTAGCTCTCCAAAACGTGAGGTTTTCGGTGGTTTGGTGAGCCAATCATTTAATGGGCTTTATATTATATGGGCCGACGCTTCTCCATTACTCTCTCTCTCTAAGCCCATCCCCGTTTTTCCTTTTCCCAGATTAATTTTAGGATATGTCAACTTGAAAAAACAAATATATATATATATATGAGTTAATTATAATTTAATCTCTTTAATTTTTAGAAATAAGTTAATTAGTATTTTTTAGACTAATTATTTAGTTGTTTTCATTTGTTCTATTTTTGTTTAAATTTATTTACTTTTTATGTTTTTTAATAGAAAATTAATGGATGTCATAGAAAGATTTGCAAGGAAAAAGACTTTTTTTAAATAAATAAATAATATTAAGATTAAGCATGAGCATGGCCAATGGATGCTATCAAAGACCTCAATAATTAGTTTTTGAAACAAGGGAGATTGATTAATTATTGGAACTAATTTATTGCATGCACGTACAAAACTTTATTTGAAAGCCTTTTTTCTTGGACCTGTCAAGTTCTGGTTATTTATTTATTAATATTTGGTCGTTAATTTTGTAGATAAACTATATTAGATTTAATTCAAAATAAATAAAAATAATAAAAAGAAAAATAATTGTATTACAATTGAGAAATTTTAATAGAACGAGAATCCATTTGAAAACTCTTTTTCTAAATCTAATTGACAAAAAATGAAAATTATTCCGTTGCCGGGACTTGAACCCGGGTCTCTCGGGTGAGAGCCGAGTATCCTGACCAACTAGACTACAACGGAATGGTGATCATCTATCCTCTTTTTTTAATAATAATATATTTAATTTCTCTACAGTCTGGATTACGTATCTGTAACCATTACCGTAACAGTGGTGATGTTCAGGTATGGAAATAGATGAATGCAGTACGGAGCTTAAATAGAAAAATCTTCAATGGAATATAAAGGTTTTGAGATTTTATCCAGCATGGGTAATTGAAAACATCGTTCGAGCTTCTATGGTACAAATACTTGGATTCAAGATGAACATGATAGCTGTAGTTGCCGCAGAAGCTTACAGCATGGGGAGGAGCTTCTTGCGTGGAATTTTGAAACTTGTATATATACAAGCTGATAGACGTACACTCTATGATTTTTCAAGCAATCTTTCTATGAATCTGCTTAAAACAGTTAATGTCGGGCATACGAACAATTCCCTAAACCAGGCACAGCATTCAACTCTTCCTCCACCATATACTAAAACCATTCAAGCCCAATCCAAACTGGGCAACTTGCCCCAGCCACCAATATCTTCCAGCACCAACCACAACCTCCACGCAGCCAAGAGCACCACCAATAGCCCTAAACTATTATGAATAGATCTGCATCAGTAGCAGCAGCAACTGAAGTATCAGTTGTCGCCAACACCGTATGAGGACTAACTTGATTGTAGAAAAATATTGTGTCAGTTTGATTTGGATATAATAGGGAATTATCTTGAGAAATGCGTAATATAGTCTACAAACATATTTCACAGTATCCAGAACACTTTGGTGATTGTTTTCGCTAAATGGTAATAGCTCAAATACTGAGGCCATGAATCCTAGGTATGATCAAAATCCCAGAGCATTACAATCTGTTTCATTGAGGCCCAAAATTAACGAAAAAAACTTCAGGGGTAGAAATACAAGAAATCAATATGTTCATATATCTAAACAAAGTACATTTTTCATTGGTAATCAGTTTATCAATGTCAATTATATACATGGTGTGGTTTACAGGAATTGAAACCTTGTATGGAGTCTGGGAATTATATTAAAACAGCCATTCCAGCTACCCTTTTGACTACGTTTAGATTGTTCTGTCTCTAACGTTAGTCTCGGCAATAAAAACAATCACTTTAAAAAAAATTGAGAAGAGCTATAATGAGGCCACGAGAACAAATAAAATACTCTTAAGGAGTGAAAACCTCCGACAGTTTTAAGGATCCTCAGTAGTTGTCATGCAAGGTGCTGAAGGATCTAAAATATTAGTTCTAACTGGAAAGCCATTTTCTCCATCTAGTTCACAGTATAAAACACCCTTTCCCTGCAAATCTTCTGGTTCTTGGGGCTCATTGTCATGTGTTGCTTGATCTGCTTCCCCTTGTAACCTCAAGACATGATCATCTGTCTGATTTATGTTTGACGATTTGGCTCCAGATGAGGTTGGTGGAATAGGTGCTTGGGCACCGATTAAGTCACGAACTCTTACCTTCGGAGTATCAAGAGTTAGTTTGGTATTTGTTCCATGAAGTGCATCAAGGAAATGGTAATCAAAAGCAATTCCAACGAGAGGATTAATGCATGTAAGATGTAATGCAACTCAATAACTAAATAATAACTTCTAGGAAATATTCAAGCATGGGATTTATACAGAAAATATGGCACAAACTTTGAAGATTCAGGAAATAGAAAGATCTCCAATGGAATAGAAAGATCAGGTGCACAGGCAATCAGGGAAAGAGAAGCAAAGAATGAGGTCCGAAACAAAGAGTGAACTGTCACAATGTTTGGGCTAGATTAAAGGCCACTAGATGGAAATAAACAGATTGCAATGCAGGTTTAATGAATATTTGTTACTGCATGTTATAGAAAATCTCATACCCTGCCTTTCTTGTGACAAGCAAGTCAAATTGTAAGGTTTCCTAGTCTATGTATTTACCTGCAATGGTTTCGCAGTATCAAATTCTCTAGAATCATTTTTGATGAGTGCTTCTTGAGCTTGTAACTCCATGGAGTCTCGAACAAGTTGGCTCAAAAAGTTCACATCATCAGACATGACGCCAAAGTCTTTCAAAAGCTTAGAGCCAAGTTGTAAGCTCATCTGATCAATATATGGTAGATATAGTTAGGGTGAATGGTGAAAGTTATTCAAACCCCTTCAGAAGTGAAAGCAAACACCAAAAGGGAACTGATTTATTCTTACCTCCGCATTTTCCAATATAGCATCTGTCGCGCCTTCTTTCTTTAGCTCTAAAAGATGGGTGAGATCTTGAGCTCTGCCATAAATTGGTATCTGCCAAGTATGCACCAAATATAGCAATTCAACAAAGAAAATGAACAAATTATTAGAAAAGCGTGTGTGTTGGGGGGGTATGGATGAGAAAATAGAGTGTAATCAAGAAATAAATTTAGGTTCCCTTTGATATGACTTTTGCAAAATGATTTAAGATTTTTTTTTTTTTTACTTTTGACTCAAAGAAAAGTCATACAGATGTTTGATAAGAAACTTCTAACTTAACTCATAGTTGTTGTAACTCAAAATCAAAAGTCATTTCCACAGAGTCATGCCAAACGAACCTTAGTGCCTCCTAGCTCCATTGAGGATAAATTAGGCAATGTGGTTGAAAATGTTTTTGGCACAGAGAAATCTTATGCAAATAACAAAATTAAGACGTCATATTTCTAAACAAGGAAAAAAGGACCAAAGCAAAAATTAAAGCTTCACCCGGCTTCTTACTGAATTTGCAGCCTGTGATGGCAGTAAAGAGGGAAGGATTATGGTAACTCATATTAGACTGTATTCATTTTCCATTTGTTTTCTTCTCCTTTCACTTTTATAAGGGAGCAATATCATATTGACTTATTGCACTTGATGCACACACTCAGAGTAAGAGCACTACCCCAGGGAATGCAAGCCGAAGCCTTTGAACAGCCTCAGTTGTCCTCCTCCTCCCTGTAAACATGATCATGAAAGCCTTTGGGGAAGAGATACCGGCAGATTGCAACACCGCTGGAAGTGAACCATCCCCATAGAGGATTGGAAAACCAAGTTTCCTGGATGCCTGTGAATATGATGGTTAAAATTAAAGGACCGAGCATTATAACCTAGCACAAATTATGAGCCAGAGAAGAATGACTTGAGAAGTTGCAAAGATTTAATGCCAAAAAAGCCCGTGGATGATCAGGCATTATCTGCAGATAAAAAGTTTCTATCCTCTTTACAATCACAGTTTAAGAGGCACCTTCATTTTCTCACTCTTGGAAATGGGAAAACTAAACAATAATACCAAACAGTTCCCCGCACAGTTTACCTTTTTCAAAGAAAGATCTACTTGTAATCGGACTCATGTTCTAGTTCTTAATAATTATGTACATGGAAATCTTTAAGGGTCAAGGTATATGAAAGCAACAACAATTTACTTGATTGTGTAAGTTTAACATAATTCTCAAAGCTCAAATTGATTTTGAAATTAATTCATAACCACGTTTGTGATAACAAAGTTATGCTGAACAATTTATGAATATTTTTCGAGAATTAACTTCAGATTGTAGAAGCAAATTATTTGAATCAAACTCAAAAATTCCTGACCTTGACAACAGAAACATTCAAATCAAAAGCTACATAAGGCCACCCTACAAAGTTGCCATCTATCCCAGAAGCCAATGGGGCGGACAAGAAATTGGCCAAGACCTGCATGTACAAAAATGGCAACATTAGAACAGTTGCAGCGGGTCAAAATGATTTGAAACCGGGGGAAAAAACCCTGTTTTTTTTCTTCTAAATAAATTGAGTACCTGACCCATTTGTCCGAATCCAACAATCACAACAGGTTCACTAACATTGAAGTTCACCTCAGCAACATTCTGGCATATTTCAGATTTAACTTTAGGCACATTAGCAGAAGTAATAAAAAATCAATACAGTGTAGCAATATGCATTGAAGAAACTAAAGACATTACATAGAGTTAGGGTCAAAAATGAAGAAAATAGTTCAGATGATTTTAAAGATTCTGGAGCATCTAAGCATATAGTTGGTAAATTTACATCTGATGTGTGCTAGCAGATGCTCAAAATATGAGAACTCAGTGCAGCCATACTCATAATAGATTGAACTTACATCTTCTGTGTCAAACTTGTCTTCAATGAACTCAGCAGCTCTTCTTCCAACATCATTAAGCAATGGGGTTAATGCCATTGACATCACAACGACAATTATGAGCAGCTTGTTAAGCTCAAGCGGTAGCACTCCTAGACTGCTTTCAAGAAGATACAAATTTTAAAGAAGAAAGTGATCTAGAATGCTATTATAACATGGTAGCACAATGATAAAATATTGACTGACCTGTTAGCTAGAGAGAATACAACAAATGCAAATTCACCTCCTTGAGATAGAAGCAATCCAATCCTTACACTTTCTTGCAAGGTGAGTCCAACTCGAGGACCGATTGCTGTTATAATCATTGTCTTGATGGCAATTAAACCTGCCAAGAGAGAGAGTACATTTGGCCATTCTCGGAGAAGGAGCTGCACAAGAAGACAAATTGACTTGTCAGAGAGGAAATGAAAGAAACAATCAGTGAATAGATTGCTCTGGCATTATCGATGAATTTAGATATCAAGCCCATAAAAAGAAAAGCATGCCATACAGTTTTCTGTATTCAATGCTTCAAACATACAGCATAAGAGAACTACTTATGAAATTAATAGTTAAGAAATAAATGAACCTGCGTGTCAACTGAAGTCCCTGTTGTCACAAAAAATAACCCAAGAAGTAATCCTCTAAATGGCCTTATGTCAGCTTCAATCTGTGTTCGGAAATTTGTTTCTGCCAGCAATGCCCCAGCTAAAAATGCTCCAAGCTGCATGATCAAGTCAAATTCAATCAAACTACATGGACTCAAAAACTCAATATCAACCATTTTCTATCACCAATAAGAAAGGTTGAAACCGTGTCACTGAAGCCCAACTTCTGGGTGAGAAGCGAAGTCCCAGCAACTGTTAGCAGGCAGAGAGCAACAAATGCTTCTGAGCTCCTAGCTTCTGCAACAACCTGAATAATTTAGTTTAGTGCCGGCAGCAACATTTTATGTATCCATCTGTATGTCTGGACCTGATGTATAAAATGAGTATGGTACACACCTCAAACACTCGCCGTAGAAGGTATTTCCCCCCAAGAGAAAGCAACCCAAGACCACCTAAAGCTTTTAAACTTTCTTGAGCAAGCATTGGCCAAATACTTTCCTCCACCAGATTCTGCAATATATATATATATAAATATTACAAATGAAGGAGCACGAGGTCAAAGAAAAACTTGAAGCATCTGGAGTAATAATATCACAGGAATCATCGCTGATTAAACATACATGGGAAAGGAAAATTGAAATCAAGATGTTTTACTGGAGTTGAGGATAAAATATAAAGATTCTGAGCAATTGTCCCCGCAATGAAAAGTTAGATTAATTATTAGCAGATCTCAACCAGATCACCAAAAGTTAAAAGCATTATTTTCACTGAACTCTTTGACCTAGACAGTCTTGGTCTTTGGCTAATCCGCTCTGCGTTATCCTGTCCAGACAAATGCAGCTAAAGGAGAAGAAAGCCTTTTGAGTTTGAGGTAGGTATCTTCAATGACATACCGCTAGATTAATTTACGCAACCTAAATTATTAATACTGGTAACAAAAAATGAAATTTATTCAGTGGTCTTCAGGACAGAAAAAATAAAGTCTATACATACCTGGCTCTCTAGCACAGGAAGTATGACCAAGAGAGGAACAACTGCTATGTCCTGCAAATAGAGAGCAATGAGGTTCCAACATCATTTTAATATCAAAATTTTAGTCTCTACTTGCATGAAAATCTTGGCAAGATAAATGTACGTAATCAATTCAAAACATAACAGAAATATTAAGTATAAATGCAGACAAGCCCAGGGGTGAGTAATTATAGTACCTGTAAAAGAAGTATTCCCAAAGTTGCAGAGCCAAATCTTGTAGGAAGCTCACCCTTTTCTGCAAGAAGCTATTTATACATCTGATAAGCTCCAGGATGAGATCCAATCTATCTTATTTAATATAAATATTATGTATGTTGATATGATTGAAAAACAACCAAAATCAAGTGGAAATCTTCTATTTGATTTTTCTTCAGAACTTTTTCTTAGAAAAGGACTTTAGAGGACCTCGACATAATTCAAAGAAACCATGGGATACTTCAAAGAACATATTAGGCAGATTTGGAATTCATAGAAATGATATACTTATTACCGAATGGTCCTACTAATCTTCTTCACCATCAGACTTAAACACTTCTACCCCCATCCATGTATCCAGTTACAGGTTCTGTAGGAACCCAGGTGACCAAGTAACAAACTCCTCTTTTGAAAGCTTTGCAAGATGTGGAATTCCTTGCTCCTCCATCTCTCTTCACTCTTTTTTTTTCTTATGCATTCTTCTCTCATTCTTCTTCTAAGCTTCTTGAATTTTATTCACTTTTCCAGTCTGATTTGCATGTTTAGGAAAACCATGACAATCAAATCATCTCCTTTCATACTTTCTATTCTCAAACTCTAATCACTTTTTGAACCTATCGAGAGCTATCCTATAGCTCTTGCTTGCAATCTTTCAATCATCTATATTGTCCTGCAAAGACTTACAAATATTCCCATTTCCTTCTCTTCTTTTTCTTCTTCAATTTGTTATCACTTGTTCTGTTAGTGTGATCATTCCAAAATTCATGAATCCATCATGTTAATAATTTTTCAAAACCAGAACCCTGCATCTCATAACTCTAATTCTCTTTCAATGAAAAGCCTTCATGCTGGAAACCCTAAAACAGCCCGAAATATAGAACCTAACTAGACCATCATTTTGGGTTGGATATGAATAATTTCAGGATTTAAAGTTATCCTTAATTCCACGCTTAGAAATAGAAACGACTATACAGACTATACAGATGATCCGTGAGTCTTTGTTAGATATTTACAACTTGAGTACCTGCAGAACAAAAGCTGAAGAAGAGAGGGAGAGAGCAGCACCAATAACAACAGCCTCATCAATGCTTCTGATGTTCACCTGGAAGTCATCCAAACCAGTACCATAAAAACAAAAATTATATTTTTTTTCCGTAGAGAATATAAGCAAGATAACTTCAGTCACAAGGCTTTCAATAAAAAACGATAGAGGAAACACACCAAACCATTTTAGCTTTGGGCTTGCCTAAAAAACTGCTTGGTGATCATATGCAACGTGGATTGAGAATATGTAAATAGGAGCCACTCACCAAATCAGGTCTGGAATGAAAAAGGAACTCCAAAATTCTCGTTCCAATAGCATCATTTGGTGGGAGTTCAAATGCAGTGAAAGCAAGAGTTGATAACACAACCTTCAAAGCGGGGGGCATGTGAAAAAAAATATAAGGCAATAAATTCAAAGGTTCACCCAGCAGTTATAATGTAATTGTTGCCTTCTCATTCCTCAAAAGTTGGGAAAAAAGCAATTAAACTGAATTGTAAAATGCCATAAAGAAAATATTGCTGAGTTTAATTCTAGAGGAGCTACGTCGAGGGTTATTTGACACCTAGACAAGAAATTAAGGAGACAACTGTCCAGCACAATAAAGCATTCCTACGGTTTCTTTAGATTTTATGTGGACATACTTATTCATTTTTCATGAAATTTGTAAACTTAATCCTCAAAGAAAGAGCAAACACCGCCAAAAAGAACCAGCTATTTTAGAATGGGCATACATCATCATACATGAAGATGGATGATACAGTATTCTGAAGGGAAATTTCTAATTGTAATGTTAAAGCATACAGAAACATATTCAGAAAGTGGTTTGAGCCTGATATCTATGTTAAAATTCAAGACATAAGATTTATCCTGGCTAAATAAAACTCCAGAACATCGACTGAGAAACCCAATGTCTCTTGACCCACCCAGAAGCTCAAAGCCTTGCAATGCATTTTTGCCAGAAGTGAAAAGGACTTGGTTCCATTGCCAGAAGTGAAAATGTACCACCCCTTTTTTCCACAATTATCCTGGTTCTTACTCAAATCTTTACATGTCTATTTGACTCCAGAACATAAAAACCATATACTTCAGATGATTGAATAAAGAAACACATACGAATATGGAAAAAAACATAAAGCATTGCATATTGAAAAGTTCGTAGAAATCTTGTCAGATATAATTTCCCAACAAGTTAAAATCATGTGTATCTCCTTAATACATATGTTAACCTCGCTATCAAGTTTACTTTCTATAGTTGTGCAAGGAATGTCATACCTGAGTCAATCCCATGCCAAAGGCATATTTTGCAAGTGCCTTTAGACGTGCAAGTGAAAGCTCTAAACCCATCTCAAACAGCTGAAAAAGAGAACATGTATTCCAGATGGAACAAGTATAATCTATAAAGTATATAATAATGAATAAAATCAACATAGAAGTTGCTTAATAATGAGCTCTTGTCTGAACAATAATGTTAAGCATTTACACTGAGAGCTAAACAATATTATATGTATGAATTTTTTTCTTCCTTCAAAAAGCTAAAAAGGAACAAGCTATTTTTAACTATTGAAGTCATCTGAAATCCCTTAAAAAGACCAGAAAGTCCACGGAAGTATATGAGGTTTTGGCAATCAAACAATGCTAGTTTCAGTGATTGATAGTAACTGTGCAGAAAAAATAAAGACAAAAACGTTACAGATTATAGAGTACCATGATTAAACAGAATACCAGCAGCAGAAATAGCAGTGCATATGAAGGAGAAAAATAGCAGCGACACAGTACATTAAGCTAACTAAGTGACGGATCTTACCAAGAAAAGTATCCCCCATTCAGATAGTACTTTAACATCTGTAAGATTTCTAATGAGCCCAAACTGATTGAGTACAATCCCAGCAAAGAAGAAACCGAGTATCTGAAACAGCCAGCAACCCCCATTATCTTGCAGGATTTAAGCAGGAAAAAAAAAATACCGTCAAGCATGCTGCATTATTATCTATATGCATGCCTCTACACGTTAGGCAACCATTAACACTTTCAAGGAACACAAGCATTAATCTTATGGTCAATTACATCCAAAGCATGTAGATGCAATAATAGTCGAATGGTAAATCAAAAGAAAAGAAAAGGAAAGTAATGACAACTGTAGATTATATTGAATCTTACAGGACTAGCTCTAATTAGCTTGAACACAGGAACGACCACGACAGTCACACCTAAGAATGTCAAAGTATCCAATCCTAAATCGTTGATAACGTCTATGGCACTAGCAACATCAGCAGCTGCACATATTCGAGATCTTTCCCAATGACCCAATCTATGTCTGGACATATGCATTCCTCTTGAACCAGACAGTCTGGAAGTTAACAAAGATTTGCCTTCAAATATATTTCCCGAAACAAAAGAGAATTGACCAGTCCAGTAATTTAAGCCGCATGATGGCATGCGCGTTCGCTGCTTTGTGAAACATCTAGCATTAAAAGAATGTACATGAAAATGCGATATATGAAGAGAGCATGGCCTGATTGGGCTTGATTTGTTGCTAATATTGTGCCCCTGCAAAACAGCAAACAAATGAAATGGATTACAATCAGAAAAACTATCTTACTTCAAATACTACAAAATGTTGAATAAATGCACAGTATATACTTAAAAACTTTCAACATAGAACCAGGTTAGAATGTTGAGGTCCCACTGCAACCAAAAAGTTTAGTGGTATAAACAAAGAAAAATCGATTAGAAACAAGTGTATAACTCCAAAATGTGGGCTAAAATCAGAAATTATTAAAGAGGGTAAAAACAAGTTAATAACAATTAATTTGGGAAATGCTTGAAATGAATTGACACTAACCCGATTATGCAAAACATGGATAAAAAGATCGAAATGAACAGGCTGATTGAGTCCGAATGTAGAAGATGAAGTAGCAAAGTTCTCAAGCATAACAATTACTAAACATACCAACCTTAATAAAGAACAGGAATCAGAAACATGGGAAACAGCTTAACAAGGAGGGGGGAGAGGATTGAAAGGATTTTTACCTTGGGACTCTGACAACAAGTGATTGACTCCAGCATATTAGTAATAAGAATCACAGGTTAATTAAGAACACAAGTGCTGGAGAAGCTCAGCTAGCTAGAGAACTGGATTGCATTTGTTTGTTAGCTCCAGTTATCTAGTAATCCTGTGTTTGTGTTTATAATTTACAGGCAGGGGCTAAAACGAGAGGCCATAAATGGCCACACGTTTATTAATCAAATCCCTCTGATTTTCGAACTTTAAAGGACAGAATTTGGGAAGTGAAATTGGCTTGTGGTCAGAGGAAATGGAACGTCAAGTCGAGTGGCCAAGAAGAATTCCTGGTTTGTCATCTTCTCAAGTGGATGTTTTTTTAAACTGAAAATCAAATTATTTGTCCATGTGGCGGATCGGTAGAATGCTAATGCTGACTGTGATTATCCGCGCCATAAACTTATTTTTGTTTTATTTTTTTATTTCCAAAATTAAAAGGAATTTTCGATTTCCTTAAAAGAATTTACTGCGGCGGATATTATTGGGTTTATCCTTTGTTTTTTCCTAAGCGTCTAACCATTAATTTATAGTTTTTCTTCTTCCCTAGCAACCTCTACTCATCTTCCACGCAAGAAGAAGAGTATTTCAAAAATATTTTTTATTTTAATTTTTTTTTAATATTCATATAATTATATCAAAAACAAAATTTTAAAAATATTTCTATAATATATTTTTAAATAAAAAATATTTTCAAAAATAAGGATATTACATCTGGCTGCGGTGTCTCTATCATCTGCATAACAGAGGCAAAATGACAGCATTCTCCTTGTACTCCAAAAAGTTCAAATAAGCACGTAACAGCGTCATTTTTTTTATTTGGCTTAACTCGACATTATTACAGATGTTTTATACAGAACCAATGGTTTAACCATGAAATAAACACGCCATTAGGTTTCACTGGGAAGAATTTGCAGGAGCAAACTTAAGCGATATACTGTTAACACAATGGCGTTCGTTGGTGGGAGTTCGAAACCCTTCGCCTTTAAACACGTGTCCCAGATGTCCACCACAGGCTGCACATGTAATCTCAATCCTCATACCATCTGGATCCGGCTGATAACAATTGCCAACCTTGTTAATATTTCATAAAATAGATTGCTATAAAATAGTCAGCGAAGAAGGGGAAACAAGAAGGGCAGAAGAGCTCACATTACGATTTATGGCTCCGGGAAGACCGTCGTAGAAAGCCGGCCAGCCGCAACCGGAATTAAATTTGGTTGTCGACCTGTACAGAGGTGTTTCACATCCTGCACAATTGTAGACACCCTCTTCAAAAAATTTGTCATATTCCCCTGTGCCAGGATACCTGCACAGCACCTAGACAATATGAAAATCACAACGGATAATTCATAAAAACCTTGGCTTTCTTGAGAAACATCGGTAGGATTCGTTCAGGAGCACCTGACCATTATGCACTTCATCTAGCAATAGAAATTTCAAACTGACAGACCAGGCAGATTGTATGTGATTGAGGGAGATGGCACAAAAGGATTCATGTAGCAGAACCCAACTATTTTGGAATTAAGGCTTGGTTCTAATGCATATCTGTAGTCCTTCATTTAATTTTTGAGGAACCAAGGCAGACGAAAGGAAAATCTGAGATCTTCCTAGCAGCCAGTTCAATCCCATCCAGAAATAAAATTCCAAGTTCTAGAACTCTAATATTATCCTGACTACCAACCATTTTCTGCTTCCCATCTTCTTGCCTCTGGCAATCTAGGCAATCAGCATGACATTCAGCCGAGTTAGCAACACCAAAGTGTAAAATTTTAAGAATTGCTCCAAATCTATGATCATCCCGACAGCAGCATGTGAACATCCATAAAAGCTGTATGCTAGTTGCCAAGGCATAAATCAATCAATCTTTTTCACTCTCAACCCAGCTTGGGATCACCGGCTTTGGTAAACCACAGAACAGATCAATTAGCTACACCCTGGCTCAGTGTTCTATAATGTACCTTATTGTCTAAAAACCAATCCTAAGTTATCAGACCTAGCCAGGGTTGCAGGTTTGCCGAGTCAACTTGAAAACAACATCATTTTGGTTTTTTATAATGAAACAACATTGTTTTGGACAAAAAAATAAAAAATTAAATTAAATTACACGATGTCACTTTGGACAAAAATTAAAAAAGAAAAAAAATCCTCAAATTTGACTTGGTCAGGTCTCATCTAGGCCGATTTGACCGGTCAAGCTCCAAATTAGTTCAAAAAGAAACCTGCCCAGGTCACCAAGTCCTAACACGTAGGCTATACTTCTATTCTTCCTGGATTCTGTTGCTGTGAACTTGTTAAGGAAATCTAAACCTGCTTAGCATTTGAGACGAAACTTTTTTTGTGAACTTCTTGAAATCTAGCAATTTCACAATATCTCACCTGCTAAACAAACACTCGTGTCCGTTTTTCCTATTTTTATCACAATTCTTTTCCCTGCAAACTCCTGAATCCCGTATTACATTAATGCCAATCAGCTCCAGGAGTAGAAAAAATCATTCTTAACCTCTTAAAACTGAAAAGCGTGGGTCATGAATCAACAAAACAAAACTCGAACACATTCAGTAAACCATTAGGCCACAAAATAATGTAAGAACCAAATGCTCCTCTTGCAATCATATTCTTAGAAGTTTTTCATGCACGCTGGATTTTACATGCATTTCAATAAGGATAACATTCAAAGGGCCACTGATAGGGATTATTTCGAGCATGTCCCATCCAACAGAATTCAATTGAATCGCTTGAACAAAGAACAGAAATCAGAAGAACTACTTGGATTTCGATTGTTGATAAGTTAACCAGACCCAGAAGCAGGATAAAACAACAAAATGAAAAAATAAACCAATAATTCATCTCCAGAATATCAAGCCACAAAACATCATAGAAAATGAATCAAAGTTTTGTTACAGATAAGATTCTTGATGTTAAGCTGCCAAAAAAAAGAGTAAAAACCAGACGCAGAATAAAACAAACCAAGAATTCCTCAAAAAGTCAAGCAGGGCATCAAGCCACAAAACAACATGAAAACGAAAAAAAAAATCAAAATTAATCTTACTCTGTGCCTTTTTGTCTCAAAATACGAAACTGCTCTGGGGACAAAACAACACGCCATTCCTCCTCGGACTTCTGGACGGGCCCAGGAGCGGCCATGGCTATGACCCCGCCCCCACGAAACTGACGCTTGATTTGATAGATGGACCCAATAGAAGCAGTCGCAGAAATGGAGTGGGCAGTTGGTTTTGGAGATAAAAATCTGGAATGGGTTTTGGTGAAGGAATTGGATATGGAGGGAAGTGGAGAGAGAAGTTTGGAGAAAGTGTGTTTGGTCGGTGTGGAGGAGAGAATTGTTTTGGTGGAGGAGAGTGGTGGAGGTTTCAGGATGTTGAAGCCCATTTGAGAGACTCAGACACAGTGATGACGGGGGTTCTGTTTGGATATTACTTTTATTAATGCCTTTCTTAGTTCAAACCAGTTCCAGTGTTTGGTAATCTTATCGACGAAAAAGGGGAAAGAGTGGGGTGCTGGGTACTGGGCCGTCGGGCCGGATCAGGTTAGGGTTAATGGGCTCATAGTTTCTACGGACACCCCTTTCCCCGTATCTAGATTGATTGATATGGCATTTTGCCATCATCATAATTGCAATCAACATATCTAGATTGATTGATATGGCTCCCGATCATAATTTAATTCAAATCTATGGATATTGATCTGATTGAAACTCATTTTCATCTATTATATTATATTAATATATTTACAAAATAATTAAATTTTCAATACAATATAATATATACATATCTTTAAACACACACACACATGTATTATTTTTGCAGTTATTATATATACACGCATTAATATAAATATTTAACTTTATAATTTATAAATATATAAATTCCTTATATAATAAATAATATATATATATATTAAAAAATCAATATACAGATATATATTAAGTACAAGGAAACTTGAGAGTAGGAAAACAGTTACCCCGCTGGCATCCGAATACGAAAGTTCAGTGATTCTTGCGATAATCAGTTTGCGCACGAAATCCCTAAGAATTTTTAAACAAAAAACTTACCAATCATAGCTTGGAAGCTTTAGAATTTCCTCGGATAGCATGACAAACAGGAGATTTCGTCAATGTCTCCCGAACACATAAGTATTAATAATTATTTCATCTAAAATTTTAAGGTGCTCTAAAATATAATTTATATTATTCTCTAACACACACCTTTAAGTGAAAGTCTTTTGGGCTTGAAACTTGCACACAGGCTCATTCTATCTTGTGCTTAATTTTTATCACATAGAATGAGGGTGGTGAGATTCAAACTTGTGACCACTAGGTCAACAAAGCTCTGATATCATGTTAAAGAATCATTTCACCTGAAAACTTAAGTTGATAAATAAGACTCCAGAATACAATTTATATTATTCTCTAACAATATAAAAAATATTCGATAAAAAAAATCTTAGGTTTTTATTGCTCCCTCGTTATTACATAAGACTCCACTGCACTGTTCAATCCCCGATGATTTATCTTCTTTGATGTTGCGGTTAATCGTGTTTTTAATTTATTTATTATTAAATTTAATTTTTTTTTATTAATTTATTATACTAATGTAAAAAAATATTATTCCAAATTTTTTATCTCAATTCCTCTATAAATAATAAACATTTTAAACAATAATTTATATCGCACTCCAAAATTGATATGTGTGGTTGTTGCTTCTAGCAATGTGAATTGTATTATTCAATCCACCATGCAAATGTTAGGCGTGGAAAACTGTGTATAAGTCCTTGAAGCTTTCATTTTTATTTATTCGGTCGTGGTTTTATTTTTTTGTGTATTTCAGTGTTTGAATGTTGCGAGAGAAATGATAGTCATAAAAAAAAAAGAGTAAAAGAGAGAGGTTTGAGTGATTGACATTACTATTACTATATAGCTAAAACAGCTCGGACTCGCGCACTGTGGACTGGACATCTGTCGTCCGTGTGTCGCGCGAGTTCGTCCACTTCTTTTTTTTTCTTTTTTTTTCGAAGGTCTTCTTTATGTATTTTTTATGGTGAAATTGACAAATGAAAAACTTTGGCCGAGCGGTTGGCCGCGCGCTGCCAACACAGGCGCGCGCGAGTTCGAACCGTTCGGCACCAATCTTATTTCGTTTTTTTGTGTTTTTTTTTCTTACTGTTTTGTCATTTCATCTAAAGTGAGAAAAGCAAGTCATGTTCTAACTATAACACCAATATATCATCATGTTAAACAGGGAATTAAGATTTTCTTAAGGTAAAATGTTAAATTTACTCTAGACTGTAGCTCTAGATTGGCTAGATAACTGTTCTCTTCTTTTGAAAGAAGAGCTCCTTTTGTTTGTCAGTTTGATTTTTGAAAGCTAATATGGAGATTGCTAAACTTTCTATGCTATTCATGTCTAACAATACTATAAAAACAAAAACTGTTTTTTTTGGTAAAAAAAAAGTTTTTTTTTTAAAAAAGGTTTTTTTTTAATAATTGGCTGTTGTTTTTTCTTTTTACAAATCTGATTTGTGTTTTTTTTAAGAACTTCTTTTTTTAAAAAAATGTTTTTTTTTAAATTTTTTTTGTTAAAAACAAATGATTTTTTTATAACGGGTTGTTGTTTTTATTTTTTTACAAAAAACAATATTATTTTTTTAATAACTAATGTTTTTTTTTTAAAAAAAGGTTTTTTTTGTTAAAAAAAAAGTTTTTTTTAATAACTGATTGTTGTTTTTTTTTTTACAAATCTGATTTATTTATTTTTGTAAGAACTTTTTTTTAAAAAAAAAGGGTTTTTTTGTTAAAAAAATGATTTTTTTTACTAGCGGGTTGTTGTTTTTTTTTTTACAAAAAACAAGAATTTTTTTTTAAATAACTGAGGTGTCCAGGCCAACTTACGTGCACCACGACTAATCTCCGGATCCACTTCTTTTCGATTTTTTTATTCCTATTTTGTTTTGCCACTTATACATTTTTTTTCTTAACCGAGGTGTCCGGGTCAGCTTACGCACACCACGACGATTATTATTATTTTCTAGAATACCTAAAGGAGATCGCAATTCCAAAAAGTGATGATATATATATATATATATATATATTAAGGTGTTCATATGAAATAAATAGCAAAATATATGATTAGTCTAACATATTTATCAGAGAAAAAATCACAAATAGTTATTATCATTATTTTAAATGCACTAATATTAAATAAATAGCAAAATCTATAATTAGTGTAACATATTTATAAAGAAAAAAACTTACGAATAATTATTGTCATTATTTTCAATGCCTTACCTACAATAATTAGAAATTTCAACACCTAAAGTCTAACATATTTATAAAGAAAAAAACTTACGAATAATTATTGTCATTATTTTCAATGCCTTATCTACAATAATTAGAAATTTCAACACCTAATAATATTTTAAAAAAAATTAAAATGAATAAAAAAACAACAATAAATATTATTGGATTTTAAAAAATTATTTGAATTGAAAAATAAATAAAAAAGAAAAAAAAGAATGATAAGTCCAGCCATTACGAAACACCCAACCGCCAACGAATGCCCAATTGACTATAAAAAATAAAGTTATTCATCTCTAATTGATATCATCGATTGTATTTTTTTCATCAACCGATTATATAATTGTCAAAACAATTAAGACACACCAAATAATCAATCAATTGCAGTTTTGAAATCTATGAATTAAATAAATCAACACAAAATAGCAATCAACCAGAAATAATCCATCTCTGATAGATTTTAGCGGTTGCAATTTTGCTATCAACTGGTTAAATCGTTCGTTGCTGTTAAAATAAACTCAATCATCAACAAGTTCGATACAAGAAAAAATAATTCATATTTTATTCATTTTATTAATTGCAATTTTACGTCTACCAATTAAATAACTGTCAGAACAATCAAAATCATCAACAAGTTCGATACAAGAAAAAAAAATCATATTTTATTCATTTTACTAATTGCAATTTTACGTCTACCAATTAAATAACTGTCAGAACAATCAAAACACGCCGACCAATTAATCAATTATAGTTTTTCAATATGCAAATTACATAAATCGATAAAATATCTAAGCAAGTTCACTCATTAATGAATTGGCTATAAAATACAATTCACTCATCTTTAATAGATTTTATCGATTATAATTTTGAGAGTTGTCAACTAAATTATTATCCGAACACTTAAACTGATAACAACCAACTAATTCAATACAGACAAAAAAAATACAACAGAATTTAACGATTACAATTTGTTATCTACCAACTAAATAATTCTTTGCAGGCTAAATAATTATTGCATATTATTATTTGCTATCTACCAAATAACCAACTATTTTTTTTATTGGTTTTATTGTTATTATTTTCAAGTTAGATGAATTTTTTTTCCTGATAATTATGATGTTTTTTTTTTGTTAAAGTTATTATGATTTTTTTTTCTTTTATTTATTTATGTTCTTTATTCATCATTAACACAATAATAATAATAATAATAATAATAATAATAATAATAATAATAATAATAATCATAATAAGATTAATAATAATAATAATAATAATAATATATTCTTTTTCTTACTTACTCTTTTGTTAATGTTTTTGAGTGTTTTTTCTTTCGGGATAATTTGATAATTTTAATTGTTTTTGCAATAATAGCAATAGTCATTTTGTATCTAATATTACTGGGGATAAAAGACAACTCAATAACAAAAAATAGACAAATTTACCTAGGTTATCTACAATTAAAAAAAGATACAAGTCACTTTTGTCTCAATTACACTGTTCCTTTTAAATGGCAAACAAGTCATTATTATATGTTTTAATATTTATTGCATATTATCGTCTAAAAATATATAAAGAGATAAAAAAAATGACCTCGGATTTTTTGCAGGAAAAAAATTAATATCATCATTCTTAAATACATTTAATATAATAATATGATGAATAAATCTTATAAAATAAAATAAAAATTGGCTTTGAATTTTAATTTTGTGCTCTTTTGTTCAAGTTTATTTCTTAAAAAAAATAAAAAAATTGGATTTTTAATATTTAAGATCTAATATTACCCGGGAAAAAATACAACTCCAAAAAACAAAAGGTAAACAAATTTGCCTAGATTATCTACAATTAAAAAATATACGAGGCACTTTTCGTTTCGACTGCACTGTTCTTTTTAGACGGCAAATAAGTAATTATAGCACGCAAAAAATTTATATTTCTTTTTGAAAAAAAATTGCAATATTTTTATTTATAATGTGTCAGATCTAATATTATTAGAGAAAAAAGGCAACTCATATTTTTTTTTTACAAATTTACCTAGGTTATCTACAATTAAAAAATATAAAAATCACTTCCCATTTCGATCACACTATATAGTATGTGGGACTAAGTATATGTGTTTAATATTATTTAATATTATCGCCTAAAAATATATAGAGAGAGAGAAAAAACAATGACCTATGATTTCTTGCCAAAAAAAAATAATATCGGTATTCTTAAATATATTTAATATAATCATATGATGAATAAATCTTATGAAAAAAAACTTTAGCTTCAAATTTAAATTTATATTTTAGACTCTTTTTTTTCTTTTTAAGAAACGGTGATCTTTTTTTCACATGTATTTTTTATTTTTTAGTGTCCAAGTCGGTTGTTTTTTTTAACCAGGTTTTTTTTTTTTTAAACCAGAGTATCCGTGACAACAAATTTCTAATAAATCATTTAACCTTCTTAGCAAATTTTCTAATAAATTTTATCAAAAGTTTTTTAGCAATAGCAATATTCAATCACATTTTGGTTGAAAAAAACCATTTTTAACAGATTTTATCAATTACAATTATACTAATTAAATATTAAAATAATAAAATACAACATTTATAAAATCAATCAATTTTCTACATAGATAAAAAAACCCAGCGAAGCGGGCAAATCGACTCGTTTGATACTATATTTCAAAAATATTTTTGAAAAAAATTGAATTTTATTTTATTTTTTGTTTGGTTTTAAATTATAATTTTTTTAGTGTTTCTCGACCATTTGATATGCTGATGTAAAAATAATTTTTAAAATAAAAATATTATTTTGATGTATTTTTTAACAAAAAAAACACTTTAAAAAATAATCTAAAGCATATTTCTAAATAGTCAATCATATTTGAGCCATGAAAAAAAAATTGATTTTTGTGACAATGAGTTAATCTCGAAGAATGGAGTTCTATGAATATGGTTTGGAATTTTAACTTTGTTGGAAAAATTAGGTAATGAGATTTTTTTTTAATTTAATTAGATTTTTTTTGAAGTTTAACTTTGTTGGTTTGGTTTTAAATTAGATTATTTTTTAGTGTTTCTTAATCATTTGACGTGCTGATATAAAAAGTTTTTTTTTAAATATATATTATTTTGATGTATTTTTGAATGAGAAAACATTTGAAAAGTACTCTCAATCACATTCTCAAACAGTCAATGATGTTTGAGCCATGAAAAAATTGATTTTTATGACAATGAGCTAGAGGGTGTTTGGGAGTGTGGTATGACTGGTGGTATATGAAAAAAAATATTGTTTTGGATGTTTGGTTAATATAGAAAAATTGAAAAAGTCACATGGACCCCACTTAAATATATTGTCAATCGGTGTTTCACGGAAAGTAATAAATTGTTGTTTTCCTGTGTTTTAGGGGGTGGGGGGTGGGAGTATTATTTATTATTGGGTTTATTATTATTATTGTTATTATTTTTAGGGGGGTATTATTTATTATATTTTCTTATAAAAAATATATTTTTAATATTAAAATAATCTAAAAATTAATTAAAATATAAATAAATATATTAGAAGGAGATCACAATATAATTTTTTATCTCACAATCCTAATTTTGTTTCATATGATATTTTACTATATATTGTTCTGAGATCGCATATACCTTCACGTATGGATTTATAGCTCGTGATGAAATTACAAGTAGTTTGATGGGAGAATAAAAACAAGTGTCTAATTTATTTGAATTATTAATTACATTTTATTATTATAATTATTAAATATTTAAAAAATATATATATATATATATATTAAAGTAATTTTATAAGTTGAAAATAATATGAAAAATTTGATAACCAAACACTTGAAACTGCTTTTCATTAACCTCAAATCCAACCACAATTTTAACCAAACACTTTAAAAATTATTTTGAATCGCAATTAAAATGTTTTTTATAAAACTGTTTTTTTAAAACCTTAATTATAAAAGCAAAAACAATATCAAACACACATTTAATCTCGAAGAAGGGAGTTCTGTGAATATGGTTTGGAAGTTTAACTTTATTGGAAAAATTACGTCAATGCGATTTTGTTTTTGAATTTTTAAATTGATAAACGGTGTTTTAGATTGTAAATGGAGAGCTTCATCTCTATTTACATTGTCTTGCTTGTTGCTAACTTCCTCACCTCCGATCCCGTAGTTAAACGGTACGGTTTTTCTTTCTCTCGTTTTTTTCTACATGCGTCGCTAGATCTATTGAAAAATTAAAATTCCATCACGTGATATAACTGCTAAATAATAATTATTATATTAAAATACTAGACAGCTATTTTTTAAAAAATAATCCCAGCCAATCTCAAACCAGGCGGCCAGGTCCCATCCAAAATTGAGTTCGACAACAAGCAATCTATATACCTGAAATCGGTCTCTGAGAGGTGGGAGAACCGAGATAAAATAAAATAAAATAAATTAATTATTCGTCTTGGTCACCATTGTGGTATTTTAAAAATATTTAAAAAAAATTAATTTTTTTTTAATTAATTAAATTTTGCTGTTTATAATTTTTTTTCATGTAATAATATTAAAAATAATTTTTTAAAATAAAATAAAATTTTAATACTCTAAAGGGACATCATGCCATCCAAACATTCAACGTTATTGTTTTATGAAACACGACCGAGGGTAATTAATTAGAAACAATCTTGTTTTTTATTTGTTTTTTAATAAACATGGAAATTTTGGTAGATTATCATATGCTCTATGACCATGAATAATATGCTCACATCACACCATCATTTTATCCGCAAAATCCCCGTCACTGTATTAATTAATATTAAAATTTAATTATGAGTTGGGTAGATTAACTAGACCAGAGTTAGCAAGTTTTTTTTTTATAAAAAAATCTAGACTACTTTCATACCGAATTATAAGCTGATTTTTTAAAGTTGATTGGATGAAATTAATTAAATTTTAAATTGTTTTTTTTCTTACATTCTACCCGGGCCTGGTTTAAATTGCAGGGATAATTCAGATTATCAACGTTATAAATGACCGCTATATAAAAAGTTAGCTCACCACCACACCAATCTGCTACTGTCTCTTCCTGACCTCCATAGTTGACAAATAATGGAGGTGGCAAATTAGAAAACAAAACCATGGTTAGTTATAAAAAGAATCAAACATCTGACCTTTCCAAATTCCTAATTCATAGCGCCGTCCATGGCGGGCGTGTGGACAAAACGCGTAACATCCCCTTTTCCGATTCCAACCTGATTTTCCCTTCTTCCTTTTCTTTGCTGGAAAAGGTCAGAAGTAATGGGAGTAGTTGTTGCAGGTCAATATATATATATATATAACCCCAACAAAGACCAACGCAACGCAATTCCATAGTCAAATTATTATTTTTTTGACCACCAAACCTCCCCTCTCTAACCCAACAGCAGAACTTCAAATAATCCCTTTCTTCCTCGCCTCTCTGATCCACCTCCAAATCATCCTCTCATTACTCGGGGATCAAGTTTCACTAACTCTTGTCGCCGCCTCGATCTTTTCCTCACCAATGGCGGCGGCATCCGGTTTCGCCACCTCTATTGCCTCCTCTACACGATCAAATCCTAACCTCCGTCCATTGGCTGTGTCTCGTCCTCAATTGCAAACCTTCTACAAACCCTTGAACAATAGAATGTCACCGGCTTTAAATAAAAGGCTCTTTGTTAGATGTGAAAGTGCGAGTCAGAAATTGAATTCAATCGACAAGGAAGAATTGAAGAGATCGAGTGTTATGGCGCTTGCGCAACTCAAGGCTTCTGCAATGGACAGTGAGTTTGCTCCTCTTTATTTCGATTATTTGAAATTGGATAATGTGCGCGCTTCGTTTTACCATGTGGTGCAAAGAGGCTGTTTTTTTTACGATTAAAATTTTTTATGTTCTATTTAGAAGCACGGAATTGAAAACCTTGTAAAGGCAGTGGGATTTTGCTTTCTTTAGATATGAAAGAGACAGGGATGCCTGTGGCGATGATAATCAAGTGGAAGGGTTTTTAATCTGATTTTGACGACACGAGAGTGTTTTAGTGATTCTATATACCATGGAAGATGTTTTGCAGCCATATTTGTGGGTTCAAGAATTTACTTAAAATGTTTGGTTAATTCTGTGCGAATTCAATCAAAATTTGCTTGCGTGGGTTTTTATGTCCGTGATGTCATTAACTAGCAAAAAAAAAAAAAAAATCGAAGCAGTGGCCTGTGATACCCAATCGCTGAATTTGTTGATACCTTCCTTCCTGGTTGTCCTGACACCCATTTACTGTTGTGCATTAATGATCTTAACTAAATCTCAAATTCCCTTCATCTGTATCCTTAGTTTCAGGTTTTCTCTGTTTGTATTTTCATTTGCGACTTATAAGTGTGAATTTATAATATCATGTTTGTCACTTCGAAATCGACACATTCTTTATAATTTTGTTTTTCTTCTTGTTCTTATACGCCTCCTTGCTAAACCTTCCTGAAATTGTTCATCAATGCTAATTGTTGAAATGCTATTTTTTTTATCAGGATATACAAAGGAGAAGAGCAGCATCGTTGTCATCGGACTTAATGTGCACACAGCACCAGTTGACGTGCGTGAGAAGCTGGCCATCCAAGAAGCCCAGTGGCCTCAAGCCATTAGTGAGCTCTGTGCTTTAAATCATATAGAAGAAGCTGCTGTTCTTAGCACTTGTAACAGGATAGAAGTATATGTTGTGGCTCTTTCTCAACATCGTGGAGTCAAAGAAGTTACTGAATGGATGTCTAAGGTACTTGTTTGCCTTTTTTTGCGCTTCCTAAGAATTTTCAAATCGAGCAAGAAAGAGAGATGAAATACCTTTAAATTGCATGTTGGTTTGGCGTCTGTTTGGAGGGTGCTTTTGAATCGACCCGGCTCACCCTGCTCAAATCCACCTGTCCTACTTATCTTAGATCATTCCTGCCATTTCTTACTGTGTATAGACGTTTCAAAATTCATTGCAGATATATTTGATATATGTCTACATGCATCAACCGGGAATGTTCTCGACATATTTGGTCAAAACATCTATTGAATAAGGATGCATCTTTAGGAAGATATCAAATTAAATTGTTCATATTCAGATGTAATGGTGAAATCAAAGTCAGCCATGGTCCATAATTAACATTTTTTTCTTTTGACAGATTAGCGGGGTTTCTGTTTCAGAGCTTTGCCAACACCGATTTATGTTGTACAATAAAGATGCCACAAGACACCTATTTGAAGTAGCTTCTGGGCTCGACTCAATTGTTCTAGGAGAAGGTCAAATCCTTGCTCAGGTGAAGCAAGTTAAAAAACTTGGACAAGGAGTTGATGGCTTCGATAAGAAAATTGGTGGGTTGTTTGAGCACGCGATCATTACTGGGAAACGGGTTAGAACTGAAACCAACATCTCTTCTGGGTCGGTTTCTGTTAGTTCAGCTGCTGTCGAGCTTGCATCAATGAAACTTCCGGAGTCCTCATATGCTACTAGAAGGGTATTAGTAATTGGAGCTGGCAAAATGGGGAAGCTTGTGATCAAACACTTGGCTTCTAAAGGGTGCAAAGAAATGGTGGTTGTGAACAGAACTGAGGAGAAAGTTGCTGTAATCCGTGAAGAGCTTAAGGATATTCAAATCATCTATAAGCCCCTTTCAGAAATGATGGCATGCGCTGCTGAAGCAGATGTAATTTTCACAAGCACTGCATCAGACTCCCCACTGTTCTTGAAAGAGCACGTGCAGACACTCCCTGTGGACACAGAAATGGGAAAGCGGCTTTTCATTGATATTTCAGTTCCCAGGAATGTAGAACCTTGTGTCTCGGATCTTGAGACAGCAGAAGTCTACAACGTCGATGATCTCAAGGATATTGTGGCGGCTAATAAGGAGGATCGGCTCCGGAAGGCTATGGAAGCACAAACAATTATTTCCGAGGAATTGCAGCACTTTGAAGCTTGGAAGGATTCCCTTGAAGCCGTTCCCACCATTAAAAAGCTACGGGCTTACCTTGAAAGGATTAGAGCTTCTGAACTGGACAAGTGTCTCTCGAAGATGGGTGATGTTACAGATAAACAGAAGAAAGCTATTTATGATCTTAGCATGGGCATGATGAAGAAGTTTCTTCACGGTCCAATGCAGCACCTGAGATGCGATGGGAGGAGTGACTGCCATAAACCAGAGGAGATGCTTGAGATTATGCATGCTGTCAACAGAATGTTTGACCTGGAGACGGAGATAATCTCGGAGACAGTTCGAACGAAAATGGAAAGAATCAAGAATTGAGCTCTTCATCATAAAGGGTGCCGTTCCATTTTACTGCATCAAAGGATGTTCCTCGGGTGTTCTTGTTGTGATATTATAACACTGAAACAAAATAATCGATTTTTGGAGACCCATTTTTAGAGAGAGAAACAATGGCTGTTATCCTCAATGGTGGCTTGTCATATTTTTCTGTGCTCAATTGTAGTACAGAGTCAGGATAGAAGGGATTCAGTTGAAATTTTTGTAGCCACAGATTGTCCTAATTGTTGAGGAATGAGGAGCGTGATTCTTTATTTTTGTAATTATCTCACAGATTTTATTCCTTGGAGTAATTTTCTTCCGAAGCTCTTATTCTGATCTCGTTCCGATGCAGCAATTCCCTGTTCAACTGTTGTCTCTGCCAGTTGATAATTCTTGAATCTGATAACAAATTGCACAAATGTTTTATTGGCCTCCATGTTTCAGGGAAGATCACAGGACTTCACCTTCTTTTTAGTACCTTTTATTTTACTGAAATCTTGCATTTTTTTAATTAGGGTTTTTAAGTAACTATGCATTTTATTAGTTATTTACAAGTAGAGAGAGAGAAAAAGATTTTTTTATTTGCGGCGGGTCATGAATTTTAATAGCAAAAATCAATCAAAATTAGCATCTTGAAAAAAGCTGCAGTAACAAGTTGAAAACCCGGGAGAATGTGTAAATTGTAAATAAGAAGTTAAATATGGGCAGTATCGTCTGAGAGAAATATAAACTGACACGTGCTTCTCCAACGGAGTTTACTGCCTGATTTCGTTCTCGATTCGCACGCTCACCAATTCTCTCTTTCTCGAGAGTCGCTCTCGCTCGCAATCTCCTTTCCATAATAACATTGCTCAGGTACCGCCACCGCGTTTTCCTTTTGGATTTTTTTTTTATTGAAATTCAAATTTGTTTTTGACTGTGATCTTGATATCGGGCAGTTACAAAATTTAATCATTTGATCTGCAAAGATCCCCGGCCTAACTAGCTAACGTACTGTGATCTGCTATCATTTGTATCCATCGTACTCTCGTGGCTGGTACAATTTGTTTTTTCTTTTTTGCTTCTTCCTTTCTTGCTTGATTATTTCAACAGGTAGTTAGTTTGCCTTTTCGTATTCGTTTCTACTTTTGAAATTCTTAAAACTACATGTCCCAAAACAAAAAAGAAAAGGAAATTATCAGGAGGGAGAGAGACAGGCTCAATTGAGTATGTAACTCAGGTTATGTTATGGTGTTATTCGCAGGAATGATTATTTTTTTTGGTGTTAATATGTGTTTCTTCTTCTTCTTCTGTGATTGTGTTTATAACTGTTTATGGTATATTTTGGTTTTTTCGAGGAGGATCGCGGAAGGTAAATCCCTCTCTCATGGTTTGTTTTATTAGTTTTTGGTCTATGAGGGTGGATGGTTCCTATCCCTATCTTTCGTTATCACTTAAATCATTGTAGCTGACAAAATTGAAGTTGCTTATTGTATCTTCGTTTATTTAGCAAGTTCATGAAGACTGTATCGTCATCCATCTTGTAACCGACTATGACACTCCATTGCCTGGCCCCGCGCCAAACAATCCCCTCTTCTTCTTCCTATTGCTCTTCCAGTGTGCCGCCTTACGCTTGAGCTTTACAAATTGTAAGAGGAAAATAATCGAAAAGAAACGGGAAAAGAAGGGTTTTTTTACAGTGCTATTTCAGCCATGTTTCCCAAATAATGCCTCCACCCAGAATTGTCAACTTTTATTACTCGTCAGTGTATCTCCTGCTCTGTATATATTGTTATTATGCGAGTTTTGGCTACTTGGGTGATCTTGTGATGGCCGTCTATGATTTGTTCCCTAAAAACATTTAAAGGATCGGTATGTGCCCTAATCTGTTATTAGCTGGGATAATCTCCTAATCCTTGTCTGTTATTTGTATCCCCCGCCCCCCCCCCCCCCTCTCTCTCGGAGGAGGAGGAGGAGGAGGAGGAGTGTCCTGAATCAACCCAAAAGCTAGAAAGATGAATGACTAGCATGAAAAGATGAATGACAGTTTCTTTTCCTTCTTTATTAATTTTTTGTTCTCATAGATATCGAGTGGTGCACAACAATTTATTGGTGATAGCTTTGATGGGTTATCTGTTATTGATTAGCTAGTGATTTAGAATTTTCATGTTATTCGACTATTTTGAGTGAAATCAGTAGTGAGGTTATTGGCGTTTTCTTTTTCTACAGAAATGGAACTAACTGCTGCCAAAGATGCATTTGATCGCGTTGCTAAGAAGCAAAAATTATCGTTTTCTAAATGCCGGGAAGTAATCGATCAAGTGAGCCAGGAAATTGAGCAGGCATTGGTAAAAATCCAGTCAGTGGAAGATCCTATGTCTCCTGCTAATCAGAAATCCATTCTCACAGAACTGAAGCACAAGCTCATTGCAATTAATCCTCTCAAGCTATTAGAAGGGTCACAAAAGGAATTGAATTTAAACCTTAGCAAGTTCCCTAAGCTCCTTGAAAAATCATTTCCTGACATATCCAAGGCATACAGGGATGTTGACCTTGACTTTCATATAGTGAATCAGATAATAGCAAGTCATTTTTACCACCAGGGATTGTTTGATCTTGGAGATTGTCTAATAAATGAAGCTGGAGAGCCAGAAGCTGCTGCTCTAAGATCTCATTTCCTGGAACTGCATCAAATACTTGAGGCGATGAGGATTAAAAATATTGAGCCAGCTCTGAAGTGGGTCTCTACCAACCGTGAAAAGCTAGTGCAGAATGGTTCAAATCTTGAGCTGAAACTTCACCAGCTGCAGTTTGTGGAGATTCTAAAGAGAGGAAATCATGCCGATGCCCTCAACTATGCCAAAACTCACCTAACTTTTTTTGCTTCTAGTCACTTGAAAGAGTTTCAAAAGCTAACAGTTTGCATAATATGGATAGGCAAACTTGAAAGTTGTCCTCACTCTGAACTGTTTACTCCAATCCATTGGGAGAAGTTGACTGCGGAGCTTACTCGGGATTTCTGCAACTTCATCTGTCAGTCCCTTCAGAGCCCATTAAGTGTGGCAATAGTAGCAGGGATTGAAGGTTTGCCGACTCTCTTGAAGCTTTCAAATGTAATGGCTGCAAAGAAGCAAGAGTGGCAGGCTTTGAAACAGTTACCAGTGCCAGTAGAGCTGGGAAAGGAATTTCAATTCCATTCTATTTTTGTCTGTCCTGTAAGCAGGGATCAAGGCAGTGAGGAAAACCCACCGATGCTCCTGCCATGCCTCCATGTTCTCTGCAAGCAGTCTATCATGAAGCTATCAAAAGGCAGCTCCCGGGCATTCAAGTGCCCTTACTGTCCAGCTGAGGCTTCAGCTGTGCAGTGCAGGCAGCTATATTTCTGACAAAATTCGCAGCCCTGTGTAGCAAAAGTCTGGAGATTTTGTGGGGGTGGGTGATGAGAATATGTTCTTTGCTTGAGGGTTGCTGTATATAAACATTCTTTTCAGATTTATGTTATGATTTTCAGACGTCAGTTTCCAAAATCCCAAGTATATGGATGTAGATACATAAAAATAACAATAATAAAAAAACATCACGGACATGTAACCTCGTTGTTTCACTTTTATCATGATACAGAACCAGGGCGTCATCGTTCAGGTGAAATTTGTGTTTGCAATCATTGTCCATATACAGTGAATTGAGAATGGGGCTACAGAAATGACCTTGAAAAGTGGCGCTTGCTGCCATCCAGATTTAAATTTGTTCAATTCGAATATCCATCCAGAAATCAGAAAGACGCTGCCCATCATGGCCACCCGAAAAACCAAATTGCCATTTATGGTCACCGAGAATCGTATGTATGCCTACTGCAGGATCTTATTAGTTCTTTCATAATCACAACTTATTATAGAGGTGGGAAAAACCGAACTGATTAGAGCGGCGAAAATAGATTGGGAGGTGGAATTCATGACAGCAGAACGTAGGTACCGAAATCTTGAGTTAGTGTATATACATCTATTATTGCGCGTCAAATGGATAAGGGGAGCCGGCTTAACAAGATTCGGAGGGGCAAAGCTATCTGGTCAGAGCGGAATTCCAGTGAAATTGCATAACCGATGTTTAAGACCTCATTCCATTCTAGTATATCCTGGTCTATGATGGTTGTTCCAATTTGCTTTTCCACAAATGACGAAATAAAGAATATGGGGGTTAAAAAGCATCATACACATAACAAGTATTCACCAACCAATCTTCTATTTCTGTGAATTTATCAAACTTTCTAGCCAAAAAGAAGCCAGATATGATTATTAAGAACATCCAACAAAATTTCTAATACTGCAAGATATGCCCACATGCTATCTTGAACATTTGAACTTATTCAGAAAACCCCATTATAGTCTTCAAACCAGGAAACCGCATTGAACGAGAAGAGTCTGGCGATGGCTTCTCTTCATGTAAATACTCCTCAATCATTTCTTTAACAGACCTAGCTGATAAAGGGTGAAAACTGGCACCCCATTCATTAACAAAGCCTTTAATCAAAACCCTTCTCTCCTCTTCATCTATTTTGCTCCATTTTTTCCTCACTTCCTCTTTATCCAATGCCAAATAGTTGCAAAGCTCAGTGAAAAGTAATTCTCTGCTTTTATTCATGGCCTCTTCTCTTTGCAACAAATGGGTATTTATTTTTGCAACTTCTGTGGCCAAACCTGATGCAAGATCCGCATCAGTTGAGCTGTTTTTGTTGGTGCATGGGACTTGGGTTCTAAAATGGGTTGTAGTCGGGAAGGGACAAGAGCGGGACTTTGGAGGTCGGATAAGGGTGTTTGGGAAAAACAGATGCGTTCTGAGTGCCATTTTTTAGGTTCTTAATTAACAGTTTGGGTGGGATTTGTAAGAGATTGAGGTTTTAGGGTTTGATGTTGAAGGAAGATTTTGTGGGAAACAGAGGACTCCCTGTGTGGTGCTGTGCAGTGTTTGGAATTTGGAAAGATATTATTCAAGTTTTGACGGGGACATTATACGACGTCGTCTATTTTATAGATGCAACGCAAATTAATATATGTTTGGGATTACAATTGATATAAAAAGTATAATAATATATTTATTTATTTTTTAAAAATTATTTTTGATATAATTTTATTTAAATAATCTAAAAATAAAAAAATATTTTTAAAACATGATATCAAACAATCATTTAATTATAATACCAATCCCGGTGATGAACCGGTGCAAGTTCCAATCACATATCTGGCTAAACTGGATCGATAATTTTTAAAAAAAAATCCAAACAATGATTTTAAAAGAAAATTAATGGGATTTTACCAAAGTTTTGACTAGGTTATTTTATTTAGACTATCAAATCAAATCAACTTTAAATTAAAAACTCTGTGTATTGGGTTAAAAATGGTTGGTTAGGTCTTACAATGTTCTTTACTCGTAAATATATTAAAATAATAATTTTTTATTTTAAAAAATAATATTTCATCAAAATAAAGAAGAAATAAAAAAATTAGTTATAATCTCAACCCTGAAAAGAGAGATATAATGATGTTTCTCCAACAAAAAATTTATAGGTGGTCTCCAAAGAGGCGTCTTCCACAGCGACATCATACTTTAAATTGTTGTGAAAATATGTTTAACAAACAAGAAAACAATCTTTATAGTGCGGGATAATCTACCTCGTCAGGTTTAGAAACTTGAATGGAGTCCTCAACTTGAAATAACTCTCGAAGTTGCACAATTATGCACGTAACCGTTGAAAGCTTTCCAAAACCTAAGGGCTCCAACTTTAATGGTAATTAAGGATGATAACAGCTTGTATGAGTTTAAAAATAACTGTTAATTAAACTAATGACGACGAATGTTAAAAATAATTATTAAATATTAAAAAAAATATTATTTTAATATATTTTTAAATAAAAAAATATTTTTAAAAACAATTTCAATAACTGAATCGGTATCATCCAATCGAATCGAATATGAGATGATAAAAGAAATTTCTTTATTACAATTTCCCTGCCACGTCATTGAATTGCCACGTACCAAGAACCCATCCTCTTCCGAGATGAAAGGTCAGGAAGGGGCATTCCACTCGTACTCCTTCTTTTAGCTTTCTTTGATGTGGGTCATATATTATTATTTTAAAAACAAATTATACTTCCTGTAAAAAATTAAAATCGTTTATATATATCCGATCAAGTGAATTGATAACTATATGTATTAATAATTTTTTTAAATATATAAATAATAATTAAAAATAAATTTAAAAAAGTCAAGACACATGTATAGATCAAAATATTTCATTTTTCAAGATAAAATGAGTTGAGTTTCTAGTTTTCTAATTAAAATAATCTTTTATTCAATCAAACAATAACATATATACACCCATGTTAAATTGATTGGGTAAAATAAAAGGGAAAAAAATAATACCATGCATGACTAAACATAATAGAGATATTATGTATTTTTTTATTTGAAAATACATAAAATCTACCCACACAAAAGAATGAAAAAGAATTATAGATGAATAAAAAAAACCTCTTCAAAAGTTAAATATATATAAAAAATAAAAATAAAATTTTAATTTAATATAAGTGATATTAATTTAAATTTAAATAATTTAAAAAAAAACATATAAAAATATATTAATCTAAAAAATATAGAAAAAAAGTAAAATGCTAGACATTGTTGGACATGACAAACTAGGTTAGCCTACTTGGCTTATTTTGTTAAAATCCATGGCGCTTGAGCTTTTTTTTTATTGCACTAGGGAGTGGATGGCATTTTTTTCATTCTATTTTTTTTATAAAAAAATTAGAGGACATGTCTTACACAAATGAAACATGGTCTGATTTTTGCCTCTCTTTTTTTTGCTGATAAAAGTATGTCTGTTTTGTATTTCAAAAACGTTAATGACAAAATTTGAATTTTACTTTATTTTTTTATTTGTTTTAAATTATTATTATTTAATATTTTTAGATCATTTTATATATTATTATCAAAAATATTTTTAAAAAAATAAAAATTTATATTATTTTGATATATTTTCAAGTGAGAAATATTTTGAAAAACAATTGTTTCCACGTATTCTCAAACACTTTCTAATATCACTGCATTGTTTTGCCTAATTTTATTTTTTCTTCTTTTGAGTTTGTCTAGTTTTTCTTTAAGAATCATAATTTGATACTCTGCTTAGGTTAAGTTTTTTTAATTTATTTAAGAATTGTAAAAATAATAATAAAATTTTATAATATCAAAACGAATTATGTACTTGTGTTTTTTTATTTGCGTGACAGTCAAAGAAAAAGACACCATCCGATTCCATGCACACAGACAATGCTAGTCTGCGCCTGGTATTGTAAATAAAATAAAATACTAACAGCGAATCAAAAGACGCAAAAATGAATAATTGACGACTCTGACGAGAGATATTTTTACAATAAGTAGAGCCAGACGTGCAATTATAAATTAAATAATACCAACAAAGAAGGAAGCCTCCTCTCCTCTCCTCCTCCTCTCTCAGGTAAGAACTCAGAACACGATACCATACCTAAAACCTTATTACGAGCTTGCATAATTCATCGAACATCTATGAATTAGCTCTCTGTCTCTGCTCCTTTCTATTTCATTTTTCCAGCCATTAGAATCTCATCTCATCTCATCGACTTCAGTTTTTGATTTGTCGATTTGGTAATCGTGTGTGGTGTTTTCTTTGTTTGTTTGTTTTTATGTAGAAATGCGGGCGTTCTTTTTGTTAGTTTCTTAGATAGATTCTGTATTCCTTTCACTCGATATGATTACTTATTTTCTGCTTCTTTTTTTGCTCTTTATGAGGCAACGTTGATGAATTTACATTTAATTTATGTTTGGATTTTGAATCTGCTAAGAGAAAATTCAACTTTACTTGCTCTTATGTTTTCAATGCACATCTGCTTCTTAGCATGATGGATGTTGATAAATTCGAAATTGCCTGGTGATTTCATCTACTTCTGTGATAGTAAAGTTGTGTGAGCGTATTTTGCTGTCTTAATACTGCTTGCTTTCTAAGTTATTTTTCTGATTGTATATTATCATTTTGTCAGTTGACTCTATTGTAGTCCATTTTTGAAATGATTACCGATTTAGCTGATGTTGCTCGGTAAACTAGCTTGTGTTATCCTTCCCCTGAAACCGAAACCTTTTCATTATTAAACTGTATCTTTGACCGTATCATTGTTTTTCTCCATTAATGGTATTATTTTCTCTTGTTTTTAAAAGCTAATGAATATTTTTACCAGGTTCGGTTGCAGATTATGGATAGCGGTCCAGGTCCAAGTTTGTATCCATTGCACCGCTGCAAAACTATTCATCTGGTTGGTATTGAATTTTTTGTTTCATAAATGATGTTACTGTGTCAAGTATGGATATGAATCTGCTACATATATGAATGAATGAAGGATGTCCAAGATTGCCTTCTATCTTGGCTTTTGCGCTGAAATCAAGGCATTGTGGTCTTACAAAACCATGCATCCAGGTGAGACATGCTCAAGGAGTGCATAATGTTGAGGGAGAGAAGAACTACAAAGCATACATGAATCCTGAATATTTGGATGCCCCCCTCACTCAACTAGGCTGGCAACAGGTAACAAACCAAACAATCACATTTTTCAATGTGAAAGGAAAATCATTCAATTCATGTTTTTAAGCTAGCGCTGAACATAATTCTGTACTGTTAAGATATCTCATAAAAGAAGTTACTGCTTTTTTTATAGGTTGATAATTTGCGCAAGCATGTCCATGCATCTGGGCTCTCCAAGAGGGTTGGATTAGTTGTTACATCCCCATTGCTCAGGTACCAATTTTATGGATATATATTCCGCCATTTTAGTACAAATGGATAGCATTTATTTTGTTGATAAATTTAATTCATTTCTTGTTAAAATTGATCTTATATCAAGTTCTAGATTCATCAAGTTTCTAACTAGTAGCGAGAGACAAAATTCTCATTTAAGCATGCAACTAACTCTTCTGAAGGGAGAAAATATATTCTCAATTCACTGTATTTTTGCTTTAGATCATTGGATGCTTTCTTATTCCCTTATTCTTCTTTTTGAAATGTCCCGTTACTAAGTTTTGATCACTGTGACTTGCAGGACATTGCAAACAGCTGTTGGAGTTTTTGGTGGGGAGGGCTACAAAGATCAGATGACTGCACTGCCACTTATGGTGGCAAATGTTGGAAGCAGTGGTCGAGCAGCAATTTCAAGTCACAATTCCCCGCCATTCATTGCAGTAGAAGATTGTCGAGAACATTTTGTACGTCCAGTATACTATTTGCTTTTCTTACAATAACATATACTTCTAACTGGAAAAATTCCACATTTCTAAGTTCTGCTGGGAACCTGAAGAGAATAATTACTGCTTTCTTAGAGAAAAACTGGACATTGACCTTCATTTTTAACTTCGTTCACTTTCATGCATTACAAGAACTCATTCTTACTTCTTAATGATTTTGTATTTCTCACGCAGAGGGGAACTAAAGCATAACAGTCTTACACAGTTCTCTTACGTGTCCTATTGATTGCAGGGTGTACATCCTTGTGACAAGAGACACGATGTCAGTGAATATCAATTTCTCTTTCCTGCTGTTGACTTTTCTCTGGCAAGTGCTTGGATATCTAAGATAAAAGTGATACAATTAAAAGTCCCTGTTATCGTCAGTTGTTATATTGGTTAGGCCTAATTTCCTGTTATTTTCATTAATGTCAAACTAAATAACCATCCAATGTTCTGTTTCAGATAGAAACAGATGAGGATGTACTTTGGAAGGCCGATGTGAGAGAGACAACTGAAGAACTTGCTGCAAGGGGACTGAAGTTTTATAACTGGTGAATCCTTTCTCTCCATTGACAGGGCACTGTTTTCTGTATATTCTGTTAGAATCGCGTAAACACGCAAGAGGTGTGATTTATCTATTATGCTTCACCATCTCAGTGACTAGAATTTGGGGTTGCTTTTCATCAGACATTCCCTGTTTTTCTTGAAAGTATTTGTTATCACTATCAGTTCAATTTGCGCTGTCATGTGCGATTTTTAGCTCCTAAATTTAGATATCATAGCTTTGGTCTTGCTGCATAATCTCTACAAAAATATTTAATCAAGAAACTCATGTGTTGCTATGTCTTGAATTTGCTGTAAAGTTTTCTTACATGTTGCACCTTAGGCCTCAACCATTCACTTGGCAGGTTGTGGACTAGGAAAGAGAAGGAGATAGCAATTGTTACCCATAGCGGGTTTTTGGTTCATACATTACGTGCATTTGGAAATGACTGCCATCCATCAGTGAAGAAAGAAATGTGCACACGGTAAGCTGCCTGCTATTTTAGCTTTTGTATAATAGATGGGATCCTTTAATTGCAAAATTCTTAGCCCGCTATGTGCACATGCCCCATTGGGGAAGTTGCAGTCATCTTTAACATTTTCCCATGATGTGGTTGCCCAAAATTTGAAGCTGCAACCACGTGGTCGCATGCCAAGGCTTCTACCATAGCACCAAGCAATGGCTGCTCTCCTGAACTTCTGGAGCCTTCTGCTATTTTTCTTGCGTTATTAACAACAATTTATTCTCCAATTTTTTCCCTGCGCTCCTCTCAGTACCTTTACTTTCTGCCTGAATTTGAACCGAAAGGAAATCATTGGCCAATGAAATTTGACCCAAACCCTTACCTGCCCTATTGTTCCCTTGCTGCCTTATTCTGATGTTTTCCCCAAGGCATCTCATGTTCTTGTCATGCATGCTATTTTACTAGTATTACTAATATGATATGCACTGCATTTTAGGGCACACTTTCTTGCAGTATCTAATTGGATTGCACTTCGTGTCAAATTAACTCTTTTAATGCATAATACTTTCCTAAAATATTAAATTACTTGTTTTTCTTGCAGCTTTGCTAACTGTGAGCTTCGATCTATGGTCATTGTTGACAGAAGGTGAGCTGGTAATCTATAATGAAGTATAATGACCGTGCTATCTAGACAGCTACTTACATGAGTTTGTATTCTTTCTCCAGTATGATTGGACCAGATGTTTCAACAACTAACTATCCTGGAAAGGTTCCTCCCGGGCCGGATCTCTCTAGCGATGACGCCGATGAAGAAGTATCCAATTCAATCTAGGGGATGAACAGGTTGAGATTGATTAGAGCATTGAAAATGAAATGTTTGGCGTTCTTGGAGTACTGTGGCCTCTCTTCTCCAGTGTTCACACCTTGTACTGGTAACTGGGATGCATTCGCAGCCAGAATGAATTTAGTGGTTCATTGAAAAATGAATTGACAAGCACAGTAACCACATCTTGAGTTGCTATATTAAAGGACCAAATCATCTCCTAACAAAAACCTAATTGAAAACTTGGAATAAGTATGCATTCGAGTGTTTGCTGGGAGCTATATGACATCTTGAAAGTGGATTTTGAATTTGAAAATGAACCACTAGCTTGCTCTCGTTTTTTTTTAAAAGAAAATTTTACTTTAATCTATCTTGTGTGTATTTTGTTAATTATTCAAGCGCATGCTTAATGATAATAAATTTATTTTAATATTTGTCAATTTATTTTGTTAATTTGAATTTATTTACAAAATATTTGTCAATTAATGAGATTTTAATCAAATCTCATGTTTGATTTTTTTTAATTTGATAAGAACAGAATTTCAAAAATACATTAATATCTAAAAATAATGTAAAAGTAAATTATGGGTTATCTTGTTAAAACGCTATCCCAACCTGATTATTTAAACTATAAGATAAGATCTTAAAATATTATTTTTTAAATTCAAGTGTTATATTATCTCATGTTTAATTTCTATCATATCAAATAAGAATGCAAGATTCAAATTCGTGATTGTTTAAGGCTCTAGTGTTGTGATAAAGAATTTATCTTATTCAAAAACTTAAGCTATAAGGTAATATTCAAAATAATTTGTGTTATTATTTATCTCATTTCCCTTGTTTTATAATTTTAAAAAGAAAAATTTTAATGCAAAAACTAACTTTTCTAAAATAACTATCTACCTGATTTTTTAGAAACGTTTGAAGAATTAAGATGAAAGTAATTAAGTTAATATAAAAAATAAAATGATTTGAATTTTATTTCTGTCCAAATATATATACGTCCAATTTTTTTTTCAAATTAAATATTATAATTACAATAAAGAAATGATTGGTGAGAGGTGTATCATGGATTAGGAATCAAGAGCATCTACTCTCTTGTTTCACCCACATACGATTGCCCATGAGATCTTAATTCGGTCCATGATGAGAGAGAAACCTCAGCCATTCAATCTCCGAAGAATAAAAACGTTTTTTTCTTTTTATCTGTACCGAGAAAACATCCGGCTGGCAATGGGCGAGCCAGTCGTTACCATCAAAAATCGCAATATTGCAGTCTGAATATAGCTTTTTTATGATAGGATTACGAACAGAAATGCAGTACATCCACGTGCGATTGTGTTTCATATGTGCGGATCACGTCACATCACGTTGATGATGGTAACACTAACAAGCATGTTTAATTTTACCTTTCATTTTTTTTATTCAATTAAAATTAATATTTTTTAGATTATTTTAATATTTTAATATTAAAAATATTTATTTTAAAAAAAATATTTTAATATATTTCCAAGCAAGACTGAAGTGGGAGTAAATAAATCAACGGGGAACATGGATTCAAGTTTGACTTCATGTTTTCCTCGAGATATTATCGCCGGGAATAAGATTATATACTTTAACTACGATCAAGTTGGCACTTATTCCCCCAAGAAACACAGAATTTCCAAAGGAACCATCTCTTTGATTATTCGATATTTATCGGCAAGTCGGCTTGCTGGTGGATCATGTTCGCCTATTAATTCTTTCCCGTATAATAAATCTTGCCCTTTTGCCGATTCTCGGTGAGTTTGTCTGCTTCCTTAATTTCTCATAACATTGCTTTAAAATAAAATAAAATAAAATAAAATAAATGATTCTAAGGGTTAATATCAAAAATAAAAAATAAAATTTTTAAATATAAATCTTTTTTAAAAAATATCCTGCATTACAGCAGCAAAAACACACTCGGAAAGTTATCAGATACAAAAATCGATGCACAAAGCATACGCGAGGCCAATTAATATCATTGACAGTGGGAACTAGCTGGCCTTATATTGGCCCTACATTTGATCAACAAAAGTATAAAAAAAAAAACTGGTATTTACCTGAATTTGTATCCGGTGGAAGACTCCTAGATGAATTTAGTGACTGTTTGGAATGTTTTAGCTGTTATTTTTTAAAATATTTTTTATTTAAAACTATATTTTTTAATTTTTTAAAATTATTTTTGATATAGTATATTAAATGATATAATAACATCATTTTTTTAATTTAAAATTTAAAAAAAATCATTTTTTAATAAAATTACTTTCAAAACAAACACCTTTATTCGAACATATCCATAACCAACTAGTCGACACCATCTCCATTTTTCCACGTCGTGGAAGCCTCAATTCAAAAAACAAAAAAAAGATTTATGGATATATTAGTCGCATCAGAGTAAGTGCACCGGGAACTGCCCTGCCCAGCATGGCACGCAGGTTTCCTTCCAAAACATGACACGCTGGTTTTTTCCTTGGAGACAAAGGGGTGGGTGGCAGCCGGCCGGCAGGGCGCCGAGGGCAGGGGCGGGAGGGCCTTGTGCATTTTAACAGGAAATTACTTAATTGACCATTAATCGAAAGAACTAGGCAATCTGTTGGAGATATTAATTAGCCGTAATATCCTCTCATCCGCATTAAATACCAGGAATGCAGCTACATTGCATGCTCGATCTCCGTGAACTGATGCATAGTTTCGGCTTTAGTTTTTTTTTAGCCCAATGATTGGAATGTATAATGGGGCTACCCTTCTTTAATCTCCGAGTGAATTCTCAACCTCGCATGTTCCGCCGGGGAAACCCTAGCAGGTCAAACAATTCTTTTATTTGCTAACCCTTCATTGCTGGAAGGAGAATCATAGTCAAATATTTCTTCAAGTGATGGTTTTTAAAAAGTGTACGTGGCACATACTACGAGGAGTGGATCTAGTCGTCTCCATGCTAGCTCCGGTTAATTAACAGCACCGGTGTCCCGCCAGCTCTCACCTGTATTTTACTTTTTCTCCACAGCCGCTGTATATTATATGCATTATCCACTTCATCGAACCTCTCGGGATGGAAACTTGATTTATAAGTGTGATGGCTAAGCTGCCACACCTTGCCGGGATTAGGATGCTGCTCGTGTTGCACTCTCACCATTGTTGCTTGGGGGTTCGTGTTTTTTTTATTAAAATAAAAATTATTTTAATATGATAATATTAAAAATAATTTTTAAAAAATAAAATAATATTATTTTGATATATTTCTAAACGAAAATATTTTTAAAAACAATCAAAATTATACTTCCAAAACATATCCTTATATCTCCCTCTCTCCGTTTTTTATACTTTTAGTGCGGAGTTTGAGTTTGATCGAGGCTATTTTTGAAATTATTTTTTTGTTTATAAATATATCAAAATAATTTTAAAACATTAAAGAAAATTAATTTTAAAAAAATATTTTTTTCAAAAACATTTTTATAACATAATGTCAAACATCTCCTTAAAATAATCAATATCCAACTAGAGGATATCCCACCAATTTTGATTTGAAACCTAGATTTAGTCTATGTTTGATAATGTGTTTTAATTTTATTTTAAATTAATTTTTTATTTTAAATTAATTTTTTATGTGTTTTTAGATTATTTTTATGTGCGTATATCAAAACACTATTCTTGTTAAAAAAAATAAAATTATAATTATAACCAATTCCTATCTATTAACGAAAGAAAGATAGGATTTTAGCTTTCTTTAATTTTTTAAAACTTGACCTAATTACTGTTTAAAAGCAGCCATCACATATCGGCCGAAAAGCTGTGTTTTAAAACTATAAATTGTTCGCGGTGGATGGAAAAGATATTCCTCGACGAAAATCTCAATTGTTCCGAGAATACGAGGAAAGATGCGTTACGGGAAAATCATAAAAAAGTCATCCACCAAAAATAAAATTAAAAAATCTGTTACTGCTTTTGCTTTTTCAGTGTAATGTACGCGGGGTCACTAATCACGCGAAAATCACGCTGCTTTCTTTACCACAAACAATCTCGGAAACAGGAGTTTTGGCTTCTACTCCCCGTTATCCCATCATTGCCCATCACTACGACTTCACATAAAAGGACTCATTCGTCCTTTTATAATTGGGTGTGTATATATATATATATATTCTTTTTTTTAACGGTAAAAGTATATTTAGATTAACTTTGTTATAAAAATATTTAAAACATCTAGGAAATTCTCCACTTTTTGCTAACCGTACTAAATTACTTGTATTGTTTTTTTTACTGCTATTTTTGATATGTTAATATTAAAAAAAAAATAAAAAATTAAAAATATTTAAAAAATAACCTAAATTAGACTCCAAGATATCAGTTTATTTAGTAGCACAATGCATGCAGGCATGGTATTTTTAAAAATATTTGTAATTATAATAATATATTTTTATACGTATATATCAAAATTATTGAAAAAACATTTAGAAAATCAATTATATATTGTTTTGTTAATAAAAAAAACTTTAAGAAATAAATTTAACCCGCCCAAACAAAACTACGGCGCCCGACCCCCCTCCAGTCAACACATCACTCTCTTATCTTCTTCTCCTTCACGTTCTCAATCAATGCTCTTAGGGACCCACCGCTTTACATGAAAAGTCCATCCAGCCCTTATACTCAGCTCTACCTCCAGGACTTCGTATCACCTAAATTCCCTACCTCCCCATTTCCTACAGCACCACCTGTCGCTAGCAAACCGTAACAACAAAAGGTAGCACGAGAAATCCATCAAACCACAATCCACTCTATCATTATTTCTCTATAAAAGATTTGTTTAGTCTGCACCTCTGTTTCTCTCCCCTCTTTCTCTTCCTCTAGTCTCATGGCTTGCTAATAATTCCACAGTCTCATGGCTTTCCACAGTCTCATGGCTTGCTAATAATTCCACAAGTACAAAAACCATAACTCTATAGTTTCTACCCAGACTCTCTTATCAAATTTTCTTCATGGAAAACACCTATTTTAATTCATACCCAGATTCAGGCGACTCGTCGCCGAGATCTCGTGAAATCGACTTTGACAACCCGACGCCATGGGAAGATCAATCACAGCAACCTCAAAGCTACAAAGCAAAGTTCATGTGTAGTTATGGAGGCAAGATCCACCCACGGCCGCACGACAACCAGCTTACTTACATGGGCGGGGAGACCAAAATCCTCGCTGCTGAACGAAACATTAAATTCCCTGCCATGATAAGCAAACTCTCTGCGCTTTGTGGTGACACAGACGTAGCCTTCAAGTACCAGCTCCCAGGTGAAGATCTTGACGCTTTAATATCTGTTACAAATGATGACGATCTTGAACACATGATGCATGAGTACGATCGTCTCTATCGTGCCTCTGCTAAGCCTGCTCGCATGAGGCTGTTTCTTTTCCCGGTTAACCCGTCACCTGCAAGTTTCGGCTCCGATGGTGGCAAATCGGATCGGGAGCGCTTTGTTGAGGCTTTGAATTCGGTTCCGAGTCAGGTTTCCGAAGCACCCAAAACGGCAGCGAGCAACGTTGATTTCTTATTTGGGTTAGATAAAGGAGCCCCGCCGCCGCCGCCGGCTGTGAAAGTGCCGGATTTGCCTGAAATCCATGTTGGGTCGGGCCATGATGATCGGGTTATTGGGCCGGATCCTCTGAATTTGCAGGCCCAGCTGCAGAGAATGCAAATAAGAGAACCTGAGCAGCAAGTTGGGTATAATAGAAAAAACAGCGATGAAAATCTGGCTGGTGGCTATGCTGCTGCTGGCGGTGATTATTACATGCAAAAATTGCCTGATAAAGCACCTCCTGCGAATTTGCCTGTGACAATGCCACAACAGGTGTCCGCTCAACCAGGTTACTGGCCCGAGAAACAGGCCGCCGGAGGCGGGTTCCCGGCTGGGATGACGGTGACCACCTCACCAAGTCAAATGGAGCAACCCGTTTATGTGATTCAGGGTCCAAGTCCAGGGACTGTTTATCATCATGCACCTCCCGTAATGCGACAGGTTACCGGACAAACCGGTCAGGGTTATTACATGCAGAGAATGGGTGGTCCAGGTCATGGACCGGATGTTTACCGAGAGCAGGCGGTATATAATATGGTTCCGCAACATCAACAGCCCCCACCACAAATGGGCCAAATGGGAGTTATGAGGCCTAGTGGGCCTGGGGTAGCCATGACGGATGCCGGATACGCACAGATGGCTTATGATAGTACGGTTGGTAGACAGGTTTACTATGCTGCGGCGGGTGGTGTAGTTCACCAGCAACAACAGCAGCAACCACCACTACAGTATCAAGGGGTTGGTGGCGGTGTAGCAGTAAGTGGTGAAATGCGACATGGTGGTGGTGGGCCATTGGGTCCAGAAGCTAAGGTTGCTACAGGAAAGGTTCCACAGGCTTCTGTGTGATCATGGGTAAATTAAAAATGTTAAATTATGATTATATATAATATTTATATTATAAATATTATAGATATGTCCTTCTGATTACAGTAAATGTTGGTTTTTTTTATGTCAGGATAAATGTTGGGGTTTTGTACACTGGTGATGGAAATGAAATGAGTTTTTATCGCTATATCATTAGTAGTTTGTGTGGCCTTTGTTAACTGTGCTTTTCTTTCCTGATTAGTTGCCCTGAATGCTATTATCTTGTGATTAGTGAACATCTCTTAATAGCTTACACTCCATGCATGGAGGGTTAGGATTTGGTTAGATTTCTATCCCTCGACCTTAATTTAAGGACCAGAATAAAAAAAACACCACTTTAGGGCGATTTTTTTTTTTATCTTCTTATGAAGGAGAACGCTTGTTTGATTACCAGTTTGTTTCTACAAATCTAGTTTTCTCGGTACAGGTCTAGTTTAGGTTTAAGCAAGTTTGGTGTCACTTTCACTTGTTAGAAGCTCTGCCAACTTTTTCAACGAGATGCCAGTGGTCCTTGCGGACTTTTCCTCCTTCTGTCCTTCTCCAATCTGAACTTGGCTATAAAAGACTTTCCTTCTAGTTTTTGACAATTTTTCGTAGTTGTGATTCATCTGTGACTATTAAAAGTTGGGAATGTTTAGCGTTGTAAATGTGCTGACAAGAAGGGAAGTGATTGTGGGTTTCAATAGCTTTCTTGATCGCTCTAATATCATTTTGTTACCGGCCCCAGATAATTTTTTTAAACTAAATTTGCTAATTGCCTCCTTTTCCTAAAGATTTTCTTGGCTGCTGAAAGTCATTAACCCCCTTTTCTCTACAACCAATCTGATCCTCTTGTCTTCATTTTATGATGGAGCCTTGAATTCGGCCTAGAAAATTTCTTTTACGCAGGTGGTAAATTTGGGGTGGGTAGTGGGTGATATCATAATATTGACATTTGCTTTGCGGTCGAGAGCAGTTGTGGGCATTGGCAGGCCAATAATGTCAAAAGTTACAAGTCTTATAATTGAGCGGCCTCAATAATGCAAAGAAATTTAAGCCATCCTCGAAAGTAACTTGTGCAAGTTTTCTCTATAGGAAATTGACACCTAGCCGTCTATTGTCAATGCTGTCGCTATTATTATTGGATTTTCGACTGCAAATGAATTTCACACACAGCACCACAAGAACAGAAAGAAAAATGTATCGAGTTGGTGTTTTTTTGATCGATTAGCTGCCAGCCCGGTATAATTTATATTGCGGTCCATTTTCTAGGAGCTTTACATTGGATTTATCTTGACATTATTATTTAAATATCCTTTGATTATGATAAACCTTTTCATCATTCATATGGATGATAAAGCGTGTGGATATTTAATTCCAAGCCTGTCTTCGTTCTATTATTCCAATGTAACAATGGGAAGCTAGTGCATCAAGAGGGGATAACAGGGGGGCTAAAACTTTGGATTGATAATTGCTGATTAATATAGAAAATGAGATCCTAGGATCTTTCATTATCAATAGAGGATACAAAATTCGCATGGATCCAATTTCTGCCCGAGCTCGAAAAGTCTTCAGCTGTTTGCAAACCAAGATATCTGTCCCCTTTTATTTCCCAAGGTTTCTAATCTCTTAACCTCCAGGTTTTACCCCCCTCGAAAAATTAAAAAATAAAACCAGAAGTTTGATAGATTATCTAGTCCTGATATGACATGTCATCTTCCTCCTCGAGCACCATTGGTGTAAGTTTGTTGACAGATGCAGGGGATAGCCAGATGTTTTGTTCTCATCCAAAGAAATTCAAATTTAAAATACAAAAATAATAGTAGTAAGAGAAAACGACGCATGATATTTATTCATTGGAGTTGGGAAAATCCACAGACAAGGGTGCAGTTTTTTCCGAGTGATAATCAAAACCCCACTGAACGATGAGCCCCCCACCCCAATCATCACGCCATCCTTCCTTGTTGTTTCTCTGAATTGGAGTGTAAGAGAAGGCAGAGTCTTTATCTAATACTGATATTTTATATTACTTTGTTGAGTATATTTTCCTACAAACTCCATCACCAGCTTCCACTCTAATGGTGGCCTGGTCACTATCCGGCGACCTTTTCTTAAGATGGCGTGGCGCCAGTTTATGTGGGGATTGTTTTTGCTCGACGTTGACTCCAGAAAATGAAAAGCTAGCAGGAAAAACTACAGGGTCATCCCGGCCCATATGCACAGGGACGTACAGTTCATCTGCGTGGGATTTTCTGTCTGCTTGCTGGCTCATGTTGAGCAGAAACCATATACAAATTTTATCATGAAATTTCTTCGGTTTTGATGTTTAACCATCAAAACTCGAGATTATAAAAAGTGAGAAACAAAATATTTATAAATAAGTCCAATTTAAATAATTCTCTAAAATTAATAAACTATAACTCACATCTTTATATCTCTCTCCCGGAAAACTTCAGAGTTTCAAACTTTGTTTTAGTGTGTGTGACAAAGGTTGTTTGAAGGCCAACAAGAAATCTAAATATTGTTTTTTGCAATTCAAGAAAGAGATTCGTGTAAGTAAATTTGGCAAGCATGGTTCGATTAAGGTTTCTTCTCTAGCAATAATGATTAGAGATGTTATATAGAATCACTGGTTAATCATCACGCAAAAGGCTAGTATGATTCGGGGCCATAAATAAGGGATGTTATAGCGACAACATTTGTAATTGAGGATGTCCACTCCACCTTCTTTTTTTTTATTAAAAAAATCTATTTACTAAAAGCTAACATGTCACGGGCTGCGTTTTGCACCCATCCTTGCTCAATCTAATCCGGCCCGTTTGATTCTATGGCTCGGCCACTTGAATTTTTTTAAAATAATATTAAAAATAAGAAATACTATTTAAATTTAAAAATAAAAATTGGCAATTGAACCAAATAGAGTTGTATAATAGAGCCGAAAGGCATGCTGAAAACTTCCAGCAGAGCATTCATTTCACACCGGATTGATCAAATTTGAAAGAGGAAGCAGAAGAGGAAATTACTGGTGAACATGAGGTGTGTAAAAGAAAGTGAGAGGAAAAACGAATAAAGTGATCATGTGGAATTGCTTGTGAAGTGATGAGAGCATAAACTAAGAGAATCATCTCTTTATAAAATAGCAGTCGATCTAGAGGAAGAAATTTTATATGGACACAAAGCACCGTGCATGGTGAATTAATAATACTCCAGCCAGCACTACCATGAACATAAACATGGGTATCTTTTCTTAATCTGGGAATGAATTGAATTCAATTGCCTGTACTGAAAGGAGGAGGAAAAAGGGAATTTCTTTTGATTATTTTGGTCCCTGTTCTTGCCAGGTTAAATTCAGAAACCTTGCCAGTTAATTAAAATGCAGTGGCTCTAAAGAATCAAACTTTTTGTCGAAGAGGTTAAAATATTTAGGCCTCCAGCAAAGCTAAAAGCCATCCAGTAGTTGTTCCAGTGATTTTTAATTTGGTTCCAAGAGGTTTGCTTTTTCTGTAATCTCAAATTCGAAACAATGTAGTTGCTAATATGATGATCACTAGAGGATTAAATTATTGTTAATTTCAGGACTCTTGGATTCATCGAGATACACGCAAGCTTCCAGAATACCCACGTTAATCACAAAAAATATATATATAACTAGACAAGTCTTGCTGTCTGCACGGAACCAATGCTTTAGAGACTCGATATTCTTGATGAAGCCCATTAATAAGATCTTGCAAGCCGAAAGGTAATGTGAAAGCTTTTCATTTATGCAAGGAATATTTAGTACCTATTATTTAGCAGAGTGGATACAGACCGGAACAGAATCTTAACAACAAGTGTTTAGACCTGTTTAAGGAGATTTGTAGAGTAGAACTATTGCCTTCCAGTTCTACATGCCCAATTGTACTGCAATTCTATCCTACCCCGGCCAGAATCCATCGATTAACAAAGTTGAACTAACTAAATGCCTAGCTAGTTATCCGTTAAAAAATACATTCACCTGGTTCATTAACGTCGTTAATCATCACAAAAAGAGAATAACTGTTTGTAAAAGAACATATTCCAGGTCATCCAAACGCATAGTTTATACTCTGGAAGTACAAGACTTGAGACACTTGTTTTGGGAGCTCTGTGTTCCTTTCCACACAATATATTCCTTTCTACTTTTTTGGATGTATTAATAAACCGAACGTCTAAGCCCACAAATCCCATCTTCCATCAACTCTTTCTGGTGTTGTGTTTTGGCTTTGCCGATATGAATGACCCCAAGTATGGTTATCCTTACCCCCCTCAAGGTATCGCTTGTTTTTCTTTTCTATTCCTCTTTGAAAGAGAGTTCTCTGTCATCAATTACAGTCAGTTATATGATATTATTGTCATCATTTAAGGTATTTCCATGTTGCATCACATTCAGATATATCGTTGTCACCATTTAATCTGAGGTCATGGATTGAATACTTTTTTCCTTTTGTCATCAGCCTAGTAATGATCATCTAATCTTAGTTTCGAGGGTTAGATTATGGCTTCCTTGCTAGCAAATTAATTTTACAGATGAGCAAATTAAAGCTGCAGAACCAAATGGATCCTATTCAAGTTATGCCCACCATTTCTTTTTGCAATATTAGTTTTTTCTTGACCAGAATAGTAACGATGCAGGAGCTTATCAAGGACCGCCTCCCGTGATGGCGCCTCCTCAATATTATGCGCCACCGCCGCCACCGCAACGGAAAGTAGGCTTTCTGGAGGGATGGTATGCTTTCTACATTTATCTTCTCTATGAATATTTGCTGCCTACACGTGGACTCTGTAGTTTGTCACGCTGATGCTCTAAAGATTTTTCTTCTTATGGTGTATGCGTTGCAGTCTTGCTGAAGAATTTGAGAGTGAAAAACTTGTTCACGATTCTTATTTAATTTACAGTAATGCTGTAAGTATTTATACATCAATTACACTTTGAATTCTAATAGAACTACAATAGGAAAAATCGCTAATAGTTTCCTTGTCTGCGCAGGTCACCAACTTTTCCTAAATAGCAGAGCACCGAGCACCTAATCTTTCCTAAAGTGTATCTGCAATACACCCCCTCAAGCTGGATCCAGTAGATTGATGGAGCCAAGCTTGTTGACAATTTGATGGAACTGGGCAGTGGGTAGAATTTTTGTAAACACATCTGCTAATTGATCTGTTGTACGCACATAATGAGTAGCAATAAGTTTTGTTTGAACTTGTTGCCGTATGTAGTGACAATCCACTTCAATGTGTTTTGTTCGTTCATGAAACACGGGATTGGACGCAATGTGCATAGCTGCTTGATTATCACAATAAAGAGTCATAGGAGTGTGGCATGCACATCCTAGATCAGTGAGCAGACGCTTTAACCATATAAGTTCACAGGCTGCTAAGGCCATGGCGCGATATTCAGCCTCGGCGCTAGAACGGGCCACCACATGCTGTTTTTTACTACGCCATGAAATAAGATTACCACCGACGAACATACAATAACCTGTAGTTGACCGTCGATCAAGTGCGTTACCTGCCCAATCTGAATCAGAATATCCCATAATATTTGTATGGCCGTTATTCTTCATGATGATGCCACGACCAATGGAACCTTTTAAATATCGAAGAATGCGCTTCACCATACCTAGGTGTTGCACGGTGGGTGCATGCATGTGTTGGCTTGCAAGGCTAACAGCATACGCAATATCAGGTCTCGTGATTGTTAGATATATCAGCTTCCCAACAATTTTCTGATAATAGCTAGGAGATTCAAGAGGTTCTCCAACAGGTTCCAATTTCAGTTTGCTGTCAAGTGGCGTAGCGGCAGGTTTAGAATGTAGTAGATTAGAATCCTGCAGGAGGTCGATAATATATCTTCTCTGATTTAGATATAGTCCTTTGCTAGAGGTTGCCATTTCAATTCCAAGAAAATACTTCAACTGTCCGAGATCCTTGATTGGGAATTTTCGTTGAAGGCTCTCCTTTAGCTGTTTGATCGACCCACTGTTATGACCGGTGATGATGAGATCATCGACATATATAAGCACCATGAGACTGTCATTTTGCTTTAATTTGACATACAAGGAGGAATCGGCAGAACTCTTTTGAAAACCAAGAGCTTCAAGAGCAGCGCTTAATTTTGCATGCCACGCGCGAGGACTTTGTTTCAACCCATAAATTGATTTATGAAGTTTGCACACCAAGCTGGAATTTCCACTTTGAGGGTGGCCAGGTGGAAGTTTCATAAATACTTCTTCTTCAAGGTCTCCGTGTAGGAAAGCATTTTTAACATCCATCTGCGACAGCTTCCAGCCTTTGTTGATGGCTACCGATAATAAGACTCTAACGGTGGTCATTTTCGCAACAGGAGCAAATGTCTCTTTGTAGTCAATGCCGAATTTCTGAGTAAATCCTTGCGCAACCAGGCGAGCTTTGTGGCGATCAATAGACCCGTCAGACTTGAATTTGGTTTTGTATATCCACCGACTCCCTACTGCATGTTTCCCAAGTGGAAGGGGAGTTACGCTCCAAGTTTTGTTTTCTTCAAGGGCTGCAAGTTCTTCTGCCATTGCTTTTTGCCAAACACTTTGACTTTGAGCATCTTTAAAAAATTTTGGGTCTTGAGTACTGGATATAGCTGTCAAGAAACCTGTGTGCACTGGTGACAAATTTTGATAAGATATGGACTTATTCATGGGGTACCTGACGTTGTAGCCAACGTAATCTTTTAATTTAGCTGGCGGCACCCGTGCTCGAGATGGATTTCGGCGAAGAGGCTCAAAATTTGGAGTTGAATTTTGAGCTGAAGGAGCATGGCTGTCATCGGTAATACTTTCCATGCCACTGTCATCGGCAGCATTAGGAATAATTTCCATAGTGGCGTCAGCTTCTTCAGTTGAAGTGTTCTCAACGGGATGATCAGCATTAAGCAGCGGAAAAAAATCATGGAATACACTTTCCTGACTAGATTCTTCAAAATAGGAACTGGTTTCAATAAACCGAACATCGCGCGAAGTGTAGAGTTTCTTGGATTTTGGCTCATAGCACTTATACCCCTTCTGAGTTTGTGAATATCCCAAGAAGACGCATTTGACAGCTCTTGGATCTAATTTGTCGCGTTGATTTGCTGGTAAGTGTACATAACAAATACACCCAAATACTTTAAGGTATGAGACATCTTGTATTTTTTCCTGCAAAACTTCAAGAGGAGATTTGAATTCCAGCACTCGGCTGGGTAAATGATTTACAAGATGAGTTGCAGTAAGAACACCAAACGACCAGAAATATTTAGGAACATGCATTTGCAACATGATTGCTCTTGTTTTCTCCAACAAATCGCGATTTTTTCTTTCCGCAATTCCATTTTGTTGTGGTGTGTGCACACAACTGGTTTGGTGTATGATTCCATTAGAACTTAGGTAATGCGTCATGTTATGGGACATGTATTCGGTGCCATTATCTGATCGAAGAGTTTTAATTTGTGCCGAGAATTGGGTAGTGATCATTTTATGAAAGTGTTTGAAATAATCAATCACTTCACATTTAGATTTTAACAAGTAAACCCAAGTGACTCTAGAAAAATCATCAATAAAAGTTACGAAATATTTAAAACCATCAATTGAGGTGGAGAAGGGTCCCCAAACGTCCGAATGGACAATTTCAAATTTCTGAGTTGTTTGAGACACTGATTTATTGAATGGTAGTCTTGATGATTTTGAAAAATGACATATTTCACAGTCAATGTTTCCTTGGTGGAATACAGGAGAAATTTGATTAAAAATCGAAATTGATGGGTGAGCTAGACGACGGTGCCACAAAATTTGTTGTGTAACAGGTGCAGTTCTTGCATGGAGACTTTTACACACTTGAGGATCGGAAGAGAAGAAATAAAGTCCATGCAAAAGAAATCCTTCACCAATCCTCTTCTTGGTTATGAGGTCCTGAAATACAACCTTGTAAGGAGACAATATAACTTCACAATTGAGAGTGGATGTTATACGTTTGACAGAGAGTAGCTGGAAGGGAAAAGAAGGTATGTATAGCACGTTAGACTCAATAATTTGAGACACTAATTTCATTTTTCCCTTACCCTCAACTGGAACTCCCTTCCCGTTGGCAACAGATACGAAGACAGGGGACGAAAAAGTTGAAAAATTAGAGAAATTTTCCAATTTATTTGACATGTGATCAGTGGCACCAGAATCAATTACCCATAAATTATGCAAATTACCTAGTTCTAATGCAGTCATAAACGCAAGTAAAATACCTTGACTGTTTTCGGCATTTGCACCAGCTAAGAAGTCTGCAAATTTGCTGATGAACTCCCCAGATTGCGTCTGCTCTGCACTTGTTCCTTGACCTTGCTTTGTTTGCAAATAATTTGCAAATTCGTTTAATAAGGTGACAGGGCTAGCAGTGAAGGAGTCACTGGAATGAGTAGCCAAGTTTGCTCTATGAGTAGTGCTTAATTTCCCTTTATGCTCCTTCATAAATTTCGGCTTCAGTTCTGGGTGTAGATTCCAGCATCTGTCAACTGTGTGCCCAGAATTTTTGCAATGTTGACACTTGAATTCGTGCCTTTTTCCTTTGTAACTTTTATTCTCAGAGAAGGGACGAGAAATATATGCATGTGCATCAGAATTAAAGGAATTTGTGGTGCGAGACATGACCTTTCGACGAACTTCTTCTCTTTGAATCGTGGCACACACAGTTTGGAAGGATGGCAGTTCTGGGTTCATTAGAATGTGACTTCTAAGATCTTCATATTCTGGGTTGAGGCTTGCCAGCAATTGAAAAATCCTGTCTTCTTCAATTCGTTTTCTCAAGGTGACAGCATCTATGGTGTGTGGTCGATAAAGCTCTAATTCACTCCATAGACGTTTCAGGTTTCCCAACATGTTTACAAACGATTTCCCATCTTGAGAAATTTTGGAGATTTCTTGATGAATTTGGAAGATGCGTGCAGCATTGTTTTGATTTCCATACATATCACCAATTGCTTTCCACAGCTCAAAGGAGGAATCAGAGTAGCTGAAAATTTCAGCAAGATTGCGCTCCATTGAGTTTAAAATCCATGACATGACCAGTTGGTCTTTGGATAGCCACGCTTCATACTCCTGGGAATCTGCTTCTGGAGGCTTGGTTGTTCCAGTAATAAATCCTAGTTTTGATCTTCCCCCTAGAGCAATTTTAATGGCTCTTGACCAGGGAAGGTAGTTGAATTCGTTCAACAACATTGAAGACAACTTTTGGCCAGTGTTAAAATCCATATCTGAGCTGCTGGACACGAAGATAGTCTTCTCCTTGGTCCCCTCAGAGGTGTCATGAGTTGCAGGTATCAACTCAGCCATGACAGTGAAAGAAGACGAACAACAAAAAAGAACACAGGGAGCAGAATCGATTAATGCTCTGATACCATGAAGAATTTGAGAGTGAAAAACTTGTTCACGATTCTTATTTAATTTACAGTAATGCTGTAAGTATTTATACATCAATTACACTTTGAATTCTAATAGAACTACAATAGGAAAAATCGCTAATAGTTTCCTTGTCTGCGCAGGTCACCAACTTTTCCTAAATAGCAGAGCACCGAGCACCTAATCTTTCCTAAAGTGTATCTGCAATACTTGCAGCTTTATGTTGCTGCTGCCTCTTGGATGATTGTTGCTGTGACCCTTCAGTTGTATTTGTCACCTAATGGCGCCTGTGATTATACGGCACAAAGAGTCTGTGTGATTTATATTCGGACAAACGTAAGGGTCTTGGTTGATTATATAAACTATTGATTCAAGAGTGTGTGAGATTTTTTCGCAGCGGTCACCGTGGCTGGGATGCCCACCACGCTGTCGGGAGTGATGGGGTTGTCAGCACCTTCGCGCCAGCTCGGCAAATGAATATCATGATGAAATTATCTTGTTTTATCTTTTCGGATGAAATTTATCTTTTATTGATCATGATGGATCTTTCTAGTACATGTTTGTTCTTAAGATTTAGAGCTCTGGCACATATAAGATGTTTTTTTCGTTCACTTCTTAGAATTTAATTAATATCAGATGGTAGTCTTTTGCACATAGATTAGCAGCAGTAGTGGTAGAAATGAGATGTAACTCAAGTGATCCAATATACTTTAAAAAATAAACTGATGTAAATAAGATCTGCAGTGCGAGGAAAACCAACACTCGCTTTCTGAATCCATCCGGGTAGGGTGCCAGAGCACTATCCAATTCACTTCTCAGATTTTAGCAACTTCTTGAGGATTCCTGCAAATGACAGCAGAATTTCTGGGTGTCAAAATATTAAAAATCGCGAAATGCTTTAGGAGGATTCTGATTTGTCAAAAAAAGTCCCACTTGCCTTGCTTTCGATCCTTACATAGGGTCTCCATCTTTTTTTCTCCAAGCTTAACATCATAAGAAATTAATAAGATTATCAGCAATCTCTTTATGTATTGCCAGAACAAAGATTCTGCAGCAATGGTTTGAGCAGATTTGGCGGTGAAGTTTCCATAAGTTGTGGCCTTTCATATCAGTTTGTCCTGCAACAACATTCGATGTTTCATGAAATAAATAGTCTCAGAATATCTTTAAGAAATGTTGAGGCGTCTGAGTTTGAAAACTGTCAGATACCTTGAAAATCTATTGCCTGTCAATAAGCATGTTGAAAACTTAAGATCTTTCTGTCGAGTTCATCAACAAGAAGATGTGATATGCATCCAAGTGTGGTATTGACTCTTACCACTTGTCCCCAAAAATAGAAACATGGTTTTCTTGGCCATTTCTTGAGATTAAACACCTAAATCAAGCAGACATCATTGTTTCCAGACAACGTAAGGATGCCTTCAATGCTTGTGGCTGCGCAAGAATTTCGTTGAGCCGAAAGAATTGTGCATAGCACGTCGTTGATGTGAAACTAAACAGCTCAAACACGGCACTGAATATGTGATTGTGATTCAAAAACCTCCTTTCCTGGGAGAGAGGAAAAGAAAGAGAATTGTTAGAGAAAGTGGGCTATCTTCTGCATCATAGAGACAACTCAGTCCTGGCGTGGCGTGATGATAAAAGGTTTGAAATCTGCACGGTATATCTCGAGTTAAAATCAGGACGTGCAACTCTTGTAAGAATTTAGAATAATCGAGATTTTATTACCCACAAAATACACTTTCTAAGAAATAAGATTTCATCGAATAAAAAAAGAAGAGACAACTCAGCTACCATGAAGTTTGGAGCAACGAACTTGTGACAGTTTCGCCTATGCTTTAGACCCGTGTATGACATCTAATCATTAGGGTCATGGAAAAGGAGCCAAATGTCACGGGGCCATTTCACTGTTCAGTCACCATTGCCATTGCACAGACGACTCTTCCAATTGAAGAAACAGCGAAACAAAGCCACCACGAGAATGGACCCTTTTTCTCCGGCTTAGACAAATTCATCTAATTTTATTTGATAATTCAATTAGATATTGATAATAATTTATATTCTTGAGCAAAACATATATTTTCAGCCAAGATTTTGTTTTTTTATATCATAAACAGAGTTTTTTAAATTAAAATTTGTCATATTTTCAATAAAAATAAACATGCTTCTAATTTTTTATAGAATGATTTGAGAGGAATAAAAACAAATTGACAATAAAAATTATGAAATAGATATTTTATTCTCATTGAATATTAATTAAAAAATATACGTATGAGATTCATTATTAATTATTCTCGAGTCAATTTCTACTATCTCAGTAAAAGGTATGATTTAATTTATAAGTTATAACACAAATGAGCAATATTTGTAAATACTATTTTAAGGGAAGTATCTTGTTGTCTTTTCCTTTATTTATTATAATCATGTATATTCTACATTCTAAAGTTTTGCATTATTGTTTTTTTGACCCTTTTTTATTTTCTCGGTGAAATATATATATAATTTAATAATGGAAAAAATATTTAATGCGGGTTTTTTCATAATTTAATTCTATGATAAACCATTCACGAGTGATTGTACCACGTAAACGCTTGTGAGTGTGTGGATTATCGAGACATGATTTTCACACCAGACTAACATCGTACGGCCAGCACTTGAACTAATGATGTGTTTTTCAACTTCATCATTGAATGCCAGCTCCATGAATGATCACTGCACTGTCACCTTCCTCCTGTTCTCTTCTGATGCTGGTTACATTTTACAGCAGGGATTTTATGTTACTTGCTTTGTTTTATTATTATTCCACTTTCAAACATATTAATTTATTTTTTTATAATTGTGTTTCAAAAACATTTTTTGATTTTTTTGTGTGTTTTTATATCATTTTAATACGATAATGTCAAAAATATTTATTAAAAATGATCTGTCCATCCAAAGTTAATTAGTCAAAATTATGATTCGGATAAGGAATAGAATCAAAATCAACAATTTATTTTCTTATTTTTTTAAATACATTTTAAAATAAACACCCGTGAAATTAAGAGTTAATAAAATATCAAAGTGATTAGAAAAAAATCAAGTAAAAAAAATTATATTATCCACTTAATAATTAATTGAATATTAAAAAATGAAATAAAAAAAACAATTCAAATGATTAATAAAAAAAAGCAAAAAGTACCAGTATTCTGGGCTAGAAAAGCCCAAAGATATCAAGATTGTAGAAAAAGGCTTGGGCACATAAGCTTGTACCATCCCACACGCTCGAATCTTATTTTTCTTTTATATATATATATATTAAGGTGAAAATACCCTGTATAAATGTTTTTCATAAAAAAAAACTTATTATCACCAAAACCATCCATTTTTGTGGCCATAATGACTCGCTACTGAGATTTTCATCATTACATTCTCTGCCATGAGAATTGGATGATTGTCTCCCTCGTCCTCAAACAATGTCCAAAAAAAGTTTATTAAAATTTATAAATGATTATAAAAGTTGAAGTATCAAAATATTATTTAGTGCTAGTTTTAGAAAAATCATATATTTTCCCGCATTTTTCACAATTTCCATTTTAATCTCTTAATATATATTATCTGGTCATTAATTTGGTTCTATAATAGTGAAATAAAAAGGACAAAAAAGAATACAAATCAATTGGATTTTCCACTGTGGCATGGATGCAATGACAAAACTGGATTTTGAGACGTGTGACGGGCAGTGCTCTATCAATCCAGACCCAACCAGAAATTTATTTATATCCATAAAGTCAATAAATTATATCATTATATATATATATAAAAGAGTTTTGGTTCCAGGAGAGAAATAAACGACGGGCTTTTAGCTTTTGTGTGATTATTTGCAATTATGTTTTATAAATATTTTTGAAAAAAATGATTTTTTATTTATTTTTATCTTTCATTTTAAATTAAAAAATAGTGTTTTTATATCATTTTGATACGCTAATATCATAAATAATTTTTTTTAAAAAATATATATATAATTTTGATATTTTTTCTGATAAAAAATATTTTAAAAAATAATTTTAATCATATTCACAAACACTCGAAACTTGTATCATGCTCAAGTTATGCTAATCTCAAGCATTTTTATCTGTTTGAGAATACAATTGTTGTTATTTTTAAAAGTATTTTTCATTCAAAAATGTATATAAATAGTGTATTTTTTATTTTTTAATAATTATTTTTGACACCAGCATATTCTCTTATGGAAATAATATCATAATACCAAAACAATTAATTTAAAATAAAATAAACAATTTAAAACAGTGTCAAACACCTTCAGTCTCCACCGCAGGCGGCGGCCTAAATCAAAATTCTCTTTGATATCCTCGAAAATCCCTCGCAAATCCTCGCGTCTACTCCCTCGGCCGTTTTTATATTAGATTCTCTCCGGTCCTATAAATGGTCATCAACGATCTTGTATTATCTGACTTGCCATAAATGTTATTAGATTGTGGTTGTTGTTTGGATTTTAAATTAGACAGTTGCTTCGTGTTGTGTTTCTTCATGCATCTTAAAAGTAGGTTTGACATGAGTTGTTTTTAACAAGCTTGTATAACTTTTTTTAAACAAAATTATCTTAGTGTATCTTGAAGCAATAAATTGTTTTTTAAAAATAATTATTACATTCTATAACCAGTTTACAACTCCATTCTAGATTCCATCTTCCTCGTACGATGATCTTGCTACTTATTCACCGCTGAATTTGTTGTTGCTACCATGCCTTGCTGTAATTTTGTTGTTGCTGATTCTTACACTGTAACCATCCACTCTCTCTCTCACACTTTCACTGTTTTGTAATCTGGTTTATGTGGCGGCTCTCTTATCTTCAAATAATGATAGTATTTAAACGTTCTTGCTCCTGCTACCCGGGGTGATTTTGGTCGGTTGTTTATAATATAATGTTAAATTTAAAAATTATGAAATTAGTTGAAATATTCATAAATTTGGATATTCATATTAATAAAAAAAATATTACACGTCATTCATGTTTTATACAAAGACAAACGTGAAATGTGATGGGTTCCAATGAAATGTACAAAAAATTCCAAGTTCCCTCCAAAAACAAATGAAATGGCAAGGAAGAGGCATTTCTAAATTTTCACTCTCCCTCCAAAACACAATTGGATCTACGAGATTCTTGTCACACTACTTTATTATTTGACTATCCACTTTAAGGAAATGCTGTTCCGAAATGCCTGAGTTCATACATGAATTCTTATTTCTAACAGTTTCCTCATTGATTATTACTTGCCAAAACAAAAGGGGGGGAAATCCAACTTTTGACGAGCAAGGGTGATTGTGTAATTCAGTATATTTGTAAGAGGGGTAGGGATGGAGATGTGTAGTTTTTTAATAAGATAAAAAAAGAACATATATTTTTAACATTTAGCGCGACATAGTTTATATTTTTTTTTAAATTGCTCATTCTAAAATATTTTTGTGTTCTGAGAATATTTTTTGTTAAAAAATATATTAAATTGATATTTTTTATTTTTTAAAAAAGTTTTAAAATAAAAAAATAATATTAAAATATCAATTTTTTAATAAAAAATAAAAAAATATTTTTTTTTAAAAAATAATTTTAAAACATAGGGGTATAACTCTTCCCATCACATCTCATTTCTATACAACTATGAAAAATCTATTTTAAAATGTGATAGAGGTTACTTTTAATATTTTTTAAAATTAAAAATTTATTAAAATATAGAAAAAAATATTTTAAAGAAAAGACGGATGAATTACGATGACAATCAGGACCCTAAACAAAAACCTCACCGCAGCTGCTCCAATCATTTTCCACTCCCCTGCAAACCGAATATTACCCAATTACCCTCACAGGCACACGGTATTACCACATTCGCGTCAGCTTCTCACTGGGGCCAGACCACCCCGTCGGCTTTCCTCCACGTCATCCCAGCATCTGGCCCCCACATAGAAAACCCTAAATTCACGACAAATTCAATTCAAATTCACCCCAAATCACAATCACAATCCGACGCATCTAAACACCCCCACGTGTCCTTCATATAAAATCCTCACCATCAATGGCAGGTTAGTCGGTCAGTTTCCTAGGCAGCAAATCAAGAAATAAAACTGAAGTCAATGGCCCAGATCTTGCCCGTGACATCTTCGGGCAGATCTCATTGCCTTTAAGAAGCCACCCTCGCTTCCTATCTTCCTCGCTCTAAATCAAATCCCTCACAAACCCTAACCCATCACGTTTATTAGAATATTTTTTTTTGTTTCCAATTATATTTTTCTAGCGCGTGGAGGTCGAAATTCCGGTAACGCGTGTAACTCACGCACAACTAGATTCATGTTAATTTCTCGCCTGAGATCTACCGGAACCGAACCGGATTCATGGCGTCAGCTGTGTTAGCGAACCGGAACGAACCGAATTGGACGCAGCCACAGCCACGTGGTGGTGGAGCTAAATTCATGGGCAAAATCCCTTTCTCTAACCCTAACCCCAAGTTTTCCAAAAAACGCCAATTTCAGCAACCTCAACCGCCACAAATCCCTGACGTTGATGAATCTCCTTCAGCCGCATCAGATGACGCTTCGTCTATCAACCGCCGTCCACAGAACAACCACCACGATTTCAACACCGGAGGATACGTGTCGTTCAATGTTAGCTCGTATTCTAAGAAGGAACTAATCGAGCTAAAACGTCGATTAGCTTACGAGCTTGAAAAGATCCGAGAGTTGAAAAACAGAATCGAGTCCTCTGATCTCCAGATCGGACAACCCAGCTCCAACTTGAGCAGCAAAAAGCAAGGCTCAACAAACAAGAAAGTATCCGGAAACAAGCGGCCATTTCCTGCCCCTTCAAATTTTAACAATTTTAAGCGATCAGATCCAGAAAATGCGCAATTGATGAAGAGTTGCAGTCAAATTCTGTCGAAATTGATGAAGCAAAAATTAGGGTATATTTTCAATACTCCAGTTGATGTTGTGGGTTTGCAATTGCATGATTATAATGATATAATCAAGAACCCGATGGATTTGGGCACGGTGAAGTCAAAATTGAGCAAGAATTTATATGAATCGCCAAGGGATTTTGCTGCCGATGTTAGATTGACATTTAACAATGCCATGAAGTATAACCCTAAGGGTCATGAAGTTTATATTCTTGCCGAGCAGTTTTTTACGAGATTTGAGGATTTGTATAGGCCGATTAAGGAGAAGGTGGGTGAGGATGTTGATGAGGAGGAGAATGATCTAGTTCAGGAAGTGCAAGCGAGTTCTTGGGATCATATTAGAAGGGAGCCAGAGAGGGTTAGTAAAACTGATGGTGATTTTATTCCAGTTACAGCGAAGTCTGATTCAATTGGGCAGCAGCAACAGCAGCCAAATGGGATGAATCAAAACCCTAATTCCGTGAGGACTCCTTCACCAATGAGGGTGCCGCAAGTGAAACCCTTGAAGCAACCGAAGCCGAAAGCAAAGGATCCAAACAAGCGAGAGATGAGTCTTGAAGAGAAGCACAAGCTAGGTGTTGGTTTGCAGAGTTTGCCACAAGAGAAAATGGAGCAGGTTGTGCAGATTATCAGGAAGAGGAATGGGCATTTGAGGCAAGAGGGTGATGAGATTGAACTTGATATCGAGGCTGTAGATACAGAGACATTATGGGAGTTGGATCGGTTCGTGACTAATTACAAGAAGATGGTTAGCAAGATTAAGCGGCAAGCTTTGATGGGCATTAACAGCAATGTGGGTGCTGCTGGTTCCAGTGAAGGCAATAATAAGGTACATGATTTGTCTTGGTTTCTATTGTGGCATTGTTTTCATATCTGTTTTGTATTTGTAGTGTTTGGATGACTTATTATCGGTTGTTCAATTGAGTAGGATGTGCCTGGGAGTGATAGAATGGATGTGGTAAATGAGGCGAAGAAGCCAAAGAAAGGGGATGTCGGGGATGAAGATGTAGACATTGGCGATGAGATGCCAATGAGTAGTTTTCCACCAGTGGAGATTGAGAAAGATAACGGACATGCAAGTAGCAGTTCCAGTAGCTCCAGTAGTTCGAGTGATGATTCTTCATCTTCAAGTGGTATAACTCAATTATGATGTGTGGAGTCTAATTTAAGAGTTTGTTTTGTTGTTGCAGAAATGCTCATCTTGAATTAAACTGCAGGTTCTGATTCAGGGAGCTCTTCAGGGAGTGATTCAGAGGATGCCCATTCGTGATGAGATCTTATCGGAGCCGAATGAATTCTGGATTGCTTTAAAGCTTTTCAGGAGGGTTTTTGAAGTAGCTTGAAAGGGTCGTGGATGAGGTATGTAGCAATTCACTCGATGCCTGTAGTTGCCGTTGAAAATCCGAACTTCATTTCAGTAGTCGAGTGATGGGGTTCCATGGACTTTGTTTTTGTACAGGGAAACAATTGTGGAGCGTTTGCAGATTGTGTAAAAAGATGAAGGAAATAGTAGGAATCAGGGTCGTAGGTTAGGAGGGTAGGAAAAGCAGTGGAGAAGTAGAAGAATAGATTGTTGAAGAGGTGGTTGAATCACTTTTGTACACATTACAACACCTAATACATGATTTTTAGCATATTCAGTAAATGCTCTTCTCTTGGGACATCTGATGAACCATGAATAATAATAATAAGCACACACTCCTTTCCCAAGATATTAGCATTTCTACATGCATGCAAAAAGGGTATCTCTATCGTTTGGTTAGCGGAGGCAAAAAAAAGAAAACAGAAGATGGCCTGCTCCCTATGTTAAGTAACGACGCACTAGGGATCTCTCTCAGAAAGTGCGGGGCAAGTACATTCTTTCCTTGACGGAAAAGATAGGAAATCTAATAGATATTTGTTAAATCGAAGTATACGCCATGCAAATATAAAGAGAGGGAGATGAAAACAAGTGTAAGCATGAGAAATTTAGGTGTGGCCGATATGAATAGCAGGGTTGGATGGGGGAAAAGTGTCAGCCAAGCGGGGGTGGCTTTAATTAATTAATTAATTGTCACGCCGCCTAAAGGAAAAGGTTTTTTGTAAAATGCAGCCGTCCGGTGGTTTGAACGTGACAAAGTGCATTTACTGTGCCAATTAATCAGACCCTATTCAAAGCCCCCAATTGTCTTATTAAAGATAATTGATGAGTTGCTGCTGCTGGCTGGCCTTACAAGCCTTTGTCAGTACGAGATACGATTCATTCTTTAAACAGCATGTTTTTCTTGGTGTGAAAAATTAAATTTCAAATACAATTCGTTCTTTAAAAATAATATAATGGAAAAATAGAGGTCAACCCTTTTAATTTAGTACACCATGAAAAAGAAATCGATGTCAAAAGTTGTTTTTCTTAAAAAAAAATTAGTCTTATCATCTCTTTTGAGTGACCTTCAAAAAATAATAAATAAAATGTAACAAGGATAATATAAAAAGTAAAATGAATTGAATTTTATTTATTAGTTGAATTCAAATTACACTAATTAAATTAAATCATAACAAATTTAACCATATAAATCAGAGACTTGACTTAGATTTGAACTCATCAAACTGATAAATTGAATAACCACGCCATTGTATACAAGACACCCTTACTATTAACAGTCCGCTTCAATCATCATCTTTCTTTTAATTAGGTCAAAGCTTAATTTTCCCAAGCAAAAGTTGAGATTTCTTGTTTCGCAGCATGCAAGTGATTCGTAAGACACACCAGTCTCTCGGAAATGATCAAGGGCCCAAATTAATTCCACGAGAATAGATTGGGGAGAGAGAGAGACGGGACGAAATAATTGGGCGATTCAGATTGAAGCTCGCAATGTTTCTAATAGAAGGAGATTAGTTGAACCGTCAATTTAAGTAAGTAGCAGTAGTAGTTGTTTAATGTGATTACGTTAAGATTATTCACACAAATCGCAATTTTTTTCATAAATGAAGTTTCCTCCCACTAATAACTCGCCAGTAAACTTTTCACGAGGAAGTTTCTATGAACTCTAGCGCGTTGCTTTCAAGATTACGCAAGCCACTATCGAGATATTTCCTAGTAAAACCTAGTTTGAAAATGACCTCACTAACACGACGACACTCTCAAAACGCTGTTTTCAGTTGATGTCATCCTGCAATTTTTTAATTTTTTTAGGGAAAGGACACGCCCTCTAATGAAACCAAGGTGATTTTTGTCAAGCCAAACCATGCATGGATGGTGATTTTCATGCAAGCAGCATTCCCTTACAACGAATCTCGGACAGTGCTCTAACCATATCTCCAGCTTGGTCAGTTAAATGCATCTAACGTAGTTGAGAGGATTTATTTTACTCGGGACCTTGGCACCTTAGAGCCAATGATTGATTGCTCCCTCTTCCATAATTGAAGTTGAAGCAAACATGTTAATGTTGTCATGCGCACAACTACATCATCAATAATAAAGCAGTGGCATTACTCTTCTCCAAACTACCATCAATAAATTCGAGGGCTGTCTGCTGATTCAAGTAACTAATCTGCCGGCGAAGCCCTGACAGTGAGTGAGCCAGAGATAAACCGGGTACAAGTCAATTCATGTACTAACAGAGAGGATCCTCGTGACCTTTTTGTCTCCCCGTGCTCGCCATATCATCGCAACTTGTTATTTGACAGCTTTACAAACAGGTCAAACATTTATTTTGAATATCCAAACCCATCAACAAGATTGAACCTTCAACATCTCACAACAAAATTTTAGCAAGTTTCCATTGGAGGCAGTAAATAAACTCGAATGACAATTAGATAGCACGTTCATGTTCGCAAAAATGGCTAAGGATTTTCACCCTCTAAGTTTCATTAGGTAAGCAGATCGTTAGGCGAACAAGTAGGTTCAAAGTTGTTTTTTACTATGATTGAACTTCCTATACGAAAACAAATTAATACTGCGCCTTCATTTTTAAAAAGAACATCTAGAACAAAGCAGCTAACGGAAGCTTTAAATAGTCATACCAATAGATAACTTGATGAGAGAACATAAAGCTTGCTAGGTTATGGAGCTGGGCACCAAGCAGCCATCACAAAGCAAATTCTGCAGGTGAAGTTCCTTCTCCAAACTATTTCAAGCAAACAATCCTGAATAATACATGGGCATGTTCGAGCAGAACAGGAGCTGGAAGTAGAATTGCGGGCTTCAGATCAATTATTGTGGTTATCTCTCAACCTTCTTGAAATTGAGATACAGCTCTCCAAGTTGAGATTCACAGGCAGCTTCAGCCTCTGGGATTAGATATTTAACAAATGATTTGGTCAGGTCATATGTTGACACATACCGGAAGACCTTGCCACAAAACTTGCGTACTTCAGCCCGCCTTGATGGCTTTTCTGGCATATTTGTTGCCAATTCCTTTACCAGATGACTGAGTTTTTGCAGATGATTTTTCAAGTTTTTCTTTGATGCACTGCGATTACTTTCATCGTTACCAGAAGAAACCATTGACTTCAATATTTCTATTACTAGATCAAGTGCTTCAACTCGACGAAACTCCAACTTTGCACTGCTACATTTCTCCAAAAGGAAACCAAATAGATGGTGGCCGATCCATGGCTTTCTTCGATATATTTCTGTCAAAAAATCAGATTTTATTTGAGATGTTTTGCTCTCAAAATATCTTGCCAGTTCCCCCTTGAAAATATCAATAACCCCCTGCAGTTCACACTCTGAAAAATTTCTGGCACCAATAATTTTCAGAATCCAAAAGGTTGAATCCTGAGCAAGGGAAACTATCATTTTGTGTCGCTTCCACATGGCTGACTGTTTTTTCTTGGATAGGTTACCGGCAGATTTCTTTCTCTTTAATGGCTTTGATGCCAACTTTAAGTTCTTTTCCAACAAAGATTCAAGAGTAGGAAGTTGCACAGCACCACCCCTTGGGAAGTCCTTTGCTTTTAATATCTTCTTTTGCAGAATTCCCCATATTCGCTGTCCAAACTGCTCGCTGATTTCTGCAGTCTGAGGGTTAACGAATGCCCGAGCCAAGTTCAAGTATACCATCAGAACCTCAGGCTCAGCTGAAAAATTAAGACAGCAAGAAAACAAAAATGAGCATGCAGTTTTTTAATAAAAGGTCTTCCAGAGAAAATAACAGGCATTCTAAAATTGCAATACAATGTAGAAATAAATAATTCTTGTAACTGAGACTGAGATTCTGCCGACACAGCCAAAAGAGAAGCTTGTCAAACCCCAGCCCCAGGCAAGAAATACCATTTAGCAGTTCTGATTAGTCATTAACACAACTAATGTTATATGTAAATGAATGATTCCTTTCTCATTGATCCAAAGCCACCGCTAAATCCAGACAGGAAAGAATTAGGAATTTATGAATTAGTTGTGTTAATGACTAATCAGACTGCAGAAATTTAACACAAGAAACAAACCCTTGCCTGGATTTTCATGTAGGTAAACCTCCAGCAATGAAAGAACACGGAGTTTGAACAGAACAAGCTGGGATTGGGCGGTTTCACCTCCAGCCTGATTCTTTCTATCTTTGAAAATCTGGGCAAGATATGCATCCATACGGAACATTGCATCATCATCCATTCCTCCATCAGAATCATCAGACAGCTCTTTGCCAGCTTCTTCGACATCCGCTACTGCCTCAGAATCATCAGTCTGTTCGTCATCCTCACCTGTTTCGCCTGTCTCAGCTTCATCCATTTCTTCCTCTCCCTCTCCTTCTTCTTCAATACCAAGAAAATCTCCATCTTCATCATCATCATCGTCATCATCTCTACCTTCTTCCCGATGTCTAGGTGGCTTCAAATCTTTCTTAATGACACGCAACATCCGAAGAAGTCCATCATTGGTCACATCATTACAGAAGTACTTGAAAACCTAAAAACACAAATTGTTACCAGAGTTAATATCATGGTATTGATGGGAATCCATGTATAAAAAGAGCCATTGTTAGCAACCCTTCACTCTAACCAATTGACTTCTTCCCTACATAAGTTGTGAAACAAACATTAAGCATGTCATGCACAATGATTGCAGAAAGCAACTCATGCTTGACTAACAGTTCAGCTATTCAATCTGGACTCAGCAAACTGAATCATTCAGTAACAAGTTGAATTTCTGAAATTCTCAACGAAAATTCACAAATAAATAATGTATTAACATTTAGAAACCACATATGATTACTCATGAGCTTACCCTATCATGAAAGTAAAATAAAACTTTATTATAGAATGTGCACTGTAAAGCCAAATTACGGTTGGGAACATATAGACATGCAACATACATGTGCAGATACAAATGCAAATTAACCTTCCATTACTGCACACACCTGCTCAATAGCAGAGCGCAAGGGAGCTGATGACTGCGGTAACAATGAAAGGAATGTATCCACAAGGACGTCCATTAACTTAGGATCTGCATCATCATCCAACTCCTCTTCTCCTGAGGAATCAAGAAGATCAGAAGCTGCAAAAGCTTTCTTACAGCATATAACAAGTTCAGATGCAGCTTCTGAGAATTCTCCAGGTCGAAGGAGTACTTGAAGCAGCAACTGGATCAGCAAGAACTTCATTGCATGCAATTTATTTGCTTCAACACTAATTACACAATTTTTTTCCTGCACGGGATTAAAAAGCCGGTAAAGTGACAGCTGGGATGTTTGATAACAAAAGTAAATATGGTTTGCTGGCATTTGACACTCGAGCAAAAATACTAGCGCTCAAAGAACCCGTAATATTGTAAGGGAAAGCAGTTATTGGCGGACTCAATAAGGAACAATCCTAAATAAGGCAAAGCCCATGCTGAAAAAACTACAGGTAAAAACATTCTGAATCACATCCAAAGGTGCCCTCCAATCATTCGATTTTAAAGTTTAATCAAGAAATGTATCTTGCGATTTTTCATGCATCCCAACTCTAAAATCAGAACCAACTTGATGTTCATATTCAAATGTAAGAATAATTGGAGTTGCTGAAAGCAAGAACACAAAGCTTACCTCTCTAGAAAGCCTAGTTTCCATTTCTTGCAATTTTTCAAACGCCTTTTCATCATCATCACTCAAAGATCGAAAAAGAGAAACTGAAGGAATATTTCGTAGTGTACTGAGAAAACGCATGAAGTAAGACCCAAGGTCACCGTGCTCCAGGCCACTAGACAAAGAATGCAAACCCTCTATCTTTTGAGCATTTGCAAGCAGTGATTGGATCTGCTCAATGCACATTCTGCAAATAGCACTTGAGGTGGCTGCCTTTGGCCATTTAAATTTCTCCTGTAATTCAAAAGATGTCACTTCAGAGCCAAGAGATGCAGAGAACAGACCTTGAACAGCTAGAAACTTCAAAATTTCCTTCTGCACCCGAAACTTTGCTTCTGGTTCCAGCTTCAAATGTTTCAAAATACATGGGAGGGATTCCACCACCCAAGTCTTCAAGAAATCATTTGAATCCTTATCCTCGACTGAACCCATCTCTGAATTGTCATCAGTAGTCTGGCTCAGGTCTGACGGTTCTTCTGAAGCATTTCCTTCATCAACAAACATGCTCATTAAATTCTGAATAAACAACATGCAACCAACTTCTGTTTTAAACTCTGTCACCAAAGCTTTAACTGTTTTTGTTTTTGTGATGCCATCAAATCTTGCATTGCTGTGTTTCTGTAAAGCCACAATAACAGCAACTCTTCTGACATCATCATTTCCAACCCAATCTGATAATTCCTTAAGAAAATGCTGAGCAACTTTATACAGCCAAGAGTCCTTTGTTGAAAGTATATCCACCATGCATTGCACAATTTTGTGAGAGAGAACATACGGAATGAAAGATGCGGGGAGCCTTGGGAGAAGGAGAAGCAGAATATCAAATGCCAAGTGCTTGCGATCATGCGAAGAAAGAAGAAGGGATCCTTCGATAATAACTTCACAGAAACTCTGAATGCGCCTGGTAATTTCTTCTTCAGATGAGCTAGACTTGCGACTTTTTTTGTGCTTTTTTAGAGAATTAGAAGCTGACACCACATCTTCTGCTTGCACAACAATATCAGGTAAAAGAATATTCACCAGAACAGGCCATACACCATGAACTCTAGGCTGACAGAAAGTCGATTCCTGCCATTTTCAAAAAACAATAATATCATGAGTAAATAATAAAACCTTTTGAGACCATGAAATATTACTCTCGTGCACAAATAATTAAAGAATCACCTTCAAGCAGTTAATAATAGAGGACAAATGATCAGGCATAAAAAGTCTACTAGGACTGAACGGACATGGCAAAAAGTTTCCAAACATTTCACTATCAATGGAAATTTTCTCCCGAATTCTCAAAGCTAAAAGCAAAGCATCAGGATTTCCGGCATCAATACCACCTTCGAACCACTCACGCAGTCTTGGAGCTTCAAGAATGTGATTCAGCACAGCCTCAGTTGGCAGCTGCAATCACAACAAAAGGCAGTGGTGGGAGCAAAGATCAAAAACCAAGAAACAGTGAAGGAATTGCAAGACACACATCCCAAATGCGCATACAATAAAAAGACACCACCACCCGCAAAAAAAAAAACTGAAAAGCCCCAAGGAAATAAAAAAGATCCAGCTGTCCAAGAAAACCAATTTTCTTCATTTGTCAGAGTAAGGCACCTTTCCAACCAATTCTAATATAATTGCAACAGCAGGCTCTTGCAGATATCGTTTTTTGGCTGCTAGGGAGATAAGCACATCAGTGAATTCTTTGATGAAGAGGTTGTCTTCAGTCAGTCTTCCTGATAGGGCAAGAGCACCATAAGCAAATAAACGACCTAAAAGGCAATCCCTTATATCCTGCAGTGCCACAAAGAAGCAACTTCAGGAATAGTATGCAGAGAAGATAGCAACAGAATACAAAAAGCCAACCCTCACCCACCTGACCCTTCATTGATGAAGAAACTTCTAACAAATCAACTATTAGTTTCAGCACTGAACCCACTTTGATGCTAGGAATTGTATCAACTAACACTGTCAAGCCCAGTGCAAATCCTTGCCTTGCACACTGCAAAAGCAAAACCAGATTATGTGAAACATAAGTTAGCCAAAAACCTCATATTAAAGATAGCCCAAGTTATAGCCACACAATAGATACTACAGTCTACAGAAGAAATCATCCAATGCTTGAAAAGGTTGCCATTTGACCATGTTCAGTTTACAGTAATATTTTACAGGTTAACAATCTTATCCAGCTCGTGTGAGATCCAAATGCCCAAACAAAGAGTTTTCACATAATGTCCAGCAGGATACAATGCCCTGAGAAACAAGAATCAGATAATGGGTGCAGTTGTATAAAATGCAGAGTCGAAAGTATAAATCGAGTATTAACATTGAGATGAGCAGGTACTGAGAAATAAGCAAATGCATCAGATACACCAAGAGTGCATGTTTTATGGAATCATTCATGAGAATCAAAACCCAACAGGGATCAGACATGATTGCGCAATTAATCACACAACGAAACTGAACTTCAAAAACTGTGTAAAATTTATTGTTGGATATCCCAGACAGCGTATACAGGAATCCATAACGTTGGTCCAAAAGGTGCGAGCATGTACATGATACGTAGATTTCACAAAGAAGGAACAAGAGCATAGTGTGCAATTTAACCAATCATACCTCTCTTGATGAAGAAGCACCACGAACAAGCCTACGCACTGCATATCTCACAGAAGGTGCACAATCATTCAACCCATCATCCTTCTCCGCTTCCAGTTTCAATCCACCTTCAACCACCTCCTTATTCTCTGTAACTTCATATGCCTTCTGGACCTCTTGCAACTCCATGACCAATCTCTCCACCGCACCTTCCCTCACAGATACATCCACCGATGCAAGGTCCTTAAAGACACCAATATGAAACTTCGGCAACTTCCCACTCGAGGAAGCTCCCCCGTGCTCTTTATTTTCGGTAACCTTTGAATCATCATCCATTTTTTTAGTCTTCACTTCCTTATTCTCTAAAGCAACATGTTGCCGCTCTTTATCCAATGCTTTCCTTTTCTTCCGTCTTTCCATGGGTTTCATTGAACTAGAAATGCTCGAAAGGCCTGCTTTAGAGGCATCCCCGTCCGGGGCTTCGATCTCTTTATTCTTATCTTTCTTCATTTTCTTTCTACTTAAATTTGAACTTGTATTCTCATTATTCGTATCCTCTATGTTTGCATTCTCCGTATCTGTGTTCGTATTATCTAAATCTTCAACTTCCGCTACTGAATTGGGGCTTCTTTTCTTGGTTCCCATTTAAGCCAAAAAAATCAGATTTCTTTGCTAAAACTGTATGCGCCAAAGAAAAAATAAGTAAAATCCAGGAAAAAAATCGACTTCAAAATTAAGAGAAAGTACTGAGACTGAAGCTCAAGCACCACTACAAACCCCTGGATTGTATTTATAAATGAAATAAAAAAAAGGTAACCAAATTGATACACTTTCTGGAAGAAGAAGAAGAAGAAGAAGAGTTTTCAGGTTAAGTGAGCTTCAGTTAGAAAGGTAAAATGAATGAATAGAAAGAAACCCTAATCACGGCACATCGAGAGAGGTTATGCAAGTTTTACCTATAGAGTACAGAGAGTCTCTTCTTCTACGTGGGGTAGGGTACAAGGGGAAATCATAAACCCTAGTGTTTAAAACAGGAGAGGGAGGTCACCGACTCGCCGTTTAATTTTCGGAACCGTTATTTCATGGCTCCTGTTATCGAACAGTTGTGAATAGCCCGATTAGAGATCCTTAAAGGGCCGGGCTAGAGGCCCGTCTAATAAATAGGAACGGTTGTTAAGGCAAGTTTTCTAGGTCCGTGTCATTTTCATTTTTCTTCCTCAACACCACTAGTCTGATGGCATGCAGGTAACCTCCATTAACTAGTAGGATTATTTTGGAAGCCCAGGTAGATTTTGTGGATAAAAATGTTTATTACATTTTGGGTTTTTTTTATTTTGATTTAAATTTAGTACTTGTAGGGGTGAGAAAAAAACCGATTAAATCAAAAAAACTAAAAGAAATATAATTGAAAAAATCTAACTGATAAAAAAACTGATTAAACCGACTATAAAATTTTGAAAAATATCCTGTTTGGTACCGGTTTTGAAAAGCACAAACCGAATACACTGAACCGAACCGGTTCGGCTCAACAACTTACTATAAATAAAAACTTTCGTTGCAACCCTAGCAACAGCAGCAACCGTCCCCCCTTTTGGCCTCTCCCTCCCTTTGCGTTTGCTTTCCTGGACAAACCCTCTTGGCCTCTCCCTCTCTCTGCAACTTCTGCGAGTCCCCCTCTCTCTGGATAAAAAGGCGGTCTCCTTCTTCCTCTATTCTGAGCACTACAAAAGGAGAGTTCGCAGCCCAGAAAGGGATAAGAAAACGTAAAAAAAGAAACCTATTCGTCTCTGCACCCTAACGAATCCTTAGATTGACTAGTTTTGATATGGCGTCAGCTGCTATCTCAAGAGGCGAAATCCTCCATCTGTATCGATCTCTTCTACGCACAGCCCGTCAGTTCTGCGATTACAACATCAGAGAGTACACTAAACGACGCACAATCGACGCCTTCCGTCAAAACCAAAACCTAACCGACTCGTCGGCCATCTCCGCTGCCTATTCCGACGGTAAGAGCCAACTTGATGTCGCCAAAAGACAGGCCATTGTTTACTCTCTCTACGCCCCCACAATCAAGAGCGTCATGGAGGCCAAATCAATTTGACACTACCAATCCATTGCGAGCAATCAACTTGATTTTGCTCTTCTTTTTTTCTTTCAATTAAAATATTTATGCTGTCATAAAACTTGTGAATTAGAGTATTTTACTGCCGGTCATGGCCTTAGTGGTACCAAAGGCTTGTTTTGTTAATTGTGGCTATTAATTGAGTAATTTTGTTTTCGTTAATTAGAGATGTGCCAATGCAATGTGTTGAGTGTTCTATTGGGCGTGTCTAGAAGGTAGGAAGTAGTTGATGATTGGACTGGTTTTCCGCCATGAAAACAAGTTTCCAAAAGGATTTGAGGTATGGTTACAGATGAAAGTGTGGTTGGAGCTGTGGTGGATGAATGGATACGTGCTTTAGAATTTTATCTTAAATGTATGGATGTTTAGCTTGTGTTTGTAACTTAAGCAGAGCACTAGTTTGAGATGATTGTAAGCAGCTATAATTGGTATTTATTAATTAATCTATTGGGTTAATTTTGAAGAATAAGAAAAAACAGAGAAAAATAAAAAATAAATTCACCATTCATCATTAATAATGATCATGTCTTCATCTAAGATATTATTTTTTGCTGTAGTATCTATCTCTTTCATGTCATAAAAAATAACTTATAATATCACTAGCAAAATCAAAAGGAAACAGGATGATTGCAGAGTATTGGTCTGGGAAAAAAATTTAGAAAAATCTATTCAAACCAAACTGGGAACTTGTTCAAAAAACTAGACGAACGAAGATGGCATCATAAACGCTACGCCCATTGTCAGGACTACTCTTGTGACTCAGTGAGCACATTGATGCGTATATTTCACCTTTGACCATTTCGTAACCATTACATGCGAAAAAATATTTTTAAAAAACATTTAAATATTTAAACGATTTAATACATGTATATAAATAATTTGAAAAATCGAAAAAACTTATTAGAACTCTATATAGAATGAAGTTTTCAAATTAAACGACAATTTCCTTGAGAAAAAATGGTTATTGATATAATGAAGAGGGTCTCAGCCACAGCATCCAATGGCAGTGTTTTCAAATGAACAAAAAGACTAGTACGTTCAACTGTTATAACCTCCACCATTTAGATACAAAACCGCCAAGAAACGTACAACCCAAGAGCAAATAAAATGAAGGATCTTTCTTCGAATGTGGTTCAAAATCATGTCAAAAAAGACAGCTACCAAAATCAACCCCTCACTTCTTCACCTCCTCGTATTCAGCTTCAGGAGCCTGGTCGCCACCCTGTGGGCCACCAGAAGCACTGTCACCTCCACCACTGCTGGTCTTAGACATGTGCTCTCCAATCTTTGAAACTGCTTTGTTTGCGGCATCTAGTTTGGATTTGATATCATCAACATTGTCTCCATCCATTGCCTTCCTCAAATCTGCAACAGCATCCTCAATCTCCTTGGCAACTTCAGAAGGGATCTTTTCCCTGTACTCATCAAGGCTCTTTTCAATACTGTAGATAGTGGTGTCAGCACTATTTCTAGTATCAATCAAGGCCTTTCTATCTTGATCCTTCTGCGCAAACAGTTCAGCCTCCTTGACCATCTTCTCAATCTCATCTTCTGAAAGACCTCCAGATGAACGGATGGTGATTTGTTGTTCTTTAGCAGTGGCTTTGTCCTTGGCAGAGACAGTGACGATACCGTTGGCATCAATGTCAAAGGTCACCTCAATTTGAGGCATGCCCCTGGGAGCTGGTGGAATTCCCATGAGTTCAAACTCTCCCAACAACTTGTTGTCAGATGCCATTTCACGCTCACCTTGCAGCACCTTGATACCAACCTGCGTCTGGTTGTCAGCTGCTGTAGAGAAGACCTGGGATTTCACAAAGAAAGATCAGAGAAATATACAAATGGGCCCAGAAACACAGAACAGACAATTATCGGAGGGCTGCCTGGGCACAAAACAGAATTATTTTGAAATAAATAAACTCACCTGACTCTTCTTTGTGGGAATTGTTGTGTTCCTGCTGATCAGCCTGGTGAAGATACCTCCGAGTGTCTCTATACCAAGTGATAAGGGAGTGACATCAAGGAGAAGCAATTCTTTGACATCTCCCCGTAAAATTCCACCCTGAATTGCAGCTCCCATAGCCACTGCCTCATCAGGGTTTACTCCCTTGCTAGGGCTCTTTCCAAAGATCTCCAATACTATCTCTTGAACCCTGGGAACACGACTCATTCCTCCAACAAGAAGAACCTCATCAACTTCCTTGGTTGAAATGCCACCATCCTTCAAACAGTTCTTGCACGGGATCCTAGTCCTCTCAATCAAGTGATTTACCAAGCTTTCAAATTTGGATCTGGTCAGTGTTATATTCAAATGTTTAGCACCTGATGAATCGGCTGTAATAAATGGTAAATTGATATCAGTCTGAGTGGTTGAGGAGAGCTCTATCTTGGCCTTTTCTGCTGCTTCACGGAGCCTCTGCAGAGCTAGCCTATCTTTTGAAAGATCAATTCCCTCAGTTCTCTTAAACTCATTGACCAAGTACTCTAAAAGGGTGTTGTCAAAGTCCTCTCCTCCCAAAAATGTGTCACCGTTAGTGGCTTTGACCTGAACAAGGACCGTTCACTTGGTTCAATTTACCAAACTAGATGAAAACCAGAGTTAGCCTAAATAGAAAAACATTGCATACCTCAAAAACACCGTTAGAGATCTCCAAGATAGAAACATCGAATGTCCCACCTCCAAGGTCAAACACTGCAATGAGACCCTCCTTGTTGTTCATACCATAGGACAGTGCTGCGGCAGTAGGTTCATTGATGATTCTCTGCACATCAAGGCCAGAAATTCTTCCAGCATCCTTTGTAGCTTGTCTTTGAGCATCATTGAAATAAGCTGGCACTGTGATCACAGCTTTTGAAATTGTTTTTCCGAGATAAGCTTCGGCAGTTTCTTTCATCTTGGTCAGAATAAAGGCCCCGATTTGACTAGGGGAATATTGCTGTCCATTGGCTTCTACCCATGCATCTCCATTTGAAGCCCTGACAATCTTATACGGAACCATTTTCATCTCTTTTTGTGTTTGAGGATCATCAAACTTCCTACCAATCAAACGCTTAGTTCCAAAAACCGTGTTGCTCGGATTAGTCACAGCCTGGCGTTTTGCTGGTGTGCCCATGAGTAACTCTCCTTTTGGAGTGAAGGCAACAACTGAAGGGGTTGTCCTAGTTCCTTCGGAATTCTCAATAACTTTGGGATTCTGTATATAATCATGGAATCAATTAGAATACACAGAAAAGGAAGCCTAATAACCAAAAGAATAAACAATCTGAACAGACACAATCCATGCTCACCTTCCCTTCCATGACCGCAACACATGAATTTGTGGTACCCAAATCAATACCTATAACATCACTGCCTGCAGGTTTTGCACTACATAGAACAGGAAACGATCATCTTCAACATACCAAAAGGAACAGCAAATGACAAAGACAAATCAAAACCACCAAAAACTAAACAAAATACCTGAAAGCTCTGGACAAACCAGCCAGATTTTGGCTTAAATTAGAAGGAGCCCACGATGGCTTCACATTATTAGTCAACTGCACAACAGATAAACACCAAAACTCAGCCATTTCAGAATCTCAACCTCAATTTGCAAACAGCTTTTAATAGTCAGACCAACCACAACTGGATTGAGAAAAAATCCCAACACTTTTCAATCGTCATCTACAACTTTTAATCCTCGCAAGAATAAGTAAAACGATCCGATTACTGCCTAAAAGCCTAAGTATTTAAAACTTACATTTATCAAAACTCTCAGCTGATCATTCAGAAATAAACAACAAAACAAATACAAAACGAAGTATTTAATATCCTCAAAAAAAAACAGCGATGCATGATCATGTAATAAATCAAATGAAAAAACACAAAACAATGAACCCTTAAAGGGGGCAACTTTCTAAGCTATCATAGCAAAAACTAAATCACAAAAAGTCTAAATCTTTTATCCATCTCTCAATCAAGCTCAAGTCTCGGTTTGAGCTCCATCAACAAACAACCAAATTAGTACAGCTGGAGAAGAAAAGGAGTGGAAATGATGAGAGACGCACGCATTTGTAGGCTGCAAGGGGGGAGGAGGCGACATCACGGCGTCGTAGAGAGCGGAGGAGAGCAGCTGTGGCCATAAGTGAAGAGATCTACGAGTTAAATTGGAGTGGAAGCGGAGAACGACACGAGGACAGTGTTTTGAAGGTTTATAAAGAAGGGTTTAGGGTTTTGTGGAGCAAAGGCTTTTGATGTGGCGCAACTCGCAAGCTATTTTTCTGGCAAGCGTAGAAGGTTCTAGATATACACACTATCTGTAAAATGCACTGAAAGTTGATTCTGGTCCCTTTAATCTCTAGCGTATTTCTTGTTGGTTCTCTTTTTATTTAGTTTGTATATCTCAGCATCAATCTCTTATTTTCTATTTATTTTATAGTGATACGATCTTGCCGTTAATCATTGTGAAAAACTGTTAAGGTATTATATTATACAATCTTTGGTTCCGGAATTAAATAATTTCAATTATTTATTTATTTATTTATGAAAATTGAACGATGGATCAAATAGTTAAAGAATAAGGAAAGAGGATAATACTATGAAGATATATTTTAAGGATGAGAATATAATAGAGATGCGGGCAGGGGACCGAATAGCACCGTATGCGGTTTCTTGATGAATAAACCTACCCTGGACGACATGTCGAGTCATAACTCTTGAGATGGAAGTCATTCTGGGGTTTGGGCCTTGGGGTGTTGCCGTTCGGGGCAATTGAAGCTTGGGGTCGCGTTGTCACGTGAGGGAAAGAGGTGTCCACGCTTCTAGCGGGGTAGTTGCCTAGCTGCCTTCTTTTCTTGGAAGAAAAGAAAAGGCTGCTGAACGTGTGTATCCAGTTCCTGAATCGAGTTAAAGGATACGAGTTGTCAAATTATTAGATTAATTTATGTTCATATTATCCATTTCATCGATTGTTTTAATTAAAATAATAATATTTTATTTTAAAAAAACATTTAATATTCACCCGGCTAGGTTTATATTTGATTTGACTATCTCAACAAAGTTTTACAGGTGCCGAATTTTATCCATTTATTATTATTATTATTTTACTCCTTTCCATTAATTTTTTTAACATTAATCTTTTTATATTTTTTTAGCCATGTGATATTAGCTTAACTAGTATCGATTTTTGTTTTTTAATATAATATATAAATTAGTTGTATTCGTATAAGGTTTTTATAAAAACAAAATCATCTATTATTAACAACAATATTTAAGATATAATAAATAAAAAGTTTTAAATTACAAGGATATTTGGTGTGAAATATCTGCATGCCCAATTATCTTTTGTTTTTACATTAAATTTTATATTTTCACTTTAATATTTAATTGGATTAACATTTTTTTAGATTTTCTATCTCATATATTTCTTAGTTTATTTTATAAAATATAAATAATATTTGTTCATTTCTTGATTAAAAGAATCATAATACATGAAAACAATTTTAGAATGTAATTATGTTTTTTCACGTTTGGGATTGACTTGAACTCTGATCCGCAATGTGTGAACATGTTTAAGCAAACAATATGTTTTTATTTATAGATTGAAAAAAAACGTGATAATTTAGAACACGTCAACAGCACATACTCTTTAATTACATCCAAAACTATCTTGGAATTTTACAGGCCAGCCACGTAGCACAAGTGATGAAACCAAAAATAGCAACCCGACTTTAAGACTAGTTTAATTTAATATAAAGAGCCCGATCTTTGAGCTTTCTGCAACGAAATTTAGGAGTTTTTCCATTTTTTGAGTGGCTCGTAGCAGTGGAAAGATGGCATTTCTTGTACCAAGCATCTGTGTGGCCATACCATGTTTGAAATTTTAGTAGGTGCTTTCTTTTGACTCTCCTTTCTCGCACGACATTAACTGTTTTCAACTATAAAAATAAATGAAAGGAGTCGTTTCATGGGGGAAAATAATAATTATAGCGTTGGAAAAAAAAAAGTAGACAACGTGATGTCAAAACTCAAAAGAAAACGAGGTGGCTGTTCATGGAATTACTGAAGATTGGTTCTTTGTTTTGTTTTTTTCTGGAAATGATATTAAAATCAGTCCGATGCTTCATTCATTTATTAAACCAGATAAATCTCAATCTCTTGACAAAACCCCATATTTGAATCTGATTCCCGGATATATCAACAGGGATAAAACTAAATATATTACTCACCGTAATTTCTACAGTACAGAAAAGAATGGATAGCCACTGATTGAAGAAAAAGGCAAGAGAATAAAAGACGTCAAGCAGCAGCATTTACAATTATTGTTTGAGTGAAATCACAATAATACAAACTCTATATTCAGAACGATGAATGTTATAACCTGTACAGTTTGTTACAAAGAACGCAGTCGTTAACAACGTTGTTGCAAAGGGGAAAAACTCTACCTCGTATCTGGATTGAAAAGGAAGAAGTTATTTTCTACCAGAATTCCCAATTCTGAGATGGGCATGTCGTTCAAGAATCAAGAAAACAATCGAGGCTTGTTGAGAGAACTTTCCGCAGCTTGAAACACATTGAGACTGAAAAGAGAATGTACCACAATGGCAGCATCACTCTCTTCCTTCTTTGGCTTACTCTCTCAAAGGCGGATATAACCACCTCTTTCTTTAATGGGAACTGTTCTCTTGAGAAAAGATTTCCTGTTGAGAGACCAGCTTCTTTTCAAAGCCATCCTTCGTCGCCAGGCAGCTATATGGGTGTAAAGAACTGGGAAAAGGAAGCATAGAAGAACGAGAACTAGAGTTCCGACACAGACAAACATCACATTGCGGAAGCCATATTTCTCCTTAGGGTTCTTTTGCTCTGTCCATGGAACTCCTCCCACGTTCATGCCAAAGACTGTTGTGAGTTTCCAAAAATATCAGCATTGTTGAATTATGGTTATCAACAGTTATCCAAGAAGGTTTAACTATGATTGGGAAAAAAAAGCTGAGACATTTACCTCCAGTGATGATTGACAATGGGAGGAATATTATTGAAAGGAACGAGAGATAGTACAGTTTCTTGTTTATTTGTTCAGCCTGCCAGCTATCCAAACCCGCCTGAATTGCCGTGACACGATTTGCTATAAACCCCACACTCTCTTTTAGCCTCCTCAGCCTTCCAATTAACTCTTCTAGGGAGTTGATGTCTTCACTGCAAAACCATTTTTTTGAAGAACATTTTTCTTTTACTCGCGGAAATACTTGCTCTCCATGTGCAATCACCTGAGTTCAGTTAAAACACAAGGTTTAATAAATGTGTTTCAATTTTATATTTGTAAGAGACAAACACACATTTGACAGGCTGCAATCTTCCTAGATCCAAAAACATCAGTGTCTAGGATGCATTGCTGTATAAATGCAGAGAAAATGTTATTGGTGAAAAACTAAAGCACTTCAAAACCTTTATGGTCAATGTCCAAACTAAAGGGCTTTGACTCCACAATATGAACCCCTGAATGTATTCAACCATAGCAATCAAGGACTTCAATCTCCACGCCTTCTGCTGTTATAGTAGAGTGGTCTTTACACCTTATCCAGACTGATTTTGTACAAGCGTTATGCAAATACCTACTTATGTGGCATTGTACCAATCAACTTAAAGTTGTTCGTATGTTTACAAGAAATCAAACAGGTAAGACAAACTACCTGCAATATACGCTGAAGATTAAGATGCATTTTAGGAAATCTTCTATCATCAAGCATCTGTTTCTTTAATGCAAAACCTCCTGCAGTATACCATAAAAACAGCGCTCAGTTTCCGCTCACAAGTTGAAAGAAATCATGAACCAAACAGAAAGCGACTCAAATTTGAGTTTCAGGACAGATAGAAAAAAGGGATACTTTTGATAAAGATAGAGGCTTGTGACCATTGCTGACCATGTTTTCTAGTACCTTGATGGTCCATAGATATGCTGATTTATCATAATTTTCACACAATCCAGACTTTTGTGTACGCCTATTTTCTTGCCCAGGGAGTTCATATAGACTTTAATTTAGCAAAAATAACATCTTAGGTATCAAGCAGAAGAAATTCTGAAAATCAAATCTATTGCGGGTGAAAATAGATTTTAAGGTAACAATGAGATTGCATCATGTAACTGCAAGGACTTTATGGTACATAAATATCAGGCAAGTGGAATGGCACAAACATGCCACATGAAGAAGGATAACTGTCCTGGAACAATCATTTGGGACATGATGCCTAACTTTACAAGAGTTAGCTTCGTATTCAGACCCATCAACGTGGAGAACAGACAATATTTTTCTCAAACTGCAATTTTTTTCTTATTTTGACACAATATTTAGCACATTGAGCAACAAGCTTCCACGCCCCTTTCACAAGTGCACTTTGGCAATGCTTTGATGATATCTTGACTCTTCCCAAAAATGGTCTTATTAGCCAATCATTTAAAATATCAGTTCTGCTTGACACTAGAAAAACATCACAACATATTCCAAGTTGCAAGTTGTGGATGCCAGGATTCACACCATGATAAATCTTATCAATTTTTATTCACTACTGAGAGTGAAAAGCCATCAAGGTTGCAATACCGGATTAATCCTATCAAATTTCATTACAGCATTTGTTTTTTCGACAAGTTTTGACATCTCTAATTTGTTTTGCTACTTGTTGACAAATAAGGACCGAGTGTGTATGAGGTTGCAATTTTCCAAAACTATAATAACAAAACTAATATGTCCAAATTAGGATGAGAAACTACTAAATAAACATGAGGTAGAAAGAGCATATACCAATAATCCTTCCAGATCAATTAAAAAAGTTACCGCTGTAGGGTTGCTAGAAATGTGGAACAACTATATTAGCATTAAAGAAGAATGAACTCAGCACTTGTAACTATCTTCATGACCAGAAAAAAAAAAAGGCAACAAAACTAAGTGTTTCACCCAAAAGAAATCTAAACAGTAAGTGTACACCAACGCGAAAATCTAAGGCAGCCTTGATTTTGTAACAGGGACCATAAGTAGTCATTAAATAGGAATTTTACCTTTGTCTAATTCAAGCTCCACAGAGTCAAGCTCCATCTCGAGTTTGGTGGTAACATCTTGAAGGTGATCAACATGCGTGTCGATGATGTGAACAACAAGATTTGAGACAGATTCCGGCACGGGATTATCAGCCTCCTCTGAGTGGTTCATTGTTAACAAGAACTCAAGAACATGCTCTCTAATCACAAACCCGCCTCCTTCCTTTTCATCCCCTCCATTATGTGAGGGTGGCCCACCACTTGAATGAGTCTCCACACTAGGAATCTCAGAGAGAAGGGATTTACTCGTTGGTGAGAAACCCAATCTTGGAACCCGTCCTAGTGACACGGTAATCACCGAATTCTCAGTAACTCTGGCAGCTAATCTAAATGTATAATTGCTAGTTGGAGGACCAGGAGAATTAACTCTGAACACAAGTGCTCCATTAACATTACTACAAAGGGGCCCATTGCTAACCAGCGACAGAATATCTTGGAGCTTCAAAGGAGGGCAAAGAATGTCAATGAGGCTTTGTGCGAAAAGCGGAAGCTTCTGGTTAATTTTTGGAAGCTCTACATGGTACCAACAAAACTCATTTTCTTTAGGTTCAGCAAAATCCCAATCTTTATTGTAATAACTTCCACCACCGTCAAATATATAGGCTTTCTGTCTCACCATACCCAAAATACGGGGGCGGTAGAGAGGGATATCCCCAAGAGGAGTATCCTCCTTGATATCTCCGTCCATCTGCTCGGCCTCCCCGTCCCCGACAGGCTCTTCCCTGTCTATGTGCATATGTTTTCAGCTATCTATGAATATCAAATACTGATGCGAAACCACAATGTATCGAGCATGTAAATCGATTCGATCTAATCCAAAAGGTTGCTAAGTCAGCTTCGCTAGCGTATCAATTCGAGGTCAACAACAAAATCCTTCGTTGATGGTCAAATCACAAGAGAAGACATAAAAACTCCTTATTTGCTCCGAAAACAGAGCTGAAGAAGGTGACACTGAATCAAAACAAATTCCCTTTAAACTTCCTCAATACAAACCAGAACCAGCACTAGAGATAATTCACATCTACAAGTCTCCAACTTTGCAGATCGTTCGCTCATCAATCCTTGAGATAACAAATAGAGATTTTCCATCTCTCCGTTCTACCCAATCCCAGAATATCAAAATGACAACATGTAACCCTCAATAAAACAGAAAAAGAATCATATACCTCATTGGAAATAAAGAAACTTTGCAGGCCTCGAAACAGGTCAAGAATCCTAAAAAACCACCAAAGATCAGCAAAAAGAGAGAAGATAATGAAAATGAAAACCCAGCAATCCTCTTTTGGTTTATGGTTCAACAATAAACAACCAGACAGGCAGCATTGAATTATTCAAACAATATAAAAAATATCGGGATATTTTGAGTAATAATTTATGCTACTCCCTAAAAATATAACGACATGAAATATTCTTACGTTGTTGGGAGAAGAAAAAGGTTTTGTCCCCTTTCTAGGTTTTTTATTTTGAATATATTATAGGAATTTGCTTGATACATTGACCGCTCACTAAAAAGGCCAATTAGTGATCAGGATAGGCAAGTTCGCTTTTCGTAAATTAAATGAAGTTATTGTTTGTCCCCGTATTTTAAAATTGTTTTTGAATAAATAAAATATATTTTTATATTTTAAATTAATTTTTTTTGCTAGTTAGATCATTTTCATGGTGTTAAAAATAATTTTTAAAATATAAAAAAACATTTTAAAAATAATTTTAAACATATTAACAAACAGGCGCAGAGAGAATAATTTGTGAGGTGAAGTAGAGTACAATCAGTTTTGGCGGCATTTGGAATCACTTTTTAAAAAAAATGAATTATTTTTTATTTTACAAATACAAAATTTAATGTTTTTAAATAATTTTAATGTTTTATATTAAAAATGAAAAAATATTATTTTAATATATTTAAAAAAAAAAACTTTAAAACACGACAGAAACCACACACCACCGTAGACCATGACTATAAATGGGCAATGGTTGAGATTTTGCAGTTTACAAAATTATCTTATAGATAGACACGTCAGATTAGTTGGCTTAATTGTACAAAAAAACAATCCACCGTTATGAAGATGAGCTCACTCTATCCTCCTCTCTTCTTTGGGCTCATTTCGGCCCTCCCTCTTCTGTCTCCGGGCTGCCTTCTCCTCTCTTCTTTAACTGGGTTGGAACTTTTATTTTGTCCTCGGTAAGCATGTATACATACATGCCCCCTATGTTATGTTATGTTATATAATATAAACAGCGTATCTTTTTATTGTAGTTATTTTTACTATTCATCATCTTAAAAATATTTGATTATCAAACATTTTATTTTCACAATTGAACCTCTTGCTTTAAATTAACACTTAATTACACGTGTGTTTTTAAGAAGGGGTTGAATAAAATGTATTTTCCCGCTGAAAACAAAAAAAAAATCTTATTTTTCTGGATTTTATGATTAATAGAGCACATGTTATCTTTTTTATTGTCCATGAATGGGGCGGACTAACCATTGTTCGTCCCTGTTAACTTGAGGGGGGGTTTTCCTTGTGGTTGGGCAATGGTTCTAGCCTCATTTTCATTTTTTAGACAATTACTAGTTTTTTAATGTGATTTTCAAAATAATTTTGTATTGGTGTTTTGTTTCCATGTCCATTCATTATCCTTTGCCTAAATAAATATATCCTAGTTGGAAGTTGCATATAATATAAAAGATATTGATGTTTTATTGTGTCATTGGACAAAAATTATTGTGAATTTTAATAGTAAAATTATATTTTTGCCCCTCGGATCACAAAATTTAAACTTTGGTATTAGGGTTTCTAGATATTTTTAGAGGACACGTGTGATATTTGCAAATTATTTGGAGGTGTTCCGGTTTTTTCCATTTTTATTTGCACGGTAAAACTATATATTTACCCCCCGTAGCTAACAAAAAGATGAAGGTTGGTTATGGATATTTTTATACGATATTAAACAGTTAAATTTCATCTTTGCCCACGGGGGTGGGACCCAAACAAGGGACTGAAGCGAGGGTAATTTAGGTTTTTTATATTTTGTGCACAATCAAACTACTTAAATACATTCGAAAATGACAAAAACAAAAGTTTGACGTTGGGGCCATGGCAATACTTTCACATCCAATTTTTTCATGATTGTCGTTGTGTACAAGGGTATCAATGTAATTCTGTTTTTTTTAGTTTAAACCTGTCATCAGTTTTGCGCGCACGTGCCATTTAAAAAGCTTGTATTGTATCTATCAATGGTGTAAAATGTTTGATTGTCATGTTTTTGAGTGCGCCGCCATGTCCTCTTTATTTTAATGGGACGTGTGTCATTGTGAGGCGGTTATAGGATCGCTGACGGATGATTTCTCCCCCCCACCCCCCTTTTGCCATTAAATACATGTTGGCCCTCTGTATTTAGGATTCTTCCATTTCAGTCCCTAGTGTTTTGATTTTTTTTCTTTATGAATTCTTCAATAAGTTTTGATTTTATTTAATAGCACCCTTCAATTGAAATTTATCATATACGTTATTTTTCATTTAAGTCTTTATCCTTTTGATTTTTGGTTTGGTTTCTGAATAAGTTTTGATTATTTCTGATTGTGGGTTTTAATTTATTTCAATTTTGTTCTTCAATTGAAATTGATCATATATGATACTTTTCATACAGTTTTTATTCTTTTGATTTTTTTTTAAAATCCCTTTAATTTTTTTAGTTTTAAAGTTTTGATTTGTTGCAGTTTTGTTTTTCAATTTGAATTATATATATATATATTATTTATTTCAACCCTTGTTCTTTTAAATTTTTACTTATTATCAATTTCTTTGGTTTTTTTACCTTTATGAGCATATACGTTATTTTTTATTTAAATCTCTATTCTTTTGATTTTTGGTTTGTTTTCTGAATAAGTTTTGATTATTTTTTATTGCGGGTTTTAATTTATTTTAATTTTGTTTTTCAATTGAAGTTGATCATATATGATACTTTTCATGTGGTCTTTATTCTTTTGATTTGTTTTTTAAAAAAATCCTTTTAATTTTTTATGTTTTAAAGTTTTGATTTGTTGCAGTTTTGTTCTTCGATTTGAATATTTTTTTTATATATATACATATATATATTTTATTTCAACCCTTATTCTTTGAAAATTTTACTTAGTATCAATTTCTTTGGTTTTCTTTTCCTTCCAGAATAATGTTTATTTTTTGTTCATATTTATGTATCTATGCTTTTTGTTTTTGTTTTTCATTTTATTTTTTGTTGAATTTTTATTTTTATTCGGTTTAGTTCTGAAATTTTAATTTATATTGGTGATCATTTTAAATTAATATTTCTTCCTTTCCCCCTGTTCTTTTTAATGTTTTTTGTTTTTTATATGTTTTTTGGATCAAATGATTTTTTTTATTCTCATAGTATTTATTTTATTTTTTTTCTTTTGTTTTTGTTTGCCGTGTTGTTAAATGTTTTTTTATTCTTCAAGATAATTTTAAGGTTTCATTATTTGTGCAACAATAATGATAATTTTGGTGTTTTTTTTATTGTTTTCCTGCTTGCTTTTTTTTTGTAAAATATTTTTTTATTCTTCGGGATAATTTAATAATTTTAATTATTTGGGCAGTAATGATGTAATAATTTTAACTGTTGTAGTCATGAATGTGATGGTAACATGGCAATGATTTTTCACTGATATTTTTTCTTTTTTATTAGTAGAAAATCAACAATTTATTTTTGTTATTTCGTTATTACAGGTGTTTTCATAATTTATATTTTATTATTGTGTTTAATTTAAATTAGATTATGAAATAAATTAATCCTAATATAGTAAATACAATAATTCAGGTATCCAAGTCTTCTATTTTTTTAACGATGATGATAATTTTATGCTGATAATTTTGTTGAGTCAATTAAACAAACAAATTTATATCGATTTAAAATTAATATATTTCATTGAAAACTCGTGTTCTGCAAGAATTTTGAACATATATTTTTTTTTAATTTATACTATAATAAACCCGTAAAAAAAATAATAGCTAGAATTCAACGACACAATCTCTCTTATTCATAAAAAAAAATAGAGAAAAGTAAAGTTTAGTATCAAAATATAATTTTAAAAAGAATACAAGAATTGATTCCCTGATAACTTACAAGACAATAAATTAAAATATACTTTGCAAGTAAATTGCACAGTCGGTACCTATTTTATTATTGTTTTTTACTTTAGACATGTCTTTCGATTCAACATAGACCCTCTAAAAACATGCAATTAATTTTTAATTTGGGCTTGTAACAAAAAAAAATAAGACTCGAATTAAAAATTTCCAAGAATATTACCATTAAACTTCACAAATAAAATACAAGAGGGTGGTATGAATTGGCCACGTGAAAATGGTCTGCTTTTTCTAATTTGTGCTGTAATAATATACAGAGAATAATTTAGTAAAATATTATAATATATAGTTCGAGTTGGAATTGAAGTGGAATGTAATATTGAAAAATGACATCATTCTACCTATCATCACTAGAGTTGATAGAATACTCAAAGGTACCTCCCAGTTGATATCAAGCTTTAACCATTTAACCTTTTATAATAACATCTTTCAATAATATATACAGGCTTTTCTCTGCTTATTTCTAATGTCCCAGAGGATGCTAAACAATATACTATCTTATTATTTTTCTTATAACAATGATATTTTTATACATCTTGTAAAAATCACAAAATATTATACATTTCAATAAAAAAATCACTGTTTTTTTCTTTTTAATTTATCTTTATTTTTGTTTCTATTAAATTATTTTGGTGTCATAAACAATATCATGGGTTTCACGAGTTTAATTAGGTTGAATCATGTTATTTGTTTTTTTTTTAAATTTTATTTTTTAATATTAAATTAATATAGAATTATTGTGTTATTTTTAGACTTATCAAGTTAACCGGATCATATCAAGTTAATAAAGTAATCATGTATTAAATACATTAATATACAATTGGCTCCTCCAAATAACCTTTTTACTATTAGAGTTCATATAGACAAAAATATTATATTTATATTATTCAAAAAAACTATATTATAAATTCAACCCATGCCCTAGATGCTTTATGGGAAGAGCCAGAACAAAAGGATAAAAGGAAATAAATTGTTTTTTTTTATCTTTTATTTTGTTAACTTTAGGGGGGGAAATTATATTGAAAAAGTTAAAATAATTTTTTATTTTTTTACATAGTTAAGAAAATAAATTAATAATTTGACTATTCTAAATCACATTTCTCTTTCAATGTTAATTGAAATTATTTTTTAAATTATTTTTTATTTAGAAATATATTAAAATAATATTTTTTAATTTTTTTTTGGATTTAACACACCAAAATAATTAAAAAAACACTATTTTTTATTTTTTATTTTTAAATAATTTTGAAATTTATTGCGAAACAGGCACGGTTGTGATACGAAGCAGTGGATCGATAGCCTCGGGATGCATACCAATTCCAACGTCTTTATCATCTCACCAGTAAAGTACCATTATTTTCTGTTTTCTGTTTTCAAAAGAGAATGTAGATGATATGGCTAAAAATGTTTGCATCATACGCGTTCGTGTTCCTTAATTTCCACAAGCATTTGTCGTGTGGCCCAGCACCGGTGCTTGTAGAGTTAATTAGGGGTTGCCGTGTTGGAAAAATGTTGCCGATATTAACGGCATCAAATTAATGAACCTGCACCCAATTTTCAGCTGCAATGTAAAATTATTCTTATTATAACAAATGAATTGGCTACTTGTTCTCATACTCAAAGACTCGCCAGCATCTTCCAATATTCGAGGTACAAGTGTTTAATGTACAAAAACATAGTGCATCTTCAAGAAAATAGGTAAAAAAAAATATAAAACTTTTTAGCTTTTATCTTTTATTTTTACAGATCGGCTCAACTTAGAGTAGTAATAGCTATATTAAGATACCAAAATAATATTTTTAAATTGAAAAACTATTTTTCATTGTTAAAAAATAATATAAATTATATTATGAAGTTTCACCTAAAATTTAAATTTTTAGGTAAGATGATCTCTTGACATGGTATCAGAACTTTGTTGACCCAGAGATCATAAATTTAAATTTCACATTCTTATTCTATTTGATAAAAATTAAGTATAATGTGGTGTGAGTCTCGATAAGTTTCAAGCTAAAAGAGATTTTATTCAATGAGGTGTTAGAGAATAATATAAATTATATTTTAGACTCTTACCTAGCAGCTTAAGTTTTTAGATGAAACAATTCCTTGATATTTATGTGTTAGTCCAAAGAATTAAAAAAATATTTAATATATTTTTACACAAAAATATTTTTAACTGGAATTGTATTAATTAATTATCAATAATAAATAATTGTTTCAATATTAGATATATTAAAATAAAATAAAATTTTATATGTTTTTACATTACAGTACAATATATATATATATATATATATATATATGTAAATATTATATTTAACAATCCCTTGATATTTATGTGTTAGTCCAAAGAACTAAAAAAATATTTAATATATTTTTACACAAAAATATTTTTTTAACTGGAATTGTATTAATTGATTATCAATAATAAATAATTGTTTCAATATTAGATATATTAAAATAAAATAAAATTTTATATTTTTTTACATTACAGTACAATATATATATATATATATTTATATAAATAAATTTTTTATTTTTTATTTAAAATTAATTTTTTTTGATATTTGTATATCATTTTTATATATCAATATCAAAAATAATTTATAATTTATTTTATTTTATTTTAATATATTTATAAATAAAAAATACTTTCAAAAATAATATTAACCACAATTTCAATTAAGATAGTTAATCCTGTCTGAAAATTGAGTGATGGTGATGATACGATGGATTCTGTTTCCAAGATTAGCATCTTCAATTATGAATAAACGGATTCTCGCACGTCTGTTAATGCGTGTCTATATGAAAGAGGACTCTAAGATAGAGTCTATTGTAAAGCTGCAAAGTGATATGTTTTTTAAAGGCTTGAGGTGGAGTGGTTTTATCTTTTCAGATGAAATAAAATCATAATTATGTTGTATGATTGAAAAAAATAGAATCTTTGATGTAAAGATATACTATATGATTCTGTTCACATTGTCACTAGTATAAACTAGAATATTTGGCGCTGTCAACTTGACCTTAACCCTTAAATTTATTTTGTTTATTTTATTGCCACGTAATGTCATTGTTATTGTCACATGAAGGCTTTTCAAGGGTTAAAATGCAAAATTTGTTATAGTGGAGTGCGAAACTGCAAATACATTGTTATAAAGGTCCCAAGATTTCTAAATATGACCTGCCTCAATGTCACGCTCCCATTTCAATGGACCCATCTCAAGGACAATGACATCTTGATGAATTCCCTCCTTCTGGTCCCGTTTCAATGACTCCAGCATTTTACTTTCCCACACATATCGAGATGCTGTTTGAGATATTGATTAACTTGTTTTTTATTTTTTTATTTTAAAATATATTAAAATAATATTTTTTATTTTTACAAAAATTAATTAAAAATAAAAATAAAATTTATTTTTTTCAAAAAGTATTTTTGAAGCAGTTCCCAAACACCCCATCCTATAAAACCTCCATTGTTATTTGAATAAATCTTGTTTAACATTGTGTTTTTTTTTAAATTAAGTTTTTTTAATGTTTTTAAATTATTTGTATATATTAATGTAAAAAATATTTTTTAAAAAATAAAAAATATTAATTTAATATATTTATAAATAAAAAATAATTTTAAAAACAATGTTACACACATTATCAAACATTGACTACACTCGCATAAAAGGAGCTCACTTTGAAGATTGAATTCGTAAGGGATTTGTCGTCGTTTCCATTTTGGATCCAGTTATCAAATGATTACTTCACAATGAATTCATAAAAGGAAAGCTGGCCTAATCAATAAAGCAATTACTGTTTTTTTCGGGGGGGATTATGTAAAAAGGACAGCACTCATTTTAAAACATTTCTGAATAAATATACAAATAAAGAGTATGGACACTTGGTATTATTTTTTTATTATTATTAAAATTAGAATTATCCCGGATAACTTTTCAGATCAAGTTAATTACACATTCCAAGAAGTTATAAAACTTAGGGGCTGTTTTGAATTTTTTTTACTTTAAATTATTTTTAGGATGTTTTTATATTATTTTGATGTGTTAATTTCATTTTAAAAAAATTATTTTTACATATTTTTAAATAAAAAATATTTTAAAAAATAATCACCACATTTCATATATATATATATATATATATTATTGTAATTAATGTTTATTCGGTTTTAGCTTGACCTCGCACTCGAGTCAACGAACAGGTCATTGGTCCCATATATACGGCTGATAATTTGTCCCGCCCACATTTAATTTGTCCAATGGTTCCTTCCATTACCTACGTGTTTTATTCCATTCAAAGTTATCGTATCCTTTAATCCATTTAAGAGCTATAAAATAAATAAAGACGCGCTCCTGTTGTATTATTGAACAAAAAAAGAGCGCTGGTGTCCCTAATTAGCCCCCCCGAATCCCACGCTTTGAGGTCCGAGTTCACGAGTTGCTATTACTAAATTCATCAAACAGTATATTATATTCAAAGCAGCCCTTGTGTTTTAAGGAGTAAGATTCACAATTCAATTTTAGTTATAGCAAGAACATGGGACCATCACTTCACTAGAAAGCGTCCTTAATTAACCTTCAAAATAAGGATTCTGGCAGAGATAAAGCAAAGTCTACGCCGGCGAACTCAAATTAGGCACCGTTCTTATCAACTAGCACAAGTTGCAAGTTCCGCGCATGTCCAGCCCCATACTAAGCACATTTCAACATTCCCTGGTCAGTGGTACGAAGGCGCAGTTTGTGACCCAACTCCAGTTCATGGTCAACTGGCAAACGTTTCCATATCTTTGTATTTATTCGAGAGTTTAATTAAAAATATATTAAAATAATATTTTTTAAAATTAATTTTGATATTATTATATGAAAATGATATAAAAAATTAAAATAACAAAAAATTTAAAGGTTTTTTAAAATACTTTTAAAATGCAGTTATAACCTTGTATATCTAATTAAGAGAGTGTTTGAGAATGTATTTTTGAAAAAATCTGATTTTTTCAAAATTTTAAGTTAAAAAAAATTGGTGTTTTTAGATTATTTTGATGTATTGATGTCAAAAATAATTTTTAAAAAATAAAAAAATATCATTTTAATAAAAAAATATTTTCAAAAATAACTTTAAACTAAATGGTCCACGTGTACGAGCAGCCTTTTTTTTTCTTTTTAAACAGAAAAAAATGTAAGCAAAGAAAAATCTTCACATTCAAACCTGTCCTGGCCCTACCCAATAGAATCAAACCATCCAACCCCACAAACCATGTCTTAAAAGGGCCAAGCCCCTCGCTAGTCCCTCCTACTAAAAAATCACCAGCCCTTCCCCTCCACCACCCCACTCACCATGGGCAGCCTAGAGATACAAGCACCATATACCTCCTCCAAACTCACTGACCTTGAAAAACCCATCGCCGATGCTGTCGTCGTCGACGACGACGTATCCCCTGTCGAGGAGGTCCGACTGACCGTGGCCAACACGGACGACCCAACCTTACCAGTATGGACCTTCCGGATGTGGTTCCTAGGCCTAATTTCATGCAGCCTTCTAGCTTTTCTCAACCAATTCTTTGCTTACAGGACCGAGCCGCTTATCATAAGCCAAATAACTGTCCAAGTAGCTTCACTCCCAATAGGCCGCTTCATGGCTGCTGTGCTACCGAAAACCAAGTTCAAGATTCCTGGTTTCGGGTCCAAAACTTTCTCTCTTAACCCAGGTCCGTTTAACATCAAAGAACACGTGCTTATTTCTATTTTTGCTAACGCCGGAAGTGCATTTGGTAGTGGATCTGCCTACGCCGTTGGTATTGTCACCATCATCAAAGCATTTTATGGAAGGAGCATTTCTTTCTTTGCTGGCTGGCTTCTCATTACCACTACCCAGGTAAATTTGGGTATTCTTTTATTCTTTTTGTAATATTTTTGAATGCAAAATTTGTTCTTAGTTTTGGTTTCAAGTTGGGGTGAGTTCCCTTGTCAATATTGGTTGGATCCTTGTCTCTGTCCCCTAGTATTTTGGCCTTTTTGGCTTGGTGTTTGAGTTTGTCGCCGCCGTATATCTAGCTGGTGTTTTCAATGACTGTATTTTTCATAAGACTTTTAAGAAAATCTTGCACGTATTTTCAAGAAAAAAATTGTGTCACGATTTGGATCTGAGAATTTTGCTAAGCATTGATGTGCATGGATGGCGATGATAGGTGTTAGGATATGGCTGGGCAGGGCTATTGAGGAAGTATGTGGTGGAGCCAGCCCATATGTGGTGGCCGGGCACTCTCGTTCAGGTCTCTCTTTTCAGGTATCTCCCACTCCCTCACCTCACCTCACCTCACACCTCACCTCACCTCACCTCACCTCACACCTCACCTCACCTCACCTCACCTCACCTCACCTCACCTCACCTCACCACTACCTTACTTTTTTTTTTCCTTTCTTTCGCAGTAGGATAAGTTATTGAGCAATTTTGATGCACAGCACCTCACTGACATGTAGCAAAGTTAAAAGAAAAAAATACCAAACAATTTCTCCTTCCACATCACCACTTTTTCCGTCCATGCTTCTGGTGCAAAAAAAGTTATTTAGATCGATGATTAATTTCGTGGATGGATCATTATTTCAATCATAATATATAGTTGCAATAATTAATTACTTTGTTGATAATATAATTAATTACTTTGTTGATAGTTAAAGTAAATAATATAATTTCTTTTGAATGCATGCTCCTTGGTACACTGGATAACACGTGACATATCCCTTTTCTTTAGGATTCGACCCCCCCTCCATCAAGTCAACTAGAATCTTAAGCTGGCTTAGCTGAATCGGTGTGATTAATTAGTAATTTGTTCATTACTTTTAATTAAATTATGCATGCGCTGTCAATTCAGAGCAATTGAGGCTGTGATTGCTCTTATCAAAAAAAAAAATATATTTTTTTTAAATTTACTTTTATATCAACACATTAAAATAATTGTAAAAATAAAAAACAAAAAATTAAACTATCTTTAGAAGAAAAAAAAAGAACTGTTGACTTTCCATAGAATCATGTGAAGCCATGGATAAAGCACTGGTGGAAGCTTGAAATTTTTGCTACTTGCCAGCTCATATACGCCGAAGGCACAATTGATTCACACTCGAATAAGGACGTGACAACACATAAGGTTCATGTGTCTTTTTCAGTATTCGTAAAAGTCTTTTAAAATAATAAATGCAACATATATTATTATTATCAAAATTTCTAAGTTAATATAACATGCTAAAAATTGAAAAAATCAGTGAAATTGTACATGTGACTGGTTACATTCAACAACAATCTCAATTGGTTCGATAACGAATGTTTGATACTGTGGTGGTGTTTTTTTTTTTAAAAGTGTTTTCTTTTTCTTAAAAAAACATATTAGAATAATATTTATTTTTGATATCAACTTATCAGTATAAAAAACACAGAAAAATGACTTGAAATGTAAAATATTATTTTTATTTAATATATTTGTAAAAGGTAAAAACAAATAAACTCACAATGAGCGGTGGTTGCGGAACGCACGTTTGTGCTTAGTGATTGGTGAATCGTGGCGATGAATGATTCTTGGACGAATGAGAGTGAGTTTTTTTCAATGAATCATGAACATGAAATGCAAGAAAGAGTGGATGGAAAGATTTTAAGATAGGTTTTCTGTACAATGATAACGATAACGATCATCTATTTGTCTGATCTGGATTTGTCACCGTCAATACATGTTCATAATATTTAATTAGAAGTGTGAGCTGGTGTGGCAATAACTTGTCATGAAGAGATTGGTTTTTTAAAAGTATTTTTTTATTTAAAAATATATTAAAATAATATATATTTTTTATTTTTTTAAATTATTTTAATATAATTTAAAAATTCGCAAATATAAACGGGTTCACTCTTCAACTTTGTGGATATGCCGGTGTTTATTATTCTGGTGATCAAAGCTAAATTCTCCAGCATTTGATATCTTCAGATAACACACGTGACTAAATGCCCGTATAAACTGCCTGGGAAAATTTATGCAGGGTTTTGCACGAGAAAGATGATGATCACCGCATGACACGTGCAAAGTTCTTTGTAATAGCACTGGCTTGCAGTTTTGTCTGGTATTTATTCCCAGGATACCTATTCACAACTCTCTCAAGCATCTCATGGGTCTGCTGGGTATTTCCGAAGTCAGTGACCGCACAGCAACTTGGTTCGGGCATGAGGGGGCTCGGGCTCGGAGCCATCACACTCGACTGGTCTGTTGTGGCGTCGTTCTTGTTCAGCCCTCTCATTAGCCCATTCTTTGCCATTGCCAATGTCCTTGTGGGATACGTATTGATAATTTACGTCGCGATGCCCTTATCTTACTGGGGCCTAGACTTGTACAGTGCACGCAGATTTCCCATTTTCTCCTCACACCTGTTCACAGCAGACGGTCACAAGTACAACATTACAGCTATTGTTAACAACAAGTTTCAGCTGGATATACCAAACTATGAAAAGCAAGGACGAATTCATCTGAGCATGTTTTTTGCTCTCACCTATGGCTTCGGTTTTGCAACCATTGCCGCCACCCTTTCGCACGTGGCTTTCTTCTATGGAAGGTAAATCTTTCAACAACCTTAGTTTCCCATCCATGTTGCTGCAATCATCAGGTTTTTTAGCAGACGCGTGTTCTGACAAGTGAAACATAATCTACAGGGAGATTCTCCAGCGATATCGTGCTTCTTCCAAGGGCAAGGAGGATATCCACACAAGATTGATGAAAAGATACGAGGACATACCTTCCTGGTGGTTCTACTTGTTGCTTGGGGTGACATTCACAGTTGCTCTTGCACTGTGCATCTTCTTGAACGATCAAGTTCAGATGCCATGGTGGGGACTCATCTTCGCAAGTGCCATGGCCTTTGCCTTCACCCTTCCCATCAGCATCATAACTGCCACCACAAACCAGGTAACTTGCTTGGAATTTTGCTCTCTTTTAAATCTTATTCCGAGCAAGAGATGAATGAATATGTTGTGAAATTCAGCTCTGTTCATCTGGGCTTCAATGGTCATTCCCTTTCACTTCATCATCTCAGCTAAATCTGTTGTTTATTAATGCTATGCTCTGGCACCTCATATACAGACACCAGGGCTGAACATAATAACAGAGTATGTCATGGGTGTCATATTACCAGGGAGACCAATAGCCAATGTATGCTTCAAAACCTTTGGATATATGAGCATGGCTCAGGCTGTTTCTTTCCTCAATGATTTCAAGCTAGGGCATTACATGAAGATCCCTCCAAGATCGATGTTCTTGGTTCAGGTACATTTTTCTCAGAACAACTGTCTAGATGATAAATGAATTAAATCCAGATATCATGTTTAATTGTTGTAATTGTTCGTGCGATGCATGCAAAAGGATTCACCATCCAAGAATTTCCTCAAAACTGAGACCTAGAACTGACAGAGTCAATTATAATGAACAATTTGTTGTTAGTTTTACACATTATTTATTGCTTCCACTTAAGAGTTACTGATATATTTATTTGCTTGTTGCATATCCATGCGGGTGTGTCCAGTTCATAGGAACAATTCTTGCTGGAACCATCAACCTTGCAGTAGCCTGGTGGCTGCTGACCTCCATTCAAAACATATGCCAGGATGATCTGCTCCCCGCTAACAGTCCTTGGACATGCCCCGGTGACCGAGTCTTCTTTGATGCTTCTGTCATATGGGGTTTGGTGGGACCAAAGCGGATCTTTGGAACACTTGGGAACTATCAAGCTATGAACTGGTTTTTTCTCGGGGGTGCACTGGGACCAGCTATAGTTTGGCTGCTACACAAATCTTTCCCCAAGCAATCTTGGATTCCCCTGATTAATCTCCCGGTCCTTCTAGGAGCAACTGCAATGATGCCACCAGCCACACCAGTAAACTACAATGCCTGGATCATAGTCGGAACAATTTTCAACTTCTTCATCTTCCGTTACAGAAAGATGTGGTGGCAGAGGTACAATTATGTTCTTTCCGCTGCATTGGATGCTGGGGTGGCTTTCATGGCAGTGTTTTTGTACTTCACCGTCGGAATAGAAGAGAGGAATGTGAACTGGTGGGGTACAGATGGCGAGCACTGTGGATTGGCAACTTGTCCGACAGCCAAGGGCATAATGGTTGATGGCTGTCCAGTTTACTAACTTTGTCTCCTTCTGTTACAAGTTTCTATTTAAGAGGTTACACAGGATAGAATTAGCAGGTGTTGAACAACATGTATCAAGCTATAGTAGCAACTCAAGGTTTCATATGTTAGTTTGTCTATGAAGTCAGCTTCTCGGGTACATTGTTTTGAACAAGAAATATCTCAATGCAAGTCTATAAATATTTAAATAAAACCCTTTCCAAGGAAAACGACTTGTTTCTGAATACCTTCGGCCAAAACCCATCTCATTTCACAATGAGTTGTGCCTGCTCATTCTATCACACTGTAGTTGTGGCTGCAGTGGCAACAAAATATTTGTTAATGGGTGACGCAGAATAATATAAATTATATTACGAGGTTTCATCTAATAACTTGAGTTTTTAGATGAGATAAATTGTTAACATGGTATCAGAGCCTTGTTGACCCAACGGTCACGAGTTCAAATTTTATCACTCTTGTTCTAATTGATAAAAATCAAGCACAAGGTAATGTGAGTCTATGCAAGTTTCAAGTTCAAAGAGTTTTCATTTGAGAGGGTGTGTCAGAAAATAATATAAATCATGTTATGGAGTTTCATCTAATAATTTAATTTTTTAAGTAAGATGATTTTTTAAGACGAATCATAATTGACAAACATTTGCTATCACAGTACACTCATTCCCTTGAATCTGGTATGATGATATGGCACTTCATATTTTATTGACATTGTGCTACCCTATAATCAACAACTATTTAGCTTGATTTTTGCTGTTATGAAATAACATGCATATGGTATATCGTTGTTGAAATAACAGGCATATGAGTATATCGTTGTTGAAATAACAGGTATATGGTATATCAAGAATGAAATAGGATAGACAAGAAGAAAGCGAAAAAATAAATACACATGAAAAACGTGTGTAGCTAATTGAACCGAATCTCTTGCTTCTTGGTTGTTAAGTAACGAGAGCAACACTGAAAATTTTGACACATTCCACTCCCAATTCCACCAACAATTTCCATATTAGGGCCAGATGCTAGATGGCACACAATTGTGATAGTTTCACCAACCCTTCAATTCTGAGATCTTTTTCGATCCTAGAGGGTTCGACGGGAGAGAGGAAATACAAGGCAAGGGAGATTAATTCGAGAGTGGGAAGGGTGGGAAAGCACAGTGTTTGGAGTTTTTTCTTCATTTACAGCACGTGATCGGAATTATCGAGCTGCGTGTGGTAAAATAGGAGGTAAGTGTGAAGAGGGTGAGGAGAGATCTCCGTGTTCTCCCATGTGAGAAAGCCATTAATTCAATTTCAAAGATCGAAGCCATTAATTCAATTTCAAAGATCGAAAGGAGGGAAACCAGATTGTTGCTGAAAAATTGTTTGTTACTGTGACTGCTGAACCGGTGTTGTGGCTGGCGGTGCGCGTGCTGAGGTAGGAACCGCTAGAACTTAGGCGGACTCGTGATGGGCTACATCTATAAAAGGAGGCTTAAGCCCAGACCAGGCCTGCTAGGTTCGAGGATATTATCGCTGAGTAGGAAAAAAAAACAGTATCTGAAAGTAAAACAATTTTTCTGATTTTCTCTCCTCTCAGTAATAAAAAAATAAAATTACTCTCATGACCACCTGTTTGTTTATTTTAAAGTTGACGGCATGATTAAATAAAAAGATAATGTGTACATGTCTTGTACTGGTAGCGGGGTCCAAGTTAATGTGAGTGCAAATTTTGAAGGCATTGGCATGACGGGTATGTTTTTTCTGGCATCATGAGATTTATGAATTAAGTAATGGGAAAATGATGATTGCACTTAATATAAAAATATATATCAACGAATGAATAGTAAAAACAGTTACTAGTGGTGATTAAAAACTATATATATATAAAATGATTATTATAGTCAAACATAGATATACATGCAAATATTCTATCTCGATTATTATTTTTATTTTTTTATCTTCGAGTTTTATTATGGTTGAAAAGTTCGTACATGCACCATGAAAATAAAAATAAAGATAAAAAAGTTAAGCATGTTTGTTTTTGAAACCCATGTCTACGTGCCTGTTTTTTTTTAATAAAAATAGTGAAAGACGCACAGTATATTTGATTTATTCTAGTGATGGTTTAGGATTCTGTTTTAAATTGTTTTTAAAAATATTTTTTATTTAGAGATGCATCAAAAAATATATATATATATATATTTAAAAAAATATTTTTAACATCAACATATAAAAATGATATAAAAACATTAAAAAAATTCAATAAAAATTAAAAATTAAATTTGTTTATTTTTTTAAAATTATTTTTAAAACGCAATATCAAACACCCTCTTAATACAATAAACAATAAATTGTTTGGTGAAAATTTATTATAAAACAAATCAAAGTTAACCAAACATTGGAAATTGAAATTTTAAATCTTTTAATATATTTTTTATCATCTTAAATGACTGGAAATTGAAATTTTAAATTTGAGATCTGAAAATCTGAAATTTGGTTTTTTGTGTGTGTGTTTGGAATGTAGCTAACCAAACTTTCCCCTTATTCTTAGATATTCAGAAATTGAAAAGTGACAAGAATAAAGTTAAGAGCCAAAATGTAAAAAGTCAAAATAATATAAACTAAATAGATACAAAAACAAAACTTACCAAACTAAAGTTTCCACGCTCTTCCAACAATAAAAACGAAACTGATTGTTTATACATTTATAATTTTGGTCATCGTAACCTGTTTTTTTAAGAATATCACGTGATACGTCAATTGTCCTAAAATACATAAATCAAAATAAAATCCTAGAGCATTAAGAGCCTGTTTGGATGGTGTTTAAAATGTCGGTTTGCAGTTTTTTTTATTTTAAATGAATATAATTTAATGTTTTTAGATCATTTTGATATGCTGATGTCAAAAATAATTTTTAAAAAATAAAAAATATATTATTTTGATATATTTCGGCATGAAAAGCACTTTAAAAAGCTACAGCAACAGCTCTCTCAAACAACCTCCAAATAATTCAGATGTAACTTGAAATTGTAAAATTAGATAAAAAATGAAAAAAAAAGAATATAAAAAGAAAAAATAGACTATGAAGAATGAAACACGAGAAGCTGCAAGACGAGGACTCTTAGATATCGTCGGAAGGATATCTTGTGTGTATGTGTTTGTCAATGCAACTAATAAATATAAATCTCACGTCCCTCGTACTAACTTATCTTTTATTCAATTTAATCAATAAACTTATTTTTATGCATCAACGTAGATGGAGATTCGAGGATTAGTTTTTTTTAACAGAAACCATAGCATACAAGGAAAATAATGTGTTATTTTTTATTGTTCATCATTTTATAATTCATCACGGATTGTAAAATATTAATTCACTCCTTTACTGTATATGATTTAAATTAAAAAATAAATTTACGAGGAAAATAATGTTTTATAGTCATTTACTTTATCCCTGTTTTTTTTCATGTTAATTGTATTGATAAAGAATTTTATTTTTTAATTACATCATTGTGTCAAATACAATTAATAAAATTGTTGAATATCTACGTTTTCCTCCCATTATAAATCATGCCAGAGGAGGAAACGGGAAGAAAATCTCCTTTCAATTCTTTAGAGAGACCTGTCACATGTTTCACGTGATATCATAATATTTTCAAATAAGATTTCTAATTATTATTCATCTACATATATTTATTTTACATTGTATTGAAAAAGAAAATTTCCTCCTAAATTCACCCGTTAGCAAGATCACGTGAGTAACACATATAATTAACGATTTTTTTAATTGCATTTACCAAAGTATTTTAATTAAAAAATATTTTTTATAATATAATTAAGATAAAGAATGTTTTGAATGAAGAATTAAAATTACCGTGGTAAATTCAAAGTCACATGGACACCTAGATAGCGTCTAGAAATATGGTTCAAATATCATTTTAATATATCGATATAAAAGCTAAATTTTAATAATAATAAAAATATTATTTTTAAATAAAAGATATTTTTTAAAATAACCATTACTAACCAAGTGCACTGATTACATTAAGTTCAAATGTACTAAATCACAGCCCTTTCCTGATTTAAGCCTCTTGAAAGATGAAGTTAGTTGAGATATTTTCTTCTCTCTCCATCCACGTACACAAAAAGCAGCCTTTTACTTACATAAACAGGCGATCCTTTCATTTCACTTCCTCCGAAGAATAATCAGATCTCCGTCCCCCCCCCCCCCCCCCCCCCCTCTGCCATTCTCCAACTTCATGTTCTCTCATATGCTTGATCAGTGCGTGAACTTCAATGACCTTCGTATTTACTGCATTTCATGTCTTTCTTCAGTTTTAATGGTTGTGATCGGTTTGTTTTGTATTTGCAGGTTGCTTTCTTACTTCGATGGGCTGAAACTTTGAGTGTAGTAGTTAGTTTCAAGGTTTGGAGTGGCTTTGATTTCTATCGGTAAACTAGCATTCCTGATTCACACACATGTTTCAGTAATTATATTTGTTTTTGTAACTTCTTGCTTTTCTGGTGTGTGATGTGTGATGGATTATTGTTACCTGACTTTATATTGATTTTTTTTATTGAGGTTGCTGCATCAATTTCTTAGTCTATCTCGCAATTCTGCATGGTTTGAGGTTTTCTAGATTTTTTTTTATTTACTGTTTTTTCTTTGCTTGACATGGTCTAGGATTTTTTTTTTCCTTTGTTCAAAGGAATTGTTAAAACATAGTGGTTTCGGGAACTCTATATAAGAGTTTAGTGGCGTAACCTAATTTGTGGTGTTGGCTTAAGACACAGTGATGGGAGAGGGGTTTCCTCAGGTTATGTGAGTTGATGTAATTGAGTTTTAGGATTGAGCTCGAAAATTACTCAATGATTGTGCTGTGCTGTATTTACCCCTAACAGTGAAGAAACGTTTTCTTTCAGTACAGTCTGGAAGGATTTTACCAAACCAATTAAATTTGTACCTGCACTCATATTGTTGTCTTCATGTTCTTTATTTTTCTATTAAATCGGTTCACTCGGTAACTTTTTTTATGCAATACTGATTACTTTAACAATTGGTTTTGGAGACAACCCTTTGGATTGGATGCAATCAAAACTAGTGCTTGCTTGATTTAGTTTGAGATTCAATACATGGTTGAGAAATTTAATTGAAGAAAATGAAGATGACAGAAAACAAGTACAAGATGAGGGGATGGGCCCTTTCACTTTTTCGTGCTTTATACTTGATGATTAAAGGATATGATCACTTGACAAGGTCTCTAAGCATAGAAGGTTCATATGTGAAACACGTCTTTAAATCCATAAAAGATGCTGACACTTTGTTCAAGGTTATTTGATTATGCTTGTGTTTTCATACGATCCTAGTGGAGGGAGAAAAGTGTTTTGTTTTCTGGTATACCTAGAGGAGTGAAGGAGAATAAAGCATGTGCTAATGGGTACTTACATAGAGTACATGAAGTCTTTTATGGCTGGATACTGCCTGAGTAGTAATATATTATCGATGAGTTGATATAAATTTCTGTTAAGAGATGTTAAATAGAGATACCCTTCTGAAGTTTAGTAGGGAAGCTGACTTCTTGAGTTATGCATCAGCGTTGCTATGTTCTCATATTGGATGGAGTCATGATTGCCTGCAGATTTGGTTATGTTTACCTAGTAAACGACTATAAATGGTGTTTAAAGTTGTAGGTATAGATGGTGGGTGCTGCCATGTCCATGTTTCTTTCTCCCTGCTATTAAGGAATGCTTAGTATCCATAAATTACATAAAGGAAATTTTCAGGTTCATTTTAATGTGTGACTTCTCAATTGAGCGAAATTTATACTAGGACTATTCATTTGTATCGCCACTTACTCTATCTCAATAAAATGGACCATGATGAGTCTTTTTTCCTTAGCTTGTTGCAGTAAAGGTAGAGTTTTCTTTCCTTTCTTTATTGCTTTTCTTTTAATGCTAAGGACAAACTTGTTTTTATGTTTATCAAACCACCCATCCAGTGGGTGTTGCCAAAACTTCTATTAATCACCCTGATTTGACTGTCAGTTTGGGGTGGGGTGGTAGACACTAGAAAACTTTGACTTAGTTTCCACCATGTCAAATAATTTTTCAATACAACTCAAAAATCTAAATTTTCTATCCAAGACTATGGTTCTGGGAAAACCATACAACTTAATAATGTTGTCAAAATAGAGTTTTGCAACTCTAAAAGCATTCGTGGCGTAGTAAAAGGGGTAAACTGAGTCATCTTAAAGATATGGTCACCAACCACAAATATAAAATCATGTTTCTTTGTAGCACGTGGAAGCTCAAACACAAAATCTATACTTATATCTTGCCAATGACAATTAGGGACATGCAACAAGGTGTAAAAACTAGTGCTTTGTTTTCTATGTTTAGCCAATTGAAGTGTTCGACTTTGACCTATCAACTTACTACATCACTTTTTAAGCTAGACTGAAAGACCTAACGTTTCATCTTTCAATGATTTTATTTCTCCCAAAGTGTCCTAAAAGACCTCCAAAATGAATCTGTCACACTAAAAAATCATGCACTAATGTCCTTGGGATGCAAAGCTTATTATCTTGAAACAAATGCCTTTCTTGAAGATAATGACCGTGTACAACACATTTATTCTTATCTCTCATTGATATTTATTTCTTCAAATTCTGGGCAAAATTCATATTTCACTTCGAATCTCTCGAATCCAATAACTTTAACAATCATTACAAAGAACAACGGAACTCGACAACTCAAGGCATCTTCTATCTTATTCCTTAGTCGAGATTTTTGTTTCAATACAAATAAATAGGCTTGCAAATGCTCAACCCAATGACCATGCCTATGGTTAAGTTTATTTTGGGAGTTAAGGGCCTCATGGTCGGAGTAAAGAACAAATTATAATGGTAACAAATAATAGCGCTAATAATGCAACGCCTAAACTACCATATAAAATTTGTTATCATAGGTTAGGTATTTGGTTTGGTCTCGTTTATTTTCTCACTAAAGTAAGCTATAAGGTGATGTTGACTATGTACTCCATTTATACTAACTCTCGAGACATCACATTCTATGTGAAACACATTAGTAAAATCAGGAAGTCGTATTATTGGGGCCTATCATTTTTTTCTTAACCTTTTTAAATGTTTTATTAGCTCCTTTACTTGATTAAACTCATGTTTTTAAACAATCTATGATTCAAGACATGATTATGCTGAATCTTTGATAAAATGATGATAGAAAGTTCCAAACCTAAGAAAACTATGGACCTTATGAATATTCTTAGGTTCAGTCAATCTACAACATTATAAAGCCTAAAAATCCCAATTGACCCATAAAGAGAGCACCTTTTGACATTGGCAAACAAAATTTCCTTAGGGTGATACAAATTTGAATAAGGTGATCTAATGTTTTTTCTTGGTTTTGCTTTAAATAAAGATGTCATCAAAATACACCACCAAGAAGTTTTCCATAAAAAGTCCAAAAATCCGTGTCATTACTCTTATTAAAGTACTTGGTACATTGGAAGGGCCAAAAAGCATGACTAGCTACTCGTGTAATTCATCCCTCATTTTAAATTTTGTTCTCCATTTATGTCTTCGATGGATCCTAATTTGACGATACTTAATCTTCATATCATTCTCAGAGAAAATAAGGGCTTCTACCATCATTTCTAACATGTCATTCAATCGAGGAATGAGAAAACGATACTTGATAGTAATCATGTTGATAACTAGACTATCCACACATTCTCCATGAGCTATTTTTCTTATGTGTTGAAAGGGCAGGTATCATAGAAGAGCTCAAACTCTCTTATAAATCTTTTTTTTAATACTTCATTTACTTGCCTTTGCAATTAGCATGTTCACAAGAGTTCAACCTCAAACGAGGCAAGTTTGGCAATGTGGCATTAAAGATAAAATCTATAGCGTGTTGAATGTCATGCATATGAGGTAACGGGAAAGACATCTTGAAATTCTCTTAACATTTCCCTTACCTTTTTATGTGGTTCATCTAAAGAAGTTTTTATAATCTCTTTGGCTACCAAGGCAAACTCAACAAATTCTTCATGAACTTTCTTTTTAAACTCTATGAATTATTATGTTTAAACCCTTTTCTTTCATCTTTTCCTTTTTTCTACTGTCATTATGCCTTGGTGGTAATCTAATGAGCTAGAATCTTTTTACAATGAAAAATGAATAAATGAAAATTTAATCGTTTAAACATGGTAATGTCTAAGTCATATAACTAACCAAGGCCCACCTAAAATGATATGTTCTATGTTCATAAGAATCACATCACCAAAGTTCATTAAGATAGCCCAAAATCTTTATAAAGAGAAAACATCTTTTTGATCGCTATGGATGTATTGGTAACCCAAGACACTGCATGACTTAAGGATGTGAGATATACATTAAACCTAAGCATGATACGCTACTAAAAGATACTACATCGATGCAACTCCTATCTATAATGATCTTGCAACCATATCTCCATATTGTCTTCCTCACCTACCATCTTAATCTTTAATGAAAAAAATCTTATTGGGGAAACTAAGAAAACATGATTGAAACCCTGACGTTTAAAACATTGAATCTTTGAGGTCATTTTATATGTTTTATGAAGAATATCCTTACTTGTGTCTTTTCTAGGCATCTGAACAATAATAGAATTGAGTTTAGAGGGTGAAGCATTCAATAAAAAATTATCATTGCTAGGTTGGGACCAAGGAGGGATACTACGGGTATCTTAACGTCTCGTTCATTGATTGTTTCTTGATCAACTCGTAATTTTGCTCTAGAATATAAGCTTTGTCAAGGGTAGACACATCACTAAGCACAACCTCTCTCCTAAGTTATCAATTTAACTTTTTTAAAATCTACTTAGAGGTTTTTTCATCCTTCCTACTCATGATCTCATTTTATACTCATTAAATTGTGTTGTATACTCATTAACATATTAACATTTTGCCTCAAATTATTCTACTAGTTTAAGAGTAGGGATTTCTCTTGAAACTTAGTTTTCAACCCAATCAATAAGAGTTCATCTTTCTTAGCCAAAGACTTTCTACAATTTTTCAATAGAGTTAAGTTTTAACACTAAATTTTATTTTTGCAAAGCTTTATCCACCTATTCTCAGACAAAGTAAAAAAATATTATAGCATGTCACGGGTTCATTTACCAAAGATTCATCAAATTGACCTTTAAAATCAAGGTTTCTAACTTGATGTCTCATCACTCAATCAACAAGGTCATCGTAGCCGTGGTGACCCTGATTATAGCTGTGCTAGCGGTTCCTAGGGTGAACTAGCCTATGATGATAATTCGAATGCTTATCATTGTTAAGGTCATCAAAGTCATTATGACATTAATGATGGTCATGTTGGCGGTTGTCATCATGACGATAAATGATCTTTGACAAATTTCTATCGTTATCATTAGATTAGTCACTTTCACTAGATTGTTTATTTGTTAAGTTTCAATGGATCCTACTTTCTCAAAAATATTCATCTGAGTCGACATGTTTATCTTAGCTCGCATAAGTTGTAATTTGTCTTGAATATTTGCAAGAACATTACTAGTGTTTAGGTCCATGTTAATTGTGAGTTCTGGATTGTGTTATAGACCGACTAAGATCATGAATGACACTTACAAGTAAAACTCAATGCAAAACTGAAACTAATATTTAATTATTTGTCTTCTTAGTGATTATGCAATACCAAATTAAACCAATAAAAATAGCACACAAACAATGCTAGTTCTCTAAACGCACACAAATAGTCTAAACACGATGTGTCAATTTTTTCACAAATTTAGTCAAGTTCCGCAATGAATGAAGAGAACTAGATATTCAATGTAAATGAATAAGTTAAAATGTTAAGGTAACTCAAATTGCAAGAGGAGTTATATATTCTTGCAAGCATAAAAAAATAATATCAATGTTAATTATGGTTGACAAATGCAAAATTATACCAAGAACAATGATAATCAATGGTTAAAAAAAGCTTGTAGTGGTATATTTGACAAATATAATGAAAGGATTTCTAGAAACCTTTGCTGCTTTTTTCCACTAAGAGAATTACAATATATATGCAACAAGGAAGATAAAATCCCTTAATCCTAGACCTATTATAGGAAGTAACACAACAGTAATTACAACAAGATTATATACATTAATAATGAGTATTTTAGAGAGAAGATCAAGGGATATAAAAACTAAATAAGGAAAGAAGAATATATTGACATCCCCCCTCAAATTGATGCGGGCAAGTCTAGTAGCATCAATTTGCAATTGAGAAACTTGTGCCGTTGGCGTGTCAAAGCTTTGGTAAAAACATCCATAATTTGAAGATCTGTAGAAAGACGAGGAAGAGTGATAACACCTTGAGTAAAAGCCTCCCTAATGTAATGACAATCCACCTCTATATGCTTTGTGCATTCATGATAAACAGGATTTGCAGCTATTTGAATGACACTTATATTATCACCATGAAGTGGTGTAGGATTAGTTGAAGGGAATCCAAGTTCTTAAAGAAGACCACGTAACCACACAATTTCAGAACAAGTTGCAGACATGGCTCGATACTTAGCCTCTGTGGAAGATTTAGAGACACAATCCTACTTTTTACACTTCCAAGAAATCAAGGCATCTCCAAGAAAAATGCACTAGCCTGTTGTAGACCTCCTAGTATCTAGGCAACCAGCCCAATCTGCATCACTATATGCAGTCAAATGAAGAGCAGGGTTTGTAGGAAAGAATAACCCACGAGTAGGTGACCCAATTAAGTATCTAATAATACGACGTACTGTAGCAAGATGAAGATGTCGAGGTGATTGCATAAATTTGCTAATGATATGGACAACATAGGAGATATCAGGCCTTGTAATTGTTAGGTAGATAAGGCTACCAACAAGTTGCCGATATAAGAAAGGGTAAGACAAAGACTCGTCTTCATCTCTTCGATATTTCACATTCTCCTCCATTGGTGTATCAACAGCAATAGCATTCTTTAAACCAACCAGGTCAATGAGATCTTGAATATATTTATGTTTTTTTAAGAACAAACCATGATCCCTAGAGTGAACTTCCAACCCCAAAAAATATGTGAGATGCCCAAGGTCTTTCATTTGAAATGTACTATGCAACAAAGTTTGAAGCTTAGTAATCAACCCACTGTCATTACTAGTGATGATGATGTTATCAACATAGACTAAAAGAAAGGCCATACCAGTGGTTGTCTTGTAAAGGAAAAGTGATGAATCTTGTGTGAAAGAGAAGGTGAGGAGAGTGCTGCGAAACCTTTCAAACCAAACTCGAGGTGCCTGCTTCAACCCATACAAAGAGCATCGTAGCTTACAAACTTCAGCAGAAGTCATCATGGACATACCAGGTGGAAGTTTCATGTAAATCTCTTCCTTAAGGTCCCCATTCAAGAAGGCATTCTTTACATCCATTTGATGTAAAGGCCATGATTGAGAGGAGGCAATAGCAAGAATGGTTCTCACCATGGTCATCTTAGCAACTTGTGCAAATGTCTCTTCATAGTCGAGGCCATATTCCTGTTTATTGCCAAAAGCAACCAACTGAGCTTTGTATCTATCTAATGAGCCATCAGATTTGAGTTTTACAGTATAGACCCACTTACTACCAATGGGCTTAACATGTGGAGGACAATAGACAATATCCCAAGTATGGTTTTCCTCAAGTGCTTGTAGTTCTGCTTCAATTGCTTGTTGCCAACACTTATGTTTCATAGCCTATTTATAACAAATGGGAATGGAAATGGAAGACAAAGTAATAGACATAGCCATGACAAAGTAGAAGACATAGCCATAGGAGTGGAAAAACCATACCTTTCAAGAGATTTGGGAGGTCTAGAGCTTCTACGAAGAGGAAATGGGTAGAACAGGATCAGATGTCGCAGGAAGATGTGGAGGAGTTTCAGGGAGACCTGTAGAGGGATCAGAAGCAGAAGGAGTGCATCGACGATAAACATAACCAGGTTTAAACCTTTGTACTAGCGTTGGAGACTCAGGAAAATGAGGTAAAACAGATATAAAAGGGAGTTCTGAGGGCTGTTGTGTGCTAAAGAAGGGCTGTGTTTAAAAAAAAAACATTTCGAGAGACGAGTTTTACGAGCACGTGGATCATAGCAAAGAAATCCTTTTTGGGTTCCGGCATACCCTAAGAAAGCAAACTTGACAGATTGAGCAGTAAGTTTATTCTCTCATGTGCAGGAAGGTGAAAAAAACAGATACATCCAAAAATATGAAGATTGAAATAATTTGGTGCATGTGCAAACAAACAAAAATAGGGAGAATCATTGTTCAAGTCGGTAGAAGGTAATCTATTAATCAAATACACAACAGTAGACAAAGCTTCACACCAAAAATGAGAAGGAACATAAGACTCAATTAGAAGAGTTCAGACAACATCAAGAAGATGACGATTCTTTCTTTCTGCCACCCTATTTTGTTGAGTGAAAGGACAAGAACGTTGTGATATGATCCCATGACTTTGAAGAAAAAATTGAAATTCATTTGACATATATTCACCACCAGAATTAGATAGCAAGATTTTAAGTTTGGCAGAAAATTGTGTTTCAATTAAAGCAAGAAAGACTTTAAACACAGAGAAGACCTCACTTTTAGTTCGAAGAAAATATACCCATGTAAATCGAGTGAAATCATCGATAAATGTAACAAAGTATCTATAATGTTCATGAGAAATTACAGGAGCAATACCCCATACATCAATATGTACGAGTTCAAAAGGTTTGGTTGTGCTGGTTTTATGCAATGGAAATGAAGTGTTTTGCTTTTACCAAGCTTGCAAGATGCACAATCAACAATACCATTCTTAGAAGAAATCAGAAATCAGATTTGTATTTCCAAGTAAAACATATTTAAACAAGACTTGAAGTACATGAGAATTTGGGTGTCCTAAACGTCTATGCCACATCTGATTATCACATTGAATAGCACTACAAGCAACATGTTTTGACACAGGAGAGAGAGATGAAAACAGGGGAAAGAGACGTCCCACTTTAGGTCCCTTCGCAATCATCTTCCCAGACACTTGATCCTGCACAAGACAACCAGATTTTGAAAAATGAACATTACAATTGTTGTCAACCAATTGTCCGATAGCTATAAGATTAGTGGACAACTTAGGAGACACAAAAACAGTATTCAAAGAGGCTGAAATATCACCAATAGCTGTGATGGGCAAGGAATTACCATCAACAGTATGATTTGAAGATCTCCATTTTTTTGGACATTTTTTAAAGGTAAGGCAGTGTTGGTCATGTGATTGAAGCAGTAGAATCAAAATACCAAGGCTTAGAAAGAGATTGTTTGTTACCTGAAATGCCTAAAGCAGAAAGGGCAGAAACTATCATTTGTTGGACCATTACAGGAGTAATAGAAGACTAACCAGGATTAGGAGCATTTGAGAGACCAACTGAGACATTATAGGCAATTTCATATTTCTTTGGAGGCCGGATGGAACAATCTTTGATGATATGCCTTGTTTTCTTGCAATATGAGCATGATTTTTTCGTACAATTAGTGGCAATGTGCCCAAATCCTTTGCAACTATAGCACTGGACATTAGTCATAGTTTTGCCTCCTTGAGACCTCCCTTGAGCAGCATAAGCAACAGGAATTGTGGCAGAATTTTGAGCTTTCTGCTCCAAGACAGCCTGTGTGACAATTCACTGCTCTTCCCTGAGAAGCTCTCTAACACAAATATCCAACGAAGGAACTGGTTCTCTATTCATCATATTAGACGTGATTGCTTCAAACTCCCCTCTTAACTTCATTAAAAACTGATAATGTTTGCTAGTTTGATGTACACTTTGGACAACGATGAGTCTTTCAAAAGGTACACTTGCATATACAATATCAATGTATTCAACCCACAAATTCCCAAAGAAAGAATAAAACTCTTGGATTGACATACTTCCTCGACTAAGTTGTCCCAACTCAAACTCCAGTTGAAACCTTCTTGCTGTATTGCTTTGGTTGTAGATATTCTTAAGGTAATCCCACATTTCTTTAGAGGTCTTATAAGGCCTAAGATTGAGAAGTATGGAAGATTCCATACTTCCAAGGATCCAGGACATAATCTGAGCATCCTTCACCTCCCATTTCACATATTTCTCTCTCTTTCTCACTGTTAGGTGCAGGATTTGTTCCATCAATATGACCCCACAATTCCTTTCCTTTGGTGAAGATTTGAAACTGGAATGCCCAGGTAGAATAGTTCTTGCCAATAAATCGAACAAGAAAATGTTCAAATCGTTCTAATGACATGATTCAATCCAGAAACAAGAGCTAGGATATCAAGTCTAAGAAAAACAAAATAGAAGAGCACGAAACAAAGACAAACTACTAAGATCTTGGACCTAGACAAGGAACCATAGACAAGATGCAAAGATTTTCAGAGTTTTGGCTCTCATACCATGACAAATATAATGAAAGGATTTCTGGAAATCTTTGCTGCTTTTTTCCACTAAGAGAATTACAATATATATACATCAAGGAAGATCAAATCCCTTAACCCTAGGGTCTAATACGGTAAACATAATAAAATCCCTTAATCCTAGACCTATTATAGGAAGTAACACAACAATAATTACAGCAGAATTATATACATTAATAATGAATATTTTAGAGAGAAAATCAAGGGATATAAAAACTAAATAAGGAAAGAAGAATATATTGACAATATTAACCAGCTTGTGATGGGAATATGCTGAAATTTACTGTTGCTGGTGTGTAGAAGATGTTGACGTTGTATTAGAGGCCGACATGGTGATGATGTGGCAATAATGGCCGACGTTGTGATGACATGGTAACAAAGTATGATGTGGTGTTAACGTGGTAGTATAGTCTGAAGTGGCAATAATCATTAATCTTCCTTGAGAGCCTTTAGTGGTTTATTTGTTGTTGTTACTTGCGGAGCCTGTGCAAGGATGCATCATCATCTTCAAACAACTCTATTGTGTAGCTATTGTTGTAATTAGTGTGGATTTGTGCTCAACAAATGCTATGGTGTTTTTTTGTCTGTCGTGGTGGAACGATTTTGCAATGACAACTCCTGTATTTGATTTGTTGTGGTAGATCTATTGAGCTAAACTAGTGGTCTTGTCCGAGATAACTGGTATTCTTAGTGGTTGATCTTTGTTCGCTGTGATGGCAACATGAGGTGGATAAGATGATTGGCCATTGTGGTAGAGTGGTGGTAACATGGGGTAGACTGGTCTCTGCTAGTGCGATTATTGGGAAGGGTGTCTAGGGTTTAAAGATGAGTGAGTAGGTGTTGAAGATGAATAATAGTTTTTTTTTTGTTGAGTTTAGATATTTTTTATGATGATAATCTTAGAAATTTTTTATGATGATGAGGATTTTAATAAGCTTTAAAAAATCAATTAACTGTAAAAACAATTAAAAACCTGACTTTGATACCAAAGTTGATACGAGACAATAAATAAAAGAAATAAAAGTAGGGAAGAAAAGAAAGAAACCAATAATTAAAAGTAAGGATAGAGAAGTTAAAAGAAAAGAGAATTTAGAGGAATAATCTGTTTTTTTATTCAATTCATCAAATCTGGCTCATTATAGAAAAATATAAATAATATAACCTTAAAACACTCAACTATAAGCCTCAGCTTGTTAATTAAAACTATTCAACATAAACAACCCAAATAAATAAAATAAAAATAATGAAGTAGGCCTAGATGAGTTTAGTTTGCCAACCAAAAGGTGATGGATTCAATCTCTTTCGTTGTCTGCTGCTTCTGTAGTCTGCTGCTTGAATCTAGTGGCCCTGCCACTTTATCTTTTACTTTAAAGAATCTAATGGTCTTGAACTTTTGGTGTTGGATATTATCCACTGCATTTACCAAGGAGTCCTTCTGCTTAGAGCTCGTCAGAATTCAATGCTATACCTGTCAAAGGAAAATGAGGTTCGGTTATCAATTCTGCAAATCAGATTCTTCTGATGATTTTAGATTTATGAACTTATATTATCGAGATATTGCTTTTTATTTTTGTGCAATATTACTGCATAAACTATGCTGTGATATTTATTTTTGTCTTTATTCAAGGTTTATAGTTAACCAACTTTCTGATAGAGAATATAAGTTTGTAACAACATTTTATTCTTTAATCAATTAATGATACGAAAATGCAGTTTTTCTTCATTTACAGTACCAAAAAAACTTGTTCTGGTTACGCAATTCCCCCTCAATGCCTGGGTTTTGCTGCTTCTATTTGACAAATGTACTAGGTTTTATTGTGTTTAACTGCAGGGATTATGTTTTTGTCATTATAAATAAAGCATTTTGTTTTGGTAATTATACTCTCTCTCATTTGAAGTTGGTATGATGTAAGATCAGGTAGTGTATTATTGTTTTGTAGACTTCTTACATATTTTTTTCTTCCACGAACTTCTAGTTAAAGAATTGAAGAATGTATGCTATTACAAAAAAGCATATAAAGATTATAACTTCCAATAAAATAACGATCAACAAACGCAAAAGTCTCCCTAATAGTCTTATGAATCCTTATTAAGCAAAGCATATGTACATATCTTCTGGTAGTTTGATTTTATCGATCATATTTAAATGTTTTGGCATCTAGAGTACCCAACTCATATTGAGTTTTTTCCATTCTTGCATATTTCATACAGATAGCTTGTCCAGCAATCATCTACATCAATCTCTAAATATTATATAAAATATATGATACTCAATAGGATGGGTCTTGCTGCTGAACATATTTCTCTTCTGAGCCTTGAGATCTCAATGCTAGAAAGCGTGCACATTTCGACTTAGGATCAATTTAATGGATGATGATTGATAACAATCTTCAGTTGTCAACTGCTTTCACTATTGAAGTTGCAGTCTGTTGCAAATTTTGAAAAGAATGTCATTGGATTATGGTTAAGCAAATTGCACATAACTATTAGTTGTGTAGTTTCCCATTTCGTGAAGAGAACTTACCCCAGTTTCATTGATTTTCCTGGTGCTTCTCTGTTATGAGGATGTGGTTGGCTCAATTGGAGGCGGATTGGGGCATGCAAGTCATATGCATTTCCTACTGTGTAAGGGGCCTGGGAAACTCTGTTTAAATCATCCACATTCTGTTTTCCATAAACCTGGGATAAGAGCAGTTATGAGTGTTCAGTTTTTAAAATCCTAAAGCTTAGGTTTCACTGTACTTATAGCTTTACTGCTTTTGATATGGTTCCTATACACTAGACATTAAATTCTAGATTTGATGCTGAAGAGCTAACTGGTTATAGGATTGGGAGTGCATTCTATGAAGACTGAGTGTATATATTCTGTCTAGGTTCCTTATTTGGTGGTAAAAGATGAAGTTTGGAGTTGAAAGGGAGGTGAGAAATATTTCTGAGTGATACATCTGCTGCCAAGACTTTTACCTCATGCAGTTCTGAATTTTCTTGACTGACGAGTTCAACCTTACTATGCAGCCCTAGGTTTTCTTGATAAATTAGATTACCCTGCAATGAAGCCAACGAAAGCCAGTGAACATGAGAATGTCTTTACAATCAATTCGGGAAATATTGAAGTCGATAGTCTTGAAAAACCTTTCTCTTCAGGTCTTTAATTTCATCAGTTAAAATTTGTTCCTGTAAAAAGAAAAAGGCTGCTTCAGCATTATGTGCGTGCATCATGTACATTTAAAAAGTGATCTTGAGATCAGGAAGGCTCTACCTTTTTTATTCGAACACCTTTCAAACTCATCTCCAGCTGGTTTTCTAGATTCTGTAGATCTTCCACGCCCAAACCAGATAGTTCTTCTCCCATCAATTGCCTGCAATGTCACAAAAGGCAAATGTTAGGTGTGGTGCCAAGTGTTATACTTGTGCATGAATATGGGGCTAAAAAGAAACCCTGTCCATTAATACTTGAAGGTCTAGTAGCTTTTCTTTCTGGCGGATGTGGCTACAGCTGTGATCAATGATAAGAAACATTTAGAAATAGTTTTGCCAGTCAGGTTACACGGCTGTGAATTTTTTGATCAGATATTCCCTACACCATCATTTCAATTCCAGCGGTGATGTGCGTTGAGATCATTTATTGAGAATATTGGGTAATTATGAGCTTTACCGATGGCATCCTTGCAAGTATTGCAGTTCCTTCCTCAAGCTCGCTGCCTCCTTTTGCCAAAACTAAATGAAGCACATCATATGACAATCAATGATTCATGTAGAATAGAATTGACAAGCGATGCATTAAGAAATGACTGCCTTGGAAATTTGAATGCCACGCAACAATCTACACGGAACACTTCGATGAGATTGTTATGCTTGTGCTGAGTTTTGCACACAAGGGAATGAAATGTTGTAATATTGTAGATCACGTGTGGTGATTACTGTCATTTAGTTGCAGAAAGTTAACAGTGGGCATTCCCCGTTACAGAATCTTATCTTTTATGATGACCCTCATGCGTGGTATGATAATGATAGCTCAGGGTTGATGCTTGGAACTATAATCATGTCTCCTTGCCATATAGTAATCATAATCTATCTGGTGTTTGTGAATGACAGGTGCATTGGATCCAAATCCCTAATATCTAGCTGACAGTGCTATTTGTAGAACCAACTGCTTCGTGGCTTGTTGATGCCAAGCAAGTTTTCGCGTTCTTTTTATTTATCAAGTCGAGGGCATATTTAAATCCCTGTAAAGTTCCTGGGTGAATGGTGAAAAACTCTGTAACTAGTTATATATTTTGTTTAGAAATATTCAACCACTCAAATGCATGCTGTAAAAGTTGCTCAAGTGACAGGGGTGTTTGGTGAAGTACATACCTTGACTTCTGACGCAGGATTTAACAGCTGCTGATGCTTCTCTTTCTGTTTGTTATAGCGTTCGATGATGGACCTCATACTGAATGAGAGCAGGAAGTTAAAAAAAAAAGAAGTTATGGTTTCTTCTGTGGTGATACAACTTGGAAGTAAAAAAAAAAGTCATGGTTTCTTCTGTGGTGATACAACTTCGAAACTGGCATCAAGGAATTTCATGAGCTAATGATATTAGCAAGGTGTGATTTACAAGTTAGAAGCAGGACGACTGCTCACAATTGAAAGAAAATCATAGCGCATCTGATGTTATGTAACTAATTGATGTCTCCATCACTGCCCATTCAAATTTGCATGTGAAATCGGGATGCTGTCTCAGTTTTTTCTGGACACCGTTCGAATGATTTACAGTTTACATCCAAGTGAGCAAAAGAGAGTTGCTGACGCACCCTGTTTTTACCCGTCACTTCACAAGGCTGCAACGGATGTATGCTGAAGAATCTCTGATCCTTTAATTGTCTTTACTGGTCAGTGTCCGAGGACCTTGGTACCAGTTACATGCTAAGAGAAAGTACTCAATTATTATTTTTGTTTCAACGAGCTCAGAAATGAGGCCAATAGTTTCGTTTTTCCTGATTTAAGAAACTAAATTTGGCATCTGTTTGACTTATATTCTGAAAATAAGAGTAATTTTACCTACAACCTAATTTATGTACTTTATTCAATGTTTCATCGCAGAATGCTGACTTCTTATGTCAACTGGTGACCGCCTCTGTGTCCATTACCATCACTGACTAAGGGCCACCTAGCCATCGCCGTGTTCGGCTGGTTGCGACACTAGTAATCCAAGGTGAAGTGTTGGTCAGTGGTGGCTGCCTTCATCAGCATCATTTATTGTCGCTACTACAGATATCCAAGGGGCCTATGGACCACCTACCGGTGCCACCAACCAGTACCTTACTAGCTGTTACCATCACCTCCATATTAGCACCCGTCCACCACCAGCAACTCCAGAAGTCCCCTCCACCCCAGGGGAGTACGCACCATTACGAACTAATAACAATAACTAGTAATTACCATCAGTTCTGGAAATTAAAATCATCATGTACTAACTCGAGTTGTTGTCTTTTCACAAAACAGAAAAAAAGAAAAAAGAAGAACAGGAAATCAGCATAGTAATGGAGGGCAAAAAAAGGAAGTGATACAAAAACAGGCCGTTAAAGTTTGCAATTATAATAAATTGAGGATGCGTATACTCTCTTGGATATTTGTATTATAACTGGCTAGATATGGGAACGACTTCTAATCAAGGAGGAATGTTGATCTTCATGGAAGAGTTGGAGGTGAAACAAGGCACTCGATGTTTAATTATTCTTCTTTATCTGAACATTTTCATGATTCCAGTCCAAATAAAAAGTTGCGCATGCATGTCCGTATATCTTTTAAGTGAAAATGAAAGGCATCCTTTATTTTTCATTCGGGCGTGGTATAAACTATAAAGACGATTAAGTATTAAAGCGTGGGATGTGCATGGCAGTATCTAGTGGTAAGTTTTATAATATTTTGAATGTAAATTATGAGAAAATTTTGGAAAAACAGGCAGCAGTTGAGGGATAGGTTAATTATACTTGGTTTTTTTGGTACATGAAATATAAATATTATGCATATATCACACCACTTAATCATTCCTATGTAGAGACCAAAGCTTAAAGGACATTTTGCAAAGAAGCTACAATTATACGTGGGGATTAAATATGTCATTAATTATAGGTAGCGATAGGTGAGACTTAAACGCTCAACCTCATGGATGAGTGTTCTATTAGGTTTTCACTCATGGATGATCATTGATTATATGGTTATTATTTAGGGGAAAAAACTATTAGGCTCTAAATTCTAATTATTTAAATTACCTTTAGTCCCTAAGCTTTTTATTTTTCTTTATAAATATGGAGACTTCCATCATCCGCGCAGAATATTGATGAATCAAATTTCAATTATGCTTATAACTTTGTGTTGTACATGATTATCTATCTTGCCTTCTAATTTCTTAAACATACGTTTTTCTTATACTTGTTGTTCTTCAATTTTCATTTCTAGTATTACTTGACAAATACGATCATCTCTCATGAATACAACTGATTGATTATTGCCTACCCTTTAAATTTCATAATTCAAGATCATGAACAATTTCTATACTGAACCCAACTCGCAAGGAAACTAAAGAGCAAAAATAAATTGTTAAAATATGGCCGTTAATTTTCCGATATGGAAACTATGTAAAGTAGGATAAAGTAGTTTTACATTTTGCTATTCTAGTATTGTAACTTATCTATAAAATCAGTCTTAAATGTAAGAGAAAACTACTAAATATACCAATAAAGAGCATTTCGAAATTCTACATGGTATCAGAGCAAGTCTGAATTTTTTTTTCAAATCGTATTCGTATTTTTTATTCCGAAGGCTACAGTGTTCTATACACTGTCCATTAAACTCTTACTGTTCAAATCAAAGCCATTTCAGTGAATTTTTTTCATTGAACTGTTACTGTTCAAATCAAGGTTCTTCCCGTGTTCAATCAACGAACATCAAACTTCATCTTCATCCCAGAAAAAACCCAGAAAATCCTAGACCCAGAACAACCCAATCTTCAACCCAGAACCCACCAACATTGCATCAAACCCACAAACATTCAAAACTTAACCTAGAAATTCCAACCCCACAACACAGACCCAGAACATTAACACACACAAGCCAGATATTCAGAATCCAATACCCCCAAAATGGAAATTAACCCAACGAACACACTTACCTCTAACCCGTCACCATAAATCGTTGTTCATCAAGACAACATGGCATTTCCAGCAAGCATTATCCTAGACGAAAACAATTATTCATTATGGTCCCAAGTAATGGAAATGCAAATTGGGGCTCGTAACAAGGTTGGATACCTTACCGGAGACACTCCGTGACTCGAGCCAGGTGACCCATGACTGGAAGCATGGGTCACTGAGAACCACTGAGTCAAGAGTTGGCTCATCGACTCCATGAAACCATCTCTGATGCATAGGTTCATCTGTCTCCCGATGGCCAAAGACATTTGGGACACCGTCGCCAGGATCTTCTACGATGGCGCTGATGAAACTTGCATCTTTGAGCTAAATCAACGCTCGTTCACCACACGACAGGATGGTCGTCCACTATCTACCTACTATACAGAACTGGTAGCCATCTTCCAAGAGATTGATGGTCGGAGTACATCCTAGGGAGGGAATTGTCGAGGGCATCCTCCACCTCCACTCGGCTATAGCATGCCTCCGAGTCCATATTTTCTCAGTGGACTCGACCCTAGTTTTGAACACATTCGAAGTAAGATCCTCCATAAGGATCCAAAATTGGACCTTGAAGGAGCTTACGTCGTCGTCCGCCGTGAGCACTCCCAAAAACAGATCATAGAAGGCAAGCATGGTGGTGGTGGCCCTCTAGGGTTCGCTGAACCCACCATGATGATGACAAGGCATCATTGGTTGGTGGGAGAGCATGGGAGAGAGGGGAGACAGGGCAAAGCAGTTTAAAGGAGAGGGAAGAGAAAGAGGGGAAAAATTGTTAGGGCGCCCTTTTAAAGTTGATCGGGCTGATTGAACTTGGGTTGACCAAACTGACCGAAATGGGGTTGACTGGGTTGACCAAAAATACAAAAATGCTGGTGGGTTGATGTGTTCTCATTGCGGTGAAAGGTGTTATGAAATTGTAGGCTACTCGGACTGGTGGGATTTTTCAAAAAAACCTCGAAAAATATCAAAAACCTATGGATCATCTGATAGAAACAAATCAGGTACAACCGACAACGAATGTGGTCCATCCAGATATCTTTCAAAAAAATTATGCACACTCTGTTATTACTAAAAAAAAAGTGCTTGGATTATTGATAAAGATACATCTACTCACATGACAAGTGATTCCGATAATTTAATCTGTCATAAACCCTCATCACAGTTAGCTATACGCACTGTTATCGGTAGTACCTCCCCTGTTACGGGGGAAGGATCTATCTTTTTGACTAACACTATAACACTAGACATTGTTCTTATTGTTTCATCTCTTGCGTTTAATCTCCTATCGATTAGTCAGATTACGACCTACTTTTGAGTGCACGATAATGTTTTGGCCTCTGTTTTGTGTTTTTCAGGACATTCCAACTCGAAAAATTCTTGGTTATGGTGTTAAATGGGGCAACCTGTATTATTTGGAATTAACAGAAAAGGAGGGGTCAAAGCTGGGTCACACGCATCAGACCAGAAGCACGGATCAAGCTCACGCTCTCGTATGGTTGTGGCATCAACGACTCGGACATCTGTCATTTGGGTATCTTAAGAAGTTACAACCACATCTATTTTTGAATTTAAGTATTTTGGACTTTCAGTGTGAAATTTGTGAACTGGCAAAAAGCCACCGTATTTTCTATTTGCCAAGTTTGAATAAAAGCGTAGAACCATTTGCAGTCATATATTCTGATGTTTGGGGTCCTACAAAGGTCTCATCTTTTTCTAATACATGATATTTTGTTTCATTTATTGATGAATATACTCGGATGACATGAATATCTCTTCTCCAAAATAAAAGTGAAGTAGGTACATTTTTTCAAGAATTTTAGAAAATGATGCTGACCCAATACCAACGACATATTCGTACACTTCAATCAGATAATGGTATGGAATTTATGGATCAAGTGCTAGGTAATTTTTTAAAGCATCATGGAATTCAACATCAGACATCTTGCTCGTATACTCCACAATAGAATGAATTAGCTGAAAGAAAGAACAAGCAGATTATGAAAATTGTTCGCGCTTCGTTATTTGGCATGAATGTACCAAAATACTATTGGGGTGAGACAGTCAAATCTGTTGTTTATTTAATGAATCAAACACCGTCAAGTGCAATTGAATTTCAATTTCCTCAACAGAAAATTGAATCTCTTCTCTCGATTCCTCACTTACCAAATTTGAAACCATGAGTATTGGTTGTACAATATATGTCCACATCCCTAAAGTTTTGTGAAGCAAACTGGATTCGTGTGCAAAACGGTGCATGTTTGTAGGTTACTCGGAGTTTCAGAAAGGATATCGGTGCTATGATCTCACCATCAAAAGCTGCATGTAACATTAGATGCATCATTTCAAGAATTCGAACCCTACTATTTAGGGGGAGTTCCCGGGTTTTCTTTTTAGGGGGAGAGTAACAATGAAGAGAATGAAGATATATTCAAATTAGAGGAAATGAGACCAAGCTGTAATGATAACTTGGAATTCTGCACAAACCAAAATGATCTTAGTAATGACCCTCCTATATCTCTGGAATTACCAACGCCTACACCATTAATCGAAGAATCAACCAAGAATGTCTCTCCTTAGTCCACTCAGGTAACCCTAAATCCTATTCCTAATGAGATAAATGAAATTCTTGTCTTAGAAAATAATATGACCAATAGATACCCACAAAGACTAAACCAGGGAGTCCCAAAGAAACAGTATGAATCTGATCCCAAAAAAAAAATCTAAATATCCCATCAGTAACTATATCCCTACCCATAGATTATCGGAATCATATGCATTTATTGTTAATCAATTATTCAATGTGTCTATTCCTAGTAATGTACAAGATGCATTAGTAGACCCAAAGTAGACCAAGATGATGAATGAGGAAATGGAGGCACTGCAGAATAATACTTGAGAGTTATGTCAACTATCAAAAGGAAAGAAGAAAATTGGGTGTAAATGAGTATTTACAATGAAGTTGGAAGCAAATTGGAGTTTTGATAGATACAAAACGAGATTAGTTGAGAAGAGATATACACAGAAATATTAAGTGAATTACCAAAAAACTTTTACCCCAGTTGAAAAAATAAACACCAACTAGATTCTCATATCTATAGTAGTGAATCGGGACTGGGTCTTACAACAATTCGATGTCAAGAATACCTTCTTAAATGGAGATCTTGAAGAAGAAAAAGTGCATATGGAATTACCACCTGGAGTTAAAACTAGATCCTCATGTGAAGCTAAAGTATGCAAATTAAAAAAAACATTGTATGGTCTAAAGCAGTCATCTCGGGCATGGTTCGGAAGATTCTCATCCACGATGAAGGAGTTTGGTTATAAGCAAAGTAATTTAGATCATAGTTTGTTTATAAAACACAAAGGAGAGAAGGTAACGACACTAATAGTATATATGGATGATATGGTTTTATCAAGAGATGATCCAGAAGAGAGAAAGGCACTGCAACAGTTTCTGGCATCGAAATTTGAAATGAAAGATCTCGAACAACTAAAGTATTTTTTAGGAATTGAGGTCTCAAGGTAAAAAACAGGAATATGTCTATCATAACAAAAATATATGTTAGATTTATTGGCAGACACCAGAATGCTTGCGTGCAAACCGGTAGATACACCTATGGAAATGAATCACAAACTGAGACAAGCAGAAAATCATATGTTAAGGGACAAAGAATGTTATCAACAGTTATTTAGAAAACTAATATACTTATCACATATTAGGCCAGACATCACCTATGCAGTAAGTGTGGTAAGTCAGTTCATGCATTTACCAGGAGAAGAACATATGAAAGCTGTATATCAGATCTTAAGATATCTAAAAAGTGCACCAGGAAGAGGACTTCTATTTTCAAAAAAGGAGGTCCAGGATATACAAACTCGAATTGGGCAGGAAATCAGTTTGATAGGAGATCGACATTAGTATATTTTACGTTCATAGAAGGCAACCTTGTCACTTGGAGAAGTAAGAAGCAGAAAGTGGTTGCAAGGTCAAGTGAGGAAGTAGAATACCGAAGTATGGCTCATGGTGTGTGTGAATTACTATGGATTAAATAGGTATTACAAGACTTGAGAATTAATTATGAAACATCTATGGGTCTACACTGTGATAATAAGACAACTATCAAAATTGCTCATAATCCTGTTCAACATGATTGTACCAAACATGTTGAAGTCGACCGACACTTCAATACAGAAAATCTTGATCAAAAAATTATACAACTTCCGTTTGTTTGGTTGGAAGATCAGCTAGCCGATATTCTCACAAAGACATTCTCTGGAAGGATGTTCTATGACATAATTGACAAGTTGAACATGATAAATATCCACGCTCCAACTTGAGGGGGAGTGTTAAAATATGACCTTTAATTTCCTGATATGGAAATTATGTAAACTAGGGATAAAGTAGTTTTACATTTTGCTATTCTAGTATTGTAACTTGTCTATAAAATCAGTCTCAAATATAAGAGAAAACTACTGAATATACAAATAAAGAGCATTTCAAAATTCTACATAAATATCAATAAACATAATGAAAAACGAGGCAACATGAAGAATAAAGAATAAACTATGAAGCTAAAGCATAAAAAAAAATGTAGGTTTGATTAACGTTTTAAGATGATAATCGTATTACATAAGATCCTCTATATTTCTTTTAATTAATCCTACGCAATTGGTATACTTGTTAAGGGTTTGATTCGGTTAATGTGTGTATATTGTAGGTGCATATATATATATATAGGTGTATCAACAAAAGTCCAACACAGGTGTATCAACAATTTATCTCTTGAACCACCCTAAAGACTTGGGTAAAAACTTCATTCTAAATGTATCTGCGCCACCCCGACAATTTACGTTTTACCTCCCAGTTCAAGTTTATTTTTTTACCTCTATAGGCAAAAAGGTCCGGAATCCTCATTATCATCAAAATACCTAAGGACATGCATGTTACTTAAACCCCATGTACGTAGCCATTCATTCACGTTGCAAAGCTTTCTCACTATTAGATTCTACACGGCGGAGCCTCCTCTCTCTCTCTCTGGCTATTACTGTACGATGTTGTAAGATTATACTAAATGATTAATTGAGAATGCATTGTGTTATATATAGCTACAATTTGAATTAGAATATAAAAGATCATTCAATCGAGAGTTTAATAAACCTTGAGAGGCTGATTCGATGGTTAAAAATGTGCATTCCTTCCTCACTCATATGTTTAGAGAGTTTATTTTCTTAACACATTAGATCAATATAAGAAATGCACTCTTAAAGTCATATAAAAAGAAAAAAAGTATTATTAATTTAATTAATTTGAAGAAACAATATGGGCAGTATCCAATAAAACCAGAGATTTATAGCAGAAGAATTTGTTTGAAAGTGACTCTACTTGAAGTTTTTTTTAAAATATTTTTTGTTTAGAAATATATCAAAATAATAATTTTTTTATTTTTTTAAATTATTTTTGACACCAGCTCTTGAAATACTCTAAAAACACCAAAATATTTTAATTTAAAATTGAAAATAAAATAAAAAATATTTAAAAATAAAAAAGCTTTTGTATGCCACACAGGGAAGCAATGTCTAAAAGTTTAGATGAAAAGTGAAGAATAAATATTGATTCTCTTGGAATTTGTTATGGTGTAAAAGGGATGGAGGAGATAAGGCGGTCGCCGTGCTTAATTATAGATTTATCTGAACAAAACTGATGTTCGTGTCAGTATTGAAGCCACAATACAGTGTATACACAACGTATATCTTAAAAAGTAGCTGTTTAAACGCGCATGATACTATAGCTAAATATAAATATGGGTTTCCACTGCCTAACTATATAAACTGGTGTTTGTAAAACTGTATTTTTTTCTCTAATAATTTTGATATAGTAATATTAAAAAATACATTATTCTAATTCATTTTCAAGCAAAAATAATAACATCACTGCAATGCCAAAAATTGGCACAAATTGTGCAAAAGCTGAAGCTCCTGATGTTTACAGACTCAAACTACAGCCATTACTATCTGCAAGCTGCTTCTGTACCTAAGCAAGATGAATGCGGATCAACAGACCAGGCATATCACCTTGTATCCCTGACGAGAAAAGTGTCGGCAAGTAATAACTTGCATGGCATGTTAGAAAGGTGGTCTTCGGGTTGGAAAGCTCTCGCGAGACAAGGTTGTAACCTTATTTTATGCAGTAACCTTATATTTTAGAAGCTGTATTTTATGTAAGAATTAGATTCTAGTTACCAGAACATGGGACTGGTTATTTTGTGATAAAAAAAATATATAAATTGAGAAAAGAGGAGGGGAAAAGAAGAGGATGGAGGTCAAACTAAGAGCAAACAAGTCAATATATAGATTTAAATAAACTAACTATTAATCCATACTGTATAAACCAGATATATTGAAGCAGAAGAGGAAAGAAAGAGAGGGTGGCCTGACCTAGTGTTTGCATAATCATAGAGCTTGCCTGTGCTGGAGAAGATTATTACTCCGATTTCCGCATCACACAGGATTGACAGCTCCTTAGCCTTCTTAAGCAACCCGCTTCTTCTTTTGGAGAAAGTTACTTGCCTGCTCGTCGAATTGTCGATCCTGCGTATCACAATCTTGCCTCTCCCCATCTTGCTAATCGTGGGGTTTTCTCACTCTTCTTTTATTGCTAGTTAGATCCAAGATCTGAATTCACAACTAAGTCAATTGTCAAAAATATCACAGTAAAAATCCTTCTTGAACTAATATATTAATCGGTACTGACCAATAATCTCCAAAAAACAAATCAATGGCGGTATATATCAGTAAATAGCTGGGATCATTCCGAAAAATATCCCACAAAAATAGAAAAAAGAATGTTAAAATGAAGTGAAGGGGTCACAGACTAAAGGAAATGAACATGGTTTTTTTAGTTTTATGAATAGAAATGAAGTCTTCATTTCATGTAAATAGATAATTAAAGAAAAGTCTATAAACAGGGAGTTCACAATTTACCAGGAAAAGGAAAGCAACAACAACAAAAAAAACTTACTCGTGATGTAGGTATGATGGAGTACGGGTGGAGGAGGAGGAGCTGCCGCTCTTTTGGAGAAAAGTTTAGGATGCCAATCTTATGCTTTATGTGGAAAGTTGGAAGTGGGTGTTTTGGCCTTTGATGAGAAATTAAAATAAATTATTTCTTTTAATTAAGTGGTTAATCCAACTAAGGTGTATTAATTGACCGCTCTTTAGGGTCAAGAGAATCAAATAAGGGGTTAAGAAGCAGACAAGAGATTGTTATAGACAAATGTCACTAGTTGAGAGCGAGTAGGATTGATAGCGCTACACCCTCAAGTGGAGAATAATATCTCCTCGTACCTTGGTCCCCGATTCCTGCTTGGGGTGGTAATTGTAGCTGTCCATCTAATAGATTAACGACACGTGCTGTTACCATAACCGGGCCTCGCCATTTTTTTGCATTTCTTTATTTCTTTTATATTCAAGGATAACAACTGACAAGTGATTTTCCCATTTTAGACCCTGTATTTGTCCCAATTAGTAAAGTATCCCTTTATGAAACTAATATTTTTAATTTGGCTCGATTTTCTATTCAACCAACCTTCAATTGCTCTTGTTTTCACCCCCAGCCCCCATCGCAGCAAGTCTCAATGAATATTAAAGACCAATAAATGTCCTCGCTCTGTAACCAAATGGTTGAAATTGCCTGAAATTGATAGATATAGGGTTAAATTGACTACATTTTCTCACAGGGTCTCATTTTTTCAATTCATGTAAGCACAACGGCTAAAAAAGTAAAGCGTTTTTCTTTCTTTCGAGTGTCCATTAGAATATTGCACAGCACGAGAGCCTTAATCTCTCTCTCTCTCTCTCTCTCTCTCTCTCTCTCCCTGTTATGGACTCGCATTTAAGTCTCAAATATTTAATCAGATGTAGGTTTGATTTATAGTACGCATATTTATCTTATGTTTGATGAAACCTTGTAACCTGCATTCCTTTTTTCCCCGTCTTCTAAGAATATTTCACAAATATATGTTCAGCAACTGGTGCATGAGCATTTCTTGGCTCTTCGATTGGAAACGACGACGTGCATTGACAAGGAGGAGGTGTTGACCTTTCAAGACAGAAAATGAAGAGGAAGCGAAAGAAAAGAAAGCTAAAACCAAAAGACACCGATTAGGGCCAGGGAAAAAGCTTGTGGAAAATCATTTACAGCATGTTTTGGCTGACTGTACTTCGATCATGTTGTGAGGACAAAGGATCTAAGATATGCACAACAAGTCTTGAATTTAAGTCAGGACATGCATCTCTTGTAAAAATCTAAAGCAGTCGAAGTTTTACTAGCTCATTTTAGTCTATAAAATACATTTTTCATAGAGTAAAGTTTCCTAAGATCAAAAAAATAAAATGTTTTGGTGACTAATATTGTTCATCACACTAGCTGTAACATTGACTATACAGGAAAAGCAATGTAACGAAGATAGTATGCTTCGAGGGGGGGAAATGCATGAACACAAGCATCAAAGCATTTTAAAAAACGCCAAGTTGTGAGATGGCTTAGAAATTAGTTTTAGGATGGTTACCAAAACAGGCAAAAGTTAACAAGGATCCAGAAATTCGGAGGCTGAAAAGTAATCTACCCTTAATTTCTTGTGTTCTAGGCTGTTGGTTGGGAGTTGCAACTGTTAATTTGTCATGGGCCAGCAACCGCTCGTAAAATTCCAAAGCCACTAGTTTATATCAGAGATAGCGTAGGGGGGAGGAGAGAGCATAATTTAATTTATATCAGGTTGCCATATCCAGTGCAGCTAAGGTTTACTCTTTTGGTCATCGCGTTAAATACTTAAAAAAGAAACCCGCTAGTTTTCTTTTTCATCAGAAAGGAAAAGCAATTGCTTTCTGGTGATCAGAAGATGACTATGGCGGAAGAATCAAGTTCTTAATTAAATAGACAATAACAAATCAAATTATTTTGATTAGCTAATTAAATCGAGTACGATTCTTCTTCGAAAACATTTTGAATCTTAATTAGGGTTCAGGTACTTTATGTTTTATCATTCAACACCATAAATTGCTTGCATGAGTTGCGCTTCTCTCCCACTCTACCGGCTTGTAGATCGGAATATTGACATCGTTTTTCATGCATTTTTTAAAAGAAGGCCCTCTGGACTTTATGTCGATGGCGAGGTTAGGTATGACTTTCTGGTTATAAATATATTCTTTTCTCGCAGCCTATTGCACATGTTTAACATAGTTCATCTCGTTAATATATGATACCCTGTCATGTCAAAAGAATATTAGTTGCGTGTACCTTAATACACACAATTTCTCGTTATGATGTTATCTGGCTAGCCTGTTGCATACTAATTTTACATCAAGGTGCTAAGCTATGATTGGTTTGTTCTCTGTATTATCATCTTATATTGGGATTCAAAAGGTGGTTTTAGGGGGGGAGAAGATGAAGTTGTCATGTATAGATTGGATGTTCGAGTGTGGATAAATTACCTAGAATATGACTAAATAATACACATATAATGTCTAAAATTAAAATAAAAAAAAACTTCCATTCAATTTATAGATTTTTTTTAACTCAATCATATAAAACTTGGGTATATATTCTAGCTAATTTGAAATTAGACTGAATTAAAACTGGTTATATGCTTTGTAATGTGATGATTTATTCTGGGAGATTTTTTGTTTATATGTATATATGTGTGTGTGTGTATATAAAAATTGTGAATTAAAGTTGTCAATTCTGTTTCGGTTGGTGCTTTGATTTTTCAATTGAAACGGAATATTTTGATTTCAGAGCGTTTCGGCACGCCGTTTCAGGGTTGTACTGTTCATGTATATATGTATATGTATATATATATATATATTAATTCAAAAAAATTAGTTCAAATCCAAAAATAAAAATATTTAGAATTGTGCAATTTAATCTAAAAAATACAATAAAATGATTTTTCTAAACAAATTTATGAAAATGTATAATATTACGAGAATATCATTATCAATTTCACAAGGTCATTATATTATCTGATAGCTCTGAAACTTTAACATAATATATATAAAAATATATCAAGAGACTCTTGTAAAATTTCATTTTAATCTGACGGTCGGATTAAGAGATATAATCGATGTTGTAAAATTATATATTATTTAAAAAAAAAACTATTTAAGCAAAACAGAACGGGCAAAACAAAACCGGAACGTTATAGATGAAATGTGGGCAAAATTTATGAATCGAGCCAAAATTTTAAACAAGATAAAAATTACACCGTTTTATTATTATTTTAACTGGTACGAAATGTTTCGCCGAAACTAAACAAAATTAATATCACTGATTGTGAACCTGAATGAACTCCCTTAATATAAAAAGAAAATACAAAAGGGTAGATAAGCTTAGATTGCTAAATCTCGATTCCTAAAAGAAAATTATCGCCAATGCCAAGAGAGAAGCAAAAAAGGAACATCATCGCTCAAGAGACACGGATGATCACTTTATTCAGTACCCGCACGCCCTTCGGTAATTACTCCGCGAACCAAGACACCAAAAGATTATAAAATATGTGGCTAGGTGCAAGTCTTATGAACTCAACCTTTGATTGGTTGAGACCACGTGATGGAGATTCCTGTGACCAATGGAGATACGATGTTTCCTTAATCGCCCATTACCTCATTGGATTAACCAAACATCTAGTATTTAATTAAAGTACTTATCAAAGTCCCATGCTTTTCAAGCAAGAGATTAGCCAGGTGTCCGTCATTCACACAATCATTGCTCAGTGCATTAATGACAAACTAAGAACGTGCGTGAGAGCCAAAAACATTTTTCTATAGAAGGTCCCCAAACTAGAAACTTGAGCTAGAAAGTCTCCTTACCTTAAAAAAAAAAACTTAGAGTTGTTGCCAATTGTGGCTCGTTTGCATTTGGCTGGTTTCTCTCACAGAAGTAGTCTCGCGTTTTGTCTTAATTACCACCTATGCAATTAAATCTGTACGGTGATTAGATTTTCTAGCTCAGAGGATGTTTATGAATGTGATTTGAAAAATATTTTTGAAAACAAAAATATTATTTGTATTTTTTATTTTAAATTAATTATTTTTTTTGTTTTTAGATTATTTTCTAATGTCAAAAATATTTTTTTAAAAAATAAAAAATATCATTTTAATATATTTTTAAACAAAAAATATTTTAAAAAACAACTCCAATTCAACTCTTAATTTTACACTAAACCGACGCTAGGTTCATGACAAATTAGTATCAACGGCAGTAATGGATCATGATGATGACTTAAGCAGTCTTGCACCGTTACTAAAGCTGAATAGATCTAGTTTCCAGTTGTTGTTTTTTGCGATTATGTTTTTAATTTATTTCTTTTAGTTGGATCATGGGTCATATCAAGAATTTATTTTTTAAGATTTTAACGATCCATAAGAAAATAAACTTTCTTTAACCATCAGATAAACCCATCAATTAATTGGTATTTTACTTTCCTTGACATGACCTCAGGGGACTAAAATTCAATTTGCTTAATTAGTGTCGGCAAGTTAATTGATTAATAAAGAAAGAATACACATAGGCCACGTGGCTTTTAACATAAAAACACAATTATTTAATGTATGGATTTTACATATATTAATTAATATGATGATTTGATAGTTAATGATAAATCAATCTCCGACTTAATTGATGTATTGGTATTTTTTTTTCTTTCTAATAAACAAGTTAAAAAGAACAAGAATCAAAAGAAATCACCTCGCTGTTATAAGCACAAACGAACATATGTCGAGACAAAGATTACATGATATTTGTTGAAAAACTGTACAAGAACACCACCAACCCAGGTGGTATGCTGGCTTAAGGGGTAATCTGTTCATAAGAGCAAGTCCAACGGAAGACAACCCAGGTGGTATGCTGGCTTAAGGGGTAATCTGTTCATAAGAGCAAGTCCAACGGAAGAGGCATTTGAAGAGGCAAAGACAAATTTTTTAAATTTTAGTTGTTCTTGTTAAATTTAGTGTCTCCAACGGGAGAGGCATCCCAAGAGGCAAAATGCCTTTTCTTCAACCAAGGAGCCATTCCTACAAATCGAGCATGAAAAGCCAAAATGAAAAAGAGTCGTTGGAATTTTACCGTTGGAGAACAACATACACAGAGCTTAAACAAAGCAACAACAACCTGCATTTCTACAACATCTTTCTTCATGCTAACGTGCACCACCTCCACAGTACATCCACAAGACCTAACCCCTTCTCTCCTTTCTCTTAAGCCCAAAATCTTCATCTTTTTTGTCTGCCCATTGGTTTCAGACGAGTGTGTGTGTGTTGGGGGAGTGGGGGGGCAGCTGTAGGGAGTGGAGTGTGTGTGTGTGTGAGGGGAGGGGGTGGGGGGCGGCGGCCAGAGGAAGAGAAAGAAGAGGTAGGGTTTGTTTTAACTTTGAGATTGAGATAAAAGGAAAGACGGGTGGGGTGGGGTTAAAAAAACTTTGAAATTAAAATGAAGGCACAAACGGGTGGGGTGGGTTTATATTATAATAATAATTAATAATAATTATTAATATTATTATTATTATTAATTATAATAATAATAGTTAGCATAAAAAAATAGGGGTATTAATTTGATTAAATTATTTGTAATGGAATGTATTTTAATTAATTATGCTTGAATTTATTTGTTATTTGTTAATGTGTTCATTTTGTTTTTTAAGTTTTTCTAACATTCAAAGACAGTAAGTTACATTAATTAACTTCAAATACAACAACCATAAAAAAACATACAAATTACTTGAAAAACATATAAGTATCTTAAATTTCAAATTTCAAATATTGTGGGTCTTTTAATTATATTTAAATTTATTTTTTTAATTTAAATATAATTAAAAAATAATAATTTTATTGTTGGAGGGTTTTTCAAAAGCAATTATTTAATTATATAACTTACTCATATTAATTGTATAATTAAACTACATACAAAATAATTGCACTATATTTAAAATAATATAAAAAAAATAGCTCTCCAAAATGGCTCTTACCATTGGAGCACACATCAACAAAAAAGCCATATAAACACTATTCAAGGAGCCATTTTACAGATTTGGCTCTTAAAAATGGCTCTTACCATTGGACTTGCCCTAAGTAGTTAAGAGATGACTGCCATGTTAGTAGACTTGCCATGTTAGTTGGGCTTCAGGCTCATTACATTCTTGTCCATTTATTGGGACTTAAGCCCATAACAGTCTGCAATCACATAATTTGGGCCTCCGGCTCTATTTATTCCTTTGCTTCCAGCTGCGGTCGGTGCTAAAAATTCAAGATAACTCCTGACTCCTCCTGAGAAGTCCGTAACAGCATATTTTAAATTCAGTTCAATTTATGAATTTTAATAATGTTAATACTAGTTTTTTTTCCTCTAAAATATTCATCTTTTTTTTTTTCCTGAGAAACTCTGAGAAAATAAGATGAAAGTGATAAGGGTAGTATAAAAAATAAGATGAATTAAATTTTATATTTTTTGAACATATAAACTCAATTTATTATTAATTAAATTTACTCTGAACATAATTATTAAATTCAATTACAGTAGAATTCCAAACTAGCTTTAAAACTCATGCGAGTTCAAGGGGCTGGCAAAACATCAAAAAGGAAAAATTAAGTAAAATGGGAAACGTGGGGAATAAAGCATCGCATGGATTCCAAGTCATGGCAGCCTGGTGCCCTCAGTTCCGGCAGCTGAAGTTCAAGCTAAAAGTAGCTTCCAATATACATAGCAGCTTTGAAAAGTAAAAGGCACCAGAAATCGAAGAGGTATTGCATCATCAGCTTTAGCTTTTGCGAAGTAAAAATTCATTCTTTTAGTGCTAAATGGTTGAACCCAAACAGAAGATTTTCAGGAAGGACTGGAATCATCCTAACTGGGCCGGAGAGATGGTTGCGTTGTCCAAGTCATACACCCACCAGCCATAATCACCAGAGCGATGAGTATAGTAGACACAATTTCTCTTACATCCAGCTTTGCTTGCGGACACAGACATACAGCAGTTAGAGCCCGAAAACAATGCTCGATCGCCGAGGCTCTCCATTTTAATCCACCTGAGTTTATCCGTATCAAGCCGGTAAACTTCTACCGCATCCACAATGCTGGGAGATGTTTTACAGATAAGAAAAACTAGCAGAACTTCTTCACCAGATTCGACCATAAACTCTCGAAAATGCGATGATGAGACGGAAGGGATGGCTCTTTTCTTGCCCAGGGCTGTAATTCTCAGATGAGAATCAATGTTTTCTATCACTGCTAGAGTTCCTTGTAAACTCAAAGCGTAGAACTTTCCCTTGAACCCAATGGCGTTCGTGAATCGCATAAAATGACGTCGTTCGGACGGGTTCGTACAATTGGGATCAACAATAGTGCAGTCTTCTTTTATCCATGCATGGTTTTTCTCGCCCCGGGAAATTTGGTAGAAAACAAAAGCTGGATGACTAATTCCTGTCAAAACCAGAACAAAACATTCCATCTTCGGAGTATATGGCCGTGGTGATGTAGACAAAACGGAACATATAAATGGATCCCTGGAATCCCATGGTGGGAGACAACACCATGAACGGCCAACTGGATCCCACAGATCATGACCTTTAGCCACTAATATACCATGTGAAGGTCCCAGAAAATGTAACTTTGTATATCGATAAAAATCCCGGCGACTTTTGCAATACCAAAATCCCAAATGCTTAAATGCAATGTTGAAGATGTGAGGTTGCTTTTCAGCACTTTTGCTGTCATGAGAAGAGAGTTGAAGCCATGGTGGAGCAGGATTTAGTGAGCTGCACCTGTATGATTCTTCCCTCCATGACTTCGCCACACCCTTGTAGCAAATGTCGCGGAACAGAGTGGACTCCCATGCTATTAATTGGACAAGTTGCTGTGGAAGATCTGGCCATAAATTCTGGCTATTGTCTTCTTTGCTGGACAAAGGAGCCTGTTTGATCTTGCTCTTCTTGTTTTCGTTTAGTCCCATTGTTGCTGTGGGAGAAAGAGAATGGTTTGAGATTCATGCTCTGAAAGAAGTCTTGATAAACATGTATTTTCCTTGGCCTCCAAGCTCTCAAACAATAAAATATACGGAATAAGCTCGTTGAAATACAGGAAGATAATTAATTAATACGCGAGAGTCTGATGGCCCTTGGTCAACGAGTTAACCCACCCACCACCTTGCCACTTCCTTGCCCCCCAATCTCTGATAAAAAAACAGTAGGCCTTGAAAAAGAAAAGAAAACACTACAAACAAAAGCTCCAAAATCCTGAGCAAAAAGGGTGTCCTGAAGAATTTACGAAATTAAAAACCAACACAGAGAAGTTTGGTTTACATCTGAAATTAACTCCAACAACGCTCCGCTGCTACCTTGTTTGCTCTTTGATCAAGCAAAACATGCCTAGTACAACAATAACTAATAGAAATAGTTTAATAGTTTTTTAAACAGGGCAGTATGTTAATTGAAATTGAAGAGCCTACTTGTGTGTGGTGGAGCACATGATAACATAAAGCATTCGGACCCTTCAAATAGTTTTGGACCCTTGATTAAACTTGCATCGCGCAACAAGGAATATTTGTTGTGCACAGTAAGCAAATAAACTAGTACAGTGACTCCCTTCCAACCATGTTTGTTTTGTAACAAATAAAAAACTAATATAACTAATAAATATTGCTAAGCATTTGATTGTCTGGGAAAAAGAAAACATGATAACGGAGATTTAGGCCTTAACATCACCTGAAACAAAATGGATTCCAATGCACAGCTCTTTCATGCATGATCAAGGATCCTGATGAGCAGTGAAATAAAGGACTCGTTATTAACATGGGCAACGATTTTCCAGACTCCATTCTTCAACCGGTTTGAAGATGATGGCGGGCACAAATTCATAACCACCGATCAAGAGGATTTTTATGCCGAGTCGAGATCGTTTCGATGGGGCAGTGGAGATCAGATTTTAGTTGAATTTGGATTAAAAAGCTTTTAAAGCTGGAAGAATTATTTGATTTATTTTATAAAATTAAAAGAGACTATTTTTAAAAAATGATGAGAATTGTGGGTTTATACATAAAAACCTCTGCGACCCCTGATTATTTGATCGAGGAAAAACATCTAGTAAAATATAATTTGAAACAAAATTAGAATTGCGATCATATTCGGCAAAAAATATATATCATCTTCTGATCTTCTGCTATCATATTTATTTATATTTTAATTAAATTTTTAGATTTTTAAATTATTTTAATATTAAAAAAATATTTTTTATATAAAAAAAATTGAATAGAAAATATAAGTAATAAAACCACATTATTCTAAGTTAAATACCCACCTTGGACAGGTTTGTGAGCTCATTCCTTTGGGCGGGATTGTGAGAAAGAAGTTGGGCATGCTTCTCCTTTTACTTTTCATTAATCGAAGTAGTGCCAAGGTTTCTATTTGTTTCTGGAGTGTGATCTTTTTGAAGATAGTAAAGAGGCTTGGAGATTTTTGGGTTTTGCCTGTCATGATAATGGTATGCCTGTAGTTTGACTCTGCGTGATTGAGGCGAAAAACATCTCTTATATGGTGTTCGAAACTGAGTTTGAAACGCGGTTTTTCTATGAGTTTAGCTGTTACCAAACGATTTGCCTCTACGTTTAGCCTCCATCATAAAAATCACCGCATAACCAAACACCCACTATGTTATAACCACTGTATTTCTGTCCTCATTGCATTGCATGCTCATGATATCATTGAAGGGTTCCTTTCTTGATCGGGACTCTGCTCGAAAGTGTGGTTTAAATAGATGCATGTAAAAAAAATATTTATTGTTTTAAAAACATTTTTATTATTTTAATATATTAGTGTTGAAAATGATTTTTTTTAAAATATATATCTTTTAATATATTTTATTTTAAATTAAAAATATTCATTATTATACTTCAAATACCTCGTAAAACAAGCCAAAACATAAGAGTTCAACTCGATACCAATTATATGAAATTAACGTTATTGTCTGAATTCATGTGTAAAATTTATAATATTGTTTTTTTAATTCAAGATCTTTTTATCCTTTCAACAATTTTTTTAGTTGAATGTTATTTTTAATATTGTTTTTATATGAAATTATCAATGTCTCATTAATATGAGTAGTAGATTTAATATATTAATCCGAGTTGATCATACTAGTGGAAAAAAAACCTAAAATTAATATTTATAATTATTATTAGCATGTACTTCAAATAATTTATATTTTACTGCATTGATGAAGAATGAAATACCAATATATTGTATTTACCTTATTCTTGAAAAAATTGAGACTTTTTATAAAAAAATAAAGTTTAGTTTTAATTTTTTTTATATATAATTTTATAATTAAGCATTAGATTTATCAAGTACTTGACTTTGTAAGTTGTTTTACTTTTCTTATTATGGAGTTATTTTAATCTCATATTTTATATTATAAGTTTTGCAGGTTAATCATGTTGACTTATATTATTATTTTTTGTTTTTTTAATCAATTGTTTTATCAAATTTATTTTTCAATATGGAGTTAATTGAAAATTATAATTCAAATTTATTTTTAAACTTTCTTTTTATGTAGTTGTCACAGTATCATGAATTAAATAGCAAGTTTTGCAGGTCTTTGTTCCTTTTATTGCAATATTCATTCAAACAACATAATAAACATAGCAGCTTTGAAAAGTAAAAGGCACCAGAAATCGAAGAGGTATAGCATCATCAGCTTTAGCTTTTGCGAAGTAAAAATTCATTCTTTTAGTGCTAAATGGTTGAACCCAAACAGAAGATTTTCAGGAAGGACTGGAATCATCCTAACTGGGCCGGAGAGATGGTTGCGTTGTCCAAGTCATACACCCACCAGCCATAATCACCAGAGCGATGAGTATAGTAGACACAATTTCTCTTACATCCAGCTTTGCTTGCGGACACAGACATACAGCAGTTAGAGCCCGAAAACAATGCTCGATCGCCGAGGCTCTCCATTTTAATCCACCTGAGTTTATCCGTATCAAGCCGGTAAACTTCTACCGCATCCACAATGCTGGGAGATGTTTTACAGATAAGAAAAACTAGCAGAACTTCTTCACCAGATTCGACCATAAACTCTCGAAAATGCGATGATGAGACGGAAGGGATGGCTCTTTTCTTGCCCAGGGCTGTAATTCTCAGATGAGAATCAATGTTTTCTATCACTGCTAGAGTTCCTTGTAAACTCACAGCGTAGAACTTTCCCTTGAACCCAATGGCGTTCGTGAATCGCATAAAATGACGTCGTTCGGACGGGTTCGAACAATTGGGATCAACAATAGTGCAGTCTTCTTTTATCCATGCATGTTTTTTCTCGCCCCCCAAAATTTGGTAGAAAACAAAAGCTGGATGACTAATTCCTGTCAAAACCAGAACAAAACATTCCATCTTCGGAGTATATGGCCGTGGTGATGTAGACAAAACGGAACATATAAATGGATCCCTGGAATCCCATGGTGGGAGACTCCACCATAGACCGCCAACTGGACTCCACAGATCATGACCTTTAGCCACTAATATACCATGTGAAGGTCCCAGAAAATGTAACTTTGTATATCGATAAAAATCCCGGCGACTTTTGCAATACCAAAATCCCAAATGCTTAAATGCAATGTTGAAGATGTGAGGTTGCTTTTCAGCACTTTTGCTGTCATGAGAAGAGAGTTGAAGCCATGGTGGAGCAGGATTTCGTGAGCTGCACCTGTATGATTCTTCCCTCCATGACTTCGCCACACCCTTGTAGCAAATGTCGCGGAACAGAGTCGACTCGCATGCTATTAATTGGACAAGTTGCTGTGGAAGATCTGGCCATAAATTCTGGCTATTGTCTTCTTTGCTGGACAAAGGAACTTGTTTGATCTTGCTCTTCTTGTTTTCATTTAGTCCCATTGTTGCAGACAGATAGAGAGGGAGAAAGAGAATGGTTTGAGATTCATGCTCGGAAAAAAGTCTTGATAAAAATGTATTTTCCGTGGCCTCCAAGCTCTCAAACAATAAAATATACGGAGTACATTTTGTAAGCTCGTTGAAATACAGTAAGATAATTAATTAATACACGAGAGTCTGATGGCCCTTGGTCAACGAGTTTACCCACCCACCACCTTGCCACTTCCTTGCTCCCCAATCTCTAATAAAATAACAGTAGACCTTGAAAAAGAAAAGAAGACACTACAAACAAAAACTCCAAATTCCTGAGCAATAAGGGTGTCCTGAAGAAGAGAATTAGCTCAGTTTACATCTGAAATTAAACTCCAACAACGCTTCGCTGCTACCTTGTTTGCTCTTTGTTCAAGCAAAACATGCCTAGTACAACAATAACTAATAGAAATTGATAAAAACATGGTTTTAAAGCTTTGTTTTTTTAAGGGTGTGCAGTCAAAGCGCGCTTTTTATTTTTTATTTTTTTGTTTTAAGTGAAAAATAAATTTTAAAAAATATATTAATTTATAATATTTCCAGAAAAAAAAAAACACTCATCTCATTGTTAAAAACACTGTAAACTTATTCTGCGCTTACTTTACTAATTAATAGCACAACACTAATTATACATGTCACGAAATAGTTTAATAGTTTTTTTTTTACCAAGGGCAGTATGGTAATTGAAAATGAAGAACATACTTGTGTGTGGTAGAGCACATGATAACATAAAGCATCTGACCCTTCAATTAAACTTGCATCACACAACAAGGAAATATTTGTTGTGCACAGTAAGCAAATAAACTAGTATTGTGACCAAGGTAGTCAAAATCGAGATTTTGACACGAATTGGAAGGGGCTCCGAAAAATCAGATCGTAAAATCGTAAGATCGTACCTGAATTTTTCCGTACAAAAAATCATTAAATCACAGCTAAAACGTGTGAGAAGCAAAATCGTAAAATCGTATGTAAAATATTTCTGAATACAAAATAGCATAATTATGGACATTTTTTATCTTATTTTAAATAAAGTTTAATTATTTTATATATAGTTTAATTATACAATTAATAGGAGTAAGTTATATAATTAAATAATTACTTTTGAAAAACCCTCCAATAATAAAATTATTATTTTTAATTATATTTAAATTTAAAAAATGAATTTAAATATAATTAAAAGACCCACAGTATTTGAGATTTGAAATTTAAACTATTTATTTTATATTTTTCAAGTAATTGTATATTTTTTTTATGATTGTTGTATTTGAAATTAATTAATGTTATTTATTATCTTAAATTAATAGAATTTTTTTAAAATTATTTTTTATGCTAATTATTATTATTATTATTATTATAAACCTCCATATTATTATTATTATTATTATTATTAATATAATAAGTTAATAACTCCTCCCCCGTATATATTATTAATAATAATAATAATAATAATAATAATAATAATTTGTAACAACCCCTCCCCCCGTAGAAAGTAGAAACCACCACCTTTTTTTTTATTATTATTATAAGTATAAAAGGACCAACTAACTTAGTTAACCCTAATTCTCTTCTCTCAGACTCTCATCATCTCACGCCGCCGCCCACCCTCTTCTTCCTCTGATGGAGATTGTGCGACAATATGCTTCCTCTTCTCCAGTTGCTTATGCCTTTAGTTAACAAGTTAACAGTGGACCATTCAATACTAGTGTCTTGCTTCATATTTGTTAATTCATTTTTGGTTTACACGACTTCAGGCAAATAAAGCATCTCCCTTTTCTTGTGCGCATCTCCCTTTCTTCAGTTTTTTGTGCTCATCTCCCTCCCTTTCTTGTGCCTTTGCTTGTGCTGCAGATAAAAATCCCTTGAACTCGTAAAATCAGACCGATTCGGTCCGATTTTATGAGTCAACCCGATTTTGACCGAGTTTGACCGATTTCGATTTTTCTTTCCGGTCCAACCAGGTTTGTTGAGCCAACTCGCAAACTCGTACGAGTTTGCGAGTTGACTCGCGAGTTTGACTACCTTGATTGTGACTCTCGTCCAGCCATGTTTGTTTTGTAACTAATATCAAACAAAAACATCAATAATCATTATATTTTGATATTAATTAATGTAGACGAAAGAAAAAAATAATAAATTTGATACGAGTTAAAAACCCCAAAACACAAAAAAAAAACCATAAATATATGGAGAGAATTAAAATATTTAATTTTTGTATTCATTTATATTTTTACTTGCTAATAAGTTATTGCAAACTTTTATATAGAAAAAAAAACTATAAAAAACCCTAATAATACTAGATAGAAAAAATAAACAGAGAAGAATATTCCTTTCTAATATATAAGAAAAAACATTATAACAAATAGAAAAAAATAAAATTATCTAAAAATATATATATATTCTTTAAAAAAACTAATGCATTGAAATTGTAGAACTTAATTATCTATTATGTGGTCTAATGATACGAGATTGAGATTAGAAAATTTGTGTTTTTGTGGTTTAGATTCAAGATATGTGTTTTTTAATACGATAATCATTAATTTTAAAATTTATAGTATTAATAGAGTTGCATACAAACTAGTCCCGATATCTATGTTAATAAAAAATAACAAGGAAAAGTCTGTCTGAATCGTCATTAAAACTCACGATAGAATCAGTAAACACACACACGGCTCTTTCATGCATGGTCAAGGATCCGGCATAAAAAGAATTCCCTTTCCCGAGTTCTATTTAGCATTGATTATCCAACTGGCAAATCGTAAGAGGCTGCCGATGGAGTTGTGGATTTTGTAGAGACGGAACTTTTGGGGAAGCTTAGAAAAATGGAATTGCTATTGCCACAGCAAATCTGTCTGCGGCTACAATTTTTTCAACCGACTTGAATAACCTTTTCTTTTCTTTTCTGCTTCTATCGAACTCTTACCTAGCCTGATGAGCAGTGAAATAAAGGACTCGTTATTAACATGGGCAACGATTTTCCAGACTCCATTCTCTAACCAGTTTGAAGATGATGGCGGGCACAAATTCCTAACCACCGATCAAGAGGATTTTGATGCTGAGTCGATATCGTTTCGATGGGGCAGTGGAGATCATATTTTAGTTGAATTTGGATTAAAAAACTTTTATAGCTGGAAGAATTATTTTATTTATTTTATAAAATCAAAAGAGACTATTTTAGAAAATTGATGAGAATTGTGGGATTACACGTTTTTTCGGTGTGATTTATACAAGTTGATTTGCGTTATTTAAAAAAAAAAACAGTATATTTTGGAGATACTTTTAGACTTGTAATAAAATTTTGTTACAAACTTGGAGATTTTATTAAAAGTTAAATTTCTGACGGGATTCTAATATATATACTATCTCGTTTTAAGAAAAAAAAAAGAAAAAAAATCTAAAATTAATATTTATAATTATTGTTAACATGTACCTCAAATAATTTTATATTTTACTGCATTTGATGAACAATGAAATACCAATATATATTTTTTTACTTTGTTCTTGAAAATTTTGAGAGTTTTTATAAAAAATAAAGTTTAGTTTTAATTTATATATATATAATTTCATAATCCAACATTAGATTTATCAAGCATTTGACTTTATAACTTGTTTTAATTTACTTATTATGAAGTTGTTTTGATCTTATGTTTTATATTATGAGTTTTGCGGTTTAATCATGTTGACTCATATTTTTTTTTTTTGTTTTTTTAATCAATTGTTTTATCAAATTTATTCTTCAATATTAAGTTGATTGAAAATTATATTTTATATTTAATTTCTTTTATGTAGTTGTCACAATATCATGAATTAAACTGCAAGTTTTGCGGACTAGTTAGGTTGACTTGAGTTTTTTTATTGATTTTTTTTTTCAGTTTTATTTATTGTTTATGAGTTTATCATAATTTTACAATCCAGGTCATGGATTAGACTGAATGACCTCAAGTTTTTTTTTCTTGCTGATTTTTTTCAATCTCATCTTCTAATATTGAGTTAGTTATAAAGTATACTTTATAATTTGTTTTAGTTTGCATTTTATAAGATTTTTTTATTCTTGTGACTCATGTCATAAATTTTGTTGACTAACTCGGGTAATTTGATATGCTATTTTTTAAAATTTTATTATTTAACATCAATTTAATTGGGAAAGAGTAAACTTTTTTTTAGTCAAACTTTATTTTTAATTTCATCTTTTACTATTAAATCAATTGAAAAGTGAATTTATATTTCTTATTTGTTTTTTTCTATTATAAAATTATTACAATCTCATTATTTGAGTAATACATCTAATAGATTAACCTAAATAAATTAATATAAGTTGATTTGAATCGATTTAATGTATTATCATTTTAATATTTTTTAAGTATCACTTTTATTTTTTAATTAAACTATATTTTTTTATTAATTTTTAAATCTGCTAAATCAATTAGATGACATAATATCAATTCATGTAGAGTTTATCTCTTTATACTAGAGAAAATAATAAAAATACTTCTATATATTTTCTAAATCCAAAAAAGTAATGTTACCGTCAACAACATCTAATCAACAACGTAACGCGTACAATGACTCAATGAGTTTCTATAATTAGATTATCAGATATGCTAGAAATGTTTTTTTTTCTGTAGGCAAAAGAAAAGAAAAGATCCAATTCCAATTCACCGGTTGATTTAATCCGGTATAAATCCCATATTAATTGTTTTCTTCAAAAAGGAAATCCCTCGAATTTCTTGCTCAGTTCGGTTCCTGATATATACTCCTCCTTTCGCTCCTTCGCGCACACTCTGGCACTCCCTCACTTACCCACACGCACTTATCTCTCTTCTACCTGTCTCTGTATCAAGGCTCTCTCTAATATAGATGAAGGTCACTAACAACAAAACTTCTACTTGTCCAATGAATTTGGTAATTTTACTCCTCAAAACATTAAATCATTAATTGCAATTTGGCATATCATCCGTCTCTTTCTTGTTTACCATACAAAAAGATTTCCATATTTGACGGGCATTCTTTACTTATTGGTCATGGTTATAAGTTTTGAGAGGTTTTGACATTTAATTGAAGGATATAGAACGAGAGGATTTTACCACTACTAGACCCTCATGCGGATTCTGGGCTGTGTTTGTTTGTTGATTGTCATTTGCTCTGTTATTGAGCTGTACAAGGGAATTTTGCTGGTTTTTCTGGGGCTGTTTTTGATGGATTGCGTATCATACCTGAAGGTTTTGACTGAAAACGGTGGATTCAAAGGCGGGCTTTTTGTGTATAGGTATTTCTCGCCGGTTTTCAATTTTTTGTGGCTGTTTTTCATGTTTTGTTTAGGGTTGAGGTTTTTGCAGTTTACTTGGCATGGTAAGTGTTTGGTTCAGTTTCTATGTGGTTTTAGGGGGGAATCAAGTGATTTTAAGAATAGGTTCCGTTCAAAATTGGATTTCGATAAACTTTGTGATACAAAGATTCTGTATTGCTTGGAGAATTCAATAGCAGAAAATGAGGACAATTCAATGACGAGAACGGAAGTTATGGATGATGGTGTTCTTGATGAAGATGACTATGAAAGAGAATATAGTGTTGAAGATGAGGAATACGATGTGACGGCACTGAGGAGATTGGTCAAAATTGAGAGGCTGAGAGCAGATATGGCTTATGCAGAACTTGAAAAGGAGAGAATGGCTTCTGCATCAGCGGCTGGTGAGGCTATGGCAATGATATTAAGGCTTCAGAATGAAAAGTCTTCATCGGAGATTGAAGCCAAACAGTATCGCCAATTGGCAGAACAGAAGCAAAAATTTCATCTAGAAATGATGGAATCATTGCAATGGGACATAATCAAACTCGAGCATGAAAGGAGTGAAATGGAGGAGAATTTGAGAATGCACATAGAAAAGTTGAAGCAGCATGTGAAGAGTGATGAAGTGGATCAATCTGAAGGGTTTGGTACTGCAAGGATGAGCTATCTTCGTTCCACCATGGAAGATGGTATTAAGGATGTGCCGAATCTCTCTCTTGACAACATGGACCCTTCAGTTCTCTGATCAGTTCTTGAATAATTGGTTAGTTCAGGCTCTCACTGACTTGTATTGAGCTGATCAGGGTGAAATAAGCCCTTTTTAGAAATGATATATGGACTGGAAAGCATTTAAAATACACTACACTTCTGTTGCATCTGTATTTTCTTAATCTCTTTGGATTCAATGTATTCTAGTAATTCTGTAAATGCATTTCACGGAAGCACTTGACAGTGCTTTAGCTGTGTGGCAACGCTGCATGGCATAACAGTTGTTTTGAAAAACAAATTATTATTTCATTTTAATGTCTTGATTTTAAAAAATAAAATATTATTCTGATATATTTTTAAACAAAAACATTTTATTGGCTTATGGATTAATCTTCTTGTTAAGATGACATCTTCTTTAGCAGAATAGCATTCCTTGTTCATGTCATCATGTGCTTCGTCCTCTCGTCCAATGTAATAGATATTTTTTCGTAACTTGTGTATCATTGGAACTACAATCGATCTTAGGCTGCTCAGTTTTTGATATCATTGGAACTTCAATCAATCTCGGGCTGCTAGTTTTTTGAATGGACATGAATGTTAATGTTGCACCCCCAGATCTAGCTCCAACTCTGATTCTTTCCTAATAATCATCTGTCTATACCCCGGCCACTGGCACTGACCCTGGACCGCAGTTCCTTACAAGTACTACTTGTCTTATAAATTTAATTTAGAACGCTCGGAAAACTCAATTACGCAGTATAATCTCAACCCGTGAAGCAATGATTGGCTTGCAGAATGTGTGTGGGCACGACTAGAATGATGTGCAAGAGGGGTAAAACAATTTCACGCCAATGGCACCTGGGGTAGGGAAGTGAAAGCCCGGTTTTTTCGTTTCATGATTCTCCATCGTCTTTGAAAAGTTGGACAGGTAAACTCCATTGCTACGAGATCTTTCACTTGCATTTTAGCATGGATCCTGGCTTAGCAGATACTGAAACTTTACATCTATTACAATGATACGATGCCAGTGATTCTTGACAAAACTAGCTGTCTTTTAGTTCTTAATGTCTGATATTTCATTTTCTTTCAATTATACGTGACAAGCAGCCAAGGGGAAAGACAAACTGCATGGGCCAACGGTCTTATCATGCAAAACGAGGGTCGAGTTAATTAAATATTTCCAGTGTAGCAAGAAAGTGTAGTTAAATATTCGAGATCTATTGCAATAACTTATTTATCACAATAGAGAAAGGAGAAGGGTCGAGTTAAGTGAGGGGATGAGGGAAATTGCCAACCTAATAGATCAATTCTGTACATTTATATGGGAAGCTTTCTTTCAATTTCCAGTGATGGTATTGTTGCTGTTTAGTGCCTAAATGGTGTTCAGTAAAGAGGAGGAGAATGGTGGTGCTCGTTAGGAAGGGGAAGGGCTGTCGATATGGAATATTGATGGCAGCGAAAAGGAGGCTGGACCGGTGGCGACATGGGCCTGTTTTGTGCCTTAACCTTTCAAGACTCTTTTTTAATTGATGCGCGCATTTTGTCGATTGACTTTACACGTTCTTTGATGTCACTACTACCAAGTCAACACTGACTATTTGTAAGTTGTTTTTTAAAATATTTTTTATTTAAAAATATATTAAATTAATATTTTTTAATTTTGTTAATATTAATATATATATAAAAAAACACAATCATGTTTTTTTATGTAATGCAAAATAGTTTTTAATTGAGAATATATATATATATATATTTATTAATATTGAAATATTCAAAATTCAAATAAAAAATATAAATTTAATAATTTTCAAGATAAGAAAAACTTTAAAAAACCAAGTGAAACACAATGCTAAGCACACGCGCTGCAAGTAATTTTACAAATCGCCTCGTCCAATATTCCTTCCAAAGTGCTGTTTGTTTGAAACAGAAAAAATGCCCGTTAAGTCCGCTGCACGCTCATCGCGTACCCAGCCTCAATTTCCTCAAGCCAAACACCAGGCTTTGGTTTTGCCCAAAACTAGCTAATTAGTAGCTACAGCTCCTAACTCGTTTCCTCAGCTAACAGTCTTGATTCTTCTGCGACACCGATCTATGCACTATAAAAAACTCAAACGCCCTAGATTCGCCGGACGTCCTTCTCCTTCGATTACCGTCCGATCGACTTTTCTGGTAAGTTTCCGTCACTTTTATCTGTGCTGTTTGGTTACCGAGAAAACAAGAAAAATTAAAGTAGAATATATGTTGAACTGTGTTGACTCTTTGATAAACAATTTGTACATAACCTCTCAAATTAAAGTAGAATATAAGTTTTCAAATTTGTGATTGTCTTACTTGGCATTGTTTGTACATAACTTTTTCCCCTGCTTGCTACCTGTTTGGTTAGTGTGAAAATACAGGAACTGGAACTTAACTAAAATTGTTATTCTGGAGACCATGCAATGGATCCCTTTGTAAAAAAAAGAAAGTGAATTCAAGTAGTCATTTTATTTTCTAGTTTTGCTGTATGAAAAGGCAGAGAAATTATCTGGGCAATTGTGGAAGATAATTCATCCAAATTTGAAGATATGTTTCTGCGACAAATTATGCTTCGTTGCAGGTCGTTTCGTTTGTATATTAATGATGGATATTCAGAGTAGTAGTGGAAGTGGATTGGATGAAGCTCAAATGCAGATGCTACCACCTCCTCCAGGAACTTTTGTAGATCGTGAAGAACTTATACAACATGTTGGGGACTTTGCTGTATCTCAAGGATATGTTGTAACCATCAAGCAGTCCAAGAGAGATAGAGTAGTAGTACTTGGCTGTGATAGGGGAGGTGTTTACCGTAACAGGAAGAAAGCTGATGAAGAGTCTTCGGCTGAACAGAAGCGCAGAAAAAGATCTGGTTCTCGACTTACTAACTGTCCCTTTGAAGCTGTGGGTAAGAAGGATGATGGGTTGTGGGTGCTTACTATTAAAAATGGAACACACAACCATGAGCCACTGAAGGATATTACAGAACATCCTTCCGCTCGTCGCTTTTCTGAGAGTGAGATTGTGTTGATTAAGGAGATGACAGAGGCTGGATTAAAACCTCGCCAGATTCTGAAGCGACTGAGACAAAGCAATCCAGAGCTTTTGTCCACTCCAAAGCATGTTTACAATGTTAAAGCCAAACTTCGACAAGGAAATATGACAGGTAGGTTACTTTGCAAATATTTTATTATCAGGCACTCTTTTTTTCTCTCTTTCTTTTTCCCTTACTATAAGCCCTTTCATTCTGCTTTGAACATATTAAATGAGTGCAATATGTCATTGTGAAACCTTCATTACATGATCCAATGATGTTGGACTCTCTACATTTTCCAGGTATTTGATTAAGAATGCCAATGATCAGATGATTAAGTTTGATCTTTAAGAACTCCATGCACTGTAACTTTGTTCGCTTGAACATATAATCGTTACCCCAGGACTTGAGTTTGTTATTTATTGACTATGATCCTAGCATTATTCTATTTTTGGGATGTCGGTTCTTTTGACTGAGTTTTATCAATGTGAAATGAGCTGTTCATTTTCCATGAAATCAGTTTCGGCTGTTTTAGGTTTGATAAAAAAAATTGAACCTTGTCAGACTGTATTTGCTCCACCATCGACTTGTACCAGGGCTGCTGCTGCTGCAATGAATTAACTATTAATGATTAATTATTGTTCCCACACCATGACTCTTAAATTTAGACCCGAGAGCGAGGGGTTGCTGAGTTCTTACGCTTTCATGTCTACAACTCAGTTCATCCTATTTCTACAGGGACGAACCCAATCTGTGCATTAGTTCTTTGCTCAGAGTCCCCATTTTCTCTAGTGGTACCTGGGAGCACATTTTCATGATATATCTCACCACCTTAATTTATACAACATCACAGCATCTTTTGATCTTGTTGAAGAACATTGCTTGCAGTTATCTACTGGCGGGTGGCCTTTATTTAAGCTCCCATTTCCTTACAGTGGGTGATTGATTTTTATTTTTTGGTGCAGTGAGAAATTTCAAGTCATTGAGACCCGAGAAATCTGCTGGAAGGGACAATCATCTCTCAATTGACGAGCCTTCTTGGAGGCAGCGCTACCCCATGGTAAGCCCAGACATAAGTAGAAGTAACTTAGACCTACAGAAATCATCCCAGCTACTTGGATGAGAGGCAAAAAGAAATATCTACCTTTTGAGTTATTCTTTTTTTTTCCTGCCCTATCTGGTGGGACTTTTCACTATATACATGCTGTATTTTAACCTTCTAAGTATTGTGTACCAGAGGGTTCCTAATTTTATTGGCGGTAGACTTGTTGATTCACAATCATTTGCATCCATCAATGTCATAAACCCTGTGAGTTTAATTTCATTAAAAGATCATTTTGAATATATGTATCCAAAGTTATTTAGTCAATAATTATCTGGTCACTTGTTATGATCACGTTATCCAAACTTGACAGGCAACACAGCAAGTTGTTTCTCAAGTTCCTCTAACTACGAATGAGGAGTTCAGAGCTGCAGTTTTTGCAGCAAAGCGAGCCTTTCCACAGTGGAGAGACACTCCTATTACCACCCGTCAACGCATCATGTTCAAGTTCCAAGAGCTTATTCTGAGAGATATTGTAAATTTTTGGATTTAAATACTTCTAGCCTGCATATCTGTCCAATTGATGTGAATTATAAGTAACTTTCTGCAGGACAAGCTAGCCATGAGCATTACTACTGAACATGGAAAGACTTTGAAGGATGCACATGGTGATGTATTACGAGGATTAGGTTAGTGTCTTATCTGTTATCTATGAGAAATCTCATTTGTTGACACCTTGCTCTACGAAGTCTTGGATGTTCCCTCGTAGAGGTGGTGGAACATGCTTGTGGATTGGCATCTCTGCAGATTGGGGAGTTTGTTTCCAACATATCAAGTGGAATTGATACCTATACCATTAGAGAACCACTCGGTGTCTGTGCTGGGATATGTTCTTTTGAGTTTCCAGCTATGATCCCACTATGGGTAAGCTTGTTGAACCATCGTTTGTATTACCTGCCCTTCTGATTTGGACTACAGGTTCATTTAAAGTATCTGATATGTCGCATCCCCATTGTCTGCAATTGAGAAATAAAGAATGAGATCATGTTTATGAAAATAAACTTATTTTTCACTTTTTTATAGTTATCTGCTTATTTAAAAGAAACCATTCCTACTAAGAACTCTCCAGGAACGTTGACTAGGGAAATTACTTGGTTTAGATATTACCACTGATGGTTTTGCCCTTTGTTTTTAAATTTCTCGTGTGCAGATTTTTCCAATTGCTGTCACTTGTGGTAATACCTTTATTCTAAAGCCATCAGAGAAGGACCCAGGTGATTGCCAAATGATTCCTGGTGGTGTCATGTCTCCATTTTCCTGATATGGTTTATTAGATCATGGTAGCTGAAACATGCATTTTAATTTCATCTAAAGCTATCTTTATTGATGCATGAAGCATATTACACCCCCAATCTATAAGATAGTTCTGCCCCTGATAGTGTTATGCTATATGCAGCTCCCAAGATTGTAGGTCAATTAGAGTTTCTGCATCTGCTTTTGATACGACTTTTAAGATTTTATTTTTCACATCAATACTAGACATGTGCAGTTTACAAGCAATATGTTGGACATGTGCAGTTTACAAGCAATATATTGGTTGGTGTTATTTCAGGGGCTTCTGTGATGCTTGCAGAGTTAGTTATGGAGGCAGGTTTGCCTAATGGTGTCTTAAATATTGTCCATGGCACCAATGTAAGGTTTCACTTTAAATATTACAATTTTGGTTTTGCACGTTTACTTCCAGTTTAAGAATTGCATGTGGGATTTTGCTTGCATCATCACATGCCTTTATATGAATAGCATAAGAGTATCAAATTACGTGTGCTCTAATAAATACAAGACATTTGCTTTTAACTACCCAATCTTTTTCAACTGAAGGCATGAGAAACGAGACCTTGTTTTTTGATGTCTCACACATGACTTGTTTGCAACACACCCTAGGTTTCATATGAACTTTTAAGTGAACTGAGCTTGCCATGTGTTTGTGCCACTTCCATGAGTGCTGTTATTTTGATTGTAGTGACTTTTCATATTTTTTTAATTCTCGTTTCTAAATTTGATATGGGCAGGAAATTATTAATGGTATTTGTGATGATGATGATATTAAAGCTATTTCATTTGTCGGTCCAAATGTGGTAAGTAATTTCAACTTGTTATATTTTTTAAGTTGCTGAATCTGCATCTTTTAGGTGCATATTATCACTGAATCTGCTATTTTCCCTCAAGACATGCAATATGTGTGGATGGATTCACTGATTTTTGCTGATTTACTTTGGTAAAAATTAATGACGTACTGCTTATGCTGCTTTTGGTTCTGAGCTAAAATAGTGTTGGCGAATTGCTATAGTAGTAACTGTAATGCTGCAACTGTATGAAAGTTATAAGGATATTTGGTTTGCTATTAGATGGAAGGATAAGTTTTTAGTGGAAAGAGATAAAAACGTTAGGGATGAGAAAACAGAAAGAAAGGAATGCATGTATGTAGTTGGATTCAGGGTAACCCTTACACATTTTGCCACTATGAGAGGTGGTGGTAATTGTTACCCTCTTTAATTGCATGGTTGCAGAGGTAATCGGATGCCCTGCATCAACACCATCTTAATTTGTGTTATTTAACAGTCAAATTCAAGGCTGTGGATTTATTATTTGGTGGTTTGCTCCTAGGGTGGAAGCTAGACTTAGCATTGTAACTTACAGCAAGTATGGTTCTATCTGCCTTGTTTGAATGTATTGTTGAAGAGTATTTTAATTTTGTCATTTTTTTCTCACAGGTTGGTGCTCATGTATATGCAAGAGCATCAGCTAAAGGAAAACGTATACAGGTAACTTCAAATAATGCTTTTAGCAAGTGCGCAGTTCATTTTATCAGGCTGTATGGATGGCATTGATCGTTATTGGACATTAACTCATGGCTTTTATACTTCAGTCCAATATTGTAGCCAAAAATCATGCAGTTGTCATGCCCGATGCAAGTGTGGGTGTTACCATAAATGCTTTAGTTGCTGCTGGCTTTGGTGGCGCAGGACAAAAGTGCATGGCCCTAAACATGGTTGTCTTTGTTGGAGGCCTTGTCCCATGGTATTTTTTTCTGTATTATTTAAAAAAAATAAAAAAATTGTATCTTGTTTTTTGTATTCATTTAAATCTCTTTGGATTTTTTTTATCTAAAAATAATACCTTGGATTTTAATCTGGTAAAACTAAATCAAAGTTGCTGGAGGTAAAAGTTGTAATATGCCTTTGTGTAGAATTGTTTGTTTTGACCTAACTACTTGTATAATTTGTCACAGCGATTCTTTATGGAAATCAGTGGTCCTAGACCCCCCCTAGTGGTTGGTAGCTGATCGTGTCTTTGCTTACCCCCATCAATAGAATGTCTAGGAAGTGATTTATTGGCTGCTCAAGTACCGGTCCAGGCGTACCCCTATAGTGAAAACATTAACAATATTTTAATAGAACCTTGTTTGAATTTTGAGGTTGCATTTCTTAAAAAAGAACTTTTGCCAAAGCAAAATGTTTGAGAGGCACAGGGTGAATCTATCTCAAAATGAAGGTAGTGAATGAAGCGAAAGATATCAGATGCATGTTACAATGTTATGTTCTTTTGTAAATTTATTCTGTTCTTTTTCCCCAACTATGATTCAGTAGATGATACTGGCATTTCCTTCACTGAGTTTGCTAGACCTTTTTGCCAGGGAAGAGAAGTTAGCAGAGCATGCCAAGGCACTTAAAGTAACCTCTGGAACAGAACTGGATGCAGAGCTTGGTCCAGTTATTAGTAAGCAGGTGCATACTAGAGTCAGATTCCTGATCTATCATGTTTTCCATTCTAGAGAGAGAGAGAGAGAGAGAGAGAGAGGGTAATTAGAAGTTATTGATATATAATAATCTTGATCATGAGAAATGCCCCATCATCTATGTGTTATTTTAGAGAGTTTGCAGCTTCTGCTATGTATATTATGGTAGCTTTTGGGAAATTCACTTTCTTCATGTATATATCCCACCAGTGACTTGTTATTCATCAATATTGTTTTTTACTCAACAGGCAAAGGAACAGATAAGTACATTGATTCAAACAAGTGTTGAAAATGGGGCGAAGCTAGTTCTTGATGGAAGAAATATTGTGGTATCCAGTTTTATGTTATCTTCTATGATCTTAACAGTTTTATTGATAAGATTTTGCTCGAATTTATTGTATGTTAGATAGATAATTTCGTTTAATTTACATCTGCACATGATTTTCACAGTTTAAATAGTTAAATTATTTATATTGGATCCTGCATAAATGTTTTGAATTTTAAATGAAAGCTGTGATGTGCATTAAGCAATACTGAGAAGCTTGCAAGTAATTGTGTTTCTGCTCGAGTTTTTAAATGATCAAGCCAATCTTTTTTTTATAATTCAATTCATTTATTAATGCTAGGTTGCGGGATATGAAAATGGGAACTTCATTGGTCCTACCATCTTATCGGGTGTCACGGTCAACATGGAATGTTACAAGGTAGTTTATGTGATATTTACAGGACCTTGGATGGTTTCCAGGAAGCTTGACTGCATCATAAACTAAATGAGGCTTATTGCTTGTGCAGGAGGAAATTTTTGGCCCAGTTCTTCTTTGTATGCAGGTTTGCTACCTGTCCATCCTCGTATTTGTCTCACCAGCTATTTAGTCCAGGACATAAACACGTGTTTTTCTTGTCTCTCAGGCTGATAGCATCGAAGAAGCCATAACCATTGTTAATGGAAATAAGTAATCTAACTATTACTTTTTTCCCAGTACGTGCATAGAATTGGAATGTTTCGAATACTTGTCTCATGGTTTATCCCTGATTCTTTCTTTTAGATATTGCAATGGAGCTTCTATATTTACAACATCAGGCGCAGCTGCAAGGAAATTTCAGACTGAGGTTGAGGTTGGGCAGGTAAGATGGCTAGTGCAGCCTGTCACGGGCCTGCTTTTAATGGTAAAAGATGAAGAGAGTGAAACCTTCATCTGAATGACTTGTGGTGTTTCACTATCAGAGGCCTCGCATGTTGCTGTCCTTTTTTTCTTTTCTTTTTTGAAATTTCAAGATTACTTCAATCTGCAAAGCTTTCGTTTCTGCATTATTGTTGCCCATGAGAATCATTTTTTTGTGAAAATTCCCTTTTGCTCTTAAAGCTAGGGTAGGATGCTGTCTATTCATTAAATACTTGATGTTGACATGAACTGGAATTTTTGCAGGTGGGAATAAATGTTCCTATCTCAGTTCCGCAGCCATTCTCTTCATTTATTAGCGTGAAACCATCTTTTGCTGGAGATGTCAACTTTGATGGTAGTAAATATGTGTGGTTTGGATGATTTCTATGTGAATTGCCATCTATTTGAAAAGCTTTCACATTAGGGGATATTAGTTTCTGAAGTAGAGTTTCATAAACTGCTGCAGGAAAAGCTGGAATTCAGTTTTACACCCAAGTTAAAACAGTTACCCAACAATGGAGAGATTTAGTGAGTGATGATTCGTCTTCTCACCAGTTGCCAAGCTCCTAGATACCATCCTCCATAGAGACTGCTCCAGAAATAGAAGGTAGAAGAGACAGAAATAGCTAAATTATATTATTATTATTATTATTATTATTATTATTTTCCTTCCTGGACTAGAGCGAAATTGTACCATCTGTTTATAATCAATCTCGTCTTTGGGTCCTGGCACGGATTTATTTCATACTTTTTGTTTGCCTGTTTGTTTTTCCTCCATGCACACCCCCGTTTGGATGAGGCAACCTGACCATGACATATCTGCGTAATAACGCATTTAACGAGTAAGAAAAGGGCATTGCGAACAAGCGACAGCAAAAATGCTATGGTTCCTGGATATGACAACTCAGTGTAGATCTATAGGTAATGAGGTTATTTTCAATCCAATGATTATACGATGAAGCTATTAAACTTGCATTTGACAACTGAAAGTAAAGTGATGGCCATGGTTGTCCTCTCATTCGTAGTGATTTCTTTGTGTGGCCTTTTAGAACGGTGACGTTTTTAAAGGCAATTCATGCTTCGTTCTGTGTCTTCATAATAAGACCGTGATAGCAAGCTGATAGATTTCAGATCATACCTTCCTCTTTGACAAACGTTGTAGTTTTCCATGAAAATAATCTAAAAATACTTAAAGTTTTTTAATTTAAAATAAAAAAATAATAATTTTTTTTTAAAATAATTTTGAAATGAAGTGCAAATTACTAGTAGTTTTGCATCACTTATCCTCTTATTTTAAGGTGGTCAGCTCTTTTTTTTTAAAAAAAAAAAGAAGAATAATTTTGAACCTGATTCTACCACAAGAGGCTCTAATTACTAACACTTCAACGTGGATTACTCGATAATTTAGCTTACTGTTGTAAGAAACGCAGCGTTTTTCTAAGTTGTGTATTCACTGTATGCATGTTTGATTTTATGTTTTTAGAAATTATTGTTTTTTTAATTTTTTGTTTCATTTTTTTATGTATATTTTAAGTTACTTTTATATGCAAATATTTTAAAAAAATCATTTTAATATATTTTTAAATAAAAAATATTTTTAAAAATAATCATTACTACTCACCAGTGTCAGTTGCGTGTTCGTACGCTTTGTTAACAGACGTTTAATAACGAGCCAGATCATTGTTGCGTGGAGAATTTTGCTGCTAATCAACTTCTTAATGAGACAATATGATACTGTTCTTTTCAACAAACCAAGAAAACAAGATTCCTTTGTTGGGAAGAACTCCTCCCTCTATCTAAAGAAAGACTGTAATTTTTTTATTTTCAACTCATTTTAATAATGTTATTTTTTATCATCATTATTGTTGTGTTTTATCCATATTTTTTTAATGATCAGTTATTTATAAATGATTTTTTATTAAAATATTATAGTAAAATATATAGCTCAAATGTTTTGACTAAGTAGTTATTAGGAAGTGTGATTTTGTGGGTATAAAATTGTGGTTTTTCTTAATTATAATTTTGAAAGTTTTTATTTAATTAAAATATATTATAGTTTTGCATGAATCATACTAAAAACTCTCAAAGTTTTAATTAAAATAAAGCTACACTTTATATATATATATATATATATATATATATATATTTGAACTGCAGTAACTCTAATGATTTTTTAAGAATGTAATTAATTTTTTTTGAAAGTCTTTTTAATTCAAAAATATATTAAAATACTTAAATATAAAAAAACTTAACCTTTTAAAACTCCAAACAAAAACTTTAGTCACTCGTATATAAAAATAAAAATAGAAAGCGGGACAATAAGTTTGAAACGTAAGGAAATATTATATTACAAAAAAAAAAACATCGATGATAGGAGGGAGTACAATTTGTTCTTTTCCTCTCTACTTGCTTCCCATGCGGATTAGGATCGATATATATATATATATATAAATTAGGAAAACTTTACTGATATTACTGCCATATTATAAAATAACTTTAGAACCTCCACCGTCAGATAACAGATAACTCCAATCCAACGGCTCGCATTCCAACAAATGATCGTCTTCAAATCTAAACCTCTCCGGTGGCCACAACACTAATCACTCTTTACTAGCATGTAAACAACGGATGTATATCTTCAAAAGAAAAGGAGAGAAAAAACATTTATCCTGAAAACAGCACCTTCAAAATCGTTGAATCAAAGTAGAAAACCAAAAAAAAAGAAAAACTATGTTGCCTCTTAAATTTTCGATTCAACGAGGCAAGAAACTTGCGCAAGATGATTTCATAATTATCAATCAGTTATTTAAGTTGTGTTACAGAGTGACCTTGATTTATTTTGATCCTTTTTTCTTTTCTTTTTCAGCGAGAAATCTAAAGGCCTTGAAGCCTTCCATCTTTGCTTTAAGAAGCTCTTACTATTTCTCCACTGGTGTTGTTGAGCCTTCTTCAAGCCCCCGTAGCCCTCCGGTAATATACTGAGTATAAGTCTACACACACACACACACGGTGTATATACGATGCTTTATGGCCTGTTTGGTCTCTTGGAAAGCTCTTCAAAAGCTTGAGAAACTCTACTCCACTTATTTAATTTATACAAGATTATTATTACTTTTTTCATTTCATCTTCTGATTTTTTTGTTGGATCAGAGAGTCCCGAATCTCATTGGAGGAAAGTTCCTTGATTCGCAATCATCTTCAACCATTGATGTGATAAATCCTGTGAGTATATGGACTTATAATGCTCTTTCTCTCGGTTATTGGAAGAAGTTGTGGTTTTGGGTTTAATGGATTGACATTTGGGGATAGGCAACACAAGAAGTTGTATCACAACTTCCTTTGACGACAAATGAAGAGTTCAAAGCTGCGGTCTCTGCAGCAAAGCATGCTTTTCCGGCGTGGCGTAACACGCCAATTACTACCCGCCAGCGTGTCATGCTGAAGCTTCAAGAGCTTATTCGTAGAGACATTGTAAGCATACTAGAATTTGTTCTCTAGTGTGTTGTTGCGTTTTATTCGTATTATTTTTTATTGGCTTTTGTTTGATGATTAGAATCGCTTTGATCTTGTTGTAGGATAAGCTTGCGATGAATATTACTACTGAACAGGGGAAGACCTTGAAGGATGCTCATGGAGATGTTTTCCGTGGGCTAGGTTAGTCTATTTTCTTTTATTCCCTTTCCTAAAGTCTCATTCAGTAAAAAGATTGCATTTGATTGCTTCTATGCTTTCTCAATTTTGATTGTCTTCTCATACAGAGGTGGTGGAACATGCTTGTGGAATGGCAACTTTGCAGATGGGAGAGTATGTCCCTAATGTGGCAAATGGAATTGATACGTTTAGCATCAGAGAGCCACTTGGTGTATGTGCTGGGATCTGCCCTTTCAACTTCCCGGCAATGATTCCTTTATGGGTAAGCCTTCAGTATTCTTCTTCACAATTTGTTTTGTCCATGCATATTACGATGCTTGCATATTTCATTTGCACCAAGGTGGAACTTAAATTTTTCTGTTAAGATGAAAACACACAGTTAACTAGGTCAACTTCTAGGTTCATCTTCAAGTTGATCATGTTTCTCAACTGTACAAACATTTAAAGGATTCTCTTGCTGTGATCAAATCTTGAGTTCTCAAAGAAAAAAGTAATATAAAAACGTGTATGCTACTTTTTTTTTGCTGCAGATGTTCCCGGTTGCAGTTACATGTGGCAATACCTTTGTCTTGAAGCCATCGGAGAAAGATCCTGGTGAGAATTTACTTGTCTATGCTTTGTGTATAAGGTTAGGAGCAACTCTTCATGGTACCAAGTGTGCTATATTCAGGCAAGATAGATACTTCCTATCTTGTCTGCTCATAGATATGTGGTATAAAAGCTTTTAGAAGTTGGTTACACTGATAATGTAATAGCTTCCTATGGGTATTGGAAGCTCCTTTGGCCAAGAATTGTGGGACTTTCCTTCAGGTGACTTCTTATATCCAATAAGAAAAGTGTCTGGAAGCTTGAATCTTGTGTCAGATTTTCTGCTCCTGTCATAAATGGTGTTTGCATTTCTTTTTCTCGTATCAAAGATAGCTCTCCACTTTGAATAGTTATGGAAATTGTTCAAAGATTTGAAAATTGTACCTGGCATAACATAGGATGTTTTCTCTTGCATTTTTTAGTAATGTGAAGAAATGTAGTTTTGGAAGTCCTGGAAAATTCAGGCAAGCAGCATTGGTCTGGGACAAAGGCAGTACCTGCTTAGATGTTTACTAATCATAGTTCCATACCCAGGCATATTCAGCACAAAAGAATCAATCATTGTACTTTTAACCATAGCACTAACTTTGTTCTTCTGTGGTGTACCAGGTGCTTCTATAATACTTGCGGAATTGGCAATGGAGGCTGGTTTACCCAATGGTGTCTTAAATATTGTTCATGGCACTAATGTATGGTTTTGTATAGTAATATGCTCTTTTTATCTGTTTAATCTGTACTGTGCTTTACTAGCTATATCTTCCTAAGAAAATAAACTTGATAGATTGATTTTATCTAAGTGGTTCTAAATTTTTAAGATTTGGAGTTTCATTGAGTTTTTATTAATCTACATAATTAAAGGGCCCTGACATAGTGGAAAGATAATTATATTTTCTGTAGTTATTTATACCTATGATACGGACTTGTGGTTTTTATTTATTGATGTATATTTAACAACGTTGTTTTTCTAATGTGTTTCTATTTGTTGCAGGATGTTGTTAACGCTATCTGTGATGACGATGACATTAGAGCTATATCATTTGTGGGTTCCAATACTGTAAGTTTCTTGGCACGATATCCAGGTTTTGTTTCCTAATTAATGTTCTATTGTCTTACATTTCACTCCCCAAGCATTCTGAGAAAAATGAAGATCCTGAACAAGATCATTTTTTAGGCGGGTAACCTTGAAATTATCCTCTTGTTATTTTTGGGTGGGCAACATTCTGGTTATAATTGCCTTTTTCTGAGAAATTGATATGTTATTATCTACCTGATAGTCACATTAGTATTTGATGTTCTGCTATCATATTCACAGGCTGGCATGCACATATATTCAAGAGCCTCAGCTAAGGGAAAACGTGTACAGGTGAGTTCACTTCATTTCTTTAGAAATAACTATTCTGTCTCTTGGGATCAATATGATTTCTTCACAATGGTTGGAAGTTGGAATTAACTGGCTATTTGGATTCTTTTGTGCAGTCCAACATGGGAGCTAAAAACCATGCAATCGTTTTACCTGATGCCAACACTGATGTCACTTTGAATGCCTTGGTTGCTGCTGGTTTTGGTGCAGCAGGACAGAGATGCATGGCACTGAGCACCGTAGTTTTTGTTGGAGACTCACATTCATGGTAAGTTTGTTTCTAATTAAAATCCATAACTCATTAACTTGATAACTTCTAGCTGGATCTTTCAAATAATCTGCTGTCAGTTAGCAGCTGCAAAGGAATAGGCTGTTGAGAGAATGATTTTTCACCTATGTCAAGGAATCTGGATCTGTTTTAGTAGCCACAATAGGACACAGCTCCTTTGTTGAGAGTTGGCAAATCTTGAGAGTAGGCACACGCATGTCATCATGTTACACAGGGAGGCATTTGTCTGTGTAGGTGGGATCTGAGGCTGCACACAAAATTTAGCCTGTTATCACTGTCTGCACAGTGGTAAAAGCCCCCACTGCATGGACAAATGGGCCTATAGCTCGTATGTTGTACATAGATCACATCCCCTTACAAACTTTTACCATGTTTTATAAAATTGGAAAATAAGAGTAACCTGGTGATTGACCGAGATGAGACTGTATAACAATGAAACTTTTCAAAATTTTATAGGGAGAACAAACTGGTGGAACTTGCAAAATCTCTAAAAGTAAATGCAGGAACAGAACCTGATGTGGACCTTGGTCCAGTGATCAGCAAACAGGTATCATTAAGAATTACTCTTAACCTGTTCTGCACCACCATGATCAAACTTTTACATGAAAATCTTCTCTGTTTTTGCAGGCCAAGGAACGAGTATGCAAATTAATTCAAAGTGGTGTCGAAAGTGGTGCCAGACTTCTGCTTGATGGAAGAAATATTGTGGTATTTTATAGCGTCTTTGTTCTGTTGACAGGATCCGATACTTCTTTTTTATATAATGTTGAGTAAAGTAAACCCACCTAAATATGCATGCCAGACCAGAAGCATGGAATATAGTGGAAATGATGGATCAATTTAGTAATGGTGTTAGAGCAAATAGCATCTCTTTGTACTAGGGAGCTGAAAATACATTAGGACTAGTAGTCTTGTAGCATTGACTCTCTAGTAAAGCAAGATGGATAAGGTACTGAGTTTGAGTCCAGCAAATAGCATCTCTTTGTAGCAGGGAACTGAAAATACATTAGGACTAGTAGTCTTGTAGCATTTACTCTCTAGTAAAGCAAGATGGATAAGGTACTGAGTTTGAGTCCAGCATTTGTGCTTTTTTTTTATCTCTTTATCGCAAAAGTGCTTTTGCTCCTTTTACATCCTTTATTCTCAATTAAGTTTTAACAGAAAAAAGACTGTTCTGCTTACCAATTTTTTTCTGGTGAAAAACAGGTTCCAGGATACGAGGATGGCAATTTTATTGGTCCCACCATCTTATCTGGTGTCACAGCTGATATGGATTGCTACAAGGTTTTTTTAAACGTTTGATTTTTTATATGTCATGATTTTGTAGATCATGCTCCAAGAAATCTATAATTTATTAAATTCCTTAGTGGATAAAGATGTAGACTTCAAATTTTTGTGAAAAAATTACTGATCTACTCTCCATACATTTCCTTTGCAGGAGGAAATTTTTGGCCCAGTTCTTCTTTGCATGGAGGTGGGTTAAATACTCCTTTGGAGTTTGTGATAATTAGGCCTCTGATCGATTAGCAGAGCAATGGATTAACATCTTTCTCTTAACTTTAGGCTGACAGCTTTGAAGAAGCAATCCACATCGTGAACAGAAATAAGTACTATTTTGTTACGACTTATCATTTGCTTGAGCTTTCATTTTTCTTACATGAATCATATCCAGTTTACATGTTTGTAATATCCTTGTTACAGGTATGGCAATGGAGCTTCCCTATTCACTGCATCTGGCGCAGCTGCACGGAAATTCCAAACTGAGATAGAGGCTGGGCAGGTATAGAAACGAAGAAACACTGCACAATCATCAAAGAATATGAGGGACACAGCCGAATAATTTATCTGTCAAGGGAAACAATTTTAGCCCCTCACTTCACTGATTACCCTTTCTATGGCGAGATTTGATAGCTCAAACTACAAAAGAGGAACTTTGAAAATTATTTCCAGGATATTTTAGCGCGTTGATATTATGCTGAAATAGGAACCTTGGGAAATGCATGCATGCTTAACATAATCTGCTATTATCCAGGTTGGCATCAATGTTCCCATACCAGTTCCTTTGCCATTTTTCTCATTTACTGGCTCCAAGGCATCCTTTGCTGGCGATCTCAATTTCTATGGTAATACATACGTCCTCTAAAGCCTTGCTCTCGAGTCGTGAAACTGTTACCATTTTTATTTTCTTCACCAACATACTGGCTGTATAAAAAGCTGGTGGCCATTGAAACATCCTTGAGATGATTAATTTTATTCTTTCTATGAATAATTGCAGGCAAGGCCGGGGTTAATTTCTACACCCAGATCAAAACAATAACTCAGCAATGGAAGGATCTACCAGGTGGTAGTGGAGTTTCTCTAGCAATGCCGACTTCACAGAAACTATAACGATGCCATGTCTCTACCAGTTATCATCGGCTGTTCATTTTAAATAAAGTAATTCGAGGTCTTCTGCTTCCCCCCTAATTGTTGTTTTTAAGCAAATGTATTTCTCTCTTCTCCGGCGGGTTACCAAGAAGTGTTCTTGTAAAACGTACCCTTTTTTTATATCCTTCTACAGGTCAAGATTCTAATAATGATTTAGACGAAAATACTAGGATAACAATAACATGGTAATTTTATATCATAGATATAAATCTAAATATAGAATGGTTGTTTCCTCGAGATTTTTAAAAACCTAAGGAAAATATATATTTATTATGAAACAATCCGAAGCTTAAAAAAATTAAAATATAATAAACTCAAAATATCTTAAAAAATAACAAAATTATCCAACGTCAACTTCCAAATCTATCTCTAGAAGATCTAAAAGTAAAAAAATAATAAAATTATTCTTATGCTCGAGAATCATCTTGAAAAAAATAAAGTCATCCACTAATTAAATCTTCTATTATGTTAGTTTCAAGATGGGAATTATCTAAAATCTATATTAATCCGAGAATGTTTACTAAACTATTCATATACTATATACATGATGGATAAGATTCTCAAGTATTGGTGTCCTCGTCCAATTACTCATTACCTTCATTTTAAAGCATAGTTGTTTGTTTCGAAATGGTCAAAATATTTTGTACCAATTAAAAAAATAAAAAAATAATATCATTTTTATTTTGGTTTAAATTCCGGTATGTTTTGGATTTTTCAGCTAAATACTGGCTGAAATGTTCCAGTTTTGTTCTGTTTGTTTCGTTCAAATAGTTTTTTTTCTTCAAATAACGAATAATTTTACAATATTAATCATATCTCTTAATTCGACCGTTAAATTAAGATGAAATTTTACAGGAAGTCTCTTAACATATTTATATATATTATGTTAAAATTTCAGAGCAATCAGAGAATGTAGTAACCTTGTAATATTGATGATGAAATTCTTGTAATATTATACATGCTCATAATTTTGTTCAGAAAAATTATTTTATTATTTTTTTAGATTAAATTTCAAAAATCTAAATAATTTTATTTTTGAATTTGAAGTAAAAAAAAATGAATTAACATATTTAATTATATATATATATATATATATAAAAACAATATAACCTGAAATAACATTTCAAAATCAAAATATTTTATTTCAATTAAAAAAAACAAATATTAACCGAAACGATATTCATAACTCTGGTACGGACAAATTTAGTAGGATGGACCTATACTAAAGTCGATGTATTTGCCACAATAGAAAGTCGTTTTATTTGACTTTTACACTCATTTTGATTTGACTTGTACGATAGCAAAATCGTGAAAATTCGTTGAAATCCTATGGTTAAAAATCCAACCTGATTAGTATCGCGCTGGCATTGAATTGTGTCTTTTTTCGTAAGAAAAAGGGAAAACCCGCTTGGTAATGACAAATATAATCCGCTCGATTTTTTTCTGATCCGGTGAAAAGTACAGGAGGGGAGTGGGAAAAGATCGATGTTTTTATAAAATATTTTTTATTTTGATGTATAACAAAATATATTTTTTTATTTTTTAAAAAATATATTTTTAATATTAACACGTTAAAACAATTTAAATAAATAAAAAAATCAAGTTTCTTGAAAAACATGATTCGGACATATAAATAAACACACTCAAAATTATGCCTCTAATTCGGCAAGCATGCTTTACCTTAGAGGATTCAGCAAACATAATAACAGTTCAAGTTCCAAAGATATATTATAGGATCCCAATACAAATACATCATTTTTAAAATAAGATAAGGAAATAGGTAAAATACATTATAGTAAAACTAACGGCGTGAAACATAAATAAAAATATAGCCTTCTATCGATTGTATGTTCGATAGTTTTTTTAGTGAATTAAATTTACGACCTCAATTTATTTAGTTATTTATCCTCTAAAAGTTCAGCAAGTCTTTTGATGGGAAAAAAACCCTGCCAAAATCCGTGATCAAGTCTCTTGATATCAATTTTAAATGTTGAACTTGAGAATTAGTCAGATGCCATAAACAATGTGTGCTCTTAGCAATTTCTTAACTGCTAAAGTGTTTATCGCGTCATGTCATGGAATAGCTGCGTGTGCTCAGTTGAAAGTTGAAACTGCAAGTTGATGCAGAGGACTTGCCGGTGGCCGGCTAAGAAGGGACAGTCTAGCATGAGAAAGAAGAGTCTGTCAGCATAGCCAAGGTGACTGCCCGGAACCAAAGAAAAGGTCTACACTACCATATGTTTGAAAAAATGTTTCAATGGATTGGGCAAGTCATCCTTGGCTACCAAACACGACTCTTATCTTCATGCAAGACTTCACTTCCTCTCAAAAATTCATCCTCCAATGAAACGACACTAAGATGGAGTGAATGGCATGCTGGCCGGAAGAAGAGAAGGCGTAGCATAAAAAAGAAGAGCCTGTCAACCTAGCCATAGTGATGGTGATGAACACATTTTGACATGCTATTTATAACCAACGAAGGAATAAAAATCCGATTCAGATTTGATACATTATTTGGCTTCATCATGATCAATTTGCCTCAACCACATGACCCATCATTTCTCACATAGCTAGCTGCCCATATTGGAATATATTCTCATCATGGCTGCATAGATATCCAAATGCACTTGCTTTTGCGTCATGAGCTTTTTGCTCAGTTTTTCCATGAACAGAATCATGACCTAATGCTTATTGATGCTTTAAATCTTTCCTGCATAAAAATGATAATCAGCCTCGGATATAGCTGCCATTTCTTCATGTGATTTCAATGACACGAGGATGTCGAATTTGGACCAGATTTTAATTGGGTTCAAGAAGTTGCTAATTACATGGCTAATTCCCAATTATGTGGAGCAGTTAGGCTTTGAAATATTTAACTGACTCTGTTGCTGGATGCTAGGAGAAATTAATTATTACCAACCCTAATCAACTAGTACAGAGACTGCACAAAAATCATAAAAAGGTCGTTTTTTTCCCCACAAGTAACTGGCTCATATCGGTCTTAGGCTCCATTGAAATTACTGATCGATTCATTTATGAACACCATCTTGGTTTAGACCTAATAAGAAGACTGAAAAACATGTGGGCCGGTGGTTATGGTGTAGCATATTCGATTCGGATGCAACATTGAGCCGAGAGGAAGACAGTTGCCAAATGCATGCATGAGTAAATTTATCCTTTTTATGGGACTCTGACTTCCTTTATATATCGCTGTCTATTCTCTGCTAGTTTCTCTGACCTTCCCAAACACTCAGAAGTAAGAGAGTTTTGATCCAGTATGAACGGGAGAAGCATCGGGTCTATAAGAGGAATGTATGTCAGGGCATGCATCTGATAAGAATCTAAAATAACCAGAATTTTATTCTCTAAACTGAGTCTATAAAATATATTTATTGAGAAATGTAGTTTCCTCAAATTAAAAAAAAAAAAAAAAGTGTGTCAACTTTTGACGAAAGAGTAACTTGAGAGGTTTACTTGTTGGCCACTGCTGACATAAACCCTTGCAAATATGAATAGAGCTCTCCTATCCAGCACTTTCCCGGTTCTCTATCATGCACGGGTTTAGATTCCAGTGTCAATATCGTCAATCCATTTGAGATGCTCCCACCCTAACAGTTTATGAAGTGGATGCATGTGCCAATATAAGAGGGCTTCGCATGTTCTAACTTTTTTTTTCCAGCCTTTTCTATCTGAAACCTCATTTTCAGTTGACTTCTCCTATTTTGAAAATCATGGAGTCATTTTCCATATGAAAAGGAGTTCAATAAAGGCCCGTTATTCACATGCAATATGCAAATGGAACTTATTTAGAAGCTAAACTTCTGCTCTTTGGAATCATGGGCTAGTTCCCTGGTTATTCTTCTTGGAATCCTATTTGGATTCTTGCTTTAGCCAGTATAAACTCCTACTTGTTCCTTTGGACCAATTAAACTTCTTTCATTAAAAAAAAAAAGTTTTCAATTTCAAATGTTAGCCTACATTGTTAGAGGATAATATAAATCATATTATGGGACCTCACTTACAAGCTTGAGCTTTTAGGTGAGATGGTTCCTTAACATGGTATCAGAGCCTTGTTGACCCAGCGGTCACGAGTTCGAATCTCACCATCCCCATTCTATTTGATAAAAATCAAGCACAAGGTGATGTGGGCCTGTGCAAGTTTCAAGCCCAAAGGGCTTTCACTTGAGGGGGTGTGTTAGAGGATAATATAAATCATATTATGGGACCTCACTTACAAGCTTGAGCTTTTAGGTGAGATGGTTCCTTAACATACATATGCCTTTTCAGTTTTTGCCTTCCGTAGTCGTTTAATTTTTCACGCCATTTAACGAGGCTAAGTCGTATACACCATGGACCGAGGAAAAACATCCTTAAAAAGTTTGCTTGTGTAACTAGAAACCAAAAGATGGATTCAGGGATACAGAAAGTAATTGGAGGCCAGGATCTAAGTGATTAATTAATCTACAAGTACCCTGGATGCTCAACGACACCTTGACCTCCAGATTAGAACGTCTTCAGCAATAATTTTATGAGCATATTTAGTGACTCAGGCATGAACACCGCTTCCAGCACCATCAAATGCTCGCATCCTAGCCAAGTGCTTCTTCGCATTAAGGTGAATTTGCATGTTTTCTTCACAGGTGCAACTTATATTGCAGATTGTACACCACCACTTGGAATTTCTAATCTCAACAAATCGGCTCTCCATCAGGTTCTCTTGCTTCTTCGCTTCAGGTATTCTATTTTTAGGTGGATCGCTACTGTTGATTGTAAACTTCTCTAGCTTGCTTTCAGGAAAATTGGCTTCCTTTCCCACTGAAGCAGGGGAAACATTGCTGCTTGATGCCTGGTTCTTGGAGTTCAGCAGCTCACAAGCTCTCTTGTGTTTTTTTCCTTGAAGATGTGAGCTAACATCTTCATGACTTTTTAGTGTTAACTGACATACAACACAAGTAACATCAACCCCTGTGGTTGCTGTGGTAACAGGGAGGGGCTCGCTTTTTGGTATCTGATTCTTGACTTTCAGCCGTTCACAAGCAGCCTTGTGCCGGCTCCCTTGGAGGTGTGATTTAAGAACTGCCTCACTTTCGGTTGTAAGTTGACATATTGCACAGGTCCATGCCTTTAGGACATTCTCGGGAGGTAGTATCTTGCTAAGATCCCTGCCTCCTTCTGTTGTTGTTCCTGTGTTTATGAACTCCAGAGGTGGAAATGTTCTGTTTTCTGTCTGCCTGGTGTTAGATTCAATTTGTCTAACCTGCGAATGGGGTAATTATAGATGCTTAGAGGATGTATAAAAAATGCAAATGGTAAATATACAATGTTTACGGGAACACTGACTAATAAGAAACCAATAAGGTAAGGTAAAATTTCAAATCATAGAGGGGAAGGAAATTTGCGGTGCCCAGAAAGGGAATTATTGAAAATTTTACCAAATAAAACAAGTTCTAAAGAAGTTTTAGATTGTTTGGGTTAAAGTAAAAATATTCTATATTTTAATTTTGGTTACATCCATTTACTTCTGTTGGGTCGTATAGGTGGGCAATATTTGTTTTAGTTCATTGGGCTTTGCCAACCTTCCTGGATTATTTTTAACACAAGTTTTTGTTCTTTCCTACATATTTTTGGATATTCAAATCTCTAAATAGGCACTAACATTTCACAGTTCATGATACTATTTCCAACTGTTGAATGAAGTAAGTTACCTGCTTGGTTGATGTGACTTCCCTTTTCTCTGTTTTTTCCGCGGCACTGCTGTCACTGAGTAGAACTGGAAGTTCAGGTTGTTCAAACATCAGCTGCATGAATCAAAAGATATTCAAATTTTGCACTAGGAAGTAACATTTCGTTAACAGTTCACAATATTATCTCCAAAAGCACAGGTGGAGTTTTCCCTTAAAAAGTGCTGAATTGTTCAGCTGTTGAATAAAATAACCTGCGCAGTTGATGCAACTTCTTTTTTCTCTGGTACTTCCACTGAGTTACTGTCTTCGAATCGAACTGGATGTTTAGGTTGTTCTGACTTTAGCTGCATGAATCAGAAGATGTTCAAATTTCTCAAATATTCTATATTTTAATTTTGGTTACATCCATTTACTTCTGATGTAGGTGGCCAATATTTTTTTAGTTCAGTGGACCTTGCCAACCTTCCTGGATTATTTTCCACACAAGTTTTTGTTCTTTCCTACATATTTTTGGATATTCAAATCTCTAAATAGACACTAACATTTCACAGTTCATAATACTATTTCCAACTGTTGAATGAAGTTAGTTACCTGCTTGGTTGATGTGACTTCCCTTTTCTCTGTTTTTTCCGCGGCACTGCTGTCATTGAGTAGAACTGGAAGTTCAGGTTGTTCAAACATCAGCTGCATGAATCAAAAGATATTCAAATCTTGCACTAGGAAGTGACATTTCGTTAACAGTTCACAATATTATCTCCAAAAGCACAGGTGGAGTTTTTCCTTAAAAAGTGCTGAATTGTTCAACTGTTGAATAAAAGAACCTGCGCAGTTGATGCAACTTCTTTCACTTCTTTTTTATCCGGTACTTCCACTGAGTTACTGTCTTCGAATCGAACTGGATGTTTAGGTTGTTCTGACTTTAGCTGCATGAATCAGAAGATGTTCAAATTTCTCATTAGGCAGTAACATTTTGCAGTTCATAATATTATTTCCAAAAGCACAGATAGACTTTTCCTTTAAAAGTGCCCAAAATCCCAACAGTTGAACAAAATTACCTGCTTGGTTGATGCAACTTCTTCTATCTTCTCTGTTATCTTGAACGCATTACTGTCTTTATATTGAACTGGAAGTATTGGTTGTTCAAACTTTGGCTGCATGAAACAAAATCTTGATCAGCTCTTTTTTTTCCTTCCCTTTTCTATTCAGATGATTGAAAACAGCTAATTTGATTGCTCAAAAATGAAGACTTGTACTTACCACAGCATCACACTTAACAACCACTCTTCTACAAGAACATTGAATTAGTTCATAAGTAGGGACTTCTTTTCAAAAAAACAGCTTAATGAATACGAAAATAATGAATTATGTGGTTGCTGCTTTGATCCAGCTCTCATTATAAATACCGTTCGTACTACCATTGGTTGGGGGGTGTTTCTACATACATCTGGATTGAGCAAGTCACGTAAAGAGCCAAAAACAATATGCAAGTGAAATTAGTGGCCTTACCGAATCCTCTGCTGCAACTGCCCTGATCTCGTTCACAGCAACATTAGGCTTTGCACTCTTCTTCTGGAAAAAAAGAAAGAGACAGGTTTTTTAGGAAGGCAGAAATTATGAGAAAGACATCCTTATCACATCAAGTATACACAGCATCTATTAAAATAATTTTATTATCACCCTGATTCAACCCAACCACAAATTGCATACATTTTTATGCACGTGATAAGAAAGTAAAATTAAATTAATCCAGTTCATTCCAGGTACATATGCATATCAAAAGATTTCCATAGGTCTTGTTGCCATGAAGAAGCATGTATACCGTGGAAGCAATGAGATCCTCCAAAGCATCAGAACCATTTTCCTTCATATACCTCTTCACCTCAACAAGAAAATCATCTTTCTTGAAAAACAACTCCTCCAGTTTGTTGAACTTGCAGGTGATAATTCTAGGGCCCATGGATAGACATGGATGAACAAGGTGTTTATAGACATAAAGGGAACCGTGAAAGTAAGGCAGAACCAAGCAGCCGACAATCATTAGCTTGATGTATGGCCAGAAGACTAGCCTGCATATAGAGATACAAAAATAGAAACCGAGTTAGGAGATTCAGCAGTAATATACTGCCTCTTGTCCTAATCAAATAGAACACAACATATTTCCCTGTTCCAACTTTGAACCGATGTCCGAAATCCTCCTGAACACATAAACTTCCATTAATTGATCGTAGTCAAGAGTAATTACAGAACAAAAAAAATCCCCCTGGATCGGAAACTATACTGAAATTGTTTCGACTTGCAAGAGATCGTGTTTTTATTTGTTTCAATCGGCTACAAAAACAAGGTACATGATGTAAAGCACAGAAAATTAAATAAATTACCACTGAAGCCAAAACGAATGTTCAAAGAGCAGAACCACGGAAATGGAGACCCAATATGTGATCAATTTCTGGGTGTCTGAGTTTGAATTAGTCTCGATCGCTAGAATGGAAGCATATCTGTTGACATTCAGAAGCAAGTGCGAAGCAATGACTAATCACTTCTTCGAAAAATTAATAGCGAGTTGATATTCTGAATAGCATAATTGAAACATCATTACAGATTGTATCTTCAATAACATGAACAAACACACACAAAGCCAAACAAAGAGAGGAGACTTACAGGGGATAACCCAAACCAAAAACAGGCCTGCAACCATATCACGGAAACGAGTGATCATCACAGTCATGAAAACACAAAGCAAAGGAGAACAAGACTTGCCTAATTAATTTTTGGAGCAAAAAAAGTGCTGAAAATCAAGCATTACTCATAATCGATCAAAAAACAAGAAATTGAGACTCCAGTTAGTTAGAAGTAAAAAAGAGATGTAAGAGTTCAAGACCATATTGTAAGTGAAAATCTTCAGTCCATTTGGACGTATTGCCAAAGTAAGTAAAAGATACTCATGCATATGCATACCATGCAAGAATATCAAGGCATTTCACTGAAAACTTCAAAAGCCCTACAAAACCCATCATGAACGCAGGCAATGTTGAGGAAAGCGAGTGGAAATTAGTCCGAGGAAAGTTGAAGCGAGTGGAAATGAGGAAGTTGCTTTTGTATTTACTGAATGACAAATATGTCCTTATTTTTTGTGCAGTCGCTAGAGTACTCGCCTTCTGTGACTGAAAGGTGTCCTACGGTAAAATATAATTGTTGAATTTGGCGAGTTTTTCTAGATGATTACTGGCAGCCGAACCATTAGACAGCTCGGATAATAGATGCTAAGTTACTTGAACAAGGCACGGTTGCACCTTGTCTGGAAAAGAAAGGGAATGAAAATCGAATTCAATTCTTTTCTTTAAATAAATACTTCTAGAACCATAGAGTAATTAGCATCTATTATTTCTTAGGGGGCAAGAAACCACGATGACGTGTATCACGATGACGTGTATGATAGTATTTAAAGTTGTTTTTTTATTAAAGTAATATTTTTTATTTATAAATATATTAAAGTAATATTTTTTATTTTAAAAAAATTGCCCCTTTTCCATTCATCCCGATTCGTCTTCTTCTTTTTATTTTCTTGCCACTAGAAATTTGGGTGTTGTTGAAGCATTACAAGAACGCTGTCTCAATCCCTGAGATCAAAATGATGCTGTCGTCGTCGTCGCCGCCGCCGCCGCCGCCGCCGCAGTTGCTGTTGTTGTTAAATGATGTTTGGTTTTGTGATTATGATTGTTTTCTTAAGTTTTTTATATTTTAAAATATATTAAATAATATTTTTTATTTTAAAAATATATTTTTATATCAGTATATTAAAATAATTTTAAAATATATAAAAAATCTAATTTTCTTAAAACATAAAAACAAAAGTTGCTAGAATGCAACACTTTTCTAACTCATTTAATTTATTGGATTTCAAGCAATACAAAACAAGGGAGAGTTATTTTACCACTTTCTAATTATATATGTTTTGAAATTAGTACCATTTTTGAGTTGTTTTATATAATGTCGAAGTGATTTTATTAGATAAACTAGCTAGCATTTCTTGAAATTCCCAAGTTACATAAAAATATAGATAGTGATGACAACTGACTTTTGTTTTTCATATTTCGAAGGCATTGATCTTAAAATGCTTTTCCCAAATGATGTATAGTGTTTCCCTGTACAATTTCTATATTTTTTGAAACAGTAACACAAATCCGGAATGAATGCTGTCCTTTCCTAGCAGGAAATTCTCCAATTTTTTCATTGTTCGCAAATTAAATGTTTCCAAATTCGATCCACCAATTCTATCTATAAATATTGAATGTTTTCCGATCATGGCCGGGTACTCCATGTATGATCATGCACGATCGAAAGGCCAGGACACGTCACACCAATGTCATCTTTTCTACCAAAGTTTTGAAAGCTTGTGTAGCATGGCCACCAGGTGCAGATGCCTTCAAAACAAGCTCTTTTAGGGCTTGGACTCTGCTCCGAATTCTTCTCCCCTGTTCGTGCTGCAAAATGAGGTCCAGGCTCCTGGCAACTCCGGTCTTCGTAAAAACACCTCCATCAATTCTCTCACCAATTCTCCAAACGTCCGCTATTAATCGTGCATTCAGCTTATTATCAGCAAAAAATGGTCTACAGATCATTGGAACCCCATTTGCAATGCTCTCATACACAGAATTAGCTCCACAATGTGTCATGAAGACACCTGTTGAACTATGTGCCAAAACTTGAGTCTGAGGTGCCCATGGAACCACCTTTCCGTGCATTATAGTTCTTTCTAGGAATCCATTTGGCAAACAATCCCTTACATTCTCCCTGAGAGACCAGAGGAATGGAATTCTACTCTCTTCAAGAGCTTCTGCTAGTTCTTCCATCTCACTTCGAGGAATATTCACTACAGTTCCAAAGCTGATATACGCCACCGTCTTAGATTTTTGGCTATCCAACCACGATAGACAACCTGTGGTATCTTCAGTTGACGGTGGCAACGACGGTGGAGGCATGGACAAGCTAATAAAGCCGACATTTAACAAGTTTGAAAACTTGGATTTGAGATCATTTAAGAGGGGTTCAGGGTAGAGCTCTTGGTAGAAGTTCACAACTAGAGTATCTGCTTTTAGCACAATGTTTCCAATCTGACCTAATAAGCAAGAAAAGGGTGTTTCTTGTGCATCTCTTGGCAACACCTCGACAGGCAAGTCCGCAATGTGCAATTCAGATAATCCTGGAATTTCCAAGGTTTTTTCTTCAAGCTCTACATCGTTGCCATCTCCGCAACTATTGCTGCGACCATAACCAAGAGAATTGGCGTAGTGTTGGCGAATCATATCAGTATAAATGTGTGTGGAGAGGGAATGAGGCACTGGTATCCAAACCGGGATCCAAGGAATGCTCAAACACTCAGCGATTGATCCAGAAAAGGACAAGAACGCATCTGCTATCAAGCAACTTATTTCTTGGCCAGTTTCTGCCACCGCCGTGTCCAATGCCATCTTGAAATTTTTCGGCGTCTCTTTTATGAATAGCTCAACTCTTTCTATTGGATCTCCTGAAAATACATGACGCTGCGGCACGCCATCCGCTACATTGTAGGTTTTTATGTTATCAGGTAGGGTGGTTATTGACGCTGAGAAGATTGAATTGTTGGATTTTTCTGTGTTGAGAAAGGAAAATTGTGTTTCCTGCGCAGCCCTTGCTAACTTCTGCACTAGATTAATGAGAGCAAGAGCATGGCAGCCAAATGGGAATGCAAAGACGGCAACATGCATGTTTTCTCACTATGTTTGGTTGGAATCACGGCTATCGATCAGCTTGAGTTGAGACAAATTGACAGAACGGAGAAATCACAGAAGATTTATGTAATAGGTTGTAGATTTGTGTCCAACGATCCATCTCCACATATGAAATGGAGATCTTATTATACACATACACACACACATGCCGTATTAAAGTCAAGGGTGGGGGTTTGAAAACCATGAATAAAATTGATTCGACGAGCATGAAGGTTTCGCACAAATAGCATTAAATGAATATTAGAAAAACTGCTCCATTAAAGAGGAGAGCTTGTAAATCAGGGGTTTCCAATAAGAGATGAAAGTAACTGTTCGTACGCATCTATGCCTAGGTTTTGCTGAGTGCGTACGGGCACTTCGTGTTGGAAAAAGTCTGTCACTTCCGTTTAGGTTGTTACTTCATTATTTTCAGCTGGAATGCAATGTTACGGTTTTAAAAAATGTTTTGGCATGAAATTTTAGGTTTTACTGTTTATGTATATGTGTGTGGCATTGAAGCTAGTTTGATCTAAAAAATACACAATAAAATGATTTTTCTGAACAAAATTATAAACATGTATAATATTACGAGAATATCATCATCAATCTTGCAAGGTCATTACATTCTATGATTGCTCTGAAATTTTAATATAATATATAAATATATCAAGAGACTGTAAAATTTATTCTCAATCTAACAGTCAAATTAAGAAATATGATTGATACTGTAAAATTATTTATTATTTAAAAAAAATATTATTTGGCCGAAACGGAACGGACAGAACAAAAACAGAATATTTAGACCAGTATTTGGCAAAAAAATCTGAAAAAAACTGGAATTTAAACTGAAATAAAAATAACAACATTTTTTTATCGATACAAAAACATTTCTGCCATTTAAACTGAAAATTAACAAAACTGACGATCCTGGTTGGAAACCCACATCATGGAAAGAAATAACGAAGGACCAGCCTCCATATCGTCGAACAAAGAGATACAGCCCGTAAAAAATCCCTCGCTATTATTTCAAGCTTACAGAAGCCCGACAAACATACAGACCGGCCCACAAAAAATAAACCGAAATGCTTTTGCTAAGGTACATCACCGCTCATGCCTTTCACCTCACATATGAAAAAACAAGTTCCATGAACCCGTCTGTCTATCACCATCTCTCACATGCTCCATGTAATGATATATATGGCATTAAAGTTGGGTTAATTCAAATTTTTTAATTATATCAAATATGTGTACTGGATTTATTTTCCCCTCAAAATAGGCTCACACGCTCACGAAAACGTGAGGTTAGTTTAACAGAATGAGGCTCCGGTAAAAGCGATACGACATTAGGGGCAGCCCCTTGTTATATGGCCTACAGCCCATCAATTCTAAGAAGTTGTCTAAGAGAACTGTTGCTGTAACTTTTCAAAATATTTTTCATGTCGAAATATATTAAAATATTTTTTTTATTTTTTAAAAAATGTTTCTGACATCATCACATCAAAATAATCTAAAAATACCAAACTATATTCATTTAAAATAGAAAAAAAAACTTCAAACCGGCGTTTGAAACGCCATCCAAACAGGCACTTAGCATATTTGAAACATCTAATCAAAAAAAAAGAGTGGAAACCGGGTGGGTTTTAGTACTGAGAAATAGGAATTGTCGGCCATGAAAATAGCCTACAGTGGCACCATTAAGAGACACTTTAACCGGGCCTTTTCATTTGTCATGTTTTTTCAGGACACCATATAATAACCCCTTTGAATTCAAATTCTATAGAGGAAGTTATGACCATTATGTTTATGCAGTAAATTCATTATTCGAAACTTAATTTAGATTTAGTTTTAAATTGAAAATATATATCATGATTGAAAGTATTTTTATTATTCTATGAACAACATTACATTAGTTGCGTTATTTAATCATTCAAAATTGTTTTGATTTTCCTTTTTAATATTTTCCACTTTAAATTTTTAAAATTAGCTTTTTTTCTAATAATGATTAAGGGCGTTTTGGATGCACGCGCACACACACAAGAAAGCTCAAAAGGAGTTTTTATGATGTTTTTTAAAACACGAAAGAGTTTTTTTTTTTTGTTGTTGTCAAATGTTCAAACTTTTAAATGGTCGAAGAGCTCATCGAAGCTGTATTGATTTTTAAAAATAAATTTTGATATTAATTCACTCTTAATCAACTTGATAAGCAGATTTTGAAAGAGGTATAAATAGGTCATTTCAATAATATTTTTTGACAAATTACAATAACTTGAAGAAGAAAAGAAAGGGTTTTCAATTCTAGCCAAAACCAGCCCTAGGCCCATAAAAATTCCCTCGTCAACTTTTTATATAACTAGGATTGGAACTGATGCGCTATACAGCATGTCTTCTCTACCTTCGCAACTCTTTTTACACTTTTTACCCTCAACATCAAGCTCTTTAAAGCTAGGGGGTGTTTTGGAATATGTTATAAAAATATTTTGAAAAAAATTGAAATTTTTATTTTTTATTATTTATTTTAAATTTTAAAAAATAGTATTTTTAGATTATTTTGATATGCTGATATCAAAAATAATATTTTAATATATTTTTAAACAAAAAATATTTTAAAAAACAAACTCAACCACACTCTCAAACATGCAATAAGCCTTGCTGTCGCTATTTATAGAAATCAAGTCCAAGAGATGCTTCAAGATGGATAATAAAAGTAACTTTGCCAATATATTGACTTCCTTATTTGTAATACCTATCTTTTTCACAACAATATCATCCAAAATAGTAATGAACTAGTATGTGGCATTAATAAGTGATCTCTAGCCAAACATGTCATTAATCTGGCTATCACTATATGCAACAATCACATCGTAGCCATAAATCAGTCTGCCAAATAAATCTCTAAGCCAAATAGTTTTTCGACAACTCCAATCAATGTCGATTATTTTGTTTTCATGGTGAGCAATATCATGATAGATTTTATAATTAATAATCACTTCCCAGTTCTCAGCAAAGAGGCCAGGCCTTCATATACCCGGCATTTTAAATGAGAATTGGAATTTCCTCGAGGGATGTGTTTGGAGCTTTACGGTGCAATAATTCATGGGCTCCCCGTCTCGCCCCCTTTAATCATATATGGCGCGTGCACGGACGTGCGTCTCAGTACTGAGATATTGGCGTGACTTCTGATTGATTCTATTGTACCTGGTCCGCACACAAGACTCGTGGAGCTGTAATAAATCTCACCAGGAAGCTCAAAAACACCAGACACCAATGGGTTCAGCTACTTGCTGCAGGTCCAGTGGAGAGGTTGCTTTCTCCCTTTTTAAAATGCAATAAAAAACTTGTAAGATTGTCTGTCATTCCAGCTTTTACTGCCCACAATTTCTTGTCGTAGTGTTTGTCTGGGGCTCATTTAAAGCTTCACAGCCTGCAGTCCAGAGACGCCAACAAGAGATATTTGGCATCTCATGGAAAACTACTTTTAATAATGTTTTCATGTTTTTGAGTTATCCGAAGCCTAATACATCTCTATTTTAGAAAAATCAAATTAGTAATATAATTTTTTAAATAATATAAATATAATATTTTTTATATATGTATTCAAATGGAAAAAAGATATTTAGAAAAGTTAATTTTATTATAATATATATAATATTGATATAATTATTTATTAATAATAACTAACTAATATAAATTTAATCAAAATTATTTTTTTACGTATAAATATATTAAACATTTTTTTTGTTTTTTTATCAATATACAAGAATAGTTTTTCAGTTTAAAAATAATATTTTAGCTCTTCAATTGTTTTTTTTAGCTATAAAAATAAAGGATGAAAGCTAATTTATTTATTTTAGTTTTTTTTTAGCTCTTTCCTTTCCTCAAAGCTGATCTACGGTGTCTATTTCAAATCTCAATCTCTGTTTTTATCCATTCTCTTTCTGTATTTGCTTACTTTAAATATAAATTGTTTGGGATTTTAGTTTCCCTAATTTTCCTTAATTATAAATAATTTTTTTTAAAAAAAACCACCAATAAAAGTAAGCATATTCCTCTTGCAACCTTCTTATTAACTTCCTAGCAGCTAATTCAAGCAGAAAAAGTAAAGCTAAACATATACATACCTGCTAATACTATTACTATTATTGTATGTGTTAATATTAAAAATATTTTGAAAAAAAATATATCATTTTAATATTTTTTTTAAAAAATAATTTTAAAATCAATTTCAACCCCTTTCCTTTGTATCATTTGTATCATGACGTGGACAACGAATCATATCGTTTTGAAGATACGGAATTAAGATCACACGAATAGACAAACATCCATCCACGGGATTCGTTTTACAGCTAACAGAGTGGGAACACAGTCACCAGAAGAAGAAAAAGACAACGGGACACCTCAAGTTCCAGCCCGCAAAATAAAATTTCACAAGCGACCGTATCCGAAAATGCTACATTTTTAAGGTCTCATAAAATTGGATTTCCTCTTTTTTTCTAACGTGAATGGTATTCTCTATTTCTGAAAGAAGAATTAAGAAAAAATTTAAGATTATAATCATCCGTGTCATCCAGGCATGAGTGGTTACGGGATGCCCCACAATCCTTCAGCTACCGCGGTGAGAATCCCTTAAAATCGTATTCATGGGACCGGCTATTAGTTCACGTTTATCATTGATTGAAAGTATTTTTTAAAAATACTTTTTTATTTAAAAGTATATATTAAAATAATCCAACATATATTTCACTTTATGTTTCAAAAATATTTTTTTAAAAAATAATTTAAAATCAAAAATATTTTTAAAATTCAATATCAAATATACGTTGGTAACTTGATATTCTATTGTATATAGGAGTTGGGTTCTTTTAAAAATATATATTTTTAGTTATAATTTTTTTTAAAATATATGTTTAGATAAAACTATTTGCGGATAAATTTTTGTGTATGAATAAATAAAAATTAGATTATTTTAAATTTTATAAAATTAAAATTTTAAAAGTATAAATTATTTGAATAATCAAATATTTATTGTATGGTTGAATAAAAAATAAAAATTATCATGATACCTCAAATTTCTAAATCAATATATGGCGTTGCAGTTGAGTTATTAAAAAAAATAAGTTGAAAATAAACAGGTGTTTGGTAAAGTTTTTAAAAATTATAATTTTAAAAACTTAATACATTAAAAAAAATTATTTTGATAAAGTTGTAATTTAATATTTTTTTCAAAACCTCGGTTTTAAAAAACGCAGTACTGAGCCAGGCAAAAGCAACTCCCAATCACATGCTTCAGACCAAAATTCTGACAATTTTGTACTTGTGATTTTAATTATAAAAAGAAAGTTAATCCGATATGATGGAGGTTATAGGATATGAACCAATAGAAAGTCCAAGCTGGCTCAAAGGTGATTCTTGTGAGTTGGACCTCATTCAATTGATTATTTAATTGTATTAAACACGAACGAGTCCTGGACATACACGTGTATCAGCACCATTTACTCATAAGTGCACGTGACTAGGACAATGTGATAGAATATCACGTGGTAACATCCACGTATGTCACCCCGACACGTCGAAACAAGCTCAAATTTCCATACAATAATAAATTACAAATTAATTACTCAGAAATAAATCTCCCATCTTAAATTATAGTGTATTTCATTTCGTAAAAAAAAAGAGCAAAGGGAGTTTCCAAATTGATTTACTGTAATACCCTCCGTAACAATTTTTTGCTCAAATAATTACAATTTGGTCCCTCCCCGGCCATACCATGTGATCCCTTTTCTCTCCACACGTAATTTGGAAATTTTTAATATGAGCTCTTTGTTTTACAGTATATTTATAAATCACCCTACACCGCCTTCATTAATTATGCATATTTTATTCTCAAACGTTGTTCTCTTATTTTATAATAGGAACATTTTCAACGTGATAAGATATTATGGGCATTTACCACGAAGTTACCGAGACAGGTTAGTAGTTAACTTTTATTTTTGAATTCGATTAAATCATATTTTTTTTAAAATATATTCTATGAATTCAAATAAATGAATAAAATTCTAGTTGTCCTGTGAGATGTATATTTTTACTCGAAATCAAGACCTAACTCTCCATCATCGTGTCACGTTTCTTGCACGCGGTTAATAGTCCGCGTATGTTTTTTCTTTATTTCTTTTTTTTAATGAATTGCTTGTCAATGACATTGCGAGAACCGATTAAAATAAAATATAGAAAAAATTGCATGTTTATTTTTATTATAAAACAGTTTGAATTCATTTTTTTTCTTTAAAAAAGAGTACACACCGGCATTAGTTGAGCTATAACTATCATATAGCATCAAGCTGCACATGCGTGCGCTGGCCTGGGCCTAAATATCAGCTCTTGTACATATTTATGCACACGAATTGCAAGGTATTGCAAAGACCACGCCATCAGGCATGAATAAAAGTATGGACTAAAATTAAATTATTCTAGTTAAATAATTGATGTTTAATTAATGTCTTCGCGATTCGAAGAAACAGGTCTTTAAATTGGTATTGTTACTTTTTAAATCTGAAACAAACATGCTTGCATAATCATACAAAGTTACTGAAAAAACAATTCGATAGTGATATGAGAAACGCTGTGTGAAAAAACTAAATATAGTTGTTTTTTAATTAGAATAAAATAAAAGAAAACGTCGCACCTTATTTCGGTTTCTTGAGGAGGCATAATTAACCATTTTCAATCATATATTAAAAAAAAACATATAAAAAGATATGCCCTATTGTATAAAATTATCGCTTCCAAACCACATGTTTATAGGAGCATAATATAAATGTCTGATACTGTATTTTAAAAATATTTTAAATTTTATTTTAAATTAATTTATTTTAATGATTTTAGATTATTTTGATGTATTAATATTAAAAATAATTTTTTAAAAATAAAAATATCACTTAGAATATTTTTGAAACAAAAAATACTTTAAAAAATATCTTAATCATGTTCTCTCAAATAAGTACATTATATATAAGAAGGTAGCGGTTGAAAAAAAATGAATGTCATGATTGCTGGTGTCACACATGCGGCAAGGCATCACTCCGATGACACGGTAATGGTTATATCAATTCAAATAAAATTAAAAAGTTGTTTCATTTCTTCTCCATAATGATTGACCAACTTCAATACTCCTTTACTTTGACCTTTAATTTTTTTAATATTATATTAAAAATAAATCACACAGCTCTTTGATTTCAGCAATTATGAAATTACTGGGACCACTTAAAAGTTTTGAATATTTGACAAAATACCTCTCTATGCTTAAAAAAATATGATAGAATCCTTTTTTTAATACCACAAATATCCTTAACTGCATTTTTAATACCACAAGTTATTATCCCCTTTTTTTTCCGTGGTAGAGCAACTTTAACGGGTGTGCTATCCGAATAGACAAAAATAAAAATATATATATTTTTAGTATTTTTATTTAATTTTTTTCTTTAGCATTATCAAAAGGTGTATTTTAATAGTCAAAATAGTTTTTCACTGCATGAACCGGTATTTAACTATTTATAGCAATTTTAAATAGAAAAGTCAGGGTAGGGGAAGAAAAAAGAGAGGAAAGAGAGCAACTGCCACAAGTCAAGTGATTTTTAGTCTACAGTAAAGACACTCTTTTTTCTATTTTCTTTTTCCAGCCAGAAAATGCCTCACAGTTTCTCTAGCTATCGTATCTTTTTCGTTGGAGAGTGAAAAGGAATTATATTTATTTTTTAAATTATTCTTTAACTATATTAACAATGCTTTTTTCGCATGTAATGACACTGATAATTCCTTTTGTTAAACAAAACAAATGTGTAAGCTTTACGGGTGATGAGCATGGTTGTATAATTGTTTGATAAGGAATTTGGATAAAGAAGTCAGGAAAAAAATATTTATCTTGGTAGGGTTTTTTATTTTTAATTCATTTTTGTATTTAAATATAAAAAAAAAATTATATTGTTTTTCGAGTTTTAAAAAATAATTATTTAATTATATAACTTACTCTTATTAATTGTATACTTAATTGTATAATTAAATTATATATAAAATAATTAAAATATATTTAAAATGATATATAAAAAATGACTCTTCTAAATGATTTTTATCATTGGAATATACATAAACAAAAAAAGTATATTTATATTATTCAAAAAATTATTTTAGAGATTTAACTCTATAAAACAACTTTTACCATTGAAGATGCTCTCATCCCACTCCACTATTTTCTAAAATAAGTCTTTATTATAAGATAAAATAACCCTTTTGCTTCCCTTTAAAATAATTGAAATAATGACCACATAAAAAACCAAGAAAATCTATTACTTTCGAGGCCTACTCTTCATCTTCAATTGGTTCGAGCACATGCTTTATGATTGTTATACCCTAGAAAATATCCCACTCTCCTATCTATTGAACATAATAGCCATTTTACTTTGTTATAGATGGACCTGTGGCGTCGGGATACCTGTTTGTGTTCGTCTTCTTCTTCTTTTGGGCACATCTCTTTTAAGATTCATACGAAGTGATTAAGAATTTCAGGGTGTCACTAAGAAAAAGAAAATATATTTTTAATTTGAACTTTATTATTTATGTTTTTTTATCTATATGTAAGTGTATAATTGATTAAGAATCCAAGTTGAAAAATCTTTACCCGCCTGTAAGTTTTGTTGAATATGTCAAAGTGTTGACACTGTCAAATTGCTCTATTAATAAGTCCTAGTTTACAGGACACTAGACTAAGTCTTTAACTAATTCCCTACTTGTTACCACGTAAATCGTGGGTTGTTATGATTTCATTTTATCTCTTTGTAAGGCTTATATAAGCCACCTGTTGCCTTTGAATTGAATAAGACAGTGTATTATCACATACTGATTTATGCTTACATGTGGTATCAGAGCAGGTTATAGATTCTGCTTGTAAGAGAGTGAGAGAGTGAGAAAGTGAGAGAAGAGAAACTGCAGTTTCTCAAAGGAGAGTTCAAACACGAGAGTTCTTAGAGAGAGTTCAAACACAGAGAGTTACAATCAAACACAGAGAGTTTACAAGCAAAACACAAGAGAGTTCAACACATCACTCAAATCATATGGCAGCCGAGAATAGCTTTGTTCAACCTGCAATTCCCAGGTTTGATGGTCATTACGATCATTGGTCCATGCTTATGGAGAATTTTCTGCGCTCAAAAGAATACTGGAGCTTGGTGGAGAAGGGCATCCCTGTTGCAGCAGAAGGAACCGAGATCACTGAAACACAACGTCAATCCATTGCAGACTTGAAGCTGAAGGACCTGAAAGTTAAAAATTACTTGTTTCAGGCTATAGATCGAACTATTATGGAAACAATTCTCAACAGAGAAACATCAAAACACATATGGGACTCCATGAAGCAGAAATATCAGGGATCTACAAGAGTTAAGCGAGCACAACTTCAAGCTCTTCGCAAAGAGTTTGAAATTTTACAAATGAAAGAAGGGGAGAGTGTTGATGCATATTTTGCCCGCACACTCATCATAGCCAATAAGATGAAGATTCATGGTGAAAATATCAATCAAGTCGTGATTATTGAGAAAATATTGCGATCAATGACTACAAGGTTTGATTATGTAGTGTGCTCGGTTGAAGAATCCAACAACTTGGATACTCTAACAATTGATGAACTACAAAGCAGTTTATTGGTGCATGAGCAGAGGATGAATGGGCATGTAAGGGATGAACAGGCTCTAAAAGTATCTTATGACAACAGATATGGTGGCAGACGAGGCAGCCAAGGGCGTGGAGCATTTCGGGGAAGAGGCAGGGGAAGAACTAATCCAGGATTCAACAAAGCATTTATAGAATGCTATAAATGTCATCAATTAGGACATTTTCAGTATGAGTGTCCAAAATGGGAGAAAGAAGCAAATTATGCTGAGATTGAAGAGAAAGAAGAATTACTGCTAATGTCATATGTGGAGCTTAATCAATTCAGTCAAGAAGATACCTGGTTTCTTGACTCGGGGTGCAGCAATCACATGTGTGCACACAAACAGTGGTTTTCAGACCTTGATGAGGAATTTCAGAAGTCTGTAAAACTGGGAAATGATTCCAGAATGATGGTGCTGGGAAAGGGTACAATACGTCTGCAGCTTGCTGGATTAACTTAGGTAATCACAGATGTTTTCTACATACCTAAGTTAAGAAATAATTTATTAAGCATAGGACAAATGCAAGAGAAAGGAGTGGCTATTTTAATTCAGCATGGGGTTTGCAAAATTTATCATCCTTCAAGAGGGCTTATTATTCAGACAACAATGTCTGCAAACAGGATGTTTAAAGTGCATGCAAAGGTAGAACCAAAAACTGAGAATTGTTTTCAAGCAACCATTGAAGACAATACTCAGCTTTGGCATTGCAGATATGGTCATCTTAGTTTTAATGGACTAAGAATATTACAGAATAAACATATGGTCAGAGGCTTACCACAGCTGAAAGACTCATCCAAAGTCTGCACCGATTGCTTGGTGGGAAAGCAACACAGGGAGGCAATTCCAAAGAGAAGCTTATGGAGAGCATCTCGACGACTGCAATTAGTCCATGCTGATATTTGTGGTCCTATCACACCTGTTTCAAACAGTAAGATGAGGTATTTCATAAGCTTTATTGATGACTACAGTCGTAAAATATGGATATATCTACTTGCTGAAAAATCTCAAGCCTTTACTGTATTCAAAAATTATAAGAACCTGGTTGAAAATGAAGCAGGAACTTTCATCTGCTGTCTACGCACAGACAGAGGTGGCGAGTTCACTTCTATTGAGTTCAATAATTTTTGCACAAATCATGGCATCAGCAGGCAGCTCACTGCAGCTTACACTCCCCAACAGAATGGGGTGGCAGAACGCAAAAACAGAACAATTATGAACATGGTCAGAAGCATGCTATCAGAGAAACAAGTTCCAAAGAAATTTTGGCCAGAAGCCGTGAACTGGACAACACATGTTCTTAATCGAAGCCCTACATTAGCAGTGAAAGACATGACACCCGAAGAGGCTTGGAGTGGTGTTAAACCTAATGTCAACTATTTTCGGGTCTTTGGATGCATTGGACATGTTCATGTGTCAGACAAATTAAGACAGAAGCTGGATGACAAGAGCTTCCCGTGTGTGCTGCTAGGGATGAGTGATGAGTCTAAAGCCTATCGTCTATACGATCCACATTCCAGAAAGATTGTGATAAGCAGAGACATAATATTTGAAGAAAATGAGTGTTGGGATTGGTCTGTAACAGACCCATCTACACCCGACATACTCGAATGGGAAGAAAACAATACACTTTATGAAGAAGAAGGAGCAGGGGCTGGCTTACCAGTGGGTTGCAGTGGCTCTCGACCAAACCCATCTATGAGCCACCCTCTTGGCGCTGCGACAGAAGAAGAAGGACACAGATCGGAGAGCTTAGATGCTGAAATAGAAGAAGAAAGCCATAGATCAGAAGACCCACTTGCTGAAATTGAAAGATTAAGGAGTCAAGAACACAGATCCACCATTATACACTCACCTGAGAACCAACGGCAGTATGTCGTACACTCATCGAAAGGACCATCTGAAGGGAGGCGTGGATTTTCCACAGGCTCATCATCGGGAAACCGAAGAGTGGCAGCTGACGGGCCATCACATGAGAGACGTTATCTCTCGGCAGAAGGAGAGAGGCGTGGACTCTCTGGCGATCGATCCCCATCAGAAGAGAGGCACAGACTCTCCGCAGAAGGAGAGAGACGTGGACTCCCCATGGAACGTCCATTAGAGAGAAGAAGCAGAAGGGTGCCGTTTTGGATGGATAGCTATGTGAGTGGGGGGGAATACTCGGGCTCGGGTATTGAAAATGTGGTCTCGGGCAGTGAAGATGATGAGGTGGATGGTGGAGATTTGTGTGAAGTTCATGAGGTGGCTGGTGGAGATTTGAGTGAAGTTGATGAGGTGGCTGGTGGAGATTTACTTTTATTTTCCTCTTTTGCAGATCCCCTCACTTTTGAAGACGCTGCACGAAGTCCAAAATGGAGAGCTGCGATGGACACGGAGATCGCGGCAATTGAAAAAAATGAAACTTGGGAGCTGACAGATTTACCTGCTGGAAATAAAAGGATCGGAGTGAAATGGATTTATAAAACTAAATTCAATGAAAATGGAGCTGTCGACAAGTGTAAAGCCAGACTGGTAGCAAAGGGGTATGCACAACAACATGGCATTGACTATACTGAGGTCTTTGCACCGGTGGCTCGATGGGATACAATACGAATGGTGATCGTGTTAGCCGCTCGAAATGGTTGGACTATATACCAGCTTGATGTCAAAAGCGCTTTTTTGCACGGCGAATTAAATGAAGCTGTATTCATTGAACAACCACGGGGTTATGAGAAGAAAGGAGAAGAGCACAAGGTGTACAGGTTAAAAAAGGCCTTATACGGGCTTAAACAAGCTCCACGTGCATGGTATAGTCGGATTGAAACATACTTTGTTAAAGAAGGATTTGAAAGGTGCAGCTGCGAACACACTCTGTTCATAAAAACAGGAGATGGAGGTACAATTCTGATCGTCAGCCTATACGTGGATGATTTAATTTTTACTGGAAATAATGAAAGCTTGTTTGATAAATTCAAGACTTCTATGCAACTTGAATTTGATATGACTGATTTGGGCAAGATGAAATATTTTCTGGGTGTGGAAGTTCTTCAAAATTCTGATGGCATTTACATTTGTCAAAAGAAATATGCAAAAAAATTTTTGGAGAAATTTGGAATGGCAAACAGTAATAGTGTGAAGAATCCTATTGTTCCTGGTGTTAAATTAATGAAGGATGCGGACGGAGCCAAAGTTGATGATACTATGTATAAACAATTGGTCGGGAGTCTTATGTACTTAACTGCTACAAGGCCAGATTTGATGTATGTTGTATGTCTCATTAGTAGATTCATGGCCAATCCAACTGAAATACATTTGCAAGCTGCGAAAAGGGTGTTAAGGTACCTGAAAAGCACTATGGATTTGGGTATTTTTTATCAGAAGGAGGGTAATAAAGAGTTGGTGGCATATACAGATAGTGACTATGCAGGAGATATGGATGACAGAAAAAGCACATCTGGTTATGTGTTTTTACTCAGCAAAGGAGCAGTGTCGTGGTCTTCAAAGAAACAGCCAGTTGTAACTTTATCCACTACCGAAGCAGAATTTGTAGCAGCTACATCATGCGCATGTCAAGGAGTATGGATGAGAAGAGTATTAGAAAAACTTGGCAACTCTCAAAACAAGTGCACTACTGTATTATGCGACAACAGTTCTACAATTAAGTTATCAAAAAATCCGGTTATGCATGGACGCAGCAAACATATTGATGTCAGGTTCCACTTCCTGCGTGATTTGACCAAAGATGGAATTGTTGAGTTGAAGCATTGTGGCACACAAGATCAAGTTGCAGATATTATGACAAAACCACTCAAGCTGGAAGCATTTTTGAAGTTGCGCAAGGCATTGGGAGTATGTGAGGTACCAGGACTAAACTGAAAGTATACATTCAGTTTAGGGAAGGCATTGTTGAATATGTCAAAGTGTTGACACTGTCAAATTGCTTTATTAATAAGTCCTAGTTTACAGGACACTAGACTAAGTCTTTAACTAATTCCCTACTTGTTACCACGTAAATCGTGGGTTGTTATGATTTCATTTTATCTCTTTGTAAGGCTTATATAAGCCACCTGTTGCTTTTGAATTGAATAAGACAGTGTATTATCACATACTGATTTATGCTTACAAGTTTATATCCATAGAAAGAAAAACATTACTTTATAAACGCAGAAGAAATAAAAAGAGAAGTTGAAAAAAGAAAACTCGACGAAAAGCAAATCCAGGAGGAGAAGGGAACGCGTTAAAGCATTCAACGTGGCTTGACTCGGGGACTGGTAATCAAGGTTCCGTTTGAAATGGGACGTGAAATGTCTCACAGAAAAGCTTTAACCGAACAGGTGATGAAGACGTATCGGGAAGTAACCGCACTTTGCTTTAACGATACATGTGGTTGTCCACGTGGACCACATGCTGTTTATGGACTCTTCGTCGTCTCTACATTCTCCTCTGTGCGTGCATGAATGGAAATCCATCGCCGCTCGCCAGTGATTTTTCTTCTTCTTATTATTTAGGTGGGTGGTAGGTTAGTTTACGTTAACTTGAATAATTTTATGAATTTTAAAATTAATAATTATCATATTAACCATCATAAAATTTAAATTAAGACAACATTGATCCAAACATCTTAATCTTAAAATCGGCACTGTTGCTTTCTTCCTCATCTATCCTCCACGACACCCAGCACACATATCTTTTTCTAGGAGAAAACAAATAACTAACGGCGCTTGATTAGTTCAAGTTTCAGTTGGGACTGTCTTTCTGGCTTTGTAGGACTTCCTAATTTACTTTGATACTAAGGTACAGATTACTCAAAATGTTAGTTGTAGTATTAAATAATCATTAGATTTTGGGTGCTCGTATTTTTATTTTTTAATACTGCATGGGAATTTTAGATTTTATAATTTATTTAATAAAGACTTGATCACGATGGTTATGGAGAGATTTTATATTAAAATTAAACAATCATTTTGTTATGATATATCATATACTCAACCTTCTCAAATAGTTATGATGCATGATACAGAGAAAGTGTTTCTCTTTAAAATAGATAATTTTAATATTGCAGCAATACAACCACACTAATAAATTTATTGCAAATATCACTTTGCTTGTAAAGACTTTACAAGCATATTTGATGTCAATTGTTTTTTGTTTATTGATTCTTAAAATATGAAATCATTGAAAAAACAAGGTTGTATTTGAATTGTGTTTCAAAAGTTTTTTTTTACTGTTTACTTTAAATTAATTTTTTAGTGTTTTTAAATAATTTTTATATGTTGATGTCAAAAATGATTTTTAAAAATAAAATAAAAATATCATTTTAATATATTTTTGAACAAAAAATATTTTAAAAAATAACTACTACCATACTCTCAAATAGTAAATAAATATAGATAAACACACACACACACACACACATATATATATATAATAAAATAAAATAAATAACAGCAATTGTAAAACAAAATGGATAAGTTAATTGCCAATCAAAACATGTAGTTTAATTTAAATGAATAAAATATAAAGTGGTCAGCGTTCATGGAGCATTGAAGTTTCTTTCATCGGTTTGTATATATCATGAATTTAATATAAAAAACTTTACTTATACATTAATTTATTTTCTAAAATATAAACCATGAAAAATGGATTTTATCTCAATAATTGGTTGATTTAATTTTCACAACCGAATTAAATATTTACTACCAATTCAATATTAAAGCTTTAAATAAAAGTTTACCATAACTAGTGAAAATAAATTTAGCTTTGATACACCAAATATATAACCATTTTTTTTTATTAATTTGGTTTTTCTAATATCTCAATTTAACGTCATTTTTTTTTTTCCGATCCTGGATTTATAATTACAGTAAGTCCTTTTCAGGGGACTTAATTGGATTTGTTTCTGTAAAAAGAAAAGTACTAGTGGAAATAAAATATGCATAAAGATGGTGTTATATTTCCTTAACATGAACTATAAAAATGTCATGACGGGGATTATTAATTAACAAATATAATTTTTTAGACACGGAAGTCAAAATTTAAGGTGTTTGACACTTGTTTTAAAAATGTTTTTTTATTTGATTTTTTTTAATATTTTAGATTGTGTTTATATCAATTCTTTTTTTTAAATAAAAAAAATTATTTTAATAAATTTCTAAAAAACCAAACAAACTGAAACATATTCCAAAAAGTCTCCCGCCGACTAAAAATCTAAAAAGAGAAACCACTCACAAAAATCTGGGCTAATTTGGTAAATAAATGAATTAGGACACAATTGTAAATTAGACTAAAAACCTGACTTAGTTACAAACCCATTCATATTATATACAGCAACATAAACCTTTATCTTCACGAAAAAAACACACACAGAACACAGTATCCCGGGCTGTGTCTTGGAGAAAACCCTCCTCCTTTCTATCTTTCTCTCTCTAAAAACCTTCATTTTTAGAGAGAAGAAGTCACATTTTTTTCATATCAAGTGTGAAAACGTCCGTGTTCTTTTGCTACTATAGAAAGCATGGGTGGCAAGAGGTTTGCGGTGTTGCTATGTGCAGAGGACTCAGAATATGTGGCAAAGATGTACGGAGGGTATTTTGGGGTGTTTGTGAGGATGTTGGCGGAAGAAGGAGAGACATGGAGTGTTTACAGGGTGGTTTCTGGAGAGTTCCCTGAAGATGACGAGATTGACGCCTTTGATGGATTTGTGATCACTGGAAGCTGCAATGATGCTCATGGCAATGATGTCTGGATCTGCAAGCTTTTGCATCTGTTAAAGAGATTGGATTCTATCAAGAAAAAAATTCTGGGTATCTGCTTTGGACACCAGGTATTTAGTTATTGATTTCTTTCTCTGTTTTGTCTTTTTATAAAAGGAATTGTGTTTTTTTTCCAATTCTTCTGACGTCAGCATGTCAAATTAAAAAAATAAAGATTAATTAAAATAAAAAAAGTTTTTTTAAAAAACATTACTTGATCACGAAAACAAGCACCATTGTAATATCAAATTCATGGTTTTTTCCCCTCTTCCTTGTAGTTTCATGCCTTTGTAACGCTTGTCGGCCCACGGAGCTGAACTGTATTTGAGTTTTTTTTTTTGTAGTATTAATCTTTTGGTCTTGGTGGCATTAAGTAGTGTTTTTATCTTAGCGAAAGGGCAAGAGTTGGACCGAATCTTATTCTATTTCGCCCCCATGACTATTTTGGAGGAAAAGATATCACGGGATTAGTCTTTATTTGCATTTAGTTATTTGAGAATTATTTTAGACAGAACGAGTTTGAGTTGATCAAAGCTTTTAAATCTTTCTCTGCCAGTTTCAAATCTTTAGTTTTCGGTTTGTGGGGGCTAGTCAAAAAGCTTTCAAGTTGATCAAAGTGAATAAAATATAAAATATTACATATTAAATAAAACATTTTCACCAAGACTCGGAGATAAATGTGCAGATTTTATGTCAGCAGTAGAAAGTGAGTTAGGCATTCATCCAATCCAAGAGTTGAAAAAATCCTTAGTAGCACTTTCGGTGTTGCTCACCTGAAAGTAACTGACGTGTACGGGTGCTCCATCACAGCTAATTCTGGCCTTGTTGCTAGATGGTAGCTATCACATCTAATTCTTTATGCTTCATGTTGTTCAGCGTTCATTTCCACCGATGCGGGAATGATGTGCAATTGGCCCCGCACTTGTTTTTCTCGGCTTTTATAGTTTCATTTACTGATAAATCTCTTACTTGAAAAAATAAAAAAACTAAGGTACAAGGGAAAACCAATTTTCATTTAAAAAATGGTGTCTGTGTCGTGCATTATTTTCCGCGTGTTAAAAGAGTGGCCAGACAGAGCTATCCATCTGGCTCGACGTTGTTATTTTTGGGGCTCGAGCCTAAAAGAGTGCAAAACAATTGATATGTGACGTTGTGATGTATAAAAACTTTTGGCGTCCATTACAATATAATATCAACAGCTTTTGCCTCTTGTGTTTTCTCTCCTAGTCTGCAGAATTTCTTTTTAAGTTGATTGCCAAAAGTGGTTGGCTTTTAGCTGGATTAGCGTCCTCATACAGGGGGCACGAGCACATGTTGTTCATTTCGTGTAACTTCGTCGCTACGGGACGTCCCTACAAGGGAAGAAAGTAATGGGTCACATCCATATATGGTGTACACAGCGAATGTGAAGTCAAATAATTATCATTCTTAATGCAACACTGTGAGATAAGATTTGTCGGTAGACAATTTGATGGGAGCCCATTGCCACCCTTGAACACACACACACAAATATATTATAATTGTGAACTGTTCACATTTTTTATTTATGGGATTTCTATCAGTAGTGTTTGTGATGGGCTATTTCATGAGGCGTGGCTCTTTCCTGTGTGTGGCAATTCCGATTCAATTGTTGATTGATAGCAATTGTGGGTGACACACAGGTGTAATTTCTGTGCACACAGTTGACAAACTAAGTGCAAGTCCATATCAGAATATTAGTGCACATTAAAGGCTGTTTTATTGGGTGGTGTATTGTATAGAATAGCGAACAAATAATACCATGAAGCGAAGCAAATAGTTAGCTTGAAATTCGCTCTATGTATTTTTTTCTTTCCAGCAACAATTTATATAGCTTCTGACAGAAAATTTTATGGTTTTGATGATCAGATACTATGCCGTGCATTGGGGGGAAAGACAGGACGCGCCACCTCAGGGTGGGATATAGGGATAACAACCATCAATTTTTCAGCTTCATGGAAGCTCTCCTCCTCGGTGAAAACGCCGGCTGCCCTCTCGGTGATCGAATGTCACAGAGATGAGGTTTGTTTGGTTGAAAAATGAACTTGGTAACACCAAATTACACTGGTCCATGGAATATTAATCATTTTTTATGTTTTAATGGACATGTTCCAACCATTTGTAATAATTCTAGGTCAAGGAGCTTCCTCCCAGAGCTGAGGTGATCGCATGGTCTGATAAGACCGGGATCGAGATGTTCCGATGTGGGGACCACGTCATGGGCATCCAAGGTCACCCTGAGTACACCAAAGACATTCTCCTGCACCTCATCAACCGCCTTCTCCAACGTAATTTCATAGTGGTATGCCTCCTCACTCTCAATATTGATCTCTCAGCCAGCACTGACTTTTAGATTGACCCTTTTGAATTAATTTACCAATCAGGACCCATATGCTGAGGAGGTCAAGGCAAACGTGGAGGGAACCGAACCAGATAGGGAGGCATGGAAGAAACTGTGCATCAACTTTCTCAAGGGTTGACTATGATGGGAATATTTATTTTCATTAAAAATAAATAAATAGACTGACTTGTAAATAATAAATATTTTTGGAAGGAAGGTTCGAGAAGGTAGTTTAAGCTGGTTAGGCATGGAACGAGGATTTTATGGGAAAGCACAGCTTTCATGCCCTGGACTAGCTAGTCGTGTCTTTGATGCAAGCGCGTTAGGCATTGCCGTGCTTTATTCAAAGGTTGGAATGATTTAAAAAATGCAATCAAGTGTTTTTATTTTATGGAATATGTATTTTGCAAGGAAGCTCAGGTTCGTGAAAGTGGAAACGTAATATCTCAATTTTTAGTTTTTAATTTTATTTTTACCTGGCACGAGTTTCTATTCCCAAATATAAAAATGAGTTTGTGTCATGGCGGCACCACCTCGCCGTTCAATTCAAAGAGATGCTTCAATGGATGGCCTTTGAGATGCAGGGGAGCTTCCTTTTTGACTTTTCACGAGCACGCTTTAACATTCTTCATTCAATTTTGAGGGTCATCGGCTCTTGGCCGGCTTTGATTTTTACTCGTTTCTTACACTGACTGCCAATTTTTTTGTCACTTGGCAGGAAGCAGCCTCATTTTTGGTCAATGGAAATTATAAAATCAGACTGCCCATTGCCGTGAAATCCTGTTTAACATTGTATTTTAAATATATTTTTTATTTTTATTTATTTTTGGTGTTTTTAAATCATTTTTATATATTAATATTTAAAATGCTTTTTAAAAAATAAAAAATATTATTTTAATATATTTCTAAACAAAAATCAATATCAAACAGTTACAAATAATGCACTCTACTTTTGAGTTCTTACACCCCACAGGCCCACAAAGGTTTGCGTGAGAGCTCTTTTTATTCTGTGCCTTTATTTTAGCGTTGAAATCATGTGCCGTGCCCTTTGTTTAATAGCATTTTATTTTAACTCAGAATATTTTTTTTCTAGTATTTTAAAATATTTTTATATACTAATATCAAAAATAAAAAAAAAAATTATTTTATTATATTTTTAAAAAACAAATATTACCGAACTCCAACCACGCTTTAAGAACGCGCTTTTATGGTTGCCGGCTACTCAGAGATGACGTTTCGGTCACAATACAAATCAGCACCGCCACATTTTTTTTCTTCCTTATGGGTTTTCTTCATTTCGCTGGCATTACTTTCGCTATTATTATTTTTTGATAAATTAATAAATCCAGCGTACAAGGAATATGCACCAAGATACTCCCCGTCAATGTACGAATTTTGGCCATGATTGCCAGGTACAATAACAAAGGATCCCAAGCCCATCTCTCCACTGCACGAACGATCAAATAATTCATTTTATCATTTAACAAATAAATAAAAAACAATATTGCATGGATACTTGCTTGATCAACAAAATGCAGATACCGAATTGGGGAGCCATTTTGAAGCTTTCATTTCAATGTATTGGGGTTGTAAATGGTGTATATTATGCACGAGTTTATGAAAAACAATTGCGTGAGTTTTACATGAATTGGAGAGTTTTTGCTTTATATTCTCTTGTAAGCTGCTAGCTAAGGTCAACTTGCTCTGCCCAAACAGCAGGCCGAAGATAATGCAAGTGTCCGAATACAGGCTGGCTTTGCAAAATCGCCGTCTCAAAGAGCCATTTTCTGCCAAGTCCATGCTGATTAAGAGCTACACCATGAAGTTCTCTCAGTGGTGTATAACCATGGCTGAAGTATCCAATATGCTCATGGGTTATTGCGTTCTCACACCATGTACATCAGGTGAAATAACCACTTTCATTTTATTTCTATTCGGTCAAGTGGCTGTACAATAGAATATGTCACACGTGGAGTTTATATGGATCCTGACAAATGGTACTGCAATACTTTTATTTATTTTAGAAAGAAACTACATTATTTTGTGAATTTTGTTAGAAGTATATTATTGATGGTGTATTATGAACGTTGGATAAAAGGGTGCCCGGATGATAAAAGGGTGGTTTATGGGAGGGTGGTGTCGGCAAGCCTGCAATCTTGTGCGGTCCATAATGGTGTGGCAAGAGTTCGCTGACACGGTGCATTTTTAGGGGTAAAGGCTGAGAATCACAAGGGATTGGACGAATTCATTAATTGCACGCAACAGTTTTCTTGTTGGATTTATGGGAAGAGGATACATTGTAGCTCCTCTCTGTAAACTTTCCTATTGCAATTCAAAAGAATCAGGAAGAAAATGGCATCTTGAATGCAAAGAGATCAGGCACATGATTCACCTGCATTTTTATATCAACCTATTTGGGTAAAACAAATTCTATAATTGGATGTGATTTTTTAACAAATTCTACAAATTCATGCTCTCCATCACTTTTCCCAGATATACTTAAACCTTAAATTACCCAGTTTATTCATAAAAAATATAACTTCATGCCTCTAAACACATGTTCACAAATCACGCTGATGAACTCTTAATATTTCAGAAATACCAGAATCATTAAAAACCAGGAAAGCTGATAACATTAATGAATCACTGTGGCCACCGCAATTATTCAAGACCAACAATCGGCATTCTTTCAAATGCAAGTGCACTAAATGGAACTAAACACAGATAACCTGGTTTCAATAATAACCTGGAAAGGTGAGTATTTGAATCTCAGCATCTAGTAATTCACCACAAAAATTAATAAATGTACCATAGATGGGACTAAAGCTTCATCACCATCACATGCATGAATCAAAATAGAGATTTAGTTCAGAGCCAATACTCCATTTCATGGCAAAGGCAAAAGGGCAACATTTAGGCACCCAACATGGTGCCTGAGTTCTTCCTGCACTCGCTCAACATGTCCATGTAGAACTGGCACTTGCTGATGTCATTTCCAAAGTTGTTCACACACTACAAAGAAGACCAGTGAAACTAATGTTCAATGCAAGAGCAATTAATAAACTAAGTTTGGGTATAACACAAAAAATAAGAGTAGCAACAAGCATGAACAGAGAAAAATAAAAATAAAAACCAAGTAGTATTTGGCAGGAGAAAGCCTCTTAAGTTATCATGTTCATATAGAAGAGTCTAAACTATGTTTTGAATAGCTAGTTCTCACAATGACACCACTGAGCAGATTGTTTTACTATTCTTGCGGATCCCTATCCCATGGACCCTAGCCAGAAATCACTGGATTAACCTCATTTGGACACAGCACTAGTTCAAATTATACAAGACAATGATGCATGAACATAAAATGGGATTGAGGTTAAAGGATGAGGTGGTTTAGAAGAAGATTATTTGTCAAACTCTGGAGTCACTCTCTAAAATTCTCCAATCAATTTTACAAATACCAGAAATAACAAGAAAAAAGACATTAAAAAAAATCACTTAATTTAAGATGGCTAGTCTTGGCAAAAAAGTAACCAAATGAGAAAAGTTCACATACATCTTGGAATGCCTTGGAGTGGATATTACATGCATCAGCACCACCCATACTGCTCACAGCAGGTGCTGAGGCAGCTGCAGCCTCAGAACCCACAGTTTCATGTTGAATAGTGCGAGGACCCATCACAGCATCTACAGCTCTGTGTGCCACTGCACTTCCAGTACCGAATGCCATACCTGTGTTAGGAGAGAATAGAGAAGCAGAAAAAATCAGACTTATGCTATTCAAATCAAATATAGCATGCCTAAGATATAACATGACAGTGACAATTTCAATCCCAAGACAGCAACACTGAATTTTTCACATACCCTGAGCTATGGTTGAGCCAATGCCTCCGAGCAATGATCCACCACCACTACTCTGAGTATGAGCTGGAGGAGGAGCATGGTTAACTGCATCATGAAAAAAATTAATTAATTAAAGCCAAGCTTTGCTTAAAAAATTGCATTTCAGCATTAATTAATTAATTAATTGCATAACAAGGTAAAATTGCATTTCAAATCCTCTATCCAATACCAATTGTGATACATGAAAACTAAATCTGTCTTGAGTATATTTAAAAAATGTCGTGATCTTCAAATACTCTGCAAGACTGCAGAACAGCATTACCTGTTTGGGGAGGTGGGCTGCGTGCTGGTGCAGGGCGAGGAGCTGGGCGTGCAGATCTTCCTGTAAAACATTGGATTATGTGTAAATAAGAAGCCGGGTCATCGGAGTTTCATACAAGTTGCAGAATTGATTTACAAACATCATATTTATATCAAGAAATGACTGGAAACCCATAAAGGGCTCAGAAGATTATCCAAAACAGTTAAACGAAACGGATCAGATAGGGGTATTCAAGAAATGAATCAATCAACCCAAAAATTTCAAAAGCCGAAAAACACCAGAATCTAAATGCCATGTATTGATGTTCAATATTAACTAAGCGAGAAAACCAAGCTACCCATTATTTATATCAACAAAAACAAGGAAACTCATACCAATTAGGCATCCTTCAAAACTGAAACAGATAAACAGGTACAAACTCTATGCTTCATATTAACTTTCACGGATTAGGAAACTAACACAAACGAAATGTTTTCTTTACAAAAGAAAAACTAGACAAATATAATCGACACGACACGGCCTCCCTAATCGCAGGAAAAAAAATAGAATTAAATTTGTATACTTGCCTACGTTTCCCCAAAATATAAAGCATAGAAGTTGCAAAAATGAAAACACAAATTCAAGAAATTAAAATAATCCAGAAAAGGAATAGAAAATCTAATTAAGAATCTGACCTCCGGAGCTTCGGCGAGCCATGATGGATATGATGATATAGGCGGCGACCAGATAGATAGATAGAGGCTTCCAGAGAGATGGGGAGACAGGGTTTTGTGTGACTTTGTGAAACTTGCGACTTTATATGGGTATAACTCTGGTTAATTTGTTAGGGTTAGAGCGAGTATGGTTTAACAAGTGGCAATATGTTAATGATGACGTGTTTTGTTGGAACCTGGGCTTTGTATTGGTTGGAACTTGAAAGCGCAGACAAGTTATTTTAGGCTAGAGAGCAGATGATAATTTGTTTGAGTATATAGATGATAGATCAGATAATTTTTATATATACAGGTGTCAATATTCTGAGTATTTAAAAAATAACAACAGAATATTCTGAATTTTTATGTTATACTGGAAGCTAATATTATCATCCTTTTCTTGGAGAAAAAGAAAACTCAAGGCTTTTGAAAGTCTTAACGTTAAATTTTAACCTTTGTATTTTAAAAGTATTTTGAAAAAAAAATATATATATATATTTTTATTTCTTCCTTTAAATTAAATTTTTTTTGGTATTTTTAGATCATTTTTATGTGCTGATATCAAAAATAATTTTCTAAAAATAAATAAATAATATTATTTTGATATATTTTTTAAATGAAATGAATTTTCTAAAACAATTTCAATCATACTCCCAAACAATCATTTAGTTCTCAACAGTGTTATGACCTGGCTTAAGGGTATGATTTTAAATTAGTTTTTAATATAGGGGGGGGGGAATGATAATTTTATAGGTGTAATTTTTTAATTTTTAATTTTTTAATAGAAAAAAATAAAAAATATTGTTTATATTTAATAAAATAAATTAAAACATGTATAATACACAAAATAAAATTTTTTAATATTATTTAAATACTAAAATAAAAAGTCAATACAAAAGTGATCTAATACAAAACCTATATTACTTAGATCATTTCTTCTAAACGTTTAGATGTTTTATTGACTCAATAGTTACTTTCTAAAGCACCTATTAGGATAGCTTATAATCATTCAATATAAAATTTGACTTTCAGATTTGATAATTTCATTCATAGTTATTTAAAATCATTTTTTTATTATTTATGATTGATCTTAGATATATTAATATTTTATGTCATACAACTGAAACAAAAACTTTTAAAAAATCTTAACCCTAGGTTTGATAATTTTACCAACCAAGAGATCAATTTTTATTTATTTATAATTAATTTTAGATATATTAAAAAAATATTTCTCCACAAAAACTTTGCTCAAATATGAGTAGAGTCCATTTTTAATTGATTTTAGATATATGTCAATATTTTATGCTATAGAGTTTATATTTGAAATTATTCTTCTATAAAATTTTAACCCAAATATGAGTAGAGTCCACTACAATTTAGAAGTAAATATACCCATTAGCCAAGCAAAACCCAATTATTAAACAATTTTTTTGTTTTTTTGAGAAAAAAAAGGGTGGAGTTCATCAATGCTATCTATTTTCTAATGTACATATATCAGACTAATTTTTGACACGTGGAATAGTGTAGAATGCTATCATTTGAACAGTGCTCAAGTGAGACGAAAAAGACGCCTGGATTTCAATCCAGCCTTCTCTTTCTCCGCAACAATGTCAAGGAAGAAGTTCTCTCCATCTCGCCATGGAACTGGAAATACTGTATGGTAAAATGCTTGACCATTTCTGAATCTGAAGTGGGGGCTGGACTAAACTTATAATCCATCGAACAAGCTGCTAGCCCACCATCGACTAGGATTTGAAACTCATGCATGGAGAATTTCCAGGTTCTAACAGTTACATCTCTTGTCGCGAATTGTTCGACTCAGCATCGCTTAATAGAAAATCTTACACTTTTAGAGTAATAAACGCAGTCGCATTTCATAATTGCTTCCATGGACATTTTTCTACAGAAGTACAGATTAGTAGCTGTTACAAGTGGCGAATACAACAGGAAAACCCATTAAAAGACACTACTTGCACCCATGATATTCCAGGTGAATCGCAGCATATAATATTCACTCGCTCAACAAATCAGGTGGAGATATAATTCCCAGTACTTTTATTTACAAAATTACAGTACAATTCATTTAGTGTTATTTACAGGGATGTTCAGAAAACCTATTAAGAGCATATACAGTGAGGACTGTCATTTGTTGGAGAAACAAATCTTTAAAATGATACTTTGAATAGTGTAAAAAATGTATTTTTATTGACGTGTACTCCAGTGGTAAAAGTCATTTTGGAGAGCCATTTATTTTTATATTATTTTAAATATAGTGTAATTATTTTGTATGTAGTTTAATTATGCAATTAATTATATAATTAATAGGAATAAATTATATAATTAAATAATTATTTTTAAGAAATCATCCAACAATATAATTATTAATTTTATATATAATTTTGTACTTTCTTGTTGAGATATTTTTGAATAAAAACAAAAATAAATATTTTTAATAAATATTTATTTTCTATTATTAATATTTTATATATGTATTATTTTTGTGTTTATATATAGCCCCCTTTTCTATTACCAGAGCCCCCCCTTTTCTATTTTATATATATATAGCCCCCACCCCACCCCACCCCACACACCCACAACACAAACACACCCACAGAGCCCGCTTCGCACTCCAGATCAACTCCCCCAGTCTTGATCGACGACTTGAAAGCAGGCGACGATGCTAGGATCGGTGCCTGGAGAGAAGGTAAGGGCAAGAGAGCAGCGAAGGGGCTGCTTTTGTATGGAAATTAAATATGATTTATTAATGATGAACAGTGTTATGGCCTTCATGCATTCTCTTTCATCTCCTCTGCCATATATAGCAGCTCGATCATTGACATGTATTTTTAGCTGCGTGTATACCTAGATACAGTAACAAAAAAAGCCAAAAAATACACTATTTGTCTTCTCCGCTGGAGATACTCTAACAAAGCTATCTCTGATAAAACGTCAGCAGTAGCAGCCCTTATCCTCTCATAATTTGCTGGTGTACTACCAACACAGAAGCCGTGCTACAAAAATCAGTGGACGCAACATAATCTCCAATGACTCCCAATTTCGGATTTTCATCCAGCTTTGACAGTCCCTCAGGGACCACCTGGTTTATCCCTTGTTTCCTTCCCCCTATCCTGTCGTTGCCCAATGCCTGGATTGCTGCTAGCGTTTCTTCTCCATTGCTGACCACCACCTCTCTATAAACGACTCCATTATTCCTTTCATTCTTCACCCAAAACCATGTCACCACCCTATCATCAAGCTTCTTCTCCATCTCATCATCTCAAATATTATTGTATGAGAGGAACCTTATCACCGTAAGAGAAACCTCAGGATCAGGAGCCATCCTGTCTGCATAGTCAAGCGCCTCTCGAGAATCTGATCCTCCCAAAAATAGAACACATCTACGAAAGATGTGCAGCCCTTGTCTGTTTGAGGCTTGAGAAGAATGCGAATCATCTTAGTTATTAAAATGGTCAAAGTAATATCTGTTAAGAAACCATCTCATCTAAAAGTTTAAGCTGACAAATGAGACCTCAGAATATAATTATATTATACTCTAACACGCCTTTCAAGTGAAAGTCTTTTGGGCTTGAAACTTGCACAGACCCACATTATCTTGTGCTTGATTTTTTTTTATCAAATAGAATGGGAGTGGTGAGATTCGAACTCGTGACCGCTGGGTCAACAAGACTCCGATACCATGTTAAATAACCATCTCACCTAAAAATTTAAATTGACAAGTGAGTTCCCAGAATATAATTATATTATAATCTAACAAGATCAAGCAATACGAAGTTGACGTTGAAATTCAAAGGATCTTCTCCGTAGAGAAGGCCGAAGGAGGGAGTAGTACGAGTCACTTGATTCAACTTTGAAGGTGGTATTAAGATCACTGAATAATGTCCTCGCGACATTTGCATGAGGGAGTTAATGACAGGGTTTAATAATCTGGCCATGACAATTACCTGTAAAATAAAAACCTAGTTACGAGAAGGCTTCGAAATGAAGAATGATAGGCCCATGTATCTGGGCTTTCCTCGAGGCCACAATAGGGCCTGCCTTGACTTCATTATTGCCAAGCCTATAAGATTTTATCAAACATCACTAGAAGAAGGCCGTTTGTTGTGAAGATGATTTGCTTCTACATATGCAGCAGCTGCATTTCTGCAACCATCTGCAAGATTATAAAATTGGGTAAAGTAATTCAACATCTCATCTCTTTAAACGTAGCCTGCTTGGTGAATCTGATTCATATATTTAAATCAAAACTTTTAATTGATTAGCATAATGTTGCTGGACCTAAATATAGTTGGTTTGATTTGCATAGAGCCGGTAGATTTAATAATTCATTATTTGAAGGTATTTGGTATATTTTTTATAAGAATAAGCCCTTCATGGCCCTGTTTTACAAGTCCAGTACTCTTTTCAGGGCTTATAAATAAAATATATATGATTTGATAAATTATATTTAGTGCAATTTGGTAGGGTAGGCATAAATTATGATCTGATAAATTTTGAACATTAATCATTGCATTGTGATATAAACCATACACAATTGTTTTAAACCCAAATCAAATATGATTTTGAAATCTAATAAGAAAAAGAATAAAAAATAACGAAAATTAATAAAAATTTAGAACTCTAAGAAAAATTTGGAAATGACAACTGACCTCACATCAGAACAATGACACCATTAAATTCTGCATGTGATACGTTGAAATTTCAAACCGTCGAATCATGATAATAAAGTTAACTAAAAATTTTAACAGAGTTACAAGCTCTCTTCAATTCAACGTCACTGATCTATTGCATGAAAACAGGTGACTCTGGCAACAGTATCTTTCTGTACGAGTACAACGATTCGATGCATGGTCTAGGGTCTTTTCCGGCGACCTGATTAATTATTAGCACAACACTTTGTTTCAACTCAGGCCATGGCTCTGCCGGCAGTTGGAGAAAGTCGTCTATTTATACGTTCTTGTGATGGAGCGACTTCTTACATCAAAGTCAAATTTAACTTATATTTTCTACTTGAAATTGGAGTCCAGATCTTCTGCTAAAGTAAACAAATAGGGGTGTGGGGGCACAGCCCTTGTGAATAAACGCAGATTTAGGGGTGTGGGGGGTATAGCCCTTGCAGAATTTTGAAAAAAGGAAACTAATTAACATAGCCGACGAGAATTCAGCAAGTACAGATTGAAGCTTCCATGGCTTCCTATCCCATCCCATTGTTTTTTACCCGAAGTACTCGTAAAAATATAAAACGACAGCATTTTTCTCAACTTTCTGGGAAGATATGGTAATCCGATTGCATCAACACCAGGATACAGTCGAGATTTAAAAGCCATGAAACATTTTCGTGAAGAACAAAATACTAGATATCAGTAGTACCAATTCCCGGTCAAAGATACAGCCAAGATTTTGATGTCTCTCATTGGATGAATACCCTTAAAGCTCTCCATGCTGTGGAAAAGTGGAGGTTTCTGTTAGAGCACGTTGCCCAATGACGAAGATCATATTATATATTTCAATAACAGCGAAAGGTAGAAGATTTGTTGGAGGAAAGTGTTTTCCTTGTCCCCAAACAATAAGACACACTTCGTACCCTAAAATTAAATCGAAATTCTCGATAAATGCTATCAAACTAATTTATATTTACATTTTAATTATAATGGCCAACCAAATGATCGACAATGCAACCAAACAGAGAATGGATAATTCCATTATATAAAAGAACTCGAATATTTAAGTCAACTTCACCCATCATCATCCACACGAAAGGCCAAGGACAGCAATATATATAAACATGCATGATAGGATAAAGATATCGACAATTACTAAGTAATTTGCATCAAAGGCTGCTTTTTTACAGAGGGATGATGGCGACGGTGGTGGGAGAAAAAAATATAGAAAAAGACAGCGACGGGACCGTGATCTGAACAAAGTGGGGAAGGAGTCAACAACCACAGTACCAACCTCCATTATAGAAAAGCTTGAAAAAGTTTTGATCAAAACACAACCCTAACACCATAAATATATACAACAGGTTTCGAACAGCCAAAACAGTTATTCAGGGTAATCTCTCGACAGGCATCAAGCACCTATTTCAAAGAAAATTGTTAAAACCTTTCTTTTTTTTCTTCCAAGAAGAAAAGGTAAGAACCTTTCTAAACAGTGAGCCATCAGGACTGATGATTGGCATACCCAAAAGGCAAACCCTAACGTAACCAATTCATAATATTACTCAGCAGTATAAAAATCTTACTGTATAAATAATCTTGTTGTCATTAAACAAAAACCAGACGAAGAAATAGACAACAAATCCCTGGGGATTTTACCTAACTAAGAGAAGAATGGAGACCAGATCAGAACCATTCAAGGATACTGAATCTAATAACAAGTACAAGTTCAGACATATATATCAATCTGAAGATTCTGAACGTGATAATCATCCACGATAACAAAAGTGAAAATAAAATAACATGCCCAATTACCTGATAAGCATGGAGGACCACACAGGCCATTTATTTTTCGATGATTACATCCCGGTGAAAATTTGAGCATGACATAAAGGAGTTGTGGAAAGAAGACCAAGGATCACTCCTATCACCAAGATAATGGAAATATAAAGCATATAAACAAATAGAAAACCCAAAACAGGGAATAAAAAGTAAAGCCGGGGTTGGTGCTCGCAAAGATGCAAGGTTTCCCTCATGAAGCTAATTTCAGGAAAATAGAGCCAACACAAGAAAAAATACATTTTGAACCAACTTAAGTATATAAACACCGCATATAGTGAATTAAAAGGAAGAGAAAGGAACGCACATCATTGATCTGGGTATGATTATGCTGCCGAAATCCAACCAAGAACCAAAGTGTAAAGGCCAAGGATATATTTATCCATAAAACCCCAAAACATTATTAAGAATGTAAGCTTTTGTCTATAGAAAGAAAATTTAGCAAAGGAGAGAAATTGTAACCTAATTACGAAAGCATTTAGAGAACAAAAGTACACATATACCCAGAAGCCAACTACCATCTTTAAAGCTGAAACTGCACCAGAATAGTAAGAAGAACCCGTAAAACTCAGGATGGATAGCGCCACGGATGACTAGATTGATTGTGTTAAGATTAACTCAAAAATCAGCTTATCATCGGTTCATGGCGCTATCCCTCCTGAGCTTAACAGATTCTCCCATACTTGTGTTCATCGCATCCATTTGAAGCCTTTGTCAAGAAATCCTGAAGCAAGCAGGAAGCATTTGAAAGAGCAATAGCTAGCAGCTAGCTATTTAAGCCCGCCCTACCTTGTATCCCTCAGGAGTGAGGACTCACAAGGTTGTGGATTTAAGGAAGGGAGAGAGTCTATTTATAAAGGGAGGAACGTGGTGGAGCATTATGGAAAGACAGTTTTTTAACATTTTATTTGTAGTCGTACGGTTTAAGTCCATGTGTAATGTTTTTCTTACGCTTATCTCTACGTATACCTCTGCCGACTACGTATTTCTTGCAATGATGATCATTCGAGATACGGTATGGAATGTGGCCTATAATTTTCTAAATTCGAAATTATTTTTTTATTTTTTCGCCGCTTTGCCGCATGCTAGCCATGAATTCTTTCAAAATTGTCTCGAGTAATGTCTAGAAGGAGGGAACCTCTCCATATTGTCTAATATGCACTCTACCATATCTTGACCACTGGAAAAATTGGACTCGAAATTGACAAGCGAGCTAGCTATAGTTTCAACCTCCGAGCATTTCCAGGACACCAATGACATTGTTATCGTTGTTGGCATTAATGAGGTATTGAATTGTCTGGACACCAGCTGTTTACGGCTGATCAAAACTATATAGTAATACTTGTTCTCTAAAGATGGAGAGTTATATAAGTTGGAGACGATATCCTCGTTCATGGACCCATCAAATTATTGTTGTAAAAGTTGTTTAAAAAAAATATATATTAAAAAATTAAATAGAAAACTAACCTCTCTAGTATAAAGAATACATATAAGATATTATATCCCAAAGAGTAAGACTTTCATTAAATATTATCACATGTTTATATAATAAAACTTGAAATGAAATATTAATCTATAAAGAAAGGAAAGTGAGACTGAACATATAAAATTAAGCCAAGTGAGGGGAAAATCTTTTAATCACCCCATTATGCGCGAAGTAATACCTTTGATCTCTAAAATTTTTGTATCCAACATTAAAATATTTTTAATGAACCTTAAATTAAAATCATAATATTTCAAACACCTGGAAATTTATTTTTAATAGTCATAATAATTTAATTTTTCAACAATTGTATTTTAAATTGTTTAACAACCCTTTTAATTTCATAATAACTTGAACATGATTGTTACATTGTAACTGCCTATAAACACTGTGTTTTTGAAACAAGACATAAACCAATATACTTTTATCTTGTGAGTTTTCTGATCTTCTATATATTCAAGTTGTTTCAGTGTTACTTTTTCATGCTGAGGAAGAGTTTGCTGAATCTTTAAGAATATCTTTAAAAACAATGTTTATACACGCTTCAAGTTTTCTGTTTCTATTTTTGTTTTTGCCTTTATTGAAGTTGTTTCTGTGTTACTTTTTCGTGTTGAAAAAGAATTTGTTGAATCTTTAAAAATACCTTTAAAAACAATGTTTATACACGCCTCAAGTTTTCTATTTCTATTTTTGTTTTTGCCTTCACTTTTTCCAACAACGACCAATTCTCTCAAATATCTACCTTTGAAATCTCAAATTTTCAACAATTTAATTTACATTGTCATGCTGAGGAAGATAAATTCTAATCTATATCGATTCATATATACAGGGGTGGAATCATGGGAGATTTACAGTTGCGGAGTCAGGAAGACCGCCAGGGCCCGAGCCCTATAAAAATTATATTCCTGCTCCCCTATTAAAATCCCATGTCTCTACCCGGACAGGGAATTAACTAGATTAGTAAAAATTATATTGATTTTCAGAATCTAGTCTCTCTTTTTTAAACCTGCTTGAAGCCTGTGTTGATCCACAAACAAGGCTGGACTGGTGCCTTTCAGAACATACATGTGTGTTGCGGATGGTTTATGGATGTAAAAAATGAAGCATTACCAATGGTTTATGGATGTAAAAATTATATTGATTTCTCTCTCTCTCTCTCTCTCTCTCTCTATATATATATATATATATATTCTCTGGCTAATAAAGGGATTTGAAACGTATCATTAATTAATGAAGCAATGGGCGGGGCAGGGTTCCATGAGATGCCTTCACTATTATCCCGACATCACTTGTGAGCTTACTTTTGGAACCCTGTGTTCGTCAAAGTGAACATCATGATTTAATAATCTCAATTAGAGTCGGCAAAATGATATTCTATCATCTTGCATTACACTCAGAGCTTGAATAATTACGGATTTATCATTGTTTAGTCTCCAGCAACTGAGTGTAATTTCAGTGCTTGAATGCTTTCAAGTATATTGTAATTTTAACTGTGATCCTGTCACTGTCACCACCCTTATCTAGAAAGGCATTGGTGATATTTTTGCAACTTTACTCTCTCTTTCACAGGGGGGCAGGACTATGATGCATGGTATAGGTGGTTGCATTGAATTTCCAATGAATCCTCCTGTTATTTTCACAGAAGAATAATTGGGTTTGGATCACGATTGTGCATGTCCAGGAACACCAGTTTTTCTGCTCCAGGCATCCGCTACAGTACTAGTCCAGAGGACGGGAACTCGGGTTGAAGAAAAAGAAATACATTAAAATAATAATTTTTTATTTTTAAAAATTATTTTTAATATTAGTACATCAAAATAATCTAAAAATATTAAAATTTAAAATAAAAATAAAAAAAATCAATTTTTTTAAAAATAGTTTTCAAATGCAATTTCAAACACCTCTAAAGATGAAGAAGAAGAGAAAGAAGAGTTGTTGTTCAGCGAAGAAGCCTGGACTGGATTCTCGCGGCACGAGCCAGATAAATTTTTAGTTTGGGAAAAAAATGTTAAGGTGATACTACTGTGTCTTTTAAAAAAAATCAAATTCAAGAGTCGGGTTAAATCGCAATTAATTTGATGATACGATAAAAAATAAACAATAAAAATAAAAAATATTCAACACGTTATACTTGCAATTTGACATATACGATTGATATACCTTTGTAAAATTATGAAATCATACAAAAAATTAATTGTAAAAAAATAATAATATGGAAGGTACAATTCTTCAAATCTACGACCTGAAACGTCAACAAAATCCAGACAAATAAAAATAATATGGGTTAAATTAAAAAAAGAAGAGAATAAGAACATTCCTGCAAATGATACATGTCTTCTAGAAATGTCCAGAATATTAAGGGTTAATTTTTGCAAACCAAGAGATAAAAGTGTAATTTAATTATTAAAATCCACAATAATTTATATATAAAAACACAATAAAACATTAATATCCTTTGTTTCTGGTTAGATTCGCGATAAAAAAAAAGTATGATACAGTCATGAACTCTTTTTTTTTTTGTCTCTCAGGATATTCTAGATCTTTTGGACCCAAACTAACCCCCCTTTGCGCAGCTATGGATGGTGCTCCCCGTGTGCCTTGCTGCAGACAAAGAAGGTGGTCGAACCCCAACCTTGTAAGCGGTATGAGATGTCCCTTGCCGCCTCGACGAGGACCCATGGGTAGGAACTTTTTAACTTTGTGAGGACTCTTACTATCAACATATTATTTTATATACTAGCCCTGGTCATATATTTCCAATACATGATATTTCCATATTAAAATATATTGTTTTTCTTAAATCATCGTATTTTTTTCACCCTTTGCTCTTCTCAGCCGTCGGATTTGGAATTAAAGTGTGGACGCAATTTTATATATAAAAAAATTAAATAAAAAGTGCAAAACATTTTAAAGTGACGACGCAGTGCATGCTAAGGCACGAGAATATCCGTTTTAAGAAGACCCGGGCCATTTATAATTGACATGGCCTTGTATATAACCAGGGCAACATATAATCTATGATTTTTTTTCTTCATAATATATAAAATAGCTCGATTGTCCATCGTTTAGTTCTACTACACATCTATGCACAGGTGTGAGATAACCCAGAGCTCCACCACCAAGGCACCATTCTCGGGCATGCAAAGATTCCAAGCCTCCAGGGTGTTAAACACTTTAATTGTATTTTTTATCACATCAAATCTATCCCACGACATTATTTTTGTTAATCCATCTAATAAGTAGTTCAGTGATATAATCTTGAAAATAAAGATTTTTTTTTTTTGGGTTTCTGATTCGATTCTTGTAATTGCTAATATGATGACAACTAGAAACTTGCATGGTCGTTAACTTCAATGACTATGAGATTAGTTGAAATACACGTAAACTGACATAAACACCCGTGTTAATAAAAAAATATTATTTTTGTTATCTATTAGTAGACGATTATATTAATGTAACTCGCGATCTAATTGATTTTTATATTAACATGAAGGAATTAATTATCCTTGTTGACTTTTACTTATTTTAGAATCACCTTTTAATATTAAATATAAAAATATATTCTATAAATAAAACAATCCAACACATTGTGTTAAAATAAATTTATATAATGCTAATTTTAACATTGCTGAACAATACCGATTAAGACAACAGAGTCCAACAAAAATTAACTTCCCAGATGAAAGTCTTGGTCATTACTCTACTTTAGACTATTATCTTTGTTCTCTTCAAAAAATATTTATTTTCATATTTAAACTTCCTAAATTGGATCGAGCATGAGATAGTCATCACCCAAAAAACACCGATCATCTATGCTTAAATTATTAGAGAATGATATAAATTATATTATGGGACCTCACCTATCAGCTTGAGTTTTTAGATGAGATGTTTCTTTAACATGGTATCAGAGCCTTGTTGACCCAGCGGTCACGAGTTCAAATCTCATCACCCCCATTCTATTTGATAAAAATTAAGCACAAGGTAGAGTGGGTTTATGTGCAAGTTTCAAGCCCAAATGTCTTTCACTTGAGGGTGTGTGTTAGAGAATGATATAAATCATATTATAGAACCTCACCTATCAGCTTGAGCTTTTAGATGAGATGGTTCCTTAGCATAAATCACTAAATAACACTTAATACCCTTCGTAAAGTATTATATAAATGTATAGTTAAAGTTTCATATAAAGAATGGATTGGTACAACCTTCGAGAGACCAGACAATATTAATTAACGAGTTTACCTAGTTGAAGAAGAAATCCACACGAGGAAACGGGAAAAAACCCAAGTGAAAGGGCAGTCCCTTGAAATTCTGTATTCACTGGAGGCCAAAAATAATATGATTGTGGAAGATCTGAAAATCTGCCTTGGGCCCTGGTCATTCTATGCCATACTTTCTCTGGCTCGAGGTAGCAGCACCCCTCGGCACTTGGTTCAGCTTTTCCCCAAGGGGTTTTTCTCGGAGACCCCATCTCTCCTATTTCTTTTCCTCATTCATCACAGACTCGGCTATCTCTGCTACTCTCTCGAAAATCGTGACTCTGGTGATCTCCGTTTCATTTATATTTTATTCTGGGACGCCCTCTCATTTAATCTCGAGGACATTAATGCCTTGATAGAATCTGACCGGCCCCTCTCCATCCTCTGCCGAAAAGGTGATGGCAATCTCTGATCCTTTTTGGCCTACTAGGGCATTTTCTTAACTAGTTTTTCATGACTTGTCTCTAGCTTACTAGGTTAGAAATCGTAAAAAATCTTGAAAAACTTGGATGTGTTTGTCCTTTTGTTTTTGCTGGCTTAGTAAAATCCTTTTCTGGCCAACGAGGATTAATAAATGCATTGCAAAAACATAACTATATTAAAACTATTGGTTGAATATTAAATTTCTAATTTTATATATTTACTACGAGGTGCTTCTTTTTCTCTTCTTCACAAATCATATAAATCAAAGCGTATTGGAATACTGAATTTAATTTCTTTCATGTCACAAAATTAAATATAATAAAAATATCTTCTTTTCTAATCAAAATTTTCCTCCTTGCCTGATTTGCTTTGCTTTTCTTTATTTATTTTTTCAAAAACAAAAACTTCAAATCAACAATATGATTAAATTATAAGGATCTGAGAATAGATAAATTAAATATTTATCTTTCTAAAAACTCGAGATCTAATCAAGTAGTCTTGTCACTGTGAGCTCGAATCTTTAGTTTTCTTTAACATTTGATCCGGTGATCCATTATAGTTCTTGCTGTAATAATTGATAAATCTAGCTGTCCCCGTCCCCATTAATACTAATAGCTAACCATGGAATATGGACGTATAGCAATTTCTGGTAAAAAAAATAAAAATAAAACCTTCTTCATATGAAGGTCTCTTCCAATCCCAAAACAAGTTCATTACAAAAATAATAAAGAAAGGAAAAAACCCTAAACGCCAACAATTTCCTGGCTGAAAAACCCTAAGCGCCAAACATTTTCCAGACTGTAATTTTGGTGATGTTTAACAACGCATCTGAACTACACTTGAGAGTTGTTTTTAAAGTAAATACAGATTGGAAGGGTATTAAAATAATTCTAAGATGTTTTCATAATATTAGCAAACGGTACATCGATAGAAAATAAACAATCAAGGTCGCCCACTTGACCATGTTTGATTCGGTGCTGTATAGCCTAAACTACTAGCTATGATCCGAATTTCGGCACGTAAATAACTCGTGGCTCATAGGGTGAGAGGGAATGACAAAAGTTTGATGATGCACCTGAGCTAGACTTGAAAGCAATTCTCAAAGTATGCATAGATCGAAAAAGTAATAAAATGGCATTTTTTAATGTTTTAACAATAGTACTAGACCCAATTATTTACTTGTAAATAAACAATCAAAGTCCCTCGACCTTGTTTGGTTTGGTGTTGTATAAGCCAAAACTACTAGCCATGGTATGGGAAAAGTTGAAATAACTCGGAGCTCATAGGACCATGGCTAGTAGTCTTGGCTTGTACATCACCAGAAAAACCAGGGTATGCAAACAACTCGTGGCTCGGAGGGTGAGAGGGAATGGCAAAAGTTTGACTTTACAATTCGACAGCAAATCTAAGAGATAAATCTGGGGAAACTAATCTATAACAATAGGCTGTCCGATACTGCTACGTGCTGGTCGAGGAGGAGAATGGGCCAAAGCAACTTCTGTGGCCGAATGAGCGAACATGATCAGTTTCTAGCCGAATAAAAAATTTATACATTTTAAATATGTGTGTGTCATGTCAACATGCTCGAAAACTCGGGATAGGGCACGCCACTTGGGTCTCACATGTTTCTTCTTCAGATATCCCCCCCTGTTTTTTCCAGCCTCACCTGAAATAATGCTATAATCCTCGACAAAATCTCACACTATGAACTTAGCCCTTTCACTTAATTAACTGAATAATACGAGCTTTATCGAAGAGTTTCGGAGATCACATTTGATTATATGCCAGGTTTGTTGTTTTGCAAATTTGACAGACTTTTACTCATCAAATTTTGTATATAATCTGTATATCGAAGCTAAACAACTTCTAATTATATATATATATATATATATATTATTTTTTCCTTCCTTCCTTTCTTTCTTATAAGTTATAACAGCAATATAGCAACCACTTTCATCCTTCAATGACTGGCCTGAAACCCCCACCCGAATGGCAGTTTGGTTGATGTGCCATCCTTGCAGCAGCCTGCAATCTCTGTGCGCTGCGTCAGCCCGACACCAACTACATCTATTTGAAAATTGCATTGACATCAATGCCTGGACAGTGTATCAAACAATTAATTAATTAATTAAAACTATATTTTTTTTTGCACTTTATTTATCCAGATCAGGCATGGTGATCCAACTGGATTGCTCTGTCGACAGAGTAGATTACATTTTTCAGCTTGAAAAGCTATAAAAAATTGAATGGACAAAGAAGAACTTGTACCCAATCTTGATCCCGTACTGCCTGACCAAGAGAAAAATAGAGGTCGGTCATGGTGTGATTATATCTTTTTGAAGATGCAATATTAAACGCTAATTAAAGAGGTATTAGGTGGGGAGGCAGATCCCGAGAGAGAGAATTAACAAAACATAAATCATTAAAAGTAGAGTAAGTGGGTGGGAATTTCACAAAGGTCAAAGTGAATGTGTGGGCACTGGTCAAATCACGAATCTCCGTATGAAAAATAAAATATACTCTATGAATTGCAGAAGAATAAGATTTCTTGGTAAAGGGGTCCACAGCCCGACAGTCTCTTCATGTTTGCTCTCCCAATTGTCCTAATTTTAGCAATACACCTAACGTCAGAGCCGGATCAGGCTTTCCCTGGCCCCCCCTGCTCTGCTTCCATTTTTTATTTTTATTTTTATTAAAACGAGTAGATTAATCTCATAAAATTTAAATTTAATAACTATATAAGCTTTAATCTGTAATCTGAGACCACATAAAAATTAATTAACCTCTTTGTTATACATGGGTGGATGGTTTGCAACACCCTTCATCCAAGCTTCCATCATATTCAATGCTCCTTTCTTAATTATCACCGAATACACAGACCATGCGTAGACCTTATCGTTAAAATAATTTCATTGAGGTTTCAGCCAATGAAATAATTCAAAACGAGATTTGCAGAACCCAGGTAATCTGTCCCTGTAAAACATTTAACTTAGTTTTTTTTATTTAAAAAATCACGTTTTTTAAAATTAACTTATTCAATGCTCATTGGAGACGTTTCGTTTTATTTGGTGTCGCGTAATTACTTTTGGAAGCATACTTCATGCGAAAATATAAATGAGTTTCATATTTCTCTATGTGACTTAAAATTTAAATAGGTGTGCATTTTAAAAAATCTCCCACTTGAATGGTGCATTATCAATCCGGATAGGATAAGAAAGTCTCGATGATTCTTGGTATATATTTAATATTGTGGTGCGTGCGTGTATATTAAATTAATAAATTAAAATATCTAAAAAATATTATTTTTATATTATTTCAGCTAATAAGTAATTTTAAAAACAAATTATAATACAAAAACAAATACTTGTTTAATGAAAATCAATTAGGGGTATCCGTGAAAAAACACGACTGGTTTTACTTCTTAGATCGATCTAACCTATCCCTTATAGACCACAGAGTGAAATTATGCAAGCATCGAATGCTTGTATGTCTACGAGAAATATGAATCTCACGAGTTGGGCTACGAGCTACCATTATCAAGTGAACAATGCTTATGATGTTGGTGTTATTTTCAATATCGATTTCCACTCTCCAGGACTCTTATCTCATAAGGACGATGATATAAAACCATACACGGCAACCGAATTGACTCATTTGCTTTTTTTTCACTGTATTTTAAAATTGTTTTTAAATTATTTTAATATACTGATATTAAAAATAATTTTTTTAAAATAAAAAATTATAATTATTATATTCTCATAAATAAAAAAATAACTTTAATCACAACTTTTCGAGTGTCAGGATATTTGATTTTTTTAATTATTATTTTGTGAATTGAATTCTATTCCTATCTCTAGTCTTTTCATCTCTTTCATTCACTGAAACTTTGGAGCTTATTTTTCCACAGAATAAAACGGGAGTTGTTCTCCAAGCGGTGCATTTGCCGTATTCAAAGATTTTCATTCAATATCAATAGTGTGAAGAGTCATCTCACTGCTAGGGTTTGCATACAATGCTGTGAATATTTCCATGCATCATCTCTTTCAAGCTAACAAGTTTTGAGCTTTGTGTGTCAATGGTGGTTGTGCTTAATAATGACACCCAGCTGTTGATTGTACTTTATCCACATTTATTTTCACATTCAAGATCATGTGAAGAGCCAAATGTGTTTCCCGAAAACACCGCAGCATTGCTTTTCTTTTTATCCATTGACGTCGGATATTTTTGGTCGTCTCAGCCGGGACATGTTTGGCCCAGGGATTGTCAATTGGATGTGCATGCCCACTTGCCCACCTTCGTCAAATTTTGTGGTCAGATTCAGTAACTTCTATTGCAGAGGTAGAAAAATAAAATAATCAAACGAACTCCGATGAAGAGTGGAACGAGAAGTTCGAAAACAGGTCATTGAGACCCTACAATTAGGTCTGCTGAATATTTGATTTGATAGAATCATCATTTCAACGGTATCTTGTCCTGATTTGGGTTTCTCGCACTACGCTGCGAGATGGATGTTATTAGGGGATGTTCGGCGAAAACGAAATTATTATTATTTTTTAATATTTTTAAATTATTTTAATATGATAATATTAAAAATAATTTTTTAAAAATACAATACTAAACCCGCCACTAAATGAGTTGGTATGGTTACCTCAAATTAGAGATTTTTTTTTCCATAAAGGAAAAACAAAAAACAAATTCCGGTTCTTCTCTTCATTTTTTTTCATACAGATTCCGGTTCTTCTCTCCATTTTTTTCATTTCATATAGATTCCCTTTGGGTTTGCGCCAATTAGCCGCGAGAGAAAATTCGTCCCGGCTTTGGGTGATGGGCCATCGGCTCGGTATGGGCTAGTATTTATGTATGTGTGCCTTAACTTCGTATGAGTTTCTGCGAGCATGGGCCTGTGACCAGGGGCAAATTAACTAGCAACGTTGGGCTGGTCTTGACCGTATCTGGTCTTATGACGAAAATAGCCTAACGATAAAAGTCGAAAAAATGATTCCAAGTGCTGTAGTGTGATTTTCATCAATGTTCACGGGATTGTTGGTGTTGGACCATAATGTGTAACAGTGTGCCCATACCTCATCATCTACTTCTAACACAGGCCTCTTATTATTAAGTATGTTAATTTATTATAATAATGATTATTTTTAATATATATATATATATAAATAATATATATTTTTAAAATACTTTTAATACAAACATATTAAAAAATAAAAAATACATGGCAAATCATACTTGTAAACAAATTCCACATAGAAGATGAATCGTTTAAAGTTTTGATACCGTCATTAGCTGTCTAACAATTTGAATTAAAAATGCACCTAATCTAAATAGATAATCTTCAAACTTATAGTTGTTTTTATTTTTAGGGGATAAACTTTTTGTTTTTTCATATTTAATTAAGAAGTTAAAATTGATATGTGGATCCTCATAGTAAATTTCCCAAAAAATATAAGTTTATATAACAAAGAAACGACGCCGTTTACAATTGGACTTCGCATGCCCAACTGTCACTACGGCCTTGGCCGTTTAACGATAACAAAACAAACCGAAAGTTTTTAACAGCCTACCACTGAAAAGAATCTCCATCCACAAGAATTCTAAAAAGAAAAGAAGATATAACTAAGTAAATACCTGGCTGAGAGGCCAGGAATTTTCCCCTTTACTGAAAATCGAAACCACCAAAAACAAAAGCCTTTATATTCGTAATTTGCGTTACACTGCAGAGATGAAGAGTGAATAGGAGGGAACAGAACCAATGGCTTCATCATGTCTGAATTCTTTAATTCTACCACCTTGTTCACTTCCTCGTAAGCTGACAGAAACTTATGCTTCTTTATCTTCTTCTTATCCTGCTTTAAATCCCACTAGCAGCATCACAGGAGGATCCTTAAAGCCGATAGTCATCAATGGAGACCCTCCTACTTTTGTCTCTGCTCCTGGTCGTCGTATTGTAGCTGGTAATCAACTAGTCATCATCTCCCTTTATGGTTTTGGTGTTTTTGTTTTACTCTGTCAGTTACTGGCCTTGGTTCTTAGTAGTATCGATACAGTATTGTCATTTTCTGGTATTGGTAAGCTCTTTATATACGTCAGCTATGACTTAATGAATTCGAATTGCTGGAAGGTAGTCTTGATGTTGCAATGCAAAATCTGAATCGTGTAACAGAAACTACATTAGTCCTGATTATTTTTGTTGAACGCACCCAGACTAGCAAGTTTGACTAAAATTTGTATCCATTCTGCATGTTGGTATACACTAGTACGAGTGATGGTAATTTTCATTTATTAACTCAAAGGATGATATACAGATCGATTTTTGATGGTTACTTAATTGGGGTTTCCCCACTATGGCATTCAAGGTGCCATTTCGCTCGGCTGTGAAATCTTGTCATTAAGTCCTATTTAGAAGGAGATTTTGTGACTTGCAGGGCATGTGTGCCTTTCAAACTCAAAGCCCATTTGTGTATATTTAAAGTTGTTATGTTCAGTTTGAGTTCATAGTAAGCGATGGAAGGTTGCTCCGTTGTTCTCTAATACAGTTGGAGCCAAAATGGACCTCAAGATGGTTTATACGAATTTTCTAGGACTGTTTTCCCACACATGGATGGATTGCTGGCAGAATTTTACCAATCCAGATACTACATGAGACAAAAGGACTCTTCACTCACCATATGGCCGTCTTGCAAAAGCTGCTGCGTATCTCAAGTGCTTTTCATGCACTTTATCATTTTCAATTCATCAAACACGTGCTTATAGGATGACCTTGATTTCTATCCTCAAGAAAGATTTTGTGAAAGGCTTTTGTTAGTTTTATACAAGTCAGAATTGATTATTTTTTTTCATTTTTCTAAGTGATAATAGATAACTTTGTGAAGATTTCATGTGGAGATTGAAGAGAATCAATATAATCTCTATCAATTTATTGTGCTGGCTTTTATGTATGCCATCCATTAACTCTTTCTTCATTGTCTACTTTGACTTGTATTCATAGTTGGAGATCTTCATGGAGATCTTGACCAAGCAAGATGTGCACTTGAGATTGCTGGTGTTCTGAGTTCCGATGGTCAAGATTTATGGACTGGTGGACAAACTGTATGTCTTTTATTCGTCTAATATGTAGAAAACTATGAACTACTATTGGTTTACAATTTATGGACTGTAATCTTACATGTCATCATCAAGATAACACTATCCTCTTCAAACTTCTATTTTTGTTGCCTAATGTTTTCTAATCTTTCATTGGAAATGCAGGTATTAATTCAGCTTGGAGATGTACTTGATCGAGGTGAAGAAGAGATAGCAATACTGTCCTTACTACGCTCATTGGATATTCAGGCAAAAGCTCAAGGGGGAGCTGTATTTCAGGTTTGTAGTACTAAAGATTGAAAGAGCCCAGTCAGTGAGGCAACATCAACATTTTAAATATTGCACCGCAGTATATGAATTAAGGCTCATTGAAGTTCCTTTAGGCTTACTACCTACTATGTCTCATGCATATAATCTTCTGTCACCCTGCAAGCTTTTCAGTAATTTGAGTTCAATATATTCATTTGAAAATATTTCTTGTGAAACTCAAGGTATTATTCTTCTGTATTTTTTTTTTTTGATTTATGCTTTAACTAATTATTGCTTTGATAACAGGTCAATGGGAATCATGAGACTATGAATGTGGAGGGAGATTTTAGATATGCTGACTCAGGGGCATTTGATGAATGTTCAGATTTCCTGGCTTACTTGGAAGACCACCAGTACAACTGGGAAAATGCTTTTATTGGCTGGATTGAAGAGTCTAAACGGTGGAGAGAAGATCGAAAATTGTCTCAGAATCACTGGGGTCCCTGGAATCTGGTGAAGGTACAAAAATTATGTCCTTTCAGTTATCATATGCAGTGAACCCATTTACTTCTGTTCCTCCACAGAAATCCTCCCTCTTTAGCCTTTACTTGCATATGGCACATTTACTGATATCATCTTGAAATATTAGGACAGAGGCAAAAGGGGGTAATTGCCAGATCAATCTTGTTGAGACCAGGTGGTCCGTTAGCATGTGAATTGGCACGGCATGCAGTAGTGCTCAAGATCAATGACTGGGTATTCTGTCATGGTGGCATCCTTCCTCGACATGGTAAGAAATAAAAATAGCAGCATCTCTTCTTGGAAGATTTGGTTGTCATGTTGTTTATGCTTGCCAAGACATGTAAGATTTTTATCGTTTCTTGTTTGAAATGTCTGAAAGGAGTATTGGTACTTCTGCCTGCAGTTGCATATGGCGTTGAAAGGATGAACTATGAAGTATCTCACTGGATGAGAGGTTTAACTGAGGATGATGAAACTAATCCTAATTTCCCATTTATAGCCACAAAGGGTTTTGACTCTGTTGTTTGGAACCGCTTATACTCAAGAGACATGCCGGGATTGGAGGGCTATCAGATTAACCAGGTATATATCCTTTGATGGTGTGCATTTCTATCTCTTTCTTGTGTGGAAATCAGGCTGTTAAAATAATATGAATGAAACAAACTTGTTGCCACTGAAAACTACAACCATTGTTCATCAGAGCATGCATTTGGCTGCTAAATTTGCTTTAAGGTAGATTAATTCCTCTTTGAAGCAAGAAGAAATCAACCTCATTCCAAATGAATTTTTCTGATGTGTTATTTTTTCCATGATTTTTACTCAATTATTGGAGTCAAGCTTGAACTTTGCAATCTTGATGCTGTACAAACTTCTCTGGCTTTTGGAACTAAAAACTGTATGCTCATCAGATACAATCTGTTCTTGAAGAGACGCTGCGATCACTTGGAGCTAAGGCAATGGTGGTAGGGCATACTCCTCAAACTACAGGCGTAAATTGGTACTCTTCTATATTGTCTTTAGTTAGGTTCTGATTTGCATCATAATATTGCAGCTATTTTGTCCAGGTCGTAGTTCTGAAATCATGTGTTTCTTGCAGTAAATACAATTGCAGCATATGGCGCGTCGATGTTGGAATGTCTAGTGGAGTTCTGAATTCAAGACCAGAGGTAATTTGAATTTGGATCGCCACAATTCTAAACAATGAACCACTTAAAAAAGGTGATGGATTTTTATTGTTTCACTTCCGTTCTTCAGGTACTTGAAATAGTAGAGAACAAAGCAAGAGTAATAAGGAGCAAAAGGGACAGCTTTAGTGAACTTCAGGCTGTTGATTATACATAAAGAGAAGCAACAAATGAATTGACCAGGTATTGTTCTGAATCATTTTTTCTTGTTTATTGCTTTATTTCATGCCACGTAAAGTAAAATGTTTTGGAAGTGCACAGTTCGGCTTTTCAGATTCTATAACCATCTGCCACTATGCTCTTTGACTAGTAATAAATTTGCTTCTGAAAAGCTGCATTATTTGTTATATGCCGTCCAGTTCTGGGCAAGGCCTGTACGGAAAAAAACATGAAAATCATTTCAAAATGTTGGGGGATTTAAGGGTTCTATTTCTGTTTTATATGTTTGCAGGAATAAACCTACCTTGACTCTTTTTTTTATTTGGTGGCGGATTCTCTTCCCATTGGCTAGATTGTTTTGTAATTAAAAGAAATAGTTCAACATCAAATCAGCGAAGGAGAAGTGGCATTTCAGACAAAAAGTCCAAAGTAATTACGATCATAAACGAGAGGATATACGAGGAACCAGCCTTCATATTGTTGTCTACTGAAGTTAGTAAATATTGATTTGTAATAAGATCAGAAGCAGGCTGGTGATTGATATCGAGCAAGAATAATAGTAGTACTAGCTGGTTCTGGAGAGCATATCAAGGCAAGACAGGCCTGGTCGCGGAAATAATGTCTGGCCTCCCCCATTATTTTCGCTGTGGCTCATATTTGTATATACAACGCCATGATACATGCGATTTATCCACTATCTTGCCTTTCTTTTTTCACGTTCTGGGTTTGTCGCTGCATTATTCCTCGATTAAAAAACTAAATTAGTTTGTTCTTTATCCTATTAGCATAAATCTAGAAAATACCGAATGAAGAAAGCAAGAGCTTCAGAATTGGAATTCCAACTCCTATTAGCAGGACGAAGCAAAATATTTCGTGTTAAATGATCCATGTACTTGAATCCCTCAAATTCGATAATGTCATGTCAAGGATTTCGAGTAAATTAATTAAATGGACCCTCACGGTCCCAGAATCGCAAATTAAAGATGCTGTCGAAGGTTTTTTTTCTTCTTCTTGAATTTAACCGAAGACTTCCTACTCTCGATCAAACCTTGAGAAAAACCTAATTTTAGATGTTCGATGGTTCTGTCAGAATTTTTTAGAAAGTCTCCTAAGAATTTTGTTTTTTGACATGACCTGGTTCTGATGTTCGAGTACTCTTCAGGTGAAGAGAAGCATGCTCCTTTCCTTATTCCTCGGAACATTTTCTCATCGACTCCTCGTTTTCTAGTTTTTCTTAAAACGACAATAACAAAGTGAAGGAAGTTTATGTCCCTAAAATAAAACAAACGACACAAAATGGGAGTTAGTTGGCTGCTCTCGTTAGCTTTGAAGCCATCCCCAACGTCTCTCTTTGTAAACTCCGCTACTCAACACCCACACCATTTCACATTATAAAGACCCAAACAATCAAACACCAAAATCACATGCCACTATCCTTCACCACCACCACCCTCCCTCTTTTCCTACGCACTCTCCCTTCTGCAACCATGGCTTCTTCTGCTCTTGCTATCCCTTCCGTTTCCCTCAAAACCCTCTCATTCGCTTCCTCTGATGCTTTTAACAAAGGAATTAGAGGATTTGGTCTTAAAAATGGAAACCCATCTAGGGTTTTCATGAGCTTGTCAGTTGGATCTCAAACTCAAAATGTTGTTGTTGATGATGCTTTGTTTCTCGATTACAAGCCTACCTTTGCCTTTTTGTTTCCTGGTCAGGTCAGTCTTTAATTGATTTCCTTTACCTCTCTAATTTTACCAGCATTGGTTAATTCCTAATGTAGGAAATCGGTAGATAAGGCTTGATTGATTTTTTGTTTAATTGGGTTTGGATTGAAAGATTAATAGCTGAATTGTTAGTTTGTTGATTAATTAATTAATAGCTGGTCCTATGTCCTAACTAGAGTAGTGTGTTGCTGTTTGTTCTAAGTAATTCAGGGTGCACAAGCTGTTGGGATGGGAAAGGAGGCTCATAGTGTGTCGGCTGCTTCTGAGTTGTTCAAAAAAGCCAACGATATATTGGGGTAAGCATTCAGAAAAATTATATTCGTCTGAGTTTTGGTCTTCATAAGCATTTGTTGGATGCAGGTATGATCTTCTAGAACTCTGCACGGGTGGTCCAAAAGAGAAGCTGGATTCGACTGTCATAAGCCAGGTACTCCCTCTTTCTGCTATGCAATGTTTACTGCTTTACGTTGGGCTTAATTGTCCTGGTAATAATCTGCAGTCATTTATGCCATAAGGAGACAAGCTCACTTGATGCAACATGTATGGTTGTGAAGATACTCCACTTGATGAAAAGATGTCAACATTTTCTTTTAAATTACTAGGTCCTATGTGATTGATTTACTGCACCAGTTGGCTCGATCGGTTAATCTTATTTTTGAAACTAGGATAAACACTATGTCTCGGATCTACACCTTTTTTTCTAAATAACTGCATTAATTTCTGGTGATGTTGATGCTTAGCTGTCATGCATGTGGTGGTGTTATTGGTTAAGATTTATAAATGATGATTAATGATGAGCATCTGATCCTATCAACGCAGCCTGCTATTTATGTCACAAGTTTAGCGGCAGTTGAGGTTCTCCGAGCTCGTGATGGAGGCCAGCAGATAATTGACTCTGTTGATGTCACCTGTGGTCTCAGCTTGGGAGAATATACTGCACTAGCATTTGCTGGAGCCTTCAGGTAAGCATTTAACTCAAGAAAAAAACTATTGTATTTGCAAACTAAAGCAACTTCATCTAACATTAACTCTAACTGAGTTGAAACAGTTTTGCATTAATGTGTTTGCTCAAATTGATTTTATGAGCTCACTACCTCCTCCTTCGTACTCATATTTTAATCTATCCTGCACTGAGCCAAGCACTTTTAGAACACAATGCTTATCAATATGATGCTTCTGTTTAAATCCTGCTGTGTGGTACATATGGATGAGCTCTGCCCCATAGTTGATCTGACTTGCAAATTAGATTAATCCAGCAATATTCAAATCTGATCGATGAGTGTCACTGCTGGGTGATTAGCTGGCCGTTGCTTATGCTGTTTTGCATGTATCGGATTTGGGTTGATAGAACAACATCGTATTCATGTTTTAGTTTGTGCATCATTTCCTGTTTAATCATTTACAGATAGTATATGCCTATATGATTCCTGCCTTTTTTTATGTCACTTGTGTTTATGTATTCATATGTCCTGTTTCTCTGGATTCCATCTTATTATAGCTTCGAAGATGGACTGAAGCTGGTCAAACTAAGGGGTGAAGCCATGCAGGTAATCATGGCTGGCTAAGAGGCTTTAGTATATGTATCTGATATTGAGTGTTTCATGACATGTTTTAGTAATAACTTTTTCTACAAAACTGCCTACAGGAAGCTGCTGATGCTGCTAAAAGTGCAATGGTCAGTGTTATAGGACTGGACTCCGACAAAGTTCAACAGTTGTGTGATGCAGCCAATCAAGATGTTGATGAAGCTGATAGAGTTCAGATTGCGAACTACCTTTGTCCTGTAAGGCTCCTTTAAATCAGATTTTTTTAATATCAGTGCTATACTTGGTGTATTTATTAACTTGATGTATGAACTTTGGTATTGAATACATTTTGGTAGGGTAATTATGCGGTATCTGGAGGTATGAAAGGAGTAGAAGCAGTAGAAGCCAAAGCAAAGTCATTCAAAGCTCGAATGACGGTAATTTTTTCACCACCACCACCACCACCACCACCACCACCATCATCTTTTCACTGTTAATAACCATGGCTCACCGCCACCATCATCTTTTCACTGTTAATAACCATGGCTATGACTTTTCTCAGGTTCGTTTAGCAGTTGCCGGTGCTTTTCATACAAGTTTCATGGAACCAGCTGTCTCAAGATTGGAAGCTGCATTGGCAGCTACTGAAATCAGACAACCAAGAATACCAGTTATATCCAATGTTGATGCACAACCACATGCAGATCCTGCAACAATTAAGAAGATCTTGGCATGCCAAGTAAGCTACTCGTAACTTGCTTCTCCATGATAAAGCAGAGGAAACAATAATTTGATCCTATAAATTCAAACTTGCAGGTGACTTCTCCTGTTCAATGGGAAACAACAGTGAAGACTCTCCTAACCAAAGGGCTGAAGAAGAGTTATGAATTGGGACCTGGAAAGGTACAGATTTATCCCCATCTCATAAATTACAGTACCCGAGTCATGTAGTGGTAACCCATTCTAATCTACACGCTTGAAAACTCCCATCTTACTGAGTTTATTAAAATCATTTTATCAGGTCATTGCCGGCATTTTCAAGAGAATAGACAAGAAAGCTGAAATAGAGAATATCAGTGCCTGAGAAGTCAGTTAGAGGCATGCCTCAAGTGGTTCCTGATCAACATAATCACAGCTGGAGCGCAACAAGCACAGGACCTTCATTCCAGTGAATGGCAGTTTGAAATTTTTTGGGCCATGATTTGCAACTTCAGTTTTGGTTTGAGATTAATTTGTATCGACGTGCATTAGAAACTATACATTCAAATCGTGAACTGCGTCAAATAATTATAATGTATGGATTTGCTTTGTACGCGGAGTAGCATTAAAAAACAGTTTAAAGGAATGAATGGGTCAAGGCAAGGTGACTATAACCTTAACTCTTTGTATCTGTATGGAGACGTTCTATCCCGGCCTGCTTAATAATGTTGCTGGCATGCCTTGCCACCCTGAATGCAGGAAAATTCTTCTCTCGTCCTTTCGTTTCGCGGATAATTTTAATGGTTTTTACTAATGGGAGTTTTGAAATATGGGTATTTGCTGGTGATTTTACCTTGAAATCTTTATGGGATCACATCAGGGGGAAGCAAGTAGAGTTGATTTTCTGCAACAAAAAAGAAATGGGACAACAACAAAAAGTTATTTTAAATCAGTTATTTCATTACAAGCTTGGTGGTGCAGGAATACCGCAGAAGGCTAAAAAGAGCACTGAATTTCTAGAATTGCATGAAAAATGGAATTTCTGAACCTGTTTCAGTTTTGCTTCTTGTTGAAACTGGGGGATCCCATCCCCATTTAGTTCAATTGGATCTAAAAACAGTTGACAGATGGATTCAACTAAAGATGTTCATAGATTCTTCACATCACACTCCATTAAGAATTTTTAAAAAGCTTAGGATACGAGTAAACGCAAAGGAATAGTCTTCATAAAGAAGAAATAAAAAGAAAGCACAGAAAGCAAAATTCCAAATGCAAGACATCTAATTCCGAAAGGAAGGTTGATTCCCATCCCCAGGTGGTTGCCTCAATCTCCTGAGCTCATCAATCCACTGCTCTCCACGAACCCCACCCGCCCAATCAGGAACAAAACTACCAAACGACACACCACGCATTGCCTCCATAACACGTGTCGCATTCTCTGGCGTCAACGGCGCATTCCTTCTACTTTCTTCCTCTCTAAACGCCCTCAAGATCGCCGTATCGGATGCCCCTCCTACTCTCTCTTCTTCTAATTCCTCTTCATCGTCATCATCGCTGCTACTGCCCTTTCCCTCTACATCTTCGTTTAGAGTAAGAGTCGAGATTCCATCCTCTGCTTGACGCGCACAGTGGCCGTTGTCAAGGTGGTGGTGGTGGTAATCAGAAAAGTGGGGGCTGTTATGGTGTTCTTCATCTGAGTTTGATTGATCGGAGTAGGAGTCATCGTAATCAACGGCTGAGATTGGCTGGTAGTATTCGGTTGTATCATCGGGATTCGTTTCGGTATCGCTTTCCAAATTGTTGTCTACAAAACAGATAAAAAGAAAAGAAAAGAAAATTGGAGATTATAAACCAAAAAACAAGGAAAGAAAGAAGGAATGTGATTGATTGAATTTACCTTGAAGGGGATCGGGCGGGGAGAAGGGAGTGGCGTTCATCGTTGGAAATGGAGATTGAGAAAGAAAATGAAAGGCCAAGATCGATTGATTTATTTAAAAAACAGAAACGAAAGTGATCACAGAAACAAAGTTAGAAGGAAAAAATGCTTGCACCAGCCGGGAATCGAACCCGGGTCTGTACCGTGGCAGGGTACTATTCTACCACTAGACCACTGGTGCTTGTTGATCGGTTTGTCAAAGATAAAGTAAATTATTAAAACAAAACACCTAGCTTTTGGTTCCCTGGATGAGAGTGCTCTGTTTTTCTTACTTGAACCTCGCGCGTTTGATTTGAGCTCGCTCTGCGAAAAGTGCAAAGCGGGGGGTGGTGGGTAGTTACTTGTGTGAGAGAGGCGGGGGACGGGGGCCGAATCTGGAAATTGTGACGGTTCCCATATTAAGGGCTTCGATTCCATGTTCCATTCCATGTTCCAAATACATGATTGTCTTGTGAAAATTCTTGGCATGAAGCTCACGGTTAAAACTTCTTATATTACTGATACAAAGACGATTTTCATTTCCTCAACACCACAGGTGAGTTTCTTTGTCTGGCTGGTAGAAAACTCGACGATATTACTGTGATTGTTGGTTAGGTTGTGAGCTCACAACATACTCTTTCCTTGACAGAGGATCAGACTAGTGAAAAACTCAGAGAGAGCAAGAAAAAAAAAACACTCGATTCGTAGCTGCGAAGTTCTTTTATATTCTTGGCTTCTTGATTGTCTTGTGAAGTTCGAGGATGTTGTAATGACGTCCAGGGGACTTAAACTGTCCACATTTGAATATGAAATTATAAATTGACGCTAACATGGAAGCAAAATTACATGGGAGAATCTTCCCCCAACCCCAAACCCCTGCAAAAAAGAGAGAGAACAATGGTAACTGAATCTTGAATATCCAGATCACCGATCAAAATTTTGTAGAAATAAAAGAATCTTGCATTTTGAAACTGAAAATTTTAAGGGAACAACAGGATTACTACGCGAGCAGCTAAGTATAGAGCAGTAAATTCTATGACCATTCAATTTGACTCGCAATACCAATTAAATAGACAGAAACAGGGCCTGAAAAAATGGCAGACGTGCTTGCCTGTGACCTCTCGCCGGAAGCTAGCATCTCATTACTTGTACACATATTGTGAGTGCATCAGCAGAAAAGTGAGTACCCTTTCGCTGGTTTGTTATTCAAGTGACATTTTCACTGTTACTATTATCACTGAGTTCCTGAAAGAAAGATTTCGAGGCTTCGTATGTAGACCAGGAGATTGCTGCGGCTGGTGCATGGAAGAACATCCTTGGGATCCACCCTCTCATGAGGCCCCTGTAACCATCCTTTTTAACTATTGTTTTAATCACATCTCCAATTGAACCGCTTTTAAATCTGTCGCACCCACAAACACCCTGCATAGTCAATCAGTGTTCGTTGTTATCGTCAACAGAAATTTAAAGTGGAAATGAAATAATTTATAGATACATGTAATCAAATAAATCGAAAATAATACGAGTTAATAAATAATAAAAAAACACAAAAGATAACTAAAAATAAAAATTGAAAAAACTAAAAGATAAATGTAAATTAAGATATTTAATCTCGTAAGCCGAGATATTTATCCGGTTATATTTACTAAGTTTATTTATTAGATTATTTTTTTATTCAAGCGAACAATAATATAAATAAAAACACAAAATAAATTAATTGAATAATAAAAAAGAAATTACGCTAGGCTGCATATATCAAAAATATTATCCGAAATTATGCAAGGTTCTTTACATCATTAGTGGAAGAGGCATAACAAGTTCCTTAACAAGCAAGCAGACATGCAGAGGTATGGTATCGATTACATGAGAATATCAATTTAACATTCGGCATTCAACTCTTGTATTTATTGGGCTCGATCAGAAAATGAACTGCTGTTATGGCATGCCAGGACTTTACAAGATGTTCCGACTATGGCAGCAAAAAAAACCCAACAGGATGATATAGATATTAGATATGAAGCTGTAATAGTGTGATTATTAATTCATTGTGTAGTTAGTAATTCATTCTTGTAAATGATCAGACCTTTAGTGATCATTAAAACCTGTTGTCCTAAAAGTTGATTTCAATTGCACTGCACAATTTATACAGGCAGGCATCCTCTTTCTCTATTTGCCTCTTATTTTCTTAAAATTGGTAAACTAGTTCACTGTGGATTAAAAACAGAGCAAGAAGAGAATACCTGACACTGCAACTGAGTTTTAACAACATCGAGTTGTGTGGTACCAGCAGCCGCCAATGCTCCAGCCGCGGCACCGGCAGTACCATGAACAACCCACTTCTCATCACTAGCACTCTCCGGGGAAATCTCCATCAAGCCCTTCTTCGCAGCCTCATATGTTGCAAAATAAACCGCAGTAAATGGAGCATTCATCAGAACAGTCGTCCTATACGAAGCATAAAACGCACCAAACCCCTCATCTCTCGCCACTCTCTTAACACAATCCCAAACACCCTTATAAACACTATCACTCCCCAATTGCAATCTCTGCTTGACCATATCCATTGGTGTAAAAACCGCATCGCTAGCAACCGTTGCACAAACACCAGAAACGGCGTGAGCAATTGAACTATTAGGGTTGTCTCGCGACAAATGTTTCTTGCAGACTTCGTAAATTGAAAAATGGACAGCGTGGGCAGGACCAGCGCCAAGAGCCATGGCAGCAATGCCACGGTAAAGGGAAGAAGGGCCTCCGGATTTAAGAAGGGAATTGAGGACGTGGGTTACACTTACAGATTTGATCGGGCAAGACCCGATTGCTTGCATATGGGTCTTGACTGTGTCAACAGGGAACATGGCCATGTGTTCTACAAGACCGGCTATTGAACCAGAAATCATGTATTGCCAAAAATGGAGACCGTCGTAAGAGGTTGCGGAGGAGATTTTCTCTGGGTGGAAATCGGGGTGGAAATCCGTGGGGTTTTGGAATTTGGTGGTGGTGGCATCGGTGGCCATGGTGAAGAGTTTTTTGGAGTTTTATTGAGAATAATGGTGAAGTGAGGAATTGGGAGATTTGACTATTCTTGTTCTGAGATAGATTTTGGTGTTGGGAGGGAGGGGTTACTTACAGCCATACATGCAGCACTTACATCTGTTGAAGTTTAGCAGAGAGAAAGAGATGGACGGAGAAGGAGAGGATGGGCGGTACTTGATGGATTTGGAAGTTTGACAATTGAACCAGTTAGGGTTTCCAAGATTTTGGGTCTCTCTTTTCTTTACAAAAATATGCGCCATGTAAGATTTGACGTGGTTGTGGTAAGCACGAGGGTTCAGGTGTCCGAATGTTAATACTTAGCTAGTCCCTATATTCTTAATTAATTTTAATTTAGACCTATAAACAATTCGTTTTGGTAATTTGATACACATGTTACAAATTAGACGTGAGACAATAACATCCACATTACAAGATTATACCGTACAAACAGAAAACAAACTTGGACAATTGTGACTAGAAGATGCACAATTTGTAGAATGCCTCCACCAAAGAGTTTGATAGGAATTGTTTTTTCTAAAATTAAAATATGTATGACGCTTCCATTTATTTATTTATAATTAGATATGTTTAATGATGCTTCTTTTTGTTATATTTTTTCAAGTTTTTATATATATATATATTATTTAACATTTAACAAAACACTAAAAGATGTATTTTTCTTGTGCACCTTCTCTCAAAGCATTATTAATTAATATTTATTTAATTTTATATTTTACATTTGGTTAGATCAGATCGAGCCTCATGACTTTTTTTATATATTTGTTTTTTTATGGGTCATTCCAATCTTATTCTCGGAATAATTTATTTTATTTTTAAAATAACATATTTCAAGGGATAATTCAGTTAATTTATTTTTATTTTTAACATATCCTTTAATATTTTATTGATAGAGAATTATCCTTGATAATTTTTTTTATTTTTCTTTATATGGTGATGTCCTAGTCTTATGGCAGAAGTCACAAGTTTGACAAGCTAACCTGTATTATTTTTTCAATTCTTTTTTAAAATAGATTTTTTGTTTTGAAAAAAATGTTATCTTTAAACATTGAATTGATTAAGAAATATGCTTTAAACATTGAGTTTATTAAGAAATATTTTTTATTATTTGTATTAATTTATTTTCTATGATCTTATAAACATTGAATTTATTAAGAAATATTTTTTATTATCTGTATTAATTTATTTTCTATGATCTTATTTTGATCTTATGATCAAGGTTACTAATTTGATGGATGAACTCAAGTTGTTATTTTTAATAATTTTTTCTCTTGATTTCATCATTCAATATTGAGTTGATTGAAAATTGAGTTGTGTGATTTGTTTTTATTTGTATTTTATGGAGTTATCCTGGTCTTATGATCTGAATTGTAAGTTTGGTAGGTCAACCCAATTTAACTTGAACTTAACTCTTTTTTGTTTTATTATTTAATATTTAGTTGATTAAGAATTAAATTTCATCATTTATTTTGATTTATTTTTTGTTAGTGCCAGTGCTCTTGAGATTAGGGTTGCAAATTTAATAAGTAAACTAATTATTAGAAAAAAAGTATTAATCTCTCCAGCATCTCTTTCTTATTTATTAGCTTAACCATCGGAAGTAGAGTGAGAGTTTTGGCCGGCTATCTAGCAATGTTTTAATCATCTAGTCAATTTTATTTTCTTAATTTTTAGTAATAGTTACTGTGGGTTGTGAGAGATGCGATGCACTGCAAAGATGCGATGTATGTTGGAGCCTTGATGATGATGCGATGTATGTTGGAGCCTTGATGATGATGTGATTTTTATCATGTTCGAAAGGGAACATGAAGAGTCATGAACCATTGTCAAATCACTACCTAGTGTTTTCTCCTTATATTAAAAATATATCATAACTTCAGGGATTAAATTGTACTTTAAATCCTTTTGCCTGTAACCGGCACCAAAGTTTCAACAACTTTGCATTTGTTTTTTGATTGAAAAATACATTGAAAGTACAGGGACTGATTTGTACTATTCTCTCCATCCTTGTTGTATCTCTTATTAGTATGTTGCAATACCAATTCATCTTCCTGAGATTTCCAGGTCACAGGCGTTGGGCTGCAAGCCAATACATAAATTTTGGTGTTTGATAGTCAATTTGGGAGCCTTGAAAGCTCTGCCTTCTTCAATTGGAATCCTTCAAAAGATATGGTTGAAAAAGGAAGCCAGTTTGTAAAACAAGTGTTCTCTTTTCAATTTTATTACGAGCCACAGACAATCATACCCACTCAAAAGTTATAGCCTTCCCTAAAATCAACTAGCAGATCCATAATTGACCAATAAAGGATGATTACAGGAGGGATATGCCTCTCTTCATTGCATTATCTGTCTGTGATTTTATTTATTAGACTTGTCACCAAGATGTCGAGGAACAATGGATATGACTTGGGTCATTGTGATGTGTTCCGGATGAAGGCATTCATGTCAATATCAGAAGTTCCACCTTCAGCAATTGCATGTTCACATACTTGTTGAAGCTCTCTTGATCTTCTTCTCATTTCTTGGACAACAACTCTTTCCAAGTCCATAAATTTCTGCACAAGCCCTGCAATTTCCTCTCTTGCCACCAAAGTGGTGGCTACCACTTCTTTCTTCATCCTCCAACCGATCTTCCAATCCTCCACGATTATCTTGCTATGAGTCAGCTGGTCAGCAACTATAGGGAAGGTCAGAAAAGGCACACCAGCAAGAATACCTTCTTTAACAGAATTCCACCCGCAATGTGTCCAAAACCCCCCTACAGAAGAATGGCACAACACTTTCAACTGGTCACACCATGGTTCTACCAGACCCTTATCACCACAAGCCTGTCTCAACGTAGAAGTTTTATCGCGTGCCACCCACAAGAATCGAACACCGCTATTAAACAAACCAGCTGCAATCTCATCCATTTGTGCACTTGAAACTGCAACATGGCTTCCCAAAGACACATAAAGAACTGAACTTTCAGGTTGGCAATCTAGCCACTGTAGATAGCTGAGTTCATTGTTATCGCTACTTGAAGAAGATTTGTCTCCAAGTTTCAAGTCAGGTATGGCAGGACCAATGGTATAAACGGGAATTGAAATTCTTGCTTTTAAAGCCTTTATAACCTGAGACTCAAGCTCATAAATTGACGGAAGTAGGAGGTACTGTGCTTTAGGAATCCACGAAATAACATCCAAGAATCGGTGGAGCATAAATTGGTTGCTTGCAAATATGAGGGACGGGAGATCCAGTAGACGCAATGGAGAAACTCCGGGGATGTAATCCACTATCTCATTACCCTTTTCTGTACCCAGATAGAGAAGTAGGCATACAGCAAGCAAGTAATCAGTATTTGGCATTTCTTCTGGACTCATATAATCATTGAACGAAAAATAATTTATATACTTTTAGCCATTTTGTAATGCTTGCTCTATATAAATTACAGCTTTTCTATTCATTCACTACATGTATCATTTGTGGCTAATGTAACCGACAGATTTAGACAGCGAGTCCATTATATATACAGCAAATTTGACATGAGAAAGAAGTACATTTATTATCTCTACAATAATAATAATAATTCACATGCTAAAATGAGATAAATCCATTTACAGTCACTAGGCAACGAGGATCTCAAAAATCTTGTTAAGATATTGCATGTATTACCATGGCAGTAGAATAATTCTTGCAGATACTAAGTTTTAACCTTTTCTTAAAAGAGGAGAGAAAAATTAGAATTGACCTTACCTAACAAGTCCACGGGGAAGTGTCCATGTTGTGCAAGAAGATCAAGATGATAAAACACAGAAAACACAGTCGAAGACATGGGAAAAAATGAAGCCACCGGAATATTCCTTCGATTCCCGACACCAGTCGCCCAGAACAGGAAAGCATCGATCACTATAAGAGTAGGCCTCAAAGGCTGATGAAACCTATCAAGAAGCTCCTCAAACGGAGCCTCCATCTTAGTCAAGGCAGCTTCAACGAACCCAATTGGATCAGCGTTGCGGACCAGCTCTGATGGAATAACGTTGGGTATGGAGCCAAAATGGAGGTTACTGGGGCTGCTGTTAGAACTGGAGGTAATTAAACCAAGCCATTCTTCGGTGACTACAAAGGTTACCAGAGTGTCTGGTTTTTTTGAAGCAAGTATGTTGCAGAAGTTCATCAAGGGGTTTACGTGGCCTCGACCTGGATAAGGTATCGCCACTACGTGGCAGCTATAGGTTGGTTTAACGGTAACAGCATCCATGTCTGAAACAAGGCGAGGATCCTCCTTGGCTGTGAAGTTCTAAGCTTGTAGAAGAATTGGGAAAGTGATCTGGGAAGCGCAGATGACGACAATGCCCCCTCTTAAGAAATGGTGGACACGGTTATATTTTCAACGTCATCGAAAGAAAAGTCTCTGTTGCTTTTAGTGGAAAAGGGTAGAATTGATGCCTTGCCGTGGAAAACAGAACGATTAAAACCATCCATCGGTTTGAGAACTGGAAACTGAAAGAACGCTCCCTAAAGAGAAGTATAAAACAGATTTACTAGTTTGGCAAATTAACAATCTGAAGTAATCGAAGCTGTTCTTCGCTTTAACAGGGAACGTACACTTTGTCCTTAAAATGTCAATGGCTCGAGGTTCAAGTCCATAGATTGTAGGGAATAATAGAAGTTGTGCTTTATGCACCAGTGAGAAAGCTTCAGTAACTCTGTCCAGAAAGTATTGGCTCCAGGAGAAGAAGATAGCTTCTTCAGATTCATCAAAGACAAAATACTGAAGTATTGATATTCAAAGCTTAAACGAAAATAAAATTCTATAAGTGGAATTGGTCATTCAGCTATATAGACCAAGTAGCCCCTTTCTATATATATAATAACTTACATGTAACACTACAAATGAGACGTTTCAAACAGTTCGTTATGAATTCTGCATTTGAACCTTCCGTTTATATGCTTTTTCACGTGCTTTGCAGTACATACCCTGCACATTGGTGATTCTGATGTATTTATGATAATGATGATAAGTTGTTCAAAATAGATTTTGCTTGCTGCATTTTGCCTCGTTTAGATAATTAGCCATGCAAATTTAATTCCACTGACTTGTAAACGAATTTCCAGTTAACATTTGTTCCAGAAAACAATTGGCACATGCTTCAAGTGTTCATTCATGGTTGACAGAACCTAAAAATCTGACAAATGTCCAATGCTGATTTCCCTGATGAAGGATTTGATGTTGGTTTCAGATGATCCATCTTTGGAGATTCATTGTTGACATATCTCCTGCAATTCTTTCACTCTCCCCCTCATCTCTTTTCCTTCTTTGCTATCCAAATCCATAAAATTCCGCAGAAGTCCTCCAATTCCGTCCCTTCTCACCAGATTTTCAACCCTATACTCTTTCTCCATTCTCAGCCAACCTTCCAGTCCTCCACGATTAACTTGCTGTTTGGGCGTTGATCTGCAGATATTGTATAGATGAGGAAAGGAACACCTGCAAAAACACCTTCTCGAACAGAATTCCACCCAAAATGCGTCCAAAATCCTCCTACAGGATAGCACAACACCCTCAGCTGTCACACCAGGGCACCAATCTTTCAACCTAGAAGTTTCTCCACGTGCCACCCATGAGTATCGAACACCACTATCATGCAAACCGCCAGCAATTTCATCCATTTGGGCACTGGAAAATGATAGAAAGCTCCCCATGGAAATGTACAAAACGGATTTACCAGGTTGGTTATCTAACCATCTCCAGTAGTCAATGTCACCATGTGCAGTAATCGTATAAGATCCATCTTCAAGTTTCGAGTACATACAGTACTGAAGGACCATCAGTATAGACAGGAATGGAGAATTCTGCTTTTATAGCTTCGATGGCCTGGGGTTCGAGCTCATACATGGAAGGGAATAAAGATATTTTGCTTTAGGCACCCATGAGAATATTTCCGCTAACCGACCAACTTGTATGGGCTGCTTCCATTAACGAAGGAAGGAACCAAACTTGTTGAAGAAACTCTTGGAATGCAGGCCGCACGTTCCTATCCTCTCTCTAAACCTCACACACGAAGGAAACATAACATGAAGCAAATCTCATCAAATGTCTGCATCTGGATCCATAACTAATTATAGCAATGCACAATCTTTCAGCAATGCAAATATGATCGTAGATTCATCTTTCATTCTTCTTGCTGGTATTTTTCTTGTTCCAATACTGTGGATTAAAAGAAATGCTAATGCCATGCTATTCAATCGTATAATTTGAAGACCTGCTCAGTAAAACAGTAAAAGAATCAACAAAGGTTACTGGGCCATTGGTTCAATCAGGGTGTCATGACCAATCAAGCCACATTATCACTTGAGAAAAAAATTAAATATATAAAATGTTTTGAAAGACAATAATACTAAAAGAGAAACAATATTAATTACAGACTGAAATTGTTAAAACAACATGAGTGATTTTAAATCTCCATGTCTTCAGTGGATTACCATTCGTCAAAGTACCGGAAGAGAGTGTTGACCTCCATGAAGCTTAAGCTTTGAACTAGTTGAATATTTCAAATCATGGCGTATCTTTTCAGAGTTCTAATTCCATGAAAATTAGGCTGAAGTTTTCAATTATAGTTAAAACGTAATGTCGTGAACACGAATTATTTTACCCAAAAACTTAAGAAGTTAAATGAGAAATTAAAATATGATTTATATTATTCTATAACACACTTCATCAAATGAAAGTTTTTGGGTTTGAAACTTGCACAAACCCAGCTTAATTTTTATCAAATAAAATAAGGGTGATGAGACTCAAACTTGTGATTGTTGATCAATAAGACTCTGATACTATGTCAAGAAATCATCTTGCCTAAAAGTTTAGGCTATAAATAAGGCTCCAAGATATGATTTATATTATTTTCTAACATGTCTCCTAAACTCTTTGGGCTTAAAACTTGCACAGACTCACACTAACTTGTGATTAATTTTCAAATAGAATAGGGTGATATGACTCGAACTTGTGATTACGGGGTCAACAAGACTCTGATATCATATCATATACTATCTCGTCTAAAAATTTAAGTTGTTAAATGAGATTTCAATATATAATTTATATTATTCTCTAACATTATTATTGTTTGACTTATGAAATAGTATTATTGATGGATGATGTCAAATATTCAATCTGCCAGCTAAAAACCTACATGAATGGATGATGCCAAATATTCAATCTGCCTGCTGAAAACCTAAATGAAATTTGTTTAGAAAAAGCAAAAAATTAGTGAAATATGAAGATAGATCCATTATAGATTCCTATTTGGTATTACTTTTCAAAAAAAAATTAATTTTTTTTATATAAATTTAGATCATTTTCATGTACTAATGTCAAAAATAATTTTTTTAAAATAAAATATATAATTTTAATATATATTCCAATAAAAAACAACTTCAACCACTCCCAAATAAAAACTAGAATTCAAATTCTATCATTTGACCATGTTCATATTTTGAGAAAATTGATAAGAGATGGGATTGTGAAGTTGTTCTCGCCTAACAAATCCACGGGGAATGGTCAATTTTCCCTGAGAAGATTCAAATAATGAAACATTAAAAACACTTTGTCTCTTGCGGTGTGCTGAATGTTGGTAGTTGGATCGACGCTTTCGGTACAAGAAGTCCAATTGTTTGGCTCTATGGATTTGAGAGGGGGCATAATAGTCCTCGGCTCCAGACAAGTCTGACCATCCCTTGCTGCTACAATGAAAAATTTCACGGGAAGAAATAATTCGTATTATTTTATTATTATTTTTTTAAAAAAATATATAAAAAATATAACTAAAAAAAAACAATAAGAATATATCATCTTGTAATTTCTCTTTCTTAATATTTTTAATCGTTTCTCTTTATTCTTTTTTAAACATACAAGCTGACTATTTCACTGATTTATTTTAAACATTGTTATTTCGTAAAATAAATAAAAAAATCAACCCATTCAAATGTTAGTGAGCATATAAACCCCAGCCTCATTCCAGTGCATCAGTTAAGTCCCCACGCTTTCCACCCCTTCATTTTGTGGATAAAGATATATTACCTCTACGGTCACAATTAGCATCTATCCAAGTCCAAAGATGGGTGCCGCCGGAACCGAATCAGCCAATGCTCTTCACGTGCTGGCGATGCCATATCCCGGCAGGGGACACGTAAATCCCATGATGAATCTCTGCAAGCTCATATCTGTCAGAAAACCAGACATCCTCTTCACCTTTGTTGTAACAGAGGAATGGCATGGCTTCATCAGCTCGGACACTAGGAAGCCGGCCAACATCTGCTTTGCCACGATCCCCAACTGCATACCCTCCGAGCTGGGCCGTGCGAAAGACTTTCCGGGATTCTTGGAAGCTGTTGCCACAAAAATGGAGGCTCCTTTTGAGCAGCTCCTTGACCGGCTTGAGCAGCCAGTGGATGTTATAATAGCCGATACGTACCTGGATTGGGTGGTCCTTGTTGGAAATCGGAGGAATATCCCTGTAGCCTCTCTTTGGACCATGTCAGCCACTGTTTTTTCCGTGTTCCATCATTTTGAGCTACTCGAGCAAAATGGGCATTTCCCGGTCGAGCTATCAGGTATGTAAGAAAGAAGCTTTCCACTCCTTTTTCTCTTCTGTTTTTTTTTTAGTTTTATTTTATTTAACAGAGATTTGGCATGCTTGATAGTTTGTTTGAATTAGATCACGTGTAATTAAATTTAATTTTATATGTAATGTAATTTAGATTTAATTAATAAAATATTTGATTTTAGAAAAATATAAAAACTGGAATTATTTAATTTAGTGGGTTTTAACAAGGAGTCAAGGATAATGATTGAATTATTACCGCCCTAAAAACTTATAGTTGATTGTAATTGAATTTTTTTCACATGCATTGAGTGTGACACGCGTGAACAGTTAGACACGTGCCAATCATACACCATTGGATGTGATGGAGCGATGCAGGGTCGATTCGGAGAGGAGAATACGGAAGAAAGAAAAGTTCAACTTGTACTCCAACACTTCGCTGCTCGTGAAAAATCACGGTGGATTGTAATGACTCTCCATGTCTTGTCAAAATGAAATTGACAAAACTAACCTCTGCTCATTTTCCTGCTAAACTAAAACAGGGAACACAAAACTCCAGCAGCCTCCCACCCATAAGATTTTTTTTAGGGTTTGTCATTCCACTAAACTTAGCCAGACACCTCCATCACCGGCGGTGCAGCCTGAACCTCATAGCCACCAAATAAATTATCGACAGTCCGTCCCTACTGATCAGAGAAAGCATAATCACAGCAAAATAGAAACGACTCCGCACAAGAAATAGAACAATATTTTTTAAAATTGGGCTTTGTAATTTTTTTATTTATTCTCTAAAAAATTATCCTGCTCTTGTAACAAGTTGATTTAGAATGACCCAATTTATTTGTTTAGATCATTTTTAATATATATATTTTTCATCTTCAAAGACTTTTTAGGCAGGAATGTTGTGCCGTTAGACAAGTTTGACGTCCAATAGCCACTCCAAGAAAAAACAGGTTAATGGACAGGAAAATGCCATTAAGTATCGATGATAAGTCTTAACTTTGTAATCCATTGCTGTGATTTTAAGTTAGGTTGGAGGGTTTTAACTGTTGTGTAGCCTCTTGTTCTGTCTATATAATGCTGCAAAGCTGCCTTGCCCTCCGTCAAATCTTTTGACACAATGCCAAAGGAGCCTTACAAAATATGATAGCCCATCGAATTCAAATAGTTTCAGGAGTGTTGAGTTGCAGGGTGTAGCTTCCATACACACATGGCATATTGCGTTGTTTTGCATCAATCATGTCTTTATCGGGACAACTTAGGCTGCCAAAGCTGATTATTGTTATTATGGTATCTTATGCTGAGCTTAATAGCATTGCTGGAGAAGCAAATAAAGGTCATAATATCCATCAATGAAAATTCACTTCATTTGCATCTTTTTTGTATTTTTCAGAACGTGGAGAGGAACGTGTGGACTACATTCCTGGAATTCCTCCAACACGTTTAGTAGACTTTCCTACAGTATTCCATGGAACTGGTCGACAAACCTTGCACCGAGCTTTAGACTCCGTTTCACTGGTGTCCAAAGCTCAGTATCTTCTGTTAACTTCAGTCTATGAGCTTGAAGCCCAAGTCATTGACGCTTTAAAGGTGAAGTTACCCTTACCTCTCTACACTGTCGGCCCTCCTATACCTTATTTGGAACCCGAAGACAACTCTTCAGTTATTAGCAGTAATCACGATATCCCTGACTACATCGAATGGCTAAATTCCCAACGTAAAGGTTCTGTTCTGTATGTTTCAATGGGAAGTTTCCTTTCAGTTTCAAGTTCCCAATTGAATGAAATTGTTGCTGGGGTTCATAATAGCGGCGTTCGGTTCTTGTGGGTGTCACGAGGGGAAACAGCTCTTTTTAAAGATGGCTGTGGTGATATGGGGCAAGTAGTGCCATGGTGTGACCAATTGAGGGTGTTGCGCCATCCTGCTGTTGGTGGTTTTTGGACACATTGTGGGTGGAATTCCACTCTAGAAGCTGTTTATGCTGGAGTTCCAATACTTGCTTCTCCTATATTTTGGGATCAAACTACAGACAGCAAAATAATTGTGGAAGACTGGGAGATAGGGTGGAGGGTGAAGAGAGAGGCTGGAAGTGAAAAATTGGTGACACGAGAAGAAATTGCGAAGCTTGTGAAAAGTTTTATGGATGCAGAGAACAGTGAGGTGAAAGAAATGAGGAAGAAAGCTAAAGAGCTTCAAGAGACTTGTAATGCAGCAATTGCGAGGGGTGGATCATCTGACACCAACCTTGATTCTTTCATCAGGGGCATTTCACAAGGCCAGGCCTGATGAGCAGATTGATTATGAATTAAGTTGAGTGTTATTGAATAATGCATTATTTGCCAGCTGATTTAAGTCCGCGGCCATGCGTTTTCCGAAATGATTGTGAGTTTAGACCTCTTCAAGAAATCTGCATGACAATATCTAAGTCTTTGAGCAGAATATGTTGATTAGACATTTAGGCTCAATGGAAACCTATTTAGCCCCCGTCATTTGCATAAACGCTGGAGGCCAGAGGCAATATAATCCCAATTTAAGTCAATTTCGTGACCACTTATATTTACGCAGTTCAAATCTCTTCGCTCTTGGTGTATAAATCCAGAGCATAAATAAATGTGTAGGTTGGTGAGATGTTAGTAATTTCTTGGTGCGTAAATCCAGCAAGACAAGGACAAGAGTATGCTACAACTTCGCTGTAGTAAAACAACAACCTTGTTAAAAGACATCCTCCGCAAGTGATTTGTGTGTTTTTATTTGAAAAGAGCATGGATCCAAAGGCTGGTAGCATCAACATGTCTCACTGCCTGAAATATGCGGGCAACACACAGATCAAACAGAAATGTCAAAATCAAATCAAGTGGTGATATTGTCATCTTCTAAATCTCTTTTAACTACACATCATATGCAAGTCGTTATCTTGCTTGCCATGATTGCTTCAGTCCACTACAAATTATGGATAGAGAACGGCTTTCGTTCAAATCATTCCAGATATAAAGGTGGACTCTAAGCCGTTGACCAGCAATCAACCAACTGCCATGTGTTAGCAGTGCCTATGAGGAGCTGATTTTCCTGGATTCTATGAGGCTGTGATAACAAAGATGGAAGGTCCATTTGAACGGCTACTTGATCAGCTTGACCTGCCAGTGACTACTATCATAGCCGATGCTGAATTACTATGGGCAATCACCACTGCAAACAAGAGAAATATTCCAGTGGCCACACTTTGCACTTTGTCAGAAACCGTATTTTCAATATTGTATCATTTTGTTCACATAAAAGACCTGCAAACGCAAGCAAATTTGTAGGGTACTATTAGTCTCTCTTGTCTCTTCCCATCCATTTCCATCCCATAATCCAAGACTCTCTTCCTTTTTAACCTCACCAGTACTATAATTTCTTTCCTCAAAGAAACTGTTTCTTCTATCATCACTTGAACATTTCTGATCCTTCTTCATCTTCAGCAGTTGGGTACTCCTCCAAGTCCCTAAAATCCCAACCAAGTAGACCATTCATGCTATCACTTGACAACCTTTCATCATCTTCAATTCCCAGAATTCCTTCCAATTCATCCATAACATCAATATCTCCATTGGCAAAAGCTTCTTCTTTGGTGTTGGGGAATTGAGTAACAGCGTTATCTGTTAACTCTTGCTCTTCCTCTTTTGGGTTTTTTAAGAAAGAATTGCACCTCATCCTCTCTCTCTCTCTCTCTCTCTCTCTCTCTCGTTGTTTTGTGAATCTTACTCTTTTCTATAAAATTTATATATATATATATATATTTGGATCCTACATGGAGTCTTATCCTCTTTCCATTGGCTGCTTCACTGCCTACTTTGCTGTGATAGGCCAATATACTCCAGCTTGGAGGGTTGTGGGGGCCATGGAAACCTTTTTTCTTCCTGTGCACTGGGGACCAATGAGACGCTGAGATGTTCTATAACACTTCAAGATGTGTGACTTTTTGACCGATTAATCAGCTCCGTTCTTTTCTTCGAAATAGTTATTGCAGGTCCGGTAAAAATAATTGCCTTGACATGACATAAAAATAATTGATTTCTTCAATTTTAATATAGTGATTGAAAAGCACCATCGACTTGTAACCTGGAATTATTTGAGTTTTTTAACGAATCACAAAATTTATATAGATTAAAAATTTGAAGTTTTGATTAAAACAAAATTGACCGAAATTTAAAAACTATTTTTGATTTAAATATAAATTAGTTTCTGATTTAATAAACTTATGAATTTCCATATTTTTATTAAAAAAAACTCAAGTATTTTGCTAAAATATATATTCACCAGTTGTTTATCCATTTAGTTTAGAGTACTTTTAAAAATATAATATTTAAAAAATGTTATTTTATTTTTAGTATTAGTATATTAAGATTATTGAAAATTATTTTACAAATATTAATTCGATAAATTTAAAAATATTTTAAAAACAAATTTAATAAACAAATGATGATTTGCTCCTTGTACTACCTCCCTCTCCGTTCTTAGCTGCAAGCTAATTGATGTTTTTAATGGCGGCCGGGTCCTGCAATAATTTGATTTAGCTGTTATAAATTTGTAACTTGATGGGTGATTGCCTTGCCTAATTAATTTTTTTTTTCATCAGCTCCACGTTCTCTCAGCCTTTTCGCCTCCAAAGAGTAAATATTGTAACGTTAAAATTAATATCGCATCAATGACACATTCATCGCATCCCTATATAAACACCCAGCCACGAACAATTCTCATCAGACCACCGATCCAATACGATCAATCTCCACACCACTCTCGAAATGGCTTTTAATCTCATGATCATCTTTCTTCTGGTGACTTTCTCTGCATGCTGCAGCTCGGACTGCGCCAAGGCCACGGCTGCGACCACGGACATGGCACGACCATTAGCCTCGGCCTCGAACCTTACGGCTCGTTTGAAATTAGATGAAGAGTCATCAGATTGCTGGGGCTCTCTGATTCAGCTACAAGCATGCACCGGGGAGATCATTCTTTTTTTCCTCAACGGAGAGACTCAGCTAGGCCAGGGCTGTTGCCAGGCTTTGCATACAATCGGCGAGCATTGCTGGCCTAACATGATTGGTACACTCGGGTTCACCACTGAAGAGGGCCAAATACTTGAAGGCTATTGCGATAAAGCTGCCGATTCCAAAGATCCATCGGTAACTAATGTTGTTCCGAAGCAACCTTTGCTTCCTTGAGTAGTACTTTTGACTGGCTACCTGTTGATAATAGCTAGCAGAAGCAATAATAAATAAACGAATAATTGCGCTTTGCTGATTATTTAGTGCTTTGTTTCCTTACAGACAATTTACAGAAAAATGAGGCTAAAAATGCACCAAGGAATTCATGAAAATATTGAGCCATCAGAAAAATGAGATTCGTCGATATCATTGGATCCAATCTTAAGATCACTATCCAGCACGTGCATGGCAATACCCTTAAAGTGATTCGAGGAAATGAGTCGAAATAAAAGGATTCGAGAAAACTTGGATGGAGATATATATCCACTCCAGCCCAGCCCATACAAGCCCAGCCCATACCAGCCCAGCCCAAGGTATAAAAAAATGTTTAGAGGAGCAGCTAGGAAGAAAAAAAGGAAAAAAAACAAAAATAAAAAGGTAACCCGCAATGAGACGAAATAACAACAATGATGCCCACCAAAAAACTGAACCTGTCCCCGACATGCCTACTCAAAGAGTGGCCCTAATTAGCTGACGATTCCTGTCTATCAGGGTTTCTCATCGGACGACAATTTCAATCGTCGGTCCTCCCCTCCATTTGTGTAGATCAAATTTGAGGTTCCATGTAATAATTTATTTTATTTTTTATTCATTAGCTGGGTGCATTAACAAGTTTATTTTTTCTTCTCTTGTTTATTTGCATATCGTTTCTGATAAAAGGGAATTCAATCAATGATTAAGCATTTTGTTTAATAGTACGGTTGAAGTTGCTAATAAAAATATTTTTTATTCAGAAATACATCAAAATAATATTTTTATTATTTTTTAACAATAATTTTTTATATCATCACAAGAAATAATCTAATAATATCAAAAATATTAATTTTTTCAAAAATATTTTTAAAATACAGTGTAAAACAAAATCTTACTCAGTTTGATTTTATCATTCTAACTGGAAAAAAACACTGAACTTAATTTATTGGCGAGTCACATTTTATGTGAATATTACGGCATTACCCTTCTTCTTCTTCCTTTCTCGCGGAACTTAATCGTCTCAAACTGAAAATGAATAGAACAATCGAGAATTTCATCATATATAATTTCTTCAATATAAAACTAATAGTTAAAAGAAGACATCGGTTTTTTTCTTATGAATCTTCCTGTTAGCTCCTACACATGACATGCCAAGCTTTAACGAGTCCAAGAAAGTGAATTTAGTTTTATTGCATGCAAGCTGGCCCGCCGGCGATGTGGGAACTTTTGTTGGAGGGGCCTAAAAATTGAAAATTGAGGGTTTAACATGTAAGTTTCAAATTGTTTAACGACCATTGTGTAAGAAAAAGTGAACTTTTATGAAACACACCCATTAAAAAAAAAAAGTTTTTTTCCATTTTGAGGATTCGTCTCCAACCAACCCATGACTCTATGTCACCGAGCTAACTCGAGAGAATACCAGGCTGACTATGAAAAAAAAAAAAAACAGTCAAACAAGCCATTGTTTAGATTATTATTCCCACAATGCACGCAGACATGATTTAGCAATCCAACTACCCCCGATGACCATATAAATCGCAAAAATCAGGGAGATGCTATTAATGTTGTTTTGCAAATGTGTTTTTTAAAGTGTTTTTAAATTATTTTCAGTCCAAAAAATATATTTAATTAATTTTTTAAAGTATTTTTCAATAGTTTTTATATATTAATATAAAAGTATATAAAACAATTATCTTGATGTATTTTTAATTAAAAAAAATATTTTATACCACATTAATTACCAAACACGGACTGTGAAAAAAAAAATGCAATCTAGGAAAAGTCATTTCCACAAAAGGGATCGAAATTGATAAACATTTTATAAAGAGGGACATGTTAAATTAAACGCTTCTAAATTTGACTTTAAAAAATCTTGAAGATAAATCAGGATGTAGCCTTTAATTTATCTCGTACCCTATTTGAAATTCTAAACCTTAGCTTAGATTTATGTAAACGCAGGAGAAAAGTTCGTGCAGATAGAATAATTAAAAACTGTGATTTGTTTTTTTCTTTGAAGAAACTTTAATACTGATCATATGAGAATAGGTTTATCGAGATTCTTCTCACAAGAACAGTGATTCCTTTGTAATCCCTAGCTAGCTAGCTCTGTATACACACACTGATCGCACGAAGGATGCAACCAGTTGTCGCCAGTTGCATCGATCATATACATGATTTCGCAGGTGTTGCCTCGCCCTAATTATTTGCATGTTACTAAGATGCCAGGATGTGTTAACGTGTTTCTTCTGTCAAGCCAGCGATCTGAGAAATGACGGTTAATTCACCAATTCAATTTTATAATCATATATGTTGAGAGAAAACTAAGTACCGAAGGGGACAACATACCCCGTAATAAGTAACGTCTTGATGAAGAAACGAGAAACCCTAGTGTGTTTATATCTCACATGCGCGCGGCAGTACTATTTGCCTGTTAAACGGCGTTGACCCCTCAACTCAATATCCCACATGGAAGTTCATTTTTGTCTCATCTATTCCAAGAGCTAGCTAAAATTATTAGTCTCTCATTCACATGGACAAGCACGTGCAAACTGCTTAGACGCAATCATGGATGAGAAACGAAGAGCTAGCTAGAACAAGCAAGCTAGGTCAATAGAATAAGCTCAAAATTGATGATCGGAGAGCTAGAACCTTGAAGAAATTAAAGGAGTACTGATAATTCATTGACAAAAAACAGTTTTCAAGTACTACTCAAGTCCAGAGAGACTCTCTCTTGAGAGGGTCTTGGATTACATTGCTGGTCGAGGCAAAGTTGAAATGTTGGGGAATGTTATTGAAGTTATTACTACTGGCTAGAAGAAGTGCCTTCTCATCATCTTGATCTAGCTGGGTTGGTAAGGTAGGCTCCTGCTGCATCTGGATGCAAATTATCTCTGCTTGAGTTGCTGCAAGTTGCATTTGCAGCTGTGAAACTTGATTTTGTAAGTAAGATATTGCACCGACACATCCATAGACTGGGTCTCGCACTCTTGCGTTTGCTTCATAAACTAAACTGCTCACGGCATCTACTCTCTGATGAATTGGGATCTCCTGCAAGATTACAATATCCTCATCACTTAAAGGATCATTATTGATATTAAAAACTGCAAACAGCGTGATTAATCTGCTGTTGCCATACACAAATAGTATATCATATACACATACAGATTAAGGAAAGAGGGTGAAACCTGCAACATTTTGCTGACATTACTAGCACCAAAGACCTTGTGAACAATAGCAAACTTGTGGGGATCATCGGAAGGAAAGTAGGGGGCAAAGATGCAGTCTTTGGCGCACCGGCGCCTTAGCAGTTTGCAGGATGCGCATGGCGAAGAACCCCCCATGTTCTTGTCTTAAAATAAGTACTCAAAGAAAATTCTCTTTTAATGCAGAGAGGTAGAGAGAAAGGTATAAAGAAATCCAAAAGGAAGTTCAATGTGGAACAAAATGAGATTAAAACGTGTATTTATAATAGTCGAGGGATGTGCCATTAATTCCAATGTAGAAATGGATCGATGTACATGCATGTTCAAGTTAAAATAATGAGATTATCATTATAATTAAACAAATAATAAAGTACATGGAAAGAGGCAGCAAGGATCCCCGATTGTGGAGGAACCACCGTGGAAACAATTGCATGCACTTAGATTTACAGTATAAGGCTTTTGGAATGAAGATCAAATGGACGAGGTTGGCCACCTCCGAGGCGCGTGATGGGTTGGCAATGCAGTGGTATCCTGGTACTCTTGTCCACGTTCTTGTTTGACTATTTATTTCTATGCTCTAATTGTATATATGCATACATCATGTATACTCATGTGAATATGTTAGATTAAAAAATAATGTATAGTATGATGATTGTATTATTATACTACTAGGTTTCGAATGTCTAAGCCTATGTTACATAAAATAAAATATACATGTAGTAAAATAAAAGTTTAAACCTCATAAAGAGTGTGTGGGAACCGTCGATTGTTAGGCCGGTTTAGGGCTTCCCAATATGACGAGAACGATGAGAAATCTACATAGCTAAACCGGATCAAGTCATCAAGACCAATAGTCCCTCCCTTCTTTTTGGCCGGTTCAGGGCTTCCCAATATATCCTGAACTTGGGAAAATGAAACATGTATAGCATACTGCACTTCATTGGAAACTTTTTTCTTTCAATTTAGTGTCTTAATTATATGTCAATTAAAATTAAGTTCTTTTAATTAACGATCTATATATATATATATATATATATATATATATATATATATATATATATATATATCCTGAACTTGGGAAAATCAAAAGGAGAAAAGAAAACTTCGTTAACAGATAAATTGTTAGGAATGTTTTATGTTGTAGACCAAATAAAAAGAAATAACATAAAAAGAACATTCAGACGTAACTAATATTCTTCTAGTAGAAAAAAAAAATTGTGTAGGAGTTGACTTGATCGACTGTACATATCGTAAGATAATTTGAATTATTGGTAAAAAAACAATTTAACTAAAACAAATTCAAGATGATATTTATTTTAAAAAAATATTGATTTGATATTACATTGGTCAGTCTGAGTCAACCTTTTAAATTTATAACTCGGGTCATGATATCGTTATAACCTCATATAAAACAAATAAAGAAAATATAAAATTTAATTTCTAATAAATTCATTATTTAATGATGAAATTAAAAAAAAATCAATCTAAAAAAAACAATAATTATTTATCTAAATTTACCTGGATTAACTCGTGTTTAAGACTAACATAATTTCATAGAAAACATATCAAAATATCTAATTTATTATTAACAAATTATTAAAGATGTTGAATAAAAAAGTACTTGAGTAAACTAAGTCAACCCACCAAAATCATGTCATGAATCATGAAACTGTAATAACTACAAAAAAACAAACTACAATAAATTATAAAGTTCAAGGATGAAGTTAGATTATATATAACAAAAGGTAAAAAAAAAAATTATTTCATAGCTAGACAAAAAATGTCATAGGTTGTTTTGTCTTTTAAAATAGTTAAAAAAATATATAGGTCAATTCAGACATAACAAAATTAACGACCAATTAAGTTCATCATCAACCACATAAAATCATTGTTATTTTATAAGTTGCTACTCTTATACTTTCTTAATTGTAATCGACATAGTTTGAATGTCCTTCAAACATCGCATTCCTCATCGAGGAATGTAATTGAACAATGTCCGGTTATGGTTCCACCGAAAAAACTTGGATCTCGTTTGGCAATATATTCTAAACCATCAAATCATTGAAAGACTGTCTCTTCTAACAAAATTGATCCACTCCTCATCTTATCTCCATGGAATAATTTATACGGTGATAGTGATAACCCACCAAGTGATCACTGTGAGCCATTAAATGAGGTCCGACATGAACCTAAGGTCTAACTTCGAAGGGATTATAAAAACCCCAATTCCAGAGAGATTTAAACGGAAAACATAAGAGGTGTGAAACCCTAAGACCTATTCCTGTTCTCTTGCATTTAATGCTCACCACATGATTCCAAGCTTCTAATCTTCTGTTCCGAGTAGAACAGCTCTCCTTCCCCAGTTGTCCTGCCGCATTTAAAACCATTCTCTCTCTCTCTCCCCCCCCCCCCCTCTCTCTCTCTCTCTCTCTCTCCCTCTCTCTCTCCCCCCCTCTCTCTCTTGTATTATGTGACATTTAATGAAGTGCATAAGTGTTATTTTAGACCCGTATCTCAGCCAGTATATTATTACCACGGGGCCACCTGTTGAAATTTAATTTATTTGCCCTACATCACAAAGCGCGTATTGTCAAGTTCACACCACCAAGTTTCAAACCCCTAAGCTCTAGAACGAAGAAAAGGAATCATAGTGGTAGACGGTGCGAACCTTTGTGTTCTTTGTTTTACTATGGTTTTTTAAAAAACATGAATAAAATAGAGGAAAAACAGACATCTTTCGCCCTCTTGAAAAAAATGAAAACATGCGAGGTCCGATGCAAGCATTTAATGTGCTTGGTGATATGGAAGATTCGATTCTTGAAATCTGCACATAGTTTACTTTCAAATCTGAAGGGGTGAAGATTGGAGGCATTGTTTGACAAAAGCAGCGTCGCAAGTGAGGGGCTCGTGGCAACAGAGACTTCAAACTCAGTTGCTTGAGCAGAGTCCATGTTGGATTTCCAAGGCGACCAATTCTATTCAAAATGCAAGGTCTGCGTTATTATCAGTTCGGTGGAAATCAAGAGAAATATGAGGTCTGAAGCAGGAGGTGACCACGTGAGCATGCACACGAACATGGGCCGTGTTATTTTGTTTTCTGTTGCTGCAGAGTTACGTTTTGCCCTCAAAATTAACTCCTTTATGGTTTAATACTTCAAAAATTAAAGAGGTCATCTTCAATCAGAAGCTTGAAATATATTTTTTAATAAATACTTCACATACCACTCGTTCATAAATGAATCTTTTTTATTTTAATTAATATGGATATCTGTACGCACTAATCTCGACTAATCCAATGAATGAATCTCTTTGTTAGTGATGCTGGCTGACCAGATCCAGGAGGCACCGGGAGAGAGCCCTTCCTGACAGCATACACTACAAATGGAATCCGGAAATGAATAATATTTATAGTGGCTGATTTTCAAGTTATTTTTTGCTTTGAATTATATCAAAATATATTTTTAATTTTTAGAATTTATTTTTTATATCAACAAGATAAAACAGTATTAATTTATTTTTTTGCAAAAACATATGTACCTTAAGTAGAAAGAATGAATAAGTTGAAAGATAATTCATTTTTCTTCCGGGGCATCTACCAAAGAAAATTAGTTAATGATTGATGAAAACTCATGTTCATGTTCATTATTGTCTTGATTTCTGTTGTAAAATACAATAGTAATGTACCGACAGGAACATAAATGCTATAGCCATGCTAATTGCTTTTACAGGTTTACATATACGACTTGATATGGCTAATCCTAGACGAACCAGCAGGGCATGTCATCCAGACCAGTCTCTTCCCTTCCTGTCCCTTAATCAGACCAAGTACTTCAGTAAGTAAATACTCCCAAACACATCATATCACTTGAAAAGATCCAAAATGATCGGATAATTAGAGCAAACATTGATGTTCTTTTGATTGAATGGGATAGAAAAGCATCTCTGTCTACAGAATCCGTACAATTTAAGGGGAAAGAGCTTGTAATTAACAAGGAGAAGTGACTTGGAACAACTTTCCGGTCATCCAAACAAATTTCGTGAGGACAGATAAATTTGGCAACAAAGTTAAAATTCAATGTTCCGCTGCAAACTTTGGCGTTTACGCAAAACATGTGCGTGCCGCTTCTTGATTCCATTTCTAAACAGAGTGCTACCAGCGCTCTCTGTTTCCCAATGAAATGAAGAGCGTAATTTGCTCTTCTCAACTATTTTCCTTTTCAAATACTCAGCCGCTTGTGCCTGGTCTATAATGACTGCAGAGAATTTGTAACCATCAAACGAAAAGAATGTTTAAACGAGTTTGACATGAATCTTATTTGCCAGCCCTAAATCACTTAGAGAAATGAGAACCACATAGATATCCACAAAATAGTTGCACTAAATCCAGAGTAGTTATTTCTGAGGTCAAACATTAACGAGTTCATTGCCAAAGATTTATAGATTAAAGCTAATGTCACATGAATAACATCGATGTCTAACCTCATGTAGAATCTGAAATCATAGCTGCATGAAAATAAAAAAACATATAATATATATCCCAAAATCATTGTATAAAACCTCGAGTGGTGATTGCTAATGTAAATCACTTCCATCCAAATGGACCACGGTCGTGAATTCTGTTAAATTGAGAATAGGAGGCGCAAATTTAGCAGAGCATACTACACCGTAAATGGCTAAACTGCTCTTTTAAAATTTGATCACTGGTCTCCTTGCTTTTTGGAATTAAAAAACACAAAGAAAAGCTGCATGCCCTACTAATTATCTATCTTAAAGCTGTCACGAAGCTTGTGTTGAGTACACTGAGTTCGCTATGACATGAAACTCCACAAATGCCCATAAACAAGGTTACAATTATATTTAAATTTTCCACTTCCAGGAAAAGAAACATAAAGAGTTGTTCTGAATACTCCTATAAAAAGCTATGAAATCCATACACAAACATCTTGGAAGAACTCCTTCAGATGGCTGCAACCTGTCTTCCTGGGTCATGCTAAAACTCTGGCATGTTGCATAATATCAACAGATTTCACCAATATGTGTATCAAAAACTGGCACAACATAATGGCAGTCTCTGTCACATGAAATAGCTATAGCAGCGTGAGAAGTTGTCATCTCAACATCAGTGTCAGCATAAATTTTACCATTCCATGACATCCACGATCTCTACAAGCTTAATTTCATTTCGCTGCAGTTTATGAGTTTCGAACACCAAATTTAACAAGCCCAATATGCTTTCCTCCATACAACAACGGTTAAAGTATCCGACAAGCTTTGCTCTCGTGTTTGCATAATTTTTTGCACAAACTCCGATCCCAACTCTTCTATCTTTATAAACAGAACGTGGCATGTAGAATATTCGTTTCCAAAATCAACATAAAACTAAGAGATCAAAGCTAAACATATAATATAAAGATATTGTATAACACAGCAGCACAAGATATCATTGAAGTACGCATTTCATAAGCCTGATTGATTATCATCGCTGATCAGATGCTATTGATCCATATAAAAAGATCAAAAACAAGAGAAAAGAAACATACCAGAACCTGATGCTGCTGCAGACTTCACGGCACGGTCCTTGAACCTCTTTATCTCTTCAATAATCTGAGCATCTTCGAAGAGCTCATCTGTTTTCGTATCTGCAATGCCATTCTTTTCAAAGCACGGCAGGGACTTTTCACATGCCTATACAAGCGTTAAACAATCAAAGTGAAGGCTCGGGTTAACACGAAAGTTAATAGCATATGTCAGAGTTGGAGTCAGAACGTATATATCATAATATTTTAGTTTTTTCCTCTTTTTATCAACAGGGTTGAAGAATCAATAGCTTGGTATGCAATTTAAAATCAAATTAAAAATCATGAATATATAATTTATAAAAAAATGACTGTACACTGATAACTAAAAAAATTGAGAGTGGATTAAATTGTTCTCAGGAAAAATAAACCAACTTTATAAATTGTTTGAATTATTTATCAGTAAATGGTTTGATGGTTTATTCAGAGATCGCGAGTTCAATTAGCTGGGACGTGTTGTGTTTTTTTTTCTTGGAAAAGAAAAGGATGGACCCGAGGGGCGGGCATGTTGACCTCCATCTCGGCTCTTAAAGACAAGCCCAGCCCAGAATGGTCGAGTTTTTATTTTTATTTTATTATTTCATGTAAAACAATTATTATTTAGTGTTTTGCTAAAAGTAAACTACGTTTTATATTTTTTTAGTATATATTCAAAGGAAAAGATTATGAGTGCGTAACTTGAGTCGCTGCAGGTTTAATATATTAACTAAATATTTATTAGAGTGGGATTTTTGGACTTTTTCATTTTAAATTTTGTTATTTGGTGTGGGATTTTTATTATTTTTTAATATTAGATTGAAAATAAATTATTTTTTATCATAAAATTAAAAAAATAAATGAACAAGTAGAGTTCATTAGTTCAGGTCATGGGTTAAACTAAATATTAAAAAAGAGTTGGGCTTAGATTAATTTTTGCCTTTTTGTTTTTGTTTTTTTAATTTTATCCTTTAGAGTTAGGTTTTTATTCAGTTTTATCTTTTGATACTGAGTTGATGATCAATTATGTTATGTATTGTTTATCATATAATAAAAATATAATTCAATTAATTGAGTGTATGATTCGATAGAGGGATTAATAAATTAATTAAATATTAATCAAAAATTTTAGTAAAGTTAAAAAAATATTAAAGCAAAAATTAATAATTTAATTGTTTTTTTTTACATTTTAAAAAATTTGTGCCATAACCGCAACATGGGCTGATAAACTAAACACATTAATTCTCTTAAATCTATTATCATACGGGTTTGAGCGAGGCTCCCCCACCCGACTTGGCTGGAAATTTTTCTGGTGGTGGCAACTAACAACCCCTTGGCGCTCAGCCCTTGACATCGCCCCTCACACTCCCAAGTCCCAACAACAAAAACAAAATCCCATCGCATAGAATCAAAGAGAAACGATGGCAGGACGCAACCATCTCCAACTCCGCGAAACCCCTTTATCCCGAGCCGCCGCCCTTCCTCGCTCAACTACCGACCCACGCCACCTCCACTCCCGACCTCACCACCACGTCCTTGAAGACCGGATATCAATCCAACACCGTGAGATCCAATCCCTTCTTTTAGACAACCAACGACTAGCTGACACGCACGGTGCACTAAAACAAGAAGTCTCTCTATCACAACAAGACCTTCGCCACTTATCAACACTTGCTGCTGATATTAAAGCCGAGAGAGATAATCAAATTCGTGAAGTCTATCAAAGATCGTTGGAATTGGACGCCGAGTTACGGTCTATCGATGCTATTAGTGCCGAACTTGTTCAGGTAAGAACGGATGTACATAAACTTACTGTGCAACGGCAGGATATGACTGCACAATTGAAGGAGATGAATAGTGAAATTGTTAAGGCTAAAATGGAAACGCAGCAGGTGGGTGCTATTAAAGAGGAGATTGAAACTGTTCAGCAAGAGATTCAAAGAGGAAGGTAAAAAAAAGGGTGGGGGTGCTGTATTTGAGGGATTAATTTGATTGATGGGTGGATTAGATTTAAAAACAAAGTGATGTTATTTTTTGTGATTAGGTCTGCTATTGAATATGAGAAGAAAACACGGGCATTTAATCTTGAGCAAGAAAAGGTGTTGGAGAAAAATAGGATTCTTTTGGCTCGAGAAATTATGAAACTTCGCACTGAGTTGGCTAATGCAGAGAAAAGAGCAAGGGCAGCAGCCGCGGCAGGGAACCCAAGTAACTTGCTATAAATGTAACTTGTTCTTAAAGTTTTTTGAAATAATATAGCTTGACATTATGAACTGTGTGTGTTCAGGTCCTGGATATGGTAGAAACTATGGCAGGGCTGAAGTGGGATATGGAGGAAGTTCATATCCTGATCCCAATGACCCTCAGCAGGTATGTGCTCACTATTCTTTTGCCTTGTTTATTTTTTTGAACTTTAGAGTGCCATTTCTGACACATGCAATTGAATGTAGGATCAATAAAAATATCCTAGTTTGTAATTTATCGATGCATATCTGTTGGTGCCTAAGAACATACGTTTGCTGAATCCTTATTGTCGTGAAACATAATCAAAACTCGTGAATGATAATATAGAGTTGCATAGGTTATCAAGTTACAACATTCGCCATAAAAAATGTGAATTCTTCACCCCTTCCTATTAACCTAAAAATCATAGCTTAAGAGGCAGGGAGTGGGGACATGGAAATCCCAAGTTCAAACCTTGGTGCTCTTCAGAAATATGACTAATAACTTATAATTGAAAAGCAATTTCAAATGGTGTCAATTGTGCACGATATAGTCATGGAAATGCATTGCTGCTCAGTACCATCCACTTAACCTAGGCAAATGCCAAGTAATCTATGTAGAGACTATGATGTAGATTCATCTGAACTGTATTTGTCTAATGCAAATATGTTAAAGTCTTATGAGCTTCATCTTTCAAGACATTTTGATTTGATATGAATCAAAACTAATACTGTATGGATTGCTCTTGAGCTCATCACAGGTGTATCTCTCTGTGAGAGAGATACTCCTTTTTGCATAAAAACATACAAGTCAGTTTCGTAATGAGCACTTGGCAATGGAAACAGGGCTCTCACTGAAGTGTCTGCTTGTATTTGAATTGCTTGTTTGAGCCTCATACAATGTGATTTCTGACCTCCCAAGAAAAGATGGGCACTTAAACAACTTCTAATATGCTTTAACATTTCAGGTTCAGATTGGTGGTGGTGATTCTGTTCCTACATTTTCATCTGGAGCAATGTCTAATGGCCACTATGACACTGCACATAGATGAGTTTCTTTCACCAAAACAGCCAAAATCTTAGAATCATGATATTGTTTCACTGTGGGGAAGCTGCAAATTCTATAGGAAATTTCTGCTTTCAAGGGCACAGATGCCGTGCCTTCCAAAAATTTGCCTTGTTTTATGGTTTTTTTATCCGGTTCCCTTGGTGGTATTTTTTTCTATCTGGGGAAAGCCTCGTCATGCCATGAATGATGGGTTAATAGGGTCTCTTTACCTGGCCATTGGAAACTGTTTTAATTTTTATTTTATTTTTATCAGTTTGTCCCCTTATCAGCATTTTACATGCACCTGCTGTGAACTACTTTGAAGCACGTTCCGGAGGCAATTGCCAGTGGCCCAAGCTGGATATACGCCCCCTGAATTACAAGAGTAAATAAATAAGAAAACAGGAAATGAACTTTGGTTGTACTGTGAAAAAATAATTATTGTATTATTTGAAATAAAATGACTAGAAGGCACAAATACTTTTCATAATATTTAATGGCCAGCTTTATATAAAAAATAAAAAAAACGCTACAAGTAATATCTAAAATGTCTTGTTAATTTGTCTCTCAAAAAATGTCTTTAGTAATTTAATATAATTGTTAAACTTGTATTTATTTAAATTTAGTTACAAAAGTTAACTTATCTTTGAATTTAAGATTATTTTTTATTTTTTTAAAAAAAAAAACTTGTCTTTTGTTATGGAATGGTCTTTTCAAGAGATTAATTTATCATTATTTATTTATTTGAAAGCAATATTATTAATTTTATTTATTTTTAATAACAACAAAACTATTGTGTTAACCTTAAAAGGTTAAAAATACAAACCCTTGGTCTAAGGGCTATAGGGATTTTATTTTCTCAATTAACAGTGTAATTATTTCATTGCCCATGCTATCCAAAAATTTGAGCCTTGACTATAGGAGAAACGAATGCAGCTTACTGTTAATGGTATTAATCGTGATTTGACTGTCATTTGATTCATCTCGAAGATCTTTTCTTCTTAGATGATGCGTGTATTATTATTATTATTATTATTATTATTATAAGTGATTTTAAATTTGGTTTCATTTTTACTTCGATGGTCTTAATTGAGATTTTGTTGCACCATTTGATTCGTCTTGGCATTCTATTCTCCACCGTTCAAATTGTTTGCACGACAACCCTTGAAAAAAATCATATCAACCCTTCAATCTCTTTCCCCTTCGGATTTATTCTTTATTCTCTTAATTTTATTTTTTTAATTTGATATTTATTTTAATTTCATCATTCTTTAAAAAAAAAAATCCATCTTGTGTATTTCCTCCCTATTTCTTTTAATTGCTCGGATTCGTCCTTTTCCTCCCTATTACTTTTCTCATCTTGTGTTTTTCTTTTTCTCTCTCTTCTTTTCTCTCCCTTTCAAATTGATTTGCGCGTTGTCGTTTAAAAAAAATCACGCCATCCCTTCAATTTCTTTTCCTTTGATCATATCTAGTTTCTCTTCTCATAATTGCAATTATTGAATTTGAAAATTATTTTCAATTTTTTACTTCTTTAATTTTTTTTCATCTCTCATACTTGGTCCCATTTCTTTTGTTTGTTATTTCAGGTGATTTATAAAATCGATGTATTCTTCTCCTTCAATTTTTTTCTGTGAGGCTTTATCTTCTTTTTTTAATTGCTAATTTTATACTATGACAAGTTTTTTAGATTTATTTTTTTTCTTTAATTCTTTCTTTCCATATTAAATTGGTTTGAGATTAGTCTTCTTGATTAAGTTTAGGTATGAGATTTCATGGGTTGCAATATTAGTTTAGGTATGATTTTTTTATGAATTTTTTTAATAGGGTTTTTTATACTTTTAAATTAAATGAACTTATCCTTTTCTTTTGTGTTATTTTGGATTATTATCTAGTGTTGCCTTAATATTTTAGTTATTTATTATTAATAAATAGTTATATCAACATTATATATATTAAAATAAAATTAAGTTTTGATTATACTTATTTTAGTTATTTATTATTAATAAATAGTTATATCAACATTATATATATTAAAATAAAATTAGTTTTTCTAAATAGATTTTTTTTTACTGGAATGCAAATATTAAAAATATTATATTTATACTATTTAAAAAATCATATTACTAATTTGGCTTCTCTGATTAATTTTTTTTTTATCATGGAGATGCTCTGAATGGTTAGCTGTGATTACTCTGAAGCATCAATGTACGAATATTTCTTTTTTTAAAATATTTCATCTAATATGTCACCGAATAATTATTTTTAAAGTGTTTCGGCCATTAATATCTTCTTTTTTTACTTGCTATTATCTTAATAGTTTTTTCTAATGTAAAACATATCACAAATAAAAAACTAGTAAAATACACGTTTAATTACTTTTCAATTTCTCAAGTTAAACAACAAACACATAAGCTTTTTAAAATAACAGCAGTGTATGTTTTACAGAATTAAACGGTAAAAATAAAGAAAGCAAGCAAGCTCTCAGTAACTAAAAATACTAAGAAGCTGTTTGGGACAGCTTTTGGAATTGCGTGTCCAAAAAATTTATTTTTTTTATATTTTAAATCAATATGTTATAGTGTTTTTAGATCATTTTGATGTGCTGATGTCAAAAATAATTTTTTTTTTAAATATCATTTTGATATATTTCAGCACGAAAAACACTTTGAAAAGTTACTCATTCCTAAATAATGGAACCATTTCATAAAGTAATTAATTAATCCATCCTTTCAAATGATTTAACTGGCCCGTCTATGGAAGGAGAAGCAATACAATGTGTGCGGCTGTGGTGTCATTTCCATTCGATACACACCATTAGCTTACGACGTCGTTTATTTATTAGAAAACAAGTTCCTTTAGAAAGTGAATTTCAAAATTGTTGGTTTTTTAAAGAATAGATTACTTTTCTGTATTTGTTGTCATGAAAATGCATTAAAACCTATTTGCTGATGTCTAGTCATGTTACAGACAATAAATTGAGAATATTTTTTTTGGGTTATTAATTTTCATAACATGGAAGCATTTTTTTAAACACTACTTTCAAGTATTTTTCTCATTTTTTAATGAACTTCCATTTTTTTGTATCCAATTTTTATATGATTTAATATATTATTATTTTTTTCATTCAACTTAAAAACTACAATAAAAATTCATATTATTATCAAAAGGAAAAAAATAAAAAATTAATAAAAAAATTATATTCGATTTAATATAAAAAATAAATTTACAAAAAATATAAAAAAATAATTTTATCATTAATAAAAAAAAATATTATTTATGTGTTTTCTTCACTTGAAAAATGATGAAAAAACTTAAATGTCTAAAATACGCTTTTAGAACTCGATCATTAATTTTCCACTTTTCTAGAAGAAAAAATATTTCAATTTAAATTAAAACATCATACACACTTGTTTATTAAATTAATATAGTTATTACATGGTAAAACAATATTGATACATCCTTCAGTACATCTTAGTAATCTCTTATTTACAATAAATATTTTAAACTTTACATTGTTCTTTTATACACCAGTTTATATCTCATTTAGTTTTTTTTTTCAAAATGCGACCAAGCAAAAAACTACTTGTTACAAAAACTTTCGGCAAACATACGAATCCTGAAACACTATAGTTTCAGATCAAGTATAGTGGCATCGGTCGTTAGATTTTACGTATAGTTTTCAATTTCACATGCCATTAAATCACTATATAAAAAGGAAATGGAACACTACTTTGCATTAATAACAAGACAAATTGTCAGTCAAATGAATGAACCCTAAACCAATAGATCGACTTCCAATTTAAATTTTTTTTGTCAAATACCGCCGGCCAACTAACTAGACTTTTACTTTCTAACACCCCGAAATGGCAGAAGACTAGTTTCAGGAACAGCATAGATATCCGGTTGTTGTGGATCGCATGAGAACAATAACGCAGACAATAGTCGTAATAAAAAGCCACCAGCAGCGCCACCCCCCGAACAAAAAGAGTTTCTCTGCAGGTTTTGAACAGCTTCCATGTTACCGCAGGTTAACAACTTGGAAGCCGAGACGATAGAGATGAGCAGTAGTTTCCAGAAGGACGGAACCACCCCTTGATGGCACTTGGGCAGTATAACACTGGTTGACCCAAGAGACCCTAGCCATCATTCGATGATGGCAATATGATCAGAAGTTCATCTAACCAAGCATTCCTAATGCATTTTATAGCAATTACTATAACCAACCAAAACAAATCATAGATTATAGAACTTTCAGATCATGAAATCAACATTTACATAGTTTGTGTCAGTTAAATTTGCGATCAAATAGACGGCTATTAGGCATCCCAAAGAAACTCACAAAAATCATGTAGAAAAAACAAGACAGATCCCAAGCAGTAAATGAGTAATTTATACATATACACGAGCATATTCTTTTATGCATACCAAGATTTTAGGTGATAATAGGGAAAATATCTCATATAAATCTAGGTACTCTCCAGAATAACAATACACACAAATGGGATTCTTCTTCGTTGTCCGACTGCCCTGCCCAGATCTAGAACATTGCTAAATTCCATTTGTATGTAAAATATAAACTACCAACATTAAACAGGAGAACAAAAATAAAATAAGTTACCAAACAGATTGTTGTGGAATTTTTATCTCCCAATCAGCATATGACAAACCAAAGCTTGAGGGGTCCAATCATCTTTTTTAAAACTTTATTTGACATATTACCTAGGCAAGGAATGCATACACCAAATACAAGTTCTCATGCCTCATTCAAAAGGTGTTTCTACAATGCAGCACATTGCGCATCCTAAAACAAGGATAAAGCGTGATTTTGTAAGAGGCGCAACTCACCTGAAAAATATCAACCTACCTTAGCAGCAAGAAATTTGGAGTTTATCCACTTGCCTCTATAAAAACATCCACACAATTAAATCAATCCCATGCCTAAAGCAGAAACCCCTCCAAGTAGCAGCAGATGAACAAGGAAAGAAAAGGGGGTATTGCTCGGTGCAAGTGAACAACCTACCTCTTGGTCTCCAGTTCAAGAACAACACCAGGAAATGGAATATAATTAAAACCCTCAGATCATAATTCTTAGTACATAAACAGCTCAGAGATGAAACTCAGTAAGGACGTGACCGGTTTCCACCATGTTGATGCCTGTCTGGGCCAGAATTTCCAGCATCTCGGTAGTTATCCCTGCGTCCACCTCTACCACCATAGCCACCTCTACCGCCACTGTTGCATGGTCAATCAGTAAAACCAGTAAAATAAAATAAAAATAAAATGTGGCCACTACATAAACACCACCACTACATCTATATTACATTTAACAAAATGAGATGTCAAAATTGAACATTTGTTTTCCATAAAAGCTCTTCCAGGACGAGGGAAGAACTTGTGAAAAGCTAAAATAGATAAAATTCAATAAAAGAAAAGGTTAATAAAACAACTTCCAAAACAACAAGCTTTCTAACTCTCAACCTATTTGAGAATGACTAATATGGCATGTTTTGAAGGCAAGAAATCATAATAAAAGAAGCTTTGACTGTTGGATTTCAAATTTAATCCTATTTCTGCCAAATAAGGGATTCAACAAAGTCAATAATACAAGATCACATTATGCATCTAAATAAAGCGCTAAGATTGTTTGGTCATCCATATTCGTAGCATGGTAACCAATCATGCCCCAGGGTTGTTAAAAATCAAAACACAAGTTTAAATGTGATGATGATAGAAGCGAGCCAATCCACTTCCTCGATGATATCTGATACAATAAACAGCACTTCAAGCTAAAAATGCTTGTTCTTAAGATTAAAAGTATCAGATACTAGTCTCCCTCTCATCCCCCTAGGTCAACTTTTGAAAACTTCCATCAGAGTTTTAAAGAGTTATAGCTGAGATCACAGAAATGAAACTGTAAAAGATAATAGGGAAGTAACCACTGAACTGGTTACATATAACTTTTAAAGGTAAAATGCCGGTCTCATTCCCATTATTCGAGCTTTGTCATACTTCCATTCAAAAAGCTGAATAAGTGATCATCAGTGAGATTCAACCAGGGAAAGAAAAGAGCAAAATTCTAAAAGTATGCAAATATGCGACAGAAGTTAAGACAGCCTGGTAGATTGCACCTAGATTGCTATAGCTATTAATTAGTTAAGGGTTAAGCAAGCACAATATAAACAGGAAACTCCAACAAGGCAATAAACCTCCCTATCCATGTGTTAAGCAATTTGAGTATTAACTGATATCCTGGGAATGAAAGAAACCCCGTAAGAATTAAAAATGCACATGAAAAAATAAAAATACCACCACCCACGATCAGAAATAAAGTATCCAAATAGGAACACGCTTCAAAACCTCCAAAATACAGCTGGAATATACTTTCGCTTGTCAAAAGAAAGAAGGGTATGGGTAGAGGAAATACCCATGGTCATTTGCAGGTTGCCGCGGGGCTGACTTCTCTGCCATTGCAACATTGATTGTATAGCCCCTCATGTCATAATCTGGAAAACCAACACACAGTTATGAAGTAAAAAAAATATGTTCACAATGCTTAGGTAACTTATTTAAGAAAAAAGCACTGGAGAGGAAATGGAGAAACAGTAGCATGGTCAATACTGTTGTAAAAACCGCCAGCAGAGTGAGCAGCAGATGGGTCTTCGTAAGCCAAACATGCATCACCCTTGTTGTTTCCCTTCTCATCTGTGTATATCTTTATATTCCAAGGCCACTGATCTTTATAGCCTCGCTTCTGCTTAATCCTTCCAACCTAAAAAGACAGTTTACACATTATTTCAGTGCATTTCCAAATTGTGCGTTGACATTGAATCAAGGGAATGAGCTTGAAGGACTCCTCGTAGGTACGAGAGATGAAAATTTATATAGTGAAGTTTGGTACATGCTATGAGATAGCATATGAATACTAAGAACTAATTTCCCTCACCAAAAGAGAAGCCACTACACAAACAATGCTAAATTGAAGTTCTTTCCCACAAAAAAAGGCATTAATAATTTTTTCATGCATTTGGGAGGAAAATCAGAAAACACACCCTGTGAAAGATAAATCTCCCACAAATTTGTACTGTGATATGATAAAGAAGAAAAATAACTAACTATATCACAAAATTTGCTGATGGATTTTACAGCAACAACAAGCAACCACGTAACGGATTACAAAACCAACAATTTCTGTCAAACAGCAAGCAACTTCAGCGCAATTCCCAGACTCAAAATTTATTTATATATAACAAAAGAAAAGGATCTGGAATTACTTGTCCAATTCCAGCAAAAAGCTCTCTCAGTTCTTCAATGGTCACATCAGGTGGCAAATTAGATATGTATATTCTTGAGTTGTCGCAAGTATCATCACAATTATCATCACACTGCTTAACTTTAGCCGGGGCATCATCAGGAGCGGCCCCATAACCACTGCCTCCCGGATAGCGTGAACCACCACCAGGCTGAACACCTCGCCCACCACTCCTTGCCTCACCTGTAGCACCACCACCATAACCACTAGCAGGGCCACCATAAGATGGAGGGTACGATGTGGGTCCACCAGTATAGGTTGTTGGTGGAGGAACTGCTTCCATTCCATAGTTAGCATCTGCGCTGTAAGAGTTTGGAGCAGGTGGATAATTGCCACCGCCACCACCACCACCATAAGAAGGAAGAGATGGCGGCGGTGCCTGATTGTATCCACTATCACCTCTTCCTTGATTACCACCATAAGATCCACCTCTACTGCCACCCCCGCTTCTATTATCATAACCACCTCCTCTGGTTCCATCATTATAATTACTACTTCTATTACCATCATAGCTACCACCACCTCTCCCCCCTCGGTTACCACCATAACCTCCACCACTTCCTCCTCTATTATAACCACCACCACCACCACGATCATTTTGTCCAGCAGCAGGAGAAGGAGTACCGCATTTATTACACTCGGATCTTCTTGCAAAGTTCATATTCCCACAGCTACATACACATATACACCAGTTTCCATTACAAAAACTCACACATACTATAACACTACAATTCTATAACCCAATTCTTATAATCTTCAATTAAAAGTAATAAGAAAAGCGTTAATACCTAACTAAATCGTAGAACAGAGAGGTTACCTTGGATCAGGGCAAGGCCAATCACCGTCCCTGCCGCTTCCACCTCGGCCGCCGCCTCTTCCCCCGCCTCCTCCTCTGCCTCCACGATCTCCTCCTTGGTATCCATCTCCTACAGATCAGATCCAATAACATTTAAATACTCAAAATAACAAATATATATCTCAAAACCCTAATAGTTACCAATTCAAACTAGTAAAAACAACCTCGACTTTGCGAATTACCACCATATCCCCCACCTCTTCCGCCACTGCTACCACCGCCACCTCGACCACCATATCCACCGCGGCCACCTCCACCTCCATATCCGCCGGCGCCGGGGCCGGCTCCACCGTGTCCACCACCGTAAGATGGAGGACCAGAATCGCCTTCTTGACCATACATACCAGACATTGTCTAGTTTCTTCTTAGATTTTTTATTCTTTTTCTAATTTTTTTCGGTTCTTGATTTGTCTTCTCACCGAAAAGCGGTGTAGACAGAAAGATTAGGGTAATGATATTTTATGCGACTGTGACTTGATTGTACTAGGTCAGGATATTTGATAGGCATATATTTTCCACAACTTCGTACTTTGAAATTATCTTATTTTCATTTTAATCCTAACACAGATAAATTTAACAATCTAGTACCCAATTTTTATACTCTCCACTGGAGTGAAACCGATAGTAGTTTACTTATTTTTATAAAAAGTAAATTGTTTTTATATCTGATAATATCATGAGAAATAAATTGAAAAATATTTTCAGTGTTTGACTATGTTATAAAAAAAAATCAGCTTAAAAATAATATATTAAAAGAATAAAAAAAGATCTGATAGATAAAAAAAATAATTTTATAAATTATCTCGAATTAAAATTTAAAAAACTTAAAACAAGTGATAAGTTATTTAAAATAAAATAAATAACAAAAAAATACCAGATTTGATAAATAAATTTTTTAATTAAAAATACGAGAAAAATAAATAGTTGTTAATAAAATGGGAATCAAAGTTGGTATAAAAAATAAATTAAATTAAATTCTAAGAGATAAAATTAATATATATATATATATATATAGTAATCAAAATATTAATGGCAATGTTTGATATAATTAACAAATGACAGCGTATTTTTTAATTTTTCATAATTCTCTAAAAATTATTTCTCGTTACAAAGATAATTTTAAAAGCTAAGCTAGATTTTCTTTGACTATAAAGTATTTTTCATTGACTAGCTTTTTTAACAATAAGCAAACATAAAAAAATCCAAAAACAATTTTCAAAAATAAATAAATACGTAAACACAGAGCTGTCTATTGCATGAAATATTAATAAAAATGAATGAAAATAATCAGTTCAATATATAGTACTTTGACATCCAATTGAAACAGTTTTTAGTTTAGGAACTTTATTGAGAGCTTCATTGAAACAGTGGACTAGTTTAACGTTTTCCTTTTTTACACGCCGACTGGAAGATGTACAAGCGGCATCTTTACTGTAACTTTTTATTATTTTTTATATTATTTTAATTTGTTATTGTTAAAAATATTTTTAAAAAAATATATTTTATTTTAATATATTTATAAAATAAAAATACTTTTTTCAACATTCCATTTATCTGTTAAAGCCTCCGGCTCGGTCATTGGATGCGTAATTTGGCTGATGGTTATATTTAAATCTCTTAAAGTTTTATATTTTATTTTATTAATCATGGCAATCTTAAAGCTTTCTCCATCGTGTTCTATGAGAAATCAACTTGTATATTTTGATTAAGTTTATTTTTTAATTACGAGTTATAAATCTAATAATAGTATAAAATTCATCCAGCAAAAGCAGAGTAGTCATGTCATAGCATGTGTTTTATATTGTGGTTGAAATAGATTTTTGAAGTATTTTTTAAAAATATATATATATATATATTAAAATATTTTTTTTATTTAATTTTTTTCTATATGAATGTATTGAAATAATTTAGAAATATTAAAAATAAATCAAGTAAAAACAAAAAAATATATATTCAAACACAGCCTTGATACTTAGAATTGCCTATATAAGAAGTCTACAATACTTTTTTACAATGTTGGATTTTTTTAAGAAGTCTACAATACTTTTTTACAATGTTGGATTTTTTTTTTACTGAGTTAGAATTATTGCTCATGATGAGAGATTTGCACGCCAAATAATTTCACACTAGCTATCAAACCCACCTTTTGCTGTTGACTGTAATTTAAAAAAAAAAAAAAAAGGTATACAGGTTATTTCGATGTGATTTTTGACATTAAAAAAAAAACTAAAGGGCGTCGATGTTTTGCACAGTAAAACACTGTGCACCGTGACTCATGGTCACTATTCATGTGCAATTTAACCCAGTGCTTCGCGGGTGTACATCCTCTTTTTTTCTTTTCTTTTTTGAACAGTGTATTAACGAAAATAGCCCCCGAAAACGACAAAAAACGCCGCCATAATCAGGGGCTCCTTCGTCATTGACCACATCGGTCCGGACCGGTCCGGGCCGGGCCGGCGGTCTGCTTATTATTTTATTATTTTTTGAAATTGGCTAAATACGGTTTTGTCCCCCAATACGACAAAAAGGTTGACTTGCAGCCAGGGCCATTAACGTGATTTACCCTCATTTTTTATTCTTTCTTCGCGGGTCTGCCAGTGCGTGCTGAGCACGCGTCCGACGGTTTTCATTCCCACGCCCTGTTTGAACGGCGCGTGCGGACTCATACGGTGGTCGGAGATGAGATTCTGGCGTCTCAGGCGATGCGCCTCCTCATGGTCTTCCTCCCGCGGCGGCGCGTGTCTGCATATGATGTCCATGGACACGGCGGTCGCTGTTTACATCCGCTGGCGACGTTTCTCTCTCTTCTGCACGTACAAGTGCAGAGGAGTCCCCCAAGTTTGCTATTGTTTCCTTTTGGTCCCTTCTGTTTTAATTTCGTTTTGTTTCCTGATTTCTGGTATATAAGTTTTGATTTTCTTCGACTGGGTCCTCCGATTTGAATTTATTCAATGTCCAACTGTCAATTCGGTCCCCCTTCTTTTAATTTTCGGATTCAATTGAAAAAGATAAATTTTTTCGGTACAATATTTTTAATTTCTTCAGTTTTGTCCTTTAATTAAAATTGATAATATATTTGATTTTCATTTCGGCCCTTATACTTTTAATTCTTGATTTTAATCCTTTTATATTTAATGTTCATTTCAGCCCTATGACTTTTAATTTTTTATTTTAATCCCTTTATTTCTTTTTATTTCTAGAATTATCCTTCCTTTTATTCATGTACATATAAGTGTGCTTATCTTTGATCTTTAATTTTTGTTATTTTCTTATTTGTTGGGGTTGAATTTTTTTTCAAAAAAATAACAATGATACTTTATGTTTTTTTCTTTTGTTAAAGTTTCCGGGATATTTTTAGTCTTTTATTTATTTTTGTTTCTTTCATTTTAACATAATAATAATAATAAGAATAACAATAATAATAATAATAATAATAATAATAATAATAATAATTTAATTGTTTTTCTTGCTTACTCTTTTGTTGATGTTTTTTTTCCCTCCGGATAATTTGATAATTTTTATTCTTTTGACATTAACAGTAATGATAATTTTTTTTTTAATCTTTTGTTAAAATTTCTTTGATATTTTAATTCTTTCATTTATTTTTGTTTTTTTCATTATTAACATAATAATAATAATAATAATAATAATGATGATAATGATAATAATAATAATAATAATAATTTAATTGTTTCTCTTGCTTACTCTTTTGTTAATGTTTTTGAAGGGGTTTTTTTCCCAGAATAATTTAATAATTTTTATTGTTTTAATAGTAAAATCAATGCTAATTTTAGATTTTAAGGCTTTGATTTTGCTATTGTGATAATAGGGTGTGTTTAACTATTTTATTATATTAAATTTTACATATATGAATATTATATTTTAATTTTGATCCAGCAAATCCTATAAAAATTATTCACTCAACCCGCAACGAAGAACATTTATTTTTTAAAATTTTTAGATTAAATAATTTCTTTCAGCTATTAATTTATTTGTTTTTTTTTCATCTATAATTTTTTTTTTCATTTGCTCTATCTTTTAGTTTTTTTATTCGTTTTTTAATATATCTTCAAATTAGATTATTAGTTTTTTTCTTGATAATTTTTTTTTCCATCTTTTGTTCAGGTTATTAGATTTTTTTTTTTCTTTCATTTATTTATGGTTTTTCATTAATTATTAACACAATAATAATAATAATAATAATAATAATAATAATAATTTAATTGTTTTTCTTGCTTACTCTTTTGTTGATGTTTTTTTCCCTCCAGATAATTTGATAATTTTTATTCTTTTTGCAGTAATAGCAATGATAATTTTTTTTTTCTTTATCTTTTGTTAAAGTTTCTAGGATATTTTTAGTCTTTCATTTATTTATTTTCCTTTCATTACTAACATAATAATAATCATAATCATAATCATAATAATAATTTAATTGTTTCTCTTACTTCCTCTTTTGTTAACGTTTTTGAGTGTTTTGTTCAAGATAATTTAAATTTTTTTATTGTTTTAATAGTAAAAGCAATGATAATTTTAGATTTTAAGGCTTTGATTTTGCTATTATTATGATAAGGTTTGTTAAGCTATTTTATTATGTTAAATTTTGCATATATAAATATTGTATTTTAATTTTGATCCAGTAAATCCTAACATATATTTTTTTAAAATTTTCAGATTAAATGATTTTTTTTTCTAATAATTTTTATTTCTGTTTCGTCATCAATTATAATTTTTAATTGTTTTTCTTGCTTGCTTTTTTGTTAGTGTTTTTGAAGATTTTCTCCTCCGGATAATTTGATAATTTTTATTGTTTTGACAGTGATAACAACGATAGTTTTTTTTTTGTTTTATTCTTTTGTTTCATCTTTTGTTGCAGTTTTTAGGATTTTTTTTCTCTTCCATTTTTTCCCTTTCATGATTAACACAAAAAAATAATGATAATAATAATAATAATAATAATAATAATTTAATTATTTACACAATGATGATTTCAGTAATTATTTTTTCTTGCTCTTTCTTCTAATGTTAGTTCGCGTTCTTTTGTAATCGTTTATGACGCAATACCTATATTCTAAAAGATGTAATCTATGCTTGCGTAACAAACTCAACTCAAAATTTCATACATTTTATCTCCTGATCTATAACTTTTATTTACTTATATCATATAAATTTATCATTATAGATTTAATTATGTTAAATTATATACACAAAAATACCCGCGGCAGCGCGCGGGCAATTAGCTAGTAAAAAAACTAAAAGAGCATCTGAAAAGCCTATTCAAAGATCTATAACTATTTATGTAAATAATAGTAATAGTAACCAGGAGAGAATTTGAAAATAAAACGAAAGATGGATGTACATCAAAACACCTCAATCAAACAAAATAAGGTATTCTCATGATTATATTTAGTGTACTTGACCAAAAAAATCACGCCTTGAAAAATCTCATAATCTAAAAAATAAATATAGATAAAATTAATTGAATAAATTGTATCTTAAAACATGTATGATGGAGAGCTCGGCACATCAACGATGTTATTTTAAAATGAATATTTTTTGCACAAAACCAAAAAAACAATTATAGATATATTATAATAATATATTGAAGAATCAAACAAAACAATTCTCAAAAAATCTAATAAAAAATTACATTATTTGTGATATGTTTCATGAAACCATGATAAACTCACATAAAAGAAAGTAAATTTAATAACAAAACTAATATTTTTTTTTTAAAAAAAATATACAAAACAATAAAATCACACAAAGTCAAACCCTTGATAAATCAAATATAGAAAAGAAAGTAAATTTAATAACAAAACTACTATTTAAAAACAAAAAAAATTATACAAAATAATAAGACCACACAAAGCCAAATCCTTGATAAATCAAATATTGAAAGATAAAATCAAAAAAAAAAAAAGAACTACAAATTATGATCTTAAAAGAATTTAGGGTGAAAAAAAATTAATTAGAGCGAAAAATAATTAGTTAGAGGGTTAAATTGAATTGAAAAACAGGTCTAACAAGGTAAAAAAACACAAATCACAAAATTAAGGGTTAAACTGGAAAAAAAACTCTAATTATAAAATGAGATTGAAAGCATAAACAAAATTCAACAAAAAGGTAGAAGGGGGGAAGGACCAAGATTAAGAACAAGATGTTTGAGAAATATTGATTGAAGAACTAAATTAAATAGTATTTTTGTCATAAAAATGAAGAAGAGATTAAAAAACAAGGACCAAAACTATAAAAAACACAAGATTAAAATCATAAACCAAAAGAACAAGGACCGATAATAAAATATAATGAAATTGCAAATCATAAAACTTATATAAAAAGAAAAAAACTAAATAATAAACTAAAATAATAAGAACTGAAATCACAAAATAAAAAATAAATATAACATTTTGTACTTTACATGTCAGAAGAGAGAAAAAAAAGAAAAATTAATGATCGTTGATGACAATTCAACCATCGTAAGCTGTCACACATTGCGCATATTTAGTATTATGTTTCAAAAACATTTTTTTTAAATGAATATTTTATTTTACTATTTTTTACTTTAAATTAAGTTTTTTGAGTATTTTTAGATCATTTTAATGTGTTAATATAAAAAATAATTTTTAAAAAATAAAAAAAATTATTATGATATTTTTTTAAACATAAAATTTTTTAAAAAATAATTTCAACTACACTTCCAAGTAATTCCATCATCTCGCTTGGAAGAGAATATAATTACACATTTAGATAAACGATAAAAGGTTATATCTGGTTACCAAATGGAGCCACGCACGACACCTAAACAACATAAAAACCCTCACTCGCCCGCGAATGTTCAACATGCCCTAATAGTTTTTTGATTTATTTAAAAAACTATTAAATTAGTTTTTTGATTTAAAAATATTAAAGACACATACATTCTTAAATAATTTTTAATGATCAATAAATCATTGAAAAAAACTAATAAAACCCAACATCAAGGCTGAATTTTTTTCCTCTCAAGAATAAATAAATAATTTAATTGTAGCTATCCAAAACAATCTATATTATCTATGTCTATAACCACGGTAAAAATCTTGCCGCATGTAGTTTAAGTTTTTGGAAGTGTTTGATATTATTTTTTAAAAATATTTTTGAAAAAAATTAAAAAATATTATTATTATTTTTTATTTTAAATTAAATTTTTATTTTTATATTTTTAAATAATTTTCATGTACCGATATAAAAGATAATTATTCTAAACATCAATTTAATTCATTTTTAGATAAAAAAAACACTTTAAAAAACAACCTCAATCACACCCTATAATATGAAGAAACAGTCCCCGAATGTCTGCGATTGCGAATTTCTTTATTTTATTTTTGTTGTTTGCAATATATATTTTTGCATTATTCTGCATGTCAAATAATATTTTTAAACATGCATCTCTCACGCCAACTTCAACTTGATATATCTAAAAGAACAAGTTCTTCAAATGTTAACATTTAAGTGTGAATTAAATTATTTTTAAAATAAACAAATCTCATTAATCTCTAAGGATTATAACATCAGAATGATGCATCGATCAAATGTATGATTATTAGACATACATAAAATAAAATAAATGAAATATGAAATGCTAATGAACTTTAATAACTTCACCATCACCTCAGAACAATCTCATAAATTTTTCCAGGCTTTGTAATTTTGCCTTGGGTTCCACCACTGGTAAAAACTTAAGCAAATTGCAGATTTCAGCTTCTTCTTTTTCTCCACAAGGAGAATCCAACCTGAAACCTCTAGCTTAGGGCAATCCATACCTTCCCGCTCGCTAGACATTTCCGAAGGCAATCAACTAGTAGTATTTAGTAAAATGCTGTGAATGACAAACCTTTTCATTTCAACAAGAAACAGCCGCAAAATTTTGACAGGAACAAGCTATGTCATTTTCCGACTATTGTGCTCTAACTGTGAAAGATTCTTGCAGTGCACATTAAACCTCCTGCAACAATTATCATGCACTGAATAAACCTGATGCAAATCAAAAGGATGCAACAAAATCTCAGATATCCCTCCGTCACAAGAAATCGAAACCGTGTAAAACTGTGTTTACGGTCAGCAAGATCATCCATTGGAAGAGACCGGTCCCATACAGAGACACCGAGTGAGAAGTGCGAAGTTCAACAGGAAACCTACAGTTACCTACTGATGGATCAACTGTTGTAATCAAACCCAAACCCCCAAAATCACAACTATCTGCCCTCTGATCATGCAGCTGGTAATAGTTATTGAAGGCATATGAAATATTTGCGGGCCAGCTGATATTGAAACAGGATCCACCAGGAGAAATTGCGGTGCAATCAGCAGTTGAACATGCATTCAAGGAGCTAGCAGTTGCATTAGACAGGTCCTTGTTATTGTTGACAACACACCACTTGGAAGAAAGATATTCAACAAATTGTGCGTTTACTAGATTCTTGGAACCCTGGCCAAGATCAACATTGTATTTGGCTTGGCCATCGAAGGTGAAAACTCCCCAATGTCTCTCAAAATTTCCATCAACTATGCTTCTCTGGTCCTCGTCTAGCAAGCTATATATGTATGTCTCTATAGGTGGATTCCGGGGCCTAAGAGGGGTACCTGATTTGCTACGAAGGTGATCCATTAGACCTTTCATGAATGTCTCAGCAGTGGATGAAGTGGCATTGGCTGCTCCATCCGTAGGCCAACCAATCTTAGCAACAACAACATCCATTTCAGGAAACCCAGCTGTTGATAACGCAGTAAGAACGGTATCATAGCCTAGGTCAAAACTGTTTTTGTATGTTCTATGGCCATCATTTCGAGGATGCTTGGTTTCTTCGAAGAGACTGAAGTGAAGAGAAATGTTCTTGTTTCGGTGGAAAGTGATAAAAGGGGAGATGGTCACAAAAAATGGTGAGTGGTGCTTCCTGAGAAATGTTAGGAGTTCAATCATGGTTTTATTGAGGTCAGGCCTGAAGTGGCCTTTGGAGGGCAAGCTGGATTCTGATTGGAAGGTATCATAACTACATGGAACCACAACCTTGACCTGGTTTGCCAAGCTCACTTTGGCCAAAGCTGTTTGGATGTTCATGGCTGACCCAATAACAAAGGGATGGTACTGCTCACCGTAACTTTGTTGAAATGGCTCATCTCCAATAGCAACATACCTGAAAAATAATTTGATTAGAAGCACAATGAAATGGAGCAACACTGATATCTAATGCAGATTTTGATAAGAATATTTCAGTAGAAAAGGTAGCTACATATTTCCATGGTGCTTTAAAAAGGCTGATACACAATGAAGTCTCTCAAAACAACTACTTCCACTACCAAGAAAGCCAGCCAAAACAAAGATAACGATCTTTTGAGGCATTTTCAATCATAATGCTATGAAGCGGAATATTATTTTTCTGTATTTGATTACACACGGGTCATGACAGGTACTAGAAGACCAGGTGCAAATTTGCAGTCAAAATCAACAACTATTTTCATATTTTTCACATTAGTTTCGCAATGGTAATTTGAAACGTAGATCTGTTGCTTAATCTTAAAATAAGAAAAGCAGCAACAATTATTTATGTATGATGCAAGTGTACATTACAAGAGGAGTAGATGCACTCATTACCCAAAAGGATAAATTTGCTGGGACAAGATCATTCAAGCTAGCAAATTCTTCGGTAAAACCCCAGATTATACTTTGACAAAGAGCAACGTGAAATATATAGCCAACAACACACATTCTAATTTCTAAAGCATACTTTAGATCTTCAAATAAGTGTCTGAGTGTTTCTTGCTATGCACTTGCTAAAACTGATAAACTACATCAACAGGAACAGTTCAGTGAACATTCTCTATTCACTGTATTCAACATCAACAAGGATGATGACAGAACACAACATGTTGGGAAGCCCTAAAACAACGCTTGGCTAACTCTATTGAGCCTCAATTTCAAAGCAGTCCAGTTCGCCTAAATTCAAAACTTCTCAGCCATTTACATTTTTGTGCCGAACTTTGAGTGAACTGTTACAGAATTCAATCGACAAATCCAAAACTATACATATTTTCCACCACAAATCCCGGCATATATAACAGACCTTAAGTGTAAAAAATAAAATCTAAATACGCAATTCCATTACCAAACACGATACTTGAAAACTAAGACCAGCCCAGAAAATCACAATTAATCAAACCAAGAAACCAAACAGAAACCAAACCAACTTGAAAAGAAACATACTCAATTCGAACTCCACTGCTACCACTAGAAACATAGCGGGTAACATTATCATGAACCCAACTTTCAGCAACTTTCCTGGAAGAATTCAAACTTTTAAGCATGGAATTGGGAATGCCAACAGTTACACCAATGTTAGACCCGGAAAGAGCTTGTAGCACAAGTGGGTCAGCATCAAATAACTTGACTTTGGTAATTTTGTTAGACTTCAAGAGCTCCACCACTTTGTCTGGTGGTAGTGGATGCGAAGAGGTAGTGCCCCAGTTCACACCAATGGCTTGAACAGTGATGTCACTGGCGGTTAAGAAGAGGAAAAAGAGAGAGAGATTTAGAAGCATCCTGGTTTGGTACGGATGTGAGTGGAATGTGGAATCAGTGAGGGGTTAAAAGAAGGGTTTGTGGGGGTTGAAGAAGTCGATGGTTTCAACTGTGAAAAGCATAAATGAGTTTGGTCGGGATTTTTGTGTGTTCAAATTGTATGGGGCGAGAACCATAGAAGACTACAGGACAGAGTTGTCATTTTAGCAGTTTCTTTATTTATTTAATAAAGAACATTTGGGTTACGTCTTGTGTTTTTTAAAATGTTTTTATTTAAAAGTATTGTTTTTAAAAAAATATTTTTTAATATAAATATATTAAAATAATATAAAAATATATTTTCTAAAATATTTATAAAACACAGAAAAATCATGCTATCTATCGAGTTTATAACCATTTTTTTTGTTTTTTAATTAATTGGTATTTTATATATTCAATATTTTTTCTAAGAAATAGATTCGTTACTGTGTCTATCAATTAACTTATTAACTCATATTTATTATATTTGAAAAGAATAATAAGTTAATCGACTTAATTACATTGATTAAGATTTGTAATAAATCAAACCCATTTGAAAAAAACTGTTTTAGTAGGATAAACTAATAGTTTTGATCAGTTTTTGAATGCCACTTTCCCCCTCCTGGTATTTTAAAATTCAAGACAAAAAAAAAAATCTTTTTGTTGGGCCAGCTGCTTTGATTGCTGGGGCCTCTTCCCTCTAAACATTCTGCGGTCGAACTTGGCATATATTTATAATTTAATCGAAAACAATTTAAAATAAATCATGGATCTCATTCCTCGTTCAATTTATAGTGTGTTTAGCATGACTATTGCTATTTTGATTAAGATTAAAAAAAATATTTTGGAGTCAACTCGGATTCGTTTGTCAATCACATGATCTAAATTATGAGACCATAATAACTTCAAATAAAAAAACTTATAATTTGAATGATAAAATTGAGATAAGAAAATAATCATGAAAAAAAATCCAATCAAAGTTAATCTATAAACTCTACAACTCAGTTTATGAAACCGAGATAATCACATAAAAATAAATTAAATAATTAATAAAATTAATGTTAAAGGATAAAATTAAAAATAAAAATCAATTAAAAAATAATTATAATCAATTCAAATTAACCTATTAAATCTGTAATTCAAGCTATGAGATAAGAATAATCTTATAAGAAACAAGACCAAACATACCACAAAGCTTATTTTTGAATTACTTTAATGTTAATAAAAGAATTTGTTTTTTAAAAATCAACTAGAAAATTGAGAAAAAACATAAAGCATAAAAGTTAATTCGCTAAGTTTATCGTTTGGGTAATAAGATTTAGATAATTTTATAAGAGATAAATTAAATATATATAAATTTTAATTTCCAATAAATATAGTATTTAAGTTTATAATTAATTTAAAAAAAATATGTATAAAAATACTTTTGAATAAATAGTATTTTATTACAAGTTTTAGTCTAAAACTCTTACTATTTTAGTTTTTTTTATAATATTATTCCGTTATCATTTATAAAAAAGCACAAACCTAGCTACTGGAGTGTGAAACAAAAACAGATAGGGAAAAAAAAAGAAAAAGAAACAATATAAAATCCAACTTATAATTTAGAGAAGAAACTGGGATAATTTCATATAAAAAAATATAAAATCTAATTCTCAATAACTACAATATTTATAATTATAATTATTTTAAAATAAAATAAAATAAAAATATCTTATGACGAGCAATACTCTAAAACCCTTGCTATTTTTATTTTATCATTTCTTGTTATTCAATTATCCTTTATAAAAAAGCACATAGCATAGCTACAGGGTTCTGGGAAACAAAACACAAAGGAGAGAGTAAAAAGAAGCAACCATGTCGAAGAAAGGAGAGGTGGTGTGTGTTACCGGAGGAAGCGGTTGTATTGGCTCTTGGCTTGTCCGTCTCCTTCTCGACCGTGGGTATACCGTTCACGCCACCGTAAAAAATCTCAGTCAGTTCTAAAACGACTTGTAGTCCGTCCAATATTGTTAGCAGTGGTCGTCCTATTGTGTTTTGCTAATTTTCTTTCCTCTGATCTGAATTGAAGAGGATGAAAAGGAGACGAAGCATCTAGAATCACTTGAAGGAGCAAACACGCGTCTCCGTCTTTACCAAATCGATCTCCTCGATTATGACTCCATTGTCACCGCAATCAACGGCTGTGCTGGCGTCTTTCACTTGGCCTCTCCGTGCATCGTTGATCAAGTACATGATCCTCAGGTACTAAAGTTGTAGCGATAACTTGTCGCTCTGCCTTTGATTGATTTTTTAATTGTTTAATTACATGAAATTTATGTGCATTTCTTTCTCTTCCCCCCCCCCCCCCCCCTGAAAGAATGAACTTTTGGATCCGGCAATTAAAGGAACAATAAATGTACTAACGGCGGCAATGGAAAACGGCGTCAGGCGCGTCGTGGTGACGTCTTCGATTTCTTCTATCACGCCCAGTCCTAACTGGCCTGCTGACGTCATCAAGAATGAGGATTGCTGGATGGACGTTGAGTACTGCAAGCAAAACTCAGTGAGTTCTGAGTGTTTTGTTCTTTTAATTTATTTCCTAATAAATATTATTTTGTTGACATTTGTGGATTATAATGTGGTTGATTTTGTTTGTTTTGTTGTGGTGATTAGTTATGGTATCCATTGTCAAAAACACTAGCCGAGAAAGCTGCGTGGGAGTTTTCAAAGGAGAAGGGTTTGGATGTGGTGGTGGTGAATCCGGGTACAGTTATGGGTCCGGTTATCTCACCGGTGCTAAATGCTAGCATGGTGATGCTTGTGCGCCTTCTCCAAGGTTATGTTGTTCACTAACTCAATCTATGATTACTTGTCGACTGCATTGTCTTTCCATGTTTGATTCGCATTTTCTAAACTAGTCTCGCTGATCATGTAGTTAAGATTGGAAATGTGTGTGTTCTTCAACTAAGGTTGAAGTCTTGAAGATTTATATAGTGTTAGGGCTGTGTACCTTTATATTTCTTTGAATGAACATTGTTTGTGAAATACTAACCAATTGATATGAGACATCTGACTGAGGTCTGGGGTGAAAGTAGAAAGCATGTGGCTTATTGTGGATGTCTGGTTTAAGATTTGGGGTAATTTGAGTAACACTAGGAACGGGGAAAGCTAAATTTCCTTCTAGTCCTTTATATTCCCTCCTAAACAACAAGTTGTCAATGTTTAGCTTCCTTGCCATTATTGAGTTGGCAGTTGGACACTCTTAAGTAGTCAGATTATAGAAGCAGCCTATCCATAGTTTGTAGGACAGCAGAATTAGTCATGAACTAGAATCCAATATCACTTCTATTTTTTTATTTTTTATTTTGCACTGATAAGCTTATAGCTTCAACAGTGCAATTAGATTTCCATCTAATGCACCTCTTTCTCCTGCCAGATACTCTAGCCGTGTCAGGGAAAAGTTTTCGAGGAAATGCATAGAAAATTGCAAGAACCAGGAACAAAGATTAAACTTCTCATTAGTTTTGATTGTCTGTTCATGTGTATACCTTTTTTTTCAATAAGCTAAAATTCCATTATACTATTGCAGACATGCAAACATGTTTATGGAAGTATCTTGCTAATAAGCCTCTAACTCAATCATTTCAATTCTTGGATTTCAATTTCCTCTACTTCATTAGCAAACTGATACTAATTTTAAAACTTTGCTATTATCATTTTTTGAATAAGGAAAGCATAAACAATGACATTTTGTCCTTATTGCAGGCTGCACTGAGACATACCAGGACTTCTTTATGGGATCTGTGCATTTCAAAGATGTAGCCTTGGCACATATTATAGTGTATGAGAACCCATCAGCAACTGGCAGACACTTGTGTGTTGAAGCTATATCTCACTATGGTGACTTTGTGGCCAAGGTTGCTGAGCTATATCCTGAATATAAGATTCCTAGGTAAAGAATTTAAGTTTGTTGTTCTGAGTGTGTACTGTGTGATGAATATTTTCCCAGACCTATGTACATTTTTATGCCTAGTAATTTGATTGTCTGTTGTCCGCAAAACAGTATTGAAACCATTTACTATGCTCTGAAATCTACCACCCCCATGTGTGTGGAAGCATTAAAGCTATCGAGGTCTTGATTGTAGTTCAAAGTGTCTCGGTTGTGGGGAGCATAAAATTTATCTATTCTTGCTCTTTATTCTCATACAGAGCTGCTCTTTGTGGATCTAACTTCCATCCATTGCCACCCCTGCTTCATTGAGATCCTAACACTTCTTTCTGGCCGTTTGATGGTGTGAATCATTACTGCCTGATCCTTAATATGCCTATTGGTGTAGGTTGCCGATGGATACCCAACCTGGGTTGTTGAGGACAAAGAATGGAGCAAAGAAGCTGATGGACTTGGGTTTAGAATTTATTCCCATGGAGCAAATTATCAAGGATGCAGTTGAAAGTTTAAAGAGCCAAGGATTCATTTCTTAAGAAAAAGCTTCAGGGATCAATCTATGAGGTAGAACTGATTAGTGTGTTTGTGCCGGAACAATTATAGCTTGCAAATGGAGGTTGCCTGTAATGCCGGCAGGTCTCAGTGTTACCGTTTTGCTACGTGGACAGTTTGAACAGGTTTGTGTATTCGAAGAAAAAAGGACTTGGTTTTGCTTTACTTCGCCTTCTCTTTTCTCTCTGCATTTCAGTTTATCTTTAATTATTGATGGCTCTTCAGTAAGGGGGAATTTTTGCTATGTTTTGATCATAAGATCACAATCCATCTCGTGAGGTGAGGTAGACTCCTCAGTGGTGCTAAGAACGCGGGAGGGGCGGTGCTCGTCAAGTGCAAGATCGAAGGAGCGGGTAGCGGGTGAAACGTAGATGTCGCACGCAAAAACCCATATCAACATTTCTAAATTTTGAAGTACAAGTCCAAAACGTGTTAAAGCATAGCTGATTTGTTTTCCCAATTAGTCTGATGCCATTTAAAGATGTGCACAGATTACAATAGGATCTTGACAATGCACAAATGAGGGCTAGAACCTGAAGGGGCTCATATCTTTCAGGTAAAGCCATTTTCCAGGGACGGAAATGGCGAATCTATTATATCACTCTTGAAAAAAAAAAATCAGGCTAATGGTTTAGAGTCTAGTTGTCTTTATAGTAAGGGTATTTTAACTAGTATTTTAAATTGAGCAAGGGCGTGTTTACCTTTCAAATTGTATGGTAAAATATCATACATGATACACCCCCTTAACATTCAGTTGGATGCCATTGAGAGATAAATTTCAATTTTTAATTACAGGATGCTCAATAAAATAACTTATTTACAATGTTCAACAAAAAATCTTTAACTTTAGAAGAGGAGTGTTTTGGTATTATCATTTTAATTTGCGTAGTAAAGATACATCCTTATCCTTGGAATTTTTGTTATTTCTATGTTGATTTGCTTTTTGTTATTGCTGAGTAAAGTCGGGGTAATGTCATCTTAATTTCTAAGCCCTACCTTGCAATTTTCAAATCAACCCCTTAACTTCTCTTTATTTTTTATTTAGTCCCAAGTCTTTTGGTTAATGTTTTTCTTATTTAAAACAATTTATTCTCATTTGATTTTTTTTGTGTATTTTTTTTTTTATAAAAAAAACAGGCTTGAGAAGTTAGCTATATAATCCTATGATACTTGCTGCTTTTGTTTTATCTGCTGATTTGACTTTAAGGGGATAAGAAACTAGTTTTGTTTTCTTTACCCTGCTATGAAGATACTTCCTGGATGGTTATAGGCAAAACACTAAACTCTGAAAGCTTGGAAGAGAAAGAGTTTGAATCATGCAGATGAAAAGTTGTGCCCATTAGATATCTGAAGAACCAGCGTACTGTTTAAAAGAGGGATAGTTGGGGCAGGCAGTGCATGGACAGTGAGGTGAGAGTGAACTGGAATATTGAAATCGTCTTCCGTGCGGCAGCGCTTTCTGTCTCACCCGAGTCGGTATTTTTTTTGTTTGAGCTGGATTTTGGTTAGCGCAGCCATCCACTGAGCTCCATCATCTCTCCTAGAATATTTACACGGATTCTCAAGAGTCGTGTCCATACGTCGGCGAGGTTATTTCTTTTCAAAGTTTAAATAAAATATTTGGCAAGCCGGTCTCCCCCGTCGATGTGTCCGGGTGGTTAAGGAGACGGAAACGAAATCTGCTGGGCTTTGCCTTCGGAGGTTCAAATTCTGCTGTCTACGGCTTTTGCTTTCGAATTCGAGGAATCCTCTTTTTCTTTGATGGGCTGATTCATTCAAGCAATGGCCCTCCTTTTCCAGCCCAAATTACCAGATCCAGTTTTTGGACTTAAATAAGCTGAGCCTGCTAACACGACCGCCCTCACCTCTTTCTTTCTTTTTATTTCCTTTTCCTCTCATGCTCGATCTCTGTCCATCCTCTTCCTTTAGAGAGAACAATTCAAGGGACTCTTAAACACTCAGCTTATTACTATATTCTTTCTTATATTTATATTTTTTTAATGAAAGAATTTCAAATCAGTTTTCATATACTTAAACTAAATTCATCTCCGAGATCAGTTAAATTTACAACTGATTTCAACATCGATAAACTAACCAATATATCTATTTGTTTTCTAGAAAAAACTAAACAACGGACCAAATATTTGAGCAAATCTAATGAAAAATCAAACTCGCACAAGTTGTTAATATGTTGGCAGAGATGATAATGGGTATCACACGTCATTATATCCTGATAAAAAAATTATATAATCATCAAATTTCTAATATCAACATGAATATTATTATTTAACATAAAAAGTTGTAATCTATATGTGTGTGTGTGTGTGTGTGTGTTTATATCAAATAATATAATTAAAAATGTTCTATATGTATGTGCATTGGGTTAATATTAGAATATGTATGTCTTATATTGAATTAAAAAAATTAAAATAATTGACATGTACCTATAAAATACAAACGATACAAATGTATAGATTTTAGATTAATTTTCAAATTATGCTCAGTAATATACATATTATAGAATAAAGTGACTGTACAGAAAAACATAGATATCATATTCATGTTAAATTGTCATATTTACGTACCAGGTACACCTACAAACATCGGAACCATTATGTGATATCAGGATAATCTTGTGATCACAAACAATATAACTAAATGAATCAGTGTTATGATGATTTTCGAAAATGCCGAATGACCAAATAATAATAACGGTAGAGCCAAAAATTTTTTATTAACATGATAAAATTGCGATTATCTCAATTAATATCTTAAACCTGAAATTAATAACTATATAAATTTACTATAATCATAAAACTTAAACAAGATATTATATTAAAATAAATATTTTAATATCAAGTTTTTAATATTAAAGCATGTACTATGGTTGACGGTGGAGGCACTTTAATAAACGTTTAGGGGTCTCTGTCTAGCAAATTTATCCGTTAGTCCACACACACACAGAAGCCAAGACTTCTCAAGGAGTGCCATGTGTCCAGCCCAAGCCTGTATTAGTACCGGGATTTTCATGTCCCGTCCCATGCATATTCACATTTGTATTCCACTCTCTGGTTTCAAGCTAATAGGGTTACAGCAGGCGAAACCAGGAGGAGAAGAGAGAGACGGCAATTTCAAAGGAGGGGAGATGATAGATGGGTAAGGGTTCCGGAGCAAAAGTGAGAGGAGAAGATGAGCCACCACACCCCGTATGTCAGTAAATTTTACGATCCAGATATCATGTCGGCGACCAAAACTACAGTTTGTCAAACTATGTAGGACCCACCATACGGACATTTGAGAGAGAAACACTGTACCGTGACAATTGACGTTACTCTCCTCCTCTGCCCCCCCTTTTTTTTGGTTTTACCAAAAACCCACTGCCTCGCCGCATTCCCGGGTGCCACCGACTGTTTCTTCCTCTCTAGCTAGCGGAAAACCCTAGTTAAGCTCCAAGTTTAAACTTTAAAGAGTTCATGGTAAATAATAATAATAAAAACTCAAATGGATTGCGTTGCTCGGAGCCTATACATGATAGTACCAAAATGCTGGCCTTTCATTTGAGATTTTATTGCATAGAACTACAACTTTCCTTCTTCTTTTTTTATTTTACAAAAATTACATGTAATAGCTGGTTTATTAAGATTTTCAGGAAGAATTTAACATTTTTATTATCAATAAATATATATATATATATTAATTGATATCTTTTACCTGGTCAAGGAGTATTGCTTATGTAACCCAAAAACATGTATACCTGTTCATATACACTAATTAATACACAGTGGATAAATTTAGAGCCCAGAAGCATGTACCCTGCTCCCCCAGCAGACACGAAAATATTTATTTATAGTTAAAGATAAAGAAGTCAACAAACTTATATCCTATTTCCTACGTGTAAATCAATCACATATATAGATACATAAGCCCGCACTTTTATAGCATAATGCTGGTATTTGTTTATTTTCTCTGAAGTCATGCTGTCTTCTCTTGCCAGCTAAATTTAAAAAATCAATTGCATCACTCAAATACACTCATTTATAAACCATCTAATACATAATTAAGTTTATATTTTATATCATGGCTATGTTTGGTCTTAAGATAGTTTTAAAATGTCTTTTTAATCACCAAGTCATTTTTTAGCACTAACGCTTAAAATAAACAATAAAGTCGCATAAACCAAGCTTGTAGGTTACAATTCCAGGCAATTACCCGACAGTCCTCGCTCAGGAAATGGAATGAGAGAGCTGCAATTCTCTTTGGATACGATGTGAGATCACGTTATCTCGCTTAACGCCGTGAATTTGACAGCAATATCCTGTCAGCCGTCATCCCTTAACACGCACCGATTATATATATTTCTACCTCGTCATCAATTTATTTATTTAATACGGAAATCAGGCAGAAGAGATTAAACGACACTGTCGTTGTTTTTAAAAGTAAACTACGTTTTTGTCTGCCTGGTTATCCTGTTACTTGATAGACGCCTTATAGTGGTGGTTCGTGATCTGTGGTTTTTTTCATTTTCTACGCTTGGATTAGATGTGCATATTTTTTTTCAATTAATTAAACAGAAGTAGCTGTCACTGTGCATAAGTTTATAGATTAAATAAATAAAATAAAATATAAGGTGATAAAGTATAGGTGGGAGAGTATACGTAACACCATATGTTCAGTTAATCTTCTAGAAGGAGGCGTCATCAATTATTGCGTTAACAGCCAATCCTATTTTTCTCTTAGAATATGTTGTTTTGGAGGTGCGGTGTGCTAAGTACTCACGCACCCCTGCTTGAGCTTCGAACCCTATTTTTATTCCCCCCTGTTGTCTCCTCCTTTTCTTTTATATTTTATTTTCCATTATAAATGCCTGATTTTAGATCAAGTTCCAAACAATTATTATTATTATTATTATTATTATGATTATGATTATGATTATGATTATGATTATTATTATTATTATTATTATTATTATTATTATTATTATTATTATTAGCGTTTCTAGAACTTTTTCAAGCTGCAATCGTTCATACAAATATTTTTTATCCTAGTTATAGAGTGAGGTTAAACTCCTCCTCCTCCTCACTTGGTCCTCTTCACAAACTATTTTGAGTTCTGTAGACCAATTTGGAATAAAATGGGACGGCGTGGCATTACGTCTTCCTACCATGAAAAAGAGGAGAGAGAAAAACACCAACACAGATAAACTGATCTGCAAGCAAATTTTTAAGGTGACGCAGGGACCGATCGTTTAGCTGTCTTGAGCGAAATTTTAAACTCACTTGGAAGCCTGTGCTGTCGGTGGCCAAAACTAAAAACCTGCATTGATCCCGCCTAGAATTTGCGAGGCAGGTAAATGATACGTGTGTTTTGTATAAGAGTTTTCAAAAATGTTTTTGAAATAATTTAATTTTTTAATTTTTAAATTAATTTTTTTAAGATCATATGATAGGTAAATGATACATGTGTTTTGTTTAAATGTCTTGAAGCACGACCACGAGTCAAAATCATTCTTAAATAACCTTGACCACTTTCTGCAATCCAAGTGCTCCTGGATCTCCTAATCACGTGCCCTAATTGAGCTGACTGCACACAGTGATTCAATTTAATTTCAATTCAGCATCCACAGTGTTCTAGAGCCCTTCAAGCTGCGTGCCAAAGAGAGGCCGGTTTACAGAAAAATAGAGCTGCTCACAGGCACGCAATGCTCTCTCATGATAGATTCTCAAGTACACGAAACATTTATCGATGGTAATTGGTAACTCACCTGCAGCTTTTTCTGTGACCATTCAACAACGCACATTAATCCGTCAGTCCGTGACAACGCAAGCATTTGTATTGGAGATCAGAGGGAATTTTTTTACTTAGAAAAGAAAAGAAAAGAAAAAAGTTTTTCTCGTCAATTATTTTTAACATGAAAAGTCGAATTATACTACTTGCAAGAGCACGTAGGTGCTACAATGGGCCACCAGCAGCTAGAAATTGCTCATTCCTTTTTCTAGCTAGGATTGTTCAACCATCTATTCCCGACCAAATTTCCCAGGTGAATCAACGGGCACACCACTCCATCTGCTCCCTAATTACTCCATTGATTTCCCTCAGCTATACCACTACAGTGATATCCCATCACGTCACTGCACTATATTTGGAACTAGACAAGCTTTTAACTTGGAAGGAAATTATAAATGTTGTCTTCAATCACAGACCCTGTGACTGTATCACAGAAACTGCTAAAAAAGCTATCCCAGTTTCACCTGACGACCAGCCACGTTTATGAAACGATGATCATCTGCCATGTTTGAAGGAAGGTTTCGACCCTTTGGAAAATGGGCCCGGAAGAACCACTCCCATGACCTAAATGTTAGAGCTGCCATGGATGCTGGCTCTAAATACATGGTGCATCGCCTCAGGGGTGGCTGCATTGTCCTTTGTTTTTTGTGCCTCTAAAAACAGGGCATGTGATGCCTTATTTGATTTTCCAATATTAACACCGGCTGTGGTGTTACAGGGTGCGGTTTAGCAAATACCCCCACCCAATCCCACACCTCCCCTGCTTCATAAATGAAGTACCTTCGGCCCAAACGACAACCATAAATGCTAACGTAACGACAAAGAAACAAAATTTGATCAGTCTCTGTGGGCAGGCTTCCCCATCTCCGTTTTCAATTTTTTTCACATTTTGGTCCTTTTTGTACATATCTTGCACGTTAGGCCAGAACCCACCTCCCTACGAAACCTTGCAATCAGATTCAAAGATGCCCGCGTGAAGTGATTAGCGCCCATCAGTTTCGTTTCAAATTGTGATATTCTTGGGTTGGAAGAATATAACATTTTCTTCGCAAGGAGAATGGCATTAATGCATTTAACTTTCTTCGAACTTCGTCCTCGGGAACCCACTGTAGCTATGGAATATACACGGTGCTATATATCTATCTATCTATTTTGCTTATTTTTCTTGACAGGAATAATGGGTCAAACCTAGAAGAAGAAGAAGAAGAAGAAGAGGCGATCTCTCAAGAGTAAATTATAAGGGACAAATCTATCATATTTTATTTCCTTTTGACTTCTTAAGGAATTGGATATGGTTAAAGTTACACCTAAACGAAGGAAAAAATAAAGTGAAAAAATAAAGCATTGTAATCAAAATGATTTGATTCTACAAAAAGACAGAAGGAGAGGCAAGGAAAGTTGCTGCTATATGAAAAATGACCGGGAATATTTTAAGATTGAAAAGAAAAGGAAAACCAGGAAATGAAGAATAATACAGGGAAAAAAAAGTTATCCAAGAATTGAGATCATCATAAATGGAGCACCAAGTGTTGCATCATTTTGATTGGATATGGGTCTGAATTGAAATATAGAAATGGGTTTTGTATGGGAGTGAGTGGTGGGTCCGAGCTAATAATTAACAAAACATATAGAATACCATATGCTATAATATAGTAAGATATGCATCGATGATATACCAATAGAATGGAAACTAATGGTTGGCTACTGGTCATTTTCACACTTAGGTGGTGGTTAGAAAAATAAAATAAGAGCAGCAATCACAAGGATTATTTTTATTCCATTTCATTGATGCTTGTACCCTATTATCTTTTATATATATATATATATATATATATAGATATATATATATATTTGTTGTTATCGTAGGAAAGAGATGTTGTTTTCATAGGGATCAGAGAGAAGGATCAAAATGAATACTATCTTGAATCTCAGAACCCTGGATCTTAAAAATCTATGGCAAAAAAAAGAACAAACCCAAGATCAAGATGGATCGTTAGATGGTATTGTATAAAGGCAGCACCAGAAACTGTAAGTACAAGATGTGTAAATCAGTGATGCACGTGTGTCTCTAATGGAAACATTTGCCCATGGTGGGGAGCCCAGACGATCAAGAAAAGCCATAGCAATCAGTGCACTCATTTTTCAATTGATAAAACTGTGCTGTGATACGCAGAGAGAGGGGAGGAGGGAGGGGGGCGAGATCATTATGATCTTGATAAGAAAACAAGATTCCATGTAATTCTCTCGCTGGATTTTCATTCTGGCAATAATTTTTTTACATATAGTGGAGTTTCAGCAGGTCAAAACAAGAAAGAACCTGAAACAGGATATTGCAGCAGTGATTAAGGCATCTAGTTGCATAATATAGAGTAGGTGATCCTAGTGAGTTAAACTAGGTAGAATCAAGAAAAACATGGGTTTTAGGCCTCCTATTCATTCTTGCTGAACTCTACCTTTTAAAAAAAAAATAATAAGGCCGAGAAAAAGAATAAACACAGTCACGCTACAGATTTATGCTTCTCAACTACCCCATTTTCTTAATTTGTTCTAGCAAATTTTCAAATAAATGAATTATTGATCAGTCTCTTAGTTATAATATCACGAGCAGTCCAAAGAAGAGGCAGACTACTATAGTTACCATTGAAGACGAAGAAGCTGAGGATATGATTTTTTTAGAAAAAAGCTAGATTTCAAGTTAAATTTTGTTCAATGGTTCGATCCGATTATATTGTGAATCGACAGAGATCACATATATCTCTTAATAATCACAATTAAGAAAGGAGATTAAAATTAACGAAAAAATTAAACACTACACGGTTGTTGTGGCAGCGGCAGCACTTGCAGCAGCAGCTGCTGCAGCAGCACTATTATCAGCATCACCACTTCCCTCTCCGCCACCACTAGTAGAGCCACCACCAGCTCCCTCCACCGACACATTAACCGCAGCAACAGCAACATTAGACCTTTTTCGCTTCTTCTTCTCGTAAGGAATCCCTCTAGCCTTAGCTTGACCTTCTCGGACTTCCCTCAAGTAAATCCTGACAGCTCTAGCCCCAAAAGGATTCGATTCTGGCCGTCCACCGTTTTCCTCATAAGCAGCTCTAAGCCGTCCGATTAGCGCATCAAGACTGCCCCAGGCCTGCTTAAGTGGACAAGAGCAAGGTGCTGGCGGGTTCTGGTGCCCAAAATAAGGACAGCCCGTTATGTGAACTTTGGTCTTACCAAACTGATCCAAGTATTTCAAAAACTCGATCACATGTGCACCACTGCAACGAGCTAGAGTTAATGGTGGCTTGTGGTTCTTTAAGTACTGTAAGAAAGTGTTCCAGTCTCTCCTCTTCTGCGACTCGTATCTACTTGGTGGTGCTGGCGGTGATGATCCCTCTGGTTGCTGTTGCTGTGGAAGTGATGCTGATACTGAAGATGATCCCGCTGATGGACCCGGTTCTCCACTATTCGGGTCGGGTGCAGAAGCTCGTCCAGATGTTGAGTCCATGGAAGTGATGACTGGTAGTGATTTTTGCCAATTTTTTTACCAAGTAAACTTGAAAACGTTTCGTACTAATAAGAGTGCAGTAGTGATCTCAGCACAAGTAGCTGTTACGATTCCTGTCAAAGAAAAGAAAGAGGGCGCCGCTGAGTTCTGGTTTTTGTATGAGCTTGTGAAGATCTTTTCAGGGGAAAGAGATCGTGTTATGAGTTTCTTTATTGGTGAGAGAAGGAGAGGGTTTTCAGGAAGAAGAAAGACGAGAGAGGGAGAGGAGGGAGAGAGAGAGAGAGAGAATGTGTGTGTGTTTGTGTTGAGTTGATGGGACGTAAAAAGAGATGAATGAATGAATGAATAAGACTCTTCTTACTTCCAGAGAGAGAGAGAGAGAGAGAATAAGCAAATAAAAAAAAAAAAAGATAGGTTGAGAGAGTTACGGTGGTCGTCTAAGAGGATTTTAATCATATGGTGGCCCCTGATGGACGAGGCAATGTTTACTATTCACCACGGCGGCCCCTCCCTCCACTCCTCTCCTTTCTTTCTTCCTCCATTCCAAATTTCCAGATCTTATACGCAAATTACTGTATTATATAGCAAAAACATTCACGTGCTTATCAGGTGCGTGGAGCTCACATGGACCCGCATGGCAATGCGAGTGGGGCTAATCTAAAAGTGTAGCGCGTACTGACCACGAATGCTGCAAGGTGCGTTGATCTGTTGGTCGTAAGATAGTGGTGGATCTGATGTGGCAATTAATGGGGGTCTTCTTAAGGTCAAGCAAAAAATTGGCAATGGTGGAGTGAACACTACTACTGCATAGGATTCTGTATACTGTTTTGTTTTCTCTGCCTAAGATGGAAATTTTTTACATCCACAACTTCTTCTTCAAACATCTACTGCTCATTAATTAATAGTTAATTAGCCTTTGCCAATCAAGTCAATTTACTCACTGATTCTGATAAAAAAAAAACCGCTTTTCAAACGTTAATTACCCTCCCAGATTACTGTCTGTCTTGCCTGCACAATTCAATCGTAGGGTGATTGCTTTTATTTGTGGTGTTTTTTTATTAATACAGTTGTTTGGATCAGCTTAGATGCATTTTGATCAATTCAATAATTTTAAAATTAACAATCATATAAATCATGATTATCATATTAATAATTTTAAGTCTATAACTCGAGATCAAATGAAAAACAAATTATTTAGTTTCAAACTCTTATAATTAAAGTATAATAGTTTTATTAATATTAAATTTATATAAACCAATTACCCTCTTTATCTTTATTACAAGAAAATTGTAAAACATGAGTGAGTGAGTGAGTCTTCACAGCGGTAGTAAATCATACATGGCCTTCGAAGTCCTTTCATGCACGACGGTGAATATAGTTTTTTCAAACTTTCCTAGCTTGATGTGCCTAAAACAATTGTATTTTTATTTTTTAAAATCACCCATGCAAGCATTCTTTTGCTACCTGGATCAATAGAAGAGCAAATCACCCTTTCATGTTTGTCGCTACTAAAACTAGTCGACACCAATCCAAACTATGATCTAAATCAAGCTAAAGATTATTTGACCGGGAAGTAATTTTTATTGACCAATTTTTATAATGGCGACATACATAAGAAAGTTTAAAAAGTGATAACGGTGAACAAATACATGAATGTTTAGACAATAATTTTAAGGAAATCACCTCAAGGGAAAACTTAAATTTAAGATTTTTTTGGGATGATATTTATAGGGTATATGGTCCAAAGGCTTGACTAATCCCTGGAAGCACAAGCACTTAGCAAAGATTTTATAGCAAGTCTGACGGCGCCATGAAATTATTTGCTCGGGACGACATGAGACCATTGAGACTAAACAAAGGTTTGAACTTATTTTATTTTTATATAGAAAAAACAAGAACGACACCAATGCCAATTAAATTATAGTTTATTTATTATACAAATTAATGCTTGAATGTATAATTTTAAAAAATAACGCTTGCAATTTCAGCAACTCCTTTCTTTTCCCCCCCTTTATAATGTTTAAAGGCTCCCCTGTTCAATGACTGCAGTATCGTGTTCATGTAGATAGACAAATACCCTGCCCCACGAAATCGATTAAATGAAGACATGGAAGGGGAGGGCCTGGGCGTACCATATATGCCGTGGTGCAGCCTGATAGACACGACCTCTTGAAGTGACCAGCCGTCTTCAGAAACCGAGGATGCATTTATTTTTATTTTTTATTTTTATTTTTTAAAAATATATTTTTATTTTTTAAAATATTTTTAAAAAATAAAAAATAATTTTTTTAAAATAAAAATATTTTTTAAATAAAAAATATTTTCAAAACTAACATCGATAACAGTTAAAAACAGTCTATTTACGTGGTTTTCCTTTATATATTTTTTTCACGTTTACTCATTCGTGGACGTCTCGGTGAAATTAGCTACAGGGGAAGGGGGTGCCCGTGTATTTGCGTGGGGTTTTTGCCATGCGTGCTTAACACTTCTCTCTCGATGTTTCTGCTGGAAATATCCTTAGTTATTAGAACAGCAATCCGTATTTACCTCCAAGTATTATTTCAGCGGTTTCTCATTGTATTTTAAAAATATTTTTAAAAAAATTAAATTTTTTATTTTTTATTTTAAATAAAAAAATATTTTTAGATAATTTTAATGTGCTAATATCAAAAATATTTTTTTAAAAAAATATATTTTTAATACATTATTAACCGCAACCACAATAATAAATATTCGGATTATATATGTCGTGTCTCTTTTTTTTTCCTTCCTTTTTTCGTGGATTTGGACACTGGTTAGGCAGGGTGGGCGTCAAAAAACATGACAAGTTATAGCCTATGAAGCAATTGCGTATAATTGGCCATAGATCTACTTGGACTATATGCTACGCGGCCGCTGGCCCTGACATCAGTTGTACAGCTTCAAATGCTTGTTCTGAGGATTAAAGTCAATTGCGTTCCATAAACATTACACGTGTCATGGCTCTTATGCTTACAGTATGGTCCACAGGCAGCAATTTCTAACGAGACCCGCGCCTGATGTAAAAATTGTACTGAATAGATCAACTGAATGTCTTTTTTTTTTAGTGTCTTATCTATTAAATAGATAATAAATTTAATTATAAATTAGAACTAAATATAAAAGTATAAGTATTCTATTAAAATACTATTATTTATAATTTATAATTAATTTCCTAATTAATATATAATTAATTCCCGTGACACCTGAAATGTGAGGTGGATAAACTCTAAACAGAATTATAGCCAAATAATCGAGATAGGAAAAAAGGATTCTTAAACATTTAAAGCATAATATCATCGGTTATTACTAGCTAATCTTATGGTTTGTTTATGGTTAGGGTTTCAGTCAGGACAACATCATTCTTCAAGGAATTTTAACATGCTTAAGCAGGCCTAAAGCCCAGCAAAGTCCAAGTCTCAAAAGACGACCAAAATCAAAAGGGCCTCGCGTAAAACTCCTCTTCTTCTCCCTGAACGAGGAACCTAATTAAACACGAGATAAGGGGAATTATCAATAAAAATAATGATTATATGCGGAGAATAAGGGTGTGTTTGGGTATACTTTTTAAAAATGTTTTTGAAAAAAATTTTAAAAAAATTATTTTTATTTTAAAGTTTCAATTAATAAAATTTGATTTTTAGATCATTTTGATGTGCTGATGTCACAATGATTTTTAAAAAATAAAAAAATAATTTTAATGTATTTTTAAACGAAAAACAATTTAAAAAACAACCGCAGCGACACTCATAAACAATCACTATATCCGCGTAGACTTCTCGTATCTAAGTTGCCCGAGATGGTTATTTTACATGTAAGAGATAGGAATATATATATATATAGGCAGAGAAAATCTAGCATTTTCTGCACCCATTTAAGTGGGGCAAGAACCTTCCACAATGCCAGATCGATCAAAGCATCTGGCGCATACGAAGTCATTTCACGATATTAGCAGGGGACAATTTGACTAATGACTAGTTAGGGTTCCTAAACATGTTTCATAAGTTAAGCTACCGGCCATTATAATATGATTCCATTTCCATTAAACATGATTCCATACTTGTATTATTGGTGGGCCAGTGCATGATTCCCGTGATACGTTGCCCGGAATAAAATCACTCATTATTTCATGCTCTCCGTGATTATATATATTCCAAAATTTGGTTTGATAGTGATATCTCTATGTTAGCCCCTTCTTCTTCTTTTGTATTTTATTTGCTTTGGATCTAGCTCAGCTCAAAGGATGGGCTGGTCTCTTTAGGCGCATGATGGTGTAACGTAACTTCTTTTCTTTTTTGTCATCACAAGACCTTCTGCAAAGATGGAAAATCTATAGAAATGTGTATGTTTGGGATGTGGTTGATGCTTTTTTTTAAAATATTTTTTATTCAGAAATGTATCGTAATAATTTTTTTATTTTTAAAAAATTATTTTTGACAACAGCGCATCAAAATAATATAAAAATACCAAAAATAATTAATTTAAAGTAAAAATAAAATTTTCAAATCTATATGCAATATGATGACCGTAATGGAGCATGTTTTAACCAAAGCTCACATTAAAAAACAAATCCAAGAAAATACGTCATTGTTAATTGAAGATTAACTTAAAACTCATAATAGATCGGACTAAAAATCCTTCCAAATTACTATTCTTTTCTCTTCCTTTTAGATACTCCACGAGTCCAAAATCAAAAAGATATAATTGCACATAGATTTATTTTATCTTGTGCTTGATAATGCCGATCCAAGACTGCATATTGTTTTTCTTTTTCTTTCCCATTTTTACTTTTATCTCATCAAATTACATGTCAAATATCCGAGGCTTCTATCTCTATTTTCATCGATCCAAATGTTAAAAAGCTCTTCAACACTCGACCCTTTCTTTCAATAATATGTGATATAGTTTTTAAAAACATGCCGGACAATTTGTTTGTGTATACTCCACCGTAAAGAGGTTGCAAGGGCATGACAAATAGTTAGCTTTTGTTTTTGTGGAAAAAACATTTTGAACTTTTGACTTTTCAGGGGAAAAAAACAGAGAGAGAGGGCGACAGCTTACACGCTTCACTAAAGTTACTGGCCGGGATGAGTTCACCTCTTTTAACAGTGAAGATATTTACCTTATCAGCTGCTCGAATCTTGATTCACCATGCAGAAGTAGGGTAAATATTGAATTTTGTCCTTACTTTGGGGGGATCCCCTTTTCTTTATTGGCAGGTAATCCTTTAAATTGGCGGGGTTCAGTGGCGGTACTACGTTATTGGCAGTGGGATTCCAAACGTCAGTTGATTTAAAGAAAGAAAAAGTTTTTTTTATATTTATTAATGCGAGTGAGCGAGGAATGGAAATGATGGGTTACCTGTGAATCTGATTAAAAGCCCTCACCAGAAATTTTCTAGGGCACACACTAACCACAAAAGGCAAAACGAGGACGTTTTGCTTTTCTTTTCGCTGGTCTAATGCATTGCGTGCGTACTGGGTCGTTTCATGATAACTGTACTGTTTGATCTGGATCTTGGTTAAAAAATAAATTGATTTGCTAAAACATGGGATAGACTCGATAAAGTGAAGCCTATTTACTTCTATTTATTTTCTTTAATTCTGTCGATTATTAGTTTGAGTATGCGACGCACCATCTGCGTGATATGCCATGTTAGAGGCCTCGATGTTTCAAAATTTTGATCGAGTAGGATCTTGAAACCTTAATGGCCTGTGGCACAAAATTAATTGTAAAACCTAAGGAAATCTTTTATAAGAAATGATCAGATATGCTTGCAAGAGTCATGTCATGTCTGACCGTATATACTTTGAAGGTCCCACTATCTTCATTGTCGGTGTTGAGCTCGATTAATAACATTCTTGCTGCTTGTACTGTAAAAATATAGAATATTCGGGGTTTTACTTGTTTAACAACAAACCTTTAAATAGCTTCAAATCTAAAAAAATAAATATTTTGAAGTAGATTTTTCTTCTTTAATTTATCAAAATCACTTGCAATTATCCGGTTCCCCCCCAAATCATATAGCTTTTAGATATAAATTAAGATATCTATATAGATTGTTAAAAAAAAAATTCTTTAGTTGAGAGCAAGGTAGTCAAACTCGCGAGTCAACTCGCAAACTCGTACGAGTTTACGAGTTGGCTCAGCAAACCTGGTTGGACCGGAAAAAAACTTGAATCCGGTCAAACTCGGTCAAACTCGTTTAAAATCAGTCTGACTCGTAAAATCAGACCGAATCGGTCCGATTTCACGAGTTCAAGACATTCGGCCATCAACTTTCATTTTCAATTTTTCATTCAGTCAATTACAACTCAAAATCAAAATCTTCTCTGCTCTTCCAAATCCCCCAAATCATCAGCTCTCACCCCCAAAATCTTCTCTTCTCTTCTCAGCACAAAATCCCCCAAATCGTCAGTTCTCAGTTCGGCAGCACAAGAAAGGAATGGAGATGAGCACAAGAAAGGGGAGTAGATGAGCAGGAGGGTGAGCAGATGAGCAGATGAGCACGAGGGAGGGAGATGAGCAAATGAGCATTAGAGAGGGAGATGAGCGGCGGCACAAGGAAAAAATGTGTTAAGGGAATTAGGGTTGTGGGCTTTTGTAATAAACTAATAATAATAATAATAATAATAATAATAATAATAATAATAGGTTTCCGGGGGGGGGGGCAAAATAGCACTACTTAGTGACTAGGAGCGGAGAGCCTTGTTTCGTGTTTTTTTTGGGGGGCAGGGGTTGTGTGTTATAATAATAATAATAATTAAAAAAGTAGGTTTATTAGGGGGGTTATAATAATAATAATAATAATAATAATAATAATAATAATTATTATTATTATTATTATTATTATTATTAATTAGCATAAAAAATAGTTAGCATAAAAAAATAATTTTAAAAAAATCCTATTAATTTAAGACAATAAATAACATTAATTAACTTCAATTACAACTACCATAAAAAACATACAATTACTTGAAAAACATACAATAAGTAACTTAAATTTCAAATCTCAAATATTGTGTGTCTTTTAATTATATTTAAATTTATTTTTTAATTTAAATATAATTTTAAAAAACAATTTTATTGTTGGCGGGTTTTTCAAAAGCAATTATTTAATTATATAACTCACTCCTATTAATTATATAATTAATTGCATAAGTAAAATATATATATAATATATATATATATAGTTTTTTGAAAATGGTGACAGGGACAAAGAAAGACTAAAATCATGCCACTCGAGTTTTGACTAAATGTTTGTTTTCGTATTTTAAGGAGGATGGACTAAAGTTTTATGTCCATAATTATGTTATCTTGTATTCAGAAATATTTTACATACGATTTATGATTTTTCTTCTCACACCATTTTAGCTGTGATTTTACGATTTTTGTACGGACAAATTCGGGTACGATCTTATGATTTTACGATCCGATTTTTCAAAGTCCCTTTCGATTCGTGTCAAAATCTCGATTTTGACTACCTTGGTTGAGAGCCGTGCGAGACAATGTACGAGGAAGTGACATGATATTCACGAGAGAAGAGGGATTGGCGATGATCGAAATCGTAGTACTATTCGCGCGCATGTTAGCACGTGCGATTCATCATGGTTTTATTAAATGGTTGACGCATGTGTTTTTCGCCAATTAGGAGAAATCAATTTTTTCAATTTTAATATGACAAATATCACCTTCGATCGCAGCCCTGAAGCAATTGATTGTTAACGGAAACTGAGCCTTTTGGAATATATTATGAGCCTGTTTGGAAGTATGCTTGTTTTTATACCATTTTTCTCATATCATACTTTTCTAAATCACGCTTGATTGGAATATTATTTTATTAAAAAAAATCATTTTTATTTTAGAGAAATTATAGAGCTGTTACAGGTTCAAATTAGCATTCAATTGTTTTTTAAGCAATAGTTAGATTGAAAGATAGAAAACAATATAAAAAAATGAGTTAAGTCTTGGTCCTCCTATAAGAAGAGTTCTTATTTTTTTATTTTTTACTATTTTATATTTGGTTTAAAAAGAATAATAAAAGAAATCACTGACCTGATCAAGGGTAATCATTGACATAGTCGTAGATTTTAAAGGTTAATCCACAACATCCAAGATAATATTTGTTTTTTTAATGTTTTTTATGTCCCTCGATTATTTTTAAAAAATATATAATTTCCTTCTTTGTTGTTAATGATCAATTTTTATTTAACTCAAACCTGATATAATACATCTTTAAGATAAAATATTATAATTATAATTATTTTTTATCAAATATTAATTTAATATTAGCTATTCATGATTGAGAGGTTATTTTCTATTAATAAATATTAGAAAAGCTTGTTTATTTATTTTGTTATTGGAAAAAAAAAACCACCCCTTGGCAAGTGGGGTTTAAACTAACTGTTGTTGGTGGAAAAATTCTCAGATGGCAGCCCCTCCGTTTTTTGTTTTTCTTTCCCGACCCCCTCTCTCGTTCTCTCCTCCTGTCGCCACCTTCTTTTTTGAATAATTTCACTACTCTCGCTGTCTGCACTTCGTGGGTGCGCATACCTATTTCTCCACCCCCGAATTAATCATTCAAAAAGAGATAGAAAAAGGAAAAAGAAAGAAAAAGGGTGTTATGATCTTGTGAAAGGGATGCTCTTACCACCACCCTCTCTGGTTAATCAATTAACTCCGGATAACATGAGCAGTCTCAAAAATAATTTTATCTAAAAATTTAAGTTTTTAAATAAAATTTTAGAATATCATTTATATTAATTTTTAACACATCAGTTTAAGTGAAGCATTTTAAACTTGAAACTTGTTTACAGATCCATACTATCTTGTGCTTGATTTTTATTAAATAAAATAGAATGAGAGTGATGAGATTCGAACTTGTGACCGTTGGGTCAACCAAATTTTAATATCATGTCATAGAACTATTTCATCTAAAAACTTAAATTTTTAGATGAGACCATAAAATATAATTTATATTATTGTTTTACACATTGAATTGCACGAGCATGGATTGTTCAATTAAGGCGCAGTAAGAAGTTAATTTATAATCAATGATTGAAGTGGGAGATAGGAACAATGCTTGTTTTTTCTTTTCTTTTCCCCGAAGCCATTCGTGGATATGCATCTCCTGTCTGGATCAATCTATTTTCATCAATTCATGTACATGTATCTACAGCCCAGCCAAGCGAAATGTGACAAATATTGTAACCTGGGAGGACGCAATGCTGGCACCATTATCGACAGGGATCACACGATGAGATATAAAACTCTATATATATCTCGATTTAAAGAAAAATAGAGACTGCCTTCTTTTGGCGCATCTAGCTAGTGCCTTCTTTTCATAATTTCTTATTGGAGCCGAGTGCTAGACGAGAAGATGTCAATTTCTCAACCCCACAAATTTATTTTTGCTGATTGTTTAACAGTATTTTGACGAAAAATTGCATTGCATACGAGGTGTTTTTCATAGCTAGGCATGACCCCCACCAAGGATTCTTTCTACTCATTCATCACCACAGCTAGAGCTGAGAAAATGAAACCTCTGCGATGTAATAATATCCTTAGCCTTGACTCAAGTGCTAATAATATGTGTTGTGTGTGTGTGTGTGAGAGAGAGAGAGAGAGAGAGAGAGAGAGAGAGAGGAGGAGGAGGAGAGAGAGAGAGAGAGGAGGAGGAGGAGAGAGAGAATACTATGCATTTCCCGATTCATCATTGGAGGCAATATGATTTTGGTATCGGCTGACTTTAATTTTAGTGCCGCTTGTTTCTGTTACTTTCGAGTTTTGGTTGATGTATTTTCTTTACACTTTCATTCTAGATTTTTGAAGGTGTTAAGGAACCATCTCACTTAAAAGCTCAGGCTTGTAGGTGAAGCCCTAGAATATGATTTATATTATTCTCTAACACACACCCTCAAGTGAAAACCCTTTGGGCTTGAAACTTGAACACAAATCCACATTGCCTTGTGTTTGATTTTTATCAAATAAAATGGGGTGGTGAGATTCGAACTCATGACCGCTGGGTCAATAAGGCTCTGATACCATGTTAAGGAACCATCTCACCTAAAAGCTCAAGCTTGTAGGTGAAGCCCCAAAATATAATTTATATTATTCTCTAACAGAAGGTTGATTTGCTTTAATGATCGTGTACGTTTGCATGAAAAAATAGAGTTAGTTTGACATTTCTTATAAAAAATGAAAATGCTTAACTTTGAATTATGAAAATGTTTAAAAGTTATTTTCATAAAAGATTTTAAAAAAATGGGTTAAGGTACAAATATATTTGGTAAAAACAGGGTCAAACCAGCTTTAAAAAAATGATTTGATATAACTTTTAAGTTTTTATTTAAATAAAGTTTTGACTTAATTAGTAATTTTTTTCTTATTTAAATCAAAAAATATTTTTAAGCAAATATATTATATTTTTTTAATTAAATTTTAAAACAACTTTAATCAATTTATAAAAACCATAACAAATGAAATCTTGTGTTTATTAAGTGATTTAATCAATGGCTGGTCAGACACACCAATACTATTTAGATTTATTAAGTATTTTTTTCCAAACCTTTTCACCTAAATTTTTAAATTGTTGTTTTTTATATGTTTTTGATGCATTGATATTAAAAAAGTAATATATATATATATATATTTATTTATTATAAAAAAACACTTTACATTGGTTTACCAAACACACATTTAGCAAATTCCCTTTATATTTTTAAACGGAATGTTGTTACCAGATCATCGAAGTTGCGTCTTCGAAGACTCCTGTTTTATCCGAGACAAAAGTGTACCACGTTAATGACGTAAAATGAACGTGGACCATCCGGTGCATGATAATACCTGTCGAAGGCTTTGCTGTCAAATTCTTATATGCTCGTTAGTGTATCGGTCAATCATTTTCACATACTTATAAAAAAGGATATGCAAGAATAATAAATTTTAAAAAATAAATGAAAAAATTACAATGAAAAATATATATTATACTCTCGAACAAATTATTTAAAAAATTCTACATGTTATTTGAATAAATAATTATTCATAAAGCAATTAATTATATCATATAATCTTCTTAAAAACAATCACATGATTGGATAATTCTGCAAATATTATAAAACGCGTCACTCATTTCTTTTTGTGAAACAAACGGCGTGTACCAGGACAGACAATCGTTAACTGGTATAATATCTATCTTTAATTTTATGTTGGGATGTTTCACATCAAAGTGAAAATGTAGCTCGCAAACCTGAATAAGCTAGAAAACATATATCACATGGCATCATGGAAGGATGAGAATGAAGAAAACAGAACGTTCAATTACCGTAATTGTATAATATTCCAAGGACATAAAAGATAAAACTGCATCGCATGAATCCACAATGAAACTAGTTAGCGGTCACAGCTAAAAAAATAAATAAAAAGCACTAATCTTTAGCTTTGTATAGGGACCATTATGAAAATCATAAAAATTAAGTGACCAAAGGTAACAATCATCGAGGTATAAGCAGCAAATAGAGGAAATACGAAGACTTAAGAGAACAAAATAAAGCTTCACTAAAACTACCGGGACCAAATCTAAAACATTAAATGAGGGACCAAGATGGACTTTGACGGTTCAATGCTCATAACACAACAGCAATAATGGTAAGAGGTAGTCCTCTGCTCGGATTAGCCGGTCAGGTCATGCTGGCTCTTGAATTATGAGGGCCCACCTAATGTTACAAAGAATTTGAACTTAACAAGTTTTCCAAGAATTATGATGATGGCTACTTCTATGTTACGAATAAATAAATAAATTATGTTCATGTGATTTAGTTACAGAAAAAATTATATTTGATGGAAGTATGATAATATGAAATCAAGAAAGAAAAACCGCACAAGGACCCGTTAAGCAGCGATGTTGACCCAAAACTCCTCAAATAAACCATGTACACAGATCAACAGAGAGATCGAAATCCAGTTATTATTTTAACGTTGTCTTAAAAAACTATTGCTAGGTAGAATGATGGGCTGGACATCCAGTCCCGATCACCACGAGAGCAGATTTTATTATGCAACTCCTGATTTGATCACAATTTTTAAAAGGATGGGTCTATTTTTCAAGTCCTGGATAGACTTCACAGGTTTCGTGTCCAACTAAGGTATAATATATCATGAGTGCATCCACTTAGCTTTTCCTCTCGAAATTTCTAAACCGGAAATGAAGAAAAAATAGCGAATTTGGTCCCACCTTCCACGGTCGTATGAAATGACCCATGAAGTCACGAACCCAATCCTTTTGATGGGCAAACAACAGTACGACATATCCGTGGAAGCCATGCATCTCATAGCCATGGCAGCCTCGGTGAGGGAAATTGTGAAGATCTACCAGCAAGCATTGGCCTCCATTGCAAACTCCGAGAAATACATATTTATAGAAATACAAGAATTTGAAACGGAAATCACACATGGTACGGGAATACAAGTCATTTCAAAGCAAAGCTTCGGTTGTATTTATGAATGCCTTTAAACATTATTTACAAACCCAGAAAATCAGACATAGTCCACTTATTAAACTGAAAAGAATGATGGATATTGAGCCAACACAAGCAAGAATAATTATCATGTACAGCATAGTATGTCAATCACATGAGGTAACAGAAAGTGCGACACGAAGATCATTTGAGGTTCCGCATATATACATTCGATATGTCTCTATTTCTCGTTGAAAACCTCCTGGGTTGTGAGCTGCATAATGGTTGTTTCTCAAGCTATCACGCACTGAAAATATAATCTCCCTGACAATAGGTTCGTGACCATTTAGAAGATTACCCATGCTTAGCACTTTTCTCCATGACTGATTAGCAGTAGGTGGGGAGAACATGTTCGATACAATCTGTCTCTCACGTGTCATTACTTGATACTTGACATCAAACTCCTAGGGGAAGACAGCAGATCCATGTCATATCAGTCCCAGTTAGAATAAAACTACAAGGTAACCTGCACTATAAAGGTCCACGCCCAGCTTATTACCAAGGTTCTTGACCCCAATCAATAAAATACAAGATAGTTACTATAGACAATTCCAGTGGAGCCATTTCAAGCCTATCATGTGTAGCGATCCGATCCACTTCCAACCTTTAAGTCGGTCAGTATAGGCAATTCCACAATGATGCTTTCAGCACATGATAGCTTGAGCCAATACAAAATCATTTTGAAGATGCATTATCAATACTGCTAGATATTAAAATATCCTTTCATTTCAGTTTTAGCTCGTCACTTGATACAAATCCAGGAGCCAATACTATCATATTGATTTATTGCTATTAACAGGAAACAGCTTTCATGTAGTGAGAGAAGTTTTACCTTTTCATCAACTTTCAGAGACCCTGTTGACCCTGTTCCCATTCTTGGAAGATAAAAGTTGTAGTAGTCAGAGAAAATTGTTTCAGATAGGCGGGGAGCCTGCAAGAACTTCCGATGAAGAGAAGCTGCAAGAGTAAGCAACTTCTCAATATGTTCAAAGATAACACAGAGGCGTCTTAGATCTTCTATCGTCTCACTGTTGCCAGATACACGATTTGCTGCCATGAAGACAATAGTTGCCAAGTTTAAAGAACTTCCTTGCAAAGACGTTTAATAGCATGGAGAGATGAACAAGAAAAAGGATCAGAGGATCTACTTTGCAAAGGCTTCAATGTGGAAGCCATAGTACGGTACAGTTGCTCCATTTTTGTTGTCATCTGCTTCAAGCCTCCAAAACTGGTCTGGTTTAGTGTGTCAGCTGACACTCTGAAGGCGGTACAAACCATCTGCTCAAGCAGTTGATGAGGCCGCAATGTCTCCAAGTAATGAAGGATCTACAGAATTCAAGTAACCTTTAATTGGTCAAAACAATAAAGGATATAAGAGGGGAACTATTAAGTTCATGGCACTGTCAGAATAGTAAGACACAAAGTTAAAGATGATTGCTTTTGGCAAACTGCACTTGTCCTCCAAAAAACATCTACCAGTCCTTTAATTGAATAAAGTTTAATTTCCTTCATCGTTTCCACACAAAAATGATACACACCCCAAACATAGGATAGCAATAGCATGAAATAGAACTTAGACTTGACAGTATTGGTACAAACTGAACTTAATGTGAAGATTGCAATAAAAAATAATCTGACCTTCTCTCCTTCTCTAAAGTGGTCTAGTAGAGGTTTCTGCTCATACAATGGCAAAGCAGGAGTATCGTTCCAAATCTTTCGCCATGAATTCCCTTGCTCTGACATTCGTTGTGAAAGTCGTCCGTAAGGTGGCCAATCATCCTTCAACCCCTTTGTCGCTGGAGTTTTAGATGGTCGACTTTCCTCATTATCACCACTCTCCCAATCTCCCGGTGAATGCCACCGAATAAAATCTTCAAAAACAGCATCTGGATTTGCTGCTTTGAATGCTGACATGTCTGGTTCAAATTTTCGTAGATTGCAATATAAAATCTTAGGAAAGTGAAAGAAAACTGTGGTTGCAGTTGAAAAATGCACATTTGATGACAAATAAATACTTCTAATAGAAGAACACAGACTCAATCCACACAAGGACATTAACGATGAACAGTGTAGGCTTATCTTCAATTATAATGTAAAGTATTGTTTTTTATATAATTTATTTATTTATTAATAAAAAACATTTTGTTTGTTATTGAAGCCCTCCCCTGAATAAATTTTTTTTGAAAGAATATTTTGGACGTGATTACAAACAGGCAACAATAATGAACTGCAAAAAAAACTGACAATAACAAGGACTTGAAAAGATAACATTGGAAGCTAATTTCGTACCTGATGATAAGATATCTTTCTCCAACTGAGCAGAGAAGCTCTGGAATTGAAAAGTAGAAAAGCTTCCTCAGTTAATAAATTTTCAAGTTTCGTTCACTAACACAATAAAAAAGTACACTTTCCTGATTAATAAGATCGAAACTTTGAAAAAACAATTTGCTTGTCAAATGTTCGATTCCAGAATCCACATTATAAGATGATCTTTCAAGAGTAACAAAGATACTCATTTTAGAATCGCACAGAGGTTGTTTGAAATCATTTTCACCTATTGAGGCATATAACAACAAACTTTGTCTTTTTTACTATACTGAACTAAGGTTTAGTATTTCATTTTTTTTCTTTTATGATACCAAACTAAGGGAGTCCATACACATGCTTTATTGAACAAATGAGTTCCAACTAAGATCAGTAGTGTTTCCTGTTCTGCCATGATGAAGATGTTTAGTCCTAGCAGGCACAAGAGCACTATCAGACATTAAGACAAATTTCTATAAAAACATTTAGGCTTAGCAACTGGAAGTCAGCTGCCTGGTGCCAACAAAATCCTTCCAGCTCTAAAACTAGTTGAAAGCTTTTAAATTAGACCATAGATCATCTCATACACAAGTCACAGCTCCTCAAATTCGATGTTGATAAACAACATATGAATACATCTATGTTATGAACAGACCTACCCATCCCAACAAGGGATAGACAGCATATGAAAACAGCCACGCTATAATCTAGTAATAAAGGAAAAAATGTTGCGGGTAAATAAATAATTTGGCTTACAAAAGAATTCCCAAATGCTTCAACAGCCTGCAGTCTTTCTTCATGCATGTCTTCTGTCATAATCGGAGCATCCTGTAACATTTAACAGACAAATATAAATAATTATCCGTTGAACTTTGTTAATAACAATCATGTGATAAGAATGTCAAATGGTCCAGACTCTTAAGAGATAGAAAAACCTGTGTGAAAGGGGCATGCATGCTCTGATATGACTTCAGAAGCTTTATAGACCCCACAGCACCAGCTGAGCCCCTCCTGTTATGATCAGAAGATTTCAAATCAGTAGCTAGAGTGTCTCCGTGCTTCATGCTAGGCCTTGATGTTGTCGTTCCACTCCCGTGCAAACCATCCTCTGTCAAAGGCCTGCCACATGGATAGCAAAGTTATGTTCCAGGAATATGCATGGGATAAAATAAATTGTTATTGATGGTGAAAGGCAAAAGGTTGTAATGTCCGATACTGTATTTCTTCATATCAGAATGTAAATGCATTGTTAACAAATAAAAAACTCAGCCCAATTCAAAATCCAAGGCCATCAGGAGCCATACTAACAAATTTTGATCTCTAAATATTTATTTCATGTACTTTTTTAATTGCATGCAACATCTCAAAAAAAAAAAATTTCAGAGGTTCTTTTACTGGAAAAGTAAGCATCCAAACTATTTTATGTGCATGAACTAGAACATAACCACCAGCATAAGAGCCAACAGCATGTATTTGTATGTAATTTAAAAGGCGAAAAAGCTGAGCACAATGAACCAGATCACAGAAGGAAAAGAAATTGATAAAGACAAATGCCAAATTTTAATACATGGTTATTTTTTTTTCGTACTGAAATAAAATTACTGTATGTTCATCCATGAGATTCATAGGGGCTACTTTTCTCCTAAAACACACAAAAAAAAGACAGGCATGCAAACCTTAGCACAATAAGGAAGAAACTGAATTGAAATACACTGTCACATGAGTGTGATGCCCATATTGGTTGTTAAAGGGAGAAGAAGCATACTTTTATATTTTGCAAAAAAGCTAAGGCATAATCCTACCATTTCAAGTTTATGAGAGATTCATGTTTGCAACTCAGTGGGAAAATTGACAAAAATACACAACTAGATGTGCTTTAGCAAACAAATGTAGAGTAAATAGGAAATCCCAAAAGTCAAGCAGGAATTATTAATTTTGGGCAGCCTCAAAAAGTCTACTGCCTATAAACCAACTCTCATTTAGGTTCCAGAGAAAGTTTTTGCTCAATTGGTTCCCCAATGTATCAGAAATTATCAAAGTAGGTCCCTCCATCCATCTCTGTTAGTTTTATGTCAAAAATACCTATTCATGAAAAAAAGTGTCATTTTTTAAGAGAGCTTAATGTTTTCTGTCAAAATTTACTATGTTTTTAGATAGGACTCAATTGAGGGGGTTTTATTAAAAAAATGGTCGGGGACTCCATTGAGAAACAGGTGATTCATTGGGGACTCATCTGAGACCCCTTATATTTTAAAAGGATAGAACTGATGAGCTGGGGGGGGGGATTCAATACCCTCAAGTCCAGCCAATTTTACATAGAAAATAAAGGAGTTCTCACTTGCTTAGTTCACCTGTCTCGAATCCCATCAAATTCATCACCATGTTTTAGTTTATTGGTTGTCTTGTCTCTGACTGGACTGTCTTCCTGCATAATCCATTGAACTGGCACTTAATGCCAAAGAAGACAAAATAAACAGCAATCACCTGAATTCAACTCAATAGGCAGCAGAAACACTAGAAAGGAACTTAAGTAAAAACACCATGTCACCTCCATATCATCATGAGTATGTTCATTGCTGCCTACACAATCTTGGAAGTCTTCATTCATTTCACACTTCTTCTCAATGCATATAGCAAGCTGAACAGCAAAAAGAAAAATGATATGACTGACTCGTGTGCTATAAAATGAACACAGACAAGGTGCTTGGGTGTTTTCAGATCCTTGTTGAATCTGAAAGACAGTTTCATTTATAAAACATATGTCGTACCAGAATAGAGCGCTGAGCGCTACAAATGACAATTGAAAAACATAGTTTATTTGATGATGAGTGTGTTGCTAGGCTGAGGCTGAAACCAGCATATGATTTGGGATTTTAAATGTTAAAATTAGGTGAAGGATTTCCAAGACAGCAAGCTAGATTGGTTATTTAAAAGATCTTTGTGCTATTTGAATTAGCAATTAGATTATGGCTTAAAACAAGTTGTTCAATAGTTTTCATGATGAAAACAATTGTTATTTGTGACAATCGACTGAGTTCAAGCAAGCAGTAGCAAATTTGAGATCGGAACATGAAGAAGAAAGTGATTAAATAGAGAGAGAAACCGAAGGCATCCATTCATAGAGATTCCTAAGCAATCTTCGTATTCTTGACAAAAAGTGATCCAAGGGTTTTTTAATTATCAGATCTAAATCAAAGTAGAGGGGGCAAGGAATATCCCTTTATAAAAAGACCAACAAGTCTCAAGAACCTCTCCTTCATTGAAGAAAAAAAACAAGAATCCATCCCAATTCAAACAGCCAGGTTAACATTTTCATGGTTTTTAATTACCAGATCTATTCATGATGCCAAGTAAGTTGCCTGGGTGCCAAATTAGTAAGTCATTTTTACAAGGAAAATGATGGGGTTTGAGCAAGAAGACATCAACCTGGATATTTTAAAAAAGAAAAGGAAAATGCAGAGCACCGTTTTTCAAAAGCTCAACTCTCAAAAGCTAACACCAGGCAAACTTGGCTGATAAGCTTTCTAGTGTCAAACAGATTATTACCATTTGCAGTTTCTGGTTAATCAAACAAGTGGATAGGTCAATTGAGCCATTGGCATGCATTTTAGGTAGAGGCTGTGACTCTTCCCAACACCAACGAACTTCCCGAATAAACTCTATCCAGAGCACGGCAATAGCTGAAATACATAAAAGAACAAAAACCTATAGTCATATAAGAGAAACAACAGATAAAATATTAAAAACAAAATCAATAAATTCATGTGTTGTGAAATTCGGGCCCCGTTTGTTTGCTGGAAAGTGGTTTTCTTTTTGAAAGTGAATTCCGGGGAAAGTGAATTCCTGGAAAGTGAATTCCTGAAAAGTGAATTCCGATGTTTGGCAGTGTTATGGAAAATGAATTGAAAACATTTTCCAGTGTTTGTTTGTGTTATGGAAAATGAACTGGAAAATAATTTATTAATAAATTATTTTTTTTTCAAGTTTATTAAAATAATGAGGAACAAATCTTACAAATTAAAAAGTTGAATGAGAATGAAATTGAAAAAAAATATAATTTCATAAATTATCTCAAATAAAATAAATAATAATCAAAATAATAGAGATCAAATCTAAAAATTTAAAAAAAAATGAAAGGTGAATAAATTAAAATAATAATAATTAACATTTCATAAATTATTTCAAATAAAATAAGTAACAATAAAAAAAATGAGGACCAAATTTGATAGATAAAAAATTTCAATAAAAAAATGATAAGAAAAAAGCAAATAGCAATTATAAAAATAAGGACCAAAATTAATATAAAAATTAAATTTTAAGAGATGGAATTGAAAAATAAATATTCAAAACAAATTATATATAGCAATCAAAAGTTTGAGGATCAAATTTGATATAATCAGCAAAGAATGACATTTCTAAATTTTTCACAACTTCCGGAAAGTGTTTTCCGCCCAAATTTTCCGGAAAACACTTTCCTGAAAACCAAGCCAAATTTTTCTTTGACTGGAAAGTGTTTTCCGTTGACCGGAAAGTGTTTTCCGTTGACCAATTTTCCGGAAGGCAAACAAACACAGGAAAGTTTGGAAAGTGGTTTCCCGGAAAGTGAATTCCGGGAAACAAACGGGGCCTAAATTTTTCACAACTTCCGGAAAGTGTTTTCCGCCCAAATTTTCCGGAAAACACTTTCCTGAAAACCAAGCCAAATTTTTCTTTGACTGGAAAGTGTTTTCCGTTGACCGGAAAGTGTTTTCCGTTGACCAATTTTCCGGAAGGCAAACAAACACAGGAAAGTTTGGAAAGTGGTTTCCCGGAAAGTGAATTCCGGGAAACAAACGGGGCCTCGATATATTCTTAATCTATATTAACACAAATAAAGCATATGTCATTTTTACACATACCGCGTATATTGCAGGTCCCCACCCATAAAGCATGTAAGCAAAACTGTGCAAAAAGAGATCCAAATGGTGCGCCTTTAATAGCTCGAGAAATCTTATGCTCGCCTTTAGCAAAAGCAGCAACTTGTGATCCTGATAAAGGAAAGATAGCAGGTGGAAATCTTCAGTAGAAATGGGTACTTAACAGTTTCCAATTGCATCTAAATCCTGTGCATGTTCCTTCAACTATTGCCCCATTAATTTGACTGTACCATTTCCAGAGATTCATTGACTTTTATTCTATGTTTTCTCATATTTCCTTCCATCCACAGTACCAGGCTCATGTCATCTACACTCAGCATTGGGTAAACTGTGCCTGTACTATCCAAAATGGGTCTAGACAGAGAAACACTAACCATGCAGCAGTAACATGTTCACAAAAGAGCAGTGTAATATTTTGTAATCTTGTTAACATTGGCACAATATTTTAAGCACAACTGTGCCAGCAATTAAATAAAGTATGTTTTAAGCAAGTTAAAAGCTTCTTCCAAGCAGTTTGGCAATCTAGATAAACCAAGGACAAGAAATGAAGCTCAGACTTGTCTAGGCATGCTCTTATTGGATTCGAGACTGATGCTAAACAACTAGCCAGCATATACAATATTGAGGAAGTGAAATATCACATGGCTATGATAAAATTATGAATCATAGAGCAATGAACCAAGCAGAACCCCAACCCCCAGCAAAACCAAATACAAAATTTGCACCTTCATGAAAAAGATCTTTGAACACACGATCAAGAACAGTTGGTGGCGGTACAATCATCAAGGACTTGAGATTATCAGACCCAGGGTTTTCAACTGCTTCAAACAAAAATCAAGAAGAAGAGAATGTGAAAAACATCAACAAGCAACCAAGTGTAAGGAAATCTGACTTGAACTGGCAGGGCAAGACATAAGGAATCGTTTCAAACCTGACACAAAATCCTCCATAAATTGGGCATCAAATGACATATTTAGCGCATCAACCAAAAGGCGCAATTGAGAAGCAAAGCCAGTTCTGTTTCCTTCTGAACTATCACTTCAAGGAATAAGAGTGTTTCAGATGTAAAAAATTTACCTAAGTTAAGATAACAAAAAAAACAATGGAAAGCACCACCACACGTAAAAAGAGAATGCACCAGGATGTGCTAATCATATTTATAATATCAGAATTTGGTGAAAATGCAAAACTAGTTTATTCTGATGGCAATATATTTTGGTTTCTTTGCTTTTATTTTGACAACCCATACACAAAGCACAGTGGAGAACAGTGAATGGGGTGTGGTAATTGGTAAAGCTCGAGATTAAGGTAAGTGAAACTTATGAATTTTGGAAATTTAGCACAAGGAATTTGGATTCTGATCTAAATTGTTTGACAGAGTAATAGAAAAGAACCAAAAGTTTCAGGCAAGCAGGTTCAAGAAATCACTACTTGGTAGAAAGCCTCACTTTCTAAAGGGTAGAAAACAAAACAGCCATAAAATCTTATTAATTGCTTGAATTGAGAGTTAAAAAATATTAACAGAAGTTCATATCACCTTCACGATGACACCTCTAAGCGCAACTATGGCTATCAACTAGAGAAGGATCCCAGCAATGGACCCACAACATAGAAATAGAATGAATAAGATTTTGTCATCCGTAGCATCACAAAATTAATATTCTGAACATAGTAATTTTCTAACCATAATCGCGTGTAAAGTGATCTATTGAAAGAAATTTCTTACAGATTTGGAGACAGATATGGAAGAATCGTCCACTTCTCAGCTTCATGAGGTGATGCATTTTCAAGTTCAGCCATTTCAAGAGAGCTTTCAACTGTCTTCTCAGACCATGTGGCAGTCAATTCAAGTCCTGTTCCATTTAATGAAGCATAAAATAACAAGGCAAATCTTCAGAAGAAAAGGTTTACAGTACAAACATAGATGTGTTTTAATTAGCTCAAAAAAAACTTTGGGTATGGTACCGAGATGCCACAGAAAAAAGAGAGACAAGGATGATAGACAAAATAGATAGTGCTACATAAATTAGTTGAAATGAAGTTCATTTTGGATATTTAAGCATGCATGGGACAGGCCTGGTGAAATTGTGAGCGTGCTTTGAAACTAGAAATATTTCTATCCAACCTATTCCACACTCTAAAAGTTCAATAGAATCAACCATGGAACAAGGACAATAATCAACCATGGAAGTTTTACCTTTTACTGGGTCCTCTGCGGAATACCACTCACTCCATGGACAATCTTCATCCCATTGAGATCTATTGCGGGTCTCGCTACCATGATTGTCATCATATTCTTCTTTTTCAATACCAAGACTTTGGAGATCATCATCGTCATGGTGAATGGTTCTATATGTTGATGTCATTGTAAAATGAACTTTGTAAAGATGCATAGCAAAGTCCAGGGTAGAGTAGGCCTTCAACATCAGAAAAAAAAACACGGTACCATTGAGAAGGACAAGAATCCACAAGTGAACATAAATGCCAAGCAAAAGGGAGCTCAAGTGGGAACAAATTCAGGTGTGAATAGGTTTTTAAAGCAGATTATGATCCAGAAATCACTGTCCTCTCTCTCAAGGCACTTGGCTAGAAATTAGATCTTTTGCTTGACAACTTAAAGATGAGTAGTTTAACATGAATGTGCGTAAAGAATACAGCAGGCAAATGTATGAGCATGAATTATCTGACTATTCCGCAAAAGGTAAAAGGCGCAATAATTTCAAAGGTTGGTGGAACAGAAAAAATGAGGATGTCCAATGTAGATAGCATCAAATGTACAGGAGACTTACAAACTTTGAGAGAAATAACTCGTATAACCCTTCCAGGTGCATGAGCCTTACAGGAACCTGGCTACCAATACGATCAGCCTCAAATCTTCTAGTAAAAACAGTTCCCATATTTTGAATTCCAATGTAAGCCTTCCTAGAAGGATCATGAACTGGAACAAAAGCTGGCCACAAGCTGCATTTCCGAATACAAAACATTTGAAGCTGGTTCAATGAGCTCACATTCTAAATTCTAAAGCAACAGAAATTAGTCATAAGCCCTCATGGAAAACCTATTGAAATTACAATTTTGTTTTAATAAGGAAACAAGACTGCTGTTACATCAACCCAAATGAAAAAACATAAAATGTAGTGCTACCATGTAGGCCTGTAAACCACCATGTCACCCTAATATCTAGAATCTTTGATTCAAAAACTCACCTTGAGCAATTTGTCAAAGCAATTGCAACTGCACTTAAGAGCTTACAAGCCTCGGGTGAATCAAGAACCACACCGCTGGCACTTTGAGGAGCAATAACCTGGTGATCCAAAATCACATTAGTCACGACTACAAGAAAACTTCAAATAAACCCAAACAAACTGCATTTGCAAATACCAAAAAGTCCTTCACTCCAAAGCATAACTGCAAATCATGCAATGTACTATTCTCATCCGCAATTTTTCCTGCACCAACCAGAACTTAAATAAAACACATAACGATCCTGCAATCTCTACAGCATTAACTAAACCTATTCAGATCAAAATTCTTCAAGTACCGCCACTGCTGGTTTCAAAATAATACTCCATGTTATAGCTTTTCATCGCGTATTTCAACTCCAATTTAACCTTGTATAACTTCTGCGAAAAATCCAACTGAACCGCACCTTTTTCCTACAGTAAAAAAAATCAACAAAATCCGTAATGGAGCCTATTTCCCATATCATTCAATCCCGGAAACTTGAGACTGGTAAATTGATAAAAACTTACCAGTAAATTCTTTGGACCATCGGCAAGCCACTGCCTACAAACTGCTTCTATTTCAGAAATAAACCTATGAATTAAAGAAAAATAATAAATAAAATGGATAAATAAGTTTGTTATTATAATAGCAAAAAAAAAAAAAAAACCTTTCCCAGGAAGAGGCAAGCGTAAAATCATCAAATCTTTCGAGCTGCTGCATCCAGTGAGTGAAACACAATCAGTTCATTTACCTTATAAATAATTAATATAAACAAGCAGAATCGATATTATGAATTTAAAAAATCGAAATGCAAATTAAACCTCATCGTCGTCTTCTCCAGATAGGTCCACTTTGCTCGTAGAGGCCATTAGATATGAGGTTGGCAGAGATCGCTAATTGGAGAGATAGGTTGCATTGGCAATGGCACTGATGGACTTGAGAATGGATTGTAAGATGATCTAGATCTGGTTAATAAAAAGACGATGATGGCTATTCTACTTTCCTTTACGTGTTCTCCTACCTTGAGAATTGGGGCTTTTGTGTATTTTCATTTTCTTTCACTTTCACCGCTCCCAAACACACTGTAGAATCTATTTTAACATTTCATCTATATTTGGATTTTTAATTAATTATAATGGTTTATAAATATGATTTTGGTTGATTTTAAAGTGATTTTTATTTATAAATATATTAAAATAATATATTTTTATTTAAAAAAAGTTATTTTTAACATTAACATTTTAAAATAATCTAAAAACAATAAAAGAATTATTTTAAAAAAAACACTTTTTATTTGCTTCCCAGACACCACTATATAGGATTTTCTCATAATTTTTTCCATTGTTGCAGGTTAGGGGTTTTTTATATTAATAATATTAGATCTAGCATATATATTTTAAAGATTTATGATTTGTTTTGTTGTTGTTGGTATTATCATTTGCTGTGAGCTTTATAAATATCCTGTGAAATCTATTTCTCAAAAAAACAAAATCGTGATATTTGTTTGGGCCAGGCGAAAAGAGCCCGAACACTCTTTTCGAGAGTTCAATTCATTGAATGAGGCCTGGGCTATTTGAAACCGGGAGCAAGGGGCCCGACCAGCAAAGAATAACTTCGTTGAGTGGTGTCTAGAACAAAACGTTCCGAACAAACTTTCCGTTCCGAATAAACGATTCTCTTCATTTTCAAGGCCTGTTCTGAAATAAAATGCGGTTAAAAATTAAAATTGTGTTTTCTAGTTATAATTTAAAACGTATTTAAAAAAAATATATTTTTTTAGTTTTAGACAGAACATTATTTATTAGTATTTTTTTAAATAAAAGATATAAAAAAATGCTATTAGTTGTTTTTTAAAAATCTATTTTCTGAAATTTTGATTGCGTTTGTTTTATGAAAAATATATTTTTTTTAAATCATTTTTTTTATTTTTGTTTACTATTATAAAAGTTAGTTGATAAAAAAAAATAATTGAATAAAAAATTGAGTTGATTTATGAGAAAGTATTTTTTTATTTTATACAGAACATACTTTTTAAAAATTACAAAAATATCATATTATATGTTTATCATCTTAATTTTGGTTCTTAATCTTTTGATTGTTATATATTTTTATTTAAATTTTTTAACTTATCTTTTTTATAATTTTGTTCCTTGGAATTTGATTTATATATCAATCTTGGTCCTTGTTATTTTAATTTTATTTTTTTATTTTTTCAATTTTAGTCCCTATTTTTTATTTTATTTCGAATAATTTATAAAATTATTATTTTTAAATTTCATTCTCTCTTAAATTTTTATAGATTATATCTAGTCTTTATTATTTTCATTGTTATTTATCTTTTCTAAACTAATTTATGAAATGAAATTACTTTTTTAATTTCATCATCTTTTAAATTTTATTTATCGAATTTGATCTTAATTATTTAATAAATTTGAAAAAAAAACATATATGGATTATTTTTAGTTTATTTTTTGTTACAATGTTATAAATATTAAAAACTACTTTTCAATAATTTATTTTATATAAAAACTATTTTTCTAAAAAATATTACTTTCAACGATTAAACAGCACAAAAGCTATCACAATCATAGACATTCAATCCATAGAAAAGCAAGGAGGAGTACGTGGACCTTTCAACTAATGCAAAGTATCGTAGCAGGTGCTGTCCCCGGCAGTTTTGCCAAGATAAACGGACCACGCATCACCATTTCAAGTGAATTTTGCATTGTAGGGTCACTTTTCTGACCGTTAGATCAACGTTGGACCCCTCTATCTTGGTCCCCACATTGCGATTTAAATGAGAATTATAAAAAATATATATATATTTTAAGATTAAAAATTTTATTTTTCTGAGATTTTATTTAGAGGTCTGATTTTAAAAATAATTTTAATATATTTTTAAACAATTTAAAAAAAAATCATTACCAAAAAAATTCAACAAAAGCATTGTTATTTTATTTATTTTAAAATGATATGTTTTTGGTTTAAAGAAGGAATGATATCACCTGTCAACTTGCGTGTTAGCTCAGCCAACACCCTGTCCGGGTCTCAAGCCGGACATGATAACCATGATATCACTCACCACCATAAATCACAGACGTTATCAAATCAAAGCATCACGTCGTGGTCCTCATCACCTCAATCACGCCTATTGTTTATCGTATTTTTCTCCTGGATAGTAACCACCAAGCAATAATACTTGAATTCAAAAGGTCAGAAAATAAAATCCAAACGTCTTCGCTAACCTCTGGAATTGAAGTTCTTGAAATGTCATCGGACACTTTCAGAGTTCAAAAGTAAAAAAGTCAGGTGCACCGTTTTTCTCAGACGGGCTTGAAAAAAAGATAAGGCATGCGGTGATAAATTAGACCGTGGCTTCAATTGGATGGGTTTGGTGAGGAAGCACTCGAAAAATATTTTTTGAAATCCGTACAGGTTTTGTGGGTAGCCTGTGAAAATCCGATCAGGTGTTTTTGTCTTTCGATTTTATCAGTACGTGAATTTCACATGCATGTATATGCCTGCCTGGAAGCGCACTGTTTTTCACTGTTGCTTGCCGCTGCTATCATGTTATAAAGAGGACCTTCAGGTTAGAACTCTCCAAACAAGAAAATCACTAAACTACTAATTTAGTAGATGACTAGTGGTAATAATATGAATTAAAATGTTTGTTTTTTGTGGTTTTAGGTCTCAATTATGTAATTGTTAATATAATTATAATTATCATTATAAACTTACATAGTCGTTAATTTCAAGGTTCATAGGAGTAGTTTAAATGCGTGCAAATTGTCCCGGACTTCTATATTAATAAAAAAACACTAAGGGCCTGTTTGTTTCGACGGTACAACCACTGTTTGTTCAAAATTCATTTTTTTATTTTAAATGAAAAAAATTTGGTGTTTTTAAATCATTTTGATGTGCTGATGTCAAAAATGATTTTTAAAAAAATAAAAAAAATATCATTTTGATGCATTTCTAATTGAAAAACACTTTCAAAAGCAACCACAACCTCCCTCCCAAACATGCCCTAAACCAACCAAAAATCGGTTTTATTTTAAGATCATACATGTAGAAATTGTTATTTTTATCTTATTTTTAAATTTATATTAAAATATTTTTATTTTATAGCATTTGCACGTCAGAACAATTTAAAAAACAAAAAAAAAATATTTAAAAAAAAACACCAAAAATATCATGCCATTGTCCTAAGCACACATTTAATATGGTTTTAATATTACAGTATCTTTTGTCTATGCAGCATACAATATGCAAAGTGTATGGACATCTTTCTCGTCTCACGGGGCGCATTCATTTTATAAAGATGAAATTGTTGCATTTCAGTGTATATTTAACACTGTAGTATAGTGTATTTTTTAAAATATTTTTTTATCTGTAAATAAATTAAAAATATATGTTTTTATATTTTTAATTTTAACATATAAAATCATAAAAACACTTAAAAATATATTAAGAATCACTTAAAAAATATATTAATTTGATATATTTTCAAGCCAAAGTTATTTTTGAAACACAATTCCAAACCCAAATACAAACAATCCCTTGAACCCTTGATCGCGCTTTAGTGCCTGTTTGGTATTGCGATCCCACCGGTTTTTGGCTAAAATTTGATTTTTATTTTATTTTAAAAACCGGCGGTTTGGTGTTTTTAGATCATTTTGATGTGCTGATTTCAAAAATGATTTTTTTAAAATAAAAAAGCATAATTTTGATGTATTTCGGCATGATAAACACTTTAAAAAACTACTACAATCGCACTCCTAAACAGGCCCTTATTAATCTATAGAACAATATTTATAGATTCTTCTATTTGTTTAAAAATTTGAGAGGTAGAGTGTAAAGTCTCCATAACATCCAACAAAAACTCCAGTCAAACCTTGAACATATATATACATTATCTTGATTATTTTAAACATATTGACAGTTCTTCAATTAAATTTGTTGTTAATTTTAGCTAACAAGTAATCACATACAACTCACATGATGTCTCTTTTCGTATAAAAATCCATCAAATTCTTCAAGATAATTTTACTATGTCCTGCAAAATTCATGTAATAGAATAAAGTATATAAAAAAATACAAAGTTTTCATGTCTCTTTGCTTATATATCCTGAATGATCCCCCCTGTAAATTCGTGTTTTTTTGTTTGTATAAAAAGAAATCATAAGAGTTTCAAACTCTATTTATCTGTTTTTCTGTGTTTTAAAAATATTTTTAAAAGTATAAAAAAATTATTTATTATTTTAATTTTTTTTTATTAATTTTAGAATTATTTTCGTAAACTGATATACAAAGTAATTCTTAAGAAAATAAAAAAAAAATCATTTTAATATATTTCTAAAAAAACATATTTTCAAAACTAACTTAAATTAACACTTATCAACAGTAAATTGATATTATGTTAATTAAAACTATCGCAACGATTTGATTGAGAATGAATTTGATATTACTGGGGACATAATTGAGATTGCATGTACAAGTCGAAGACTTTTTGGAGGGTCTGTCCGGAACTCAACTACAAAAAACACACAACAAACTACAAAGTACAAGCAGATGAAAAGCAATGGTAACAGACTGCGAACTGTCCTCATCATGCCTCCCTCTCCCATTATTTATTTTACTTCCCCTCCATGACAAACCACCCCCAACACCTCAACTCCTCATTTTGCTTCCCTTGCCATACTTTTGAAACAAATACCGAACTCGGAATCTGAACCAGAACGTAAAATTTCCCTTCATTTTCTCCCTCAAACCTTAACCACTCTGTTCCTGACCCAGTGCCCATCAACGAGAATCCATGGCAGGAGCACTAGAGTGCTGGTCAAGCAGAGCCAGCACAGACGAGGACATGGTTGAACAAGTCCTAATGAGAACACTTGACAGATCAGAAACCTCATCATCTTCAACAACAGTAGCGGCGGCGGCGGCGGCGTCTTTACAACTATCTGATCAAAGCTCAAATCCTTCACTAAAAGATACTATTTCATCATCTTTTGCAATGCAAAAAAGGATTCAAAGATTGAGTCGAAATGTGTCCGAAGCCATTGCTTCACTTAAAAACTCATTGAATCTTGATTCACCACGTGAGTCACAAGTGCAGCTAACGAGTTCTCAGCAGGGAAATTGTAATGGTAATAAAAGTGAGAGATGTAGAAAGGTTGTGTGGGCCAGTGTTGTACGGAACCTCACTCAGTTGTATCCAGGGAGCCAGTTGCCTGAGAAGCTCGTGTCCAATATTAGAAAGCACTATGATTCTTTGCCACTCAGGTTTGCTTTTTTTACTGGAGATCCAATCTTGCTTGACTTTATTGAATTTCTGCGTCTGGGTTTTGTTTGATGGTCACGAAAATGGAGGAAAACCAGGTAACGATGTAATTTTTATCTGGACTTACACTGCCTCCCTATTTCGCAAAGATAGAGCACCCATTTTTTTAAAATAATTTTTGGGGCGGGGGTGTCTGGTAATAGAAAGATATATTGCATCAATGTTAGAACTTGAGATTTACTCCAATATACCGAAAAAAGCTTTCCAAAAGCGTTTCGAAGAAATTACCTTTTGTCTTCAAAGTTATTTTTTTCTTGTGCTACTTGCATAATGTTGTCTTTTTCTTCTTTTTCTGGGTATTTTTGACAGTTATGCTCAGGAAGGGTTTGATATGAAAGAAGTGTTTCTGCACATCAAGTTGATAGAGCAGGCACTAGTTGATGGGCAACCGGCAATAATGATACAAGAGGTGTCTGATGACGAGGTACAGGGTTGTTTATACAAACTCACATTTGCTTGTAACTCTTCCATTTCGTGGCCCGTGATGTCTGGTGCATTAGATAGTGCTTCCATTTGTTGCAAGAAGATACAGATCTTTGAAAAGAAGGGATTTACTCTTGGGGTTGCTCTTCTTTTAGTTCAAGCTGGACAAGAGAAATCATTTAAAGCTCGGATCGAGAATGCTTTAAAATCTTCTGTAAAGAAGTCCAAATCCACCACAGTGAAGCTTCCATTTGGGCTTTGCGGGTGTCAAGAAGGGAATACTAAAGGAAACTTTGGTGAAATTGAAGATGATCCCAGCGAACAAAATTTTAGGAATGGCTCTGAGAATTTGAATGTGAAGATTCAGCTCGAGATGCCCTTGCCCACTTCTTCGATAGTTGTAGCGGTTGATGAGTGGCAAACGATTAATTCTGGTGGGGATGAATTAGGGAAATGGCTTTTGAACTCTGATAATCTTGAATTTATCGATCAGATTGGACCAAGTTCCTTTAAGGGAGCTTATAAGGGCAAAAGGGTGGGAATTGAGAAGCTTAAAGGGTGTGATAAAGGGAATTCTTACGAGTTTGAGCTCCGTAAAGATCTGTTGGAATTAATGACTTGTGGTCACAAGAACATCCATCAATTCTATGGCATCTGTGTTGATGAAAATCATGGTTTGTGTGTGGTGACCAAATTGATGGAAGGTGGATCTGTCAACGAGTTAATGCTAAAGAATAAAAAGCTTCAAACTAAGGAGATAATGAGAATTGCTACAGATGTAGCGGAAGGAATGAGGTTTATGAATGATCACGGTGTTGCATATAGAGACCTTAACACGCAACGAATTTTACTGGACCGGCATGGGAATGCTTGCTTAGGGGACATGGGCATAGTTACTGTTTGCAAGAGCATGGGCGAGGCAATGGACTATGAAACAGATGGTTATCGATGGCTAGCTCCAGAGGTTTGTTTTCTATCTTCCTTCTCTAGTCAATTCTTACCATAACTATCCATTCGACAAGCACTTGCCACGGCCACGAACCTAGCAGTGATCAAAATTTATTGTGTTGAAAGTGTTTCCATTTACTTGCCAAGGTCCCATCGTGTGATTGCTTACGTGGACAATGAAACCTGTCTATCTGGTTCTTTAGTATGCATTTGAAAGGTTATTTCGATTAGCACAATTTTTAGCAAGTAATCACAATTCCATGTCGTTCACTAACTGTCACCGTGAAATTATGCCATTTTAATCTTTAATTTCCCAGCTATTGAGGTACCTGAAATGTAACCTGGAGAATACTTGGCAGGAGTTTCTTTTTGTGAAAAACTACTTCATTGCTGTAATCAAGGACATTGCTTAGATTCAATGTATGCGGGTGCTATCTGGTTCACTCAAATACGCTGAAAGACTCTAAACCCTCATCCCAGAATAATTGTCTGAGCATGCGCAACATGTCTTCATAATTGTTCTTGCTTTACAATCCAAATATAACATTTGCCTTTTGCATAAGCACCCTTATATTCTCTAGGCAAATCATCTCAACCACTATAATATTTTTCTGGTCCACGTTTAGCAAAATGGTTTAGTAGTGGAGCCCACTGATATGATCTTTTGAACTTGAGGCATGATTGATGGTCCTTTTCAATACCTAATTTGTAAGCCAATATGCGGGCACAAACTTTTTTCAAATCCATTTACCTATAGGAGCAATAGACATGTATTAAACTCAATGTAATTCTTGACATGAGCTTCAACCAGTTAAGTGGCTGCTGTCCAAAAGCTTTGTTCATAATGATACATAAATTTGCCTCCCTAAACAGGAACAGATGAACTGATCCCCTCCATTTCTGGTTGTAAACAGATCATTGCAGGTGATCCAGAGAATATTACCGAGACATGGATGAGCAATGCATATAGTTTCGGGATGGTGATTTGGGAGATGGTGACTGGCGAGCCTGCTTATGCTGCATACTCACCTGTGCAGGCTGCAGTTGGTATAGCTGCTTGTGGCCTAAGACCAGAGATCCCTAAGGTCTGTGTGCCATGCTTAAGATCTCTGATGACCAAGTGCTGGAACAATTCCCCATCAAAGCGCCCCCAGTTCTCTGAAATTCTATCAATGTTGCTCCGGCCTAGCAACGTTAGCAATAGGTAAAAGTTCTTCAAGCCCTATGGAATGTGGTCGGATTATTACCGAGTTTAGTGTAAAAAAATGCCCTTTCCAAGTTATAATGTCCTATCATTTCATAATTGTAGATTTTGGAAGTTCACATAGCAGAAATGAAGCTATATTTCTTCTTGTAACTTATCTAATCAATCTCGCAAATCAAGGAAAAGAAGATGAAAAACGTGCCTTGATTGGCCGATTGATTTCCCTGGATTGTCTGCCATGGTGTATATTTATTTCAAATCTCATCATGTTTGCAGTGTGAGTGATGGAAATATAAAAAAGGTTTCTTTCTTTGCGTCTGTCGTCATGAACGACCAGAGGCATTCCACTCTGGTTGCATGCCACATTGGTTACAAAAGGCTGGGATTATAGATTAAAGAGAAAAGTGGAAGAAAACACAGGGAAACCAGGATTGTATGTGGTCCTTCGGGCCTACAAATTTTGAGTGATACAAGGAATTTGGGGTATCCCAAGCTCTCTTTTTGTTTACTTGGTGGCCATCCGAGGAACCCAAAAGAGGTCCCTCATGTTTTTGTGTCTGATGGGAAAAAGAGAATCGTAAATCTTACCCTATTTTTTTGGTCCAATAGAATGGTTTAGCCGGTCCAAGTATTCGAAAATGGTTTTCACCCGGGAAATTTCTGTATCTTTACTTAATTTCTGATTGGAGTTTTAATTGTTTTTAAAAATATTTTTTATTTAAAAATATATTAAAAATATATATATATATTTAAAAAATATTTTTATATTATCACATCAAAATATCTAAAGTGATAATTTAAAATTAAAATTAAAAATATTTTTTTTGAAAAATACTCTCGAACACCCCCTCAATACTCTCTTGTTTTCGCAATTTGTTGGACTAGTCCTTTGACCTGTGATGTAACGAATCCTCGGAGGCATTGCTTTTGAGTTTTGACTCTAGAGTCTAGACCAGTCTTGGTGAAGAATATGAGAATAGTTTTTTAGCTCTCTAGGTCCGCTGGAGAGGAGGAAACAGTTGACTTGGACAATAACTAAGAACGTTTACAATCTGTCTGAAGATGAAGGTCGCTGGAGGTTGTGGTGGCAAATTATATTATAGAATAACTGCGCGCTGTTTACACACTTACATTGCACCGTAGATTTGTTATTTATTTTATAATAATTCATTTTAATTATTAAATTTTAATTCTGTACAATCTGATCTAATTGAAAACTAATTGTTTGTGATTTCTCAAGTAAGATTTAAATTGAAAGAAAAATGATAAAAAAAAGACATCAAATATGATTGACATGTTATAAATTTATGAAAAATACACTAAGATCATTGATGTTTAAAAACAATATAATTCAGATCCATTTTAATTTTAAAAAATTACTTTTGATATGCAATTTTTTATGTTATTTTGTAGTCCGTGATTAAAAAGAGAGGAGTTGTTGGAATTCGATGATAAAAAAGAAAGTCACCATTCACCTCATTTCTAACCATCATTTAATTAAATAATAATAATAGAATTAAACATGTGTTACATAAGTAATTTACATAAAAAAAAATTAGCAAAATTAATCTGGTAAATATCTTGTCTTGCAAAATTAAATATTTTGATATTATCTCTTACTTTTTTATTTTTTATTTTTAGTTATTATCAAAAACTTTTTTTTACTTACTAACATAAATAATTATCAATTTATTTGATTATACATATACATGAGCTTTATTATTTAGACTTAATTTTTTTATATTAAAAATTTCATAAAAATGAAATTATATATATATATATAAAAGTCTCACTCGATAGAACGTAAGTAACAAAAAAGGCAAGAATCTAGTTCCATCAGTAGGACTCAATCATGTAATTTAAAGGAGGCACATGCATAGCATGTGCACCTGGCTACTCGGGCCAGAGAAAAACTCCAAAGGACGTCGTTTTGTAGACTTTCGAGATCTGGCTTCGCAACAGCTCCAGCTACAGGATTAAACAAATCATTAACAGGGAAGCATTTTTCTTTGTTGAAAGTCAATAAAAGCATATCAGGGTTGCGTTTTTTTTCCCTGGAGAAAAAACGGTGTGCCAGTTGGCTTATCGGTTAAAAAAACTCACACAGCTAGCATCTAGGATCAGATTTTAGGGTTCGCTGTGATGGGGTTATTCTCGGTCAACCAAGAGAGAAGCCTACAAGTTGACCGGCTGAAACAAGAGTCTTTAGCATTGTGAACGAATCATTTCAAAAGGAAGTGAAAGTATCTGGACCGCAGACTGGTGGCCTGATCTTGTCCGTCCACCATGTCCGGACGACTGTTTAGTAGTTAGTACTGCATTTCATATTATTTTTTAAAATGACTTTCAAATATATTAAAATAATATTTTTTATTTTTTAAAAAATTATTTTTCATATCATCATACTAAAATATCTAAAAACATAAAAAAAATTAAAAAAGAAAATGATTTGTCATGACATAATTGAAGTAGCAAGTGAATTATGGGATTGAATAAGTGGCGTGATATTATTTTCATGACATAATTGCATCACAGGAACATGATTTGTCAGTGCGTTGGGTATTAAATAAAAGGAAAATGGATATTTTTAGGCAATTGAACTTCGAATATGTTCTGGATGATTAAAGGTAATCCCCCTCTACGCCCCAGATGATTTGAGATAAATAATTGGTGTCCAAAATCAAAGGCTCCTTGTCGTCCGGGGTGCCGTCCACTTGTTTGGGCCTCCGGGCAGCAGAGAAGCTCTCTGTTCAATGTCATCATAGTAATCTCCGTAAAGATACTGTATGCATGACGCGCCAGCAGGTGCAATAATGGTGCATTAACTTCCTTTCTACCGCTATTTCTGATCGGTTATTGCATACAGCGAGAGTTTGGAATTGGCGTGGAGTGTAGTGAATTAGTGATTATTGTTTTTTATTTATAAACATGTTAAAATAATATATATTTTTAATTATTTTTTAAAACATTATTTTTAATATTTTCGCATCAAGATAATATAAATAATAAATGCATTTAAATTTTAATGAAAAACATACTGAACAGTACAACCAAACACACCCTTTAAACCGTCGCTAGTAACTACCAGCCCGTGACAACTGACAAGCATGGATGCTTCAGGTTGTTTCCTTGTTCTGTTGTTCATGCCGGGAAATATGCCTGAAAGTGGTTTCATGGCTACCCCCCTCTTTGATGCTTTTGTACGAGAGTTAAATTATAACTTGGTCCCTTGACTACATGTTTTGTCCCTTTCATGTTCTTTTCCATAAAAATATTTATTTAAAATATTATTTGGTTATTTTCTATGCTGAGAATATAATTTAATTGGTTTCGATAAAATATAGGGATTAAGTTGCGATCGACTCTTTTCGCAAGTGAAAAATTCTAATTCATCAAAATCAATAAATAAAGAAAATAGAGATTTTGAATTTCAAAGAAATGGCCGTTGGAGCGCAGAAGGACTCGAATAACAAGTCCGAGCCGAAGGCTGTTTCGTTAGTTCTTTAACATTGTTGGCCCAATTTAGGGGCCTCGTCTCATATTGCAGGCCCATTCGTTTAACACCGAAGAAAACCCATGGACATGAGGACCCTAGCAAAACCAGCCCCCCCCCCCCCCCCCGGACTAACCATTAATAGTAACAGGTGTCATGTTTGGGCACGTCGTTTTGAATGCTCACTTGGAAAGCCCAATTCATTTGATTTTTTTTTATGTTTGAGATAAAGGGTATCAAAGAGTCAGTTTATATTTTAATTGAGAATAAATAAAACACGATTTACATTTAACTAGTGTATATTAATATGAAAACGATTGTTTTTTAAAATATTTAATAATATATTAAATTCGGATAGCCTGGTAAGCAATGACAAAAAAGGGAAGCTAATTTAAATAATTATAGAGGTGAGATGGTGTGCTCCGTATATAACACTGCATTTCAAATAGTTTTATTATTTTTTTAAAAATATATTTTTATTTTATTTTTGATGTCCTGGAATTAAAAATAACTTTTTAAAAATAAAAATATTATTTAATATATTTTAAAAAATAATTTTAAAAACAATTCCTACCAGACTTTGAAATAGCCGAGAACACATTCCCGCGATTAATTGTGCTATGAAATAGACTTCTATGGATCGCTTCCTAGACGATACAATTGTTATATATAAGTTATTTTGATATGTTAATATTAAAAATATTTTTTTAAAAATAAAAACATCATTTCATACTTTTTGAATAAAACATATTTAAAAAAATAATTTCAACCATATTTCTAAACCCCTACTGTCTATTTGCAATTTGTTTTGGTCTGCTGTATTTATTGTAGTCTGGTAATATGATGTACAATGTATTTATACTTAAAAATTCATCTGATTTTTTTTATACCAACATATTAAAATGAATTTAAAAAATATTAATTCAATTTCAAAAATATTCCAGTCCCAGGCCAATGGCCCATTGGTGCAGAATATATATCTATATCTATATCTATATATATATATATATAGAGAGAGAGAGAGAGAGAGAGGTGAAGATAAAATTCCTTCTTTATAAATTTCCTATATTAAAATTCAACTTTCAACTCCTTGCCAAAGAAGTAAACAATAAAAATAATCAATTTTTTAAATGATTTTGAAGCTGTGTTTTCTATATTAACTTGATGCATCAATAAAAGTTTTTTTTATTATTATTGACTTCAATTTTAAATTAAAAAATCAAGAGACATAATAAACACATTAAAATAGCATTTTAAATTATTATAATTATTGATCTTTCGTGGACCTGGATCCCCTGATTGAACTGTCAAGCGGGGTATAGGAAGACGAGCGCCCCCCTTGCGCGGTGGCCGAGGTTGACAATATTATCTTGCATGGAACTTCATTGCAGCCACGAAGGAGGTTAAATTAAGTTAAATAAAATATAAAAAAGAAACCTATTTTTATTATCAAATACATGCAAGTGAAATAAATATAATTAAATAAAATACGGGTACAAAATGAAATAAAAAATGGTTGTTATGCCTAGCACAACGACTTAGAAAATTCATCACTCAAAACTTAATTTAAAATGGAATTTAAATTGAACCAGAGAGATATTATCCTGGTAAAATCATTAAATTGACTTTGACCAAATTAAAAGAGATCAACTTAAAAAAATGACAAGGAAATGTTCTCAGAAATATGGATGGGTCCATTAGAACTGACCTTCCAAGAAGACCCCTGGTCACACCCCAGCCCAAAACCCCAAGCCCATAAACAGAATGCAAAACCATAAATACCCCCACCTCTTAACCACTTCCATTTCTACAAAAAAAAATCTCCATTTTTCTCCGCAAGCTATCAAAACTAAACCCCAATCTTTTATCCTTCCCTTGCTCACAGTGCTAATCGGTATGTTTACTGATCCTCTAACCAATCCCTTTCTTAACATTTTCGCACTCGAATCTTATCAAACCCTGCCCAGGGTTTATGGTACTAATATTACTAGCACCGATATTTTTTTTTTTATTAAAAGAGATTCTTTTATATATATATATATGTATAATTTTCCATTCTAACAACTTTGATTTTGATGGGTGTTCGTAGCTTGTTGGCAGTTTATTATACTTTATGCTTCCTAAAAAGCGACCTGTTGAAGCAGAAGAAGCACCGGATACCAGCGTACCAGATTCATCTTCTTTAAAAAACAAGCGGGTTGATTGCGATTTGGAACCGACCGTGATTTGTAACAAAAACAATTGTGTTACTGGTAGTTGCAGCAACACCGACACCGAAACTAACAACCACTGTAAAGAGGAGGACTTGATCATGGCACCTGGTGACTCGAACCCGATGGAGATTGACGAAGATCTTCACAGTCGGCAGCTTGCTGTTTATGGAAGAGAGACAATGAGAAGGCTTTTCGGTTCAAATGTTCTCGTTTCCGGGATGCATGGTCTTGGTGCTGAGATTGGTATGAATCACGAAACATTTTTCACTCATTTTTTTTAATGGACACTACTGGGGTTTCCTTTTGTGAACTTTTGGATTTTACTGTGAATATACTGCAAAATCTTTCTTCTGTAAACAAATTTGGATCCTGCTTAATCTAACTACAGGTCTTAAAGTTAGCAAAAAAATGGCTCATCAAATGAAATAGAGATGGTCATTGGAGATTCCTATGGGTATGTGTAGTGGCTATAGCTGTATTTGATGCCCCCCTAGGATATAGATGGAGGCTTTGCTCTCTAAATTAGTTTGGGTTCCTCACAATGTCCAACGCAAGAAATAAAGGGTGCCTCAAATCATTAGAGACTACTAGGATTAACAAGATTTGATTTGAACATATCACGTGTTGAGTAACGAGGGAAACAGAATGTGAAAATCTTGATCAGGAAAGGGAGCTTCATCTGGCTATTTCCCTTCACAGCTTTCCATTTTAGTCCTGTTCGGTGTTTTATCTCAATTTTTCATAGAATCAACTGGAGTCATATTAGATGGATAGTCTATTTTTGTTAACCTTGCTTTGGGTAGTAGTATGATGTTATTTTCTCTGTGGGAGGGGTAATTATCTAAACCTATGGAAGCCATTACCGGAGTTGACAGAGGTATTTAAGGAATGCTGTGGTCTTTAATTCGAATTGATTCTTGTTCTTATTGGAGTCAAGCTTTTTGACCCTTCTTTAATGCGTGGTTCTCTTGCTACAGCAAAAAACCTCATTCTCGCTGGTGTCAAGTCTGTGACATTGCACGATGAAGAAAAGGTGGAGCTGTGGGATTTATCCAGCAACTTTGTTTTTTCAGAGAATGATGTTGGTAAGAACAGGGCCCTAGCATCTATTCAGAAGTTGCAAGATCTCAACAAAGCAGTCAGCATCTCTACCTTAACTACGGAATTGACAACAGAACAACTTTCTAAGTTCCAGGTATTTCCATGCCTTTCCACATTGATATAAATAGAAGAAATCTTGTTGACATTTATGCGCTGTGACATCTGATCAATGTGATAATCTTGATCAGAACCTGCCAGTTGCTTAGCAGGTACTTATCAAGATTACTAGTAAATCTTTCTTTCACTAGGAAAAATATTATTACAAATGCATGTCTGAACATGCTACTATTTTGAATGTTTGTGATTATATTAAATGAAATATCTGAGTAAATCTATTGTGAATGACTGATTTGGTCAATGCTAGTTGATGCTTGCATTTTAATTAATGCTATTCTAGGTTTCGCTTGTAGTCCCTCTATGCTACAAACATAACCTTATGAAAGTGAAAACATTGAAACGGGTGTTTTTTTTTTGTGTGCGCATCATATTGTTGGGTGACCCACACAACAAGAAATGCCAATTCTAATCATACCATTGTTTGGTCAGTGAACTTCCAATATCTTCTGTCCACAAAGGCTCACAAGTGTAATTTTTGTTTACCTCAACCGATAAAATGAAACATAAAATTCATAACTGTAATATAAGATTGTCTCAACTCTCAAAAGCATTGAATGCCAAGGAAACAATACCTTAAGGGCTGAACAAGAAGACATGAGTGATTAGTGTCAGGATTTTTGTACACTTCTTGGTACAAAGGGTTGCATTTCACCACCTTCCCGGTGCTTCAATAAAATTCTAAGATTATCTAAATGCTAAAGCGAAAGATTTAGTGTCTTCATACAAATATGGGGAGAATAACCATCCTAGAGCATTATATTTTCAATGGGCCATCACTGTGTCCAGGGGCAGCAGCGGGTCCATGGCCCCTCAGAATTTTCAAAATTCTTTATGTCCCTTGTGATTCAGTATATGTCTCACATCAGTCCTATAATTTTGTAATTTGGTCCGTTCAGAAAATATTGTTTTTTTATTCTTCGAAGTCCTATTGTGTCTAAGTTGCCCCCCTAACAATTCTAGTCATCCTCTTCTATTGACTGTGTCGATGGTACTTCTTTCTCTGGTCTGCTTGAATGCATTGCTTTTCTTGTTTTGCAGAATACATGTGTATTTTCTTATACTGTTTTATGCCGCTTGTTGTTTTCTGGTGGTGCAGGCTGTTGTATTTACAGATCTCAATCTTGACAAAGCCATTGAGTTGAATGACTACTGCCATAATCACAAGCCCCCTATCTCTTTCATCAAGGCTGAAGTTAGAGGTCTCTTTGGTTCCGTGTTTTGTGACTTTGGACCTGAATTCACTGTGTTTGATGTTGATGGAGAGGATCCATACACTGGTATTATTGCATCTATCAGCAATGATAACCCTGCACTTGTGTCATGTGTTGATGATGAAAGGCTTGAGTTTCAAGATGGGGATCTTGTTGTTTTCTCTGAAGTGAAGGGAATGACAGAACTTAATGATGGAAGACCAAGAAAGATTAAAAACGCCAGACCATATTCATTTACACTAGAAGAGGACACCACAAACTTTTCTACATATGAGAAAGGTGGGATTGTCACACAGGCGAAACAGTCCAAGGTGCTGAATTTTAAGCCATTGAGGGAAGCAATCAAATATCCTGGTGATTTTCTTTTGAGTGATTTCTCCAAGTTTGACCGTCCACCTCTCTTACACTTGGCATTCCAAGCACTGGACAAGTTTGTGTCTGAGATTGGTCGCTTCCCTGTCGCTGGTTCAGAAGAAGATGCTCAGAAGCTTATATCTCAGGCAAGTCAAATCAATGAAAACTCAGGAGAAGCAAGGGTGGAGGACATTAATCCAAAACTTCTGCGGCACTTTGCCTTTGGTGCCAGGGCTGTACTGAATCCTATGGCCGCAATGTTTGGTGGTCTGGTGGGACAAGAGGTTGTCAAAGCATGTTCTGGAAAGTTTCATCCTCTCTTTCAGGTTGGTATCAATTTAAATTTTCTTGAATCTTCTTAAGCCTGCTTTTCTCTCAAACCAACTTAGGCATACATTAAACTTCAGTTCTTGTTCCTCGAGCTTTTTTATCACTTTTAAAGAATTTCATCTATATACTTGGAGTATTCGGACATAAACAAATAGCAAGTGCTTTTATGCACACATTGTCAAAGGATTTTATCTATATACTTGATTGCTTTGACTGGGGCTTTAAATTCAGTTTGATCAGAAGAACTTCTACATACTGTCTAGGGTTTCATCTATTAACCTTGAGCAACTTATTACCATAACCCCCTAGCTTGATAAACTTCCCATGTTTAATATATGTATAATTTTACTTGCCTCAAATGTGGCTGTTTCCAAAGTTAAGCATCTACTTAATGATTCAACTTTATTGCTTGATGTGGTGAGCTAACCTTACTTTTTCTGCTGTAACAGTTCTTTTATTTTGACTCTGTGGAATCACTTCCTACAGCTAATTTGGATCCCAGTGATTTCAAGCCACTAAATAGCCGTTATGATGCACAAATCTCAGTTTTTGGGTCGAAGCTTCAGAAGAAGATGGAGGATGCTAACTTGTTTGTAGTAGGATCTGGTGCACTAGGCTGTGAATTCTTGAAGAATTTAGCACTGATGGGTGTTTCGTGTGGTAAACAAGGGAAGCTGACAATAACGGATGATGATGTGATAGAGAAGAGTAACTTGAGCAGGCAGTTTCTCTTCCGTGATTGGAACATTGGACAGGCTAAATCCACTGTTGCAGCTTCTGCTGCTGCATTAATAAATCCTCATCTCAGGATTGAAGCGCTGCAAAATCGTGTTGGCTCTCAAACAGAGAATGTCTTTGATGATACCTTCTGGGAGAACTTAATTTCTGTTGTGAATGCTTTGGACAATGTCAATGCGAGACTTTATGTTGACCAGAGGTGCCTGTACTTCCAAAAGCCTCTTCTCGAGTCTGGAACCTTAGGTGCCAAATGCAATACTCAGATGATCATTCCTCACCTGACTGAAAATTATGGCGCTTCAAGGGACCCACCTGAGAAACAAGCACCGATGTGCACTGTGCATTCATTCCCACATAACATTGACCATTGCCTGACATGGGCTCGATCTGAGTTCGAGGGTTTGGTGGAGAAAACCCCAGCAGAAGTGAATGCCTATTTATCAAATCCAGTTGAATATATTAATGCTATGAACAAAGCTGGTGATGCTCAGTCAAGGGACACTTTGGAACATGTTATTGAGTGCCTCGAGAAGGAAAAATGTGAGACATTCCAGGATTGCATTACATGGGCTCGTTTAAGGTGCTCTTTTTGATTGGCTTTCCTATTCTTTCTGTATTATAGGACATACCTTGTTCTGGCTCTTTATTTTATGCTCACTTTGTCTTCAGGTTTGAAGATTATTTTGCTGATCGGGTGAAGCAGTTGATTTTCACTTTCCCTGAGGAGGCATCAACTAGTACTGGTGCTCCGTTCTGGTCTGCCCCAAAGCGATTCCCTCATCCACTTCAGTTCTCAGTTGTAGATCCAAGTCACCTCAATTTTGTCATGGCAGCATCAATATTGCGAGCAGAGACTTTTGGGATCTCAGTTCCTGAGTGGGTGAAGCATCCTAAGATGATGGCAGAGGCTGTGGGGAAGGTGATAGTGCCAGAATTTCAGCCAAGAGAAGATGTGAAAATTGAGACGGATGAAAAGGCCACCACTCTGTCTTCTGCATCTGTAGATGATGCAGCGGTAATCAATGAGCTTATCAGAAAATTAGAGCAGTGCAGGAAGAAGCTGCCACCTGGGTTCAGGATGATGCCGATTCAATTTGAGAAGGTGATATCTCTTGTTCAGTTCATCTAGCATGCATTTTTCGGGCCATCCTGCTTTCGAATAAAGCAAGATGTTATCCAACATTTTTTCTTATCGACAGCTGGAATTTGAAATATTTGCATGAATTGATCAAGGGTCGTGTTTGCTTCATGATGTATAGAAATACTTGAAAAAAAGAGAAGCAAATATGTGGCCAAAATATAAGGGGGATCACTTTTATCAGCCACCTGATGTTCCTGTCCCAACAGAAATTTTAAGTTAATTTTCTTGATTGTACAGGATGACGATACAAACTACCACATGGATCTGATAGCTGGTCTCGCCAACATGAGAGCAAGAAACTACAGCATTCCCGAGGTTGACAAGCTCAAAGCCAAGTTCATTGCTGGAAGGATCATCCCTGCTATAGCAACCTCCACAGCTATGGCTACTGGTCTTGTGTGCCTGGAGCTGTATAAGGTTCTGGATGGCGGACACAAAGTGGAAGACTACCGCAATACATTTGCCAACCTTGCGCTCCCTCTTTTCTCCATGGCCGAGCCTGTCCCACCCAAGGTTATCAAGCATCAGGATTTGAGCTGGACAGTTTGGGACAGGTGGATCCTAAAAAACAATCCTACCCTGAAGGAACTTCTGCAGTGGCTCAAGTATAAGGGTCTCGATGCCTATAGCATTTCACATGGTAGTTGCCTGCTTTACAACAGCATGTTCCCTCGGCACAGAGACAGAATGGACAGGAAGGTGGTTGATCTGGTGAGGGAAGTGGCCAAGGTAGAGTTGCCTGCATATCGTCACCACTTTGATGTTGTTGTGGCATGCGAGGATGATGAAGGCAATGATGTTGACATTCCTCCGGTATCTATTTACTTCAGTTAGGTTATCTTTGTCCGTTTCCCGATCAGCCAGTCTTATTTTAGGACGATGGCTGGAGCCCCTTTTAACAGATAGATTTCATTTCAATGCTGCTGCATCTGTGAGCACACACGGATATTTTTCACACAACCGCTTGACATTTCAATAGTATAAAACTAAATATCAACTTCTATTTCAAGATATATGAATTCTGAATGCTGTGAAACTCGAGAATGCCATGAGAAGATTTTCTGCTATCTCGCTGCTCCTCTCGACCTGCAAAATTTTCTTTGATAAAAGAGATCCACTTGGGGTATTTACATCGTGGATGCAGCCGGGTTCTGCTGAGCTGATGATACTGTTCATTAGAGTTTGAAAGATAGTTTTAGTGAGAGAGACAGGTTAGTCCTAGACGGACGTGAAGAAGCAATTTCCCTTGTTTGTCGTGTTAACTTGCCCTGACAGGACACATGGGCATGTTGCAATGTGATTATTTTAGGTCTCGCTGCGGATAGTGAAAGATATTAGTATTCAAATGCTTTCAAATTACGATGTTAGATTTGTAACTTGTGCCCTAAGCTTTCCTTTCCTTTAAAGAAGAGGTTTTAACCTGATATATTTTTTTTTGGAGAACGGGTATTGAGCTATAATTTATTGACGTTATTCTCCTGAAAATATAATATCAGTAACAAATATAAGGTATAATTATCACTCAAAGTGATTTGCCCCGGCTATCTTATAAAAAATGAAGGAATAATGATATTTTTTTAATAGCGGAAGTGTCCAGGGAAATTTGCTCGTGTTTTGACTAATCTTATAGATCATAAAATTAATGATCATATGAGTTTTTAGTAATTATCATATTAATAATTATATGGCTCGAACTTAAAATTATAAAAAAAACAAATATTTTAATTTTAAACTCTTATAACTAGACACTTATTAGATGGTTGAATATTGATAATTTTATATCAAGCTTAATGTATTGTTGTGAAAAATAAAAATATTATAAAAAAAAGCAGCCCTAAATACATTTCTAACAAGGTGTTGTATTTAAAAAATATTTTTGAAAAAAATTGATTTTTTTTAATTTTTTTTTTGTATTTTTAGATATTTTCATAAACTAATGTTAAAAATATTTTTTTTAAAAATATCATTTTAATATATTTTTAAACAAAAAATATTTTTAAAAACAATTTCAATTACACTAATAAATATAAGTAATTTATTGCAACGAGAGAAGTGGGTTAGGTTTGGGTTAAGAAATCGCTGATTTGGAAGTTTGACGCAGAAATAGACCTGTAGGTGTGTCCCTTGTGGTGGGTGGCAGTCGAGAAAGAGTAACGAATGGTGCTTTCGGAGTCTCCAGAACTAGAATTTATTTTCCCGCCGTAAGAAGTAGGGAAAATAAAGAGTACAAATACCCTTTTCCTTTTATTTTTCGAAAAGAAAACAAACGATCTGTCAGGGCTTGAAATATCTCCGTTAAAGAGGACAGTTAAAGCGTGGATAAAAATCATTTCATTAACGAGCCGGCAGCAAAACTGAATAATTAAAATAAATTATTTTACAAACTATTTTTTTTATTTTCTTTTTAATTTCATGGTCACGGCACTGACAATCCGGTTTCATGCACATCAAAGTTAAATTCATCTATGAAATTATGTTAATTACAAATAGATTGTGGTGCGAAATCCAAGATATATAAATAAAGAATTATTTAGTATTTGCGATGATTAATTAATATATTTAAGATATTGAATTTTTTTAGTTTAATGAACTTTGCAAAAGAAGTTCTAAACAGATGTAAAAAAGTATTAATAAGATATTTAAAAATTATTTCTGATATCAGCACATCAAAATTATATAAAATCACTAAAAAAATTAATTTAAAATAAATTTTTTTTTTAAAAACACTTTTGAAAAGCTCTCCCAAACACCCCATTTAGTGTTCGTAGTCATAATTTCTTGTCCGGGAGTTTCTATCCCATGCAAACGAAATGCAATTAAACAGCAGCAGATACGATACCATCACCCCCAATAACCCTAGTAAAACGACAACGACAAACCTTTAAGCCAAATACCTTTTTGAAAATATGGTTAAAATTGTTTTTGAAAGTAATTTTTATTTAAAAATATATCAAAATGATGTTTTTATATTTTTCTTAAAAATTATTGTTTACATCAACACATCAAAATGATCTAAAAACAATATTTTTAAAAAAATTTAAAGTAAAAAATAAAAATAAAAATAATTTTTTTTATTTTTTTTCAAAAACATTTTCTAAACATATTATCAGATATCCCAAATCTCTCAATTCAAATAATTTACTTCACTAGTTTTTTTGGATTAGAGGAAAATATCTATCTGAAACTCTATTTTATAAATTCGGTTAAACAAATAAAATCCAATATTATAAAGCTTTTATAAAAAATAGACATCTCACTCACTCAAATAGATATCCAAGATTGCAAAACCTCTCACACAAAGCCACGTTCAGTCATTTCCCCAGCACGAACACACACCGACCTTTCTCTCAACTTGACTTACCTTCCTCCTCTCTCTCGTCACACCAAAACACACCTCTCCTCTCTCTCTCTCCTCAACATAGAGAGAGAAAATCATGACAGTACCACACGCACCCGACCTTGCCAAAGCCGGACAGCCCTTGACCCCTCCTGCCCGTAAACCCTAAATTACACAAATCCATAAATACCCTTCCCATATCTCTGCCCCCTCCATTTCTAAAATTCACTCTATAATCTTCCTAGAGAAAGCAAAACAAAATTCAATTCTCTCACTCCCTCACTCTCTCGACTTCTCTCCATTCTTTCCTTGATCAAGTCCTAAACGGTACGTTTCTCTCTCTCTCTCTCTCTCTCCCCATCAACCTCTCTCTCCATCTCTCTATCTTACTATCATGTTGAAGTTAGGGTTACGATCAGGTTTTATGATTTGGGCACCGATCTTTCTTGCAATTATAATCTATAACGACAGCTTATCTTTGATTTCGATTGTGATGACTTGTGGCTTGTTTGGCAGTTTACTGTACTTTATGCTTCCCAAAAGGCGACCAGTTGAAGCTGTGTTGGTAGAAGGAGAAGGAAGTGAAAACAACATAGGAAAAGATTCTTCATCGGTTCTTAAGAAGCATCGGGTCGATTGTTATTTGGAATCGACCGCCGCCAATAGTAATAAGAATACTAGTAGCGTTATTGGTAATTGTAGTGGTATTAGTACAGAGAGTGGTGGTGTTGAAGAGAAGGTGAGTATGGCGCTTGGTGATTCGAATCCAGTGGAGATTGATGAGGATCTTCATAGCCGGCAGCTTGCTGTGTACGGTAGGGAGACGATGCGAAGGCTCTTTGCTTCTAATGTTCTCGTTTCTGGGATGCAGGGACTTGGTGTTGAGATTGGTATGGTTCTTATTATTTTTCAGTTTCTTGTAATTTTTCTAATTTTGTTCATTTTTAATTTCTGGTTTAGTTTTTTCTGGATCTTGTTGTGGATTTTTGTTGTTGACGGTGAATGTTTAGGGAGCAAATGATGATTAGATTTTTAACTTTTAATTCTCTGTTGTTAAAGGTGATCATATTTCAGTTACTGTGCCTTGATATTTGCTTCTAAGCTGATTGGTGCTGGTTTAATTAGTGAGTTCTTGAAGATCATGAGCTCAGGCAGCTTCTAGGCTAATTTGGTATTTTCGTTGCTGTTTATGGATTTATTGTTTTGTTTTCTGTTTAAGAAACGTTGCAAATGGAATGTTGAATTTGTGCTTAGGAAAGAGAGGGCTATCCACCAAGTTATTTGCTTTCATTTCTTCCTCTTTGTTTCTTAAGTTCTCTCAATTTCTTCTTGTTCAATTCGAACTAAATCAGTCAAATGGAAACCTGCTTATTAATCTTGTTTTTGGCAGTTTGTTGAATTTGAATGATTTTTGGATTTATTTTTGCTGCTGCTTTTTTCGAACATTCTTGCATGTGTTTAAATAATGTAATGTTTTAAATTTTCCTTAACTCTTGTTGCTGTTGGTCATGTTTTTGGAAACGTTTCTCTATCTAATGTGTTTTGTTTTTCTTGCTGCAGCTAAAAACCTTGTTCTTGCTGGTGTCAAGACGGTAACATTGCATGATGAAGGAGTAGTGGAGCTGTGGGATTTGTCCAGCAACTTTGTTTTCTCAGAAAAAGATGTTGGTGCTAATAGAGCCCTCGCTTCTGTTCAGAAGTTGCAGGAACTCAACAATGCAGTGGTCATTTCTACTTTAACTACAGAATTGACAAAAGAGCATCTTTCCAAGTTCCAGGTACTTCCTTCTCGGTGGATTTCTCGTGATTAATTTATTTGAAGGCCTCATTTGCAACAAGTGAATTATAACATCTTGAGCTGGATATTCTTGATCAAACTCCTATTTGCATGGGAGGTACCTTATCATGATTACTACCCTCTTCTATGAAAAGAAAAGCAAATGCGAAAGTTATTATAGAATCTCGTATGGATACTTTGTGGAATACTCCTGTTTATATTTATATGTGCAACATCATGGACAAATCCATTGTGAGCAAATGGTTTAATTTAGCTACAGATATGGTTGTTAATGCTAGTTTGGATTTACAGTCTTGAGATACATGGTTTTTTGTTCGAGCCAGTATTGATTTTATTTTAGTGGCACATATGAATATTCTGGGGCAGATGTGGAGCTCGGGGAGATATGATTGATTTTAGAAATGCTGCTTTTGAAATATAAAGTAATATTTCTTTTAACTAGGTTGTCCAGGATTTGTGGGAAAGAATCTGGTCTTTTATAGGGTCATTTTCAACATTGGCAGAAACTGTGATATGCTACTACATCAAAAGCTTCTTTCCATTCTCCTTGTGAGCTGTAGGGTGGGCTGACTTGTAAATTGTATTATTGCTGAAAATCTCATGCAAAGGTTCAATATGAGCCTTAAAATCTCATGCTGAACACTAGTGGCTGAAGAGAAAAGTTGAGAAAGTAAAGAGACAGTGGCTAGACAATTGTTTCTTCAGCAGCATTCATTATCTAGATAAAACTCCAAACTGTTAAATTTAAGAAGAATACAAAGAGTGGATAGAAGGATACGGGAGCGGCCATTTTCTGAGTTCCCCCCAATGTTATCTTGCAACTTTGTTAGAAAGGCCAGTTAATGAATACATTTTCAATTTAATGAAATTTCAACAAGTTTTTATCCTTAGTGATTTGCTAAGAGGCGTGTTTTCTTCCTTCACTTATGACTGGGAACCCACATTCCATCTTCTAAAATTGCATGAAATTTTTGGGAGAAAGTTGCACGAAAGCATGAAGCAGAGGATGGGAAGAAACTACACAATCCAGGAATCACTAATGCTTGTTTGTGTTAGGATCATGTTGCTTCCAGCATTTTCTGCTGTGCACTCTAGTTTTATCAGAAAAACAGTTAAACAAGAGATTGTGATTTCATTGTTTTCCTTATTTTGCAAAACAAGTCTAAATTGCATTATGATATGGAAGGAAATTATCATGAAAACAAATGCTACCTTTTAGTGTGTTGGGAATTTCATTGTTGTTTCTCTCAATCATCATGTTCATGAACACGTTACCTTTTCTTTATATATTTTTCTATCATGTTCACCTTTTTTCCCCTGGTGATGCAGGCTGTTGTGTTTACTGATGTCACTTTTGAGAAAGCCATTGAGTTCAATGACTATTGCCATGACCAAAAGCCTCCTATTTCTTTCATCAAGGCTGAAGTAAGAGGCCTTTTTGGTTCCATTTTTTGTGACTTTGGGCCTGAATTCACTGTGTTTGATGTTGATGGAGAGGAACCACGCACGGGCATAATTGCATCTATCAGCAATGACAACCCTGCATTAGTGTCATGCGTTGATGATGAAAGGCTTGAGTTTCAAGATGGGGATCTTGTTGCTTTCTCCGAAGTTAAGGGAATGACAGAGCTGAATGATGGAAAACCTAGAAGGATTAAAAACGCCAGAGCATATTCATTTACTCTTGAGGAGGACACCTCTAACTTTGGTATCTATGAGAAAGGTGGCATTGTTACCCAGGTAAAAGAGCCGAAGGTGTTGAACTTTAAGACTTTGAGGGAAGCTATTAAAGATCCTGGCGATTTTCTTTTGAGTGATTTCTCCAAGTTTGATCGCCCACCTCTCCTACACTTGGCATTTCAAGCTTTGGACAAGTTTGTGTCTGAGATGGGTCGCCTCCCTGTTGCTGGTTCGGAAGAGGATGCTCAAAAGCTTGTATCTCTTGCCAGTCTCATCAATGAAAACTCAGGAGATGGTAGAGTTGAAGACATCAACCCAAAACTTCTGCGACATTTTGCCTTTGGTGCCAGGGCTGTACTGAATCCTATGGCTGCTATGTTTGGTGGTATTGTGGGACAAGAGGTTGTCAAGGCATGCTCTGGAAAGTTTCATCCCTTGTTTCAGGTGGGTGCCAGTTCTAGATTTTGTTGAATATCAGTAGACCTCTAAATCCTTTAGGAGCCCCTCCCTCCCTCCCCCCCCTCTCACACACACTACTGCACACGTTGGTTACTGCAAAACTTGGATGCGAGAGTTTTTTTCTTACCCTATTTGTCTGGACATAAATGCACAATGGGTTCTCATTTGTGCAAAATCATCCACTCATGCACTTAGATTGTTCGGCCTGAAATTTTAGCTGTTCATTAGAGCCTTTTACTGTTGAGTTTCATCTATTAATCAGAATAAACTATTGATATCACTTCCTGGTTCAATAAGGCAGCTCTATTATACTCATTTAATCTTGCGTGTAGCACAAAACTGGGTCACAGTCCTTCAGTGTCTACTGTTATCAATGCAATTAGGTTTCTTGCTGTGTAAGCTAATCCTGCTTTTTCTGCTGTCACAGTTCTTTTATTTTGATTCCGTAGAATCACTTCCCACAGCTAATTTGGATCCTAGTGAATTCATGCCATTAAATAGCCGTTATGATGCACAAATCTCAGTTTTTGGGTCGAAGCTTCAGAAGAAGATGGAGGATGCTAACTTGTTTGTAGTAGGATCTGGTGCACTAGGCTGTGAATTCTTGAAGAATTTAGCACTGATGGGTGTTTCATGTGGTAAACAAGGGAAGCTGACAATAACTGATGATGATGTGATTGAGAAGAGTAACTTGAGCAGGCAGTTTCTCTTCCGTGATTGGAACATTGGACAGGCTAAATCCACTGTTGCAGCTTCTGCTGCTGCATTAATAAATCCTCATCTCAGGATTGAAGCGCTGCAAAATCGTGTTGGCTCTCAAACAGAGAATGTCTTTGATGACACCTTCTGGGAGAACTTAACTGCTGTTGTGAATGCTTTGGACAATGTCAATGCGAGACTTTATGTTGACCAGAGGTGCCTGTACTTCCAAAAGCCTCTTCTCGAGTCTGGAACCTTAGGTGCCAAATGCAATACTCAGATGGTGATTCCTCACCTGACTGAAAACTACGGTGCTTCTAGGGACCCACCAGAGAAACAAGCTCCGATGTGCACTGTGCACTCCTTCCCACACAACATTGACCATTGCTTGACATGGGCTCGATCTGAGTTCGAGGGTTTGGTGGAGAAAACTCCTGCAGAAGTGAATGCCTATCTATCAAATCCAGCTGAATATACTAACGCTATGAACAAAGCTGGTGATGCTCAGTCAAGGGATACTTTGGAACATGTTCTTGAGTGCCTCGAGAAGGAAAGATGCAAGACATTACAGGATTGCATTTCATGGGCTCGTTTAAAGTACATCCTTTGATGAAACTCCTATTATCTTGTAAGGGGCTTGTCCTTTCCAATTTCTGACTTTATACATATTTTGAATCCAGGTTTGAAGATTACTTCTCTGACCGTGTGAAGCAGTTGATTTACACATTTCCTGAAGATGCATCGACTAGTACGGGGGCTCCTTTTTGGTCAGCCCCAAAGCGATTCCCTCATCCACTCCAGTTCTCAACTACAGATCCTAGCCACCTTCATTTTGTAATGGCAGCATCAATTCTACGAGCTGAAACTTTTGGGATCCCAGTTCCTGACTGGGTCAGGAATCCTAAGATGATAGCTGAAGCTGCTGGCAAGGTGATTGTGCCGGACTTTCAGCCGAAGGAAGGTGTGAAGATTGAGACAGATGAGAAGGCAACAAATTTGTCCAATGCATCTGTGGATGATGCAGTAATAATCAATGAACTAATTAGGAAATTAGAGCTGTGCAGGGAGAACCTGCCTGCAGGGTTCAGGATGAAGCCAATTCAGTTTGAGAAGGTAGTAATATTTTTATCACGCATTTCTTTGGGCCACCCAATTGTGGGATTAGATCTAGATTGATATTGTAAACTTGCTCTGGCATCATCGCTGAAGATCTTGAAGCTTGTATATAAACTTGTATTTCTGTATTTGTACAGGATGATGATACAAACTACCACATGGATCTGATAGCTGGTCTCGCCAACATGAGAGCAAGAAACTACAGCATTCCCGAGGTTGACAAATTGAAAGCCAAGTTCATTGCTGGAAGGATCATCCCTGCTATAGCAACCTCCACAGCTATGGCCACCGGTCTTGCGTGCCTGGAGCTGTACAAGGTTCTGGATGGCGGACACAAAGTGGAAGACTACCGCAATACATTTGCCAACCTTGCACTCCCTCTGTTCTCCATGGCCGAGCCTGTCCCTTGCAAGGTTATCAAGCATCAAGACCTGAGCTGGACTGTCTGGGACAGGTGGACCCTAAAAAACAATCCTACCTTGAGGGAACTCCTGCAATGGTTCACAGGGAAGGGGTTGAGTGCTTACAGCATTTCATTCGGCAGCTGCCTGCTCTACAATAGCATGTTCCCTCGGCACAGGGACAGAATGGACAGGAAGGTGGTTGATCTGGTGAGGGAAGTGGCCAAAGTCGAATTGCCTGCTTATCGCCGCCACTTTGATGTTGTCGTGGCATGCGATGATGATGAGGGCAATGATGTTGACATCCCTACAGTATCTATTTACTTCCGTTAGGTTCCCCTAAATGATGAGAACTGTGTACACAATCTTTCGTTCCAGTGTTGTGTGATTACACAACATAGACAAGAAGAGAGTTCAAAGAAGAAAACATTTTTTCCTTAGTTTTTGTTTCTTTATTTTCATTGTTTCAAGTAAATTGCTATATTGAGGAGTAAAATAGTATTTCTTAGTTAAAGAGCTATTTTTACATATTATCTAGAGAGAAAAATAAATTGTTTAATATATTTCTATAAAAAATAATCTTGATTACAGTTGTATTAGTTAATTGCTATATATTAAAATAGAATTGATTTTTCTAAATGATTTTTTTTATTGTTGCATATATGAAAAAATAAGTATTATATTTATATTATTTAAAAAACTATGTTATTAGTTTGATTTTTTTACATGGGAGATGCTCTCACAGGTCACAAACAGGGACTGCCTTTGGTTTTAAATTTGTGAGAGGAGAAAAGAGAGGAAGTTGAAGGGAATGACTGATGTGATATGTATTTTAATAAGAATATACTAAAATTTAAACATTAGAGGTTAGCTTATACGAATGAAGAAGCTAAGAACCTAAAAAAATCTATTTAAATAAGTATATGTTTATTTTGTTAATTGTTACTATCATTTCTCGTAATAGCTCAGCCAATTATGCAATAATAACAGTGAAAAAACAATAGCAACACGTGGATAATCGGCTAGTTAATCACTGTACTAGATGATGAGATTACTAAAAATTCTAGTGACTCATTTCTGTTTTTTAATCCCTTTGAAAAGTAAGAGAATGATTATCAAAATTCTACGTGATCAAACAGTGATTTTTAAAAATTATTACATGAGATGTTTTTTCAATAGAAAGTCTCCAAAACAACAAGTGTTTAGGCTGAAAACATTACTGTGATTGTTTGATAATGTAGTTGATGTTGTTTTTTATTTAAAAATATATTAAAATAATATATTTTTTATTATTTTTAAAAAATCATTTTAATATCCGCATATAAAATAATTTAAAAATATTAATTTAAAATAAAAAATAATAATTTTTAGAATACGGTGACAAAACAAAAAGAGAAATCACTCCCACACTTGAGTACAAACATCATGCACGGTTCAACATCTTTTTGCCACAAGACACAAACCGGACGAGAAGGGCTGCTTCCCATCAGCACCACCTTCGCCTTGTATCCACCATCAGCACCACCTTTACCAATAGGGTGATTCCGTTTACAACCCCTCCATCCCTGATTCCACGTCACTGTAACATCAATTACTTCAGTTTTTTTTCCTTAAAAAGTATTTGTCATGTGTTTTAGATACCAATCATATTCATAGAACTGGAATACAGAACTCGTGATTATTTCAGCAGAATATTATTTTGAATAAAAAAGAGTTAATTGAAAATTCAATCATTTTACAAAAAATAAAATTTACTTAATTAAAAACTCACCTCGTCATCTAAACTTAAAATGGATCATTTCCCACTTCATCTAACAACAAGTCGTTATATAAATGTCCTTAAACCAATACTCCTTACATTTTTTGTGTCTAATCGTTATTTCTATATTCATGATCTGAGGCATTTTCCTCGTAATATTTGACAATTTGTTTAGAAGCTGTTTGGGACAGCTTTTGAAACTGTGTTTTCAAAAAATTCATTTTTATTTTATTTTAAATGAATATGTTTTGATGTTTTTAGATCATTTTGATGTGCTGATGTCAAAAATGATTTTTAAAAAATAAAAAAACATCATTTTGATATATTTCAGCATGAAAATCACTTTAAAAAACTACAGCAACAGCTGTCCAAACAGGCCCTTAGTTTTCTCAGATTATTTACACCAAGCAACTGCAGCCTTACTGGGATTTTTTTAAAAGCATTTTCACCACCTTTTACGCAGACGTTTTTCTTCGCAAAACCAGCACAAGATGAGCCTTTGGCCATAATCCGAGCTCCCAATTGGACCTTTTCCCTTTATATCTACTTACTTTACATGAATTTTCAATGTATTACGATTAATTCTATTGAATCTCTATAGAGTTTCTCAAGGCTAAATCATACAGAACTTTTGATCAAATTGAACTTCATCCGACTAGGCTTTTTGGCAAGAGTTCCACCATGGATCCATTAACAAATCTCAAAGAGTTCCACCATGTTTAAAAGTAAAGCACAAGAACAAAAAAAACGATGAGAAAAAAATTTGAGAGACAGATGGTTGGTCCTTCATTTTCTTCCTTGTGGATTCCCATTTACACCCACCATTTTTTCTTGGAGTTTTAATTTCTCAATCTTCTTATTATTAAAAGATCACTCAATTTCTCCATGCTTGATTTTATTTTAATCACACCATTCTCCTACATGTAAAGATGGTTGTGGGTGAACTATATAATGAATTATAAATTTCAATTATGGTTCAGTCTTTTTTCTTAAAAAATAAAATAAAACTTTCTTAAATGTACCGAGGTGTCGTTAGGTAGTGTCCACCACCAAGATGGTTAGATCAGTATGGATCTTAAGAGCTTTAATTAAATCTTGTTTGAGGCAAACATGATGATGGTGACACTCCACCCATTCTATTTTTCCCGTAAGTTCTTTTTTTTGGAACTTTAAGATATATTAGAAAGAAATGAGGATGTACAAAGAAGCCAGCTAATAATAGCTGCAAAAGAAAAGGAGAAACAGGTCTCCCTAAAAGAAATGGAGAAACAACTCTCCTGCAAAAGGAAAATCACAAGAAAAAACATCAGAAAAACACAGCCCAAAGGCTACAGGGCCCAACCTACTGGCCGAGCCTTAAGAGGCCCTTACAAAAGAAACTAAGTCGCCGCCCTTTAAAGGAGACCCATCTCACAAGCCAACTAGAGAACAATGCCCAAAGGCTGCATCCGACGCCCATCTGAGATGGAGGAGCGCCACGCCGAAAGACAAACCCCAACCAGCGGCCTGGAGCCCATAGCCTGCGCCAGGAATCCCACCTCGCAAACCTTTGCTAGCAGCCCACAGCCCGAAGCACAGGAGGAACAGGCTACACGTCGTCCAGGTTCCACATACTCCGTGTGGCTTCTGGGATTGAAGATTGAGTGCCCAGATTGGATATCTTGTCTCTAATCTGCCGGAACAGCTCAAGACTGATCGTTTGAACGGATCTTGCACTGTTGTTGAAGACTCTTCGATTTCTCTCCTGCCAAATATGGTACACCGTTGCAGCCAAAATGAGGGGGCCAATCTTGTGGGAGATGAGCTTGGAAGAGTGAAATTCATTGGAAGCCCATTCCAGCAATTGGGACCATGGAAGGGGGGGCCAAAGATTCTGATCATGCATTGTAATGGTGCTCCAAACTTGAGAAGAGAACCTGCATTGAAAGAAAAGGTGATCGTGGGATTCTGCCTCTTGGTTGCACAGCTTGCAAATCCTGTTATCTAGCTCAATATAAATTTTGTCCATTGTGCTGAGACGACGCCGGGAAGCTAGCCATAATACGAATGAGTGCCTGGGGATATGCATAGAGTGCCATAATAGACGATGAATGTTATTCCCATTTCTACAAGGACGTATGAGATCCCAGGCCGAGGCAATAGTAAAGATGCCAGAGGCCGTGTGAGGCCAAATCACTTTATCCGGACCCAATTGCACTGGGCAACTAGGCAGCAAAGACCATAAGCAATTTGATTGGCTATTATCTGCAGGAGTTATCCATCTACCATTATCAATGATATCTGCCACTGTGGCTCCCCATGGAATGTTAGCTGATGAGAGGATTCTGTGAGAGAGAATGTCCACTGGTCTTTTACCCGAAGGGAGCCAGTAATCATACCAGAGAGAAGTGTGATTTCCATTGCCAACATGGACTCTAAAATCCCCTCTGCAATATTCCCGAGCGAGAAGGATCTTCCTCCAGGTCCAAGAGGGGCTAGAGGGAACCGAAATCTTCCAAAAGGGGTTCCCTTTGATGAGGTATTTATGGACCCATGCAACCCAAAGGGAATCCTTATCCGTGAGGATCGCCCAAATATGCTTCATCATGGCAGCCCTATTCCAAGTTCTTAGACTCTTAATGCCCAGCCCCCCCTCTCTCTTGGGATAGCAAATCGTGTTCCACGCCACTTTAGCTCCCTTAGGGGATAAAGAAGCACCATGCCAAAGGAAGGCCGATAATAGGCTGTCTATAGTGGCCACTATGGAAGCAGGGAGAATAAACTTCGTGCTCCAATAAACCTGGGTAGCAAATAAAACTGATTTAATTAGCTGGAGTCTTCCCGCATAAGATAAAATCGAAACTGTCCATAGCTTAATGCGCCCCCTGATACGATCAACTAGCTGCAGGCAATTGGATCTCTTGAGGCGAGTGGTAATCAGAGGAACCCCTAGATAAGATGGATGAGAGACTGCCTTGTCAATGCCAAGATCGCTAATGATTCGGTTTTGCATGTCATCATCGACGCCTGCAACAAAGACTGAGCTCTTGCTATGATTGATGCTCAAACCCGAGGCTTCTGTGAACTTGTCTAGCGCCTCCTTAATAATCTTAACTGAGTGCTGGTCCGCATGGCTAAACAGGATGAGATCATCTGCGAAGCATTGATGGGTGATTTCCAAGTCCTTACATCGCCAATGATGCTTGAAAGAGGGAGTCCTGGTTGCATCTGAGAGGAACCCATGCAAACCTTCCATTGCCAAGACAAAAAGATAGGGAGATAAGGGGTCCCCCTGCCGTAAGCCCCTAGAAGCACCGAAAAACCCATGATCCTCGCCATTGATAGAGATTGTAAACCATGGGGAGCTAATACAGGCCTTGATCCAATTAATTACTCTCGGGTGGATATCAATGCTATGGAGAGCCTGCAAGACAAAATCCCAATTAATTGAATCAAAGGCTTTTTTCAAGTCCACCTTGATGGCACATCGAGAAGGACCCTCCTTGCGATGATAATTATGCATAAGTTCCTGCACCAAAAAAATAGCGTCAGAAATATTCCTGCCTGGCAAGAATGCCGTTTGGGATCTGCTAATGACACTCTCCAGACTACTCTTTATCCTGTTAGCGATGATCTTTGAAATGCATTTGTATATCACCGTGCAACATGATATGGGCCTATATTCCGATAGATTGCTGGGATTCTCCTTTTTTGGAATCAGGACAATTCTAGTGGCAGCAATGCATTTAGGCAATTTTAGATGGGTGAAAAAATATCTGATGGCTTCCATGAAGTCTTCCCCCACAATTGACCAGCTGGATTTGAAGAAACAACTGTTATAACCGTCAGGGCCCGGAGCTTTGTCATCTGGAATATCAAACAAGGCTTCTCGAATCTCTTCTCCCCTTATAGGGCCTGCCATAGCCTCTTTCTGCTCGCTACTTATGGCCTTATTATAAATGCTAGGCCCCTCATAATAACTGGATGGGCCATGATGGTTCAGGGTGTTCTTGAAATAGTCCACAGCTATAATTCCCATCTCCTCAGGATTGCTAGTTTCTTCACCCGTCTCTTTCTGCAGACTGTGCATCACGTTCCTGGATCTACGGTGCAACAAAGATCGATGAAAAAAGGTTGTGTTTTTATCCCCCAAGTTAAGCCATTGAATCCTGGATCTCTGTCTTAGAATAGCCTCCTCATCATCACTGAGCTTGTTATAATTGGTGCAAGCTGTTCTCTCTCTCCCGTTGGCTTCAATATCCAAAGGGTTGTTATCCAATTCAAATTGAGCCTTCTGCCACTCATCCCTGGCCTGCTTTACCCGAGAAAAAATGTGGCTAGTATGACGGTTGTGAAGAGTTTTAAGAGCTCCTTTTAGAATTCTCAGCTTAGACGTCAATCTGCTGATAGGGTTCCCATAAACCTCCGAGTGCCAAACCGCTTGAACAGCCTCATCATAACCTTCCTGATTGACCCAGCTATTAATAAATTTGAATCTAGCTTTCCTGCGAGGAATGGAAGGGCACAACCCTAGTAATAAGGGACTATGATCCGAGATAGTCCTAGGCTGAACTGTTGTCCTGATTAGGGGCCATTTCATCAGGAGAGTTTGGTTGCCAAAAGTCCAGTCCAGTCGTCTGAGTATCGTGGCATTAGCATGCTGCCCATTATGCCAAGTAAAGTGAAGACCTGTTGTCTGAACATGAATCAACTCTGAGTTGCCAATGCAAGAAGGAAAATCATCCATGTGACTATGCCACTGGTCGTCCCCTCCATGTCTGTCACTTGAGCTCAATATTGCATTAAAATCCCCTAGAATGGCCCAAGGAATTGTGATGTTTGGAGTCTTTTGCTGCTCTAAGTAATCCCACAAAGCTTTGCGACCGAGAGGAGAGTTCAAACCATAGACAAAGGAAACCCTAATCTTGTTGCCATCCTCCAATGTAGTTACATCACAAGTTAACCATTGAGAATCAGAATGGACCATAGCCACCCCAACCTTATCTGCATTCCACCCAACCAATATTCGGCAAAGAGAGCTGTGATGAACATTTGAGAAGTATTCCCAATTGATTAAACCCAGACCATCTTCCACCACTTTCATATTGGCCGGCTGAATACGAGGCTCCAAAAGGCCAACAATATTTAGCCTATTATTTGTAATCCATTGCTGAATTATTTTTTGTTTTTTAGGGTTATTAATCCCTCTCACATTCCAAGCTGCTATGGTGTCTACCATTTATTACAGGGATGGAAAACAAACCTTAGGACTCAAAAGCCCGAGGCTTCTCTCCGCTTGCGTCCCCCTTTCTTCTTTCTTACCACTGGAGGGGACCATGCATTACTGTCATCGTGAAATGCTTCCTGATTTTCCGATTGAAACGAGTTCATCTCGTCCTCTTCCATCTCCTTAGGGTTGGGGCCATGGCTAATCTCCTGGGAACTATCTTGACAGAACTGAGTAGCCATGCGATCCCCTCCTTTCCCAAGATTACCATTCCTGCTACTCTCTGCGACTTCCTCAAGGGCACTGGTTTTATTGGGATGGTCTGCCATGATACTCTTAGCACATTCCTGTCCCTCTTGCATAGGGCCTTTTTTCCTGTTGTCCTCGACCTGAGGTTTGCGAGCTTTCCCATTCTCCATGTTTCGCAACCCAGTTGGCTTCTCAGCTTGATTGGCCTGAAGAACTGGACTTGGAGTGGGGGCTTGGGGCATGGTCATTGTGGCCATTTCTTGGCTGGGCTCCGGTTGGCCTTTAGGGTCTCTTTTCTCCACTTGTCTGTTGTTCGGCACTACTTCTTCTTTGGTGGGGCAACTATGGCCAAAACTCCTGCAACTTTCACAACGGGAGGGTTTCCACTCGTACTCTACACTAACCTTTAGAGGGTTCTCCGTCAACAGGCTTTCCACTTCGAAGTGATGGACAAAGGGAAGGCTGGCATCTAGTTCAACGCAGAGGCGAGCATAGTCCATCCTTCGACCACTGATTGTCAGCTCATCACATGATAATGGTTTTCCAACCATACTAGCAGCCAAGCTCAAACCTTCCATGTTCCATAATGGTAGAGGTAATCCCCGCAACCTTATCCAAACGGAAAGCTTGGATATCTTACTTCTGTCGAACTGAAAGGCTGGAGACCATTTTTGCAGAATAATATTTTTCCCTCCGAACATCCAAGGGCCTTTCTCAATAACGTCTGTAATGGCTTCTTCATTTTTGAATCTGAAGATAAAGAACCCATCCTCCATGGTTAGTACTTGTTCCAAGCCGTAGCCAGTCCAAGCCTTTTTTGCTATCACGTTTACGGCATGATAGGGAAGTCTGCACCCTGTGAAAAACCCTATCATGCATCTTGTCCAGCGGTCCAAGTTATGCTTAAGCATCTCAGCTGGAATCGTCAGACGGCTACCCGCTGCCTTTTGGGGAAAAGGCTCCAGGGTGTGTCGGGTGGTGGCATCTGTCACCCTCACTTTGTCAGCCCATGTTATCATCTGGCCTTGGGATCTTCCCTGGACTGGGTCCTTTTTTGGTTGTCCGTTCGCTCCTGAGGTAGCCCCAGGCTCATCGTTGGTGTTGTCCTTTGGGTTTTTTGGGTTTTGGTTTGGCGGCGTAGCCAGGTTTTGCGTGACAGGGAGGCTTTTTGAATTTGGTTTGAGGTTTTTCGCCGTCATAGTGAAGTTTGGTTTGTTTGAAAACAGGTTGTATGGGAATAGTGGCGGTTTGGATTTTGAATCGGACGGGAACAGTGGTGGGAAATCAAGTTTGGGTGATGGGTGGTCAGGGACAGTGAAAGGTTTGCCGGCTAGATTTTGGATTATTTGAGAGCCCTTCTCTCTAAACTTCTCTCTAGCCCATTTTATTTGAGACCTCTCTAAAAATTCCCCGTAAGAAGTTCTATTTCCACCATTCAATTTTTATGTCAACAAATATTTGGCTAATCCAAGCCTCCTAGGAGCCTCGATCATGAAGCCGGTGCCTGTTTGGGACAACTGTTGCTGTAGCTTTTCAAAGTGCTTTTCGTGCCGAAATATATCAAAATAATGTTTTTTTATTTTTTAAAAATTATTTTTGACATCAGCACACCAAAATAATTTAAAAATACCAAAATATATTTCTTTAAAATAAAAAAAAAAAAAAAAATAATTTTGAAACGCACTTTAAAAAACTGTTCCAAACAGCTTTTAATTTGATGCTGCTCCACCTGGTTTCGGAGTTTCAAACACTTGTGCTAGTTGGGCTCACGTCTCTACTCTAGTCTTTCAAAAAAGACATGCGGCCTTGTCAGAACAAAAGTAAAACGAAACAAAGAAACTTTCTGTTACTCTATTAATGAATTTCTTGTGATTTCTCTCAATTAGCTATTCGTTCACACTTCCAACACGAAGGATCCCCCGCGCCACTGCATTCATGAGATTTATTCCTTAGGAATGTGCAAGCCTAGTCCATCAATAAAAGCTAACAGTCTCTCCAAGACCTAGAATCATTCCACACAAATTATAACCTCTTCAACTAAACCGCCTCTCCTAACCCATAACCATTCTCGACCAGCTCACGCCCCTAAATTTAAGTAAGGAGAAACCCTCGAGAAGCAATGTGGTTAGAGTTGAAATACCAAACGCTTTAGATAAACTGAATGATTAGTGAGACGTAAGTTCTTCAATGGATACCCAAGAAGTTTTCATTGCAAAAAATAGAGTTCGGAAACATTATTAAACTCAATGATAAGATGATTGGCTTTAAGAGAGACAGCGTTTTGGATGATATCTTTTTGAGAGGTGTATAGAAGCCTAGTATGGCAATGGTCGAGTTATGCTTTCGTTTATCAGGTAATTGAGTGAAATTAAGAGCACCTGAGATTTGGACAGCGTGTTTAGTTTCGAGGAACGACAGAAGGTGACGAATGATGCTGTCTCCTAAACTGCTCGGCCTGTCTACCCTGACCCTTTTCTTTTCCTCGCCTCCCACCCCATTTGAAAGGTATCTTTACCAAATTTCATTACAGCGATATAAAAACAATATGCTCACTAAAATTCTTAACACAATGAACTTCAGTGATTGAGAAACTTTGGAAAGCAAGACCACCTTGTACACTACATCAGTAATTTAAATGGAATAAATAAGTGAATTGCACTTGTCTTTCTTTTCTTTTCTTTTTTTTAATGGGCAGAAATAAGTCTTGAGGGGTACTACAAAGTGGCACTACAATAGTTGCTGTCTTTGGTCAATGAGACGAACTGTCTAAACTCTAAAAGCTGGCAAGATTGGTCTCTCTCGCATGTGGAGATGGAGGGTTAGACATGTTGTAGAAGAAGAATTCTTTATTTCACATACCAGTTCCAGTTTTAGTACATCTAATGGGTTTGAAATCGGTTGGTGGAGGAGCTCGTCGTTCAGTTTCCCGCCTAGTTGGCTACTTGTAATCTGTAATTTCCTTTGCTCCTTTAGAGAAAAAATAAAATTGCCAAGGAATTCTAGTTTTTGACAGCCTATATTGCTTCTGTCCAAGGCTATACCAAATGTCTCGATTAATTTGATGTGCTGGTATAAAGTGAAGCATGTGTCTTGAAAGCTTGAGTTACAAGCGAGTTTGTTCTTCACCATATAATCCCATTCAGAGTTTGCATCCTGAATTTTAAAAGGTTGTGAAAAAGAAATTTCTATAAACACACAGATTTGGATGTGGATGGCTTACTTAAAATCATCAGGAAGATGCTTAATCTCAGCTGGATGAAAAGCCAACTCCCGATTACCTTGATCTTAAAAACCAGACATAAAATGAAGCACCATATGAACATGCTGACCTACATTATCTGGTAATAAAGCAGGCATCCCAAATCAAAACGATCCAATATCACACCAGATTATTTCACATTGCAATAATATCATTCGTGTTAGAGGTGTATAGGATCCTGGCAGGCACTGATCAACAGGATTCTATACATCTCCAACAGCTTATTGAACACATATTCAAAGCTACAACTAAGTGTATCGAAATCCATTTCCATTTGGTAAGAGAATTGGGAGCCCAAAGAAAGCTAGAAGTTTAGTTTCTGTCCATCAAAGATCAGTCGATAGATACCTTTCCAAAGCACCTAACCAGATTTCTTGATCAAAGAAGCAAGCTTCGAGTGACAAGAAAAGACACCATTATGTAGGAGATGAGAGTGTATATTTCCTTTCCAAACTCAAAACGTTATCTGTATAAATATATTCACTTCAAAGATGAATTCTGTTCATCCAGCGATACTTTTCTAACTTCCAATATTTTTCAAAAAGGAGAGGACCCCTTGCTATGAACCAAAACGGGGACAAGATATACAAGACAATTGAACAGATTCCAAGAGAAAGCGAAATTCCTAATCTCCAAGAAAAAAAGAAAAAAAGAGTCAGCATCAAACATGGCTCCAACCCAAAAGAAACAGACAAGCCATAACCACCCCCATCAGCCACCACATCCCCTTCCTAAAATCAACAAGTCTCCTAGACATCAACAGATGATTGCAGTCTCTGCACTTCCAATTGCAAAACTCGAACCTCCAGGGCTCCAAAAATGTGAAAAAGGCATCCAAACTGTGAAATGGTTAAATGACATTCACATCTTTCCTATAACTAAAATTGGCACACACATTAATCGTAATTTCAAAACAAAGAAAGAAAAAAGTAGTCTTAATTTATAATATGATAATATAACCTTACCTTCCTAACTTTAACTGTAAGGTTATTACATTACAAGATAACAAAAAACTTATCTCATAATACCAGAAACCGGGGGGGAAACCCCTATAAAACTAAAATTAGCCCAAGAAAAATAACGACAGACCTTCTAATTTGAAAAAAAAAATTAAAAAAATTAGACAGCACAAGAAGGGCACCTGATCAAACCATTCTCATTACAAGCCGTACAGGATTTAAACCCAGCTTTCACTATGTACAACTTATGACTCCCACTACATTGACCACACAAAATAAACCTATAACCACCACACACGTCACAAACACCAGAATCCACCGCAGGCAATCCTTCTATAAATTTCTTGAGCTCACCTGATTCGTTTAACTGTCTGATTTCTTCAGCCCCGCCCATGTATCTCCCTCCGATAAAGACACGTGGCAATGTCAGCTTCCGACCACGATTACCGCCGCTGGAAAAGATCTGATTTAATTCGTTTAAAAAACTTGAGTCCATTGAGAGATCCCGTTCGTCGATTAAAACGCGAAACCCACGTATGATAGATTGCACGGTCTTGCAGTCTTCATATGTTGAACGAACCACACGTAGGCTTGTGTAGTAGACGACAATTCGTTTGTCGGCACCCGGGATTGTAATAGAAGGTTGTTCTTGAAGCGGCGGTGTTGTCGTTTTGTTATGAGCTGGAGTGGCATTGTGTTCTGGTTCGGGTAAGGACAATGAGAGAGAGCGGAGGAAGGTGTTGGCGACCCTGACCCGGTGGAAAATGGAGGATTTTTTTATGTGACTGGAGGGATGATCCTCTCCGCAGAGATTTTGGATATCTTTGAAAGTGGAGAAAGAGAAAGGAGAAGACGGGGTGTCGTGAATCTTAACCGTTGATTTAGCACGCGGCCGCCACATTGAGCGGTGGAGATCTGAGATTTAATCTCTTCTTTCTGGGTTCTGGTAGATTTGAGAAAAATAGAAACAAATAAACTGGGTTTTCTTGTATTTGCTGCTTTGGTTCTGGGGTTCTTTTAGTTTTTCTTTTTTTGGTTTCCTAGGCTTTGCTTAAAGAGAAGGTTTTTTTGGGACTGAAGGAAGAGCTGCAAAAGCGGGCAATGAAGGTTTGAGAGAGAGGGGAGGAGAGGGAGAGAGAGCTAGGCGGTGGGTTAAGGTTGTTGAGAAGAAGGGTAAATAAAATTTTCGTGCAGTGTTTGGCTTTGCTCTTTTAATGGAGGGTTTATTAGGAGGGCATGGGGGGTGACTGATTAGAGGTAGGGGCGTAGGTTAGGAGATGGGATGATTTAGCCTAATTATAGGTGAAAGGTCCCCATTCGTTGATATAGATAGGATACTTTTCGCTTCTTCTTATTCTTATTCGTAATAATAATAATAATAATTAATTAGAGATTGAGAGTGAGATTTGCTTCTCCCCTTTCTGTTTTCGTCTGGGCCTTGTTCAAACGCAAGTCAATTGGCGAGCTGATAGGACATTTTTCTTCTTGCCTGCTGTCTATTTACGTTGCTGTAACTTGTAAGAAATGTGCGCACCCAGAACATCAACGCGACACTTATTAATTAACTATAAATTATCTACTAAATGAGTAGGGGTTCTCTGTACCCTACTTATAAATAATCTGTTCTAGTTTATTTATTTATTTATATTTCAATGTTAAATTTGTTTTTTTACTAGTAATACAAGTTATAAGTTTAATCGAGAATTAGTTTGTAAAATTTTAATTTGGCTTGTTTTTTAAGTTTTTTTAAATTGTTTTTTTCTAATTCATTATTCAATATTAAATTAATTACGAATTAAAATTCATAATTTATTTTAATTTGTAATGAAGTGATAATAGTAAATTAGGTTGCCAGAAAAAAGAAAAATCAATTCTTATTCTAAGAGTGAGAGCATCGGCCCCATTTTGCAGTAGATCACAATTAGAATCCACTTTCACCTAATCAAAAGAGCTAAAGCTAGTTTTTGTCAGTACACAGCTTCCTTTAATTAACTTCAGTTTAAATGGCATGGATGACTATTGACCACCTGACAGTCTCGAGGCGTTCCGCCGGCGATCCCCTTTCACCTGTAAACACTTGCCGGTTGCCAGGACCACCAGTTCCTCGGCGAAAGGTTTAAGAAAGGAAAGAGGGATCGTCAGACCCGACAGCTGTGAAATGAGGGCAAATAAAAAATTACTGTCGTGGAGACGAGGCGTGTCTGGAGGAGAGGCTGATTACCAAAAGCTAAAAGGTTAGAGAAAAAAGCGTAGCTAGTGGGTGTAGGGTGGATTCTGAAAAGTTTCACGTTGTGGCAGAGAAGAAAGTGAAGTGATAGGTGGATGGGTTAAAGGACATGTTTTTCACTGTATTTTTTAAATATTTCTGAGAAAAATTGAAAAAAATATTTTTTTTATTTTTATTTTAAATAAAAAATATTTTAATGTTATGATATAAAAAATTATTTTTAAAAACTATAAAAAATTATTTTATACTTTTAAAAATTAAAATCAATTAAACTCGTAAACCCATCGCTTGACATAACATAGAATAACCTTGAGAAGTGTGGATGCTTCTTGTAGTTCTATCTAATCCCAATACCCAAGATGATTTGTGATTGCTTGATCCAAGGGATGTGGAGAACTGCTAGCTCCATGACGTCAAATTGGTAGCATAATCTTTCACATAATATAAATATGTTTTTTAATGTACATTCCAGTAATAAAAGTTTATTTAAAAGAAAAATTATATTTTAATATAATTATACATAGCTATTTAAATTATAAGGATATAATCCGATTAACTTGATGGGTCTAGAAAATAATTTGAATGATTTTTAATTAATTCAATATTAACATGTAAAATTAAAAATAATTTATTTAGAAAAAAAGTCCAATAAACCCTCCAAACCTATAATAACCAATATAATCTTATAAAAAATAAATTTAGAAAACATATTTTTTTAAAAAAATCAAAAGAATAATAAACAATATTTTGTAAGGTTTTGATATTTTTACAAGATACACAGGTTTTGCAAGAGAAATGATATTTTATTTAGTACTCTTCTTAGAATATGTAAATCAAAAGTCGAAAAATCAAATTAATATTTTTTTATTTTTTATTTTTCATTTAACAAATCCATTATAGATGCTCTAATAGTGTGACGGAGGGTGTTTAGAATTGCGATAATATATATATATATATATAAAAAAAAAAACCTTAAAATAATTTTTATTATTGTTTTTCAAAATATTTTCAACATCACCGTATAAAAATAATTAAAAAATATAAAAATAACAATTTATTTTAAAATATATTATCGCTCACCCAAGCTGGCAAATGGGCTGGCTCAGGATCGTAGATCTTGTTGACGTCCAAAAAACATAAAAGTAGAGTGATGTATTTAGAGTTGACACCAGTCAGTCAACGTATTCTCGCATTCAGTGTGGTGTTAGCTCTGACTATTGGTGGGGGAGAGAATAATCAAACGAGAGCAGTGTGAATGTCCATTGATTGATTAGATTTAAGCTCGATCTCTGACAGATATCCAGGGAGTGAGAACCAGCTCATTGGCATGTGATCATCACGAGGCTAAATTTATTTATTTATAGATGCATAATTGATAGGTAAAATCAAGAAATATTATAGTGTGGAGTGAATAATTAGTTACATCTTGTTAATTGATTTTAAGATCCATTTTCAATGAAAAAATATACACAAGTAGAAGAGGAAATCTTAAATACAAAATATATTTATTTATTTATTTATTTATTTATAGCGAGTCATGAATTTTATGTCTCTCTCAAAATAATTATAGAAAATAAAAAATAGGATAACTAATAATTAATACTTCATAATTTGTTTTTAGCAAAATCACTTGTATTGGTTCCAATCGAAAATCTTACTTTTTTTTAGAATTTTAATCTCAAACACAGTGTACTCTATTCAAGTGGTGTATGGAAAGCACCCCGAAAATACTTTTTTAAATATATATATTTTTTAAGTGAAATTATTTTGATATTTTTAAATACTTTAATATCAAAAATAAATTTAAAAAATAATATATATTATTTTAATATATTTTTAAATAAAAAAATAACTACCACCACAATTCCAATCACGGCTGCGGGGGTGAGAAAGACAAGAAACAATCACTGGAATAGAGTAGCAGCACTCATTTTTATTTTTCTGTCAGGGTAGAATGAAATGAAACATTTATATATAATACATAATAGGAAAGAATCGCCACAGGATGGGGTGGTGGCGCAGTTGGCTAGCGCGTAGGTCTCATAGCTAATAGAGTGATCCTGAGGTCGAGAGTTCGAGCCTCTCTCACCCCACTAAATGTTTTCTTTTTTGAAAAAGAAGCAAATGACTTTACCTGGAATACTTTCTCGGAGCGTGGCACTGTTGACGTAGCGGGATACCCAGAGCAGCAGACAACAATAGACAACTACTCTTTATATCCCATGGATTTGAGATGCATTTGTCCATATTCATGCAAACAGGACAGAAAATTATATTCAGTGAGCTGGAATATGGAAAAGATCATTTTATCACGCAGGCTTTCTGTTTTAAGAAACATCTAAACACATAAACAAAAATTGTGCTAAGCAAAGTACTCTAGGTTATAATTTTTTTATTGAGCCCAACTATTTATTTGCTGACACAGATGATTATTCGGCATTGTGATTGAAATTATTTTTTAAAGTGTTTTTTATTCAAAAATATATTAAAATAATATATTTTTAATTTTTAAAAATTTATTTTGGATATCAGCACATGAAAATGATCTAAAAATAAAAATATTTTTTTTCAAAAATACTTCTGAAACACAATGTCAAATAAACAGTAAAATAGAGCAAAAATTCACAGCCACATTTTTAAGAAGATCTAAAACATAAACATAAATCATTTTAAACACCATGTTATTGCAATCACTAGTACTTTAAGTTACCTTTTTTTTTTTATAAACATACAAAGTTAAACTATATATTTGCTATATAAAGACGTAAAATAGAGCAAAAATCCACGTTAACATAGGTAATTAAAAGGGAAAAAAGGAAATGATTTTTACAGTCTCGAGTTTGATGTAAGAATCTATATGCAATGTAAGTTATTTAGTAGCTTAGTCGACAGCTTCCCTTGTAAAAATCTTCAGAAAGAGACCTGATCGATCTATAGCAAATTGCATATTATCATTACTGCTATTTTAACCCATCTCCTTTTGCTTTAAGCCTTTCCATGACTATGGGTGCGCTGACAAAGAACCATGTGCCCCGGGCCAAAGTTTTTTTTAACGAAATTTTGATGTAAGGGGGCCGAAATTGTTGTATCTATCTGAAGTGACTTGCTAGATTAAAGTATAATATTAAAATGGATTTTTGCAGTTGGATCGTTCTAAAGTTATTTGCATCGAGGAGAATATCTTGATACAAACTTGAATGTAATCATGATTGAAATAAGAACTATTATGAATTAGAGGTGTGGAGAAAGAGGCTATTTATCTATATATATATATATATATATATAATATCGAGAAATTAATTAATTAGTCCCCTTGTTTCAAAAACTAATTATGGGAAGATTGATGAGAAAAGAAAACATTTTTGAGATAAATTGATATTAAAATTAATAATGGTCAAGGGACTAAATAATTAATTTTTGAAATAAAGAGGACTATTTTAATGTGGATGATTTGCCTGTCACCGAGTCCCAGCCAGAGGAGCAGAGATATTCCCTAATTCCGGGGTCTAATTTTACTTCTGATGACCCACTGATGGTAGGAGAAATTGGGGATATTAACGATTGGTTGGCGAGCGAGAACAGGGGTGCTCTGCGAGATTTTCCCGGAGATGATGCAGGGAGCCTGCTCGCGTCTCCATCATTGAGGGAGGCATCTATAGACACGCTGGCGAATCGAACATCCTTGATTCTGCCCGGTACTGGCATGGAACTTGATAGCCAACTGATGATTCTCCATCTGCTTAAGGCTTATGGAGTCGTTTAAAAGAGATGGCATGCCCTGTTGGTTCAGCCCTGGAGCGACTATGGCAAGAAGCAAGCAAGAATTACGAGGCTGCCCCTTCAAAGCATTCTATCAGATATTGGTGGCTCGGCAAAGGAGGAAAGATAATCTTCTAGAGGCCAGGGAATTGATCAGAGAAACAGAGAGCTTCTATTCACTGTGCAAGAGAGAAAAGAACGATATGTGAATGAGTGATGACATGGTCAAATGATAAAAATGAATATCCATTTTAAAACAATTGGTTAAAAAAAAAAGAGAAGTTGCTGGACTTCATTCCAAGGTGAATGTCCATTTTCTTGGGCTACAATATCTCAGCCCGTAATTCTTAGTAGGAGATGCCTCCTATTACGGGCCCATTTCATTTTGCCCTATCGAAAGCACGGTTAGATTAGGTCTCATTTTGTTGAGAAATAATCTAGGCTTATTTTCCATTCTCAGTGTCAAATACTCGAATGTCTGTCTATATATCTGTTTTTATTTTCTTTTTACTTTCTATATGCTCCATAATATTTAAATTAATACTTTTTTATTATTCTGATACACTGTGCAAAATAAAAAATTATATTTTAATAGTAGTTTACATGAAAATCATTTTTAAAAAAATGTAAGGCATTCAGTCTCTTTAATCATTTTGACTAGTTCTACATTGCTAGAGTAGCCTCCCACGACCTTGCTAAGGATCGAAGAGCTACGTTTCTTTTTGAAAAATAGAAAATGCTAAAAAGTTGAAGAAAAAAGAAGATTCAATGTCACTGCTTGAAGAGCTCGGACGCCATTTTCTTATCGGTCCAAGAGGTTACTTTGTCATTTTAGAGGTGAGGGAACCGAGTTTCGTGCCCCCAGTCCACGTCAGGAGTGTATGACTACCCGTAAACAACACTCATAAAAATTCAGGAGCAAGTAATCGTACATGGTCCCGCCCTGGCCAGCCTTGTGCCCTGGTGGGGTCCGATTGGGCCCAGCCTCTAACACCTCATGTGTAGTTGTAGTTAGGAGCTGTTTAGGACGCGTTTGGAACGGTGATTTTTAAAAATTTTATTTTTTAAAAATTACTTATATATATATATATTTATATTATTTTAATATGTTAATGTTAAAAATATCATTTTAATATATTTAAAAATAAAAAAAAATATTTTTTAAAAAATCATTGTCATGTTTTCAAATATTCATTCAACTATTTAGTGTTTATCTGAGTATTTTAAAAGTATTTTTGAAAAACAATAAAAAAAATTAATTTTAAATTTAATTATTTTATGTATTTTTATATTAGTTTGATGTACATGTGTCAAAAATAATTTTTAAAAAAATATTATTTTGATATATTTTTAAACTAAAAATATATCAAAAATTAATTTTAATCATACAAATCATAGTTTAAAATTTTCATTTTTTTTATAGCCACGGGTCATTATGATCCAAGCATGTGCAGATAAACTGATTTAAGTGTCATTGTTAAGTGGCTGGACCGTCAATTCTACTCGCATCTAATGCTATGTGGTGGTGCTTTTTAGTTTTTACACCGCCAATTCACCAAATAGCTTGTTATCATTTTCCAATGAACTTTAATTTTATATACCCAATTAATACTTTTCTAATTTCAGCAGGGAGAGTGCTTTAAAACAATGTCTCATAACCAAGAAACAATATTACTATTTCCTGCAACAATAGATTTTATATCTTGGGTTTAAATTAAGATATACTCATCTTATAAGAACCTAGAATAAACAGGATTTTAATTGATTAACCCGAACTCGTGAAAAATATCTAAAACTAATAAGATTTTCTTGAATAAAAAAAAAATTCTCGATCTCACCCACTACACTGGTCAATACCTCGAGCATTTGCAGGATGGTTAATTTGATTTTCTCAAGATGTTTTCATAAGGATTGTGCATAGACACCAGAAAAATAAGGTTTCCATACAGTGGCTACGCACCTCAAAATAAATCATACTCAAAAGCTGTTTGGCGCGGTGTTTCACCTGCCGCGTTGTAGTTTTTTATTTTTTTCATTTTAAATGAATATAATTTGGTGTTTTTAGATCATTTTGATGTGCTGATGTTAAAAATAATTTTTAAAAAATAAAAAAAATTATTTGGATGTATTTCGACACGAAAAATATTTTGAAAAGCTACCACATCCACTCTTCCAAACAGGATTTGAATGAAGATTAAAAATCATTTTCAACAAGGTCGGAGAGTTTTATTTATATCCCTCCCCCAGCTTCAGTGCTTATCTTCGAAGCCATGATTCCTCGTGATATGCTACCTTTTGATGTACAGTCTCATCATTTGGATCATGCTTCGTGCGGCATACATTGTAGGTCAATGTATCCTATAACTCACTCTCTCTTCGCCTTTTCTTTTCTTTTCTTTCTTGGTTGTTATACTGCTGCAAACATAAGTAATCAAACTGAAGCCGGTCCAACAAGTAAAAATACCATGTAAAAAATATTTGTCATCACACAATTATTATTATTATAGTTTTTATGTATATTTTAATTAATTCAATAAATTTTAAAACTAATGACCAATTAAAATTTCTAATAACTTGACTGATATAAAATTCGACCTTGATTTTTTCCTACCAAACCCAGCAATTGACCACACACCCATTAAAGTTGACACAATTATCAACATCTCAATGAATTTGGCTGAATGATTGAAGTGTGTGACACTGTGAACGGACACGCACGTGTAGAGATGGAAATACGTGCACGTGGTAGGGTAGACGAGTGACCATTTGGCTTTTTATGCACATTGCATTGTTTTCTCTTTCAAGCGAGCTACCTTGTGCGGGCCGGAAATGAACTAATTCAGGATTTAAGTAAGAGGACCACTTCAATTTACACAGCATATAATAAAATTGAATGGGCCATCAACGACAAGCTTTAGATTCGGCCACTCAATAACATTTCATCACGAAGCTGGAATTAATGATTGAGTTAATATTTCGTAATATGTTTTAAAAGTGTTTTTTTTAAATATATTTTTTATTTTTTATTTTAAAATATATTTTTGTTTTTTATAAATTATTTTTATGTACTGATATCAAAAATAATTTTTTTAAAATAAAATAAAATATTATTTTAATATATTTTTGAATTAAATATATTTTTTAAAATCAATAGTCACCAAAGATGGTAGTGTTATGACCCACTTGGAAATTACTGTATTTATTCTTTCTTTTTTTTTTTGGTAAAAAGGGGGTTGGCAGCCCAAAAAACAACAAACTACAAAACAACAGAACGGGGTCTCAAAACACCCCCAGCATCTGCAACAAGAATATCTTTAAGGAAATCAAGAGTTTCATCATAGACATGGAGCTCAAAGTCAAGATTATAACTTATGGTAGCCAGAACATTAGCAGCTTCATTTTGTTCATGGTAAATGTGCTCAATTGTATAGCATCAATGATCATGAATCTTCATTTTATAACAGAATATGATACTGTATAGAGGGTGAGTTGAGACCGTAACAAAAGTTAAAAGAGTGACAGCAACATCGGAGTCACACTCAATTTCCACATCACGGTAACCATAATCCCATGCCAACCTAAGCCCCCCATAATTCAGCCTCAATAATGGAGCTTGCACCTAAATTCTCAGAAAAGCCCTGGATCCAGGCCCCAGTTGAGTCACGTAATACATCTCTGGCACCACTAATACCCATAGCATTTATTTTACTTCCATCTGTATTAACTTTGCAAGCACCAGGTCTGAGAGGTTTCCAATGAAGATAAATCACAATGTGCTTTATAAAACATGTTTTAGGAATTTGCGCCTTATACCAATTCAATGTTTAATTGAATATCAGATGCAAGGGCTCAGCAAGCATAATAAAACCTTGCTAAAAAATCAACTTACATCTCTATTTTCAAATAAACCATTAGACAATCGAAAAGACCAGATACCAAGACAAGCCATAAAAAATAATCTTATTGAATTGAAGATACAAAAATAACCCATCATCAAACTCCAAGTATTTATTCTTTATACTAGAAAAACACCCGCCGCCGCAACCCCCCAGGACCAAAATTCTATATATTTTTGGAGATGATGCTGATCTGAGGTAAATAGAGATACATTTAGGCTTAGACCTAACCCACGTTAAACTTCCAGTAAATAAATAAATAACAAAAATATAATTTATTTATTTTAATACTCCCTCCTGAGCTTTCTCGAAATTGAGCGCACAAAAAATGTATAACAAATAAAGAAGGGTGCACTGCCAATGACAATTCAAATGATAAACAGATAATCCAGATTTTCGAAATTAATCGAATATAAAAGGCAGGAATGTAGTTAGCAATGTCCAAGGACACATGCAACTGCAACACTTGGAATCGATCAGCCAATCAAATGTGGATGCTTTGGCCGGTTTATTTATTTTGGGGAATCTGTACCTCTGTATAGAATCGATCGTTCATCTGTCAAAAATTCGATTTTCCCCCCTACTTAGATCATATCAGATTAATAGATTTTGTTTGAGCTCCATTGATTAGTTTTTCCAAAAAATTTTTAATTAAAAATAATGAGGTTTTTTAATAGTATCATTAAATTCTTTTATCTTCAAACATGTGAATCTGATTTTTTGTTTAACTCGAGTTTCAAATTAAACCGCGAAGAAATTAATCCAAAATAAATCATTCAATTTAATGGATCCAAAGATAATTTAGATGGCTAATAAAAACATATCATAACTTTTAAAAAAAAAGCTTTAAGACAATAATAATTTTTCTAATACTGAGACATGTCAGGTTGAATCGACCTCGAACACCTCGCAACATGGGTCATAGACTTGAATGATTTAAATAACTTTGTTGTTTTTGTAAATTGTGTTTTATGAATGTTTTTAAAATTGAGTGGCAACCCAAAAAGAATATTTATTTAATATCGTGATAACACTATAGAAAAAAAAAATCATGAATTCTAAACAATCCAAAATAGTGAGAAAAAACTTAGAAAAGTAAAGGGACCAGAAATTAAGAAAAAACATATATGGTTTGATGGGTAAACCCGCTAACCTCATGAATCGAGTAACCTGAGTCAGTACGTCAAACTCAGATACCATATAATAGACTTCATTGTGATTAATAATTTATTTTTTATATAATTTATTATTTATTTAATCACATCATAGTAATAGTAGATGATCGCGAAATCAAATATCAAACCAATACTAAGATTTGTTTTTAAGACCATGATAACTTAACAAAAAACAAAATGAAACAAATTATGAAACTCAATTCTTAATCAGATTAACATCAATGAAAAAAATTAAACTCGTCAAACCTGATTTTTTTTTGATATCAACCCAATATTGAAATATTTTTTTGATACTACAACAGTCATATAAATTACTTTTTTTTAAAAATGATCATAATATTGCAAGCTGGGTATTTTTTTTTATACCAAATCAATAATGGAGCATGTTTTTAAATCGTGATAACTATATATAAAAAAATAAAAATAAATTATAAATTTTTATAAACACATTATATAAAAATTAAATTAAAAAAATAATAACTAAAGAAAAAAAAATCAAAATATAAAAAAAAGTATAAATCACTATTGTGATTTATAATGCTAATGGATGTGCTAATGAGTATGGAAATATAGAAGCTGTTTGTTTTCACTTTTCAATAGCCGTGCCGCAGAAATTCAAATTTTTTTTCCATTTTAAATGAATATGTTTTGGTGTTTTTAGATCATTTTGATGTGCTGATGTCAAAAATAATTTTTTAAAAATAAAAATTATTTTGATGTATTTCGGCACGAAAAACACTTTGAAAAGCTACCGCAACAGCTCTCCCAAACAGCCCATAATGTTTTAACCACACCTTTTAATTTTAACTTTATACTAAAGGACAAAAAGGTAAATTACACAGGCTGAAGAGAAATCACTGCAATGAGTCACGTGACAAGCACGTGGATGTCGTGGGGTGTTTAGAGTTTAGAGGACGACGCTGATATAAATTTGTTTGAAGAGAAGCGAAGAATATAGTCCAAACTCGAATGCAATCTTATCAACAACAAGACAAACAAAATCCAGTGTGTGTTACTGAATCGCTGCAGACACCTTTTTTATTCTCTTAGCCCGCATTTCGGTCATTTATAAATGTTTCGGCCTTTATTGTCATCTTCAATTGAAAACATGTACAATCACCAATACGCACGCGCTTTCTTCTCTTCTAAATTAGCTAGCTCCCACTTGCCAAGCCAAGACTCCATCAAGCTCTCCTCTCTCTCTCTCTCTCTCTATATATATATATATATATAAACACACATATATTTGTCTTCTTTATTTCCCTAGTGGGTTTTTGACACACGTGTAACCCAGAATTGTTTTTAGAAGCTGTTGATTGTCTTAATGACGGGCGGATGGTGGAGATTGAACCGGGTGAAGCTTCGCATGGAGGTTTTGACGCTAGTTCTGTTGTTATTTCATCAAAGTTTTAGCTTTTGTTGTTCTCTAAACACAGAAGGTGAGTTATGCTATTATGTTTTATCTTCATATGGTTGGGAGATTTTGTTTTGCATGTCCTTGCAACTTAGTTAAAAGTTGATGTTCCTTAATATAGAAATGTGAATGTGTTTGAAAATGGTGTAGGTTTGGCTTTGTTGAGGTTTAGAGCGAGAGTGGAGAGAGATCCATTTGGAGTTTTATCGAATTGGATTGAGAAAGATGGAGATATTGATCCCTGTTCCTGGTTTGGTGTCGAATGCTCTGATGGCAAAGTTGTGATCTTGTAAGTAATTCATGCGTTTGTCTCTGTTGGATTTAACAATAATAACAAGAGGTTGTCAAATAGTAAGTAATCAAACATTCTTCTTCTACAGGAGTTTATCTTTATCTTTTGTGCTCGTCAGATAATTAAATCTGTGATTTTGGATAGCCCATTTAGTTGAATCAAAGATCCAATGTGTTTAGAGATGGTAAATTATAACTAGCACAGATTTCTCTCTCTCTCTCTCTGTTGAATAGTAAGTTTGCAAAAGCTTTTCGCAAGCTAGAAAATAATGTGAATATTACTGGAAATGTGAAATGCTCGTGAAGAACATTAACGTTAACCAGCTAGCTCTGAAGTCACTTGTTGACTTTTACTAGATCAAGATCCAAACTTTAACTTTCATATTCAATTATATCTTAGATGGACTTAAAGTGATATATAGTGTATGTTGTTGCCGGCCTTTGTTACTTGTCGGCGCAGAATCTATTAAGCTATGAAGCAATTCTTAGAAGTGATCAGACGACAAACTATCTAATGCAGCAACTGTGATGTCCCTATAGTAGATATAGTTCATCATAACGCGGGCCTGCATGGAGCAATCCCGGCATTTCCCCCTTCTTTTTGCTATTTCCCCCTATTTTAAAGCCATAAATGTTCAACTTATAGGCGTTGACAAATCTCTATCTTAGAGGAACATTGACACCTCAACTTGAAAGACTAGCTTACTTGAAATCAATGTAAGCTTAAACTTAAGCCAAGATTTGATTTTTGGAAACCATTTTGCAGAGCTTATCTAATTCACATCTTCCATGCAGCAATCTACACAACAATTCTTTATGTGGAAAAATTCCTAGAGAGATTGGTGAATTGAAGGAGCTGGAGGTGCTGGACTTGGGATATAATAACTTTAGTGGACCATTTCCTTTGAACTTCGCAAATAATCTATCATTGACTACCCTGTACGTTAATTCATTGGCAGCTGATTATATTCTCCAGTATTTTCCTCTTATGCCTGGGTGGTTTGACTAAATCATCTCTAATTCTTGTTGCAGCTTGCTTGACAATAACAGGTTTCTTGATAGCGTATCTCCTGAACTAAATGAGCTTATGGTGCTTTCTGAAGTTCAGGCAGATGAGAATCAATTAAGAGCTTCTTGTTGCTGCAGAGAGATTACTTGGTAAACAAGTACTATTAATTACTCCTACAAATTGATCTTTGGTGCAACCATAAAATCCAGATCAAAGAAACTCAATCACAATTTAAAACTCAGATTTTGATTTATTCTGCCATCCCCCAAATTTGAAAATTCAAACAGAGGACCTCCTGGTGTTTACGAGGCAAAACATGTAGCAATTTTGCCTGATGTCAGCTATTTTTGTCGTGAAATCTACTCCTTGATTGGGTTATGTTAACATGGTTAAGTACTTTCAGTTCTCAACTTAAACTATTTCCCACCAGCTTCCTGACAGTACTTCTTTTATTTGTTAGGAACGTTTTTCAATCTGGAAATATAACTCATCAGATGCTGCTGCAGGTGGCAGCTGCTCCAAATCCACCCATAGCAAACAATCATCATAAAGCACATCGAAGTGGTTCTGAAGCATCGCCTTCTCCATCTTTATTGCACAATCTGGATCTCAATTATCACCATCACTGGCACCCTCAGACTCACCATTTTTATCCCCATCCCCATCTCCTTCAGAGTCTCTACCATTTTCTCCAACATAATCCTCCTCCAGATTTCCCTTTCCTCCTTCCCCCTCTCCCATGATCGCTCCAACTCCAGCTTCACCTGATCCAGAAAATCCACACAGCGTCTTTATTGTACCACCACAGCATGTTTGGGTGTCAATGGCCCCTGCTCCAAGTCCAAATCATTTGGAACAATCAAAGTCAAAACATCACACTGTTCTCATTGCTGGTGTTATTGCTGGCTCTATGTTCGCTTTGATTTCAGCCATTGGCATTTTCTTCTTCAGAAGCAGCAAGGTAGTCACTGTCAGACCTTGGGCCACAGGCCTAAACGGGCAGCTACAAAAAGCATTTGTAACAGGTCAATCTTCCTTTTCATATGAACAAACCTGAAACCTCTAAGCATAGATGGATAAAATTTCTGGATTAACATTGCTCCTTAAGAACAGCTCCTTTATCTATTGCTTCCACTAATAAACAAGCATAGATTTTGATTCGATGTTGTCTTTCCTCACTTTTGGTAATGTCTCTCAGGTGTGCCAAAACTCAAGAGATCAGAACTTGAAGCTGCTTGTGAAGATTTCATTAACATAATTGGCTCCTTTTCAGATGGCACGGCATACAAGGGGACACTATCAAGTGGCGTTGAAATAGCTGTGATGTCTACTGCAGTAAGATCTCATGAAGTCTGGTTGAAGAATTTAGAAGCACAATTCAGAAAGAAGGTACTTGAAATTGAAATTTGCTAAGCTTCATTCATTTAATATGGGTGCCCCTAAATGCTATTTTTGCTAATTTTTTCAGATTGACACATTGTCAAAAATGAACCACAAGAATTTTGTGAACCTTATTGGATTTTGTGAAGAAAATGAGCCTTTCACAAGAATGATGGTTTTTGAATATGCTCCAAATGGAACTCTCTTCGAACATCTGCATGGTAAGTACTTTATGTTTTTAGTGCCCTTTCTGATACGTTCTCCATTCCCATATGGACCGGTCTAGTGATTGTAGTTACATTATGCTGGATCATCAAATTAACATGGCATTTTATACGACTGCGCTCATCATATCTGTGAAGAAAAAATCAATACCGACTCTTCAATCTATGAACAATAGTATTGAATTTCCCCCCCTTGCATAGAGCTGAAATATGCATATCAAAAGAAGAATTGGATTGCTCTTATCCATTTGGTACCCTCTGGGAACTGCAAATCATATTTGTATCCTTATATTTTTCTATAGCTCTATACAGGCAGTTGATCTACTTCATTAAGTAGACCACATAATTTATGGCTGCAATACACCATAGCTGATTTATGGTATGACAATTGAGTTCTTGATTTCTTGTAGTAAAAGAAGCTAAACACTTGGACTAGAGAATGAGATTACGAATAGTAATGGGCATTGCATATTGCCTCGAATACATGCATCAACTAACTCCACCTTTAGCCCATAAAAACCTGCAGTCATCGACAATATATCTAACTGAAGACTATGCAGCTAAAATATCAGATCTCAGTTTAAGAATGATGCAATGGAAGCAAAGATTGGATCAGCATCCAGGGAGCTTTTACAATCCCAATCATCAAATCCAGAGGGCAATATTTACAATTTTGGGGTAATTTTGTTTGAAATGATAACTGGCAGGATCCCTTATGCAGTGGACATTGGCTCTCTTGCCGACTGGGCATCAGCCAATCTGAGAGGGGAGCGATCCTTAAAAGAAATAGTGGATCCAACACTAAAATCTTTCCAAGAGAATGAGCTCGAGAAATTGTCCGAAGTAATAAGAAATTGCATTCATCCTGATCCAAAACAGAGACCAACGATGAGGGAGATTGCCGCGAAGTTAAAAGAGATCACAACAATGGAACTGCCGCGAAGTTAAAAGAGATCACAGCAATGGAACCTAATGGAGCAACACCAAAATTATCACCCCTTTGGTGGGCTGAACTTGAAATTATGTCTACAGAAGGAAGCTGAGAGGTTAACGTAAGTCTGGAATATGGATCTAAGTGTTCTTTTCATGTTCCTTTAACTATTGTTTTCCCTGATTCTTTTGCTGATCTCTCAGAAATAGTTGTTTCAGTTGTTTATAAGATAGGTAATGTTTTTATCTTATGTAACGTAGAGTATGATGTTTGTATATAAATGAGGAAGGGAGTTGCTGATCTCTCAGAAGCAGTTGTTTCAGTTGCTTATAAGATAGGTAATGCTTGTATCTTATGTAACGTAGAGTACGATGTTTGTATATAAATGAGGAAGGGAGTCCTCTGGTGTGTCCATTGCTTTGTTCTTTTGCCACTGCCAAAGTTGGCTGTATTAGATTCAAGTATCTGAAGTATACTTGCAAGATAAATAAATGCTCGGTTTTTTTAATATTATCAGTTTCAAGTAACCAGGATGAAAAGACTCAAGTCAAAGTCAACTGCTGTAATCTTCAAACACTTATCACCCTTTCTTTATAACACATGCATTTCTTGTTAGGGAGTGGTGGGGAGCGTAGAGCAATCTCAGCCCCCAGATCTCTCAATGAAAGCACAACCCAATTCATTTTTATTGTTACATATGAGCCCACTCAGCCAAAATGCAAGGTAAGCATGGGAAAATACAAGATGAGAGAAAAAAATGAGGTGAAAACAAAAGTGGAGGCCAGAAAGCGGCCAACTGGAGAAATGCAGGACTACAAGAGTAGTTAACACGAGACCATCACTTTTGCTACCTGTAATATAAAGAAAAACACGATACAACAAAAGAGATTTAAATTCCGTCCTGAGTCCTGACTTTTCTTGTATAGGACGAGGACGAGCCGTAGAAGGGGGCAAAAAATCTCGTTTATAACGTGATACAAATTGCGAAACCTAGACCATTCTGGAGGAGCAATGGCAAGGAGTTGCAGCAAAACCCTTTCGGCCTTAATCCCATTCCGCTAAATGATCATATGGCCATGGCTGTACTAAACTATCTGCGAGTGACATTGTCCATGGGCCATTGGCAACACGCTTTTCTAGATGCATCATCAATACCATAAAGATGTATCATATATGTACAAATGAGTTCATTATTGCTCCTTGACGCCGTCTGTCCTCATAGCTGGGATGAATTGTTCCTGGATGCCTGATAAACCATGATTTCCAATAATAATGATAATAAAATGATCAGTGTGGATGTCCCCATGGTATTTTACTCCTTGATTATTGTTAAAGCCTCCATTCTACATCAATGACATTGGTGTGACTTAAATGCTTCGTGTAGCTTGGTCCTGTGTTCTATTGTACAGATCAAGTGTGTCTGTGTGGTTTTGGTCCAGGCAAAGAGCTGCCTCACAATCTTGAAGAGCAGAGGTTTTGTCTCCCATTGATTCATAAAATGCTGCTCGAAGATGAAGCATTTGCAACTCAGGCTTGAAAGCTATGGCCTTGGTAAGCTCTTCTAAAGCTTCAGTTTCCTTTTGGTCATCCATCAACACTGGAAATAAGAGATTCTTCGTGTCAGTAAAAGTATAAGTTTTACAGGTAATAATAGTGATCAAGCAATGGGAAGAAAGATCATGACAATGGAATGACATTGGAATAACCATGAGAACTTCTGCGAAGTTGCATAGAAAGGAGGCAGAATTTCCAAAACAGAGTGGCGATGATTACCTGCTGCTCTGTATCTGTATGGGTATGTTCTTAGAGGATCTAGTTGTGTTGCCATATTAAGGTCATCTTTTGCATTCTCACGGTCACAGTATTCTGATCGTTTCTCGTATGCTGATGCATTACTATGTGCCTTATCTATTAGCTTGGTCATCTCATCAAATGCAGCTTTTTGTTGATTTTTTAAATGATAGACACGTGCCAGACCTTGATGAGCTCTCGTATGTTTGATGTTAAGGGCATTCATGTAGCAATCTGCAGCCTGATCCAGCTTACCACAATCCACATAAATACTTCCTAAATTATTCAATGCCTGCAAAATGCCAATACTCTTATCAAACAAGGACATCGGGCACAGATGACCATAAGAGAAACATGCTGATATAGTCATTACTCACTTGTCCTTTCCTTAGACCATCTGAAGGGCATCTAAGAGCTTCCTCCAGAAGTTGGATGATAGTAGATGAAGATTCAGGATTCAGATTTGTATCAGCTAGTGTATATGCCATAAGGAAGAAAGCTTCAAATGACCTTTGGATCGAAATGGATTTCTCAGCCCTAGAGAGGGCTTCTTCACGATGGCCAGAGTCAAATAAAAGCCACCCTTCATATATCAGCCTTTCGTGCATGGAACTGGTATGGTTTCTAGCCAACCGCAAACAGTGCATTGCAGCCTTCTGACAATTTAACCTGGTGCATTGAGGTATCCAGTATATTTCATGCTATTGAATATAAGTTATTGAATATAACAAGGCCAGACAGCTACAAGACAATACCAGATTCGTGTGAAAATACATGGACAGGAAAAACTCTTTGTTTCAGAAGTGCATAAGAAGTAGGATCATGGAGAAAAAAATGATGAGCCGATTTAGTATCACTGTATCAGTTTAAGAAAAATAAATATAGGATCACTTTAATTTTGACACAACATTCGTGGAGTGAATTGGATGAGTTAATCAGATAACATGTAGGAAAAGATTGTGTTTACGAGTTGGATACTAATTTATCATCCTGATGGAAAGATAAACAAGATTGTAGCACAAAAACATCTAAGGGATTACAGGTTTCCAAAGAATGCAGACACCAATATAGAAGTCAAACTTGATGATGATTATGCTGCATGAGCAAAATAAAAAATAGTTCCATCGCAAAACTTACCGCAAAAGAAGCAAAGATTGTCGAAACCATAGCAGGCTCTTTGCAGGATCATTTGACAGCATTTGATGTATGACAGCCAGAGAGCCGATGTCATCAACAGAAGACCAGTGGTCATAAAGTTGCATCCAGCAGTCAGCCAGACTCCATTGCCGAACGCGATGGTTGAGAAGCTCAACCAAGTGATCTCCACTCACCCTCCCATGAAACATCATGTACTTTGGTTCCAAGGTTAGCAGTGCTCGAATATCTCTCAAAGCACTTTCAAAATCCTCAAGAGCAATGAAGAACCATGCTCGTAACTCAAGACAATCAGGGGAGAGCTTGAAGCTGATAATTTTATCAATCTCTGTAATAGCTGCCCTAATCTGCTTCTCTTCCACCTTCATAACAGCTTTGAATTTGTACGGAAATGAAAGGGTTGGATCCATTTCTGTTGCAGTATTCAAATCCATCATCTTCTCCTGTCCAACACCATACAGAGATCGCTCTTGGTACATCCACCCAACTGGTTTATACTTGAAAATAAGAGAGTTCATCAACCTAAATGCCGAATACAGTTGCCCTTGTTTGTACTTGGTCCTTGCAACACCAGCTAATGAATAAACATGACCTTCCTTGACAGCTGCCTCAAAATAGAATTGGGCACCCTTGTACTCTTTTCTCTCAAGCATTATGCAACCCAGTTGATGCAAAGCAAGTGCCTTCTGCCACTTCTCTGTTGCAAACTCTTCCAGCCCCTCCAATAACATCACTGCAACATTTGATGCCATATTCTCCTCCATAGCAACCTGGCTCAGGAAATAATAAAGCAAGAAGGAAGCATGCCCCAGCATGGCCAATCTCTCCCTTGCCTCTGAATTGCAAAAAACACTCATCACTTTGTGGTTATACAAGGAATTTGGGAGCTCTCTTAGAAACACCTGCAAACAAGAGGCTACAAGAAGATTTGCCCTTTCTTCCAAGCCATGATCGATTAGAATCAACGCATCCTCAATCCCACAAACCAATGAAGCCAAATGAGCATCACAAACACTCTTCAACTCCTCACAACAAAACCTGTTTGCAAAAGAAAGTAACTCCAAAACAATCTCAGGGCAAAACAAATCAACTCTCCGAGTCCTACTGTACACTTGCACAGCTCTCATCCCCTTGACAGATATCCCAACCTTCGAAAAATCAATCTTATCTCTTCTTGACTCGACAAAGCTACCATATAGCATCGCCCTAAAGGGGCTCGAAAGAGAAGCGATTTTGAATCTAACACAACGAACCAACTCATCACCAATGCAAAATGAAACATCATTGTCCTCCTCCAAACTGGAGCTCTCATTTCCCATCAATATTTGATTGTCGACCGCCTCAAGATTATCTTGGCCGCATTGGCAATGATCATAAATCGAATTGGAATGGAATCCAGAAACCAAAGCAGCCATAGGACATTCCAGGATGTACCCACTACAATTCTTTGATGACACACCAATGAACTCGTCTTCTCTCCTCTCATACCTTAACCAGGCAGAAAGCACTACTTTTGAGTGCACATCAACAGCATATTGCCTTGCTGCGCAAAGGCACCTTCTAAGCAACTTAGGATCACCTAATCCTCGCAAAATCGAAAACTGCTCGATGCATAATAATGATTTATAGGCTTGCGAGCAAGTATTTAGGCGCCTATAAATTTCAGCTAAAGATTCCACATAGTCTACAGGTTTCAAGTAAGAGTCTATCGAAGGTTCAAGGAGCTCAGTTGTTGGGAGTCCACAAGGGAGCAAAGCTTGAGCTACTGAGCCAGTGTTTGTAAATTTACATTTCGAAAATTTGCCTCTTGAACAGGGGTTACTCTCTTGGGGGCTTAAAGCATGGACTTGGGTGCTCTTGAATCTATCAAAGAGCTTAAAACCATGCATTTTTACCTATATCTATCTATCTATCCATGCATTTAAAACATCATGAGATTCAGAAAGTTTTGATAAATAAAGATAAACAGTTAATGCGCAAAGAAAATACGAATTTAATGAGAAAACATTTGTAAATGTTATTTGATTATTACCTCTAGACTGCAAAGTGGAAACAACTCCAATGTAGAGGGGAGACACAGACAGGCCGCTAGGCTAAAAATGGTGTTTGGCTCTTGAGAAAAAAAGGAGAGTTTTGGATTCTAGAGTCCGGACATATTATCCTTTTCTTTTAGTGGGAAAGGGTATTTTAGGTTAATTAAGCCCCAAATTTGTCCACTAAGCAATCGCGTGGAGCCTTGGAGTAAATTTCATGAATCAATAATAATAAAGTGGGTTCTTGGGTCTCATCAATACCAAACAGATCCACATCTTTATCAAGTCTCTTCTTTTTTCTTTTTCTTTTTCCCTTAGGGAAACATCAATTTTTAGGATTCATTCTGAAGATTCTCTCTCCGTGAGCAGATATTAGTTTTGAGTAATCATACAGCATTAACCTAATGCCACGTAATTAGTTTTTTTATATATAAAATTGATGGAAAGAATAATCAATGGACCTAAATCAGCTGCTGGATCACAGCCATGTGAGCAAATCACTTATGTTCCAAAAAAAACTGTTGTTGCCATCGAACTTCACCGTTAATTAAGGATGATGTCATATTATAATGACATGATTGAAAATGCAAGCAGCGATTGTTATTTAAAATATATTTTTTTTGTTGAAAATATCAAAATGATAAAAAATAAATATATATATTTTTTAAAAATAAATCTTAAATTTTTCATAAACATACCAGACACTCATTTACGATCATTATTGATAATTATGAACCTCCAACACCCTCCTCGTCCTCCTTTGTTGATAAGTTTGATTACCCGTTCAAATAATTAGTTAGAAGACAAGATGAATTGTTCCGTCATCCATTGCTTCCAAAAATGAGCTTGGTTACTTGGTGAAATGTCTTCATCTCACCTATATTTTTAGTTTACCGTGAAGACAGAAAAAGGGAACCACTCCAACGTAAATCCCAATTTCAGATTTGCATAAATTACGTTATAATTTGATATTCTGGTAATAATTATTTTTTAAATATTTTTTATTTGAAATATATATTAAAATATTATTAATATCTTTTATTTTAACATTAACACATAAAAAACAATATGAAACACATTAAAAAAATAAGAAACTTCAAAATGCAAAATCAAACATACTAAATATATTAAGAGTCGTTTTAGTTTTATTATTGTGGTAATAATTATTTAAAATATTTTTTTTATTAAAAATACATCAAAATAATATATACTTTTAATTTTTTTCAAATTTATTTATAAAATAATTACATTAAAATGATCTAAATATATATAAACAATTTAAATTTAAAAATTAAAAACAAACCATTTTTTTAAAAAAAATATAAAAATAAACAAGTTTAAAATCGCAAGCTATTCTAAATTTCTAATCCATCACATGCATATGTCAAGTGAGAGGACCAATCATTGTTCAAAATTTTGAAAAACGACAGTGGATCTAAGCCAGTCCCTTATCTATATATATATAGATGGAAAGAGAGACATGAATGGATGGAGTGAATTGATTTTCAGATGAAATATATTTTTAAAATATTTTTAAATCATTTTAATATACTAATATTAAAATAAAATTTTAAAATATAAAATATGTTATTATATATTTATAAATAATTATTATCACATTTTTAAATAATAGTTTCACTGCGAGTTTCCAATGGATTAACCTGGGTGGAGCGGAAACCTCAAGTAAACAAGCCTAAAAAAAGCTTGCAAGCTCAGAGTAATAATAATAATAAAAAGACAGTGAGAGCAGAATCCATGAGCAGCCTGAAGCAATCCTAAAACTTCTTCATTTGATAAATCTTCATGATTGTTTGAGTGTGATTAATATATTAAAATAATATTTTTTTATTTTCTTAAAAAATATTTTTATATTAGTATATAAAAATGATTTAAAAAATTGTTTTTTCAATTTAAAATAAAAAATTTAATTTTTTTCAAAATCATTTTTAAAACACAATACCACCATAAAAGCATCAGCCAGCGTCCTTCTAGCCACCCACGTTCACAAGGGGCATCTTATAATGGAGAGAAAAAAGTAAAAATATTTACTTTTTAAATTTCTATATAATTTCTCACCTTGCCATGTATTTCTTTCATGTAGGCGCGTAAAAATATCGATTCATGGTTTTTTAATTGAACTTTCTTTCATGACCATAATAAGATTTTACTTAAAAAACAACACTTTTCATTAAAAAAACATGTTTTAATAAAAGAAAAGGAAATATATGAATAAGAAATATTAGGTTTTTAATATATATTTTATAGTTTTTGAGAATATTTTTTTATTATTATCTTTTATTTAATGAGTTATGCTGTTAATAAAAATATTATTCCGCTGTCAAAGAATTGCATGAATTATAAAAGAAATTTTTATAAAAAAATATGTTTCTTCTAATTTTACCCGTTGCATTTTCAAAAAAGAATATTTTTATTATTAAATAATTAAATAAGAATAGATTTAAAAAATTTACTGCGAGCAATATCAGTAGTCTAATTCCGAACATCAGCCGTGTCATGGAGAGACCGCACGAAAATGTGATCACCACGAGCGGAACATGCCTTAAATTATGGTACAGGGGTTAAAATGCAAATGTCTAAGCTCTGGGGACACGTAATGTAATTAACCCCCTGTCCTCCCTTTTTTTTTGAATGACAAATCAGGTCCCTCCACAAAAATAAAGTCGCCGCAAAATGAAACGCCAGCGGTCCTGGTTGATATTGCACTACGAGTACGAACCCAAAAAGAAAGTTTCGCTACAATTGTTTCATTTTTGTGGGTTCTATATGCATCCTAGCCATTTTATTTAGGGGTATTTTAGAGTAGGATAACAGCTGTTTTTCAAAATATATTATTATTATTATTATTATTTTTAACACCTGCATTTGAAAACATCAAACAAAAATATTTTTTTTCATGAAAAGCAATGTAAGAACGTTAAAAGGGAAAAACAATTGTTAACCATACAGAGTTACGAAAAATGACAACATAAATCACAACCTTAAATGGCTCTGCTCTCTCGCTCTCAATATAGAAATTAATCCTAACTTCGCCACTCACCCGCTGTGGTTCTGCCACCAGGTGCAATAAATGACAACCTTCGAACATGTAAAGGGTACAGAAAATGATGCAATAAATGTTAAGGATTCACACCACCAAGTTAACAAATCAAATGGCCCGCAAGGGAGTTCTTAACACTGTTTAGCTTATCCGAATCCAACCTATACTGGATATAAATAATACATTCCCTGCTGATATAAAAGTTTTTGATTCTTGGTTTAGGTTTTCAGAAGTTCTGTAAGATAATATCAAGGCCTAACTGGAATTAATGAAGAAGACCCTGATCCTACAGAATATCAAACAGCAATGGAGAATGAAGTTCCAGTTCCTTGTCCCCCATGTCCAGCATTAGAACCAAAAGCATGATAGTTTCTGTAAACATATTGGCTCCGGGAGACAGATTTAGAACATTGCAGATCATATCATAACATAAGCGAGCCAATAGCTAGTCTAGATGTTCAGTTAGGTATTCAGCCGTGAAGTAAGTAAAGGCTAGTGTCAATGATCACAGCTCATCACCGAGATCACATGTGATAATTTATAAAGATGCAACTAAACATAACTGAATTATAAGCATACTTTCATCATTCCATTCCAAGTAGTCTTCACTGAATCCTATGCAGTTTTTGCCATGATAAAATATTCATGTAAGGCTACTGTAATTCAAATCAAGGTTGATCGGTATTACCTGGTAATTGTCAACAAGTGCAGCAATACGCTAGATAGAGATCCTGGTTTGCAAAATATTGAAGAGTGTGATGGAGAAGACTCCTATTATAAGAATATACCTGTAAGATATATACACAGCTTGGTTACATTGTGTTGAATGTTCTTTATTATGTTTATAGCATCGACCACATGCACAAACAGCTACAGGTCCTTGAGAACAAAACAGCGGAGAAAAAATCCACGTTGGCATCATAGACCCTCTACCCATACTTTTGCACCTCCGTGAAGCCATCCCAATCAATGTACACAATCTTCGGTGTTATGAATTCTTGACCCTATAAACTTTGCTTTCATCACAAACACAAGCCCAGGTTAAAAAGCCTCTTGAGGTCTCATTCCACTAGAGGGGCCACTCAAAGCAATTTCATGATCCAAAGCTTATATTTCTTTATATACAGATATACAAGAGAAGGTCCTATCAGATTCACATCAGAGAGGCGCTTGCAAAGCTTAAGATAAGATTCAACATTTCCCCACTGTTGGATCCTTTTTCTCAGACCCTGCATCACAGCTACTCTGTCTAAATAACCTGGAGATAAACCCAAATCAAGCATCTTAATTAGTGTTTCTGCAGCCTCATCATAGTGTCCACCTTTAATGTAACCTCTCAACAACCATGACAGTGATTTCTTCTTGCGCATAGAGCTTGTAACCTCTATTCTAGTGAGCAACCGTGCTACGGCACTGGCCTCCTTTTGAGATGCACAGATAGCTAAAACAATGTCATAAAGGTCTCCATCAGCCTCCTTACCAACAAGCTTCATTTCCCATAATTGTCTTTCAGCATCAAGCCCATGGCCAGCACAAATATACATGGCTAGAAGTCGTTCATGAACCACACCATAAAGTGCAGGACTTCCCTCCTGAATGACCCAACTGGACAAGCATACTCCATCAGCTAGAAGATCTAACTGATATTTCTCAACAAGCTCCACATTCTCAGCATCAAGTTCAGTTACCATACCAGACCTCGAATAACCTTTCAACTTGCGTAGAGCTTTAGAAAATTCATTTAGCTCTTTGACAACAGCTGTCATTGCAATGAGGTAGGCGTAGATCTCAGGCTTTAATCCAGATTCTCTAAGATGAATCACAAATTTGACTGCATTTCTGTAGTCTCCATCAACCTGAAATAGATTCCAAGTTGTCATTCACATAAAACTTATGATTTTTTATAGCGTACTGCAAAAAAGAAATGTAAAAGATCAATAGCTGGCTTCATTACCCACATCCATGACAGACAATCAGCCAAAGCTAAACAAGAAGTAAATGAGACATGGAGAAACAAATAAAACCAGGCAAGTGATTATAATCTTTCAAGCTTGGCCTTCATTGTTGAGAAGCAAAAGAAGACTTCTGTACACAAGTACACGGCTTCAACTTCTATATAGCCCAGCCTTCTTGGGAGTAAAGCAGTTCAATATACATGACATTAATAAACAATTTAATTTACACATTTGATACTAGGAGGTGTTTGAGAGTGTGGTGACGATTGTTTTTCAAAGTGTTTTCGCTTGGAAATGCATCGAAATATATAAATGTATGTGTGTTTTAAAAAAATATTTTTGACATCAACACATCAAAATAATCTAAAAACACTAAGAAAAAAATAATTTGAAGCAAAGAAAAAAATAATTTGAAGCAAAGAAAAAAATAAATTCAATTCAATTTTTTTCAAAAACACTTTTGAAAAACAAGAACAAACAGGCTCTTAATCATTTAATTATCAGTTTTGTAGCATAACTTTTGTTTGTCACAATAAAGCATCTAAAAGAAGATTTGAAGTCCAACAACATAGAAAAACTACTCACAAACATGGCCATGCCATTAAAATAAACTCATATTTCTCTCGAAAGTTGCTACACAACATCAATAACACGGCAAAGAAAAATTCAAACATTCATAGATAGCAATTAGACTAACAAGTTACAACCAAGCTTTAGTACATCCTACCATTGTATTCTAGGAACACAATCAATAAAGAGGTCAATGTATTCCACGGTTTATATCCTGGCAATTCAATGTGATAAAGATAACAACAATACTTCTTTCACTCAAAACCATTGCATATCTAAATTTTTTATGTAGTCCAAAACATGAGCACAAAAGGGAAAGGCAAGCAACAGCAGCAAGCCAATTATCTAAAGATAATCCGAACAAAGTGGTAAGAATTAATTATGACAGAAGCTTACCATCATCTTCCATGTAAGATACCCAGTTGGGCCTCCTTTCTCTCCTCCATCATCACCCGAATATGCAATCCCTCGTCTCAAAACCTCCTTCACAAATGAAACCGCCCCCTCCTTCTTCCCTATATCCCAATACAAAGATATCACCTTCTCAATCATACTAAAACTCGGCTTCAACCCCACGCAATCCATATCTACAAGTAAGTCAACCACATCCCCAACATCTTGTTCCCCTTCAATCAACTTCTTAACCCAACTACACATTATCGAAACCATAAGCTCCATAGTTTCCTTGTCGACCCTATTCTCCTTTCTTAACCACTCAAACACCTCAAGCGCACACCAGGAATCTCTCCCCTCTTGAGAGAAATAAACAAGCACCAATTGCAACTCTCTCGCGGACAACCTATCATTCATTTCCTCAAGAATATCAGAAGGTTCTCTTGTCATTCTCTCAAGCTCCTCAATTGCCTCAAAAAACCCTTCACCCATTTCTTCTTCACCATCACTCGTCACGTACTGGTCCAATTCCACTGACTTAAATAGCCTAAATTCTCTAACTTTACTAGTCTTCGCAACAACAAAATTGGGCCTCTTTGGCGTTTGGTAGTTGCAAATTATGGTAGAAACCACACAGCAAGGTTTCATCCATGAATCCCAGTACCGTTTTCTAAGAGAAAATACAGGAGAAACTTTAGAGAGTGAACTAAATGCATGAGCAGAGGCCATTTCTCCAGCTCTATCCACCAAAAAATGGACCCTAGAAAAAACCCAGATGGCCAATTCCCTGTTTGGCTGCAAATATATATAAAAAGAAATAAACTTTCAAGTCTTCGGTTATATATTTGCTTTAATAATACTAAACAAAATAGCAGTTTATCCTAAAAGTCTTATTTAAGCAAAGAATAAAAATAATAATAATCTGATCCTTACTTACCTTTTAAGTTCCTCACTTTCTCTGCGGTCAGAACAGGAACATTTGGATTCAAGTCGGAGAAAGCACAAAGGAAGCTTGAAACTTAGAATGTTGAAAGCATTAATGGAAGAGGATAAAATAGGTTGTTGGTTCATAGGAACTGTAAAATTGAGTAGTAATCTAATGGCGGTGGTTAGATACCACAGAAAGACAAACGTGTCGGTATATTGGATGTTTTTTTTTCTCCTTTTTATTTTTTATTTTTTTTTATGATGGTGAAGAGGCAGCGACAGACCAAAAGATTAGCGGAGACGTGTTCAAATGATGACTATTGAGAGGATCTTGCCCTCCGAGCACCGAACGCTGCTATTCTGATTTGTTCTCGACGCAGTCGTTTTAGTAAACTGTGTGTGCTTTTTGGGGATTTCAGATTCAATTTAATTATTTTGAGACAACTACCACGCTTAATTCTTTATTTGGACTTGGACATAAAATAAAGTTTTGTCAAACACCTCCAAAGCAGACAACGGTTTAAAAACAAAATGATTTTTTAATTTAAAAAAAATAGAGTTACAAAAAAAAGGGTTCAAACTTTATGTTAAAATGTTTTGTTCTTCTACTTAACTTCTTAAATTTGTATTAAGTTTTAAAATTTTATTTTAATAGTTTTCATTGACTATTTTTTCACTATATTTTAAGCAGAGAGAAATTATAAATAATATGATTTTTTATTTATTTTATACAAGCGTTTTCTAACAATGTATATTATTAAAATTATTTCTTATATAATTTTATATTTTGTTCATATTGTAAACTTAATTTTTAATATACAGGTTTTATTTAATAGTATAAAATTTTCATTATTGATTTTAAATTTTAATAAAATAAATATTTTATAATTAGATATCATAAACATTCAATGTTAAGATGATAGTTATAAATCAATCATAATAATGGGAAAAATAGTTATGATTTTAATGTATTTTTTATTATTCTTTGTCATATATTTTCTCTGTATGCTCACCAAATGAACAGATTATTCAGTTTTTTTATAGGGAAAAAATATAAAGGAATATATATATATAGCAAACAAACTCAATTTTCCCCTGCACATGAAAGTTTAGGAGATACTTAAGCCCAAAACGTAGTCCATTGATCACACAATCACCATGTGACCCAAGTTACAAAGTGGCTTAGCAAATAGCCCAAACTGTCACCTTCAACTTGATGATGCATGCAACCATGAGCTTTGCCGTACTCCGAAACCTCAGAGGCAAAGGCCCGGCCCAAACAAACTTTAAGCAGAGATATGGTATATGGACGTTAAATTAAATTGTAATTTAAAATTTGATTTGAGTTAGGGTTTTAATCTGAACAAAACAATATTGATCTGATTAAACCGAGTTAATTTAAAGAGTTGACTAAACCTAGCTAGATCAATATAATGTTGTTTTTTTTTTTAAATAATTCAAAACAATATTATTTTAATAGAAACATATAATTGATTGAAGTTAACCCATAATGTAATAACCCTTAATTTTCCAACCCTCCATCGTCTTTATTTAATTTGGAATGGCTGGAGCTTGATGAAAGCTCTGAATTACCTCTAGCTGAGCATGGCATGATGTGGGAGTGCGTAATCCCATGCATGATCACAAATAGTAGTAATAATAATTAAAGATTTTGTAGTACCAAGATGGACATAAAAAAATAATAGAGAGGTGGATGTCTGATGATGATGGGAAGAAGACAAACATGCTCATTCTGGAACAATGGTTTGATCCGCATTAATAGGGTTATGTGTTCTCATGCAATAAAATATTTATGTTCTTGGAGGCCAGCAACAAATAAAATAACGGGATAAATTGTTGGGAGTTGACCTTTGCACTGCCGTGATCTAATCTTCTCAAGTCTCAATGAACAGACAAAAACAAGCAGTACCCGTTTTGTATCCCCATGAAAGACTTCAGTCTATAGACAACCTTTTGATAGCTACAAAAGGCCGGAGATTCTTCGAAGTATTTCTGCCAAGCACAACTTGAGTTTATATAATTAACATGATTTTAAGGTTTATGGAAGATGCATCTTGGCATGACAATTCAAAAACTTGATGAAGGGATTTTGAAAAACAAGTTCTAGTCGCTATCTATCTGCGTTGGCTAGTTACTAATTCTATCAAGGAATATTACGAGAGAAAAAAAGAATTTATTAGCATAGTATATGCTTAGAACCAAAGAAATAGCTATAAATATTTTCCAACAAGGCATGCATGTATTGATTCGATGATTAAAAATTTAAAGTTGAGACTCTCGAAGCTAAAGTGCTCCTGTTCAAAAAAATCTGGGAAAAGTAATCATGTTTATGCGCGACAGGATTAAATTAATATAAAGGCATTTAGCCGGTCCAGTGATTATCATGAATCTTGCAATTAAAGCACGGTACTGGTAGAGCAAATCGATGGACATTTGATGAGTTAATCAAACGATAACATTTAGGGCTGAGTTCATTTAATGAAATCGGTTTAGTCGGTCGAATGTGAATTAAATTTTCACCTTTTTTGTCAGTTGCTCAAGCAGAAGCTCGAAGCGTGAGGCAGAGGTGGAATAATAATAATTGATGTCAGTGCCCTGGGTCGATCGCATGGTATAGTTCATTTGCATGAGATGATCTAGCTATGTGAATTGCAATTAACGATGACAAACTCATTAAATCTTGACATGTAATTAACCGGATTCCGAACACCGTTTAGCTCCGGTGGATGGCTATATATTACTTGAAATTTAGTTCCTCGGTTTCATCTTATAAATTGGTCTTCTTTACCAGCATCTGAACCATTTTACCGAAGATTTTTTCTGCTCAATGCATTTAGATAAACCCCCAACCCTTATAGAATGCCATGGATGTTTGTGCAAGAGATCGAGAATCATGAGTCTTACCTCGGTTGGATCAGAAAACAGCATTGAATCTGATGACATGTCAGGATTAAAATTTCAGACACATAGAGGTTGAGGAATCCTCGGAGAAGCAAGAAATACAAGTCTTGTTGTTATCTGGTAAGGTTATATTTTTAATACAGGCAAAGACAAATCCGTGAACTCCGACAGCAAGAATCATGGGCTCGTCAGCCTTCCCCATGCCCGACTCTTTTCATTTGCGTTTTAATCACACTTTTAGGGCTCCGATCCTGTGTTATTTTCTCTTTTCAGGGACCAAAAACAAAGGATTTAATATATCAAGAAACATTTCCTCGGTAACTATATATATTCTATTACTTTTTACTATGCATACGATCAATGATCTCAGGATTCGAAAAGAAAAGCTTACACGTGCTTCCCCTGCGCGTGTGCACTGCTTGCCTAAGCATTCTGCCAGGATCTCTTTACACCATGCAATAAGGATTTTTTATTTCTCAGCTCTAACCTTTACCAAACCTATACGGCTAACATTACAAGAACGATGCCCATTCCATACATAAATAGCATCACATGTATGAGCACTCATTATATATAAGGGTGGGTGGGTGGGTGCATATAAAATCAGGGGGGCAGAGGTATAGAAAAATTGTACATGTTCTGTGCCTTTTGAGAGTTAGGGTTTGGTATATATCAACATTTCAGATGGATATATAGATCTTATCTATGACAGCTGAAATATTACTTCCTTTAGAATATGTAAACTCTATCTGAAGTATTAATGATGATTGAAGAGAATTTGTAATAGAGGAATCATCGGAGACCAGAAGTTCTTCTGGGTAACAGTTTGTGATGATTTTTGGAGTCAACAATAATTTATCAAATATACAGAGAGGCTTCCCACTGTCCGGCTTACAGCTCCAAAGCTATATTGAATTATGAAGCCGGTAAGTGATCAGATTAGTGAAGGTTTGAAGTTTGATCCTTCAGGCAAGAACAGTGAGGAAGGATATGATGAAAGTAAGACTAAAAGTAGCGGAAGCTCGAGCAATAGCATTGTGGAGGAGAGCGAGAAAGCAAGCTCTAGAGGGGTAAGGCCATATGCAAGATCTAAGGTACCTAGACTAAGATGGACTCCTGATCTTCATCGTTGCTTCGTTCAAGCTGTCGAGAGACTTGGTGGCCACGAGAGTGAGATCTTCGAATCTCTCCACTTCTTTTTTCATGATGTTTTCTCTGAATATATACTTGTGTTGGTTTCGAAGAAATTACTTTAATTATTTTTCAGCTTTAATTTGTGATCTATTTGTTTGGTATAGGGGCAACCCCAAAACTAGTGTTGCAACTAATGAACTTCAAGGGGCTAAGAATTGCTCATGTCAAGAGCCATCTACAGGTAATAGCACTGATCCCATAATTATTTAATTATTATAAAGTCAGAAAATTTGGATTCATTGTATCACTTAATTTCGTATTAATATCCATATATTTTTTGGGGGTGTCTGGAAGCAGATGTACCGGAGCAAGAGGATTGATGATCAAGGTCAAGGTACCAGTCTTGTGATTTTTTCCTTTGTATGTTTTGAGTTAATTAGATACTAGGGTTTGTTTCTCAATTCCTAATCCTCAGAACTTCATAAATTGACAGTTATAAACGGTATGGGGGATCTAATTGGCAGTTCGGACTACTTCTCTCACGACTTTTGGCAACACTCCCTGCTTCCAAATATTGATTACAATCATAATTCTAACTTCAGGTACTAATCAAACACATACATCTTTTTTCTTGAAAATTGAACTCGCGGTTCCTTTTGGGCTTAAGCTTATGCGTTTCCAATTCACAATAGATGTGGAAACGTTTCTTGGAGCGGAGATGGAAACTGGATCACCAGGCCTTCTGTACCGGACAGCATAAATATTAGAAGAGGAGCTGGATTTTACAGCTCAATGGCTGAGAAGATCCATATTGGTGAATTTGGTTCAAGCACAAGACATGGAACTTTCCATACGGGCAACAACTCAACCTTCAGCGACCAACGTAGAAAGCTAATGCAAGAATTCCAGGATGCTGAATATCATAAATCGATGTACAATAGCGAGTCAATCCAAAGCCAGATACGTTCAACCATAATACAACCCTATTTTGTAGCCCAACTTTCTAAAAGAAGAGGAGAAGCTAATGAATCAAAAAGCTTAGAGACAAAGTGGAGCATGAACGTGGAAAACTGTAACCAGGCTAAAAGGAAGGTCGATGATCTTGATTTAACTCTCTCACTTTGCACAAAATTGAAAGGAAAGGAAGCCAAGAGAGGCTTATCATGGGACGAGGAAGATGTGGGCAGCAATTTATATCTTTCTTTATCTTCTACTTCAACAAAAGAAAGCAATTCTGTAAATCTTAGCATGCCTTCAAAGTACCAGAAATTGACGAGTACCCTGGATCTGACTATGTGAATCTGAGAATTCAAAGTGAGATCTTGTTGGTACTTGTACAAGAACATTGGTACAAATAAGTTAATGTTGTGAGCTGAGATACGAGGTAATGTCATAATTTCCCGTTTATGTCATCCATTTCCAGATACTTATGAATTGTGTACATGGAAGTTCAGTTCTTTTTTTTTTTTTTTTTTATTGTAGATAGTTCCTTCAGTCTAAACTAGTGGCTAGACTTGAAATGGCAAACGATGAACTGTTCCTTTCTTGAAAATGAAAGCCCCCGGAAAAACTCGAGATACTCGTTTCCATTTCATGTCTAGCTAGGCGCCACTATAAATATTATGCATTAATTGAAGCGAGAATTCTTGATAGCTAGGATTGATTTTCTTCTTCTTGAAGTGACCAGGGACAAAACTATCATTGGAGTCCAATGACAGATCTATAGATAGCTAGCTATACACAGAAGGATTTTTCACTGAAGAGAGATTCGGAAAGACTCTCTGCTTACCACTCCTGGCAAAAAAATAATAATCATCAGATGGTTCTGTTTTTTAAGCAAGAAAATATTAGAACTACAAAGCTCTCCATGTTTGTGAAAATTGTGGATAGAAGAAAATCACAAAACCCAAGGAGCCGTTGATGCAACAGTAATGAAACGGAAAGGGTTTGATCACCATGAAGACCATCTTATAATTAAAGTGATGTTTACGAGACAGAATAATCTGAAGCAGGAAAGGTCTTGAAACTAACATTATTCAAAGTTATTAAAATGAATAAGACTCTAAAGACAATCCATGCTGAAAGGCAAATAAAGAAAACTTGATAGTGCAACCAAAACTCCTTTTAATTAATCAAAGTTGCTGCTTCCCAAAGACACCACTATAATTAAATTTATAATTCATTAATCTCAATTATTTTTCTTCTTTTTGCAATTAAAAATATGTAAACCAATCAACAAACTAAACAAGCAACCACAATAAATCAAGGCCGAGAATTTTATTTAGAAAACCGCGTGAGAAAATTAAACCACGAGATTATAATTCATTTAAATTCTTTCACTATTAATAATAATAATAATAATAATAATAATAATAATAATAATAATAATAATAATAATAATAATAATTTTTTATTAATTAAAACTAAATAAAAAACAATATATTCTTGAAATGAATCAATAATAAAAAGAAAGGGTTGAGAAAATCTTATAAAATTAACAGTCATGATTAAAACGAGAGCAAATCAACTCAGATAATTATACTCTTCAATGAAACCATGCAAAATCAAGATTTATGTGCTGTCAATAACCTGCTGTAAGATTATTCAAGCTGCCTTCTTCTCTCTTGTCTCTTGTATACGTCGGTCACACACTTGAAAATAAATTAAAATTGGTTCTGTATACATGGTTACATATTTGAGCAAAAAGAATTTAATTTTTTTCCCTTCTTTTTCTTTGTTTAAATGGGTCACAATTTATTTATTTTTAAAAAAAAGACCAACCCAGAATGAACACACCCATATCATTCTTCCCGACATCCACCAAAAGATACACAAGGCCGGATATATAAGATCGTTCCTTATATCTTGGGACTTTGAAATTTAGAACAACGGGGGGCAACTATGAGCTCCTCATGCATGGATAAGCATTAGTCAATTTGATGTAATCAACTGGTCAATTTGGAACAATGTGTATTTTAACTAGGTTTTTAACTGGGTTTTGACTTTGATGTAATGGGCCTGACTTTTTTAAGAATTTTTTATTTTATTTTCGTTTGATTTTTAATAAAATTCAGTTTAGTTCAATTGTTTTGGTTTCTCAAATCTAAAATCAAAACCAAACTGAGTTTTTTACCTATATAAAAAAAATTCTAACTGGATTTTTTTAGTTGATATCCCAGCCTAATTTTTCATTTTATTTTATGTTTTTTTTGTCCAATTAATTGAATTAATTGGTTATTTTGGTCATCCCGAACAGGAAGTATAGTGTGAGATCTATCTACATTGTAGATATGAAAGCAACTTGTTAATTGTTTTCTGAACTTTCGATGTAGTTCATCTCTCTATCTTCACTAGAAAACATTTTATTGGATGACTCTACGTCTCTACCAATATAATGTCACTGTATAATAATATTTTCTATTTAATTTTAACTCTTAATTTGTCTTTGTTAATTCATGGTGATAGCAACATAGTTATCAGACTCAGTATGCACCCCGAGATCTATAGGCTCGGTCAAATTTAAAATAGATGAAATCTAGGTTCGTAATTGGTTCAACGAGTTCTACTTGACTTGTCCGGTCAACTTGTAACCCATATGATTTGGCAAAGCTCGATAGAGACCTATTTTTCTTTTTTCTTTCTTTTCAAGCCAATATCTTTTTAACAAAATGAAAAGCCAAACCAATGAATAGCTATAAAGAAAAAGACAATAAAATAATTTTCTCTCGCTAGCCCGATTTTATATGCGTCAGCTTACTATCTTTTTATTATTGGATAATAACTTGAATCAAAGTTGACTATATAAGCACTAGAAGAAGCTTTTGTTTTTTAATATGAGATAATAGTTTTTTTTTTCTTTAAATATTTCAACTTAAAAAAAAGGTAATATTTTTTTGAGATTAAAAAAATCTTTTAAAAATACTATTTAAACTTTATTATTTACCATGTGTATAGTCTACAACCATATAGATTATTTATTAACCTTACATATTTTTCTTTGAAGCTTCTCTAATTAGATTCGTTAATCAAAGAAGAAAAAAATGAAACCAAATATTCGATATTTAAAGAAAGAAAGAAAAGTCTTATCCATAAGTTCTGGAAGATATCAGTCACTAAAAGAATGAATAGAGAGAGAGAGAGAGGTTTTTTTTTTTTTTTTTCATTTTACAACAGCAAAAAAGAGAATTAAAACATATATATAGGGAATTTCAATCGAGAATTAACTAAATGGATCCACGAACAACAGAGCATCCGAAGGTTTTGCATGGAGCAATTACTTATCAAGATCTTGGTTGATGGGCATGGAGTTGAACGTCATCGTTTTCTGAACGCCAACCAGCTGTGGATTCATATTCAGAACAGTCGATGAGCCAGATCGATGCAAGCTTGGATTCGCCATCTCTTGCTCACTGGGGTCCCAACCAAGCACGCACCTCCATCCACCTGAACGCTGATTCAGTTTCTGCGTTCCTTCACTACTTTCTCCTGTTTTTGCTGCACATTATACACCAGCAGAATAACAGGCATTTGGCATCAATGACCCTCGATATTTTTCTGGTAATCCATGCTAACCTATTTTCAACTTTTGTTCAGACAGATTTAGTCCTTGACATTTAAAGTTTTAATTTTTTATTCCTTCTATACGTGCAATTTGACAAATCAACGAGGAAGACAATTTTCTTTCATCGTAATTAAAAATGTTGTCACATTTTTTATTTTATTTTTTAATATTATGAGAGTTGTTACTATTCCTTTAAATTAGAGAATTCGTAGTCAGTTCCTCTCTTTTGATATATTAGATTTACTAATTATTATACTAAGGGATGATTAAAAGATAATTAATTTTGATGTATGCATTGTATGTGTCAGTTATGCTGGCCACTTCGGCTTGCCCAATGACTAAGAATCCTAGTCATCTGAGGCCATATCTGCACAGCTACAAACCTAGTATTTCATGTCTTCACAGTAGAATAGAGTTAGAAGTTGTTTTTAAAAGTATTTTTTATTTAAAAATATATTAAAATAATTTTTTTATATATAAAAAAATTATTTTTAACATTAATATATAAAAATATTTAATTTAAAATAATAATAATAATAATAATTTTTAAAAAAATATCTTCAAAAAAAAGTTTTAAAACATGGTACCAAACAATTCCTTTTAACTAATGTATTCAATTTTCTATGCATATATCACTTTTTCTATACATTATAAATGTCAATTTCTGTAGCCAATATTTTTTATTTTAGCGATGTAACTAGCCAATATCCCATTAATTTCATGACTAAAGAACCCATAACTCATTTTTTTTATGAAAATATTTTGTTTTATTTGGTGTCAAGTCTGTACTTCACGCACTGTTAAAGGCTTAGCCATTAAAACATATACATGACTATCAACCACCGAAGAGCTGATTCGAGATTAGACAATCATTATTTAAATTACAAACAACCACTCAACAATTCCTAAAACCACAAACAATTATTTAATAATTTTCAAAGCATGTATTTTTTTATTCACCACATATTATTTTCTTCTTTATATTCTACTAATTTAATTATTAAAATGTTCCATTCGCAAAGGAATCTTGTTTTGCGTCAAACATCATGTAGCAATACCACAACATTAGAAAACCCAGTTCTCATCTGATTGTTTTACGACCTCATCTACATGAACGAAAGAATACGAATATATCTCCAAGAGGCATCCATGCTTTAGTCTTTAAACTCATGAACAATTACTCGATAAACCTTGTTCCGCGGAGAAGATAATTTAATTGATTCTCATACTGTACTCAACAATTATATACGACTGAATTTCGGTACGTTAAAGCTAGCTATATATATATATGTATATATGAATCTGCGGGTTCCATCTATGGATCCAGCTGTTCCAACTATATACATGATACTATTGAGCATATTTGGGTTTTTTCCCCATCCCTGCCAGATTTATTTATTTATTTATAAGGAATAGTAATCAAAGTTATAAAAATAGATTAAGGATGTGATCTAAAAGAATACACACCTTGGATTGAGGTCATATAAGCAATCCGTTCCAAAGAAAGTTGAAACATGTATGGATTCCCGGCCATCTGCTGATCGAATCCATTTGCCCAACCAGCCAACATAACTTCTTGTTGCGTCAAATGGAGTTGCCTCAGTCTACTCACTTCTGCTTTGTTGTCCTCTATTTCAGCTGCAAAAATAATGTTGGAATTTACGTAGTATTGTATAGGTAAACATAAATAATGTTGGAATTTGTTTAAAACCATACTTAATGGGTATATTTTGTAACATTACTCAATACCATATTTAAGTTCAAGTTAAAAATAGATTTCACTCATTAAAACTTTATTGAAATTTAAAACTCAATAGTAACATGTATTTAAATGAGAAATTGATCTAAAAAAACTCCTTGGCTGACATGTTTAAGAAGGACACACAATCCTCTAAAAACTCTATCTCATATATATATAATTCTAGTGGTTTATTTAGTTGAAATGTGAAAAGTTCAAATTTAATTAAAAGGTCTGGATGTAGGTTTGTTGCAAAATAATTTTTAGGGCTACAATTTTTTTTATCAACTCTAACTTTGAGCTTGGATATGGTTTTCTCTAACTCATTGTCTTGTACAACCCATTAAATAAGTTTGATTAGCTTATTCTATTTTTTCAATGGACTTTTCCTGGATAATTTTTTGGACAATTTTTCCACTCCTTAAAACAATTTTTTTTTTTTTATCAATTTCCAACTCCTTAAAACAAAAAAAAAATATCAGTTTTAATTTTGGTTTTATGGAAGGTAAACAAAATTGATAATCGATGAAATTCCATCGGACTTGATTCAAGAAATTCTATAAAAAAGAGGTTTGAGAAAAGAGTATTTTTAGTTGGCTTTTCTATATATATTTTTATGCTCTTCTTCACCTAAATTCTCTTTTTTTTTCTCTATTTTAAGCTTTGTTTTCATCTTTATTTTCTTTTTAATCTAGAGTTAGGATCAATTCTTGTGGAGAGATATTTAATTTTATATTCATTTGTATTTATGGGATATTGTTTAGAAATGCATCTAAATAAGATGATGATATTAAAATCTTGTGATGCTTATTGAAGTTAGTTCTTTTGCACTGAATTAAAAGAAATAAAAATTTAAGAACAATTAATTGATTATTGACAATAACAACAAATTTCAAATTGGTTTTATGTTAAGTTCTTCACCAAATAAGTGTTTTTTTTATTGGTTTTGTTTAATTAAATTTTCAATATATGATCGAGGTTGATTTCATTCTCTTATTTATAATTCTATGTATGATTGGTATGTGGATAATTCTATTTTTTAAACAAGTTCTTATAATTGCTTAGTACGATTGTAAATTTACCATAATTTTATATACTGCATAATTATAAACTAGAAATATATATTCAATTGTATAAATTGTCTAGTAATTTTTGGACAACAAATAATACTGTAATATTACATGTAGCGGGAGGGGTTAGCTGTTACCATCTTTGAGTATTTTGTTGCTAGTTCGAGCAGACATCTCCATGCTTAGCATTTTCTGCTCCATTGTTAGTGCCTGATGATGGCTTTTATACAGTGCAACCTGGGGGGAGAGAGCTGCTATTTCCTCCTATATATCAAATGGAAATGATATGATTGACAAATTTGTAGATAATCGTTCAATGAATTTCTTAATTATGTTCGTTGACAACATAGGTAAGATATATAAAGGGAGATTACCTCTAAGGCCTTAACTTTTCTTTCTATATCAGCGAGATACTGAAGCCTCTTCAGTCTAGATTTCTGTGCGGAAACTCGATTCGATATGACCCTACAAAGAAGAAATGATGTAAATGCTTGAATAATAATGGAGTGTTCATTATGAAATATCAAAGCTGAAATATGTAACCAACCGAAAGGAAAGGAATATCAAATTCGATATAGCGCAAAAAAAATATATCTATCTTGAAAAAGAAAACAATATTAACAATATATAGATTACCGTTTAAGCTTTTTGGGGTCCATGTTGGGATCTATGGCTCGAGCTGCTCGGGTCTGGACACCAGTGATCATAGCCCGAGTTTTGACGGGTTTGTCGCCGGAAGAAGGAATTGCAGGGTCGGCGGCAAGATCCTTGGTGGAAGAATTCTTGTTATCGATTGAGAAAGATAGGTTTTGGGACTCTTTGTTGTTAGAATCCGCTGATGAAGATGGGATGGTAATAGTATCTGAAGGGTTGAAAGGAGATTTAGTGACACTACTGTTCATGGAGTAGGGTTTTTTCAACCCTTGAAATGAGCTCCGAGCTAAAGGAAGGATGGATTGAGGCGCCGCACTGAAAGAAGTCAGTTCTAGAGCCCTTTTCGGCCATGGTGGTAATCCTGGGTTGGAGCTTTTTTTCATGGCCTCAATATTATCGCAACACTTCCGATCCTGCAAAACTGCAAATCTATCAAGAATAAGAACAGCGTAATGCATTGTAAGAAAAAAAAGCAATCGAAAAGAAAACTGATGAAGGAAATGGAGTCTCTACTCACACTCTGCTCATATATACTAACCTTAAAAGAATGCAACGTATAAGTTGTCTGAGATGATGAGGCTTCCCTGTCTCTACATTTATACAACAAATACAGTACAAAATACCATATATGACCTTACTTTCCATGGCCAGTATTTGGTATATTTGTAAGGGGGGATATGTTCCCTTTGCCATTAATGGCATGGCCTCGTCAAAAATACAAAAATATCCTCCTATTATGGTAGAAAACCCTCCATTCCCCCCCTTTTGAGTGGGTTTTTCGGTCCATTTCTTCTCTCTACTTCATTAGATATCGCTGTCTTCTCTTAATTTTTTTTTAAAAATAATTGTTTGTGCTTATCCGTCTTCAGAACCTTTCTCAGCAATTTAATAACACTATAGACAATGATAGCTGTCACTTGCTTGCCAAAGCGAATGCATGAGAAAGAAACAAGACCACTGCAACCGAATTTAGTTCAAGTTTGGAACCTTAATTATTAAAGTACAGGTAAGGATTTTAATAAGCCGTTCCACGTGGACTAAAAAACGCACGCTTTGAATTTTGGGGAGTTAATTTCAGTTTATCGCCCGAAATTTGAGGCAAATTTGATTTTTCCTTCTCAATCGAGTTGATATCACACATGAAGTTTCAATCAGGTTATCAATACCGTTCCGGCCAAAATATTCTATACTATTAAAAAAATCAAGATAAAACGGCGTCGTTTTCATCTCGGTTTTAATTCCGGTCCATTCCAGAAATATCGGCTAAATACCGGCCGGAACGTCTCGGTACCGTTCCGGGTGTGCCATTTCGGCCTTAAAATCCTTCTTATTTTGATTAACTTGTGGTTGTGTTTTTAATTTTGAGATTATGTTTATTTGACTTTATGTTTATATTGTATAATTTAAAGTTAATTTATCTTGAATTTTAATTATGCTTGTTAAATTAATATTTTAATTTTTTTCATATATATATATATATAATTATATATGAATAGTACAACCCCAAAATGGCACGCCGAAACACTCCAAAACCGAAAGGTTCCGTACTAATAGAAAAATCGGAACAGTATTGACAATCTTGGTTTCAATATCAAATCAACTAATGACCTTTTTAATGTATTAAATTTTAAAATTTTAATCTATAACTCGAATCTTGATTTTTTCTCACTTCTTGAAAAAATATATTAGCAATGATTGATTAATTTTTCTAATATTAAAATATATTTCGATTTGGTCTCTAGTAAGCACTCATTACAAATATAGTGGCAATGGGTTTTTTTTATATATAACAAGGGTGTCCGGCCCAGTTTATGCGCACCATAACTATTTTCTGGATTTACTGAATATCCTGCAAGTCCAATAAATAAATAAAACACCACGAGAATGAAAGACAATACCTAACAAAACTTAACCTGATATGAGAGAAAAGGAAAAACCCTTCTTGACCGTAGGACAAGACCCTGCTGGCGTGTAGTGGCAATGTTACTTCATGTGATGGATGTGATCACAACAGGCTTATAAAACTGTATTCTATTTTATCTCTTGCTTGTGGAAGAACAGAGAATTTGAACATAAGACGTCCTTAATTAAGATTATATGCCCACTATCTGCTCAATGAATTTTCTCCTGAATATATATTATTTATCCATTAATTACTAATTTTGATTCAAATATTATATGCTGGTATAATGAATTTGGACAAATAAGTTTAAACTATCGAATTATCTTGTCAAACTTATGAGCTTTCATCCAAATCACAAGCGAAGCCTTGTCCTGTATATATAGTCTGTTGAAATAACGCCAAAAAAAAAGTATTTTTTGTTTCTTCCTTTCAGGATCTGCTCTGAAACATTCCAAAAAGGAATTAACATAGGATGAAACTGAAATTCCACACAAGATTATGGGATCAAGTCCAACACGCACACAACACAAGAAACAAGTAAAAACACACATAAAGTTATTGCAGGTATATAAAACAGCTGAATCACATGAACTTTCAGGTTTTCTAGTTGAGAGGGTTCATATATATTAGTATCCTGTCATGCACTTTCAAACGTATTTCAGCTTTCATCCATCATTGCTGGTGGTTTCCTAGTAGCAGCAGCAGATTCCATATAGAGATCATATCTAGGTTGGTTCAGGTTCACATTCATAAATGGATAACTCGCGGGTGGGATTGTCTTGAAAAAATATGGATATTGATATTTATTCACTATATAGGTTTGTTTCATACGGTCTCTTTCCTTCTTCAATTCCTCACATTGAGCTGCATGAATAACCAAACACCGTTACCACTTGATTTTTACTTCAAATCAGTTGAGAGAGAGAGAGAGAGAGAGGAAACAAAGGGAAGGACCTTCTTTGAGCATGAGTTCACCAGAACAAGAGGAAAGCTTATGCTTAATTGAACTGTTTTCCATTCGCAGTAATGAGTTTTGGAGATTAGAGTACTTGATCCTAGGACCGGTGATTGCCACCTCCGCCTGGTAGATAAGTATAAAGCTAGAGAAAATAAGTAACTAGAAAATTGCAGCACAAATTTATTACATAAGGGATTCAGATTTGATTTTTGTTACTTGGAGAGATTCCACTTCTGTTTCAAGTTGCATGATATATTGCATCTGCTTCTGTCGGTATTTCTGAGAATACTGTCTGCTTACCATAATCCTATGGAAAAAAAAGACAATGAGAGTTCAAGAATCATTAACAATTTAAGGTGGTAAAATCATTTCTTTCAAATTAGATTTAACTGCAAAAATCTTCACAATTTGATCTCCTTTTATTTTATATAGTAAGTTATTTTTGGCAAAGAATATTCTGTATGCCGTAGCTGTTATCGAGCACCAGAAATGATAAATATTCTGCCAAGAAGGGAAAAAATCTGAAGATGGGACTGTACGTGGGGAAAATAATAAACAGAATCAAGTATAATGCTCGCATGGTTAAATGTATTTGAAAAGATAAATCCACCTTCTGAGCCTCTTGGGGTCCTGATTAGGATCAACTGGACGACCCTGATGAGGAGCCTGCTTGTTGATTTCAGTGTTCGGCTGATCATTAGTCTGGGCTGGGATTTGTTTGTCAATGACGCTGTCGTTTTCAATGGAAAACGATGGATGTTGAGAGGGTGCCGGAGCTGTTGCAGAACTCTCAGTGATGTTCTCCATCTTCTCTGCAAATTTTCTTAATAGCCTACGAAAGAGAGGAAATATGACTTGAATGAGTGAACAAGAAGTGAGAATCGGTTCCCCTTTTTATAGGCAGCTCTTTTCTACAAAACCACCGTATCCTCAGTTGTTTTTTTATTGTGTTTTTAGTTTGAACATCAGAATATTATTTTTAATATTAATATGTTAAAATAATCTAAAGTATTATATACAAAATTGAAACAAATAATAAAAAAATTCAATTTTAAAGCACAAAAAACAAACATACAATTCATATCCTATACATTTACACCTGTTGCTAGTCTGTTTATTCCATATATGCTCATACCTGCCGAAGCACCCAATGGAGGCGTGAGTTACTGTTTTTGGGCAGTCTGGTCATATAGAAAAATGATATAGAAACAAAATTTTGATATTAGATTTTATATTAATAGATTTATTAATTGCGAAGAGAGGATTAAAAATTACTGCAAGGAATTAAACTCATTTGGAACTAGGTATCATTTATTTATGTGTTTGGAGTTGCGTTTAATTGCATTTTAAAAACATATGTAATTTTAAAAATATATCAAATTCATTTCTGATGGTTTTAATATGTTAAAAATAAAAAAAATATATATAAAGAAATTATTTTAAAACAAAAAGATTATTTTAAAAATAAATAAATTACACCACTATAATAAACATATATTAAATAAGGAAATTCGCTTGGTATGGAAACATGGTGGCGTAATTAAACATGAAAACCTCATAATCACGAATCCAGTGGTGCTTAAGTGCAAAGGAAATATATCAAATTCGTAGGAGCCTTAGCAGTAAAAAAGGAAAATGGGACAGGGAAGAATCGAGACACGCGTAACATTCATGGATTATAATTCAAATCACAGAATTTGATTAGAACCATATTAAAACATTAATGGTATTTTATATGCTTTGTTAAAAGTGATTGTCAAAAAAAACATTTTCATCAAAAAAATATAAATTATCTGATAATATTTTTTGAAAAAAGTTTATGACATTCCGATATATAAAAAAATATTTTAATTTTAAAAATAAATTATTAAATAAAAATTAGAAATGATTTTATATGAATTATTTAACAGTTGTAAAGAATATATATTTTTACAAATTACCTTAATAACCATTCATTAAAAATCATTAATATTTTTTTTTTTATCAATCTAAGAGTTTAATTGTTCTTCGTTGACCAATATATTCATGATTAATGTTAAATATAACCGTTATTCTGTAATTTACTAGAAATAGAAATTGTTCTAGTAAATAGCTAAAATTGTATTGTATTTTAACTAAAATTATATTGTATATTTTCCTATTTAAAATCCTATTGTAAACAACAAACACAATTGAATATACTGAAATTAATCGCATTTTGAATTCTTATAATTAATAATGTTGACCGATTTGAAAGCATGTTTTATAAACATATTAATAATTGCTTAATCCGTTTTGGATTATAATTGAGTCAGATTTTTTTTTAAAAAAAATAATAAATAAATCACATTGATTCATATGTATTTTTTGCAACTTGAGATTGATTGACTAAAAACAGTCATCACACTACTCATTTGGAATTTTGGAACATGCACAGATGAAAAGGGAAATTCTGATAAATTCTACTAAATAAATTAAAAATTAAGTTAACACATGTTCTTAACAAGTTTAGAAGAATTACGAAGGTGTAAAACAAATCTATAGATTAATAATTAAGCTTTAATTCACTAGAATAGTCATTTAAGACAGAAATTCAAATGCTTCCAGAGCTATGCATGAACCGATTAATACTCTTTTATGACGCAATTGATAGAAAAGAGATTGTCAGAAAATCTAAGACAAATACTTTTAAATATGGGGAGGTTTTGAAATTAATTTCTTAAATGTCCTTGAACAACCCGTGTTAATGTTTAATACAACCTCAGGCATGAATCAGATGGATTATTAAACAAGCTTTAAATCCCATGTTTTGAACCTTAAACGTTGTCGTAGAAATTTCAAAATTTAACTGGTACACGACAAGTGTGGTAATTTTTGACCTCCAATTTACTTGTTCATTTTCAAGCTTGTTTTAGATGGGGGTAAGATTTGCGGAGAAAGAAAAGGATTACATTTTCAACGTGATTTAAAAATCGTTATGCATCTTATTTTATGTAAATAAAATGAATTTTTATTATTGTAATAGGTAGTGTTTTTTTTATAAAATACTCTATTTATAAAAAAAAACTTTTTTATTATGACATTAAAACTGTAATTTTTTTAGTTCAAATTCAAAAATAAACTAATTTGAATTATATGATTTAAGTTTCAAACACAAATAAAAAAAAAAGAGTTGAGTTGCTATGATTTAATTAACTTGATGAGTCTAAAAATAACTTGTAAAAATAGAGTTTGATTAAAAAATAAAAGATAATATTTAAAAAAAAATATTGAGATAATAATACATTAAATCGACTCGGATCAACCTAGATTAACCTTTTAAATTTTTAATCTGAGTTGAGGGACCATGATAATCTCAAATAAATAAATAAAATCTATTTTCAACAATCTCATTGTCGAATAATAAAATTATAAAAATATCATTAATAAATCTATTATTTATTTTTATCTGACCATCAGTATTCTTTCAAGACATTTTAAATTGGATTATCTTAAAATCTTAACTTGATATATAATCAATAAATTCTTAATAAAATATCATCTCAATTAAATTGAAAAATATAACTAACACTAGAGAATTGATATGAAATTGGAATGGAAACATAGCATTCCGGTGAAAATGATAAACATAGGATTTCAAGCTAGAAAAATAGGTTATTTGGATGTTTGATTGAAATTGTTTTTTATTTAGAAAAATATCATAATGATTTTTTTAATTATTTTTAATATTAGTATATTAAAATATCTAAGAATATAAAAAAATCAATTTAAAATAAAAAAAATAAAATAAAAATATTTTTAAAAAACAGTGGATAACACAAAAATCTACTCTATATTTTTAATTGAGCAAGATATACTAATTGTTCCAAACGAAGAAATAAACAAATTGGTCAAAATTATTGTAAAATAGCACACACAAAAAAATCCCAATCAGGAGGGGGGGAATAAAAAAAACCTAGTTCGATGTCAAACGTTAGGTGAGAAGTTACTAGAAGGATTTTCCGATCTCAAATGCATGAGTTGCCCACTTTCATTTGCAGGTATATACAGCTATGGAGAAGCATGCAATTAACAGTACTGTTTGTTGTCTCCCCAAATGGCATGACGATTTTGGATAAGCATGCAGGACTTTTCGGTGGAATTAATTGCGCGAACACCCAAAACAAAATCAAAAAGTGCTCAACTAGATTGAACTGCTTCTCACAACAGACCTCTCTCTATCTTGAAGCCCACTTTCGTTTTCGCTCCTCGTCAAAGAATCAACAACAATTGTACTGGTAGATTTGAGGTCGGATTTCAGGACAGCAAAATTCACGGAGGAGATCCAACAACAAAGGTAGCAGCAGTATCCATGCTTCATCAGAACCCCGTCGTCGTCTCCGACTTAATAGCCACTGGTTTATCCGGTACTATCGCTCTCTCTGTCCTTCGTTTCTTTGCAGAAACTGCAAAACGACAATTCTTCGACCAGGTCACCCCCTCGCTTAATTTCTTTTCCCTCTCTAAGCCTTTTTTTTTGACAATTCTCCGACCAGAAACTGCAAAGCGAAAATAGTGTACTGTTTTTTTCATGTATTTTACCAGGTCACTCTTGACTAATCTATCACATCTCTATCACCACGGCAACTACTTTCCCCTCTGCCCTATTTTTTTTTGGTTTAACGTTGCGCTGCGCGTATCTCAACTTTCCACGGTAAATAAGTCAATAAATATCTAAGCCTTCAATAAGCAACCGCATAACTCCAACCTTATAGCTTTACATATTAACACATAGAAGCAAACTCCTTACCACCCACCTCTCCTAACTTTTTAAATTCAAGCTTTAAAGTGCGTGGACGACTTTTTATTTTATTTTAAAAAAAATATGTGGCCCGTAGGATTGTAAGGCTTCCCTTACGGAAAACATACAAAAACTTTTTGTTGTTCTTATTTAGGCCTTAAGAAGTCAACAAAGACAAGGAAAAGTATCGTGGGCTGCAGAAATGTGGAGTGGTAGTAACCCAGTTGTCTCCGATCTTTGCTCGGCCGTTGTGTCAGCCGGTGTTATTTTCGCTTTTCTGCAACTATGGAAAGAAACCGCAAAACATGGGCTTGACCAGGTTTTTTTGCTTTATTTTTAGGATAAGCACCTGATTTTTTGCACTATGTTTTGATTAACAAACTTGTGTAACGACTACTGGGAATTTACATGCAATATCTATGTTAATTTATGCTTTTTGATGGATTCTATAAGGCTATCTTTATTTATTGTTTGTTTCATAGGAGATTTTGTCTGTGAATCATACCCTGTTTCTTAAAACGGGACGAGAAATATCAATTTTCTCTTATGAAATCTCCTATTGTGTTCAGCTGATCAGGGGCTGATTGGCCCTTTTCTTTTCTTTGTTTAGAAACTGAATAGGAAGCTCGTGCATATAAGCATCGGGTTGGTTTTTATGCTGTGTTGGCCAATGTTCAGGTAATTTTATGATTAAAGAAGCTTGGCATAATATTGCTATAAATCTGACCCCTTAAACAGCTATTACAAATTATTTCAGTTCTGGACACCGGGGAGCGCTTTTAGCAGCTCTTACTCCTGGTGTTAACATAATACGAATGCTTCTTATCGGATCTGGAATGTGGAAAGATGAAGCTACGGTGAAATCAATGAGCAGATTTGGAGACCACAGGTTACAACTTACTGCTCTGGATGTAAAATTCATGAAGCTTCCCTGTATTAAACTTCCTGAAGACTCCCTTCTTATTATTGATCCCTCCCTGAGAGGTCCCTTTTATTTTGAACTGATTCAACTCTGCAAATTACTCCTAATTTGTCCCTGAAGATTTTATTTGATTTGGTGGATTAGACGGGATGCTCATTGTACATATTTTTTATTATGAAAAGTTCTAAGTTGTCGCTTATTTTTCTTGGATAGCGGTTTGTGAACAAGTTCTTGTTCTCCAAGCGATCCATTATTTTTTTGGAGTTTGTCACAGCATGATATTCTCTGATTGTTTCTTCATGATACTTCTCAATTTGACCGCCTCAGCTTTCCTCCGTTCACCAGGGAACTTCTTAAGGGACCACTGTACTATGCCTTGACAATTACTGGGGCTTGTGCTATCTATTGGAGGACTTCCCCGGTTGCAATTGCAGCAATATGCAACCTGTGTGCTGGAGATGGTATTTTTTAATTGAGTACTAAACATTCTCTGCTTTAACTTCTTACTGATTTAAGTTTCAGTACGTTGAAGAACAAATTTGTTTGAGACTTTCTTTTGTAATGTGCCTAATAACTGCTTTTTTTTTTCTTTTTTTTTAATCAGGGATGGCAGACATTGTGGGAAGGCGCTTTGGAAGGCAGAAAATCCCATACAACAAAAACAAGTCTGTAGCTGGTAGTGCTGCAATGGCAATGGCTGGTTTCGTGGCTTCTGTTGGGTAAGTCTTAACATAATCTCATGTGATAGCTTTGATGATGCTGTTTTAGCTGATGCATAATGTAGCAGGCTGGTTAGTGATCAGCTAGATTGTGACAGGTTTATGCATTATCTTGCCGCGTTCGGATATGTTCAGGAAAGCTGGGAGATGATATTAGGTTTCCTGGTTGTCTCTCTTGCCTCGTCTTTTGTGGAATCACTCCCCATAAGCACAGAGCTTGATGATAACCTAACAGTTACCCTAACTTCTATATTGTTGGGGAACCTTGTTTTCTGATGTCAAGAACTGCTGTTTGCTTGTGAGCTAGCATTCTTATGTTGGGTCAATTCATAAGAATGTACTAATACCTCTTATGAGCCCCCTCGGCCTGGCCGAGTGAGTCCTCACATAACCAGCGCTGAACTCAGTGCTTTTACGAAGCCCTGCTCACTTATCCTGTGGACTAAGAGATTCCTGGTAGAGACCTGATTTCACTTGAAGGCATATCAAGAGACTCAAACTGAGGTGAAGTAGGTCAAGAGTGTAACGCTTAACAGGAGCTTCCATGTATTTTCTTGACTCCACTTTTTTTTCTTCCCCGAATCAATGATCTAATATGTTTTGGGGGTTTCATTTGAAGCGGTGATTACATGCCGAGCATTCCGTTTTTTGCGGGACAACGTTTTGAAGTAACTGCATAAATTATCATAGTTTAAGGTCAGACTAGTTCAGTAACGTAAAATAATTTTCCTTTCCCGTTTAATTTTCTTCTATTATTTTTCCATAAAAAACTATTTAATAAATTCATTTTTTAAAGTTTAAAGTTTTTTTTAATGTGTTTTCAAACAAAAAATATTTAAAAAAATAACGGTTATTACAATGCAAGAATAATAGGATTAAAAAAGGGTTTCTTTTTAATTATTTTTTTGACATTACAATTTAATTAAACACAATTGATCACAAAATGAAGGGAAAAAAATATATTTCTTAGGAGTTAAATGGTACATAAAAAATATAAAGTGTTTGCTTGATTTTTTTAACACGACTTTTATTTAAATATAATTTATTTATTATTATATTATGTGAAATAACACAAACTTCCAAAAGAGTGTAATGGCTCATGAAAAAATAAATATAAAACGTGTCTCAATTTTATTTTTATTTTGATGTGGTATTTTAATTAAATATTATTAATAACTATGTAAAACCACGCAATCAATTAAAATGAAACAATATAACCGTTTATGAGGAGTGTGATAATTCAGAAAAAAATATTAAAAAAATGCACGTGTGCAATGTATATATTTCAATTAATTAAACACAGCAGTTTAACAATCATAACTGAGAAAAGTTCCATAGTTTAAATATTATATACATAGTTAGAATAATAATTTATTTAGTACTATTTAAAAAGAAGGAAAATAGCATGGAAATTACACGACCTGCCCCATAATTATCCAATAAGAAAAATACTTTACTGACCCGATATCTGACAAACAGGCACAGAGATATACCTAACCCAACCACTCTCCGCTGCCATCCCTGAAATGGAATAAAGTGGAAGTAATTGTCCCGTCTTTTCTCCCTATTTCCATCTGCGGTCTTGGCTCGTAAGAAGCACAAGTTACGCAGCGTCATGGTTTTGCTGAGGAGTGGTTCTGAGATGGAGAAATCGGAGGCGGTGCCACAAGTTAGCGATATTCGTCAAGAACAATCATGTATCGATCCACCTCCGTTTCCTCAGCCGTAAAAAGTTCAAACTTCCCTGCATGGCGGAGCCCTAATCATCTTCTGATTCGGGAGTCCTGCGTCGCTTGAGACAAGGATGGAGCAGAAGTGATACGAGGAAGATAAAGAAGATTCCAACAACAACAAACATCAAGACTTCACCATGTAAGCCAAAATGCTTATCGTGAACATAAAGAGGTTTCCCTTGTTGTTCTGGTGTATACGTTGTAGCCATGGCAGCAGGAGATGACGAGATTTGTGGCTTCGGGGATATCCATGTGGTTTCCATATCTACTAGCTAGCAGTGATAGTTTCCTCACTTTGCAGGGTCTATATGAAATGGATGGCTCTAGTGCAATTCCAAATACGTGAGGAAACTTCATTTGTTTTCTTCTATTTGACTAATGCCATAAAAAAGATTTCTTCTGAACTGGTTTTGTTCTTTTCTCCCACGGGAAATCCTTGCAAGAGGGTGGTAATTGTCATTGGCACGGTGTCAATTCCTTTCCTCATGAGTTTCGGATGGGAATTTCGACTTGTGACTTGTCACTGTAGACGCCATATTAAATAATGGTCCCGGATAAATTCACGAGGCCCAAAGCTTTCAGCAAGTCATGGACAGCAGTGACTGCTACATTGGTCCAAAGTCTAGCTCGAGCCCCATACAGTTGCTTGTGCGGGTTTATTATCAGATCTTGCATTTTCCCAGAAGCTAAGATGGGAATTATCTGGGGATTCTTTCAGTATTTTTTCAACCCGATAAAGAGATTTAAAAAAATGTCCATCTTTGTATGACACTATGGACATCTCACCTGCAATCCAGATCTCTGAAGATAAATTATCAGAAGGTCCACTTGTACGAACATTATCTTATGCAAATTTCCCGTGTATATCTTGTCCAGAAGAGTCTGCAGAGCAGTGGACACGTGTTGAACAAGAAGCATTGTAACGATTCTAACAATTTGAGACAATAAAATATGGATTTTCGAGGAATCCAAAACCTCCTTTGAATTTTATTGATAAAATTGTTCCTTAACCCTTGTTTCTGAATTCTGAATAATATAAGCAAAATTAAACGAATTACCGGTTTCCAAGCTCCCAGTAAACACGACTTAATTATTGGACTTATCACTATCCAACTAACTTAATTGACTCATTCAAAAATAAATAATGCTGACTCATAACCAATTTAACTCAATAACCCGCCCAACCGGACTGGTTGACTGACCCAAAATTACCCATTTATTCCTAATCAATTCATTCAAATTGGACTAATTCCCTTACATCCTAATGGCTAATTTCGGACTGACTTGACAACTGCAGCTCCAGGTGGCTGATGTGATCTTCAGCTGACGGATGCCGGCCACCTGTCCACCATCCAGCTCTCTGCCTCGCCTGGCACGTCCAAGCCCGCTCATCAGCCCACACCTGTCCTTCATCCTCCATCTGCCTACACCTGTCACGCACACCTTCCTCACATGCCAGCACGTGACAATGCCCCCTTCTTTTAGAAGACCTTGTCCACAAGGTCTGGAAACCTTTTGGCCAAGTCGTCTCTCTCAACCCACGAAGCTTCTTCTTCAGTCAACCCTCTCCATTTCACCAATAGTTTTGTCACAGCCTTTCCCCGTGCCTTCTTCAACCTTCTTTCTAGCACTTCTTCTGGTTTAGGAAGCACCACACCTTCCTTGTCAGTGGGTGGTAGCGTCACAACCAATTGATGCCGACGACCCAACTTTTGTTTAAGACAAGAAACATGGAAAACGGGGTGAATTTTTGACTCCACCGGTAAATCCAGCTGATAAGCCACTGAACCCACCTTTTCAACCACCCGAAACGGTCCATAAAACCTTGGGGCTAACTTCATTTTCTTCCGTTGAGCCACCGACTGTTGTTTATACGGCTGCAACCTCAGGTAAACCCAGTCTCCCTTCTCAAAATCTCTCTCGGTTCTCTTCAAATCAGCAAAGCGTTTCATTCTCTCTTGTGCGTTTTGCAGGTTGGACCGCAAGATGCTGAGGATCTGCTCACGGGATTTCAAGGTATTTTCAACCTCTTGCACCCTTGTAGTTCCTTCTGTGAATGGTAACAATTTAGGGGGGGTACCCATAAACTGCTTCAAAAGGGCTTAATTTAGTAGATGCATGAATAACGGTGTTGTACCACCATTCTGCCAAAGGGATGAACCGAGACCAAGCTTTAGGTTTATCACCCGAGAAACACCTCAAATACTGCTCGACCAATTTGTTCACTATCTCAGTTTGACCGTCGGTTTGAGGATGATAGGCACTAGTGAACTTTAATTCTGTTCCTTGTAATTTAAAGAACTCCTTCCAAAAATTACTAGTAAACGTGGGGTCTCGATCAGTCACAATCGATGACGACATCCCATACAACCTAAAAATGTTGTGTAGGAACACTTGAGCAATTTTAGAAGCTGTATAAGGATGAGAGATAGGGATGAAATGGGCATATTTTGACAGTCTATCCACCACCACCATAATCACACTAGACCCTTCAGATAATGGTAAACCTTCAATAAAGTCCATAGAAATGTCAGTCCAAACCTTCATAGGTACTGGTAAAGGCTGTAATAACCCTGGTGTATGAATGTTCTCAGCCTTGTTTTGCTGACAGACATCACACTCCCTTATAAACTTCCTTAGAGCACCTTTCATTCCCACCCAATAAAACTCAGACCTTGCCCTGTGTAGGGATTTATGGAATCCCGAGTGACCCCCTTGAGAACTACTGTGCACCAACTGTAGGATTTTCTCTCTCAACTCCTGTGAAGAAGGTATAACCAGCCTTCCTTTATAAAACAGTATGCTATTCCTCTCTGTATAATGCTTGTGTGATGTTGCTCCTTCCTGTAGTTCCGTGAGTATTTTCTGCACATTAGCATCTGTAGCATAATTTGTTTTTAATTGGTCTAGCCAATCAGTAGATGGAACTGTAATTGTTGAAATTGTATGCTCCTGCTCTTCCATTTTTCGCGACAACGCATCTACAACTTTATTTTCTTTGCCCTGCTTATATTCAACTGTGAACTCGTACCCCAACAGCTTGGTAATCCATTTCTGTTGTAATGGAGTGCCAATCTTTTGTTCCAACAAATACTTGAGACTTTGATGGTCTGTTTGTACCTTGAAATGGTGACCCAGTAGATATGGTCTCCATTTTTTAACTGCTAGAACCAAGGCCATCAACTCCTTCTCATAGGTCGATAACTGTAGAGCCTTTCCTTTCAAGGCCTGGCTCATGTAAGCTACTGGCCTATCCTGTTGCATCAAAACAGCACCCACACCAATACCCGAAGCATCACATTGAATAACAAATGGAATAGAAAAATTAGGTAATGCTAGAACTGGAGGGTTAGTTACAGCATGCTTAAGATTTTGAAATGCCTTTCGTGCCAATTCATTCCATTGAAAAGAATTTTTCTTTAATAGAGCTGTGAGAGGGGCTGCTATTAAACCATAACCTTTAATAAATTTTCTATAATATCCCGTCAGCCCTAAAAAACCCCTAAGAGATTTTAGGTTTTTTGGTAATGGCCAATCAAGCATAGCTTCTATTTTGCTAGGGTTTGCCCGAACCCCCTCCTTAGAAATTAAATGCCCCAAATATTCAATTTCCTCACAACCAAAACAGCATTTAGATTCCTTTGCATATAACTGGTGCACCTTCAAAATCTCCAAGACCTTTCTTAAATGCTTAAGGTGTTCTGCCATACACTTACTATAAACCAGAATATCATCAAAAAACACTAAAATGAACTGCCTCAAGTATGGTTTAAAAATTTCGTTCATAAGGCTTTGAAAAGTTGCCAGGGCATTAGTGAGCCCAAATGGCATAACCAAGAATTCATAATGACCCTCATGTGTCCTAAAAGCTGTTTTAGGTATATCTTCAGGATGAACTCTAATTTGGTGATAACCCGACCTTAAATCTAGTTTACTGAAAAGTGTTGCCCCATGTAATTCATCTAGAAGTTCATCCACAATAGGTATAGGGAACCTTACCTTCACCGTCTCCTTATTTAGAGCCCTATAGTCTACACATAGTCTCCAACTCCCATCCTGTTTTCTAACTAGCAGTACTAGGGACGAAAAAGGGCTATGGCTGGGTTTGACAATACCAGACTGTAGCATTTCCTGTATTATCTTTTCAATTTCAGTTTTCTGAAAGTAGGGATATCGGTAGGGACCCACACATACTGGTTTTGAGTCTGAATGTAGAACTATATGATGATCATGGTCTCGGGTAGGGGGTAATTGTTTTGGCTCATCAAAATTTTTTGAGTATTCACGCAAGAGGTTATCTAGTAAAGGCTCATTAGACTTACCAATGGATTGCAGTTTGGGTGATTCATTATCTAACAGCTGTATAACTAGCCCTCACATGTTTTGTCTAGTCATTTTACCAATTTTTTTACCTTCTGTTATCAATGAACTAGCAGAAGCCATACCTTGTAGTTTGCGTGAATCCCCCAATATTGAGAATTCCATGAATAGCTTGCAGAAATCCCATAGGATTGGCCCCAATGTCCTGAGCCACTGCACCCCCAAAACAATATCACAGCCCCCTAGTGTAAGTATGAAGAAGTCAATGGTATAGCTATACCCTTGCATGTGTAATGGGACTGCCTTTGTTTTTCCTTCACAACCCACGGTTTGGCCATTAGCAACTCTGACTTTTAAATGCTCCTGTTTATCATAATTCAAATTTCCAGCCTTGATAATTGATGGGTCTATAAAATTGTGTGTGCTCCCCATGTCCACCAAGATAACCACTGCTCTCCTGCCAATAATTCCTAGAATTCTCATAGTCTTAGGATTAGGCGATCCACATAAGGCATGGATCGAAATTTCAGGTTCCACTTCATCTATAATGGCTCCTTCCCACTGCTGTTTTTCACTAATCCCAGCTGACCTTTCCGTGACCAACCCGTCACCTTCCAATTCCTCTCCTTCCATCAGGAACAAACGGGCCATTTTACATTTATGGCCGGGTCCCCACTTCTCATCACAATTATAACATAGGCCTTTATCCCTTCTCTCCTTCATTTGGGTTGGTGACAGCCTTTGTATTGGGATGGTGGCCTTTTTCTCTAACTGAGAATTTGGCCCATTCAGGCCGCGAGCTGGCCCACTGGACCCATTAGGCATTGAACTGAACCTGGCATTTCTCCTCATAGCAGCCACGTTCTCCTCTTGCATTTTGGCTAAGCCAAAAGCCATGTGCAAGTTTATGGGATTAAGCATCCTCACCATAAACCTAATATCCTTACGCAATCCACTCAGAAAACAACTGAGTTTGTAAGACTCATCTAACCCTCTTAGCTGGTTTGAAAGATATTCAAACCGTCCCTTGTACTCCTCAACAGTAGAGGTTTGTTTGAGTCTGATTAGGGCCTCCATTGGGTCATCATAAGGAGAGGCCCCAAATCTGGTCTGTAAGGCCCGTAGGAAGCCTTCCCAACTGTTCAGCCCACCTGATGCCTCTATGTCCTGAAACCAAACCAATGCTTTCCCTTCCATGTGGAAGGATGCCAAAAGAATCCTGTGATGAGGATTAGTCTGATGATAACTAAAAAACTGGTTCGCCCGGTAGATCAACCCGCTGGGGTTTTCCCCATTGAATTTGGGAAAATCCAGCCGAATTGCTCTTGTCTGTATGCCTCCTAGATTATCCTCATAGAGAGGATTTGTGATTTGGGTTGACCCTCCTGGTTCACCCTAATTTTGGGCAGCCTTTAGCTGTACCAAAGCTTCCACATGGGAAGCCACTACATCCAGCTTCTGTGCTAATCCTTGAACTATCTCCTGCAATGCATTCAAGTTTTGCTGAGATTGATCCTGGTTGTTTTTTACAGATGCAAGTGCCTCTGCCAACTGAGAATAACGAGTTCCTACACCTTCAGCCATGGAAAAACCTGCTCTAATACCAATGTAATGATTCTAACAATTTGAGACAATAAAATATGGATTTTCGAGGAATCCAAAACCTCCTTTGAATTTTATTGATAAAATTGTTCCGTAACCCTTGTTTTTGAATTCTGAATAATATAAGCAAAATTAAACGAATTACCGGTTTCCAAGCTCCCAGTAAACACGACTTAATTATTGGACTTATCACTATCCAACTAACTTAATTGACTCATTCAAAAATAAATAATGCTGACTCATAACCAATTTAACTCAATAACCCGCCCAACCGGACTGGTTGACTGACCCAAAATTACCCATTTATTCCTAATCAATTCATTCAAATTGGACTAATTCCCTTACATCCTAATGGCTAATTTCGGACTGACTTGACAACTGCAGCTCCAGGTGGCTGATGTGATCTTCAGCTGACGGATGTCGGCCACCTGTCCACCATCCAGCTCTCTGCCACGCCTGGCACGTCCAAGCCCGCTCATCAGCCCACACCTGTCCTTCATCCTCCATCTGCCTACACCTGTCACGCACACCTTCCTCACATGCCAGCACGTGACAAGCATGGCCATTTATATGATGCTGTGTCCATAAATTACCAGAAGTTTAAGAAAACTAAAATGCTGTGTCCATAAATTCAACGAATACTGCTGAGTCACAGAACATATATAATCCACGTTGCTATTGAAACATAACGGGATCTATTCCATTTCAGATATTTTGGATCGATAATATCTTCGCAGAATGTGTACCATACGCTAGCCTGGTGAATTGAAATCAACATATATAGTAACTGTCAGAGGAAAGGAAAGCCCTTCTTTCTTCAAGCTATCACTGATAATAGAGAAAATTAGTCTTTAAAGTTGTGTTATCTATATTTATGGAGATTGGCTTGGTAAAGCCTGTAAATATGATTGCTTACAAGAAAACATCCAAATAAAGGCGACTTGCCCTGCGTGGGATATGAAGCCTTGAATCTATACGAATGATAGAGTAGTTATTGTGTTTGTCGTCTATAATTTTAGAGATATTGATCCAGAATTACAAAGTATCATTGCAAAAACTATTTAAATTATGAGTTTCGTAAGTTATGTGCGATTGATGATGATAGTATGATGATTTTTTATGAGATACATGTTGATATATGTGTTTAATATATGTGTAATCACTCGATTTTGATTCTGACTTTTCAATATATTGGATACACTCCCCAGAACATGGAAAAGAAAATCAAAATCGAGTGATTACACATCATATATTCGGGAAGAGACAAGAGGGGATACACTCCCCAGAACATGGAAAAGAAAACTAGAAAAAGGGTCGGTGGCGGGGCACCATATCCGGTGCATTAAATGCACTGCACTAAGTACAGTGCAGGGGACAAAATGTCAGTGCATTAGGGTAGAATTTAGTAGATGGAGGGGACCGAAAACATAAAAATGATATATATCATTAAACAAATAAAAATAAAAATATAAAATAATTTTGGAGAGTTTTTTCATAATTTAAAAAAAAAGTGATTATTTTTGTTATTTTTTATTTACAATTTTTTTTAATTTCAATATTATCTAACTAAAATATATAATAATAAAAATAATTGTTATGATAGTTTCAAAAATGAACTCGAAGATTAATACAGACCAAATCTTGGATCAGTAGTTAAGACCCAAGTTGAACGTTGGATTGATCCTAATCAGTATCATAATAATAATAATAATAATAATAATAATAAATTATTAATATAGTTTAAAAATCTAATTAATGTTCCATTTTTAGTTTTTATACTGTAAACTTGAAACCAATTCAAGTTTTTGATCAACTCATCAAGTTATTTCTAATTCCATATTAAAGTCATTATAAACTATTAATTTTAATACTTAATAAAAAAAAGATTTACTTATTTTTTTTAAATATATAAATTTAACAATAAAATAAAATATGTTTATATATCTCATCATCGTAACTAATTACCAATATATGATACTGATATTTGTCGGCAAGTTGAAAACAAAAGAAACCGTCCCCACCCATTCACACACCTCTCCACCAGCCAAGACCATCGTCTCTCCCAGCAGCACCCCCTCGCCCAGCAATAGCGCTGCCATGGCAGCAAACCCATCTCAATTTCCTTCCTCGCTCCCAAAAACAAGTAAAACCCGTGACCTCTCTATCCCATTTTTTTCTTAAAAAAAACTATAAATTTCCGAACCCCCTGGTCTATCCCTTCTCCCAAAAAAATCACTTGGGAAAAACAGGTCGATGACTTTGGAGGCCTATAATGGCATAGAAAAATTGCTTTTAAAACATGATTAATAAGCATATTTGAAGTTGTGTTTCCTTCCATGTGTTTTTAATTTTGATCCATATCACATTGTTGATATAATATTTATTATAGATTTACATGGTCGTTAATTTCATAATTTATAGAATTAATCAAAATACACGCAAGCTGCTCTGAACACTACTATTAATAAAATTAATAAGCATATTTAAAGGCAAATTAAAGATATAGTCTACTTGTATTTGGTGTAAAGATACTGTTAAATAAATTCTTTATTTCCATATAAAACATTAATATATTTAAAAATTAATAAGAAACTATATTAATAAATCACACACAATTTTCAAAGCAAAAAATTATTGGATTTCATGTTGAAAGATGACAACTCTTATGCAGTGGTAGCTAAGTTAAAATTAGATCTATACGGCACCAGAGCTTGACAGGTTCCGATGTCTCTCTAGCTCTCTTCGAGGCTCGGTTATCATAGAATCAATAAGTTTTCTATTTCCATATTTTCATCTAAAATTCTTCAGCAAGTACCCTGTAACTATTTTGTTTTTATATTTTGCGCTTGCTAGTTTAATATTTTTCCATGTTGTTTTATGTGTGCATGGTGCTAAATCTTTATTTTAATAATATTAAATGTTTTTCACATGCATGCCAGAGAAAATTAATTAATCTAATTGGATGATAGCTTGTAAGAAAAACATCTTGACCAGCAAGTACCCTGTAACTCTTAAACATAAGCATAATCGAACCCAACATTTGGAAGTGCTAACTATAAGGACGGGATTCTAGAAGGCTATCCAACTAGTTTACTTTGACTCTGAAACAGAATAGCCTACAGGGCTGAAGGGTCGCCGATCTAAGCACGTATTGCTAGTTTTTAGCAGAGATGTGAATCCCGTTCCGTTCCGGCCGGAACGGCCCGTTCCACTTCAAAATCCGGGACAAAACGGCGACGTTTTTGTCCCGGTTTGAATTCCGGCCAGTTCCGGGAATTCCGGCCAAATTCCGGCCGGAATGCCCCGGTACCGTTCCGGTAGTTCCGTTCCGGCTTCATCAAAATGACGTCGTTTCAAGTTCTCTTACAAAACACACAGATTCAACCCCGATTTCAAAAATTCCCAAATCAATTTCATCTCTTAAACCCCAGTTCATCGATAATCCATCAAAAATCAACCCAAATCTCCACTCAAATATCAAGTTTTCGAAACCCAATCTGTAAACCCTCACCTGAAAAACTCAATTCGTAATTACTCAGCTCAAAATCTCAATCCCTTCATTGTTCTTCCACACGGCGGCTTGGTTCTTGATTTCTTCCCCAACTGAAAGTGAAAGGTACACATTCCAGTCCCCAAATCCTTGAATTTATTGAAGAAATGAGAACCCAATCTGTTAACTTGAGTCACTTGTTCTTCATTTATTGAATTTATTGCTCATGCCGAGTTGATAAAAGTTGGGTTGAATAGACATACTTTTCTGGGCAATGTTAATGATGTTTCGTGTGTGTTTGATGATATTAGTAGCAAGAATATTGTATCTTGGAACATTTGCTTGAAGTGGTTGTTGAGGTTTGATAATTTGAGTTTGGCATGTTACGTGTTCGATGATATGCCTGAACGCATATCAGTCCATAACGATATCATGTTTTCTAGTTAACTACTTTTCCTATTGAAAATTGGAATTCCATATACCTTCCAGTCCAGCACCATTGCAAGACACCAACAAAAACATTGCATAAAGTTCCTCTTTCCCCCATTCACTCCCTGTGCCTTTTCTGGTGAATGAATTTACTTGATATTGTGTGCTCCCTCCTGATATTTAACTAATTGCTTTGTAACTTGACAGAAGCTTAACACTCCATGCATATAATTATGGTTTGAAACCTTTACATGGTCCATAAATGAAACTTATACTGAAAATGTGGCATTCGTTTCTACTAATCTAAAATAAAGGTTTCAGTTTGTTGCTTTACCTTTTCTTGATTAGTTAACCCGCCCTTGTATAGTTTTTAGTTAAGTGTGCTAGAGCAAGATAATAGCTGGAGAGTGCTTTTGGTGCCCCACATGAACAAGTAGTTTTTATAGAATTACTTTCTTTGGAAACAAAATTGGTATAATAATGGGTGGTTAGCTTCTTCAGCTCTCTTGCTGTTTTTGCCACACCACTGCATTGATGTGTAAAAGTGGTCTCAATGGCAAGCAACAATTTGTAAAATTGAGGCTTTGCATTGCATTATATGCGTAACCTTACTTTGATACTACTTGATGTAGCACAGTTCATTTATCTTGAATTTAAATTATACTTGTTAAATTAATTTTTTTTTTCCATATATATAATTAAATAAATATGAACAGTACAAAACCGGAACGGAACGCCGGAATGCACCGAAACCGGAACGTTCCGTTCCAAACAAAAAACCGGAACGGCACCCGGAACGGATTTTACAACTTTGGTTTTTAGACAAGAAGATTTGGGGGGAATCACTGTGAGTTGCACGGTAGAAACAATGCATTCTTTATGTATGAAAGTACATTTTGATCCTTGAATCTTTTTTCACATTTGATTCCAGTACTTTTATATTTTTATGTTTTAGTTCTTAAACTTCACGCTCCCTCCTACCATTGTTTTGCATTTTCTTCTCCGCTTTTAACACTTACTTTGCCGTTGCGTGCCTCTCTCTTTTTTCTTAATTGTTTAGGAAGGTTCATCAATGGTTTTCCTGCGGATGCTCTGCTTATACTATTTTTACCTCTGGCACCATTGTAACAGGCAAAAATGGTTCATGAGTTTTGATCACTAGTTTATTTATTTTTAAAAGGGTAAATGATCCAGTCACTAGAAACAAGAAAACTTTGGATTGTGTGCCATGTTTTTTGACATAAGAGGGGAGTTATAACTGCATTCTTAGTTGAGGAAATTGCACTGGGATAGGTGGCTTGGAGTATTTGAATGCATTTCGGTTATGATTCAGCCAATAAAAGCAACAAGGTGATGAGTTTGATGGGCATGGAACAGATGGCGATGAGATGAGATTTTCTTTTTCATTAATCCTTTTTGCTCACTAAACTACCTTTCAAAGTTAGCTGCATGTTGGAGTCCCTTTGCATTTGTTTGTTTTCTTCAGACATTTAAGGTGATGCGTGTTAGTTTAAGCAGTTTCAACAATTTACAAATTATTTCTACGATTAGAATCCACTCAGGGGAGCCTTCATTTCAGGGAACTGGAATGTGGCATTTGTTGCTTTTTTTCTTTCTTTCTTGACAATACATCAGAAGTTCACAAGGGATTATTGATTGGATGTCTTGAGACCTTTCAGTGCACTTTCTTGACTACTTTTGTCCTTCACAAAACCATTACCTTTGCCTGGCTTCCGAAAACTATGCAAATCCTAGGACACTGTCACTGGTCTCTTTCATTACATGGGACAATGGTGGTGATCTTGCACAGAAAAGAGCATATCTGGTAATTGTAGGGAAATGTATGCTGCTTATCTTTTGCTGCTACCTTTCTCTTCAACTTTTCTGCAAGCTGTCCTTGCTGTAGCTGGAACTTTGACCTGCTGTAAACGGTGGCAATTCTGTTGTTGCTCAAGACTCTGCTCCCTTTTGAATGGTCCTATGGCGGCATCATTTTCTTCGGCAAGTTAATGTTTTCTTACCAGATATTTAGCACTAACACGAACCAGGTTCAGCGCAATGTCTGGAAAAAAACCCGCAGAAAAGCGCGGGCATGTATCTAGTAAAAAACTAACAATTGACAGTTTGGAAGATAAGCATGATGTCTGCAGCGCTCGCTACTTGTTTCCGAGGAACCTGTGATAGCTAGTCCACCATTAATGCCCTCCACAGCCAATTCTGCATCTGATTCTAACGGGCTCGGACGTATGTGTATTTTATGAACCTAAAGATTATGGGCTTTCCCATCCTATACTGGGTAACAAAAAGATTTAAAGATATATGAAGGATTCGAGCATCTATCTCACTCAAACTAAATTCGATTCAAGTTTAACATTTGATTCGGTTTAAATTAAACTATACAAAAATAAGTGGACTTTACGACAAACAGTTTAAGTTGCACGTGTGTAAGGCTGATTGGTTCCGAATCTGAAACTGAACTGAACTGTATGGATGAGATGAGATGAGATTAGACTGTTATTGTAATTTCCAAACCACCAAAGGACAATTTTATGTCTAATGCTAGAGAGCAGGGATATATCTGTAATTGCATCATAAGCAGTGGCGAGCCACTATTGGTTCTTTGTGGGTCGCGCGAAGCAGAAGATCCCCACGAACCTTCTGTCCTTGCAAATCAAAACCAAAATTAAGAAGAGAAGGCACTATCAAATTACCTCCCTCTCTTCATAAAGGCTAAGTCGCTTCAATCTGTAAGTGATAGCCATTTCAATCCCATGTTATGCATTGACATGTCAATTATAACTTTAATTTTCATTGTGGGTTTCCAGGTTTCTAGCTGATTGAGTTACTTAATCCAATCTATAATTAGGGAGCGATAAACTTTAATTTGGAATAGAATATTGCTATTTTTGTTTTAAAGTTCGGTCTTTTAGATCTGTCGTGAAGAAATTAGGTATTTCTGATTTTGCATTCTATTTTGCTAGGTAGTGCAGTTTCTCTATCATAATTTAGATTTCTAACTTGGGATATGCTTGAAGGTTCATGTCAGTGCCCAACGAGGATAACATGTCTCCTCATACTCAGGTATTCATTTTCTTGAAAAAATTATACGATATTGTTACCATTCTGTTATCAGTAGCTTTATAATGTCAAAGCAATCTACCATTGATAGTATTAATGATTTCCTCTTAAATATAAAATATTGTGGTCAAAGGTTGTGTGTAATTGATGGGATTCGATCATCTCGTTTTTTTTTTCTTAAGAGAAATTCTACGTGGTCGTGTTGCTGATAGAGATGTGTGATTGTGAACACATGCGATCAGGTGTCAGTGTGAGACCGTAGAGGCATATGTAATAACATTCACAATCATGATTGCAATTCAACTCTGCATAGCATTACTCGTTTTTGAAAGAAAAAATTGGTTTTAAGTTAAGACCTATTTAAGGAATGGAAGGAAGAGAGAAACTTATAGTGTAGGTTGAATTTCTGCCATTCTCCATGGTGAACTAGTTAGGTAAATAAAGAGCTGCGGATTCATTACCTAAGGTTGCTTCTGCTCTATTTCCTCTTTGCTTATGAGTCATGACTCATTTTGTTCCACTTTGGAATTGAACCCTCCATGACCTGTCACTCAAGCTCTTATTTGGCTCTTCTCATGCATGCTTTTCTGATGTGCTTGCTCATGTATAGTTCTAGTATGTGTTTTTCATGGTTAAATGTTTTGATTACAGCTTTCATCCCATTTTTTTGGGGAGCTCCTTGATTCTATAATTGTTGATGTTGCCTCTGAGTGCCATCGGATAGCAAAGTTGGGTCTTGATCGCAATTCTGAGGAAGAGGAAGAAGAATTGAGGCTGTCAGCACAAGCTCGTGTCACAGTAGCTGCTCCTAGTCATAGTTGTGAAACCAATGGCAAGTATGTGGTAGACATATTTGGACAAACTCATCCAACTGTTGCAAATGAAGTGTTTGATTGCATGAATTGCGGGAGGCTGATCGTGGCTGGGAGATTTGCTCCTCACTTGGAGAAGTGCATGGGAAAGGTGAACCTTTGACTATTAATATGCGTGACTGTGCTATCATTTTGTATGATGATAAACCAGACATTTTTGTTTTGTTTTTTTTCCTGTTTAGTACCGTGCCATGGTTCTGCATAAATTCTGGCAATTATCAGTTGGTATTCTGCTTAACAGAATTCTCCAATTTTCAATCTTTGAAAACGCCTTCTGTGCTTAAGAGGTTTGTATTAGATTTCTGGATTATATCATTGATGTACTTTTGGTCTTCTATACAGGGGAGGAAGGCTCGTGTCAAGGCCACAAGAAGTAGCACAGCAGCACAGAACCGGTACTCACGAGGCAGCCCTGTTTCTGCATACTCCCCTTATTCCAATTCCACCGGCACACACAAGCTATCAAATGGAACATACAATCACACAGTCGAAGAGTACTCGAATGGAACATATGAAGAGCAATGAATCAAGCGTGAGTGATGGCAGGCTGACTTCATGACATAGGCAGCAACTACAACCAATGCGGGTTCTTTTGTTTTCTTTAAGGTAATACTATAAGAGGATTAAAGGCATTATCTTTCTGTAAATATTGTAAATGAATCCTTTGCTGTTTGAAACTTCGAGTCTGGGATGAGAACAAAACCACCTTCTGCTATTGGATAGGACACTGTTCAAAACTCACTTACATATCTTTTCCCTGCTAACCCCTCAATTTAAAGGGCAGCTTCTATGCCATGGAGACGTGAAACTTCAATCTTCATACTACTCATTTGGAGAAAACATGGGAAGGGGAATAGCTAAAGGGATAGAGGTGTAAAAAAAGTGCCGGACCACACCAAACTCCTGCAGTTCCTGACGGGTTCCATTCCCAGTTTAATTTCTCAACAAAAAAACGTGCAATAGTGAAGATCATGTGAAATGGGAAAAGCAATCGCTCTGCTGGATAAAAATTTATTGAATTATTGCCAAAAAAATAGGATTTCAGCTTACCTTTTCTTTTTTGGTGTGTGTACAGTAATGATATTATCCGGCTCGTACTTAAAAAATAAATAAACAATCGGCTGTTCTGATCAGAAACAAAATCATATGAAAACAAAGAGATAGGCCGAGGAAGGAAAAGGTAAAAAGGAAATTATGTTGATATTATTAAATCATTTTAATGCTTGGTCTTTGCTCTCTAATTTCCAGCAGGTTCCATTAAGCGAATGCTACGTGTCTGATTGGGGATTTGTTTCTGCTACTCCATTCTTTCAGGTGGGTAACGGTTGGAAGAAGCCGCTGCTCTTAAATTGCATGTTTATTTGTGCCGTGTGAGGTTGAGAAATGAAGGCCTAGACTTATAGAGTGGCAGGTTGGACAGTAGTCTATAAGAAAGGAAGCATTTAGACCATTGATTTCTTCTGTCGCGTTGTTGTTTTTTTTCTTATATAAAAAAGAAAAAAATAAAGCTATGGTTCTGCTGATTGATATTATTTTTTGCTATGTTTTAAAAAAATAGTTTTATGAAAAATATTTTAATTATGATTCAAAATAATTTTTAAAGTGTTTGGTTAAAACTGTGGTTGAGTTTGAGGTTAATGAAAAACAGTTTTAAGTATTTGGTTATCAAGCTTTTCATATTGCTTTTAACCTGTGAAATTACTTTAAAGTATGTGTATGTATATATATATTGATTTTGAAATATTTAATAATTATAATAATAAAATGTAACTAATAATTCAAGTAAATTAGACACTTGTTTTTATTCTCCCATCAAACTACTTGTAATTTCATCATGAACTATAAATCCATATGTGAAGGCCTCTGCGATCCCAGAACAATATATAGTAAAATATCATCTGAAACAAAATTAAAATTGCGAAGCAAAAATTATATTGTGATCTACTTCTAATATATTTATTTATATTTTAATTAATTTTTAGATTATTTAATATTAAAAATATATTTTTCATAAGAAAATATAATAAATAATAAACTAAAAAATACTACCCCGCCACCCCCCCCAAAACTCAAGATAAGCAGTACGCATGTTGAATTTTTGAGATGGAGCTCACATCAATTTTTCAGTTTAGCAACCATAATCAAACACCAAAACTATAATTTTTTCTCAAACTCCGGTGCAACCTCCATTTCTCGGCAAAAACAGCACTCGGTGACCAAAAGAGCTTGAGATGCTACACAGGATGGGTTCCAAGCCCTATGGGAATACACAATCCATTGAGAATTTGTACAAAACAAACTAGTGAACTGAACTCATGGTTAGTCAAACAGCTCCCAGTCCTGAGTTACTTTAGTGGCGGATTGTGTTGGAAATGGGGAACCCAGGCTTCCAACTCCAGACGCAAAAGTCTCCCATTTGGTAGTTACTGATACTGCATTGCTACTATTGCTGAAGGGGTTAGAGTTTCTTGCTTTCAAATTGTCAAGAGTTTCCACAGAGCTCTGAATTCGACGAGCCTGCACATGAAAATTCGAATTTATAATCATCATTTTGACTCTGAACTGCACTGAACAACATACTAGTCGTTATATTTTGGACCGAATGGGAGCGATCCCGTTAATGCAAGGACTAGAATTAAAAAAACTGAACATCAAGGTCTTCACCGTGGCAGCCTATTGTATTGCGAGAAATAGTGAAGCAATGGCCACACGATTCCAGAAGTGTTTATGGGAAATAATTAAAGGGCCATTGGGGGTGAAAAAATCTTATATAAATGCCAGAAGGATAATCACATCAGATGACCTCTTGCCTACCCTTTCTTTTCAAGTACAGAGACACAACGATTGATTCATCAGCAATCACTAATCTCTATACACTTTCCAACTCTCTTTCCTTGTCTTTTTGTTTAGTGGGAGTGGGAAAGCATGATTAATCAGTATGAAACTGAGAATTTACAACCCAGTTGAAATAGGGCCATAAATAAGGACAGCCATAGGCTCCAACTTATCCTAAGCTGTCTTTCAATAATTTAATTCCACTTTCCAGCATTGTTTTACGAGCAGTATAGATCACTTTAAGCTTTTGTGCACATGAAGAGCAAGCATCTTTCAAACCCACACCGAATACTGATTTCTGACTTGGGACACAGAACAAGTTAAAGGTTCAAAACAATTTCTTTTCTTTTTTCTTTGGATTAGAGGAAATCCCACCCCGGAAAGTGTAATTTGTGGAACAGTTGAGCGAGTAAAACCGTTTCCCTCTTTCTTTTGAACGAACTAATGATAGACAATCACAGAACATCAGCGAAGGAAAAAATTAGCAATATTAATAACCTCAATCCTTCTCTGCACTTTTGCTTCTCCATCAGCCTCAATTGAATCCAATTTAAGCAGCTGTGTCATAAGCAATTCTGTCAGGACAACAAATTCTTTGTCTGCAACCGTGGTGCCACTGCAAAATGTTGTCTCCAATTCAGCAACCTGAGAAATCATTAGCACATCGATTAATAACAAGTTATCTAATTTACCATCAAGAAAAGTTTTAACTTTTATCTCAGTGTTAAAACTAACCTTCTCGCAAAGTTTATCAGCCTCTGCCCTCACTCTGGCAACAGCTTCGTAGGCTTCGAATGTGCCCTGATTTCTCTTCATCTCCTCAAGCTTCCTCTCTTTGCTAGCTGGATCCTCAAAAAGTATCACCTTTGACATGTCTTTTACACCTACCATGTGCAAATATTCACCATCCTCCCTTTCTTTGCCTCTAAACAATAATCTCTGCTCTTTAGGCTCCAAACCAGTCTCATGGGCAAGAACCTTTTTCAAATCCCCTTCAATTCAACAAAATACTGCAATTAAGGATCACCTTCATAATGTAGAATAAGGGAAAACAAAATGTTGCAACCCATACCCAGTAGGCAGTCCAATACATATCAGACAATTAAGGTGAACTCGAACAACCTCAGAACCATCAAATTACATGCAAGAATGAGAGGGGCCAAATAATGAACGAACGAACGCAAATGATCATGATCAATGTACATCTCCATAAAGTTGACTCAGGCAAAATCAATTTTTAAGTACGAATTCTTGTTCCTTGGAAAATATGCATTGTTATTGAAAAAGTAGAAATAAAAGCCAAAAGGCTTGTTCAATGAAGGGGGGGAAAGTGGAAAACAGCATTAAATAAAAATGCTACAAAATCTATCGCCAACCATGGCTAGATCATTCTCGTTAAATGCAAAACAATCAGTGAAATAAAAACTAGGACCAACCACAGTTTTGTCTCTGATCGCAGAAATGAACAGCAAAGTAAAAGCCCAGAAGGAGAAAAATAAGATCCTCGCATTTTATCCAATGGGATCAAACCAAAAGAAAGCAAATTACACGCACAATCAATTTCAGTGACAAAGGATTACCAAAAGTGGATTGAGCAGGGACAGCAGTGTCATAGTGACATGAACCATGAGATACCTTGATCTTGATCATAGGCCCAGAAGAGCCACCCCCAACATCTCTCTTTTGAACAAGCATGCCACCAGGCCTAAGTTCCCAGTCTATCTCCCTGTAGTTGAACTCCCTTTTCTCTGTACCTTTTGAAGTTGATCTTTTCATGGCCAAGAAACAGAGTCAGGAATACAATTTGAAGAAAAGTGAAAAAGGTTGAAGTTTGGTTGAGAGCAAGGTCATTGTAGTAGCAAAACAGGATTATTGAGTAAGCAAACAAAAAAGAAGCTTTAAGACAGACTTGTCAGCAGACTTTAGAGTTTAGCGGTTGGTCGTTTCTGTCAGTTTGTAGTAATGAAATAAATCCATGAAACTCTATTTTCGGTGCGTTCAAGAAGTGCTTTGTCAAGATCACATTATATACTTCCTGTTTTTCCAGATGTCTGATAAACGACGATGATAATCAAAAGAGGCAATTAAAGCAGGGAGCAACTATAGAGATTTAACAAACCTCAATTTAATAGGATATCAATAAATTAAAAATCTATTATTTTGCTTTATCAAAGGCCCGTTATTAAAATAAATTACCAAGAATTGAAATATAAAATTAAAAGAGGAATAAGTATTCCTTTCAGTCACTAGGTCAACCCTTTAAATTATATATAAATAAACAAATGTAATTCCAAATATATTATTGTCATTATAGATATTTTGATATCAATGAGTATTTACTATATGACATCCTTAACCAGTTTATTTATTTATTATATAAGTATTTATTTGGATTAAAGTGACCCTTTTAATTTTTAAATTATAATTTCCTTCTTTCCTTTTCATTGAATGACACTCTTTGAAAAACAACTCATAACTAGTAAAATATATTTTATTTTTATTTATTTTTAAAAAATACAATAATGATATATTTGATTGGTTCATATTTCACTACTAAAACAATCAAGCTCGTGACACAATCAATGAGCTCATTTAGGTTTAATAACCATATATTTTTTTAAAAAAGTTTTTTAATGTTAATAGTAAACTTGACGGTTTAAAATATTTTTAAAAGAATATGGACTATATTTAAAAAAAAATCAAGATAATATGTATATTTTTTTTAACATTTAGATGATAAAAAATATTAAAGATAATAGCTTTTTTTTTAATATAAAATTCGTGATATATTGGATTGATTTAAATTTTTTACTTAACCATTCAAACTTATTACACAACGCATGAGTTCATTTGGGTTTAATAACTCTTTTTAAAAAAATAAATTTTCTTGACATAATCCAATCAACTTAGCGGGTTTATAAACTACTTGGATAACAAGTAAAAACTTGGATTATTTAAAGAAAAATGGAAAAATATATAAAACAATAACATATTAGATCGATCCAAACTTTGAGAATTAACCCGTCAAACTCTCCATCCGGGTCATGAGCTTCACCAAGTTTAATAACTATGATTTATCTATATAATAGAAAAAATGCACACTCATAAAATTAGCATCAACCAAATATTAAATACACACTTATAAACAATCAACCAAATCTTAAAAACTTTGCTCGGGACTATAATAAATTTATAAAAACAAAATAAAATAAATTATAAATTTAAATTCATTCAACTGTTAAAAGGATAAAAGAAAACAATAATACAAGAAAATCAAAGAATAGAAATAAAAAGAGGAATTCGGTTACATTGTTCATGCAAACATCGTTACAAGCAGTTGATTTTCTTTCAAACAATCCTGCTACTAATCAGTGATAATTAAGTAAGAGTGAGGACACTGGTTGTAAATGGAATATCGAACTCTTAAAGTCTGGAAAACACTCAAGGCAAATTAGAAGAAAAAAAACTTTATTATATTTATTATTAATGGATATTATGGTACGTAATAAACTCGAGCCGAACGTCAAACCCCTCTAATGTGACCAACACTTGATGATCTTCGCCAATTACGCTTGCACCCCTGACGTCATTACACGGGTCCACGAAAGTTAGATATATTTTGAAAAATATTTTTAAATGAAATGCATTTATATTACCAAACACAGCCTTAGAAGATGAAAGTGCCTAGTTATGACAGTAGGCAGGTCAGCTGAAAATATATCGTACCCCCAGGGAACAGGCAAATAATGCACCAGGGCTCCCTCTCAATACTGTCGGATTGAGACTTTCATTCAAAATTGGTTTTGAAAATGGTTTTTATTTAGAAATATATTAAAATAATTATTTTAATTTTTTTTAAATATTAACACATTAAAATGATATAAAAACATAAAAAAATTAATTTAAAATAAAATAAAATAAATTCATTTTTTAAAACGTTTTTTAAATATAATATCAATCAAGCCTCATAAATGCATTTTTATTTTTGTTTGAGATTTTGATGATATGTCACTGTGTTTATGTGTTTCTGAGTTTTATTTGTAGCCTGCAGCTGGTTTTCTAGTTACGTTATATTTTTTCACCATTTAGAACACCATTTCAAAAGTATTTTATATAACAACTCGAAATTTTTTTATTTTATTTTGAGTTATTTTTTTAGTGTTTTCAAATTATTGGTATCAAAAATAATTTTTAAAAACTAAAAAATATATTATTTTGATATATTTCTAAAAAAAATATTTTAAAAAAATCCCAAATTCTCTCATAATCCCCATATATCATACTCCCTCTAAAACCAGATATTTATTCTAGATAAATAATGTAAAACAGTAAAAGGAAAATAGGGGGGGGGGGGGGGGGGGGGGCATATTAATTTGTCCCCTTTCACTTTGTACCATGTTTGTTTTTCTCTACTAGAACTAACATTTTCTAGCTCTATACTCTTAAAAAAATATAAAAAAAATGATTTCAAGTAACTGCGACGTCCTGTAAGAAAATGGACTGTGTTAGAAATATGTGAATCAAGTGCCAAGTGGAAACAGTTTATCAACAATTTAATTTATTAAAAAAATGAATAAATGTGTGTGAAAATAGAATAATGCATTCCAATTTCTAATATCAACAAGAAAAAATAAAAATAACAAAATGTTGTTTTTTCTTTCATTTTTTTGAAAACAATGTGAAGATAGTAGCTCATATGGGCCCGTTTTGGACTAGACTGGCTGAAGTCCCCTGCAGATTCTGGGCCCAAACAAGTAAACGCCGGCCATGAAATAGGCCTACAAGTGACTTCCAATCCTATCCTGCATAAATGCTTAGAGTTTCGGTCCTGATATAAATGTGATATGGTCCTTCAAACACGTGGATAAAAATATAGTTATTCATATCCCTAATTAAATATAGTTTATATAATGACTTGCAATTCTGATTTGAATTTCGTTATTTAATTCCAATTGCATCTTTTACAGATAAAATCACTTGTATGGAAGAGGAGTTTTGAAGTTGATATTTTGAGGATTGCTTGATGTAATTTCATCTGCTTTGTATGGAAGAGGAGTGTGCAGCTGATCGTGCCAGCAATTTTAGTTATTCTAAGGTATATAATTCTTGATTGCTTAAAGTTGCTATTGACAATCTTGAATTGGCTATAGATAGAATTTACTGGTATTGGTTTCCAGAAAAATCTTGAGCTTTTGCGGTAAAGTGAGGTCCCTCTTGAGCTCCTCTTCTGTAGTGAAATATTTTACTCATTAAAAGGAATAATAATAATAATAATAATAATAAGCACCTCTTATATAGTGTAAAGTTCAGATATTTCATTGGTCTTCTTATATGCTTTTCATTGCAAAATGACGTCCATAGATCACATATTCATCATCAATTCATAGTTTCCTTGGATTGTAGTCGGAAAATGTTTTTGAAAAAAATTAAATTTTTTATTTTAAATTTAAAAAATATATTTTTAGATCATTTTAATATGTTGATGTCAAAAATAATTTTTTTTAAAAAAATATTATTTTGATATATTTATGAACAAAAAATATTTTAAAAAATAATCTTAATTACACTGTCGAGCAGGCAATAAGAATATGGTATCTTAATTTGTTGGTGCGTAACGTGCTCTTCCATTTCCTCTTTGTTTCTCTCCTTTTCCACTCTCTTTTAATGCAGATTCAGATGGTGGTATCCTGTGTTATTCGTCCATGATCTTGCTTCCAAGATTTCCCAGCACAAATCTGACTTAAAACTGGCCTCGTATTGGTTTTCATCCAACTTCCTATTTTCCATGACAATTGGTATATAAACATTGGTCAAATAACATATCAATATTAAGTCTCTAAATTAAAGGTATCAAATGATCATTTCACTTAAAAGATTAAATTATTAGGTAGAGATTTTAAATTATTAGGTAGAAATTTAAAATATGATTTATATTATTTTTTAACATGTTTTTTCAAGTGAAAACTATTTGATCTTGAAACTTACACAGACTCATAGTACCCTGAATTTAATTTTTATCAAATAGAATGGAATGGTGAGATTCGAACTCGTGACAATTGAGTCAATAAAATTTTGATATCATATTAAAAAATCAACTCATCTAAAAACTTAAGATTTTAAAATATAATATATATTATTATCTTAAGCACTTTAGCGAAATCGACAAAGATGATTAACGAGTAGACTTTTGGAGCAATACCAAGCATTAACATGAAAGTCTCTCCTCAGAGGACACGTCGGCAACACTTCGTAGATAAGTTTGATGCAAGTAGAAGAATATAAGCAAGGAGTTATCGTGCTCCGGCCTCCCCCCCCCCCAACCCAAGAAAGCTTGGAGCAATTTTGGAGTTGGACCACCTTCTCCCCCCGTAAAATGTGCCCCGGCCCCCTCTACTTCTAGAAACATAATAAATTGGGCATGGCCCTCCAAATTATCCGTGTAAAAAAGGCATGTAGATGTAGCGAGACAGCATAATGCATGCAAAGAAAGATTAGGACACCAAGAAGACAAATTAATGTCGCACACTTAGCACTTCGCGGGAGAGTTAAATCATCATCAACAGGGAGTCCACTCTCAAACAAAAATAGATCATCATGAGTGAGTCAGGGACCCATTTTCTCTTCAACCAGAATGTAGTGGGAGGGACCTCTGTGTTTTTTGGGGGGTGATAATGGGGGGGGGGGGTTCCCGCACGTGTGCTCTTTGCATTGGCTAATGGTGCATAAATGGAGCACGTGTCCTTTCCTAAAGCAATAATGGGTACGGTAGTGTGATTGTGATCGAGATTAATAATAATGAAGATAAAAGTGAGGGTGGTGGAGCCATGCGAATAGGTTAATAAAAACCCTTAAAAAACATTAATTGTGAGATGTTGAGAGTCTAATTTTGCTATATGTTAGTTTTTTTGTGTGTTTCTTATGTCTCCTTCTCTTTTTTTATGTCGATTCCTGGTACAAGCTAATCTTTTGGAAAGGTTTCTACTCTTATTTTTCAGCCCATTGTTCCCAAAGATGAAGATTAATAATTCTAACACCAATTAAAGCATAGAGACATGAAAGTAATTAACTTTGCAAGTATAAGACCGCATCTATTGAACTTCATCTTTCTTTTTGTCTTGATGGTTCTTCATGTACCTTCTCCCACACAAAAACTAAATTCCTAATTAGGTCTAGGAAATCTTGTGCTTCAAATTAAAAGGATTTAGTCCATCCTTTTTTCTTTTTATTCGTGTGATCAACTGGCGCTACGCCAAGGCGATTTAGTTTTGGTAGCAACATTTGAAACCCTAATCAAATACTTGCATTTACCAGTCCACTTCATGGAAGACATACACATCAAGAAGGGGGAAAAGAAGAAGATAAAGATATGTAATTAACGAACATCCAAAGTATTTTGCTGGGCTACAATAGAGCTCAAGTCCACCCTCATCGCATCGTGGGCTCATTGCAAACCCGGACCAATTAACTTGACAGCTAACCGCGACAGCCTCCTTCTCGCCTCTTGTCTCCTGGGTCTTCTGGCTTACCACGGTTACGTTATGTCATGGATGCCGTGTTTTACATTGATGTTTTAAAAATATTCTTAAAAAAGTTCGATTTTTATTTTATTTTTTATTTAAAATTAAAAAAATTGATGTTTTTTAAATTATTTTCACCTGTTAATGTAAAAAATATTTTTAAAATCAACTTAGATTACGCTTTGAATGACGTGAATAGATAAGCTTTGAAACCAGATGGCCCACATGCAACCCAAATCACAAACCGGAATTAATAGTTGGCTTACGTCCCTGGGCATGATCTATAAGTCCAAGCCAATAGTAATTGCCTGGTTTTAGCTGCATCGATTACATTTCCACCCCTTAATTAAATTATTCTTTCCATCAAATATCGGTTTGGATTCCCAACCTACTGTTACAAGCTAAATTTGCAGGTGCATTCACATACAGGGCGTGTTAGAGCAGCATTATCATTAAAAACAATTATAATTCTTTTTTGTAACCAGTAGAAAGCGAGTGATCATGGTTTTATAGTGGGGTTACTTTCACTTTCGAGTCTAGGCGTCTAAAAGGAAGCAAATATGGACCACCGTTACCTTTTCTTTCTTTTTTATTTTCTAGGAAATTTCACTATCTGAAAACTATGTTTTATAAACTCAAGCGAGGGATTAAAACTCTGATTATCTTAAATTTTTATAAAAAATACATATTTTAATTCAAATTTAAAATTTATTATATAAATTTCAAGTTCTTTATCATTGTTATTCTTGAAAACAGACTACCGTTACCGCACACAACATACAAAGAAGCAAATCAAGAATAAAATATGCAGAAACTTCACTGTGAGAAGAAAGGGACTTCTCCTTTTTCATAAAGCTAAAGCTAATAAAAATCCCTCCCCCCCAATTAATTAATCCCTGCACTTAATTAGTTAATTATATGTCGCCACCATGCATTATACACGGTATACACTTGCCGACGACGCAACCTAACCGCAACATAGATCGCAAAGATGTTAATCCGATGAAATTAAGCAACGAACTTCTAGTTAAGAATCGTTAATCTATGATCAGATTTGAAGAGATATTTATGACCCGCCGACGGCCGGAAAGTATACATATATTTCATTTAGGTGGTAGGGTACGGACGTGTGTATGTATGGTATCAACAAACGGACTGCAATTTCAATCAATTTATTTTTTTAGAGGGCAGATGGCTTACTTGTATTTAGACAATCAATTGACAAATGAGGGTTGGCCAACTATACATGTTCTTAGGCGTGCACGGTGGCGTGAGCCTGAGGTTATCCTAACGTGGACAGGACTTAATTAAGTTAAGGAGATGCTTCACATTATGTTTGAAAAATATTTTTAAAAAATTGATTTTTTTTTGTGTTTTTAGATTATTTTTATATACTAATATTAAAAATAATTTTTTAAAAATAAAAAAGATATCATTTTGATACATTTCTAAATAAAAAATATTTTAAAAAATAACTAGAACATCATTCTCAAAGAATATTAAAAAAAGGCTAAAAAGGCTGAGGACAAAAAGACACATCCTATTATTAACCACCTTTTGTCTATTATTATTGCGGTTGAAGCCCAATGCTGATGTTGATTAGAGATAACATTCCACATTTCCCACCTTTGCATATAAATGATGATCAATATGAATTTTCAAGACAATTTCTTTTAGTTAGTGGCAGAACAAAAAACCTATTATTTCCTTCCTATACTACTAGGTACTATATATGCTTGCTAGCTGCAATATTTCATCTTATGTCTGAGCTAGCTCTCTTGTAATCTTCACTCTCTCATGCCAGTTGCCAATTCATCGCTATATATTCATGGTGCGAGTTTGATGAAGTAAGAAAAATGGGGTACGGGGAACTTAAAATACGAAGCTATGATGTTCAAACTCATAGAGCTAGAGTGGAAGATCTCGAGAGAAGATGTGAGGTAGGCCCGACGAAACGAGTAGTTCTCTTCACAGATACTATGGGTGACCCCATCTGTAGAATCAGAAACAGTCCGGTGTACAAGATGCTGGTACGTACTCGATCACTACACTGATCATCGTCATTCTTTTTTTATATTTCCTTTGTTTTTCGTTACATCCATTATCGGATATATTTTATGTGTTGTTACATCCAACGCCCTTACAATGATGTCTTATTGACGAAAAAATGCAACCTTTGTTTCTTTTATATGTTTAGATAGCCGAGTTGGGCAGCGAAGTGGTGGGTGTCATTCAAGGCTCTATAAAGCTTGCAACAGTTCATAAACCCCCGAAGAATCTAGCCAGGTTGGGCTATGTGTTAGGCCTAAGAATTGCACCACTTCATCGAAGAAAAGGGATTGGATTGGAGCTAGTGCTTGAATTGGAGAAATGGTTCATTGCTAATGATGTTGACTACTCGTACATGGCTACGGAGAAAGATAATGAGGCATCAGTCAATCTCTTCGTAAAAAAGCTTGGATATGCCAAATTCAGGACACCAGCGATTCTTGTTAATCCAGTTGATCGTCGAGCCTTGCGTTTGTCATCAAAAACTGAGGTGGTCAAACTCAAGATTGAAGAAGCTGAGTTTCTATACCGCAAGTTAATGGCTTCAGCGGAGTTTTTCCCAGATGATATAGGCAGTATACTAAGAAACAGGCTAAGCTTGGGGACTTGGGTGGCTTATCAAAGAGGCGAGTCAGGGGATGGTTTTGGTTCAGATGGGAAATTTCCAAGTAGTTGGGCTATGCTTAGTGTATGGAACAGCGGGGAGCTCTTCAAGCTAAGACTTGGGAAAGCGCCCATATCTTGCTTAATATTCACAAAGATTTCCAGATTGATCGATAAAATCTTTCCATGTTTCAAATTGTCTGCAATACCAGATTTTTTCAGTCCATTTGGATTCTACTTCATGTATGGATTGCACCTTGAAGGACCATCATCAGGAAAGCTGGTTCGAGACTTGTGCCAGTTTGTGCACAACATGGCGACAAAAACGAGAGACTGTAAGGTTATAGTAACAGAAGTAGGCGGCAAGGAAATGCTACGGCTTCACAATATCCCCTACTGGAAATCACTCTCCTGTCCAGAAGATTTGTGGTGCATAAAGGCCATGAAAAATGAAGAGAACACAATCCTTCAATTGCCAAAAACGCCACCGACAACAACATCCCTTTTTGTAGACCCTAGAGAGGTTTAAACAATATATAAGAAAATACCCCCCTGGCTTTGCTTGAGGCCAAACCCCACCTCGTGTATTGTTAGATGAGTCCATCCATCTCTCCTTTGTGGGGGCTTTTCTCTTGTTCCTTTCACATTGGTGACACAAAATCTCAAAAGATTTCCGTAATTAGGTGCCACCCTAATATTTGTTCTTGTTATCAACTCAATTCTCGCTACCCTTGTGATCTTGACTAATCATGAACCAGTGGTCCATGTACTGTACCCTCCTCACGGGTAAAAGATTTTCGATTGGATCATCCCATCTCGTCTGTCGCCTCTCATATAGCTAAAGCATTCCTTAACATGCCAATGCAAGAAATTCAGGTTTCTTTTGAGATGGACGGTATCCATACCTATTGAATGCAAAAAACCGCCGAACGAAGTCTCCAAAGTGAGCTAATTAGATGTTACTGCCAGAATATTTTATGATATCGGCGGGTTTCAAATCATGCATAATTAAGGCACAGCATAGATGGGAAGATGTCAACTTCACTTCCCAGATGCAGGATCCTATACCCTCTTCCAGAACCCTAGCTAGTCCTGCGGATAAAACAACTTTGGTTAAGGTTTCAAGTCAATAGTCACAGTCGACGCCATGTTTAGCTAGGTAAACTAAGCAGCCATGTGTTAGGCAACTATTCTCTCCTGTCAAATAAGGAAGTTTCTTCATTTATAGTCACCATTGATTTTGTTTTTCAAAGGTATTTCTTGTCATTTAAATACGTGTACCGCAGCTAGCCTGGATCATGATTATTGGGATGGTGATTGCGTAATGACGATACAGATAGTGATTTTATTGGTTAGATGAAAAATAGAAAGTTAGCAATCGAATGCCAATCATAATGGAGCAATAGACTTTGATTATTGAAAGAGGTTTTCGTCTTTTGATTGAAATATTTGGAGTGAGTGGAGCACGAGAGCGCGAATAATTAGTGGTTTGAATTACTTAAGAGGTTTCTAATCATGATAATGCCAGTATATACTTGCATGTCCATTACATATGTAGAGAGCTAATTAAAGCTGATATATTGGTCATAGCTTCCATGAGCCCGAGCACTAATTCCTCACGATCCCTTAATTTGTCACATTAATTTCTAACCCTATATAGCTGTAGCCCCCCCCCCCCCCCCCCCCCCCCCCCACTTAAATTAACTCCAGCTTTTAAACCTATTATCTCATTCCTTTTGGTAAGAGCACCACCATCCTAGCCAACGACGACATCAATATCTTCTTAATCTTTCATTCAATATTTCTCAGAATTTTAATTATATTGTATGCTACCTCGTTATATTTTTATGACCGTACGTATATGCCGGACAATTTAGGTTTTCTATCAGAAAAAAAGGATTTGTGATGAGTTAGCAGTGGAGAATTGATGATTTTAAATAAGAATAAAGATTATATGTGCTTGGAATTGGGATCTATTACAGATATGTTTAGATGGAAATACTGGATTGTATTGTCTTTAGAAATACGAGGGGGACCGTAGCAAGGAGAGAGCAGTTAAACCAGAGAGGAGTATGATAAAACTACGGATGATGATTTACTATCAATTCAATGCATATTGGATCTTAAATGAGCTAAATTGTTTTAGACAATAATTCTAATCAATAAATAAAAATTTTGGTATGCATATTATTAAATTCAGCTTGAAACTCGACCGAAACTGACTTGAAATCTATATTTATATCATATAGATATGTTTATAGACCATTTAGTTTTTTTTATAATATAATACGTACATATCTTAATAATGTATAATATTTATTATTTTACCATTTAATATGTATATAAATTATTATTTCTATTGAATACTAATAACATTTATATAATAGATAAATACTTGAAATTTAATAAATAAGTTATAAATACCCAAGTTTTTATCCTATTTATCTTAAACAAAATATAAATATCACGAAATTTAACTCTCATAGTACGTACCCATTACCATCGCTAGAAAAAACGCATATACGTGATTGTTTTACGGGCACCAAGACTCCCATGTAGTCCTATTCTTCTAGATAGTATTATTGAGTTATTTGACCGATTTGTGTGGTTTAAATGCGTGGTGCATCCCCCTTTTCCTAGTTTTCTTCAAGGTCCGACCCGAGCTTAAGCCCTTGGAACGTGTGTGCATGCGTGTTAACCAAGTAAATAGAGGAAGAACATTTGCTTATTAATGTTAAAAGAATCTATATAAAACTCATTTAACTATTTCAATTTATGACGAGATGGGTTTTTCAAAGCTAAAATTAAGGGGGGGGGGGGGGAATACTATTTTTTCTTATCATTTTCAGTGAATTACATTACCAGGCTAGTACTGAAATGAAGCCCATTTATCCCCAGCCGAGTCTTAAGCATGCATTCTCAAGATTTATTTGTTTTTCCATGTAGCGTGCATTAAATAAAGTCCAGCTAGACTGGGATTTGAAAAGATAGATTAAAATCAATCGTTGCATAGCCTTATCATCATGCACGCTAGAAAAAAGAAAAAAGAAGAAAGAAAGAAGGAAAAGGTCTATATTATGACTATGTGCATGGCACTACTCAACCACAAGCTAATTCCATGGAGGCTACTAGGAAACAGCTTATCACACATCTTTGAATGAAAGAGAAAGAGAGGGATACAAAATTCACCACAGAAAAAAGAGAATATATCCAAACACTCGCATAAGTCTGTCTGATTTCAATAATCTCCCACCCCGAAAAAACTTGCAGGCTCCAGTGCTAAAAGTAGGCCAAAAATGGTGCTGGCCACTTCGCGAGAGGGATATTAAATTATTACACGCAGGTAAACTTTCATTGCTAAGTGATCTCTTGACAAATCTTCCTTGGAAATGGAGACCTTAATTTGTGATAAAAAAGGTTTGTTCGTGTCTGGTTGGATTTTTCTTGGTATTCGTGAACTTGGAAGCTAAAAACATTCGATGGACCACAATTCGTAGAATATAGCTAGCATGAATACGCATCCAGTCTCAATTCTTTTGAGCACGCGATTATCAAGGACATGGCCAGGTCAATTATATCGTTGATTTTTAGCTTCCTACATTTATCGCAGCCCTTTAATTCTCACGGCTGTCGACGTCCTTCATTCTGGTCTAAATTGGCTGCACGTATTTACATCATGTGCACGAGAGGAAGAAAAAAATTAAAACTCGCGAATCCTGATCATGCTGGACGGCTAAATTGAGGAGAAATCTAATATCTATGCAGATGATGGTCAAGTTATTCCTGGTAGCCTTTAAGAGGTTCGGGTAGAATTTTCTTTCTTTTAGTTAGTAGGTAGTGATGGAGATTGAAAACTCCAATTCACAATTATGATCAACTTTGTCTAGTTTGTTCCCTCTTTTTTTCACCATATATATGGAAAGCCATCTACACAACTTTAAATAGTGATTTTTGGATATGAATTTATATATATTTCCGCTTAATTGTGTTATGTATTCTTGATAATTCAACATAAATAGTTTCTATGTTATGAAATACAAGTAAATTGCAATATAAAAGTTTATTAACCAAACCTCAACAAAAAATGTTCTATAGTGCCAATATAGGCAAGTAAAGGTGTAAAAAACAAAAGACTATTAGGACTTGTATTTCATAACATTGAAACTATTTATGTTGAATTATCAAGAATACATAACACAATTAAGCGGAAATATATATAAATTCATATCCAAAAATCACTATTTAAAGTTGTGTAGATGGCCTTCCATATTAATACGTTCTTTTTTTTAGAGTCATTTGATTCTCTCTACTGTAATCTTATTTTCTCGGGATATCAGAATGAAAATGAAACAAAACGTGTAATCTGAGAACCATCATCATATATATAGGTTATAAACTATCTTTTGATATTTATAATTTTTGGCATTCCTACCTTTCGATATTCTTATTTTAACTCATTACTAAAATATGAATAATTCTTTAGTCTTTATATATTAATGGTTCACATCCTATTAAATATATCAAAAACTCAATTGGCTAAAAATACTTACCGGATTATTTTTTTAATTAGATTTCATTTCATTTAACCATTCTTAAATACATAATTATTCTCGTGCATAGAAGTACAATGTTAACAAAATCAAAAGGAGACTGCAATAGAGGGCACAGCACAGGAAGCGGAGAAAGCACGAGCAACTGACGGGGCGAAATTGCAGAAGGCTGTGCAAGGCCATGTTCAAAAACACTGAACCACGTACTGACAAGGAAAAGAAATCACTATAATGTGTAGTGGTTTAAACTCCAAAGCAAAAGGTGGATGAGAAAACAGGCACAGAAGAGCAAATGAGAACAGAAAAACAGGAACTCGACATCCAAATAAAGATTTAAACATAAAAGAAGAAGCACCATGCTGAGATCACAAGCAATAGCTCTTGAGAGAGCCCAACATACAGACCAAAAGCAACTTATATAGAACGAGCGGAGCAGCCAGTAGCATCGAAAAAGCAGATGCCAACATGGGCAGAAGAGCAAAGAACATATATAGCTCGAGGAAGGAAAAACCACATGAGAAAGTGCCAGAGAAAAGAAGCAGAAAAAAGACTAGGGCAGATGCAACCAGATAGGGTCAAAACTGGAGCACGCCTATAACACACAGCTCCCATGCACAAAGTACAGAAAAAAAATGGAAGAGATAACATATCCATAAAAAATAGGAGAGCAAAGGAAACACAGGCCTGACAAAAAAACCATCACCACCAGGAACCTCAAATGGAAATAGCTAGACAACAAAAGGAGAAAAATTTGGATCTAGATTCATGATAAGAATGGATGAAAAAAGATAGAGTTCATGAAGCATAGAATCAATCTCTTGGCTGAAAAGAAAAGCTTATGGTTCAGCCATGATCTTTTATTTGGATTATTCATCCGACCAATGACATTACAAGATTCCGATTCAACAACAATATATGCTTGTGATGCAAGAGAAGTTAGAGGTTGAGATTTTAATAGTTTTGACAACAACTCGAAACTCAGTTTCATTAAGTTCCAAGATACCAACCGGCGCCAAAAAGATACCAAGAATAATTATATAATGATTTCACAAAACACCATTTATACAGGAGTACTGTCTAAGATTTTCTAGCGAATTTCCATCCACATTCCATTCGAAACTATATATTAGCCCAGGGGGAGATCACATAACAACGTATATCTCTTATTTATATTCAAATGAAGAGTAATAGTACAAAACAATCTGATAAAACTATGCATTTTGTCATTTTTAGTTGAATTAGGAAATAAAGAGGTCCTCTACCTCTGAAAAACAATAAGAATCCATTCCCATCTTATGAACCTGACAATTTATTAAAATTAGATGACCAGACAATGGAAAAGGATAATCCTGATTTTTGTGGGCTGAGTGATGGCTGATCTGACTTAGTTTCATGTTTTGCTGCCATTGCCTAACAATTTCATTGCATTGGATATGCTAGGACCGAGGAGTCAGTGAAGCTTTCTTCGGGGCAGAGTTCATGGCAGTTGGCACCATGAATCAGGCGACAATTGACAAGAGCTCCCACCATTTGTTGTTTCGATACTATTTAAAACATATCCGAACTAGAGAAATCTGCACGATGACCAGTCGAGTCGACCTAAAGTAACTAAGTAATTAGATTAGGCCCAGATCTTACTTTTTTTGGTTCATGCCCAAGCCTGCTAGTGTATTTTAGTCTCCTTCCATTCAATCAAACGTGGGCCTCAATGAATCTGGACCAGCCGTGAACCTTTCTCGGCTGATCCCAAGTGGGCTCGAGACTGTTTTAGTGAACAGGTTTAGATTTTACGATTACGATACCAATTGGGCCTCGTAGACCATCTGAAATCCATTTTGGTGCATATCGTCAAAGTAAACAAGAATCCTTTGCTGGATGCTGCACTTCTCGTGATTACCATCGTTTTCTTCTTCTTTTTATCTTTTCGTTGCTTAGAATAAAATAGCAATTCACTAATGCTAAAATATGAACCAATACATCTTGTTTCCACTTTATATATATATATAGAAGAGAAATTATGAAAATAAATACATGATATTGAGAAAATTACAAGTGGCGGTTGATTCTCTAACTGATTACTGTAATAACAACCCTAAGATAAATGACGGTTAATGATTGGGTATTCAATGTATGGAATCACCTCTAACCCGAGGCGTCCTTAACCTGTCCTGGAAGGTGCAGCGGAGATTTTAGCTAGGGAGCTAAATTAAACGTATTTTTAGAGCATGAATTTTTTTAGTTTTAAATCAAATATTATTTATTTTATATATTAAAAAAATCCATATATAAGGTTTTATTATATATTTTTGTAGCTAAAATTATTTTTTAAGTGTAAATAAAAAAATTATGCATCTGTGTTATAAAACAAATTAAGAACTGCGAGTGTCAAGAAATTAAAAAAATTGAGAAAATCCAGAAACATGTATAGATGAAGATATTTAATTTCAAAAAGCAAAATATTTATTCTGTTATGTTTACTAAAATTTATTAATTAAAAAATATATATTTTTAATAAAAATAGACACATATATTATATTATTTGTATGATAACCTAGGTGCAGTAAATAGAAACAAGTTTGATATATTTATATTTATACGGGCATGTGAGTGGGCTGAATACATGACACATCACTCATATTTAATATTTTTTTCATTTTGTTTTTTGTTTTGCTAATTTCATAATCAACTAACGCTATGTTAAACATTGTGTTTTAAAAATACTTTTGAATTTTTATTTTAAATTAAAAAATAATGATTTTAGATAATTTTCATATGCTGATGTCAAATATGATTTTTTTTTAAAAATATTTTAATATATTTATGATTAAAAAAATATTTTCAACTACAATTTCAAATATGAACATGCACTAAAACATCTAAAGTAGGTCTGCAGTATTTTTGCAGGGGATGAAAAATGATACCTGAAATGAAAAATCAAAGCTTTTATTTTTATTTTTAATACTTAATTATAAATTGTTAAAAAAGAACTTTGTCTATCAGCCCCCTCCTCCGGCAGTGGGTCCCGTACCGCATGACAATATCAATCCGCAAACGCGACTCCGAAGTCCGAACTATGTTTTTTACACCATAGTCTTTCTCTAGTATTATTTATTATATGCAAACAAATTAAATACTAGTAGTTTAACCTCACGGTGGTGGGTCGTTACATATTAATGTCACGATTACCAATGTTTTTTTTTTTTTTTTTTTTAAATCCCTGACACTATACTCTACACGAATACATTTGTTCCCCCCCAAACCCATCCACGCGCCCGACAGCAATATTATTTTTTTCATTTAAAACTAAAAAAAATAATTAAAAATTAAAAGTATTTTTGTAGTGCTCCCCAACACCACCTTAACGAAAAATCAACAGTTTTTGCTGGATTGGTCATTGATTTCTGTTTTCTCCAAGTCCTCTCAGATAATGGAAAGGGGAGATCGAGTACTAGTCGCCGGGGGCACCACTCCGCCTCGTGTCCCAGCAGAGGTTGATCACAACCTTTGTTAATATTGTTTCTGGATTGGGTATATCATTCTGGGCCTGAGCCTACTTAATCTTATTAGTCTAAGCCCATTTAATTGTACGTCTAAAATATGACATTTGTTTTTACCGCATTTCTATCACCACCACAAGATTAAATTTCTGTTTTCTCATGACATAAAGGGTGAAGAATCATGCGTCTCCATCTTGATAGATTAGACGTGTCCACCAATAATTCATATTTTAAGTTCCTTGATAATTTTTCCTCTCCTAGAAAAATAAATAAATAAAAATCTAAGATTGGAAATCGCACGGATAGCTCCAACGCAAAAGGGCTCAAAACGAGTACGGTAACTGTTTGATAATCGGTTTAAAATTGATTTTAAAAGTATTTTTTATTTAGAAATATATATTTTTATTTTTTAAAATTATTTTTAACAATAAATTTATTTTAAAAATTGAATCTTTTTCAAAAATAAAAATATTTCTCCAAACAGGTCGTAGCATTCACCGTTCATTCAATAGTGGACCCCTCAAACCCCACTCTTCTTTAATAAACCAGCCCCACAGGCAACTGTCTCTCTCACACGTGACACTCCAGTCCACACAAGCCATAGTCTTGTAAATAAACTTCCTTCCTCTCTATCAAGCTCGAGCTCGATCATTCAAAACCCTTCATTTTCCATGGCAGCAGCTTGTTTGGTGGACGCAACCCGCTCCGCAACCTGCAGGGACACACAAGCGGCAACCCACCTAAAACTAATCTCAATCTTAATTATCTTATTTACAAGCATAACTGGCATCTCTTTTCCAGTCCTCTTAGCTCGCTATTTCCAAGGCAAACCAGTCTACGACAAGGCGACTCTAATCATCAAGTGTTTCGCGGCGGGAGTAATCGTCTCCACTTCACTAGTCCACGTACTCCCCGGCGCTTACGGTGCACTCTCTGATTGCCACGTAGCATCAAAACATCCCTGGAAAGATTTTCCTTTCGCAGGTTTAGTTACTTTAATTGGGGTTTTATTAGCGCTGTTAGTTGATCTTACAGCAAGTGCACACGTGGAGCAACACGGCCACGGGCATGTTAGCGGTGACGGTGAGTACACGGTTGTTGGGACACGTGAGGAAACGGTGGGAAAGAAGGTGAGTGACACGTCGGTTAAGGTGGAGATCATGGGGGAGGTGGATTTGGTTAAGGCAAAGCAGAGGTTGGTGTCGCAGGTTTTGGAAATCGGGATTGTTTTTCATTCGGTGATAATTGGGGTTACTATGGGCATGTCACAAAATAAATGCACTATTAGACCTCTTGTTGCTGCCCTTGCTTTCCATCAGATTTTTGAAGGGATGGGTCTCGGCGGCTGCATTGCTCAGGTAAATTGCTCTTGATTTTTTTGTTTGTTAATCTAACCTCTGCTATGGTGTTTAATTATTAATTAATATGTGCTTATTGATGATGTGGTTTAATTAGTTTACTAGCATCCTAGTTAAAAAGAAAAACAATCACTACTCTACACGCGGGCTTGGAAGGGTAGGATTTGTAAATTTGGGCACTTACCAGTTTAGAATGAACGACATGTATTTCTTCCCAGCGGCCGACTGTCGTTCACAAGTAGACGACCTTGTACTGTATCAAACTTTGCAAGCTAATAACTTTCTCATTCGTTCAATGTAAGAGTGGTGATTATAGAATATGTAGCTGGCACATCATGATCTGCTGGATCACGTAGGAGTTCAAATCTTTTGCAGGAGAATTAATGAAATCTACTGGTTGCTTCCTTGTTGGATGCGTAAGTTAATGTATGTTTAGAATTTCACAAGCCCATCTTGCTAGAATGAGCCCTTCCTCGTGAACGACTGACAGCAAAAAGGATATCAAGTTCAGTTTGTTCATCTTTTCTTTCTTTCAAAGAAAGTTGTCGTCGGAGCATGTCCACATAAATCTGGAACACTTCTTTATGGGACAGGATAGAAATATTATGACAGCTAACATTTCATTTTTGCTTAACTTGAATCTGATCATGCACGGAATGGTGGGAAATTGCAGGCAGGGTTTAGCTTCGGAACAGTGGCCTACATGTGTTTTATGTTTGCAGTGACGACGCCGATGGGGATAGTGCTAGGGATGATCATATTTTCAATAACCGGTTACGACGACAGTAACCCCAATGCCTTGATAATGGAAGGATTGCTGGGGTCATTATCTTCAGGTATACTTGTGTACATGGGTCTCGTTGATCTCATAGCCGTTGATTTCTTCCATAACAAGCTGATGAGTTCTGCTCCATGGTTGAAGAAGGCATCATTCATCGCACTAGCTCTTGGCTCTACTGCAATGTCTATCCTTGCTCTTTGGGCGTGAAATTCTTTTTATGCTCTTGTTTCTCAAGGCTAGACATTAAAGTAATGATATGGGAGTGTGATACGTAGTTCAAAAACATTAAAACATTTTTTTTTCTTTTAGATATATATATGATAAACAGTCATTTTATGCTATAGAAGGACGCTTGCACAAATTGTATAATTTAGAAAACGTGGTGTCATGCGGCCACTTGGTATCAAGAAATCGAGCTAGGCTAGTTACTAGCAATTTTCTTTTAGTTACATCCAGAGAATGTTATAGCAGAAACCTTTCTAAGACGTTGGCTCTTCTATGCCAAGCAAGTGGAGTGCAAATAATATATCTTTCACCTTGATACATATAATAACCTTGGCATTTTTAAAAGGTTATATACACTTTCCTTGGCTCGAGTATGCCTTGGCCTAACTATATCGTATAATAAAATTACATACGAATAATATTTCTTCTGCAATCTTTTTATTTTTCACATAAGCACCAACAACAGCGTGTCCTTATTATATAATCAGTATTGAAAAACAATAGTCATTAAAACTCGAACTTTATTTTAAAGCAAGAAGAGAATAGAAAGAAAAGAAAAGATTGATTTTTGCATTAAATTATTTTTCATATTTTTAGTCGTGACGACTGGAAGCTGACGAGTGACTCCATCTTCCACAGCTTGCAGGACATGCTACTGGAGAAAACAGGCCTAAGGGGGCATGAACTTGCTTTTTTTTATGAAATATGGATTTGTTTTGTTGACGATTCACCGGTCTTTTTGTTTATTTTATATAATATTAGTGGGTATAAGAAGTCTTTGACACCTCACCAAGCACATGTGCTTGGTCAGCATCAATCTTTTATTGGTGGGCCTCGAATTCATGCAACGGAGAATACGAGAACGGAACTCGAGGTGAAAACTGAAAAGATAGTTGGGACTAGAGACAATTATTCAAATATATAATATTGACCAGTTCAATGGAAAGGGGTCCCGTAGCTCAGTTGGTTAGAGCGTTGGTCTTATGAGCCGAAGGTCGCGGGTTCGAGCCCCGCCGGGACCATTGGCTTTTTTTTTCTTAATTTGTGAACTCGTTGATTGGGAGAGTGGCAAACATCTACCAATTAATGGCAACCGGTGGAGACCAACCCCTCTCATTCAGCCAACTTCCATAAACAATTACTCCTTCATATCCATCACCTACCCTTTTACCGTCGTGTACCTGCTGCCCACTTAAAGCCAATAAATAAATTCAATCCCATATTCATTAATCCAAATTTGCTGTACTTGTATTTATGGACCCACGAGAGTCCAAATTTCATCACAGAACTAAAGCATGTTTGCATGCATCAAGACATTGCTTAGAGACGATGAAACTGTCAAGACTCGAGCTACAAGGGTGTAAGAATTGAGATGGTGGGACCCATGTTTAAAACCTATCTTCTCCGAAATGAACAAACGATATCAATCGGGACAATCCCCGTGTCTGGCCTTACTGTCCGAAAGGAATCAGCAAAACAATGTCGACAACTACCTAATTACCTGTTGCCATATCCAAATGATGAGAAACTTGGTATGGGCGGCCAGTCACAGCCATCCTCTTAACCCACAACAATCTCATCACCACTATTAATTTAAACCAGCCAGAAAGAACTTCCCTTGCATGATCAGCAATGGCCTCTCAACTCTCTCGCTGGCACTTTAGTTTTGAGCTAAACACAACAGGCTTCCATATAGACAACCGAGGCCTTTTTCTCGTACTGTTCGTTTGCTCCAGTGTAGTTCTCATCACTGCTTTTTTCTTGTGCGCGCAATGGATTTGTCATCGCTATCGCCGTCTCTCAAATGCCAGCAGTGCCCCAGCAACAATGGCGCCAGTACAGCAGGCTACTTCACTGGGGCTCCACCAGGCAATCATAAACGTCATGCCAATTATAATATTTATGACCACGAATGCTGCTAATGATGTTATCGTCGAAACTGAGTGTTCTATATGCCTAAGTCTTTTCGAAGATGAAGAGAAAGTTAAGGTATTAGCCGTGTGTAATCATGTCTATCATTCTGAGTGTATAGATATGTGGCTAAGTACTCAGTCAAGTTGCCCCGTCTGCAGAGCCTCTCTTCGACCTCAGTCTATTGAGGAATTATAGAAGACAACCAGGAACAAGAAAGCTGTGACTAGCAATTTTTTCATGTTTTTGAAGAATATACATCACTTTTTTTAACATTTTTCTGTCACCATGCCTTTTCTATCATGGTAAGACCAATAATACTTTCCCATACCTTGGACATTAATGTATTGTTTTTATGTGGTCAGGTGATTTTGACTGATAATTTAATCTCCATTACTGCTCTTTCTTTCTTTCTATAATTAAAAAATAGCTTATTTGTTAGTTTGGTTTATTCTACAGACACAAGTTATTTAACATAAAATATCAATATAATTAAAAAATATCCCGAGTGAATAAAAAAAATGATGTTAAAAGTGACGCGCATGCTCTTGTAAAACTGAACTCTTTATCCATACATATATAGGTTTCATTGACCTCTTGGACTGTGAGTTCAATACAAAGGAAAACCAAGCAAACACATCTCTGATCATACGTGGATGAAAGACTCCAAATCACTTGGCGGAAACCATTGAAGACTTTACAAGAGAATCTGTCCTCTCTAACCTTTCCATACAGTTTCACAGCATCTATTATATTTCAGGGAGACTGCCACACGCAGCTCCATGACTTGCTCAGTCAAGATTCTTTCCCTTGCGAAGCCTTGTGTTAATTAAGCATATAACTTTTGGATCATAGACTGATATTGTGCACACCAGCTCTATAATCAAAATACTGTTTTCTCCAGTGAACAAGCGTGACCCATTGTTGAACTGACCCCTAAAAGGCTAAAATTCTTGGACCATGTTTTCTTTACCCAGTTGAAGATTCAAGAAATGTTTAAAAAATTAAGAGATAATCAAACGGTTCAAGATTGCATGGCCTAATGAGTAATGATATATCAACTTACGAAAGATCTATACAAACTCTGTATAAACATAGACAATCTCTCAGGCATCCAATTCAATCACATTAATTGATGGGAAAACCTTGCTTTCTGATCTTTTCCTACTCAGCATTCTTTTCAAAGAAGAACCCAGAGACGAAGAAGTAGATGCTGATTCTGATAAACAATCACAGTTTACCGCAAGATTCCCATTCTCATTCTCAAGATTTGAAATGCCAACAATTTCCAATCTAGAGTCCCCAACATCACTCAAGCTCCTCTCATCTGTTGACTCTCTAGTGCTCGCCTCCATGGACTTGCCATCACTTGCAATGTCATTGTCATCACCCACAGCAGGAGCTCTACAAACTGGACAATTAGAGTTAGAATTCAACCACTTATCAATACACTCAACATGAAAACCATGACCACACCTTGTCAAGCTCCTACCAGCCTCATTTTCCTCAAAAGGACTCAAGCAAATGACACACTCTAAACCTTGTTTGCACTCTTCTGCTTTGTAAACAAACAATGGAATTGAAGAAATGACTGATGAATCAAGACCCTTTGAAGTAGAAGGAGAGAAAGTAGTGTCGATAGTGAAATTATGCAGATGGTGGAATCTTGAAGGACGTAGAACGTGAGACGCGGTCACAGAACTTGATCTTCTTCTATTGCGAGTTTGTGCCAAGAACCACTTGGCATAGATGTGAAGAAGCAACACAAAGAGGATCGCTACAAGAAGGGATATAACTGCAGCAAGCATTATGTTGCTGTCATATGAAGATATGCTGTCGGTGAGATGACTCATTGGATTGTGCTTTGGTGACTCAATAGTACCTGACAATGCAGTGGTTTTAAAGAGAGTGATGTTTGTAGAAGAGAAAAGTTGAGGATTTATATTTACTTGCATAAGAACAGAACAGCTTAGAATGATCCTTTTTGTAGACAATAAGGTACTAATCTTCTATTACTTGCTGCTTCAATGTGTGTGTGTGTGTAAAAGAAGACTTCAACATGAAAATTAGGTCGTTGGTTAAGGATAATGCGTCAAACATTTGCATGTATTAGTAAGCAATAACTCAAGACTACTACGTGTCAATACAGTGTACTTTGAAGTAAAAAAGAATCCCTTTTTCCAAGGAGCTAATGAGCTCAATCAAGCACAGGAACGAAGAGAAGAAAAGCCGAAATGGAGGAGTCGTGAAGGCGAAGGCAGAAGAGGCTGGGGGTTACTGGCTTCATGTGGCCATTTTAATTGCTTAATAGGGAGGTAGGAATCCCAAGATGAAAAGAGATCTAATCTCTCAGGCCATCCTTTTCATGTCTTTTTGGTAGAGTCAATTGGGGCCCTAAGTGGTCTGCGGTCAAATTTTAGTTCAGGGGTCCCACGTGAATCCAACCAGCCAGATTTTTTATTGAATATTTTAGTGTAGTTAAAAATATATTAAAATAGTATTTTTTATTTTAAAAAAATTATTTTTAATATCATTACATCAAAATAATCTAAAAATATCAAATATTTTTAATTTAAAATAATAATAAAAAATAATTTTTTTTCAAAAAAATTATTCGAACAAATTACCAAACACCCACTTAGTCCACCGCTGCATCACCCCTAGGGCCTTTTTATTATTATTATTATTTTTTTTTTCTGGCGAGGGATCCATGTTATCGTTGGGTATAGGCTCGTGACCTCTGACCCGTCTCGTAGGCAATGTCCCATTACCTGTGACAAGCTAAGGTCCTACTACTGTGCTATCAATATCAGATCTAAAAATCAGAAGCTATGTATACTGCTATCTCAATTAATAGACAGAAGTCCATAAATGAGTTAGGACCAAAATGGAGCTACGCAGAGAGGCTAGGAAATTGTTGGCCAAAGCATTGCCATGTAAGATTGAAGCACATTCTAGTGATCCACGTTTTAAATGTCACCATGTCTCAATTAAGCGTAATGTGCTCGAGTCAAAACAGTTTAGAGATCCAGAATAGCATACACAGTGCTGTTCGAAATTTTTTATAGGCATGAAGAGAAAGCTATTTACAAGTTACAACACCATCGTTGTTTGCGCAAGAGGAATTTTATCACAACAATGAAAATTATTTCAGATACAATTTGTTGCCGAGTAAAGATTCAGAGAGTGTAGCTGTTTATGAAAAGATTTAAATTTTTCTAAACTTTTTTTTTGTGTTTTTGAATTGAAAAAAAAAATTATTTTAATGCATTTATAAGGAAAAAACATTTTGAAAAGAATTCTTAACCATACTTCCAATAAGTTAGTCAATGAATGTAAAGCTGCATTGTACGTTCATGTAAAGAGTCAGCAGAATTCTTCTGAGGATTTCAGTCCATGAGTTTGTATCTTTTCTCCTGGACTCCAGTAACTCCCATTTTTATCTCTATTATTGTATGAAGTGGCACCTGAAAGTTGAAATTAACTACTCTGTCAGAATGTGTCAATAATACAGCTAAAAAGCTCACACGTCATGTTTACGAGCACCAGACCAGCCTCCTACAAACTGGGAATCACTCGATCATGATGTGACAAGAGGATAAACAAGCCCCTTGCTTCATATTAACCATGTTCTTCCTAAGCTAATTATCATTAGTATCATCACAAAAACAAAGGCAGTTCAGAATTATAATGAATCACCTCGATATGTGGAATTTCATTTAGAGGCCTGTCAGAAAAATAAGCATATAACGCTCTCAATACAGCCTGCACAAATAAAGCCATGAAAACTCTTACAAGCTTTATAACCCACTTATCAGGATATGGAAGAATGCAGATGTTTAATGTGTAACCTGGTGAGAGATGACTACAACAGGAGCCCGTTGTCGTTCTAGTTCAATAATTACAGGCTCTAGCCTGCATTGATTTGGAAATTAGTTTTTAGTCTAACAAGCAGGAATATGAAATATTGAAGGTTCTAATTAAAGCTGCCAAATGCAAACCTTTGGATGACATCAAGATAAGATTCTCCACGAGGGTATCGGTACCTCAGCTTGTCCTTCTTGCGTGCCCTGCTCGAAGGGAAACATGCATCAGGCCTTAGGGAAGCAACTAATAATGTCCAAGCACAGGAAAAATACAAACATGTGTGAACTTTTGAGCAAAGAGAACTTCGACTTATTGTCATAGGAGTTTACTAGAAGGCAAGAAGTTATTCAGGTAAAAGGTAAAGCAAATGGGAGGGAGGGAGGGAGAGCGAAGCGAAGATGAGAAGACGCATACTCATATTCCTCAGGCATGTTCTTCTTAATCTCTTCGTATGTCATTCCATCACATACTCCAGCATTTATCTCATCAAGGGCACGCCATTGAATCTATCAAAATGACCAAAATTGTGAATCTTTTTTTTTTTACAAAAATTCCAATGTCCATTCAGCCAAAGTAAATCAAGATTCTGAATGGCCAACTAAGGTTCTACAGGGATTCAAACTGACCTTGGGAAATCCAATGATAGGATTTGCTGTTATAGTTGTCCTTTGAAGTGTGCTGGTCCAAATCTAGGCCACAGAAAAATCAGGAAAATGGTTGTAAGAATTCATATAGCTCATTCTAAATACACTCAGCTTGACAGAACTTCGAAAACTGTGAATCTTTCTTCAAAAATTCCAATTCTATTAAAATCCACTTCTATATCTTTATGATTTGGAAACACTTGTTGAGCTTAGGAGTACAGTGGCGTCACTACAAAAGCTTAAAAACTCTAATTGTGTGACATCTGAATTCTTAGATTTTATAATTACTACAAGACAAATCCACACATAACTTCACTACTTAAAGTGGGAAAAAAAATAGGACAAGGTTGCTGAGGCACCTAACATCGAAAACATTTTTTTTAAAGATGGAAGATTTGGATGATAGATAAAGGTTAAATCATGAGGATTGATGAGTCTTACAGATGCTGCCTTTTCAGATTTCAGTCGTTTCTCGACAAAGTTAGCAAGTTTCTTGGCATAAATTTCTCCAGCATCACTGCAGAAACAAATTATAGTAAATTCCAGTCACCAGAAGGGTAGATCAAATCATAAAGATGAACCAATGTTTGCAGAAAATTTAGAATGTGTTGAAAAGAAAGATTAGAAACTGAAGGAATCATGTCAGCATGGAGCGTTAAACCTAAATAAAAACAATAATTTGGCTATATTATTGACTTTCATCAAAACATCTCATTGCTCTTGGACATAGGTGGGACTGGTTCTAGGTTATGACAAATCATCCTTGGATTGATTTTGAAAAACAGAAGTGAATATTAAAGGGTGGGGTGGGGGGGGATATCAGCATTGGATTCGTGTTTCAGAGGATATTGATAAAAAAAAAGAAAAAAGTCTAAGAATATAATATGCATTATTAATATATATTATAAGTGGATATTTATAGATATCGAGTGATTTGTGTTTGGGTCTCTCAGGTGTTAATCAATTATAATGTTGATAGCAAGAGTTCTATGTAGGCCATTCAGCTTCCATGCTCAACAGTTTCACTCCTCTTTTATTCATAAAAGATTCATATTCAGACACTTTTGGGTAAAAGCAAGATGATCTTCACTGCAATATTGTAAGTAGCGAGGAGCCCATAAGGATTCTATGAAGGATATTACAAAATTCTCAAAAGGAATATGTTCAAGTCTACAGGATATCCCTTGTACGAGAGCTAGTTTCACACAACAAAATGGAAAAGTCCAGCACACAAACAGTAAAAATGAGCCCAAGCATACTTTACAAAAAAAAATAATACTTTGCTTGGCATCTGTGCTGATACAGTGGAACAATGAGACATGAAAATACTGTCATGCAGAACATTTTAGGTCATCCAAGATTAAAGATAATTAGACAAATATAACATTTTCAACAAATTCAGCTTGTACCAGATGATTAATAAATCGTGAACCAATACCTCAATACAGTATCACCACCAATTCTACCTCCAACATTATCTCGACTCTCACCGTGCCTGGTAAGTAATATTGGGCGTGGTGTAAGGTGTGTATTCACCTACATCAGTTTAAAAGTTTTAGGTTTGAGTGAAAAAATCAAACATCAGATGAACAAGATTGTCACAAAAATGGTCACTCATGTCTCATCGCTTTCAGGCTCAGTTTCTCTATGATTATTAAAGTCACTGTTTGCAACTCAAATAAACACTATCTTTTTCCTCTGCATAGAAGTGTATATAAAACCTCTCAAACAAATACTTGAGTGCAATTAATTTTCAACAAACATGGTAGCTAAGATTTTACTGGAATAGAGAGTTTCAGAATTTAGAAATTAGAAAGGAGATGTGGCCATCTAGAACATTTCTATAATATGCTAAAAAATAATTGTACCAAATTGATGGCAGGACAACTTACTAAGAAAAAAACAATTCTCCCAGGAAGGTAGCCACTGATATTGTTAACCTGAATGTACAAGAACGATTTGTATTATAGAATAATCACATGGAACATTGGAGGTCAAAGACAACATCCTTCATTCAAAATATAAGGATTCATGAAAAAAGTTCAATTAGCCAAGGTGCCATAGAGACCAAAATGGCACTATTAATTTACATCCCGTGCTGCATATAAATGAATTCACAAATAAGCTGGTGGGGGGGTGCTTACTTGTATCTGTCCACCATGTCCACTGACCATATCAATCATTTTGATATAAGATCCTTCTTCTACTGGTTCATAAACCTAGTAAATAGAAGTAAAAAATTTAAACCTAAAGTTGAGATTGCTCATTGGTAATGACCAAATCTCAAAAGGAGAGGATATTAGGAGCACATGAAGCCACCTTTTCATAATTAGCTAGCCGACTTTTGAAGTCTTGCAATCCAGCTTCGAAATCTGGCCTGCAAAATGACACCAAGTACTAAGTACCCACGTCTGTTCAGTTTAAGAAGCCAGTGACTTCAGATAGTAATCATACTGTTCTGCATAGTCAGGGCTTTGTTGAATTTTAAGACGTATATTTCTTTCAATTATGCGTTCATCATTGCATAGTGTCTCCAAAAAAATAATCTGCAGGTAAAACAGATACAAGTATCAGAACAGTTCAGGACTCTTCATCATTTCTCTACTGTATCCCACCTTCCAGTCAGATTTTGTCCTCTGTTTACACAAGTTCTTAAGGGGGACTTTTAGCAGATTGAAAATCCAAGAAATAAAAGAGAGCAAAAGATAAGAATAAGAAAGTTTTCATTTAAGATAGCAACTGTACATGCAAAAGGTGAAGAAAAAATAATCAAGACACCTTTTTATTTAATTTATTTAGATTTACACCTGATGCAAGAAGATAATGAGGTAGAATATCAATTTATGAACCTAAGCATTGTAAAGGTTCCGAATTTAGTATCTTACTCTTAATCTTAGAGAATAATCTCAGTAGCCAAATAACTCACTTGGAAATAATATGTGAAATTCAGTTTCTTGAAACACATTGAGATTTGAAAAAGGAGAAAAAATGGCATAGGCCAAAGTGCTTATCGCTGCAAGGCAAAACACATTAAAAGCACACATTCCAAAAGGATACTATTTACCTAAAAAATCACATTAGTATCTTAATGGTAAATCTTAGGACCCTTTATGATATGCTCTTAGTACCTTGCACTTCCCTTCTGCCATTTTCATCAGCATGTTCCTTCTTTTCCTGGTACTGTTTGTGGCATCAAATATACCTACCTGCAAAGAAATTGAAACAAACATCTAAAGGATTAGGAAAGATACAAAGAAATGTCATCATATCTGACATATGATAATGTACCTGGCCACCTTCTTGCATCCAGGCAATCATATCATCCATTGCCAATGCTGCTACCTAGTAGCACGTGATACATTAAAACTATTTGCAAAGGAGAAAGTTAATGTGTTACCATTCCCAATCGTGTAAGAGATAATAGTTCAGAAGTAACAGCATATTTTGAGGGACACAGTAGTATTTCTGGGAGGCTTTACTACTAATTGTTATTTGGGTTACTGTATTCATCCAGGATTGTTTCTAGGCATGGGCCAAATAACTGAAGCAGCAAAAATATCAGTTCCTGCAACATGCTTAGTTCCACTCTTTATTCTCACTGTTCAGTAATTGCTTTCCTTTTATTGACTACTTTCTTTTCACTTTATGGCATAACCATTAGCCAATAAATATTCAATTGTTGAAAATCCAAATGAAATAGATCTTGAGATCTCAATGACTCAAGGATACTTCAAATAAGGAATAATACCTGTAATAAAGCAAATTGATTCATATATCCAATAACAATTGCAAGGAACTTGAAAGAATTTAAGAAATTAATGCCGTACAGTTTACAAACATTAGAAATCAATAAATCTCCCATCACTGTATCCTAAGGAGAAGTGAGCAGCAACACATATTAAACCAAAGATTGAACTAGTTCAGCCAAATAATTGATTCGCTCACTCACAGAGAGAGATCATAACAAGTTCAATCTGTCCAGAATAATGCAATAAACACAAAACTGTCATAGGGTGAGAGACAAAATGTTTTTGTGGTCTATGAAAGACCACTTATTTAATGGATATTACCTCATTCCGTGCCTCCATTCCTTCAGGGTTGTCAGCTCGAAAAAAATCAGCAGACTGCATCCACACAAATCATCAAGAAATGTCCAAAAAAGTGGAAAATGACTGCAGTATTTCAATTCCAGAGCATTACATGAGTGCAATACATGGTACAAGTATAGAATTTAAACCACTTTTGGATCAATCTCTATTCCAAATGCATATCTCAAATGAAAAATGAATTTTGCAGTCCATAACTCCTTCATATTATAAAGTGATAAGAGACAAATAGTATAATAAAGTGGATTTGAATGCCAAAAGCATGGAGTAACCGCATTAGTGTTTTAGTTTTTACAAATACTAATTATTACAAAGTTGGAGCTCAATCATTAATAATTATTAGAATACAGTTGCGTAATTGACACGGGACAAAATATTACAAAACTAGCAAAAATGGCTGTAGAAGGCACTGCACTGATATTCCATGAACAATACTTGACAATCGGGAGAGATGCAAAGAAGATGCACAGTACAGCTGTACAGCATTAATCATCATTCCATGGGAACAAACAATGCAGAACAAATTTCTTCATCAATAAAAAAAAAAATCATCAAACCACTAATATAACCAATGAAAATTATAAAACATAATCAATTGTAAAAGGCTTTAAGCATACCTGGTTAGTTCCATGCTTAAGGCGCCGATACTGTTACAGACAAAGGTAGGAAAATATGACGCTTACTTCAACTTTTCACATGTAATAGGCCTAAAGAATGCATGACTGACCTTTCCAACATTGAAGTGTTTGGTATCATGACCCAACCAACGAAGATATCTAGTAAGTTTAGCTGCAGTAAAAGTTTTGCCTCGGGCAGGTAAACCAACCTACAGTGCAAGAACTTGTTAGAATTTTAAATTATCAACAGAACTCGTGCATTTATTATTGAACTATGAAAATGGAACATGTACAATACAAACACAGTTAAATCCAGCATGCAACTCTCAAGCTATCTGTAGGAGTTGATACCAAATCTAATCTCGAAAACTTTTCAATTACATCGAGTGAGAAATTAGAAGGGTAATAAATATCATCACCAGTTCTTATTAATAAATTATACAGGAAAATACCAGAACAATTGCCAAATGCCTATCCTCCTTTGGTCCAAGCATCTGATCAGCCACAGCTGCAGCAGCTGCTGGCATTGAATTCTGACAATGCATGGAACATAATAAAACCATGGTATAAAACCACCACTACATACAAAAAATAATTAAGCGCGCCAAATTTTCCTACTGTGAGACATATTTGTAACAAACCTTGGTTTTAGTGTCCTGTTTGAGATCAAAAGAAAATGCACTCGAATCAGGTGATTTAACTGACCTAGGAGATCCAACACCTCTATCCACAAATAGCCCCCTGTGACCATCTTGCTTTTGCAGAGAGGAAAATGTCTCCACTGATTTCGATTCAACCATGTCGGAACCAGAATATACCTTGGATGGATCTGGGATAACAACCTCCATCTCCTATTTGAACATTTGCAAAATGCATTAGAACTATAATACTATATTAAAAAGGAGAAAACAAGGTATACAGCAGCCACCCATGCATATGAAAATGGCTCATCTTAAAAATTAGCATCAAATTTCTCCTTGACCAGCTGGAATTAACCTAACTATTCTAGCAATTGCACCCATTAAAACTTGAAGTCCAGGCTCAACAAAGCTGATATGATCCAATTGCCCTCTATATTGGAGGGACTTCAAAATTTATGAGCAGGCAAACAATATAAGGTTGAAAAGATTATCTGTGTATTGAATTATACTTAGATATTTCTAGGCCCATGATGAAAATTAATCTGTATATCTGCAAAATAGGTTACCAAGATGAACCTTTATAGTTGTAGGTCGATCAGCAGAAACACCACTATCCTTAAAGGAATATGAAGCATTGTCTGAGCAATCAACATTGGAAAACCTTGGATTCTCTGTATTGTCAGCTGTGTACACAAAAGCAGAGTTTGCAGAAGTTGATGGAGCTGGGATAACATAATGTTCAAGATCAATCTCCAAACCAGCTGAAGAGCCATTCTGTAAAAAAAAATGGAAGGATAGTTTCTTTAGTGTGCACAAGTTAATAGATTAAACAGTATAATGAAACTAACGATTCACCCAGTAAAAAATGATGGAAAACAACTGTTTTATCACAAAAGGCCACAATTGCAAATGAGTTTAAAAAAAGTCTCGATCTGACTTGGAGGAGTTTTTTGTATTTGTTTTGCTTTTCCTTTGCTTATAACAGCATCATGGCAGGGGTGAAAAGAAAACAAAAGAAACAATAATGCACCTAGTTAGAGAAATTTGAACTGGAGGACAGCAATAACAAATTTTATCACAGCAAGCTCCAATACCAAGCTAAGCATCCAACTTGAAAGTTTAAGATAGTTGAGCAGCCCATATAGTAAATAAGGTCATGGCAAAGTTTACACTTAAAATCACTGTGGTTAATCAATGGCCACCCCCTCACATGTAAGTAAATGAATAAGAAAACATACTTGATGACAACAATAACAAATGGACTGAGCCCAAAAACTGGGCATATCCCATAGGTAGCCAATACTAGTAATCAAACAACAGTAATACCCAATTCCAATCAACTGCGGTTCCACGAGAACAATAGTGAATATACATTAGAGCATCACATCTAAAACTTTAGCTCACAGTTCAAGGAGCCAATTAAGTATATAGTTTACAAGTCTTTCATTAGCTATAAATTCATGATAACTCAAATGTTTGCAGCTCAGGAATCACTAGGCAGGTATAGATAATAGAGTATATAGAAGCATAGAACCAACTAAAACCAGCTCTTCTCACTCTTGGTCCCTGTAGAAATGAAATCTTGGAAATAACAATATGTAATGCAACATGTAACAACAGAAAAAGAAAATGCAAAAAACATTTGTGAACTGAAAATGCACCTCAATTCGGGCAATTGGTGCAGAATTGATGCTGACATCAGGAATTCCACGAACAGTTGAAGGCCGAAGATTCTCCTGATAAACTCTCCAGCTGGCCGCAAGATCAAAAGGTGAAACTCTATCAGATTTAATAAACACCCTATACTCCACAGTCACATCACCATTCTTGAATACTGCCAGCCTCGATTCCTCTTGCAATGTTCCCCCGGTAAGAAGCCGGTTTGGACCCTCCTCCACCACACAAGGGCTATTACTGTACTTTGGCTTCAACAGGAACTTGAAATCCAAAGTTTCTAATATCCAACATACAATAAAACAAAAAAAAACTAATTAAGAAGAAAATTTTAGAAAATTATTACTAAAATAAATAACCATGCCTTATGTTTACCGTTTGATTGGAATTTGAAAATAAATTTCCTAGTTGTAGTAAGAAAAATGGAGGCAAACTATGCATTAAAAAATGAATGAAGTAATCCTTAAAACTCCTTTTCTTTTCTCTAAATTTCTCCGCAACGACACAAAAGAGTTGCAGAAACGTACAAATAAATTGAATTGGTTACCGTGATTAGGTGGAACGACGAAGCTTAATTCCCACATTGAAGCCGATTCAGGTTCCATGGAAAGCTGAATTAGAAACACGCACACAAGCAGATGAGAGGCTAGGAAACTAATTGTAACTGATTTTTTTTTTATAAAAAAATAGTGAATTGATATAATTACAGCTTTAGAAGAATCCCAGGAGCCAACAAGAGGCACGGAACCGTAGACATGAGGGATGAGTTCGGCTTTAAGTCTATAATTCTCCATTTTAAGAGAAACATAAAGTTGATCTCCTGCGTGGTCTAGATTTTCTTCCCCTTCACTTCCGTGCGAGCTGCCGTCCGCGTCCTTTGACAAACCAGTGTCCATAGCTAGCTACTCTCGAGACTTTTGATTTTTGAGTGTGAGAGAGAGCGCGATGCTATTTATATAGTGTATGCCAAGCAAGCTGTCGTTGTTATTTGGTGTGTGAGTGGATTTTCTTTGGATGGGAGAGAATAAAGAAAAGAAAGAGAGAGGGGGGGCTAGAGATTGAGATATGGAGAGGAGATTTTTTTGGCTGGGTTTTGAGCCGTTGGATTTGTTTTTCGGCTGAATCGGAAAGGGACGGGACGAGAGAGAATCGGTGCTCTGTTTGTTCGATTAATTATGTAGCTGGCCGATGGCGAGAATGGATGATGCTTTGGGCCAACAACTTGCAGTGTTTTTATCCTCTTTTTAGTTTTTACTCTTTATTTGTCTTTTAAAAATATTTTTAAAAAAAAATGAGTTTTTTTATTTTAATTTTTGTTATTTTTTTTAGATATTTTAATTTTAATACGATGATATTAAAAATAATTTTAAAAATAAAAAATATTATTTTAATATATTTTTAAATAAAAAATATTTTTAAAAATAAACTCGATTCTAAATAGTTATTCGGCTTAAGGCCCGTTGCAGGTGAAACCGGTTCACAGAGAGTGCCTATCCAAACATGTTTAGGTTTTTTTAGAAAAAATAAAAACTCCATTGTGGACGTTTCTTTTAACCAAATGCTTTTAATCTAGCCGCTTGATATTTATGTTAGGATTGAGAGAATTTAGAGAAGGGAAGAGATAGAAGAGAGAAGAGAAAGAGAGACTGAAATTTAAAATTGTGCTGTATTGATTTCTGTTTTGTATACCTTTATTGTGTTCTCTATTTATGCACATTTCCCATACATTCTTTCATACTCTAGAATACAAATACACTATTCTAGAATATTCTTCTATACTCTAACATACATCTACATTATGTGATTCTGTGATGTAGTAGAGTTATTTTTTAAGAAAAATATATTTAAGATAATATTTTTATTTTTTAAAATTTATTTATTAAAAATAAATTATATTTAATAAACAAAAAATATAGTTATACCGTGATATTCTACATGATCTTCTAAGCAAGATAATATTTAACATGGACAAAATATCGATATTATAAATGCATTTAATTGTATTGTTTTTTAACCGGAAAACATAGAAATATTATTTATATTTAATAAAAATAAATTTATATATATATATATATATATTTGTGTGTGAATTGATAAACTATGAAAAAGTTATTAATTTAGTTAAATATCTATGAAAAGATAATATTTCTCCTCAAAGCAAGGGACAGTTGAATATACAAATATTTAATCTTGATTTTTTTTTTAATTTAAGAGTTTTTATTTCCTTTTATCTTAGAGGTTATTTTTTCTTATCAATAGCAAGTTATTTTTATTTTCTTAGAGCAAATAAGTTTTATTTGTATCATATATAGAAGAGAAAAAATAAATTACCATAATCTATTGGAAACATTGTGAAAATACTAGATGATTAAAAATAAATAATATTTGGAGGAAAAAAAACTACAAATATAAAATAACAAGAGAGAGAGGGTAGTAATTTTATTTAAATAAAAAAATAAAAAAATCGATAAACCGAAAAACAATGTTAGTTACATTGGATCCGTTTCCCAAACCCGGTTCCTTTTACCCGAACAAGATAGAGTTTAGGTTAGTGGAGAAGAACACTGAGAACTTGAGAAGTGCCAACTCCCGAGTCCCTTCGTATATTTCCAATTTGCACGTAACTGGGCCTTGAAGAAGCAAAAGGGTTTCACAATTTTATATTCACAACTGCCAAGTCCCGGGTAATCAAATCTATTGTTCGTAGCAAATCTAAAATGCTGTCAGGATACTCTAATGAAAATGATAAAATAAAATTATATGTATAAAAAAATAAGTTAAATCGAGTAAATATTTCAGCAACTTCAACCATGAAAGATAAGATTATTGGCTAAAATGGAGCAGGAGCAACCCAATGGTATGATCCTTTTAGTCCCATAATCATTAGCATTTCCCCCTCCAGCAATTCATATAATTAACAGCAGCTCAGTGATGTTTTAGATTGTGTTTAAAAAATATTTTATTTTAAAAAATAACTTTATTTTATTTTAAATTAAAATTATTTAAAAAATAATTTTAACCACACTTAGCCCATCAACAGTGAACGTAGCAACTCAAGCACCACGTGACCCTGCATACCCAGCAGCCGCGGCAAATGGGTTAGCTATATTCAGGATTTGCTGAATTTAGTGAGCCCATCACAGTGTCCATGCTAAAAAGAGAAGAAGATAATAATACAGGATTTGTTTTTTATTTTTATTTTCACTCATGATATCAAATCATGGTGTTGCCTATTTGTCAATGAAGTAATGTTGTGTGTAAGCATCGTAAAGAGAACGTTGTGTGTTGATGTTAGAGTTGCCACCCAAGTTTGAAAGTCTTCGAGTAGATGGATCTGTCACCATTCTAAAACTTATGATCATTGATATTGGTTTGAAAATAATGTTGTAGTATTTTCAGCAAGGATTAGTCTATTAATGTGCACGCAAAGCAAGTCAAAACAAAATCTGATTTGATACCAAACTGCACTGTATCTTTCGTTTTTTGTGACAAACACTGCTGAGTGATTGGCATGGTTTTGGAATGAATTCATGTGCTCATTTCTGCTAGGATCTAAATGAATAAGATATTAGAACGTAAAATTAGCCCAGGGATTTAGGATGTTAGGATTACGGTGGGTTCTGGAGTGCAACAGGAAGGCTCTGCTATTGGGGGAAACATGACAGATTTACTGAATTCTTCCCATGCATTCAGTGAACTATCATTACGGAATTGCAGAATACAGACTCTGTTTTCAGAAATTTAGTGAGAAAACTTCCCACAAACAGACTGTAACGCCCTCTTCCCCTTTAGGCAATCAAGAATTTGCCCAAGTTACTTAGACAGACAGATAAATTCATAAGATTTAGTCCGAATGCCTTCTAATGAGGTGTTTATATTATACATTCATTGCCACCCGTGATTCCTTACCCTTTTGTTTTGATTGCTGCATGTTGAAAGCCTGATATGATCAAGGTTCTTGGTATCATTGTTCACAAAACCAGTGGTTAGCATGTCTTTACTCACAAGAGAGGAGAACTTGAATTCATAATTTATGAAACTCTCCCATTCTATAGAATCTCAAGAGGCACTAGCTAACACCTCTATCACACTGGTTGATACAATTCATGCTGGTGGCCTTCTACTACACCACTCTGGCACTCCATAATATCTCATTTAAACACGTATAAATAAATTGAATATACTTAACTCTCTATTGTTTGACGCTGCCCATGCCAATCTTCTTTAGCTCTTGAAATGCATGTAGGGTCTCAGCATCAAAACCACCTGCGAACTGAATGTTTTGCGTACAGGTTAGTAAGACGCGTAAAATCTCAAAAATGAGCTTGAGGGATATTCAGTGTTTACCTGGTGTATACGATAGGCAAATCTAGCCCCTTGAAGCAGAAGATTCTCTTCTCCTGAGCACTCGTTAAGCTGCAGCTCCTTGGTTATCCTTTTCAAGTAATCCTTGGCTAGCCTCAAGGAACTTAATTTCATCTGTTAACATTATCGAGACTGTTAATTGGAGCTGTGTCTCTGATTTCTGATTGGGAGTCCATTTTAAAGTTGTTTTCTTGGTAATATTTGTGTGAAAGCTTTGGCAGGTATAGGGAACCTTTCTTTGGAGTTCTTCAAGATGAATCCATTACGAGATGCATATGCAAAATCTAGAAAATGCAGCAGGGGGCATAAAATTATCTGCATAATTTTTTTTCAAAATCTAGAAAAGCCATTTCTCTAATCTGCTACTTCGATTCTAGAGAATGCATGAGGCTAGACCATCATGTTCATGTTGCTTCTTTTTTTCTGAGACTCTCTTCTGGTGTTATTCACATTACCAAATGACGCACATTCAATCCCTTTAAATGGGAAGAAGCAGTTTCCTTTATGTAACACGTGAACTTCAGTTTATTTCTGTAATGTCAAAAGTTTTGGCGTGTCAAATTGATGTTCTAATTTTCTATTGATGGTAATTTTGTTGGCAAGATGCTGTCATAAGTTGAAATATCATGCTTCGAGGTGAAAACCAGCTACATGATACCTGATCAGGCTTCAAGGTAAAAACAAGCTACATGCCACCTACCTGACCGATCAACCCTGTGTTCAGCAACCATTCCCATGGGATCTGAAGATCCCTGTATCTCTTGATCATGCTCTCTCTAGTCCTTTCTGTATTGTTTACACTTCGCTCCAGCCTGTAAATTTGATGTTTGATCATATCATTAATTCATGGGATAGAGTAAAAACAGGGAGTTACTGTAATTTAGTTTGTACATGCTCGCCTGTCTTGCAATGCTTGCATTCTTCCCAGGGATTGGATCAGAGGCTCTTTTGTATTGTCCTGGAATGATGAAACTTCAGACTCGAGGTTTATTAGGTCTCGGTAGTTGAAAGCAGCTTCTCTCAAAGCATCTGCTTTTCGTTCTGGCCATTGTGGGAAATGCTTCAGTACTGCCCTTTCGTCAACCAAAGATGATAATTCATCATCCAGCCATTTTACAAATGCCTTCACATCAGATATTTCTTTGAAGGCTGCGGACTCCACTTCTTTGATTAGGAAATTGATAAATTCCTTCTGTTTTTCCACATCCGATTTTATCTAGCCAATGAGCATGCATTTTGTCATCATTGAGTAACAATTTGTTAAGACAATGAGAAGAGAAGTTTGCAAGTAACTTACAGCAGAAAGATAAGAGGAACGATTCTCAATTTCTCCAATCATGCTGGGAGTAAATGCAACTACTGGAATAGCCGCTGAACTGACTCTGTTCTCCATGTTGGCATCTCTCCTTGTAAGCAAACGATAGAACTCTACGACTTCTGGCACGCGGCGCACTGTTTTTGACCCAACAGACATCTTCGGTGGCGGAGGTGGAGGTGGTGGTGCTGATGTTGGTGACAATTTATTGCTGCCCACTTCCTTGGGTGATGGAGGGGCTACCGAAGTAGGCCTTGGTGGTGGGTTTGGTACTTTTGCCAGTTTCTCTTTTCTTGGTGCCAACTCCTGTATGCTCGGTCTTGGACTTGAATGTTCCACACCCCGCTCCGAGACTTTGACAAAATCTGATTGTTTCTGCAGAAATACATCGGTTTTGCTGCTTTCAAAGGGGTTCTGTAACTTCTTCCAAAGCATGGATTTTCTCTCATTGTCGTGTGCTTTGAGTGAACTTATTTGTGCTTTTAGACGAACGACTTCCTGCTGTAATTCCTGATTTTCTTTCTCCAGAGAATCAGTCCTCAGCAGAGCAGCTTCGACTTCTTTCTTGAGGTAGATGATCAGTGATTCATCCTCTTCTTTCCGCATTTTCCTCTCTTGCTCTGGTTTCATCAAAATAATAGCAGAAGAAGATTGGAGTCGCATTCAATAGCTAGATCCTTCCCCTTTTATTTAATGATCTTACTTTTGAAGCAAGGTATCCTCACCTAAGCCTGAAGAGTGATGCTCAGTAGAATACCCCTTAACATTCTTAGAAATGGCACTCCAGGCATGCAGAACATGGTATCCTGTACAGGGTATTTCTGACTTTTGTGAACCCGAAATTGTGATTTGTTATATTTCCATCTTTTGCAATTTGCAGTGTAGGTGAGGAGTTTTCTTTGATTTGCTGGCATGCTTTATAGTTATCCCTTGGAAGCTATGTTAGGTGCAACATTGAATTCTCAGGTCAAATTTAACTCTTTCCTCTATTTTTTTCCCCATTATTGATTGTATATGAAGTTCATTTACCCTTGATATCCTGATAGAATCCCATTTTCTTTCTTTGGCATATGCTGTCAGGTTTCATCAACCCAAGTTTTAACATCACTTACATATTTTACACGCAGTGTTGTGAGATACAGCACAAAGCAGCAATTGAGATATGACTGATCGCAAGCCCCCAGCTGCCTATGTGTGAACTTCCTTTTCCACTCTCCATTTTACACGTGTAAGCCCCAAAGTGGGACGGTGGAACTATTAGGTCAAACCAGGTTTCAATCCTGAATTCTCACTTTTCTAGAGGTCTTGAGTGCACTGTATAGGGTTTGTTATTCTTTGCTTGCTAAGCAACGTGGAAAGCAAAAAAGAGCTGGGAAATGAAGCACAGTAAAGACGCTGACAGTAGTTCATTAAAGAAAAGAAAAGGCAATGATAGATATAGCTTACCAGAATAAGATTTTCGTCTTTTACTTTGTTTCTTTTTTCCCCCTTACTTTTAAAGGAAAATGGATGGCAGCAATGCTTCAGGTTTCAATCTTGAAGTAGCCTGCCCTTTCGTAGGCCTTGGTTTTATGATTATAGGTTTTTTTCTTGAAGTAGCTTTGCCCTTGTTGATTGTAAAATATTCAAAAGGTTAAAACTAGCGAGCAAACGAGCTAACAGTAGAGAATCTCTCTGATGGCGAAGTTTTATTTCCTGTGGTAGTTCAAGAGATAGAATGTTAGAATATCACCATTGTGGTAGAGACTGGAGAAAATGTACTGGGTTTAGGAGGGATCCTGATAAAAATCATTGCAAGCATTGTTGTTAAAATCACGATTTGATTTGTAAAATCATACTATTTTACGAGTTAAAAGAGCAAATCTAATAAAATCAGGTAAAAAAATCAAACCCCGTTAAAATCAGAGCAAAATCCTAATAAAAATCATTGCAAGAATCAATTCTTCAGTAACAGAAAGGAACATCTAAGCTTCAGTGCAATCAATCACTACAATGTACTTCTGCCTCGACGTTAAGAGAAAAGGTTGTCCGACAAGGAGCTGCAGGAGTTTGGTGTTGTTTTGATTTTCTTTAAGTCAGCTTTTCTTTTTTTAGGAGGCCCCATGACCATCATTAGATCGTAAATCGAATTCCCTGTTAACAAGGGAACATCATGGCCTTGAGAAGCGTTGGAAGGATGGTATGGGCAAAATGTGTCCTATTTATAATATCAAGGTTTGAGCCACGAGATCTTGACGGGCGATTCATTTGTGAACAATATCAATGCCCGGAGACCAAAGGAAGTTTTGTGTCTTGTATTAATCCATGCTTTCAGTTATTGTTCTCCTAAAAAAGTCTCCTCAATGAATGGCCGATTTCATATCATGATTAGCACCGAGTTTCAAGAGCATTTTTTAAGGAAAAAAAAATTATTTTAAATTGATTTTTTAGAGTTTTTAGATTATTTTCATATGTTGATTTTAAAAAAATAAAAAATATATTAATTTGATATATTTCTGAACAAAAAATATTTTTAAAAACAACATTCACCGTACTCTCAAAAGCAAATAGTAGTTTATATAGTTTTTTACTTCACGTGTGAGAAGGTAAAATATCACCTTCCAGACAGTGGGTGGCTAGGCAAAAATAAAAAAGAAACATTCACAAGTCTCCCTCAGTTTATTTTTTCTCCTTAAAAACTATTCTTGCGCTAATTTAAATTGAAAAATTAACTACTTAATTTAATTTTATCAGAACAATCATAAATCCGAGGCATGATGTAAACTCAGAGTCATTAGGCACTAGGCAAGTTATCCTGGACATAGCTTTATCATGAAACAGAGGTGATTCAAATCTCACACGTAGATTGATCAAAAAAGGGTTCCAAGAATTTAAGCAAAATTAACCGCGTAAAGAAAATCCCATTCAGATTTTTTTTCCCTGGCGTAAATAAAAATTAGCCTTCCTGATAAAAAAAAAATGCGTAACAATTGGCTTCTTGTTCTAGTTCTCAACTTTGCAGTGGCCTTCTACTGAGGATCTGGTGTGCGGCCATTGGCTGCTGAGACCTGTGAACCCCATTCAAGTAGCTCTATGCTGGTAAAATCTTTGTGAACTATCACTTCAATGAAGCACAAACAATCTCTCTTCTCTCCAGTTGCTGTTTCAATCTCAATAAGCTCCTCTTACAATGGACCCGCCAGAGAAAATGGAAAAAGAAGAACAAAGTCAATGAATCTACTGTTCTCAATTTCACTAATTATCAATCCCACAGCTAGGGGTGCGATTATATACTTGGAAGTTAAACTTGCTTCGACGAGAGTAGTTCTAGAATGGGTGATTCCCGGAAAGTTCTCGTGTTTCACCCCTCATTTAGTTTTCAAGGTACGTGACATCAAAGGATTTGAGATCTGACTTGGAAGTCTCGGGTTCGAATTAGAATGTGTTAATCATATAAGAATCTGAGACAACCAGGATTTTATTCGTTTAAGCAAAAAATGCCTAAAGAAAGTTGTAGTTTCCTCAGAATACAAAAAAAAAAGAAGCTCACAGCTGGGAATTCAACACCCTGACCTTTTTTGTCCAGCATTTTGCATGTTCGTTATGGAGAGCATCAACTAAACCTGTGTAGTTACAGTTCTTGATTACATTGCAAGGTCTAACTTCTATGGCGTATTCACCATTGTTTATTAGGAAGATGATGCTCTTTTGTCCGCATTCCATCAACATCTTGTGCTGACTGTCATCTGAAAACACGAATTCTAACAGTTGTCCGCATGTAACATCACACAGCACATTTCCATCTATACAATAAGACCATCTTGGCCAGTAACTTTAAAAAGTAATTTTAATTCTACTGTGGGGTCAGATATATTCATTCATACGTGATACTTATGAAAACGTCAACCAATCTCTACGTTTTTTCATCGCCAGTAATGAGCTGTGCTTGTATTTTTGTAGTTGAAGTTAGCTGCAAAACTAAGTTAGTTTGAGATTTTTATTAAATTGTTAAGCATGTTAGAAAAATAAAGAAGATGAATTGATTTTTTTTGGCATGGATCTTTGGTTCTCCCACCTCACCTCACCTCGATTTTTGTTTTAGAAACTTGTTATATGAATTACCTTTATCTTTTTTCTTAAAAACAGAGAAGCAGATATAGGTCAACATAGCTATTTATAGCTCGTGGACAGATTCTTGTGCGTGGGGCTTAATTTGCGGCATTATGAGGGTTAAAAAAATTGAGATTATGTAGAGAAAATATAAATAAAAAAAAGTATAATAAAAGAATAAATATGAGAAAATATATAAAAAATAAAATAAAATATGCACAAAAAAGTCTGGGTTTTCCCGCAAATGGGCTGCACATGCGCGGGTTGTCCCTATTGAACCTTATTGCACTTGAACTTCATACATGCAACAACAACATTTATTCCTTTATGTTTGAAAAAATCAGAGATTAGGATAAACAAGGTCAGGCCTTTTGATTCTACCCGCGCGCATCCTTGTGGTAACTCAAGTTTCTGGCAGTTAAACCAGGAATCACAGCTGTGTCATTTGAGAGCATTTGCTGTATGTTTTGAAAGAGAATATTAACCCTTAAAGGCTCCTTGGGCTAATATTTACACGTGTCAAAAGTGCCAGCTCAAGCCCACTCACGTGGGTTTATTATTCTCTTATGTGCAGGAGTAAAAGCCTAAAAAATAACTAGAAAAACACATGATTATCAAAAAAAAAAAAAGGATTGAAAAAATAAATAAAAGAACGGTCAGCAGAGAAGGTCGTTCGGTAATTTAAAAATTAAATCACTATAAATATAGTACTTTTAAGGTCGTTCGGTGTAGCTCAACACTGGTTGGGGCTTGCTATAGTTATTTCAAGAAACTATAAATATAGTACTTTTAAGATATATACTATAGAATATTTAAATTATCATTGGGTAGATTAACTAATTATAATTACATATAATATTCTAATTACCAATATTATTATAATTAACTTTTAACAATTTAGCTAATTGCTTCGACAATTCACGAAGTCCGGATGCAACATTCATCAGCAAATTTTTCAGATTGGCATTAACTTCCATGTGCGTGTTAGAACAGCCAACAATTTCTAGAAATAAGCCTATACATTTTTCTAGTAATTGTTGGTGATGTTATGTGGTGTTTAGTCATCAAACATCAAACCCATATGAAGCAAGGTGTGCCATGCAAACCTGTAGAGCTCTCCATTCTCTAGGCTACTATCCGGACTGTACTCTATATCTTTCTTTCCTTTTTTTTCCCCTCCAGGTGTAGAATCTGCTAATCGCCAGTGTCCCTCCTGTAGAACTTAGACATAATAAATCATGCCAACCTCCAGCAAAGAGGTGTGAGGCACATTCAGAACAACATCAGGTTCTCTAGAGTTCTTGCTCAGAAAAGTATATACCACATCGATTGCAAATTTCTTGATGATAGAGGATGATTTCTTCGCCTTGGCGTGGGAATGCCCGAGAATGTAGGCGACACCAGACTCCTTAGCTTTCAGTATCCGCAACGATTCGTGTTTAAGTTGAGTATTTTCTGGACGTTCACTGCCAGTTTTAGCCACTTCTGCTTGAATATCACATGTAGACTGCACCATTTTGTCTTTGTGACTAGAGCTTGTATAGGGGTGATCTGAATCAACAAAGCCTTTGAAAGCTGTGCTTTCAAATTCCCTAAACGATTCACTTGTCAGTTTAGATGCACTTTCCTCTTCTGTTTCTACAAACTGAACTATTCCGGATACCAATCTGTTCTCAAAATCATAGTTTTCCTGTTGCAGATCCTTGTAACCATACCTTACAATGCACCGAAACATGCCATACTCCTTTGGGCCGACCCTGCTGATGAGCAGCCGTTCATTTTCACTGACACGAGGAACTTGAACAGATTTGACACAGACAAAAACTAGCACCTGATGGAAGGCAGGCAGGTTTGTAACGAAGTGTCCAAAAACAGCAGGGACTCCAATAGCCAGGTTGGAGTAAACCAAACCTATTCCTGGAACACGGACCATGCCCAGGCTAGGTCCAAGAGACACTATCCTATTCATTGAAACCTTGTTCTCCACATCGAATTGGTGTTTCTTCATTGTTCCGTAGTTCCACAAGTACATTACAACCATAAAGATCATAGACAGAACGAGTGGAATCCACCCACCTTCTGGCACCTTGTAAACAGATGCTGAAATGTAAAGCAGTTCAATCGATCCAAAAAACAATAAGAAAGCAACTGCGGTAAGTATTTTTTTCTTCCACACAATTATCATCACCAGTGCCATCAAGCAAGTTGTCACGAACATAACAGTAGTGACAGCCAGCCCTGCAAACCAAGGAAAACGATCAAATTTTATTTAACATGGATGAATGAATAAAGATAAATGATAATTGTTAATGATTTTATATTTGTACCATATGCATGGCCCATCATGTTAGTGTCTCTCAATCCAATTGTCACAGCCAAACAAAGGCACATCAACATCCAATTGACCTCTGGAATGTATATCTGCCCGTATATTTTACTTGAAGTATGAACAATTTTCACACGTGGGAAGCAATTCAGGGCACAGCACTGACTTATCATGGAAAATGTAGCTGATATTACAGCCTGACTTCCTACCACAGCCGCAAAAGTTGCCACTATGAACACTGGCCAAAACACAGATTCTGCAGAAAGCATAGTTACATTACCACAAGAGAAGAACCAATAGCAATCTTCAACTTTAGACCTTAGTTTAGCTCTTGCCTGGTATAGCTTTGTAGAAGCTTCTCTGGATATCTTCATGGTGCTTGGAAAGGAAAGCAGCCTCGCCCATATATGCAAGAATTAAACAGGGATATACTACAAAAGTGAACGCAACCTAGAGAACAAATTTCAGGTGTTAAGATTAGGATAGAGAAAAGGTTGGATGATATAAGAAAATTTACTTTTGAATGCCTGGTACATAACCAAGTTACCTTTATTGATGATGAAGAAAAATGGCCCAGGTCTGCAAACATAGTCTCCACTCCTGAAACGCATTCCAGGAGAAAACTAGTTTCAGTACCTATTTCTAGCCTATTCCTCAAGTAAAGCACTACTACGACAAGGAAGTGTTAAAGAGGTACCTGTTATTGAAAGAACCACTCCTCCTAGCGACACCCATCCCTCAGTGCCAGTATTTTTAAGAAACTTCAGCATGTAAATGGGAGAAATTGCACAAAATACATGTTGATTCCACCGGAATATGTTGTATATTCCAATGCTACTAATACACAGAAGCCATGCCGTGACAATAGGAGCAAACATGAAAGCAACTCTGTTTGTTCCATGATGTTGAAGAGAAAAAAGCCCCACCAGTATGACACACGAGATTATAACTACGTAATCTGAAGGTACACAGAAACATCAAATCTAAGTTTATCTCATAAAGATGGCCTTCAAGCAGTAATATATTTCTAGACAGTGATGAATGAATTTGGACTTACTCTCATGGAGCCCAGTGATTTTAACTTTGACCCCTGAAACTGCTGAAAGGACTGAAAGGCAAAGGTATGCAAATCTCAGTACGGATAGGATCTATTCTACAACTCAGACTATTTAAGAGCCAGATTCAGAGTTTCAAAAGGAGGGGAAAATATCCAGAGAAAGTAAGGAGCATATCCTATTGTCATAACGTTTCATATTTGACATCCAAGTTATAAAGGCACCTTTCTATACCTACTTCATCTTGTTCTAGCAAGAAAAATATCAACCGCCATCAAGATTCACCATCCCTAAGTATTCCAATTTAATATGTGCTGCATTTTCACCACAATAAGAAAAATGTTATAGATTATATGTTCCATGACATTGGAAGCAAAGTTTTCCGCTTTCAATGGACATCATAAGAAAATTTAGCATAATACCACTGTCAACAGCTAATCAGTATGACTGTTCCTTGGGTACTTATGCTCTAAGCAAAAAGGAGAGGTTACGTTGAATCCCACTACCTGATATTGCAGGGGTGAGTACGCCATCACCAATTGCCATACACGTTCCCAAAAGAACAAAGATCAAAAGCACCTTGTGAAACCTTGGATGCTTCTCAAAAAATGACTTCAGAGCAGAACTCTGCCACGTGTCTGCAGATGCTTCTGTTGCATAAGTAGACAACTTTTCATCTGTAGCTTGTTGATTTGGTAAAATGCTGAGTTTTGCATGCCGGCAAAGAAGCGAGTACAATGCAAAGGTACCACCTGCAGAGTCAGTGAAAAACTGGCATCTTAAGCTGTCTTTCTCCCTTGTCAAAATATGCAGCCATTGAGCTTCAAATTAAAAAATTCTATGGGAACTGGCACATGGTTTTTCCATTGATGGGTGCGTCTGGTATTCAGAAGGAAAACCCTACCTGAGTTGTGTCAACATTTAGAATTCTGCAGTGTACTAAAGGGTGCTTAGCCTAGTCCAAGCGTCCCATTTTAAGAAGAAAATGGGAGAGGGGTAAGAATGCAGGGGAAATTTCTTCGGGCAGATTTTTCAGTGTCAAGTCTGCTTCTCAGTAATTGCCGTGGCATAAAATTGGGGCTCAGCCCAGGCAATGATTTGTGCATACATATTTCTCTGAATTCCTCGTCATATTCAGAATAGGATGCAAATTGTTTGTTCTTATCGTGCATAATTTTTTTGTCACGATTTTGACAAGGTTGTGTGCGACAAGCCATTAGTAAGAAGTTGATGAGGAAATGAGAAAGCGCTACCTTCACCATTGTCATCAGCTGACATGACGAAGAAAATATATTTGACAAGAGCGATGAGAGTAAATGTCCAAAAGATAAAGGAGAGCACTCCATAAATTTCCTCGTCGTCCTCATGCAGGCTCAACTTCCCAGAGAAAGTGGTCTTGTAAACATAGAGAGGGGATGTACTAAGGTCACCGTAAACTACTCCAAGACTCTGATAGGCTAATGTGATCACGCTCATGCAGGATGCCCGCTTTACATTCTGATTCATAATAGAGCATATTAATAAATTCATAATGCCTATGAAAGAAAAAATTAGGAGAAACAATATTATAAAGTAAAACTATCTTTTTATACAGAAAGAAAGCAGCATTATTCAAGCCTGTTTGCAGTCTTTTGAGGTTCAACGCTCTATTCCTATCCTCAATGGACAGAATACGCCACAGCTTATCACAAATATGACTGAATAAAATCAGAGATCAAAGCTCTAAATTATGCCAAAAAAATTTCACCTTTCAAATGAACGTATCTGACCCTAGTAGACATCAAAGCAAGTTTTGAAGGGGAAAATAAAATCATGGGTGCAGTCTTCTAAATTCATCCAGCATTTAAGAATCAAATACGAGTCATCATCACCATGAAATTTGCTCGTGAAATTCACCATCATCACCAAATACGAAAAAGATACAAAATTTACCGCGAAGAATCAAGAAATAGAAAACCCCCACCAATTCATTTCCTCTCAGAAACTCATGTAAAACATTATACATCAGGGAGAAAAGTTATAAGAAACCATCTTTAATCTTACAAACAAACATTGAACTAAGATTTCTTGAAAGCTTCCGTTAGTGACAGCATTCTCAACCCCATTCAACACAAACTCCCCAACATAAGAAACTGAAAAACTGCAATAAAAAAAAACATGGTCATTTGCAGAGAACCTGTGGAGACATTCCTTGCTCTACAAATTCTGCTGACGGGTTCATGGCTTTTTGTCTCCGAGTGTGCGAGAGAGATGGCCAACAAGATTGGAACTTGGGGAGTGAAAATCTGTAAAAGAGATTCAGAGAATATAAAGAGGAGAGAATGTAGGGAGAGAGGCAGAGGCAAGTGGTGAAGAGGCAAGTGATGCGTGTGCACCAAAGAAGTTGCAAAATGCATTCAATGCTCTTTGTCCCTCTCTAACTCTCTCTCTCTCTAGTCTCTAAAATCATTTAATAAATAAATAAATAAATAAAGCCTTGAAACTCGTAGAATTATACAAGTAAACACTCAAATAAAGTTCAGCGAGAGGTATATAATAAATAAGCAAGGGAATTGTATTCTCCGGAGTTCTTGAGCTACGAGCTGCGGATTGTTTTTTGCTGAATAAATTATTAAATTACATTTCATGATTTTTTTAAAAACAAAATGCTTGAAAATAATTATATTGATATTAAAAATATTTTTTAAGATATATATTTTAATATATATTAAACTAAAAAATATTTTAAAAGTAACAGCTACACTGATTGAAAGGTTATTGTTGGCGTCAAGAAAATAAAAAGGTTAGACATTGGGGTGGGATGGCTAATTGAATTGTGGAAGGAACCGAAAATATCTTCTTCATTAAAGTACAGACCAGACCGTTTGGAAAGTGAACTTCAAGAACATTATCCGTTTTTTTTTCCTATTCCACGGCTCTACGTGGAAGGATGAGATAAAGGTTTAGCGGGAACATACTATTTTTAATAAATAAATGAGATTATTTTTTTTTAGTTTTTAACAAAGATTAATTATTAGTTTTAGATTTTAACAAAGATTTTTTTTTCACATTTACCGGAATAGTATGGGCGAGGTTAATTCTTTAATTTTAAATTAAAATTATTTCACGTCATCTTATATATCAAAGAAGACCAATTTTTTTAAAAAATAAAATTTAATTCACAATGTGAAAGTTAGTTTCTGAAATAATATATATATATATATATATATAAAGCCAAGAAAAGTATCTCATTGCAAAATGCGATAAAAAAAAATCAGTAATTATGTTATTCAGGGATATTTGTTACTCTGTTTCAAAAAAAATGATTTTTTTAAAAAAAAAAATTAAAATTTTTTAAATTAAATGTTTTTTTGCTGGTAAATAATTTTAATGTATTATGTCAAAAATAATTTTTAAAAAATATTATTTTAATATATTATTAAATAAAAAATTATTTTTAAAAATAAACTCAACCATTTAAACAATTATTCATAATTAATTTATAGTACTCTGAAATTAGTAACTAGATAAGCTTAATAACCTTAAAAGAACTCGAACCGGCAATTATTATGGAGCAAACCGAAACCTGAACACCCGAGCCACCCTCAGGATGGTAAAAAACAAGTTGCTGGGACGAAAAAAGGGTGACGATCTCCTTCACACTGTAGTGATCTGTTTGGCATTGATTTAAGTTTGGACCAATGCTTGACTAGTCCAACTGGAAAGGTAGTAGTTAGGAAAACATTTTCGTACTAATGCACTTGTCAATTCACATGCAGACCTCATGTCTTTGAATAATCAGCCGAAGCTAAAGCTAGCCTCTAGCCTAACATGTACACGTGGACCTGATTAAATGCGCATCCGTGCCTGATTAAACATACTAGGTTAGGTTGTGAGTTGTTAACCATTCGTTTTTTTAATTAAATTTGTTTTCCTATAATATTTTTATTTAAGATAATATTAAATTAATTAATTTTATATATTATATTAAAAATTAAAAAAATAATTTCAAAAACATCACGTCAACAAATGTGCAGAGTATTGTAGATGTGAAATTGCGGGATGGAAGGGTCCACAGTATGGCAGTACCATACTTGCCAACTGTTGTATTTTATTTTTATACTTCAGTACTTAGATTTTCAATATATATATATATATATATATCTTTAAGTTTTTAATATAATTCGTGATAAATAGCTTCAACTTTCAAATTCAGTCTAGAGAGTTATTAGAAAGTGTAGTAATTATTGCTTTTTTAAATAATTTGTGTTCAAAATAATTCTGTTAATCAAATTAAAAAATTAAAGGCCGATTTCCCATTTATAAGGTAATAAAAAAGAATTATAAATATTTTTAAGTAATAGACGCTTTGAGCAGAATACCATTTGCTGCCATCTCTAGAATGAACGATTTCTTAGCAACCTTTCATGCCTTGGACATGTCTTTGCTTAGCTGGCAATCAATAGGTGTTCAGTGATATCTACGTCAACTCTCCTTTGTTTTCACTAGAAGGTGTATTTTGGTTTGAAACGGATAATTCTTGCAAGATTATAAATACAGGAATAGATTTTTAATTATAAGAACCAAATTATAGCATTTTTTTTAATACACGTTAAGGATATATTAAAGATACATAGGATAGCGGTAACTGAAAATTTACATAACTAATAACTTTAGAACTCGTAAAATTAATTGAGATATACGCAATTTAACCCGGACACTCATATTTGTAAGAAAATAATATATAAGATAGAGTTCACCCACCGATACTTGAGGGTTCATGAGCTTTCATGCGACATATATTTTTACGAGTTTTGTTTTTTATAAATTAATCTCTTAGAGTAATATAAATTTTATTTAAAATTTTTAATTTTCAATAAATATGATTTACTGATATTTATATGGCAACATGAACTTGTACAAAACTTTAAGCTTAAAAACTTTCACACGAGAAATAGATATGAAGAATAAATCTCTACGGGTCCGATTAAATTTTTATGTGTATATATATTATAAAAATGTTTAGACATTGCTTGTGTTTTTTTTTTACTATAAAAGATTTTTAAAATGTTGGGGGATTGACTTGATTGATTTGATATAATATAATCAACTTTTGCTCATTCAAAAACAACTCGAACAATTAATAAAAAAAATAGTTTGATGAAAAATAAATAATCAAGATAACATGTTTTTATAAATATTGATACGATAATATATTAAACTGATTTGAGTTAATCCGGGTTAATTCATCAATTAGCCTGATGGACAACGAGATTATAGTAATTCTATCCAAAACAAATCAAGTCAAATTATAAAATCTTATTTTCAATAAATTCAATTTTTAAGGATGAAATTAAAAAAATAAAAAAAAATAACCCGAGTTCATCTGCAAAAAACTAACTCAAGTCATAAAATCAAGATAACCTGATAGAATCAAATTGAAATAAACTATGAATCTCATTTCTTTATCAACCTAGTTTTGAAATATAAAATTAAAAAAAATATATACTGAACAAAGAAGGACACAAAAATAATTCAAGTTAATTGTTAACCAACAAACTTGTGATCAGATCATGTAATGAAAATACCCTTATAAAAAATAAACTAAAATAAACCATGAATCTTAATTCACAATTAATCCAATGTATTAAAAAAGAAATTAGGTGCCGTCGTGCTAATCACGAAGGAATTGTTTACACCAAAAAACAAAAAGCCGAAAATACACGTAATTTTTTTCATTTTGATCTTGATAGGAGTCTTCAATCTCCGAACTGCATTAGCCAATGGCTTTGGCATGAAATTTTGGTTTCGTTTAGACTTGAGTGGTTGTTCCGCACAGATCAGGTCTTCTATTTTTTCCTCACAAACAAGAAATCCACAGGCACACCAGGGGGGAAATGGTATCCCGGAAGTACCTATTTCTCTTGGCTCTTCTTTTTCTTCGCTGAAACTTTCAGGGATACTTATCATCAGCTGTCCACGTGGCCTTGGCTTCATTGATAATTGATCGAACGGTAGGGCCGTAAGAGCCCCGCTGTTTCCATAGTTGTCCTTGTCTCTTTCCCTTACTTCGGGGTTCATTCGACCACTGCGAGTCTTTAAAGAAAAAAGAAGTCTGTAAAGAAACCACCTTTCTCTCAACGTGCTACCTTTATTCCTGGTATTCATCTGTATTTGTCCAATAAATCCTTGTGCTAGGGCTAAAAGTGAGTTCGCCAGATTAAAAAAATGAAGTTGGTGAATCCCTCCACATGTTCTCATTCCTAGAAAAACACGAAGTAGTAGAATCAAACAACGTAAAAAATAAATAAAAAAAGATAAAAGAAAAGTTATCTTAAAGCTGAGATCGGTCGCAATGAGCTCAACAAGAAACAATAAAGATGGTATCCATGCTTATCAATAGCCTCCCATGTTTGATTCTTTCACTTATTGAAGCAACTTCCAATATGCAAGTTGTGATTGATGTAGACTTCTTGCTATGAGCGTATAAGATGCTGATTTATGATGTTAACTCGTGTTTCAAAAACAATTTTTTTTTAATATATATATATATATATTTTAAATTAAAAAGAAATAATGTTTTCTTTTTAGATATTTTCATATATTAATATCAAAAATAATTTTTAAAAAGTGAGAAATATATTATTTTAATATATTATTAAATAAAAATACACTTTAAAAACAAATTGATAGAGACTCACAAACAGTCCCTAATCTCTCTCTCCGGTGACCGGTGTTGTCATTCCTTATTGACACTTGCCCATGGGAAGCTGGACGTGTTCTCTCGCGAGAGCTTTCATATCATTGTTTTTTATTTCGACGACAAGATGATATTATTGAGAACTACTGACAAACATGTCCTAACAACCAAATCCTACCTTGTTTGTTTCTCTCGAAATCATTGGCCACAACCACACGATTATCATCTCATTATGGACAAAATAATTGTTTATGAGTTCGGCTAACAAGGTGCATGATAGCAAGGCTGAGACGTCAACTTATCGAGAACCTTAACAACCAAATCCCTTTGAGTTTTTTTCTCCAACATTATTGGGGTTCCCAACCGTACCATGATTATTATTGCTAGTACATTGTATAGAGGGATGTACACAAATTGCAAAGAAAGAAGGGGCCTAGGAGGGAGGAGAAAAGAACCGGATGGAATTGGTTAGGAGAGCTTTCTATATCAAGCATTTATTTCTATTTCGTCTGTCCAAATTGATTCAATGTTAGGCCATTCAAACTTGGTAGCTCAGTTGAGTTCTCTCTCTTCCTTTTTTAAACTTTCATTGAAAGTGTTCAATAAGAAATACACCTTATCCTCGAGTTGCTTTCATGATCAGAAAACGAACCTCAGCAAATGGCTTCTATGTTGACAGGTTAATTTGACCAGACTAGGGTTTTCCCGATGCTTAACGGCTAAGATCAGCAGAAATTTTCTGAAGGGCCAGATCACCATAACGAAAAGCCCAACACAATCAAGGCAATGAACTTGAAGGGGGGGGTCATCGAGGCCGTCGTAGCTCTGAGCCGAAAGCCGCCATTTAGAGAGTGCATTTGATCGATCGAGTCACAAATCACAATTAATTATTTATCAGAGTGATGCTAGAGCTGTAAACGACAATTGAAAAATATCTTGAGAAAAATATATTTTTACTAACATGCAGTGCTTAGCTTGTTAAAAAAAAAAATGTAGTGCAAAATAACATATCTCAGTAATTTAGTGGGTTTGAAGCTCGGAGCAACTGAATAAACATAAACCTCAGACACCCGGTTCCACCTTCCTTCCAAAGGATTAAAAAAATGAAATCAGATTACCAAGCTGCAGGTGACAAAAATGCCACTAAAAAATGCTCGCATGGCTCCTGTGCGCAGTTGCATGTCTAAACAAACAATGAAATCAAGAGATTCGAGCCCATACCACAAGTCTCACACTCATTTCTATATATAAAAAAACCCACCAGTCCTCCAATTCTGGAGTGAGCTAGCGCAAATAATTCCTTCAAATGACTTTTAATGGAATCTTAGCCGAAGGAAATTAGATAAATGAATCTTTCAACAAAATGATCAATCGTAGCACACAAATCATCCTCATAATATAGGGAGATTATAATTCAGACCCTAAACAGTTCCATGGAATTATATTTCAGCAAAACCTGCCTGACAAGTTTTGTTCCCTTTTTTCTTTTAACTTCACCCCCGAGCACCATAACCGACTTGCACCATGTAAGCAAAAACCTACCTGAAAACTTCGACAATACCCACACTGCAAAATCACAACCGATCCAAAGCTTGACCAAATGCCGACAGACCCAAACTGCATAATGCAGAGACTCCAAACCATACTTTGCCCAAGTCCAACAACAAATTTCTAGAGCATGAGAAAACCACAAAATGGACAAGAAATATGGTTGACAACTGAACTCATCATACTGCCAAGGGAATGAAAAAACAAACAAATCAACCCTCAAGTTGAGGGAGCAGGCTTCTCCTCCTTATCTGTATCAGCCTTAGTTTCCTCATTCTTGGTTGCAGCAGCTGCCTCTTCTCCAGCACTCTCCTCAGTTTTCTTCTCTTCAACACTTAACTTCTCCAATGCATCAGCAGCAACAGTTGCATCCTCATTTTCCCCTTTGCTCTCCTGGGATTCAGCAACTTCTTGAAACATTTCCATAAAGGTTTTGCAATCTGAGGAAAAATCAGTAATCAATGAGGAAGAAGATTAGTATAATGCATGCGTCTCACAGTCACATTTAAAGAATAAAGAGACAGCAAGACATATTATGTCTTCCCAAAAAATACACACCCATCATGCTTTTGGAAAAGTCAACACAATTAGATGGAGACCCATCATTAAATGAATTACAGGTCCTTACAATTTAAATACACACAAGCCCTCTTCCCACCCACACATCCCAATTTTGCTTCTGGAAATAAGAGTTAAATTTTCCTAGCTCATGGCATTAAGGTCTCGATGCAAACTCAAGTTCCACCAAGTGATAAGGAGACTTCCGTAGCAACACTACCAAAATTCTATTTTGGGTTCTCACAACTTGCATATGGTTTTTTCTCTCTAAAAGAGCAGGATGATTTCTGTGGGAAAGAAACAGTTTGAGAAAATCAAGGTTAATCAACAAAGTTGCTATTGAAGTTGATATTCTTATTTTCCCCTTTTCACTTATCCAGCAAATGATTTTTTTGCTAATAGAGTACAGAAAAATCATTCCATCTCAAGATATTGAAACTAATATAGAACAGCATATGTCATAGTGCATGAAATACGACACAGGTTCTGACTGCAAATTCCACACCTCACTCGTCGTTTATTCATAGCTAGTTTATATAGACAGCAACCATCTCCAATATTTCTCTTCACCAGATTACAGCATTTAAAAAAACACTCAAAACATAGTTATAGACTCTTTTACATCATAACCATCTTAAGCATTGTGTGTTAGTACACACGCAGCTTTGCCTGAGTTGAAAGCAAGTAAGCAAAAAACATGCACTCAAAACCAAGTTACATAAGAAACATGTCACGCCCTGACCATCTCTAGCTGCAGTGCAGCATGCATGAGTACACATAGAACCTACCCTAACTAGAATCCAAAAAATTAAAAGCATAAAATTAATACCAGGTTGTGTTCAGAAGAGAGTTGCACATCTCTAGCAGCAGTGCAGCATGCATGAGCACACAGAACCTACCCCAACTAAAAACCAAAAAAAGAAGAGCAAAAGCATAGAATTAATACCAGGTTTTGTTTAGAGCAGTGTTGCACAATGATGCAACGAGATTATGACCCCAAAGCCTTTAGTTTATATGAACCAACCACAAGGATAGTTTTTACTACTACTCAATTACACCTATATTGAATACACTGAAAACCAAATATGGTATAACAAACAAAAGGACACACGTGCTCGCTATGAAAATCAAAATTCCTCCCGTGCATCCACAGTTTCAAGATCCCACTGCAATCAACACTTGCAAGCCTCGCCTCCAAAAAAAAACATTTCAAAGACAACTACATAACACCGAAATATCAGCTAGCAGACATGCATTGCACCATATGCAATCAACCACAACATTTGCAACACAGAATCAATTCAAACAGAACCACGATCCAAGACCAGTAAAAATGAAATAAAAGCACTTCCAATCAGAGAAATTGCTAGCTAAGAAGTTATCAGCATGTACTAATAATAGCTCACTTTCAACAGATGCGAAACGAATGCAGAACAATTCATCCTTCAATTCACCATCAGCGAAATCCGCAGCGTGCCACACACACGACTTTTCATTCCCTGCGTGCTCCTGCACAGACATTGCCGGCAGCACTGCAAAAACACAAATACAGCATATTTAAAACCCTAGCAAAATCACAAGAAAAAAAAGGTATAAAAAAGACGAAAACAAACCGAGATGATTAGCGCAGATCTTGAGTGTCTTCGATTGTCTCATAACAAGACGAACTTTCCCAGACTCTTTGTGTTTCAAAAACTTGACAGTACCAGCACCTCTCTCTTTCCACTGATTTCCGTCCTTATCAAATCTATAAAGCTTCGATTTCCTTGAAGTTTTTTTTTAAAAAAAAGAAGCATTTAGTCATTTTTTTTTAAAATAACACACTTAAAAGGTGAAAATGATAGATTTATATTCTTACAGATCGAGGATCGCTTCTTCATCTTCTTCACCAGTAGAGACAGCGACTTCTTCGAGCTTGACGATCGGAGCAACCTGAGCACCGGTGTCTTCGTCTTCGCCGGCCGGAGCTTCCTCATCTTCTCTGTGCTCGTGTTCGGGTTCTGTGCTTGCCATTAGATTTGATGTTCTTGCTTTGAGAGGAGAAAAGTAGGGGTCCGGTGTTTTAGTTCAGTGTTGGAGAGATTGGGGGGTTTTGGGGCTGTCCTAGTCAGGCGAGGCAAGTTTATATTTTTCTTGGGCGACGCTGAATTATAGGAGCCTGGGGTAAAATATAAATAAGCGTGAGCCTTACGCACAATACAATAGCTACAGACAATTAATTAATTAATTAATTAATTTCCTTTTGGGGTTAAAACTTTGAGGAGGGTTTTTTTTACCAGATCAAGTGTCAGCACTCCTCTTATTCTCTGAGCTGTTAAAATTTAGAATTGTGATGGTGTGAAAGTAGTTTTTTTTAAAATATTCTTTATTTAAAAATTTATTAAAATAATATTTTTTTATTTTTTAATAAAAATATTGAAATGTGAAGATGATCTATAAATGACTTGTCTATCTGTCATAGTAATAATAAAATACTTCGTTTATGTAAATTTCATTCCCATTCTCGATTTTTATTTTATTTATTTTATTTTTTATTATTTTAACAGGAGATGATAAAATAAGATGGCTATTGAGCCAAAATATAAATTCTCAGAACAGTTTATTTTAATATCATTGGGTTTGTGTTGATACTACCTTATAATAAAATATGTGCAGTTTTTTTATTGATTGAGAGATGAAAGACAGTTTTTTTCACGACGAAAATCAGTTTATTGATTTTTAATTTGGAAATGTTAATTCCAGTCCACTCAGAGTTATTTTTTCAGTTTATTTCCAATTAAATTTTTTAAATTTATGACTCAGGTTATAAGGTTGTTATTTTAATCTAGTTTGACCAAGGTTTTTTTTTTGTGTTTTTTCAATTATTTTTTTTAATTTTATTATTTAACGTTGAATTTGCTGAAAACTAGATTTTATAATTTATTTTGATTTACTTTCTATGAGTTTATCTTGATTGCATGATTCAGGTCGCAGATTTAACAAGTTAACTCATAATAACTTCAAAAAAAAAAATTATCCTCGTTTTAATTGTTTTTTTTTTTAATTTTAACCTTCAATATTAGATTGATTAAAAATCAAATTTCATAAAATATGATGTCATGATTTAGATTATAAATTTAATAGATTAATTATATTCAATCTAATATTAAGTTGATTTATATTCAATTATACATTAAGTTGATTGAGTCATATCTAATCACAAACCAACAATTCAACTTTTATATGATCACACCAACAACAATTATATGTTTTTTTTACTAAAAAAATATTCTAGACATTTCCTTTTGACACAACCACCAATCTAGCACACCCTAGAAACCAGCTGTTGGTTTGATAACTGCTGGATAGAGATACGCCAAGCAATGGCATCTTTTTTCAAGAATCTGAAACCAAGTTTGCTTCCAAGAATCTGAAACCACAGACATTTCTTCTTTTGTGCAGTCTTCGTAAGAAAATGATTTTATATATATATTTTTAAAAAAAGTATTTAAATATATGAAAGTCAATGCTATAAATTATTATTTCAATACATTTCTACATAAAAAAACTTTGAATAAAACCAACACTACAATTTCAAACAGGCTCCAATTCAAGAATGTTGCCACATAGCAAGAGTATAGAAATTACTGTGAAAGAAGGATACAAGTCCACCAGCAATGTAAAACGTCAATTTTCAAGAATAAACTTAACTGTTGTACATGGACGAAATATGGTGATTACAAAAATTTCAAATCCCTAAGTGAATCCAATTACCGTGCCTTTCACAATTAGCAAAACCAAAATGTTATTACATCTATAACACTAAAGCACCTATACAAGTGCCACAACCACAACAAATTTCATAACTCGACCTGTCGAAGACATTATTATTCACCTGGCTCAGCCTTCACTTGAGAAAAAACTTGCCCTGCTATTCTGAAAGTAAACATCACAGCAAATGCAATGGCGGGTACCAGTTCAGAGTACCAGTCAATTTCCTTCCGGAAGCATATAACCATCTATCAAAAGAGCTGAATTCACCTTCAATAGCAGACAATGAATTCTGGAGAGTATAATTTCAGAGTTTGGTGTCCAGATTAGTATGGGCCCATGGGTGGCATGCCAAAAGGTGGCATTGGAGGCATTCCCATTCCACCCATTGGAGGAGGTGGTGCATAACCTCCACCCATCCCCGGCATCGGTGGTGCAGGCAAAGCAAGGGGCAGCAATTGTGCATACATATTCTGCACAAAAAAGAGTGGAAAAAAGTGGAATGGGTTTAAATTGAATACCAATGATACTGCAACTATTTTTACACACTAGCGTGGACTTCATTATAAAAGCACATTGTCAATTGCATTTCTTCTAACAGAGCAGTTAAACGTGTAAATTTGGAGAGAATATTAACAAGGTCTTTTCAATTCTTTATGTTTAAAAAACTGTGTATTATTATACCTTTATTGATCAGCAACTTCATATTTAACAATCTGCAATAATTAGCTCAGTGGAAGAAAAAGGCTTTTAAGGCACTTTATTTTCATTACATATTTTATTCACTGAAAGCTTGGGAGCAAGTTCATCAAAGTTTTGTGAGAAAGACAATAAAAATAGAGGAATGAAATTTTTATATTGATACATTTGGGGCTAATGTTAAAAGCATTAAGTTGCCCTTACCTGCTGAGCAACCATGTCCTTCTCCTCGTTCTCTTTAGCCTTCGCCTCATTAAGAGCCTCCAGTTTGTACTTGATGAGCTCATCAACTTTGCCTGTGTACTCGCGGATAAACTTAAAAACATAAAAGAAAAACAAAATCAGAGGTTGAAGAAAATGGAAGGCAAATTAAAAATGTTAGCAATTAAGAGCGAAGGGGGGAAAACATAAAGACTACCTGCAAGAGATACGGGAAAGCAAAATCTATCATATTGTTCATCCAAGCCAGCTCCATAGCAACATCCGGTCGGATCAAATCATAACAAACAAAGAGGGCAGCTGCAAAACACTCTTTCTTTCCCTGCACCAGCATTAAACAAGATCGTCAATACAGATCTCCCAATTTGACCAAACAATCCACACAACAAAATTTTCTCACGAGTGTTTTAGGGGTTTCTTTTTTCTTTTTCAAAAGAGACTCCATGATAGAAGCTTTAAAAATATTGTAGACTGAAATTAATATCATCCAAGGGCTTAATCCTTGAAAAGACATTAGAAGAAAGATTAAAAGCAATCTTGTTTTAACAGACATCAGGAATTGAATTAGACAAAAATGAGAAAAAAAAATCATCAGTGGAAAATAAGAGGGATTGTGAGGAACAAGGGGATAGTACATGGTGCACAGGGACTTCAAGATAGGAAGCTTTTGCAAGGCACTAAAGATGTACAGTGTGGAGCATTGCTATACACACAGAGACAGATAGAGATGTAGGGAGAGAAGAGCTTGTAGAGAAAACAAACCTGCTCGATGAAATAGACAAGTAACTCCTCTGAAAGTTCACGATCACCAGACTGTGAACACGTTTCCATACAATCTTTGTAAAGATTGTCTTTCTTCGACAAAGCGATTGACTGCTTCCACCTTCCTGCTTTCTTGTATATATGAGAAGCAACACGTCTCATCTCAAGAAGCTCATGCTTCTCAATCTGCTCAAACACATTATTAAGACTTGTAAATAAAAAATCAACCTTTAGGACTTTCAGTCATTCTTTGAAATTTAAACTAACCTTCTGTGCAAGGCCTATCTGGTCAAAGTTATCATGCAACTCAATAGATTCATGAAGTCTGTCATAGTCCTCCTCCTCAATATAAATTTCATTTAATGCTTCATTCACAGCAGAGACATTGTTGCTCTGAACAGCAACCATGTATGGCTTAATGAGACGGAGTTGACCAGCCTGAAACTCACACAATTGCAGATGTGAATAAGATATTACATCCAAACTCTCTCTGGCCACTAACTTTCCAAGCGAAGTGGAAGCAACAGCAACATAACACGATAAATGACAAAGCATACCTTTCGCATTATGTCCACTACTCGAGTATGGTCAACACGAAGTGCAATCACATTAAGAAGATCATTGATTAGGTCAGGATGCTCTTGCAAGTAAAAGTGTACAGCCTTGTAGTAGAGCTCAACATTTGCAACTTTCACTACAACATCTTTGAATTGCATGTGGTCCCATGCTTCTGGAGAGTGGTTCATTATAGTGGTTGCAGCATTGTCAAATTCATCATATTGGATATATAAATATGTGAGTTCCTTCCAATGCTGTTGTTCATCACAAGCACGTATTAGCTTGGGGATGTTGAGACGAGTTGAGAACAACTTGATGTGCTCCATAAGCTTCTCAGGGCGGTATCTTGCATATAAAACTCCCAACTCAGTGAAGATGCCCATATGTGCACGTTCCAAACCAAGCCCACTTTCCATTAGAGAGATGAGTTCACTAAAGCATCCCCTGTTCTGGTAATACTCACTGACCTCTTCCAAATCATCAACCTTTAATGATAGAACAAACACGAATCAGAATTTATGAGCACTAAAATACATTACATCTAAGAGCAGAAATTCATTATCTACCAGCGAAAGATGAAAATTTAAGGAAAAAATAATCAGGAGCCAAAGTCCAAGGTCCGTCAAGGAACCACCATCATAACAAATAATGCTCAAGACACTGATATCAGACAGAACAAAACTGGAGAAGGTTCAAAAAATAACCACCTGTATGATAATGTTGAGACCACATATTTGAGCCAAGCGGAATTCCTCAGAATCAACACAAGCAAAACACACTTCTTTCCATGTTTTCGAGCTGTTTGCTTTTCTGGCTGCGTCAACTGCACTTTGAAACTCTTTTAGCTTAACATGTGTGACAGCTAGCTTAGCCCAGTTACTTATAAATCTAAATATAATCTTTGCTGCCTCATACAGGGCTTCATCGTATAAACGATCTCCAACATTTTGGAGATTAGCAACATTAGGCATGAGAATAAATTCTTCAATTTCACCCAGATGATCAATTTTAGCATATGCATATATGAGCTCACTATCAACCTTGGGCTCCTTTGACTTTTGCCTCACCATTAGAAGGTACTTCACCAAGTCATGATATACATTTGCATCCTCAGCTGCCTTTATGACTTCCAAGAATTGAGTAGCATCATCTGCACGGATAAAGGACTCAATCGCTTCACTTACTAGCCCCTCTCGCAGTTGGGCCTTGGCCACTTGGCTCCAGACAGCTTCTTCTTCCACCCGGAATGCAAACTCCACAGCCCGATCAACGCTATGAATATTATCCAGCAGGACATTGACAGCCTGAACATTAAGATTGAACTTCTTGAAAATGGCAAATGCTTCTTCATACAACTGAGCTTCCACAGCCACCTCCCCAATTGCAGGTCCATCAAAGTTGTCTAGCCTATTAACATAATCCATTACTCTTGACGGATCAGCCTTGATGGCGGTCAAGATGAGCAGGTTTTGCAGATTGAAATTCCCACTGAAAGCAGAATTTTGAAGAACTATCTTTTCAAGAAGTTCAATCAGTTCGTGTGGAAGATCAGCTGTCATGAAAGCTTTAACAGCTGCTGAAACTTGATCAGGACTCTTGCTTTCAGGCAAAGCAGTTGACACAACCTGATCAATCAACTGCCTTCTATACTCATTATCAGGACTAAGGGCTTTATCCCAGAGATCACCATCCATCCGTTCTACAACATATCTGAATGAAACCATTGGGCAATCAGCAGAAGTAAACAAATCTATGCACATAATGAGCCATGACCACTTACTGATGAACAATATGCATACCTGGCCTGCAGTTTGAACAATGAATTCTTGTTTGTGACATTGATTAATTCATCGTCACACTGTCCTCTTCGGTAGGCAACAACAGCAAGGGTGGGATCACGCTTCTCACAATATTTACCAACAACACGTGAATCGTAATATGGGTTGGTAGTAAGAAAATGCTCTGGATTGTCACCACTGTCAATAATGATTTTACCAAGAGCATTGTGAACATGCACATCTTGACTTCCCTCACTGACTAGATGCTCCAGGAACTGAGTGAGCAAGCGGAGACGATTCCTGTGAAGAAAATACCAAATGAAGTGGCAATGACAATGGATGGTAGAGCATCACATTCTGAAAAAACAACAAACCTCTTCTCACACTCCTCCACCAAAGGCTCAACAGGCAGAAGAGAACGAACAGACAGAATAAGGCCTTTAATGAAATCTTCAGCACATTCATCATCAAGCAGTTGTCCTACAACTAAAGGAGCATTTCCTGGATTGACCTGTTCAACAAAAGAACCAGGGAAAATGAAAACAGGGACTATATAACCACTTAAGAGTGATTTAACACAAAACATTAAAATAAAACTAAGAAAAAATTACCTTTTGAACATAACCCTCAATATAGCGAAGCATATTGTTTACATATAGATAGTGGGTTAGGTCTGGGACAAAACCAAAACGATCACAGACATTGATCAGTGGACGTGCATCGGGAAGTTTGGCTTCCATTAGAAAGTTCTTTGTCTTTTCAGCATCATAAAAGTTCGATTCACGTGTCACACGTTCCACCTCCTTAATCTGACCAGTTTTAGCAGCTGCTTCAATGTACTTGAAGTGGATTTCAGGATCCTCACTACCAAGAAAGCAAGGAAATAAAAATAAGAAATCTGTTGCTGCATATAGTTTAACAACCGAAATCATTGTCGTTTGGATAAGAGAATCCACGTCATCAAAAAAGGAGTACCTGGAGCTCAAATATGAACCCAAAAAGAAATACAGTCCTTCGTATGACTTAAACTGCTCAAAGAGCTTTATGCATGCATCCACACCCAATTGCTCACAGTATTCTTTGGCAGCCTGCATAGAAAGATGCCTATTAGCCCCAAAAGAAAAGCTAGTATTGAAGATTGCTTCTGAACAGTACTCTACCTGCACAATAATCTGAAGGTTGCCCCTCAGGTTGACAAGAAGTAGATCTTTCATACATTCAAGAGCCCATTCTCGAGAAAGAGTACCAAAGAACTCAACAAGAGCCTGAAAAGAAGACACATTACCATTTAGGAACAATGTTACATTCACTTGGGACAAACTTGTTTGTGTATCATGCACAAACCTGAGGCTCAATGGCATGTGTGTTCACAATAACACGTTTAATATCAGGCAACTCAGTATAGTGCTGCATTATATGAAACATATTATTAGCACAGGAAAATGTGAAATTCCTAAGCTAAAAGGTTAGACTTAAGAATTGAGAAGGCATATTTTACCTGAAGTGCTCGAATATACAGCCCAGCTTTTTCACAAAGTTGGCCAATACGTGGGCGATCATAGTGACTAAACATACCATTAGCTAATATAGCATCTGCAACATTTGGAAATGTCACAAGATTGATCTCCAGAACCTGAGTAGATATGAACATGCAATTTTTAAAGTCATCAATAGTTATTTCAGGCGTTAATAAAAAATACAGAACAAAAAAGGGTATTGACCTTAGTTTGAAGGTATCCATGCTCAGGCAAATTTGGCTTCAGAACATCCAACAAAAATGCTGTTGCCTCGCGGATCAAATTCCTCTGAAAAACAAAAACAATAATAATATCAGGAAAAATAAAATAGGCAGTATGCATTAAGAAACGTTTTGCAAATATCTGAATTATCTTGCGCTTAAAAATAATAAAACAGTCAAACCTGAAGGAATAGATCAGTTATTGTGTTGTAATCAACTGGGCAACCTCCCTCCATTTGAGACATCATTAGAGCAAAATTAACAGCAGCCTGCAATCCAGAAAGTTGAAACGAAGGTGAATGCTAACAAAACTTAAACAAAATAAAAGAACCACCAGCCATTGCATTCTTTGTTGAAACATGTTTATACAAACACCTGATTTCATGTGAGTGCAACTAAAAATAATGAACTGAGAGTACACAAACCTGAGGGTCTGTCCGCAATATTGTTTGGAGGAGGAACAAATAATCTGGGTTGTAGCCAACCTATACCAGTGAAATAAAAATATAAATCACCAGCACCCAGAAATTTAGTAGCTAACTCAAAATATTGAATTCTCAACATTACATAATTTGGAACTTTGCAGCATATGAAGAACAGATTTTAATTATCGAGCATGTGAGTGCTTTACCTGCTTGGAGTATATAAGAATTTTGTCAAACTCCCTCCTCTCAGCAAATGCTGCAACAACTTTTGGAGTTGCCCTGGCTTTGATATATATCTTCAATGCAAGGTCATTATCAACGGTCTGCAATGAAAATATGTTTATGATATCAGAAGGATGAAAAATAACATGCATTAACTACATAGACAAAGCAAAATATTATATCCATGTCAAGTTGAACATATCCAAGTTATTTACATCAAGAAACCCACACAACAGCGACCTAGTGCCCTACAAGGTTTGCATGCCCAGCCTCAATACCATATTTACCAGAATTGATATCAGAAGGAATTGTGGGAACTGAGGGAGGTCTCTCAATGCCATCTCAGTATTATTAAGTCATTTAGTAATGTGTTAGGCAAATATTAGATAAAAGTTGAAAGAATAAATGAATAAATAGTCCATTTTTTGCTATTAAAAGAAGAAACTGAGCATCACAAGCAATGATAAGTATAACTGACCTTCACAAGATCTCCAAGCTCTTCAGTGCATTCAAGCTTGTCCTCTGCCAACCAGTTCTCCAGAAGATTTTTCTTATTCTGATTCACAACAAGGCGAGATAATTCCAATGATTCAAAAGCATTAAGCTTTCCTCTAGTCAACAGAGTTCCAAAGTACTGCAACAATGGTGGTGTTTGCCCAGCTTGCACTGGAACGCTCTGTGGCACATGAAAAAAAAAATTCAGGACCTCAAAATTACTGTATCTTCATAGATAAAGAAACAAAGAAATAAAAAAGTAAAAACATTGAAAACTTTGCACTAAAAAACCTGGAATTTAGCAACAGTATCAGGAGTTCGGAGGATTCCTTGTGGAGATTCTGCAGCAAGTTCTGCAGCCTCCTTGTACTTTGATTGAGAAAATAATTCTTGAAACCGCTGGACAACCTGAAAGAGACACCAATGATGTTTCATGGAAGAAACTGGACATACTCCATACCATGTGCACAGGCATAAATCAATTAAAGCATAGTTATTTTCATTCTATCAAGTCAACCCATGGTAATTTCAAGGTAAACTGAAATAAAATAAAATAATGTCACCTTTAAGAAAGCATCATAAATTACCTTCCATGGAAATTTCAAAAAAGAAATGGGATGCTTTTCTACCATATTGAAGTTCAAAATATTCTATTGTTAGACCCAACAATCCATAGGATAAAATCTAATGTTGCACAGAATTTTATTTCTTGAAGGTAAGAAAAAAAATTAACTCTTAAATGGAATATATCATGTTTCTCATAATTTATATTAGGAAATGTTTAAGTTTTTAGTTTTTCTCCAGAGCAGGGTAAACTTTCAACCTGTGCCAAGTTAGAAATAATTATCTATTTGATGTTAAGGAAAAAATGACGAAGAGAAGTTGTATCAAAAGTTCCAAAAAAAAGAAGTTGTATCAAATGATCACGAGAAAATAAAAACAAAGGCAAGAGAAGGATTGAGTCCAAAGCTCAGCAAAGTTAACAATTGAACACACACGCCCACAAGTGCGCACGCGCTTACCAGATTCTCAGCACCAGGAAGATTTCCTCTTTTGGCAAGATTAACAGCAAGTTCAAGATTGTTTAACTGCCAAACCACCAAACAATGATATAAGATACTCAGTTCTCTTTGCTATAATAGCAAAACACGACAGAAATGTTAAAAATCCGGCAAACAAACCTGGCCACTAATGAAGGGCACAATAGTTGCTTCATTTACAGTGGCAAGCAAAACCTGTCCTCTCCTATTGACAGCATAGAAGCCGCCTACTGAAGAAGCATCAGTGGTCAAAAATATAGGATCTGGACTGATTCGATTTCTATAAACTGCGCTGGCAGTCTCTAAGTCATAAACAAATAGAAGCCCTTGCTTTGTGATCACATATATCAAGCCATATTTTTGGGATATCTGTCACAAAATAAAATCAACAAATTTTAAAATTCTTACAAATTTTAGCTTTCAGTGAATCTATCAGGAGCACTAATATTCCTGATAAAAAAAATGTTTTACCTGCATTGACACAGGAAAATCATCAGCGAAGTCTGGTGGAAAGAACAGGTCTGCTTGCTTCTTGCTAAATGATGGTTTGCCTGATAGACAATAGCACAATCAGTATCCAACAGATTTCACCGAAAGCCGATATGAAAAGTCATAGCAACATGCTTATAGTATCGCCAAGCACAAAAACTTCCTTTGAGACAGCATAAAAGCAAACAAATGAAACCACTTCATATGATGTGCATATGGCTAGAGAAACCAAGGAAAAGTAAATGACCTGGCACGGCACCAAGTTCAATAACATGCAACTTTGATGTTAGTTGTCCAGCATTAAACGACCTTGATGCAAAAGAGATAAGGATTGAAGGGCTTTCATTTCCTGTGACCTGGAAAACAAGCATACAGGTGTGATTAAATAAAAATACTAGGAGCATCCAGCTTAAAAAAATAATATTTAAGAAAAAGAATCCACAAAATGAAACAAACTTCAGGAGTAACATCACACACTTTAAATGTGGCAAATGACGCCGCATGTGCTTCAAGAGCCTGACTACGCTGCTGATCCACAGAGAAAAGCTGCATATTCCCTTTGACCAATTGCGGCCTCTGCAACAAATATTAGATATTATTGGACACTGTTGAAATCTCTGGAAGAATTTTAAACCTCTGCAATCATTCACAGAGGTGCAATATTGATCATAAAGGAACGTTTCACAATCTAAAAAATAAATATGAAGCTTTAAAACAAAGGAGAAGACAAAATATGCCATCTTACATAGTAATTGCCACACCCAACATGCCAAAAAAAAATGGGGAAAGAGAAAGCAAAACACAAATGGTTACTGTAAATTAACAGATTAAAGGCAGGGCAATCATACTTTTAACAACATTCTTACCTGTCTACAGTTAGAGAAAGAAGAAGCGCTATAAACAACCACAATGTTTTGACACTATAGGAGCAACTTAAAGTTAAAAGCAGGGCCAACGAATTAAGTACTAATAAAAACCATGGTCCAGATGAGTTTTTGCCTATTATGGACAACACAACAAACTGTTGTCTATGGACAACACAACAAACTGTTGTCTCATGGGAAACATGCAAGCTCTCATGCCATACACTAGAGGAAAATCATGTTCAAAGTCATAAATAGGGAAACATTAAACCAAGGCAATTCTCATAAGCAAGATATGTTTGGCATAAAACAGTGCATTATTCTGGGAAGTATCAAATTATCAAAAAGTGAAGCTTCTAGCTGCTCCAGTTTCGGAAATGCGCAAGCAATCAAATCTTTCATGGTATATCACCACTAAATAGCTCCCAATGCAATGAGAGAATGTCAGCTTTTCCATGCATTTTATGAGAAGTGAGCAGGGCAAACAACAAGAAAGGAAATAAATAAGTAGCAAGCCCAAAATATTATTTGCCCAAGTCCAAAAACAACTACTCATCAGAAGCATCCAATTTTAGAGTCCAAAAAAAAAGGGCAAGAGCGCAGTAAGTTCACATTTCAAAATTTACCAAGAAAGCATGTGATGCAACTGACAGCCATTTGGCTAACTAAAATCCAACTTACAAATTCTTATAACATGGTAAAACTCAATGGAGCCACTAACATGACTAATGCTGTCATAAATACAATTAACTACTTGATCACTAAATGTAAATAAGAGAAGCCTGCATGACAAACCTCTGGAGGACCTTGAGCAATTCCAATGAGGACCAACCACTTTTCTGAAGGATCACATCGATAGTTGATTATCTGATTGCCTTGTAGATTAGCTGTTCTATCAAACATCTTCACAGGCTCCGAATCACCTGCAAGTATGATAAAATCATAAGCAAGAGGAATAAAAATAAGAAAGTCACAAAATCTTACCTTCAATTGACCAGTGATAAACTGAAGTCTGAGTTACCAAGGCCAGCATCATAGGGCTAATCCACTTCCAAAACACAACCTATAGCACATACACACCATTAATACCACAATTTAGACCTGGAATTACAAAAGTTAAGTGGAAATCAAATCAATATTTCAAACATAGAAACCTGCTCAGGCATTTGATGAGATTTCACTTTCGCTTTCAGTTCTATATTAAATATCTGCAAATGGTCCTGTGTTGTTCCCGGCAGTTGAGCTTCGAATCAAAACACCGCGATTCATTAACCATTAGACAATGATTAAGGCCACATTTATTTCTATTATTGCAATTATTAACAAATAACAAATACAGTTCTCCTATATTAACTGGAAAAAAAAGCAGATCAATTTAGATAAATGAAAAAGGATGGCAAAATACCTTTGAGAGCGAGAATTCGAGAATTAGGATTCATCAAGGCGGAATCGGCAGTGATAGGCCTTCTTAGAGGCTGCATAGGCATGTTCATGTCGACAATAACCACACTGTTCTGTGGCGCCGTTTCTCTGATGCATATGTACTTCTCTGATTCCATAGTCACATGCGTGAAATTTATGAATTGGGGGTTGATCCCGAGGCTCGGCAACTAACAATTCAGCAACAAATCAAACAAAATCAAAATCAGAAGAAGAATTTTATTTCAAAAAAAAATGCAATGGAATAACTAGATCTAGAGAGAGGATGGTGAGGATATTACCGTTAGGGCCTCTTTCATGGTGATTGGGGCATTGGCAGCAGCCATGGTGCCCTAGATCGGGGGTTTCAAGATCAGAAACCAGAGAGGGAGAGAGTGAGAGAGGGGGAGAGAGAGAGAGAGAGAGAGAGAGAGAGAGAGAGAAGGTTCTCTTGTGGATCGGGAAGAGGAAGAGGAAAATGGGTTTGTGTTTCTTCCTTCTCGATTCGACGAGCTAAAATGGGATGCTGTTGGGTTGTACGTTGACGCAGATCTCCGTTGTGCCAAATCGATATTGGTCGTGGGCTTGGGCTTTTAAAGGGGCTGGAATTAGCTCTTAAAACTAGGTCTGTATACGTGAAGTTCATGGCCCGATGGGTCTACACTAGAGGCGGGATTTTATTTAACAATACTGATTACATAATTATTCTCATATAAACTCACTTGAAGATCTAACATATTTATCCCTGAGTTCTCAGGTCGAGGAACCACTGTTGATGCCATCGCTCAAGTCCTCCCATCCTCGATTATAGCGTTTTCACCCTAATTAATTGCCCATTGAATTTGTAAATAAAAGTTTTATGATGATCACAAGGTTGACATGGTAGCCCGTATATTGCCACTCGCTTCTTCTGCAGCAGTTCACGTACCTGGATTTTGATAGCTACATCACTGGCTTCCATGTTGTTTTCCTCGAGAGAGCGCAACCTCTTACTCCATCCTGCTCCAGGACTTTCTACGAAAGTAACCCACTCTACTCAGTGGCATCCATTCGGAACAACACTGAAAACAAAGGGTTGAATTTTTGTAAAGATATGTTTGCTTGGCCAGGAACCTCTCACCTGAAAATGCTGATCGATGTAGATCTTCTTATCCTCAAAGGGTGCTTCTTTCTTCCTCAGGGCAGGAACGATTCTATCCTTCAAAAAATAATGATTTTTAAATATCCTCGTATGCGCGAACAACTAATATTAATCATTAAATATCTTACATTTTCGAGGGATCTATAATATTTGCATAATGTGCTGGGAAAGTCAAGTTCGATCATTTTTGCCATTGCTTTACTGTCATCGGGACAGAGCTCTAGAGTTTAACGGTGCTTGTGCAGGACAATACATCGCGCAGGTATCAACATCCTCAACTGATATGGGTCATAAGTTTACAAGCCGAATCTACAACTTTTATTACGATACCATGATAATTCCAATAGAAATCAAATTATAAAATTTGACTATCAATCACTCTATACTATACTGGTCATGGGAATGAAGAAAGATAAGAAAACAAAAACAACATAAAATGATCTAAAAACACTAAATTTTATTAATTTAAATTTAAAAATAAAAATAAAAAAAAATCAATTTTTTTCAAAAACAATTTTAAAAAGCACTCCCAAACACTTACATAATTTGCTTACAACCATAGCATTTCCCTTCTCCTTGCAGGTTTAGCTCTTTTTGGTAAATATTTATAGATGCATTAAAAACGAGCTTGAGCAGAATATTGATAAACATGTAGACTGAATTAAACCAATTTTCAAACCAAGGACAACGACCGATGACAATGGAGTCCGTGACCGTTTCCTTTGTTTGTTGCCTCTTCTTAACTAGAACGTCATCGTTTGCTTTGTGCAACCTTTTTCCAATTGACGTGGGATCATGTTGTCTTTCCATGGGATCTCTGCCCCGGAGTGCGAGACAAACCAGGTTCACGGATAAATCAAGATCAGGACTTCGTGGTACGAAACAGATCGGCCTGTAACACAGTTCCCTGGGCTGGGAACAGACAAAAGGAAGAGAAGTAAGATTAGATATGTAATGAAATTTCCTCGCAACGTAGTTGGGATTAGATTTCTTTATCAACAATTGGAATCCTGGCAATATTATAATCCGTGCATATATAGTATACGAATGGAGGAGAGCTCGTGAGAAGCTTCATCATGTACGCCAAAACAAAACAATCTATAGAATCTCAAGTCGTGGGAGATCATCAACAAAAAAAATTGCTGGCAAACATGATAAATTTTTAATGTCGTTTGTTAACAAAGCACATCGCAAGATCTTATGAAATGTTGGAAACCCGTAGGAGGCCTATAGGATAGGGATACCGATGAAGTTGTCTGGAAATCCAATCTTTGGTACCCGTTACAAGTGCTTGACAAATAAATGTCACCTGACACCAAAGTTGCACACATCAATTTTGATCAACTGGGCTCAGATTCTTTTATATTTTTTTTCCACTTGTATCTCCAAAATCGAATTTAAGAACTGGATAACTTCGACATCAAGTTGCTTTTAGGACTTATCTTAATTTATGCCATGCCGCCAAGGAGACATTGGTCATATGGCATGCCAAGATAAAAGACAAGCAAGAAGGAGCTAATTTTGGTATCCATGATCCCACGTCATCTCCTACGTCATTATATTTTATCGCTCCAGAGCATATCACGTTGATGACGGTGACCGTGACCATCCTGTTTCGTTGGACTACAGCTCGAGCGCTGCGATGTCTTTAGAATTTTACCCGGCGTCTCATTCTTCGTCAAAGCATAGTAATTTTTTTATAAATTCAATTCACATATCGAATTCATAGAATGTGACTGAACAGCCATGTAGGGAGCGTGGAAATATCAGACATAAAATGTCATATCACTGAAAGCATACGATAATTATTTAATTCATCTAAGTGAAGCTCCCTTCTGTGATGTTTGTAGAATCAAAAATGAGAAATGTTACGCAGCCAGCCCACCTTGAAATCACATGATTAAAAAATAGCTTTGAACAGCCTGTGCTTGATCATCAGAAAGAGAAAAATCATGATCCAATTGGATAGCTTTAATTAGATTTGAATCTTCTCTCTGATAACTAATGATAGCTGGTAAAGACAGTTTCTCAATGTAACAAATTGAGGATACAATCATTGACATGCACATGATAATGAAAAACCATTCCTTCAGCAAGTTACATGTTGATCTGCATGCCTTGTTGCCAAAATGGTCTCCTTGCGGTCTACTTGCCTATGGTAAACAAGTCTGTTAAGTAAATTATTTCATATAAAAGTTTAATTTTTTAGATAAATTTTTAGAATATAGTTTATATTATTTTTTAATATTTTTTTAAATTAAAAAACTTTTTATCTTGAAATTTTCACGAACTTGATATTTTGTATTTTATTTTTATCAAATATAATAAGAATGGTGAGATTCAAACTTAAAAATACTGAATTAACAAAGTTTTGATACCATATTAAAAATTCAATAAAACCAAACTAGCAATCTTGCTATATCTTCAATCTTGAATTGATCAATCGCTCTTTCCCATTCCTCTCCTTATTGTCACCAGTGTCTCTATGACTACTGGCCAAGCTCACAAGATGTCAGTGATGTTTGTCGTTGCGGTTTTATTTAAAATACTTTTTTTTGTGTGTGTTTTAATTGTTTTGATATTAAAATATATATTATTTAAATATATTTTCAAATTAAAAATATTTTGAAATGAAATCTTTTGCACACTGAGCACCATCTCCAAGGGTCAAAATTCAGGCTGTTGTGTGGGGACAAGATTTATGCTTTCAGGTTGAGATTTTCCCAAGAGATAAAGCCCAAAAATAATTTTATCACAAGAAGCTTTCACTTATTCAGACTCTTTCAAGATGCTTGGTGAACACAGTTATTCTCCACTCCTAGCTATCTTAGATTGTGACGTGATCACATGAACGGTGAAGATCTCGCAAGGAAATTATTTCTGTCTGTGCCTATAAATACTTGGCAGCACAAATAGGACACCAAACTATAGAATGGATAACTACATGTCAGAATAGTAGTTCTACACCCTGTAAAGAGCAGCTTGATAACTGGACTGAAAACACAGCTGGATATACTCGCACATTCACATGTATAAACTACACCCAATAATAAAAAAGTATATAATAAAGAATAAAATTATATCTTATTGTTCTCATTAATTGCAGCAAATACAATAACAAATTACACAACAATATGTGGTAAATCCCTACCAACACCAACAACCCACACCCCTCAACCGATAACTCCACCTTTTGTGACCCATAATGAGAGCAACCACCCCCTTCCCCGCCCGTGCACACCACACCACACCGGCAAATTCCACAAGAGATCGACCTGTTAGGCCCATCAACGTGCAGTTCACTGCCAATAGAATTACAAACTTCCCGTTTTATACACCCTTCCTCACTTATCCACGCCGAATCAGAAGAGCATACCGAACTTGTCCCCGCCAATTCTTCCGCCTCTCCCCTTTCGCGATGCCCACACCGCCTCCTCACCTCCACCCAGCCATCTCTTGTTTCCCAATTTACCCCTTCACCTCCCACCAATTTACCAATCCTGTTTCTGGCCGAAACCTCAATACTCTCAAAACTCGAACTCGTCCCACGTTCCGTAACGTCAATATCTTCCTCGAAATCTGAATGAAACCAATCAAGTACGCAACGTGGAGACAATTCGTTGCCCAGCAAGTCAGGAATCACTGAGGCTAAGAATGGATGCTCCAGTAGCTGATCACAGCTCCACCGCTGACTTGGCTCCCTCTTCAAACACTTCTTCAAAAAATCCTGACCGAGTACAGACAATTGCTTCGGCAACTCGGGCAATTCGTTTGAAAACCCGATTCGACTTAATGAGTCAACTCCGTGATCCTCCCAGGCCGGTTTTCCGGTGACCATCTCAATAATTGTGCAGCCCAGAGACCAAACGTCACTTTCCGGTCCCTGGTATTCTCGTTTAATCACCTCCGGAGCCATCCACAGCGGGCTTCCACGTGGCAAGACAGGCTCGCCGCATATGGAGTCAATCGCTGACCCGAAATCTGCTAGTTTAATGGAATTGAAATTGTGACCCAATAGAATATTCCGTCCTTTAACATCACAGTGAACAATACCTCTCGAGTGTATGTGCTTCAAAGCAGAGACTATACAGTATGTAAATGACCGAACAGTCTCCTCGTTCACATCAGCAAAACGTTGAGTTGATGAAGCCAGGTCAGCAACGGTGCCACCGGGCAAGTACTCCATATGAAGATTCCGACAAGCTCTCGAGCTCTCAAACGAGACATCGTCGCCGAGGAACTTAACTATATAAGGAGAAGATAACGAGCTCAGAATCTTGATTTCATTGTCTAACGCTTGAACTTGATTCGCTTCACTGGCAGTCTTCACGGCGAAAACGGCACCAGTTTGTTTGTTGAAAGCCAAGTTGACGAAGCCAAAAGAGCCTCTCCCTACGCACTTTCCTCTAACCCAAGAAACCATTTTGTGTGTTTTTCAGAGAAAACTCAAAAAATAAAAATAACGTGAAGTTTGCTTCAAAGTTCCGAGGGCCCGAGAGTGTTTATATATGCGAGAGAGAGCGGGTATCGGGAAATAGGGACCCTTTATTTATTATTATTTAAAAAAAAAGGGAGGCGTCGTGGAATTTACAAGTGGATAATTTGGAAACGGTTTGATGGCACAATTAGGGGGCAGTCTTGGCCTTTTGGGTGCTGGATTGAGTAGACGTCAAAGGGTAAGAGAATGGTTGGGTGATGATGCTGAGTTTTATCCTTATCCATGAGTTTCATCTTGGGGTGTTTTTAACTTGTGAGATTTGTCTTTGTCAAGGGATTGGTTGATCGGAAGAATAATTAACATGTGGTCGGCATGGTACTATAAGATTGGTGTTCGTGGAAGGCAATTTTTGCGGGAGTTTAGTTCTAGTAGTCGTGGATGAGGAATATTCTACAGGAGAGTTGATGGAATGGAAGGATTCTTGTGGGCTGTGACTTAATTTTTTTTTTTTTAATAATTCTAACGTATTATTATTTTAATATAATTTTTTTTTAAGAATATCATACATAAAAAGCATTTTATTACATGAACCTTCCAATTATTAGCATTCTATAATTGAACATTAATTAGGTGTTGTTTGTGGGATGTCGAACCTGATTTAATCTTGCATATTTTTCAGGACATGCCTATCAAGTTTAATTATTAAAAGACTGTGAAGGGACAAGGTTCACTAATTAACAATTAGAGATTAAATGTCTAGCCTTTTCTGGAAGAAAAAAAATATCTAAGTTTTGTTGGCGGGACATTAGATTTTGAGATAATCTATCAGGTAAATTCACGCAATCACATCCGTGTGAAATTCATTTATGAGTTAGGTAACTTTATTTTCAATTGATTGTTCTGGAGAAGGGTTGAGTTTGGTTTTTAAAAATAATTTTTATTTTAAAATTTATTAAAATAATATTTTTTATTTTTAAAAAAATATTTTTAATATTAACACATCAAAATAATTTAAAAAATAAAAAACATCAAAAAAATTTAATTTAAAATAAAAATATATTTTTTAATTTTTTAAAAAATATTTTGAAAAAATAGTTTCAAACACCGTAGTTAATTGTTAGAATTTTGAAAGCAATATTTAGATTAATATCTTTCCGAATTAGATCATTATTAAAACCATTTACTATAAAGTTAAAATACAATAAATATTTTATATCCGGGCAACTCAGTTACTGGTCAAACAAAAGATCAAAACATTTAATTAATAAATTATGGGTTGAATTCATGGGATGCCCATTTTAGGAACTCAGTTACCAGTACAACGAAAGATGAAAACAAGTAATAAATTAATTGTGGATTAAACTCACGGTCATGAGTGATTAATATAGTATTTTTTTTAATAAAAAAAACCGTTCACAGAAGGAAAAAGGAACATATATGTATATACATGTGTGTGTATAAAAAAAAAAGGGGAGGCGGTCAATTTGCCAGATAGGTGGCCAAAAGGCAGCAGCGTAAATTGAAGCCCCACAAGGCCGGGGGCCAGCGACAGACAAAGTTCGGTTCAAAGTGATGTCCCCAACTATAACTTTTCGTGCTTGCATGGCAATAAACGGTAGGTCCACGTCTCCCAGCAGCGAACTTGAGGCTGGTGGTAGAGAGAGAGAGAGAGAGAGAGAGAGAGAGAGAGATGCCTGGATGTCTGGATATCTCGCGATTCTTGCGTCTGGCATTTGGAGTGAAGAGTTTGAAGTCTGTTGACGTGCACCACCAGCCTCCATTACTTATTAAATTCCTACTTGTAATATTAACTTCATGATAATATTACAGAATATAAACGAGGGTCCATTTTTTATTTTATTTTTATTTTTATTTGTACTGAAATGAAATTTGGTTGCATGACAATTGCAGGTCCTCAGCAACACCAATGCGTATCTCTTAACGGATAACGATTGCGAAAGGCACCGTCACATGAGCTTATATGTAATATTTCCTAACTTTCTAATACCGGATCGGTTCAGTGTAAAAAAAGGCACAATTAAATAGAAGTTAGGAGCAAGGATCATGAGCCTGTTGAGTACGTATTTACCTGGATGTTCCTTGCCAAACTACTAATGAGGAATAAGGAAATAATTTCAATATTAAAAAATGGAAAAGGATTTGAGTTTATAAAAATGAAATCTACCACACTTATAAAAACAACACAAATACTTGAACGGCTAGATTTGTTTAATATTATAGCAACGATTTTTTTAAAAAAATTTTATTTAGAAATAATTCAAAATTTATTTTCAATATCATTATATTAAAACAATCTTTAAACATTAAAAAAAAATCATTTTAAATCATGAAAAAATGAACCTCTTGAATTAATTGATGTACAAAACGTCTCCGTTCTATACGACCCCGCTCGTCTATATCCTATCTTCTAATTTCTCAATCCGGAGTCCTTTGTTTGCAGATGATAGAAAGGCCTTGTATTTCCACCTCTTCTGACAACACGGCAAACATGAGCCACGCAACAGAGCAAGGCGACCATCGTTGGAATTGTTTTGCGAAATTGATGAGCAGCTAGACAATCATCAGGTAAAGCTCATGTTTTATTGATTCTTTTCCATGATCTGTCATAGTCAGTCGGCATAACGTACTAAAAAATGTCACGTGTCTATGTTCTTAGAATATTATTAAATAAATAATTGATTAAGAAGCAATTGTCTCTTGGGTGAGGGGGGGGGGGGGGGGGGGGATGGACGTGAACTGGATGAGGTGGAACGAACTTGCTGGGCGTGAAGAAAAGAATATGAGTGTGTGTATGAGTGTGTGTTTTGTCCACTTAAGCTTGAATTGGCTTAAACTAATTAAAGATGCCAGAAGAAACTCGGGTGACTCACCTTCCCATGAAAAGAGAGTGCTAAGCTTCAAACTGAGTGAGTCCATTAGGAATTCCACTTGGCGACCAATGGCTGGATGTAACATTTTGTTGTCCTCAAAGAATTACCAGAATTATTAAAAAAAAAAAAAGAACAATTCAGTGACTCCTGTTTTTTTTTTCCTTTCTGCAAGACTTGACGTCTATTGCTGTTTCCAAAGCATTATTGGCAAGTGATTGAAAACACATGGTATATTGAAGTTATTTTTTAAAAATATATTCCTGTAATTGAAGTTATTTTTTAAAAATATATTAAAATAATATTTTTTATTTTTTAAAAATTATTTTTTATCAGCACATTAAAATAATTTAAAATGATAAAAATAATTATTTAAAATATATTTTTTTTCAAAAATATTTTTATTCATTATTGTTAAAAAAATGAAACCATGTGCGGTGCGGTGAGCGCTTCAATAAATTGGTTTGTTATTTTTCACTTGGATAACGATCAGGAGATATAATTCTTCTTTTTTTTTTTTACCAAAAATAAGTTATTCTGGTTCATGATGAGATGAGATGCAAGTATAGATTCCAAATGCTTGTACATCTTAATTTAATTTCTCTTGAGAGTAAAACTATATATTTATTTTAGCCTCCCTTTTCTCGTGGATATATATTTCGCCCGTCATCTTCTTCGTGGTAATGCATCCATCCAATTCTCAATTTCGTCATTGCTTCCGCTAAATCTTCATTGTCCAACTCAGCTTCCTTTTTCTTAGTCGCTTTTCACGACACGCAATAGCTGGGAAATCTTGAATTGAGAGTCAAAGAGACAAGCCAAGCACAAATTTCTGTCGCATCCATACAAGTAGGGGTGTGTGTTTAAGTAACTGGAATGAAAAAAAAATGTCATGTCGAGTACTTATCCCTTATCTGATTTGAATTTATTTTTCTCACCTCAAATTTGCTCTGGCTGATCAAACAGTTTGGACAGCCCAGATTAAAAAATCATACAAAAAAGTAAAAAATATATAATTTAGATAAATGAGATTCTTCAATTTTTTAAATATCTAGTGCTTGAATTTATTGCTTGGATAATTAAAATACTTATAAGAAAACTTATGTTTCCAAATCACACTACTAGAGTGGTGCATTAATTTTAGGGGATGTGTTGTGCTTTAAAAATATTTTATATTTATTAATATATTTTATATCTTCCATAAATTATTCTTGACATTAAGGCATTAATTTTTTTTTTTTAAATAATTTTATACGAAACATTATTTCAATTACTTTCCCAAAAATTATCTCCCAAGTCATTCAATTCAATTCAATGGCGATCATATATTTTATAAAGTGAAAAAAACAATCAATCCTGTCGCAAAAGGACAAAAGTTTGAGGGATACCTTGTGTAAAACAGGATTTTGTATCTAACACGAATAGAACGCCGTAAGTTTTCCTAGTTTTAAGGATGGGATCACGAACACGGTTCGTTTCAGAAAGGAAGCGGGAATTTGGGCTAGGCTCTGGTGGCGCGGTCAATTGTCGTGGGTGAGCAAGACAAAATAATGGCACCACGGATCAAAGGGCCGACAATCCAACGTGAATGAACAACAACGTTCCATTTATTGGGGGCTGGCATGCAAACATCACACTCTGTTACACTGCTCTTTCAAGGGTAATGCACAACCACAACCAAGTGACTCCTTATAATTACTTTTAAAGATATTTTTAATATCAAAATAATATTTTTTAATTTTTAAAAAAATATTTTTGATGTCAGCACATAAAAATGATTTAAAAATATTATTTTTTTAATTTTCAAATTTTTTTTTTTTTTAAAAATACTTTTAAAACGCAATGTCAAACATCCTCCAAAATAGACCGTTGTTAAAAAACAATGCTTTCACAGTTGTGGTGATCAATGATTCGTGACCATCTCCAGCCTCTTCTTAATCTGGAAAAAAATCTCAAAAAATGAAGGGTGTGTTTAGCATTGCGATAGATTTAAAAAAAAACAATTTTATGAAAAACACTTTTAGTTACGATTTATAACTGAAATTAAAATGTTTGGTTAAAATCGTGGTTGAGTTTGAGGTTTAATTAAAAGCAATTTCGTGTATTAAGTTACCATGCTTTTTATATTACTGTCAACTTGTGAAATTATTTTAAAAAACACATACACGCGCATACATATAATTTCGATGGTCTAGCACAGTGACTATAGAAATTAAATTACATGCATGAAAAAAGAAACATTTTTTTTCTGTAAAAACTCTTTTTTAAGAATTTGTATTTTGATTCTTTAAAAGAACAAGTATTTCGTTGCTTAAAACTAATTTGTAAGTTACATATACACGAAAGGATTTTTAGCTTTGAAAAAGAAGATGAATTGGTATACTTGTAAATTATAAGGACTGGAACATTTATACTATTGAAATAAAAGAAAGATCAGAGAACAGGCTGTTGCCCGCCCGGTCTCCAAAGGATAAGCCATTACCCTACAAAAAAAGGGGCGATTAACAATGAATTTTTGTGACGGAAAAATTCCGTTGCAAATTTTGAATTTTTTTTATAGAAGAAATCACACAATTAGTATTGATTGTTTCAAATATCCATTCATATTTAATTAAAAAAATTAATAAATTAATAGTGATTAAAAAAATAATTATGATTAGCAACAGAATAATTTCCGTTGATGACCAAAGCACAACAACAGAAATTATGTTGTTTATTATTACTCAACAATAGAAATTTCATTGGTAATAGCAACAGAAATTCTGTTGTAAATTCATTGCTAATTTATTTATAACGGATAATTCGTTATAAATAAATTTACAACCACAGATTTGCATTAAATAATTTCTGATACAAATTATGTTGCTTATATTTGTTAATAATGAATTCTTTTATAAACAACAACAAATTGATCCGTTGTTGATGACCTTTTTTTTGTAGTGTCAATATAAAAAACCGAAGGATTGCATTTTTTTATTTATTGTTGTTTTAATTTATATTAAAATATATTTTTAACATCAATAGATCAAAATTATTTTATTTAAAAAATACCTTGAAAACGTTTTTTTTTCCAAAAAACAGACACCCCGAAAGTAGTCCTTAGAAAACCAGTGCCAGGCCTTTCCCATTTCACAGTAATGTTTCATTGGTTTGAGTTGAATATCACAAGGGTCGGATCATGTATGCAAAGTTCCAACGGATCATGTATGCAAAGTTCCAAGCGTCGCTGCTCAGTAGGAACATATAATATGTGCTTTTGAGAGATAACCCGACATCGGAAAGCCTTCTAACTGTCTTGTCCTCTTACAGCTGTCATGCCTAGATTTAGTTGTGGAAATAGCTTTGTAGTCCATCTAAATAATTTGATTTCCAGCTTTCAAAACGACAACGAGTTGAGGTCCTTGAAAGCTCCTTAGAGCCCAATTTATTGGGTAATTAATTGCGTAGTTTGCTTCAAGGATTAGTGTTTGGCACAAATTTTAATAACATTAGCATCACCGACCGATGTGAGAATCTCATGTCACAAAGCTTAAGAAGCTTTTGGAACAGATTCTCAAAATGCGTTTCAATTTTTTTTTTTAAATAAATATGTTTTAGTGTTTTTAGATCATTTTGATGTGCTGATATCAAAAATAATTTTTTAAAAATAAAAAAATATCATTTTGATATATTTCAGCACGAAAAACACTTTAAAAAACTACCGCAACAGCTATCCCAAACAGACCCTAAATCTTTTGATTGTGGAAGTATACCGTGCTAGTGGAGCTTCACAAGATATCTTGATGCCCAGCTAAAAAAAGTCAACAAATCAAGGACCCAGAAAGTTCCTCCGAGCCCAGACCATGTTTAATTAGTCACTTCATTTTATGTTCGGCTCGTGGTCTGTAGAAGTGGGAACACCAAAACAAGTTCGCATGAGCCAACTCCAAGAACCCAACCTGCCCCTCGGATGAAAGACCATGGCCTTATCATGAACTTGCGGTGTGGAGAGACCCTGGTGCACTTGGTCTTGATTGTACAGATGCACTTTCCAGGGTCTAATCCAGCGCACAGATCCTTATAAACAGCGAACCATGTTGCTCATATTCTTGTCTTTGCTTTCAATTCAGGGGATGAAGATAGATATTAACCATACGAAATATATATCCCTTAATTAAACAATAACACGAGGGTCAAGGTCAAACTTTCAACAAAGTTTGTTGGAATACTGGCCTCATCTTAAGTCATCATTCATTTTTTTTATATATAAATAACATGATAAAATGAGGTGGAATCAATTTAATTTAGAAACGTACTTGGTAAAAAATGACTAGATTTTTCTCTTAAAAATGTAGTATAAATCAATCATAACTCGTAAGTCAAAAGTTCAAAATTTCAACTCCTGATTAAATCAAAGTTTTTCATTCAATTTTATAACAAACTTCTGGTTTAAGTAAAAAAAATATCTCCAAGTAGACATGCTTATAATTTTGCTATGAAGTAAAGGTAAATAAATAAGTAAAAGCAATCTATAAAAATCATATCAAACATAACCTTAACCATATCGATTCTTAATTTATTATTGCTTAAAAATTAAAATTAAAAACAATAATGTAATTTAGTCAGGATTATAATAAATTAAATTCGCTATTTCGGTGCATTTTTTGAAGAGCGCTTGGAAGTTGAAGTACATTCGAGATTCTGATGTTACAATGCACTGCTTTTGATTTAGGTTAGTATTTGTTTTTATTGTGCAACCAAAAAGATAATTTTTTGTTGTTTTAAAATATATATTTATAGTATTTTTAAATTATTTTGACATGCTATTATTAAAATTAATTTTTGTAAAATAAAAAATATAATGATAAAAGATTTGAAATATTTCTTATAGATCTCGAGTTCGAGTCATAACATTCTCAATTTGTAAGAATCTGAGACAGCCGAAGTTTTACTTGTTTAACTCGAGCCTGCAAAAAGTGGCTAAAGAAGTGAAATTTCCTCAAATCCAAAAAAATACATTGCTATAACATTATTGCGCATTATTGCGCATCCTAATATACAAATCAAGGTCACTTAACACAGCAATGAATTTCTCTACTAAAGAATACCTATAAGTGAATGAATGAATCATTCAAAAGAATATCAGCAGATGAATCCTAAAAATCAAGGTCTCCGAATACCGGAGCAATGAATTTATTATACTAAAGAATAAAATGAATGAGTGAATCATTCAAAAGAATATCAGCAGAAGAATCCTACTATGTCCACCAATCTTCAGCCATGGATGAAATGATCAGGCTCCTCTAAAATCTAAATATCACTTCCACCACATCTGTTATTCGCCTTCAGCTCCCCGCTTGCAAGATTCTTTCAGAAAATAAAAATCTAAAATCTAAATGATCATCAGGCTCCTCTAAAATCTAAATATCACTTCTATCAGTGTGTGTGTCAGCCATGTTCCCGTCTTTAAACTAAGAATGCTTTAATCATACATAGCGTCCCAATTGGATCAGCATCACACTAATATCATCACAAGAGCCTCGCGAAACAGAGAGATCCACAAGCTTTTTACAGGCAGATAATGGTTCTGCCTTTTCGACCCCTATGACAAATCGGTGAGCAATATCAACAGCTTCTTGATTACCAACCTGAAAACATGTAAAAGACTTCATTTAGATTATTTGAGCCAGTGAAATTCCTTAAAAGACTTTCATATGAACAACATTCTTTTTGAGGAGCAAAGATTGATAGCGAGAACATACCTTATCCCATAAGCCATCAGAAGCTAGGATTAAGAACTCATGATCGGGCTTAATTCTAACAACGTTTGTGTCAGGCTCAGCTATCACCCACTGTTTAAGATGGCTATCTCCAATTCCCCTGGATACAGCCAAGGATCCCTGAATTCTCCAGGTTCCATGGACTAAATCAACATAGCCACCCTGCAACACAAATACCATAAAATTCATTAGTTTCAATTCAATCCTCGACCCCGTATTTCTATGCAAGAGCGTACATAATATGGTTGTGACAAAATGCTCACCGAGGACTCAATCCTGTTCTTCTCGTCTTCCCTGGAAGGCCGGTGATCGGCTGTGAGGGCCTCTGCAACACCTCCTCTACTCATAACAGCACGACAATCACCGGTATTAGATACAACAAGGTTACCCTTCCTAATTAAGGCAGTCACACAGCAGGAGCCACCTCTAATATCTTCTTTTAAAAACTGAGAATCGGTATTCAAATAACCATGCTTAACCGCATCCTTAATGTCTTCTTCGTCCCTCCTAGCAACTTCATCTAAAATATTCTTATCTAAATTCCCTGCCGCGAATTCAGCAGCTTTAGCACCTCCATGTCCATCAAAAACACCAAAGAAAGCCTGCAAACACATTGCATATATAGATTATAAGACACGGATTTTAAATCAAACAAAGAGCCACAATATTAATCAGCACGACATGTGACAAAATTCCATATTTGGTTCCATAGTTTAGCCTGAAAAATTACCAGAACCAAAAACAAGTGTCTAGATGCTCAAAAGACTTCATTTACAGCAATTATTTTCATAGTCTTTGATATATTATAGAGTTCCTTAATTCGAAGCTCGTTATTATCTAATTCCATGTTTAATCATTCGCAATTTTTTTTGTTTATGTTACGAACTTCATTGCACCCATTTATAATCTCTAACAGAAAAGCTCAATTACCCCCAAGAAAGTTTATTATCCACCAAAACTTTTATGCCAATCCAATGAATAGCCATACCTAGGCAGAGAAAGAAGAAAACGAAAAAAAGAATCACGGCAGAAAACTATGAAATTACCTGCTTGGCATCTCCTTCAAGGTCAACGACAGCAGAAAAGCGATCCTCCATAGCCTCTCTCCTTCCTCTCTTACAATAAACAGAATACCCGTACCCTTCTCTCTCCACCTCCGCTTCCTCCACCTCTCTAGGCATCGCCAGCCCTCTTCCAAGCCCCGTAACAACCGGTATATCCAGCCTCGTCGGCCTCTTCCTCTTCAAGACCGCCGCGGCCGACCCCGACCCCGAAGCCAAAGAAGAAGTAGAATTTAACCCAGATAATGATTTTTGAAGGCGAAATCGAAACGGAGAGGGAGAAGAGGGAGGGGAAAAAGAAGTGGTGGGAGAAGATGGAGATTGTGTTGTTGATTTTAAATGGGCTAGTGTTAGTGCTATTGTTTCTGCCGGTGGTGAAGGGATTGATACCACTGTTTTGCTGTAGAAGTGACTAGTTGATGGAGAAAATACAGGGGAACTCGACACCGCAACAGAGCACGACATCGTTTTTAATTTTCGTGTGGTGTTTGTGTTGAGCTAACGACGTTCGCCTTTTTGTGACTAATTGTGCTGTCTCTGCTTTGTTTGTCTATGTATCTGCTGCATGGAAGAAGAAGATTGTTATTGCGGAAATATTAGGAGGTTATTTATTGTGGTTTCTTCCTAGTGATCTGTGGCCACTGCTCTGCTCCGTAATGTCGATGTTGCCCCTGGATCTTTTTTCTTCCTGGAAAAGGCCAAAAAAATTTCAAGGTCTATGGATTTTCCTAGTATGGTGGTCAGACTCTTTGGCGCGTGTCCCCGTTTATAGTAGGACTACTAGTTTTTCTATGACGATGGCGTGGGATTATTTCCCAACTCCATGATTTTTACATGATAATATAATATAATATAATATATAATCACGATAAAAATAATAATAAAATAATAATTTTATTATTGATAAATATTTAAGAGCATATTCCTTACATTTAAATATCACATATTAAATTTATATATATTATATTATAATATCATCCCTTAGATTGTTGAAAATTTAGTTTGGGTTTCTAAAATTAAAAAAACTATAAAAAAACATCATGGAAACCTAATTCTACTTGTTTTTAGAAGAAAAAAAAGATCGGTTCAAAAAACCCTTGTGGATTTGGATCTATTTTTTCGGGTAATTTGAAAATTTCAAGCTATTTTTATAGAAATTGATTGTTTAATATGAATCTATTTCAGCATAATCATGAGATTTCAACGAGGTGTGAAATGGAACTCTGCAGTCACAAGTAGGAGCGCCTTTCCAGGCAACGTCAAGGGCGCCTTTATTGGGAAATAATGGTGGCAAAGAGGGAGGGAGTGCAGGTATGAAACCTTGTTTTTTCTTTTCTTTCTTTTTGTGTTGTCCTAGTCAAACACGTTAAGGATGTGCTGGAGACTACAAGAGTGGCAGTGTGAAAGGAGTGTTTCTGACTCTCTTTCTTTTTCTTTTCTTATCACTGAAGTCTTTTTAATGACCATCTTAGGGATACTTAGTAAGATTGTTTGTACAAGTGTTTTTTATATAAAAATTTATTAAAGTATTTTTTTTATTTTTTAAAAATCGTATCAGCATATTAAAATATTATTAACTTATCAAAAAAATTAAATTTAAAAAATAAAAATAAATTAAAAGCACGTTTAAAAAACACTGACAAACACCATCTCAGTGAACTGCTCCGTCTCTCTGCCCTTCCTTTTTCTTATCTTGGACGAGGTCGCCGAGAGCAAGAACCGTGGGTCCCGTCCTGACTGGCTCGAGCGCTGCTTCTCTGAAGTAACCGTTGTTGACAACGTGTTTCTGTTTGGTGACCGTTATCGCCGTCTGATAAAATGTCGATGTCATCCGCGCCTTGGAACCGGATTTAATTAAAAAGACAAGATTCATTCACGTTCTTGACAAATTTAACAGATTTCCATCTCTACCCTCTATGAATCAGAACTTGCCAGTATTATCCCCTTTTTTATTTTATTTTATTTTATTTTATTTCTACAGTGCACAGTATTCATTAATAATAAAACTCACGTGAAATGGGGATTAAGTGCATGTTCGGTAACATAGTACATAGATTTTTGCAAAAAACATGTTTTCAGATTTATTTATTTACTTTATGCATCACAGTGAGATGTATAAAAAAATAAAATATTTATAAAGATACATAACTCTTGATGATGTCATGATAGAGAACAGGGCTTCCCATACAGGTGTATGAACTTAAATCTAATTATGCTATTGATGAACTCGGATCATCTAACAGACGACATAGACATTAATAAATTAGTCATGTGGATGAATGTTGGGTTTTTAATTACTTGAATATTGTATCATCAAACTATATAAGAGAAATTACAAGAATCATTTTTCATGTACATGTTTTTTTTGACATTCACGGGGTTGCCCATGATTATAAATCACGAGGATTTGTTGAGTTTGGTCATAGTGGTTTGTTTGCAGTTTTTCTTTAACGGTATATAGAATTTTAGATATAGAGGGTGTTTGGCACGGTTCTTTTCAAGCCGTGCAGCAATTTTTGGAGTTTTTTTTCATTTTAAATGAATATATTTTGATGTTTTTAGATCATTTTGATGTGTTGATGTCAAAAATGATTTTTAAAAAATAAAAAAACATCATTTGGATGTATTTCGGCACGAAAAGCACTTTGATAAGCTACAGCAACAGCTGTCCCAAACAGACCCATAGTCCACACACAGGAGCAAATCCGTAATTTTTTTTGTTAAATTGAAAGAGTTAAATTAAATTTTAGATTAACAAAATTAATTATAAATCTCACAATTTTTCTTGTTCCGTTTAGATGTCGTGAAGAATTATTGTTGGTAGGTGTAATAACCTCACCATCAATCATTCGACTCAATTGGCCAGTCGATTGATTTAGCTATTTAAACTAGTCGACCAATTAATATAAATTTTATGAACCTTCTTCCAAGTATGTTTCATGCATCAACATATATATCCTCGTCAAACTTGCAGAGTAAAAAACAGACCCCAATTACAATCTCTAAAATTTACTTTCAACAAAGCAGCTTTACTCATGTTTATTAGTGCAAATCAGTTTGTAAGTATGAATGAACATCGTGAAATGGTTAACTTGCTTGTAAGAAAATTAATTAGATGTGCGTGGTGCACCCCCTCATGAAATTTGTATATAAAATAAATTATTTTGGTTATTTAAAATAAATTGGAAACCATACACCATCATTAATGAAAAATCATAAACCACGGGCATAGAATAGATCATCAATGAATCGAAAGTGGCAAGTAAGAATGTCGTGTACCCAAATAAAAATTTCATATTTTCAGCACCCGGAGTTTGAACTACTTTTCTCTCTCTGATCTTGTGCATATAGTTGTCGTTGGTAGGGCCGTCAATTGTTGTGTTTGGGTGGGCTTTTAAGTGAACGTTGGTGTCAAATTCCGGCTGTCTGAAGCCCGCAGCACCGGGCCAGCACGTAATTGAACAGCTGGATAACACTGGAGTAGTAAGAAGATTAGTTCTGGAATTCTGATTAGTTGTAATTTGAGCCATATCCAATTCAGAACTTCCCAAAAGAGGTTAAAGCTGCGAAAAATAATTCAGAACTAATTTACGTTCGGTTAAAATCCCAACTTTTCGAATTTCCAATCCTTGTATATATTGTTAAAATTGAAGGGCTTAGTTCACAGCCAAAGATCTCGCAAATCTAAAACGATTAAAACTCGATGCATCGTTCTTAAAATTTCTTCACACTGCAGTTTTTTTACTGAAAATAGTGCCATCAATTGACTGAAAACAATAAAAAATAAAATAAAATTTTAATGTTCAATATTGCAGCGTCAGAGTGTAGATTACCGACGTTCATAAGCAATACGAATGGCAGCTCTGGATTGCGAGGGGAACAAACCTTTTAAGCTTCACCAATACAAACACGAACTAACGAAATCTTAGTTTTAGCTTTATAAAACAAATATGTAAAGCCTCAATCATAAATAATATCAAAATCAGTGGAAAATATTGTAATCTGTAAGACATCATCAATGAATAATAATAATAATAAAAGTATTAAGAAGAACTCAGTCCCTTAGATGTTCATAAAGTGTTGCGATCATTACCGCAAGTCATTACAGGTCTGTATTGACTCATCACTGTTCTTTCAATACTAAAATCACTGTATTTCTTTTTTAAAAATATGAAAACTCTAATGGACAAAAAAGAAAACTGGAATGTAGTTGCCCCAATAGACTCCCAGAGCAACAAAAAAGTTAAAGGTCGAGGGAGAGATGTTAATAGAGCAACACAACCACTATCGCTTCTAGGGAACGAGTCATATGGGAATTCAAAATCCACACTGACCAGATAAAGAAGCCTTCTCGTAGTAGAAATGGTGTTACAAAATTTTCATTTGATTTTTTCAAAAAAAATAATCTAACTTTGGAAGTCCAGAGAGAGGGAGAAGAACAAGTGCACTAGCTGGATGTGGCGGGCGATGCAGGGTAGCGGGGGGAGGAGGCGACCTTTGTTAATAGCAGATCTGCGGATTTCTTAAATAAGCGGTTCGTGTGCTTACCCTAGTTTTTAATCTGAAAATACTTATTTGTCCTCCATGGATGGATTTACTTGCAAGATGCTTATTTGTATTCGATAAATGGGCTGCATTTAATACCCACAAGGCCTATGGGCCTTTTCATTTTAAGCCTTGAACGATGTGAGGTTCTGTTCCAAGTTCGCTTTTAGGTTTGGACCAAGTTTTAGATGAGACATTTGTATTCTTGCAAACTCTACTGCTGCGTTTTCGTGGACCATTAGGGCTAAAGAATAATTATTATTTTTATTCTTTCTACCATGATAATTATTTATTAATCTCACTAGTGTACAAGTTGAATAGTATCTTTCTAAATCTCCAAGGTAACTAGCAATCCTTATGGATTTTATATAATTTTTATAGACGGAGTTTCGTGTTTTTCTTGATAGAAGATATTAGAAGAATCTATTTTCACACATGTAATTAAGGACTACAAATATAATATGTCGTTGTTGATTATGACCTTTCACCAGAATTAAGCAAGCAATACCGGGCCTAAACACAGGGGTTGTACTGACTCCACGACGGTAGTCTGGGCCTGACACCGACAATATTTGAATATCGACAGAGTGGCCCAGAGGAAGTGGCCTTGCAACACTACAGTAGTGTGGGCCTAAAACCCATGTGTAGATTCGATTTTTGCTAGACATCTATCATTATCTATTTATCTCAATCCAGGTCAGTACAGTCACCTTATAATTTCATAGCAGTTGCTATATTGCAAGCAAATGCTATTATAACAAACACTGCACGCGCTGACTTTTCCTTCAAACCATCACACATCTCTCAAACAGTTGTGACTGAAATTCAATTCTGTTGCGGTATGTTAGAAGTAGAAATTTCGGGTAATTAATTACAGTATTTCCCATGTCAAGAAATTTACAGGCACCAAATTGTGTCTATAAAACAGAGAAATAAAGTTATGCTAAAAAAAGTAAAATCACAGTTAAAATTATGCAGGTAGAAAAATCATAAAATCATAAATAAAATATTTTTGAATACAATATAATACAATTATGACTATAAAATTTTATTAGTTAAAGTTTATACATGATTTAAAGAAAATTAAAAATACATAACAATTATATTATTATATTAACATTTAAAAAATACTGACTTTTTTGTTTTTTAAAATTTAAAATAGGAGAGAGAGGAGGGGCAAACACTACCTTAATTCCAAAATTCAAAATTTGAGTTTTATTTACGTTTTATTTTGTCCTAAACGACACAAAGCCACTCACACATTATTTTCTAACATATATATATATATATATATATATATATATATATGTGTGTGTCATTATAATATTTATAATATTTAAATATATTTTCTGTTTTGTCCTTCTTTTATTTAATTACAAGTAAAGATATATATACGCGTAAACTATTCCGGACAATCACATCCCAAAAAGATAAAACTCTTGCCTCAATAGCTACTTCAGGGATAGAAGTAAATGTCTTGGAGTACAATAAAAAAGTAATTTAGCATCAGCAATTGGCTCATCCTGACATTGATAAAAGTTTACTTATTTTTTATATGATTATAGTTTTATGTTTTTCACGGTTTCTTCCTCTCTTTAATAAATAAGCAGTGCAAGAATTTATACATTATATTTGTATGTATGTATGTATGTATGTATGTATGTATGTATGTATGTAAAAATCTAAGAAAACCATGATTAGGATGGCATTCAGTGTGGAATTATTAGCGTAAAACAAGGTTGCTCTGGTCATTCCCGAGTGTTTTTAAGCACTTTAAGATTGAAAAAAGTGACGGCATTCTTTTTATAATTATACAATAAGACAATGATAATATAAGAATTTTGAGGCCAAGAAAAGCATGGCATCAAACGTAACTTTCCAGTCCACGAAAAAATGAGTGGCTTTCGGGCCAGTCTAATCTACGGTGTCCCGTACTGGTTTTCATACACGCAACCTCTACGGGTCGCCGCACGATATAATGCCATTGACAAAACACAATATTTATTAAATACTATTAATTCTAAACAATGAAGCAATTGACTATTCGGTATTGTATTTTAAAAATATTTTATTTTATTATTATAAATTATTATTTTTTAATATTTTTAGATGATTTTAATGTCCAAATATTACAATTAATTTTTTAAATATAAAAAATTACTGTGATATATTTCTAAACAAAAAAAAATTAAAAATCAATTTCAATTTCATTCCCAAATAGAATTTGGTATTACGATTGTGAATGCTATTTGGAATAATTTTTATTTAAAAATATTATTCTTTGAATTTGTTATAATATAAAAAATAATTTAATTAAAAAAAAAAAGCTTTCTAGAACTCAATCCCGGGCTTATTCCATCGAACACCCCCTCTCAAGCTTCACCCCCGAAATTTCACAAGGCCATAACCAACAAACAAAAAGAAGAGAGCAGGAGGAGCGAGGGTGGCCGGTAGAATCAGAGCCACAACCACTCCACCAGAGCAGGTACGATATCTGAGAAAACCCCACCAGCAATCTCTACAAAAATAAAGAAATTTATCTAAAAGGAGATGGTAAAGGGAGACTGAGAAAATGATGATTTCTGGTCATTTTCTTCACGAACAGGTGAGCTTCCATGGCATGCAGATTGCTGGTCATCGTTCTCAACAACAAACTCAACTTCCGCTCGTGACTTGCACTGGAATCTAATTTACATCGTGTTTTTGAATCTGACGTTAATTAAATATCAAGGTTCAAAAATACAATATCCAAGAACATATTATTTCACCAAAAATCTCTGTTTTTTGTTAATATATTCTAATTGCTCAATTTACCAGAACAGACTGGTCAAATTTAACAACGGGGTGTTTGACCACACTCTTCTGAGTTCTTACCTTTCTTTTCTTAGCGCTAGCGTGGTTGTTATTGTTATCCACTTGACACATGATTGTGCGTTGGCGATGAGACATCGTTTTGAAAAGCACTAATCGCTGATGTAACGCTTTATGTAGACAAATCCTTGACACGAAGGTGAAGACGAGTTTGCTTACATGAAAGCGCGGCACCATTGGATCGGAAAAAGTCAAGAAAAGGGACCTCGACTATGTCCTTTTGTCTTATTGTGGCAATAATTACAGAAAATTATAGACTTTTGAGCAGGAAGGGATAAAAAATGGAGTATAAAGATTAATTTGCTTTATTTTATTATTTACGTCATGCTCTTACTTCGAGAATAAAAATAAACACATGAAAGAAAATCAAATACATAACTCGTAAAAACTATCTTCACCTTTACCTCCACGTTTTCTCTTGACCATGAGAGGAGTTCTCGGAAGTTCTTATCCTTGACACGAACAGTTTCCTTCCATGTCCAGTACTGTCTGATTCATTCAGCTTCTTTCCTCCCTGTCAATGGGGTTTCGCGTGTGTCCTGTGTTAGCGGGAGAAGGCCAGTGGGCAGTAGTAGTCCAATTGGCTCTGGGGTACATCTCCTGGCATGGTAAAAATATATCTATAAAAAATTAACATGGATAGGTTTATGGAATTTGTGTTTTTATTACTATAGGTGTTTGGGTCAGTTTACGCGCACAGATTCTGAAGTTAATGATTATACAAATTTTTAATGATTATCGTATTAGTAATCACAAATCTTAAATTTGAAATCACGGAAAAAATAAACTTTTTAATTATAAGCCATTACAATTATATCATCTACTACTAGATGTTTACTGGTCGAGGAAGACAAGAAAAAACTACCTGCGCCTGTGATTTCCCTGATCGTATGGTGCTTCGAATTTAGTGACATAATTACCAAAATGAAAATGAAGTTGAAGATTAGGCCATTGACTTGACAAAAAAAGAAAAAAGATTATTGCATGCAAGTCTTGTCTCACGAGTATTAATCTATCTATAATATATATATATATATATAGATATATGATGTTTTAAATACCTATGTATATAATCTAACTTTAAAAAACTATAAAACAAACATTCTATTAGTTCATGCCTTTATTTATTTTTTTCATTTCCTTGGATTGATTGCTAAATAAATTATATGTTTATGATCAATTAGTTATATTTAAATACCAAACTCTAAGTTTCCAAAAGGAAAACCAAATAATATCCCGGCGAATTCGGTTTTGATTTTTTTAAATTGAGTCAATCGAATTTATTACTGGTCGAGATTAGACAACGGAATGCACACCAATACACTGCTCGGTTTCGAGAACATTATTATATTACCTTAACAATAAGTCAATCCAAGGTTGTTAAGTTTTAAACGTGGCGTAAGATGGTTGGTTTTATCACGTTTCTTTGTCCGGAATGCAGTCGGAAAAAATTCAAATTATTGTAATGAGTTATTTTTAAACAATCCACGTGTCAGCTACTAGGATGACGAGGCCCCCAGGATGTCTAAAAAATTTGGACGACAGATTGCTTACGTGCAAGTTATTTTTATAGCGTTGGTATAAAGAGTGTGAATTATATACACTTCACGTGTGGATCAGTTAGTGTCTAGGCAGGTTATTGATGATGACCGGTTCCTTTCATCTGAAAAGTCTTCGGCCCGGTCTTCTAGCTCTTAGGCTTCGCACCTTTACTAGACATGTCCCCCCGCTGTGCCGCGGCAGCACATTTTTCTATGTTATTTGCGTGAAAAATAATAATCAGGTGCTATAAATATGTTCTTTAAGCAGCACATAAATTTGTTTGAATCATGACCTTCTTTACACGGTGGTAGCGACATGGTAACCTCCTCCTCTTCACTTGCAAGTGAATAGTAAGAAGGGTGGATATTCTATCTAGCCTAACCCGAGAAAGATATTGGGCTGAAATGGCCGACCCATTTCGTCAAGGCCGGTACAATTTGATATTTTTTTTTAAATAAAAAATATATTGTTTTAGTGCATATAAATAAATTCTAAAAATTTCCTAAGCATAATTTTTAAATATATATATATGAGATATGGTGACAAATTATGATTACCAGTTAGATTTCGGTCAAAATATCAAAAATCTCTCAACAATCTTTTTGTTCATTGTTTTAGCTATAAACTTTAATTATCGAGATGTAAAATTAAATTACAAAGTACACCATCGATATTAAACTACAATAAACACAATGCTAAAATTTGAAACTTTAAAATGGTTAGATTTTCAATCCAATGAGGTAGAGACTTCCTTACGAAGAGAGATCTATTTCAAGCCTTAGAAAAGATCAACGAATAAAAAATCAGACTTAGAAAAATAATCAAATAACACTACAACTTGCCTTGGGTAGGGTGCACCGGGGTGATGCATCTTCCCCTTGCACGACAAGTCTATTCACCTAGACTCTTGCAAACTATTAGATTTTCTAGTAATTGTAATACCAAGTGACGACTCCTAAAAATTATAATAATAATTTTATGTTGATAAGAAAACCTCTTTTCTCACATGCCATCTCCCCTCTCCGAAGATAGCAACGTGTAAAGCAAGAAAAAAAATGATCGTCGTTACATTCATTGCGACTTGTTGATGCCTTTAGTGTCATTGTGATCTCACTAGTGTGTTCCCGCCTGAACTTCCCATTAACTCTTTGAACATTCTACCAGCTCCCCATGTTGCCATAATTAGTATGTCTTGGGTTATCCATTGCCCAACTCTGTAATATTTTTTTCAATTTTAAGGAGGTGTTTGACACTGTGTTTCAAAAATATTTTTGACAAAATTGATAAAAAAATTATTTTTATTTTTTACTTTAAATTAAATATTTTTTGGTGTTTTTAGATCATTTTCATGTGTTGTTGACAAAAATATTATTATTTTTTTAAAAAAACATGATTTTGATGCATTTTTAAACGAAAAACATTTTAAAAAATAAACTCAATTACACTCACAAACAGACATTAAGTAGTAGAGAACCCAAAAAACATTATGGTTCTAAGAATTCAACCTAAATTTCTCGTTTCTCTGTAACATTTTCATCATCGTGCTCCTCATTATATCTCTAATTATTTCCCTCTCTTTATGTTCTTGTGGTGCTTAGATTTCTATCTTAGTTTAAGTAATGTCTTCCTGAAATATCTTAAGATAGCCTTAGAATGGGAGGTTTTGATATAATGCTATACATTATGGCATTGTGTCCAAGTATATGGGCTGTTTGATATTGTGATACCAAATACTTTTTAAAGTATTTTCTGTTTTTTTATTTTATAAAATTTATTTTTTATATCAACAAATTAAAATAATTTAAAAATAATTCTATTTCGCTAAAAATATAGGGTAATCTCTTTCGTACTGTGAATGCTAGGCAATCAATGAAATCATTTAAGTGATATTTTCATCAGAAGACCCTGGATATCACTTGTTTTTAAATTATATTTTCAGAGAAATTATTGGATTTGCTGCCACTAACCAGCCTGTCTGACATGCAATCAGCATGTGTGTGTGTGTATTTATTAAAACAACACACAATGGCTGGCTGCCTGCTGGCTGAACATGGGGTAGATAGCATAGCCTCTTGTTAATTAATTAAAAATTCCCGATCAGTATAAAAAAAAAAAAAAATAATTAATTAAAAATTAACCAATCATATTATTGTTTTTTATTAACTAGACACGTGTTTCATAGACTAGAATCACAATTATTAAGTTGATTAAAGCAAAAGAATCACAATTAGCAGGCCCTGATGATGCTGGCTAGCCTAGAATCTCCATTGCTAGTTCAGGTCAAGGAAAGCAATGCACGCGATTTGCTAATCAAACCACCAGCAACAAATGAAAGATGCTTATTGGATATCTCCCCTTCATTGTCAACCCATCCATATCCCACGCTGCTGGATGGGCTTTGCAGAATCCAAGTCTCCGGCGACCTTGCTTCCTGCTCTCTCTTTTCCCCCCTTCCTTTTCGTCAAGAAAATAAAACAAGATCCAAGGCCCTGTCAGAAGGTGGTATTGATCTTATCCTGGTCCAGCATTTGAACAAAATGAAATGACAGGTGGCATTAAGGGCCATCGCTGCCCATAGTGTCCAGTTCCTGCTTCTGGCTATGCATGACAGCAGAGAAACCTAATCTGAAGATCCGTGCTAGGATATGGCATATTACTTTTATTATTATTATTATTAAAAATAAATTTTAAAAATTAAAAATATATATTATTTTTAATCAAAAATACATTTTAAAAAACAATAACTTACACAGTATCAATCACTGTTTTAATGTTAATAGCATCGTTAAAGAATTGACGTGTCACATGCCCATAACATAAATGTTTCACAGATATATTTTAGTCCTTATAGATTTTTTTTAACCTGCATTGTACTTTCCTTACAAAAAATTCTCGATTAAAGTGTTTTGGTCAGTATATTTTATATAATCTTATTATTATTTTTTCTAGGTTCGAAACAAGAAAATGATATACTTTTTGATATATAGTGACTTATTTTTTTAAAAAAGACCGCCCATCAACTAAATTGTACATCGCTTTTTGCAAGAAATTATAATACATGAATCAAAATAAAAATATTTAAAAATTACATGGACCTCGAGTAAAAACCAACATTGTGAGCACGTGACATGTTTCAATTTTTACAGTGACTCTAACTGACAAAAGAAGTCTTAGAAGACGGCAAAAATATTAAATACACGGTCGATAGTAAAACAAGAAAAAAGAGAGACTTTTGTCATTTCCCTCTGGACTTCGACAGGTTCGGGAATTGTAGTAATTCCGTTACGATGATAATAATTATTTTTATTTAAAAATATATTGATTTTTTTTATATATATATATAAATATTTTGATGTCAATATATCAAAATTAATAAAAGATTTTTAAAATAAGTGGACAAAGTCCTAAGGTTTTAGCTCAGTGTTTATCTTGATCATCACGAACTGTTGATCATGGATAGATAGGATGATTCCAGGTTCTCATTCAAAAAGTTGATAAAATCAGGCCAAGCAAAATGATGCAGCGACAGGATCCCTTTCGAACATGGTGGCAGATTGTTATTCTAAATAGCATTTTAATTTAAAAGAAAGTCATTCTCGAAACCAGTCAGCTCCCTGCACTTCACATGGCAGCACGGCTTAAATAGGACAGCCCAGCAGAGAAGATGCATATTCTAGCTTTATTGATAATTCAAAATCAGGATCGAGATATGCAGAATCGCAGATAGCCATAAAACATGTGTGCGTGTACGGGTACTGGATTTTTTAGTTTATAATTCAAAAACTCTTTTTTATAATTACAATCATGATATCTAATTTTCAAAATAATAAATATTTTTATTTATTGCGTCACGTTGATTTATTTTACTATCCAGTGATTGAACTAATTATAATCACTTGCCCGTCACGAAGTGAATAGTAATTATTTCTCTTGAAAGGAAGAGTGTACTTTTTGAGTTGTGATGGTACAATAATATTAATAAAAAGCATAATTACGAGATGATTTATTAAATTGCAAGATGAAAAAATAAGTAGTTTTGATATAATAAATAAATAAAAATATTCGATAGCTCAAAATCTTAGTGGTGAGATACATAAAGAAGTGACTTGCACAAAAATAGTGCTTTAGAAATTCATAATGAAAATATATATACAAAGATGTCAATAACCTACAATGAGATGGTCCACACATAAAAAAATATACTATTATAAGATTTTCTTATAAAATAAATATTTTTTATTTTCTATTATGTATTATCATGCTTTTCTAGATTCTTTTCTATTTAAAAGTAATATATTTCTCAGTTAATTTTTTATTCAATATTATTTCAAACCAAAAATAAAAAAAAACTGAATATTTTAAGAATTTTCTAGCTTTCTTGTTTTTATGGATTTGAATCACAACAAGCTTTATTACTCCTTTATTGCATTCAGTCAACATCTCATCAAATGATTTTAAGAGCATATTTCTCACAATCAATCTAATTAAAAAAATAGGGTGTCTAATGAGTAACATTTTATTAATTTTTTTTTTAAAGTTTCACTAAAAAAAATCGATATATAGAGAAAAAATATATAGATTTTATTTTCTCTTTTCATTTGTATGTAATTTATTTATTTGTTTAAAATATGCCACTTATACTTCATGGGCATCTAATAAATATTAATTTGAAAAAGAAACCAAACTCCTTTGACTATCACAACAATTTCCTAATCAATGACGGCATAACCGAGCAATCAACCCCCCGTCAAAGGCAGAAACCTTAAGTTAACTGACACGTAAACTCTTGAAAAATGAACAGACAACGATAATTTGAGTTTTGCTGACTCAGCACTGCAAATTCTCCTTTCCGAAATGGATAAACCTCGCGGTTTAAAATAGTATCGACACCGTCCAACAATCTCTCACCACGTGTAAGAGAACGACCCGAGTATTTTTGCCGCTTCTGATTTTCCCGCTTTCCCCGGTAACCTGTGATCACTTAACTGAAATGAAAAAATGAAAAAACCGACGCCGTTAAATGGCGTGGCGACCTCTTTCTGGCAGTATAAATACGTGTGCTTAGATGGGGAGGGAAGGTGCTCATTCAACAAACTCTTAGTTACTCAACGTGTTGGTGTTTCCTATTAACAGATACCAGATTTTCTCCTGCTACTTCGCTCTCCTTTTTACTACCAGATTGTCTTCTTTCATCATTACCATCTAGCCATCTTTCTCTATCTTCTCCATCTCTGTTTTTAAGCTATACATATCTAGCAAAATCTTTCTGTTATCTCGTTTTTTCTTTTTACAAAAAGGAACGACGATGTGTGGGATACTTGCTGTTTTGGGTTGTTCCGATGACTCTCAGGCCAAGAGGGTTCGGGTGCTAGAGCTCTCTCGCAGGCAACTCTCTCTCATTTCTCTAGCTTTTATGTTTCCGCCACCATTTCCGCCCGTATTTTATTTTATTTTACTCTGATACTTGTTTATATATATATATGAAGTTTTCGATGTTTATTTCATAGCACTAGTAGTGCTACCTAGGTAGCGCGGGATGTTTTTCCTCCGCGGGAGTATTTCCTAGCGCAAACGAATAGCCAAAAGGAATCAACAGTATTCGGAGATATGGACGTGGGACCCGGTTTGAGATGAAAAAATATTAAAAACGACCAGGAACCTAAATTAATTATGATTGATGGATGTTCTGTTTAATTAATGACAACGAGGGTAAAACGATATTGTCGTTAATTTGATTCTGATAGGGGAATGAAGGGTCCAATAGTAATTTAAAATTGACAAATTCTTGGGTCTCTAAATTGCTAGTGGATGAATAATTTTGTCTAATTATAACTGTAACAGGTTGAGGCACCGTGGTCCAGATTGGAGTGGGCTCTATCAGCACGGTGGCTCTTACTTGGCTCATCAGAGGCTGGCTATTATTGATCCTGCTTCTGGAGACCAGCCACTCTTTAATGAAGACGAAGCCATTGTTGTCACGGTTGGATAAATTTTAACCCTTACTACATAATTCGGATTCTGTTATTTTGCAGTTTTTCATTTTTTTGGCTTCAGACCAACAGTTTAGTTTTTGTCTTTTCAAAATTTGCAGCACAGGATGTTATTTTGGTTGCAAATTACAACTAAAATTATGAGTTTTCAGTAACTTTAACGAGTCGTTGGTGTTGAAAACAGGTGAACGGAGAAATTTACAACCATGAAGAACTAAGGAAGCGTTTGACAAATCACAAGTTCCGAACAGGCAGTGACTGTGATGTTATCGCCCATCTGGTGGGTTGTGCCAACAAATTATGATAATTAGATCACATAAATTTCCACTGATATTGAATCCAAAGGACTAACATTGATGTGGAAGTAGTTCTAACGAGTAACTATTTTCTTGAAAATGTTTGAATGTAGTACGAGGAACATGGCGAAAACTTTGTGGACATGTTGGACGGAATGTTTTCGTTTGTTCTGCTGGATACTCGTGACAACAGTTTCATTGTTGCTCGTGACGCCATTGGGATCACCCCCCTCTATATTGGCTGGGGACTTGATGGTAACAGCATGTTTGATCCTGTTTTTTCAAATTTAATTATGCTAAAGAGCTGGATTTAGTTTGATGATTTTACCTTTTTCTTTTTATTATTCAGGGTCTGTGTGGATTTCATCTGAATTGAAAGGTCTGAATGACGACTGTGAACATTTCGAGTGCTTTCCTCCTGGTCATCTATACTCGAGTAAATCGGGTGGATTACGTCGCTGGTACAATCCTCCTTGGTTCTGCGAGGCCATTCCCTCAACCCCATATGATCCACTTGTTCTGAGACGTGCATTTGAAAAGGTAAGACAAATATATAATTGGGCTCACTGTAAGTTGTTCTTCTTAATGTTAAAAATTAAGAAACAGGAAATTCTTAAGGTGGTGCAGCTCATACGTTAAGAATGATATACGCAGGCTGTGATTAAAAGGCTAATGACTGATGTGCCTTTTGGAGTTCTTTTATCCGGGGGCCTTGATTCATCACTGGTTGCTGCTGTCACTGCTCGCCATTTGGCAGGTACAAAGGCTGCCAGACAATGGGGGGCACAACTCCATTCCTTCTGTGTTGGCCTAGAGGTGAGTGTAGATTTTTGCCTAAGAAATTCAGTATACAGGTCTTACAGAGTTTTACAGAGTCCTTGTTTTTGCCCCTCATGTGCTGAGCAGAACTCACCAGATTTGAAGGCTGCAAGAGAAGTTGCAGATTATCTGGGAACCGTCCACCATGAATTTCATTTCTCGGTTCAGGTACAAAAATCAAGCAAAGTTTTCAAGCTCAATTTCGTGCTATCATTCTATGACTACCCAAAAGTGTAAACTAACATCTTTGGCTGGTTACAGGATGGCATAGATGCCATTGAGGATGTTATATACCACATAGAAACATATGATGTCACGACCATCAGAGCAAGTACACCTATGTTCCTTATGGCTCGTAAGATCAAGGCACTGGGAGTGAAGATGGTTATTTCCGGTGAAGGTTCTGATGAGATTTTTGGTGGGTATTTGTACTTTCACAAGGCACCTAACAAAGAAGAGCTCCACCGCGAAACATGTCAAAAGGTTACTAACTATACACATATACCACTCTTTTCTGTTGATGCGTAGAGACCTAGCAAGGAAGCGTTCTGATAATTCTATTCTGTTGTGTGTGTGTAGATAAAAGCCCTTCATCAATATGATTGCTTGAGAGCTAACAAGGCAACATCTGCTTGGGGTTTAGAAGCCCGTGTCCCCTTCTTGGACAAGGATTTTATTAATGTTGCAATGGCTATTGATCCTGAATGGAAGATGGTAAAAATACCTTTCGTTGAATTTTTAGACGTTGTTTCTTTGTACACGCGTGAATTTTTTAAGTATTGATATTCACGATTTCAAAGCTTGTTAAGTGGTTCTCTCTCTACTCATCAATTCCAGATCAAACCTGGACATATTGAGAAATGGGTCCTTAGGAAAGCTTTTGACGATGAGGAGCATCCTTATCTGCCTAAGGTTCATATACACTATTCGTCTTCCCTTTACCTCCACAAGCACATAAATTGCTTTAGATTAACGTGTCCCATTTGATTTTATGCAGCATATTCTGTACAGGCAGAAAGAGCAATTTAGCGATGGTGTTGGCTATAGCTGGATCGATGGTCTCAAAGCTCATGCTGCCCAACATGTACCTATTTGAGTTTTTGTTCTGTATCCTTTTGCTGCGGCGTTTATAGCATATTTCTGTATGGAAGCTCATACTGCAGAATTAATATTTTCAGGTGACTGACAAGATGATGCAAAATGCTGAGCACATCTATCCACATAATACCCCTGCCACCAAAGAAGCCTATTACTACAGGATGATTTTTGAGAGGTTCTTCCCACAGGTAAATCCTATCAAACCTACCATGGTCAGTCTAGTAAAGGTAAATCCTATCAAAACTAATTTGATTATTATCATTGCTCCACTTGCAGAACTCAGCCAGGCTGTCTGTTCCTGGAGGAGCCAGTATAGCATGCAGCACAGCCACAGCTGTTCAATGGGATGCTGCCTGGTCCAATAATCTGGATCCTTCTGGCCGGGCTGCGTTGGGTGTGCATCTTTCTGCTTATGATCAGCAGGCAGCTCCTGCCAACGCAGGAGTGGTGGCACCAAAGATTATCGGCACTCTTCCTCAAATGATGGAAGTTAGTGCTTCGGGAGTTGCGATCCACAGTTAGCGCCTGCTGGGGGACCCAGTATTGCTGAATCTGATATATATAGGTTTGGCATTAAATAAACTTGATCTGCCTTATATATGTAAATCGTATAGGTCATTATCAAGATGTTTCAAATTATGATCCGAGGTCGTTTGAAGTCGTGCTGTCATTACTTCGTGGTTTTTGTACAAGGTAACTCGCGTGTATTATCAATGCCCTGTAACTGTCTAAAGCTGTAATGCAACCTTTCCTTTGGTTTCTTCGCTTCATAGACGAGTCTCTCTTTTTTTCTCGACTTTTAGTTAATAGTTTAAAAAATCCAATCGCCATTTTTTACCGTTGGAACAATGGATGTCTCCATAGCTGCCATGGTACTTACAGTATTCAGCAGAGGCCCTTTTCCTGACACTTTTCATCACAGGGGAAATCGCAGATGAGATCCGATGCTTGAAGCTTTCAAGTATAGGACATGAACAAATCACAAAAAAATCCGAGTCCTTAAGACCATCCATGAAGGGATCGAGTTAAATAGCAAAATGGAGGGGCGACTTTCTCCAAGTTACCTAACAAAGAATCATATTTCTTCGTGGTGCACAGTATCACTGATTTACAAGGTGGACTAAATGGAACATATATGTGTATATCTTAGCCTAAAGATCATACAACAATAGAAGACAACAGGATTGTAAATTATGCACCTCTCCTAACACGTCGTATATCATTATAATCAGCAGTTAACAAAAAAGAAAAAAAAACTAGAGTTGAAAGAACAGGGCAGCGTAGAACAACTGGTTCCAAGTATCAGGCAGTCCAGGAAGGCACCAATGGCTACAGTCAGCTGATCCAACTGGATCCGCCCTCTGTTGAGGGCTCAAATCGCCACTATAGATTGATGGGTGCCCATCTTTTCTCAACTCCGAGAGCATTGTGATGTCCAGCAAATATGGAGGATTATGCATGTCTCTGAGCACAGCATCCACTACTCTCATTTGATCAGGGTATGCTCCAGGGTACGTCGTTCCACTTATCGGTGCTGTCTCGCCGTAGCAATTTGTCGTTGTTGCCATTGTCGTCCCGGTGCTCCACTCACTTGGGCTGTCAAGTATCATTAACGGTTTACTGTTAATTTCCAGCTTAGCAGAGTAATACTGAATTCTTTAGACGCTAATTACATGCACGATCCGTGGAACAGTAATCTGTCCCCGCCACCGACAGTACATGAAAAACACATGATTTTTCTTATCACCGTCAAATGATCGGTGTTCATTTTCAGCTTTAAACAGGATCACGTGAGGGGGCCGTGGAGTATGTCGGTAGATTTGGCTTTCAATTCGGGGGTAAATGCCCCCTGTCTAACTTTAATAATAGTATATCATGTTCTTTTAACCATAGCCTAACTGCAAAGCAAACACCCCCTTCATCTGAAAATTATATCTCGAATGATGCCAATATGAACTCTAGTTAAAGGATTAATCGATGCCCATGTCCTGGAAAAGAAAGAAATCAGCTGGAAAAGGTGCTGTGAAATCATGAAATCAATGGTATTTTGTTTAATGTCAAGTCCGTAGTTGGAATCTGTTGGGAGTCCATTTAATTAATTTCAAGATTTGAAATCATGAATCTAAAAACTTTCAAATTGATTCCTGTTTTTATTAGTTGTTTAAACATTGTTTTGGAGGTTATATTCGAGCGAGTAAATTATTTTATACGAGAATATTCTTGAAAAAATGAAATGAATTATTTTAATTAATTTAAGTTAACATCCTACACTTTTTTAATTGATTTCAATTAATATTAATATTTTATTATGATTTAGTTTTTAACTTACACGTCTTCATTTGTTCGTGAGAGCAGCATTTTAAACCAAAGTTGTCAATTTCGTTCCGTTAAAATAACCGAGACGAAACGACGTCGTTTTTATCTCGGTTTTAATTCAGGCCCGTTCCGAAAATTTCAGCCAAATTCCAGCCGGAACATCTCGGTACTGTTCCAGGTGTGCCATTTCGACTTTAAAATCCTATTTATTTTGATTAACTTGTGATTTTTTTTTCTAATTTTAAAATTATGTTTGTTTGACTTTGTGTTTATATTGTATAATTTAAAATTAATTTATCTTGAATTTTAATTATGCTTGTTAAATTAATATTTTAATTATTTATATATATATATATAATTAATTAATTATATATGAACAATACAACCCCGAAACAGCATGCCTTTCAAAACCAGAATGTTCCGTTCCAATAAAAAAACCGGAACAGACAACCTTGTTTTAAACTGAATTTGCCAATTTCTTTATCTAGTAATCATCAATATTGTTATTTCTTTTTACTGTGTCACGCTCTACTCTTGCCTGCCTTCCCCGTTTATTACAAACCCCCAATATTTATTATAATTATATTACGATGCTTTTAGTATTTTTATTTTTTTAAAATATTATTTTAATATATTTTCGAATAAAATATATTTTAAAAATAACTGATATCGCTTAACCTAATCCCATTAATAAGTTCCAGCACTAGGTTCCTCTTTCCCTTTTACCGATTCAACTCCAGACGACCTGAACTCAAGTCAGACCCACCACGCTCCTAATAGCACCGAGAATCCCAGCTAAGATTGGACCCATTTTTCAGTGCTTAAACCACTCCCTCCCAACACACAATAATGGAGCATAGACTCGTCGCACCAAACACAACCTTACATGTGTGAGAGTGAGAGAGTGAGAGAGACAGAGAGAGACGTACATGTAATGTGTAGGAGAGATAGACTGGTAAAAGACTCTGGTTCTAGTAGTGTCGATGTTGGAGTCCACCCACTTAGCCCACGTTCTCAGCCCTCTTTCCATAGCAACCAATCGATCCATATCCTGGTAATATGTTCCTCCTGATTCCATGTAATCCCATCTGTCCAATTATCGACCCGCATGTCATTACATTTACTGCTTTACATTTTATTATGTTACATGCTCAAATAATTAATGCAAGATTAATTTGTATTTTCATAAAAATCAAAAACAAATAATTTAGTGGATCTAATAAAAAATGACAAGGCAAAAAAACACAAGAGAAAAGAAAGAGTGTCCGAGCGGGATACACCAAAGTTTTGATGGTGAAACTCTCGTAATGATGAAACTAATAAGAGTTTTATTCTCTCTTTTTTTCTTGACATGTCATTTTTTTTCATCAGTTTATCATGAGGTTAGTTTGGGATTATTTTATTTTTATGCTTGCTGATCTATGAAGAAAGTCACAAAAATCAGGATTAAAACAGACAATCGTAATGGTTTCTTACCCTCGGAGAGAACCCTGGTGGTTCCACCAGTGACCGGTGTCAAACACCAGCACGTCAGCATTTCGCCAGGCGTTTGCATTCCCGGAAATCTCCTCTAGCTTGAGAACTCTCTTCCCTTGTACCAGATCGATGTCTACCAGATATGGAGCTTTATAATAGGAAATAGACACATCATAATCCTGCACAATACCAAACCCAGATTAGGAGACTAGTCTTTGACGGCCGAGATTCACCTTAGCTAATGTATAGCAGCAGGTGGCAACTTGGCATCAACAGTGCTAAAGTGCACCGCCATGGTTAGGGTTAGGGCCCCACAAAGCTATGACCTCCATATCTGACTTCTCATGCTGTTTAAATCGGTGCAATAATAGCCGTCCGATTATTATTCAAATGCAATCATGACTAAATGCAGCACAGCGACACCCCTTCCTCCTTTTTTGACTAAAAGCTGTACATTTCCAGGTTCAAGCTTGAAAAATAGAAAAAATCATGGTAAACTCAGTCTCAGTACATTTTATTTTATTTTCTTCTATTTTTGTGCGAGGAAATTTGTTTCTCCCTCCATCCAATTACATGACGCTGTGATGTCAAGAAAATGACACTATTTGACCAAGTTTACATTTGAAGCTCGATTGTCAAGAAGAAAATACGAGCCCTGGAAAAAAAAAATCGATCTCTTTCATGTTTTGTCCATCTGTTGGTGGGCTCAAGATAATGAAAAGATTCCAGCAAGTAGAATATTTTTTAGGGATCAATTGCAGCCTTGTAGGCTCCAAGCAATAGCAAGCACATGAATCTTATCAGTTCGCATTTCAAGTAAAGTACTGTGGCAGCAGTGGCTTTTTGAAACAGGGGAACTTACCAAGAACTTGAAGATGGAAAAGGGTAGTCCTCTACTCATTTTTGTTGAAGATTGAGGCACCGACGACGAAATCAGGCAAACCAAAGACTCCCATTGATTCCGTCCAAGCGAGTCCCCCACAAACATCATACTTTTCCCTTTCATATTTCGCAAAAATTCAAGCCCGTTGAATCTATACCATATAAAAATCAAACATAAATCCAGCAATTGCATTCACAGCACAAAAAATGGAAAACAGAAAGAGGACCCAAAAGAACTTAACACTAAATGATGTCTCCGTTACCTCGGGAGCTCACAATTGAGAGGCTGCCATCTGTACTTGAGATAATCAGAGTCAGGCCTCCCGTACATTTGGCAGTTGAATTGAGCGTCAACAATAGTTGGGCAATTAGAAGACTGATACAGGGGGTATGATTCATCACGAACCCAGGTGCCGACAAACAATGCACAAGAACTTTGATTAGCTTGCAGCATCGGCATTCTATGCTGGTGGTGGTTATGGTGGTTTCTCATGCTTATTATCAAAGCTGAAGTTGCAACCTTGGTTTGAAGCAGGACCAAGAAAAGAACCACAAAACACGAATCCAATAGATTGCAAGAGGACCAGATACAAGCAGGAGACATTTTTTAGAGGTAGGAAGGGTGAAAGAAAAGCGAAAGGAAGTAGTGGCAAAAGGCTAGCAAAAGGGAAGCAGAGAGGGATTGGTATATATATATAAACAAAAGAGGGGGCTAGGGTTTAGGAGGATTGTGTCACGTCTTATAAAAGAATGGTGGGGATTTTGTTTTGTTGTGTACATGTGAAGGTAGCTGAGATGGATTCACGTGAGTTAAATATTAGATTGTTGAAGGTTTTTTGTTTATACTTTTGAACAGAGTTCTTTAATGCTATGAGCGGCAATAGATTCATCTGCAAGTTCAGTGTTTTGTCCACAAATCATTGGGTGTTCTTGGATCCACTCCTATTTATGTGAAGCTCTGGATATTAATTGCTTACACTTTCTTTAAAAAGTGTAAACAAGCAATGAGAAAATATAAGACAGCAAAAAAGGAGAGAAGATTGAAGAGGAGGCCAGTTGGAAATGGGGCCTAAAGTGTTCGGAACTTCTTTTTTTTTTCCATATGCTTTCCGTTATTTGAAACATACACGTAGGAGGGCGAGGTCATCTTCACCCACCTGGTGTATTGTCTGCTGTTCTTGTATTATTATTATTATTTTTTTATAACAAGTCCCAGTTAGTTTGTGTGTATTTACTAATTTTATAGATTTTAAAATTAATGATTATATAAACTTTCAATAACTCTAAAATTTATAAGAGTCGAATAGTGATCTCTATGGGACAGACTTAGGATATGACCAGTTGAGTTGAAGCTATTAGGATGGTTGTTCTTGTATTTAAAAATCATGGATGCGCGTAAAAGTTTGAGATCTTATCTTGTATTGAAAAGAAAAGAGAAGCATACGAGGCTTGGTAGCTTTCCTTCCTATCATAGAATCAATCTTTTGATGTTCTTTGCTTTCCTTCGTGCACATACGCAAGAACATCATTCTGTTCACTTCTACTTTCAAACAATCTCATAAAAATCCAATTGCGCAAGTGTGAGCTTTATACAAAGCTTTAGTGCCTTCCCACTAGATCCATTAGGATCATCTAGTCATGACTACCTTGCACGAGACAATGAAGAACATATCTGGGAATTGACGGCATGTTGTGATTGGAAAAAATAGCTGATAAGGTAGTCATGATTAAACAAGAATTCGAATTAATTTATTTATTTTTAGATAATTTTCATATACTATAAACATTTTATTAGTTTAATGATGATGCTCATGTGCACAAGTTGGCAATTGCTTTGGGAGAAGATCAAATTGGAAAAGAGTCTAAGATCGATGTGATGGGGGGAAGAAGACATTTGATTTGTTGGCTTTATGCACAGAAGTAATTTAGCCCGAACTCCTTTCGTTGAGAATTAAGGAATCATTTCTTTGGAGGAGATTAAGAGAATGTATGAAAATTTGGTTTATTGTTTTGTTGTTTTTAAAAGTATTTTTATTTAGAAATATATCAAAATAATATTTTATTATTTTTAAAAATTATTTTTAAAAATTATTTTTGATACTTTATCTTAAACCACCAAAAACTTTTAATTTAAAATAAAAAATAAAATAATTTTTTTTTTTGAAATACAGTGCAAACATCCTGTAAGTGCCTCTTTAAATTAAGATGGACGCTCTCTTTAAAATTCACAGTTGAAATCTTACTAACTATATTTTCTTAAGATCATGTTTCCTATAGTAAAAAACAATTATTTAACTTGTTCTTGTGTGGAGAATTTCGGCGGACACATGCACAAGAACTTGAAAAATTAATTGAGATGTATAAAAGCTAACCCAATCATCTAATTAGAAAAAAAGTAATGAATTGTTGTCATATATATAATCTTCAAAAACAACCATTTCATAGACAATTCATGTCAATCGAGTTTCCTGAATAGTGTTTTGGCTTAAATCAAAGAGATACAAAAAGACTTTTCTTCAAATAAAGAGATACCAAAAGACTTTACTTAAATTGGAAGGGATGTTTAAGAATAAAGTACACATTTAATTCAATTATGGACAACATGCATAAATAAATTTAAAGGCATTATAAATATCACAATTGAGTTTTATTGTACTCATTAATACAATTAAATTATGATATTTATAGTATTGTACTCTTTATATTTTAATTTTTAAATAACACTGTTAAACTTTCTGAATTCTAATGTAAATAAAATGGTTGCTCTAAAGGCAATTTAATTTAAGAAGGAATGGAAAAATAATTCCTTTAATCTTTTATTCATGAGCAAGAAAACATAATTAACAAGCAAAACAGATAGCAAAATGTTCCAAGTTCCAACCGAGTATGAGCAGTAACTCATCAGCAAGAAACTCAAGCAACCCTCATCCTAACCATATAATAATACAACTGGAGGGCACTGATTACCATGACAAAATCAGGTTAACAATGATCGATTCGATTATTTAATGCATATGGCCCGGTTCGTCGTTACATTCCAAACCTGAGCTCCCGTCCAAAATAGAGGACCCAAAATGAGCTCATCTTGTATCCATAGCTGCTATACATAAAAAAAACATACCAACAACGAGAACCTCCTTTTTCCCATAATATTCCTGCGCATAGCAAAAAATTTAGTGCTGGGCCAACCAAAATGGCAGGTTCCACTTATGCCACGGTGAGATAGATTTTATCCAACCAGACCAAGATAGGAATTTGATCATATGCTAGTAAAACGAAACTCAGTTCTGACGGGCAACTCTATTTCTTCTTTGGTAGCACTTTAAGCCACCCTCATTACCAAACCCTCTCCCGCGTTTAAGAAAGCCTGAACCACTGTCACCGACCCTGCTTTCCTTCTTAAAAGTGGAATCCTCGATCAAGGATCCGTTGATTTTGCCATTACAGGGTTCGCATTCAAGATGATTTGGCTGGTTAACCTGACATGAAAAATGCGAAGTAATCTTGTATAATGTGTAAAGAAGATTACGTTCCACAAAGACAAGATAGAAGATGGCATGGCTCTCTGTTTCAAGTACCATAACTTACCACCACCATTTGATGAACAGGCCTTTTGATTCCATCACTGATATTGCTTGCAGCAACACTGTTGACAATCGCAATAGTCAGCACTCAGCAACATCACAAGCAAAAACGGATATAGAAATTCTAAGCACAAAATGGGGGGGGAAGCGTGTGAATATTTTGAGCCAAATATGGTGTATTGCATTCTCTACTCAGAACAAAACAGGAGTTGCCATTATGTGGTGGTCAAAAAATGAATTGCATCTTATTTATAACCTCTAGAAATCAGCAATAGCCATCTCCCCTCAGAATAATTGTATGCGAGTTTATACAAATTAATAACTCAGATTCTCAAATAAAGGCAGCTTCGTCCACAGCACTTTTCCAACCTAGCCCCGTATCTGGTAGCTAAAAAGCTACTTTATCCCCCAAATAAAGCATTTTAAGCCCTTGTGTTTTACTGTTTCCTAGATCATTTCCTTTCTTTTTTCGTTTTTTAATAGAGGAAGTAAGAGACTGGACATACTCCACGGGTCCTTGTTCCATGATTCCACCATCCTCACTTTGACCTGTTTTAAGTACTTCAGGGACAGGACTAGAGTCCTTGGCATCAATGCTTTCACCACTTCCATAAACATTATCTTGGATTTCTGCATTAAAGGATACAAGAACATGTGTGACGACTGATATACTAATATTTCTTTTTCACTTGTCTTCAAACAGAGAAAGCAGGGGAAGCTAAACAAACCTTCCAATGAACTTAACTGGGCGGAAGGCGACTTCATTAATAGTTTCTGGCACATGACGGTATCCTGAAAATCCAAGAAAGTGTAATCTACAAACTGCAATCTCTCAGAGCCTGTCATCTTTGAAAATCCAAACGAACGAGTCCATGTGTTTAGGACACCAGGAACAGCAGGCAAAATCAGTCTCTGGACTCCTAATTCCATGAGCTTCTAAAGGGGGGAAAAACAGAACAGCACTGAGAAATTTAGCCAAAAAATATCCACTTATAGCAGAGCATAGTAGAAATGAGATCGCTATCCTTAGGACTTGAGTCATCTTGATAAATAAATAAATGCATTCCTCTCTCAAGTCAAGAAATGACGTCAACATGTAAGGGGAAAAAACTCTTTTCAGAAAGCTATTCCTAATTTCCACGACATTGTAAAACTTGGCATTATTTTCATTTTTTTCAATGAGCGCTTTGAAAAGTTTAATGAAAGGCCGCATCATTTTGTAGATTAATACGATGGCTATCACAGCCACTTGATGTATTGCAATTATCAAAGTTTCAAGTGAAGGAAATCATTACAGGAGTTGCAAGCCAGATCTTGAAAAAAACACAAGGAAATTGGGATGAAATGAACATACAAAAGAAAGCCGGATGACAGACAGGCACAGTGGATTACCTTTTCGATCACATCCATTAGTATGCGACACATTCCAAGGTGCTGAAACTGGACTCTTGTGCCAACAAGCGGTATTTCTGCAACTTTGTCTCCATGAATCCTTGAACAAGAAACTATCATTGTGAGAATCATTATCTCACAAAACATAAATGCAAGGCTGCTCAGCAACTATTTCCAATCCCATACTGACTATCATTGTTTGAATAAAGGAATTCTATGAAATTCACCTTACAGCAGCCACAGTAATTAATTCGTCATTCTTCTCCAAAAGTATGGTGTAGAACCCTTGAAAGTTCAAACGGTTAAGTTCTGACCTGCAAAGTCAAATACAGAAACATTAATCATGCCTGGCATCTGGTATGGAGAGAATCAAATTCAAACTAAGCACATAAAATTATTTGGAAACCAAGAATAATTGTCAATCCCCATGGTTGTAACAATTGACACCTTACATGTAGACAATCCAGAGATGATTACCTGCCTGCCACCAATTATATGATAACCCATCCTCACTGTTACAAGGTAATTATAACTCAATAATCTATAAATTGGAATGCACCAAGAAAGTCCAGTGACTAATCCTAACATTTCATAAAACATGATGAAAGATAATAATAATAAAATAAGTAGAGAACTGAAAATAATTAGGAATAGTATGAGAAAGATAAAGTAATAAAATAAGTAGAGAACTGAAAATAATTAGGAATTGTATGAAAAGCAAATTATTATGGGTGTGGGGATTGTTTCAGACTGCTATGGATGCATCATTTTTTGTGAGGTGGAACTAGAGCGAATCCAGACATTGTTTTTGTTCTAAACTTGTTTTCATTCTTTTTGAAACCATCTTTTGCCTGTGTGCGATTGCTTGTTTTTCTTCTTGAAACTTGTTTCTGAAAACTCCCACCTTTTCTGCACTTGTTATAGAAAAACACATTGGCAGGCAATTAAAACATGCTCATCATGGACTTTGTTTGTGATTCAAGATACAAAAAACAAAAACAGACAAAATCAGGAGCCTCTTGGTTCAGTGATATAAGATCCAGATATATGCTGTGCAAATTTTAAAATACCACTTTAAGTATGCTCTGTGAATTAAATATACAAAGTACCATGTAACAGAAAAAAGAGAGTGGTTAGGGTAATTAGTCTTAAAATATGAATTCTCACCCATTACTAAAAATAACATCTTTCATAAGATCTCTCCCGGTGCGAGGTTCCTCAACGGGCTCGAAACATTCATGCACCACTTCAAGTGCGATTTTGAGCTTGCTGTAGGTCTCAACCAGGGTCTCATCATCAAAAGCATCAAGTTTATACTGATCAGACTGCATATACTTGAATAACGTCCAAGTAAGATTGTCCACACCCACTGGAATTGGTTTTCCTAGAAGCTTTTGGAGGCCGAAAAATATCTACAACAGTAACACCATTATAACAGTAAAATCAAAGTGTGGCATCCTACATGAAAAAACAATTGAGAGGAGGGGGGGTACTAGCCTACGAAGATTTAATTCTTACTTATCTTTACAGCTCAAATACTAATTGAATATTGCCAATTGATCCTCGTATACATCAAAAACAACATCATCAAGTGTATCCAATCAAGCTGACTAAATATTATAATAACACAACATTGAATCTCTTAATAGAAAAAATACTTGTAGTTTCACTTGGAACATATAAATCACATCACAAGGTCTCTAAGAATCTGAAAAAAGATCCATCCCCCTTAAAACTTGTGTATATGGTCTCAATCAAAGAGGCGGAGAAGATGTAGCCGAGCTAAGAAAACAAGGGAAGGGAGGAGAGGCAAATTATAGAAAAAGTGTGAAGTGAATCATATTATATCTAGTACAAGTTCAGTTATGTTTCTATTGGGGGTTGAATGTGGGGAATTTGATCAGGTGCTAGTTATGCCTAAGGCTCTAAAGCTTCTGACCGCATACCTTCATCCTTCCCAAACCCAAAGCAGCGATATAACCATTTTTTCACATTTTTACTTCAGGCCTATCATCCAAGGATTTAGCACCTAGAATTATCTTAGTTGAAAGGGAACGTGTAGGTAATCCACTGACTCTTTAGTTTCATCTAAAATGGAATCAAAAGCAGCTAATATGCGAAACATATGCAATTGATTCGCCAGTATTTATAACAGCAGTATTAAACATAAATGCAAGCATGCCAAGGAAAAGGAATGAGATACATGGATTCAGAAGCAATTAGCATTACTTTCTGCCTTGTGAGTTTCAAGAAAACCAAATATGCAACTGTCAACAATGATATGATATGCTGAATGGATGAGAAAAGGTTAAACAAATAATTCTGATTCTGTTTTTTCAAGAACCCATCATTAATAACCAAATACATGCAAATTAAGCTTGATTGTGCACAACAAGAATAGGAAGAGAAAGTGAGTTTGAAGTACCACTTCACACTTTTTGCTGCAAAACCAATTTTCTTTAGGATAATCCTTCCATTTATCTGTCCCTCTGTTTCTCAGACACATAATATGATCTGCGTCAGGTAGAGAGAGGGCATATTAGAGACACATTTCAAACACGCACTTTGTACCTCCATTTGTTACAGCTTTAACTGAAAGCAGATAAAATTAACCTACATTGGTGCTCGCATTGAGTACAATGAAGAACACCATCAATAAAACCCTTGGTGTCTTTTTTCAATTTATTTTCGCCACAAATTTTACAACGGCATGATGGGCAGAACCATTCTCCATCCGGAACATCCTATAGAAGCATGAAAAAGAAGATAGAAATAACGCAAAAGTTTAGTCTCGCATGAGAAGTCAAATACCTCAATAATAAAATGATAATAGAATTTCTAAATGAACTGGAGAGCAAACACACAACTCACCTTCATGCCAAGACATCTTTTATGGAATGAGGAGGGACAGAGATCGCATAAAATTAGTTCACCACCATAGTGACAAACAGAGCATACATGATCGCTCCCATCTTGATCCCAACTTCCCTCCAATCTATCAGATGTTTCTGCCTTGTGATTACTCATCTCCTTGTCACGCATCAGCTGTACCTGGCATTCTAACAGAGACCTCCCATCATCCAGAAAGATGTTGGCAGCTGGCTTGCAGTATTTGCTAGCACCTGACCTGTCAGATTTGCTGCCCGCATGAAGTTCAAACCCGCTGAGGGTGTAAACCTTCCCGCAACAACTGCACTTGATCCCATCACGAGCTATGCGCCCTTCCACTGTTGGATTTCTATCCTTTTGGCTACCGTAATGGACTTTCGTCCTTGGCAACACAATATCATTGTCTATCAACCAAGATAAAACAGTTCGAGGATTATGATGTGATGGGTCAGGAGCTACAATATGCTGCACTCTTTTGCTTGATCGTAGCACACGTACCCTCTTAGTGTGTTTCTTATCATTCTGTAATCCAACCAAACCTCTAGATGTTATCCCGTGTCTTGAGTTTGGCCGGATTGTGTTTTGAGCATCTGAACGGGTTTCGGCATGTAAACTACCCTTTCTTTTCCTTCGAGCCTTTGTAGTGGTTAGAAAATTTATTCCGTGAAGGTCATGATGTTTTCTGGGCAGTGAAAAGCAAGAAGACTCTTTAGAACAGTTTTTTTGCTTATGAAACCCCGTTTTACAAACTGCAGAAGATAATTTTTCAAAAGAAAACTGTCCCTCAACTGTGCCGCTGTCATTTTCCATTTCCATGTCTCTAGAAGTATCAGTGCGTGTTCCTTCATCTAAGATACATTTGATGGCTTGTCGTAGTGACCAGTATGTCCTCCCCGTAGGAGAACGATGGTAAATTTCGCGCCTCCCGTTGAATGTTTTATAGCCAAACACCCATCCTAGGGCTGCGAGGTGCTTCCTAGCTCTAAGTGACATGTCAGCTTTCTTAATCTTTCCCCTGAATCTCTTCCCGGATCCATGCTTAGACCAGAGATTACGCCATTCCACGATTGCTTCATGACAATATTCAGGTTCATAAACGACTGCTTCAGAATTTGAAGAACTCGTCACTTGAGAGCAGCAAGTAGGATCCCATCCCTTTGGCTGCTGCTCAATAAGAGAAGATGAATCGCCACGAGAAGTATGCGAACTGTTCTGCTTACCTTCAGAGGTTGGAGAAAGGATCCCATTGTCACTTTCACAAAAATCTAGACAAACCTGCCGAAGAGAACGGTACAACTTCCCGACAGGTGAGGTGTAACGCAGTCTACTTTTGCCTTTACCTTTCATGAATTCAATTTTCCACCTCTGATGTACAAGATGCTTCCTCACATCTTTGATTAGAGTACCCCTGGGCTTTTTGTTACCCATTTGGGCATATTTGATAATGGCATCTGGGCAAAATTCAGGTCCAGGAACTATGTCTGGGCCAGCACTCAGCCAACTGCTTTGAATGCATGCTGGACCCGGAGATGAGCCGTTGATTTTATTGGAATTGGAGTTAAAAAAACCTTCATCACAGGAAAATTTTGGCACGACCCTGTCGAGAGTTGATTCAGCATTAGGACAACTAGGATGCAGCAGCAGACAGTCATTTAGCGAGTTCTCGACTGGTATCATGGCGTGAGTCTCAACCAGATCTTCTTTCCGATTGATGTCAACATCATTAACAGGTTTGGCGATCTTCAACGGCTGCTGTATAACGTCTGGAATGTGTGCCACCTTGAAAAGATGATTCGCCACGACTTTGAGATTATCATCAATTGCCTCCAAAACCAGCTCTCTCCACAAAGCTTTCACGGCAGAAGTCCACCTTCCGAGCTTCTCAAAATTCTCTTTCTCTCGCAAGTCATGCCAAAGTTGTTTTATGGAAACGGGATTGTATTGTTTTTGTTCGTATTCCTCAATCAACACAAGAAACAACCATGTCCCACGTTGCCGCCAAGTCTCATCGACTTCATTCCAATCCTGAGTAACCCTTAGCTTATTGACACGTGCCATAATTTCGTCGCCCAGATCAGGGAAAAATACCTTCCTCTCCTCGGAACCATCGTCGTGATCAAAAATCACACCTTCCCACCAGGCCTCCTGGTAATGCACATCCACGCACATTCCGTATGGAAGACCATATTTACCAAACTGAAACGGCGGCGGCGGCGGCCTGATGAGGCCGCGATTGTTACACCGGTCTTCATTGGCACAATCAGTGTCATCAACGGAAAGTGAAACACGCACTTGATCAACAAGATAGTCAGACTCGTCATCATTAAGAATATGATCGTATTTAACTTCATATTTTAAGTCCAGGTCTTGCCTGCGACATGCAATGACAGTTCCAGGATGCCATGAGCCCTGGAATCCATCTTCCTCAATCCGTACCTATAAAATTTCAAAATTAAACATACAAGTACATTATCCAGAGTGAGAGAAAAAAATACTGATATGAAGAACATTAAATTGTAAGAAAAGAAGTAACAACTGCTCAATTAAGTCATTGCAATTTTTTTCTTTTTTTGAGAGAAAAAAGTAGATAAAAAATCCACATATTAACAGGGTAATAACTTTGAGAAGAAAAATAAGAAAAAGACATTAACGGTATGGGTGCCGCATCGGGGTTTTTATTGGTTCATGTCAGTGTTATTGTTCATCTGTGTTTGCAATATGTTAAGTTTTTCCAGAAATGCAAGGGTTGATTATGAGTTCTTTAGAGACCACCATTTTTTTAGTGAAATGGGACATTAAACTCAAAAATCAATAAACAAACAAGAAAAATCATCAAGAAAAAATAGTCAATCAAAAACAGGCTAAGCGGTGTCAAAACCCCGCAAAAATCCTTCAGAAAAGGAGTTATTATTATTACCTCTACTTTCTCATGGAGATAAAGCTTTATTTTGGTTCTTTTGCGTTTTCTCTTTCTCGCAGACTGTTGTTTCTCCAAGTCCAGTGCCATTGACAATAAATTTTGATTGAAAGCAATGACTTCGAAAGTTTTTCTATTGTCAAGTCAGTCACAGATAGAGAGAAGGGTGCAAAGAGCTTTATGGTTGCCTTGGGCTTGCTTACTATCACTCGGTAAATCATGGATGCGCGTAAAAGTTTGAGATCTTATCTTGTATTGAAAAGAAAAGAGAAGCATCTAGGCTTACTAGCTTTCCTTCCTATCATAGAATCAATCTTTTGAGTGTATGGTGTTCTTTGCTTTCCTTCGTGCACATACGCAAGAACCTCATTCTGTTCACTTCTACACTCAAACAATCTCATAAAAATCCAATTGCGTAAGTGTGAGCTTTATACAAAGCTTTAGTGCCTTCCCACTAGATCCATTAGGATCATCTTCATTCGCAAGATTTTTAAATAATCAATCGGAATGAGAGAACGATTCTATAAATAATAGTTGTGGATGGTTCAGCAAAAAAAAAAAAAAGAGATGTGGGCGGAGACTATAGTGATAGATGTAGTCATGACTACCTTGCATGAGACAATGAAGAACATATCTTGTTTGTTTATTGATTTTTGAATTTAATGTCCCGTTTCACTAAAAAATTGGTAGTCTCTAAAGAACTCATAATCAACCCTTGCATGTCTGGAAAAACATAACATGTTGCAAACATGGATGAACAATAACACTGATATGAACCAATAAAAACCCCGATGCGGCACCAATCAAAAGCGAAACCCACCTTAAAACTTGACATTAAACTCAAAAAGCAATAAATAAACAAGAAAAATCATCAAGAAAAAAATAGTCAATCAAAAACAGGCTAAGCGGTGTCAAAACCCCGCAGAAATCATTCAGAAAAGGAGTTATTATTAGTACCTCTACTTTCTCACGGAGATAAAGTTTTATTTTGGTTCTTTTGCGTTTCCTCTTTCTCGCAGACTGTTGTTTCTTCAAGTCCAGTGCCATTGACAACAAATTTTGATTGAAAGCAATGACTTCGAAAGTTTTTCTATTGTCAAGTCCGTCGCAGATGGAGAGAAGAGTCCTTGAAAAGGCAGGGAGCTTTTATATGGTTGCCTTAGGCTTGCTTACTATGTCAGCCCCACTCCGTAAATTTTTCCCACTCTTTCTCTCCAAGCAACAAAACAAATCTCTCTCCCTCTAAGAACTGGTCCTGGTTTGTTGGCATTTAATATTTTGATTTATTGAGATTTAATGTGTGTGAAGAATATTATTTATTAATCTCTATGGCACGTTCACAGCTTCTATGTGTGGTTAGGGTTTAAGGTGTATGTTAATTGTTTTAAGAGTATTTTTATTTAAAATAATTGTATTTTTATTTTTTATTTTAAATTAAAAAAATAATGTTATAAATCATGTTTAAAATAATTTTAAAAAATATATATATAAAAATTTAATATATTTTTAAATAAAAAACACTTTAAAAAATCATCCCAAGTATTATATAAAGGAAAAGAAAGAATGTATAAGGACCCACGGTATTGTACGGTAAAGTGCATTCTTGTTAATTACTTTATGGGTCTAATGGTCTGCGACAATCTTCGAGATTTTGTGTGGGCCCTTCCCTTTTTTTATTTTTTTGGGCTTCTGATGCTTGTGAGAGACCATGGTGGGTGTGCAACTTCGTTTCTTCTTTGGTTTCTAAGGCTTGATGATGGGTTGTTTACCGTTTGATTAGTGGGTGCATTTCATTTTTATTTTTTTTAATGTTGCTTTTTGTGGTGGTATTGTTGAGCTACGGTGTGGAACTCTACACGATTAGTATTTGATTCATCACCACTTCGCTATTGGAGGATCTGTGAAGTTTGGGTAAGAAACTGAGTGTAAACCACTCGAAAAATTCTCATCTTTCTAACGGGTTTCGATAACGAGTTAATGGTCTCTCGCTGCTTGTGAAAGCAAATACTAATTAATGTTCTCTCGTTGCTGCTATTATTATCTATTTATTGCGATAAATGCTTTAAAAATATAGGATAAAAGAATAAAGTGAAAAAAAATACAATAAAAAAACACTGTGGATAACCACAACCCACAACGGTTTGTACCTTTATCTTATATTGCATTTCCATCATTTTTTATATATTTATTTTCATCTTCCATTTAATTCTAAACATTATTTTATAGTCTATCAAATGTTAACTTGTAAAACTAAATTAAAATTATTAAACGGAAACAAAATGATTCGGTAAAAAAAATGTGATAAAAAAATAGTTCAATGTTTATATAAATATATTAATTTTCTTATATATAATTATTTAAAAAGTTATTAATAACAGATTAAGTGTTTGGTTTTTATAATCTTGTCGATCATAATTTTTAAATCGCTTCAGAATAAATCCTGAGTTGCAGATTATTTTAATTTATAATTAGATCATACTGGATCAATTCATTTTAATTTTTTTTATATTAAAACTCGACATTCAAGTTTTAAAATACTATCATTAACTATAAAATATAAGCAAGTGTTTTGTGTTTTGCCAAGTTAATATCTCTTGTTATGATATTAATTGTAAATGACAGGGTCCTCAATGCATCAAGACATTTGTATAGGTAGCTTTTAGCACATGTTTATTTATGTATTTGAAAAATATATTTGATTTTTAGAAATACATTTATTTAATGTTTTTAAATAATTTTAACATAAAATACATGACATTATTTTAATATATTCTAAAATAAAAAAACAGTTGAAAAATACACTACAGCGTAAATATTAAATACAAAATAGTCTGTTTAGACACGTCCAAGGGAGCATCCGTAAGTTAAACTTAGAATTTGAGTTGAAATTGATGTGAACGCAGAGATGACAAAGCATGACAATGACAACTCCATGGACTGTTTTTTTGCATGCCCTAGCTACCTACTAGTGCTAGAGTCATAATTACTTCCTCTTTTAGCATAGTAATTTTACTAGTTTAATTTAAGAAATTTCCTTACGTTTTTTCTTTATAGCCTGACTTCTTAAGAAATCAATATACATATATCCATTTTATGAAGCTATTTGTAACAGCTTCTCAAATTATATTTTAAAAAATTTTAATTTTTTTTATTTTATTTTAAATGAATATATTTTGGTGTTTTTAGATTATTTTAATGTGCTGATGTCAAAAATGATTTTTAAAAAATAAAAAAATATCATTTTAATATATTTCGGCACGAAAAGCATTTTGAAAAAATACAGCAACACCTGTCCCAAACAGGCCTTATAAGTATATTTCTTATTAATCCAAGTTGAAATATCATACTCTAAGAAGTTTTTTATTTTTTGCTTTTAAAAAATCCTATCATTTACTCTCTCTTATGAATTGTTTGTGTTTCACTATTATGTAAAAAATATAAATAAGATAGGTATAGATGAAGGAAAATATGTAGATGGATGTATAAATCTCTAGTAACTTGTGCAAACACATATAGTCACTTTTTTATATCAAGTTTAAAAAGCATTTTTTAAAAAAATATATTTTTATTTTATTTAAAATTAATTTTTAATGTTTTTAGATCATTTTCATATGTTGATATCAAAAATAATTTTTTTAAAATAAAATAAAATTATTTTTAATATATTTATAAATTAAAAAAACACTTTTAAAAACTGTCTCAACCGATTCTAATATATAATCTAATAACCACTTTGGTAATTAATATATATTTTTTACTGTGGTAACTGCGCCTTTTACTTGATGTAGCACTGTCGATAATCACAACAAATAGCAGCGAACTTATCGAGATGGTCATTAGCTTTTGTGAAAAATGTAGGCTCATCACAGAATCTACCCGACGAGAATTTTTTAAAGGCGTAAGAAACATAGAATCACATAATATACATTTAATATGGATAATAAGAGACAAAATCCATAGCCCATGTAAATCTAGAGTAGCGTGGTGCACATGTAATATTTGTATCAAATTGTGAACCAACCTCAATTATATCATGAAATTCATGGTCGGAATACTATGATAACTTGACATGAAATAAACTGGAAAAAAAACCACAATAATTTTAAAAAAAAATTCTAATTAATGAACTTGAAAAAGAAAATAAGCAAAAAAACAAGAAGATATCGACAAGCTTAACTTTAACTTTTTAAATTTATGACTAGGCTTATTAGATTAAAAGCATCATACAAAAACATCCTAGTAAATCAAATGTTAAATGATGAGATTGTGAAAATAAAAAATTATATAAGAGGATAAAAAACAGTAATCATAATAATAAGGATATAAAAAAAATAAATAAAGAGAAGATACAGATTTTTGACCGAATACAAAATAAAAAATAAAAAACTAGCAAATCCTCCGAAAGCAAGGGAAGAAAAAAAAGTTAGCTGAGGCCCAAGGCCCAATTACAGGCACAAGACGAGTCCATATCAATTTAAGGGCTAACAAATCCTCTCCTCCTAAACCATCAAAACCCTCTCTCTCAGCCTCGGCGTTTTTTTGTGCTCAAACTCAGAAACCTTAAAATTGTTTTGTAGTTCTCGAGTCTCCTTCTATTTCTTACTCTGGTTCAAACCTCCTCGGAACACGCTTTCCATTGAAATACAGACGACAAGAAGCACAAAGGTCGAGTTAAACTGGTAATACTCTCCCACTCTTGAAATACTCTTCACATTAGATATCAATGTTTTGAGTTCTTTCTGTGGGTTTTAGGTTTACACACTTTTGGTTCACATTAAATGTTTTGATTTTCGGATTTTTCCACTAGTGTTGCTGTTTTATTGTTACAATTTACTATCTGGGTTGCCGCTTATGTTGGTTTTAAAGCTTGGAATTTAGCTTTCTAGCTGTGTGTAATAGTTTTGGGAGCTGATGGATTTTTATTGCAGAGGTGTTTTTTGTCCACAACCAATCTTTCCAAGGAGTTAGTGATTTCAGGACTTGAAAAATGTCTATTGCAACAGGACTAGAGACTCTTGTAGATCGTAAGTTAGCAAGCTCTCTATAAACTCTTTTTTGTGGTTTTTGTATGTAATCATGGTTTTTACTTCTCACAGTCCAATGTTAAAATTCTAGCTGTTTAAATGTAAACTCTCCAGCAGCACTGTGTTCGAGCACAAACATTTTAGGTGTAATGCGGAACTGTTTTTCGAGGTATAACTTTTGGTATTGCTGTATAAACTGCTAAGTATGCTGAAACAATAATGAAAGCATTTAGACGTGTGATGGAATGCCATATTAGATTGCAGAAGCCGACAACATGTGAAACGTTATAGAAGAATACTAGCATGATTATACAAACTTTTATATTTCAAAACTTGAATTGACATGGGTTCAATAGGAACAAAGGCTGTGACAAGGTTCTTCTCATAAGGCACAGGATTCACAATTTAGAGTGACCAAGGGTGTGTGGTGGTTTGTTAATGGTAACGCCTAATAAAGAATATGTTAGAGAATAATATAAATTAAGTCTTGTTGACCCAGTGGTTACGAGTTTGAATCTCACCATCCTCATTCTATTTGATAAAAATCAAGCACAAGTTAGCGTGGACCTGTGTGCAAGTTTCAAGCTCAAAAAACTTTCATTTGAGAGGATGTGTTAGAGAATAATATAAATTATATTTTGGGGTCTCACTTAATAGTTTAATTTTTAGGTGAAATGGTTCATTGATAGAATATTCTTAAGCCTCGAGCTGGGGTTCATTGCAAGCTTTTAGAAATAGTTGTTTTCAGGGTGTAATTCTCGATGCTTAATAACATGCAGTTTTTTGGTCAATGTCTGTGCGGTTGATTTTCTTTAATTCAGTTTTCTTATTATTCCATCACCAATTTTTCCTGTGCAGAAACAATTTCAGTTATCACAAATGATGGCCGGAATATAGTGGTGCGTTATTTTATTTTTCTAATACATTCACATGAACTTTTACAATGACATATTAACTGTAAATGGGTCCCTGTTGATTTAGGGAGTCTTAAAAGGCTTCGACCAGGCCACAAATATTATCCTTGATGAATCTCATGAGCGCGTATACTCTACCAAGGTTTGTAATCCTCATCCAGTATTCCTTTGCCTATTTGAACCTTAGTGATTGAAGAAATTTTTTTTTTGCAGAAACTTATACGTGGCAGTTAAATAATCTTGGTTTTATACCGCTAAGCTCAATGTAGATGTATAGTTTCTTAGGGAATGTTTAATTTTAAGAAGTTTATTTTATTGAAAATATGATCTCTTCTGTGGTCTAATGCTTTGAAGATCTAAGATAACAAACATGTTTGTCTTTTTAGTGCCACAGGCCACTTGAATAGTTTGCTTGATTAATTTTTCAGGAAGGTGTTCAACAACTAGTGCTGGGCTTATACATAATAAGGGGTGACAACATGTAAATGCCATCTTCCATTTTTTTTCTTTTTCTAACAATTTTGTCTGGGAAGGCTGATACCATGTCAGTCCCCTCTAACAAAGTTTTTCATCTTGTTGTTTCCTGCAGAAGCGTTGTTGGGGAACTTGATGAAGAGCTTGATGCTCATCTTGACTTATCAAGTCTGAGAGCTCATCCACTCAAGCCCGTCATCCATTGATCTGATGGGAGGGAACGGAACGGAATGGGAACGGCATCGTTATAGAACATATGAAGGGTTAAGTACTTCAGGAAAAAAATGTGTTTGAAGCTGGTGTGCCCAATGACGAGTAATTTATTGTTCTAGTTGTTACTGTAGCAAAAATATCCTACTATTATTGTAGAGTTGGATCAAATTATTCAGTGTTTTACCGGTGCTTAATTTCGCTTTCTGACTCTTCAGCTGTAACTCTTCAAAGTGTAACAATTCAGTGATGGCCTACTTTTTTCTTTTGAAATTTCTTTCTAAGTGCTTTATTTACTGTCAAGCATGGGATCCTTTTGCATTCCCATCTCAACGAATGGCTGAGAAACTATCCCAAGAAGAAAAAAAAGAAGCTCAGCATTTTGGAAGTTAACCTAGAGGAACATGAAATCCTTATGCAATGCTCTGTTTATTCAGGCTCTCTAGCAAGTTGTCGTGGTAAAACCTGTATTGGATAGTTTTGGCTATACATATATTATTCTATTGTTGAGGCCCAAACCCATATAAGTTGTTTCAATTTTTCAGAACCCCTCTTTCTAAAAAAACAAATTCTGCATGTCGTTTTTCCACAAAAGAAACGACGTGTCGTCTCACTTTAGCGAAAAAATAAATAGTAAATGTTACTTTCAATAGATGACGTGCCCTACCTTTTAATCGCACTCTCTGTCGATGTTGAAGCTGAAAGAATGGCCAACACCAATCCCTCACAGCTACTTCCGTCAGGTCAGCTCCATTTTTGTTTCTTCTTTGCGAGTTTTGCAATCTGTTTTAATGTTCTTGAAAAAATTATCAGAAACAATGGTGATTCTGGATTCTTTTTTCTTTTTTCTTTTTAAAACAGAGCTAATAGACAGGTGCATAGGGTCGAAAATATGGGTCATAATGAAAGGAGACAAGGAGCTTGTTGGTACTCTCAGGGGTTTTGACGTCCATGTCAACATGGTCCTTGAAGACGAAATTAGGATTGGAAGGAAAAAAATTATATTATGATCTTTTTTTAATATATTTATTTATATTATAATTAATTTTAGATTATTTTAATATTAAAAATATATTTTTTATTAATAAAATATAATAATTAATAAAGTAAAAAATACTACAACCCCCGGCGCCCCAGCCCTCCTTTGGCAATTGAGATTGAAATAAACTGGTTGCATAAAAAATAGCTAATCATGTAACTGAGTTTCGATGATTTTTGGGGGTGGGGTCCACATCTAAAAATCAGTTTATCAACAATTAACAAACACCAAAACCACAACTTTATCAACAATTACCAAATATCAAAACAACAATTTTTTCTAAAACTCCAGTTCAACCTCAATCCCAAACATACTTTTAAATCCATTGATTGAGATGCCATGATTTTAAGCTATCAGCTTGTTCATGTCAGTGACATTATCGCGAGTAAGGTAGCATCCATGATGCGGAACGATAATTGCAAATATTTCCTTTCATCTGTGATGATATATTCGTATATTCATTTGTTTTTCTTTGTTGTTATTAAAGGAAAGGTTATATTGTTTTCATATATTGTGATCGGTGAGGCCAAGTTGAGCCTGATGGCAGGACGCCCAGCAAACCGGGTGAAGGGAATCCAACTAGACCCTGAATAGTGAAATTTGGCTTACATCCTCATCTCCCCTGCCGTTTCGTTTGGAAATCGGAAATGGGCCAGAATCCCTCGTCATTTCTTGTACAGTAAATAGTATTATCTGGTTCACGGATGATAATAAGCGTTGGAATTTCAGAATACAAATTACTTTATCTTCTTTGGTAATTCGGAGACTTGTAAATCTGTTTCTAAATCAAACCAAAGGCAATCTCGGCTCTACGAGGAAATCTTGTTCCGAACAAGAACCCGTGTATGGGCGATATGTACCTATAGCCCAGTAGTAAAACGAGGTTGAATAGTTGTAAAGCGAGGCTGTATACATGTAGATAGATGGTAGTTAGAATCAAGGAAAATAAATTTCTTATATCAGTCGCCATGAATGACTAATCTTAACATGGTTTTTGAATTACTTGTTGAAGGGGAGGCGCGGAGAACACCTAATCAATTATGAAATCAGTATATGTATTCATGGAGTCCTCTTCAAAAAGTCAAAAAGCCTTGCCCCCCAAGGAGTCAAATTTTCCAGCTCCAGCTTTTTATTCCTCTGCAAGTAATCTACCTAAAATAAATAAGTAATGGAGCTCTCATCTTCTTTTTATTCCTATCTGCCTACCCTAACCCCCAAACTAGGAGCTTTCGGAAAGCGAGCGGCATGGCAAAGCATCATCCAGATTTGATTATGTGCAGGAAGCAGCCAGGAATTGCCATTGGAAGACTTTGTGAGAAAGATGATGGGAAATGTGTCATCTGCGACTCCCTGGTGCGTCCTTGCACACTTGTGCGAGTATGTGATGAGTGCAACTATGGATCCTTCCAAGGTCGATGTGTTATCTGCGGAGGAGTGGGAATCTCTGATGCTTACTATTGCAAAGAGTGCACACAGCTGGAGAAAGATAGGGATGGATGTCCGAAAATCGTTAATTTAGGGAGTGCGAAGACAGATCTGTTTTATGAAGGTAAGAAATATGGTTTTAAGAAGAGGTGATAAGAAGGGGGTTACATCTCTAGTGGTTTCTGTCTGTCATTGTTAACCTGAATTTTTTGAGACAGAAATAAATTTGATGGACACTGTTCTAGTTCTTGAATTGTATTAGTAATTGTTACTGCCAGTCATTGTGAAACGCTATTGATCATGTTGCCTTTGATCTTGTAAATCTTATTATTTTTAATTATAAAGAAAAATAGTTATATGTTGTAATTAAATGATAAATACACCTAAATCATAATGTAATATAATCAAAGCTATTATTAACCCTCTCTTTTAATTAATTAAGCACATAATGCTGTTTTTTATACAAGAAAAAATCCCATCACAACTACTATCGAGTATAAAGCCCAAGAGCACTTGAGGTCGTAGCCTAGCGGTTCCTTTACTTTGTACCCGAGTTTGATTATTTTTGTGCATATCTATCACCTTCATGGTACTTTATCTGTCTACTGGACTTGCAGGGTTCAATGGACCTGAGAATTAGTTATGGTATATGTAAGCCGACACAGATTATAAAAAAAGAGCAAAGCCCAAGAGTTTAAAATTGCTAGAATTCTTGAAATCCCAAGGGTTTCTTTCAAACCTAATGGAGACTACTCGTCGTTTATGGTCCTAACCCGCCGACACATCATTTATATTTATTGGGCGGGCATTAGTTACAGCCCAGGCCCAGATAGGCGGTCGACTAAGTTCGTGTCTTTTCTCGAGTGTTCGTTCTCTTATAAGCCGGTCTACAAATTCCAAAACAGAAAAGGTTCTCGCGCTCCCTCTCTGCAAAAAGAGAAGCAGCAGTCTCAAATCGATTCCAGCAGGTACATACATGTCTTTCTGCTCATCTTTATTTTACATTTGATTTTTGTTTTGTATCAGACTTGATGTTTCGATATTTGACATGTTTGGTTTATAGTGTGGGTTGGCTGTCGCAGGTTCTGATTATAAGCTTAGGTTTTTATCTGGGTGGGGTTTTCATATAAGAGGAATTTTTTGTCTATTAGAAGCACGAAATAGCACTTGTCATCTCAATCTTCTTTTCTGAAAAGCTTACATTTTAAGTCTTAGAAGTCCCCAATCAAACGTGAGCTTGTGCAATTTAACTAAAAGGATAATTTAGTTAAGTTTGACCCTCAGAATTGGCACTAGGTTCATTAGCCTGATAGTTCCTGCCAAGGAAAAGCTTGGATCTGTTTTTCTATTTTCAGTTCATATAATGTATTCCAATGCTTTTGCTTGTAGCTGATCATAGAAAGTTAGCATGACTGTGTGAGTATACTTATGGAGTCTATTGTTTTAGGATGACCCGTATGAAATTTGATTCATTTTGTGTTATTATTTTATTCAATTTGCAACATATATGATAATATGAGGTATTCAAATTGTATTGGTTTCCCAGAAAGACGAAAGAAGATGTTTGCGCTAGTGCTGTTAGTTGTCACTATGTGCATATATAGTGCGTGTATTTTAGTTGTGAATACAGTTTTTTCTTTTGTTTACCAATGTGCAATCTACCCCATGCTTTGACATGTGTTTACAGTTGTTGTCACAGGTGCAAGTAGCAACGCTAAGATCTTGAAGAAATCATGGCCAAGCATCATCCTGATTTGATTATGTGCCGGAAGCAGCCAGGAATTGCTATTGGACACCTTTGCGAGAAGTGTGATGGAAAATGTGTAATCTGCGACTCCTATGTGCGTCCGTGCACACTTGTGCGAGTATGTGATGAGTGCAACTATGGATCCTTCCAAGGTCGATGTGTTATTTGTGGAGGAGTGGGCATCTCAGATGCCTACTATTGCAAAGAATGCACACAACAGGAGAAGGATAGGGACGGGTGTCCAAAAATTGTTAATTTAGGGAGTGCCAAAACAGATCTGTTCTATGAGCGTAAGAAATATGGTTTTAAGAAACGATGATGAGCAGTGGGTCACATATGTAATGCTCCCCCCCCAACTGGTGCACTCAATCTAAAATGTCAAAAACATGTTTGTAAGTCTCAAGATTGTATCTGCTGATATTACCCCTAGTTGTTTTGAAATGATTACTGAAGCTGTCGCTTAATGCAATTCGATTGTATTTGATCCATATCTTGTCTTTTATGATGTCATGAATTCTATCTTCCTGTTTATAATCTAAATGACTTGGATTTATTTCCAGGCATGTTGGCAGCTAGTAAAGCTCCTCTGTCCTATCATCATGTTTCATTCACTAAAGTTATCAGTTGTTCAAGTTAATAACTTGAACTTCTGTTTTTGGCTCGAGTTGTGAGCAATGGAAATTTCCTTACCGGGCCTCTACGATTTAGGTTGTGTTTGTCGTCACTACAAGTATTTTTGCCTTCTGTTTTTCGTTGTTCTGGAAGTGGAAACTTGGAGCCTTTTGCACCACTAGCAGGTTGAACTTCATATGAATTGCACTTGCATTCACGGTACCGAAACTGGCGACATGTCAGTCGTTGCGTATGTACTGGTTTAGTGGCTGCCTGCACTACATGATGGTGGTGCCACTAGTCTTGGCTCTAATCAGATGACGCCGTCGCATGAATGTATTGACTTTGACACAGAAAAATACATCGATTCTGCCATTCTTTGTCATACAACTGTGTCATCCACACAAGACATTGCGGAGTGTCATGTTCTGGCAAGCAATACAGTGATTTGAAGCTTTGCACAAATGGTTCATTTTTATTTTTATTTTATCTATAAACGTGAAAGTCCTTTTGCGGATGAGGGATGCCTTGTCTCAATTTTTTTTTTTTTTTTAACTGTGATGGTAGTTTTAGGATAGTCTTCAACTTAGAAAAATTTGTACAGAAATTGCTGTATGCTGATCTTTTTTGTTCAAAAACTCGTAGCTCTTTGTTGAAGGTCTCTTTGATACAACTTGACACATTTTCGAAACATACCTCAGACACACCACCACCACATAATCTCGTTATCATATGATTGTTTTCCGTAAGGATATGATTTCAGACAAAATCTTATGCACGATTGATGTCTCTCTCTCTCTCTCTCTCTCTCTCTCTCTCTCTCTCTCTCTCTCTCACACACACACACACACACACACACACACACACACACACACACACACACACATGTCTGTTTTGGTGATTGATGGTCAATTCTGTGCAGATTTTAGTGCTCCTTACTACGCAACCAAGAGGAATTAATGAAGCACTAGCAAGATTAAAGAAACACGTTGACGTGAGCAGATTTGCTTAATCTGCGGCCAATTCTACGCATTTAGACTTGTCTAGAAACTCTTTATGAAATAAATTACGAATTCAAGGCTTGAAGTTACTAGAAAAGGAAACAACACGAACCGACTGAGTTGATATGCTCTGCTCCAGTAAACATGCTGTCTACATCATGGAACCAAGTCAATAAGTCACGCATTGCAGTGATTTGACATATAAAATCCAATTGTGGGAATGCAATGAACACACACACACACGGTGCGCTTAAATGCGAGATTTTACAATTTCTTTTGATCCGAGATCACTATGTTGAAAGAACCATCCTTGATTTTAAAATGAAGTCAGTGACAAATTCTCTTACTTCGTCCCACGTATCACTCAAATAAACAAAATACTTCCAACAGTTTTAACTGATACAATTGTTAAGTTTTAACTGTGGGAGATGTTCTTACAACTGATTTTATCAAATGAATTTCTTTTTAGAGAATCTTTACAGCGTGTGCGAGTGCATAAGATGGGGTTTACACATCACGTGTTCCCATGATTAAGATCGGAGAATTATGTTAATTGCGCACTTTATTTATACGAATAATTTTTATTTGCTTGCAGAACTGTTTTTTCCTCATAAATCACATTGATAGTAATGAAACTATGAAAGTCAAACCTTTGACTTCAAAACAGAGTTATGGAAACTACATCAATGCTAATTTGTATCGGTGGCGCTGAATTCACTGTAAAAACTGTTATTTCCACTGTTTTTCTTTAAGATAATTATTTTAACTTCTTCATGTCATCTTTAATGAAAAGGGTACTTTAAATTGAAATATAAAAAATATTTATAGCAGTTATTTTAAGAAAATTAAGTAATAAAAATAACAAATATTTTGGTATTAAATTCAACACTGTTTTTTTTTTTTTTATTGCAACAGCAAATGTACTTTTTTTAGAAATACTCTCGGACTCGGTCACCTCCAAAGTTTCAACAAATGTACTACACGATTTGAGGTTTTTCTTTTATGTTTTTTATGTTAAGGTTAAATCTATGTATTTTTTTTATTTAATTAAAGATATAATGTTGGCATCGAGAATAAAAAAAAATCATGATAATTTTATTTTTGATGACATAATTTGATGTTTACATCAAGTTTGTTACAAGAAGCTATCTGTTAATTAGTTAGTGACAGTTACAATTAGTTCCATTTATGTTATTCGGTTATCTTTCTTGTTTAGCATTGGGCACATGTGATTCGCATGAGAATCACATTGATCGTTTTCTGTAATCTTCAGTGTGGCTATATATACTTAGTCACCTGCACAATAAAACAAGAGAGAGTTTTTCCAATCTGTCAAACCAGAATTCAACATTTGGTATCAGAACCTCTTTGTCAAATTTTTCTCTGCATAACCATTGCTCAAATGGCAAGTGAGAGCAATTTTGTTCAACCAGCAATCCCTAGATTTGTGGGACATTATGATCACTGGAGCATGTTGATGGAGAACTTCCTTCGATCCAAGGAATACTGGCAGGTAGTGGAAACTGGAATTGCTGCAGCAACAGAAGAGGGAAATCTCACGAATGAACAACAGAAAACCATAGCAGATCAACGGCTGAAGGATTTGCGAGCAAAAAATTACCTATTCCAGGCAATTGATCGTTCAATTCTGGAAACTATACTGGACAAAGAAACTTCTAAAGGAATCTGGGATTCTATGAAGAAAAATTCCAAGGTAACACACGGGTTAAACGTGCACAGCTGCAAGCTCTTCGCAAAGAGTTTGAGATTCTACACGTGAAGGAAGGTGAGAATGTCTCTGATTACTTTTCTCGTACACTTACCATTACTAATAAACTGAGATTTCTTGGAGAAGAAATGAAAGAAATCACTGTAATTGAAAAAATCTTGTGTTCTATGGTTTCGAAATTTGATTACGTTGTGTGCTCGATTGAGGAGTCCAAGGATTTGTACACAATGTCAATTGATGAACTACAAAGTAGTTTAGTAGTTCATGAGCAGAGGATGCACAGTCATGTTGTGGAAGAACAAGCATTGAAAACCACTCATGACTATAATGAAGTAAAATCTGGTCGTAGCAGCAGCAGCTACTTAAGAGGAAGAGGTCGTAACAGTGGGAGGCAGAGCTTTGGTGGAAGGCAAGGCTTTGACAAGTCTCTTGTGGAGTGCTATTATTGTCACAATCTTGGTCATTTCCAACATGAATGTCCAAGAAAGAGCAGAAATAGAGGATCACAGTCACAATCACAGGCTTACTATGCTGAAACAGATGAACCACTGTTACTCATGGCTTGCATTGAAGATGAAGAGATGATGAAATCAAGGAATTTCATGGATATGAATGAACACATGTTACTCATGGCATGTGTTGATGATGCAAAAGAGATAGAGTTCTTTGACTCGTTACTGAAAAACACAGACTACATGCCCACAGATGCTGATTTTTATGACGAAAAATGTGCAGATAAGAAGGTTTGTACAGATGAGAAGAATTGTGAAATTGTTGAAAATTGTGCAGATGAAGGAAATTGTGCAGTTGAGAAGAGTTGTGCAGATGAGGGGAATTGTGAAAATGAATCGAAATTTCACAGCAACATGACAAGTCTGGAAATTGCAGATGAGAAGGAATTTCACAGACAACTGGATGTCGTCGAAATTTGCACAGAATTGAATAAAGGGAAGAACAACATTAAAGTGGTTAAACTGGATGTTGATGGGATCAAAATCACCAAGAACACAATGCAGATGTTGCTCATGGCTCATGTTGAGAAAGCACACGATGAGACAGCTTGGTTCTTGGATTCGGGTTGTAGCAACCACATGTCTGGGCATAAAAACTTCTTCTTGGAACTGGATGAGAGCTTCCACAGATCAGTCAAGCTTGGAGACAACTCCAGTATTGATGTGCTGGGAAAGGGAAGGATTCATCTTCAAGTCAATAACAGCTCACAAGTGATCTCAGAAGTGTTCTATATCCCTGATTTGAAGAACAATTTGCTTAGCATTGGGCAATTGCAGGAAAAGGGGCTAGCAATCCTGTTTAAAAACAACAAATGCAAAGTATACCATCCTGACAGAGGACTCATCATTGAGACTGAGATGACCATGAACAGAATGTTCATTGTTATTGCAAAGATTCAGCTTCCTGACCATCACTGCTTCATAACTCCAGCACAAAATTTGGACTACCTTTGGCATTGTAGATATGGACATTTAAGCTTTGGTGGCCTTCAAACCCTACTGCAAAAGGGCATGGTGAATGGACTGCCCCAATTGAAATACACCAGTATGATATGTGAAGACTGTGTTCTGGGAAAGCACCATCGAAACTCATTCCCAAGAACAACAACCTGGAGAGCATCACAGTCACTACAACTTCTTCATGCTGACTTGTGTGGCCCGATTTCTCCCATTTCTAACAGCCATCAAAGGTATCTATTCACTGCCATTGATGATTTTAGCAAGAAGCTTTGGGTGTTCTTCTTGACAGATAAGTCAGAAGCATTTAAGCAGTTCAAGCTCTTCAAAACAAGAGTTGAAAAGGAGACTGGGATCAGCATCAAAGGTCTGCGAACTGACAGAGGTGGGGAGTTCACATCAAAGGAGTTTGCTGAGTTTTGTGAACTAAATGGGATTAAACGTCAACTCACTGCAGCAGCCTACACACCCCAGCAAAATGGGGTGGTAGAGAGGAAAAATCGGACAATTATGAACATGGTTCGCAGCCTTCTCAACAACAGAAAAGTCCCCAAAAACTTTTGGCCCGAGGCAGTGAATTGGGCAGTGCATGTTCTTAACAGAAGCCCTACATTTTCAGTCAGAAATAAGACACCAGAGGAGGCATGGAGTGGCACTAAACCATCAGTTGCTCACTTTAGGGTATTTGGGTGTGTTTTGTATGCCCATATTCCAGACAACAAGAGGACCAAATTGGATGATAAAAGTTTGAAGTGTGTGTTATTAGGAGTCAGTGAAGGGGCCAAGGCATATCGCCTATATGATCCAGCTTCTCAAAGGATCATAGTAAGTCGGGATGTTGTTTTTAAGGAAGAGGATAGCTGGCCGTGGAGTGCAGAGTATATGGATACAATTCAAGCAACTCTTGAATGGGGAGATATTGATGATGAGCTGCCAAATAATGTTCAGGATGTTCAAATTGCCGAGCACACAAGCAATTCTGAAGTTAACAGAACTGATGCAACTGGAGAATTAGATCAACTGGAAAATTCCAATGATAATTCTACACATGCAACAGCTGCTGCTGAGTTTAATGGTGATGGAAATTTGACACATACAGAGGCTGCTGAAATTAATGGGAATATTGATCATTCCCATGAAGCTGAGGGTTCCAGTTCTGCAATGAAACGTGCTCGACACCCATCAGTGTGGCTGCGTGATTTTGACAGTGGTGAAGGTTTTTCAGATGAAGATTACCAAGGTAATCTTGCATTGCTTGTTGATGCAGACCCTCTGTCTTTTAAAGATGCAATTGGCAGTAGCAAATGGAGAAGTGCTATGGACTCTGAGATTGCAACAATTAAGAAAAACAAAACATGGGATCTCACTAATCTCCCTAACGGTGCAACGGTGGTTGGGGTGAAATGGATATACAAGACGAAATTGAATGAACACGGAGAAGTGGATAAATTCAAGGCTCGTCTTGTTGCTAAAGGATACACGCAAAAACATGGGATGGATTATACTGAGGTTTTTGCTCCAGTGGCTCGTATGGATACCATTCAGATTGTTCTTGCTCTAGCTGCGCAGAAGGGGTGGAGCCTATTTCAGCTAGATGTAAAATCTGCGTTTCTTCATGGTGAATTAAATGAAGAAGTATATGTTGAGCAACCCCCTGGGTATGTTGTGAAGGGTGCAGAAAACAAGGTATATCGGTTACGAAGAGCCTTGTATGGTTTGAAACAGGCCCCACGGGCATGGTACAGTCGAATTGAAGCCTATTTTCTCAAAGAAGGATTTGAGAAATGTCCGTATGAACACACCTTGTTTATCAAGAAATCTCAGGGCACTTCACTGTTGCTCGTATGTCTTTATGTTGATGATCTCATTTTTACTGGAAATGATGAAGCATTATTCAGTACTTTTAAACTCTCCATGATGAAGGAATTCGACATGACAGATTTGGGAAGGATGAGATATTTTCTGGGGTTGGAAGTGGTGCAAAGAGCTGATGGTATTTTTGTTTGTCAGAAGAAGTATGCTCAGGAGGAGTTGGAACGTTTTAACATGGCTGAATGCAATGCTGTTCACAACCCTATTGTTCCAGGTGTTAAGTTGATCACAGACCCGACTGGTATGGCAGTAAATAATACTCACTACATGCAGATGGTGGGTTGTTTGATGTATTTAACATCAACCAGGCCTGACATCATGTTTGTGGTTAGCTTACTCATTAGGCATTTGACTCATCCCACAGAGTTACACCTTGGAGCCGTGAAGAGGGTTCTTCGCTACATCAAAGGGACTATTTCGTATGGTATTTTTTATAAACAAAATGGCCATAAAGAACTTCTTGCTTATACTGACAGCGATTATGCAGGAGATTTGGAAGATAGAAAGAGTACGTCGGGATTCTTGTTTATGCTAAATTCAGGAGCTGTATCTTGGTCATCGAAGAAGCAACCCATCGTTACCCTTTCCACCATTGAAGCAGAATTCATTGCAGCTGCGTCATGTGCATGTCAGGCTGTGTGGTTAAAAAGGGTGTTGGAGAAGCTGGATCACGTATCTGCTGGAACTACAATTATGTATTGTGATAATAGTTCCACTATTAAACTTTCGAAAAATCCTGTCATGCATGGTAGAAGCAAACATATTGATGTTCGCTTCCACTTCCTTCGTGATTTAACTCGAGATGGAGTAGTGACTTTGCTGCACTGTCATACTCAAGAGCAATTAACAAGAGTTGTGTTTGAAAGACTGCGTATGATGATGGGTGTGTGTGAAGACTCACATGTGAACTGAAGACAGTAACTGGTCAGTATCTTCAGTTCAGGGGAGTGATTGTTACAAGAAGCTATCTGTTAATTAGTTAGTGATAGTTACAATTAGTTACAATTAGTTCCATTTCTGTTATTCAGTTATCTTTCTTGTTTAGCATTGGGCACATGTGATTCGCATGAGAATCACATTGATCGTTTTCTGTAATCTTCAGTGTGGCTATATATACTTAGTCACCTGCACAATAAAACGAGAGAGAGTTTTTCCAATCTGTCAAACCAGAATTCAACAGTTAACAATGTTGAGTTGGTGCTATTGAAACTTTGGAACCATTTTTTATAAAATTAAATTATAATGCAATACAAACAATTTTTATATGATTGCGATGGATGGAGGGTGTTACTCAGGACATTCTTGCATTAAAGATTATTTTCTGTTTATCATACAATATTTTTTTATACAGTCTGTTTATTTGCACAGTTACTTTTAATTTTGTTTATTATTCAAAGATGAGTATACTGTTAAATGGCAACTAGCTATCTAGAAATAATTACAGATTTGACTACAAAAAGCAAGCAAACCCTTTTCCTTTTCTGGTAAAGGAAGCAACAGCACCCCGTTGACTAAAATATGAACGGCTCGGATGCACCCACAGTAGGTATCAAAAGCGGCATCCACGATTTGCAAAACGTCAACTCTCATCCTGCAATCATTATCTGCCACGTGGAGATAATGCGAAATTCATTGCTCTATAAAAGGAGAGCATTGTCTGCTTGCCATTTAGCAGTCACGAGCTCCACATCAAATTCGAGAGAGAAGATGGCGTTTGGAGTTCGCTTGTGTTTGTGTCTCTTGCTTGTCTTCGCTGTAATATCTTCGGCTCGTAACACCATTTCATTCTCAGGTATGTTTCTTCAGTTATGTTTTTATAGAGTATATATATATATATATATATATATATATATATAAGTCATCGTGCAGCGTTTTTGGTTGAAATCAAAGGTCTAAACCTTGACCGGATATCTTAGATATTCGGAAGTGGACTAGATTGCTTGATCGGATATCCGAATAACAATAGGATACGGGTCATTTGGCCAGAGAAAACTTGTTTATTCTTTAGCTATGAAAGACCTTCAAGAATGCAATTTGTAATGCCATTGTGGTGATGCAATCTGATGCATGCGCGCGCGCGCGCGCACGTGAATCCACAATTTAGAGCCATCAATTGAGTTCCAGTTCCTCAGCACGCAGAAAATCCACAGGACCTTTCCTGTGTTTAAGCTGAACAGAGAAGTTAATCAAGTCCACAGCAACTCAGATTCCAGGAAATTAAGATCATAGGGATACCCGTTATTTACATCTTAAACTATGGTTAATTAATAAAGCTGATATTATTGTAGTGTGTGCAGTAGGCCAGCTAGATTTTGTGGACATGGCTGGCTCTGCATCGATACTTGTCCCTGCTTGCTGGCTATTATCAATTTATTACTCAACTAATCACAGCACTTTCGTAAGAGACAACATCCTTAATTGTTTCATAACAGACCAACTAGATGACACAGGACAGCCTTCATCTATTTAATATGAACGCGATACTAATTGTCAAAGAAACACTCGGAACAACAGCTATTATTACTATTATTATTACTATTATTGTTATTATTATTATTGTTATTATAGAAGTTGATATATTTATGTCAATACAAGTCTGAGAAATGAAGAGATTTTGCTTTAAACTAGGAGCCTAATGTTGACTTGATGGTTTCTAAGCATTACCATATGCATGCAGACAATGAAATGGCCTCAGCTATAAAGGGGAGGTCGTTGAAGATGACACTGAGCGATTACGGTGACCCCATGGCGAACAGTGGGCACGATCCTTCACACAGAAACAAGAACTGGGGTGGCCGGAAAGGCTGAGAGATTCCCATGATGTTTTCTTTATTCAGTATTTGGGACACTAACCTAAATATATATTGAATAAATAACACAGGCTCACTTTTTGTATGGGAAGGGAGCTGGTTTATAAACATGTAATCTCTAAGGTTTTGCTTCCTTATTTAACTGTCATCTTTCTTAATTTCAAGTGGTTGTGTCGTGTTAAGTAGCTTCAGTCTGATCACACGTTAATGCTAAGAAATAATTAAGAATATCCTCACAGGCTATCCATGGTATATGAAATAATCTCTTCTGAGTGGACTGTCGTGTTATCAGGAGAAAGGGGTCCAATCGTAAATCGGACTCTATAACTTTAACGACTTGTCATCTAATTTTTTTTACTGCTCACCTGTATCTCAAGCTCTCTACCGCTTTATGCAATACCTGCCTCAATACTATAATAAAAAAAGAGTCTTGGAGATTCGTTTTGAAAAAACTAAAACACATCGCTTCACTCAAGAATTGGATCGTAGATGATATGAGCTTATGATTTTCACCCTTCAAAATTCTAATTAAAATGACTTCACATATCATGAGTGGAGAGAAAAGAATCTTCATTTTTTTATATATATTAGAAGTAAGTGTTTTAATTGGATTTTTTGTGTATTTTTTTACACCTAGATCCTTAGAATTATAATTTTATCATGAAATGATCCTTGAACTTCATTTATATTACAACCAAGCCCCTGAATGTCGAGAAAAGAAAATATTTTTTTTGTTCTTTAAGGTCCATTAGAACATGGTTTTAGTTTCAAAATGATTTTTTACGTATAATGTTTTAGATAAAAATAAATTAAAAAATAGGCGTGTTAGAGCATCTGCAGCGGGGAGTGCCATTTTAGAGAGGCAAATCTCTAAAATGGCATTTTAAATAGTGTATTTATGGTTTTTTTGTTGATATGTGCTCCAGTGGTAAAAACCATTTTGGAGAGCCATTTATTTTTATATTATTTTAAATATAGTGTAATTATTTTGTATGTAGTTTAATTATGCAATTAATTATACAATTAATAAGAGTAAGTTATATAATTAAATAATTGCTTTTAAAAAACCCTCCAACAATATAATTATTAATTTTATATATAATTTTTTACTCTCTTGTTAAAGTATTTTTAAGTAAAAATAAAAACAAATATTTTTGATATAATTATATTATTTTATATATATATATATTATAATATATAAAGAAGGTGGCCCAAGGTGGGGCCACGATTTTACCTTCCTCTCCTGAGCTACTACAAATAGCAGCTCATGGAGAGAAAGGTATTTTTACCTATCTATATACTTATTCTGTTGGAGCATGAACCAGAACACAAAAATACTAAAAAAAATAATATTTTAATTTTGACTTATCATATGCCTTCTCTACTGGAGATGCTCTCAGAGCCAAAGACAAACATTCACCATTTTCCATGACATCAAAATAATCGTTGAAAGTTGCAAATCGTGACATTGAAGTTACAGTGTCGTTGCTGGTGGTGTCCTAGCTAGGAACGACGTGCTGTTCCCTTTTTTTTTTCTTGTAAAAAAAGAGAGAGTTCAAAGTCCTGGGGCGGACGCGTCCAGTTGGGGCACTCAGGCCTAGCTACCATCGATTTTTTTAATTTTAATAAAACCTCATCACACAAAAAATTATTATTATTTTCCAAGATTAATGGTGCTGCACATGTTCTTCTCTGCATCAGTTCTTGTCCCTTGCTTGCTATCTACCACCGTATTATTTTACTTCTCTAACCATGGCCTTGTCCATTAAGAAGTGGCCCTGGCAACGGCGGTGGCCGGAAAACGTGGAGATTTCGTGATGTTCTTTATTCAAATTTTAGTTACTATCCTACTTGTACATATATTGAAGAAGAAAGCAGCTGGATTGTGGAAGATTGCACCCTATCATAGCGAAGAGTGGTTCAACCAGAGTTTTATAATTATTTTTAATGCTCTTAGATATTTTTCAATAAATTTTAAAAATTAAAAAAATATTATTTTAACATTCATACACCACTCATGCCACCATTAACCTAAATTCATAGTAGATTGAAGGGTTTTTTAGTTGTTGTTGAATCCCAGAATTTTGTAAAAAATAGTTATTATATTTTTAAATAAAAATATGGCACAAGATAATAATCGAGACAACATTTTTGCATGCCTATGGTGCAAAATACGATACATTTCGGCTGCTTCAAATGATGAAATTCATCACTTTGGGTGGTCAAAACCGATGAAAAACATTTAATACGTAAAATATGAAGAATTGTGTCAACTCTGGGTAATTAAATTATCCAATCTACAAATTAATCACTTGAAATTTACGACATCTCCATCGGTTTACGCGGGCATTAATCTGGATTATTTACTTATTAATTATTCTTGATTGAAGGATTTTAGCATTCAATGACTCCATGGCCCAATGGATAAGGTGCTGGTCTACGGAACCAGAGATTCTGGGTTCGATCCCCAGTGGAGTCGATTTTTTGGTTTTGATGATATTGTTTTTTTTATATAAAAAAAAACTCGAGTTAAAGGGTCTATAGCAGCAATCAGATGTAGCCAACCTCATTATAAACTTATATTCTTATCGTGAAGCCCAATTTAACTCAAGGTCCATGAAGGTTAGTGACCATTTCGCCATTTAATTTTAGCAGCGCAATAAACTTTAGATTTTTTTCATGGGCCAAAAATCTGGAGAGGGAGAGGGAGAGGGAGAGGGAGAGAGAGAATGGGGGCATTCAGATTAGGATTGTTAATTCTGTTCTGTTTCGGTCAAAGCGGCCGGAACGTTCCGTACCATTAAAAAAACCGAGATAAAACGACATTATTTTCATCTCGATTTTAATTCCAGCCCGTTCCGGAAATACCGGCCGAAACGCCCCGGTACCGTCCTGGTGTACCGTTTCGGCTATATAAAAAAATCATTTTATTTTTCAACTCTTAAACCAGCATACATCCTAAATACATCGGATGTCATTGACCCAAAATCATTTCAGGTGCGCAGATTTAGAGTGACCTCTTGATTTAGTTTTATAGACACAATTCTTTACCTTGGACAAACTTAATTGATTTGTCCGGCAGCATGTTTGTCCAGCTGGACAAACATATACGTAAGTTTATATATATATATATTAAAATTTTAAAAAATATATTATAAAAAAATAAAAAAATAAGCCAAAATCAAAACAATCAAAATAAAAAAATATATTATAAAAAAATAAAATTGTTGCATCAATTTTGATTTTATAAAAAATAAAAATTATATTTAATTTTTTTGTTTTTTAAATTTTTTTCATATATACAATTAATTAATTATATGTAAACAGTACAACCCCGAAACGGCACGTCGAAACGCTCCGAAACCGGAACGTTCCGTTCCAATAGAAAAATCGGAACGGCGACCGAAACGGTATTGACAACCTTAATTCAGATTCAATAAATGCTACTGTTTGGATTAGTTTGACAAAAGACTTTTAGACAGTTTAGATTTGACTACATCTAATACGAATTGTTTAAAGGACACACACATAAAAATAATATATATTATTTTTAAAATTTTGTAGATTAATAATCATAATAATAAAATATAATTAATAATTCATGAAAAAACAGATATTTATTTTTATTCTTCCATCAAACTACTTGCAATTTCATCACGAACAGATATTTCCCTTCCATCATGACTGATCTGTATCTACATATTTTTTAATTTTTAAAAAATATATTAAAAAAATAGTCTGGGCCGAGAGCAAACCTAGCCAAATTGGGCCAAAGCCCAACTCTTCTGGAGTTGGGTTGGGCCGAGTGCAGGCCCATCCCAAAAGTCCAGTCTTTTATAAAGAAACACGTGAAATGGTGTGTTGCATTATTTACGTCTTCTTCACGTGGACAGTGCAGCGCTACTATGCACGTGAATTAATTCACGTGCACAGTAGCGTCCGACCAACCACGACGATAGCTTCAGCGGCCGATGCCGATGGATAGAGAAGATTGAGATGATTCTTTCTATGGTGGTGGCGTCAGAGATGGTGGCTTGTGGTGGCCGGCGACAGCATTGGAAGGTGTCACTGTGGAGAGAGACCGTCGGTGATGTGCCTGGTATGCCTTCGATCGATTTCGATGGTCGTCGTCAACATCCTCTCCTACTAATGGTGTCTTCAGCTTGGTGTTTCGAAGGAGAAAAACAATGTAGAGTGTCTCCTGCATATGAAAATATGAGTTGCATGAATCAATTCTGCTTCTTCAAAAAAGTTAATGCCGAGATCACAGGTTTGCATCGCGGTAAAAACATGTTTTTTTTGCTTCTAAAAATAAGCAGTTTCGATCGGTTTTTGTGGTGAGTCCCATGCCAATTTAATCTGCTTTTTTCTTTATCAAACAACACATTTATGCTTATAGTTTGAAACAGAGGTTAGACCGCAATGCTAAATGGACACTAAATTTCTAGAGTCGGCTATATCAATGGAAATGGCCATATCAGGGGGGAGAAATCGGCTCGTACTATGAGAAAGAAAAATAAACAAGCAAAGTTTTGCATTGAGCCAAACTACTACCTTTTCCTCTTCTTACAGTGAAATGGATATATTTTTTAAGACAATTATTTTTTTAATATTATTTTGACCAAAAAATATTTTTAAAAGCAAATTCATACCTTAAAATTTATTTAATCAATGTTGTCTAACATTAACATTATGATTATGATGATGAAATTACTCATTTCATAATTAATATAAATGTTATTTCTATTATCAATTTATCAAGTTAACAATAATTTTCATATCTGCCATGTGAAGTGTACTATTTTAAATATCTATCAAACTATGTTAGTTTGATGAAAGATTTTTTTTATTATTATTGATAATGACATTTTAGATTTTAAAGCTATAATGACTCAATTTTTTGTGTATAAATAAATCTTTTATATATTATAACTTCTTAACCAATTTGAGAGTAAAGTCTCTCTGATTTATTTTCTTGTTATAACATTTTCAATCCCACCAATCAAATGTTGTCTGGCTTTAAAAAAACAATTCAAGTATTCAATGTGTTTGTGTGTATCATTAAATGGTTCTAAAATAAGAATAAATGATGTTATTATTATAAGGTTCATGAATGAGTTTCAATAGTATTAATTATAAATTGAGTTTTTTTTTGTGCAAGGAAACCTCGCCCCTTGGCATGCTTTGCGGACTCAGAAAAGTTAGTAAATCCTCAGTTATCTCAGACTCTTACAAAATACGCACGCTATGATTTGAACTCGAGACTTGCAATGCAGAGCTCAAACCCTTTACCACCACGCCATATCTCTTGAGGACTATAAATTGAGGTTGAAAATGAGGAATCCATTTAACATCAACAATGAAAAGATTAATATATATATTTTTTCAAAAATAATAATCTCATTTCATATAAATAGCATTATTCAAGTGGAAAAATGGGCGGGAAACGGGTCACATGGTAAGTAAAAAGTAGGGTATCCTGTACCGAGGAGCAGAAATACTTAACCCCAAACAACAACACTAGTAATCCCCTTCCCAAACAGACCCCATTGTAACCAGAATTTCCCCCGTTTCAATTCAAACTCTCAAGACTGCGCCGGCTTTCTTTTCAACCTGCACTTTAGAGGCCAATTTCTTCCGATTCGCATTAAAGGTACTATTATATATAAAAATCACTTGATGGGCATTAATGGGTTTCTATTTTTTTGGTAATTTCTCTGGTTTCCATGTTTGTTGTGGATCTCACAACATAATATCTGTTCTTGCTTTCTTGAAATTTTAATTTCAATAATGTATTCTTTGTTAATGAGAATATTGGAATGCAGAAACTGGTATCTTGATTTTGTGACTTCACTTGGGCATTTGGAAGAAAAAGATAGACAAGGGCAATGGCTACCCGAGTAACGCAGACGCCCCTGATAATCCAGGATGAGAATTTGGGTGTCAGTCGCAAAAGTATTGCTCGGGTGTTTTTTTGTTATTACACTAGAACTGTATGATTTTTGTATCCTAGGTTGGGGAATAATTTTCTGTTTTTCTTCTTTTTGTAGAGGTTGGTTTAGATGTAAGTGTTAAGAAATATGAAACGGCGACGAAAAAAAGTGGAGGATTTGCGTTGGGAAATCGAAAGGCACTCAATGATATTACAAACAAAGCAGTTGTTCGTCAAGAAACATCTTCTCGGAAAAAGAATGTGCAAAAGGAAGAGATCAACAATGTAGCCGAGGAAAGATTTTTGCATGATCACAATAAATGCATTGAGGAAAAAGAGACTACATTGATTTCTTCTTTCCTGGACTTGGTCCTTCCTGGGCATGGTACTATATTACGATATGCACAATCATCATGAACATTTGCTCAATTTCATTTCAATTTTCAACCTTGTGAAAGTTCTTCCCACCAAAAAAAAGAGTGCGAAAGTTCTCTCTGTAGTTTCTATATTTATTTCCCCTTTTGGAATATAATGGTTATTCTATAGTATTCAAGGTCATCTTGGTTAAATGTGTTCATCAATATATGTGGTTGAAAGCGTTGAGTGGTTTTTTCTTAGTAAACTGACTCCTATATATCTATTTTATTTTAAAGCCATGCTCTGCAAGTGTAGTTGATTTGAGATTTATCCCGGTTTTTGTTTCTGAACTTTTTTTTGTTTGCCCGCAGATTCAGTATCATCTACTGCTGAAAATCCTGGGGTTAAGCAGGTGAAGGTTATTCTTCATGTCAAGTTGATAGCCCTCGTATAAGATCTAGAAATGGTTTTGCCTTTACAAAGATCAATATATATATATGATCATTCGATGATGAAAATGGTATACGAGTTGTGTCGAGCTAAGTGTCGGTGAACTGTTAAGATTTTCTATTCTTTCTCAGATAATTGATCGAATCTGCTTTGCATAGTTGACTCATCAAGATCAGCGTTTTGTATGCTCTGGCTCATCTTTTTTTTCCCCATCCTGTAGACTGATCCTGATCGCCGCTTCTGTCCGGAACCAAAAGAATTGCCGATGCCTGTGTTTTCTGATTGGTTTGAGTCTTCAACTCAGTGGCACTCTCCTCCATGCTCTCCTATTCACTGGGACTCTCAGCCATGCTCCCCTTTTTCATGGCAATCTGAAGCAGTTGAATATGTGCCGAAGCCAGAAAGTGATGTTTGAAAGTGACATTTTCCCTCCCTTACATGTCCTCAAGATGTAATCAAGAATTACTGTTTTCATCTTTTTCTTGGTACAGATTAATGATCCATGTTCTTTTTCTCCATGATAGCTTTTTGGTTCTTTTCTGCAACAGACAATGGTAACTAGAGTCGGTCTTAGTTGGTGGCTGTATTATCCGTGTAATAACAAATGTTGCCCAAACTGGCTAATGATTAATGTGCTTGGTCCTTGCCATTTTGGATTGCCAGGACCATGCAATTTGTTTTCCTTCAGCCCTCCCCGTCCCTTGATGAAATCCACTTCTTATATTTACGTGTATCATTTTTTTCCTGTTTTTCGCTCAGTACATTCATTTATTTTTTGTTTATGTGACAGTGGAGGGAGCTTTGAGTTGAGCACCAATTAGGCACATTGAGGTCGCTGAATTCGTAATCATAGCCCAACAGTTTCCATCAAAAGGTTGTAATTTCAGGATTTGAACTTAAAATCTGTCTACTCCCATTGCTCAAGAGAATAGCTAAAAAAGCACCTCTTTGCAGCTTGAGCTTGGTATAGAATCCATCCGTCATTTCTTCACCAGAAAGTGCTAAGCTGATGAAAATCCACGAACAAAAGGACGAGCCCATGGTGGGGTCAGCTCCCACACCTTAGCTGCTGATCTATTTCTTCATTTGCTTTCTTCTAACCTGTAAAAGACGAATGCTGATACCGCTTTAGCCATGCAAATCAAATCAAGGATTGGCCTGTAGAGACAACGAGTGCTGCTATCTTAATGGAAATGGGAAGGACAGTTTTATATATAAGAATGGACAAACTACTATGAGGGGAAAATAATTAAAAGATGCAACCATCAAGGTGCCAGACACCAATGAAAATGACAATAACCAAGAAATTTCACAAGATTACTTGTTAAGCTGTTTCTGAAACCCAAAACATCATGTAGGAAATTTTAACTTGAGAGAAAGAACTAATCGCCACCACAAGTTCCATCCATCAGCTCAACCGTAGACGAAGTTGAACCAGATATCCTTGTTCCATCTATCAGCTCAAAGGTAAACGATGTTGAACCACATATCCTTGTGACGAAAACAAAGTTAATTTCTTTGTTCTCTTAGTTCAACAAATCAATATGACTTCCCGCAGTGTATCAAGCTCCCGGCACCCAGGAAAAGACCAAAAATGGCAGCACTACCAAGTGTAGTTTGTCCAATGTATCTGATCTTCAAAAGTCCTGGCACCTGCAATTTTCCAAACTAATGAACACTTACGAGGGATGCAAAGAAAAACAAGTTACATTTAAATTCATTTAATACAGCATATCTAAAACAAGATGATCTGCACAAATAAACAAATAAATCAAATAGTGTTTTAATCTAAAGAACTGGCAGGTTACACCGATTGTTCACTAACTGGGCAGTGGAGAATCTTTTTTATGGCAACCAGGACCGTATGACACCACTAGTGACTATCGACAACCTTTGAGACCTGTGGGTTTCACAAAGTCTACCACAGAAAGCAAACAGACACCCAGCACCAGTGTAGGCACAAGGAAACGGATCTTTCTAAGCATCTTAGGGCTAATTAAATTTCTAACGCAGCTTAAACAGAAAAATAAGGGTCCCAAAAACCAGAGCACACCACTGTCTTTTGGCTGTTTCTGACTTTCAGTTTTAATTCATATTTTATGGCAGGTGATGAAGTGGATGCAAGTAGAGCAAAGTAATACACATACAAGGAAACATGAACTTAAGGGAAGCCATAGTCATGAAATTCAAGTTTCAAGTTGATGTTCCATCTCTTTCTCATTGTACAAGAATACTTAAACAATCTAATTTAAGTTAGCATACACAAAACGCAAACACATTAAGTAGCATAAAAAATCTCACCCGCAGATTATATCTCAAAAGAAAAGGACAACATCAGGGTACATATTTCTATTTCAGTACCAAAAAACTAAATGGTTAAAAGCACATGTTTAACAGGGTCTCATCACTAGAGTGTGAATTTTGGTATTAAGTCAGACAATCTACCTTATACCTGACTGCCTCATATGTTCCATAAACAGCACCTGCAAATAAATTACATATATCAGATGGATAGTTTAAGCAAACCAAACTATTGTTTCAACAAAAAAGCATAAATATATATGACAGAATCTGTATGAATTGAACTTTCTTATTAAGATTGTCCACTAGTTAATATATTTCTTTTCATCATATCCATGAGGAAATCAATGGCCATGGTTTAAGGGGGAATTCCAAAGGTATAATGACGATGATAATGGTGTGCAAAAAGTAAATACCAAGATAGTTAAAGTTCCATAATGTAAAGCATACAAGTGAGCACTTTTAACTTGCACCGATGAACTAAAGCTTTTCCACACTCCTGAAATCACAAGTCCTCTCGATCGCAGCTCTCGGTATCTTAAAATCAGTATTTTCATTAAAAACATGCCCTTCACAGTACACCTAAAACCAGTCTATATCTTCTGGTGCAGGACTTGTTTCGCTAAAACATTCCAAAGAATAGTGAAACAATTGACATTAAAATAAACTTCTGCACACATTATCAGGAAACAACCCATCAATCCTCCTTCCCAGCGTCAAGCAATGATACAGATGGTAAAGTTTTTAACAGAGAATAATCCCTCAATTTAATTCATTTAGAACCCCATGATGGTATAGGTCAATTGGCTTTACGGGTTTCGTGTGCTTGTATGAGGAGATATTAAGGTAGACTTTAGAAATTGAGAATAACAACAAACTAAAGCCTCCAGAAGAAACGATATGCCGATAACAAGAAAAACTTATATTAATCAAAACCATAACAGGAAGATTTTTTAGGGTTTGTGATGTAAAAACTAACCTACAGCGCCTCCAATAGCACCTCCAACAGCAACGCCAGTTGTTACACGAGCCAGACAGCTATCCCTCGCCATTTCAGGATTGCGAGTGTTTTTGTTTCTGTAAGAATTTGATAGACTGATAGTGAAACCTTTTTGAGTTTGTAAACGACTAATGTATTTAGTGGTGACTGTATATATATGTTTGTGCGTGTGTCTTTTCAGTGTGATCGTACAATATATAATATTCAGCTATTAAATAATATTTTTAATATAAAAGTATAAATAGAAAGAGCTAAAAAGTAAATAAAAAACAATTATTACATATATCTAAAGGAGCTCGGACAATTGCTGTAGCGGAAGACTCAATTGTATTGTGGAGTGGCTATTTTCGATTTGTACTTCGCGGGAGTTCATCTGCCTCTTTGCTTTTCGTTTTTTTTTTTTTGGATTTCCTTTCCTTTTTTAAATAAATCCTGATTTTAGGGAGTTCATCTGCCTCTTTGCTTTTCGTTTGTTTTTTTTTTTTGGATTTTTTTAAATCCTGATTTTGAAAAATTACTCTGCAAAAGTTGCTTTTCGTTTGTTTTTTTTTAATTGCTTTTTGTTTGTTTTGTTTTATTTATTTATTTTTTTTCTTTTTTAAATCCTGATTTTGGAAAATTACTCTGTAAAAGTTGTTTTTCGTTTTTTTTTTAACTATTTTTCTTTTTTAAATAAATCCTGATTTTGGGGAGTTCATCTGCCTCTTTGCTTCTTTTTTTGCTTTTTTTTGGATTTTTTTTAAATCCTGATTTTGGAAAATTACTCTGCAAAAGTTGCTTTTCGTTTGTTTTTTTTTTAATTGCTTTTCGTTTGTTTTGTTGTTGTTTTTTATTTTTTTTCTTTTTTAAATCCTGATTTTGGAAAATTACTCTGTAAAAGTTGCTTTTCGTTTTTTTTTTTTAACTAGGATATCAATGACAGCTTATGTGTATCACGATTAATCTCCGGATCTTTTTTTTTCTTTTTTTTTGTTTCCACTTCTACATTTTTTTCCCTTTTTTTGTTTCCACTTATATATTTTTTCCCCATGACCGGGGTGTCCGGGTTAATTTATGTGCACCATGATTTTTTTCCTCATTACTGTTTAAAAAGGTGTTTTCTCCTTGCATTTTTTTTTTACAACCGTGCTTTTTTTTAATAGTAATTTTCACTGTTCAATACTGTTTGAAGAGGTGTTTTTCGTTTTTTTTTTAACCGGGCTTTTTATTTATTTTTTTAAACCGGAGTATTCGTTGCAGCTTATGCGCACCGACTAATCAGTTAATCCATTTTATTATTATTATTATTATTATTATTATTATTTTCCCTACTTTTTATTACCACTTATACATTTTTTTTCATGATCGAGGTGTCCGGGTTAGTTTACGCGCATCATGATTTTTTTTCACATTACTGTTTTAAAAGATGCTTTCTCCTTGCACTTTTTTTATCACTGAGCATTTTTTGTTTGTGACCTTTTAAAAAAATCCATTTTTTTATAACCAGGGTGTCCAGGTCAACTTTTTTTTTTTAACCGGGCTTCTTTTGGATCCATTTTTTTCCCTTTTTTTGTTTTCGCTTATACAATTTTTTCCATGACCGGGGTGTCCGGGTTAATTTATGCGCACCACGAATTTTTTTCTCATTACTCTTTAAAAAGGTGCTTTCCCCTTGCATTTTTTTTATAACCGTGCTTCTTTTTTTTTAATAGTAATTTTCACTGTTCAATACTGTTTGAAAATGTGTTTTCCGTTTTTTTATTTTAACCGGGCTTTTTATTTGTTTTTTTAAACCGGAGTATCCGTTGCAGCTTATGCGCACCGACTAATCTCTAGATCCATTTTTTTCCCCTATTTTTTATTACCACTTATACTTTTTTTTTCATGACCGGGGTGTCCAGGTTAGTTTACACGCACCATAATTTTTTTTCTCATTACTGTTTAAAAAGATGCTTTCCCTTGCACTTTTTTTATAACTAGGTATTTTTTGTTTGTTTTTTAAATAAACGGGGACCTTCTTTAAAAAAAATCTATTTTTTTATAACCAGGGTATCCAGGTTAGCTTTTTTTTTAACCGGGCTTCTTTTGTTGTGTTTTTTTTAACCAGGGTATCCGTGGCAGCTTACGTGCACCACGACTAATCTCCGGATGCATTTTTTTTTACATTTTTTTTCCTGTTTTTTTTTCCACTTATATATTTTTTTCCTGTTTTTTTTCCACTTATATATTTTTTTGGTGTTTTTTTATAATCGGAGTGTCCAGGCTAGCTTACGAGCACCACGATTTTTTTTCCCACATATATTTTTTTTTTATCTCTGCATCCACTTTTTTTTTACATTTTTTCATTTTTCTCTCTCTCATTTATATATTTTTTTTATAACTGTGGTGTTCGAGCCAGCTTACGTGCACCACGATTTTTTTCCACCTATACATTTTTCTTATAACCGGGGTGTCCATGACAGCTTACGCACACCATGAATAATCCTCGGAGCCACTTTTTTTTAACATTTTTTTATTGTTTTTTTTCCCACTTATAATTTTTTCTTCTATAACTGGGGTGTACGGGTCAGCTTACGGGTACCATGACTATCATTTTATAGAATGGCTAAAGGAGATCACAATTTCAAACAGTAATGAATAGTTATTTCAACTGTGGTCTTCACTTTTCATTACTCTTTGAAAAAAAATTTCTTTTTTTTATATATTGCTTACATAATTCTTATTTCTGTCCATGTTTATATGTACATGCTCTTAGTTTTTGTTTACTTTTTTTTTTATTCCAATATTATTAAGATTTGTTTTTAATATTTAAATTTTAATTTGTGTTGGTCATCATTTAAAAAATAATGTTTGTTATTATTTTTCTTTTTATATTTTTCAAGTTAAATAATTTCTTTAAATATAATAATATTTAATTTTTGTTAATATTGTTAGGTATTGAATTTTCTAATTATTATAGATAAAACATTCAAAATAATAATAATTATTATTTTTAAGTTTTATTTTCTTTTAAATATATCAGAATAATTATATATTTTGATATTTATTTAATATTAGAGCTTTAATATATATTATCACTTTTTACTGGAAAAAAAACTATTTTTAGCATATTTTATCAATTATAATTTTACTAATTTAATATTAAAATAACAAAATACAATACGTATAAAATCAATCAGTTTCCAATATAGATAAAAAAATCCAGCGCATCGCGCGGGCAAATTCGCTAGTGAGAAGCTATAAGATCCTTGCGCCATCCTATTAAAATGATTTTTATTTATAGGTTACATAAATACATGGATAATAAATCTATATACATGAATTTATTTAAAAGAGATAATGAATAAAGTAAAGATAGATCACCGAATAAAGGGAGATAAACATCTATTTAATAATGCATTGACAACACACACACACACACACACACACACATACACACACACATACATAAGTTTTATACCTTGATATGGTTTGATCATGCTGATAATGTGATATAAAATAAAAATAAATGTGTGTTATAAAAATAAAACGAGCCATCTTATTCTATAAACAGTTATTTATAAGTAGATATTTTAAGTATTTATTAAGTTAAAATGTTTGATTTTCAAAATCTAAATAGTTTCGTACCTCCTAAGAATTTATAGAAGTTTTATCTTTAAAGTTTTGTGATATGAATAACTGGATATAATGGCTTGTGAAGACTTTCAGGGTAAGACCACAGGGAACCAGAAGAGGAATTAGAGGAGGGAGACTCGGAGATTGAAAGTTCTGAGTTACCATCTCCTCTCGCAAATCCCTCGGTATAAACATATCATGCAATATTAAAATTTCAGCGTTCTATTGTCTCTCTTTCTATTAATAAAAAACAAAAGTGTTGGAATATAGAAAAATGATACTCTGCAGCTCTCGTGTGAAAGATGTTTTGTGATTTAAAAGCCGAGATAGAAATTTCAATCGAATCTGATGGATTCTGATCGGAATTAATTTGAAGGGGTGTGATTTCTTAGATCTATTGAGGTTGCAAAGATTTAGCAGCCGTGTTCAAGTTTACAGCATCCGGCAATAGAAGTCTTGGATAAAACAGAAGAGTACAGGTAACACAGTTCAATGAAAAAACATAAATAAAATAAATCATGATCTTAGATTCTTAGAAACTTCCAACTAAAAGAAGACAAATATGAATGTGTAGATGGCATCTGCTTGCAACAAACCTGAACTGAATTTATGAACCAGTTAAAAGAAATTTTCTGTAGTACGTTCTCTTATGAATTTACATGGCATCTGCTTTTTATCTTAAACATGAGCAGCAACCTACTAAGAATTTACATTTCTCAACGTCAACTCCCCAAACAACGTACACATGGGGAAAAAATTGGAAACATGAAAAAATTCAAAACACAGTGGAAAAAGACAAAAAAAAAAAAAAAAGACAAACTTTTTTGGAGCTCTCTTACACCAATTACTTGCAGCTTGCTTTTCTAAACTCATCAGAAGGATGGAAGACAGATCTAATTAGTTTGGAGATGCCCGTCCTTTAAGTGAAGTGCAGAACTGAAAAACAATCTGGGTTTCATCTACTGAGATTTTTGGTGCATACTAACGAGTCAGATCCTCACTCCCAACACCAACACTTGACTTGTCAATCATTCGCACGTTGTACTGTTCATATACCCTTGCCCTATTTTCTGTCCACCATTGTTCTGCTTGTTTCTCACTGAACCGCTTTCGACTGCATTTATAAATTTGATCAAAATTTAAAACCTCACCACTGGAACCATGATCGAATTCATTTCTAGAACTCAATTAAGGTGTCACAAGTTACTGGGAACTGTATGTTTATGACTTTTATAATAATAATAATCATAAAAACATGAGGGGATATCCAGATTTGTTCCATGGCATATGCCAGAAAAGGATGCAAGGTTAATAGGACCAAAACTTGTCTAATGTCTTTCCATCACAACTCAATTGTGGGTTGAGACTGCTATCAAAGTCGTTTTCAAGAAGCTGAATTAAGCAACAGCACTAAAACAAGAGCCTGCTTTATGTCAAATTAGAATGTAATAGAGACAAATGGGCAATATGATATTAGAAGTGTGAGCCTGAGCATGTAACCACTGACTATACAATCCAATCGATCAGAGACATTTGAGTAAGATTTGGATAGCCAAACTGGCCTGAGAACAACGCACCTGAAGCGCACACGCTTAAGATCCTTGATACCTCCAGGTAGGGAGGTGAGTGTTATATATACACCAGGCTCATCTTGCTCAACCCATTCAGCTTCATGTCGCAATTCACCTTCTTTGGTTCTGTTTCCATTTTTTGTTGTTGCTTCCAGATGGCCTTGTTTGTTGTGACCTGAACTGTGGTTGCTGGCAATGCTTGAACCGTTCAAAAGCAACTGGTTAAACAATCCATTTGTGTCCGGTTCTTGGCATGTGATTTGACCATTCAAACGGTCAATAGTACAAACATTGTTGGAAGTAGGACTGGATTCAAATGAAGTAAATATAGGTGATTTGATGCTTCGGCCCGCTCCCACAGGTAGCCTTTCAGCCATGTCTTTTAACTATTAAGCATATAAAAGAAAATTAATCATCAGAAAAAGATGCACCATTAACATAAAGTTGCTTCAGGTGGGCACGATTAGCAACTATCCAACTGAGCATTGTTAAACTACTTCTTATTGCATGTACAATAGACAATCGATTTCATGCTACTTAAGATAAAGCAAAGCACGCAAGTAATTGATTTTCAAATAGATATTTTCAAAACAGCTTTATCTGCATTTTCATGAGTTCAAAGTTGCATTCCACGACCTCCTATAAAGAAAGGTTGGATTACTACAAATAGGAAATAAGAAAACCTGATTAAAAAGAACAAAGAGAACATAAACCAAGTAAAAGCAAATCCAGGTATGTTTAAGCAATCCTTAGCCAATCATATTGATGAGATGAAATCCATCTTACTTGCGCAGTAAGAGACCTGATCACTTCTTTTGCTGCTTTGCATTTAGCAGTCTCTTCTCCTGCAATGGCTATTGCTTCCTTCAGCTCTTTGGTTGTTCTTTCCAGCTCAACTTCTTGGAGCTGGGCTTTTCGAGTAAGACTTTCCACCTGAGAGACCAATTCGCTAAGGTATAATAATAAACAAGCAAAACAACCAAGCAAGTGAAAACACTGAAATACCAGAGGTTTTAATCTTAGGTGCTCTTAGGCTGAAATGCCAAATTATTATAATTAAGATGTTAAATAGTCTAGTCACAACAGAAACAGCCAAGTCAATCCCTGTCATGCCTTTTGTATGAATGACAATAAACTAGTCTGCAATTGTATGCTATGTTTCCTTTTGAAATCAAATGGCAGGTAGCCACCAGAAACATAGACTGGTCAACATCAGAGATCACTTATACAGGCAGGTAACTGCTGTGAAATTAAAACCACAAGCATTTCATGTTACTTGTTTGTCTTTCTTGGCCTTCACCAGTGATAGAGAACACAAAGCCAAGTTAAGCACTACACCATGGCATACAGTTGGATGAAAATTTGGGGTTCAGTAATACAGAGTCAAGCAGAAAATATATGCAGTAAACAGAGTATGCTTAACTACAAAAATTGTGCCATTTTGATGATTATTAGCTATTGAGAAAAATATAAAAACTGAAACATGCAGTCCTTTGTGTTTTCAAACAGTATGTCGTACATATGGTTAGCACGAAACATAATAAAAGGTTATACTGAAACTAATGCCCTATGTCATGTCCTTTTATACACTTCCAGAATGCTTCACCAAATTTCAAAGGAAAAATAGAAGAAAAGTCCAAGCAATTAACTAAATTACACGGATGTGATTGAAAAGAAAAAAAGTACATACCTGTGCTCTTAATTTAATAACATCTTGGTTAAGGCTCTCATTTGTCCTTTTAGCATCACCCACAACAATTTTTGGTGAGGTAAGTCCACCCAGGGTTGGGGTCGGCGTTGTTGATCGAGGGGGGCTAGGTCGTCTAGATATTGGTGATGTTGCTCGAGAAACAATTCTTGATCCAGGAACAGAAGCAGAAAAAAACTTCTTTGATGAACCAAACATAGGATTAAAAGATTTAGAAATATTAAGTGCTCCCCACTGGGAGCCTCCATTTGGAACAGGTGACACCCTGCTGCTATTAAATTCAAGTTTTTTGTTTCTCTTAGATCTGCTTTCTGCTTGCTTCATGGACTCCATTGATGAAAATCTAGCTAGTTGTGCACGAGATCTGGAGTCAAACTTCTCATCTTTATCAATAAACTCGCTCGGCCCTTGATTGACACTGCCTCTCCTACTCACAGAAGATTGAGAAGAATAATCAGTCTCAATTGCTTTTCTTAGTTTGTTATAGCAATTATCACAGACACGGTAAGCTTTGTTTGGATTTGGTGCCATTGAAGCCTTGAGAGACTTCTTGCTACTGCATGAATTACAATAAACTAGTCCACAATTATAACAATTATGCCGCTTCCTTTTGAAGTTAAATGGTAGGCGGCAGCCAGAACACATAGACTGATCAACACCAGAGACCCACTTATGAAGGCAGATAGCTGTAGTAAAATTAGAACCACAAGCAATACTTTTTACTTGTTTGTCTTTCAGGGCTTCCACCAATGATGGGGAATTTCTATCATCTGTATCCCCATGACCTAGTCTTCCATTTGCTCCCTTGCCCCAGGTGTAAACTTCAGTTTTTGAAGTTAAAACTGCAACATGATAAGCCCCACAAGCAATCTCCTCAACAAAACTCTTGGAGAGTTTTCCTTCAACACGAGTTGGGAGCTTTCCATCAGCTTGTGGATTGCCCAACTGACCATAAACAGGACTGCCCATTGTATACACATGGCCAGAGGTTGTTCGTGCAACTGTCAGACTATGTCCACATACAACTTGGCAAAAATTGGGTTCAACAAGAGCAGCAACACATGTAGGAACCAACTTTGCTTCCTTGTCACCATGCCCAAGCCGACCTTTATCTCCATCTCCCCAAGTAAACAGCTTCCCTGAAGAGCAATTGGAACTTGAATTTCCAACCATAACTTCTATGACTGCAGCAGTGTGCCAAACACCACAGGCAGCTCGGACAGTGCGGAGCCCCTTGAGCGATTCCACTTCCTTTGGTAATGAAATGCTTTTTCGATCTCCATGACCTAGAACACCGAATGTGCCATCACCGAAAGTGAACAGTTGCCCAGCAGAGGTCACCAATGCAGTATGCCAGGGTCCACAAGATATCGAAGAGACATGTATGCCTTCCAAGGGTCCATTCACTCTTTTTGGAACCCAGTGACTTACCTCGTTTCCATGTCCTAAAAGACCAAAATTATAAGTTCCATCACCCCATGTGTACAGATCACCAGAAAGTGTTACAGCACATGTGTGGTACTCCCCACATGCTACGAGCTCAATATTTGTATTACTGAGGGCATCAATAAGTTTGGGGTGCAAAACATCAGAGTCTACACCATGCCCAAGCCTGCCCCCAGATTCCTCACCCCAGGAGAAAATCTCTCCTTGCTTGGTCACTAAGGCTGCATGTTGTCCACCACAGGCAATGTTCTGGACATCAAGTACAACCGCAGATTCCAGAGCTTTAGGCAACAAAGAATCCATCTTTGCACCAAAACAACTTCTAGCTCTATGATTTCCACCACCTAGTACACCATCCCCCGTTCCTTCGCCCCAAATGAAAACATCCCCCAGCGCACCACCATCATCATGACCAGAACCTTGGCTCGATGAGCTAACAGCACTTGATAGGCTAACTCTAAAAGCATCCATTGCCATTGCCCTCATATGACCATGTACACTTTCTGAGCCTCCAGATGACAAAGAATGTACTGAACCACTGGCAGGGTCTGAAGGGAAAAAACCTTTTGGAGGGTCAGCATATAATACCACATCAGAAAATGCTTTATCCAAACCATTCTTGGGGGGACTTTCATATGGACTATGAAGGTGATGGTGATCCACATCCTGAATGAAGGTAAAGACAATCCCTTGCATCATCAACAAATTGAAGGTGGGTGTGCATGGGGAAGACATAAAGTAGAGAAGTGTACCTTCTGAAAACTGTCATTACTACCAAATGGAGAACTCAGAGGGGAGCTTCTGCGAGTATATGTCCTAGGGCTGTTTGCCTCGGATGGAATTCCATCACTCCTTGATTCCATTCTCCATTTTCGGCTGCGTGAAATTAATGCTTTTAAACCACTAAACCATACCTCAGCTTCGTCTTTATCCTTGCAAATCTGGTAAGAAAGATCATATCATCAGATTTACAATAAACTCAACTAAAAAGCTGTTTAAAACCGCTCCTACCTGTCATGACAAGTAAGTCATGGAAACGATCAAATGAATACATAGAAATAGAAATTAACTCATAAATAAAAGATAATCACTACAGCAAACAAATTCTTACCAAATCCAGTGTTCTGTCATTATAAATAAGAGAAAATGACTGATACTCCTTCTCAGGGCGTGGATACCTCTGAAAGATTGGCTGGAAAAATTGGAAATCAGTACAAAACAAAAGGTGGAATCCTTGTGTGGATTCATGATGGCACATATGAAATTTGGAAACAAACTATTCTAACACAAACAATTGCATGGGAGTAAAACTTGAAGAAGGAATTGTCACGATACTGCAACAGGTGATCCTGGTTGAAAAGCATAGCTGACTTGTTGTGGTGCACTAAGCGGGGAGAAAGTTAGAAAAGAGAACACTTAATGGGGCCACTAGTTTGGAAAAACACAGCAAACGGGGCTTCTTCTCTGGTGCAATGACAAGAATCCTGAACCATGAAGTGTATGCCTTAACCTCAAAGTTATTTCAGGGAGATACAGTGGAAGTTGGGGCCTCTTACAGATCACCCTAATGGGACTCCATTTTATTTGGACAAGCACTAGGTAATGGTCTTTTATGGACAAAATCAATGGGGGGGAAAAAGATTATGTTGAGTGAGCATTTGTTTACGTGGATTAAAGATGTGAAATTTATTATTGGAGCACCATAGCCAGCTCTATGTCAACCAGGATAAGTTCTTGACAAAAAGTAATATTGCACTTAGAAAGTTCCCTTAAACATTCTAACAATGCTCTAATTAAGTCAAGGGTTTCAAAGGAATAAAAGAGAAAGAAGCAGGGGTAACAACATTAGATTCACAGGTAGCTCTAAAAATTATAACAAGCAGTCTGCATGTAGCTGCAGTCTATAAATAATGTCAAATTCATGGAAGAGTATCTAAGTAAACCACAATAATTTCCTAGTAAGAACTTACTGTTCGCTGCCCGGATATGATTCTAGATACGTGAATTAGTTTGAGAAGTTTCTCCTCTTTCCCAGAGATCCATATCAAAACAGACTCGTCCTGAAAGCAATGCACATTCAGCTATTTAGAATTTCTAGTAGGGAGAATCTAATTAAAAAATAAGGCAAAGACCAGTATGCATTAGAACATGCTGGGTGCGCCATAAACGGGGGATTAAATCGTTGAAGACAAAGAAATGCCGGCACCTTCCAATAAATCCCAATCTCCTGCCCAACTGGGCCGACCTCATAAATAAATTAACTTGTATTACATATTTCATTGCACGGACAAAATCCATGATTCTTACACCAGTTATCAGAAAAGCAAAAGTTGGATGCAGATATAATGGGTGTTAGTTTTTGTTGAGCTGATTGTCAGACTAAAGCAATGATGATAATGAAAGAAGAAGGGGGGGAAAGAAGTGCATGTGTCACTTGATCCAGTTCACAGCTTGGACAAAATAAAACAAGAGACAAGTATCCGTACACCTTAGAACAAACTTACATTGGAAAGACGGAATGGACAGAACTTTGGCTTTCCCCTTCTTCCATACTTGAGCAAGTAAGCCCCTTTCTTTAAAGCTGTGATGGCCTGTTGTAAAGATCATTCAAGAACCTAACTTATGCATGTTCGGCACATTCTTAAGCATGATAATACTAGCAGAAAGCTAAATGAAAGTGAAATGGTAAATGCCATATTCAAATGGCTAAAAAAAAAGGCAAAAAAATTCATACAGATTTTAATAAGGTTTGGGCGAAAATGAACAGTGTATCTGACAAAAATGCGCTTCACAATCCTTTCAAAAAATTAGAGAGAGAGAGAGAGAAAATAAAAGCACAGCAAACGATCTGGGAAGATCTAAAATCTAAGTCTTAGTGTAGTAACTCATTTTGCAAGAGATTCTATCTAGCCAGCCAACCCTCTCAATCAATATAAAAGCACCAGCATAAATTCAGGATATCAATATGTTTTCCTTTATTGCCTGAATAAAGATGATTAACATATTTGAACCCAACCTAGATTACTCTCCTAGGACATATATTTCCACTCCACACTCTAAAATACCAAAAGCAAAGATTACAAGAGGAGGAATGGACTAGAGATGAGAAGTTCAATTTTTTCTCTTCAATGTCAACAGATTATCTTCCGATAAATGTCCTCATAATTTACATTGTCTTCTCCCTATCCTAATTTCAAAACCCATACATTTCTTAATTTCCTACTCGCTCCACCACCACCAATACCTTGCCCCTTCATCCTTCATTAAGCTCTCAACAACAAAGCATTTCTTTGCAGAAAAATCTAGAGTAACACCACCATTCCAGCCCACAGTTGTTTAACCATTCGGGTTCTAAACTCTCTCCTCAACACTGACAACACCATTTAGAAACAAATAACAAATGAGACAAAGCCTTATCTAACCATGATCCAGAAACTATCAAGTATCAACATCCAATCAGCATTTCAGTTGATCCCACGAAAAATTCTGCTAAAGCATTAATTTTCATAAAATTTCCTTAATCATCTAAGTAAACTCAGCTAAACGATAACAGAATAATAATAAAAATGAAAAAAAGATAAACACAAAAAAAATGAAATTAGAAGAAATACCTGCTCGATGTCTCTTTCAACAGGTCCAGTTCTGCCAAGATCCGAAGCCATTCTATCACCCCTCAAAAATAAATCCCCCGCAATAAAAATCCAAAAATAATAATAAAAGAATCTAGTATGTCATATTAACCATTTTCGAAAAAACCAAACCCTTTCATCTAATTCAATTGAAAACCCTAAGGACAACAGAAATCCAATCTCAACCAACTCAACTCGACCATCAAGATGACTAACTCGCTGAGTCACCCGCTAAACCAGGTCCAAAACTCACAGAAATTCTTTCACTTCAGAGTAACTTCAATTTGAAGTTAATAACAACAAATGGGGTGAATACTTACCAATCTGATAAAAAAAAAAAGGAGAAAAAAATGAGGTCCAGTGATTTTGGAGCTTGAAGATAAAACTAAGTGTCTGTTTGGATAGAGGGAGAAAATGAGGGAAAATTTAGGAAAACAATATGTATATTCATCTGATTATTGAAGTTTCTATGTGCGAGAGGGGGACCGAAGCTTTTTGCTGCTTTTTTTTTTTTCCTCTCGAAAGAGTGGAGTGGTGTTTTTATTTTGTTTTATTTTATTTTATGGAGCTCAAGGGAAGACTCAAGAGACAGAGTAAAGAAATGGCAAAAAAGTAGAGTGGGATAAACCCACAAATTTTAATTTGACATTCAGTGTTTTTTTTTTTCCTTATTGATTTTAGTTACTGTTTTCGTTTTCATCTTCTTTTTCTTTTTGTTGTCTGCTTGGTGTCTGAGAAAGTGAAAACTCGGATTCTATTGACCAAAATAAAGTGAAAAGGTACTGAAAGCTTTGCTAGTAAGCAGAATTTTACCCGAACAGTAAATTTGAATTATCCACTTTTTTTATCCGTTTTTCACTGGGATTAATGCTAATTAACTACTAGTCGACTTCAACTTTACCACAAAAAGTGGATGTTAATTAATCCTCGCTGTTTTTACCTGTGGATTTTTCATTGGGCAATTCTTTTTTCTTCTTCTTTTTAACCAATATATAGCCCGTACGAGTCCTTTCCAACTGTTCCAAATTTATTTATTTATATTTGTAATTGCTATGGTATTCTCAATATTTTTTATGCCCTATTTGACATTGTAACCCCGACGGAGGATAGCATCTCAGTGGTCTGATCTTAGTTTCGCTCCCTATAAATCATCAGTTCAGGTCTCGTAATTCTCAAGATTACTAGAGACTAATAATGGATCGTTCATCTCATAACTCGTGAAATTAATCAAAATCTATATAATAAAAAAATATTATTTGATATTGTAATGAAAAGTGTTTTTTTAATTAAAAAACATATTATTATTGTTATTGTTGACGTTTTAATTTTTAATATTAGCGTATAAAAAGTATAAAAAAATATTTAAAAACTAATTTTATGTTATTAAAATAAAAGTTACTACAATGGTACGAATATTTAGCGGATAAAACCAAATTCTTCACGGTTTGAAGTCTAGATGCCTTTTTTTTTTTGCTTTCTTTGCTAGCAGGCCACCATGCCCCCAAGAGTCGTCTGTCTGGGATTTCTCGAGGGCTTTTTTTTCCTCGATCGAAGCAGTTGATTTGGTTCTTTAAAATTTATTTTGAAATTTTATAGATTTAAATCTTAAAACTAATAAAAAATCTCTAAACATGTAATAATAAAAAAAAAAACATGTACCGCTAGAAAACACCTTCATGCGAGGAATGTCATAGAATTTAGGGTTTTGCTTAATCAAACACACGAGGCGTAAATTTTAGCAACTCTCCGGCTATACGTGTACCAAATTACAAGTCGAGATCCAAGTGCTCTGCATGATCTGGAAAAAAAGTAAAAAATAAATATAAAAAAGGGGTGATGGAGCATGCAAAGATGACCCGGTTCAGCTTGGGATTTGACACGTGCGAGGAGCGAAAGAAAGAGCATGTGCATGGTGGGCTGAACTCACACGTATACGTCCATAATGCTCCTAACCACAGCCCCTTTCTCTTTCCAAACCCTACTGATCGGGACCAACTCGACTAATTAAGGGTGCACTTTTGAGAAAAAGTAGAAAAACCATTAGCCACACAAGTCAGAGAAATCTCTGGTCCCCTTTCTTTTCTTGTGTCTCCATATTGGTCCTACCTTAGTGGGAAATTATGTGCTTTAACAGCACAAACCCAGCAACCACGTAAAAAACTCAAAAAGACCAAGCCCTAATCGAAGGCTACCCTTCATGTGATTTCATATACGAATCCCAACTTTTAAAAGTTCATGTGTCCACGTATAATAAATATAGCAGCAGTTTTAGAGAGAACAAACCCTACTATACTTCTCCGGGCTAAAATCCACAAATTTTCACTTTAGCTTTGCTTCCTTTATCGCGCAAATGGTCAGGTATAGACGCAGCGACGACTTTCTTCTGTTAATGATAAGGACTCCTCCAAAATTATTGAATGTGCATGGCCAATCAGGAGTAGAGAAGAAACCACACGCGTGATGCAAAATCTTTTCGAGGGACCGTGTGGTATAGGCTCTCATTGACCAGGTTCATCTTTTTGGGCAACGTGGAACTGTAACGCATAACAAGGATTGATTTACCTTTTCAGATCAGGATTTCAATTGGCGAAGATAAACCATGCATTTCTAACATTTAATCATGTGCTCGCTAATAATGGCATGATCGTGCGATCGAGGACAGAACATGATCATCAGGTTCAAGCAACGTGCCTTGCTGGATAAATAAAAACAGCCAAATTCCCCCCATGAGCTTAGATAACCAACTTTATGTCGAGATAAAAAAAAAATGAAGAAGGAAATTCTGGCATAAAAGCTGGATGCGATATCCATCTTCTTTTTCTTGCTTGGGGTTGGCGTGATTTTTCCAAGCAATGAAAGTCACAATGGACTTTGGACACTAGAGAATTGATTAAGTTTTTTCAATATATTTGAGGTTTCTGGATGGCCTTAATTACAGTTTAGGGACACTTGAACGAAGCCCAGAAAAGATCAGGAAGACATGCTGGGCTTGACCTTCATGCTCCCATGAATCAACTCAACGAATTCATCATTCACAAGGTTTCAAGATGCTGATAATGTGAGTTTTGAGTCGTATTTTTCGGACAAGGTCCACCACGCATTTCGTTTCCTAATGATAATGCATCCATTTTGTGATCCTGCTGAGGGTGCAAAAGTGTTTTACAAGGAATCCTGAATGGTGCCAATCGCATACCAACATGGCCGAAATAGTTGCATTTCTAGGTTCTGATCAAAGGACTCGGAGATTTATACTATGAGACCTATCATGATGAATTTCCAATGTGTCATTTGATTTGCACATCCCGGTATATTCATTTTTGTTGTGCTGCCGAACCTCAGTGAAATACTAACATGGTAACTATATATACAGACAGGTTAAGATAGGAACTCCATGTACAACAGCTCATGTTGTAATAAATGTAAGGGAAAGAATCGATCATTGTCTTTCAAGATATTTTCTCAGCAACAAGTTACTCTCCAAGATTTAATAAGTTCTTCCTCAATAAAAAAGAAACAACATGAACAGAGAGATGATCAATGAACACACAAGATAATATATTTCGGGCTGCTTGGTATTTATAGGCAGTACTGATATAATAGTCATGTTTAATTTCTTATGAAATTAAAAGGGATTGTTACAACAATTTAAAATATAGTTGTTGAGAGATTAAATAATTATAATTGTTTTAGTTCCTGAAAAAAATAAGCAAAAAAAGTTTTAAATTTGTGTATTAAAAATAAATTTTCAAATGTTTAAAATATTACTCAACTCAATATGCACAAGTTCACTCTTCTTTCTTTATTATATTCTATCCCATCTCAAATTGTATTATATAAACACTTGATGAAAGTCTTACTTTTTCAATGTGGGATAGTAAATTCTATATATATTCTTTGTTCTCCAAAAGATTAGTTGTGTTTTTCAGTGTGAGATAGACTTTTAAAATAGCTTTTAATATAAATTTTACAATCACTACATGGTTAGACTTTATCATAAGCAATCACATTAACTTCTTTTTTTGTTGTTATGCTATATCATAAGCAATCACTTTAGACTCGTCCGGAAAGCAATGCACATTCAGCCATTTAGAATTTCTAGTAGGAAGAATCTAATTAAAAAATAAGGCAAAGACCAGTCTGCATTAGAACATGCTGGGTGCGCCATAAACGGGGGATTAAATCGTTGAAGACAAAGATATGCCGGCACCTTGCAAGAAATCCCAATCCCCTGCCCAACTGGGCCGACCCCATAAATAAATAAATTTATATTACATATTTCATTGCACGGACAAAATCCATGATTCTTACCAGTTATCAGAATAGCAAAAGTTGATGCAGGTATAATGGGTGTTTAGCTTTTGTTGAGCTGATGTCAGACTAAAGGAAGAATGAAAAAGAAGTGCACGTGTAGCTTGACCCAGCTCACAACTTGAACAAAAAACCAAGAGACAAATATCAGTAAAACATGGACCAAGTTACATTGGAAAGACGGAATGGCTGAGGATTTTTTATTTTATGTGAGTTCCATGATATTCTTAACTTGTTTTTACACCAGTTAGCAATGAAGCGTGCAACTGCTACAAATCGTGATTTTCGTTGAGCTTCAGGTTAGGGTTCCGCTTGCTGGGATTTTGGCGAAAAAAACTGATCCGGTGCTTGCTGGATTGAAGAATTTGGTGATTGATGGAGAAGAAGAGGTTTGTGGGATTTGTCAAGAATAGCTAGACATAATCGTGTTAACATGATATTCTTAACTTTTTGTTTTTTCTCTTATTATCTGGATCCTCTCCTAAAATAACAAGGCAAGATCTGAAGTAGCGAGTTCAATCTCTCACGTTCAGGAGAAACAAAACATCAATGGCGTTTCACATTTCATCAGGGGGGAAAAAGGGTCATTTCATGCATGATTGACAGAAACTGGAAAGCAATTCCATCACGCACTGAAAACAGCTTTATAACAGTCTTGCTATCATTTGCCTTTACAAAAAGCACTACGGGCATGCTGTGCAGTGGCATGCTGTCATCAACACTGTCTGGACTACCATCGCTAAAGGGACCCTGCCTAATCTGATTTACAATCAGAAATCAAGAAAATCTCCAGAAAGAATTTTAACATCCGAGGACAAAATTTGTACAAACTACACACTAGACGACAGAGGGAAAAACCAATCGGTTGCCGCAATGAACTGAACTTCTTTCCACGTAGCGAAGGAGCATCACTAACAAATGAAAAACATTTTCTCAAACTGTAAAATCTTCACCAGGTGAATGGGTAATCGTTGTCTTTTTGAGAGTTGAACTCACTAACCATTATACCATCTAAATCCATCAATTGTCAGATCCTCATTCTGCTGAGGAACTGGTTTCTGCAGCTTCATCCTCGCTGAAACTAGATGGCCTCTCCATGGCAGACCTGCAGTAGACACAAAACATGAAGAATGTCAATAGTCTGTAGCTTTAGTTGAAAATTTGAGGACAAGATTCAGAAAGGGGGAATAACACCATGTTGGCAGTGCAGGAAGCACAAATATCTATGAAAACTGTAAATAATGTCAATTAACAAATCAACATCTCGATGGGAGTGTTTATCATTGAATCTCAACTTGTTTTTTGTCAAAATATTTATAAAAAAAAATCAAACTATTTTTTTTTTAATAAGCTGGTATCAAAATTAAATTTTAAAAAATAAAAATATATATTATTTTGATACATTTTCTATTAAAAAAACAAAAAAAAAAAACACTTTGAAAAACAATTTTTACCATACTTACAAACAGGCACCAAACAAGGCATACGGCATCCTCCTCTACAAGCTTGGACACCTAGCCTTTCCTGAACTTTGAACTTCACACAAAATATAATTAGCCTCGATGTGACAGGAGACCAGTGTGAAGTCTCATAATCAGAGGGTTAACATTCTACATCTTACAAGAGGCGGCTTATGTCTTATTTAACAATCAACCAAGCTATTCGTGAAAACAAGCTTAACCAATGTTTCTCACAAAAAAAATATTCAACCAGGCATTCATGACAAGTCTGTGAGCATCGATTTGTTCTTTGTTTCAGATACATAACCTCTCAATGTCTATTGGCACATCCAATGCTCCAACAGATTCAGTGAAAGCAAAGCCCGTGGCCATGTTCTCTGGATTCTAATGCATTTCTATACATGTTGATAGATAATTGGTACTATATCGATGCATAATTAAAAAGCAATCTGCCTGACACTTCTCCCCTCTTCTATTTTCACCCAACTCTTCAAAAGGAAGGCTTCACGGGGTCATGGACCCTGAAATAGTTTTAAGAAATGGTAGCAAGTTTCCTATCTGTGCTTATCATCATGACAACTAGAGGTACTCATGTCAGTTCAGTTGAAAGGTGTAACAAAAAAAAATTGCAAACAGAAGAGACAGGGCACCCATGCTTAGCGAAACGAACCACCACAACTATGTCAGGGTAGAATTAGTGATTTCAAACTACACTAACCATCTACACAGTTATTTCTTTCCATCGAAATAACACGACTTACATTGGAAACTAAAAATTTGCTAAGCTAAATGTATCATCAGAATGGATACTGTCTTATAATTCTCTTTTGTGGAAGAGACAGGGCACCCATGCTTAGCGATACGAACCACCACAACTATGTCAGAGTAGAATTAGTGATTTCAAACTACACTAACCATCTACACAGTTATTTCTTTCCATCAAAATAACACGACTAATGTTGGAAACTAAAAATTTGCTAAGCTAAATGTATCATCAGAATGGATACTGTCTTATAATTCTCTTTTATGGAAATTTTCAGATTCCATAAAGATTTTAAGTTAATCAAATTCGAAAAAACATGCACAGCATATACACTTAACACGCTAAACTGAGAACATAAATAAGAGTGCTCTAAAATAAAGATAAAATATAATTATTGTTGCATATAGAAATGTTTACCAACCCTTTAGTCAGATTTGTCCTTCGACATCTTTCAGAAAATGATGCTTTTGCCACATATTCTTGCTGTGGAAAGTCAACTCTGAATCTTTTTGCAACCTTCAATATTAAGCCAAAAAGGTGGAGGTATCAAAATCAATGTACATGTACAGAAAGTAATGTGTGATTTAGATGTATATTGATAAATGAGCATACAACACATGCAGGATTCATTCAAAATATTCCCATTAGTGATCACATTATAAACTCACAGTTGATTCATCTGTTGGATGCCTCCTTACTCTAACTGGGTCATGAAAGCCTTTCATTCTTTTCATTTCTCCATAAAGTTTGTCCTCCTACACACGCCCAATATACAACTTGATATTAAGCTAAATATTTTAGCATGGAACTGCTCTAAAATACCACAAGCAGAAAGATGTAAAGTAATAAGAGAACCTTTTCCATCATCGTACATGGTGCTCTCTCCTCTGTATCAAGAGATTTTCCAAATCCATGCATCAAGTGTGGATGCTTAGACATGTAATTATTCCTTTGAACTATCTTAGGATTGTCATCATCACAGTCATACAACCAAGCTTCTGTCTTTTCACTATTTCTCCTACCACTGGGCCCATGATGGGTTGAAAGAGAATCCAATCTTCTCCCCTCAAAACCATGCTTAGAGCTCATCCTATAATGTCTTTTGTTTACATACGCTGATGTTTCACCAGCAAGATCATCGGGCATATCCATTGCAGAGTTCCCACCAGCATTAGAATTGGAACCATTATAGGTAGGCTTCTGTTCTAGATGGTGATGAGATTTTCTATCATGAGAATCAGAGGGCTCGGGATTGCAATTTGCTCCCTCTGTATATGAATCATGAGAGCTCATCTTGGTACCATATACTTCATATCTCTGCAAGGGTAGCAAACAAGCATAATACGAAATCATGTATCAAAGAGGTAAGAAAAATACTACAAAAATGGCATTCCATTTCATATTCAATTCATGCACCATGTGATTCCAGGTGTGACTATGAGCTCTCATCAGAGCTTCAGAAATACTATTATAACTTCACCTATCAACACTGTGAGTATATAGAGGGACTATAGGGACTCATTTGAAGTACAAGATATGGAAGATGGTGGAATGGAGTCCGGGGAATCATATTAAAAAAAAAAAAAAAAAGTTGTTCCATAACATTTTAAGGTCTAACTAGACCTTTGTTTAATACATGCCAAAATGAGGAAGGAAACATGTTGTGAGTATAATTGCTGGTGGTGCATGATTGGTGGTATATTGTTAATAAAAGTAAGGTGAAAACCACAGTTGGTGATAAATATGGGATGGTGACATCATTGGAAGTAATGGAGAGGCGGAGGATATAAAGGTTTCCAGCATGGACTGGCAGAACTTGAGCTTCAAACTAATTTGTATACCAACCACCATATTATAATTGTCATAGTTCTCCAATTTCAGAATCAAGTTCAGCATTAAATTACAATAACACCTATTCCAGATTTCAATATGTAAAACTAGCTGCAGCCTAATTAGCTTTTATCTGTCAAAAGTGACTGCTAACCAAAAACTTTTGCACCATATAACTCAACCCAACCAATTCACATTGCTATCAATCCCACTACATTGAACAAAGCAACTTGTAAAAAAATCTAACCCTCATTTATGTGATAAATGAGCATGTATAACACTATATCAACATGTTGGTAGACTCCAAGGCCAACAAAATGTATTGGAAGATCTACTCACAGCGCCAAGACTGGATTGCTTTCGAACTCCAGAAACATCAGGAGAACACATCCGAGCAAGATCTCCCACATAGACTGGTCCTGGAAAAATGGTTGGCAAGAAGCAGCATATAAAAGTAAACAAGACTCAAGTGAACATAGTTATAATTAGGAAAAAGGAGTGTTGTTATCAAACTATACTAGAGTATATGCCAACAATGTGAGTGAAGTGAGGACTCAATGCTTCCTCTACCAGTTGCAGAAAATAGGTATCAAGAGGAAGCCAGAAAATAAACTACAGCACCCAGCATTAAACCTAAATGTCATGGCAAGCCATTTTCAATGAAGAATGTATAATGTATATTGCAAGTCTAAGCAGGTACAGAAACAAATGGGCTATTAGCACGCATCAGAAATTTATGTTTAATGCAAATGCTACTGAAGTAATGTCGTATTTAAAAAAGTAAGAGCTATCTTATCCGCAACTGAACCCATCAAATCATACAAATGGAATCAAAAGAATTCCCATTTTCTCATCACAACACCTTCCTCTAAGTAAGAAGCTGAGAATCAGAGAAAACTTGAAAAGAATATAAACTAGAAGAGCAAAATTTATGTGACATCTCCTTCTGCCTTCATAATTGCATGGAATTCCTTGGGAGGTAATAAGAACTTACCATTGGCTGGATCTCTACTTGGGGATGCAAAAGCACCAGGAGGAAGTGGCTGGAATTCAACACCTAGTGATGGACCATCCTCCTTATAATGCCTGCCCAATTGCATCTTGACAGCAGTAATAGCAGCATTCTCAATTTCACCCTTCACCTTCAAATATCCTGATGGTTTATACCCAAAACTATCAGCACCCTTGGGAATTAATGGCATGGCTGCTTCATTTTGTGCTAGGTACTTTGAGTTTTCTGCATCATATGGATCCTCTCTTTGTGAAACAAACTTGTCTTGCAATGAGGAACTACTTCCTGAAGATATATTATCATTGCTGCTATCATGCCCTGTATAGCGACTTGTACGGTCATAGGTTAGATCAGCAGTATGAAAATTTTGACCATAAGGTCTCTGGCTTTCAACTTCCCTTGGATCAAGATTCCTATAATCACCTTGTTTAGTACTGCCACATGAATCTTGCCTCAGCCCACTCCCTCGATCCTGAATAATACCGCTAGATCGATCTTGCCGTCCATTAGTGCATCCTTCATCTCTCAATCTTTTGTCTTTTAGCCTTCTGTGGCAAAACCAGCTAGATATTTGTTTTTCTGTCAACCCTATTTGGTCTGCAAGTTCTGATTTCATTTCCTCTGTGGGATATTTGTGCTCTGTGAAAAAGCAAAAAAAGCACTTCAAGAACATATTGACTAACATCAGTGGGTTAAATAAATTATGTGTGAAAAGCAAAAGTACCATTATAAAAGTTCTCCAAAGCATCAACCTGGGCTGGTGTCTTGACTGTCCTTTTGAAATTCTTATCTGGAGAAAATCTATTCTCTACAGAATGCACTTCACTTGATTCTAAACATTAATTTTTTTTTAACAAGACAAAATAAAAAATGAACATGTATGAGTAAAGAGTAAAGACACCAAATGGCACGTATAAGTTTCCCTATAGCTACAATGGTTGTACTGGAAAATCAAGCCATTGAGTGGAAACAGTGATTTACAGGTAGGGATATATCAGGTACAAAAGATAAATAAAGAAGCTGTAGAAATCATGCTATGGTGTATGAACTGAGGGACAGCAACTGCTTAACTCAAGAAAACCAAATTAGTTACTCGAGTGAGCTGTAGATAACTACATTCGCAATATTTCATCAAAAAGGATATTAAATGCACAGTATTGTGGAGAAGGTCATGTAAATGGGGTTAATCATGGTGACTGATGAATCCCAGTTTGACTAGAGTAAATTTGGCCAAGCAAAGGGAGTAGGTCGCATGTAGCTTTAACTAACAAATAATGCCGTTGTTTTCTCATGAACTATTCAGAGTCCTTTGAAGGGTATTTACCATGCTTTTGCTTGTTCATGAGGGAAAGCAAGCACCTGATTTCATGGGTGCAAGCCATAACATGATAGCCAAAAACGGGTTCACTTTCAGAACAATTGTGATTCACAATAATTCTCACGTTACGTTCGGAACAATCTTAATTCACACTCACATTCTGTGTTCACGGTGTAACCCAGCTGGATTTTATATAATGTTTTCCAATTCCATAGAATTATTCAAGGAATTCTCAATCAGCAAACTGAGGTTAATATTTCACAATATCTTTGAAGAGCCATGCGTTCCGTCCAAAACCGCAGAAGCATTCGGAACACGAAGCACACATTATTACAGGTATCCAACCTTAAGATTCCCGATAAAATTTTTACTAGAATGACAATTCAGATGGGTGATAATTAACAATGAAAAAGATCTTGCTTCACCTGAAAAAAATTCCCGACATGTTTTGTTTGAACATGAATGAAAAGGGAAAGTTCAACTACATATAGCCAAAGTTTCCATCATCTAGGCCAAAATGAAAAATCCCATTTCACAAACAATTCTATTTTCCTCAAAAACCAAAAACATCCTTAAAAGATATTCTAACAGCTAGTTTGTCTTGCTGATCCCAACATAACCCTTGTTGTCCGTGCAAGAAAATTTCTAATAACCCACAAAAAAGAAGAAGAAAATTCAACGAGTGTATGAAATGATCATAAGATTGGGGAAGAGAGAGAGAGAGAGAGAGAGAGGTATGTACTAGTTTACCTTCCATGGTTGTTGAATTTCAGGGGATTCTCTCTGCCTGTGGCTTTGATTGACTCAAAAAGAGAACCCCATTAGACCAATAAAGTTAAAAAACACGAACTGAAAGAGAAAATGCAAAACGGGTGGGTGTTCGATTGTGTGGAACTCCTATTTCTTCTTTGATATTTTTTGGGAGAGAAAGAGAAGGGTGGTTTTGGCAAGGAGATGGAAAGGCAAACTTGTAGAAAAAGAGAATTGAATCCACTGCTCTTTCCCTCTAATTTATTGTTGTTCTCTGTAGTAGAATTTGATTAAATTCTCTGATCAAAATAAAATAAAATCAATTTGATTTTTACATTATTATTTTTTTCGATTCAATTATTGTTAAGTTTATTCTTCGTGCTTATCTTCTTTTTCCCGGTCACTTAATTCTTTGTTATTTCCCAGAAAATCAAACCTACGTAAAGTAAAATAAAATTAAAAAAATGTCAATCTCCTGTCCTGTCTTGTCCTGCATCTTTCTTCTGTTCCTTACCAGGCGTGCTTTGATCGTGGGCCGGATAGAGTTGGGCTAGAATTGCTGTGTGTGGCCTGGGCAATTTGCGAGGATTTTAAATTTCTTTAATATCGTGAAAATAGAGAATTAGTGCTGCTGTCCTATTGCCTTTCACAATCAAGGATTGTCACCGTGTTTCAAGATGTTTTGATTGTAAAAATTATTTAAATATATATATATATATATATATATTATTTCAATATATTTTAAAATAAAAAACATTCATTCTTGTATGTATGCATCACCAAAAAATTAAAAAAAGGTGAATCATTCATACATCTATGTCATATAAAGTAAAACATATTTTTCATCCACCCAAACTAATCCATCTTCTATCGATTCCTTCTCGACAAGAGTCAAGTTTTAAAACAATTTTGTAGTATTATTTAGAGTGGACTGCTAGGACTAATATTTTATAATATAAAAATTATTCATGTTGAATTATTAAGAATATATAAATAATTAAATGGAATCATACCAGAATTCATGTCCGATAATTGCTTTCTAAAATTGTACGAATTAACTTCTAGATTAACATTTTTTTTTTTGAAACTCTTTGATTCTCTCTATTGTAATTTTATTTTTTTCTCTCTAATAATGACATGTCAAATGAGAATGAAACATAACGTATAATATGAGAATCATTACTATATATATAGATAATTAAAATGTTACCTTTTGATATTTATGTATTTTGACATTTCTATCCTTTTATATTTTTATTTTAGCTAATCACTAAAATAGAAATAGCTCTTTAGTCTTTACATATTAAAAATTCACACCCTATTAGATACATCAAAAAACTCAATTGTCTAAAAATATTTAGAACATCATTTTCTATCAAGCTTCATTTTATTTGTGAGTCCTCAAACACATAATTATTTTTATATAAACTCAACATAGGATTAATGATCTAACATGTACTATTTTCATATAAACTCAAAATATATGGAAATGATTTTATTTTATTTTTAAATTTATTTTTGATATTAGCACATAAAAAATATAAAAATACAAAAAACAATAATACAAAGTAATTTTTTTAAAAAACCATGAAACATCATTTCAACGGCAAAAAAAAATCCATTGACAAGGAGTCAAGATGCTTGTTGTCTGCACAGGATTTTGTATATTTAAAATCTGTTATAAATTATAAATTATGTAATCAAATGAGTCACTAAATATTCAAAAAAGCAAGTCTATACTTGCTTTTTTGCAGAACAAAAAAAAATCAATTAAATTTGCCATACTCTCTTGCGAGGTAAGTTGGGTTTTTTTTTTAAATTTCCTTGCAGATAGATAGATTTGTGGTCTCTTTATTTTTTAATTACGTGTACGTGTTTCATATCTATAAATTTGTAAAATCAAGTGATTTCTTTTTCATAGCAAATACAAAAGACATGCAATTTTATATTTTTATCTAAGGCGATCCCAACTATTTCGGAACTTAGAATATGGTTTTAAGTTTCTCATGCTAATGCATGATGACGAGGTTCTAACGAAGTTAGAAAACCTCCTATAATGAGATAACTCTTCGAAGAACTGCTCAGAAGTGTGATTATAGTTATTTTTAAAATTAATTTTTTTAAATGTATCAAAATAATCTAAAACTACAACAAAAATTAATTTAAAATAAAAATAAAAAATTCAATAAAAACCACTTTTAAAATGCAGTGACAGCAGTAAAAACAATATATTTTAATTAATTTTATTTTTTAATTAATTAATTAAAATATATTGTTTTGACTACCGTCACAGCGTTTCAATCTGAACACCTCTTTTGACATGCGACTTAAAATATTTTATAAAACAGAGAACAATTTGTGGCATTTTATTAATTATATTATTGTTTTTTTTATAAATAAATAAAAAAAATATATATATATATAGATAAAGAAAAGGTAAAAAATTCAAGACTCCAAAAATTATATTCTCAGCCTAGATTCTCTCGTCTCGGATTCCTATCTTTTTTCTTGGAAAAAAAAAAAAACAATTCATAGAATGCCACTAATAACAAACACCATAAAATTACCCTCCGTAACCAAGGTCTTTCCTTCAGGTAAGGTTTTTCCACTATCATTCAGACCCTATAAGATACGCATGTACCCCCGGGTACATCGCACAGCCCCAACTAGTTTAAAGATTGAAGCGAAGAACTGACTTGCTAAAGAAGAAAAACAGTCACAAAACTACACCCAATTAATATAATGACTTGCTCTTATAAGATATTTTGGTCAGACTACTAGGGCACGGAGAAAAAGAAATGAACCACATATTAAATTCCCAATATAGCCAAAGAAGCGACCATGGCAAGTGTAAGGATTGAAGACAAGGCTAGACAAATTCCAATTAACTAAATTCCCATATCCCAGAGAGTCCAGCTGATCACCACCACATTGAAAGCAAGTAAAATCATGTAAAAACAACAAGTGTTTAAAATGGTCCTTCTGTAAAGAGGCTAAATATGTTATTATTCTATGTTTTTCAGCTTCATTCCAAAATCTGTTACACTGGTGTGCAGGTTTGCATAAGTTAGCAAAAAGGTTGAAAGTTACTGGATTGTGTGTCCTGATTGAAAACGAACATTTTTGTTCCCTGGCTCTACTAGAGTTTCAGTATCTGACGATTTTTTCAATCATTCCACCTTTTTGCTAGAGCTGGTTTCATTACCTTCTTCAGATGACGCGGCAGTCTTGGACTCGTCAAACTCCATTATCTGCACATAATGTCCAAAGAAATTACTGTATCAGACAACCAAGTATTATTAAGATGAATTAGCAGGCGAAGAAATTTCTTGAAAAATAGAATAGAATGATAGTCAATGCAAGCGACAGAAATAAGGTCATTGAGGGGTATTGAACAAACCGGCTTGACTTCACCATTCCATATGACGTGAGCAGCTAAGAATCCTATAGCAGCTGGTACAATATACAAAAGTGCAGGCTGAAAGTAACAATACCAAGGCATTGCAGCGATTAAGGGATGATAATCCTGACCATATAAAATGGAGATGAAAAACGAAATAAAATATCAAGTCGGGTCACCTGGGCAGCTTGGAACCAGTTCATGACAATAATAGTGAGGACTACACCAGCTGTATATCCAAGAAAAGCACTCTTAAAATACTGGCTGTCTTTTCCTCTAGACACGTCAAATCGCAGTGCCAGAGCTACAAAAATACCTGGAAGGGAAAAAACATATAAAACAATCAATGATCACCCTATAGCATGCTTACTATTAGCAGTTAATTCTGTGACCAAAACAAAAATCTATTTGACACCGTATCTTCACCTTTCTGATGCTAAAATCAGAAATATTGGCTACCTTTATACTTGCATCTGATAATAAAAATTATTATGTAAGGCTCTCTGTCTAGCTACTGCACAGGGATTTTTTCATTTAAGTAGTTTCCTTCAAAGAGTCAAAACTATTTCTTTCATTGGACGGACCCAATAGTAGACCAACCATATGTTTCACTAATTTTTTTATTATTTAACCTGAAAAGGAAATTCAATGAACAAAATTTTCAACTAATCATAGTGACCATATACAGATGTTTATCATCAAAGCAAATAGCATGCTGATCTAACTCGGTACCTTACCAGGAATCACAATGTCACCAAGTCCAAGCATGGAAAATGGTCTTGCGGTATTACCTGTGGGGAACAAAAGCTACAGAATAATAGAATAGGCATGTAATTAGACTGCTGCAACGAATCATATCAAAAGCTTCAATATCAACAAACACCATTTTTACAGGAAATTTTAATACCAGGCAAGACAAATAAGCTCAAAAACCAACCTTTATAGGAGCATCAAAAGATTTTGCAACGCTAACCATAACAGGAGTGAAGAAAACCCAGAAAATGTCATATACAAAAAGTCCTGCCTGCCATAAATAAGCATAGAAAGGTCATATATCAGAAGAGTTACTATATGCATGGATAAAACACAGCCAGGAGCTAATTCGTAAGGCAACAGGTTCACTTGCACATTGGTCTAATTCAGCAATCATATATCAAGAAACCCACCTTAGTGTCATCAATGAAAAGAACAGATGCTATATAATATGGCAATAAATGATAAAATCAACCTCTGTTTTGAAACTCATGACAAGGGGTGAGGACCAAGAAATGTTAATTTTCCAACTTTTGGAATTTTATGCATTCAACCATTCTGAACATTTTATTCATTGCTATATTTGACTTTTCAAAGAAAAAAGGAAGGAAAAGGAAAGTCACAGGGCTATTCACAACATTTAATAGGAAGGGCCATGCATTGTGTCATAGTAGTCCAACGGAAAATGGCACTTCCGTCACCTGAAATAATGTTTCTTTGGCCCATTAAGAGGCATAACTCATACACTAATTTAAGTGTCTTATGTCTTATAAAAGGATAACAAGAAAAAAATGATAGAAAACCTTCCTTCTCTCTTTAATGTTACTTTGCAGAATATCAGAAGATTTGAGTACAAGCTTTCAGATCATAAACCACATATAGATCTTCAAGCTTAAGTATTGTTATTTTTCTTACCTTACATCATATGTTCATCGAAATAAATTGATTAGTAAGGTAAGAAATGATGATACCTAAACTTGAAGATGCATCCATGGTTCTAGGGTTTAAAGCATCTTCTTTAATCTTCTATTTTTTGTATGCAAAGTAATGGCATGAGTAAGAGAAGTAAAGTTTATTACCACCCACTACTGCTTAATTCAATACTACACCAGCTTAAACTTTTGTACAAAAGAAGATAAAAAGATAAGAGTCCACGATGTGTTCTCTTAATGGACTAGAGAGACACTATTTAATGCTGAGAGGGAGGGCCTTATTGTTTAGATTACATGAAGCATGACTTTTCACATCAGGGCTGCCTAGAGTCACATAAGCCATATTGACATACATTTGAAACTTGAGTAAAATGCCCCAAAAGCACAGCACAATAATATTATCCACAAATGTGCACCAAATAATCTGGTTGAACACAACATAAGTGAAGCACACAAGGAAAATGCAAGCAGATTTATTCTGAGGAAATAAATTCTCAAGGACAAGCATACAGACATAAGTTAAGTTGAATAATATAACAAGCTAGCTACATCTGTAATTGTATGACCAATAGTTATCCAGGAAATATAAATGTGAACTCCACAATTAGACTACTAACCAAGAGGATGGCGCCGGTTTTAAAAGATCCAAGGGAAAGCATTTCAATCCCCTGCAAAAGAAACATCACAAAATCAAATCACTTAAAAGCAGTCCATATTTACTAACTATATCAATCGCAGGTACTTTGCTGAAAAATATCCCACGGATCATAAGCACGTAATAATCTCAGTAAAATCCTATTCCATAGAACATTTGAATTTTGTGGAGCACATACATAATAAGCCCTTAGCAAGTGTTGAATGTGTACAGGCAGGGATATGACTGCTATTAAAAGATTCACCTCCTATTTTGACAATTCTGCTAGCATGAAGGCATTTGGTGAAATGCCTTATTAGATATATATTAGATTATATCAAGTATTCAGGGGAAAAGGTTGAAATTTATGGGGGGGGGGGGGGGGGGGGATACCCAAAGATCTAAGCAATTACAAGATGGTGACCAGAATATATATAATTGGAAAGTTGAAACCTTCGAAAGCAAGGCACACTAGATTGTAATAAATAATTTTATTCAGTATCCGTTTTGGCTAGTGTGAAAAACATGGGCGTTGATGTGATGCAAAAGAAAGAAATTTCCACGAAGATATTCTACAAAAGATAAAATAACTTCCAAAGCAATTGGATATATATATATAAAGGACTGGGAGACAATTTTTTCAAAAAGAGACATTAGCAACAATGAGAAATCTACCGACTGAACTATACCAGACCTGGATGCAGAAAGCCAGGCCCAAAATATTGTTAGCGAGCCAATGCTTCTGGGAAGCATACCAAGCACAGAAGAATGTTCCAGGAATAGCCGCAACAATTTGAGATCTTGTGAACTCAATCTCCAAAGCTGTGCAAGAAAGATACAAAGAAAAACATCATTTTGCATGATAAAATCAAGACATCCTATGAATCAAAAGAAAAATTGAAGGAACAGAAGACCAGTAATGCTTTATCATGAAGATAATCAAGCGTGCACACTTGCAAAGCACCCATGTAAAAACTGGTCAAGAATATCCCAAAAGAACTCGTCATCAATATACCTAAAGTACAGATACAATTACAGCTCCAGGACACCATGAACCGTGTCATTTTAACAGCGACATAATCATGCATGTGCAAGCATCTAGCCTGTTAAAATCCAATTTTTAAGACACAGGGATTGGGACCCAAAACAATGTCACTCATTATGAGCAGAAAGGATGTTTTCTCCTCATCCTTATTTTCCACATGTATAGAAATAAAAAGATAGCCATTTAATCTGTGACTTTACTTATCAAAAAGAGATACAAGAGCATTCCCTTCACTGCAAGCTCAAAATCAGTAAATAAGCATAAAATAAAGCAGCATGTTCTGAAAAATGATGACAGCAACATGCAAGGACAAATAACTGGAATTCAGTATTGAGTCAGGAAGCATTTATTTGCACTTGAAATTCCTAGCTGCCACAAATAAGCAACCCCGCAGCATAGTATTTGATAACCACTGTTATAAAATAATGATAGAAACCAGTTGGATTTTCAGAATCATTTAAGTGCACTTGAAATGTCTAGAGGATTCATAAGAACATCACATACAGCGGAAATACGGAAAATGCCAGGAAATGACATCATCATTCCAATGCTTGGGCAAATAGCGTTTTATAGCTGGTAACAGTGTTGCCCTGAAAAAAATGAAAACAAGAAAACATGAGAATGATATAAACATTAAAAGGAAAATAATACTTAGATATTTCAAACATATAATTAGTAATGATCAGGCGGAAAGAACATACGAAAGTGCGACAATTCCAAGCACAAAAAAGTAACAGGTCAGCACAGCATTAACCAAATCTTTTGACAGAAATTTGAAGAGTAAGAATAATGATAACAGCATAGCACTCCCGATGAAGGGAAAGCGCATTGCATGTTCATTAGACATGGTTTCCTGCAAGATTAAACATGATGAGTTTCAGACAAGCGAAATCTAGATCAGAGGAACAGGAAAAACAAAGGAGAAAAGTGTAAATGATAATGCTTTATACTTACTGAAGGTGGTGTAGGCTTGACAGATCGATAGCAACCGACATAAACTGTCAGGCATGCAGTCAAGATCACATTTAAGTTGGGATCTACTTTCACAAATAGTGGTGCCAATGTTAAACCTGCATTGAAGATCAGACACACAGTACCCAACATCGGGTCAAGTTTCCAAAATGTAACAAACAAAAGGTGCTGCCAAGTGCATCAGATTCATGAAACAAGGAGCTATCATGTTCAGAAACCCCTTCTCTTTTTCTTGGGCCAATGCTTTAGACAAGCAGCCCTCCTCTCCTTTATACACATCAGTGAACATTAGAGTCCACCCTACATTTCCCATACTACAACTATTTCTGACATCCAGACCGGGACAATAAGATAAGATAAAAACACATTTATTTGAAAGATGGGAATTGACTAAGGAAGACAGTCTGCAATGAACAACACAGTCCTACTACGCTGTCAAGTAAGAAAAAATACAATACCTGCTAAAGCCAAATTTGCAATTCGTTCACAGTTCTTCATGTTCTTATTCTAAACAAGCACTTTGGAGATGGAATATTAAGTTAATGTACTTCACTTCAACGATCAATTGAAAACCTATTGCCTCTTTACCATAAAATAAAACCCTGCAATTAAGTCAAGAAGAATAAAAGTCAGAGAATAATCATTTAACAGGCTGATAAAATTTAAATAAAAATCGACAGAGAGACCTATTTTTTTCAGATTGGGATCAACAATTACACTCTATTTCAGTTACTAAATTTACAGCTAAAGATAGAAAATGCTATACTGATCCCGATTCAACAGCCATGCTAAAACGCCACGATAAGCAGAAAAAGAATAGCTGATGTAAATCACAATATTTATAGCTTCAATTCCATTTTCCCCGTAAAAAAATCCAAAACTTATTTCTGTTCCTCGATTTTCTCAGCAACCAAAAAGAATCAACAATCATAATCCTAAATTTAAAGACAAAAATACGTAAAGTTTGACAGAGAGATGTACCTGAAGAGGCTCTCTCTAACGGTTACTTGGAGATACAGATCGGAGGGGCATGGAGAGAGAAAGAAATGATAAAAAAAAATTATATCTGCAGAAAGAAATAAAGAGAGGGCGATAGGGTTTTACCAAAAGAGGCAGGTCAATGTGGAGTCAAACGAGAGACAAGTAAAAACTGCTAGGTAAAATTTCTGACATTGATCATCCTACATGCCTGTCACGTAGACTTTTATCGGAAGCCAATGAGATTAGGGTTTTATGTGAAAGGAATGCTTTCAGAACACGTGGCTTGTTATTATTTGAATGTTGTGATGTAATAAGTGACGGGCCGTTATGGATACGATCTAAGGAATTAATTTATTACTTCAGAAATAAAAAAGGAACCGCACCGGTCATTAAGGCCCGTTTATTTGCTGTAAAATGGTTTGTTTTTGGAAACTGAATTCCTGAAAAGTGAATTCCTGAAAAGTGAATTTCGATATTTGGCAGTGTTATGAAAAATGAACTGGAAAACACTTTCCAGTATTTGTTTGTGTTATGGAAAATGAACTGGAAAATAATTTATTAATAAATTAATTTTTTTTCAAGTTTATTAAAATAATGAGGAAAAAATCTTACAAATTAAAAAGTTGAATGAGAATGAAATTGAAAAAAAATATAATTTCATAAATTATCTCAAATAAAATAAATAATAATCAAAATAATAGAGATCAAATCTAAAAATTTAAAAAAAAATGAAAGGTGAATAAATTAAAATAATAATAATTAACATTTCATAAATTATTTCAAATAAAATAAGTAACGATAAAAAAAATGAGGACCAAATTTGATAGATAAAAAATTTCAATAAAAAAATGATAAGAAAAAAGCAAATAGCAATTATAAAAATAAGGACCAGAATTAATATAAAAATTAAATTTTAAGAGATGGAATTGAAAAATAAATATTCAAAAACAAATTATATATAGCAATTAAAAGTTTGAGAATCAAATTTGATATAATCAGCAAATAATGACATTTCTAAATTTTTCACAACTTCCGGAAAGTGTTTTCCGCCCAAATTTTCCGGAAAACACTTTCCTGAAAACCAAGCCAAATTTTTCTTTGACTGGAAAGTATTTTCTGTTGACCGGAAAATGTTTTTCGTTGACCAACTTTCCGGAAGACAAACAAACATAAAAAAGTTTGGAAAATGGTTTTCCGGAAAGTGAATTTCGGGAAACAAACAGAGCCTAAGTTGTTTCCGTATTCCTTAAAGAGGGCCACGTATGGTGAAAGCTTGTTATCCAATAAGAACTTGCCATGTCAGAAACAAAAGATAATTGTCTTGCTTTCCTAAGGAAGATTGTTTTTTTCGTTTTAAAATCATTTTGAAGAAATTTAAATTTTATCTATTCTTTTTTATAAAAAAAAAATCATGTATTTAGATTATTTTTATGTAATAATATCAAAAATATTTTTAAAAAATATATTTTGAAGTAAATTTAATTTTTAAAAAATAATAATTGTCACTTACAAACATCCTGTAACATTAAAGTTTTGGATTTAAAGCACACAACACGTAAAACTTTCTCACTCTTGTTTTGTCTTTTCTATTTTTAGTATTGTTTTAGACATTTTCGAGTTAGATCATCATGTGAACGGAAAGAAATAATTTATAAAATATTTATTTTAATGTTTTCGTTACAAAACTTGCATAATGATAACTTTTCAAAACTACAAACTATTTATTCGTGTATAATTAAATTATATCAAATTTACATGTTTCACTACCTGTAGTTGATACCTTAAAATTTTGATATGGACAGATTTAGTTTTTTTAATTGATTTATTTTAAATATCATTATTTAATATTAATATGGTTGAAAATTGAGTCTTGTAAAACAAATTATTTGTATTGTTTAAAATTATCATAGACTCATAATCAGAGTTGTGGATTTATCATATTAATTTAAATCAAAAGAACATTCTATAATTTTACTTGTTATTCTATTTATCTTTGAACTTATTAATTTGATCATATTGAATTAACATCAATGTGATTTATTTTTTCAAACAAAAAATACATAAGCAACACTTATATATTTTGTTGCATTTTTTTTAAAATAAAATAGGATTGCAACGTTAATCCAAGCTAATATTGATGAAATCATAAGATACACCCCGTCATATTCATATAGATTTTTATTATTATTATTATTATTATTTTGATTTATTGTGTGACATCGCTTTAATTTTATATTTAAAAATATTCTTACCATCATTTGCGTCTGCATTGGCTCTTTTAGTTTATAAATGTATCAAAATAATATTTATTTTTTATTTTAAAAAAATTATTTTTAACATCAACATATTAAAATAATTTAAAAAGATAAAAAAAATTAATTTAAACCCCCCCTAATTTGCAGGATTCATGTAGATGGTATTGGGAATCACACTAGTAGTTTGCCTGCAGATAGTACGAGGACTTGCACTACTTTGCCTGTTCGTGGCATGCAGCAGGGATAAAAAAAAAGTTTAAATATTAAAAGATAACTCAGGTACTAGAAAATTATTTGTTATTATTATCAAATTAAAAAATATTATTGTTTTGATTTTTTTTCTTTTTTCTTACCAATATTTATCTTGTTTATCCTAATAAATTCAAGGTTTTTAACTGAAATTATTGATATTCTACCAAGAATTTATTAATTTACTGCAAAATGCATTAGTTATGATAGTGCCAAGTCCCATTATCCCAAGCGACAAAAAAATGGATTTTACATGAGAGCTGAAACAGGAGTAATTTAAGAAACGAGGAAAATACTCCTACTGGAGCTCCCAACGGCAATCAAAATAAAATAAAATAAAATATTGAGTGTTAATTTCCTTCGTGTTTCATGGATCGATCCTACTGAGCCTCTCAAGCAACATGTTTTGCCACACCCATGATAGATATCATTCAAGAGTCGCAAAGTTCGAACTTGACTACATGATTAAGGAAACATTGATTGTAAATTTTCATACGGGCTTAAAAGATAAAGGAAATACGGGCTTCAATTGAAAGTTAATTTACCGTCCAAAAAAGGAAGAGAAAACAGAACCACCATAGTCTTTTTGTGCTTCCAAGGTTCTCGCAATCTGAAAAGATGGCAGAGAAGAAACATCTAATGAAAATAACCAAGAACCTGACCTCCCACATTCCGACTGATAGCCTCTTCATGATCCAATATACCATCCGGAGTCGTGATCACGACGTAACCCCACTGGCGTGTAGGAAGGTTCCGCACTCTGTAAGTTTCTATATCCTTTGCCTTAATGTCTTGCCTGTAAGTGAGAGCTCGGCAATCAGTAACCCTGCCCTGTAATTCAACAGTTATCCTTCCCACTCGGTGTGGATCAAAAACTTGAAAATTTTTTATATATCCTCTGTCTTTCATGATCTTAAGAAAAGAAGACATGACAGTAGAAACGGGCTGTAACTCCACGGTAGATTTATTTCTCTTCTCTGCATTCACTATTGCCCTCAATGCATCGTTCAGTATCCTCCTCCCCATCTTATTCTCTCTTCACAGCAAGCTGGAAAATTAAATGCAAAGGACCTGTAATCCATTACACCATCAACATCAAATGTTGAAGAACAAAATCATCAACCACGCACTTTAATCAATACCATACTCATGAGTTAATTGAATGTACAAAATGATATAATGCCATATTATGACATAATTATTCGGCAATAAATATAATATAATAGTAGAAGGAAAATTCCGTGCATACAAACAAATAGCGGCGAAACTCGACCAGTTGTTAAGGGGTGGCTAAACTATGTGATATAAACTCAAAATTAAGGATGACAACGAGTACCCAAGAGTCAGGTATGGTACTATCCATATCCAAACCCCCTAAAATGGGGAACACAATCATCTTATCTTGTAAGCTTGCTATAAAAAAAAAAACTGCAAACAGCAGAGGAGAAAACTTACCGAGGTTGAGAGGGGATGGTTGCAGAGGAGAAAATCGTCCGCCTCGGATGCAATTGCAGAGGGAGTGGGAGGGGACGGCTGCCGGGTGAGGGAGAGGGGGCGGCTGGCGGCTGCTGTTAGGGTTAGAGTTAGGATAGGAAAGAGAAGAAATAAGAGGACAAAAACTGAGAAAAATTCTCTTTATATTAACTCTTTTAACCGAACCGGTTCGGTTCGGTTTGGATTAATCGGTTTTTGCTTTTCAAACCGATACCGAACCGGATATTTTTCAGAATTTTATAATCGATTTTTTTATCGGTTCGGTTTTTTCAGTTATTTTTTCCCGGTTTTTTTCTCGACCCTGCCCCTATGACCGACTACTGGCTGCCTCAATATGCACATCTTGTGCCCCTATTAATTAATTAACTAAAAACTAAAAGGGTGCACCCGGTATTATCAATCCCCTTATAGAATATTACTACATTCAAATTACCTAAACTCAAATAGAAAGATGCGAAATTTGCAAACAAAGTTTTTTTTAATTCCTCCAAAAGTTCAAGATAAATAATGAATATGTACAGAAATCGCCGATAAGAAATCAAACACTTTCATTTCTTTTTAAATTTGTTTATATTTCCCCAATTTCAACATCAAACACAGAAATTAGAACATGAACAAATATAACCTAAGCCCTTAAAAAAATTACCCAGAAATCACAAGAAAAATGAATGGGTGATAGAAGACTCTGATTCCTACCTCTGAGAATTAACACATATAGTAGAGATTTTAATCCATAAAAGTCAGCCAAAAACAACAGAAAAATTTATAAGAGATATTACCAGGAGTTCTTTGAGAATTCGATTCCTCTTTAACAGATCGTGAGTATAAAAGAGATCGATTTTGAAGGAGGGTGCTTTTATTGGGTTTGTTCTAGGGCTCCTTTCAGTTCAAGACAGATGGAAAAGAAGAGAGAGTGAAAATGAACTATTTATCAGAAGAAAAAAGAAATAGAACTATTTCTATTTCTTTTTTCTTCTGATAAATAGTTCATTTTCTATAGCCTTTTCTTCTTTTCTTTTTTCTTCTGATAAATAGTTCATTATATATATATATATATAGCCTTTTCTTTTCTTTTTTCTTCTGATAAATAGTTCAATTTCACTCTCTCTATGTCTGTATGTCTGTATATATGTATGTATATATACATACATACATATTATATTACAATCGGTTTAATTTTAATTTGCCTCTTGAAGTTTGGGATAAGTCCAATTTTTCCCTAGGAGGATAGTGCTATCTTACTAGATATTACTAGTTAATTGTCCGCACTACGTTGTGGACCGAGCAAATATTTTTTTATCATTGTTGGGATTAAAATAATTAATAGATTTTATTAGTTCAAAAATAAAATATAACATCTATACATGCAAGATTTTATATAATGAAACACATCAACACATCCTATTATAACAATAGCAACATCGAAGACATAACATCTAAAAATACCATTGTTATTATCGCTAAAACAATAAAAATTATTAAATTATTCCAAGAAAAAAAAATTCAAAAATATTAATAAAAGAGGAAGCAAGAAAAAAAACTAAAATTATTATTATTATTATTATTATTATTGCATGAATAATGGGAAAATAAATTCAATAAAAGAATAAAAAAAGTTTGACAAAAGAGCAAACAAAAAAATAAAATAAAAATTATTAGCTAAAAAAAATCATTTGACGTGAAAATAAAATAAAAAACTAATAAAAAAACCCAATAGAAAAAAAGTATCAATTTTCAAATGATCATAAACACAAACTAAAATTTAAGAACAAAATTTTTGAAAAAAATGTTATCTAAACAAAAAGAAAATAATAAAAATTAAAAATTAAAAATAAAAACTAAAAGCATGTATATATAAACATGGGTAAAAATAGAGAATATTTAAGAACTGTACAAAATTAAAGGAATTAAAAAAAAGAGTATAAAAGCCGAAATTAAAACCAAATATATAATCAATTTCAATCAAATGAAAAATTGAAAAAATCAAATAAAATATAACATTTATACATGCATGGTTTGATATAATTAAACACATCAACACACCCTATTATAATAACACAAACATTGAAGCCTTAACATCTAAAAAATCATTAATATTACTGCTAAAACAATAAAAAATTATTAAATTATCCCAAGAAAAAAATAAAAAAACATTAATAAAAGAGGAAGTAAGAAAAAAAACTAAAATTATTATTATTGTTGTTGTTGTTGTTGTGTTAATAATGGGGGGGGGGGGGGGGGGAATTCAATCAAAAGAAAAAAAAAGACAAATAACTTTAACAAAAGAGCAAACAAAAAAAACAGCTAAAAAAAATCATTTAACGTGAAAATAAAAAAAAAACTAATAAAAAACAACAAAAAAAAAGTATAATTGGAAAAAGAAAAGAAAAGAAAAATTGTAAGTGGGGGGAAAATGATTCAAAGGAAAAAACAAATGAAAAGAAGAAGAGAAGCATAATCAGGGGGGAGGAAAAAAAAAGTGTAAATGGGGGAAGAGAAAGAGCTAGACAGGGTCGAACCTTAACTTCCTGCCGAGGAAACAGACACTATATCCATTGCGCTACAGGCATTTCATCGTATCTTACTGTGAATAAATAAATAAATATCAATAAACATGCGAACTGAACGAACCGAAAACTGAGCAACACTATTGTAATACACAGTAATTCTACACACAATGCACAATAACTGACTCTAATCTCTTTTAGTATATTAGATAATAGATAATTCAATTAGAATGCCAATTGATTTGAATTTTTTAGACAGTGGTGAGATTAGAAGAATTAAAATTTTGCTGAACATGGATGATAGGCTAGAAGTTTCTAGGTTTTTAGAAAAGATACATTTCAGTCCTCTAATTTTTAAAATTACACAATATTGGTGTCTTAATTTTTTAAAATTTAACTTTATATATAAAAAATATTTTTATTATTTTTAGTTCCTTGTTTGGAGTGGAGAGATAAAGAGAGAGGTCACCGGATACAACGGCAAAAAGAGAAAAATACTGCTGACATTGATTTAGTCCATCAAAACAGTTGATGTTTGTGTCAATTAGTTATATTTGATGAGAAATTTTCATATTATATATTTTTTACTTTTAAAGTTTATGAAAAAAGAAGATTTTAAGCTTAGGGACTTTTGATTTCGGGTTTATTTTTATTTTTTGGACGATTTTTTTGTTTATCACGGATACTAATGTATTTTAGGACAAGATTGGTTGAAAAACTAATTCATGGGTCAAAGCAACTTACACCCCTGATTTTTTAGCCACCACAATGACCGAAATTTGAGTAGAACCAGATAATACATCATTTCCCCCCCCCAAAAAACTTCGGGGTGGACATCATGTCGTTTGCCCTAAATACAACAAAAAAAGGCCCATCACTATAGCTACGATGCATTTTAAATATTTTTGGTTCCCAGATTTATTTTTATTTTTTTGGTCACAAATTTCATTTTGCTTACATTTTAATCTTTAAGTTATAGAAAGGAAGGGGAGGGTCTTAAGAAAATAAAGGAGCATAGAAAAAATTGCCAGCTAGCCATATACTAGTTGCGAAAAAAGACATTCTTAATTAAGGGGCTCTCTTTGCCAACTTGACCTTTGTTTTTGCTATTAAACACTTTTATACGCCAATTACAATCCATCTCCTACGCTTTTTGACCAATCTCACGATTAATAATTATAGATCTCCAAACTTTATTTATAATTGCTTTTTAATCGCCTTATTTTCAGTCCACGTACGCGATAACGACAGACCGTTTCCATGTGCATGACGCCGTCCTTTCTTAGGAGAATTGCACTGGTGATCTTCAACAGAGTTTAAGATGCATGGTTTTGTCAGGACACAAATCGCATCATGAATAGCTGTAAAAAAATTAGAATTTGACTGGGATTGTTTTCAAGTGTTTTTTTTTTATTAAAAATATTTAAAATAATATTTTTTTTAAAAATAATTTTGACATCAACATGAAAATAATTTAAAAACAATAATTTTTTTAATTTAAAATAAAAAAATTAACTTTTTAAAAAGTTTTAAGACGTAGTAGTGCCAGACAGGAAATCATAATTAACCGCAGCAGCAAGTTCATTGTATATTTATACGAGGTCGTTTCCACTCACAATTATTACTAGCTACTACTATAAGAGTCTAAACTCAATGAATCAATTTGTGAACAAATGATGTTTTTAGTTTCTATCCCACGAATGCCATGTTTTTTCCGGGGCTGCTCGGGCCTCCCCTGCGACCTTAAGAAACTATAAATAAAATAAATATATTATATAATCAAGTTTTTCTTTCTGATCGGCATAATGGCTCACCTAGAGCTAATATTTATATATAAAAAAAATCCGGGAAGCTTGATTTGAAGATGGGATTATCCTACATTGCAATTCATCATGAAACACGAGCTGCTTTGAATAAGAATTATGAGCTACTACATAACAAATTACATCACAATAGTTTAACATTTTTCAAACGACCGATCGTCCGTGCCTGTCATAATATACCTACCACGGCTGCTTTCTGTATGTATTCCAGATCGCATTCTTTCGTGAGCTTTCACACAATGCCACCATAATTAAAAGAGTTATATATATAATAATTATTATTATACATCACGGTTTCTCAAGAATTGAACTTGGCTCGCATTTAATTTTTAAAACTAGATTAGTGTAAATAAATAACTACGCCTTGAATTAAAGCATGTGAAATGACTGAGAATATACTAGACACGTCTCTACTATCAATAAAAAATGAGATCAAGGTCGATAAAGATGGGCATCTTGGCCTTCAATTATGTATCCAAAAAAAAAAAAACATTGCTCGTCTAAATTTTCAATGATAAACACGTTCGAAAGATGATGAAGCGAATAAAATGCTGGACGACTATATCAAAGTAGGTTTTCCCACAGTGTAGGACCCTCTCGTTGAGTGATTCATTTACGTTGAATTTTGTGTTTTGTTTTTAAAAATGTAGTGATGGAGACAAAATTCACTAGCCCTTTCTTTTACTAGTATAAGAAAGACAGTTGGTGAATGTTAATTGGCTCCTGAGATTCTGGTCAGGTTTTGATTTTGGACTAATTTATTTATTTTATTATTAATATAGATATACAAATCAACTTAGATGCACCTTGATTAATCTTATAGATCATAAAATTAATAATTATATAAATATCTGGTGATCATCATATTAGCAATACAATGCTCGAACTTGAAACTATAAGGAAAATAAATTCTTTAATCAAAGCTTTTACTATTGGAGCATCTACTAAATGGGTAATTATGGACTAAGTTCTTGCCATTACCGTGGACTGTTAGCCAGTTTAATCATCCCAAATTAAAATCTTAAGGCCAAATCATGAAATTACGTGTTATTGGCTGATATATGGATGGTAAAAACACAGCAAGAGTTGCGAGAAATGTACTATATCTACAACTTGCAAGTCCATTTCAAAGTCCTACGTCCTCCATCTATACAACTTGCAAGTCAACCTGCAACTGGACAGCCAATAATGAGAATTTGAAACAATGAATTACGAAATTGATAGCAACTTTACATGTTTTAAATGCTAGAATAGCTTGAATGAATGCATATTGGTAAACGCCAATTTGGTTGATGTCACAAGTGATGACATTCATGATCTTCGATATCTCTAGACCTCAAACTTGTTTCAAAAATATTAATTTGCTTACTGTATCTAATTTTAGAATGAATCAACTTGGATTACGAGTCGCCGAAACTGGCACCGTCTAGGTTAGAAATTTGCACCACTCTTCTCCGTAGATGACAATGGTGACCAACCAACCTTGTTTGACTACCAACACCTAATGCTTGGTCCATGGCCGCTCTGTATTGGCTTTGTGTGGTTTTGGACAGCAAACAAATTTTAAAAATCAAGGGGCTGATAATTTGGCCAACCATAAGAACTAACCCTATTTGTGGGGAGCATGGCTAAGGTTACAACTAAATAAATTAAGTTCCGAGATCCATGCACTCTCCCCAATTTATCAAAGAAAAAAAAAAGCTTATGGCGATGCACCGCAACAATGCCTAACAAAAAAAAAAAATGGATCCAAGGAACCATTCAATTTAGGTATTTTTTTCCGAATTCGGGTTAAGAGAATAAAATTCTAGTTGTCTCAAGTTTTTAAAAAATAAACATGTCCTGACTTGAATTTGAGACCTGCAAAGCAGATCTCATGCCCTTTACCACCATGTCTCGTCCTGATTCGAAATTATTTTTGACATCAGCACAAAAAATATCATTTTTTTTTTAATTTAAAGTAAAAAATAAAAATAAAAACTTTTCAAGTTTTTTCAAAAACGCTTTTAAAACGCAGTGTTAAACACCCTCTTAGTCCTTGAATGCTTTTTTTTTCATCCCAAGGTCTTATTCTTTTCTAATTCGATCTCGAACAACACAATTTAACTGGGTTAATGCTATTTAAACTGGGTTAATAAGAGAGTATTTGCATTTGATAATAGCTGGAAATAGTATATGCATCATTAATCTTCTTACCCACATATCCGTGAGGTTCAATGTTTTAATAATTCATAAAAATAAATAAATTTCCAATATCTATTGTTCAATGTATTGGACAAGTAGCATAAACTTGACTTTTGGACTGCTCTTTGTGCATAAGACATGCCCATTCCCATTTTCCAAACAAAGTCGTATGACTCGTATCCCAACAAATACTTTAGGAAAGTCCGAGTCAGGATTCAGGGTCAAATTTGTCGCTGTTAATATTTGCTAATTACCCTCTCTAAGTCTTTTATGATTCAATCTTCGGCAGCTATCCCTTTTATTATAGTGAGTTCATGATATTAAATGTGTCACATAGCCGAATTTTTTTTAAAAATAATCTAAAAATATTAAAAAAAATAATTTAAAATAGAAAATAAAAATATATTTAAAAAAAAAACACAATATAAAACCCACGGAAGATTCTGCTACCTCGAGCACGATAATGTGGTACAAAAAGTCTAGCAAGTGGGCATGCTCTGACACTCCTAGCAACCGGCAATTTCAACATCGTGTTGAGCTGGGTTGAAGAGGAGACAGCAGTTGATAAGCATTTCTTTGACGACAGTTTTGATGCAATTCAATTTTGTGACTCCACCTATGCTTATATGGTTTCTGTACAATTATTATTAATAATTTAATTAGATTAATTACTTTTTATAGTGTGTCAATAAATTTTACAATGGTGTGGCTATAATTAAAACATTTGCAGTACTAAGAGAATGAAAATAAATATGAGGAGGTTCAATTTTAAAAAATATATTATCTTTATGTCAATTATGAAGACGACGATTGCTTTGTGTTTTTTTATTTGTAATAAAAAATTTTAATTTCCTAATATTTAGATATTTGTTTGTGTTGAGTTAATTCAAGGTAAAGTTATCTTTAATCTTGACCTTGACTATTTATAAATATTTAATATTATATTTAGGTACTTGATATATTGAACAGTTGACTTTTAGGAATATTTTTTTTTAAATCTCATTTTTGCATCCGTTACCACGCAATTAACTACACAATTATTTATTTAAATATAGGTGATGAATGGGGTGTGTGTGTATCCTTATGACTGCAAAAAATCATAGAAAAGACAGAGAAGTCAGTTTCTTTTAGTTTATCTTCTTCCCTTCCATGTTCATTCAAGGATTCACACGCATTAATAAGCATGCAAATATTACTTCAAAAGTCAACGAAGAAATTGCTCAAGAAATTAAAAAAAACCGCGTTTCAGAAAATCGTAGAACCGTAAAAGCAGTTAGATTTGGCATGTATTTTTTTAAGTGCTTTTTGGAAAAAAAAATTATATTATTTTTAGATTATTTTAATGTATTGATGTCAAAAATAATTTTTTAAAAATATATAAATAATTTTTAATATATTTTAAAGTAAAAATCACTTTAAAAAATATCTGCAAACACACTCTCAAACACTCCTAAAATAAACTGAATTAACCTTAAAGTATAGGGACTAACAAGAAGTACTGTTAACATACAAGTATCCATTGACAACATCATATGTAGAGGCATTTTTTTCATTAGTTTCAATAACTCTAAGGGCAGTCAAAGGGCGGTACCTTAATTATCAGTATATCTAATCTTTAAATCAATTAATCCAACCTTTCATGCATGTCAATGCATCTTTAAATTAAGCAATATTCCAACCTTTCATTTCACAAAAATTGTTGACAAATACTCCTGCATTTTCAATAAATCTAGGAGTGGAATGTTAGTACGTAAATCCACATGACCATCACCGACATGTATCCCTCCGGCCGTATACCTGAGGCATGAGTGGCATATGCACCAAGCTATATATATATATATATGACCCAACCAATAACTTCGGGCAGAACCATTTGTTGTGGCGGAACCGAGCTAGCTAAGTGTTACTAATATGTACGTTGGTGCGTGTATATGTGTATATGTATACTCTGATGCTATTAGTTGAATTTAACACAAACCATATAAATTTTTAAGGAAAAGTAAGAAGGCCAGGAAGAAGTTACAATTTTTCGTAATCATGCTAATTAAATAAAAAAATAAATCTTTTTTTTCAATAAGATTTCCCCGTGTGATCATTCCATGTTACGAAAAGATGATTCTCGAAATTATAGATCTGTTTTTTTTCCAAATAAAATAAACTGAACATTTTCAACGTGTCCCGACAATATAACAAGTGAAGAAACATATGCATGCGATGCTAAGAAAATATGCTAAAAGTATACTATTTATATATTTATTAACTACTACGGATCGATCGATCGATCGAGCGAGCTAGCTAGCATATTGACTTTCTCACCAGCTCTGCAAGACTTGAATGGATCTATGGTTTATTTTTGGTTGTTAAAGTCGAAATTAAATTGGCTGTTTAGGGTTGGCCCAGGTGACTCTTAGGTGAGTTGTAACAACCATGGGTCTTACGTAAGTTTTAAGAAGATACCTCATAAAGCAGTGAGAGGATTAATATATTTAGATGGTCAAAGCCGCCATGGCTGACCGCCGACCCCATCAAAACCCCTTTAAGAAACATACCCAGACTTTATCTACGTCAATCCTTGATCAAGCTTCCTGTTTATTTAACCCCTCCTATATCTTATCTTCTCCATACAAAACCCAAAAATACTCAAACAATCCAAACTTCATATATATATATATATATATATATATATATAGACACACTATCTTTGTCTCTCTTCAAATGGGAAATGCAGTGTCTCCATGTTTCCATCAACGTTCAAGATCTGCAGTGGTGAAGCTAATCTTCTGGGAAGGAACCACAAGAATCTTAACGGGCAGCAACAAACACGTAGCTGGAGAGATTATGTTTCAGAATCCAGACAAAATGGTTTGCCATGCGGATTCTTTCTTCATTGGCCATCATGTTCCATCCCTAGCCATTGATGATGAGCTCATGCCAGGCCAAACCTACTTTGTCCTTCCATTAGATCGCTTTGCAAGCAATGTTTTGTCAGTTTCTTCTCTTGCAGCCTTCAGCTCTAGCCCTAATCGAGCCCCTATTAATTTCGGCGAGTCTCCTTTCCAGTACATGAAGGGTCCTGAGGGTAGGGTTTTGATCAAGGTTGTGCCGGAATTCATAACAAGGCTTATAAATAGAGGCGGAGATCAAGATCAAACAGGCTGTACCAGCCCTGGCAATAGTTTTCTCTGTAGCACTCCAGAGTTGAAGAAGCATTATGAACAGCTGGTTGGATCAAAAGAACAAACATGGTCACCTAAACTTGACACTATTTCAGAGTACAAAACAAGGTACTCTCCCTGCAGATTTATAGGGTTGGAGTGGAAACAGAAAGAGCAGGCGTAAATTAGTATTCTACACAATTTCATGTAGCTAGCTAGAGTATGCAATTACTTGGAAGATAGAGATGGGTTAATTAAACACACATAATTAGTGATTGAGAAGTGTAATACCAAACTAAAAATTGGTAATTTTCCCCTTGCAATTTGATTATCAACTGTACAAAAAATGTGATCAAATATATTAGCTAGTACTTTCTGCGTCGGCAACATTACTGATTATATATATATATATGGTGATGTGTAGGGATAATGAAAAATATTGAATCAGTGTAAACTGTAACGATCAGATTATTTATATTATTCATTCCATGGTTAATTAAGTAGCTAGCCGGCCAGCAGTCTGTCAAGGAACCCTATCTAATCGAATTAAGTATCAGATTTTTAGTCAAGTACTTCAGACATTGCTATACTGGTTGGGAGTGTGCTGTTTTTATTGCTTGATTAATTAATAAAAGCATGTTCCTCAATTGTAATTATGTGAATTACTAATTAAACGAGAGGAATCCTTTGCATAGAGAAGATAAAAAATGCTAATAAAGGAAAGATGTTTAATTAATTAAAGGAATTCGTTCGACTAATTAACACTCTCCACATACATCTATCTACTCGAGCACATATTGATGCATGTGTGGAATGTAAGAACATCAATCTCATTAAAAGCAAAGACATTAAGGATAGACCGTTGATAATCAGCCTGTCCAAAGTAAGCTTCTGGCCTTTTCTCTTTCGGAAATAGAACGTACGTTTACTAGGAGAAATACTTAAAAATTTTGTTTCTCCGTCGTTGAGATTGTTTGTTCTCCGTCCTAAATGGCGTCTCGGGGAGAGCTTTTCTGACGTATCCTGGCCATGGAGACTCTCCCTCCTATCCCCGAGGAGGTAGTTGCTCTCATCCTCATGTTTTTCTTCTTCTTTTTTCAAATTTTATTTTGTTTGAGAGTTTTTGTCCCTGAAAACATTGATCCAAAAATGTTCAGGCTGGAATTGTGTAGAAAGTCTGATTTCTCACACAATGAAAAAAAACAATTATTCCCAGGCATAGCTTGGCTGTCTCCATTATAGCTGCTAATTACCAAACTCATAAAAAGGAAACTTCACAGTGAAAAAGATGTTAAATTTGATAATTGGAACACTAAACTGTTTCAAGAAACACTGATTAAGGAGATTTTCTTCCTTATATATTCCAAAGCTTTTAAATCTAGACAACTCTGTATCTTATAAAATCGTTAGGATAGGAGGAGGAGGAGGAGGAGGAGTAAGATGGTCACTCAGCACAGCAAATCCTAACCCGGGCCACGAAACCAACATCTAGTCTATGAAAAGTAAATAATTAATAAAACATTCACCAAATTAGACACAAGCCAATTCCATTACTCAAACTATAATGCCAAACCAGAAGTTTTCACAGAGAACAATGTCATTCTGATCATCTAAACCTACCTAACCGACGCAAACGCATAAAGGAGTAAAAAAATGCCTATTTTACATCATGGAGGGAGGATCTTGCCTAAGAAAACTTCAATTTCTATGTCTCCTGGCTCTGATCCTTCTCATTTTCTGTTGTGTTGTGCTAAAGATCTTCAGCAACCATTCACGTTTCGTTTTCAAGGCAATGTCCCCAGTAACCGCTCCAGTTATAAATCCACTGATATCCCATAACAACTGGTTTCCAACCAAATTCAAATGAAGATTCTGACTCGTGATCTTCTTCATCAGAGCTTGAAGGTGACGACGATGTTTCGCCTTACTTCGATAAGAAATTTCCACACGAGTTTCCCACTTATGGATTGTTGTTGAACGCACTGAATTGCTTTCCTTGTGGTACTGTAGGGCTCACGAGGTCCTCGTCAGACATATCAGAGAAAGAGAGGAAATTCAGCAGTGTTAACTCCTGAGGAATTTCTCCTGAGAGTTTGTTTTGTGATAGGTCCATCCAAATCATAAAACTTGGAAAGATTACCTAAGATGATAGGACGTGACCAGGGAGAAAGTTGTCAGCAAGAGTGAGGGAACGCCACCCTTAAGCACCCGTTTGGCAACGTGGTGCGTTCCACGTTTGCCAAACGGGATGGGTTCTGGTGTTTGGTTTTTACCAAACACCGTTTTGTTTTAATGGGTCCCATCCCATTTATATACCCGAACGGTGTTTAAAAAAAAACACCTTGGAGGTGCTTTTGAAACGCCGTTCGAAACGGCGACTGGGTCCAGTTTTCTCTTCTCCAAAAATTAACCCAAAAATCCCGATCTGCACTCCTCTCATCTTCTCCCTTTCCCTATCATCTCTGCACTCCTCTCCTCTCGGCCCTTCATCTCTGAACTCCTTGCTGCTGTTCTCGTCAAGCTCTTTCTCATCTTTCTCCACTCAATTGGACTCATTCCAAAACTAGTAGTACTACTTGATGAATTTTTTGTTTTGCCAGAAACAGCAGCAGGAGAATCATCCTTGCCTCCACCGCCAGAGCTTGTGGCTTCCCCTATCATGGTTGTGTTTTTTTATTCTCACACCAAACAAAGCCTGTGAGCATGTGAAGACGCCGTTGAAGCAAAAAGCTTGAATGGTAAAGAAGCCATGATTGATTCTCTCCTTTTTCAGGCATATCTGCTAAGAAAATAAACAGGAGAGAGAGAAATTTGTCAAAAACAAGAAGCAAACAAGTAAAGATTTTTGTTGGGAGATAATTATTTGACGACAGCTAGTAAATTTCACGACACACCAAGAAAGATTTAAATCTTCTTCTCAATGTAAAAATAAAATATCAGTTAATATATTGATATTTTGGAAAAAGTAAAAGCAAAAGGATATCTTGAGTTATTTATTTACTTTCTTTCTATTTCTCCCCAATATTTTATTATTAATTATTTTAATTTTTAGCTATTTTTAAAGTTATTTTAGTTTTCTCTTTGCTTTTTATTGATGAAAAAAATAAAAAATAAATTCATCCTAAAAGAGAAACAAAAAAGAAGGAAAATGAATAATTTTTTTTTTGTTTTCAACCAAGCTCAGAGGAAATGAGTTATATGTATGTATGGATGTATGTATAAATGTGTGTATATATTTCCATGCCCTTTTAAGTAATTTTACAAGTTAAAAACAGTTTGTAAAGTTTAGAAACCAAACACCAAAAACTGTTTTTTCTTCAACCTCCAACTCAACCACAGTTTTAACCAAACACTTGACTACTTATTTTGAACCACAGTAAAAAACGCTTTTTTTCAAACTGCTTTTTTTCAATCTCAACCACAACCGCAATCGCAATACCAAACAGGCCCGATAGAGATTACGGGAATTTATAATAAATGAATCGTGCAGATTGTTTAGAGACCCGTTAATAAACCTGTGACAAAGCTGAGCTTAAGATAACATATGTTAACATCAAACCGGTAATAAAAAGCTAGAATTTTTTATTTTATGGCTGGATAAACCAAAATATCTTCTATTAGATTTTTCATAAATGACAGTATTAAAATTTTAATATTCTAATTATAAAAAGTAAGACTTTCTACCTTTAGCTACATTTTATTTATTTAAATGAAATACTAATAATTAGTTGTTTAACCTTTTTTAAAGAAAAAGAGAATCTGAACTGAATAATGTGTTTGATTTCTGAGATGTAATCTCTATTCAAGCCGTGAACACTAAACTATACATGTGGAGAATTTAAACTCATATACTAATCCTACCGTTGTTAATACAAAAGAAAACTTTAATGTTTTCCTTTTGTATTAACAGAAAAATAAGGTAAGTAGCTGTTGAGTTTACAATAAGGGAAAGATCCCGTTGAAATTAAATGAGAAAGGGAATAAAGGAGATAACAGAGGATAAAAGATTTGCTGCTGTGTAAATATCAAATCTTCTTTTTAACCCGTGGAGATCAACCATTAATTGGAGAGCAGATTATCCCCTGATTTGCTGCAACATTTGCCCGTTGGTGTCAATTGAATTTCTGCATTGATTGTTGATTAATTTGACTGTTATTGTTTGTAGGGCTGGCATTACTGTCTGTGGGCTGCTGCATACTGGTTCCTTTAACACCTTCCCGCAAACTTTGCCGGGGCTGGAGGCAAAGTTTGGAGCAAAAATACTGAAGAGTGGCTTTTGATAATGGCTTGGTGAAGAGGTCGGCAAGTTGGTTGTCCGAGGAGACATGTTGGGTGACAAGCAATCCTTGTGCAACTCGTTCGCGTACAAAGTGATAATCCAGCTCGATGTGTTTGCTCCGGGCATGGAATACGGGATTTATTGTCATATGGAGAGCACTTAAATTGTCGCAATAGAGTGTAGGCGGGGATGATAAGGGAACACGTAGATCGTTGAGAAGAAAACCGAGCCATGTGAGTTCAGCTGTTGTGTTAGCCATTGCACGATATTCAGCCTCTGTACTTGACCTGGAAATCGTATGTTGTTTTTTTGCACACCAAGAAATGAGATTCCCCCCAAGAAATGTACAATATCCCGTCGTGGACCGTCTTGTTGTTGTACATCCTGCCCAATCTGCATCTGAAAAAGCACAAAGATCAAGTGTAGTATGGGAAGAAAAAAATAAACCTATATTAATGGTTCCTTTGATATAACGTAAAATACGTCGAACCATTTTTAAGTGTGTGTTTGTGGGAGCATGCATGAATTGTGAAACATAATTGACACTAAATGATATGTCAGGACGCGTGAGTGTTAAATACTGTAAAGCTCCAACGATACCGCGATAGTAGCTTGGGTCTTCCAGAAGTAAATCATTGGAAGGTATTTTTGTTTTTGACTCAAGAGGAGTACCCATAGGCTTACAATCAACCATGTTGGAGCGTTCGAGTATAGTTACGGCATAGTGAGATTGAGATAGATGTAGGCCGTTTGTTGTTGACGTGACTTCCATTCCAAGGAAGTGGTGTATAGGTCCTAAGTCTTTCATTGCGAATTCACTACTTAGGACCAAAATAAAATTGGACACAATTGTTGGTGTTGACCCGGTGATCAGCATGTCATCCACATAAAGGAGCAGGATTAAGGAGCCATGATCTGAATGAAAAATAAACAATGAGGGGTCAGATAAACTGCAAAAGAAACCATATTTAAGGAGAAAAGTACTAAACCGATCAAACCAAGCACGTGGTGCTTGTTTAAGGCCATAAATAGCCTTCTGTAATTTGCAGACATGTGACGAATGTTGAGCATCTGTCATTCCTGGTGGCTGCTGCATGTAGAGATCTTCAGAGATGGTGCCGTGTAAAAAAGCATTTTTAACATCTAATTGCCGAAGAGGCCAGGCTTTTATGAGAGCTATGGTAAGTATCATGCGGATTGTTCCTGGTTTGATAACTGGGGAATAGGTTTCAACATAGTCCACCCCATCAATTTGATGATATCCTTTTGCAACCAAGCGAGCTTTGAGTCTATCTAGAGAGCCATCTGGTTTGAGCTTGGTTTTAAATACCCATTTAGAGCCAATGACATTCATTTGGGATGTTCGAGGCACTAGTTTCCATGTGTGATTTTGATGCAGTGCTGCTAGTTCTTCTTCCATCGCTGCTTTCCATCCACGGTGTGCTAAAGCAATTTTGATATTTTGAGGCTCACGGGGTATGTCTTCTGAGATGCTGGTGGTCAATGCATACTTGATGTTTGGCTTTACTATACCATGTCTTGAGCGAGTAATCATGGAATGACCAGGTGGACAAGGAGGATCTGACGTTGAAAAGTCATGGTGTTGTGGACATGATTCTGCTGTTTCGAGAATGAATGTTGGTGATTCTTGTGCTGTCCCAGGAGCTTCTTGCCTCTGTGACAGAGAGGCATCCGAAGAGATTGTGATGAGATCAATCTCATTCTCTAATTCTGGACTTGTTACTGGTGGTGACATGATTTCTGGAGGTATTGTGTCGTGAGTTGCTGTCCTTGGTGATGAAGTGGTGAAGAGATCATCTTCATTCTGTTCAAGCATATGTCCAGTATTGCTCTCCGGGTCCATCACGGTAGAGTGCTGCTGTTGTGTTATATTGACTGCAGGTGGTGGGGGATCAGTCTCATACACAACAATAACAGTTGCTTCCTCATCCTCAATGTTGCGTTGTGACAGTTGTGGTTCACTGAGATTGTGAGAGACAGGCGTTGGAGATGATGGGAGTGTATTGACAGGCTGTGGTAGCAATGTGCAAGAGGTTGTGGCAGAGTCTTTTCCTGCAAGAGAAGAGACATTAGTATGTGATAACCATGAATCAAAAATATTCAATACCTGGGATTGTTTGGCTGCCTCGCACGATTGATTCTTCAATTTATATGGAAAGCACAATTCATCAAAGACAACGTGTCTTGAGATGAAAATCTTTCTACTTGTAGGGTGAAAACATTTATAAGCTTTATGTTTTTCACTATATCCTACGAAGACACATGGTAGAGATTTTGGATCAAATTTATTTTTTCGTGTATCCCAAGTGTAGGGAAAACACTTAGATCCGAATGTCCTAAGAGACGAATAATTGGGATGTGTCCCATGAAGAGCAAAATAAGGTGTGTCAAAATTTATAGAAGACGAAGGAAGGCAATTCATGAGATAAACTGCTGTTGTGAAAGCCTCTATCCATAAAAATAGGGGTGCCCCACTATGAAATAACATAGTCATTCCAAGTTCTCTTATGGTTCTATGGCGTCTTTCAACTATACCAGTTTGTTCTGGTGTATATGGTGATGATATTTGGTGGACTATACCTGTGGACAAAAAATGAGTCAGTAGTTTGGAATTGATAAATTCGCCACCCCCATCGGAATGAAAAATTTTAATTTGCTTTTCAAACTGTCTTGCGACATATTTTTCAAAGGCTAAATATGCGTCGTAAAAATCTGATTTGTTGTGTAAGGGAATAATCCAGGTATATTTTGAGAAATCGTCTACTAAACATGCATAATACTTGAATTTAGCAAGAGATAAAATAGGTGCAGGACCCCATAAATCACAATGGATTTTTTCAAAGATACCGATACTTGAATGTTCGGATTTAAAGAAAGGTAAGCGACTAAGTTTCCCTAATTGACAGCTATCACAAAGATGCTGTAATTTTATTGCTCCTACAACATTAATAAATCCTTTATTTTTCAGGAATTGAAGTGCTGAAAATTGCGGATGGCCTAGGCGTTGATGCCATACTTCTGCTGTGGTTGATTTGAACCGATTGGAGAAATATAATTCTGGTGAATTAGGCAAAACATAGAGATCACCCTTGCGCCTCCCTCTCATCACCGGATGGCCTGTTTCTCGTTCCTTAACATAAAAATCACGGTTAGAAAACTCACAATTAACAGGATATTGATCGGTTAGATGACTTACAGAAAGTAAATTTTTAGCTAAGTTTGGGACCAACAATACATCATTGAGAGGTAAAGTAGCAGTTTCTTGTTTTATGCAAGAATCCCCAACCGCAATGATTGGCATAGAAGATCCATCACCGATTAGAACACTATCAGCACCAAAGTATTCACGAATATTTGTTAACATACCTGGCTTACCTGTCATATGATTAGAAGCCCCAGTGTCGGTTGTCCAGTCATTGTCAGCCACGGTGTTGTCCAGTGTGAGTGCTGCAAGAGCTTGTGGGATATCTTCCTGTTGGGTAGATTTCTTTGGCAGCCACCAACATATTTTAGCAATATGTCCAGCCATCCCACAATACTGGCATTGTTGATCACGGTATTGTTCTCTTTCTGCTGCTGACATGCGTCTCTCACCTGGTGGTGGGGGTCTACGGGTTGAGTTTGTTGGAGTAATATCCCTCCTTTGTTGAGCTTGAAAACCACGTCCATTGGAAGTAAATCTTTGTGAGCCCCCACGGTAGCCTGAATAAACTGGTTGTGTCCCGCGATAGCTTGTGTATTTTGACTGGGGACGTTGCTGATGTTGGCCATAAAAAGCCAATTGATGAGTGGCAGAGGGGGCTGTGTTGTCTGTGTGACTGGAAAACCAGTTGCGTCTTTGATCAAGGCTTTGGAGTTGTGAGACTAACTCAGTGTATGATGGTCTAGGGGGCTTCAACATGGTTGTTGTGAATGTCTCATAATGAGGACCAAGACTGGTGAGGAGACAAAAAACCTTCTCTTGGTCTGGTATGGTCTTTCCAATAGCAGCTAGATTATCACAAATGCTTTTGAAGGTTCGAATGTGTTCGGTGATGGATGTGTTCTCCTCTTTCCGGAGATAAGTAACTTGTTGTCGCAATGTGAACTCACGTTCTTGTGAGTTTTGTGCATACGCATTTTTGAGAGCCTCCCAAACTGCATGAGATGTGTCAAGGCCAACGATGAGCCCAAGAGCTTCTTCTGAAAGTGTCCCAATAATCCACCCTCGTAGGAGTCGATCTGTTTTTCGCCATGCTTTAAAGCTTTCTGTGAGCTCCTGTGTATCTGTGTCTGCATGTTTTGCTGGAGGGGGGTCTTCATTTGTGAGATGCCCAACCATTTCTTGGCTTTCAGCAAGAGCCAATGCTTGTTCACGCCACAAGGGGTAGTTGCTTGGGGTAAGTCTGAGAGTGACAAAGTTGCCAACATTGAGTGACAGTGTAGACATTGTTTGTTTTTGTTTTGGAATATGATCTGTGACTTTGAGAGATGACAGAATGTAGGATAGTAGAGTTTTGTTTAAGCCTAGTGTTCACACAGGCTCTGATACCATAAAGAAAAAGAGAATCTGAACTGAATAATGTGTTTGATTTCTGAGATGTAATCTCTATTCAAGCCGTGAACACTAAACTATACATGTGGAGAATTTAAACTCATATACTAATCCTACCGTTGTTAATACAAAAGAAAACTTTAATGTTTTCCTTTTGTATTAACAGAAAAATAAGGTAAGTAGCTGTTGAGTTTACAATAAGGGAAAGATCCCGTTGAAATTAAATGAGAAAGGGAATAAAGGAGATAACAGAGGATAAAAGATTTGCTGCTGTGTAAATATCAAATCTTCTTTTTAACCCGTGGAGATCAACCATTAATTGGAGAGCAGATTATCCCCTGATTTGCTGCAACATTTGCCCGTTGGTGTCAATTGAATTTCTGCATTGATTGTTGATTAATTTGACTGTTATTGTTTGTAGGGCTGGCATTACTGTCTGTGGGCTGCTGCATACTGGTTCCTTTAACATTTTTGTCATAATTTCTTAAAAAAACAATTGGGTCAAACAGCATTATTTTCTTTTTCATTTTTTTGTTTCCAGATCACTAATAAACTGTTTATTTTAAAGAAAAATCAATAGAGTAATTATTTTAAACTATAAAAATAATTGGAAATTTTAAAAATTAAATCACTATACTTTTTTTTTTCTTGAATTAATTATGAGTTTTAATAATTAAAAATAAAGTTTCAGTAAAACTTTATTTAGTCAAAAATAACATACTCCATAGTTATATTAAATATATGAGATAATTAAATATATTAATAAAAAATGTAATAAATAGAGGATGAATAACACTACCATTATCTATTTTGCTAAGAAAATTATATCCATTTTAAGAAACAGGGTATGATTTGATTCATCATTTATTTTTTTTGTCATTGGCCACGAATATAAATGAGGATTTTTTTTCATATTTTAGATATTATTATTTGATATTTTTTGTTTGGAAACCGAATTTTAGTATAAAGATGAAAAATGAAAATGAAAATAGGAAAAATTGTTTTTTTTTAAATAAATACACCCTAACTTTACAAGACTTGTCGTTTTTGTTTTCCAAAACGAATAGTTGCGTGCTTAGTCGTTCTTGTGGCAAGCGCTTTATATGAAAAAACAAGGAGGACTACCTTTCTGCATTGAAAACTCCTCTGCGCTCACAAAAACAGTGTTCCTCAGACTCAGAGCAGGAGACAAAAATTTGAAGCCATGAATGCCCCTGATCGCTATGAGCGATTCGTCGTCCCTGAAGGCACCAAAAAGTATTCTTCACCCCCTTCCTCTCTCTAACACCAATTTCGTTTCATTAACTGGCTTTCTCTTTGCTAGGGTTTCGTACGAGAGAGACACGAAAATTATCAATGCGGCGTCTTTCACCGTAGAGAGAGAAGACCACACCATCGGCAACATTCTTCGCATGTAAATTACCTCTTATTTATTTATTTTTAAAAATTGCTGTTTACGTTAATCCTTAGCTCAATCAAACTCTAATTATTATTATTATTATTTTAATTAGGCAATTGCACAGAGATGATAATGTTCTTTTTGCTGGTTACAAGCTGCCTCACCCTCTCAAGTACAAAATTATCGTGAGGGTCAGTAATGCTAAACTTAGCATATCTCTCTTTTTTGTGTGTGTAGTGGAAATGTGGGTTTTTATGATATAATAATTTTGAGGCTTTGAGGCTTTGCTTTTTAATTGATTTGGAATGGTTTTTTTTTTTTTTAGATTCACACAACCAGCCAGTCATCGCCAATGCAGGCGTATAATCAGGCCATCAATGATCTAGACAAGGAGCTTGACCATCTGAAGAATGCTTTTGAGGTATGGCATTCTTGTGATTCGGTTTTTAATTTATTGTTGGAATTGTGTTTGGTCTGAATGCTTGTTAGGTTTTAATTGTAATGAAGCATCTTTGTTTGATGTAATTAAGAAGCCAGCTTTGCTATGTGATTCTGTTTGGTATGGTATTGCTTAGAAATGACATGGCTTTAGCTTTGCTGATTGGTCGTGTAAGGTGGCGTGTCAGTTTGAGCAATCACTTTGTGACGAGGTTGTTTATATACAACTGAGAGAAAATATTCCTTGGAAGTTAAGTGTCTTTATATTTGTTGGTTATATATTCCGGGAACATGACAGAAAATCATCCCAGGGAGCCATTTTTGAATACCAGGAATGCTGAGTGACCAATCCATCATTGATTGGGTTGGTAGAGAGAGTGATTCTGAAACTTCAGGGGAGTCTGAAGTTCTGCTCCTCTCCTTCTCCTGTCCCCTGTTCAAAAATAAAACATAAGAGAAATGACATGTGGTCATTATGGCCTTGTTGATTGCATATCCTAAAGCAAGGGTAGAGTGAATATCACATTTCGAGGTGCCCATTTGGCACATCAGTTGCTTTAATATCTGCTGGTGAGATATGCTTCCTAGATTTGTGTTTTGGGGTGATCGTACTTCTTTTACTGCTCTCCACACTAAAACTACTTTCATATGAAAAACAGTGTAGTTTTGCAAAATTACATGCTGGAATAGAGCCAAAATAACGAGGGGGTGTATTGCGGTGGCATAGGCTCATTTTAACAGATTCAATTTCTGATTAGATACAGAAAATTAGCATCCATCATCTAGATAAATCTTCAGAGGAGGTTGGCTCATTTTAGCGGATCTTAATGCTGGCCGGATCATGCTCCCATTGCTATAAAATGTCATGTGCCTGCCCCTTTTTACTCTAGTAAGCCATGGTGACAGCAGATTTCTTTCCCACATGTACTTGTTCTAGGAACAGGTTTGGTTGCTGTGAAATTAGAGTCGAGCTTACTACATGAGTGTGCTTTGTAGGGTCATTACTTCACACTTTTAGTCCTTTGCCACATAGCAATTTTGTTTATCATCTTATGGTCTAGTAAGAATTCTTTTTAGTTAAATCATGAGGTATGCCCCATAAGTTTAACAGTTTAGCCTTATTGAATTGTTGCTTCCTGATAAGGGCCATGACTATATCCTGCTAGTTGTTTGCCAGCTTATACTGGCATCTGTTAGTAATTTTAATGGAATCTGGTTGGTGATATTGCTTTTTATTATTATCATCGAGAAATTAGTGTTGTTGCTTTGTTTCAATGGTTTTGTATTGAAATAAAGTGTCCTTGCCTCATCTCTCAGAGACTTGAATCTTCTAGTTTTTTTTAAAAAAGAAACAAAAATATGGCATCTCGTTCTTTAAGGGGAGGGTCATGTTTAAGAAGTCGCCACCTAGTATTATGGTTACTAGGAACTCTAATTGATCAACAATTATTGTCTTTGAATTTTTTTTGATCGGCTCTCAATGTTGAGCCCCCTCCTCTGTCTCCTTCAATGCCTATTTATAAAATCATAGCACAAAAGTCTCATGGTCCAAACAAACACAAACGCCACCCTATTTTTCAAATTTAAAATTTGATTCAAAATTTAAAATGAATACATCTTGTAGTTTGTTTAAACAAAAAACACACTATAGTCCCTAATCTCTCCAAATGTTTGACAAATCACACCCTTAACAAATGTTGGTCCCTATCATTTAATTCCTAATTTAATCCTTTAAAAAATAAAATTAAAAGCAAAGAGGTTGAAATTAGTTTATTACACCTTATTTTAGACTATTTACAAATATAATATTGAAGCCTAACTATTGTTTATTTTTGTAGCAATTAACTATCTATAGAATCTCAAGATATCCGTATAGAAAAGAAAAGAAAAGGATTGTCTTCGCTCTCTCGAACTCCATGTAACTTATTAAAAGTCAATTATTGTGTTTCTAAATTTTTTGTTTGTAGGCTGAGCTTGCAAATCATCAAGGGCAGTACTAAGTGGCTCACTTGCAGTTATGGTGTACTGGAAATTGAGGGTCAAGGAGTGTGATATCAGGTTACTATGTTGCTAGCTGTAAATTATCTAAGACTCTTACAGATGTGATGGACAGTGTGGGGCCAATGTTACTACTTGAGAAATGGCACCCTGATGTGTTTTCTTTCAAGTAGATTGCTTAAAATCACCGCCTTGATTCTTGCTTGATGTTATGTCTCATCCCTTGAATGCAAATGCTAGCCTTCATGTTAACATGATATTGTTTTATGCCATCTGATGTTCAGATTGGTTATCTCCTATCTGCCAACTAAAATCTATGACTGATTTAATTTTTGTATCCTAGTGGTGTTGAAAGTCATCTCACTGGACATGGAGGACGCCATTCCTTTGGATGAACAAACTTATTGAGACCAGGCCTTCAAAACTCTATTTCAGATATTGCTGCCATCGTTCTTTAAAGGTTGATATCAGTTGGGACATCTGCTGCCCATGAAGCTGGTATAAAAAATGTTACAATTGCGTAATTTCACGCAAGTACTGCTATTATTTTGGATAATTGCATACGAGGGTATTAAATTAGTGGGATTTATCATTAGATCTCAAGAGGATGACTGAATGATTCCCAGCCTTAAAGGTACCTCAAGCCACTGCAGCCTTAACGAATTCCACTCCGGACCAAAGTTGCTGTGTTCGGTACCCAGGTGGAATTTCTTTTAGCAAATTATTATTTTGGCCCAATAAAGACCTCAATGAAAGCATCAAAACGAGGGGTCTATTTTACATCCAAAAGGAACTGGTAAAGCACTTTAGAACTTCCTGATGGGGGGAATAATAAGAATAATAAAAAAAAAAAACTTCGGAAACTCAATGTAATGCTTTAACAAATCAGGACGGCACCACATGAAAATAAAAATCCCTTTACGGCTTACCATTGCATCAAAATACAATCTCAGTGTATAATCATATATCACTCTAGTTTCAGACAGCGCAAGAAAAACGAACATTTCAAGAAATTCTTGTTTGCTTCATCAATGAGCTCCGTAAGCTCTTGTGAGTTGATTTGAATACTTATACGGAACAGACTTTGTTTGCATCGGCTAGGATATGGAGACTTGCCTAAATGAGGAAGGAATTTAATTTCGATTTACTAGCCTAACCCTAATTTTAAATGGCAATCATTATATGACATGACGATGGATGTTTTAGGGCCTTTATCTGCTGTGAAAAATTAACAGCTAGAATTATTTCATTTTTATTTTAATAGTTACAATGTATTTACCCCTTGCTATTAGCATTGGTTTTCTCTGTATTTAACGAAAATATCATGAAATTTATGAAGAAATGCGAGACTGATTCACAACAGCGATAGTGAAGACCATTGTTTAACATCCATGAAGTGCCGAAGTCCGCATTTAAAACCATGGTTTGAGGATGCTTCTACCCTTCCTTAAAAAACAATATTTTATTTTTAGCTATTTTATTTAAAAATATATTAAAATAATATTATTTTTCTAACTATGATATAGCCATGCATTACAAAATATTCTTTTAAAAAACATGGTTAAACCATAAAAACACAATTTTTTTTCTTATTGTTTTTTATATTATGTTATTTTAAATATCTTCTGACAAAATCTACCGTGCCTAACTATTTTGTCGCAAGTGGGCTATAGACGACTAAAACTGAAAAGCAAAACGGGCCCAAGAAAGCCGAAAGTACTTCTCCTTCCCTCTGCTTGTCATCTTCATGCTTTCGTGCTTTTCTTTTTGGAGTTTGCCACCGAAAACTCTGGAGCTCGTTTGGTCAGGGAGGCATGGCTTCCCCTTAGCCTGCGAGGCAGCAAATCCCTATCAACTGTCAAATGCTTGTCATTTTATGAGATAGATGTACGATTGGGACCAATCCTATTCAAGCAGGGGACCATCTGGTTTTTCAACAATAGCAGGTAATGCGATGTAGGTTGTTTTATTTTTTAAATTAACACATTATAATTTTTAAAAAAATTATCAATTTCTTATATTAATATAAAAAATATATATATATTTTTTTTAATATATTTCTACATAAAATCACAATCAACCACCCTACTAATTACTAGCACCCTACTAAACAGTTAGTTAAATTTAAAAATGTAAACCATGTGACCATAAAGAAATCATGAAATTAAGCCCAGGTCCGTTTTCTGCTGGGTAATATGGGCCCCATTTCACCCTCAGTCATGATGCTAAACTGATGCTAAACTAGAGAGTAATTTCATTGGATGAAAGCTTCTTAAGAGAAACTAAAAAAATAGATCACCACTTCCTAATTTCAATGAGAAAACTTAAAAATGATTTAAGATTATCTAAGGAGTAGATCTGGTGGTGAGGATTTAAAGATACTTCAGAACCTGTTCATTTCTAAAAATAAAATAAATTGTTTTATTTTATTCTAGTATTTTTAAATTGTTTTAACATGATGGTATAAAAATAAATATTTTAAAAAATAAAATACATATTATTTTAATATATTTAAAAACACTTTAAAAAAGAAAGACGGGACAGAATTCTTATCCTGGATAAAAGAGAGAGAGAGAGAACACCATGATCGTGGATGGAAAAGGAGCCACTGTGATCATAACTTTGCCCTAGAAATGTCAAGAAGTACCAAATCTGGAGCGACCGTCCGTGACTCACTTTATTTTTACAGAACCTCTCGTCTCGAAACACGTGCGTATCCAATCCTTCTATCATGGGGCTCTGAGCTGTGGATTATCCTAGGCTTCTAGTTTCACTCCAAAATCCAACAGAAATCTTCTAGACCCACGCGCCAAACCTCATCCCAGGATTGTCTGTCGGGTCACGATAAGAAGTCGATCAAAATTGTTTCTAATAAAAACAGAACATAATATATATAAAGTCAGTTTCCGTTAAAATTATTTCTAACAAAAACGGTTTCTTACACATTATTTCTGTAATGATTATTAATAAAGCCGGGCATGGAAAGCAGAGGCAGGGAGCGTGTAATACGGAGAGAACAAGTGCGCGTGGTCTATAACTCATCACCTGCTAGACGAAGGAAAAAGACAAAAAGAGAGGGAGAAGAAAACCGCAAAACTGTAGTGAGGCTAGTGGTTAACTTAGCCTGGCCACTACTGCTGCTCAGAAACACAGGGCTCGAGGGAAAGTAAGTGTCAGCCCCCTCGTCATGTGTGTGACCTATCCCCTAAAAGCTGCTCCCCCTTCTTCCCAACTTCCTCTTGTACATCTCTGTATTGCATTAATATCACCACTCTACTCTTCCTCTCGTCAATCTCGTTCTGTTCTTGCGTTTGATCGCAGCTTGTTTTTTATTCAGAATTGTTTCTGGTTAGGTTTTAAGCAACACTGTAATATATCTGTTTTGTCTTAGCTATCAAGATGGTGTATTTTGAGGAATGCCTTTCTTTCCGGTGAATATTAACGATGAAAAATAAATCAGCTCAGCAGTTCTGTATTGGGGGGGTGGGGGGGGATGTGGTCGATCGAACCAAGCAATCTTTTTGGACTGAAATGTTGAAACAACTGGAAAGAAAAGCAAGAAGACCCACTGCCTGACAGTGCAGTTGTTTTAGAAGATGTCCTCTTTTTTGAATTTTTATTTACTTGGAAAGTGAGAGGGAGTGACTGGCTGGCTAGTTATGCCTTTTTATTAAATAGTAACGAAGAAATTGATGAACGATGGCTACTGTCAGAGATAAAAAGAAGAAAATATTCAGAGACTGGGGGAGAGAGGAGGCGTTGCGTGGCGTGTATAGAGAGAGGATCTGCGAGCGCCGCTTTCTTTTTGAAAAAAGCAAGTTTATTATTATTATTATTATTATTATTAAGTATTTTTGTGTTTGTGCGTGCTGGGTCTTCAGGGTGATGACTCTGTATGGAGTTGTGATCTGTAAATAGCTTGCGTGTCTCCTCTTTCTCACTCCGTTTACTTTTCTCTCCTTCTCTAATTATCTCCCTCGCCACATGCCGCCGTAAAAGTCGTCCTCACTTTGGGCTGCCTGACAATCCTCTCTTTTGCTTCCACGTCTGTCGCAAAACACCCTACCGGTATCTATTCTCGGATGAACAGCCACCGCTATAGCCTTGTAGGGATAGGATATAGGTAGGCCGACTGTGTGACCGAGAACAGCAAGCAACCCATTTTGGATGTACTTGAAACTGAACCATATGGCTAGCTAGCCCAATTAGCCGAGCCCAACTTTTAGTCTCATTTATTACAGGGTCCGGCTTAGACTAGAGAGTACAAATACTTGAATTTGGAGTCAAGTGTCAGCCCTTTGCAACCATTTTATTGAGAGGTAAGCCATTCGAGTATTTGTAGTTTCAGCCGAGTGTCAGCCCTTGATTTGTTGTCTCCAGAATTCCTCGTTAGATCGACTTGTAAACACCTTCCAATTTGCACGATATGTATGGGGATGAACAGAGAAAAGGTAGAAAAAGGTTAGAAGTTTAATGAGAAATGGTGTTAGTCACAGCTTGAAATGCGATGGCATTTAATCACGTTTTATTTCAAAAGCATACTGCCTGTGGAAATACAACTAGAGTTCTTTGACATTTTATCTACCATTTTATTTTTTTGAAATGTATATGAATCAGAAGCTGTTAATAAATTACAATTAAGAGTTGCACCATGCTAGCCATCCAAATTATATTAATTTACATGGATTAGGTCAGATTGAGTTATTTTAGGGAAGAATTTGCATGATTGGGCTCTGCATTCATTTACAGGCAGCAGTCATGCTCCATGCAAGTGCTTAGGATCCTGCACGACTACTACATTAACGAAAAGCAACGCATAAAATTCGCATAATGTTAATTTGAGTAAATTGTTCGTTACCTTCTAGCATGGCGACTGTTCATTATAAGAGTATAGATGAGAGTTTCTCCCTGCAATTTTTATTTTTTTATTTTTTGAAAGCGTCCCTACAGATCTGAACACTTGGGATGCCGCATTGCACATTTTAGGAGGATTTTATAACCCCATTTACCATGCTTTTCCGTTTTACCTTTTCATGCTAAAGGGTAAAATTTACTGACCCCTTGACGGTAGAAATTGAAAATCAACATTTCCAAGATTAATTGTATTTTATGTTCGAATAAAAAGAAATTACGAGGAGTAGCATCATGTATTCCAGGCTGAACATTTCTTGGGTTATCATTTTTGTTTTTTTTTCCAGAGACCGCGAATATAGATGAGCGAAGGGTTGGAAAAATAAAGGGAGAAGGATAAAATTATTCCTGTAACATGGGAAATTATTATTATTATTATTATTATTATTATTATAAAATGCAAGACGATAAAAAATATTTAAAACATTATATACGAACCAGGTTTCTTATCCTCGAAAACAGCCTGGTTTTTGCATTCCAAATATTACCATGCTTTCATCTGCAAAACAAGTTTCATAGTGGAAGTGAAAAAACAACAAAGAAGGGCAAAAAAATAAAATCAAAATCAAAGGACATGATTCCCAGCGGATAAATAAAATAGATTTGGCTCATGTGTAAGGACATTGTAATGGTCGGTGATTAATTTAATAGAAGCGACCCAAAGAAGCTGTATGCACGTGATTCAATTAATTTAATTGAAAATATTTTAAATTAAACAAAATTACAAGCCAAATAAATTATTAATTGCCTGGTGACCAGTAAAGTAGGTAATTAGTGATGGTAATTAACAAATAATATATGATTAATAAGCAAAAAGAGAAGGGCGGGGGGCAGACAAGGGACAAGGCACGGTGCTCGAGAGAAAGGCGAGGAATAATAATAGAGTGGGACCCCGGCCAAAATTAACGGAGGTGGCATCATGTCTCCACCAAGCCGTACATTTCGTGGGTCCCGGCCTCACCTCTCAAGTCCTCCAATAATTTCCTCTTGGTAAACACCACCCTGCATGTTAATTAATAAATTAGTAACCCCACCACCTTTCCTCCTTATTATTATCTTTTAATTACTTTGTTGCCTATCTTTCTCCATTTTCGGCACCAACATGATGATGGAAAATCGGCGATCAAAGCATTCGTGAGGCCATGAAAGACAAAACATGGAATAAAATTTGCAGGTTTTAAAAACTTCAACCCTAAAACGAGTCTCTTGCTGTACATGCAAAAAACCTCCATGGATTCTTCACAGTAACTTTTAACCCTCACGCTAAACCACAAAAATTTATTACAATATATCAAGTGGGATTGTTTACTGTTCTTGCATGTTATAGAGATGTAACTATGGGTATTTGGGAATTTGTTTGAAAAATGTTTTTAAAAAATATTGAATTTTTAATTTTTTTGTATTTTTATATTATTTTAATATACTGATGTTAAAAATAATTTTAAAAAATAAAAAAATATCATCTTAATATATTTTTAAACAAAAAAAATATTTTTAAAAACAATCTCATATATTCTAATACAATCACTTAGGTCCACGGACCCGGAGAATTTCTTGTACTCAACACGCGCTTGATATCTCTTGCAGGCAAATCTAACGAGGGATCGCAGGTTTCGTAAGAGAGAATGTTTTTTTTTTCTTGCCATTTTCGCTCTAGTTATATGGAGGTGGAGACTAGTTAGGTTGTCGGCTAGGGATCAACAGCATCATCACAATGAGTGTCTATATAGCTGGTGTCGTGAGTGTTTGTTTTAATGTTAAAGGTTGTTTTTAAAATTCATATTTTTTACAAAAATATTAAATTATTTTTTAAAATGATTTTGAGTAATTTTGATATACTTTTCAAATTAGAAAACACTTTAAAATATACGTCCCACGACCACGACACCACACAGGAACATCATTCTAAATTGTGGTGTAACGTTGTTTCCCATGTGCCAGGAAAGAAAAGGGAAGGGATTCGCTCAAGCTGGGCATGTTCTAGCTAGGTTAGGAATCAAAAGTAACCCTAATCAAGTTCTAGAAGGATTTGATTTGAGTGCAATAATTAAGTATGATTGCTTCTAATGAGGAAGTTTTGTTTGACTCAAGTTGGAGCCGAGAGGAAGGAGACGTGAAGATATCATATCAAATCGTAGATTAAGAAATTGCACTTTACAGTTTAGCAAATGTCATTAGATAAAACTTTGTGATTATCTGAAAAATCACAAAAAAGTTGGCTAGTGGGCTTCTAATCTTTTCTAATTGTGGAAAGCTATTCTTTCCCGATGATGGTGTTTGGAATCATTCTCAAGAACACCTCGTTTTCTTTTCGAAGGGGTAATTTGGCAGAAGATGTAGCGTAGGTAGTATGGTCTCAGCTCTCAAGACGGGCTAGCTAATGAAAACATTTGGAATTCCTTCAGACAGGGGGTTTGAAAATTGAATTCTTTGCTAGATATTTATTTTCAATCCCCCCCTTAAATATAATTATATTTTTCTCTTTGTAGCTACCAAACACCAACCATCTGAAATAAAAGAATGGATCAAATTGACATGAACAAGATATTACCAGGCTAGCGAAGATAAAACCCTAATCCCAATGACACTTGGACGTTTCTAGACCACGTCAATGATTTCATATGTGGAAACTTGATTAAAAAACCCATTAATTGTTCTTTCAGAATTGAGTTATTGAGATTTATAAATACGAATAAAGATAGATCATCGAAACACCATTGCAACAAGATATCTCGTGAATTTAATAAATAAAACATTGATAATTTTTTCTAGAGCTGGATTATCGACATCCTTAATTAATATCAAAGGTAGATCTTCAAATAATTGTTGAAACAAGAAGCGTCATGGGTTTTCCTACATTCATCGGCTCACTTGCTATATTAAGTAGAGTGGTATAATCAAGGGACTAAACTATATTTAAGGGGCTTCCTGTTTAGGGTTTATCCTAATTATAATTATTAACCATTTTATAGTAAAAATGTACATCTTTTATCAAACTGTATTCTATTTTTAAATCTATTTTAGCAGAATTCCCAAAACATTTTTTGTCGCTAGCATGTGAACCTGATGAATGATAGCAGAGCGATGAAGTAAATCCATGATGTAGATAGGCACAGTTTTCTAATTCCAGAGGATCAAAGAGGAATGTCACAAATATCAAGGAGATGGTGGCAATTATTCTCGATTCTTTCTCTTTATTTGTCTCGTCCTGGAACTGTTTTATGGTCAACGGTGAACATGGAGTGGACGGTGACGAGAATTTGATGGTGTTTTAGATTTAACGTTTTGATGTGACTAGGTTGAATGTGATGGCCAACTGGCTCCCTTCCATGTCTTAGCTGCAAGCATCGACATCTCCTGCTGTTTGGTTCCGCCATTAACCTGTTCTTAACTGGAGTTCAATTTTCGTTTGGGTTTAGATACAGTAAATTGCAACGGATACATGCCATGTTTTGGGTATAGTTAAAATTATTTTTTATTAAAAAATATATTTTGACATTGATGGAAGAAAATAATTTCAAAAAATAATTTAAAATAAAGGATAAAAATAAACTTTTTAATTTCTCTTTCACAAACACAATACTAAATATACAATAATTCCATCTCTGCTACGCACCCACGTCAATAAAACCATATTCGAAGAAGCCTACCTTGCTATATTTAAAGAAAATTATGAATAGCCCATATTTAATTAGATTTTCTTACCGACTTGACAAAATTTAATTAAGTAATTGAATTTTGTCAAAATACCAGGCAAGCTTACCCGTACCAGCAAGGAAATAATTCAGATCAGTGTGGTAAAGAAGATGTAAAAAGAAAATTGATAGTATACGATAATTATATGCAATAATCAATAAGACATATAAATAAATAAATAAATAAATAAAAATACTGGAAAAAAATGTACCATGAGATATTAAGAATATCAGACAGGAGGATTGCGAAGAATTGCATATATTATTCTCGTACAGACAGTGTTATATATAACATTAAACTATTTTATTGGCCAATCATTGTTGACAACCTAAGATAAGGATACACGTGGTATTTAATTTTACAATTGGTGCAAATGTCTCCTGTTAATTAGCGTCGTACGTGTGGGTATATCTCTTGCTACAACCATTAGAATGATATTTAGTGTCTAATTTTAGAGTTCAAATGCTACATGTCGAGGTGAAAGGTATGCATGAGACATATATTAAGAAATAGCATATTGTGTCTTGCCTTTGAGGGAGTAACGATTGATCCAGGTGGCATCTGATAAGTACAATTAATATCATAAACACTACTCACTAGATAATCAAACGTATTCTCCAACACATTAGTCTTGAAATACAACAAGGCATTCGGTTCAGGAGATACATCGAATATGTAACAGCCTGAGACCAAAACAATTATAGAGTTGAGGGGAGAAAAGCTCTAGTAGTTTCCAAGATATATATATTTGCGTTTTACAATACTATTTTGTTGACGTGTCTACAAACATATAACTCTGTGTAAGATCCCATGATCATGAAAAAAAACTGTTAAATTCACCACCGAGTGAAAAATCTTAATGGGGAATTTAAACTAAGTATGAACGCATGAAATATACAACCAAGTCATGCATGTGGTACAATCATCAACAAGCATAAAGGATTATAACAGCACAATTCAATTGCTTGGTAAGCTGGCTAGTGGATAATAAATTACTTGATAAAGAGGGAACAAATAAAGTATGATACGAAGATACAGAGGGTGTAAGATCAATAGAACCATCCATGGTCGTATTAATTTGATCACTATTGGAAATACAAAACAGAGACTTTTCATTTGCCATGTGATCGGGGGAACCGATATCAATTATCCGACCAGTATCACGAGTATACGGAGCTTTGCTTGGTTGAGTATAATCAATTGAAAAGTCCACTGATGGAGAGCACAGAGTGATCGAGGTAACAAAATTAGGTTATGGTCATTGCTGGAAAGGGTCGTAGGCCTGTTTGGAAATGCAATTGCGGTAGCTTTTCAAAGTGCTTATCGTGCCGAAATACATCAAAATAATGTTTTTTTATTTTTTTAAAATTATTTTTGAAATCAGCACATCAAAATGATCTAAAAACACTAAACCGCCGATCTTTAAAATGTAATTTTTTTTTTCAAATTTCAGTCAAAAACCGGTGGAATCACAATGCCAAATGAACACGTAGAGGAGTTGGTAATTGCGAGGGCAACCATAATATGTAAAGGATTTGGTGTCAAACTAGAGGTAGATGTGCGAGAAATATAGGCAACCTTGTGTTGCTCGTGAGGATTCACATACCATTTAGAGATACCTCGCGACGAATATAAGCAAATGCTTTGTCAAGTCCTAGTTTAGGTTTAGTCTGTAGAAAATGACAACAAACTTTGTTAAAAACATCATCTAAACGTACAAGAAAGTCATAAATACAATCTTTTGTGATCTCTTATTGGTGAAGCTTGAGATCTTGAGCACATGTCATTTTAATTGGACGACGGTGGTCAAATTCCTACTAAAGACATTTCACGTTAGCAAAATATAATGGAGTCGGTCCACCTCTTCGGTTTTTTTTTAATTTTTATTTATCTGTTGCTTGACAACGCAGCTCCATGGTTAATTTAGAGCAATCAGCCTTGTATAATGGCATCCTCCTTGCTCTATGCTGCATAACCAGGATCAGATTCACTAGCAACAATAATCTTGCCAATCAAATAATTAGTTTAATCAGAGTTATTCAATCTGAGTCTGGATGGTAAGGTAGAGAGATCATGTATAATCAAAGTAGGGTTGGTAAGATTAGAGGAAATAATGGATAGGGTGTATCACGTACAAGACGACACAAATGAAATCCACAATTGACAATTCATGCGATGGTAGATCCCTCCCTGGAAAACAAAGTTAAGAAAATTAGTTTTTTTATTTATTTTCTATATCAGGAGTGCCCTTGTATTCAATGCTTCTGGTCAATCATGGTATTTTTTGTTTATATATATATTTTTTAAAATATTATCTTAGTGTTTATTCAATGTCTTTAATGAATATGTTGATTTTAATTAAATAATTGTTTTCATTATTTTAACACAAATCAACCATAAAATGAGTTCAATAAATACACTCTAATAATGTTTAACGTGTTCACCGCGGGATTTATAATGTCATATCGAGAAAAAAGATATTCACATGCAAAATATTAAAGAAATGATTTTTTCATCGGTAGAGTAAACTTTAGCTATCAATCAGAGATTCGATGGTTAGATTTGTTTGTAATCTAATGACTATACATTAAATAAAATAATAAAAATGTCAGATCAGACATGAGTTGTTCAGTAAATGAATCCTTCATCGACTGATCCCAGGTAAACCACATTAAGTTTTTACTCCATCTGATTTGACTCTGGCCAGTCGGATGAATCCTTAATGCAAATAAAAAGGATTTCGGGCGCCACTTGCGAGTCCATGACACTGATGTTTTCCCAAGATCATCATGGTGCAGGCATCGCAGTCAACAGAAGATTTGGTTTGAGATACACTGAGGTTATTTATGTGCACGCATGCCAATCAATTTAACACGCTCGTGATCTAAGATACTATCTCCAAGCGCTGCCACTCCCATCTGGAGAAATTCGATTTCTTGCCACGAACACCTCCCTTTCTATTAGCCAAGCTAATTTTGGATTTTTGACAATTGAAGGAATATGTGGTTCACATGAGCAACCTCAACAAAATCCAATAAAAAAAAAGGAGATTTGTCACCTTCGCATTTGAATTAAGATACGAAGGAAAAGGGGTTTCAGTACCCGATGGATTTAAGGAATAAGGATCGGAGGACCTGTCTAGCTAGCTAGCTAGCTAGCAAATTAAAAAGTTAATTCGCCGTTTGATTTGCAAGGTGGCAGGGACCCATTTGAGATTATTGTTCTATTGCATCGAGCCAAACTAAGATTCGTGAGTGGCTTAACTCACTTGTTCGCCTAGGCTAGCTAGCTCTACCCTCTACATGCAATACTCCCCAAATTTTACAGAGAGTGAGTGCTGCAGCAGCAATGTTATCACGTGTGTTGTTTTTAAAAATATTTATTCTTTTAAAAATATTAAAATTTAATTTAAAATATATTTTTTTATATTTTTCAAAAATATTTTTAAAATAAAGTGTACAACCAATAAATATCCATGCTAAATATCGATGCTATAATTACTCGCAATACCTTCCAAACGGATCAGCTGAAGCATAGTCGCATGTTCAGTGTACCTCGCTTGCCTTCATTTTCACTTTTTCTCCATGTCCCCCGGCGACGCTAATGGCACTTGGTCTCGACCAGCCGCTGCCTTTTGATTTCCTATGACGTTGATGAAGCACCGGTTATATGTTGGCACTTTTTTTATTCTTTGGAGATCGATGCTTGGTTTACTCCATGGTAATGCCACGGGATTTTGGAAAAGCTGGATTACAGGATAAATAATAAACAACATTATGCTTTACAGGGGTGGAATCAGATGTTTAGAATTGGAAAAGCGAAAAATTATTAATTTTTCGAGTAGAAAACATGTAAAATTGACACACATCTTGCAAGAGATGATCAAATTCAAAGGAGTCGAATTTAAGTTTCTGCTTTTGAAGAAAGAAAAGAATGCACTTTTTTTTTAATAAACCACCCCGATGCTGAGAAAACAGATGCAAACTAAAAGAAATCGGATATGATTTTACGCCTTCGGTTGATTGTTGACGGGGGAGTATAGCACATGCTTTCTCTTTATCAGGAATACTAAACAGCTTTAATCCCTTTACTTTTCTTTTCTACCCGACCCTTTTCTTTTTTATGCATGGCTAGTTTATGTATTGCTCGTGAGCAAATCATGCCATAATTGATATAATTAAGTTCAATGAACCTCGTCCCTTACCCTCTTATTTAACAATTCATCATAATCCCCCAACAGGGATTTACACTTTGTTGTACTATGATCTAATTAAATCTACCATTCCGTGTTTAATTTAGAAGTACGTAAAGTCCCGATCATTACTATAATGAAATATCTAAATATGGGAATTAGATTATATCTAATCATGGGAATGAGAATATATCCTATTATAATTGTATCCCTAAACATACGGAATTTAGCATTATCTTAGGAATTGATATTGTACATTCAACATTATTTAACCTAATACAATGAAAGGCAGAGGACAAGGTTTTCTGGGCTGCCACCTTCCTTCATACAATTGTTTTATCAATTACCAAAAAAAACAATTCATCATAATAAGAGTTTTATAATATTTCTCTAAATTAAATCTGCATTGAAAATATAAAAATATATGATATATACATATCCATGATTTGTTTTTTTCTTAATTCATGCCAACCAATTTCAATTGATTAATAATAACATTTTAATCAAAAGTGTAGTATAAAATATGTTTTGAAATAATTACGAAATAATTTAAATTGTTTTTTTTTAGTACACAACCTTTGATAACCTATTTTTTAAACTTTGGTTTTGTGCTTTTCAATTTGGGTCAATTAAGCATCAACTATATGATCTGTTATCGTTTCCATTCAACAACATCAATATAAATAAAAACAACTCTATCAATTAGTATAATGTTTTACTAGGATCACCGTATATTATTTATTTATAAATAATTTTATTATCAAATTGGTAAATAATATAGCTGAAAGAAGTTTAAAAAAATATATAAAAATATTATAAATTAAATCCCAAATAGCATGCTCATGTAATTAGAGAATTCACTATTGCTAAGTTAATTTTACATTTTAAAAAATGATGATGGGACATTTGCCTAACAAGCAGGCGTACGGCTAGGTTTTTATTAACGCTGCTAATCTTGATCGCAGTTAATTTGCCTTAATTACCAGCAATAATTTCAGACTTTGGTGGGTATCTATCGCCTTCATCATTATCTCCCAGTCTTCGATTCATTTACAGGCACAACTCCTGGGCTTGTCACTTTCCAATGCAGTTCTCCAAGTAGCTTCGTTTTTTATTTTTATTTTGTCACATGTTATTTCTTCGAAAACTCTTCTATTAAATTTCTCTAGTTTCATTGTCAGTTCGCTGGCCAGGACAGCTAGCGATCCATTAATTTACGAGTATTTATAAGGGGAGTACTTGATCTTCTTCCTTGACTGTCCTATGAGCAGATAGCTTAACCCCTTTTTTCTCCATCTCTCTCTAATTAATTACCAATTTTTTATATAAAAAAAACTCTATAATATTCATCACCTATCTCCACTTTTTGTATCGATCATAAGGGCCTCGCACATTTTATATTCATTTATCCGGCAAAGAAAAAGGACTGATTTCCTTTTAAAAAATAGAAAAATAGTTATTGGCCCCGCAGTTTATACATCTCCCCCTTCATTAATGATGAGAGATTCATGGAGAACGTGTTATTCGTTGTTGGTCACAAACCAATGCGTCTCTGGATTTTCCTCCATAATAATAATAATAAAAATGCATTCCTTAAGAAGACCCGTAACTTGATGATAAGATAAAAAAATTACAAGTGATAGCAGTTTTCATTTTTCTCCGGTGCGAATGAATTGCCCTAAAAAGTACACTAGAAAGTTCATCGCATCCACTGCTACTGTACAACGAGTAGTAACCCAACATGAACATACACGTTTTGATCTGAGATGGTTTAGATTTGAAATAACGCTATGCTGAAAATACCATTTTGTTAAAATTGAAGTTAGCACGGGTGATTTAATTACTAGCGAAGTTAAGTGAAGCAATATTAAGAGAAGGCGAAGCATTATTAGTGTAAAAAAATAATATAAATTATATTTTAAAATTTCATTTAATGATTTAAATTTTAAAATGATATAATTCCTCGGAATAAGATTAGCTACCCCATAACCCAGCATGCTAATGAGTGGAAGTGCTTTTCAAATCGACGAACACTTTGAAGAGAGAAGCATGAGTGTGCTTTGAAAAAGAGACAACTTTATTAACAACACGCTTACAAGGAGTCTTTGATAAGAATGAGTAAGGCGAAAGGAGCGAAGGAGAGAAAACCTTGAGAGAAGAGAAGTGACAGGGGAGGGGGAGGAGGAGGAGACTTGGGGGGAGATTCTTGGCCCCATACGGCATGCCGGAGGCCCCAAACACCTTCGCTTTTCACTTTCACGTGCCCTAAACATTCAATTATTTTTGACGTTTTCTTACAATACAAAAGCTATACACCGAACCACGCTTTGAAGTCACTCTATTTTATTAAAAGTGAGTTCATGTCTACGTTAATCAGCTGTTATGATAGCTAGCCTGCTTTTATCTCATGACGTGTTCGTGAACATGGATGTATTTACGGCTGAACCCGTGTCCCTGGATACAAATTATATATATTTTTCATTTCAGAACGGGAGCACAACAATCTTAGCCCCCCTGTGTTTTCAAACACAACCCTAATCTGGACACTAATCCTAGATTTTTATTTTTCCATCTGCAAATGACCTTCGTCTACTCTCTACGTTGATACCAGGATCATGTAATAATTCCAGCAACAATCACTCTACTTTACGTCCAACACTTTGATACTTCATGGGGTTGAAAAACTTAAATAAATATTCCAAGATCTTATTTTTCAGTGTACAAGTAATTATCCCTCGGCAGGGGAGGGCCCCAGAAAATAATAATAATCCTATAAATCAAGTAAAATTTAAGAGGTAAGAACTAGTGAAATGTAGAATTTAGCCCCCTGGACAAATTTTTCTAGTCGTGGGCCCTCTAAATACAATTCCTGGCTCCGCCCCCGGTATGTATGACAATCATCCTGGAAAAAAAAACACATAACGAACACGTTCTCTCCGTTTATTATCTGTTTGGTTGGGAATGTGGTTGTAGTTATTTTTGAAATTATTTTTTAAAAAATATATATTAAAATTATATTTTTTTATTTTTAAAAAATTATTTTTAACATCAGCACATCAAAATAATATCAAAACACCAAATTTTATTAATTTAAACTTAAAAATAAAAAATTTTCAAATTTTTTTAAAAATACTTTTAAAAAACATTCTCAAACACACCCTTAAATTGGTCTCGGTCGACGAGTTCCTCTCCTTCTCTTTCCAATGATCTTTACTCTCTTGAATCACTCTATTTGTTTGTCTATAGTCCTTCTTTCTGGATTTAATTTGCTCTATATCTCTGTCATGAAGCTTCTCAGTTAGCAATCACACTCACTTGAAAATAATTTTAATTTCAGAGAACACTAAATTAATAATCTTTTTTTCGTATTTTCTATAATTTTAATATATTTTGTCAGGGATAGAAAAAATCTCTATATTTTTAAATAAAAAAACCATCTAGGCTCTGGAATCTTATCTCCTAGAGACAAAGGAACGGCGGAATAATGGGCCTGCAGAAACGTTCTTTGAATACGAATCATGCACCCCAAATTCATCAGCACGAAGTGAATCTGACACGACAATACACTGCTCCACGTGAGGACGAAGCAAAAAACAATTTCAACCACGATATAAATTTCTTAAAGCGATTTGAATATTAATTAAGCAGTGGAGGCAGTGGATTTTAAAAATACTATTTATTAATTGTTCCAGAAAAAATTAAAACCACAGTAAATTTAATGTGTAAAATGGATTCACAAGATGGGAATGGATAAGGAGGAAGGTGCGTGCTGTCCTGAAATAAAGAAGGAAAAAGACGAGGGGGAGGCTGAACACTTGTATTTTCGGGCTTTATAATTGCGTATGCAGATTGCTACGTACAGAAAAACAGCTTTGAAAATCTCTCCCGTTTATCAGACAAAAAAAAATTCAACCCAAACGACATAACGAATCAGGTATATGGATTTGTGGAGGGGCGATGAGTTTGCCCCGTTTGGCATTGCGATTGGAATTGTTTTTGGCCGAAATTTGAATTTTTTTTTTACATTTTAAAGACCGGCGGTTTGGTGTTTTTAGATCATTTTGATGTGCTGATTTCAAAAATAATTTTTAAAAAATAAAAAAACATCATTTTGATGTATTTCAGCACGATAAGCACTTTGAAAAACTACCGCAATCGCACTCCCAAACAGGCAAGTCTAACTTGGACTGACTTCTTTATTTATTTGTATATTTATTTATTTATTCGTGAATGAAAAAAGAATTCTGCAAGAACGTGCAATACACGCCCTGATGTAGGGCAAATGAGAGGTAGATCCATGGTTTTATATAGTTTTAGTCTCTGTAGACTCAACACCACATGGATCCCTTTAAATTGTATATTTTTCAATATAGCCCTTTGGTATCTAACATTTAATAGGGATGGTTTTAATTTAATATAAATTTCACACTTTTTTTTCTATGATTTTATAGATTACACTTTACATCTTGTAGTTTACATGTTTAGTAGTAATTTACCTCCTTAGCACTACATTTTATTTGAAGTTTTTACTAGGATGTAAAGTATAATTTATAAGAATAAAATTCAAATTAAAATAATTTATATATGTGTGCGCGCGCATGCATGCATGCATGCTTGTATATAAGCTAGTTGTGTGTAATTCAAGTTTGATATTTCTCGTATTTGATCAATAAATAGCAATAATTGCCAGCACGAACAGGATTTGAATTCATGTGATCTAATATTATATGGATTATCTTTATGAACAGTGTACATAAATTAATTCCATGTATAATAATTCATGGGCAATCCACATTTCATCTAGACAGGAGTTTTATAAAATTATACATTTTAAAAGATATAATATACTCAATAAAAAATTACTAGAGTAAATAAAAACAATGAAGATTATGAGAGTGGAAAAAATACCTTTTATTTTACATGACTTTGTATTAGTATTTATATCTCACAAAAATGAAATTATCTACAGCCATATATATATATATATATATATATATAAGTTTAAATAACATAAAAAAATATAGATTCAAGTGAATTTAGAAAAAAATCAAATGAATTTAAAAACGATTTATATATATATATATATATATATAAGTTTAAATAACATAAAAAAATACAGATTCGAGTGAATTTAGAAAAATTCAAATGAATTTAAAAACGATTAATAAATATGATAACAAGGAGGTGTAGTAAAACAACCAATTATTTATTTATTTTTTAATTTTTATTTTCTAACCCATCTAAATTTAGAGAGGTTCAGGTAATTTTACCGAGTGTAGATAGTCTAGTTAAAAAATGACCTAACCTGTATCTTTAAGCTCTCATCTGTTTATGCAGTTGGAAAGTGTTTTAATTTTTTTGTTTTAATTTATATTTTTTGCATGTTTTTAAATTATTTGAATGTAATGATATTAAAAATAGTTTTTTTAAAAATATAATAAAAATAATATTCTAATATATTTTCAAGCAAAGAATATTATAAAAAATAATAATTATCATACCATCAACCAAACAGATTCTAAATCATCGGAACTTTGACTCCACCGACCTGCCATATTGATTTTAGGGATGGCGACTATACCTCTGGTTACATAACATGGTGTTAGCATTAAAGATTTAGGCTAATGGCATATAAAATAAACGGCTAAATAAAAGTATAAATTATATTAGATTTTTCTTTGAAATTTATTTATACTGGAATAGTTATTTCACACGGTATTGGAATTTTATTGACTAGATGATTAAAATTCATATTTTACAATTTTTATAATAATTATAAAAATTAAAAATAAAGAAGTGTTGATATTGAGTTTTCTAATGACAATCAAACCTGTGAGTTTAATTTTTAAATAAAAAAAATTATTTTAAAAAATAATATAAATCATATCATCTCGAATTAGCATTAAACTCAATTTTTTTACCAATCAAGTTAAGAACTGTGCTCTTTTCCGGTAAAAAAAAAACTCATCTGACCTCAGCAAGCTCCTATACTCGAAGCAATTAACCTGATCCAGACACATAGATGTTAGATGTTGCATGTCAGTTTACAACGAACGAGACATCAAGGACGCTTACAATGCTAAAAGTCAAATTTTGATAGAAAAATAAAGTGAGAAGTTGTGATTATGATGATGATTTTTAGAAGAAAATAAGAGATTGAATGTTTATTTCAGTTTGATATTGAGTGCCCGTTTGACTGTGCGTTTCAATTGGCATTTTGCCGAAATTTAATTTTTTTTCTTCATTTTAAATGAATATGGTTTGGTGTTTTTAGATCATTTTGATGTGCTGATGTCAAAAATAATTTTTAAAAAATAAAAAAATATCATTTTGATGTATTTCAGCATGAAAACACTTTAAAAAACTACCGCAATCGCACTCCCAGACATGCCCTAAATCATGGAGTTTTAATTGCCTAAATCAATAAAACTGAGTTTTATTGTGCCAAATTGAATATTTACCTAATATCAAAATTTATTTTTGACATCTTGTATACAATCAACAAAATTCAAAATCAATGTAATATGGATTGATTTTGTCGACAAATCCCTGGAACAATCCCAGCCAGTCAAGTGGATCGAGTTAAATTATCAACATGATTTTTCCCTTGTAAAAGTATCTCCAACCGGAAGTTATCAGAAGAGCCAAAGATAGAACATTGTCCTTCTAGTATTTTTGTTTCACTTACCATCTCTAATATAGGAGCTATTAGATGAGCCAAAATAGCTTTATGTGTTTGAATTGCTATTTATAGATGGAGAGAAAAGAAAAGTCATGTACATATTCCCATTGAAAGCATTGTGGGGGATCCGGCATGCCATGAGTCCACGATCATTTTTTCATGACTTAGTTACTCACTCTCTCAGCTCGCTTTATTGTCTGTTTAGGAGTGTGATTGTGATAAATATATTAAAATGATATTTTTTTATTTTTTAAAAATCATTTTTGACATCAGCACATCAAAATGATCTAAAAATACCAAAACATATTCATTTAAAATATAAAAACAAAATAATCAAATTTCGGTGTAATACAGGTTGGATCGCACAGCCAAACAAGCTATTAATCTTCTTTTAGTAACTGGAGAACCGCCGCATGCGACACAAGTGAATCGGGGATTATGAAAGCAGGCAAATCAAGATGGCAAACCCGAGTCTCCCCTATGGCGGTTCATAGATTGAACACAATCCAATAAAAAAAATGACAAGGAAGGAGGGGAGGAGTGACGAACCTAACATGACCAAACGATGTTGCGGTTTCTTGGTGTGCTATGGTACTTTTCAAAATGGATTCGTGGAGGTTCTTCAATAATTCCCGAGCCACAAATAGTCCCTGTGCTTGTGCTCGCACACTTCCCAGAGCAGCGTGGGATACTGGGGAATGAGTTGAGTAAACTCCCAAAAAATAACTTACGAAACTTTACCTAGATAGAACTTTGATTGACAGTGATTTAATATTTTTGATTGGAAAGGAGGGTGCCAAGTATGTTATAGAAAAGGAAGGTAGAGGTAGTATATTGAATGGTGAAGAGAGGTGGCTCGGCAGGGAAAGAATGAGAAATCTCGTCAAAGATGATTTATTTGTTCGTGAAACGAAGGTAGTCGATTTAAATTATTCTCTAACAATTTTTTTTATATTATATTTAAAATGATATACAAAATTTAGTTATTCTCAATGACTTTTGCCATATAATACAGGTAAACAAAAAAAATTATATTTATACTATTTAAAAAATTATTTTATTAATTTAGCTTTTGAAAATAACTGTTGACCTATCTAATTATCCCGAAACAAATGACTCAATCGGAAGTGCAGATTTCGCCACAAATCCACCCAAATGGATCGATCACATGAATTAAAATCTGGCTCGGCCCATACATTCATGGAGGAGGGCATACCACGCGCGGCGATGGAGAGTGGAGAATGGATGGCCTAGCAGTACTTTTACCACTACGTGGGCAGAGAAGAAGTTGCCCAAAGTAAATGAAAGGTGTCATGTGACTTTAGAGCCCCGTAAAATTACAGTAACTAGAGAACAAAAGTCTCTATTCCCTCTCCCTCTCTCTCTCTCTCTCTCTCTCTCTCTCCCCTCCCTCTCCCTCTCCCTCTCCCAGACACACACACTCTCCTCCCCAATAATAATAGCAATAACTCTAGAGTATTGAGAGAGCAGAAAGAGAGGTGGAGGGGAACCCACCACATTTTTCCGCTTTCTAGGAAACCATTTCGGAAGAAAGATAAAGCTCGAGTGAAGAAGAAGAAGATGATCGTGAAGAGAGAGAGAGATACATAGAAAGGTCGGCAAGACAACAATTACTACAACACAACAAAGAGGGAGTCTTTGTTCCTTCTCACCAGTCTCTTCTGCTCCTCTCTCTCACTGCCCCATCTTCCAGACAAATCTCAGTCATCTCTCCCGCTCAATCCCAACTTATATTTTGCGCTCTCACGATTTCACAAAAGCCAAAGTGACAGTTTTGTTTAGCATATTATTTCTATTGTATATTACCAACAAAAAACCCAGAGCCTAGCAGCGGCAGCAGCAGCAAACACTCCTATCTAGTGAAAGAAAAAAACGGAAACGAAGCCCACCCCAACAAACAAGATCTCTTTCTTTCCACTCTTGTTCTCTCTCTACAAATCTCCCTTTCTCTGAACAATTTCAGAGTTCTCGACCCCACTTCACTCAAATAACACCTACATACACACATCCTTAGATTTAGTTTATTCTGAAAATCTACACCCCCTCTTTCTACGATTATCATCCAAACACACTCGTGTTTTGTATGTACTTATAAATATAAAGATTCTGTCTTTCTTATATTATACAACCTGATAATTTTTTACCAAATTATCAGTTGTGGCTACTACAAGGAGCAGGCAGCTACTATCAGACACTGGTGCCTTCGCTGACTGGGCAATCTCAAACTCCTCCGGTATACGTACCGCTGGTCCAGACGACCTCTCCCTCGGCTTCAATGCCGGTCCCACCGGCGGCGGCCAAACATCCGGTACAACATGGCCTACCTCAGCTCGGCCCATCAACTATGGCATCCCTCCAGAAATGGGCATGGTGGGCCTTCGCGATGTCTTCGTGGTGGCTCCTGCTGCTTTCAACCACCACCACCAGCATCATGAGCAAATCAACCTTTCAAACGCAGATCCAATCAATGCTTCGAATGCTACATCTCTTGGTGTTGGTGTTATTCCACTCCTCACAGCGGCGCCTTGTCTTGCTCCACAAAACATGGATGACCAAGATTTGTTGAATAATGGTCGAAACAAGGTTAGCGGAATTCATCAGTTTTGGCAAAACCAAGGCTCTCAATATATCAAGAAAGCTTCCAATACCACTCCGATTCTTGATCATCACAACAATTCTTCAACAGCGAATTTTCTACTGCAAAGTGGAAATAGTGCTGGGAATGGAAGTGGAAGTCTTGGAGGGAATTCATCATCGTCCGCTACAACTACGTGCCAGGATTGTGGAAACCAAGCGAAGAAAGATTGTAGCCATAGAAGGTGTCGGACATGTTGCAAAAGCCGTGGTTTTGATTGCGTTACTCATGTGAAGAGCACGTGGGTACCGGCTGCGAGGAGGAGAGAGCGTCAGCTTATGGTAACTGCAGGTGGCGGTGCTGGTTCGACGGGGTCAACTTCTGGTGTCAAGAAACCTAGACTTATAAGCTCACAAACCACAACTTCTCATACTTCCACTTCTAACACTACAAGGAGCTACGACACGAGCTCTAGTCATCAAGGTTTTGAGATTATCTGTTTATCATTCTCTATTTTACTTGCTTCGCATTATGAGTGATAAAATTTTAGGGTTAATATAAAAGTGGAACTTTGAGTAGGGTTTTTGTTGAATTGTGTTTGCAGATGCAGGTTTTAAAGAGAGACTACCGGGGCAAGTAACTGCACCAGCAACCTTCAGGTGTGTTAGAGTGACGGCAGTGGAAGACGGTGAAGATGAGTTTGCGTATCAGGCTGTGGTGAAGATTGGTGGTCATGTTTTCAAAGGGTTTCTATACGACCAAGGAGTTGAAACAAGAGACGGGTTCCCTAATATATCTGAGCTGCATTTGGGTGGTGGTAGCAGTAGTGGTAATGGCGTAGGGAGAAATGGGGCCTCTTCCCCGATTCTCGATCCTTCAGATGTTTATGGTGCTTCCGCCGGAGGGTTACTTGGAGGTTCGGGCTATGGCAATCCAATAAATTGAGGTTACTTTCAAAGTTTATCTAGGAGTGACATACTGTCTAACTTTTCGCAAGTCCACTAATTAATTATTATCGATAGGGTTTTGGTAAGTTGCTCCTTGATTTGTATCTTATTAACCTTGCTCTCTTCGCAAATTTCAGCGTCTTGGTATCAGTATCCTTGCTTAATTAGATTCGCCTTCTGTAATAGCACTATGAGGGTCATCATATGCCAAAGAAGCTGCATTTTCTCACTATTAGAGCAATTTCTGTATCAAAATTTAGAAAAGATAGTAAAGTCTAAAAATCCTGTTCTACCAGATATACTAGTTCTTAAGCTTTGTGATGAAAAAATAAAATAAGAATCTGTTTGCTTTCTGAAGTTGTAGCCTTTTTTTTCTCCTCTATCATTCCGTCCCTCTCTTTTTGGTTAGCTGCAAGTTTTTGTTGGGTGAGATCTACAGTGTAAAGTATAAATGCATCATCAATAAGCGTTCTTGAATGACTTTCATTTTTTTCTGTTTAGCAATTTGTCTTACCTGGATCCACTGTGCCAGTCGGGCTTTACAATAAAAAGGAACATAACTTGTTCTAAACTTCCCTATATATGTGAATATATATGTGATTGTGTTTTTTGGTTTGCTTTGTTTTCTTACAATGTTATACTTTTACGGTGCTAACATTTTGTTGCACCAGTTTCTTCCTTTTGTTTGGTTTGGTTCCATCAACTACAAGTAAATGTGGAATTCATCATTATTGCGCTGCTTTAGACTTTAGTATGAGAAGTAGTTGCTATGTCACCATCATTTATTGCCAAACAAGAAAGCATTACATGGATGTCTTTTTCCGCCCACTTCTATTCATGTAACATTTTCGTAATACGGACAACCATTGAATCGCATGAACTCAAGAATATATCGTGTATTTTCTACTTCTGTTTTCCTAGCATCTGAAATGCATCCCCACTCGATTAGAATTTTGCAACTCATGTATTCTGAGGTTAACCTTTCCAAGTTTGCATTTGTTTGTGGAAACATTCATGCACTCGTGGAATAGTGAATTGAGCTTACTGATCGGTGTTCTTAACTGAGTTACTTTCTCCTCGTGCTGTTTACTGGACCAGTTATAAGAGAATATACAATCTATAGTTTGACAACTGTGGGTTTTCTCGCGCTGTCAATCTGCTAGTGTTATTTCTGCCCACCGGGATAATTACTGTCGGGATGTCTGTTTGGCTTGTAATGATAGTTTCATTTTTGAGATGCTTCAGATACATGTGGCTTATCCTTCTGGCTATAAATCTTGTGTGCATATGTTGACTGATACGGATTAAATAAAGTGTTTCGTTCTTTGCTAGGCCCTTTCCTTTCCGCCCACTGACATGTTGTCCCCCTTGGTATCTCTTTAGCATAGTTTATAAATGGATAGATTTTGTCGTGAAGATCGTTATGATAATTTCTTCTTTCCATATTCTTATATTTAATGCTGCTGCTGTTTTTTGATAAACTGCATGCCGCTTTTGTAAACCATCAGCATGGATGGAACAAGGGCAGTCCCATGAAGATTTTTTCATGCTATACATTTCAATACTTCATATACACTGCTGATGGAAATATTATGCCTGTGTACTGACTTCAACCGAAACATTTCCTTGTTTTCGCGTTTTGTTTGAAAGATCAAAGTGTTTTTGTTCTCGAGATATGTGAATGCACGATGTGTTAGTTTTTCAATAATCAAACATTAATATGGCCACCTGGGTGTATTTTTTCCCTCGTATATTGTGAAGCTCCGTCATGTTGAGGTATGGTAAATTCTTTTGTTCCATCGATCGGCTGTGCATTTTTTTCTAAAATATACTTTTTTATCCATGTTGTGAATTCCTCTGAATAACGCCTGGGTTCTATACTTGTGGATATTACGTTTTCTAATTGACATGTCTTGCTGAATAGAATCATAACAATTGTTTTGCATAAAGCAGATCGGTCAATTTCACTCGAGTCAAGTGTCGCATAATATTTTTACTGGAAGAATCACTGTATTTTATGTCTGGCTAGCATCACAGAAGGTCCACTTTTACTTGTTACTCGTGTTTTGATCCTCCAGGAAGAACATATCATCATGCCCTTCAATCTGTCCCTGTACCTTGTCTATGTTTAGAAAGAAGAAAATTGGCTGAGATGTATTTGATTCGTTGGATTGATAAAATTATTTAGGATTGTATCCTGGTAAATAACACGGACGGACATGTAGTGATTTGAGCTGTTCTTTGCATCAGTGAAACATAGGGGACTAGGTGATTAGGGTTTCGGACTGCGCATGTTGTGTGCGAAGGGCGTGTCGGGCGACAAATTATTGTTTGCAATATGTCTTCATCCAGTTCGCTGCAGGGTGAGAGTGCAAAAGTTCTGTTTATGGTTTTGATGCGGTAACCATGTGTACGGTGGTGGGACTGGGTTAGCAGATTTTTTTCTCTGGCTTCTGGCGGGTTTTTTTTTTTTTAATCTATATTGAACCAGAGAAATAGGCTATAAAATCCTCAGTGTTGGAGTTTTACCTGGGAATGTTCGCTTGGAATGCCTGTGTGGTGTTGTGTTTAATTGTTGATTGCTAAGCTCATGCATTTATTTCTTTTCAGAGCACATGGGGTGCTAGGAGCACGCGTTTGATTTTGGAATATACTGACGATCTGAGATATGTCTGATTTGATCTGATTTAATGTGATTTGATCATTTGAAAAATCATCCCACTTTATTTTCATCTGAGGAAATATGTGATCCATGGCTTTTAGTCAACAGAATTTCATCATGATTGTGCCCTCATGTTACCGTGTACTCAGCAGCTTACTTGCACGAGCTTTTGTCGTCCTGTGGTTCGCTCCTTGTCTGTATCCTGGTTCCTTTCCTTCCGGTCATTTACACTGGCTTCCTCAATTAACATTCCCAGATGCAAAATTGCTGCAATTGAGTTATTTATTGCGGTTGAGTCTTGAGTGATGCGTTATTCTCCTTTCCAGCTGCCAAATTTGAGTGCAAAAAGAGTAGTTTTCTGTCGAAAAATATGAAATGGAAGCATGGATTACTGCCGAGGATAGCAGCTCGTCACTGTCAATTTGTTCCCAGCATTGCTTGTGAGGAATGCGTCTGTTTATTGATATCTAATGAAAGTATTAATCTACCATCAAATGGTTGAAGCGAGGAAATGTTCGACCGACCTCGTAGATCAAGTAAAAGCTTCAAATAAAATGTTGAAATAATCTACTTTTATCTCGTCATATCTTTGGAATCATGGTGGTATCTGCTAAATGTTGGTATTCTGAGCGCCACAGCAACTATATAGTTGGCTGAAATCCATTACAACTATTATAAAATCGATTCAGTGGTCCGGGAAATCCGGGAATTAGTTGCGGTGTGTAAATTGATCCATATACTCTGGTTACGCAAAAAACAACAAAAAATTCAATTAATAAGAAAAATATCAAAAAATGCCAAAATCGAGAGGGTTCGTCGGTCGAGATTTTGAATAAAAGATTATAGCTATTATGAGCTGTTATTTTAGTCTTAAGTGATTAGATGTTTTATATTTTACTTGGGTTTAGGCTTATCTTACTAGTCAATAAATAAACACTCAGGCTTGGTCATCCATGCAATTGGTAGTTTTGAAGCTCAATAATGTAAAAAGATTTTATTTCATTGGTTTTATACTAGGGTTCCAAGTGTTATTGCAAGCTTCGCAGGGATCATGAGTTTTCTGAGAGTTGCAGTGGCATCACTATTTCCTGTGGATGATGACTCCAGAATTTCAATGTCCCTCGTTTCATGGGGTGAATACTGATTGCTTTCGAATTCTAGTGGTAGAACTTGAATTTTAACATTTTATAGTGCATTTAAGGTACACATTTCACCCTCAAATGAATCTATAAAATGATTGCATCCCCCACCATTAATAAACAAGGAATTCCAAGTTTAGTGGGGCTTCTTTTTTATTAAATGGTCGGTCGGTCCGTGTTCTGTATGTTTGGCACCATAAACAACAGAGAAAAAAATAAATTAGATGTAAGCTGACAGCCGATTCTTCATCTAGCATCTGTTTGGTAATGTTTATCTTGAAAAGGTGTTAATTTAATATTTTTTTTAATATATTTGATGGCTTTAACAAGTTGATGTTGGAAATAATAAAAAAATTATTTTAATGCATATTAAAACAAATAATTTTTTTTAAAAAATACTCAGCGCTCCAATGACGAACAAATACATGGTCGCAATAGATTATTTATACATGAACACGTAACCTAACAATGTGTGTATAAAGGGAAGTGGAAGGAAATAAGAGTAAATAAAGGTTGTTGATAGTAATTAAATGTACATTTAGGTCAATACTCTGAATTCTCTAAAGCTCATGAAATGTATGATTGATGGCGGTGGTCCTAGCACTTGCAAATACATTCATCTTGGATAAAATGAGTGATTTTAAATATAAAAAAAACTGCAATAAATAAAAGAAATTGCTTGAAATTCCAAGAACAAATATTTATTCTTGTTTTGGTATTGGTATGATAAAGGCTATGAGAATTAAAATATGAATGCATGGAGAAAACAAAATTGTGAACCTCTCATCTATCTAAGCTGATTAATGAGGTATTTATAGTTTTTAAAGTTTGTTGTTTTGACGGAGTAGAGGAACAATATTATGACATTAAAAATCATTAATGAAATGAAAATGTGATAGATAATTGAGAAACTTATAATGTAAATAGTTCGTGTTAAAAATCTTAAAAATAAACAAATGAAGCTTTATGACCCTGACACGAGTGTATAATGACCTTTAAACAAGTTGAATTTGACATGTAGTTAAACATATGGGGGTTGGGTCCAACAACTTTCTAAACCTATATTCAATTGGACTTAGCATGTGGTTGAAATGAATAGCGTTGGTCTGATAGCTTGCGAGATTGATATTCATTTGGGCTTAGTATTTAGCTAAATCCAATTATACCGGGTATAATGGCTCATCATACCTATATTCACTTGAACTCGGCACGTAACTTAACCTAAATAAATTGAAAGTGGTAGCTCGTTAGATCCATACTCAATTGAGCTCAATGCATGGATGAATTCAAGTATGTTATGTTTGAGAGTTTGTGAGACCCATATATTTTCTTTTTTGATAACTGAGGTGTCTGGCAGCTTGTGCGCACCACAACCAACCTCGAGTCCACTGAACATCCTACAAGCCCAATGAACAAGTAAGACACTGCATGTATGACAGAGTTTGAATCCAGATGAAAGGAAAGAACAAGTCCCTTTATTTACCGCTAGGCGAAGCCCCTACTTGCAACCCGTATTTATTATGCTTAGTGCTTGCCCGAATACAATTATATCAGACAATTCGTAACACCCACACTTACTTACTTTGACACCATGAGTATGCCAACATGTTTGGTCTCGTAGCTGCCAGATCCAATTTGTTAGTAAGTTACACGTTATAGGACCTTGCTAGATAGGGTACAAGGCATTAAAATACCGATTCAGCAGCTGACATACATAACATGATTTCTGTAATGTTATCCAAAAAAACCTAGCAATGCCATTTTTTCCCAGCTATTTTCATTCCTTTTTGAAGAGAGGGAAAAAAACCCTCTCTTTCTTCGAAATTTTGTACTTTTATGCCTCTAGAGCAAAAGGTTGCTGGAATTTATTTTCTGTATTTCCAACGGCCTTTGATGGGTTGTGAAGTGGAATTGTGGCAGCGGCAGAGGGCAGGTTCCAGTTCTAGGCACGATAGATGCGATCCAAAGTCGCTCCTTTCCAAAGTGGCAGTTTCCTGAACTGGTAGAGAATTTACTACTCTTGCTGCATCTGCAGAAGGAAAACCATCTTGTAAATGAAGGGTTCATCACCCACTGATAGTTTTAATTGTTTATGGTCCCAGATTTCCAAGGTGAGAATTTCTAAAAATGGTTCTTGATTGTTTTATGACACAACGTCAATCAGGATTATATCTACGTAGCTTACTGAAAGCTCTCTCATTTCTGGCCGCACCACATGACAGCATTTACATCAGCAAAGACATCACTTCAATCAAAAGAGGGAGCTTTCTGATTACATTCTCTGCGAGCTGTGCTTAGGAATCCAGTGCCATTCAAATACCAAATCACGAGAGAGTGTAGGTATGCTGTCTCTTTCAAACACCATCCCGTTAGATTCTCTCCATGCTATTTCTCAGAGCAGCTGCCCTACAAGTATAGCCCCTAATTAAAAGCCAACCCATTTTTATAGAATAATTAAAAGTCAAGTTCATGTTAATGTTTTATATTCACCTTGTCAATTACCATATTGTCATTGCTATTATCTGGGACATGGTTTTTTAGATGGGAGGGGGGTATTTACTTTCATTTTAGGTTGAAAAAAATGGAATGCTATATGCAGAAAATCAGTAAAACTTCAGCCCTAGAATGACCTGCTGCATATATTGGAACCCACCCTGTGACTGTTACCTTGCATGAGAGAAGCTTCCACATCTGGGTTCTGCACAGAATTTGCTCAGCAAAATGTTGTATGGTTTTGCAAACTAATGAAACGACCCCGAATAATGAGAACCAACACGAGGCAACCGGGACTTTTCGAAAAGGAAACATGGCAGTAATGATTTGAATTGCAGAAAACTACTGGTGAACACAAGAAGAAGAACATCTGTAATCTTATTAAAATTCCATATATCGATATATTAAATGTTGGCATAGAATATCGTAAAAGTTCCTTGATGATGGTGGTATAATTAATACTTTTGGTGCTCAATCCACTGGTCTATAAAAATGTTCTACAAATCACTCAGTAGTATTATTATAATTGTTAGACTTTTAGTGCTCAATTGCACTTACATGAATACATATTTTATGTAAATCTGCCGTGGAATCTCTTATTATGTCCCCATTTCCTAATCCTGGTACTAAAATAAATCAGGATGTGGGCCAGAAAACTGCCATGGCTTTTTTCTCGAAACAGGAACTGCTAGCTTTCGTGCCATCCAATAGTGATCAGGGAAGGCATGAACTATTTGTTTATTCTGGACAAAAATGATGAGGAACACTTTCAGCAACTCTAAAGGTGAAGAGTGTTCGATGCATGTAAGCTTGGAAACGCTTTTTTTCTTTTAAGATAACTGGAAAAAGGATCTTTGGGCCAACAATGTCTAGCAGATAGCATCTGTACCCATGATTTCTTTTTTTAATAAGTTTTTACACCAGTGCTGATTGTCTTGCCAGTTAGATTAATCTATGCCTATACTCTATAGCATTAGGGATATTTATTATCTATCGAATGTTTTATAGCATTATGATCGTGGGTTTCGCCGGGTCCCACCACAAATCAATGGTGGGACGAATTTGAGAATCCCATTTGGGTTTCCAAATTCTGTTCAAGGAGAACCCTTGTTATAAACATTAGCACCCCAACAAATTATCCCAAAATTTCCAGTCCTGGAAAAAAATCCTTAATATAATCAATCTGTCTTCTTTTTAACCGATGCTGCTTTACAGTTTTCCCCCAAAATCCTCTTCCAAGCGCGTAGAAGCTACAAATCATGTTCGTAATTTTTGTTACCAGCAACGCTTGAGCAAATAAGATTCAAGTATATACTGTGCATCATGCCAATCAAGGCTCTCTAGTACATGGCGTCCGATTGGTTGAAACGCTCAAATTAGAATTCTAATTAACCGAAACAAATTGAAAACTTTCAACACTTCGTGGTTTGGCTAATCATATTGAAAAGCACATAAAGCTTGCAAAGTTTACACATGTTAACCAATCAACTCCTATCTCCATCAAGAATAAAATCTTGAAATGAAAACATGGTTCATCGAAAATCATTCATGCAGAGAGGTTATTTGCTATCAGAAGTGCGAGGAAATGGAATCTATACTCTCCTACAAGAAATTTGATTAATTTTCGGACCGCTTTATAGATTCTCCATCTCTTTCAAAGTGTACCCATTGCAACTTTACATTAACAAGCAATAAATTATGTATGGGAGTCTCGATGAATCTCAAGCGGTCAAGAAGTTAATCATTTATTCCTCCAGTAGCATCACCAGTTAGTGCCAGGCAGAATCTAAGATGCTTACAGCCACCTTTTACATCTTTGTCATCCTAAAGAAAACCATGCAAAATCAGGATCAAATCAAATCAAATAAATTGTCACATAATTTTTGCAGGAATCAAAGGATATCTGTGTACCAGCTACAGCATATGAACCAAAATATTCAAATTTAAAGCTTGCAATCCATGAGAAACATGTACCTGTAAAATATTAATCCGATTACATTTATCACAGAATTCCTAGACTAGGAAACTGTAACACCTTCAAGTTCCAGTTGTGCCACAGCTGTGTTAATTGCATCCACAACATCCAATTTTCCCCGAGTAACAGCTTCATCCATTGGAGTCTGTTCATGGCTGAAAATCCTCTATAGATTAGATCATGTTTGCATACACAAGTGAGAAACATAGAACAAACTCCAGGCTGCACGTTCGAACTACATACCTATTAAGAATGCCTAAACTCGCTCCTGACAGAATCAGTTTCTTAACGACCTACAGATCCCGATAATTGTTAAAGAACCTAAAATGACGTGTAACAAAACTGACGTGGGAAGTGACCATGATAGTTACCTCTGTATGCCCATTGAGGCAAGCCCAATGAAGAGGCGTATTCTTCTCCTCATTAAAAGCATTGATGTCCTGCTTAATGGATACTTCAAACATTTAATAGGTCATCACAACACATTTAAATACAGGGTTCAATCTAGGGACAAAAAAACAATACAAACATCCTCCAATCCTTTACAATCTTATGAAATGGAAGCAGAATACTATAAGAAAGATAAATACTAACGGTATCTGCTGGTCAAAGCTAGAATAGAGCAATATGACTTAGTAAATTTAAGACTATGAAAACTTTGCAGCAAGTTTAGATGCTGAAGCCATAAATAGAGAATTGACCTGGTATATACACCAAAAGATTCAGCTACAAATGCTTCCAAGAATTGCAATTTTGCCTTGCCCTTTAGATACCAGAGGTTTTAATCACTCGGATTTGAATCTATTGTATTTGTACCACGTGAAAAGCCTAACGTATACATCGTTACGTTATTGCTTAATGAATCTATTGTATTTGGACCACATGAATCAAATAGACAGATCCAAGCCCAAGAAAAGGCTTGATCACACCAAACATGTCTTACAAAAACAAGTGTCACTTGATCCAACCATTGAATTGGACTTAAGTTTTTTCATATATTCTACAAGCCCAGTTTTATAACAAGTTGACTGATTGTAATCAAGCGCGGGAAGCCTTTCAAATCAAGCTCAGAAGATGCATTTATTATTAGTTTTATTATTTTTATGTTAAATTTTTTAATGTTTTTTTATATTTCTCCTGTTTAAGGATTCTGATTTTCCTTCCTTGTAAGTGTTGGCTTCAAACCTATTTAGAGGGTTGCAATACTTTTTGAAAAGGCAAAGAATTATGGAGAGAATTTATTCAGTAAGAAAACTATTATTAGAGCTCTTGTTGCTGAGACCTCTTTTTATAATTCTGTCTTCCTTGTTCTTTGACTCATATTCTCCTTAGGTTTGGCTGTCACCTTTCCATAGCACCCACCAACCCTCCACCTAAAACCCCAATTCCCCAGAAACTTGAAAAGTAAAACAAGCATGGACTCTTACCACTCCTTGACTGATAAGATACTCCACAATGTCAAGATGCCCATTAGCTGCAGCCATATGGAGTGCTGCAGTTACAAATCAGTAAAGCAAAGTCAAAAATCCAATAAACCATGCAAAATTCATATAAAAAAAAGAAGCAAATTCAAGCTATAATAAGTAAGAGGATAATTAACAATCAATAGCAAACAATTTTCAAAATTTCAATTCATCAAAAAACTTTACACCCCTTAGGATCGTAATTTTAAATAAAAAAAATCCACTGAATATTTGGAGGAACGATTGTCAAAACTGAAATTCTTCACATCCAATCACAGACATATATCTCTGGAAATCTATAACAAGAGGGAAATGGGATAAAAAATCAACTATAAAATAAGAAAAATGTTCAAAAAACAGAAAAGAAGCAATCATGTACCAAAGGAAACTGTGTTATTCAATCTATCTAGAGAGCAACTTCACTGCAGACTCATTGGCAAAAGCTAGGCCTTGGCACGAAATCAAGACATGGCTGCTTAGAGATGGAACGATATTTCTAACATGCCTTAAGCTTCACTTTCAAATTTTCTGTTTCTTTGCAACTTTAACACAGTGGTTTCAACTCAACACTATTCTTGCGTTTTCTTTAAAATAATCTCTCTCGTTATCTTATGAAAAAAATAGCAATAACGAATTGTTTGATATACATTTCTTTACGTTTTTCCAAAATCTAAAAAAAAAGAAACAATGTTGTAAAACATCACCTATGTCCGAAAAAGCTACAGATTTTGATCTCCCATTGCAAGTTATATTCCAACATTTCTACAACCAGTAACCCATTAATTGGATGCCGAATGGCATCATGAAACAAAATATTTTTAGCGGTGAATAAGGATTTGACTAAATCGGTGTTTCAGAAGGCGATTGAGTGTGCATGCCTGCATGGGATGAAAGAAATTGAGTGACTAAACTTCTAAACAAGCCTTACAGCAAATTACTAGATCATTAATTGTTATCTAAAAGCTAGTTAACAAAAACAAAATAACAAAGCAACAAAAAGACAGAAGCAGAATGGAAAGCTAGAATAGATGACAGATAAAACTGATAACAACCTGTTCTTCCTAATGAATCTTTAGAGTCAAGAGAAATCCCAGAAGATGCTAGTCTTGTAATATCCTCAAAATCATCATATCTAGCAGCCTTTAAGAAGAAAAGCAAGAAAATGAAATGAGAGCTATGGGCAGAAAAACCGAGTTTCGCAAAAAATGAAAAATCGGGTATTGTGAGAGATACCTCAAGTAAGGCATCAACAATCTCCGGTGTTGTTTCGACTTGGGTTTGCCGCTCTGCTTGGTTTGTCACTGTCCCCATTATCAGTTTCCAGGGCTTTGAGGGGGGGAGAGAGAGAGAGAGCACGGGGTTTGAGGCTTCACTCTTCTTTGAGGGTTGCGGACGGGAAAAATTCGCTATTGAATTCAAAGAAAGGCCAGGCTGGCATCTGGGCTACGAGTTCTGTTTTCCACAAGGCACTGAATAGAGCCCATGAAGAAAAGGCAGGCCTGGAGCTTAATATTTATGGGCCACATGTACATGGATTCTGTTTTTGTTTTTGTTTTTAAAAAACTCAATTCATTTATTCAATAGTCGGTATGATGTTATGATAATGATTATTTTTAAAAAATATTTTTAATTTAAAAATAAATGAAAATAATATTTTATTTATTTATTAAAAAATATTTTAATATGAAATCATCTTAAAGTACTAAAAAAATAAATTTTACAAAACATTTTAATTTTTTTAAATATAAAAACAATTAAATTTTTAATTATTATTCAATATACAGAATTCAAATATCAAATCAAGTTATATTTTTATAGAGATTTTAGGTTAATTAAGATGACGTGTGTTTTTTTTGGAAAGTTAAATTCATTTATATAATCTAATGAAAAACAATTTAAATTGCGATAAAACAAAAATAATAATTGGATGCGTCCTTCTTTATAATTTTATAAAATACTTTCTTCTCATTTTACTTAATAATTTTATAAATACTTGACCAAGAACAAATTAGAAAACGAGGAAGAAACGTTTGCTTGGAATAGGCCTTGCATGGCACCGGATGGTCCGGTGGCACAAGTCACAACCCTAGAATTTTGAAGGAAAAAAAAAACCCACCGCCATAAAATTTTATCATCCACAACAAGCACTCTCGATCTCTTCCCTGGACCCTTCGATGCAAAAGAGGGTCCTCCCTCTCCTACTCTCCCTCTCTCTCTATAGGAATCTGGGTAGAATCATTCTTCAGAATTTTAGCATCTTTACCTTTTTCTCTCTCATTTTCTTTAAATCTTTTTCTGTATATATTCTTTAGATTATTTTTTTATTTAGAAATTTAGATTAGGATAGCAAAAAAAATAAAAAGAATTTTTTTGTTGTTGTAAACTTAACCTAATTAAATTGATCAAAACCATGACTTCAGTCATCAACATCGATGGTCATCAACCACTCCTTCCTGCCCCTCAAGATCAGGTACTTTCTTTCTTGACCTTTTAGATCTACTTTTTTTGAGGTCTTTGATCTTCACAGAGAATTATTAAGAATTGAAGGAAATGATGAATCCAATGATATTGTTTTTGTTCGGTAGTTGAACTCTTAGTAAATTGAAAACAGAAGGTTAGCAATTCTTAGTGCCTGATTAATAAATTAAATGAAAGTGCTTATTTACAGCTTGGAAAACTGTTCTTTTTTATGATAATCAGAAACCCATTTGGTATATTTGTCTGACTGGGGTTTGTTTGCTTGTTCTTGATATAAAATGGTTTATTGGAAGCTTTTGCTTTCTGAGGGAAATGAATGGGATTTTTAAGTTATCTTTTGTGGGTTTTTTTGGTTTCAGGGCGAAATGGAGAGTAAAGTGGAGAGTAGCGAAAAGGCATGTGGGAAACATGGTGGGATTTGTGCCATATGCTTGGATAAGATTGTGCTTCAGGAAACTGCTCTTGTTAAAGATTGCGAGCATGCATACTGGTTAGTATAGCTAATATCTTCTGTTTACTGTTTCTGCTTCTAAAACATGACTGCATTTGTTAATTTTGAACCACTTATTGATATGAATGGGAGATTTGTCTAGCATTTTGGCTTCTTGATTGGAGTCTTCTGTTGTCGTTTTCTTCAATTCGTCTTATTTAATCACTGAGGATGATACCCTATACCTGTTTTGTAAGATTAAAAATGTGGAAGCTGGAAATGTGCTCTGCCAGAATTCAAGTGGTTTAGTTTGAAAAATGACTGTCTTTGGTGCTGGTATACATTGGAATGATCTTGTGTTTGGGACAAAATGTAAAAGTGATCTAGAAACATACAGTAATGTGTTTGTAGAAGTATTATTTTGTGGCATATCTTCCCTGCTCCTATGTATTCATGTTTTTCCTAAAAAAATATTTTTGTAAATAATTATCAAGAGACTTTCTTAAGAATCATATCAGCAGGTGTAGCTGATAGTTCATTTGGCTTCCACTGTGATGAGGCCACGGTGCAATTTGTTGCTCCTCCTTCAAAAATTGTGCTGCTTTCTAGTCTATGGCCAAGTAGTCAAGAGACTTTTTTTTAAAAGAAAACTAAGCAAGAGGCTCGAGAAATTCTTGGCTCCGTTTTTTAAAAAACTAATTGACTTCTTGCTATGTTTTGTTTGTTATCTCAAGCCTGTTTGGGTTGTGGGCAGGTAGGGCTATGTATTGTCACCCATGAAAACAAAGTTCTATGGTGAAGCTGGAAATTGCTTGAGTCTGGTGATCTCTGTGTGATTATGGGTTCTAGGCTATTTTCTGTTACTTTTGAGCCTCTGTTGTTGTTATGCATCAATTTTTTTTTATCATGAATATGTTTTGGATTCTAATGGCTGCTTGAAATTAAGTGTGTGCAATGGCATTTAATTTTAATCATTTTTCATGCATATATTATTTCTTTTCCTTTAACATGTTAGCTAATTTGCTACTTTTATTTTTTCTTTTGTTTTTCAAAGAATTTGTGATGACATGCATCTGTGCTATGAGGTTCACACTGTGCCTCACTATTGTGGAGTGAATTAAACTCCCTTGATTTCATTATCGCCTTTTGAGACCTGGGTTTTATTAGTCAGGTTGCTGGAATTAAAAGAGGAGGTATGTTTATCCTAATCTCTGCCAGCTAGCACTAGATAGTTTCCAGTCACTTGGGTTTGTTCTCTGAATAAACCTCCAATTTGAACAATGTTTCCATTCACATGCTAAGATTTGTACTCTAATACATTGCAATAATCCATTCATGTGGCCACTACAAGCCTTAACAGTCCCAATATCAGAGCTTCTCCTTATACTGATATCTATATGTAAATCATGTACTGACTTTTGTCAAATGCAAACTTGAATATCATAAATCTTACAGACATATATGGATGGTATATTAGTTGTCAGATTTGAGTTTAAGGCTGTCTTACATTTTATGCCCTGGATCATTTCTGCACGTAGGTTCTGACTTTGTATCAACCATCTAGTTTCTGTGTCTTTACATCATCTTTTCTAATTATTTGTGCACATTCATCATTTATGCCATGTAGTTATTACATCTTAAACTATTCTTTCTGCAGTATAAAGCATTATCATTTGAACACAATTTCTCCTCTTAAATCCTTTATTTGTATAAATCTGCTCGTATCCTTTTCATGCAGTATAGTTGTATTTTATTTGTTTTGGAGTGGGTTTGCTAAATATGATGCTCCTTGAGTTTTAGTTTTGATGTTGAAGAATTGCAGTGATTTTTATTAATGTAAGAAATTGATTGATCCACGTGGTTATGCTGTGGATATTTTTCTCATCATCTTCATTGCTGTGTTGAGGTGTATGCTTATATGATGTTCTCCAACTTGCTAATAATTGGTTTGAAGAAGTTGAATTTTCTAGCTTAACGTAACTGCAGAAGAATCATGGCTGGTTATAGCATATTCCATGTACTTATTGAACATGCAACCACCGATGATATGTTGATGATTTCCTTTGATGTTGATAGTGTGAATTTTTATTTAACAAATTTCAACACTGAATGGCTTTTAATAGCAGTATTCATTGTTCTTTCTGTCCTTTGTTCTGTGCAGTGTGACATGCATCCTTCGATGGGCCACATACAGTAAGAATCCAACTTGTCCTCAGTGCAAACATCCATTTGAGTTTCTCAATGTTCACCGATCTCTCGATGGCAGGTCGAAATCTTTTACATAGTCATGTATTATGTTCTGAATGTTGTCAGTTAGTGGTACATTTATCAAAATACATGAACCTGGCTTGTTACTTTTTTGCTGAAATGAGTCATACTCCAGGCTTAATAGATTTTTGTTTCTTTAACAGCATCCAGGACTACATGTTTGAGGAAAGTGTGTGCCTCCTCCTTCGAGCAGCATGGTTCATGCCTTTGACTGTGGAAGATCATGAGGATGTTTATGAAGATCCAGATGATTATTATCCATATGAATATGAGGATGATGATGATCTAGATGAAATGTACTTGAGCAGTTCATCCAGTCTTCGCATTGGAAATCGCAGGTGGGGAAATAATGGCTATGTTAGGGCAGGGCATCAAGAAGCGAGGCCAGTGCATCGATCAAATTTTGAGGACTCGGGGGCTGGCTCTTCTCGTGAACCTAAGAAGAAAGAGGCTGCTAAAGAAAGAACAGGGAGACGGGCAAAGAGGGCACTCAAGCGTGAAGCGGCTGACAAGGCTGCAGCGGCAAAACATCAGCAGCATTTGACTAGGCTGGGTCGGAAGTGATTCCATGTTCATTTCCGTTTGTTTTTCATAAGCCAGAAACATCGAACCTGGCACTTGTACAGTATTTCCGTGCTTTATCTCTGGAATAATAATGACACTGTAGTTGATTAGAATCTAGGAGATGGGGATGAAATGGCAGGTCTGTTGCCCTTTCAACATTTAACGCAACTCAATTCAACTCACAATAAAGTTCGTAACTTCATGCTACAGTTGCTAACATCACATGAATTTCTTTACGTTGTCATTGATTAGAAGTTGACCGGGATTTGCAAAATACTTTCTATTGCACCGCCTACATGGCTGTTTCGAAACTCCAGGTTGGGCTAATATTTCAGATGTTCGTTCCAGTGCGTGGCATTTGGATAAATTCCGTACAACGGTTTTCATTTATATCCATGGTTGTTGGTGACAAGTTTGAAATTACGTTTCACAGAATTATTTGCAGTGATGGATTATCGTTTTTGTTGAGGTATCTCCGAAGTTGATTAGTGCGACGAGTAGCAAGAACTCCAATAATCACAATCGTAGCGTGGAGAGGAAAGAAAGCTAAAGACCGGCGAGGGTGCTTTAGTTGAACTTTCTTCATCTTCAACGGAGACAGAGAGAGAGCTCCGTCGAGCTTTGAGCTGCGCTACAGCCCCTTGTCTCCAGTCTGATGACCAAAATAATCAAGTTTTGAGAATACACGCACTTGAAGTGTCAGTATCTCAGGCTTGAATCAGACTGATCATGGAAATATTCTGTTTGAACGAGATTGAATGAATCTGATTTTAAGAAAAGCCCACAGTTGGACTGGTATAAGATGTTGGATGATCAAGAGCACGGATGAATTTCATGAAAATTATGAACCGCTTGATTTCCATGTATATGACCTCGTGCGATTGCAACTACCAACTACCAATCTCTCCACTCCTAACTACCAAACCCTCACTTCCCTCGGAGAATGATTGAATATAAAAGGTCCCAAGATCAAAGATCTTACAGTCATGCGTTGTGTGCTTATTAATGCTTACTTTTTAATCACGAACATAAATAAATAGGAAAATGTTAAGGAAAATAGAATCACATAATGCTGGCAACTAACATATAAATAAATGCTGCTGTAAGAACAGTGAAAAACAAAACAAAACTTAAAATATAGACACAATCACAAAAATAGCTGAAACACACCTTACAAGTGAATTTTAAGGTACAGAACGTCAGACTTTGCTGCTATCCCAAGTTTACATGACTGTATATCAACTTATACATTAGTTTTAAAGATCCAAATTGAGCACCCAATCACATTTTATTTTATAAACTGAACGAAGCAAGCTTCTTAACAATGTCCGGTCGGATTATGCCTCGCCATCACGCCAAAGACCGAACAAGTCACTGAGAAGGTTCCAGGGCTATTTTTTCCTGCAAGTGATACGACAAGAAATTATGCGTTGCTTCTGGACAGCTCGTATCAATCATACCGTAAGAATAAAGCCATTTTAGAATTACAGTGGTCTCTGCTGCACATTACTCCCCCTGTAGTGAATCTTTCTGTCTGTTAACCCAGGGCAAGAACAATTCAAACTGCAAGAAGATGACTATTTTAGGAGTTGAATTATGGATGGAAAATAATGCGGATACGATGTGGCTAAAATAGCTATTAGAGAATTGCTTGTGAAATAGCTAATAGTTCTTTTTTTTATTAAAGATTTTTCTGGATCATGTTTTCCAACATAAAATATTAGATAAATCATAAATTAATTATATTTAAACATGAACTAATCATGCCTTCCTGACCTTTGTTTAACAAAATTGTCATTTTTGTTTAAATATTTGGAGGTTCAAATCCCCGGCATCAATCAACAGCCTTAAAAGCAGATAAAAGATACAATCAGTGAAAACAAATTTTCTTTCTACCTTATTTTAATTCAAAGTCGTAGCAGTAAATTATTTTATACTTTGTACTATATCTACTCTATTTTTTTATTTAATATATTATTGTGCGATTTTCCGAACCATTTCCTACACATCATGGTGGCATGGAGACAATTTCTTCTCATAATTTTGTCTTAAACTTAGGAGAAGCATCTGTTTAGATGGAGAAGAAAGTGATGATGAAGAATGGGGCCCGAACGTGGGACCTCCATTTACATCAGCGGAGCAAAACAAGTCCACTGGAAGTGGAAGCTGCAATGCCAAGCAAAGCCTTCAAAAATCTCAATCCCCCACCCACCACTTCCTATAAAAAAAAGAAAAGAAGAAGTAGCAGATGAGAACAAGCAACAAAATCATCATCACCATTTTTATTTTATTTTTCTTCTTCTCTTTTGATTCTTACCTACTACCACACCCACCCCTTCTTTCACTGTGAGTCTCTCTCTCTGCCCGTCTCCATCTTTTTTTGTTTCCTCCAGTCTTTTCCATGAATTCATGGATTGAAGCTGTCAACACAAGCCAAAAAGGGTATAGAAACTAGAGAGAAAGGCTTCCAGTGCATTATACGCAATCAATTAACTCTCTGAAACCTCCCTGTTTTGCTGTTTTCTGCTCTGTTTTCGTCCCCTTTAAAACATCCTTCCTATTACCAAATCTATCCGCTAATCTTCTAAAAACACTTGAAAGAGTTCAGTGTCGAAAGGGATATTCGTATAGGACAAGACCTTATCATTGTGAATAGATTGTTCTCTGTGTCAGCTCTGTTTTTGTTCTGTTCTCCCATATTTAGGAGCTTTCTGCGCCAAACCTGAGCCAATTAGGATATACTCTTGAAACTCCTGTGAAGCATCACATTGAAGAATTTTTGATGGATTCTTTCGATGAGTCAACTGGGTTCGGGTATAATCCAAATTCAAACACGATGGGCGATGCAGATGGCGATTCTGAGTTCTCCGGGATTCTTGAGATCCATGTTCATCATGCCAGGAATATTCACAACATATGTATCTATGATAACCAAGATGTTTATGCAAAATTCTCTCTAACTTACAACCCTGATGAAACCCTTTCAACTAGAATTATCAATGGAGGCGGAAAAAACCCAGAATTCAATGAAAAGTTGATGATGAAACTCACTCAACTTGATGCGGTCCTCAAATGTGAAATTTGGATGCTTAGTAGAGCTAGAAACTACATGGAGGATCAGCTTCTAGGATTTGCTTTGGTCCCTATTTCACAAGTTTCTGGCAAAGGAAAGGTGACTCGAGATTACTGCCTCTCTTCCACTGACCTCTTTCACTCTCCAGCTGGCACTGTCCAATTGTCTCTTTCCTTAAACACGTCTTTTCCTGTTAAGCCCTCAGCAACAGCGGCCATCTCTTCAATATCATCAGAGGTTGTGCTTCTTGATAGAAAGATATCGGAGGTTATTTTGGAGCCAGTTGAATATTCGAGAATTGAATTTCCTGATATCAATGTTGCTAGAGAGAATCAGCAGATGGTCTCAGAGTATTTTGATGGCCTGGGTTCCAGGCCTGGATCTTTTCTTTACCTGGGTGCCTCTCCACAACCTGCTGTTCATGACTATGAAATGACAACAAATTCCTCCGAGGAAAATCAAGGAGGTTCATCTTCTCCTAATAGCAGCATCCAGAACTCCAGTTTCTTGAGCTCCACGACAACAAGCCTGAGCGATGACAGAAATTCCTCTGATTCGGCTGAGAGAAAGAGTCGTTTAGGTGGTCAATCATCAAACTCTCTTAACGTTTCGATCACCACAGAGGCTAATCATAACTCCTGTGCTTGCCCTGACACTCCAACTTCAAGGAAGGGAAATGAAGTCCGGGACGAAAAGGAATCAAATTTTACCAGCAAGGAGGAGGAGAGCAGTAAGGAAGGAAGCATGAGCTCTATTAAATTTGGTCAGGTATTTTCAGCTCCGCTAGGAAATATAAATCTCGAGGCCGAGCAGTCTGCGATGCAGCAGCAAATAGTAGACATGTACATGAGGAGCATGCAACAATTCACAGAATCTTTGGCCAAGATGAAGCTACCCATGGATCTCGACAAACCGGAACCTGAGGACCGGGGTGACGTGATTCAGAGTCATAGCAATAAACTAGAGCCCGAGAAGAAGAAAAAGGACGGGGGTCGAGTGTTTTACGGTAGCCGGGCATTCTTCTAGTCAATAATCCTCGCCGCTGCGCTGTCACCTAGCTATGTTCCATCAGGAAGTGGAGTTTAATTTATCGGCTACTTCAGTGGTGTTTATGACTCAAATCAATAGCCTTAGTGCTTTTTCATCATTACAATTTCTTCTAATATGTGTCATTAACCTTTACAGTCCCAGATGTGTTCTGCTGCTCAGTTGCTGTTTGGATGGTCAGAAAATCCCTGCTTTTCCAAGCATTTATGGCATGTCAACGCATGTTTCAAATCATGCAAAAATAAATGTATTCGCATCAAAAAATTGCCAGGGATTTGTATGTTGTAGAAGCAGATCTTGAATCCTCTGTAACGTCCGTACTATTTGCAGCTTGAGAATACAGAATTTTATCTGCAAGATTACATGTATAGAATTTGATTCTGGGCGATGCCAGCCTTGCTTGATATGTTTCAAGTCATTAAATATTTGTGTATCTCTTAGAAAAGAAGCGAGTGTAACCTGGGAATTAGTCTTAATCAATTGTTGGGCTGTATAAAGAAATCTGTAAATGAGTTAAAAACAAATTATTTGATTATCAAAATGGTGGATACAATGTACAGATGACACCTGGACGAGTTCTAAGCAACTAGCCGTTCTACTGTTTTCTCTCCTGCTACGGACAAATTCATGATGCGAACAGATAAAAATAGAAGATCCTCACAACAACAGATCGATAATCATCATCCGGCCTGCAAACAGATTGACAGCCTGAATCGAGAGTGGCCTGCCTCCTTGATTTGCTGAGAAGACAAAAAAATATAATATTTTTTTTTGAAAATCAGGGCCCTGGAAGCTCAAACCTTCCATACCAGATTCAATAACCCTAATAAAAATCAAAAGAAGAAGATTTGGGGATACCCTCAAATCATAAGCTCGAGCGACTCATCTTGCTCGTGCATGCAATTAGATCATGGAGATAGATTTGAAGTATCATCTGCGCGTGGAGAATGGAAGTTATAATCCCCAGGTCATGATCTAGGGTTGAAAAACATTGCAGTGTTTGTTGAAGACACTAAATTTCTTGGTGGATATCATTGTAGCGGTGGGTGGGGCAGATTAATACCATTTTCCCACACATTCTGCATATTCTTCAAAATAAATATACAGAGCACGTTTAAAAAGGGTCCTTTATGGCTGGAAATAGGAGGAATCCAAGGTGCCACCTGTATAATTTATAACCTTTAAGTGCATGTTTGTCTTGACGGTATAATCGTTATGCTTAAAACTCATTTTTTTTAATTTTAAATAAATTATTTTTAGTGTTTTTAAATTATTTTAATATGTTAATGTCAAAAATAATTTTTAAAAATAAAAAAATATCATTTTAATATATTTTTAAATAAAAAATATTTTCAAAAACAACCACAATCATACTCCCAAATAAGCTAGCAGTAAATATTTCGAGTTTAAAAACATGCCTTCTTTAAGACTTATTGACTATATTATTTTGAGTTCGTCACTCTTGATGTAAAATCTAGTGATAAATTTATATGGAAATAATTATAAGAATCTAGAGATTTAGTTGACTGTGCGCTAGCTGACACAAAAGTTTTATTTTAAAAAAGTATTTTTATTTTATTTATTTAATAAAGTGGACCTAATTCCTACAACCCTTAGCCATCAAGCTTCCTACCCTTCATGATTAGAAAGGTGATTAATTTTAAACATGCTTTACCATACTTTTGGGTTCTTACTTTTGATATTAATCTGCGATAATCCTAAAAAAATGTGTTTTTAATTACGATGAGAATATTATTGCTTTCACGTGGGATTTTGGAAACGCACGTTTTCAATCAGCAGCGTTCGAAAAATCTCAAGTAACATTCTAACAGCGGAAAAATTAGAGAAACAAGAATTTCATTCTGTACCAGCATGGACCGGTGACTCAGGTAGGCTGAGTCTTTTGTAGTCAGTCATGCCGTGGTTAGGGGCTTAATTTGTGGCCCAGGAGAGTTAATGATAAGCCCATCTAATTTCATTTTATTACAAAAATGGTCAATAAAGCAACCTATTAATAATTATATCCAGGTCATCGCTCTTTCTGAGCCATAAAAAGAGAAGCGTGCAGTATACGATTGCATCAAGTATATGTCACGCGTACTGTAAAATTCTTTTTGTGTTTTGATTTTAAGTAAAATCAAGTATTAATCAATAAAAATCACTAATTACTTTAATATTGTAAAACTTTTTCATTGTCCATTATCAATCCTATATTGTTTGTAGTGTTAGTATAATTAAAATTACAAAAACAAAAGAAAAAAATTAACCATCGTCACTCCAAAGAATATGAGTTGAACCGGCAGATTACCCGAGTTTGATCAGGTCAATTACATTTTTAGGTCTTTATGGTTTTAAACCCGGCTAAAATCCTGGGTCTTAAATAAACCTGTGAGGCCGGTTTCAGTATATACAAGTTAGTTTGGTCTCCACACTCTCAGGGCATCTCCAACAGGAAGAGCCATCAGAATAGACAAAGCTAAAATTTTAAAAATTTGGCTATTTTTGTTAAATTTGTGTCTTCAAAGGGAGAGCTAAATGGAGAGCCAAAATAGTTTTTCTATCGATGGAGAGCTATTCCTACAGATTTTTCATGCAGAGCCAAATATCAAATATTACCGTTGGAATTAAAACACACAGCAACAAATCACCACATCAACACAGCAACAAGACGAACAATAAATTGAACAATTAAAACAATTAAAAAAAAACACAGTGAAGAGCAATATCAATTAACTAGAGAGGGAGGCTGGAGAGCTGGCGAGGGAGGGGGGAGGTGCAATTGGAAAAATGTGAAGGAAGGTAGGGTTTGGGTGGGTGGGTGTGGGTTTTTATATTAATTGTTATCATTAATTATAATAAAATTCATTTTTTAATTATAATAATTTTTTAATTTAAATGTAAATAAATAATAATAATTTTATTGTTGTAGGGTTTTCCAAAAGCAATTATTTAATTATATAATTTATTTCTATTAATTGTATAATTAAAATAATTGATTTTTTTAAAATAATATTAAAAAATAGTTCTCTAAAATGGATTTTACCATCGAAGCACACATCAATAAAAAAACCATATATATACTATCCAAGAAGCCATTTAAAGATTTGACTCTCTAAAATGGCTCCCGCCATTGGAGATGTTCTCACCCAATTGTTTTAAAATTCAAATCGGTCCGCTGGGTCAACCCGGACCCGGCTGACCCTGCAAATGCTCGAGAGACTACAAATTCTGGTCTTTTATTGTTGCTTGGACTGGCCCCACTCTATTTCAAGTCCTACTTCAGATTTCAGATACGATACCCCACATTTTAGAGAGCTTTCACCCCTCTCATGTCTTCTCCTCTCCAAGAAAAAAACTACATGGTTTTCCCTCTCTAAACAAGTGTTCTTCCCTACCTTCCTCTGTAACCCTACAAAATATGTGAGGTCCCACAACTCAAAACCCTGCTGACTATAAAGACAACACAGTGTTAACCTCGCTCTGTCCATTTCCATAACTCCATCATCCTCGACTAAAATCTCCCCATGAAATGGCAGATCACTTTGGAGGTGCAATCTCTCTCTCTCGAGAACACTCTCACACCTCTGATGACTCCTGCTCCGATCATAGCCCAAGAAGTGTCCCTGCACTCTCCGCCACTCCTGGAACCGCAGACTCTCCGTCAAGAGTACTTGTTCGACACCACAGCAACACCTCTCCTGATGATCACATCCACCACAGCAACATCCAATCAGTTCAGATTCAGAGGAAGCCAAGAGGCAGACCTCCGGGATCAAAAAACAGGCCCAAACCACCCATTATCATCACCAAAGACTGTGAATCCTCCATGAAACCAGCCATCCTCGAGATCTCCGCTGGTTCTGATGTAATCGAAACCATCGTCAACTTTGCTCGTAGAAACCATGCGGGCGTAAGTGTTATAAGTGCAACTGGGTCTGTTGCTAATGTTACTCTTCGCCACCCAGTTTCTCATACTCCTTCTCTATCTCTACATGGACCGTTTAACTTGCTTGCATTGTTTGGCTCTGTTGTTGGTTCTCTCGCAACGAACAAAGCATCATGTGCTTCTTCTTCTCCTGGTTCTGTGCATTCTTGTTCTTTTGGGATATCTCTTGCAGGGGCACAAGGGCAGGTTTTTGGAGGGATAGTGGCTGGAAAGGTGATAGCTGCTACGCAAGTTGTGGTGGTGGCTGCTACTTTCTTGAACCCTACGTTTCACAGGCTACCAAGTGAGAATGACGAGGCTGGCCAAGAGACTAAAACTGGTGGCGGTGGCGGCGGTCCTGCAAGCGAATCTTGCGTTAGTACTGGCATGTCCATGGCTGTTTATGGTGTGGCCAATCCAACTCCAGTCAATTGCCAGATGTCTCCTGAAATTATGCACTGGCCGGCTCCTTCCTCGCGCCCATCTTATTAGGGGAAATAAAATGTTTAGCTTTCTTGGGCAAGTATCTAGGTGCAAAATCGAGTTTGATGACTTGGAGCTTGTGGTTATTAGTTTTACAAAATTGTCTGCGTGATGTTTAAGAAAGTGAAATTTAGTTCGAGAATTTCATTTTAACAAATTCAACTATATTATTTTGTCTTTCTCTGGACATCTAGCTTTTGTTCTCGTACTTGGATTTTTGCTGTCTGGTGCTTGTTGCTTTCTTTCTACTATACCTTCTTAATTCTAATATCCATGAAGCTAGCTTTCATATGGTCATGAACCCTTTCTTTTCCTTGTTTATTTGTTGTTCCATTAATGGCGCGGATATATGCTTATATTTCTCTACAAGATTGGCATTGAGATTGAGATATGGTGAGTTGTGATTGTAATTTTTTATGGAATTAAAAGAAAAGAAAACAAGGATGCATTTTTAGATGATATTTGTTATTGGGGTTTAAATTATTTTTTATGTGGTGTTTTTAAAACTAAATTTTAAAAAGTAAAAATTAATACTGTTAATTATTTATAAAAAAATATTTTTTATTATATTTTCAAATAAATATTTAGTTTGACGTGAGGCGTGGGTTCTTATGCTTTAGAAAAAATATATACCGCCTCACTATACCTCATCCCAACTCACAATTACCATCACCATCCCAACACGACCATTATCTGGTTGAGGAGTAATTTGTTTTTTTGTTTTTAGAACTAAACCCTCGATGGTTTAGGCTACTGTTACTGCGTTGTTTTCTGCAGCCAATGACCTGATGCCAACGTCAGATCTTTGGGAATTCAATGCCAGGGTCCAGCACCCTTGGGAAGAGTCCAATTTTTCGCCTTCTCCCAAGCAATTAAAGCGCACAGATATGCTTGTATGGAAGCAAGAAACTCTATCCAAAGCTGTCAACTGGTGCTGTAGGCTATACAGCCTAGCTAGATAGCTAGACTGTGTATTTCTATCATCATATCTGGTAGCTTTCGTTACCGAGTCATCTTTTCTTTTCTGTCATGGTCAACAGCCCATTTGATCCGCCTTCGTTCCGGCATGATCGCGACTGGTTTGAGCTCATGAAACCATAGCCTAACATGAATGTACTTAAAAGTTGACGAGGACAAGATAAAGATTCTCAATATCTGGTTCGTGTATATTCTTCGTGTACCTTTCAGATTAAAATAAAACTGCTATTCTGATTCTGATGCGCTTCGTACTTGATAACGCTAAGGTGCGTGTAATTTATCTGCCAATATTATAAAGTATTTGGCATGAACTGTTTTGATATCTCACATGATGTAATTAAAGAACAGGTATCTCCCGGTGTTAGCTAGATACATTCCATCCTGCCTGTACCAAGCACTCGTACATTCTTCTTCCACGGTGGTCTTAATTTAGCGGGTTTTCCTTGGTTTTTAGCTGCTTGTGTTTCTTAATTAGTCCATGAATCTCCACAATTAAATAAATGGGGACAGAATCAATAGAGAGATCAAGCATTTGGCAGGAATGACATGCTGTGACATTGGTTCAGATTTCAGAAAGATAGCATGAAGATAGCGAGTCCAAATTCCAGTCAAAATACACAGTACATACTTTGCTTTCAGATCAGACATGACAATCCCTGCACATCTCAGCTTAACACTCCTTCTCTCTCTCTCTCTCTACCCCATGTCAGTCCACTAGAATTGGACTGGAGAGAAAGAGAGAGCCAACTTTTTTTCATCTTGTACTCGGATAAAATGATGAAAGTTAGCCTCACTGCGGTGAAAACAGGGGTCGAGGTGACTGAAAGGTCTGGGAGAGTTTAGGCCAAGTGGGTGCACGCGGGGTCAGTAATGCAGGGAGGTTTGTACACTCTGTCAACCTCTTATTGGCCAAATATTTTCACGAGCTATGTAATGAAGAAAGGAAGGAAAAAAGCTGGTATCAATTGGGAGTATTTCTTGCCCACCTGGACTAACATTTAAACATCCATACCGGGATTGCTATTTTTGTGCCTGGATTTGCTTTCAAAAGGGTCTGTAATGTGCGAATATGGAAGCAAACAAGTTTTGAAGCAGGCCTTTTCATGTGTTGGGAATTGGATCTTGGCTCCAATGTTGTGAGCTGTACGCCTATAAAGTGTTCTTGTTTTTTTGCTTCAACTACGTGCTTGACTAAAGTTTAGGTTAGGGCTTAGAGGGCTGTTGTTTGGTTAACATTCTCCAATGCAAAGTCTGGTTTAAGTTTGTACTTTTAATTGTGTACGGAACGTGTGGGATTGACAGATAGAGAATAGTTCTTTGTCCATTGGTTCTTTCTCGGTCCCCAGTTCATATCCTGCGGTTCATCGCAATCTTCTGTTGAATTTCCTTTCTCGTTCATCGATTCCTATCGTACTGCACCATGCAGTCATTACAATAAGCATAATTAAAATACCTCCTGACCATCTTGATTTAGATCCTTGTTTTTTTCAATCATTGAATTCACACCCTTTAGCACATCGATTCATGATCATGTAATTAATTATCCGGATTTGTATTCCTTCTCGCGGACTTGATTTCGATGCATATATTGTTTAGATTTCAAACGGGTCATAAATATAACAGCTCAAAAGGGCTTGCCATAAATTCTAAACATGGTAGCTTTTCTATGATTACACGGAGAAGATGCTGAGAATTACAGAAAAAGAATTCAGCTCTGCTAGCTGAAGTTTTGAAATGAGAATCAGATGCCATCGGATCCTTATCTTGACAGATTTTCGACAGCTGATCTCCAGACAGCAAGGGGTTCATCATAATAACATTAGAGAAAGAACTGAGAGAAAGCTATATTGATAGATATAGGCTCATTAAAAGTTTGGAAATTTCAGACGAGCTTTTTACTATTCGGTCTTTACACACTTCCATAGATTCCTCGTTTTTGATGGAGAGCTTAGAGATTTTCTGTAAGAAAAACATTACATTACAATATGGATAGCTTGATTCTTCTTCATGAACCAGGCTAGGGCGTGCGTGTAAATATTTTTATCAAATAATTTGACAAAATATTTGTAAGCAATCGAACAAATAATATTTATTTTTTAGAATAATGCAATCCTAATTGAAGCACAAGACACTGTTTTTCAAAGCGATTTTTCATCGTGGGCCATTGACCCGGCCCGTATTGATTAATCATTTTCTGCCCGTTATTCCTCTCTTGGTATTGGCACAGTGCCTTTTAATTTCAAATCAAATAATTGAGAGTTTAAAGCAGTGTTTTTTATTGTGTTTTAAAAGTGCATTTAAAATTTATTTTTATTTTTTATTTTAAATTTAAAAAATAGTATTTTTAAATCGTTTTGATGTCCTGATATCAAAAATATTTTTAAAAAAATTAAAAAATATTATTTAAATGCATTTCTGAACGAAGAACACTTTCAAATGTAACCTCCCTCAACAACAACATTAATTAAAAAATTTATTTTAAAATACATCATTCTAATAAGGAAATATGATATTAATTAAACATTATCTATATTTATTTTTATTTTAATTGATACATATGTTGACTAACCGGAGCATGCTTGTTATCGTCCAATTAAGAAAATGCTATTTTAAAGAGAAAATAACGAGAAAGTTAATAAGTTATTGGACGGGTGAAATTGTAATCTATTAAAATAATAAAGCATTTAATGTTAATTAAAAAATAGTGGGTGAACGGAGCTGCTACTCACCTTGTGACCTCCCGAGTAATCAACATCATTCAATTCAATTACCACCCCTCTGATTTCCCCCCCATTCATTTACAGAAAAGCCAACGGATGTAGAAAATCATTGTGATCCAAAGTGTATTGCCTTTTCTTTTCTTTTTTCTTCATATTTTCTTTATTTTTTTATGTATTATATTTTTCAGTATTAAAATTATTAAGATTTAATCTTAATAATTATTTTTTTGTTAATTGAACTTGACTTTTTTATTATCTATTTTTTTCTTAAATAGTTTTTTAAAAATAATTTTGGAAAAAAACCATATTACAAAGTTCTTGATTTGTTCACAAGTTTGGTCAGCTGAAATAGTTTGCGTATTTAGCAAAAACAAATTTAATTTCATCAATAAATTTTAAATTAATTTAGAATTCAGTTTTATATTTGATTTCATTTCACTTCCACGGTATGTTTAAAAGCACTTGAAAATTGCTTTTAAAAAAACTTGATTTTTTTGTTTTAAATTAATTATTTTTTTGGTATTTTTATATTATTTTAATATGCTGATATCAAAATTAATTTTTTAAAAATGAATTTTAATATATTTCTAAATAAATTTTTTTGAAAAACAACTACAATCACACTATCAAATATTCCTTTAATAAGATTATCATGGTTTTAAAAAAACATCCCGGTATTAGTTTGATTTTGTTATAGTCTTTTTTTTTTATTATTATTATTATTATTATATAATTAAATAAAAATAGTTTTAAAAAATAATCCATAACCTTGTTAACGATTTTTGTGTGCTAGCTTAGGTTATCTAAGTCATAGTTTTGACGGGTTTATCCATCAAATGGATATTATTATTTTTTTATTGTATTTTTTTATATTGGATTGATTAAATAATAAAATATATGATTTATTTTTTATAGAATTATCACAATCTTAAATAAATATGTGTTTTAAGGTTGATGTTTAATTTTACGAACATCAATTTTTATTATATAATTAAATAAATATAAGTTTGTAAAATTTTATTAAACTCAATAGAGTTCATAATCCGGGTTAGAGGGGTTGATCCAATTTATTGTTATCTAAATATAATTTTTAGAAAATTATCATTTTAATTTTATTTTTTAAATAATTTTGAAGTTAATCCATGTTTTCACTGATCTTCCAAATTATATTTTAGATTTATAAAATTTATCTATTTAAGTTAAATAAGATTCTATACAGTTTAATTAAAAACTTGAAGGCAAATAAAAAGTTTTAAAACTAACCCATTTACCAGATTTAAAAATACTGTCATAAAACTTTTCCGTGCTGTCAACATATTGTTTTTCATTCTAGAAAAGTTCATCTGACAGAGCACGGCCAATAGACTAGTTTCTAATGAAATCACGTGTTGTGTTGAATCAAACTGAATGTTACCTTAATTTCAAGCGAACATCACTTACTGCTGATGACTGGTCAAACTAAAATATAGATCCGAGGTACTTGAAAATGAAATTCCATTCCATTCACACTCCTTGCTAACCTGGGTTCCTTAAGCCCCAGATTCCCAGCATTATGGACTGCAAATCGGATCGTTGATCATGGCTGGATTCGGTCGCACATCAGAGCATCCGATCCATGCCTGAGACACGGTGGAAGTTCCGAGGAGATATAAAATGTATGTGCGGGTGTGTGCTCATAAGATCTTAACAAAGCCATGAGATAAAGCAAGTTTTATTGAAATAAAGCAAGTCTTAACAACACTATGAAAAGCAGTACAAAAGACAGATGAGAGGGATCAGGCAGGTTTTCCGGTGGGCGGAGGCTTCTTCGCATTGGATGGAAAATGAGAGGCTTGATCTTGATTGGTGGGGGGATTACTTTTAGATGTTTCATTGGTGACAGCAGCAGTCGTGGCTCCAGCTGAAACATGAGTCGCGCTATCGCCACCTACAGTTGCCTGCCCCAAGTCTGCTAGGGGCTCGTTGCCGGCGAGTATCCCTGGTGGTAGGACTTGAGATGCTTGGCGTCTATGGCGAGACATGGGTCTCTGCTGCTCTCCGATTTTGTTTGTTTGTTTGTTTGACAGAGAGAGAGGGAGGGAGAGATGAAGACCACAGATGAGTTATGGAGTTTGAGTCTTGAGGTATTTATATAGACTATTTTTTGCTGGTGGTGAGCCTAGGGTCCTTTTTAACATACATACATACATACATACATACATATGATGCTCACAAGGAAATTAAACTCGGATAAGCTTAAAGGTGATTAATGAATTATGTCTGAGATGAATATATTTATTATGCCATAAAATTTATTTTCATTATCTCCTAATTAATTTCATTGATTACCTTGTGAGTTGTAAGTGTAAGAGAGTTTAGTTACCTTTTGAATTGTAAGTGAAAGGGAGTGCAGTTACAACTCAAAATATAACAAAAAAAACACGAAATTAGATTATTTAATTATATACACACACTCTTAAAATAACATGACCGGTTCATGTTTAAATCTCATTATTAGTTAGTTTTGAGATAAGATTTTATCATGTTTTGTCATTTCTATCCAATCTAAATCATTAAATTCAAATTAATTAGCCTATTTCTCTCACCGAATTTAAATCATAGATTTAGATTCTCTTATGTTCTCGTAAGAATATGTTCGAAATCTCACAATTAGATTTGAATTCAATAATTTAGGCTGCGTGGTAGTTTGTAAATTTAGTTGAGGTTGTTTTTAAAAATATTTTTTATTTAAAAATGTATTAAAATAATATTATTTTATTTTATTTTTTTTAAATTAATTTTGATATCATCACATGAAAAATATCAAAAATAAATAAATTATTTCATCTTAAGTTTATTTGAGATTAAGTTTGATGTTTTATTTTAATTTGGTTTATATAGAGCTCTCGTGATGCTAATAATGAGTTAATGTTTGATAAAATAAAATAAAACTCAGTTTTATTGAAACAAAACAATTGAAACTACAGGGGTCCTTAATGTTTTTTATTAAGTGATCTAATAGAGCTCTTAATTTATTAATTAAAATAGTTTAGTGATGAGATTGATGCAAAAATTATTAAGTAATAAAATTACAAATTAAGATTTTGTTTGGCAACCTTCTATATTCCAATTCTGTCTTTCTAGCTTGATGTCTTCTAATGATTTGCATCATTTGGTATCGTAAACCCACTAATCTTGATGATTTTGTTTTTTATTGTGTCCTAAAATAATCATGAATGCAAGCGGTACATGAACATGACGTGCTTGTATAAAAAAAGGAGAAGGCTTTTTGTTGAAAGATGTTTAGTTGATAGCTGATGATGTTTTCATGTAAGAAGATACAGAGAGAGTGATTGACCTGCTGAGCCACATTGAAAATGAAAAACATTTAATTCTGGACGAGGGATTTTCTTAGAGGACCCGACATTGCTCTTGCTGTAAACTATTTTTAATTATTAGATTAAGCAATTAATTAATTGATTTTTTGAAATAAAGTCGTGGCATCATTTTTTGTACAATCACTACAGAAAATCAATCGTGTACGATATTGAGAGTTTGAATTTCAATTTATTTTTATTAGAAAATACCTAAAAGGAACCTCAATTTATACAAGAAAATAAAACTTCGAGGGACCATCGCGCATGTGAAAGGGAATAATGAGACAAATGACAATAGGATGTGCTGTAGGCCCAGTTCCTCTTCTGGTTACCAAACCACCTAAATTACGAAAATTACAATTCTCTCGTTGCACCACACATTTTATATGTTACTCGCATTTATAAAAAATAAAAAAAAGCAATTATTTGCATCCCCACGTTATTTTTCTTCTTGTCTTTTTTTTTTCCAACAAGATATTCGAACTTAGAAGCTTTTTAATAAGAGATGGAACTAATAACTGTGCTTTTTTTTATATATAAAATGCATACCCATTTTTATATTTTCAATTCATGATTATTATTTTTTAAAAGATCTATCTACCTTGATTAAGGTTTTATAGCCTCGGTATTCAATGCTTAAACTGAAAGATTAATGAGAGATGATAAATATTTTTAGGTAAAAAAAAAAGGTGACAAGTCATGCGTTCTCCTCCCTGTCATTTCCATTTGGAATCATTGTAAAATACAAGGATGTCTGAAACGAGGGAGGACCCTTCTTGTTTCCTCTTCTTTACACACTGGTCCAAGCACGTACCTCTCCCGGCTTATTTAATTAATTTCTATTCGTTTCCCCCCCCATCCAGATGACACGTAGTGTCACTGGGGACAACGATCTAGTTTCTAGAAAGGCCAGGACATTATTTTCAATCTGGGAATATATATATATTAGAAAAACGTATTAATAAAAAAGAAAATTCACACTAACAATTATATTTTTCTATAAATAAATCAAATTATTGTACTTTTGCGTATAATAAAATGAAAAGAAGAATGCATTACGTCGTAAGATCAAATAACATTATATTATATACATCTCTATTTCAGCCTTCTATCTTGTGCTTAATATTAACAATATTTTATATAACCTTCGATCTGAAATAGGAATAAAATAAAAAGAAAGAGAGGTCCGATGAATTTGAGAACAGGGATAAACTCCCTTGTATTTGGAGCACACGCACTGTATCTGTAATAATTATAAAGTGTCTGATCTGTCTGGAGGGACAGGTACGGTCAGGGGACAGACATTGATATTTTGGGCAGCACATTTATTACGAGACACAAAAAGGGGGGCACATGATGTGCACATAGACTCCAAAGGTTGCTCTTTTTTTAATTAGTATACAATACACCCCGATCCGTAGATGCATGGATTTATGTGGGATCGCAGATCTTCTTGGCCACATTCATGTATGGGAATCTGTGAATTTAATCCACATGAATGCCACTGCTCTGATTTGTAGCTGAGCTGACGTGTCTTCGACAAACTTTCAGAACCCGGTCGGTCCTTAGCGCAACGCATTTATCATCGTCCAATAATGAACTGCTCTTAGGACCTGTTTGGTACAGCTGTTGCTGTAGTTTTTTAAATTGATTTTTCGTGTTGAAATATATTAAAATGATATTTTTTTATTTTTTAAAAATTATTTTTGACATCAGCACATCAAAATGATCTAAAAACATCAAAATATATTTATTTAAAATAATAAAAAAAAAAATTTGAAACGCAGTTTGAGAAGCTGTTCCAAACAGCTTCTTAGTCCCGGACATTGCCGATGAAAGAAGGGGGGAAAATTACCATCCCATCAGAACTTATCTTTCATCATTATTTTCCTACAATAAATGGATTTTTATTTTATTTTATTTTTAGAAGGTTATTAATGCATTGTTGTTTTTAGCTATAGTTTCTTTTCTAAAATAAAAAGAAATAAAGTGATAATCCAATGCTATCGAGGTTAGCAAAACATAGAGTCATAACATATATGAATTTGGAGAGTAATTGGACTTTTTATCACTGAACTTAATCAAAAGTTATGTATAAACATATATGAATTTAACAAGTTGTCAGATCCGCTATTCTCAAATATTCTCAATCACTAAGCTCAATCATATGAGAGTTCAATGAATTACTGGACCGACCATCTCTAAGCTTAATTGAGTGTTGAGCCTAAACATACATGAATTTAATACATTGCTAGATCCACTTTTCTTAGGTTCAACCAATCACGAAGCCTATACTCTTTTTGACGCGAAGATCATGGGTTCCATATATGAACCATGAGTTAAGAGATATTTTATTTTATGACAGGTCAACTATATCTTTCTTTTATCAAGTCACCTAGAGTCGGCTCTCATGCATATTTATTTTAAACCTGAGCTAGGCAAGGAGTTGGTTCGTGAAGTTTCAAGTTTAAATTGTTGAGTAGGTTTAATAACAATGCTATTTTTCTCTTTGAATTCCACCTTCCAATTATTTTTCTTTCAATTAAATCCTCTTTGATCTTTTTTTTAATCAACTTTATTCTTTAACATTTAATTGATTTTGAGTTGATGATCATACAAACATTGCAATATTTGGTTGATACTTAATCTTGCTAGCGTCTATTTTTATTATGATATCATGAAGTAAAAATAGTTTTAAAAAACAAAGTTGGACTTTATGATCCATATCATAGGGTTAACAGGTTGTACCACAAAATTGATTATATTTAATATGTCGTTGTCTTAATTTTAAAAAATATCATTTAATTTTTTAAAAAACTCAAACCATATGATTTAATTTGAAACTTATATTATATTAGATAAGAAGTCAAGTCAAGGATTCTTAAAATTGGCCTACAAGATCATATTTAATAGCGATACCAAATAATTTCTTGCGACGTATATATTTTTTGAAGGTACTGATTTAATCAACTTGCATCATCGAGCGGTCAGGAAATTAGTTTAGTTGCTAAACTAACTGGGCACAATCTATCTCTGCGAGTGGTCTACGATCACTTGAAAAAAGAAAACTCATTGTTTATGATATTCCTTTTCTGGTCAATGAATTTTGTGGCAGGATTGGCTGTAAGTTTAGTTGTGAAAATGAAAAGTTTACATTCATAGAAAAGGAATTTTTTTTAACGCTCCCAGTTTCGTGCTGCATTAAATTATGAGACTGCCATCACACCCTCCCCATAATATACATATAAGTTGGTTAGATAATAATATAAATTATATTTTGATATTTTAAGTTTTTAAATAAGATGATTTTTTAATATGGTATCAGAACCTTGTTGACACAACGGTCACGAGTTTGAATCCCACCATCCCGTTTTATTTTATAAAAATCAAGAATAAAGTAGTACTGGTCTGTGCAAGTTTTAAGTCTAAACTTTAAAGAATTTTCATTCAAATGAGTGTGTTAAAAAATAATATAAATCATATTCTGAAAAGCTATTTAATATCTTATATTTTTAGATAAGATGATTCTTTAAGATTTTTTTAACGATCAAATAAGATTTTTTTTATAAAAAATATCCAAACTTTGTCTTTCTGGATAATTAGCATGACGCATAGCAATAGATTAATTTGGATGTGAGCAAAAACGCAAGCGTTAGATTAATGCACGTTGAGCTAACGTTTGAATGAAATATCTGCAACCTATTAAGTAGATAAACATACTCATGGAGTATTTCGTTTCTTTGTTAGATCTGGGCAAGAAAGATAACTTAGTCATGATCTATTAAATGCCTTCTGACATTGACCAATAGCAGGTGATGAATATCTTAAAGCTAGCTAGCTTCACATAGCAGCAGCTTGAACAGATCAATCCTGGAAGAATCAATGAACAGATGAGTTGTTGGTCAGGTGGATCAACCTCACCCAGATTTTTCCATGTTTAGAGTTTATTTTCGTTCCGTTTTCTTCTTGTTTTTACCCGATCAATCAAATGAACTGGAAAAGTCTTGAGCAATCAACCTAAATAGAGTGAATCCTGTCAAGGGGTCAGGGGCAGCATCCATGGCCTCTAATATACACTCCAGGAATCTTGTTTTCAACTTTTGATAGGTTCGTCCCATGGAAAAAAGGTATCTACGAAATGTCTAGATTAAAATGAAGTTGCCGCAAGTAATGTTCCTTAATTAGTCAACTTTCTCAGATCACCAAACACTGCCAACTTTTACAGCACTCGCCGACATTAAAGAAACCTTCTTTCACAATTAACTTGGTTGGTCCAACCCCCACATCTTAACCTGGCTAAAATTCCCTCTTCAAAGCCTCCTCCTCTCTACTTTACATGCATGCAATTCCTGCCGAAAATTAAGCTCAAAAAATGGTATCTTGTATCCAGCAACCAAGTGTTGAAGAAGACTCGGAGATACTCTTCTCAACTTTTAATTCCCCAGAGGTATACTCCACCAGCCCCTCCTCTTTTTTCAATTCCTCACCACCGCCTCAATCTCATCAACTTTCACGAATATGTTTTGAACTTTCTGTAAGAAATCTTTCCTATACCATTTGTCCTAGCAGGTCAGTATGCCCCTCATTTTCTAACTTGATGCAAAAGCCTAAGCCCATAAACATACTAAAATCAGTTTCTTTCGATGCGAGAGGCTCTGAAATTCTAGCCGTTGTTGGTCCAAGTGGCACCGGAAAATCAAGTCTTCTTCGGATCATATCCGGTAGAGTCAAAGACAAGGATTTCGATCCAAAGAGCGTGTTAATAAATGGTCGCTGCATGACCAATACAGCTCAGTTGAGGAAGATATGTGGATTTGTCACCCAGGAGGATAATTTGCTTCCTTTACTGACCGTGAAGGAAACACTTATGTTCAGTGCCAAGTTCAGGCTCAAAGAAAAGAGTTCAAGAGAGAGAGAAGAGAGGGTGGGGAGCTTGATGCATGAGCTTGGACTTTTCCATGTTGCAAATAGTTTTGTTGGTGATGAAGAGAATAGAGGGATATCTGGTGGAGAAAGAAAGAGGGTGTCGATTGGGGTTGACATGATTCATGATCCACCAATTCTACTCCTTGATGAACCAACTTCCGGCCTAGACAGCACTTCAGCACTTCAAGTGATCGAGCTACTTTCATCGATGGCAAAAGCAAAGCAAAGGACAGTGGTGTTATCTATCCATCAACCAAGCTATCGAATTCTTCAGTACATTCCCAATTTCTTAATCCTGTCTCGTGGTTCGGCTGTGCATATTGGCAGCCTTGAGTCGCTTGAGGAAACCATAACCAGGTTAGGATTCCAGGTTCCATTGCAATTAAATGCTCTGGAGTTTGCAATGGAAATTATCAATACATTAGAGGATGCAAAATCCAAAATGTACATGCCTGCTCTGGAAAATGAACCATATTCCTACCCAATTTCTCTCCAAGATGAAATTGTCCAAATCCAACAAGGTTCTGATACCAAATACTCAGGCTTCTGTTCCTTCTTCAATTTGTTTGAAATTATATTTCTCTGCTCAAGATTTTGGAAGGTCATTTATAGAACAAAGCAGCTATTCTTGGCAAGAACAATGCAAGCCGTTGTTGGTGGCTTTGGGTTAGCCAGTGTGTATATCAAGATGAGGAAGGATGAAGGAGGAGTTGCTGAACGATTAGGCCTGTTTGCTTTCAGTCTTAGTTTTCTCCTTTCTTCAACAGTGGAAGCTCTTCCGATATACCTTCAGGAGCGGCGTGTTCTGATGAAAGAATCTTCAAGAGGAGCCTATAATATCTCCTCCTACATGATCGCCAACACCATTGTCTTTCTGCCTTTCTTGTTTGCTGTGGCCATGCTTTTCGCCATCCCTGTGTACTGGATTGTGGGACTTAATCCTTCCATTGCTGCCTTCGCATTCTTCGCATTTGTGGTCTGGCTTATTGTCCTGATGGCTAGTTCCCTAGTGCTTTTCCTAAGTGCGGTCTCCCCTGACTTCATCTCAGGAAATTCTCTCATCTGCACAGTGCTCGGAGCATTCTTTCTCTTTTCTGGATACTTCATTCCGAAAGAGACCATCCCCAAATACTGGCTGTTCATGTACTATGTTTCCCTCTACAGGTATCCATTGGATTCGCTGCTTACAAACGAGTATTGGAGTGTGAGAAGTGAGTGTTTCTCTTGGCAGGGTCAGGATCATTCCAAGTGTGTGCTTACAGGAAATGATATCTTGAAGAGCAGAGGACTTGACAAGGATACTAGGTGGATAAATGTGGGGATCATGTTTGGTTTCTTTGTTTTCTATCGTGTGCTTTGTTGGATAATTCTTGCTAGAAGGGCTTCAAAAACAACAATATGAGATTGTAGAAATCCTGACATGAAAATGAAATATTCACTTCAGAATGAAATTTTATAAGGATTACTTGCGCCCCCAGGGGATAAGATATTTGCCTCCAGGTATGGATGTTTTGCTCTCTGTTTCCGCTCTGGATACTGATGGTTGAACTGTAGTTAACAGTTAAAGAATGCAAATACAAGGGTTTATTACGCAAATTATGGCGGTTGAAAAGGTAACCAAGAACCAAAAATCAACTTCTAGCTAGTAATGGAGTTTAGGTGTGAAGTATTTTTATTCCGTCATTGATCTGTAACGGCAGTGTCATCAACAATTTAGGCTTGTGTGATGTTTAATTCAACAAGAGAACGCGATTCTTGTAAATCATTGATATGGATAAGCTCTCTGTAAGCTACTGACAATTTCTCTAGAGATTCGCAACATTGTAGTCAGCTTGAAGAGCTCTTAATTTCAAACTCCAAACTATCAATTTCTTCAAAGAATATTTCAATTCTCGGAAATCACCATGAATTGAGATCAACTCATGGCAATAAATTATATCCAATTCCACCACAGAGATGTGCAGTGCTGTACGCTTGGTTTCTACATTCCCGTTTCCTCAAAACTTGAAGAGACGTGAAGCCATGAAATTCACGACATATAAATATCTCAGTTCATCACAATCTTCAATTTCAAATTTTACAAGATTACATGCATGGCAGATCCACCAGAATTCACAGAAACCATATCCCATCACCCTATAGGTTCATTAGCTAGACCCACATGATTAGTAAGTACAGAATTTTTTTAGGAAATCTGATAGTGGGGCAGCCCGGAAATCACCGGTGATTCTCTTCCTCTTATAATCTAGAGCACCTCCAAAAGGGTCATTAAGCAACTCATGAGGGCCTGTGATCTTTTTTCCTGTTGAATAATACGTAGGCATCAGGCCTCAACCAAAGTTGGGCGTAACTGGAAAGAAAACAGGGGGGGGGACAAAAAGAGACGTGAACACAATTGCCATTGCAATTGCTGAGAATAATCTAGCAAGAAAATAAATCCAAAACTTCCGCACTCGGCGAAATGTTCTTTTTTTCTCCTTGACCCTTCACTCTTTCTTAAGGAATTTATAGATGAATCGAGTTTTTCCTGAGGGAAGACAAAAATAGAGCTTTGTTCCTTTGATTAAGAGGAAACCACGTAATGCTTTAATGTCTATGGTGGGAAATCTGGAAACCTCGTAATGCTTTAATGTCTGTGATGGGAAATCTCTCTGTCCACTCTGTTTTTCTTCTCCTAAGAACATGCCCCAGCTTTTCAACAGCAGGAATTTCCACAGGTAGATATTAAACTTCAGGAACGACGAGTTCAGGGATCGAATTTGGATGATAGCTATCCAATTGTCTAGCCTGAGATCGTGAGGACATTTGTTGATCACAAGCAATTCCTTCTTTCTCAAAAATAAAAATATTTTTATATTGTAGGAATTAGGTGGTCGCCATATGGTGTTGACAAATAAGCAAGTCCTGCGTCTAAATATGTTGTTGATGATTTTTCGAATTGAAAAAAAAAGAAAAGAAAAATGTCAACTTTAAAATGATATTGCAAAATATTGAGTATTGGTATTATTTTTTGAAATTAAATTTGTTAAATTATTTGATAATCTTTATTATACTGTTTGAATTAGAATTATCATCAGGAATATATTTTAAATTAAATTAAGTTATTCAAAATTAAATTTCTTTTTATAAAACACTTAAATATCACAAACAACACCAATAAAAAATAAGAATCAAAACATTACATACTTGTTTAAGCATATAGAACTACTGAATAACTTAATAAATAAAATCAGTAATATTCATCTCATTATTTTTCATGTTTTGTTAAGTGGAAGACAAAACACTTTTTAACTTGATTTTATAAAAATCACATTAAAAAAAGAACTCAAGAGACTTGAGAATTCTATTATAGCTCCCCCTGTACAGCACTGTTTATTGTTCACTGAAATAGTATTTTTTTTTCTTTTTTTAAGTTCATTAATTTTGTTTTTGTTAGTGTTTTTTTAGGCCTTTAACTATGTGTTTATCAAGAATCGGCCTTCGTAATTTATTTCTCACTGTTTTTAATAGGATCATCGCAATCTTAATAAAACATCCTAATTATTAGATTGATTCTCGATTTTGAAAATATCTAGTTAATTTTATTATTTTTATGAAATTGAAATTTAGTAGAAATCGCCCCATTCATTTTTTTTTTTGCTGAATTTTACCTTAGGGTTTTGTTAAATCTTCTTTTTTATCCTTTTAGTTAGGGGATCAAACTCCAAATTTGTATTTTATTCTCATTTTAGTATGTAGTTTAAGATAGAAGAGATAAAGTTGCTCTAGAACATTAAAAGAAAGAGAAAGATATTGGTTGATCTATTCTAACCATTAAGAAAATCATTCTTGATGTTTACAGATTCTATTTGATTAAAGAAGTTCTATTGAGATGTTATTTTTAACCTCATTTTATATAGTGAAAAAAAAAGATTACTAACTCAAGAAGGTTTTAGAATTAGGTTAATTATGAATTTTGGGGCAATTTGTTTTCAAATTTTAAGACCATAAATAAGTTTGTTAAGGCTTCAAAGTATTTTCTTAGGTGTTTTCATGAAAATTGGTTATAAAATGAGCTTTTTTGGTCCAAAAACATAAGAAGTTCGACTTCTTAACCCCTATAGATGGCAAAGATGAACCTGAAACAACATGTTTGTTATAATAGACGATGCATCATTTTACTCTATTTTTTAAAATTAGATGGACGATACATACTCTTTTTTTTTTCTTTTTTTGCTCAAGAGTTTATGTCATTTTTAAATTAATATAAATTATTTTGTATACTATTTTATTATCTATAAAATAATTACAAATATATTTAGATATTTTTTTTATTTGTCACCATTGGGGTTTTTACTATGTTTTCAAATAAGATCATCATAGAAAATAATAATTACACTTTTTTTTTACAACCCATCATATTTTTTTTCTAGTTTATTTAGTATCTTTTATTTTTGCTATCATATGATTAATAAAACATATTTAAAAAAAAATATTGAGCCCAACACATTTTATGAATTAGATATGAGTTTAATAAGTTAACTTGGATTGATCTTGGTAGCCCCGTAACTCTTTTCGTCTCAATATAAAAAAAGTAGAATATTAGAATATTGTTTTATATCAAGCCAAGTTTTGATCCATTGTTTGGCCCATCTTTGGATCGAGTATCATTCACCATGTTTGTCAATTAACTTCATAACTTAATATTTGGTTTGTGTTGATTTTTTTTAAATATTTATTTTCATATATAGTCTTCTATCTATTTTGTTAAGCACATGTATTAGATTTTGAATTTATGGTTTAATTCATCTTTCAGCTAAAATAACACATTACTAATGACTAAACACTGAAATTTGAATTGATACTCAAATAAAACATCATAGTTGCTACCTTTTTTTTTATAAAAAAAATAAGCTATTGATTTTTAAAACTCCTACCATTTTACACACATATATATTGCTTTCTGGGATGGAAAAAAATTGTACAGTAAATTGATTATTTGAGCATCATGTGTTTTTTTTATAAAAAAATGGTAATAAAACATTTTTGAACACTTTTATTTACTTAGACTTAGTGACTCTTTGAGAATGTTGTTGCGCTTGCTTTTAAAAATGATTTTAATTCAGAAATGTATTAAAATGATATTTTTTAAATTATTTTTGACATCAATATATGTAAATAATCTAAAAACACCAATCTTTTTAATTAAAAAATAAAAAATAATTTTTAATTTTTTTTTTCAAAAATATTTTTGAAATGCAATATCAAAGATCTCCTTAAAATAATGCATCAGAAGGAATTCAAAGTCTCAAGCCCATTTTTTGTATTAATGTGAATTTTCAGACCAATTTACACATATCATATTTAATCCGATGAGCTCTTAAATTAACTTATTTGTTCTTATACCACTTACATGTTCTTATATCACTTACTAACCGTCAACATGCGATCATGACATATTAGGATGCTACAATGCCTCCAAAGCAATGGCCAAAAAGAACCATTCAAACCCGAATCTCAATCATATTATTAATGTTGTTAGGGTTCTAAAAAGCTTTTTTTGTTTGTTATATAGTTTGTAAGAATTTACGACTGTAATACCTATGTTGAACCCTATATATAAATCTGATTAGTCAAAATCAACGCCCTCATTAGGTATATGTCATCTTCAACACACTATTCATTTTGAGAAACTAGCCTCAAAATCCACTATCCTTGTGCTAGCTACTAGGTGATGATCCTTTTATCCAATTATTTTTTCCATCTTTCATTACGAAGTGGTTTTTGCTTTACAACAAAATCGGGATTAAAATAAGAACAGGACAAATTTGAAAGGGCTGATTAAATTTTTAAAAAAATCAAGAAATTTCATCAAATCTAAAAGGTCGCCGCATCCTTGAATCCAACCTTCACCACATCAGCTTCCACCCAAGTACACTGATATTTGCAGGTTGTAATAACTAATTGATTGGTGGATAAATATTAAAAGCGCCATTATTATAATTCTTTAATACTAGCAATAAATTTAATTCATTTATTAAGCATTCAGTTCCCTTTTGCCTTCTCAGTTTCGCTACTGGTCGACCAAGCCTTCTCCGCGCTATTCATTAAGCAAAGCGTTGACATAACCCAAAATCTCCTCTTTTGCTTTTTTTGTTCAGGTAAACAGAAAAGGGGAAAAACCTTAAACAGATCTGTGTATCTTTTTTATATTTATTTTGATGAGCATGAATTCTGATTCTTGCATGGATATTCATTTTTTGACGTCTGGGTTTCGTTTTGCATTAGTGCTATCATTGTTTGACACCAAGATTTGTGCTTTCTTTTTTTGTTTAAAGCTTAAGTTCTGTTTGATGATGAGAACAGAGTGGTATATCTTTGTGCTATATTACTGACTCGTTGTTTTTTGTTTAATATTATAATGCAGATTGGTTCTTGCCTTTTTTATTCAAGTTTGTGTTTGACCCATTGGATGTTTAGAGAATAGAGCGGGGTTTTAGTTGATGAAACTGTTTGCCAGAGATGTGAATTGGAGTGGTAAATATGTTAATATCCGGGTTTGTGTGTAAATGCTATTGTAGATAGCATATTTGAAGTTTGATTGGCTTTGTGAATTGTGAAGAGAGTTGGAATTTAGTTTCTAATGATTGGGAGAAAAAATATGGGGCGAGCGTCGCCATTGCTATTGGTGCTTTTGGCACTAGGGTTTTTCTTTGCAGCGTATAACTTGTTGACTTTGGTAATACAATATAAGGATTCTAGTTCAGGACTTGGATCAGGTATTTCTGATCCTGTAACAAGGATGCCAGCAAATTTTAGGAAATCAGGGAGGTCAAATTTGAAATTCCATGTTGCTCTCACGGCTACTGATGCTCCTTATAGTCAATGGCAATGCCGGATCATGTATTATTGGTATAAGAAAATGAAAAGCATGCCAGGATCAGACATGGGAAAGTTTACTCGAGTTTTGCATTCGGGTAAAGGTGATCATTTGATGGATGAGATTCCAACTTTTGTTGTTGATCCTCTTCCAGATGGCCTAGATCAGGTGAGATTTTCTATTTTCACCTTTTCTGTTGCCTCTATTAATTCATCAGCTTTTATTCTGTTACATGTTGATTTCCAAGTTAAAATTATTGTGAACTTGAATTTGCTTAGGAAATTTATAGATCCCAGATATTTATTATTTATTTTGCTTCTAGGCTCACACATTGTAGTATTGTGAATTTAAAATGTACTTGTTAATTTATAAAGAGACCCAGGGGTGCTCTGTGCATCAATAACATGAATTATATCGAGACGATTTTCATTTTATTCCATTAAATTTTTGGGGCATGCCATCAAACTTGACATTTCTTACGCAACATTGTTTTAGATTGACTTCTTTGAGTAATGTGTTTCCCATCCAAATCGCTGCCTATTCCAAATCTTAGAGCAAACCAGTCACTGCTCATGGTTTACTGCTATCAACAATTAGTTATTACATAATCATATGGCCATTTCATGCTCTATACAGGGATATATTGTCTTGAATAGACCATGGGCTTTTGTGCAATGGCTGGAAAAGGCTACAATTGAGGAAGAGTAAGTTTTTAAAGTTACGGTCCTCATTTTCTTCTTTTTTTCATGCTTTTGATTTTTGACATCTGACAATCAGTGATTATAAGATTGATACAGAAGCACTTTGTGATAAAAACAGATACATTCTAATGGCAGAGCCTGATCACATATTTGCAAATCCTTTGCCTAACCTGGCACGTGGAGATAATCCAGCAGGGTTTCCATTTTTCTATATAAAACCAACTGAACATGAGAAAATTGTTAGAAAGTTTTATCCTGAGGAGAAGGGTCCTGTGACGGATGTCGATCCAATTGGCAATTCCCCTGTAATAATAAAAAAGGTACGACTCTTATTGTGATTGCAGCCAGTTTAAACCAATTGAACTTCTGAGAATTTTATGCGTTTCCATGTTTGTTATCAGAATCCCAATATTGTGGGAATATAATTTGAAATTCGGTTAGAAACCTGTAGTGCTAATCGTTGTTTATATGAAGCACCACTATCCTTGTTAGAATATCACTATTATTCACGGCCATTGAGATGAACTATTTTCATTTACTAAAAACAATATTTCCATGTTCACATTGGATGAACTGCTCTTATCTTTACAGTCCCTGTTGGAGGATATTGCGCCAACATGGGTGAATGTTTCATTAAGAATGAAAGATGATCCGGAGACTGATAAGGCATTTGGTTGGGTGCTAGAGATGTGAGTAATGTGTAACAGGATTCTTTCTATTTTGCTAATAAATTTAGTTCTTGATGGTTGGAATACTTCAATGTTGCTCACACATCTTTGTTGATCTTAGGTATGCTTATGCTGTAGCATCAGCATTGCATGGTGTACGGCATATACTTCGTAAAGACTTTATGCTACAGGTATCTATGGCATATGTTAATGCTTCTTGTTTCTCTATTTTGTGAAGTCACTCTTAAAGAGTTGCCTATATCCATTTATGTTTCAGCCGCCATGGGATTTGGAAGTTGGGAAGAGATTTATCATCCACTATACTTATGGATGCGACTATAATATGAAGGTAAAGATAGGGATCTCTCTCTCACTCTCATATTGTTCTTATTTTATCAGATTTTTATGTTTTAATGCTATTATGCACCTTCTATTTCTGTTTGTTTGTTTTTGACAAGTTGTTTTGTATATTGATCCTTTGTTCGTTTACCATGATTTGTTAATTTTTCAGGGAGAATTAACATATGGAAAGATTGGAGAATGGCGCTTTGACAAGAGATCCTATCTCAGTGGACCTCCACCAAAGAACCTCACCCTGCCCCCACCAGGAGTTCCTGAAAGCGTGGTATGTTCACAACTAGATTTTTTACAAGGGACAATTAAAATCATATTTCACAGATGTCAAAAAATTCATGTTTGATGAGTGGGCTTAGAGGAATAATATTAAAATTAAGTCTACCTGGAACTAGAATACACTGCACTTACGGATAAAATTTATGATATTTTGGTAAAGGTTGTAATAGCCAAGTTCAACTTTCTCAAAATGGCCCTCATACAGACGCAACTATTTGTTTATGGGGATGCTTGAATGCATGGGTTGAACTTGCTTTTCAAGGAGTATGTACGAATCAGAAGCCAATTGGGGTTTATCAATGCACTGGAGGTGTACAAGAGAATTGCCATCCCTGTAGAGAAGGAAAAAGATAAAATAATGAATTGGTGTTTTGTAGAATTTTGGTCTCCATCCAACACTATTAAAAACTACATGGACCTAACATCCTAGGTGAAAAGAAACCAAAATATACCCACGTTAAGTTTATCAAGCATTCTTGGTCTCTGATGCCATCCTTATCTGGTGTGAAAATTCTGTTATACATACTGTTTTTTTGTAGTCACTTATCCCAAGGGAACCGATAGTTAAGATGGTGATTAACATCTGGATTGCGAGTCATTGAACCATATTTTCGTTTGCATGAAACATAGGCCATGGATGTGAAGGCACTTTATTTACTCTGTCTCTCTCACTGAGTTAACAATCGATTCATCATGATTCTCTGCAGGTGAGACTTGTAAAGATGGTGAATGAGGCCACTGCTAACATTCCAGGCTGGGACTCATTAAACAGTGGTTGAGATCTAGATGTGGATCATAAGCACATTGATTCATGGTTCGGTGTAATAATCTCCAGAAGAGATTCACTCATACGATCTACACGGTAACAAAAGAGTGGTACATGAAATAGGAATGCCTTAACAAAAGAGGGATATTTGGTTAGTGATACTTTGTGAATTAATCAAGGACTGAATTCTTTTTGTACACATCTCTGCTACGCTTGAGATATTGCTGAGTTAATTTTGAATATTTCATACCTGTAAATCGAGAATTTCACAGTTTATGATGCTCTTTGCTGTTTATGAAATAATGGTGAAGAAAGCTGTCATGTGCTAACCATGGCTGAAAGTCAGTGGACAGATTAATTTGATGGACAATACTCTGAAATAGCTAAAAGCATATATCTAACCATGAATTTGGAGGTGTGAGTTTTAGTGGTTCTGTGTTTCTCCAGGCTGGCATGGTTTAAGTCACCCATAGACCTCGTAATCTGCAAGCTTTAGGTTTCAATCGCATGAGTCCTGGACTGAGGATTAAAATTTCAAACCATCTCTATGGCTATCCAATTGCGTTTTGTTGATGTGTAAGCACCGATTAAAACTTTTCTGGGTTTGTAAGAGTAATGGTTTTTTTCCCTGTAATGTTCTAGTATTCCTGAGTTCTAGTATAAAACAGTATCAGTAGAGCAAGAAAAGGAGGAATTTTTTTTGCGGATAAAATAGCTAATGTTGCCGACTATGTAGCAGAAATCTTCATGGTTGATTGGCTGTTGGTTTGGATGGTCTTGTAGTGAGGGAGGGCCTCATTTGAACAATTTGTTCTTCATCAACTCCCATGCTTTTAGCATAAAGTCCTGCTTCGAAGAATCGTTTCAGTGCATCCTCCATGTAATCATTCCCTTGCTTGACTGTCATTTCCTTCCCTATTTTGTCAGGGTAACTCGTCAAAATATGATCTCCTTTTAGCACAGCTGCGAGCTGTAGTAGCTCTTGCTGGAATTCAGAAAGCTTGGCGTCTTCATTGGGCTCGCTCTTCCTGACCCGAGTTGGAGTTGGTAGTTTCTCTATTCAGTAGAGAGGATGAGAACACAAACAGCTAGCAAAAAACAAAAGAACTCAGCCTGGAAAACGAGTTAGGTGACTAACCTGGGCAATCAGTTCTGGGCTCAGTCCGAGTCTGTAAGATGCCTTCAAAGGTTCCCGCCCATTCATCCCTCTTTGTCAAGAACGGAGAGGACATGTTAAAGAGCTTCTTCACCGTCGCAGGAATGGATGAGTGCTCGTATTCTGATGTTGAAAATGGCGACCCACCGGGTCCATGGACAACTGCATCGCCATGCCAAAGTAACATTTATCAGTTTTTTGTTAATTTTTTCATCTGCCAATAATCAGCAAAAGTACTGCATGGTGATTCAATACATTGACAATTGCTCATGCCTTCCACTCAAAAAACTCACACTCGAAATCTTGAGATTTCAGAAAATAACACCAGTCGCTGCAAAACTATCATAGTCATAGGAACTACCTCTGATACTAGTTATGCCAAGAATCTTGAAATTTCGGGCTATTTCTGTTCGAATTCCAGTGTTTTTGGGTTTAACCTTGGGCCCACAGTATGATGGACTCAAGGAAGATCCGTGCTCATGTTAGGCTACTGGCTTGGCTTGCTGGCTGGCTTCATCTGTTTCTGGCCCGTTGCTTAATCTCTTGCACGCAAAACCTTTCTCAGCAACAGAGCAAAAATCCTCAAACTTTCCGCTCGATCTTTCAACTATATGCACCTTTTTGGCAGATACAAGACGGTGTCGCAAAAGAACTTGGACCCACTTTCCCCAAAGTTTCTGTCCAAACGGAAAAGGACTCAACGGCACCCTAACTAACCCTAATTAATTTCCTCATATATTCGTTGGTTGAGAAAAAGAAGAGAAGCGACAAATTGGCAACTCTCACTTTTTGCTAGCCTGATTGTCATCCACAAGGATTTCATTTCACATTGTATATACATTGGCAATGGACGAGTACTAAGAACACAAAAGGAAGTGGAAGGTCACCTGTTCTCTTTTCGTATCAAAAGCAGTGTGAATTAGGTTAGCATATTTTGCAGATAGTCGTGAAGGTGATGCAGAGAGTATCGTTTAAGCCAAGTTAGCCATTAATCGTACATGGTAAAGCTAGGAATATAATGCCCGCAATGATATTATCCTGTTGGATAAGCTAAAATTCCTATAAAAAAAGAAAAAGGAAAAGGAAAAAAGAAAAGAAAAAGAAGGGATGATTGAGATTTGAAAGTGATATGCTACTTACCGGTTCCCTTCTCTATCCAAGGTGAGACCACGATTGTAGGAACTCTAACCCCGAGTCTATCAAACTTGAACAAAAATGGCTCGGGTCCCACAATCCCATCCGGACTAGGGACCCCACTTACAGGCGTAGCCACATGATCATAGAACCCACCATGCTCATCATATGTGATTACCAGTAGAGTTTCGTTCCATTGTGGACTTGCCCTCAGTGTCTCGTACACCTGCAGTATTGAAAATCACAGCAACATTTTTGACAATTTGTAAACGAAAAAAAGAGAGTAAACATATGTTTTAAGAGAAATTACAACGATCGAGGTAGAGAGATTAATATGAATACTTACGAATCACTTCAATATATATATATATATATATATATGAGTACCTCTTTGACAAACATTTGCCCTTGATAAACATCATGGGAAGGATGGTCATCATTGGCAGGAGCTATCTTTAGGTCCAAGTACCGCTGCTCAAGCACGGCATAACCAGGAAGCTTGCCTTGTTTTGCATGGTTTTTAAACGACGTGCCATAAGGATGGAATTTCGTGATGTACTTGAGTTTCCTTAGGTTCCTATAAAACAATGTGGCAGGAATGTTCTGATAGTATATTCCCCAAGATATTCTAGCATCGTCGAGGTTCTCGAAAATCGTTCTTTGAGGGTACCCTTTAACGAGCAATGCCGGAATGTTGCTGGTGGCTCCGGCGGATGTGCCTGAATGAACAAATAGACGGTTGGGTTGCGTCGATGACGGCACAGAAGCAAACCACCTAACAGAGCAGAATTTATTTTTTGTTAAACTCGACATTGCATATTATTTTACTAGCAATTGCGAAATCATGTCAGCAATATACAAATGTTTGTGCAATAAATTAACCAAAAAGTATAGCCAAGTGGATATTCGAAGTTTATAAATTAATTTAACACTTCCAAAAAACCCTCTTTTTTCTAAATAAAAAAAAATACAAGTATAGACACGAACGCATATTAATTTGGAGGATTAAAAACACCACGTTGTTTTTCAAAAAAACAGAATTCTGTATCATATTCAAAACACATGCAATAAGCGACTGATTTCAACATGACAACCTTATCCATTAAATACTCTGCTCTCTCTCTCTCTCTCTCTCTGATTTGTTGTTCCATTGGGACATTCCTAAGATTAATAATGACATCAATGAATTATATTTTCGGGTAGAGAAATACCAGAATGTTTGCATTGAAATCATTGAAAACGGAATCTTCATATAGTAATTACTTAAATGTGGACAGACAAAAGAATAGCTCTACCTGTCGAAGACAGAAAATTCAGAAACAAGTGTCTTGTACACAGCTACCATATCAGGCTCGAATCCACTCATGACATCCCGAGACATGTTGGCTGATGCGTCCATAGAGAAAGCCTGCTGGGCAAAGCCATTCATGGAAGGAGCTTCATTCTTGGATGTGTCTTCAGACCCGAATATTTGCTCCCTTATTGCTTGGAAAGAGTGGCCAGGATCAGGGTCAACAAACTGAGCTTGGTTATTGGTGAAGAATTTTTGCGAGCTTGGATCGCTTGTGTTCAGTAGATTCCATTGGGTGCCGTCAACACCATTGATTTCAGGGTTGATTTTCTTCATCCAACCCAGCATGTGATCAAAAGAACGATTTTCCATCACTAGTACCACAACAGTTTTTATCGGGCTTGAATGGATTTGGTCATGGAGGAGGAGTACGAGGAGGAAGATGAAGATGGTGCTGGGTAGTTTAGGTGGTCTTTTTGTGGACATGTTTTGCTGTGTCTGGAGATGGATTAGGGGGGAGAAAGGAGAGGATGCTTTTTTTACCTTCTGGTTATGGCTGTGTTTGACGATTTCTGTAATCAAGCCCGTGAACTTTTCTGTAGCGTGCTCGTTACAAGGGCAGTCAGTTGTACTGACTGATTGAGATTGTGGTTCTGATTTTTTAAAAAGTATTTTTTTTAAAATATTTTAAAATAATATTTTTTTTAATTTTTAATGTTAGCCGTTAAAATAATTTAAATACATAAAAAAATTTAAAAAAATTAATTGTTTTCAAAAATATTTTTGAAATAAAATGTGAGGGTGTTTTTTTTTTTTTTTTTTTTTGCTATGGGGACAGTTCTATTATTATGACACTGATATTTGAGTTTTTTTTTAATAAAAAAAAAATGCAATTTTCTTTACATGACAGTTTGATAAAAATCACAGATGAAAAATACAAGTTTTTAAAACCTCATAATTAAAAATCATAATAATTTAAATAAATTATTAAATAAACTCGTACAAATTTTAGCACTGTCTAAATTCCGATTATAATATCATCAGCCATAAGAAATATTTTAATGAGGTGAATTCAACTATTACAAGAGAGGTTATAAGAAATGAATCGCACATAATGTTTAAAGTGACTGATTGGAAGTATGTTTATGATTGTTTTTTAAAGTATTTTTTATTTAGAAATATATCAAAATATTTTTTTTAAAAATCAATTTTGACATTAATACATTAAAATGATTTAAAAACTGTAGTTGTTTTTAATTTTTTTCAAAAATACTTTTAAAACATAGTGTCAAATATTCTCTAAATGTTTGTCTGAGAGTGTAGTTGAAATTATTTTTAACAGTATTTTTCATTAAAAAAATACATCAAATGATATTTTATATAAAAAAAATAACAAGAAAATTCAAAATTAATTTCAATTAAAATTAAATGCCCACCAAACTAGTCATGCCGCAGTTAATACTTAACTAATCCATTTTAATTAATCTAAGTTTCAAACAACGACAAAAAAAACTATGGGCTCAAAAATGGGGCAGCCCCTTGGAACTGACCCGTGGCTTTTAATTTGTTTTCCTGGTTGGCGATCCACCTCTTTTTTTTTTTTTTTGAAAAAATATATAAGTTGGCACGTGTCCTCGCGAGACCATCTATTTTTCTAGTTTCAACTCTCAACCAGTTGTTGTTGAAAAAATAGGCTGGGTTGTTTTTAATCTAAAAATTCAGTTTTTAACTTTTTATATATATAAAAAAACCTTGTAATCTTAAGAAACCAATCCCCCAACCCAGAAAATAAAACACAAAATCAATTTAGAAAAAAAACCCTGTGAGGATATGAATAGAATTTTCAAAAGGTGAAATAGATTTTTTTTAATAATTCAATATAAAATAAATTATGAGATTTAATCCAAGAAAACACAATGTTAAGAGTAAATTGAGAAAAAAATCAAATAAAAAAATAAGAGCAAAAATAAGGGACTTTAGTATAATCTTTAAGGCTAAAAGGCACTTGAACTTTTTTTTTTATTATTATTAAAAATTATCATTCTTTTTTTAATTTTGGTCCTCCAAAATTGATTTTTGTTTTGCATATTCGAGAACCAACTGAAAACCAGTATATTTTTTTGATACCATAATAATCCAACTCAAAAAAATTAAAAAACTAAATTCTAAAAAAAATCAAATGATAAGAAAACGAGAAGAAGTTACTATGTGAATCCAAAGTAGCTTGTGAGGGGGGAAACGATGCTTTTAAGAGGAGAGAGATTTCTTTTCAATAAACCAGTATAAATTAAATAAAAATAAATTATAAAACTAAATCTTAAAAAAACACAATGTCTGAAAAAAAAATTAAATGAAAAAAAAAAGACAAGGAAAAAAAGGCTAGTCATTACGCGAATCCAGTATTACTTGAGAAGCGATTAAGAGTGTTTTCGAAGAGGAGAAATAGATTGCTTCTTAACTGGTAGCCTCATCGTTTCGTAGCCAAACACACACACACAATCAGCAAGCAAACCTTGAATGAAAATCAAATTTCACTTGCGTGGAAGATATTCTCTATCGCAGAGAATTAATTGTGCGAGAGACCTTTAAGGAATGAAAATTTCTTTCTCCACAAATCAGAATCGATATGTAATGGTATCCTGCTGCTTGGAACATGAGGGCACAGTTTGTCAATAGGTTTAAAAACGGACGGGACCTAAATAGACGCTAGTTTTCAAACTGTGGCTATCAGCCTGCCAATCCTCCGCAAATTATTGCTCACCCCTGAACTGGTTTTTGCAGCAAGGGGAGCCAAGCTACAAGAATTCTCTCAAAATGGGGGTTTGAAATAAAGACCTCCATTTTGGAAATGATGCTCTCCCAGCCCCAACTCATCCAAGAGAAAAAGATGTTTAAGCAGGCCAAAATTATGCACTTTTCTGCAATATTGAAAAGATACTTCATAAGAAATCCAACAGCCTGCACAGATGGACGTCCATAAACAATCAACATACCACTAATCTCATAACATACCAAGGCAACGAGGAGCATAGCGGAAAATTGAGAGATCTCATGGAAAATGCACAAATGAAAATGAAAAATAACAAAAGTTAATGAAGCAAAATCCAGGAAAGTTCATCGCCCCAATAAAGCAACACGATCCTTCTGTATTGCCTGTGACAGGTTGATGTCAAAGAGCTCGCATCGTATAGGCATCTCCATCTCATAAAATGGGTTCTTTAGGACATAATCCGTGTACAATTCATATATGACTTTCAAGAGGCCTTCCATGTGCTGCGTTCCAGGTTCACACACCACAAAGAGCTTTGTTCCTGTAGAAGGGAGAAAAAACAAATAGGTTTTAAAAGAAAATTCAAATGTATTCAAAGAGGAATGGAGAACTTGTCACTGCCAATTCATGGTTTGAAAAACATGGACTTTACATACTTGTAAAGAACACAAGACAGTCACGAATATATACTCAAGTACCCAGCCTGTCTACCTTAAAAAATGAGGCCTGCTAACTAGAACCAAAAGTTAGGAAATGGCAAGCAATGCTCAGCACACTATAATACACATGTTACTGAACATGGCAGTTTCTTGTAAAAACTTTGGGATCTAACAATCAGCTAGCTGATAATAGCTTTGAAAGGGTTGGTGTTCATTAAATTAAGAAAAGTGGTGTCCAAATTCCAACACAGAAGAGATTGACAATCAAGCATAAGATGGAAGGTTTATCAATAACCAAATAACTAAAAAATCAATATCTTGGTTGAGGTACGCTTATAAATAAATAAATAAATAAAAGGGTTGAGGTAGCCACCAGTGAGTGATTGGAAGCAATGAAGATCAAAGGTATCAGCTTCGAGGAGTTCAATGCCTAAACAACCAACAGTTGGTGATAGCTGCTGAGAGATGGCATGCATTGAATGCCATAAACTAGCCACTCGTAAGCTATCATTTGTATCCATCCGTCCAGCAGATCCATAATCCTATTTAAAAAATAAAATAAAAATTGCAACAATAAGCCAAACATCAAACATCACAATTTGTTATTATTAGTAGTAGCTGTCAGTCGCTTGTATTGCTTTCAATCATTATCCAATCAAGCATCAAAACCCAAAATGCCCTTGTAATTGAATTGAAGGGAAGTATAAATCTTACCTTGTAGAAGATCAAACCACCTGATTTGTTGATGATGTAAAGGCTGTAAATCGCCGCCATTCCCAAGGGCTTTTCTGAACTGAATTTTTTTTACAGGTGAGAAGAGAGGAAATGAGATGAGAAGAGAGAAATAGTTCTATCACTTCTCTTGTTCAGTAGTAAACCAATAAAGGAGATAACTGGAGTTATTAGATTATAACTCATTATATTTTATCAAATCTAATCAATTAGTCTCTGTGATATAAACAATAATTAAATAGTCCCTTTACTAGAGTTGACCTCTTTACCATATTCAATTTAGTAGTTTTTTTTTTTTTTTTAAAAATGCCTTCTTTCTTTTCCCATCTTAACTGCTTCTCTTTTTAATTTTTTAAACAAGAAAAAACCAAAAAAAATAAAATGAAAAATAACATGAACTTGCAAATGAATTTAAGAATGCATGGATTAACTGTATACTTTATGAAACTATGAAGTCTAGTTAATTAGTTTCATTATACCCTAATTTGTACAAATTATACCGAATTGATAAATTATCAACTCAATTGGTAACAAGGATCATCCAGAACTTGACATCAAAACAAGGCTTTTGATTTGACTGTTCTATTAGAGCCCATACATAAAACCAAAGTTGCTGGTTTAGGATTTGCTTCCAAATCCTTATTTCGAGTTATATTAAACCATGGAATATTAACCTTAAACCCCCCTCTAAAGTTCATTGATAAAAAAGAAATCACCATGTCACACAATTAAGATCAGAGATGATTTTCTAGTCATTTATAGTATTACACGAATCTATCATACAATTAATTAGTTCATAAAAAAAAAAAAAAACATTCCAGTTCAACTTATTCTAGTCCTTCTACACTCCACAACAAATTCACTTCTTCCTCATCCGGGCATAGAAAACACCATTTGACATTCAAGACAAAACTAGAAGAAACCAATTAAGACCAGCTAAACCAAACATTAAGAACTCATGTCGTCCTCATGGATTTACCAAGCACAACCCACTAAGATAATTAATAAATTATTGTCACAAATACAAGATCCTTAATGAAACGCCACCTAGTTCATCCATATCAGTCGCTGGCCACTCGTTATCATATTTCAAAAAAAAAAATGAAGTCATATTTGAAATTTTCAGAGGACCACCTCCTGAAGAGAACTCACTAAGTGGATTGATTTTACCTGTGATTTTCAAATTTCACGTGCTTATGGTCAGGATTTAAGTAGGAGCTATAGAGGTGCCAACTGCCATAAAAGGTGCTCGGCAGAATTTTGTTAAAAGTCAATGAGCACTTAATCACTAATCCCACAATACTAACATCATCCGAAAAAGCAAGCTAATAGTGAATATAATGAAATCATATTCTTGAGGTTTTATCCAATATACATCTTAAGTTTGTGTTGAGACGAGCTTGAGAGTTTAAAAATATCAAACTGTATTGTTGAGAATTGAGCTAAATAGGTTGTCATCTAAAAAATGAAGTTTGGGTAAAATTATGCGTAATTAACTAGAAGATGCCAATAAATTTTCACAACTATACCATTGACAGCGGCTGATCCTAACAAAATATTGTCTGTTAGGTTTAAAGACTTGAGTGAAGAAATTCCACACAGATGTGATAAAATGCTATCTTTGAATCTATTAAGGCTTGGTTCAAGGTTCTCTAGCTTCTTCAATTGTGATGATAGAACCTCAATACCAGCAAAAGAGTTGTTTCTATATGCAAGTCTCAATGCCTCACCATATGCAAAATAAAAGGTAAAACAAGCTACATCTAAGCAAATTATACAAATATAAGATTCAAAAAGGCATATTTAATCGTGATATTCTCAGAACATGCACTAAATTCAAACTAACCGATCCATAAAGAGTAGATAAGCAGAGTAACAATAAAAAAAGAGCTAATAATCAACCAATCAGTTAGAAACCACAAATTCCAAGAAACAAAACGAAATAGAGAGAGCAGAGCATACCAGAGCGATCAGATCTGAGAGCGAGAGAGGATTTCTTCTTCTTCCGATCAAAGTGAAAATTGATTTTCAGTTCGGGTTTGTTAGCTGATGGTTTGTGGAGGGGTGCGGTGCGATGAGACTACCAATTAATCCTGTGATTTCAATTCCTCCCTCTCTTTGCTTCTTCCTCTCGGGCTACTTACCTCTCCTTGAAACGCTGCCGTATTATTAGCTATCTTACTCTCATTTGTTTTTGTGTTTCATAAGCCTTTTTTATTTAAAAAAAAGTATTTTTTTTTGGTTTTTAATTAAATACTTTTTAGTGAAAATATTATTTTAAAAAATAAAAAATATATTATTTTAAAAAAATATTTTAAAAAGCAGATATAATCATACTCTCGATCACTTTAATTTTACATTTATTTACTTGTTGATTAATTTCCTTCTATTAATATTCCTAACAATTCCTTACTTCAAGCTCCATGCCAGCATGGTTTTACCTTCAAATATTGTTGTTGTAGTCACTCTCCAATGACTTGCCTACCTCTTCTTTTCTTATTACATCGGGAAAACGGAGTTAAGTTTTCAATATATTGATAGCACGTTATTTGTAAACTTGATGATGTTATATACGTATTTTTATTGATTTTAACCTGTTCTAGCAATTTATTTAAGCAAGAAAATTAAAATAATAATAATGATAATTCAAATAGATGTATAAGCAACACTAGAATCAAGTGTTGGCTGGCTTAACGTGGCATCCCATTATTGGTATATGCTTTCCAATCGCTCTGTTTTTAGTTTATCACGATCCAAAGGCAGAAGAGTTGCATTTACGGGTCCAAAACCTCAACGTAAAATAGGATCGAAGCATCATCAGATCACCTTCCGGGTCCAGAAGATTTAATTAATTTTGTTTTGATGGTTAGCATATTCGAAAGTTGGAATATTTTTAAAAACAAAACAAAAAAGGATTAGAGCAAAATTAGATGGAAAAAATTGAAACTAGCAGGCCCCATGAAATCAAAATGCAAAGAGTCTGGCTCAGACTTCAAACAATTGAATATTTGAATTACAAGAATCGTATTCTTACCACTACTATCCACATGTTGTCAAACAAAAATATAGGATTTTTATATTAAATAAATAAAAAAGAGGTTTCTCGTCCAATGTGTCTTTGTTCCATACATATCTCCACCTACTATTGACACAACAGGGAACACCCAGTTTTCTTTAACAATATTTTGTGACAAAAGAAAGCAATGCTACGGCTAAAAGAACACTTGATCATTATGAATTCAATCATCTTCGCACTAGAAAAATGCCAAAAAAAAAAAAAACGAAACATGGAGAGAGGAGAAAAGAAAAATCTGGGGTAAGCAAGGGTGCAAGAGATACAATTATATGCAACACTGAAGAATGTACAAGACCGCAAGTCAACTTGGCGGGCATTGTCGTCTTTGGTCAGTTCCATGGAGGGGATGATGGTCTATAAATAAAATCTTGTGAAGACGTTGTGCCATAGTTCAGATCAAGGTTGTGGAGCTGTTCCATGAGCTGAGAACGCCTTTCCTTGAAGAAATCCAGTCGAGTTGTTAATTCTACCAAAGCTGAAGATGCTGCTGATGGATGCCTTGGATAGTCCATCACCTGCAACAATGGTGAATGACAATACTGATATCTAAGCAGATCATTTGCATGGTATTATTTATAATTTAGTTTCCTCAAACATGCAAACTATGGAACCACATGATAAAATAAGGTTTTGATACAAGTTAATGCGTGTGTTTTCAGCTTAACTCTCTAGTTGTCCAAATAATTGCGGGCAAACAGTTACCTCTACCGCTCTGGAAGTAGAGGGAGCAGAATCAACACCACAAAGCTCATCCATGGACATGTTTGTTGATGCCTCGGTACTTTTTGAGTCGCTAAGACTTGCTGATTCCATTAATTGCTTTCGAGAAGGCTGCCTGCAGCTGCTTCCAGTTGCTAACCCTGGTCCTTTAATATTCCTCCAATCTGTTCCCAACAAGCCCTCCTGTAGCATAGCAGCCATGTTCCATGTTTAAGAGCACATACAGGTATTACTTGAAACAAAAGGCGAAACAATGCTGCAAATAAATGACTTCAGGACAGGATTCTAGAGCTCAAGAGGAATTAATCAAAGAGGCACCACATCATAAAGGAAATACAATCGATACATCACCTGTCTCATTGTTTCCTCTTTATTTTTATTTTCCAATTTTCTAAACCATTTGGAGACAACATACTCAATGAATCAAGATACCCTAGAAAAGGAGCTTCCCCATCTCCTTGATCAATTAATGTTCCAGACAATTATTTCAACCTTAAATGATCCCTAACTCGTGCAAGTTTGTAATCAACGTTGTAGTAAAACCACACCAGAATCTCTAATGCAACCTATTGCCAGGATATCCTGATCTTGGGACCTACAATCAGCAATAAGGCTTTAGCAAAATGAGTAGGAGCATACAACGAGGAGTGGTTTATTTGAACACCAGTAAGCATTGCATTAAATTTTTTCTTTGGCATGCCATGAATTTTAATTTAATCACGTTTCCCCATAGGGAAGAAAGTTGGATGATTGCTTGGCAGGACCCAGGCAGGTGATCCTTAAAATACTGAACATCAACTAAATCACTGGTCAGTTTGACCAACAATGGAGGAGCACGAGTATATTGGGTGAAAAGGTTGGAAATGGGAAAGGCAGGAAAAAAGGAGGTTAGGATAATGAAAGATGAGCTGGAATATATTTCTCAAGCTTATAATATATGTTTTTTTATTTATGTAAATCTCATAAAAGCCAATGGGAAACAGAGCTCTACGTACCTCAGTTCTCTGTTTCCTCTCATGATTAACAAAAGCAATGGTTGAATCAAAATCTGGCTGCAGAAATCTCCTGCAGAAATCAAACACAAAATGGGAAATACAGTAAGCATATGATAGCAGCTAAACAGCCCATCCCATCAAGGCCTCCTGGATCTACACCACTAGGTGAAACAATGTATCTTGGTTACTAGATAGTGACGGTATGAATGTTCTGTTTAACAATCATTGTTACCTCAAGGAAAAGTGAAATGCAACTAATTGTAATTACAGTCAACCTTAATGGAGAAATTAAAAAACAATAAGACTTTGCAGACTCACTGTTGAGGGTTATGATTTTGAACATGCTGAAAACGATCACTTGCATCTGAAAGGGAACCATAATGATGCTGTCTTTGCTGATTAAGTTGATGGTGGAGCTCTGCAACTTTTTGCTTCAACCTGGCCACATCTGCTTCCGCGAGAGCAATCTCCTCAAGCTCAGCCCTCGTCTTCACATCATTTTTAATCATAAATGGGTGTTAGTCCAGAATGGAAAGAAAAATGGGGAAAAAAACACAAAGCTCCTATGGATCTATACTCACTTTAGAATCCATGCCGTGAGAACTGGTAAACTGTCCTGAAGACATGCTCAAACCAACTTCCAATGCAGCTCTAAGATCTCTTTCAGCTTGCAGCTGCTCTTGCAATCTTGCAACCTATGTGGTCATTTACTTCCAGTCAACAAAAACAGTGGGGGGGGGATGCTATTATTTTTACTCCACATGCTAGTACAGTTACACCAGGTTGATTAAGTATGCCCACAATGACAGAAGAAGCCCGTAAAATAATTCAAGGGCTTGAGAGAAGATGATTGTGATGCAGTTCCAGAATACTAGAAACATGCAATGAGGTGTACATCAACATAATCTAGTACTAAAGATAGCAAACATAGAATGCCTTTCATTACTCTGTCAAAATTGCAGAGACCAACTAAATGGTAGCATTCTTCCTCATTTGTTCCATTCTTGTGTGATGGAACTGGCCTGATTTAGACTGTATTCCCCACATGTCTACTGATGTAAAAATAGCATGTTCAAAGTACACAAGACTAAATTTCTAACAACAATTTTAACATTCGATGTGAAAAGCAACAGGCTGACAAAACATGTGAAGCATTGGAAAGAGAAAGCAACATGTGATGAGCTAAAAATAATTACATCTTGTTCAAGTGCCAAGCGACGCTCATGCAAAGCTTGCTTTCTCCTCTCTAAGCTTGCTTGTAAAATGGCATTTCCACGAGCCTGGACAGACAGAATAACCAATCCTATCAGGAAAACATGCCAAATTGAACAGAAAGCAGATTTAAAGAAAGTATTGAGACCTCTTTTGCAATTCTGTGCCTCAAGTCATTCTTTGTTATCTCAAGCCTCTGAATAGCAAGCCTGAAAGCAATACAACTCTATACAGTTAAATAGAATAGCACCAAATATGGATCAAAATAAACATGGAAAACTAGTTAGTGACAGTTAAGCTTCAAAGAAAGACTCAGAAGATAATGCACGAACCTAACGAATAATTACTATAGAACTAAATAAGACTTGAGTATTTTCATGTATTCAGAATAATTTTGCCAGCTTTTTAAATAGAAACAGAGAAAAATAATGAAAATAAAATCATAATTAGCAAAAACATAATTCAATGCATGTTGCTTCTGTAAGCATAATTTTTTACTAAGATTCCAATAGACAATTTGTGATTTCACATTTCCCTGCTAAGATTCAACCAAATGAGATATGTTTCTTCAATTATTATAATTTTTTTTTTTTTAAGAAAGCCATGTGATATGAAATGCCAAGTTCGAAAATGATGTCACATGGGAACTTTCAAGGAGAAAAGTACTGATCATAACTGGAATGACAGGAACGAATCACATTAGGCCCAAGTGGAATCTATACCAACAACTAATGTCAATGATGCACTTGTTACTCGAACAGATACATTCTTTAATCTTGCATGGCAGCATGGGCGGCTAACAAAAGATACGGATAAATATGATTCTAAGGTTTTAAATGTCAAAGAACATGTATTAGTGCTGTAGAAGGCAATGCATAAAATGAGTATCTTACTCCTCTTCTCCAGAAGAATCAACTGATTCCATTGAATGTGTCTTTCTGGCCTGAATAAAGATAAATAGCACTATTAGGCTTCTAATTACAATCTAGGAATATATACTGCAAGAACTCAACTGATACGAAATCACAATTTCTTCCTTCCCAAGAGAGAAAACCTATGCCACCACTGCTATAAATAAAAGGTGCAGGAACAGTTTTGAATGGGTGGGGAACCAACTTGAGGCAATTACAACACTTGCTGCATACATCCTTGAAGGCATCTTATGCTTTCTTTAGAAATTATGATCCACACATGACAGTTATATGTACATAACCACATCACATTTAAAGCATAATGATAAGTCAACAGTCATATTGTGTAAGCCTTTGATGTCTGTTCCTGCTTTGCATTCATTTGCCCCGATGAGTTGAACTTGCAGTGCTTGATCCCTCAGAAGAAACTCAACCAGTTCCTTTTGAAACTTTAAATTCATAATTAAGAAGTATTGCTTTAAAAACCTTTCATCTGCCTACCATAAAGGGTGAGGTTTTCAGATAAAAACCCTCATTGGAAGATTTATCAGGAAATTCTCTCAAATTGAAGAGAAAAAAAAGAGTATCATTAACTGCATGTAATTTCAGGGTTTTTGGTAGTTAATACATGACAGAAAAAATATCAAGAGATGATAGCTTACGTTACTTCTTCCCCAGAATGTTGATCGCTTCCCATTGAGATTAGAGGCTGCAACTTTACCTGCTGACTTCTCAGCAGATGATTCCACTCCAGATATGGGCATGGGTGACACGGGATCCACTGAGGATAGGATTTCACCCATTGACCGGTAAGATTCACCAGCCGGTAACATGCTTGAAACATCCATCTCGTTTTCTGAATTTTCATTTCCTTTCTTTGGTTTACTTTTTTGTTCTTTGGGTGGAGCATTGGAATCTCTTGTTTGTACAGGATCAACAGATATATTAGAACTCTCGGCTGGAGCATTATTGGTTCTAGGTGACCCAACATCTGAATCATCACCGCCAAAAGCCTGCAAGAGTATAAGATGAATATATGCAGTGGTCAGGATAACTATAGCTCAACACTGACAAGTATTTCAACAAAGTTGAACCAAAGCAAAACTATACAGGTTGCTAATATAAAATTTAAACAATTTAAAATCTCTATTCCATTGCTTCTAACCTCGCAGTTAGCATACAAAAGGAAATTTAAGACAAGTCACCAGATGGTTGTGTGGGCCCTAGCAGCAGTAAGCAGGAAGGAAAGATCCTTGATGACCATAACCCAATCAGCTATTATGAGATTTTTATTCACGCAATTTATAGGCAAAAGGCAGGTGACAAATGCATAAATCCCAAATATTCATGCAAATGTAACTGTCTCCACTGCATTAAAACCCACTCAAATACAAGAATCTTCTACAAAAAAAAATCCACTTATTGTCATTAAAATGATTAAGATACTCTAGATAACAGAAAACTTGAATCCTTGAAATTTCTCCACAAAATTAAACCTTCCATGAATTGTCCAATTATCTGACTCGTCAGCAAAAGTTTCAAAACAAAAACTAAGAGGAGGACCAATTAGGAGAGACAAGGACAATTCAAATCCCAATTATCACAATTGTGCATCCTTAATCACCAACCCTTTGATGATATTAAGTGCATGTTGTCTAACGTGCATTGATGCCATTTAAAAACAAATATACTGCAATGATATACCAAAAAATCACAGGATGAAATTTAGGACACTAGCGCTCATCACTCCCCACATAAAATCCAATCAAAACCACTATCCTAGTATTTGTAAATGACAACATTTATAACATCACCGGAAGCACAAAAAAGGCAAGAAGTTATCTTTTCCAGAAATCACAGAAACTCAAACACAAACAGTTAACCTGATTATAACACCCAGCAATTCCAGGCTGGAGACATCATCTTCCAGCAGCATGTCATGGGTGCAGAAAAATTCATTTTCCCAGTGACATGATCATGACTACTATCACTAATTCAACATGAAGGAAAGGAAGAGAAAAAAGGTCAGAGACATGTACAAGTGTTTATAAGAGAACCTTATAATCATAGAGATCACTTCCAGCAGAACCACTGCTTTCACTTAAGTTTCCACTTAGTACACGTTCAGGGTCATCATCTGTATCTTGATCGACTTCATTTTCTGCATCATGATAACCATTGTCTTTCATGTCCACATTTTCATCATCAGTTGAATCATCAGTCCCACTGTTTTCTATCCGAGAATCAGCTGAAATGGAGCACCTGTGTAGATTTTCATCCTGAAACAACATGCAATTGTCAGGCATTATTCTTCATAAAAGGATCCATGTTTGTAGGTAATCCTCATTCCATATTAATCACATTATTATCCATTTATGCCACTTTTTAAAAGAACAGTTAAAAGTAAAAATGCACTAATAGAAATAAAGTGGAAAAGAAAGATTGTTGAGCAGTGGTGGCTTGGAACAGTATTAGACTAAATGACTTGTTATTTTCTAGAATGATTTATTATCATAGAGACAACCCGATCCATTGATGGGTCAAGTTTCACATCTTATCCACGTAAACACTAAAGTCAGGTGTCCTCCCTATACATTACAAGCAAAGTCCCCTTAAACAAGCTGAAACCAAAAATTTAACTTGACAAAGCATGATTGCGTGCGTAAAAGAGAATTTAGCAGTATTTTGAGTTTCATAACAGCAGCACACTTTGTATCAAACACACAGAAATTGGAATACCAGAACTCAATTATCAAACAAAGGAATTGAGAGCATCTTACATCGAAAATATTTTCATACTCCTCCAGAAGTGTTGTAATGATGGCTTGAGCATTATTAGCAGCATTTGCAGCAGCAAGCAGCTGGGCAGAGTTATCACCATTAACATCAAAGTCATCCTCCAACTCACATTCACCAGCTAATAAAGGACGCAGTAGCAAGGGTGCCATGCAAGCAGCAACAGCAGATGGATTCATTCGATTTTCATGAGCATGTGAAGAGATTGTGTGCATCATCTTCAGAATTCTACAATAATGACCAGCTTAGCAACTACATTTTTTATTTTATTTATCAACACTTAGGTACTAGATTGAAGCAAACTAAAATAGATGTACAGGAAATTCTGATGAGAACCTATCAATCTTCAGTCACAAAACAAATAAATTTGAAGTGCAACTGCAAACATGGAAAGCTTACCTCTGTAATAAACGCCGATTTGGTTCCGGAAATGTCTCCACTATTGCAGAGCGCATTGCATTAATCCGAGCTTCCTTCCGATCAATTTCTTGTCAAATACAGCGGCAAACAATCAATATCAGTACCTAACCATACCAATAAAGTTCTAGTCCACTAATAAGATAAGGAGGTACTTCTACGCAGCACATGAAAACATATAGAAAATAACTTCTGAGAAAAGATCTAATACACTTTTATTTTTCCATTTTGAATACTTATTTATTCAAATACTTGACTAGTTGATTTATTTTTATGCACCCAATGATGATGATGATGATCTGATTTCAGACACAGGAATAAAAGGAAGGTTTTAGCTTGACAAGTAATTTGTTTAGGTCATCTTCAATGAGATGAAAGTCAAAACTTAGCATCCTTGAATTGCCCAACACTTAGGAATTGTGTAATATGTACGCATTTTGCACATTCATTCCACATGAACCAATTTAACCCACTTCTTCAGATTATTCGGATGAAACATTATAAACCAAATCTGAGCTATCCATTTGGGATTAAAATGAAAATCAAAAGGTCCAATTTCATGAATGATGGACATGAAAGCTTTACTATCATTGGAAATAAGGTTTGATTTAGAATATCGATGAGTATGGAATGTTGAAATGATTCCACAAAATTATTCAAAAAACAACACCAAGCAATAATGGATCACATTCATAAAATATAAAATAAGAAATGAAGGGAGATACAGTTTCAAACTTACTATAGGCCTCTAGCAATGCAGTGCAGCAAGATGCAGGAACTGGAGAGGAGGGCAGTTCCCTTAAAACATGCTGCATTTAAAATATGTGGCATGAATAAGCACAATGTGTATAATCTAAAGGCACAAGTTATATCATGCAAAGCCAGAAATTACCTTCACACAATCACCAACAACATGAGCGTCCTCATCTGGTTCAAATTCATTCTTGCCTGGAAATGATCAAGAAAAATTGAGCAGAGGTCTCAGTTTAGAAGGTGTGTAAGCATTTTAAAACAAGCTGGAATCTTCCAAAAAGTACAGGAGTTCTCCGGTTCATCAAAAGCATTAAAGAGAATGCTAACTTGAATGGAAATGATACCTTGTTCATATTCTTGAACCCTGTGGTCAACTTCCTCAACATCTGCAGCCTGACGTAAGATTCCTTCAACTTTAGTTCCTAATAAAAATATACACCATAAGCGAGTGAGCAAACAAACCATATGTAGGAACAATATTGGACCATAATTTTTTTTTGTATATATATATATATTACACCAAGACAGCCAAATGTTGTGTAAACAATGTACACTGCAACTGCAAAAGATACATGATAAAATAGGAAGTGAAGCAAGAAGACTAAAAGAGGGGTAGGAAAGGTTAGGTCCAAAAATTGTTGTCCTGCTATTTTGCACCATTTTTTAACCGTGAAGCCACACTTCTGCAAGGCATATTATCATCAAGTTAAGCATGCAAATGCTATTCACTATTTCATACTGTAGCCAGTTACACGTGTATTTGTTCTGCTGAGATAAAAAAAATTCCTAATAAAGAAAAAAAGCATTAATATAAAACATCAGTTTTTCTACCACAATAAATTACAAAAGCAGATTTGGGGAAGAAATAAGCACATAAACTTACGAAAATATGACAGAAAAAATACATTTTTCAATTCAAGAAAATTGCAGATTATAGAATAATAAGCTCAACACAATTAGGGATTATAACTTTACCAAACTTTTCAAGAAATCTGAGAGCTTTCTCAAGGAATGATGGACCACCATCAATATCTTCAAGGGCAAGTAAAATGGGTCTTCCAACAACCAATGACTTGACCGGACGTTTATCCCTCCCTGATCAAAATATGATTTTAAGTGAAAAGGCAATAGAGAAATTAGCATACATCTGGCTGGATGAAGTTCATTTCCGAAGGAAAGGGAAAAGGGGAAACGATAAGATTTATGGTGGAGAAGAACAAACATTGGTGGAAAGAAACTTCAATAGCTTCACTTGTATCACTTCGGAATATCCCATTGTGTCCCATTACAAGGGCAGGACTTGGTGCTTGTGCGAGGGCAAGTTCAAGGGCTGTCTTCCACTCATACATATCCTCTGATGTCTCAGCCTGAAATTTAGAACAAGAAAATAAAAAAGGCCATAAACATTGAGTACACTTGAAGAAATAGGCAAAATCGAAAGGAAAGAGAAAATGACATGCCTAGAAAGAATCAAACTGGAAAAAGAAAGGAGGTAAACGAAGCACCTTAAGGGTGAAAGCCCGGCCATCACGTCCATCAGGAAACAAGACAGTTAATAATTTTTTATCTTCTCTAACGACAACACTGAAAATAAAAATAACAACTATTATCAATAGTCTTCGGAATACAACTACACGTAGTATTAAATGACCAAACATACCTTCCAGAATTGTTCAAATCAATGCCCCCTAAAGTAAGATTTACTTCACCGCCTCTTTGTGGTAGAGCACTCTACATGAAAATAAAATATGAGCATTGTTACAATTAATTCATAATCATAAAAAAAATCAAGTAAAGTGAGCCAGGTAGTATAATGAACAAGAGATGACACATGTTAAAGTATCAATTATTTACAAAGAAATTGGATATACATCAAATGTTGTGAGCATTAAATCATTGTTGCAATTATATGCGTATCTAGATCAAACATATTTTACAGCTCCAAAAACAGTCACCACATTGTGTAAGAATATAACATAATGAATTTCTAATTCATTGAAAAGAAAGGGTTTATGAAGAAGAAGAACCATGCATATGAAGACAACATATAACACATGCCACATAGATGAGAGTTCTAAGCCAAATTTTCAAAGATACAATTCCTTACATGTGATAGCAGAGTTTGGCAGTTCTTTAAGTGCAATAGGAGGGGGAGACGAGGGCATGTTCAGCTTAGTGTATAGGCAAATAAAGTTAGATAAGACATGCTGCCTTTCTTTGCTTCTCATTAAATTGAGCTTTCAACAGTTTGCAGTCTTCAAGGTGTAACACAAACAAACACCAAAACAATGAAAATGTTTCGTGTCAATATAGGTTGCTGCTCATACCTATATCTAATGTTTAGAGGGGATAATCTACATGCAACCCCTGACCATAAAAAAAATATGGACAATTGCAAAATGACTATAAAACATACATACAAATATATAAGAGAAAGAGAAAGAGAAAGAAGATGGATGAAATAAATCATACTGACAGGGTCATTTTTGAAGAACACCAAGGAAGTGCGTGTGAGGATGAACCACCGCTTCTTCCATGACTTCCAGCCTATTCCTGCAGAAATTCAACATTAACTTAATTGAGTAGCTACAAAAGGTCTCAACAAGCTCTAATGATAATGCAATGAATAAAATAATCACTACTAATGTACGTCAACCTATATTGATAACAAGCCATTCCTAGCAAAAGCTTTTATACAATTAATAATTCAGCAAATATCTTTATCATCTAAAAAAATGTAAAGCTAATGGGTGGGAAAAGAAATGTAATTGTTCAAGCTGAGAAAGCATGGATGAAGAATTTGAGAATTTTCAGGTACCATGTAATTCTACCTAATATGCTATGGTACTTGAACATCCAGTTCTCAAGGTAGATGTAAAGCTTTCTGAAAATGAAAGTTCACAACACCTAATACTCGGGAAATTGCTGAGGCACTTCAAATTCATGCCTACATCTATCCATATACTTCATTGAAGAAAATCATTGTAACTAAACATGGTATTTGCACAGAAGCCAAGTGACATTTAAATATTATTTGCGTCAAACACGGTATAATAAAAAAAAAGTTTGAGAACCTAACCAAGACAGAGAAAAATGAAACACGGATCAACAAAAAGAAATTTTACCAACCTTTGGAGGAAATGAAAAGCGGGCCACTCTTGAAAACCTATGAACATGCCACATGTAAGATATAAATTATTAATATTTGCCTAATGTAAAGAGACAACAAATAGGAAATAACTTGTGTACTTGCCCCATTCATCAATAATATCATCAAGTGAACAGCCAAAATATTGTATGAGCTATTAATAAGATACATAGAATTAACATAATTTTGGTTTGTAAAGCATTTATTTCTAGAAAAATCATGTAGCAACGCATTCATCTCGAGAGTTGAGAGTCTAGCTATATAGTGAACAACCACCATTTAGCATTCCATGGTTCACGGTTGGCTAGCTAATTTCGGAGTATGATGTACAACCACAGTTTGCAAAGAAAGCAACTCTAGTTAAACCTTAACAATATCAAAATTTCATGCAATATTGGGCGATTTACATGTCAATTGTACAGATTGCCCATTAAAATTTGACACGAAGCAAAGATATTTCAGCATGAACATCTAAACTACAGGAAATCCAGTCACGTTCTATTTTCTCACAGTGAAATTTCAAATTGCCAGGTCTCAGCACTTCAGCTTTTAACAGAATTAAATATCCATCCATCCCGATTTAATCCTCGATCACAACTACTAATCTAAAATGAAAATAAAAGAATGACTCGTCCTTTGACACGGCAAATTAAGAATAAATTAGCTTCAAAACCCACATTGTGTCAGGGATGAAACCTGGTGGTATCGTGTCCCTCCTACTGCATTGTTAATTGTGGGTTCAGTTTCTAATGATTATAAACAAAAAATGTGAGCATGTTTTGCATCGCAAACTCCTTTACTTTTTCTGCGTGTATACCCATTACAGTATAAAACAAACCTTTTTTTTTATCTCATTAACTCCATTATTTTTCATCAATACAAAAAGAAACACATTAAAAACAAATGCACTTCAAAACTCTACCACCAGAAGAAAAAAAAATTGTGTATAAAACCTCCTTATCCACACCGAAACATAAATCCCAAAAATAGGAAAAAATGAATAATTCAATTTCAACCTGAACCAAAAGAAAATAAACACTGTTTCGGTTATTGACTAAAACAATGATCCAAGAAAAATTCAACTCGCATTCAAATTCAACCAGAATAAATTTAAAATACGCACCGTATTGGAAGGTCCGACTCTTGGCCGCTCGAAAGCCGCTAGAGTAGCCGAAGACATTGAAACTGAAGTGAAAAAAACCAGAATAGTCTCTAAAGATGCTTAACATTTCCAAATAGAATTTCTTAACTTCTCCATTGCGTCAACTCGCAGGAACCGAGTTCCGCATCGGAGATCGGCTCTTTATTTTGAACTCAAAAGGCAGTTCAAGATCTGACCGCTATATGAAAACTAGTTAGGGTTTCTTTGATTTGGTTCCAAAATAAGACAATATAGAATGAAGAACAACAACCAGAGCTACCAAGCAGCGGGCAAACACTGTAGATTTATGAATGCTTTTCTCTTTACTTATTTATCTCATCTGTTTAAAATTTAGTTTTGATGAGAGTATTGGTTTGGGGCATTGGATTAGGTAGGGACCGGAGAGAATGGGTAGCAGTAGTGGTTGTGCAGTAATAATTTTGTAATCTCCGTGTGTGTGTGGTGGTGGGGGGGAGGCTCTGGCCTTTGTCTTTGTCTTTGCTTTTCACCCACTTCTCTCGATGGCTGGGGGTGTTAGTCAGGTCAGGTCAGGACCCAATTAAAACCTGCCACGTTTACGACATTTGAAATTGTCTTAAAGCCGCTTAGCTGTTTGTTTATTTATTTGTTGTTGTTAATTAAGATTTTCTAAACATTTTTTTCGGAGGTCAGAGAGGAGAAAAAATTAATAATATATATATATACACATTCGCCAAGTAATACTATTGTTCGCTTTCTCTTTTTTTCTCTCAAAGAATAGTACTGTTCTTCTGTTTAACTCCGCGTCGAATTGTCTTTAATGATTTTCCATGAATAAAGAGTTATTATTACTACTTCACGGTTATATATAATAAATTTATTTGATAAGTTTCGTATTATTAATGATGTAGTTTCGATTTGTTTGTTCAGTTGAACGTCTCGATGTTTGTTAAAGAGTTTGATAATTGCACTAGAATATAGATAAAATGATGATGATGATGATTGACATTCAATAATTCAATCAGGCATACTCTTTATTAATCACCTCTAGCGAAGTTCAGATATTAAATCAAGGTACATGTGAAATAAAAAAAAAATTATAATCTTTTTATTAAAGAAATGAGCCTGGCTTAATCCTAAAAAATAAACTTGGTTTAAAATAAAATAAAAAAACATTTGAATTCCCATTTATATAGATATCATACAAACGGATTTTGTTTCGAAATGCAAAATCATGACTTGCAAAATACTTTAATCTTGATGTTTATATATAAGACTTTTTTTTATGTAAGTAATTTTTTTTTTCCAGAAAACATACTTTGTGGATCTAGATTAACGAGTAAAACTTTGATTATTTTAGATTTTTATAAAAAATAAACATTGTGACTCGAACTCGAAATTTACTGTGCCGATCTCAAGTGTTCTGTCATCAGGTCATATTCTATGAGTCCATGTAAGATATTCTACACGTGTATAGCTTAACACTATTTTTAGTAAAAAAGAAGTTAGTAGGGTTCGAGTTTAAGATATTATTTGAAATAAGTGGGAAAAAAAGAGTTATATGTGCTGGGGTGAATAGGATAAATCACAGCAGGAGATTACATGTGGTGGCCTCGTTCTCGAAACATGAGAAAACATTGCGATTTGCGGTGTAATTTAGAATCCATAACCCAACGTGTACGGGAAAATATGTTTATAATTTTTTTTTTTTGATACACTTCGATATCATCCAATGATATCTTATGGTTTTGGTTAGAAAAAAAATATTTTAGTATTTGTATCAATGATTGTTTTTCAAAATATATTTAATATTAGTACATCAAAATAATCATAAAATATTAAAATAATATATATATATTTTAAAATTAAAATATAAAAACAAACATATATTAATAAATGTTGGATTTAGAGCTATTTGATCTGGAAAAAAAAATCCTTACCTCAGTACTATTGAATTCTAGTTTCTATTTGGAAGCATTGTAAATATTATATTTTAAAATGTTATTTTAATAAATAAAAAATATTATTTTTTAAATTTATTTACAGCTTCAACATATGAGAACAGTAAAAATAATATTTTTAAAAAATTATAATTTTTTAACAAAAATACAAAGTGAAACTGGATATAAAATACCATCTTTCTCTAGCTACAACTACTCTCACACCCAATATATTGAACATCATCAAATCGATGCAGAAAAAAACACCACCAAATTGAAAGCCCACATGTGACTTGGTGACATGGCATTCCTTGATTGGTAACCTGTCCACGTAGTTTTACAACTACCAAAGAACTACCAAAGTCCTTTCCCTCCCATCAAAACAAAGAACCATTGGCCGTCTCTCTTCGAAGTTCTAAGTCAGCGCACAAACATGAAGGACGTGTTTTACTTCCTCTTCGAATCTATTTACTTCCCGAACAACCATAACCCCGCATATAATTTTACTTGCCGGTGAATATCGAGTGCACGCGCTTTTCCCACGCGCTAATCTTCACGGGACGTATAGCAACCATTTCTGCCCTGGGCCCCGAGTACCCCGTGATCCACTGATCTCTCCACTGATAGGAGCGTGTAAGACAGATTGTCGTTTTGAGAGTTTGCAAGCGGAAAGGGTGGTATCGTTTGCCGAATTGAGCAGCAACAGGTCTCACATGCCTCTCTGCACCGATTTGTCTATTTCGGTTAAAACAGAAACAAAAGTTTATGATGGACACCTTGTCGTTTTAAGATGTTTTGTTTAGGTTTTAAGATGTTTTGTTTAGGTTTTAAGATGTTTTTTTTTTGTATTTTAATATTAAAAAATAAAAATAAAAAATATTATTTTGATAAATTTTTAGATGAAAAGCAATTTAAAATGCAACTTCTATCACATTCATTAACAACATTTAATCTCTTGGCATTGCGAATCACTCATATTTTTTAATTTTTTAATATCACTTATGTTGGACCAATTGGGTTTCGCCCTTGAACAAATGCCCTGTCCGAGCATTGAATCCTACTAAAAAGTTATGAGCTTTGCCGCACTATTCCAAAAAGTTTTATTGGGTCCATTGAAGGCCCAATAACAGATCAAATCACTGGTCCTTTGTTGTTGGTGCCTCTTATCAGGCGATCGGAGAGAAAGTACTACCTTCTTTTCATTGTGTTTTAAAAACAATTTAAAAAAATGAAAAAAAACTATTTTTATTTTTAAATTAAATTAAATATTTTTAAATTGTTTTTATGTGTTGATATAAAATAATTTTTAAAAAATATAAAATATTATTTTATATATTTTTGAATAAAAAAATACTTTATATATTAAAATAATATTTTTTAAAATTTATATTAATATATTGATATTTATTTAATGCATGTTTGAGCTTGTAGTTAAAATTAATTTTAACTACAGGCTCAAACATGCATTAAATAAATATCAATATATTAATATAAATTTTAAAAAATATTATTTTAATATATTTTAAAATAAAAAAACTTTAAAAACAATAATTATCACGATTATAAACTCCAAACAAGCTCTTAACTTTGTGGTGGCATGCACCACAAGGTCGGCTTCCACTACTTATGCGGGAAGGCATCAACGGGTGTTTTTTAGTGGAAAAACAAATGTTCTGTATGCCTTTGAAGTGCATGAAATATAGATCCATAATCGAGAATATAGCCAATCATTCCCGGTGTTGTAATTTTGAACGGGAGAAATATAGCTTAAATCTATGTTTTTGTTATTGTAGTTTAAAAGGAGATTGATATATATATTTTTTATATATTTTAGTATATTGATATTAAAATATTTTTTTAAAAATAAAATAAATATTTTTTAAATTATTTTTTAAATGAAAATCACTTAAAAACATAATGATTATAGTGTGCATTATAGATATTAAATAAATTATAATGATACCTTTGTAATTTTTTGAACATTTTCCTTGATTAATTTTGCTTGTATGGTGAAGTGTTATCGATGGTGATTTCAAGGGATATGGCGAATGGTAGAGAGTTTATAATTTACACAGACAATTTTGAATTCGAGTTAAAATGTATATTTTTTTATAAAAATACAAAATAATTAAGATTTTATTTATTTATTTAATTCATAAAACATACTTTTTAGGGAAGAGTTTACTCGCATAATTTTTTTTTTTATCGATCATGGATAAAAGATAATTTTGAAAAGACAAAAATAAAATGTTATCATGCAAATGTGAGGAGAATCAATGTAATTTTATTTTTTTATATAAAAAAAAAGAGAAAAAGAGCGAGAGCGGTGCTTGACTACTTAAGAAGCCCCAAAACCAGTTCTTCTCCTTAAACCCTTTCTTCCCCTTTTGTTTTCTGGAACTTTGTTCACGTTGTGCATTTACCGGCGATGAAAAGATCAGTATACTCACACACTAAAAGCTGTTTTACCTTTCCAAATCACCTTCTTCACTCCAAGCTTTTCTCTTCAGTTTCTGATGTAGAAGCCCAGTTGAGAAGTCTTTGTGCCAAACCCGATAACTTTCATCTAGACGAGGCAGTTTCTCTTTTTCACAAAGCAGTCAACTCAAGCCCAATGCTTTCTCAGTCGGCTTGCAATTATCTGATGGAATCCCTGGTAAAGTCCAAACACTATGAACTGGCCTTTTCTGTTTATAGTAGAATGACTCATGCGGGGGTTTTGCCAAGTTTTATATCATTGAGTGGTGTAATTGATAGTTTTGTGTTTGCCAAGAAGCCCCAGCTGGCTTTAGGGGTCTTGGGGTTGATATTTAAGCGTGGTTTTATTGTTGGAGTGTATAATATTAATGTGATATTGAAGGGTCTGTGTAGAAATAAAGAGGTTTACGGTGCGTTGGATTTGTTTAATAGAATGAAAAAGATTAATATTTCGCCTGATACTGTTAGTTATAATACGGTTATAAACGGACTTTGCAGGGAGAAAAGATTGGAAAAGGCTGTCGACTTGTTAGTTGAAATGGAGGGGTCAAATTGTGAACCGAATTCCTTTACTTATTGTATTTTGATGGATGGTCTTTGTAAGGACGGCAGAGTAGAAGAGGCAATTCGTTTGTTGGGGGAGATGAAGAGAAAGGGATTGGAGGTGGATGTGGTTGTTTATTCTACGCTTATAAGTGGTTTTTGTAATAAAGGATGTTTAGATAGAGGGACGGCATTGTTTGATGAGATGTTGGAAAAGGGTATTTCTCCAAATGTAGTTGTTTATAGTTGTTTGATAAATGGTTTTTGTAAGAAGGGGCTATGGAGAGAAGCCACTGCTGTGTTAACGACTATGATCGAAAGGGGGATTCAGCCTGATGTTTATACTTATACGAGTATGATTGGTGGGCTTTGTAAGGATGGGAGGGCTAGGAAGGCTTTGGATTTGTTTGATTTAATGACAGAAAAAGGTGAAGAGTCTAGCACTGTGACATATAATGTTCTAATCAATGGACTATGCAAGGAAGGCTGCATTGGAGATGCTTTTAAAATCTTTGAAACAATGTTGGAGAAGGGGAAGAGACCAGAGGTGGTTTCTTACAATACCCTAATAATGGGACTTTGCAATAATGGCAAGCTTGATGAGGCAATGAAAATTTTTAGTTCACTCTTGGAGGATGGGAATTATGTTGAGCCAGATGTAATCACATTCAACACTGTGATTCAAGGGCTGTGCAAGGAAGGACGTCTTGATGAAGCTGTGGAGGTTTATGATACAATGATCGAGAGGGGGAACTACGGTAATCTGTTTACTTATCATATTTTAATTGGAGAATATATAAAAGCAGGGGTTATTGACAAGGCCATGGAACATTGGAAACATGTACACAAATTGGGGTTTGTCCCGAGTTCAACCACTTACAGTGTCATGATTGATGGATTTTGTAAAATGCAGATGCTTAATTTTGCAAAAGGACTATTTAGTAGAATGAAAATTTCCGGGCTTAGCCCTACATTATTTGATTACAATACATTGTTGGCATCCTTGTGCAAGGAGAGTAGCTTGGAGCAAGCAAGAAGATTGTTTCAAGAAATGAAGAAATCAAACTGTGAACCTGATACCATTTCTTTCAATATAATGATTGATGGGGCTCTGAAAGCAGGGGATATTCAATCTGCCAAAGAATTACTCAACAACATGCATCAGATGGGTTTGACTCCAGATGCTTATACTTATTCCTCATTTATAAACAGGTTGTCAAAACTTGGACAAATGGAAGAGGCAAAAGGTGCTTTTGACAGCATGATTGCCTCTGGCATTGCACCAGACAATCATATATATGATTCCTTGATAAAAGGCTTTGGTTTGAATGATGAGATAGAAGAAGTCATAAACCTCCTTCGTCAAATGGCAGATATGGGTGTCATTCTTGACTTAGAAATAACCAATTCCATCCTGACATTTCTCTGTAATAGTGCAGAGCATCTTGATGTAATGGACCTTCTGCCTAATTTTTCCTCAGAAAGCTCAGGAGGGAAAAGCATCTCTTGTGACGAGTTATTGATGAAAATACAAAAGTCTAACCCAAAACTTCAAATATCAGCTACTTGATATTTTTTCATCTACAGGTAATCACTGTTGCTACAATACAGTCATATGTTACATTGTATGTAAATAGAATATTGTGAAATTTAGAATTCTTTTGTTGTGTGCTTCATCCACATATGTTATGAAGCGTCTTCTGTGAGGATTCTATAAGACACGCTTCATGGTGAAGCACCAAGTGTTTTTCCATTTTCTTTTCTATCTGTTTGGTAAGGATGGATCTTATTAACTTCGTTGACATGTTTGTCCCGGTAGCGTTCTGGTTTCTTTTTATTGCCCCATATTTGCTGACCCCCTTCCCCCTTCATAATTGGCTACCCTTGTATTTGATGAATTGTAATCGCAATTATTACTATCATAGATGCTATACTTATACATGAAAATGGGGATTATCAGCAGTCCCTGAATGAGTACTTGTATTTTTCTATTTAATCTAGGAGGTGTTTTCTATTTGAAACATGAATTGTTATTGCAATAATGCATATAATAACGGGATATTAAACAAGAAACGCTATGTTAAGGATAACACATATAAATAAAGATATAGATAATATCACAGCAAATTCTTTTAATGGTTTGGCTATGTCTATGATTACTGGCGAAGAGGGGAAATTTTACTGAATCAACATGGCTTTGGAGAACCTTCAAACCTAAATCCAAAGTATACCTAATTCTCACACCACTCATTAGCTCACAATTTGACCCACTAGAAAAATAGGTCTTGGCACATTTATAGAGAATGTTTTAGTTATAATGGGCAAAGGAATAATAACAATCCTGATCCTACAGCCTTTCCAATGCTAGCCAAATCAAGTCACAAGTCCATAAGGATTCCACTGTCAAGTCCTTGAACAGTTCATGATACATGACAGCATGTTCTTATCATTACTTTCCTCCACCATGACTTCCCCACTTCCATGCCTATTTATTTATTTATTTATCATCAAAGCAAGTTTGTTTCTAAAGGAAAAGCTTAATGCAAAAATAAGAAACCAAAGTGGCTGTATTTGGTGGTTATTTGGAGCGACTGTTGATTGCGCCACTGAATCAAGGCTGTGGGTATGGTCTGCTGATTACTGAAATCGAAGATGGTGAAAGTGGTTAAGAGGTGGAAGTAATTTTTGTAGCTATATATTTGCAGGAGTTGAGAGCTTGATCTCTCTCATGTTTTCTGCGTAAACATTGATTTTGTTTTCGATGAGGGTGAAGTCAAGAGGTTTTTAGGAACGAATGTGTAAGCTAAACACCTGACCTTTTCTTTTTTAGTTTCTATTATTGCAATTATAATTTGGTATTTGATAGTTTTGTTAAGATTCTTGCAAATGAGTTTGTGAATATTCTGTGGACTAGTAGGTGCAGATGATGGATATGTGAAATGAACAGCCTGGAACATGGTTTTGATGGTGGTGAGCATGGCTGGCTGGGAAAAGTATATCAAAAAGAGGAGAAAAAGAAAGGCGGGAGAAGCTATCCTTGTGGAAATTCTCGTCAGTGACAACAAACTGGTTCAATGAGAATGATCTATGTGGTTTCTTTGCGGCGTCGATCCATTGATTGCTCTTATCAGCTGATAGAGCTTTCCATCGGGAAATATGTGGAACTGTTGCTATTTAACTCGGGATACAACAGCAAACAGGATACTGGAAAACTTATAGAGCTCGATGAACAAAACCGAGCATGAGTCCCGACAAACAATACTATGGAGAAACACTTGTTCAAGCGTAATAATGATAACAAGAACAAAAACAAAAATGGACCAGTCGATTCCATGCTAACCGTCCGGGGAAGAGGAAAATCGTTTGATATATTCACGGACCATAGAATCATTTTTTTTGTGTGGATAGTCTCCCTTAACTAACGACGGTGGGAAATGAACTGAAATCCTTGTTTCTTTTTTGAAATCTATTTTAGACGACATCGGTGTTGGAGAGTAAGATAATCATTAATTTTTAAAATAATATATTTTATTTTTTAAAAAATATTTTTGATATCAAAACATTAAAATTACAAAAATATTTTAAAATAAAAAAAATTATATTTTTTAAAAATACTTTGAAATGCAAAAACAAATAACTTCTGTGTGTGTATATATATATATATATATATATATTCAAAGATCATGTTAAGCAGATTAGTGCATTTTTTGCTCTACGGTAAAGAACTTGCTCCCTTTATATTCAAAGATCACTAATTGTTAGTTATGATATTGATTCACTAAAATATTTATAGTTTAACTCTTGGAGGGGAATATAACTTTTATACAAAAAATCAGAAATATTTAGATGGTCGATCCAAACGAGGAATGCCAGTATGGGGAACCAACTGAAAGCATTTTTAGTATTGAGAACTACGTTGGAGATAAGTTTATAGATGGGGGATGAAAATGAAGTTTGCCCAATAGTCATTTAATAAAATCACTCGCAGTAGCTGCTGAAGAATAAAGCAAGCACTTCTTCGCATGAAAAAGAAAAACTTGTTCGGTTTCGCATAGAGGTCTCTTGCAAACACTTGTGTTGAGGTTCTTATGTGGCGTCTGGCTTCAAATTTCTTAGGTAAAACTTCACTGTGTAAAAAATCCCATCCTTTTATCCACTCCATTCCACTCAAATCTCAGAACCAAAACGAAAAACCTTCATTTTTTGTGGTTCTTCGCTGCATTTATAATAATTCGGCTTCAAGGCCGAGCTTATCGATATGGCGGCGAAAGAAAGAGATGGCCAAAGAAGGGTTAATTGCGGCCAAGGAGCTGAAGAGACTCCAATCGAACCCGGTCAGGCTCGACCGGTTTATCAAGTCAAATGTTTCTCGCTTGCTTAAGTCTGATCTTGTTGCTGTTCTCGCTGAGTTGCAAAGGCAAGACCAAGTCTTTCTCTGCATGAAGGTTAGACCCTGTTAACTGTTTGCTTTTGGTTTTTAGAAGATTGATTAGAAATCAGTTAGCAAAGCCATTATAATTAAACTTCTAATGTTCTTTTGATTATCTTTTTTAAAACTATAGCTTTGGAGTTTCTTTATTGTTTTGAGTATGTAATGACAAAAATTTAAACCTAACATGTAAGGAAGCTAATAGTTTGGTGTTTTTTATTTTGATTTTACCCTCTTCAAGACTGTAGCACTTTGGAGTTCAGTGTGTTTTTACTTGTAGGAAGATGAATGCTGCTTATTTTGAAAAGCCACATTTGGATTGGTGGTGGTGAGGCGGTGTCAAAAGATTGTTTTTGTTTTGTCAATGACTAGGACGAAAGTGGTTTTTGAATTGTTTGTCAAAAACGATCTGGTCCTATTCTTTTGGGTTGCATGGACGGTGAAAGCATTTGTTGCATTGCTGGGAAGTTGAGTTTGCGTTGAGTTCTAAGAGACAAAATGGACGAAGCTTGTCCATTTGCTGTAATTATACTGGTGCAGTAGTCCACCTGAGCATCTAGTGAGTGCTTGTAGCTGACGTGTCTAGTTAATGAAGTTTATGGCTGAGTTTTGTGGTATGTAAAGGTTGTAGTTGCTGATCATAGTAAAAAGTCATGGCCTGTAATTTATGTTCAGGCTACTGAGATTTGGATGCATTATCGTGCCCTGTTTTGTTTGTGTACGATCCTAGTGTTTGAACATTTTCCTTTTTTCTTCTGGGCCACCAGAGGTTGCTTCACTTTCGCTATCTGTTTAGTGGGTGGGTTTACATTTTCATCACCTTTGATCGGTCTTGAGAAGCAGTACTTGAGAAAAGATGTTTCTTTAGAAGTGTGTTTGCCTAGCTTCTAGTTCAGGCTTGAATCGGCTGCTTCATGCATGTGTTGCGGTCCCTTTTCTGATGAATAATTCTTCTTGCACAGTTAAAAATTTCTACATCAGAAGTTTTGGTTTGAATTGTGGTTGGTTTTCAACCATATGAGAATACAGGACAATAGATCGGGGGGCAAGCAGTAGGTTTTTGCAATTACTGTACACGCAACTAACAGTTGGATGCCAGTGGATGTGATCTTGAGTCAGGACCTTATGCCTCTAAGTAAATGTGCTGATGCAACTAAAGACAATTTTCTTATAGTTTTCATATTTTCATATTTTTCATGACCATTAACTGCAGTTGCAAAGTGCTACCACTAAAAAATACAAGATGCCAACAATCATTCAAGCATGCAGTGTAACTTGGGAAACAGACAGGATGCTTATTGCAATTTACTTGAAACAGAGCTCCTTTTATACATAACTTTCCCAATGATTTGAATATTTTTATGGACGTGAGAAATTCTACACTTCAGACGAAGTTAAAATTACATGGATTGCCAAGTCTGCGGTTGTGAAACTAGTGAAAAAAGGGAAAGAGCCATGCACATGCAGGCATCTGACTCTCCCAGTGCGTTGATAATACCTTTCAAAAGATCTATTCTTCATGTGTGAGTTACAAGTGGATGGCCAGAAGCCAAAATTTTGTTTGGAGTAACTCTCTCTCTTGACCATATGTAGCTCAACTATTTCAGGGGCACAAATATTCACACTGATGTAATAATTTGCATTGATGTTTGCAAAGTATTTCGTTTATCTTTCATGCACATGCAGTTTTCACTCATTTGGGACCTGTGTGTGTTCTTCAGCTGTACAATGTTGTGCGCAAAGAAATATGGTATCGTCCAGACATGTTCTTTTTCAGGGACATGCTTATGATGCTTGCAAGAAACAAGAAGGTAGATGAAGCGAAGCAGGTTTGGCAAGATTTGAAGAGAGAGGAAGTTTTGTTCGATCAGCATACCTTCGGGGACATAATGAGGGCCTTCTTAGATAATGGATTGCCCTCCGAGGCGATGGGCATATACGAGGAGATGAGACAATCGCCCGACCCGCCATTATCTCTGCCTTTTCGTGTTATCTTGAAAGGGCTGATTCCATTCCCAGAACTACGAGAGCAGGTAAAAGATGACTTCCTGGAGCTTTTCCCTGACATGATTGTGTATGACCCGGCTGAAGACTTGTTTGGAGACCAGGATAGTGGAGATGACTAGGGGCGGCGGAGTGATCCAGCTCTGCGTTCTGCTTCGCAAGGAATGGTGCTTTTCCTCGCGCAAACTTATCATTTGCAGCAGCTAGAAGAGGTGGATGCCTATACAAGATAGAGAATTGTCGGTGAATTGATTGTGGCAAATAAACTTTATCCTCCTTTCTGCTCCCTGAAGCATCGTTTGGTGCCTGTAATACACTTCCTTGATTAACGAGTGACTGTTTGAAAGAATGCTTACCGTGATTTTTGAAAGTGTTTTATAATAGAGAAATGTATTAAAATGATATGTTTTTAGTTTGATATTGTATTTTAAAAATATTTTAAAAAAATGATTTTTTTTATATTAAATGATTTTTTAGTGTTTTTAAATTATTTTCATGTTCTAATATCAAAAATAATTTTTAAAAAATAAAAAAACATTATTTTAATATATTTTTAAACAAAAAATACATTCAAATACAATCATAATCACGCTTCCAAATATTCAAAATGTTTCGCAGCTTAGAATAGTAACATGTAATGAAATCATGATATTTAATTGAATATAATTACATTTTTCAAGGTTACTCTATTCGGTTTCGCGTCTTTCAAGATCTGAATTTCTTGCCCTCCAAAGAGGAAGATTCTGAGAAAATATACTTCCAATTCCATGGTAAAATTTCTGCTGCCTCGAAAGTAACAAGATCACCAAACAAATTCGGGCTCGTTTGAACAAACCAGGTACCGGAATTAGAACCCGAATCCCAACTCTTACCAGATATATCACCCACCATAGAAGTTGGACCATTTCAAGCCTGTTTGGCATAGCTGTTACTATCGTGGTTGAGGTTGGATAAAAACAGTTTCATGTAAAGCGTTTTTAGTTGCGGTTCATAACTAAAATTAATTGTTTGGTTAAAACTGTGGTTGAGGTTGAGTTTAATGAAAAACTATTTTATGTATTTGGTAACCATGCTTTTTATATTCCTGTCAACTTGTGAAATTAATTAAAAATACACATGTATATACACACATATATACATACATATATTATATATATAAATATTTTGTTGGAATAATTTTGTATATTTATTAATAATTATAATAACAAAATATTTGAAATAAATTAAACATTTATTTTTATTCTCCCATCAAACTATTTTTCACATTTAGATGTAATTTATCTCTTCTTCTCAGTAATATAATTCTTTATGAGTAAATTATGTCCACGAGAATCCATGTCGAATTGGTCTTTTCTACTCTCCACCAAGTCCTGTTCTTCCTTTTCATTGGAAACCAACTTATAATTGTCATCGACAATTCCCCAAGGAGGTAATTTTTGTCCAAAAGGATCCATATCAAATTGCTTTATTCCTCTTCGAACCAATTCATCTTGTCTGTTATCTTCAAAAACCAACTCGAATTCATTACAAGCTACCACGCCTGATCCAATATGTGAATTTCTCATTGTAACGGACACGAATTGCAAACTCATCTGAGGCTTCTTCAATCGAACACATCCAAACCAAGTAAGGCCCTTCATTGACACGGAAACCACGTTGAAATCACATGTTCCCACATGAATTCTCCTTGTTTTCATAGTTGAACAACCATATCCACCACAACAATAACTTCTACAATAATTTCTTTCTTTACCATTGTTTGGCAAATACACACCTTTTTGACAAGCAAGCCCATGCTCTTTAATGGTAACTAGCATTGAATTCCTCAACAATTCAGCCATAACTGGACTAACATAACATAAAAAACGATATGTGTAAATATTCACTTCAATCTAAATTCTCTAAATCAAGAACAAACCAACTTGGAAGCATCCCAATTGCATTACACACACTATACAATCCTTTTCATAAATAAAGGAACTATCTTTGTTTCAAAATACTAAACCACTTGCAACTGGAAACTACTTTCATGTAAAATACTAAAAGTTTCAAAAATAACATCAAACCCACAAAAGTTAACTACTTGGGCAATTACAAAGCTTAAAGAGGAGTAATAAATGAAACAGCTATGAAGCTTTCAAAAACAAACGAATGGAGAAGACCCAGTAAAGTCGCTATCTTATAAAGCACCATCTCTGTAGACACAACGAAAAGTGAAAATTGCTTTAGAAAGAGAATAGCTCGAGAGAGAGAGAGAGAGAGAGGAGGAGGAGGAGGAGGAGGAGAGGCAGAAGATATATAGGATTTATCTGAAGGGAAAGATTATTGTTTAAAGAGGCAAACAGAGCCGTTTTATAGATGAAATCATCAATAACCATGTTAGATGTATCCCTGTGTGTGTGTGGGAGGTGAGGGAGAAGAGATGCAGAGATGAGGGAGAAGCGGTGATGCAAGGATGAGTGTGTGTGGTTAGCGTGTGGAGACGCAAGCAATTACGCCGCAGCTGCAAAAGCAGCTCTCAGTTGCTTTTGCAGTGGGATCTATAGTTAAATACTGGAGTCCTGTTTGGTAACTAATATTGTTGGAGCCGCGGTTCAACACAAATGCAGGTTGAACCGCGGCGCCAAACACCCACTTCAACCACCGGGTTGAGCCATGGATTGACATGGTGCCGGTAGATGCGTCGATGCTAGCTTATTGGGTCGCCACGCAGGCTTAGATTGCGATGTAGAAGATGAATAGGGAGATGGGTTTGGGCTGTGAAGGCTTGTAGAATGTGGAGGCTACTGGTATAGTGGTGAAGAAGAGTTTTTTATTTATTTTTTCATTATTTCCCATGGGTGCTCGTGATTCTTTTTAAAACAACGGGGAAGAAAAACTGCTTTCATGAACACACTGAGTTGTCGTGCTTTGCATTAAAAAGTATATTTACATGGAAAAACTTTCATGTTAATGTATGGTGTTTCTCAAATAAATATCATGATTTAAAAATATAATAATATAACAGTATATTAATCTTATCTTTTAAATAATATTATTATACTATAAATAAATTTTTTAAACTAAATTTCTTAATTTACTGTGTTAATTTAAAAATAAAATAAATTGAGATACAATCCTGATTAGGAATCCAATGTCCGTATCATTTTAAAATTGGACTTCACAAACAAGGGAATCTAATTTAATTTAATCCAATCAGAATGGCTACAATCAGGTACAACTCAAGTGCAAAACCATCGCCGACATGTCAACACCCAACTTCTCCACGACCTCTATCATTTTAAAGCGACCCAATCCACACCAAACATGTGCTGAATCAATTCTAGAATTGGCCTCCTCCCCCGAGTCATCACAAATAACAAATAACTTCCACTTCACTTATTTTTTCAAAAAAATATTCTCCTCTATTAAAAGTCTCCACCCCCAGGATCGAGCAATATATAAACTACCAACACTCTTCATTTCCCCGTTCTTTCACTCTCCCTCGCTCTCCACATTTTCTCTTCTGTCTACTATCTCTCGACTCACAGAATATTTATTTAAAATTACAATGACGTCATGTTACCGGCGGTTAACAACGGGGCCCACGCCACCAAGCGGACCGGCACAATCAAGGCAACGAAGTACTGCAGATAATCTCTCTCTACCTCGAAAACGAATTTCCATAAACCAACAGCCAGGGATTCTCCTGAGATCATCGAGGCAGTACTCCAGATCATTCATAATCGAGGCAGTGGGACCAGGGGACCGATCGGACGGTGGAAATGAAGCAGAAAAGGCGGGGCCATGCGCGTACATGTCGGGAGATCAGACGGTCGGGGACGTGGTAGAGAGTATAGATCGGACGGCCGAGATTAATGGAAAGAGGACAATAAGCGGGAGTGATAACAGGAGTAAGGAGGACCGAACGGTGGAGGTAGCGGTTGCAGCGGCGGTTACGGTGGTGTTGGGGGTAGGGAATCGGGTGCTCTATAAACTGGCTCTACTTCCTCTCAAGCATTACCCCTTCTTTCTAGCTCAGCTCGCTACTTTCGGGTAATTGTTTTTTCTCTCCTGCTAGCTGTTTATTTATTGCATTTTTCATTTTGATATTCTCAGTGCCACGTCTTCAAGTACTTTCTTTTATATTTGTTTTTTTTACAATAATAATGCACGGCCAGATTGCATATTTCACAAAATCAAAAAGTAATTCATTTTTCTTAAAAAAACATTACAAGAGAATTAATATTTGGGAGTGAAATAAACATTTAAGAAGCTGATGGAATGGATCCACGATTAAATCGGTGGTTTTAATAATTATTATAAGTGTCACAGACCTAGTCCCAGTCGTGAGATAATCTCTTGCACATGTTTGCTGTCCTTAACTACTGAGCAATAAGACAACAAGTTCAATTCAATATTTTGGTTCATTTGCGTGTGGCTTCTGTCTATGTATTTTAACCCATTATCACCGAGCCTTCAATTTTGTGACTACCTTTTCCTTGGATAGATAACCTCAAATCATTGTGCGGTTCCAAAATTCAACTACTACGTTTCAAGTCACTTTCGCAGGAAGAGGAAAGAAATACGTTTTACTCTTGATTTTTAAATAACTATAGTAATAAATGGGTTAAAAATTATAAAACTCAAGTGGAACTTCTTTAAACTGTCAATTTCATGTAGTTTATGAATTTAAGAGCAAAACTTATAACTAATAGTTTAATTGATATGTTCATGAATGTGGACCGTGGTGATAGCAACATCGTTGGAGGACATGAATTTTTTTTGTTGACTATTTAGGGAGTGTTAATTTATGGGTGGAGCATTTGAATTTTCTCGCCGTGTTTGGTTTGAGGGGTGGGTTTAAAAGGGAAGGGAAGGCATTACAACTTTTGAGTCAACCAATCATATTGAGAGATTTGGTAAGATAATAATATATTTGTATTACTTTACAAGTTGGGTTGCACACGGAATTATGTATGTGCACATTGCTCGATTTTATATTTAATTTGGATTTGTTTGAATATTTTTCATATTATTTTACAAATGCTGTCAAGCTGAATTTTCAAGCATTTTATTTTTGCATATAATTAATTTTATCAACAACATGTCATTGGTCATAAACTAGTCCCCTTGATTTCTTTCATCAATAAAGTAAAAACTTAATAATAAAGAATATATTAATAATTATGCAATTAAACCCCCACCCAAACAAGAATGAAGTCCATGACCTTCTCTATTACAAATAAGTTCACGACTTTCATTTCCCCTCATCTTCTATATCTAAATAAGGAGGCTTTATTTGTGTATCTGCACCTTTTGAATGTGACTTTGACAATCATGCTTAATGGGGAATTGGGAATTCTCTTCTCTTTCTGTGAAGGCTATTGCTGCTTTATTAGAGAATAAATAATTAAAAGAAAACGAGACGTGAGGAATCTTGAAGATATTCTTAGAGAACTGAAAAAGAAAGAAAAAAAGGGTTTGTGCACGTAATTGTGGCCTTGTGGGTCCAATGTGAATGAGAGCCTTACATGAAGAGTAGAAAACGTTTGTTCATCGCCACATAGATTTCCATGACAGAAAGAAAGAAAACCTATCATCATTCATCTCCGGCAGTTTCTTTCTTCTTCTTCCACAGTTCCATTACACGCTGTTATGTCAAGTGGGAACTCTTACAACAATGGGTGGGCCATGTGATCCTCAAAGGTCATAGTCTACTAATCCCTCTATGGCCCTTAGCTTTTGATTTGTGGTCCGGGAACAACTTTTGCATTTCACATCATATTTCTCAAATTGCACATGTGCCCTTCATTTCTTTGAAAGTCACACTAACCCTCTTGGAGAGACCCTTTTCTTTTAGTTTTTTTGGTCCTTTAGCTAATGGACTTGATGATTTCAGGGTCCCTTTAGAATTTAGAACTGGTTTATTCAACCAAAAGGAAAACAGAAGAAAAGGAAGGGATTGATATTTGATAGTTTATCAACTATCAACCACAATTATAACCAAAAAAAAAAAAAAACACAGAGGAAGAAAGGAAGAAAACAGTCCATATTCCATCAACAAACATTATTGATATGACCTTGGACATCAGTAACCAAAATTATGGGGTTCTCACTGTCAAAATGTGGAGCATGCGTATAAATGTTTACTAGAATTTTACACATGCCGTAGAAATCAACGATTGATTGTGGATCCTTGGCTTAATCAGATAAATGTTTCATGAGTTTTGCATAGATTTGTGATAATTTACTAAGAAATGTATGACTTTGTCCATGAAGATTTAAAGAAAAACATATTTCAGAATGCAAAGTTTTTCAATGTGATTTTCTTACTTATTTCTGAAGTTACTAACGCTAATAATGAAGCATTATTAATTATAATGTACATTCTCTCTTTTACTCTCTTTTTGAATTTTTCCAATCTCCATTTCTTATTGATTCACAAAGAAAATTAAAATTTAGGTGCTTTTAGTAAAGAAGTCAGGAGCATTTAGATGTAATCAATGACATTGCTGTCAGGGGTGGTTATATTTTTGTGCCTCCAAAAATTCAGGATGAACTCAAATGGATCCTATTTTGCTCAATATTTTTATTTTACCTTTTTCTTTCAGATATGTTATTGTATATTTCACCATCTTGCATATTCGGCACCGTGCTGGCATCGTTACAGATGAGATGCTTTCTATGCCAAAAGCTCCATATCTTCTCGTTGGACTCTTAGAAGCTCTTGGAGCTGCAACTGGAATGGCAGCTGGAGGTATTATGTCTCATTATTATCTGATGATTTTTTACTTCATTGTGATACTTTCCAATATAAATTTTATGGTTTAAATTTGATTTTTTCTATAAAATTTGTCCTCCTAACCTGGGGCGCAGCATCCCACATAAAAAAATTGTTGTACTAATAGACAACAATGACAACTAAGCCTCAGTCCCAAATTAGTTGGGGTTACTTATATAGATTTTTTATGCTATTCAGCTCAATCACTAAAGCACCAACTACTATATACCATTTGGGTTTTTGTAATTTCAGGCCTGTTTCAACCTAATTCTTACACCTCGTTAGTTTAAAGGAACTACACCTCGTTCGTTTAAAGGAACTCCTTTTTTCCATCATCGAATGCACACTGCATATTTGAAATAATATGAGCTTCTTGCCCATTAATGATTGGGCTTCACTTGTTGTATACATACCAAAAAGCATATCTGATGATCAACCTCAGGATTCTATACATATGTTGTTGAAGTACCCTTTAAAAATGCCATTTCTTATTTTTACCTTTTCTGGAACATTAATTTCGGGACAATAGGTTTATAATTTTCTTCAGGTGCATAAGAGATGTTTCTTTGACCGCTAACACTATCTTCTCTGATGGTTACTAAAACAATTTGTATCTAGTTTCATGAGTTTGTTGCGGAAAACAATTCTGCAGAATCTGACCCACTCTATTTGTTATCTTCTGCCTTGAATCAGCAATTCTTTCTGGGGCATCAATTCCAATTTTGTCTCAGGTAAGACTCATTCAGTAGATAGCTCGTTTTCTCTTGAGTTAATACTTGTAGAATCCTTTTTTTCTTCAACCAATTTAGCAACTATTTTGTTATCCTTGAAGAAAACACTTTAAACTAAGAAATTTTGAGAGCTGAAGGCTGAATTTTGGAGGCTAAAACATTAGAAGTGTGGAAGTAATTGATTTTAATGCAAAAGGTATCCTGATACAGCGAAGCAAAAAGTATCTTCTTACTATAATGTGATGAACTCTCTGTTAACAAAACTCAGAGCTCACAACTATCTGAACCATTCTTGTTTTCAAATGGTAGACTATCAACAATTGGGTAGTTAATTTTGTCTTTTACTTTTTTCTGCAGACCTTTCTTGTATGGCAGATTCTCTTGTCCACTATTTTTCTTGGAAGGAGATATAAAGTCAACCAGTTGCTTGGATGCTTCTTAGTTGCTGTTGGTGTAATAATAACCGTGGCAAGGTAAAGTTTCATATCCAAACCGAGAGGCATGCTAATTGAATCTTGTGTTTAGAAATCTACAAATTATTGTCTGATTGCCCGGAACTTTCCCTAAACTCTAAGAGACATGGGTGTAGTTACAAATTAGAAGGATACCAGTTTGCATTGTTCAATTGCACGGCTATTTGTACTTCTGCAGCGGATCGAGTGGTGGTTCGTTAAAGGAAGCTGGTATATTCTGGAGTCTTTTGATGATGTTCTCATTTTTCTTACAAGCTGCAGATACAGTGCTCAAGGTTGGCATTCTAAACATTTATTGCATTTAAAGAGTTCCATGCATGTATAGCTATTCTGTAACAAACAGTAATTTTTTTTATTTGTAGGAAGTCATTTTCTTGGATGCTGCTAAGCAGTTAAAGGTATTTTCTTTATCTTTTCAAACCTAATTTCATTTTCAGTAATGGCAACATAAAACTGATTTAATTCAGTTGCTATCTTAAAAAGAGATGATCACTGTTATGGGTGATTAGAAGCTGCCAAATTATCTTGTATGTTTGGAAATGAAGTTGGATCAGTAGCTACTTCTGCCTCTTTTACTACGTTTTCTTTTAGATCTTGATGTTATTTTAAGACAATGCTGCTCCATCAATTTCAGGGAGGTTCAGTAGATCTATTTGTAATAAACTCCTACGGATCTGCTTTCCAAGTAGGTACTCTGCAATGATTTAAAATCTTAAGATCTTACTATCACTGAAATAGCTGTCTTTTGATTGCAGCATGAATGTAAGTCTAAATTTTCCGTGTCTACATATTCTGTAGGCACTGTTTGTATGCCTTCTTCTACCATTTATGTCGAAATTATGGGGTATACCATTTAGTCAGCTTCCAAACTATCTTAAAGACGGGGCAGTTTGCTTTCTAAACATTGGCAGTTTATCGAGTGGTAAGCTATGATTTATTAAGACACCATGTTATTGATTAATTTTGTTTCAATATTTGTCACAGCTAAGTCAGTATAATGTGTCATAAACCTGTATAAATATAACTTAATTGGATGCATGTAATCATGTTTGAGAGATTCTCGCGTGGAATTGAAGCTGCATTGTATTATCTGTGTATCAAGAATTAGTTTCTTCATGTTCTCTCTCAATTATAACATTGTTTTGAATGATTTGAACAATTGAGGTTACTCTACTGCCTTGTTTTTTAATGTAAATATATTTATTGAAACCTTTTGTAAATTTATGGTGCTTATCTGTGTGATGCATTTTATTTTTCTCTCGTATGTAATTGCCATTCAAGCATTTACTTTTTATATCTCGGGATTTGGTGTATATAGCGTAGAATGATGCAAAAGGATCTGTACAAATGACCCCAACTAGTTTGAGATTGAGGCTTTGTTGTTGTTGTATTAAAGGTGAAAATCTTAGAAATAGTAAAACATAAATGTAAGGACAGGATATAAATATAATTGTAAAACCTCTTTGAATTTATTTTACACATATTAGAAAAGGCATCCTCTTAAATTGATGTTAATATAATTGATGCTAAATGGTTAAGCTAATACATTGCAGAATTTTGCTTTCTGTTAATTGGAATGTGATATAATTCTACACCTCATCATTATATCACTTTCCTGTGTGGGAGGGCTCATTTCTACAGTCGTAACAAGCATAAGAGATATATTTTTTTTGTAAAATATAGAGAAGAGCAAAGCTTTGTGACATGAATGAAGTTTGAAATTTGGGCAAGCTTTTATAATCATCTTTTTTTTTGTAATGGTGCAGTTATAATCTACTGCTATGATGAAGTAACATTTGATTTCTTTTAAACTTGGGTGTCCACAGGATGTGATGGTGCACCTCTGCTTCCTTTGTTGTTTGTGATTGTCAACATGGGGTTTAACATCTCATTACTGCATCTCCTCAAGATCTCTTCTGCTGTTGTATCTTCCCTTGCATCCACATTTTCAGGTATTTCTCTCTCTTTTTTTTCCTAATCAAAGTAGCTGCACCTAATCCAAAAGTTTGATAGCCTATCAGTCACCTAACACAAAAATAAGGACCACAGTTGCATTTGGATCCCATGTAAGATGTACTTTGATGAGATTATTGCTCTTTTTTTCTTTTGGAGAATATGGAAGGGGTCAAACTTTTCGCATGAAAGTCCTCAGCTGGAGCCATTATGATATGCCGAGTGTGAATGGATGAAAACTGTGCATTCCCTTAGCCAATTATACATCATTTTGGGCTTAATTGTTTTCCTTGAATGACCTAACATGGCCATAAATGATACCACTTGTTGCAACTCAGCCTCCACATTTGTTCTAGAAAAGTTATATGATCGCTGAGGGCCTGTATGGTATTAAAAACTGTTTTTGCTTTTCGAAAACAAAAAACTGTTTCATATCTCAGCACGAATCACTGGTTAATCGATTAAGGAAAATGGACATCAGCTTTTACTGTTCACAAGAACAATCTTAAACATTGCCATCAAACAACACTTCAATCCAAATGTGTTGCTTCGTTTAAGTGCCAATTCAGTCGCATAACATACTCCTCAGAAGCGCCTTTAATCTTTATGAGACTTGTCGGCATGGGATTTAGGACGTAAATGGAGAGGGTTTTTTTCTAAATAACTTTGCATAATGACTCTTCAATCTCACTATTTACTATATTCTGCCGCATAAATACAATGAAGATAACTTTCATGTAGGTTTGCTGCAACTCCATGAAGCTATTATCAGAGCATAATTGTTCAACACTTTCCCCTGCTGATCTGCATCATGAATTTATTAAACTGATAATTGTTTTTTCCCTTTTGTTGTGTATGGCAGTACCAATAACTGTCTATGTGTTCACATTGCCATTGCCATATCTTGGAGTCGCATCCTCCCTTCCATCTGGCTTTGTCGCAGGAGCCATTGTCCTTGTTTTGGGGTTGCTCATCTATGCCTGGACGCCATCAAGGTAGAGCTTCTTTTGGCCACCCGACATGTCCACAGGAGAATGTTTTTTCCTCTATTCTCCCATATAGAAATTGCCAAAGAACAGCACCTCGGGTTTCATCGGGGCTCCGTTCTCCTGTTGACAGTTTAGGCAGGATTGAGGACAGGTAAGAGAGGGTTTTAGAGATGGTTTAGGCGAGGAAGAGGCTGCGGTGGCGGCTGAGACAGTTTAGGCAGAAAGAGTGACCGCAGGTGAGAAGGGGAGGTGTGTGAGAGTGATCGTTGTAAACTGTTTGGCAGATTGGACATTTCGGTATTACCGTTTCGGTTTCTAGTTTCAGTTTTTTTTTTTTTTGTAGTGCTTTGGATGCCTTATCATAGTTTTCTTTTTAAAAGGAGAAGGGGAGACTGAAGAGGGCAAAAAGAGAGAGAGGAGATGACTGCGAAAACAGGTTTGAATTTGATTTTATTATATACGTTTACATCATTTATTTAAAGTTTTCTTTAAAAAAAAAGGTCCTTCTTTGAAACTTTTGTACGCCTATATAGTATATGCTAAGGTTGAGTTTTTTATTTTTTGTAATCTCTAAAATTAACAAAATTATTATTATTAATAATAAATATAATAGAAATGGTCCGTCTCAAAGCCACCGCGAATACTGATAAGAAATTTATTTTTCGTAAGTTTTATTTAAATATGAATTGAAGATATGGAAAATAAATCTAATATATCCCTAATATCCTATATATAAAGTATAGTTAATTTTATACTTGTCTGCCATGTTTGAAAACTATAATTTACATTCTAAATTGGAGTACACATGTAATGATTTACGTTCTCATGTTGACATGTCTAAAAACAATCGTACAAAAATTGTCTAATTATTTATATAATTTCTATTATTTTTAATTTAATGACTAAAAAGCTCCTGTGCGATGCAAAAATAATAAATGGTTTAAAAACAACTATTTTATTATTTCTAGTGTTAAAATCACGAAATTGCTATTTTATTTTGTATTTTTATCAAACATGTGGTGTTCATTAAGCCAAGAAATTATCTGGAGATAGCAGATTTGTTAGGGTATTAATGCAACTTGAATATCTCGTAACCTCCTCTTCACCGCTATCCACCAAATGGGCATATGCCTCCTCCTCGTTCAATATTTTTGCTTCGTAGACAAGGTGTGTTTCTCTTGTGTCTTCCAAAACTCGTTACCAAATTATTAATGGACTAGAGCGCCTAGCTGAAGCATCGCCTCTAGCAAAACACATCTTGCTTGTTACTATGGCTTTCACTATTGTGAGCAATTTGCCAGCAATATTTTTATGGTGTAATGCAGTTCATAGACTGGGCAAATCTGGGAGTCAACAAAAAAAAACTGAAAAACCGATTATTAGAAAATAAAATAAAAAACCGAAAACTCTGAACCATTAAGAATACCCGAATAAATCGATTAAAATATTTTTAAAAACTTCTGGTTTGGTTTACGAGGCAATCCATTTGAGATCCTAATATGCTATGCTTCTATTGGGTACTATAACCTTGCCAGCCCTCCTGATTATTATTCGCTACAAAAATCTTACACATTCTAATTTTCCACAAAAGTAAAGAAGATATATCATTACTCACTATCCACTTTATTCAACAAACCAGGGGTTATTAAAAAAAAAAGTTTCTCAATTTACCATAACCTGAAGGCCATCTAAGATTCTCAAGGCCTAGATCTTTGCAAAATGCCAAATTTCTTTAACAAAAATATACTTTTGAAGAAGAAATTATGAGCTTACCACTTGTTTTAAAAAATTATAAAATAGAGATGTGATCTCTTTCAACATATTGACACCAAATCAATTCAGGCGTTAAAGATATGATCTTGCTTACTTTTCAGCACAATCAACAAGTATTTTAGAATGGATTCTGATGTATGGGTTAAGAATTCTATTTTCTCATAATCAGCCTGGCTTACAAACCATAAAGGTCTTGCAACTTATCCTGTAGCAACCATGGTATAGCAAGAGACAACAGCGAAAGACTGCGAGCTTGACATAGACATCATTATCACTAATAGATAATGTTGTGCTAATTAATCCGCCATCTTTCATAATAGCAGAAGGAAGGATGGGATTCATGTTCATGGAGGTCAAGAAACTTGATAAAATCATGCAAGGGTATGGGCTCCTGGAGGTAAAATATCAAACAGGCTCATAAACTGGGCCACATCCTGTCAAAATGGGCCTATAATCTCCATGGGCTCATACAATGATCACTGTTTCTTGTTCTTTTTCTCAAACATCGCCTGCGCTGGTTTTGACACGCACAACTCAGTTGTCTTTCTAACAAGATAAAGTTAAGCCTGACAAAAAGACCACAAAGAAGCAATGTTAAGAGCGCCCCACATCCCACCAGTAGCAACACCAGCACTCTCTGTTCTCAAAAACTCTTTGATTCCCACCCTCTCACTCTCTTCTTCACTTTCTCACCCTTACAAACTCTCTTCATTTGCCCCACTTCATAATTTCTTCCCGAAAACAGTGCCACCCAATTCATCTTCTATCTCGTTCAAAAGGTTCTTACCAATGTCGGGTCACCATCCTTGTCCCAAAGGTACATGTGGACAATTCTATCAAAAACCCTATGTTTCTTTTTTCCTACTTTGGCCTGTTAAACATAAATAATTGGACTTTGCATCTAAAGTTTTGATTATTTTGTGCTCTGTTTCAGCTTCTTTTAGTTCTGGGAGCGTCGCTGGAGGTGGAAGAGAGTTATTGGTGCAGCACTTGCTTGTTAAAGAAGATGACCTCAAGCTTTTGTTGGAGCTTCAACAGAGAATTTCAGGAGGTTAGTCACTATTATACATTTGATGTACGTTGCATAATTTGCTTCTTGAATTGATGTTTTATTTTCATATAAGGATTGCATTGATAATTTATTTGAAGATAAAAGTTGTGTTTCTTTGGAAAAATTAGAAAAGAGTGTTTTGAAGTTTAAACTATTATACAAAATTTATTCTAAAATCCATGTTTTATTGCTCTTTCTTCCATTCTAAGGAGGAGAGGATCTGAGTGACCTTGCAGTGGAATACTCATTATGTCCATCAAAAGAAGAAGGGGGAATGCTTGGCTGGGTTAGAAAAGGGCAAATGGTAGGTGAATTGCAATGGAATTCATTTTCATGCGCGATGAAATTTTTAAATTAATTCCTTTATTCCTGGTTGGTACTTTGTATTCACTAATGGGAGGTTCATAGGGAACACATGGTTTAATGAAAGTATGGTTTTTTAAGTTGCATTGCTGTTCCATTTCTTGTCAGGAAGGTAGGAGCATACTGTTAAAATAAGTTTACTGGTTATATCATAGTTGGTGGCCTCATCTGCAAATTTGGCAAACAAGTCCTGGTACCTTAGGAAGCTTAGGTTTTAATGAACTGCCAATGAATTCAATGATTTGCCCTAACGTTTTAAGTGTAGATAAATGGACTGGCTTTACTCACACTCAAGACACCAAAGATACTAACAACTCAACTTAGTTGGCAACTACATTGGTAATTAATGTTCAAATGTCACAGGTACCAGAATTTGAGAACGCTGCTTTTAGTGCCCCTTTGAACAAAGTTGTAAGGTGTAAAACTAAATTTGGGTGGCATTTGTTGCAAGTTATTTCTGAGAGGTATGCCAAAGAATCCTATTCCATTTGATTTCTGTGCCAAAGAGGCAGTATTGGCACCTACTCTTACTTTTCCATGAATATGTCTCTTTTGAATCTGTAATTTATGCTACTAGGGAAGAATCTCTACTCGGGGAAATACAAGCAGATGAACTCCATGTAAAAATCCAAGATCCTACATTTTCCAAAGAAGCTCAATTGATTGATGTTCGAGAACCTGATGAAGTGTATGCTCTCTTTTTGTATTTTACCTCGTACTCAAGCAGCCTTTTTTTCCCCCTTCTGAAATTAAGTTTTATAGACGACTGACATGTCCTTCAAATTCTTGATATTTTTATCCTTCATGATTTTACTATGTTTATAGCTATAGCATGTTTCAGTTCGAAATCTTGTTATTATTCTTTGGGTAATGATTTAAATATGAGCAGTTTTTTTTTCAAGTAGTGCGTGGATTAAAGAAGTTATAGATTGATATTGTACAGTCTTCAATCATCCATAGTGAATGAAGAATTGTAAGCACTATCTGCATATTCAGGGATCTTGCCTGAACTTAATTACGTTGCAGTATTTTTTTCTAGAAAAGGATCTAATTCACCGGTCAGTTTAATTATACATAGCAGGTCTTCTTGCAATTGTCAACTTGTGAGATAAGGAGTTAAGTGTAAATGTTTATAATCCATGAAATTGAGGTTTGTTCTTAAGCAAAAAATTCTGGCTGAGGGGAAGCGAGGCAGCACTCACCATATCTCCTTGTTAGGTGCATGACAATGTGTTCTAAGATTTTTTGATAGCCTTTTTTTTCAAATTTGATTGTCATTTCCTTTTTGTTTTGATCCCTTTCTAATGATTTACATTTTAAGTTTTAACTGCTCTGATAATTTCTACATGATAGGGCTAAAGCTTCATTGCCAGGTTTTGAGGTGCTTCCCCTCCGCCAGTTTGGAAGCTGGGGACCAGAAGTTACAACCAAGTTTGATCCTGAAAAGGATACTTATGTTATGGTGCGTGTATTTCTTGTCATTTCGTGCATAAATTCCTCTCTCCATTGTATAATTTTATTCCATACAAATGAAGACATGCTATGATATGAAGCATCTATACTGATTTTCCTCTTATATTTAAATAATCAGGATTTGTTTTTCAATTTTTTATGTCCTTTCATATCGATTAGAGGGATTTTTTTTTGTTGCGTATTCACTAGTTTTCTTAGGAGCATTGCTGCTGATGTATGTTTATATTGTGACGCATAGCCTATAGTCTGAACCAAGATATCACTTATTGGGGTAATCTTGCTGCAGTTTTATATTCTTTTGTATTTTTCTATTGACCTTTACATATACTTCATTGATCTTCCTGGAGTGCTGCATTTAATTTCATTGGGATGAATTATAGAAAAGTCTATTTACTATCGCAGCAATTGCTTTTGTTGAGGATGCTTGATAGTATTACTAAATTACACCTGTTCTTAGACAATCTCAACTTTTGAGATAGAGCAATTGATCTGGTTAATCTGTCTTTATGTTGTTTGGTTAATTTCCGCCTAATCAGTTTGAATATAGATTTACTTGAATTCTGTGGTTTTTTTATTCTGCCGGGCCTTTTATTTGTTTTTTTCATCATGTCCTATCCATGGCATTTAAATTGTATATTTCCCCTTGTATTTTAACCATAATTTTTCTTTCTTGCTATTATATACTTTTCTTTTTATGGAGTTCCAGTTTTTGAAAAAAACAAATCTCTTTGCGGAAGATAAAAGCCACTCCCTTTTTTAGAGTGCTAAGAAATGTTTTGTTTCCAGTGTCACCATGGGATGCGGTCACTACAGGTTGCTAAGTGGTTGCAGTCTCAGGTAAACTTTATCTTTTATACTTCTTTTCTCTTGTAAAGATAAATAAATTGTTGTAGGGGTTGAGCTACCACAAGGAAACAAGCACTGTAATCTTTTTATTTCACTGTGCTCTTTTTAGTATGTTGTGAAGCTTATTTCAGGAGTTATCAGAAATTCATCTTAGCACTTGATTTTGTCATCTATAAATTTAAGTTGAAATGCCCTGTTGGGAAATGCCAGCTTTCAATTTTTGAGGAAAAGAAGCCGTGATAATTTCATTATCTGATGCACTGTATTATCAAATTGGATTTGTGTCACAGTCACCATTATAGCTTGCTTCTGTCTTCCATGAAGTCTTTCTTTATTATGTATTAGTATTTCCAGGCATCATCTTCCTTGATTTTTAATACAGTAATGGCAATCTTTCTGTGCCATTCACGGGCTTCCGTTGTAATTTTACACATGAATATCTATAGGGGTATTTGAAAGTGTGATGGCGGTTGTATTTCAAATGCTTAAAACTATTGTTTTTTTATTTTTAAAAATTATTTTTGATATCAGCATATCAAAACGATCCAAAAACATCAAAAAAAAAAATTGATGCATCTACATGCTACTCTGTAATCTGTACACATCACAGAAGGCATTTTGTCTGAAGAATTGCCCTTATTTTCCGCTCCACTGAATCGATGCCATGACAATTTTTGCACCTAATTTTTTTGTTAATGTGGTTCAGATTGTAATCTCACTGATGATTTGAGTCTGATTATTCAGGGTTTCAAGAGAGTATTTAATGTGTCCGGGGGCATACATGCATACGCTGTCAGGGCCGATCCATCAATTCCTACTTACTGACAAGTCCATTTTTGTTAGTTGAGTTGCCTCTTGCTCTTCTCGAATTGAAACTGCTGTGATGTTTTATGGAACAGCTAGTGGGGCTTTTTTGAGAAACAACACTGGATAAAAGGGTTCTCTAGATAAAATTTTCTTACAAGTTCTGCAGTTATTCCCCCAATAAAAGAGAACAGGATGTCATGTTTCCTGAATCTTATTTGATATATAACCAATACCAGAAATGGAACTATCCGCTCAGAAGACGCCATACATTTGCCACTGAAGGGCTATGGAATTGAATTAGTTTTCTCCAATACTTCAAGTGTTGAGTTGAGAAACAACTCCCGCCTTCGACTTACTTGTTTGGAATATGGTATGCATCCAGGTAATATTTATTTTATAATAATAATAATAATAAAGAAGGCATCGTGCTGCACATTATGGCAACTTGATTATGCTCTGTGGAAAAGGTCAGTCCAAAGAGAGAGTCAAACATCTCTGTTTCATATGGGCTGATGGGAATTTTCTTGGGCAATCCTTGAAATACCTGTCACAGCACAGCGAAGAACAGTTCTTGCAGTCCCTTGACAAAAGAAAAAAAATCCAGCAATCTACCCTCACAGGGGCAAGTATAGAGGTACCTGTCGCAGCATTTTAGCAAGAGTGCTACCTATGACAATAGCTGTGCAATCTATTAATAAATTTTCCAACAGGGAATACTAACTGAACTTTAAAAAGAGACGACAAACGGTCATTTAATTTTCCCGGGAAATTCTCTCGGCCGGCAATGCTTATTTGCTTCCCACTAATTTCAGAACAGAAGTCAAAAATAGACTCTTTCAACACCCTTTGCACGCGCCATGCCCTGAAATCCCTCACTGTCAATCCTCTTTCAGTCCTTGCACCAAAATCCAACCTGTTTCCACTCATTTTCCCCCTAACATTTTTATGACTCTTTCTAATCCTCTCTTTCCTCACACATCTCCCCTTCCCCCAATCAAAAAAAATTGAGGAACTCTCTCGTTAATCCACCGCAACCACCGTCACCACCATCCCATTTTGTTTCCCTTCCACAATGGGCAACTGTTGCTCCAGAGCGGGTGCCCAGGATGCCTCTACTAACAAGGAAGACGCCACCGAGGGTACTGATCGTTCCAATGGTCAGCTGGACGCTCCCTCCACCACCCCACCTAGGACCGCTCCACCTTCACCCCCTCCAGGAGCTTCCCCTAAGCCTGCAAAGGTTGCCCCTGTTGGGACTGTCTTATGCCGTCCGATGGAAGATGTAAAATCTATCTACACCATTGGAAAAGAACTTGGTAGGGGACAATTCGGTATCACACATTTGTGTACGAACAAGGTAACCGGCGAGCAGTTCGCATGCAAAACAATAGCCAAGAGAAAGCTTGCTAATAAGGAGGATGTAGAGGATGTTAGGAGGGAGGTTCAGATCATGCACCATTTAACGGGCCAGCCTAATATTGTGGAACTCAAGGGAGCCTACGAGGATAAACACTCGGTTCATTTGGTGATGGAGTTGTGTGCTGGAGGAGAGCTCTTCGATCGCATTATCGCCAAAGGTCATTATACGGAGCGTGCTGCAGCTTCTCTGCTCAGGACCATCGTTCAAATCGTGCACACCTGCCATTCTATGGGAGTCATCCACAGGGATCTCAAGCCGGAAAACTTCCTTCTGCTCAACAAACATGAAAACTCCCCGCTCAAGGCTACCGATTTTGGCCTTTCTGTGTTCTACAAGTCAGGTCGCAACCTATTCATGATACCTTCTTTCTCGTTTTTTTCTCTCTCTACGGAATATATTTCGATCGAACAATGAATGAAGAAAGGAATGGGAGAATAGCAATTAAGCATGCAATTGGTGCAGGTGTTAACAATGGTTTTTTTCTTTCTCTTTCCATTCTGACAGGAGAAGTATTCAAAGACATTGTTGGAAGCGCATATTACATTGCACCTGAAGTCTTGAAGAGAAGATATGGACCAGAAGCTGATATATGGAGTGTTGGGGTCATGTTGTATATTCTTCTAAGTGGTGTTCCCCCTTTTTGGGCAGGTAAATCTTGTTTTTCCAATTTTCTCTTCTAATCATAGATGGTATCGATGAATTTCGCATGCTAAGAAACAAATATTGGTTAATCTGGCAGAATCGGAACACGGGATATTCAATGCAATCTTACGCGGCCATATTGATTTTACTAGTGATCCCTGGCCTTCAATTTCACCTCAAGCAAAAGATCTTGTACGGAAGATGCTAGCGTCAGACCCCAAGCAAAGGATGACAGCCATCCAGGTTCTCAGTAAGTGCGCTTTAGCTCTACCATCTTCAAATTATATGCGGTGTTGATTTCACAAGACATCCAGTCTGTAATGATGCAAGGATATTCTTCACCCATCAGCTACGATAGGGAGGGCTTCTGATAGAGTGCGTTTGGTTTTCATTAGGTCATCCATGGATTAAGGAGGATGGAGAAGCTCCTGATACTCCGCTTGACAATGCAGTGTTGAGTAGGCTCAAACAATTCAAAGCAATGAATAACTTCAAGAAAGTTGCTCTAAGGGTACGTACTACAGAGTTTCACCATTTTGAGATAAATAAAACTAGTGCTGCATGGAATTTTGCTTATCTTTCAATCTTCACAAAATGGGATTAGGTCATTGCTGGCTGTCTATCAGAGGAAGAAATCATGGGATTGAAGGAAATGTTCAGGGGCATAGACACTGACAACAGTGGTACCATAACACTTGAAGAGCTGAAGCAAGGACTTGCTAAGCAGGGGACAAAACTGTCTGAATATGAAGTTAAACAATTGATGGAAGCTGTAAGTTCAAGTCCATCTCGATGCATAAGATCAAAATATCATGTCGGAGAAGATAGTCGTGCAAAATCCTGAATTCTTTCATATATCTTCAGAATCTGTTAATGATTTCTCTGCTGTTTTTCCTCCTACGTCCTCCATAAACAGGCTGACGCAGATGGCAATGGGTCCATAGACTACGACGAATTCATCACAGCAACAATGCATTTGAACAGAATGGATAGAGAAGAGCATCTTTATACTGCCTTCCAACACTTCGATAAAGATAATAGCGGGTAATAACATTAAAAAATATGAGATTTGCTTCATCAAATTTTACATCCGTTTAGCAGCCTTAGTAATCTAATACAAACGCTCATTTCTATAAACTCATGCACACACGTAGGTACATTACAACTGAAGAGCTAGAGCAAGCTCTGCTCGACTTTGGCATGCATGATGGAAGGGACATAAGGGAAATCATTTCTGAAGTCGATGCAGATAATGTAAGCGCCGGAGTAAATTTGAGTCAATAGCTTTAATCCTATATTATATTTTCAGTTTGTGATGACAAAATCCTGAATGTTTTTTCAGGATGGCCGAATCAACTACGATGAATTTGTGGCCATGATGAGAAAAGGAAACCTCGAAGCCAATCCAAAGAAACGGCGTGATGATGTGTTCGTTTGAGTTTGCAGAGGGTGATTAATGGCAGGGAAAACAGAAGGACTCTTCATGTTTGATTTCTTTTGATGGGAGGGAAAGCTGTGGGGTTGCAGAAGCTGCCAGCAGGTTGTTCAATGCGAAAGTAAACCTGCGAGATGGGTGTGTTATTGTCTCTCCCTTTTCCAGATGACATAGTAAACTATTCAAAATCAGTCATTGTTCGCAGAATATTTAGGGCAGTAAAGGGTGCATTTTGTTTTTCTTTGTATTTCTTCCTGTCCAGTTAGGAATATATCTTCTGACTCTGATTGCTATAATAGACTTCCTGGCAAGAAATCAATACAAGACATGCAGAAATCATGCATGCATGCATAAAAAAGTAAAAAAAATGCAGTAATCATGGATGCACACAGACATCACTTTTGATCCTCGTTTTCTTATTCATTTTTTATATTTATTTCCTAGTTTAGTCCTTGATTATTTTCTTTGGTTTTTGATTTCGTCCTTGTATATTTTATTTCATTTAAGTTTTTTCATACAATTTTGTCATCATTCTTTTGACTTATTCTTTTTATTATTATTATTGTTATTATTATTATTATGATGATGATGATGATTTTCCTGCTTTTTTTTTTCATTTTAATCATTGAATATTTTATTTCATTTATTTTTTTTCTCATTTTTAATGTACTTCCTGATTATTTTCTTTGATCTAGTATTTATATCATGATCGGTCATATGATCCGGATCACTGACTTGAAGATTATCTCAATTTAAGACGAATAATTTTTTAGATTTTTTTTTTATAATTTTATCATTAAATATTGAGTTGTTGCTTCATTATTTGCTAAACTTGTTTTTTATATAGAGAATTATTTCAATCTCATATTCTTAGTTGCATGATAATAGAGTTAATTTAGGTTTACTCAAGTCTGTTTTTAGTGTTTTTTTTTTTTAAATTATCACTTGACATTAGATTATTGAGCCTTAATTTTATTTTATTTTTCCTTTCCTTTCTATTGGGTTATCTGGAATCACAAATTAGTGAAGTTAATTCAAGTTAACTATGGTTTTTATGACTTTTTCACTAATTTAACTTCGATCTTTTTCTAGGTTTGTTTTATTTTTAAATATTTCTTTATCTCAGTCTCATATTGCGCATCACGGATTAGTCAAGTTAAACCGGGTTGACTTGACTTTTTTTCATGATTTTTTTTAATTTTATTATTTGACAATGGGTTATTAGACCTTGAGCTTTGTGATTCTTTTTTATTTTTCTATGTGTGGTTATCACAGGTTGCAAGTTCTTCGAGCTAATCTAGATTAGCTCAAGGTTTTTTTTTCCGATCTTTTCTTAAATTGATATAACTCCGCTCCTTTTTCAAGGTTTTTTTCGAACAATTTTATTTTTTTATTCCAATCTCATGATGTGAATAACAAGTTAGCCGAGTGAATCTAGGTTGACCCGAGTTTTTCTCTAGTTTTTTTTAATTTCATCATTTGACATTAAAGTATCGTTTGTTATAGTCACACAACTTTCTTTTAAAAAATTGATTTTTTTCCCTTCAAAATATTTTTTATGTTTTTTATTATTTTGATATGCTTATATCAAAAATAAATTTTAAAAAATAAAAATATATATTTAAAAAATATATTTTTAAAAACAATCGCTATATCATATACACTGCCTAAATTTTTGACCCTTGAGCATTATGATTTTGTTTTTGTTTTTTTATAAGGTTGTTGTCTAATATCATATTCTATTCCGTGGATAAGATAAAGATAGTAACTCTTGCAAATTTCAAGTGTTGAATTAATTAAAATAACTATCAGAACATGTTTTTTATATTAAAAAAAATTATCGAGCCAATGGTTTAGAGTGAGCTATCTAGCTGGTTCCTGTTAGTAAGTGCGATTGTGATAGCTTTTTAAAATGTTTATCGTGCTGAAATACATCAAAATGATGTTTTTTTATTTTTTAAAAATTATTTTTAAAATCAGCACATCAAAATGATCTAAAAACACTAAATCACCGGTTTTTAAAATAAATTTTTTTTTTCAAATTTCGGCGAAAAGCCGGTGGGATCGCAATGTCAAACGGGCACTTACACTACTACCAATGCAAGCCAATCATAATTTTCATTTCGTCCTTAGGTAGCGCCTCTCTCCATCCCCCGGCACTGCATGTGAAGAGGTCAGCTGTGAGTGGGGACCAAAGAACCATCATTTTCAGTGTGGGTCGGCTTTATAGTAAAGAATGGAAATGGTATAAAGAAATCGATGAAGGTCTCAGTCAAATCTAGAGAGAAAGGATGGAGAGGACAGTTGTGTCAATTTCATCAACCAACCAACCAATCCAAAATCTTTAATTGCTCCAATATTTATAATAATATGTGAAGTAAAAAAGGTTGTGGTGAGACTCGAGAGAGAGGCGCACATCGACTTTTCTTTCCTTGATTAATATTTATAATAAAATATTAAGGGTCTGTTTGGTATTGTGATTGTTGTTATGGTTGAGGTTGAAAAAAAGCAGTTTTAAAAAAAACGCTTTCACTGCAGTTCAAAATAAACAGTGAAGTGTTTGGTTAAAACTGTGGTTCAGTCTGAGGTTGAAAAAAAGCAGTTTTGTGTGTTTGGTTACCAAGCTTTGCATGTAGCTTTTTACTTGTGAAATTACTGTAAAGGGCGCGCTTAAGCTTGCCAGGATACCCCAATCATAAAAAATAAAAAATATATATAAGCAGAAAAAGAAATTAAAAAAATATAACCAACAAAAAAATATTTAATGGAAAAAAAATGAAAAAAAAAATCAGAAGAAAAAACATAATCAAGAAAAAAAAAAACAAAAACAAAATTGGATCCGAGGATTGATCGTGGTGTATTTAAGCTAGCCCGGACACCTCGATCATATATATATATATACATATATATAAGTGGAAAAAGAAAAAAAATTAAAAAAATATAAACAGAAAAAAAAATTTCATGAAAAAAATATAATCAACAAAAAAAAGGAAAAAAAAAGCTATAAAAAATTGCATCTGAGGATTAATCATGGTGCGTTTAAACTAGTCAAACACTCTGATTATACAAAATAAATAAAAAATAAATATATATATATAAGTTGAAAAACAAATATAACCAGCAAAAAAAATATTTTATGAGAAAATATGAAAAAAATAGAAAATAACATAATAACAAAAAAGGCAAGAAACAAAAAAAAATAGAAAAAAAAAGTAATAAGAAAAACAAAAAAAAAAGCAAGAAAGAAAACCAAGAAACGAATAAAATGAAAAAAAAAAGAAATGAAAAATGTAAATAGGAAGTAAAAATCAAAAAGCGGTCTGTGTGGTTTAAAAAAAGAAATGAAAAATGAAATGACAGATATTTATTTCAGAAATAAAATAAGATTAATTTAGATGATGGTCTGTGTGGTTTGATGCGGTTCGTTGTGGTGTGGAGAATTAATTTGCAATTATATTTTGTCGAAAAACAGTTATTATCTGCTTTGTAAAAACCGATGGTTGGAACGCTTTTATTGGTGGGCCCATAGAATTGTACAGCTGGTTTTGGGTGTTACCAAACAGCAATTACATTGCTTTTTTTGGAACGTGGTTGGGACCAAGTTACCAAACGGGCACTAAGTAAGATTACATCTTGCACCTTTGCGTGCTTAGATTTTGAATGCCACGTCTTCTGTTTTTCAAATTATCTTTATTAATCTGATCATATAAGAATTAACAAATGATAATTACCAAGATATATTAGTGTGTGCAAGATAAGCACGGGACTTCAGTATATAGAGCGAGCACTATTAAAATTAATGTCGAGACTTTATGGCGCCGCCACTTGAACAACTCTTTTCGTCTCGGACCTAATTATAGGCTTTCTTAGAAACATGTCGTGTTTAAATATAATAAAAACCCTTATCGATATTTAAATATTCAAATTAACTAAAAACGATGATGATTAATGTTAAAATATAAAATGGGGTCGTTAATCTCCTGAAATGGGAGTTATGTAAAGTAGGGAGAAGGAAGCTTTGTGTTTAGCTATTTTGGGATTGTAGTTTGTCTGTAAATTAAGCAAAAACATAACTGAAATAATTAGTACTTCGAATTCTAACAATTAATAAAAAAAAACTATTTATTCAAATCTACGCTATATCGGTTGCTACACTGATGAGAGGGGTGGCTACAAGCCTACAACGCTAACAGGAGGAGGATCGATGTTCATGGCTAGGATCATAGCAATTGTGCTGGTATTTGAACAAACCACTGTTGCTGGAGAAGAAGAAATCACTGGTAGCAATAAGAGAATAATGAATTATTCTCTCTTTGCTCAAACGGTTCGCGTGTTTCTTCACTGAAGACTTCTGCATGTGTTTGGTTTTCGTTTCTTTTTATCTTATTTTTATGTTTCTTTTTATCGATTTTCGTTTCGGCTAGGATCATGTTTTTTCCCATGATTTGTCGAAAATATTTCAAAATTGGATGGCAACAAATAATAAATTACCAAATATATAAATGAAGAATTGAAAGAGGCAGAATTAAAGTGAGAGAGGTTGAGGATAATATATTTTATTTGTTTTCTTAACATGGTTGATAAACATACACTCGCTGCTTGCTTACACCAAACTGACATATCACTCGACTATTAATGAGTGATCCAAAAGAACATACATAAAAATCACCACCATACAACTAATTAAGGAACAAGGATCATTATTTGATAAACCTATCAAAATCCTTGTCAGGCAACATGCAAGAAAGGAAATGGATATGTACTAATTGATAGATGCATATTAGACCTAATCAAGATATGCATGAGGCTCTAGGCGTGGATGAACCATGGCGGCAAGGGGCACTGCCTTCTGCAACGCGAGACCAAAGACCTCGTCCATGTTGAGCTCAACATCTTTTGGCAATTTCCAATCGAAAGAGTGCACCAGTGTGCCTAAAATGTACTGCACCAGCATAATTCCCATTCTAGTCCCAGCACAGATTCTTCTTCCTGCTCCAAACGGGATTAGCTCAAAATCATTTCCTCGGGGGTTAATTTTCGCATATTTTTCAGTAAAAAATCTTTCAGGAGTGAAGTCCAGTGGATTATCCCACACATCAGGATCCCTCCCGATTGCCCAGATGTTGACGCTCAGTCTAGTGCCTTTGGGGATGTAGTATCCATTCACTTCACATGCTTGGTCTGCAATCCTGGGCAAGTTCAGAGGTGTGGACGGGTGTTTTCGAAATGTTTCTTTGCAAATGGCTTGCAGGTAGGGAAGTTTTGGTATGTCAGATTCCTCCAGTCGTCGATTCCGACCAATGACTCGATCCATCTCATCCTGAGCTTGCTTAAGGATGTGAGGGTTTTTCATCATCTCAGCCATTGCCCATTCGATTATGCTTGAGGAAGTGTCAGTGCCGGCTGTGAATAAGTTCTTCCAAAATAAAACAAAAGCGGATGTAAGTGACATGCTGATAATATAGAGCTTCTTTTTTGGAACATATTGACGTGATTTGTAATTAAAATGAAACGGGAAAGAGAGAGACATACCAAAAGAAGAGCCTTAATGTTGGTATAGCTAAGCTTCTCACCGGCCACGTTTTCTTGGTTAGCCAGGAGAACGTCCAGAAAATCCTGCTTTCCCTTGCGTTCATGAGCCGATGCCTTATGCTCCTCCAGCATTTTTGTCAGTAACACATCAAACTTTAGATGCAATTTCTTCATCCCACGTTCAATTCCTTGCAAATCCAACCATGCAACCGAGGGTATAAAATCACCAATATTGAAAATCCCTGCGCTTGTCATGAGCTCCACCACCATGTCCTTGAACTCATTGGACTCTGAACCTTGAGTGACAAAAACACGACGGCTAAGTAGAATTTGGCCTATCATGTTTGCCATGGCATAGGTCAACATTTCTGGCACCACCGCTGGCTCGCCTTTTCGGCTACACTCGCACATGGCGCGAAGCATGTGCCCTAGCTCGGATACTCGGACATGAGCCCAGTCGTCCAGAGCTTTACCGCCCAGCATGTGTAGGTTACTTAATTTGCGTAATAATTTCCACTTTGGTCCATGATCTGCGAAGACCATGTCCTGTGAATTGTAAGCTAAATGAGTTGCACCTGCATTAGGGGGACGGTTTGAGAAATTTAGGTCAAGGGTTTTGAGGAAGGCTCGAGCTGCGTCTGGGGTTGAGGCCACAACCATGTTACAAGTGCCCATCTTCAAGTACATGACGGGGCCGTACTTTCTGGCCATTTTTGCTAGTGTGACATGGGGCATGGCTCCTAGGAGGGGAATAGCACCGATGATAGGCCACCCTCGAGGGCCTGGAGGCAGTTTCCGGGAAAGTTTTCTTGTCAGATAGCGAGTAAAAAGGTAGTTGATAATGAAGAAGAGAACCGCCACGGTGAGTTCCCGGAGAAGGACCATGTTCAAGGCCATGGCGTGAGGTGGTGAAAATACAACACCAGGTTGATAACTAATCACTGATGATTGTGATTAATGGGTGTGATCATATGCCAGACGCTCATTGATTTATATAACAATCCATGCATGCAGCTTGATGATAGGTTAGCTCGGGCACGTGAGGTTGACCCTTTCACCTCATCCTGACCAACCAGCTGCTGCGTGGCGACAGCTACAGTAGCAACCTCTTTGTTTTTCGGTGTCACAAGAAAAGAAAAAATCAATAGGGGTTAGCTCTGCACGTGAGGTTGAGCCTTCCACCTCAAATTCCTGACCAACCAGTAGCGTTGACACGTGTTTTTTTCACATGAAAAGAAAACCAAAATTTTCATCAGTTTTTGAGCCATACGTGACCGTAAATACAATTTTATTATTATTACAAAGAACATAAATAATATCTGTTTCTCTAAAAATATATATAATACATGCAATTTCATTAATTTTTTTAATTTTAAAAAATATATATCTATCATAATAACAATAAAAATGATATTTCTGTATTTTTATGAGATACTAATCTAAATTAGAAACATTAGTGTGAATCTCAAGTTACGATAAAGATATAAGAATTTACTAATATGGTTGAAAATAAATCTTATTCGCATTAATTGGAAACGATTTTCCAGGCTTAAACAGAACCATATTCAAGAAATAAAAATGCTAATTAATTAATATGAGACGAGTAAATTGGAAACGATGGAAGAAAACTGACGAGACCAAATCATGCATTGAAGGAAATATGTTACGAGTTAAGAGCTTTTAAGTGATTACTATTAAAACAGTCAAAGCATGCAAGGAAATTAATATGCTATTGCACCCGCATTTCATTTCAGGTCACCTGGGGAAAAAAAATGCAAACTATATATCCAACATAGACTTCCATAAGAAGACCAATGATGTGCCATAATAGCAAAATCTTGTGATCTGCACAATAAGTCTCGAATTTAAGTTAAAACATATATCCCTTGTAAGAGCTTGAGACGGTCGAAATTTTTAATTTTTCATCCGAAACTATAAAATATATTTTTGGAAAATAGAATTTCGTCGCATAAAAAAATAAAAATAAACTTTCATCAGGTATATATGGGATAAAAATCAATTTTCTCTTTTCACTCTCTCAGATTATACTTGGTTTCCTCTCGGTGTAAAAAGGCAATAGCTGCTCACACGGTAGCCTATTGCTATATAAATAACATGAAGAATATATGGTTTTTTAGTAGGCATGGCATGTGAGATTGAGTTCCCCCTTAATTTCGACCGAATTAGCTGTCAGACAAGAATAGATTGCATTTATTAGGAAGAGCTACGATTATGACACGTCAAAATATTATTGTTTACAGTGTACCCAGAAATAGCTAATTGTGGTAAGCCACGTGTACACATAATAAATAAATATGGCAATGTACTTTTTAAAATACTGAGAAGTAGGGGTGAGCATTTTCGGTTCGGTTCGGTTTTCATCAAAAAAAGTAACCAAACCGAAATTTTTTTTTTAAAAAAAATACAAACCGAAACCGAACCGAACATATCAAAAACCGATCACTTTCGGTTCGGTTTGGTTCGGTTTTTATGATAAAAAAATTGGAAAAAACCGAATTTGGGTTTTGGGCCATCTAATGGGCTTTCTGTTGGGCTTTCTATTGGGCTTATAATGAATTTTCTAATGGGCTTACAATTAATATAAAAAAAAACTGATTTTCTTATATGAACCCAAAATATTTTTAATTTTTTGGCAACTACTAAAAAATATTAATGTATTAAATTATTAATATAATGTTTATTAATTTTTTTTAACCTTTCTAATACTTTTGTTTTGTTTAATTTAGCATGAGACGAAATAATTAAAACTACACAAGTGAACAAATTTAAATTTAAATTACAAAAAATGCCTTCAAAGGGCTTCAAAATAAAGAAATAGAAACAATAACATAAAAAACTTCAAGAAGTACATCTGGTTTGAAACATTTTGGTTTTGACGGTTCTCCATCTGTAATTACCAAATGAAAAAGATCAAAACATGTTAATATATATTTTTATAATTCACAATATATTTGCTGCATATATTAATAATAATTTAAACATGTTAATCATGGTGCAATATACAATGGTGAAGTCTTCATGGCAGCAAGCTAATATACAGTATACAGAAACCAGGAATAAGATTCAGTCTTTGAAATAGAATATATATATATATATATATATATATATATATATATGTTTAAGACAATTAGAATTATAGTAATTCAAATATCTACAATGGCATCAAAGTTTACTGATATATTTCAAGCCAGTTTGTTCAAACCGATGCTAGAGGCTTATCTCTGGCTAGTAAAAGTCCAGTCAAAGCCAAATCATTCTATTTCCTACTGAAAATTGTACTGAGTTCTTTACTTTCATGTGACCTAATTAAAGATGGATGTTAGGGAAATCTGACGGCAATTCCTTCACCTAACTCTGCTGCCAAAAAATAAATACTGGAAACAGAAAACAGAAAACAAAATTGATGGCAAAAATGAAGAGAAATTAACATATCCAGCCTGCAGCCACAAAGAAAAAGATGGAGAAACTTGAATAGCAATCACCTGAACAACAGCTTTCTCCCCATCAACTTCCAAGACTTGCCCACGTCTGGTTGATCCATCACCCAAACGAATATTAACAATCTCTTGATATTTGGGTCCCTAACATAGTGAATCAAACAATGCACCAATCAATAAAAACTGAAGCAGTACCATAGTGTTTAATAAAACAAACAAATTATCCTGATTATTTCACTCAAGAAAACAGGAGTATTTACCTTCACTTTTTCAAGTATAACAAGAGGTCCAACAACTCCAGAAATAGTTCTATACTCTGTAATACATCAAACAAAAAAATCTAAGCTCATGAAAACAACCCCCTACTACCTCGATTATCACCCTTAAAACACACAACAAACTTAAATTAAACAAAAAAAAAGTATCTTCTATCCCAAACATTTTAATTTATTTCACCGATCCATTATCAGTTTCAATTTCATTACAATTCACATGATATCTATGAACCAAATTTGTTATTTATAACCATCGAACAACATTGCAGAAATATAACAGGTAGAAAAATGTGCAAAACTTACCCATGCCGATCTCGAGCGTTTCCTCCTCCATATCGTGATTGTTCGTTTCTACACCCATTATCAACCTTAACTCTGATACATCAATCAAAATCCACAAATTAATCTCCAAATATAAAACAGAAACGTCATTAACATTCAGCAAATAAATACCAGTTAGCCTAATTTTTTTTTAAAAAAAAGCTTTTCAAGTTCAAAATTTAAAATCCACAGCAGAGGGAGGCGAGAGGGTGAGAAATTAACTTGTCTTATGGGGACGATGAACCTTGCCGAGAGGCGAGAGGCGAGAGGGTGATTTTAGTTGCAGAGGGAGGTGAGAGGGAGGGAGATTTAAGTTGCAAGAGGCGAGAGGGAAGGAGATTGTTTTTGCAGAGGAGGCGAGCGAGAGGCTTGGATGCAGAGGAGAGGAGGGGAGGCGAGCGAGAGGCTTAGATGCAGAGGAGGGGAGGCGAGCGAGAGGCTTAGATGCAGAGGAGAGGAGGGGAGGCGAGAGGCAGACGAAGTAGATCTAGCCATCTAGGGTTTTTTAAGGTTCTATTTATAGTAACACTGTCAACCGAACCGAACCGGTTCGGTTCGGTAAATCGGTTTTGTCCGTACAAAACCGATACCGAACCGAACCGGATTTTTTTTCAAAATTTTGTACTCGGTTTAATCGGTTTTTTTTTTCAGTTCGGTTTGTTCGGTTTTTTTTTTCTCGGTTTTCTCGGTTTAATCGGTTGTTCGGTTTTTTTGCACACCCCTACTGAGAAGGTTATGAGATTGCGGCCCCGTTCATTCCCAAATAATTAGCATTTAGCAAAGAGTGGAAGTGGACAGGACAAGGTTCGCCAATTCAGTCAACAGTCAATTAAATAGAGTCCAGTAAAATTGTTGCTTCTATGATCATGCCACATCAAGATAGTCATGTTTGTTTGTTATCATCCATAACTAACTATATATAATTATATACATGTCTTTCATGTAAAAAATGTTAAATATTTTAATATATATACATATATATATATATTAATTCGGTGATATATTAAATCAATCTTGCTTGACAAGACAAGACAAAACAATACAAATGAAAACAAGACTAAAAAATATATATTGAATAATTATGTATTTAATTATTTTCATTGAATGGCATTAAATACTATTTAAGTGGGATTGTGTTTCTTTTTCTTTTTCTATTTGATATGATTATTTTCTATATGAGGTCCTTTGAACATAACATTTTTTTATATACCTAAATAGTTAGGAATTGGGCACTAGAAGTGATGACAATTTAGCAGCGGATCTCACTTCTTGTTAGACTCCACTCAGCCAAAAAATGAATTTATTAAATTCAATACCACCTCCACTCGTGACTCGCCCATAGGCTGAGAGGAACGGATAAGTTTTCATCTTAAACCAATCATAACATCCGGCAGAAGGTCCACTACTCTTGACCCTGACAATTCTTTTTAAATTTTTCCACCTCCTCTGCCTCTTCACTCTAACGGGAACGGCTCTATTTTATGTTGATTTTTTCTTGGATCCACCTCCTCGGTTATCTTCTATTTTCTTTGCATTTATCAATTAAATTTTCATATTTAATATTCTTACAAGCGGCGCAAATGATTAGTGTCCTTTTTTTCTCCCTCGCAGACGTACCGCTGTCCACTCACGCACGAGCCACGCGTTCCGGAGATACGTGCACGGATGTCTATGCGTCCCTAATTTCTATCTTACAAATCGCAAGAAAACCCTTACTTGTAAGATTTCGCTTCATCTGATTTTTTGTTTATATTTCCAACCTACCAGGTTCACGACTGGGACTTGTTAAAGGGTTTCGTTTTCATTTACCTGGGAAGAAAGAACTCCTTGCTTATCAAATGGAGTAAAAGGATAAATACATACATATACATACATATATACATATACATACATACATATATATATATACAGAGAGAGAGAGAGAGACGCGCGCTGATTGGATAACAAGGGCGAGTGTAAAGGACGGCTAATCATCATCACAGCATTGCTGCGCCACTTGCTCGTTAGATAAGCATCTCGTCAGAAACTTGTCGTGAGGTAACATTCCGCCATAAATCCCGGATCAGCCCAGCACAGGGCTCAGTTTTCTTTTTTCAAGATTTATTTTCATTTCCGTCAAGAGAATTGGTTTATTGAAAAAAACTGTTTCTTTCTAAAAAAACAATATTCTCCCTACCTGAAATCAAAAATATTATTTGAATGTTATTTAGAGAAGCCTTTTATTTTACTATCAATTTATATTAGTTTTGAAAGCGTATTTTGAAAATATTATATTTTAAATAAATAAAATATTTTATATTGTATTTTATTGTATACAATAAAATACCTAAAAAAACTGTTTTTATATTGTATTTTAAAAATATTTTTTTATAATAAATAAAAAATTGTGTTTAATTATTTTTATATGCTAATATCAAAAATAATTTTAAAAAAATAAAAAATATTATTTTAAATAAAAAATAGTTTTAAAATCGGAATAGAAACCTACATATCCTACTGCTAGTCAATCTAGCCAGCCCCCACTGAAAGGCATCGATTTCAAGGCTGTGGGCTCTTGATACTGTCTTCATGTCAAAATCTAACCTTGAGCCTCGAAGACTATTAACTAATAAGTAAAATTGGTCAGTTTATTTCACTGTAGCATTAAATATAATATAATATGAATCGGAATAGTATAATTATAATATCATGTTTGAGGATTTTTTGTTTTTTTAGGTATTTTTGCACAATATAATTATTATTTTATTTCTGTCGACGAACAATTGTGTATCGGGAATATTTTTATTTTTTTATATTTTTATGCACAATAAAATAACAATATTATCTTCTAATAAGACAAAACTCTCCTCTGAATCGAGTCTAATCACTTGGGTTGGTCATTGTAGGAGCCGGCATTATTCACGCCTATATAAATCATTGACAATTTATTTTGATTCTTAAAATTTATCCTAGTCTAAGGCTAGTTGTTTATGATTTAAGAGCCCGTTTGGCGGTGTGTTTCAATCGGTGTTTTGTCGAAATTTGAAATTTTTTTTCATTTTAAATGAATATGATTTAGTGTTTTTAGATCATTTTGATATACTGATGTCAAAAATGATTTTTAAAAAACAAAAAAACATCATTTTGATATATTTCGGTACGAAAAGCACTTTAAAAAACTACCGCAATCACACTGTCAAACAGACCCTAAGATGAAAAGATTCAAAACATGAGTGGCATGTTCAAAGTTTTAAAAAAGATTCACTCTGGTTCTCTAATTTTAAAATGATGCAAATTATATGATCCAGTGCCTCAATTGTCTTTCTCAAATTCAATTTTAATATAAAAATTTATCGAAATAATATTTGTGAGATGGTTTTATTTGAAGAGAATAATTAATATTTTTTTATCTTCAAAGTTCAAGGTAAATTACAGAGGAGGTCAATGACGTGGGGCACAAGGACTTGAAAGTACTGCTATTTCAAGCTTCCATCCAGCTGTGGGTAAGTATCGATGATTTGTTTCATATATTTTCGACATGACACCTATCTACTTCTTCCACCTGCTCTCGACAATGGGTAATTTATTTTTATTTTTTTAAGGAACATTAGGAAAAACGTTGGAAGAAAACTAATGGGACCAAATGGAAAAAGTCAGAGCATGGAAGGAAATTAATATGCTACTGCACCCGCATTTCATTTCAAGCCACCTGTGGAAAACTGCAAACCATATAAATAACACGAAAGAATTGTTTAATACTGGATTTTAAAAGTGATTTTGAAAAAAATATATTTTTAATTTTTTTTTATGTTTTTATATTATTTTCATGTGTTAATGTCAAAAATTATTTGTAAGAAATAAAAATATTTTAATATATTTTTAAATGAAAAATACTTTTAAAAACAAACTCAACTATGTTAGAGAATAATATAAAACATATTATGGGGCATCATCTAACAGTTTAATCTTTTAGATGAGATGATTTCTTAACATGATATCAGAGCTCTGTTGACCTAGCGGTCACGAGTTCGAATCTCACCACCCTCATTCTATTTGATAAAAATCAAACACAAGGTGATGTGAGTCTATGCAAGTTTCAAGCCCAAAAAGTTTTTATTTGAGTGTGTGTTAGAGAATAATATAAAATATATTATAGAGTATCAACTAATTGCTTAAATTTTTAGGTGAGATGGTTTTTTAATAAACTATTCTATCAAACACGAAAATTATATGATTTTTAAGTAACACCGGAGGTTAGCGGGCATGGCCATGTGAGATTGAGTCCCCCTGAATTTCCAACGAATTAGCTTTCAGACAAGAATAGGTAGGATGACATTCATAAAAAACACTCGATCATCGATCAATAGAATACAGTAAAAAATGCTGCCTTAACGAGGAAGATCTATGATTATGACAAATCAAAATTGTATATGTTAATAGTTAGTTTGAAAGAAAAAAAAAATATTTTTTATTTAACTTATTTTTTTGTGTATTTTTTTTTAATATTAAAAATAAATTTTAAAATAAAAAATATCATCTTAATATACACTAATGTGGACAAGAATTGATCGATTGCTTTGAAGGGCAAGATAGATTTCTTGCTGGAAATTGACTGATGTAAGAATAAAAATATCAATTATCAAATTGATTGATGTAGAGCTACACCTTCGCGTAACGTGATTTCAACCGCCGCCGGTCTGCCTTCCGTGTATTGCGGCGCGTTATCTGGTTCTGTTTTCCACTCTCAAAGCCGATCAGGTGTTTTTATATTGTATTTTAAAAATAATTTTTAATGTTAATATTAAAAATAATTTTAAGAAAATAAAAAATATATTATTTTAATATATTTTAAATAAAAAATACTTTTAAAATACTTTAAAAATATTTTTTAAAAAATAAATAAATAAATTATTTTAATTTATTTTAAATAAAAAATACTTTTAAAATAAAAAACCGACCAGGTGTTTTTATATTATATTTTAAAAAAAAAATTAAAAAAATAAAAAATATATATATTATTTTAATATATTTTAAATGAAAAATACTCTGACCAGGTGTTTTTTATATTGTATTTTAAAAATATTTTTTTAAAAATTTTGTAAAATATTTTTATTTTTTATTTTAAATAAAAAATTGTCTGTGTTTAAAGTATTATTTTTATGGTAATATTAAAAATAATTTTTAAAAAATAAAAAATATATTATTTTAATATATTTTAAATAAAAAATACATTTAAAATCAGTTTAGAATCCTACATATCTTGCTGTTAGTCAATCTAGCCAGCCCCCACTTATCTGTATACAGTGTCTTGACAGGCATCGGTTTCAAGGCTGTGGGCTCTTGATATGTGTACTGTCTTCATGTCAAAATCTAACCTTGAGCCTCGAAATTGGTCAGTTTATTTCATTGTAGCATTAAACTAGTCAAAAAACCCGCACGGCGTAGTGCGGACGGAACTAATAATTTTTACCATTATTGAAATTAAAATATAATATTTAAACATGTAAAATTTGATATAATAAAAAAGATCAACATACTCTATCATAACAACAGTAACATCGAAGTCTTAATTTCTAAAATTATCATCACTATTATTGTCAAAATAATAAACATTATTAAACAAACCTGAGAAAAAAATGAATAAAAAAACATGTAAGAACAAAAACTAAAATTATTATTATTATTCTTAATATCAATATTATTATTGCTTTAATAAGGTGAAAAAATGAAATTAAATCAAAGGCTGAAAAGAAGCCTAAAAACATTAACAAAAGAACAAAAAAAAAATGATAAATACAATAAAAATTATTGATTGACAAAAAAAATATACCTGGGAAGAAAAAATCATGGTGCGCGTAAACTGACCCGGACACCTCGGTTAACAAAAAAAAATATAAGTGGCAAAACAAAATAGGGAAAAAAATGTAAAAAAAAATGGATCCGGAGATTAGTCGTGGTGCGCGTAAGTTGGCCCGGACACCTCAGTTATTAATTTTTTTTTGTAAAAAAACAACAACAACCAGCTATTTAAAAAAAAAACCATTCATTTTTTTTTAAAACAAAACAGTTCTTGAAAAAAAAAACTAAATCAGAAACAACAACCAGTTATTAAAAAACAAAAGACCCTTAACTTCTAAAATTATCATCACTATTACTGTCAAAACAATAAACATTATTAAACAAACCTGAGAAAAAAAATCAATAAAAAAACATGTAAGAACAAAAACTAAAATTATTATTATTATTCTTGATATTAATATTATTATTGCTTTAATAACGTGAAAAAAACAAAATAAAATCAAAGGCTGAAAAGAAGTCTAAAAACATTAAAAAAAGAGCAATTAAAAAAATGATAAATAAAAAAAAATTATTGATTGAAAAAAAATATACCTGGAAAGAAAAAATCGTGGTGCGCGTAAACTGACCCGGACACCTCGATTAAGAAAAAAAATATAAGTGGCAAAACAAAATAGGGAAAAAAATGTAAAAAAAAAATGGATCCGGAGATTAGTCGTGGTGCGCGTAAGTTGGCCCGGACACCTTAGTTATTAATTTTTTTTTGTAAAAAAAACAACAACCAGTTATTTAAAAAAAAACCATTCATTTTTTTAAAAAAAAATGGTTCTTGAAAGAAAAAAAAACCAAATCAGAAACAACAACCAGTTATTAAAAAACAAAAGACCTTTTTTTTGAAAAAAAAAAAACAGTTCTTTAAAAAAAAAATCCATTCAGTTTTGTGGCCGCAGCGGTTCGAACTCGCGCGCGCCAATGGCAGCGCGCGCGAACAACCGCTCGGCCACAGCCTTTGCTTTGTCTTTTCCAGCATAAAAAAAAACAAAAAGAAGGCTTGTGTAAAAAAAAATTCGAAATCAGTTTTGAGGCCGCAGCGGTTCGAACTCGCGCGCGCCAATGGCAGCGCGCGCGAACAACCGCTCGGCCACAGCCTTTGCTTTGTCTTTTCCAGCATAAAAAAATACAAAAAGAAGGCTTGTGTAAAAAAAAAAAAAAAAAGGCAGACGAACGCCTGCGAAGCACGGAGGAAAAATGGCCAGTCTACAGTGCTGACGTCAGCTGACGTCAGATCCTCTTTTAGTATATGTAAATATAATATAATTCAAGGAGATCAAAATTTTTTTTATGTTTTTATATTATTTTTATATGTTAATATCAAAAATTATTTGTAAAAAATAAAAATATTTTAATATATTTTTAAATAAAAAATACTTTTAAAAACAAACTCAACTATGTTAGAGAATAATATATAACATATTATGGAGCATTATCTAACAGCTTAAACTTTGAGATGAGATGATTTTTTAATATGGTATGATTGTTAATCCATTGAACCCCTGAATTTCCAACGAATTAGCTTTCAGACAAGAATAGCTAGAATCACATTCATAAAAAAAAAACACTCGATCATCAATCAATAGAATACAGTAAAAAATGCTGCCTTAATGAGGAAGATCTATGATTATGACACATCAAAATTGTCATGTCGGTAATGGATCCATAGCTAACTATTCATGTTATGTCATATGTTAAAAAAGAAAGATAAGATGAACTCTATCAAGATGATCATATTAATATGAGCTTTATTGCTCAAGTTGTTAAACTTGTAACCTAATTTATGAATCCTAATAGATTTAGTAAATTTGTTTTTAGCTAGTTTTATGATAACTTAAAATAAACACTTGTAAAATCGAGTATTAATTAAATATCAAAATATTTATTTGAGATAAGAATAACTTTATAAAAAATAAATTATAAAACTTAATTCTCAACTAGACCAAGTCAATCCATTAAACTTGCAATTTAGTTCAAGAATTCTCGAGTTTGATAATATTATTTTCTTCTTCTAAAACTATATTTTATTTAATTATATGACAAAAATAGACATTCATAAAATTGAGAGTCAACTCAATGTCAACATGTTTATTTGATATTACAATAATCTCACATAAATCAAACTAAAATAAACTATAAAATTCAATTTGAAACTAATCAAATATTTAAAAATAAAATTAAAAAAAGTATTTTCCCTTCATCAACCCTTGAGCTTTGATGAAAAATCTTTCGGGCAGCTTTGGTGTGATAATGTGGAGCCACTTTACTTCAAGTCTCCACCAAGTCACCAGCTTTCTGTTGATGTGTGTTGTACTTGCCAGTCATTTTGGAAAGAGTCTTCCTTTTAGGTCATGTTGGTGTGGGATTTGCGTTGAGTTAGGAATCATGAAATAAGTGGCAAATTCATGGGATCGGCAACTAAGATTCATCAAAAAAATTAAACTCTCCTTCATTGCTGATATTCATGTGCATTTATTGACTGTTTTTTTTCCTGTATTTCCTTAAATAGATGCATTCTGGGAGAAGCTAAGGTTGGCAGTTGAGAAGGTATGATTTGTTGCTTGCCATAGTATTTGCTGGCTTTGAATGAATCCTGAAGCCTTCTTATGGGTACATTAACATATTCAAGGCATTTGGTGCGCTGAGAAATTTCATTTTGCAACAACAGTAAGCACAGTGGCCATCTTTTGAGTGAGAAAGAATTAACATTGCGATGTGATCACTTGCGAGTCAGAGTTCTTGAATTTGTCGAGATGCCTCTATCGTACTCCTGTTTTTGGTTTCTCTCCGTCCTGCATCAGTGATCTGTTTGTGGATGGATTGTTTCTCATTGAATGTTTGATTTATATCTGCTGGCCATCATACATTTTGCAAAAAAAATATGTCGCCCCCCATCCAAACGAAGCGGGACAGAAAACTTATCATTTCCTAGTGACAGGGATAGATGAATTTGTTGTTTTTGACAAGTTTTTTGGAGTGCTCTTGTGGATATACAGGTGGGTGCCGCAGAGGCTGTGAGATTTTCCAAGGCTTTCCATGAAGTTCATCGGAAACTTGTACGCATCATTATTTGAAATCATTTGCATTTCCTGCTTAAGATCCCATTTTGCTATTATTGATGTCTGAAAATTTAAAAAACTTTCATTATGTCCAGGCTTATGAAGAACTACGTTTGGATGCTGCCTGCAGCTTTATAAAATCATCAAAAAGCTCCAGACAATAGTTTTTTGGCTGCCTCTGTACTTGTTCTAATATTTTTTTATTGATATGTCACCTATTTTAGTTTAAGGAAAGAAAGTAAATGGATCTTAATTTAGAACTAAGTTACTCGACTGGTGGAAATAAATTATGTGGGAGTCTTAAGAAGTTGAGCAGCGCAGTTCAACATGCGCTATTTCTCATTTATAAGGTCGGCAGAATTTATAAACTAGCATGAGAAGGTTTGTATTTTATTTTTTGCTGGTAGTGGCGGGTGGCGGGTGGCGCTGGCCAGGTAATGGCACAGTCGTATTTCAATCCTCGACACTTGAGTGTGCTGTACATGTGATTTTGTAAAGTGTGTTTGGACTGGAAATGCATGCAATTGATGACTATTGGTGTCTTCAGAACCTGGATATTAAAATCATTCAAAGCTTGTAAAGAGTGTCAAATTAAAACCCATTTTGAAAAGCGTAAACATGTTACCAAACACTGCCTGAGTTTCAGATTGTTCAAATAATATTTGCCATCTAACTCCAAATTTGCTAGCCCATCCATCTCTCTCCCTCCCCTTAAGAGTCTTCTTCTCTGTAATCAGCTGCAGCCCCTCTTCATTTTACTTTACTTGGTCTCTCATTTTATTTTTCTTCCCCATAAAAATCAGCCACGCTGTCCTCTTGCATGGGTGATTTTGCTTTCACCTTTGAGGTGGAATATTGGTAGAAACAAAAGGTTTTGGAGTTCTGGCGGACAATTTGCGCAACATCCACCTAAATCTCTGGCTAAACATGGGATTTCATGTTCGATTACTTCAATCCAAATGTGAAGTTTTTGACCCGTCTTCACTCAGAGCTCAAGCCACTTCCTTGTCCAGAGCGTCCAAAGGATGGACTCTTCCCTGTTCTCTCCAAAAATAGTTATCGATCATGGTTTAAGTTCATCTACATTTATCTCATTCAAGAATTTTATGCTCTACATATGGATCAAGAAACTTTTTTATTCTAATGTTGAAAAGGTTTTTCTTTTATATTACATATAAAGGAGGTGTTTGTTTAAGTTTTTCAAAAACATTTTTGGGAAAAAATGAATTTTTTTTACTTTAAATTAAATTTTTTTAGTGTTTTTAGATCATTTTCATGTGCTGATGTCAAAAATAATTTTTAAAAACACTAAAAAAAATCATCATTTTAATGTATCTCTAAATAAAAAATACTTTAAAAAGCAACTTCAACCATATTCCAAATAAACACAAAGTCTATAAGTTGTTTCAAAGGTAAAAATACATGTAGCTGGGCAGAGCAAGATTGTTTGGTGCAATGCAACTTATCGGCAAGCACGTCTAGAAATGTGTAATGTGATGACAAAATATTTATAATTTACACAACAAGTTTTAGGTTTAGATTAGAATATATATTTTTTATAAAAGTATAAAATATCCAAAATATTAATCACTGATCTAAACCTATAAAATACACTTTACAAATAATAAAATTTCTTCACATAAAAAAAACCTCTACAAGGCACGTCACAAGTTACTAGCAGCTAACAGGGCGAGTTGGGAAGAACCCTTTGTCGGGCAATTTAGGTTGTTTGGCTTTCGGTAACAAAAAAGAAAAAAAAAAGAGGAGGGAAAAGGGCAGTTGTGGAATTTGACAAACATAACATTAAACCCGTCCTCGTTAAACCCTACTCCAACACTACAAACCCACTAAAAAGTAGCCGGAAGAAGTTTCTAGTACTCACTGTTCTGCTATCACTATTTCCCTCTCCAGACCCGGTCAGTGTGTGCGAAGACTGAAGAGGAGTGAAGATGGCAAAGCGTTTGATTCCGACATTCAATCGCATATTGGTAGAGAAAATAATCCCTCCTTCCAAAACCAACTCCGGTATTCTTCTTCCTGAGAAAACCCCCAAGGTCATCCCTTTCTCTTTACTTTCATTTTGTTTGATGCATGCACCATTGAAACTGCTTTGCTAGGAAAATAGGGGCTTGGTTTTTGGATTGTGCGTGATATGAAGTGTAACGAACTCTTTTATTTGGGAGCGATTCTCTCGACCCTAAGAATTTTAGTACTTGGTTAACCATAGCTAAACTAAACTTATGTCTAAGAATTTTTTTTCTGTGAAGAGTTGTATTGCATTACATTTTAAATCTCAAAATATATGGCAACTACACTCTAGAATCTGGGTTCTTTATGCCACCCCCTACAAATCCTCCAATTGAAGTGTTGGGCTTAAGCAACGTTTGGCTTGTAAAATAGCTTTATTTTGAATATTCAAATCTGAATTGGTCCATGCATCAATCCGAAACTTCAGCTTCAGTTTAATTGCTAACAGTAACGGTTAAGTGTTTTGGCACAATTTTAAATGGTTTTGTTGGGATTGGGGGGTTCTTAATTTTAATATATGCTTCATTGGAAATAAATTACTAACATTCAAGTTCCCACGACCGCTGTTATTTTTTATTCCTTGGTAATTGGCTCACCTTGATAGTGCAGCATGCTCAATTTAATTGTATTTGTTTTGCCAGTTTCGTAAATTTATGCCTGACAAGAAAATGGAAGGCTAGTTCTTATTCTGTTATGCTGTGATGTAAATCTACATTTATTCAATTTTTTGATAGCTGGATACATGAGGTGTGATTACTGATTGTTCTTTGACCTCATGATTTCTTTTAATGCTTCATAATTCCAGCTGAATTCTGGGAAAGTTGTTGCGGTGGGTCCCGGAGCTCGTGATAAAGACTGCAAGTTGATTCCTGTTACTCTGAAGGAAGGAGACACTGTTCTTTTGCCAGAATATGGAGGCACTGAAGTGAAACTCGGTGAAAAAGAGTGAGTTTTTACCGCCTTTTGAAATTGTTTATGCTATGCCAATTATATATGAGAGCTGGCATTTGTGTGCTAGCTTATTTAGTTTGTCTACATGGTAGTATAAAACAATACCACGATCCTATCTCTTCTCTATTCCATGACACTTATTACTTGACACTAAGATTTGGACGGATCAAATTATATGCAGTTTGAGTTGGCACCCAAATGCTCAATCGAACCATGTAGCTTTGAGATAGGCACCCAAATGCTCAGTTAGAACCATGCAGATTTAATATTTTGGTAGGCTGTGGCAGCTAACAGTCTCCTAAAGTCACACTGGGGGTGATATAGTAACTATTTCTAGTGTATTTAAACGCTGTTAAATACGATTCAGAATTTCTATAATGCATGGCACCTCATCCTATATGATTTAAATTTGTTTTGCTGACTTAGAATTTCTAATAGCATGGAATGCATGTTTATGTGTTCGAAGGGATACCTATAATGGAACATAAATTGGCTTGATACTGATTTGAAATGAACCAGTTAATTTTCAGTACTACTTGCTTTTATCCATTACATATTGTTGTTAATAACGTTTGCAGTGTATTTGACTATAGTGAGTTGATATATGGAAATTGTTTTTTTTTTTATGCCTTAAAATGGCATTGTAATGTGAATGAGATCAGGATGGTTATTCTAGGGAACTTGGTTATCTGTTCTTCTTTTTTATTGCATGCATTTCCTTACATATTACAATCATTAGATCAATCTTGACTTAGAAGAAGACATTTTATCCTGCAGAAATAAGATCCTTACTCAAAATATGAAAGACTTGACCATCTTCCTACTCTTATCATGTCCCATTATGCTGTTCTTAAAAAGGTCATTGTTGCATAAATGTAGATTTCATGATTTTTCGGGTAGTGTGGTGCTTTCTTATATTGACTTTTCAATTAATCTTGGCTGGTTTTGCTACCCAAACGGGCTGTGCATTTGGTAAGTTACAATAGGGAAACCCTTGTTGGAGAATTGGGACTTGGGGTTAAATGCAGGTCAAAACTCAAACTTTTTTTCTATTATCTTTTCATTGGCATGCAAACTTAACAAGTTTGACAGCAACTCAAAACGACAACTGCTTTTCTTGTTGCTAAAACAGCGTGTTACACAAATGCATTTATTTTTCTCATTAGATGATTGATTGACACAAATACAGTCTCTAATGATGTTTTGTTGTGGCTTTATGCATTGTTTCAGGTATTTTCTTTTTCGAGATGAAGATATCATGGGAACTCTTCATGACTAATTCAACACGCTCCATTACATTAAAGACTTGAAAACTAATCGATTTGCTGTCTTGTACTCTGTATTGATTAGATTTTGGTTATTGTTGGTTCCTACCATTTTTAGCCAATCTTGTATCAAACTCGAATGTCTTGTTTATCCTTGAGGGAAATCAGGTTGGAAATAAGTGCGCTGCCCGGAATGGAAAGGGCAAACTTATGTTATTTTTCCCATTTCAAGGCATCTTCACGATCATCATCAATCATCACTGTGAGTTGTGCCTGCTTACATATCACTGCCAGTTGTATTGGGAGGACGAGAGGATATTTAGGGTGTGTTTGTGAGGGATTGATGAGGGAAGAGGGACGGGGCAGAGGGATCGGGTATTTCCCTTGTTTGGTGAGAAAGATGAGCACCGCACCCAGGAAGAATCGGAAAGATCGCTCCCGACAGACCTTTAAATGAATCTAACAACGCTAGAAGAAACATCCCATGATCAAGCGTTCTTGACATGTAACATTGCAGAAAATGGCAAGGCAAGAACAAAAGTTTGGAGCAACCGTGGACAAGCTTGGTCCTTTATTCACGGTTGACGCAGTCATGCAATTAACGGGTTTTTGGATTAGAACTAAACATCTAGCTTCGCAATTAATTGTGTAATGTTTATAAAGGTTAGGAAACTACTAGGACGAAATTGCAGGTGAGATGGTCAATTGTGAAGGTATGCTGCCCTCTCTCTCGGAAATTCGTGGTCACCAGCTTTGATGTGTACAAGGAAGGAAGCATCAGTCATATAAAAAGGCACGGCATTTCTTTAATGTTTTCATGCTACTGTGGACTTTCAACTTTCAAGAGCGCGTGATCTAAAATGTTGGATTTAAGTTGTTCATGGGCTGTTGGCCCATATGTACGAGCTTCTCTGTCCCATCATTCTGTTTTGTGCATTGTAAATGCAACAACTCACAGCCCAGTAGCTGGACAGAAAGTTTCACAAAGTTTTCTGGGATAAGCCTCCAAGATCATGGGATCAAGAAAATGGAAGAGATGATCATCATGGTTTCCTGGGATAAGCTTCACAAAACAAATCCAACCTATTCTCATGCTGTCTGCAGTCGAAAACCAACATGAATTATGTAGTGTGGCTCGCTTATATAGAGCGTAGAAGACTGTAATGCTATCGATGAATGAAGATATAGCATTTGTGTGTGTGTGTGTGCGTGCGTGCGTGCGTTTTTATCTATCCAAACAATTATTTTGAAGAATCGGCCCAAACATGAGGGTTTAGACTTCGAATTATTTTGAAACGATTGCTTCTTCAACAACATTTGCTTTGGTTAATTAATTCACAGCAACCACCGAAAGTGTTAGCACTGAAACACCATAAATACTGTCTGGTAGTCATTATAACAACTCCATTGATGGCAGCAGCTACTTTATTTCTATTTATATGGGAAATATGGAAAACAAATACTACTTGTAGTAATTATGTTCTTTTTATTACGTTGCAAAATTATATAATCAATTTATAAAAGCATCGAGTTTTGGCTGGAATTTTAAACTTTTATATGCATTTAAACACTGCTTGATACAACTTAATATATACGTGGACATCATAAAGCCAAGCATTAATTAATATGATTATTACTTAGCAAACAAAAAAAAGCTTCAAAAATTAGAAAACCTCATGGCTTCATACATATATATGAAGATAAAGCAAGCCTTCACTAGCTAATTAAGTATTACCTATTGTGTAAGGGATTGGGACCTGTATAGATTTTCCTCTTCTCATCACCCAAAGTTGCATCACCTTGTTCATCTCTGTCTCCTCCACCATGAGATTTAACAGCACCCATTAACTGAGTTGTAGACCCAGTGGTTTTGAAGCTGATACGTGCCCAAGTCATGTAGGGTATGCAGAGTGGGAGGAGTACGTGTCACACGTTATTCATGTAATTGCATTGCATATTAGAGTCATGGGTAGTTTGCATATTTAATCATGGGTAGTTTACAGTACATGTTCGATTATGGTTCCTGATTACAGGGATCCTGTTTGCATTTTCCAGTATTCAGTTATTTGTGATTACTATAAAAGTTGCTAATGAAGAAGAATGGGGATATCTTTTTACGCAGCAACCACAAGCTCTCCTCTGTCTCTCTTTCTTTCTGCTATTTCATTCCCTGTTCTTCGTTGCACTTAACAGTGGTATCAGAGCACGGTCCTATGGATACCCGTGGCAAAACCAATACCGAGTTTCGTAACGAAGTGAGTGAAATCTTGGCTCGTCATGAGTCCAGTTTCGACCAGGTGCATACCACCCTCCAAACCGTTCTCACTGAGCTCCAGGCTATAAGGATCTCACAGAGCCAATCCCAAGTCCATGACTCCAGCAATGTTAATCCTTTTGCACCAGGAGAATCATCCCAATTAGCCCACCGCAAAGGGCCCAACGACCCAGCCCAAATTAACCCAACTCAAACACTGGCCCACATGCACCAATCTGTCAACCCAAGCCCAAATCTCAAGCTGAATTTCCCCAAATTCAGCGGAGAAGACCCAACAGGGTGGGTATATCGGGCTGAACAATATTTTGAATTCCAAAAAGTGGCACCACATCAACGTGTTCAGCTTGCATCTTTTCATTTGGAGGGAATTGCCTTACAGTGGCATCGTTGGCTGGTCAAATTCAAGGGTCCCTTGACATGGGAAGATCTCATCCAAGCCTTATTACACCGATTTGGTCCCACAGAGTTTGAAGACCCATCAGAAGCGCTAACACGCCTGAAACAAACGTCCACTGTTGATGTTTACCAGGATGAGTTCGAACGTCTCTCGCAATTGATTGATAATTTACCTGACACCTACTTGATTGGGTGTTTTATCGCGGGGTTGAAGGATGAGGTTCGTTTGGATGTCAAAATCAAAAGACCTCGCACCTTATCGGAGGCTATGGGAGTCGCCAGGTTAGTTGAAGAACGGAATGCCATCCTCAAGAAATCAATTCCTTCATCTCGATTTCCCACAATGAACCCATCACGATCAGGTGGAATTCTTGGTTCATCACCCACTCCCTTCGGCAGCAAACCAGTAGCTACTAATTCCAGCACTTTTAAGAGGTTAACAAGTCAGGAAGCACGGGAACGTAGGGAGAAAGGCCTCTGTTTCTATTGTGATGAGAAATTCACTCCGGGTCATCGCTGTCAAAAACCTCAATTGTACATGATTGAGGATGTGCCCCCAGATAACCCACAAACTCACGACCAGCCGCACTACCTAAACGACCTTGCACCCTACCAATATGATCTTGTGCCCGAAATTTCCTTTCACGCCATCACAGGAATTACCCACCCGCAAACCATTAGAGTGCTGGGACAAATACAAAACAACAATATCACTGTTCTTGTTGATGGGGGTAGCACACACAATTTCATTGACCAAAGCTTTGTGGAGAAACACCAATTACCTGTTGTGCATGATCATTTCTTTCAGGTGATGGTCGCAAACAGGGAACGCATTGAATGCTCGGGGAGGTGTCTAGCTCTCACGATGATGGTCCAGGACCATGTTCTTACTGCTGATTTTTATGTGTTGCCGGTTGCGGCGTGTCAAGCAGTGCTTGGAGTCCAATGGTTGGAGACGTTGGGGCCGGTGGAGACAAATTACAAGGAGCTGACCATGTGTTTCACCAAGGATGGCCAAAGGTACAGATTTCAAGGGTTAAGGAGGTCCGAATTAGAGGCTTTGAACGACAAACAACTTCACAACTTGGAAGGTATGGGATATTTTCTACAGATTATGCTGTGTGAAAATTCTGTTTCTCCACCAAAGCAGGCTGCGGACATAGACAACCTGTTGCAGCAATTTAAGGCAGTTTTTGTGGAACCAACCACCTTACCACCGAACCGAAGCCATGATCATTGCATTACTCTTCAAGATCAGTCTGGACCAGTTAGTGTGCGACCCTACCGCTACCCATATTTTCAGAAGACAGAGATAGAAAAAATGGTCCAGGAATTGCTCTCTTCGGGGTTGATTCGGCCAAGCACCAGTCCTTTCTCCTCTCCAGTGCTACTAGTCCGAAAATCAGATGGGGGGTGGCGATTTTGTGTTGACTATCGGGCTTTGAATCAAATCACTGTAAAGGATAAGTACCCTATTCCGGTTATTGATGAGTTATTAGATGAGTTGTATGGAGCTAAGTTCTTCTCTAAGCTTGATTTACGCTCGGGTTATCATCAAATCCGAGTTAAGGAGGAAGACATTCCTAAAACAGCATTCCGTACTCACGAGGGTCATTACGAGTTTGTTGTTATGCCTTTCGGCTTGACAAATGCGCCGTCAACCTTCCAGTGCCTCATGAATGACTTATTCCGTCCACACCTTCGGAAGTTTATCCTTGTTTTTTTTGATGATATTTTGGTTTACAGCCAATGTTGGGATGAGCATCTACGTCATTTGCAAATTGTCTTAGAGATTTTAATTACTAACAATCTCTTTGCGAAATTGTCAAAATGTCGGTTTGGGGTCTTGCAGGTGGATTATCTGGGGCATTTGATCTCTCAGGAAGGGGTTGCTGTTGATCCCTCCAAAATACAAAGTATAATTGATTGGCCCTTGCCCACTACGCTCAAATCTTTGCGAGGATTCCTTGGTTTGGCCGGTTATTACCGCAAATTCATTCGCGGGTTCGGCACCTTGGCTGCCCCTCTAACTCAGCTACTGACCAAGGATGGGTTTCGTTGGACCCCTGCTGCTGATTTGGCCTTCCAAGAATTAAAGCTTGCCCTTACATCACCACCGGTGTTGCGGCTACCAAATTTTTCGCAGCCATTTGTCATTGAATGTGATGCGTGTGGAGTTGGTATTGGTGCTATTTTAATGCAGGACCAACGGCCTATAGCTTATTTCAGCGAAGCATTGAAGAAATCGGCTCTTTCTTTTTCTACATATGAGAAAGAAATGTTGGCAATTGTGAAGGCGATTCGGAAATGGAGACCTTATTTGTTGGGCAAACCTTTCATTGTTCGCACTGACCAGAAGAGTTTGAAGTACTTATTGGAACAAAGAATCACTACTCCAGTACAAGCACGGTGGCTGCCCAAAATTATGGGTTATGATTATGTCATTCAATATAAAAAGGGTGCGGAGAATCAGGGGGCTGATGCTCTTTCGCGACGTGCAGAGTTCGAATTGGCTGCTATTTCTATTCCCGTCGCTGATTGGTGGGTTCGGTTACAACATGAAGTTACCCAGGATCCCTTCTATTCCAGACTCGCAGACTTGTCTTCACCCATGGGTCCTCAGAATTATGTGAAGCGCGATGGGGTTTGGTTTTACAAGGGTAAAATACTCTTGAGTCCCGCTTCTTCCCTACTGCCCATCATTGTGTCCGAAAATCACTCCACACCTACTGGTGGACACTTCGGTTACCACAAGACACTTGCCAGGATCAAGTCTTGCTTTTCCTGGGCTAAAATGCAGAACATGGTGAAGGAATGCGTGCGAAATTGTGATATATGCCAACGTTGCAAATCTGAATGTTTGGTTCCTGCAGGACTCCTTCAACCTCTTCCAATTCCAAGCAAGGTATGGGCTGATATTTCCATGGATTTCGTCGAAGGACTTCCCTCTTCCAAGGGCAAAACCGTGGTGATGGTGGTCGTTGATCGCCTATCCAAATATGCCCATTTTATTCCTCTTAGTCACCCATTCACTGCAGTAACAGTGGCTCAGTCCTTCATCGACCAGGTCGTTCGTCACCATGGCATCCCCATGTCCATCGTAAGTGATCGGGACAAGGTATTTGTTAGCTCTTTTTGGCAGAAATTGTTTCAGTTGCAGGGCACAACATTATGCATGAGCTCCAGTTATCATCCCCAATCCGATGGACAAACGGAGGTGGTGAACAGAACATTGGAACAATATCTCCGTTGTTTCACTGGAACACAACCCAAGCAATGGGTAGACTGGTTAGCATGGGCAGAGTTTAGTTATAATACTTCAGTGCATTCGTCCACCAAAATTTCTCCTTTTGAGGTGGTGTATGGGGTTCCGCCCCCGTCTATGTTGTCTTATGTTCCGGGCACCACCAAGGTTCAAGCTGTTGATGACCTCCTCAAATCTCGCGAGGATATTTTACGCGTCCTACGCCAGAATCTCAAAGTCTCCCAGGACCGAATGAAGTCCAGAGCAGATTTACACCGTCGCGAAGTGGAGTTTGAGGTGGGGGACATGGTATTCCTTAAACTCCAACCTTACAGACAGTCTACTGTGGCTTTTCGAAGTTCTCTTAAGCTGGCCCCAAGGTTTTTTGGTCCCTATCAGGTGTTACAGCGTATTGGTCCAGTGGCGTACAAGTTACTATTACCTCCTGGTTCCATGATCCACGACGTCTTCCATGTCAGCCTTCTCAAGAAAAAATTGGGTTCAGTCACACCTGTTTCTCCAGACCTGCCTCCCATTTCAGACGCTTCTACCATCTTACCTCAACCTGAGGTGGTGCTGCAGAGCCGGGTCATTCACAAAGGGAACTACCGACCCAAGACAGAAATTTTAGTGAAGTGGGTGGGCGCTCCAATTGCAGATGCTACTTGGGAAAACAAATGGCGTTTTTCGAAAACTTACCCCAATTTCATCCTTGCGGACAAGGATTCTGTGAGTGGGGGGGAATGATACGTGCCCAAGTCATGTAGGGTATGCAGAGTGGGAGGAGTACGTGTCACACGTTATTCATGTAATTGCATTGCATATTAGAGTCATGGGTAGTTTGCATATTTAATCATGGGTAGTTTACAGTACATGTTCGATTATGGTTCCTGATTACAGGGATCCTGTTTGCATTTTCCAGTATTCAGTTATTTGTGATTACTATAAAAGTTGCTAATGAAGAAGAATGGGGATATCTTTTTACGCAGCAACCACAAGCTCTCCTCTGTCTCTCTTTCTTTCTGCTATTTCATTCCCTGTTCTTCGTTGCACTTAACAGAAGCTTCCGTACCTGGCTGATCTATCAGGAACAGACGAAGTTTCGACCAGCAGAAGTATCAAAAACAATAGCGCTAGGCAAGCCAACTCTTTTCTTAAACCCATCAGCTGCCTCCTCCTATACTTTAATATATCTCAGACCATGCATAGGATTCTTGTCCCAAAACCCTCCAAAAAGAAACGGAAAAGGAGAAAGGAATTTCCTTCTTGGATCTGCTTTACAAGGCCCTTTAAAAGGAAGCTCAACAAAAGTAGAAGAAAGTTTGTGGTTTGAAATGGGAGACTAGAGATCAGTGTCTTCTTTCTTTGTTCTGGCTCTTTTTGGGTACGTTCCCCCCACCCCCAGTGTGTGTTTCTGGTGGGTTACTTAGAAGTTTGAGCCGCTGAAAACGAGGCTAGTCAATGATAGGTAAGAGTCAGAATGCATAGGGTTTGGTGCCTGAAAGGAAACAATAAATACGGTGCACGGAGTTTTTGGATAGTGATTTTCAGATCCCATGTTATAAAAACTCCATACATGGACCAGAGAGACAGAGTTGCGGCTTCTGTTGGCAGATTTCTGATATGTTGTTGCATACAACTACAACAGAAGAGGGAGAGGGAGATTGAGAGGGGATCAAAAGGGTGTCTTAATCTAATAATATTAATATTCTTGGCTCGGTTGATTATTGATGCGAAATCTTTTCTGAATTTATCTTCACTTGGTCCGGAAAGAGGGGGTGACTTTTGCAGGAAGCTAGCTTCTTTGCTTTGGACTCGTGATGGAAGTGCTAGCAGGGTTTTCTAGTAGGCTTTGTGTAGTGACCAAGTCAGTGAAGAAGCACATGTTAACATCAGGAGAACAAAAAAAATCAAAAGGGGAGAAAGAGGGCTGCTGCTTTAATACCATACATCATTTCAAATTACTTTATTTTATTATAAGAGGTCTCCCTAGTTATCAAAAGAAAGAAAATGCATGTGAGATTGATTTCTATTGATTTTTTCAACAGCAAATAAGAAAAAAGTTCTGTAATTTTTACAAGATTAATCTATTGTGCATGCTAGCGCGCGCATATATTCTATTGATTTTCTCAGCGGAATATATATATATATATATAATCGGGTTTTCTAAGACTATAGGAGCACAAGAATAGAGAATTATTGCAATCACATATATGAAGTTTAAGTCTGAATAGACGTGACGTGATGATAAAAAACTTAAAATTTGCACAGCAGGTCTTATGTTCGAGTCAGTTCATGCATTTCTTGTAATAATTTTGGATAGCCGGGGTTTTACTCGCTCACTTGGACCCATAAAATATGCTTTCCAGAGATAAAATTTTCAAATATATCAAGTTTAATATGATGTTCCCTGCAAATGATTTTTTTTTTAATTTGAAAAAAATAAAAATTCATCAATAAGGATGATAATCAAGTCATTACATGAGAAGCCACAGATCACCAACTCTTCCACTACATGGACTTCGATCACTCCCTTCAGATTTTATTTTTTTCTCAGTCTCAAGCTTAATGATTAATCATTCAAGAAAGAAAAACCAGAAGAAAGAAAAGAGATTTAATCAATTAAAAATGGTCAAACTGGTAGGAGCTGACTAGTGGGCCATTACGGTAGAGGGAGAGTTTATACAAGGAGTGATTTTTTTCTTAGAAAAAATGATGCTGTCTTCCTTCACTTTAATTACATAATCACGCAAAGGAAAGCGAACACATGAAAGTCATGAATAATTGATGTTAGCACCTGCTGAAGAGGGCCCAATTAGTGACCTAAAATACTTGATTAGGACGAAATTACTGAAAAATCTATGAAGGTAATTTACCCTCCCTTCTTTCACCATTGCATTTTAACTCACGGAAAATAGGATCGTTTCCGAAATTCGAACACAAAAGGCATTAATTGTATGCCTAATATATATCTATCTATCTCCACAAAAGACAAGAACTAGGGCTTGGTTTTAAGACAAAAAAAAAAGATCAGAGACAAAACACCGATTAATCATCGATTTTTTTAATAATTCATCCCCTTCCTGTACTTGGATTTGATTTTTCGACTTATGCATACTTCCAAAATCCTGGAATAATGTATACTATACTTTATTTTTCTTCATGTACAAAAGCACATTTACTTTTAAGAAAAGTAGAAAATTATTGTTCAAAGGACTTATCAAAACTTTAGAAATTTGCAATCTATATACGTGTGTTTGTCTCTACAAGTTTCCAATTACAATTATGAATCGGGGGCTCATTTTTTGACTAACTACTACAAGCTCCATAAGGATAGCAATATTCGAGTGGAAGGTGGCATCCCGATCGAGTCCTATTTGTTGTTTTGAAAGAGAAGGTAAGTGGTCTCTAATATCTGGAATGTATTATTGATGATTAGTCAAGAACATTATGATTCAGTCAGATTTAGATTCTTAATTAATCATCTTAATTTCTTTAATTTACTTATTTCATTTTTGATGGATTGACAAGGTTGAGCTGTCAAATTTAGATTCTTAATTAATCATATATATTTTTTTTAAAACTAATATATGCTTGCTATGGATATTCATTAAAGAAAAAAGCACCGTGAGGACGACATGCCGGATTTTCAGATTTAAATTTCATAGATACCGTTTTTCTCTCGTCTATGTTTTTCCTTCCCGTCGCTAATATGATCATGTAAGAGGATATGAACTCAATGCTAGTCGTCCGCGATGCAAAATCTTCTAAGCAAATGCTTGGTCCCGTTGGTTAATCTTCTCTGTTCCTTCTCAGTTCAGTGAATTAATGAGTGCCTGGTATGCTTTGATAATTAATTAAACCATTAACAACAGCATATTTAGCTTTCCTTTCTTGCTTTGCTGACCATTTTTTTCTATCCAAATTAACCATGCAAAATCCACGTACGTAAGCAATTGTTCTTATACTTTATTAGAAGGTAATAATAACGAGAAGAAAATTTGAAAGGTTCTTTAATTCCAATCAAGATGAAAGAAAAGGATAGCATTGCCTGCTGTGTATATATCTGGACCAAGGAAACAAATCGCTGCCTTGGTACGTTAGAGTACCCTGAAGTCTTTTAATATCCATGCAGATCTATATATAAACTGCAGATATATACTTGGTGGAAAACAAAAGGAATGTCCTCTTGGGCTTGAACACAAGGGCATCAAAGATTCAAAATGTCCCTTTAATGCTGATCAGTTATGAGTAACTCCAATGAACGAAGGAGGGCCACCACGAATTCTTATCAAGACCAGCTGGGGATGGAACTCTAGTGCTTACACGATGCTTATATTTAGATTCCCATGATTAGTTTCGATCCATAATTGAACTCCTCGGCCCCTTCTCTTCTTGCAAGCTAGCATGCATTGTGACTAACTAGCTGGGCATTGGTACTGGACAAGCCATGCAGTGCACACGCTACGATTATAGGAGCTCATATATTTTTTCATTACTTATGATCAGCTGCATTCGATGCACCCACCACTGATCTCCGAGGTTGAAGCTAGGTGAAGAACATTTTGAGATTGCTAAATTAATGGCTTTGACTGGCTTAGGAGCTGAAAGAATTACACGATCAGACAGTCCGGGTATGAGGCATCATTGAGGCAGAGAAATATATGTTGGTGGGCAATCGATTAGAGTCGTTTGTTTGCTTTTTTGTGGAGCTTTTCTTGCTGGTCAAGGTCACGGTGCTCTACCATCATTGGGATCTCAACTACTTCCATAAACTTTTACGCCTTGGAGCCCCATGCGTCTTATTTCTTGGCCCATGCAGCTCTCAACAAGTAAAGCAAAATCGATCCAAATTATAATATTCACACGGAAAAGAAAATTCTTGAGCAATACGGTTTCGAACATCTTTCTGTGTAAAAGTGACTGCCATGGGAGCAGAGCTCAAGATGATACCCTGGTATATGGTAGCCAGACAACAGTCATCCATTTTATAAATCGAAAAGAGAGTACACTCTGACGGGGATTGATTTGCTATTGCATCAACTGTTAGGAATATTTGTGATCATCAATGGAACAAAAACTAATAAATCAGATCTCATATATTAGCACATATGATTTTAAAAGATAAAATCATGTCATTAAGCATTAACTAATAAATCGTTAATAATCGATACAGTTATAGTATGAAATATTTGAGATATATTTTCTGTTTAAAAATTATTTATATCATCTTGAATTATATGCTTATGATTTATTAATTGACTTATATCCTTAATTGCTATTTTTTAATTAGACAATCATTAATTACTTATACCAAAAGATATTAACATATTAGCTTTACATATTCTCAATAGACAATCATCAATTACTATTTTTTATTATCATATATTCACAATAATAAATTAAACTTTAATTATAAACTTTAATAAATTGATAATGATCATCTAAATTGGAAGAAAAGATTAAACAGGAATGTTTGTTATTCATAAAATACGACTTGGATTGAAAAAAAAAGGTTAGATTATTAGTTTTGTTCAATAAAATAATTTTATGTTTTTTTTTTAATAATAAAAAGAATTGGGTAAGGTGCGGGTCAGGTGATAAAACGAACCGTTTATCCTTTTCTATACTTAAATCCTAGTGAAATCAGTTGGATTTTTACCGTATCTGCTTTGCCGCATTCAAATCAAGTAAAAACTCAACTCAATTGAGTTGAGTGGAATGTCGGATATTCAATGACTCGTAGTTGAGCAATGAGTATTGCCAGCCTCATGGTGGCACAAAACTATTGCCCATTGGCCATTCTGATTACTTCCACGTCACCCCTTTTCTCTCTTAATATTCCCCGATCTCACCTGCTCTCTTTTTTTCCTGTTTTTTTCTTGCTGTGGTCATCCATGGAGAGTCTAGCACAGGCAATCTACTATTGATCTTTTAAGCACAACAAAAGACGAATGAATAATTAGTTGCCTCGTCTTCCAAGTTCCAAAGAGGGAGCAAATAGCGGCGACTCGGAGGCGTAATACACCATTCATATGCCTTTCAGCTGCAACATTTCTGTCCTGAAAGAGCTAAGATCATGAAGGAAAAGTCAAGATTATCGGCAAGCAGATGAAAAGCATTACAATAGTTCTGGTAATATGAGACAGTGCGCATTGGATTTAGTGTGCCATGTTGAATTTTACTTGAATTTATTTATTGAATATTTTATTTAGCTTAAATGATTTGTTATTTTAATATTTATTTATTATTATATCTCAATAATTTGTTATAGTTAAGGTTTTAATAACTATATATTATTTTCGAAGTGTTAGATAGTTTTGATGAGGAATTGAATAAAATTTACAGAGCTGCTGCAAACTTTCCAATCCTTGTTCTCTCTTGTTCTTCTCCATTTTCTTCTGGCTGTTGGCTTCTTCTTTATCTTCCCTTTGTCCCTCATCAACGGCAGCCTTCATCTTTGTTGAAGTTTATAGATAGTCTGAGAGCTTTTACGATATTAAAAGGATACATTTTCTCTGTGCTGCAATGAGCAGCTTCTGCATAGAAAGCAGATATTACAATGCATGGAATATTTTGCTACAGAAATTATAGTTACTGAGAATTTATAGCTCCGGGCTTCTTTCAATCTTCTTTGTATAGAAAGTACACACACAAGACAACTGAACAGTTTCTGGTATAAATAGGCACAGCTGAAACTTCTTATATCTTAGATGCATCTGCTGTAACTCGGCTTAAGGCCACGGCAGTCTTCGATCCAGATGGACGACCTAATTGCTTGCAAATGAAATCCCCAGCAGAGAGGAGTTTCACCAGATCCACGTTGGTTCTCACACCAAGCCCATGAAGCATGAAGACAACGTCTTCAGTAGCAACATTGCCTGAAGCTCCTTTAGCATATGGACATCCACCTAAACCCGCAACAGACGAGTCAACTACGCTAATCCCCATCTGTTCAAAATGCAAGAGAGTTTTAGAGACATCAGATAGATGACGGCAAATAAAACATACTGACAAATTTTAAAAAAGTGGTGTTGGATGCAGGTATATACATCCTCGACAGATGGGAATTAGCGTTTTAGTCCCCCACGCTAATAGATATTAGTCCAATGATTACTTGCACAAACCCATTTGCACATACCTGGAGAGAAACCAAAATATTGGGAAGAGATTGCCCATAAGTATCGTGGAAGTGGATAGCAAGCTTCTCAACGGGAACAACAGCCATTACAGCTTCAAGCATGGCAACAACAGTCCCTGTATCAAATAGATATGAGCACAAGGACAAGGACGGGGGGGGAGCACAGGACCAAACTGGGGGACTTCACTCGTCATCTTTTTCGGGCAAGGTCAGATAAAAAAAATTCTATCACAAGTTCAGTAAGTTATTTGAACAATAAAAACATTGAGTTCAAATATATTGCAATAAAAGTCACTAGGTACACTCTAAGTGATGCGGGAACTGAAATGAAAGAGGAACTAAAGTGGTTAAACTAGGATATAACAAAGTAAAAACATTACCAGGTGTACCAACACCGATTGTATCACCAAGAGATATTTCAAAGCAACCCATGTCATGAAGTTCTTTGGCCACATATGCTACTTTTGAAGGAGAGATTGATCCTTCCTCAGGACACCCAATAACGCATGATACATATCTATCAAAGTTCAAAAACAATTCATTTATTCAGAATTTGATGAAGGCTATCATATTCAATCTACTGTGCCTAGATTGGAAGATCATGACAACTTACACGAGTTCATGATCATGTAACCTCAAACTTTTTATTGATTAGAATATCAATCATGGTGCTAAAACAACATCTATTAAGAAACAAAAAACTATGCAGCCAACTAGTATCTTATTTCCTAACATTGGTTTAAATGAATATGGCAGCAAACAAACTAGGTGCCTGTTTGGAAGTGTCGTTGTGGTTGTTTTTTAGAGTACTTTTTGTTCATAAATGCATCAAAATAATATTTTTTATTTTTTTTTAAATCATTTTTAACATCAGCAAATGAAAATGTTCTAAAAACACCAAAAAAATTTAATTTAAAATAAATATTAATAATAATAATAATAATAATATTTTTTTTCAAAAACATTTTTAAAACACAGAGCCTAGAAACAAATTCTAGTAATTGGGGTTGAGAAAGGACAAAGGATAACCCTTATACAAGTGTGTGAGCGTGCGTGTGTAACAAAATTATCTTATCAGATTATTATGACTGACTTCATTTTCTTTGATCAAATCAAGGGCACAGTAACCAGTTGATAATGTACCTGTCAATCAGTAGTTTTCTCATCCACTCTCAGTGCAGACAGTACAAATTAACTTCCCAAAAAATCACAAGTAGGGCAGAGAATTCATGGAAAAGGATAGACATACCCACGAACAGGAATTGAGAGCTCTTTAGCAGCATGAGTAACAGCACGATATCGAACAAGACTTTCTTTGATACTACAATTGATGTTTGACTTTGAAAATGACTCAGAAGCTGATGCAAAAACAGCAACTTCCTTAGCGCCAGCTGCAACAGCTGCTTCAAATCCCTAGGAAAAGTCACAGTAGATCAGAAGATTACTCCATGATCAACATGATATTGCCAGAACTCTTGCAGATGTGAGGTACCCACTTTTAAATTAGGTGTCAGAACAGGTAACCTGGAGCCCTCTAAACCATGAACTGCTTCCATTACATCTCTTGCATCTGCTAACTATAAGCAGACACCAAAACAAGAGGAAAAGATGGTCAATGAATAACAAGGTAAGAAAAATCAAGTTGCAATTGAATATATAAAAACTATAAACAGACACAAAGAAGAGAGAGAGAGGCAATGGCTTTTGTGTTACAATCAAAGATCAGCTCAAAAACAAAATTAATTTTTTTTATGAAAGACAAAGTAGATGTTTCTAGAGGATAATGTTTGTATTAAAACAGTCAAATTTATGCCCGAATAAAATAAAAAAGCCATTACTAAGAACCATTGCCCCCCCCCCCCCCCCCCCACCCAAACTCTCCCGGGCTCCTCTCTTTATTCATTTTCTCTCCATCTATTTCCCAATTGTAATCCACCTGTGATCCATGACTTCCTTTCACGAAGGAGCAATATCATTTGCAAGGGGACTCTACACTGGATGATTCACTAACATCACAGAAAGGAAGGGGATATTAACAGAATATGTGAGCCTAAAAGAAAGACTATCCAAGAATTGGGTTATGCCATTAAGCATGAGATAGCCATGCCAGTAACCAAGGTTGGTGTAGTAAGATTCAGACACAAGTGCATGCTTGCAAAATATGTAATTATAAACTGAATAATCACGGCTGCTGATAACAACCAATTAATTTTGGTTTATTTTTGCAATGGTAAGTAGACAAAATAACTGATAAAGACTGTGCAACTTGGTGACAGTAAACAAACTGAGGCAATCAAAACCTGTTGGAGTCTGGTACAATAGCAAAGGTAAAGCATTCATCACTTTAAAAGAAAGCATTGAAAGTTGAAGAACCTGATTAATGCCAACAATTCACACGAGTATTTTCCTTATTATATAATCTCTATGACCGCTTGTATTCAGCTTATTTTTTATGTAAACATATATTTCATGCTTATTACAGATTGATCAATAAACACCATATAAATCTGCTTCAATTGCACTATAAAACATGAAATTACAGTGAAAACCTAATCAAATTACCTGAGGTACCCATTTGGGCGAAACAAAACTTGTGGCCTCGACAACTGGCAACCCAGAAGATACTAGTCTATGAATCAATTCAACCTTTACATCTGTAGGCACAATATTTTTCTCATTTTGTAGTCCATCCCTTGGACCAACTTCCACAATCTTCACGAACTTTGGTATACCTTTCAAGAACTGCTTTTCCAAATAAAAGATAAAAAATCATGTTTCTGAGTTACAGGAAATTTAAATGGTGGACCATCAGACAAATGCAACAACCTAAAAAAATGAGGTGAACTTTATCTATTTTACCAACAGTAATGACTGCAATCATACAAGGTCAAGATAATAACAAGATTACAGTTCTGTTTCAGTTATGAAATCACCTTATTTGCAATACCCTGTATTTCTTTGTCATTGGATTTGGAACTATATTGATGGTCTGGAAAATAGCGTGAATCACAACTACTTCCAGACACCATATTTTTGCTGCCTGAGCTCATAGTCCTTCGATTTCCTTGGCACGGATCTCTTGTATGTCTTTTCCAAGGAAAAGTCTCTCTTGTATACTCATAATCTTCCCTGCATACAACGTCAAACTTTTTAATGAGATTGTGGGGGGGAAAACACTACAAGGGTAGCTTAATGAAGTAGAAAAATTCAGTTTTCTCTATTTTCAGTCCCACCCAACGCAGAAAATCAAGATTTTAGTTCTTGAAATCGTTATTATGATGAAGCTTCAGGCCCTTGACATACGCACTAAAGGAAGGAAAACTGAGCGTCGAATAGAAGCTATCAAAAATGCCTTATATTTTGAGAAAATGCCTAATCTAGGGGCAGGAAAAATCAGCATTGCGGCTGCCCTCTTCCTTCAAAACTCTTGATCAAACCCCCCGCATTGTGTAATTATCAAAAAGCTAATCATTCTTCCACATAGACAGGATCTTGTGTTAATACAAAGTTTAATCATGGATCAGCACTTACTCGCAACTGTTGGATGAGCTGCAATTCCTTCCCTCGATCCAGCAATGTCCCATTCCCCTATCATCCGCTCGGGGTTGGCAAGCACCGGATGAGAACCTTTGAATTCTCTCGATAGTATTCATGCTAGGCAACTTGTCAAAACCAAGCGGCTCTTCCAAACTCGACATTGCTGAATAGATGCAAATGGAGGAGAAGCTGCAATTCAGGCATAGAACAGCTCAGTACTCATCAGTAAAACCTTATTAACTGCATAGTTAAATTTTGGAATAGTCAAAGGCAGGAAGAAGAAACAGGACATCGCCATTGAAATCCGACACATCTAACACAATTTTTTAGTCTTGGATTCACCAACATATAGCTATAAATTGTCTTCAGGTAAGCTCTTCAAAAAAAAAAGTTGTATATTAATGCAATAACAAATTCCAAACAGTTAGTCAAATTGTTCTTCTATATCGATGTGAATAATTCACGATCACCTCGGTAAAATGCACCGGAAAAACTTCAAATACTTGGCAAGCAATACAGATAACATTGGTTCAAGAAATTAAGCAAAGCATTCAAGACTTCAAGAAAACATCATCTTAATTAAAAGCAAACTATGTTTGATAGACCAAAATAATTCAATCAAACAAAAAGCTTGAAACAAATTGAACATCAACTCTACCATAAAAATCCAAACTATGTTTGATAGACCAAAATAATTCAATCAAACAAAAAGCTTGAAACAAATTGAACATCAACTCTACCATAAAAATCCAAACTTTCTAAGAAAGAAACCATAAACAGTGTTTATTTTCTTTTAAAAAAAAGAAGATAACATTAAAAATTCACGTTTACTTCTGTATTAACTCCCTCAGCGAGGAAAATAAACCAAAATGTATTCAATTTGACCAAACAAGACAGAAAAGAAATCCTATCAAAGCTTCAATTTTTTTTCTTTTGTCTACAATTCCTTTCCTCGAGTTTCTTCGAAACCAAACAATAAACAGGAGAAAGAGAAGGAAAACAGACCTGGATTACAGAGAGAGATTGGAAAAGAAAAAAGGCTAGGGTTTCTGAGAAGAATTTGAGAATTAGAAGGAATTGTATGAAAAAAATATTCCCCAGGAATGCGGGAAGGTTAGATAGCAGAGAAGAAGTTAAACGCGACCACGTGAAGGAGTTGTTTACTAAACTTCTAGGTGTCTTTCTTTGTTAACTTGTTTGGTGGGAAATAAAAAGAAATATTAATTAATTAAATTGATGTTTTTTTTTCTTATGGTTTACAATGAGATATATGAAAACGAGAAAAAGAGATGAGAAGAATCGTCATGAGAAAAAGAGGTGGTGGCAGGTAGTTTTCCATGGGTGTTAGGTCCTTTTCTTTTCTTTTTTTCTTTTTTTCTTATTTTGTTCTCTGTTTTTATTTTTATTGCTGCTTTCAATGGTGGAGGAGTTCACTCCAAGCAAATTCATTTCTTTTTTTAATTACTATTTGAATTATATTTTTTAGGTTGTTTTTTCATGATACATGTTTCAACAAATCTATACGGTACAAATTTGTGTTGAGCTTGTGAGCTCGGTTTTATTTTTTAAAAAATAAATTTGATTATTTTGGGTTTAGTTTAACCAGGTCAAACATAACCCGGCCTAGTTTGTTTTAAATTTGATTTGATGAGGTCAACTCGAACTAAATGAACTTGTCACGAGGTCATTTTAATCCAATCAGATTTAACTTGGATTAAGTTAGTTTAGCATTTTTTGGGTTTGATTTAACAAAACTTGTCCGGAGCTTGGTTCAATTAGAAAGCTTGGTCCTCTTCTTTTTTACCCTTTTTTTTCTATTTAATTTATTATTACTCATGTCAATTACTTGTATGTGGAGGAAAATATCACCGTGGTTGATTTACATGTTTATCTACAATGTAATACATACTTACAAAAAGGTTATATTTGTATAATTCATAACAAAATATTTTTTATATTTTTCTAGAGGTAAGTTATATAAATAGGATAAGACAGAGAAAAGAGGGATGAGTTTTCCTATGCACAGCCACGAATCCCACGTGTGCTCTCTTTTATAATTTTATCATATATATATATATAAACACTCTTCAAAACTATATTAATTTAGGCAATGAAATGTGATTTTGCAAGGAACAGCTGTATATTCATCCTAACATCATCTATGAAGTCAACTCGTGTCCAAAAGCTTCATCGCTATTTTATATATATTTTTTGAAATTATTCATCCATAAACAATAAAAAAAATTGATCTGGCGAAGGGTCCATGAGTTCAAATCCCCTGGTTTTAAAAGAGGCGGAGGTGGCTGACCATTTCAATCCATAGACTTTCTTCTATTGCCGTGTCATGTTGAGCCCTCTGTTTTAAAAGAGGTCAACTTAGCTACATGAGATTGACCGATTTAATTCATTGAAATTCTCTCCTTTTCTTGTGTCCAAAATATCACGATAAAAGCTGTATCAAATATTTTTTATATATTATTTTTTTATTTTTTAATGCCAGCACGGTAAAAATATCAGAGTAATTCTTTTTAAAAAACATTATATAAATCAATTCTTTTTTTAAACAAATTGTTGAGTTATGCACATCCATTTAGTTGAGGCTGTGATTAATTTATCAGTAATAATAATAATAAAAGATAATCATAAACCAATTCCCAGCCAAACAGCCATGTTTAGGGCTGATTGTTTCGGCGGTACGATTGTCATTTGCTTAAAATTTAAATTTTATTTTATTTTAAATAAAAAAAATTTGGTGTTTTTAATTCATTTTGATATGCTAATATCAAAAATAAAAAAATATTATTTTGATATATTTTTAAATAAAAAATACTTTAAAAAACAACCACAACCATCCTCTCAAACATTCCCTTTGTTAGCTGAGCTTAAGAAAAAATGGCATTTATTATGTTAGGTGGGAGCAGGCAGAGCGATGCTTGGTGGCTGTTACGGGTCCGCAGCTGCCAGCAACCCAGCCCAACCATAATAATTAATTTGGGGATTTAAATATTCACCGTCGGATCCAGAACGAATGATGACCACATCTTGCACGCACACGGCACGCGTTGATCGAGCTTCTAGAACCTCTACTTTTTAGTACCTGTCTCAGTCTTTAATTCTCGTCGAGTGGCTGCCAATTGGCCTGTGAGAGGAGGAGCTCAATCTCTTCTTTTTTTGTATAATATTAAAATATCATTGTCTCTTGTAAAACACACTATTTTTATGTAAAAAGATATCAAATTGATTTTTCTTAAATCTATAATTTTTTAGTTTTATTATTTTGGTTTTATAATTCATGTCATAGTTTTAGCAAGTTCATCCAATTTGACCTAAATTAACTATTCAAATTATCTTTAAACTATCAAATATCATATCAAATTATGATTAAATCTATTTTTTTTGTTTATTTTTTATAATGTTATTTTAGTCTTATAATCCATGGTTTTAGTGAGTCCATCTAAGTTGACTAGGATTATTTTTATTTTTTATCTTTTAATATTGAGGTAATTAAAAATTATTTAGATTATTTATGAACTTTCTGTCAACTTGATTATATCAAATTATTAAATAACTGTATATAAAATTTATTGAAACACAATCGCTCTTCTACATAAATCTTTTTACTATTTTTTTTTCCAACATGCTCAAGAGATGCATGTTTTAAGTGTTCCAATTACCGACAAATAGCATAAATTGAGAAGAAGAGGGAAAAAAATAATCATGGCTCATCAAATCAGAAAACGCCACGTTTGTGAACAGAATTGATCTGGATGTCCTAACATTTCACTCTTTAATGGCCAGGGCCCAGGACGGTTTGGTTTGTTTTCTCCCCTTTAAAGCGGCCATTCAAGAATTGAATTTTTTTATCAATTTAGACCGAACCGATATGATGGTTAATATTATAACGTTGAAAATTTATATAATTATTAATTTTAAAATTTATAAAATTAATCAAATTACACGCAAATTAATTAATTAGAATACTCATAATAATAATAATAAAAAAAAATTAACTCTTAGTGATTGATTGATATTGATAGGCATAGCAAAATAGAGTTGCTATGTTTGCACGCATGAGAGGATTGATCAAGAGTGAAGAAAAGCACCCATTGATCGATGAAATTATTCAAAGACAAGAGCGATAGGGTTAACTACCAAATGTAGTCTTAAAACGGAAGTGACGATGACATGTAAAAACACAGCCTCCATGAAAGTGACGATCATCTAAACTGCAAGCAAAGTGCAGATCTGTACTTTCCCATAACAAGGCTCCTGAGAAGTGCCGTCAAATTCAGAATAATATTTAATAATGGGAGATGATTTCGAGGGGAGGAAGTAGATTTTGAGTTGTTGGACTTCTCATTTGATAAAATCCTTGAAAACGTGTACACTTCTTCTTTTTTCCCTTGATTATTCTGGTCAACATGGATTTCTTCGTCATATGATTGGATGATATTCTCTGAACACTCTGAAGGCATTGAAAATCAATTACTTCTACCTTGGTCGAATGTAAAAGGTTGTCTTCTCAAGATAGATCTTACAAGGATGACACGGTTCCACTTTTTATCATGTAAGATCTTGAGTAATATTTACGAGAATCGTTCTGCTAGATGTTCATTATAATTAAATACTGGTTAATTATTGTTATTATATATATAAAAATATAATATAATAACGTCACCTGAAGATCAGGAAAACAGAAGTTGCCATGATATATAAAGGAGAGAACACTCGTTTAGATCAGTGATCTTTTGGGTCTCCAGGCCCAACATGTTTTTGGATATCAGGCCCAACAAAAGTAGAAAAATTAAGATTAAGAAAAAAAGAAAAACGAAGAGAGCAATCAAAAACCCTTGTAATTCTCCAACGAAAAACTCTCGTTGTTGTTGTAGAAAAAATGAATAAAGAAGAAAAGGAGGAAGAAGAAGAGATAGTTTGCTTGGACGAGTCTTTCTTTATCAATGACAAGTAAACAACTGCTACTCTCTCTTTAGCTCACCCCCTCTCTAAAGCTTTGTCCTGTCTCTTATCTCATGTATAATTTGTTTTATGTGCAGTTACCAGTTAACCACATTCACATTCGGTTCTCAAGTTATTGAGCTCCTTTGTCTTCACTCTTCTTCAAGTGAGTTCCTTTTTCAATAAATTTGATGCAAAATCAACACAACCCTCGTCTCCTTTTCACTTGTTCTGCTGCCTAATTATTATTATCACTGTTATTTTCTTGTCTAAAATGTTTGAATGCTCGTCTGTGACTCAAAATTTGAATTTAGTTAATATTTGTATCGAAAGACCGCATTTTTAAAATTCCATTTTACTAGTTGCAACTTGGACTGATGTTATCTGGTTGCTATTGGTTTTTTTCGACCCCTTAAACTAAATCATCCATCTTGAATGAAGCGGATCCCTAGTAAGGAGTTGCTAGTACCTGTTTGCTGTTTCATTTGACCAGTCTGTTAAAGGTCATTTAGTATTTTTAAATGGGGCCAAGATGGAAAGGAAAAGGTGCAGAAAGAAAAGCTCTCGCAGATCCCAAAGCAATGATAGTTTACCAGCTTCGCTCTTCTCTTCTTCAATCAAATGCCGGCAAGTTGCTCACTGGATGAGTTGTGCTTCTTGCGGTCTATGCCAAAAAGACTGAGCTTTTCACTTGTGCATGTTTTGGAAGACCCATTATTACAGCTTAGAAGGGTAATCAATGATCTCGATTGGGTTTTGAGGAAGCATTTTTAGTTGGGCTGTTGTTTCAATTGCCTCAAGATTGTTGGTGAAGATAATTGTGTAAAAAATGAGTTATTTCCCTGATTTTTGCAAGGCATACTCTCATCTTCGGATGTAAAATTGGGTTGTGAGGTCAGGATCCCAGTATGGCGCAGACTTTGTCACCTATCTTCACCATTCATCTCTGCCTGTGATTGTTTTATCAGAAGGAGATGGTGACATGAATGGGAGATTGAGGGGTGGTCTGATTTTCATTGTGCGTTAAGACTTTGTAGAAGTGTTGCAAAGGCATTATTAGTTCTTATAATCAATAAAAATGGTCATGGAACTGTCCTGCCATCTTGTTTGGAGAGATGCCCCATCGAGGGGTGTGCAATCACAAGAAGGAGTGAACAAATAACAACCAGAAAGCTCCTGAAGATGGAAGCACAAGTCCTACAGAGCAAGTCTTACAAGTACTTTCTGGGAGGCTAATGATTTTGCTAATTATGGGAGAAGAGTTGCTCAGCTTTGAAGGTTGTAAGAGCAAGGTCGGTAGTCTTTGCACGCCCATGAAGGATGCATGGTTCATTACATGATTAGAGCTGGTGGGCCTGTTGCCAAGGAGTGGATTATGCACTCAAATCCCTTTTCAGAGTTTTAGGGTGATATTGAGAAATGCTAATTACTTTTTTGTCACCTTGAAATATTGACCAGTATGGGATTATTTTACAATTCAGACCTAGTTTTGCAGACTTTTGTGAAACTGCTTTATTTATCTTCAAATTTTCTATGCTTTCCTGGTCACATTTCAAACAGCAAGTAATTCTGTATGCCATGTATTTTTTTCATGTCAACAAACCAATTTGTTATGATTGTGCACATATATATGCTTAGACACTGATGAATTCAAGATATGTTCATTTTTATTTCTGCTGGGGTTTTCATTCAAATTTCAAATGAGAAGTTTCTAAAATTTTACACTAACTATTTGCGAGGCAGCTGATTTTGATTTGACTGGGCAACTGGTATGGCCTGGTGCCATGCTTTTGAATGATTATCTTGCAAAAAATGCTGAGATGCTTCGAGGATGTTCTATTATTGAGCTGGGCTCTGGTGTAGGTGAGTGATAGTCTAAGCTATTTTTTCTTTCCTTCTTTTTTTAAAAAAATTCCTATTTGTGCTTCATAATGTACTGATTTTGGGAAACCAAATTATTGCAAACAAGTTGAATCTATATTCTTGTTTTAAACCAAAGTATTGTTAACAAGACAGGGGCTATGCCCCTTGTTGATTTTCTAGACAAATCAATTTGAGAGAGGCTTTACAATTATTGATAGATTGGTCATACTGCATTTTTATTTCCTAGGGCAATAAATCTACTTCTAGTGTTCAAAGAACTGTTTGTCTACAAACAATCTTTTTTAGACACTCAGCTGTGCCAAAATTTTTGTTGTTTTCATAATTTCTATTTCTTCCTACATTAAATAATTTAGTTTTGCAAACCCAATTTCAGTTTTTTTTCTAATTGTGATGTGATTGATTTCTCGTGACATGCAGGAGTTACTGGAATACTCTGCAGCAGATTTTGCCGTCAACTTCTGTTAACTGACCACAATGATGAAGTGCTCAAGGCAAGGTTGCAGGATTAATATAGAATGTTATACTATAGAAGTTTCTTTATCTAATGTTGTATTGTGATGATTTATATTGTTTATTCATTTGCAGATCCTGAAGAAAAATATAGAGCTCTGTGTATCTTCTGAGAATCCAAATTGTTGTGCTGGTAAAAGGGAAAAACAAAAAATGCAAAATTCAGGCAGATGTTTATTTTAGATACCCTGACATCTTTCTTCTACATGCAGAGCTTGCGGCTGAGAAGTTAGAGTGGGCAAATTCTGATCACATTGATCAGATTCTACAAAGATATTCAGGGGGATTTGATCTGATTCTTGGAGCTGACATATATATCCTCGTTGCTTTTCTTCTATCATTTTCTAGAAAAATAGCAGTCTGTTTTAAAAAATTAGCTTGTTCAACTGTTGATGATTTAAAAAGATATTGAATGGGCATCATTGTGCCTTCAAACATCTGATTTGCTTGTTAATATGGTGCTATCTCAGCCTATTTGGTATCACCATGCGGTGAATTATCTTTTGTTATTGATGCTAAATTTGGCATGGGCAGTGTGACCAGCACTGAATTTATTAGTAGTTGCTGTGATCTGTCTTCACATATGTAGTATGAGTATTATGGATGGTTTCTCAATGAGTTGAATGAGACAAAAAATAGTAATTACCAATGTTGCTGGTTAAAAAGTTTATTCCCTGTCTTCCATGTAATCTGGTAAGTTATATTCAAAAGGAAATCCCTTGACAACATGTAAGCTTTCAGCAGTCAAGTATTCCTTTTCTTTTTGATACGGTGGAACATCTGCTTCATGTTCGAGGAGGACAGTGCAAATTCATACTGGCTTACATATCCCGAGCTAAGACGTAAGTATCAATTTGTGGAAGTTGCCATATTTTCTGGATTTGCTTGCCTTGTAAATAATGTTCTTTTTATTTTTGGATTGTGTTGTCAAAAAAATACAAATAACTTGGAAGAATTTCATGCAATGAAGCATAAACCAATGCTTCCTGTATTCTCTTTGGAGCAGTCACTTCGAATATGCTCAGTCACTTCAAATATGCTCAACAAGAGTCATATTTTTATTTTGTTGTCGACATTTTTACATTACCTTCTATCTTATGCCATGTAGTTTCTTATATTGTCTGTCAAATTCTGGCTTCTAATAATGTAGCATATGCCTTTCCCTAAGCTGTTCAAAAGTTACTAATTATCATTATAGGCCAGGGCTTTTCTTTGCAATGTATATTGTTATAATCATTTTTATATGGCCGCTTTTTTCTCTGTGCAGAATGGATTCATTGATTGTGAAACAAGCTGCTGAGCATGGAATGAGGATGGTTGAGGTTACTGGGACTCGATCTGTGGTTGGAAATCATGAAGGAGTCATATTTGAGGTTACCATGCAATAAAATCATCAAACGTGTTCAATTGCGAACTTGAATACTGAGGGACAATGCAAGGCTGGGAGTACTTGGAGAATCTTTTCTGTGCATAGCAAATGACAAAAATAATGACACTGAACTGTAGGAATCTTAAACTGAACCTCTTAGGCAAAGCAAGGCGTGCATGTTTCCTCTGTAATGCACCATCTTCAGAATCAGGATTCATCCTGGATGTTTTACTAGTTTACTTTATTTTTGAAAGCTCATATTGAATTAAGCTAATGTTAGACAGCGATGGGGAGGATGTAATTTTGCGGCTGTTTATCGAGGCTAAAAACGGTGCAATATTCTGTCCCCGCTGATCATTATGAAGTTTGATTTCCATGATGCCATTGAATGATTGAAGGGATATTTCCTGGATGGATCATCTGCGATTCAGCTCTTAATTGCTACGAGGTCCAAAAAACATGCCCTTCATCCGTATCCGCGGCTCTACAACGTGTTGTTTTATGTTTTCCTATCATGATTAAAACACCAATTATAAGCTCTTCTTAGCTATCATGTTTGGATTTTGCGTTATCATGGACAATAAGGCCTGTCAGATTTTTCAGCGTCATAAGAGAAAATAAAGGCACTTTGTCAATTCAATGTTTTCAGATGCTTCCATCCTGTAAGAGACCGAAATTTGTGATTTTATGGTCAAAATCAAGGGAGGTTATATTCTATAAATAAAACCAGCAAAAACGCAATGAATTGCCAAAGGAATCACTCATAGAGATGAAGAATAACATTTGTAACATTTTCAATCTTCAGTTTATATAGAACAATTATCCAATATTCAAAACCATACATATGACTAGAAATTTTTTATCATTCCTGTCTTCAAGAACCGTGTGTCTCACAGGCAAAATTCTGTCTCCTTTATGTTCTCCTTTGGACTTCCTGGATTTGAGAATTTCACAGGCGAAATTCTTTAAGCTGCTTCAACCATCTGTCTTCACATCACGCAACTTGTTTCCCATTCCCTTCCAAATGGTAATATGCAGCAGATAATAAAGCTCCACCTGCTGATGGAAGTGAGCGGCCACACAATTAGCCACTTTTTAAGGCAATTCACCTAAGACAGAAGATGAGTTCTTCAACTTCATGCCTTTTCCATGTGCAGCAATGAGTAAAGCCTCAGCTCTTCCTGCAAATATGAAATAAGTCCTAATTAAGCAAAGGAGACCCAGCACATGTTCAAAAAAAAGAAGAAAAAAAGAAGAGTGATAGTAGTAATTGAGGCTTCTTTAACAAGTAAAATGATAGTAGTAAAAAGAAAGCTTCTTTAAAAAGGAGCATTTTGTCTTTTAGGCACAACAGGCAACTAAAAGAGAATTGCATGCTTGTTGGTGTAATCCGTGAAATGGCAATATATTTCAGGAGACATCTACCATGATCCTTTTTCCTTTCTAGCAAGGGACTCAATGATGGAAATAATGTTGATGCAATTCTTCGGCTATCATCCTGTCAAAATCCAGCATTCACACAAAAGAAACTATCAGACTTGACATAAAACACGAGAGTTTGTGAGAACAAGCAAGAAAAAACACATCCTTCAATATAGTGGCTGAGGCCAGAAAGTAAATCAGCCTTGCATTTTTATTTTTATTTTCAATAAAAGACAACTCCATGTCCAGGTCTGTATTATAATTTTACTCTCAAGAAATTTCCTGGAAGATTATGAGAAAAGTTCTGAATAAAATTTTGAAACCACCTTAGATAAGTTAGGAAAAGAATCACTACAGTGTGAATTAAAAAACACACAAACCTTAGTACACCTGCCTCCAGTGAGTTCAAGATCATTCTTCCATTTCATAGATGGTACTGGAACTACAGAGAACCCTGAGGCAACTAACACCCCTATCCATAATCCATAACCAAATCCCCCACTCCACCATCCCTTCATTTAAGAGCAGGAAAATACTTCAGTGTTGGATACTTCTTCATTCCTTATCATTTTCTTTTCAGGGTTATGTCAAACCAGGCAAACATTACCAATGATGTTATCTCAGAGATGCAGTTACACTGAACAGAACAAAGTTTTGTTGGCAGAAAGAAAGAAACAGATGTCATTGAATAAGGAATACTAAGCTCTAAACATATCTAAGGTGCCATACTAACCTGTTTCCCATCTTGTGGGAATGGGGTTGATTGTTCTACATATGCAGTCGTGCCTGAAATAAGAGGTGTGGTTTGTCCAACATTCTCAAGGATTGGAACAAAAAAACAGTAGATAAAAAGTAACCAAGACACATAAGCATCAGAACCACATATAAATAATACCAAATTTTGGTATACTGGAAAAGGAACTTCTATAAAAAGGTTTATGCTCCCACCAAAGGAAGAACGTAGGGACACTAAATGCCAACAACTACAATATCTAATTGATCTGTAGATTTAGTTCCATATAGATTGTAAATTCAAACTGTTATTTCATGTTTAAATAACTTATGTTAGTTATTTTTATTAATTCATGATTTTAACTCAAAATTTTCAGATAAATTCATGGCATCTATCATTTTATGATTAATTCATTAAGTTACTAAGGAAACACTGCCTTTAAAAGTCTCACATTCGCCCATTGCCACAAAACCCAACACCTCTCACAATTGGGATTTTTCAGATCATGTTCATGTAAGGCCCCTTCCCTTAATTAAATATTAAGGATTCTGTAAGCAGTCAAGAGATAGAAATTGAGTCCACCTAACCAAGGCCATTAAAGGAAAAAATAATCTAGCAGCTGAAAAGTATTGTGAAACATAAAAACTCAACTATGAGACTCAATCTCAAACAAATTGCAACGCAACGCAATTCAACTCAATTAGGCAGACATTAATAATCTCGAATCGATTGCAGTAGGCTATGATGTTAGAAACATAATATGTTCATATTGACAACATCAAGAAGAATACAATTGAGTATTGCCTCATTGCATAACAGTTCCAACAAAAAATTAACAATCTTTTGCAAGCAAAAACTAGTCGCATACCAATTGGAGCATCAAGACTACGAATCAATTGAACAATAGACTTAACATCTAATCGCTTCCGAATTCCTTTTCCAACCATTACTTTCAAGTGAGGGGAATCAAACACCTACCAAACAAACCATCAATTAACAGAAGACGTTATTATTATCCAAAACAATGTAAAGAACTGTCTCAACCCAAATTATTATCCACAGAAAGTGTAAAAAATCATCTCAAACCGTAAACTTAAGCTATTATGCAAGTCCCGCCTAAACATTATTATTATCCAAGGACAGTGTAAGAAATAACTTAAGCTAGACCAAAATATGATTTCTATTATTCCTTAACAAGTAACTTTAAAGCATATATTCACCAAATTTCTTCAAAGCAACAATCTTTGTGTCAAGAACCAAAATGGAATTACCTGAGCAGAGCAACCTGACTCATCGATTTTTAATAGTGCCAAAGCACCAGAAACATCAGGGTCGATACCCATAACCCAATCGGAACCCACATTATTCCGGGTCAAATCATCTCCGCCCAAATTTGTAGTCTCAGTTTCGTCAGGTAAAGGAAAAGTGAGAGAGTCTAACCAGTTCTGTTTAAGTTGGGCAGCATCAGCTACTTTTTCCCTAACCTTTACTCTGTTTCTTGAAAGTATGGTCTTTTTTAGAGGAAGAGGGGTTGAAGAGTTTGTAGTGCAGAAGGGTTTTAGGGTGGATAAAAAAGGGTTCAGGGGTTTGATGACGAGTTTTGAAAAGAGTGGGTTCATGAACTTGGATTTTGGAGATTGCAGGGCATGTGATCTAATTTGGAGTGTTTCCATGCGATTGAATGGTCTGAGAGCAAGAAATTTGTGGCGTAAATGGAAGAGGTAGGCAAGTTCGAATGTTAAAGGTTCATTGTTGGATCCACTTTTTTACCAGCACAGCCCTGACCTGAGCCTTTATGCTAAGGGTCTGTTTGGTTTAGAGGTACTTGGACTGCAACTTGTAGCTCTAGCTGTGATAGAGGTGATGGCGAGAGACAAGATATGTCTGATTAAAAGAGCATGACAAGATTAGATGGCTTTTTGGTTGAAAAAACAATAATGATAATTAAGAGGAAAAAACACCCTTAGTGTATATTTTTGTGCCAGTACCGTATTTTTTTATAAAAATATTACTTTTAAATTATTTTAATATTATATATATATATATATATAAAGATATTTCTAAGTAAAAATCATTACTACAATATTAAACACTATCTTATATAAATATATGACATTTGAGTGTTAGACAAGCGTAAATAAATATAAATAGTAGTTGGTGAAGAAAACAAATTATTATATTTGGATTTTTATAATTTTTAAATGATTTTACAAATTTTTTAAATGATATCATATTTAGTTATCGTTTTAAAACAAAAGAGAAAAAGAGAGAGAGGCTATAATCGGTGGTAGTGACGTGAATTAATGTTATGTATTATGTTTATTAATGAGGGAAAATAAAATATTAAGAAAAACAGATTTTTCAAAAAATAATAATAATAATTAAAAGCCACATAAGTGATCATTTTAAAATAATATTGTGTTTTAAAATGTTAATATCAATAATATTTTTTTAAAATATATTATTTTGATATATCTATAAATAAAAATATTTTAAAAAACGAAAGTTATTTGTATTCCTCGCTCCAAACCCTTCTTAGACGATGAGATGATAATTGGCTTGCAATCAAATCATTGTTAGTCTCTATAAATATATAATAAAAACAAAAATAAAATAAAGAGTAAATAAGATATTAAAATTTTAAGAAGATTCTTGTAAAGGAATAGAGACTTGTAAGATAGAAAAAATCAATTAACTATGAAGACTTTCTAGCAAAGAAACTAGAAAAACAGTAGAGAACGCTTGTGAACTTACCAAAATAAAAAGAAAAAAATGCAGAGAAAAATAGATGTGGTGATGAGATGATAAAAAGAAATAAAATGAGAATTTTTTTATAAATAGTATTAAGTTTAATGGGCAAATGAGCTTGAAAATCAAACTAGACTGAATAAAAATACAGGTTTTGCTTGAATAGTTTTTTTTCTAAATAAACAATTTGTGCTGTTTCCTTCCGTACCAAGTTGACAACTAATCCAATCAGCTGGCAAGGTCAGTCCTTCATGGCAAAAGATACAGGGTCCCACGTGCCACGCCAACGTCCAGAAATTGCACAATTTGGCCTCGCTTCGCTTCTTTTGACCCTTGTTGCTCTTTGATGGACCGAACTTGGTCCTTTTCTCTAAAAGAATTTCAATTTAGTCCAATTACTAAAACCCATTTGAAAAATATTTATTTCAAGTATCAACAACTAGTCATCAAATCCCTCATAAGACCTCGCCTCTGGCTCCTCTGAAACTTGGGATAGAATCCATTGAGATCACTCAAGGAATGGAGGTGTCCTAGCATGGCTTGTCGCGTGGATAAGATAATTTGGGATGGTAATCGAAGGCCCCGCCGATACTCAAATATGGGTTGAAAAAGAAAGGGAAGACCTAGAATTTGAGTTTAATTCCAATTTCCACTAAGTAATATTTTTTTAAAAAAATATCCACTTATGATCTTGAATCCGAGCCCACCACACCAGAAACATATGAAGATGCAAATTCCAATATGGATGGCTTTGAATTCGAAACTAGTCGACGTTTCAACATCGATGATATTCACTTGGGAGACAGTATGAGAAATGAAGAAGCTATGGAAGGGAAACATGAGCACCAAAGAAAACATAAGGAATCACTTCCTGCTATGGCATTAGCGGATGATCAGTTATTTTGTGATGGTAAGGTCGTGCCACTAAAGCCTCCGCCGTGTCACCAGAACCCTAACGGTGGCAAATTTGCTAGTCATATCTCACCTCCGACATCCCCCGAGTCCCAAATGGCGAAAATTAAGATTCCATTTTCACGACGGAATGTGTGGAACGATGATTTCGATCCATTCAAGGTAGCCTTGACTGTCAAGGGAGAAAGGGAAAATGGCAGAAAATCAACCATAGACGGGCTCGGTCCATGTCGCCTATACGAGCCTGCAGTGACTTGATGGGCCGAATTTATCACCAGTGCGAACAATCGGGTCGTGCCAGGCCGAATCTGTGCCAAGCCGGACGGGTTGCCTCGCATATGGATTCCAAATGTAACGAAAGCTAGTCCAAGAGGCCCAAAAAGGCTAGCTAAGCCCAAACAAGCTAGACAGGTAAAAATAGACCCCGAGTGGCCAAGAAAGCCCAATAAGATAACTCGTCAAGAGCCCATGGTAAAGGCAGGAGTCACCGCGGCAGAAAGCGGAGAGCCTTGCGAGGGAGAAAGCCAGAGCCAGTGGATGAAAAACTTTCTTCGCAGGAGTTTATCAATGAGGAGAAGTGATGAACATGATAATAAGAAAACAGAAAAAACTGTCGAAGTTTCAAAGCAGGAAATTAAGAGGAAGTTAAGCTCTAAGTCTGTGGGGCTAGTGGCACAGAAAGAGGAGAAAGGAGTGTCTAAAATAACCAAGGTAACAGTAACACATCATAAGCCAAAACTAAAATGGATGCTTGTCACTGTCTTTCGGGAAAAAAAAAAAAAAAAAATTATTTTTTACTTGAAATTAAAAAAAATGCTTTTAGATTATTTTCATGTGTCGATGTCAAAAATAATTTTAAAAAATTAAAAAACCATCATTTTGATGCATTTTTTAATGATTTGAAAAGAAAAAAAAATAAATTTTAATTTTAATTTTAATTTTTACTTGAAATTAAAAAATTTGATGTTTTAAGATCATTTTCATGTGTTGATGGTAAAAATGATTTTTAAAAATTAAAAAACCATCATTTTGATGCATTTCTGAATGATTTGAAAAAAAAATAAAAAAATATATTTTTATTTTTTACTTGAAATTAAAATATTTTTTATATTTATAGATAATTTTCATGTGCTGATGACAAAAATAATTTTTAAAAAATTAAAAAAATATTATTTTGATATATTTCTAAATAAAAAATATTTTCAAAAACAATATGAATCAGAACTCCTAAAAAGTCACTTTGTGCCTGGGTTATGGAGCAAAATATGGGGAGTGAAAACCCATTTTGTCTGCTGTAGATACTGTTTTAGAAGGTCATCCTATAAATTCGATGTATGAATTACCTTTTTTCCTCTTCCTATTGTTTATCATAATTAAAACTTGCAGTGCTTTACTGGCTTCTTTAATGGAATAAAGGTTTGCAGACGTTTCGGACATTGTTTTTTTCTTTTTCCCCTTTCAAGAGCTGTATTTGTCTTATTTCTTGATCATGATCGCATTGAAACTGTGATTTCCTTTTCATTTCTGTAGCTATGTGATACCTGGCACCGGTCCATCATTGAGAACAGCACAGGAACCACAAGATAATCCCAAAAAAGATCTGTATGATCGAAGCTTGTACTGCAAGCATTCGAACTCTAACATGGGGTGAGCTTATGAGAGCTTTGATTGAAACTTTTATATACCACCTCGTAAATGTTTACATAATTTGCAGGAATGGCCACCTCGAAAAAAGCATAAGAGGACTAGAAACACGATGAATAATGGCCGCCGCATTCATGGAGCTAAATTACAGGTCCTATTTCCTGCTTTTATATTACGGTTTTAGCAAGGAAGAAATTCATTTTTGGATGAAATGTAGGCTTCTATGTCTCAAACTCGTGTAGTCAGTCGTGGAACTTTCGTGTTGCCAATAAATGTCTACTCCAACACTTCAGTCGGCCAAAGCCTCTTCCACCTGGAAATTTCTTCGTTCTCACACAGCTTTCTAATCCCTCCATAAAATCCATCTGCCTCATTCCCCTCCTCCCGGTGATCCTTCCTGTTGACCGTTGTGCTTCTCCACCGTGAGCCGGGAGTGTACTGGTGGAACTCCAGCACTACAGTGTCTGTTTGCAGAAATTTGATGTTGGTTAGGGACTTGAAGGATTATAAGCAAGCCAAAATTCAACCAGTATGCAGTAGCTTTTTGCCTCAACTAATATGAGTGTGCTGGACATTTTCGTAACTTTTACGGTTTTAGTTTACAAAAATACACTTTTAATTACGGTTCTAAAAATGTAAGTTTTCAAAACTGTGTTTTCTTAATAAAAATATTGTGAGATGAATTTTTACATGCAAAAAAAGTCTGTACGAATGAAAAGCATGTTATTTAAGCTATTACAAAATCAAATTTTGAAAGCCAATTATGCATGAGTGTGGTTTCGGTTATTTTTAATAATATTATTTATTCAGAAATATATTAAAATAATATATTTTTTATTTTTTTATAAATTATTTTTGATATAATCACATGAAAATATCTAGAAACACAAAAAAAATTAATTTAAAATAAAAAAATTCAAATTTTTTAAAAATATTTTTAAAATTTAGTGTCAAACAGTGCATTAATGTGAAAGTAAAAAATTATTTGGCTAGCCAAAACTTTTTTTCTGTTGTTGAGCGAAAAAACAAAAACTACCACGATAGCAAATATTCCCTGAAGACTTCAACAATAAGCATTAGATTGTTCATTTGTCTGCACGCGTGCACACCTTTTTTTCTCAGTGATTTGTGATACAGAGTTTGGAGTCAAAATAATAATTTGTGCACTTAAGAAATAGGACTGGACCACGAAAAAAGGGGAACATTAGATGAATTGACATCATTTCTCAAATCTGAAAAATGAGACCACTAATTACTAGATTCCTCATGATAGCTAAGTAATCACAATCAGGCATTTCATTAGCATGCATGCATGACCTATACAAAGTTGCGACTAAATTTGGCTTTTGCAATCACAAATTGAAAACTTTTTTTCTACACGAGGAAACCCCACCCCTGGAAAACACATTTTATAAGCCCAGGTGAATGAGTAAAACTCTGGCTATCCCAGACTCTTACAAGGGGTGCACGCTTTGACTCGAACTCGAGATCTGCTGTGCAGATCGCAAGTTCTTTGTCATCACGCCCTCGGGACACAAATTGAAAACCTATCATCAGTTAACAGAAGGCTAGAACACTAGGAGCTTGAACATTTGTTCATCGTCAAAACAAATGAACAAGATTTCTATAACCAGTAGGACTTAGTCTTCACGTTTTTAGCAAGACTGGATTCTTTGCAATACAAATAGAGACATAAACATTTTCTTTCTGTCAAATTGTAACTAGCAGGTCATAAAGAGTTTCTTTTTGGTGATGTAACCTGGCTAGTGGATCATCAAGTGGTGTATTTAACTTCAAGACAATAGAAGTCCATTAAGCTAGAAAAGAGGTCAGAAAATTGAATGAAAGACTGGAAGCTTGCAAAGGGAAATTCATTGCAGCCCCAGGTAGGTATTCCAACAAAGGGAAGCCTATAAAAGACACCAAGTTCTTTCTATGTGGTTGGCCATAAATATTCCACTAGACAGGGGTTATCAAGATGTTGGTGGAAGCTGTGACATTTTGATAGGGATTTGTCGTTGGGGACCAATCAAATAGTATAACTCAGTGGTCCATAGACTGAAAAATCGAACTCAAGAAAAGGACTTGCCCAAAACCCAAAACTGGGTCCAATCCGTGAAAGTAAGCTTTATATTAATCTCATACACATTTTAAAAGGAAAGATGTTCATTGCATCTTTCACTAACAATGAAAATATTATTCAAGTGCACTGCACTGCTTGTACCTCTCTCTCATTCTCTCCTTAAAATGTTTCACCTGATGCTGGTAAACATGAAACCGGACTAAAACTGTGTTTTTTTGTGTTGAGCAAGATGGTTTAGACATAATAAAGGTAAGAGATTCCTCAAAACATTATCTTCCAGGCAATCACATGGAGCATAAAGTAGTACTTGCTACAGAGAACAGATAAAATTTACTCACCGCTGTTATGACACCGACAATAATTTTCATTCCCATCACATGACTCCAAGTGACCTACAACGCCATACCACCAACCTGCAAATTTTCATGGTAATATTTAATCAGATATTAACAATAAATCGTTTTAAATCTGATTAATATATTCAACATACACTTGTGTCGTCAATATACTAAAAGGATTATGCGTTTATGGAGGCAGGTTCTATATTAAATTCAAAAAGAATGACTTAAATATAAAATAGGACCTCTGCTGTCTCTGGCTCCTACTGACAGGAAGAGTATCTTGTATGATAAAAAGTTTCCCTAGATTTTAGAGATCACCAATATAAAATTACTTGTCCCCAGCTCTTCTTTGTTGTCAATAATGAGCCAATTAAAGCTAAATAATTCTTCTAGTATGGAGCTAATACTCCAATATTCAGATATGTGGCTTTGATAAAACATGGAGAAATTCTGATTAGTAGCAAGTTACTGGCATGGAGAACAAACCATAAGGAAATTCTTTGTTTCTTCTCCACTGAATCTCAATGTGATCTCCAGGGTGTAAATCATGCAAGCAATCAGAGATATGAAGGTCATGTGGAGAGGTATCAACAGATGGTGCTCTAAGCCTTTCCCATGGCACACCGCTCTCTGTGGCAATTGCTCTCCTTCCATGTGGTGGGTACCTGAAATAGACAGAACAAATAAAATTCAATCCACTCGATACACTTTCTATATCATTATTCCTTTTGTCATTCATTATTTTTACATCAATCTTTTACAGGAAAAAAGAAGAAGCTAAGTTGATATTCTACAACGCCCTATGGATAGTAGCTACGATGTCCACAAGTAAAAAAATCTATTGAGAATCATGGCCAAGAAGAGAATTATTTGGATCACCTGGCTTGAAATGTATCAGTCCGGGGATCATAGTTAAGTTCAGCGTCATAGCATGATAACATGAATCCAACGTGCCCATTCTGGAATACAACACAAGTAAGTTTTACTACCAGGGACTGAAATTCATAAAGCCCCAACACATCAATCCTCAAAAGTCTTGAGGAGATAAAAAATTATTCAGTTTTAAAGTAAAATTAAAGCTAGTCAATTAATGGAAACAAAAAAATAAAAGAATACGATCATGATCAATACCTCACGGTTAAAGACTTGAGCAGGGAACCGGAACTTGCCAGTCTCAAGAGCAAGGTAGCAGGACATGATTGAATTAACAGGCAAAGAACTCCTCTGCCTGCTATTGGTAATGGGATCGACCTTTGGGGTGCTCCATGAAGAAGGCCAAAACATAGACAGAAGCCTCATAAACCCTTTTGGCTTGCCATGTTTGCAGCTTCCGAGATCATTTCTCGAAGCTAGATGCCCTTGCCACTCCCTGTAAGCGGCAGGGCCAATAACCCAGCCCCATTTATGCTTCATATGCTTTTCCCATAAATGGTCACTCACGCACCTTTCCCTCAAAGAAGTACAGACACCTGCCATGCTGCAAAGCCCAGCAGGAGGCAACCTCTCAAGAACGCATTCCAGGGCCAGCTCAGGCAAGTCCAGAACAGACATCCCTCCGGTCTCATCATCAAGAGCGCTTTTTTCTGCTCTTGCACCTGAGCTTAGACTCATCTTCTTATTTGATGTTTTAAAAGGAATTGTATTGATACAAAAAACTTTCAAAAGGGTATCCCTCAATGAACCTAAATAAGAGAAGAGAAACAAGTCCTTCGAGAACCAGAATAACAACAATCTTATTTCACTTGCCCATGGAGGCAAAGGCTTGAGAGAGAGGGGCTTTAAAAATAGGATGAAGGAGAAACAGGTGATGAAGAAGTAAAGTAGCATTGGAGATAAAAGCTATTGCGGGTCAAACTCAAGTTTGGCATAAATTGTTAGATAAAGTAGTGGGTGATCAATAGAAGAACCAATAATGGAAAGAAAAAAAAAGAGCAATGGTAAATAAAATAGAGAGAGGGGAAATTAAAGGGGGACCGAATTGTGTCTTCACATCTCCCTCCTCCAACAACAACAACATCACTCGCCTTAAAAAAACAAAACAAATCAAATCAAAAAAACAATAATTGATATTAACAAGGTGGGATCTTCTAAAAAGGAATAATCTTTTCTCTCATGAAATGGGGTTTTATTGGTATAGAGAAAGCCCACCAAACCCACCAGTGGGCCTCCTCTTTCGTAAAAGTCTAAATTAGACCAAAAATTAAAGCTTTCTTCTATCTATGAACACCCCGAAGAACAAACTTTTTCACTTGTGTGAGATGTCAATTGTCACATAAACCAATTCAAGAATCCAGAATGAAACTGTGGAATCCTCAACTCTTATCTCCTTTACGAAAACCAGTGCACCACAATATGCTAGTTAGTACAGAAAGCTCAAACAGCTGTCAATCGAGAGAGAAAAAGAGGAAATTGGGGGGGCTGGATTAGATGAACCTGGGAGGAGAACTAATGAAGGTGGTGGGGTATTCAGATCTGAGATGGGCCTCTGACTCATGGAAATCCTAGTAAGAATATAAACTAGAAAACAAAAGAAAAGAAAACACTGTTCCCAGAGCAGGATAAGAAAGGCTAGACACAGACACTCATCTCTCTCTAATGATTTGAAGTTTGGTGAGTAAAAACAAAAAATAAGAAACAATCTTTAAGCTTTAAAATCAATAAAAAGTCCGAGATACAGATCTGGTTAGTTGAGATGGAACCACGATTAGGTGCATCCAACAGGCTACCCAGACCTGTTCAAAAACCAGGGAGAGAATTTATTGAAGAAGATGATTAATCTGAAATGTGGGGTCCCCTTTATTCACCCTAATCCATCGTTATCTTTCATCAAGCTCTCCTCCACCTCCCATTTCAGAACCTTCCCTATATAGCAAAGTGCTAGCAATGGCTAGTTTTTACTTTTTACGACTCTAGAAACAACGAGCGGCCATGGCTGAAGTGGTTTCTTTTTTGGGCGTGGATGCGAACCCAAATTGTTTCTGCTCTCGTCCATCCTTAATTCTTTAGCTGCCATGTTCTTTCTTTCTTTTTTTGAACATGAAAAACAAAAGATGGAGGGAAATTCATGTGACCAGGAAAAGGAAACGGTCGGTTCGGATAGCAGGAATCAGAATATCAGATATGCAATTAGTGGTTCAGCAGGTTTGTGGGTCTTGTCATCATGCGAGCGAGCAAGACTTCCTCACATCTTAGCGACATGTGGCATTGAATATTTTACTTGCGTTGTCGTCGTTGTTTCTTTTGTTTTCATCCCTCCTTTCTCTCTTTCTTTTTTCCAACTCCAACAACTTTGAGGAAATTTATTTTATTAAAGAAGGTTTGTTTGTTTTATTATTTTCCAAAAAATATATCTTTAGGAAATTTATTAAATCGATATATAAAAAAATGAGATTTAATCATTATTGATTGATTTGAAAATAATATATCTTATATTAGAACATTAAACTATATATATATTAGAACATTAAAACTAAAAAAAAGTATTAAATTAATATTTTTAGATTGAAGCAAATTTTAAAGCATATTCTAATACAGTTTTGAAAGTAAAAAATAAAGGATGCCTTTAATTGTCATTCTAATTGAGAAATCACCTTCTAAAAACATAGAAAATTAAAGTTTACTCTCTCTCAGTCTTGTTTACTTTTTAGCCAAAAAATAAAATAAAATTACCTTTGTGCCGTTGTTGAAATATTTGCTACGAATCATTTCTCACTTTAGCCATCGGATGGCTGGGTGGCACATGGTGTACTTGAAAGCTAAAAGCCTAATCCTATTTGTTTGATTATATCGTTAAAAGCTGTGTTTTAAATTATTATTTTTATTGAAATTAAATTATTTTTATCATATATATTTCTAGTGCGGGGCAATATCGATATTTCGTAAATGGATACGTCGGTTATATATTTTTTAGGCAAAAAACCTTGAAAATTGACAAAAAAATCAAATTAAATTAGGTTTTTCTTCTTGACTTTCATATATTTTTTGGGTAATATTGAAGATTGAAACAACTACCATTAAGCTTTTTTCATTAAATAAAACGTGAGAACAACGTTATCAACCATTTTAGTAGTAAAAATATAGAAGAAGAAAAATGGAATTTTCTTATTGTGTATTTTGTTATGTTTCTTTACCTATTTAAATTTGCTAGGGCAACCAATTTAAGGGTTTAAACCTGAAATCGACTCAATAATTAATTAGATTAAGCTAATCAACATCGTCTCTTCTCGAGAGTCAAAATCCAATGATGAACCGGGTAAACATCCCCCAACGTGAGATCAACTCATTGAACATTCTCTATTAGAATTTGCTTTTTAATTTGTTGCCCCTTCCTTTTTTTCTTTTTTTAAACATTCAAAACGCAACCTTGGGCACAATTTAACGGCTATTAAACGTCAACTTCAATTTGACTCAAGGAGAGCAAACCACCATAATAAATGGGATACATGCATGCGAGTATGAGAATTTTCAAATGTAATAATTGAATGATTTGATACGATGTGAAAGCAATTTTGCTATACACCAATGAATATCCTCATCAAATACTTAAAATTAAATGAATTGTTTTTCATATAATTATAGATTCGAACCATGTGATTATTAACATGATGACCACTAAAGATTTATATGATTGTTAATTTTCAAATTAGTGAAATTAGTCGAGATGCATGCAAGCTGACTCGAACACCAAATTAATAAAAAAAATATCTTCAACTATAATTATTATCCAAATTGAAATATAAAAATCCACAAAAAAAATAATCTAAATTGAATCAACTATCTTGAAATTATCGAATATCTCATAAAAATCTCACTTCTTAAAATGTATAATACCAAGAGCATTGAATCGACACAGGAACATGGTTTATTAAGTGACCAATAATTTACATACATACATATACATATACATATACATATACATATAATTAATTATGATGGTGGGTAAGATACCAAGATCAAGAGGACCACTAGAGCGTAGAAAACAACGATTTATGTCTATCAAATTGATTTTTGAGTGACGATGACGACAACATTAATAACTTGGATCCACAGTGGAGAACAGATGAGATAAAATTGATGGTTAAAGCATGGAGCTTGTCTCTACTAGTTCATCTCAGTCTTTTTCAGGACAGCTGCAAATGTGTATCCTTTCTCTATCAGCAATTGCATGCTGAAATATAATGAAATATTTTGATTAATCATGTCGGCATGGCCGATGCACTTTCTTCAGGCATGGTCACCAGGAACCAGATATATTTATTATTTATTAGGATCCCTAACAACAATTAAAATTATAATTAAAAACATAGGCTACTTGCTGTCATCGAGCCCAAAAACACCGCCCTAGAATTTATTTACCCTAAAAGACCACTTGTTATAAAATGTCTCCACCATCTAATGATCTAATTACTAGTAATGGATAGATCAGTACATCTATTTCTTACTTTTTAAAAGAGAACATCGTTTTAGAAAATCCCTTTGGAGTTTCTTTTGTGAACAACGAATGGGTGATGGTCAAATACTTGTCAAACAAAAAAGCTTTATAGTATTATAATTAATTTTAAAATTTATAAAATTAATTGAAGTACATACAAACTGATCTGAATATACAAATTTGTAAAATTAATACAACTCGAAGGAGTTTAAATGGTGGATGAAGCTAGACCTGCCAAGTCACAAGATTATCGACACCATGAAAAGCAACATTTCATGGGTGGGTACTGTCGGGCTACGTGGTTAATTGGTGATGATATAGATATGGTATAAATTGCAGCATTTGTTTGGTATGATATAAAGAGCCATTGTTGATATTAATGGTGGGGATCGAACAAACTATAAGATTTGGACACCAACTTCTTCTTTTTAGCCATGACATTCAAGACCAGGATGGGTGTCAGTGTGGCATTCAGCCAAGCAAAATAATAATAATAAAAAAAAATCATGAACCCTAGGAATCTTGACTGGGTGTGGTGGTGGGCATGTACTTTGTCAGAGTTCAGACAGAAACCCAGTTCGATTGCCATGAGTTCTCTCTTGCTGGCATATATGACATGCATCCTAGGGAAGTACGAGCCGTATACCCGCGCGATGCGGCGGTTTTTTTTTATCTATGTAGAAAATTAATTGTTTTTATATGTATTGTATTTTATTATTTTAATATTTAGTTAGTATAATTATAATTGATAAAATCTATGTAATCAAAATGAAAAGCAACCTGTATATTTTTTAATTGTAGATAACATAAGTAAATTTGTATTTTTTTTAGTTTATTTTTTTCCCCGGTAATATTATATTTAAAATATTAAAAATGAAAATATTGTAAATTTGTTTTCAAAAAAATCCTGCGTCATGTTTTCTTCTCTCTATATATATTCCTATGCGATAATATTCAATAAATATTAGAACATATAATTAATGATAGACTAAAAATATTCAAGAAATTTTAACAAAAAAATAAAAAAAAATAAAAAAAATTGCCATTGCTATTATTGTTAAAATAATAAAAATTATTAAATTATCCGGAGTGAAAAAAATATTAACAGAAGAGTAAGCAAGAAAAACAATCAAATTATTATTATTATAATTATAATTATAATTATTATTATTATTATTATTATTATTATTGTGTTAAGTACAAAATTAAAATTCGAAGACAAATTTTTTTTATGTTATCTAATTTATTCATTATATGATTATATTAAATGTATTTAAGAATACTGATATTAATTTTTTTTATTCAAAAAATTCTAGATCATGTTTTTTTCTCCCTATATATATTCCTATGAGATAATATCCAATAAATATTAGAACATATAATTAATAAAAGACTAAAAATATCCTAGAAACTTTAATAACAGAAAAATAAATAAATATCATTGTCATTTCTGTTAAAATAATAAAAATTATTAAATTATACGGAGAAAAAAAAACATTAATAAAAGAGTAAGCAAGAAAAATAATTAAATTATTATTATTATTGTTGTTGTTGTTGTTGTTGTTGTGTATAAAACTAAAATTGGAAGACAATTTTTTTTCATGTTATCCGATTTATTCATTATATGATTATATTAAATGTATTTAAGAATACTGATATTAATGTTTTTTTATTCAAAAAATCATAGGTCATGTTCTCTTCTCCCTATATATATTCTTATGAGATAATATTTAATAAATATTAGAACATATAATTAATGAAAGACTAAAAATATCCTACAAAGTTTAAAAAAAGGGAAAAAAATAAATATCATTGTTATTTCTATCAAAACAATAAAAATTATTAAATTATACGGAGGAAAAAAAACATTAACAAAAGAGTAAGCAAGAAAAACAATTAAATTATTATTATTATTATTACTATTACTATTATTATCATTATTATTATTATTATTATTATTATTATTATTATTATTATTATTGTGTTAAGTACAAAACTAAAATTGGAAGACAATTTTTTTTCATGTTATCCGATTTATCCATTATATGATTATATTAAATGTATTTAAGAATACTGATATTAATGTTTTTTTATTCAAAAAATCATAGGTCATGTTTTCTTCTCTCTCTATATATTCTTATGAGATAATATTTAATAAATATTAGAACATATAATTAATGAAAGACTAACAATATCCTACAAAGTTTAAAAAAAGAAAAAAAAATATCATTGCTATTTCTGTCTAAACAATAAAAATTATTAAATTATACGGAGGAAAAAAAACATTAACAAAAGAGTAAGCAAGAAAAATAATTAAATTATTATTATTATTATTATTATTATTATTATTATTATTGTGTTAAGTACAAAATTAAAATTCGAAGACAAATTTTTTTTATGTTATTCGATTTATTCATTATATGATTATATTAAATGTATTTAAGAATACTGATATTAATTGTTTTGATTTAAAAAATGCTAGGTTATGTTCTCTTCTCCCTATATATATTCCTATGAGATAATATTCAATAAATATTAGAACATATAATTAATGAAAGACTAAAAATATCCTACAAACTTGAACAAAAGGAAAAAAAAATAAATATCATTGCCATTACTGTTAAAACAATAAAAATTATTAAATTATACGGAGGAAAAAAAACATCAACAAAAGAGTAAGCAAGAAAAACAATTAAAATTATTATTATTATTATTATTATTATTATTATTGTGTTAAGGACAAAATTAAAATTCGAAGACAAATTTTTTTTATGTTATTCGATTTATTCATTATATGATTATATTAAATGTATTTAAGAATACTGATATTAATTGTTTTTGTTTAAAAAATGCTAGGTTATGTTCTCTTCTCCCTATATAAATTCTTATGAGATAATATTCAATAAATATTAGAACATATAATTAATGAAAGACTAAAAATATCCTACAAACTTTAACAAAAGGAAAAAAAATAAATATCATTGCCATTACTGTTAAAACAATAAAAATTATTAAATTATACGGAGGAAAAAAAACATCAGCAAAAGAGTAAGCAAGAAAAACAATTAAATTATTATTATTGTTGTTGTTGTTGTTGTTGTGCTAAGTACACTTATATATACATGGACAAAAGTAGGGATTATTCTTGAAACATAAAAAAATAAAAGTATAAGGGCTGAAATGAAAATCAAACATAAAGGGATTAAATTGAAAAATTAAAAGTCCAAGGGCTGAAATGAAAACCACATTTATTATCAATTTAAATCAAAGGACAAATTTGCAAAAATCAAAACTTGTGTACCGAATTTATTGAGCTATTTACAGCCAATCCGGAAATTAAAAGTAGGAGGACCGAACTGAAACTATATTTTATAATGATTTTGAATTGAAGGACGCAATTGAAACAAATCAAAACTTATATAATTGCAATAAGGGCCAGAACAACAAATTCGGGCGTGAAGGGACTGAAATGAACTTTGTCAAAAACACTGCAGCGCTGACGTCAGCATGCGCAGGAGGAGAGAGAAATGAGGGGGGGAAATTCAAACGACCATTGACACGTACCTGGGAACGACATGTATACACGCGCCATCCCATGTGGAAGAGAGCATGGAGAAACATCGTTCTAGACGCCGGTTGATCATTTTTGGACGCCGTGAGACTCCGCACGCGCCGTCCGAAACACGCGTGGGCGCGGAAATGGACGGCGCGTGATGGGACGCGCCAAACAGTTACCAGGGGCGAAAAATAATAAAAAAATGGTTGATTACCGTTTCGCCCCTCCAAGCCTGTGCGTTATTTTGTCCTTTTCGAGGGCTAAAAAGGTGATTGCACTGTTTTCGAAAATATTTAAAAAAAAAACAACCGCCTGGCCGAACCGGAAAATGGCCAATTACCTTGAAGCCCTTGAAACCGGCGGTGTTTTTTGTCTTTTTCGGGGTTTTTTTCGCCAATATACTGTTGAAAAACAAAAAAAAAAGAAAAAAAGTAGAGGTGCACCCGCGAAGCACCGGGTGAAATTGCCAATACACAATGCACATGAGTCTTGAGCAACAGTAATGAATAGTAAATCACCGATGCCGTTTAGTGTTTTTGTTAATGTTTTTTCTTCTTCTTCTTTTTCCCCCCTTCATCTTCTTCTTTTTTCCCTCTCGTCGAGACTGATCTCCAGATGGCGGAGCAAATAGCATGTAACTGGTAAAGAAAGACTCGGTGAAGGTGTCATCATGTGGACCGTATATGAGTTTAAAGAGCATTTAGGCATCTTTTGCTTTAGTTACTTAAATATTTCCATAAGGTGCATAATCTTTTGATGCTTTTTAAATTTTATTTTTATTTGAATTAAATTTTTTAGTATTTTTAAATCATTTTTATATGTCAATATCAAAAATAATATAGTATTATTTTAATATATTTTTAAATAAAAAATAATTTGAAACACATTCTTGGACATACAATTTGTCCCTTAAAGTATAAGCATCTCACTCATCAACCTTTGAAATAAGCTACCCCACCCATTATGTCAGTACAAAGTGATCCCTCTTGTGTACCAATGAATGGATGCTGGTTTAAAGCAAGCATTTTGCGGGGGTGGGAAAGAACCGTCGAGCCTAGCTCGCCCAGACACGGGCTTTCTAGGATTTCTTCTTCCTCGTCGGAGGCCCAGTGGATGTAGGTTGTTGGTGGGGCAGATCTTCTCTATTATTATATTCCACTCCATCCTTCCAGGATTGGAATAGAGATTTCCCAATAAAAACTTCGTGAGGCCACCGAATCTATCTTTCAATAAGAATCTCCGGCCAGAAACCTCTCTATTTTTGCTAACAGAGTATGAAAAATAATAATATAAATAATAATAGTTCTTTTCCATTATCTTGACAAATAGTTCTTTTCCATTATTAAATTCCCTTCCCTTTAGAGACCTCCCACTAAGAAATCTTGATATTAACCATTGTTGATGGACACGGACCCCCCTCTTTTATTGGTATTGGCGAACGGGAGGGGTAATTAGATGCCGTCTATATAAGCTTCCAAGACATTTTTCCTTAAAAACTGATGCAGGTTGGGCAATGAGTTGACGAGGTTTAAAAGAAACAATTTCCAGAGATCTTTTATGGGCTAATTAATAGTCTGCGTCATCAGGGGGAAAGCTAGGCTTGATTTTGGGCCTTTGAGCCTCTCCAGCGACCAAAAATATAATTTGTTTGGGCCTCAGCTACTCAGATATCGTAAAATTGCGTACAGGGAAAATCTCCAGCGACCACCGATTTTTATTTTTATTTTCAACGGTGAGGATTTTTTAGGTAAGCTCCTTCTTGGTTGAATGAAAATAATCATAAATCTGGGAGCAAATCTTTTTCATCAGTTTGTAATCTTAACAGCTAACAACAACCCAGCATCAACCACCATTGAATCTATTTTTTTTCATTGTTCAGTAATGATTACAGGTTTTGAGCTGGGGCTGGTTTAAAAGTAGTTTTTTTATGTAAAAAATATATTAAAAAAATATTTTTAAAAAAAAAAATCTTATTTCTACATCAACACATTAAAACAATTCAAAATTACTAAAAAAAAGAATTTAAACCAACTTTTTAATTTTTTTTATAAAAAAAAACAAGTTTAATCTCAATTCAAAGACACCAACCTTAAATTTGCGGTTGCTGTTAAATGATCTTGGCAGTAGAACAATATGGACCTAGAAGTCAGTGAGCTTTTAAATTTATTTGACTGAATTTTTTTGAATTTAATGAAACTTTAATTAAAGATCAATTATATAGATCGACATATTTGGTTGATTTTTTTTATTTAATTCATTTTTTCTTTTATTTCAATTAGTTTCCACACCGCGACTTTTTTACTCCTTTATAATTTACCCCAAAATGGAAATTTTTAATTTGGTTTTGAAAGTTTTTATCCTTCTTTTTTATTATATTTTTTTCCAATTGATTTAAGCATCAACGTGGCACAACACCATTCGTCATTGATGTGGTGAAATTTAGGTTAGAATAAGCACGAATAGAGACAATATGTGAATAATAACAAACAAAAATACAAGATGTTGAGTAAATAAAATTGAAATGGAGAGGCTAATAAATCAATTATCAAACTACAGAGACACGATTTGAATTTATCCCTTGATGTACCGATAAGTTATAGCAAGGGTACCTCAGTCATTCCACAAAATTCGAGCATAGTCTAATACTTTTCCACCAAAAAATAAACTTGGAAGTTTGGATCTCCATCTTTCAAGCTCCAATTTATATAAGAATTATTATTTATGTATTTTTTATATATAAAATCAATGTTTGGTTCTTAAAATGTTTTTTTATTTTAAAATGCATTAAAATATTTATTATTTTTTTTAAAAAAAAACACTCAGCACAATGAGAAAACAAGAAGGGAAACAAATTCGAGGCATCGCATTATAGAGCGATCCCAAAGCAATCTTTAACTCCTTTTCCCATCTCTTTATACACTGCCCATGCCAAATGGCTAAATGGGTTCCTATTTTCACTTTTTTTATAGGCCTCTTTTCTTCTTTTTCAGATAAAAACAGAAGGTAAATCACATGATCATGAATGTCAAACTTAAAGCATGACATGACTGCTCCATCCCATCCCCCCACTTACATTCTCTGATCCCTCTATTTCATTCTTCTTTTTTCTCCTTTTATAGGAAGAAGAATAATTCATCAGTGACCATTCATTGGCCAGTATATTAAAAAGTTATCTAATTTTATATTATTTCTTAATGAAATTTTTTTAAATTTATACATAAATCCATATTATTTTATATTTAATTTTTATTAAATAAAATAAAGATAATAAAATTCAAATTTATAATAGCTGAATCAACTAGACTTAAATTACAAAATATAATATTATATTATTCTCAAAAGTTACCCTACACTAATTTCTTTCTGGTGCGTTCCTTTGTTGTTTCACTTACTTTAAGGCGTTCTGCATGGTACAGTATTCCAAAGTAAAGCTCGATCGAGTAAATCGTGAAACTAGCTAATACTTCATGCTTCTTTATTGACATTAGCATTTCTTTTTCCTGAGAGAGATGAACACAGAAAAGCATTCTTTGCGTGGATGATTGCAGTTCATAAATAGAACAAGCAATAAAAAGTTTCTTGGGGGGGATGCGTTCGTGAATTTACCAAGAATATATATATAGTTAAGGCAGCGATCGATGTCCTTTACATCTACTGGATGATCAGGTACAGACGAGCAAACAAATTGGAGTTTAAGTTCTTAATTATCACATTACCATTCATCTACTTAGTTTTTCTAACACATTGAAAGTTTTTTGTTCCTGGTCTTGAGAGTCCAGATGCTAATTACGTACGTCTTAGATAATAATATAAATTATATTTTGAATTTTATATAATTGCTTGAAATTTTAGATGAGAGAGTTTCTTGACATGATATCAGAGTCTTGTTGATCCAACAGTCACGAGTTTGAATCTCACCATCATTATTCTATTTGATAAAAATCAAGTACAAAGTAAAGTGAGTCTGTATACAATTTTTAAACTCAAAAAACTTTTACTCGAGAGGGAGGAGTAATGTATAATTCTTCAAGGTAACAGCTATCCGATATTTGATTATGGAAAGAGTTAAGGATTTTGAAGAAAAGGAAAACAAGGATGATAGAGACTCCAGCTAGTTCTTAATATGTAGAAATATATTGGAGAAGCCAATATTTTACTTCAGATTTATGAGGAAGAAAAGAAATTTCTTCTTTTGCTGCTAATTAACATGACGTAGCTTAACTCCAACTGAACTTTCAGCAGCTTGTATACATAGATCCGCTTCTGATAACTCTTACTGGCAACATCTAGATCCTATTGTAGAATCTAATTAAGGGAGACCCTGCGATATTAATTATTCCTGCATGCTATTCAATCGCTTCTGGATGCAGCCTTTTGTTATCAACGAGAGGGACTCCAAAAAGCTTCAGGGGACTGGATGATTCCTCAGGACTGAATGTCAATGAATGCTTCCCCAAAACACCATTTTTAGCCCTTTGAACGCCAGAACAAATGGTTCGGTCTTGACCTGAAGAACCCGGTTCTACAAGCTGAGGTAATGTATTAATGTGAGCCTTTTGCTCGTGTGGCACTGGTTTTACATGGTTTTGGATGAAGTAGATAATCTCATTATAGAGATTCTTCATGTGGGAGAGCTCTGATAAAAGCACACAGTTTTTCCTTCTCAGTCGCTGGTTGTCTTCTGATAGTGCAGTTAAGATATCAGCACCTGGTTTTGGAGATGGAAATGGAGGATCAATCCAACCAACACAATCTTCTGGTTGGAGAAATTGGGTTGCTTGGTCGGGGTAGTGTTGGTGATGGTGTTGGGATGTTTTTCTCCTGTGAATCTCAGATAGCAACTGCTTTGCTCCTTTTCTGAAGTACTCATTCGCAAACTCCCATCTGTCAGTTACTACCTTCTTGAATCCCTGCAAAGTATTAGCAAAAGTATAAGAGAATGACAAGAAAAGAAAGATTCTCAACTCAAAATACTAAACGGGTTTTGTGAAATGTTTATTCAGAACCATATATTAAATACGGCACACTATGATCTTGGGCACAGAATGTTTATGGTAAGCTGGGATTGATATACATGTCCTTCAATATTTTGTATTTTGGTGCTCTAGATTACATATATTACTTAACTAGATGTTCAAAAGAAGAGTGGTATAGAATGAAGAGATTTTGAGAGCAAAATTAATGGTCAACAAATGTCAAGTTATCTAAAACGAGAGCGACCCTGCTTGGAAACACTAAGAACTCCCTGGAAAAGCCGCCATACTAGTTAGCACAGCTTTTACCTTGCTGCTCATCAATTAGCAGACTCTAAAGAACATTTTAAAGTGCCCTTGATCGAGAGAGATAGAGGGAGAGGGAGATGCTCACGTAGGTATTGAGCTGCCTGACAAAGCTTGAGAAGTTGCTGTGCTTGAAGTAATTGGGGAGGAGATCCCTAGCAAACTCAGGAGGTCTCCACACAACAAATGTGGTTTCATCCTCGCCCCAAGACACAACGTGGTCTGTCAGAGGATCATCGACTAGCTGGTAAGTTTTTGTTAAGAATGGTGTAGGAACTGCCTTTTGAGACTCCATGGCAAACACCATCTCCTCACACCTATCTACTGTAAATGCCATTTTCAGCCGGGAATTGCACCAGGGGAAGCAGATGATATGCGCTTCTGCTTGTACAATTTTCACACTCAGTATTATTCACAACTAGTGTAAGCCCAGCATGTTTAAAGAAGCTCCTCTCTCCCTCTCCCTCCCTCTCTCTCATTATAATTTTCTAACTTTATGAAACAGAAACAGATGGCCATGTCACTAAAATAAAAGCCACTCTTTGCTCTCTCTTTCTCTCTCATCGCAGTTTCTAACTTTAAGAAGCATATGACCATGTCAGTAAATTATAGTATTGAACTTTTCTAGAATTACTATAATTATAAGATCCAATATGCGCTCTTAATTAGCTATTGATTGTTCCTTTGGCCGCAGTGCTCTTAGCAGCTAGCTGGTGGGGAAGATGAATCCTTTTTCTTTTCTTTTTTTGAAGTGAGTGGGGGAAGATGCATCTCGAGCTCATGAGCCACACCCAAATGATGGTTTAGAATCATTGTCTTCCATGCAATGACAAATCTGTTCCTATTTGATGCTCAACATAACTCATGTTGCAATACAATATAGCAACTTCTCTTGGTATCAAAAATTAATTTATACGTGCACGTGAGGTCTTGCACTAGCGGGTACTCTAGCCCGGATTCGAATTTTATTGTGCATGTTTGTCATCCTCGTGATGTCTTATTTGTTTATTGGACTTGCAGGATGTTTAGTGAATACAAAGATTAATTATGATATGCATAAGCTAGCCTGTATACCGTGGTTATCGGGGAAAAAAATGAATTTTACGAGGTTTTGCCATGCTATTCCATATAAAAAAAGCAAGTGCAGATGGTGAAGTGCCCATGTATGTATATGTATATATGGGCTTTAAATAATAAAAAACTACATTTGTAGTGAAATTTGATTTTGTCCCGGACATAACAGATCCAAACTCGCAAGCTGGTTTATAAAATTAATGATGTTAAGATATGGTTCCTCCACCCTAGGAGGGACATTATATTCTTCTCTAGAACTGAAACTTTGAAGCTCGCGACAACAGGTTTTGAATCTCTAAAATTTGAACCCTTGCTGTCATCAAGGAACACTGTACTGTATTCTATTTATTGGACCCTTACATCCGCCAGTGACCACTGAATTAAAATAAAATAAAAATTTGTATCGAGAAGCCCTAGCTATATATTTAATCTGTGATTGCACAGAAGTCGTAATTATGTATTCTCTGAAACAATGAATCAAAAGGGTTTTCAACTTGATTATGAATTCTGGCTTGTTGTGCATGTGATCAGTGAAGGGAGGCAAGCAAGTTGGCATCCACAGGCTTTTTATTTATTCATGTTTTTCTTTCTTTCCGGATAGGCCTTGGACAAAACACCATAGCTAGCCTGTTCGTAATTTCTTGTGAGAGATATCAAAATATATAACGACATGGGCATAAGCTCGATCCCCCATTTATTTAATGAAAAAGATGCTATATAGGAATATGGCATGTATATATATATATATATAAATGCACGTATGCTTGTAGGAACATTCCTCGACTTTAATCATTTATTTCTTTGTACATTAATTGTAAGAGTACTGTTCCGCCTTGAAAATATATACTTCGAATTATGTTCGTGCACAGAACTTCTTATTCAATGAAAAACCCACGACTAACATGATTAATGCTCGAGAAGATTGCTTGGCTTATGCACTTCTTTGATTTGAACTTGGAAAATCTCATGATAAAGATTATTTTAAAAGATCTACTTCTTGAATTTTCTATAGTTTATAATGTGAAGGGTTTAAAAGTCTTAATTATTTTAGGGTTCTTGTTTCTTTCTCTGATTTGGACATTAATATCGATTGCCATATTTAGTATTTTTCCTAGTTAGAAATTGATTTCTAAGGCGTTCGTTCACCTTCCTTGTATATATATATAATTTAATTATAAATCTCTAATAAAGTTTTTATAGTTTATTTGGAGTAAAACCTCTATATTTATTTATTTATTATACTTTATTAGAATGGTGTTTAAGTTTTTACACACAACGACATCTCTAATCCAGATAGTTGTTAAATTCTAAGTATTAAAAAATTATTTCATCTCTACGAAAGAGGGAGAAATTTCAGAGTAACTGAGGCAAACCCGTGACTTAAGATGCTGTGAGGAAAGTAGTCAACTACTCACTGCAGTTGAAGGAATAATTTATTAATTTCCCTTTGATATAAAATTTAGAAATTTCTAATTCCCATTTTTTCTATCTATTCCAACTGACTAAGCTGCCGCTTCCTCTAATATATATATATATATATATATATATATATATATATAAAGATCAGAAAGATCCCTTCAGAATATTCCTCTATTGAAGATCACTTTCTGTACAAATTAACAAAATATGTAAGTGTGGTTTTTTTCTGTTTTTTCAACAACCTCATTCAAAATACAAAACGAAAGATGTTCTTGACAAATCCATTTCCAGGGACTGGATGTGTCTTGAAAAAGAAATGCAGAGGAATCATTTTGATACGCAAAGCAAGCAAGCTGTAGCCCCTCTTGCATGTTTGTAAAGAAATGATTGGCTTGTTTTCCAAACTGGAAACCCTAGAAAGAGACAGAGGTGGTTCTCTGGAGCTCAGAGGTTCAAATTTCTGGAATTGAATAATGAAGAAGATTCTATCCCATTTATGACCTCTCTCTCTCTCTCTCTCTCTCCAGTATATTCAGAATTTGCAGCGGACATGTTTGGATTGCATCACATGATCTTTCTCCATCCCCATGTGACGCACAACTTAATTTGCCCTTTTCAGAGTACAAAGAGTGTTCAGACAGGGAGAGAGAGAGCTAGTTCTTTGTCTTGTAGTAGCACAAATCTAAATGCATAACATGTGACTGAGCAATCCTGAATTATGAAGAAACAGATGGGATTTCTGTAAAAGCAGGTTGATTTGTAGATTCTTGGAAGATATCATCAGGATATTAATTTAATGTAAAAGAGAGTTATCACTTACAAAATTAGTTGGTGAAAGTTTCCTGCTAAAGAGAAGAGAGAAATATATGGAAACCCTATATTATTTAGATGGTTATTGTTTAAATTTGTTGCCTGCTTTTCGCCACGGATTTAGAAGAGAAAAAACAAAAACAAATCTACGTAAAAACAATATTAGGGTAAGAAAATTGGTAGGTTGATATATTATGAAAAAAAAGTACAACAACAATAACTAAATTGTTTTTTTGAAAGACAAAAACTAAACATAATGGGGGAAAAATTGAAGGTTTTGTCTTAAAATTTTGAAAGTTCACAATAGTACGTGGCGTGATGGCAAAGAGATTGAAATCTACACAGCAAGTTTTGAGTTCGCGTCAGGACGTGTACCTCTTATAAGAGTTTTGGACAACCGAGATTTTACTCGCTCATCTGGACCCATAAAATACGCTTTCCGGGAGGTGGAGTTTACTCAAATAAAAAAAAGGTAATTAATTACACTATCTTAATTATTTAAAAAAAAAACAAAATATTCTTGAAAGAAAAAGATTATATTATTTTATTTTATGGTTGAAGTACTAGTTTTACTATGAAAAAATTAAAATCAAACGACAAATCTAATTCAATATTATATATAAAAGAAAATTGTATCATGGTGAAAAGATCATTTTACTTTTAATATCTGTTTAAATGGTTTTTTTTCATGAATAATTTCAAAATTACACTAGTATTCTAAATCTTCGTGTATCTACTTCTTAATAAGGAGATTTTTCTTTTAATTTAATTAAACAAGTTGGATGATGCATACGGCAATATCTCCCTAAAAAATACCCCACTTCGATTCACACGCAAGATAATTAAAGTGTCATTTTCCCATATCATTTCGCGTTCTATTATACAATTTTTGAAACTTGAAGAAAGTCATAAAATCAATGCACCGATTAGGTAGCCACCGGTAGAGATTTATATGATCAATTAATGGAGGAAATCAAACACCTAATAATCCCAGCGACATCATGGAAATCCACATGCATGGATCTAAGCCAAGTTTTTGCAACATATTCCTTAAAAGAAATTAATTAGATTTGCATCTTGGATTTTCGAATCATTACCTCTCATGCAGTTGTCTCTCAAAAAAGAGGGACCGTACCCCATAAACAGAGCACAGCAGGCCACTATCTTCCTTTAAGGATCTGTAGGGATAAGAGTGGATCCCATGCAGTTCTCTAAGGATAGCATATTCATCGAGTTCATCGTTGAAGTTTTATCCATGGTGAAAGTTTATCCATCGAGAAAGTTAAGTGACTATTAGAGTTACAGTTATTTTTTGTTTAAAATAATATTTATTATTTTTTAAAAATTATTTTTTACATCATCCCATCAAAATAATCTAAAAATATTATTTTTTAAATTTAAAATAATAAAAAATATATCATTTTTTTTCAAAAATCTTTTCCAAAAATCTTTTACAAACACACTTCCAAAAGATGCTCGAGAAATTCGATGGGAAGCAATAATGCCATATTTATGAAGCCTTTTGATTTTATTGAAAAAGATAAAGGTGAAAAAAGATACTCTCCGATGATGGGTGCAGGGCTTGGAAGACAAAAAATACTTTCGAGAGGAAGGAACATCTCTTCTTCTTTTCACCATTGGAAAGACAACAGCATGGGCCAAGCTCTGACAGCGCATTAGAAAACTCATCGATCGTGGTACCCTAAAAGCTCTGGGTGTGTAGTATTTCTATATATATTCGTATGCTTCTGAAGTCCACGTGTACCCCCGTCGATTTAGAAGCTGTTTGGCTCGGCTCAGTGTTTCAGAATTGGTTTTTTAAAAAAATTAAATTTTTATTTTTATTTTAAATTAAATATTTTTTTTATATTTTTATATTATTTTAATGTCTTGATGTCAAAAATAATTCTTAAAAAATAAAAAAAATATAATTCTAATGCATTTCTCAATGAAAACAATTTCAAAACAACGACAACCCTGGGTTGTAATTCTTTTTTATGACTTTGCGTTTCAAAAACTCTTTTAAAAAACTTGAAAATATTTTATTTTTTATGTTAAATTAAATATTTTTGTTGTTTTTAGATTATTTTCATGTGCGGATATCAAAAATAATTTTTAAAAAATAAATAAAAATATTATTTTGATATATTTATTAATAAAAAACTTTAAAAAACAACCGAAACAATAATATCTAACAATGACTTAAAGCTTATACTAGTATGTAGCGGAAAGCCAGCGGGTGGCTGAAACTTCAAGGTGCTACTAATCAGTCATCGCACTGTTGTTTCTCATTGGAAGGGATCATATGGCGACAGACAGAAACCTCAAGCTGCCAGGATGAGATGAATTTGCTTAAATGAGCTTAGATATTTTAGTTACGTGCTAACTAATGTTTTTTTTATGTCAGCTTGTTATAATTTATATAACTACTTAACTCCAATGTTTTCAATTTAGCCCCTGTTTGGGAGTGCGTTACAACCAGTGTTTGCCAAAAATTTGATTTTCTTTTCTTTTCATTTTAAATGAATATGTTTTAGTGTTTTTAGATCATTTTGATGTGTTGATATCAAAAATGATTTTTAAAAAATAAAAAAATATCATTTTGATGTATTTCGGCACGAAAAACACTTTGAAAAGCTGCCGCAATCGCACTCCCAAACAGGACTTTAAGTGTGTGTATGTGTGTGTGTATATATATATATATATATATATATATATATATATATATATATATGATTCAGTTGTGTTAGCTGTATCACTCCGATTGTTGTGGTCTTCGAGCAATTTAACACTAGCGAATTTCTTTTAAAAAAACTATAATAGTCAATGGTTGATCACGAACATGAATAATAGTCAATGGTTGGCTGGACAAGACACGGGTCAAGACTGTGTTCAAAAAATAGACTACTAGTCTGTTTTTCATGCATTTAATATTAATTAAATGAACTACAAATTAAATTTAAATTTGATGGATATTCATTTATCTAATATAATTAAAAGAGTTTTTTTTTGGATAGTTATCTCAATCAACGTGTAATAAATAGTGTATAAATATTATCAAATCTGATCAAAAACTTTATCGAAACTTAACTCGGGATATGTATTTGTATTTTATAGATATATAAGTAGAGTAATTATTTTTTTAATCCGATATAATACGTACATATCTTAATATTGACATAATATATGTGTATAATATTTACATTTTACTATTTAATACACACACATATATATAAATTACCACATTTTTTGTTTAATATTAAATAAAAATCAAATAATAAATATTCATATGGATCTAATTATCCTCTCTTGTGAGAACCTAACTATTGGGAGTGTAAATTTGTAGAGGAACGAGTTGACTGTAGCGGCCGCACACTACGAAAAATCTCAAAACCTTTCAAGTTCCAAACGTCAAAGAAACAGACAGGCAGTTTTGTGATGATCACAAAAGGATCGATGTTACTACCTTTTAAACCTCGTGAATGCGAGAAATCTAAGATGATGTTCCTGTGACCCTTCTCTTATGATTCACAGCCACATATCTCGGTCTAAGGTGCTTTCTACCATTAATCAATCAAACACCACACCTCTACTCTTAAAAAGATTCAATCCCAGTAGCAATCTACATAAATGGAATATATATATATATATATATAAATATTTATTTTCAATATGAAAGATGATTTTTTTTGCTTCTCATAATGGTAAGAAATCAACGAAGTTTGGTTTGATTCCAATGGTGGGCGAATTTTCTTCCAAGACTCCAATACTCTTGAACGATTCCTTCCATGATACACTGTACACGTGAATGTACAGATGTACTGCAAATCACACTTCTGTACGACCCCCAATCACCGGTGTACTAAAACTATGCATCCTTCATTAGTCTTCCTCCAACATGCCCGTTTTCTGCTCGATAGCAGTACAATGGGGCTGGACCAGGGAGTACAAATTCAAATAAAAGATCGACATCAAGTACAACTATATATGGTAACTCCGGGTAGTACATTTGAGAGGGAGTAGTACTGGTTTTTTCGTGCTATATAACAAGGAGTGACGCGCCAGTGGCATTCATCCCCAAGTTGTGCAAACTTCATGGTACAATAATGATGGAAGACAGAGGCCTACGATTGTGGAGGATTCCTACAGGAGCGACCTGAGATCACATGTGGGCGGCACCCTCCTGGGTTATCTAAGGCAACATGTGTTCTCAGGTCGCCCCTGCCGGGCTTTCCTCCATTTGCTAGTTACTAGATTTCAGTGGTGGGCCCAACTCTGATGGTGGGCTTTGAGCCATTGGATACTCGCCTGGTGCCTCGTGTGTGATTCGCAAGTCTACGTTTTTTTGACGGTATTAATATTTAGAGTATTTTCTTTTACTTCTAGTTGTTTAGTTACAGCATCTAAGGGTTGCTATCTTGTTCAAAAATTGGAAAGTATCGAAAAACAGCACTATAGATAACTAGTTTCAATATTCACAATCCACGTCGCAAAAAGAGTCGGTGTGTGAGACCCATGAAAGCAAAAACTCAGGGATGCAATTTTCGATTTAAGCTGTTCTTTTACGCAAATGATCAGGTATGGCAATGTAAGCTCTTCTTATTTTTTTTGCTCTAACAGTTTAGCTCTAGCTGTGTTGGCTAGTGCAGCACCTTGAGCAAGATAGGAGCAATCACAATGTCAATAGAGTACATACCTACCTTGACGTAGCTGAAAGCAGTTTACAAGAATGATGGGAGCAAACCTGAACGATACGCCTCACGAAAATATCAGATTTGATGCTAGGCCATGTTTCCTCGAAGCATACTCTCCACTCCCATTGAAAAATTATCACTTTATCCAGGGGTAATGAGAGCACAGATTGCTCATGTGCCGAGTGCCAGGAAACCAGTTTGACCCATGCCAGCTTCTGCCCGTAAATTCCAGCAATTTCATTTCCCATAAGAATGAGCTTGTTAAGGGGTGGCAAATGAATATCAATGAGAATAAATTGAGTAAATAAGGCATCGTAAATAATCCAAAATAGTTATTCTAGGGGACTTCTACACCAAAATCCTCACATCAGACATAATAGCAAGCAGCTCTCCTTCCCCGACTTTCTTCCAAACCCCATTTATCATTAAACAACCTTCGTTGTCTTTTGACAACAAAACATTCTCGCCCTCTGATTCAAAACTGTCTGCTGTCTCTCTCATCTTCTTAACATTTGATTTATCCAATAAATAAATATCAGAGCTAGCTTCTCTCTTGCTTCCAGTCCTCTCGACACTAGGGTAATCTGATAAAGGAATATCACCACTAGGTTCTCTCATGCTCCACTGTTTCAGTTCACAGTCAAGAACAGGAAGACAGCCAGAAGATCCAAGGTCACGAGGCAACATACCAAGTGGACATGGGTTCCATGATTTTGCCACAGCCCATCTGCCTGGACAACCCACATCACCACCTGTTCTCTTAGGAATTTTACTCTTTGTTCGGCAAAGTTTAACAAAGTCTAGCTTCTTGGTGGCCTCTTGGATAGATTGATGTTGCTGGGTAAGGAGGCTATTCAAACTCGTGGGAGGAGACTTCTCTCGGGTAACATCTGGGTCTGATAAAGCTAGCAAACTTAGTTTTTTGAGTTTATCCATCACGGAGCTATCACCCATCATGTGTGCAAGATGCAGTGCTGAACCCATAAGCTGCTTATTGCCATATGAGGACACTAGAAGGCATTTACGGAGAACCCCCATCAGGATTGCGTTGGATAAATTCATTCCTATTGAAGAGGCTATGCTTTCATCTGCAGATCGTTTACAGCGAAGATGCTTTAGTCCCTTGAGTTGTCCAACAAGCCATGCAAACAAGGAAGAAAGTTGATCAATTTGGCGATTCTCTGTTCCATGCTCCCATGATATGATATGTGTTCCTGAACAAGATTTCGGAAAAGGTCAATAAAGAGAACATGAAATCAAAACCATTTATGTAATTATCATTGTCTTGAACCTTTTTGAAGCTATCATGTATAGTTACAGGAAGCTATATGCCATTCCGCATCAAGCCGACATTCAATGTAAACCGGATACTTACATGGTTAATCAGATATAGCTCATAAACAGGTTGAAAACACTTCAACAAATATGAGGTTGGGCATTGCCTAATTCACCAGCTCAACTAAAGACCGATGATCACAAAAGCTGGTTCAATGAAGAAAAGTTCACAAGCGGGTTTAAAATGCAAAAACAAAATGCATATAGCTAGCTTTCAATATAGCTAGCTTTTCTCCAAACCAGCTAACAAATTCCAAAATATTAACCATAAGCACGGTGAAAATGGATAACATTAGCAGTTAACAACAACTAAAGGTTCTGATTATCCTAACAGGACATAAAGAATAAGCAAACAATAGCTATGGAGAACAGGAAGACTGAGTTTGTGGTTACCCATTTCATATTTCATGGCTTCGTGAGTATCAATCATATTTAGAACAGCCTTGAGAAGCATAAGGAGTACTTCTGGTTCCTTCTTTGAGAATTTTGTTATTACAAGCTTCCAATCATCCAACAAAGTACACATGCCTTCACCAACTAGGCAATCTTTTGGAAGCTCCACCAAATTTGAGAAATCTAAAGCCTTGAGCAAGAGCTCCAACAAAACTGACAGTACTTCTGAGGAGAAGGAAGAATATAGACGAACCAGATTTTTCAAAGTCTTGGTGATATTCTTCTTGGAGCCTGAAGAAAGAAGTTCATCAGCAAATATATATACCTTGTGCGTGCAGATATTTGGATCATCTTCCATGCATAAGCCACAACTCCAAATTTCATAACAGTATGGACGACAATTCCTACAACATTAAAAACTATCCGCAAAAGTTCTTCACTAAGTGTTCAAAATGAGCTATATCGCAACCAAGAAATATCAAGAATGAAAGAACCATAAATTTGTACTTTGCCTTTATTACCACTTAAGAAATATTGGAGCATATTATCTCACCTCCAGATTTGGATGAATATAGCATGCTAGACATATTTGAGAAAAACTTATTATGGCCACAAAGTTGTTCACGACATCTGCCACTTACAATAAAATTGAAATTCTAGAGTGGCAGTGAATAAACAAGCATTGAGAATCATATGACCACAAGATGCCATGTCTTCATTGAGATGGGCAAAAAAATACACAAGTTTACAATCAGACTAAGACGACAGCACAGCAGTTTCAGTAAAAGTTCCAGATATGAACAAATTGTGCTTTTATATGAACCACCAAAAAAATGTGGAATGGGATAACTTATCACAACTCAGGCCAAGATGTCACTGTTTCAAGAATTAATCTTTCCAGACAGGAAAAATAGCATGTACTGAATACAAAGTGGTGGAAAAAAAAGTCACTGTTCTTGTAGGTATGAAAACCAAACATGCTACATGGACTAAAGATTCCTAAAGAGGATTAAGATGAATGCTAATATCAGCATCTGCGCCTACATCTAATTTGACAGGACCCCTCTTTCACTCAATTTGATTTCCCTGTTTTAGCTATCCTCTTCATGTTAAGAAGGATTTGCCCTTCTCTATGTTTAGCCTTAGAATAATAAGTTTATTTACTCTATGGAAGGGAAATGCAGTTGCATGCTGGTTAACCAGCCATGGAAGTTAAAAAGGGTAAAACATGTTAAGCCTTCATGAAAATTGGTCATGAAATCTTCTTTTGAATCACATTATTCTAAGGCCTTGAAACATCAAAAGGGAGAAAATAGAACTGCATAGGCCTTTTAATGGCCAAAGACAGTAAATAAAAGAAACTAAAATTGCATACACACGTTTTGCTTTGATTGCTGAAGAACCAGGTTGGGTGCTCTTCTTAACTTTCAAGCAGGAAGCTAATTCGTGGAGTTTAGAATTGATTTCTTTTCTGATGTTAGCACTTCCATCTCTTTGGAATGGAATCTGCTTTGTCTGAGGTTCCCAATAGTAAGTTTTTAACCAATCAATTGCCTGAAATTTTCAGCAGAAGTTACAAGTTAACTTTTACAGACTTCAAAAACAAACATGGTTTGTTAGTTAAATAATCACATGGAAGCATGGTCCGACAATTTTCAAAAAACAAAATCATGAAACATTGCAGCAGGAGTTTTATTAGACTTAAATGCAAACTCTTTGTAAAGAATCTCAGGATACAGGATTGCACTACAGGTTACAGAAAATCACAGAGACAATATACCTTAACAGCAGAATCCCGAACAAGTGCGAGAGCAGGAAGATCACGGTGAGAACCCTCTGCAATCAAAGCAACATCAAGAAATTCAGTCCAGCAAAAAAAACCAAGAATATTTCACCGCAAATTAATGAGATATCCACTGAACTTGCCACCAAAATTACAATTGCTCTCCTAGCATGTATACAAATATTCAAGTACTTTAAGCTAGATCCTCATTTGGTGATCAGGAAGAGGGGTGCAGGTTGGCTGTTGATATGAGATAGATTTGGACCAAAAAGAATTTGTGTATTTGCAGTGAGTTAGCTTGGTTAAAATGAAGAGTTTATTGGTCAGGATATAAGAAATGAGGTTTACAGTTTTAAGGTTGAAATGCATTGATGGGTGAGATTGAAAGCAAATGAAATGCTTTTACTGGATGATGCTAGATTCTGCTTTTAAGAATCTCAAGGCATCAACATAAGACTGAGATTATGGTTTATTCATGTGGCATAATTAGTAGAGCAGGTGTTGGAAAATGATGTAATGGATATCATGTAACAATAAGGTGAATATTGGGGATTGATTTCAGTTATAATAAGGGGAACTTGGAGGCTTATAAGTTGATGACAACTTATTGCAGATAATTGAAAGAGGAAAAGTTGGCACACAAATAAGACACACTAAGTTTCATTTCTTGGTACGCTGGTCAAGAGTCTTAGACTTGCAACCACAAGGATGACTAAGTGTTCAAAAGTTCTTCAAGTGGACAATAAAAGGGCAAAATGCCTGAAAAGAAAATTTCTCAGCAAGCAACAAAGAACTTAAATTCAAGGAAAATAATCCTAAAACAGTTTAAGATTCTTAATGACTCTGCACCTGACTGTAAGCATGTAGATACCAAAAAACATGTGCAGGAACTGCCAAAGTTAAGATTTTTCTTTGCTTATAAAACCAGCGATATAGAGCAAATAGCTTGTGCAAAGAAAACACTAACCATGACGAATGTCGATCAGCATGCGTGGAATACCTATCGCACCAGCTGCCTCAGCAATCGACACCTCTGTTTTCTTCCTTGTCTTCTCAACAACACAGTTTACAAGCCTTCAGTAACAACACATGGCAATGTGAGCCTGCTATTTTTCCTTACTGCAATTTTATGTTTGCATGCATATACAAAACAAGGAAGCATAACCAAATACATTCTTTAAGCATAAGGCATCTAAGACTTTGATGTACATATACGGTCCTAATGTCTAGGAAAGTTACTCAGAAACAAGGATTGATTATATAAATCCATATGAATTATATGCTGGTTTGCTTCAGCTTGATAAATGACTAGTGTTTTGGTTGCAAAATATTTCAGCATATCTTAAAATGAATAGAATTTTTCGAAATTTGAGGATATGAAATTAATGGACAACATCATGATGTTTTGAATGATTATAGGTGAATAGGGTTAACATGTCTCTATATCTAATTGCCATTATATTAGCAAATCCATTTCCAAGATGTTTTGCTCCAGCATATATATATATGCTATTATTGCATCAGTAAAATAGCAAGGCTAGAGAGAATGACGAGATTCTAGTTGAAAAAAGATGAAGAAGAATGCAAGCACAGTTTACCTCAAGATAGCCATACAATATAGCATTGCCAACATTTGCTCAGAATGTATAGCATCATTAGGTAAGTCCTTTCTACAACAAAAAAGAAGAAGAAAACTTTCAGAATACAGAGAAAAAAAAGAATTCCAAAAATACACAATTATAACATAGCATCACTATCGAAAAGAGTTGTCAGCAAGTCTGCTATAGCACAAAGGCAATTTCGAGTTATACAGGAAATCCAGGTTCAAATCCCGGCAGCAGAACCGTTTTCTTTTTACTCATTAAAAAAATAGCATAGCATCACAGTCTCACGGAAGAGAAGAACTAGCGTGGCCATTGTAATTTAAATAACTGGCATAGGCCATTTGAATCAAGCAAACCGTTTAGAAACAGATGGACCCTGGGCCTCGGCTCACCGTGACTGGAAACAAAGAGTTACCTGTACAAAGGATCCTTCTGTTGAACTTCAACGATCGAAGCTGTAACATCAATCACAGCCGGTAAACATCCTCTGCTTCGCCATGTTGATATCTATATCACAGATATATACGTTAAAAGTGGAAAAAATGGAAATATTTTTATTGGCAGCTAAGCCACTAATTTAACATAATGAAACCACAGATGATTAGAAACGTTTATTCACTTTTAGCAGTTAAAAAGAAACAGTGAGAAATATACGATAGTAGCCGGGATTATATGCTGTTTCCCCTGACTTCTCAGGAAACAAACAGAGTGAATCTTTGCAAGAAGTTTGAGTTCATATTTTGAATGCCTAGACATTCCAAACTAACTTTCTAGCAGAGAATATTTTGTGTGTGAGAGAGAGAGTTATGTCTTACTCTAGTAATAGCAGAATGAATCTTCTCTGGTGAATCGGAGAAGAGAGAATCTCTAACACATTCCCATTCATTCCAGTTTAACCACGGCACTAATTTGTATCCGTACGAAGAAGATGACGATGTTGATTTCTCCTGGTCATCACCAACGACGGCTATCGTTTCGTCTTGGAATCCTAACAGTGACTCCATTGATGAAACACCAGTTAATCCGCTGTCACTGGCTTCTTCAAGCAGGGAGAAGGAACTGAAAGCACCAAGACAGAAACCCTAATTTATCTTATGTTGCGGTCGAATGGAATAATAAGGAGAGAATTATTACACTGCAGAGCGGTTTTATCACTGAGACAGGCTCTGGAAGGAAGGGTTCTGTGGCTCTGTGCGGTTATGGGGCTTGTCTTTCTAAATTCTAAAACCCTGGAGATTGCTTGGAGCGAGTCAGATCCGGGTCGATATGGTGCGGTTAGGGCGTATCTAATGTTAACGAAAATAGTGGCCTTATGAAAAAGACCAATTAGGCCCATGGATCGTATTTTACTAGAGACAAGTGGCGTGAGGATTTGGGTAGGGGATGGATGTTCTTGGAAGTGGGGAGTATCTGAATGTATCTCTACTTTCTTATTTTTATGATGAAATTAATTTTAAATACTTCAAAACTTAACATACAAAATACTACTTATTTGATATTTCTTATATTTTTATTACATTAAAATCTGATAAAAAGAGTCAACAATATTATAATCAATCAATAATTTAAATAAATAAAATAGATAAATAATATAAATCAATGACATAAAAGAAAAAACTCAAGATTTAAATTTTTAATACGAGCGGATTACTAAATGATAGTAGATACACAATAATCCCATGACAACTTGATTGTTCTCATTATAACTTGTTATAGTAAATCTCTTTTAGGTTGTAAACTAATAAATCTAAATTAGTAATTAAATAGCATAAGTCTAATGATTAAACAATTAAGTCTAGTAGCTAGCATAGTTTCGTAATTTATTAAACAATGTTTAATGCGCTAGAAAAATTTTAATTGCAAATATTTTTTTAACACTAAATAAATAAATAAAATATGATAATAAAAATAAAGTATATATTCTATTTTTTTATGTAGTTTAAATGTCTAATTTTCACAAATTCCTAGTAGATTTCAGTCATAATTTCAAATTTATAGTTCTTTCTCGGATAAATAAATTAACGAGTTTATCATATATATTTCAAAATATTGAGATGTCTAGTTTTTTTCTTAACCAGAATTGCAATAAAAATTTACTTGTAACTCCAGATGTATTTAAAACAATACATAAATGTCCAGTTTGACAGTTTTAACAAGATTTATTTAGTGACTTTGACTATATGAATAATATGTTTCTGAACTTGTTTAATATAAGAATTTAACAAAATATATTTTCATGTATCTAATATTTTTCTATAAAATTTCAACTAGATCTAATATATTGATTGAAAGATATGTTTATTCTTACAAAATTATCAACAAATATTATAAGACCAAATTTAAAACTAAGTTGATTGTCCATATTACAAACATAATAAACTTTTAAAATTAGATAGATTTTACTGATTTTACCGATTTGACACTAGTCAAATTTAATTTTACTAATTTTCAAATTTATTACACTTTAACACGTAAATACACCAATGGGGGCCTGACGGAGCGGTTAGGCGCGTTCTCATCGCTTACGAGGTCTGAAGTTCGACCCCTCTCTTCGTCTGCAGCGGCCCTTGGAGAGCACTTGCCACCCGGTATGAAAAGAATTAGTATGGGAAAGCATTCAGGATACCCTTGATTATAAAAAAAAAAATACATATTTACTTGAAAAACTAAAAGATTTTAAGGATCAGCGATTTAAATTTGGCGTCTGTCTATTCACGTGGAGGAATTTATGGTTCCTTGCTTCCTAATTTCCCACCAATCAAATCAAATAAGAGAAGAACGACACTCCACGCGCCCGCTGGAAGCAAAAAATAGGCCGGTGCAGGACATCTTGTGCGTCCAGTCTATAACGACCGAAAAGTCCCGAGTGCGAGAGAGATCTCACTCCCAATTGAAAAATGGCTTGTCGTTTCTATCTCTTCTTCTCACTCTCTCTTCTTCTCTTCGCTCCTCCTTCAAATTCACAATCCAACCAGGTAAGTCATACTGCCACTAATTTCTCATCTCTGAATTTCCTTATTTGCTTCACTTGATGATTGGTTTCTAGGCAAATTTGAGTTGACTTTCTGTTTGGACGCCGAGAAAGTGAAAAACGCAACTCTGCTTTTTTTTTTTATATTGACTAATCAATCAATCAAGATAAAGTAATATTACTTGCAAAGAGAAAAGGATTTGAAAATTTTGGTTTATTTTTTTTCACAGTTCTGCGAAGCTGGGATTGGATATGGTGAGGTTGAATGTGGAATTTCATCATCAACGAAGCTGTTGATCAAGGGAGGAACTGTCGTGAATGCACACCATCAAGAGGTAGCTGATGTTTACGTAGAGGACGGGATTATTGTTGCTGTCAAGCCTGATCTCAAGGTTTTTAATATATCTTCTCTCTCCTTTTTTTAGTACTGTAGCCAAGGCTCTAGTAGAAGTTTATTTAATTTCAATTTTTTTTTACCCCAAAACAGGTGAACAAAAATGAAAACAAAAATCGATCTTTTTTAACTGTTTACAAGTGTTGGATTTTATTTTTTCTGTCGATTAAGAAAGAATGAAAATAGTCCCCGAGGAAGCTATCAAAATGATTTTTTAGGAAGATTTATTTCAAGTTCTTTTGATGAAGTGTCTGGCAAATTGTAGGAGATGCTTTCTCATACATATAGCAGAAGTTTCAGACTTGCCAGCGTCTCGATAGTTTACTTGCTAGCACTATAGAAAAGAGAGAAAAGTATGATGATGTTGATTTGTTATCCTTAATTGAAGCAAGCAGGCAGCTTTTACATGTTTTACTGGGGGAAAAAATGGAGAGCAGCATTCTAGCCAACTTCACAATGGCATTGGTAATGAGCTTGCCTAGATGAAAAGGGGTGCATATTATTTTAACACTAAATTTTAAATGGATTTCAGCTCTTCTGACTGGAAAATTCATATGATGATATGGTTTGGTCATGACAGGATTTAAATTATTTTCAATCACACATTAATGATACTTGAAAACTAGTGCCGGCAATTCTGGATTTTCATAATTTATTACGCGAGAATTCTAGGGAGTAATCAGTTAGACATGCTGGATGTATTTCATAAAAAAAAATCAGGCTCAGTAGGGCATTTTGGTTGCAAATACAATGTAAGCCTACCTAACTTGCTAAACAAGTTACATAAAGTGCAGGATTCTGGGACACCATAACACTATAGTTTTAGCAGCTCAAGATTCACAGCTGCTTATGCAGGCCTGATCCCTTTCTTCATTTTAAATCTGCTTTATTCAGAATGTGATATACATATGTTACCCTCTCGTGGTGCTAAATGATCTGGTTTCCTTAATGCTTTGTTCTGGCTGTTAATGCCCAGACTTTACTTTATGATGTCTTTCATACTTAGTTGTCAATTGTTTGGTTGCTATTTGCAGGTTAGTGATGATGTTAAAGTAATTGATGCCACTGGAAAGTTTGTCATGCCAGGTTAGTTGAGGTATTATATCTTCATGATAGATCAATTTTGGTGTTTTAACCTTTCTAACAGCAGGATTTTGCATGCTTTACAGATCCTGTACACTAGGGTTTCCTTCTATCTTTTTTTTTCTTACACCAATCTTATTATAAACCCAAAGCTCTAGAGATATAGCTATCACTTGTCTACCACTCTTTCATGCATTCATTGTTGCATTTCAGAGTTTTGGAATCTAAGCAAGCCAGGCACATTAATCACTCACTACGCATCTTTTATAAATCCGATACATCGGTATAATGCAAGAATTAGTTCTTAGATGCTTCCTTTCAATGTTTTCTGCACCGCGCTTTCAATGCTCATACTGTGAATTCTTTCCTCTATGTTAGAAGTAATTTGAGTGGGTAACGGCAATCTGGTTTGCTGTTAATACCAATACTGGGTTTAAACACTTAATGCAAATCACACCATTTTATGACTGCCATCTTCTCCTTGTAACATCAACAGGTGGAATTGATCCTCACACACACCTTGCTATGGAGTTTATGGGCACTGAAACTATTGACGACTTTTTCAGTGGTCAGGCAGCAGCATTAGCAGGTGGAACCACAATGCATATTGACTTTGTTATACCAGTAAATGACAGTTTAATAGCAGGTTTAGAAACCTATGAGGAAAAGGCAAAGAAATCATGCATGGATTATGGTTTTCATATGGCAATCACTAAGTTTGATGACATTGTTTCAAGGGATATGGAGATTATAGTGAAGGAAAAAGGTTGGTATTTTTGTTCAAGGTCATCCATGAATTCTTTCCAGTAGTTTTGTTTTTCAATTTATATTGGCGAAACTGATAAACAGCAACCTCTGGTTATTTATTTATTTTTATTTAAAACCTACATGCATTTAAAACTTGCAGGGATCAACTCTTTTAAGTTTTTTCTAGCATACAAGGGGTCACTTATGGTCAATGACGAGCTTCTATTAGAAGGACTGAAGCGGTGCAAGTCTCTTGGTGCATTAGCCATGGTCCATGCAGAAAATGGAGATGCGGTATTCGAAGGACAGAAAAGGATGATACAGCTTGGTATTACTGGACCAGAAGGACATGCTCTTTCAAGGCCACCAGTGGTAATCCTTCAAATATGCTCCCCACCTTGTAATGTGTGCCAGCCAACTAAAAATCCTGTAACTGGGCAATGATCTAAGTGCTTCACTCTAGAATTTGTGTGAACCCCCACCCACCCATATCATACAAATAATCTTCTAGTAGCCTGTAGACCAAATCTACTGTCCTTATATTTGTTGAATTAGTTGTTCCAATTTTTTAGTCATTTTCTTTTTCTGTTCCTCTATGATGTGTTGATTTTTCCTGGGAGGATTCAACGCTTAATTTGATGACCAGTATGTGAGAGAATGTGGCAGGCCGCTTTTACCTTTGTTTATTCACTCCCTGTTTAGTTAATCTTATGTAGCAAGAGATAGGTGCTGTATTTTATGATGTTATTATTGTGATTATCAAAGGATTGTTCAATCGTTTATTTGAGCTGCAGAAATAGCCTGTGTCTGATCCTTTAAAGAACGAATTCTTTAGCTAAGAGGATTTGTTTAGTTCAGCAATTTTTTTAGTTTTTTAACTGATCTCTGATCGATAACCCTTCTTGCTACGCAAATATGTATTTGTATTGTATGGTATTTCATTTCCTTAAATATTTTTAAGTATATATCTTTTATAATTTAGCATTTAGTTTGATTCTCATGCAGCTGGAAGGAGAGGCAACTGCTCGAGCAATTCGTTTAGCTGGTTTTGTGAACACACCTCTCTATGTAGTTCATGTGATGAGCATTGATGCCATGGAAGAAATAGCCAAAGCTCGAAAATCAGGTTTAAAGTTTTTAATATTTCATTTTCTTGTTCGTTGAGGAACTTTTACTTGACCGCAGTAGTCAATTAAAATTCACACCATTGTGAATAGAGTCTAACAATCATATAAAAGACTGTTGTTTACAGGGCAGTACATAGCCATGAGTTTATAAGAGAACTGACACTTTCTGTAACAGAACAAAACAGTTAAATTTGCTGCTGTCATCCCATATATTTCATGTATATTCTTATACCTTTTCTCTTAAAAATAATATTACTTGGACAGCCGGATTCAGTAACATGCCAACATTGGTGTGAGATAATGGATGTTGTCTGCAAAGTACATTGAGAATTTGGCTGGAAAGAGTAGTGGACTTTAGAGGATAGATAGTAATACTTCTGGAATACAAGCCGGATAAGTCATGTAAATTAAGAATGTTCAAGTGAGAGAAGATAAAAGAGTCCACATGCCCAGTCAAAGTGGTCTTTACAAACTGGAGTGGCCATAAATCTCACGTGATTATTAATTAACTGATACCATGTATGTCTCATTTGAACCATTTGTATTTGTTACCTGACTCCTCTTCGTGCTTCTTGCAATTATGTCAGGCACTGTTGCCAGTAATTTTGATGGCTGCTTGTTCCTATGTGCATTGATTTCCTACCGTAATCAGCCACTTTTGTTCCCATCGATAATAAAATTCTTTTTCGCCCCTTATTAACACCCACTTTTTGTATCCTGGATTTCTGCATGATTTAGTTCCTAAATTGCACCAGCTTATTTCCCTAACTGCACTGCTTTATATCAGCCCCTCTGCAATCTCTCACTTTCTTAAGGCATCTCAAAACCTTTCCTTTGGAACTCTAAACAGGGTTGTAAAATGTATTTCTACTGCCAGATTCTCTTTAAGACATATAGGTACCTAACTTGTTCTGTTTATGACTTCCTGGTGCTATGTCGCTTTGATTATATTTTCTTTTTCTAAACATGAAAGCCAGATCACTTTCTTCAAACTGCAGGACAGAGAGTTGTAGGCGAGCCAGTGGTTTCTGGATTGGTCCTTGACGATTCAGGACTTTGGGATTCTGACTTTGCCACTGCATCAAAGTAAGAGCCAGCACTTTGTCCATCATCACTATTATTGAATGGAGAGGGGAGGGAGGTGAACACATTTGATCAATTTGTCATATAGATTGATTGCCAAGCATTAATATATTCTTATTTTTCAGGTATGTCATGAGCCCCCCCATAAGAGCATCAGGACATGACAAAGCCCTGCAAGGTGCCCTTTCAAATGGAGTTCTGCAGGTGTCTCTCTTGTCATTATAAATATTACTGGAGTAACAGTCCATACCTTAAAGATGCCTGAAACCATCAAATTTATGTAAAGCTAATTTCGGTGACAAATTAATTTCATGTTTGGGAAAATTGGGACATGTGGTCTCTTCAAATTTGTGATGGTGATTATAAGCTTCAGATGCAATATATAAATCCAGATTCACTGTTATTTTGAATCGCCTAAGACTATCAATTTACTCGCTTAAGAACAATCTCACTATCTGTTTCTCATGTCACTCATTACAATTTGCAGCTGGTAGGAACTGATCATTGTGTATTCAATTCCACACAAAAAGCCTTTGGGATTGATGATTTCCGTAAAATTCCTAATGGTGTCAATGGTAATAAAAATGATATTGCTTAAGTCAAATCTATTCCTCTTCTTATCATGTTGACTCAATTTGAGCCATTTTCTCTCTCTGCTAAATCTGGCAATTGGAAACATAGGCATCGAGGAGAGGATGCATTTGGTTTGGGATACGATGGTGGTAAGCTTCTGTGACTCTTTTCTCAATCATTCTAACACACTTTGTTTATTTAAATTGCTGTCCTCATATTGGTTGTCAACTAAAATCTGAGCACTTTCAGGAATCTGGCCAAATTTCTATCACTGATTATGTACGGGTCACAAGTACTGAATGGTATGCTTTGACTGGTACTCTCTGTTAGTTTAGTATCTATTTGCGAATCATGTTATTCAGTTTCAGGGGTAATAAAGATAAGTATAACAATATGATGAATCACATTATTTAGCTTCATGAAGTGTGTAATATCATTTTGATCTCTATGAATTTTCCAGTGCTAGGATATTCAACATATATCCAAGAAAAGGAGCAATTATTGCTGGATCTGATGCTGATATAATTATCCTCAACCCAAACTCAAGCTTTGAAATAAATGCCAGGTCTCACCACTCTAGAACAGATACGAATGTCTATGAGGGCAGAAGGGGGAAGGTAATTTTTTCACTATAATCTAGTTCTCTTTTGTTTCGTCAACAAGTGGAATTCAAAGTACCTGTTAGTCATTCTTACATGAGGGACCTCACTCCAGTTTGACTGTGACTAAAGTAACGGTATCCTAGATCCTTAATTGATGTCTGTCATCTTTTGATTCCTCCGATCTAAGTGGTAGGTATCTCGCAGTTATAGTATTTTCAGCGTTTTTTCAATTGTACTTGTTCTATTAAAAATGCTGCTTCTAGAGTGTGTCAAAACTTTGTTAAAGATGAAAATATTGCTACTTGAGTTCTGGAATTCATTACAAAAGGCTATGTTTTCATTGAGAGCCCGGATTCACTAAAATACTCTACCTATTAAGCATTTTAGGAGAAACATAGCCATGCTGCAACCCTTGAGTTGTGACCCAGGATATGCTGATTTGTTGCCAACATGATTCATTCATGCCTTGAAGCTATGCTTGCACTTTTCATATTATGTTGTTATGATAAATACATAGTATTGTCAAATAATCTTCGCCTAGATACTTGCTGGGAAAACAAGATTAGAAATGAGAGAAATACTCTGCACACAAGTGAGTATGCATCTGCTAGTTACCCGTGCTGTGTTTGTGTGTGTGTGTACACTAGTGCACACTTTCACACTCAGCAGCATCATGTGTACGTGTTTTCATGTTCATATTTTAACCTAAACCCTTTCACGCCATGTTGGGTTTTGAAAGTTCATACCATCTTTTCCTCAGGGAAAGGTTGAGGTGACGATTGCTGGAGGACGAGTTGTTTGGGAAAATAATGAACTGAAGGTTGTTCCTGGCTCTGGCAAGTACATAGAAATGCCCCCTTTCAATTATCTTTTCAGTGGAATTGACAAGGCTGATGCTTCATACCTATCCTCCCTGAATGCTCCAGTGAAGCGTTCTAAATCTACAACTTAAGTGGCAGGTACTACTACTAGGACCCTTCCTTTCTATTATAGATTGCATATAGGGGACTTGTACACACTACCACAATGTACAAATTCTTACAGCCAACTCCACCATAGCTTCTATTGTAGACTATACCATGATAAACTTATTTCCGAATTATGTAACACTAAATAATGGTATTGTTCAAATAATAAACGAACTGGACCATTCCATACTCTGAAATGTTCGTGAATGTAAATTAATTTATGTCATGTCACCGCTTTTAATTTAGTTTAAATCTGCTGGTATTCTAGTTTGTTTTCCAATATAAAGAACATTTGCAAGCAGAAAGTCATGCATAGCAACTAATGCTCACAGCAAAAGATTACAAGGTTTCGAATTCATGACACGCCTTGTCCTTTAGGTTCACAAAATAGAAATTTATATGTTAATACTTGAGGATAACATGAGTTGATGAGCCCTGGGCTCTTAGGAAATCAAGGCCGAATACAGCAATTAATGTAGGTCAAGATCTTCTTTCTCTTCTGCACGGCAATACGTATAGAGAAGAATTAGAAACAGAATGCAGTAGTTTGCTATTATTTTTTCATCCCCCCTCCCCACTGCCCCTCTTTCTTTTCCTTCCAAATGTGATTTATATAGCTTCCCTCATTTAGTCATGCTCTGCCATGGAATGATCCATATGCGTTTACCAATGACCAGGGGGATATGGACCATTACAGGCTGAGCATGGTAGCAAATGAGGAAGCGCAAAATCTAAACAAGTAAGCAAAAGTAATCTCGTTGCTAATCTAAACTGTATAAAGAAGATAGAGTTGTCTGTAGACTCACCATGACAGGGTCTTCTTGTTGGTAAGCAGTAGCAAGCAGTTCCCTTTCATTTCCAAGGCTGGCGTGCCTGGCGTCGGACTTGTGCTGCTTCCTGTTAGCACGAGCTCGTGTGAACACCATGGAGTAGTCGGTAGGTACCGGGTTCTTGGAGTCCCATGCTCCGAACTGAGGAACAGACAACCCTCCATTTTTCTGTAAACAGAGAGCAGTCAAAGCGATCAATAGTTTATTGCAGAAGCTTACAAAGTATTAAACATAATTTAAATAGCATGAATTTAGGTAGAAATACTTCTAATCTTTGTTAATGTTAAGTGGTTTTGGGGAGGAATTCAAATTCCATTCTGATCTTGTTTTGGTTAATACCCCCTTGGTCATTAACGCATATTAATCAAAACAAGATCAGGATCCCACTCCATCGATAACATGAATGCTAATATAAATGAATGATTTTATCTAGGATTTCAAAACAAGAAAAGCTCTCCCAGTTGCCATCTATCTCTATCATTGATAGCATTGCTCTTGATAGCTAACAAGAATTCTTATTTGAAAATACCAACAATATCAGAATCAAAACACAAATTATGATCCCTTGAACTTCTGAAGCTGTGGACATACCTCCCTCATTGCCATGATGAGGCGATGAAAGTAAGGTCGTGATAGAGATTATCAGCACGTAAGTATAAACGTGCAAGTCTATTTTAAGTGAGAGCAGGGTTGCGCTGTCAAATGCCCTATTTTACTGATGGATGGAAATAATCAAATGGCGGTGCCAACCTGTTTCCTGCCGCAGGAACGTTCCCTTGTTTTCGTAGGTAGCAAGCATAGCACGGAGCTTAAATTAGACGATTGCAGTTGAAAACTCGTGGAAGTAGAAAAAGGAAATGTCAGATTTAGAGTGTGGTTGATGCTGAATAGAGATTTTACTTTTTAGGGAGTGGTTTCCCTTGACCAGCGGCCAAAAACAAAAGAAGAAAAACCAGAGGTGGGGGTGAACTTCCAAGTTCAATTCCTGTCATTCACTTGAAAAAACGATCGATGAAAGACCAATCATTCTCTTACCAACGTTATGACAGCTTTTTTATAGCATATTTGGAAAGATTTAATTTAATTTAAATTATAATTTTGATACGTTTAGAACTAATGGCTACAGATTAGAATTAAACCCATTAAAAAATTGCAGACAAATCTGTATGATTTTAAAGCCGTCCATCATAGTATGCAATTTGCACATTACGAATTACATGAATCTGCACGTTATGGAGTAGGGTTGCACATTTACCTTGATTGTAGACAGGATGATAATTTTATTTATTTATTCATGTCTTATTTATTATCGGGTAAAAAATTTAAATATTTATAAATTATTTATTATTGTGTTTTAGATATCCAATGAGTATCTATTATTAATATTATTTGTTAATCAATAAAGAAAAATAATTAATATATATTTGAAGTATGTATATGTGTATTAAAAGATAAAATAACAGGTATTGTTTAAATTTATGTTTTATGTTATCATTTGTATTAGAAAAAAAATCTAAATATACTACAGCTATATTCATAAAATATAAATATATATTTTAAGTTAAATTAAATTAAATCAAATTTAATAATATTTATATTTTATTTATTATCCATCCCGTCTAAAAAAACTCATAACTATTTAGGTTTTCTAATCATTGACCACCATCCAACTAGTCTGTGAAAGAAGATGGCTGGGTAAACAACCACATTGGTAACTTATGCAACAAAGACATTCAGACCACGGTATGATCTTACAAGATGAGACATTCAAGTGGTCATTTAGCTCCACGGTTACTTCAGACTGTAATTGCGTTGAACCACGAAGTCAAATGAAAATATAACCAAACATGATCCTAGTTATTAAGTGTGGATCGCACGTCAAAAATGATGACATGGCCGCAGGTGCAAAAGCATATGAGAGATGCCTTTGCACCTGTGTCTGTCACGGGACCAGTCTTCTCCCTCCCTCACCTGTCTTCCCCTCCCTCACGCCATCCCTGTCTTCCCTGGCCACCCCTGTCTTCTCCCTCCCTCACAGACCTCCCTCACCCGTCTTCTCAAGCTCTCCTCCTTCAAGAAGTTGCAAGAGGCAGCCACTTACTTGGGTTTTCACATATTCAACTCCCTTGTCATTACAGTCAAATATGAGATTGTTGTCGATGTATCTTCCAGAAAAGAGGTAAAAGATGGTTAAGGTCTTTGATAATGATTTTTGCAATCGCTTATTTCTTTCAATGTTGTCTCCACCAGTACTGGATGGGTAGTTGAAAATGTGTGGTAAATATAGAAATGGTGACTGAAACATACTTAGCCATGATACTTTGTAGTTTCGAAAGTGAGTAGGAGTTGGAGATGATGGAGTTATCAGCTTTTTAGATAGGATTTGAATGTTCATGTTGGAAATTTTTTTAGGGTCTATACAAAAACAAGAAATGACTAGAAAAGAAAGGTTGAAAAATATTGGTAGAAGCTAGACGAATTATATATATATATGTTTGAAATCCTTAATTTTTAACCCGATTATTGCAACATTTCAATATTAAATATTAAATAATGTCTATTAATTCGTGTTAGTTTTTTTTATTTAATACTATGTTGAGATTATATGAAAAACATGGTAACCAAATACACGAAGCTGTTTTTCATTAAATTCAATATCAAACCATAATTTTAACCAAATACTTCAATTTCAATTATAAACCATAATTAAAAACACTTTTCATAAAATTATTTTTTTTTCAATCTCAATCATAACAGCAACCGAGAGCTCTAAATATCGTTTGGTGTACCATGAAGGTAAAGAGTCATGTTAGTAAGAAGTCAAATGGGCCTGGTTTGGATTTTCTAGAATTATCGGGAATGGTTAAGAGCCCATGTACTCCTGGTGTTGGGCTAGATTGTGAGCCCGTGTTTCCCTTTTGTGTTGGGCCTATTTCTTGGGTTCGGTTTTGGCTCTTCCTCTTCTCTTTTTTTGTGCTCGGTAGCCCTCCTTCTCTCTCCTCAGGCTTGGTTTTGCAACCCTTTTTCCTTTCTTATTGGGCTCAGTCTTGTAGCCCACGTTGTCTTGGTGTGGGGCTCTGTCATCTAGGCTTTTCTTTCAATCTTTCATATGCTTCCTCCCAGTTTTTCCTTGGAAAATTTAGTCCACGTGATCATATCTCATAAAAATACATGATAGTAAATTAGTAATCTCCCCTCCCTTGACCTTTCTTTTGAAATCTCTAACTGGGACTAAAAACATTCCTCAAGAACTAAAAAATTGCTCAGCACCCAAACACCACCGCCAATGGCGCAAACAATCAGCCTCCGCAAAGGCAACACCCGTCTCCCACCTGAGGTCAACCGTGTCCTCTACGTCCGTAATCTTCCGTTCAACATATCAAGCGAAGAGATGTACGATATATTCGGCAAATACGGAGCGATTCGTCAAATCCGAATCGGATCCAACAAGGACACGAGAGGCACTGCTTATGTTGTTTATGAAGATATATACGACGCGAAAACGGCGGTGGATCACTTGTCAGGGTTTAATGTGGCGAATAGGTATTTGATTGTGCTGTACTATCAGCAAGCGAAGATGAGTAAGAAGTTTGATCAGAAGAAGAGAGAAGAAGAGATTGTTAAGATGCAGGAAAAATATGGCATTACTACCAAAGATTAGATTTTTTTTTGTTAATTAGTTTAGTTTTAAGAAATGATAACTCCTTTTGTTTTTTGGAATCACTAGGTTTGTTATGGATGTTATTGATTAATGACAGTGCTTTAATTTTTCAATCTATATATTAATGCGTGCGTAATTGATTGTTAGTGCTGTTTAATTCAGCGCGCAACAGGTGATCTTTGATTAATGATTTTTAGGATTGTAAGTGTGTTGTGAGGCAACAATGATCGGATAAATAAAGAATTATCGAATTATAATATGCTGTGATTATTGTAATGAAATTATGTTGTAATTTTGGTTTTGCGAGGCATGGAGAGTTGAATTGAACTTGGTTTAGCTTTGCCTTTTGGTTTTTGAATAATTAGAGCTACAACAGGTTATATTGGCGGTGTGAAGTTTGCAAATTTGTATTAGGAAGGATGCATGCTCAATTTATTGAACATGTCATCTTTTAGTCTGAGTTTGTCAAGTATGCAGGAGATTGCTTTTATCTTCTTGTTGTAGGAACTTGGCATTTCAGTGTAAATAGTACATATGCATTTGTGGGTATGATGCTCTTTTATCTTGTCCGATTCTTCTTCTGGATGTATTTTACTAATTGAATCTTGGATAAGTGATCGATGGTCTTCTTTTTAACTTTCCATTTTTAAGAACTTTGCCTGTGCTGGTGATAAGATTAGGGTTTACCGTGGCTGCCTTTTAGGATTTTTTTACTGATGAACAGTTTTATTTGATGGAGGAATTAGGTGCTGGTAGCTTTGGAACCTTTATGGCTCTGATTGGGAGATTATTGTGAAGTTTTGATTATGCAGAATATTTATATTGATTTGACATGGAAAAATTATCCTGAGGCAAAAGATGGAGAAAAATGAAAACCATAACCATGGTTGTTGAAGATTGCTGGCGCTGAACTTAAAATTGACTTGTGAGGATTTAAGGGCTAGCAGTGCATGTAATCCTGAGATTTTGCTGTTGTTCAAAAGAATTTTTTTTGGTATAAAGAGTTTTGACAAACAATGGCAAGGCTCACTTTGAGGGCTGGAAATGTAGGTAGGAATCTTAGGAATTACGAAATTCCTAAAAGTAAGAGGATGACAAACATGTTTAATTAATCATGGAGGCATAGCTGAACTGTTGGATGTTGTGTGGTTGGTTGGTTGGTTGATCAAGCAAATATTTTGCACATGTCTCTTGAAATACAACCCTTGAGAAGAGAGAGATTGCATGACAAACGAAGAATAGGATTCTTTTTCCATGAAGCTCTAATATTTGAGTTAGGTTATATATGTTTGGGTGAAGATTTAGAGAAGGGGAAGGTTTTCTCGATTGTTTTATTAGATTTGGCGGGTGAGATTTTACTTCAAGGCAAAAGGGGACTGTAAACCCGAATCAGCAGGGACTCGCCCCTAGGCTGTTGATATGGTGCTCCGTTTGCTATGCTTTATTATCGCCTTCATCTTTTTGACAGCCACATCCATGCAATGGTGTCTCTCATTGACCAGCAACATTTGCCAACATCTTCTTGCTACCTGGCACTCATTGTTTAATCAAGTCATCGAAATCATCTTTGACATGATCTTCATATATGAGCCCTGCTGCCACGTTTAGTACTATTTTTCAAGCATTTCCTGAAAATATCTCATTTTTTTTATAAAAAAAATAATGCGTGCAAGTATCTCTATGAAACAACACTTCAACGTTTTATCAAAGGACTTGGATGTGTGAATTTCGATCAGCTTTAAGTGATTTCATCCGCCTGTGAGCAAATAATTCGCTGTCTACTTTAGCCACCGAAAAATAAAGCAGCGTGGGGTTGAGGGAGCATTTTAACCAGAAGAGAGAGAATAAGAAAAAGGAGGATGGAAAAATCTGAAAGGCTCTTCCAGGCATCCATATTACCGAATTGCAAAGTGAATATAACAAGATGTTTCAGTAGGATTTGTTTGTGAAGATATGGACGCAGCTTCTTATGTAGAGAGATTGATGTTTTTTAAAATATTTTTTATTCAGAAATTTATTAAAATAAATTTTTTTTTGATATTAGCACATATAAATGATTTAAAATTATCAAAAAAAATTAATTTAAAATATATTTTTTAATATTTTTAAAAATATTTTTGAAAAATAATTGTGTAGACGCATTACCAGTATCTACCGGGAGCATTTGTGCCTAGATTTCTCAATTTTCTGGCTGAATTATTGTTTTAAAAATGATTAAAAAAAAGGTTGCCAAGTTTTATTGGTGTTGCCATATTATACGATAAAATTGCCACATATCATAAACATTGCCGTAAAAGGAAATATATGCGGCTTTTTTCCCAACAATTTTCCCAAAAATAGTTGACAAGAGGAGACGTCCCTTATAAAAATAGGAGTTTGCAGATATTAAACCAAAATGCTTAGGCCCAATCCAAGCCCATTTATCTACCACGATCTGTCACGCGGCATCGTATTATCTGTGAATTCCTCCACAAAACGTCATGTCAGTCTTAGTGTCTTTCCCTCACATCAATAACTAATATTTATGTGTCTGTTGTGGTTCGGTGGTTTTTAAAATTGCTTTTTTAAAAATATATTAAAATAATAATTTTTATTTTTAAAAAATTATTTTTAATATTATTAAAATTATCTAAAAAGTTAAAATACCAAAATAAATTAAATAAAAAATAACTTTTTTATTTAAAAAAAATACTTTTAAAATACAATAAAAACCCCAACAACACACCAGTAACAAAAGAAAAAAAATCAATTCCTTAAACCCTTCCCGGTTTACTAAACCCTCTCTCAAGTCCCCAAACCCGACCCGCCCAAGACGACCCACAGTTCTTTCAATCGCCGCAAAAGCTTAAAGGTGGTCGCATTTGAGCCGGAGACAGTAAGAACCCGATTTTAAAACGTCTCTGATGAGAAATTTTGTTAATGTTGTTGCGAGATCCTTCTTTCTATCAAGCAGCCTCCTTTTTCATCTTCACAAAGTTCGTTTCTTCCTTCAAAAGGTTACTTAATTTGACTTCCCATTTCATTACTGTTATTATTCTTGTTGAAGAGTCTTTTTCTCGAAGTTTCTTTATAATTTTATTTTTCTGCTGTTTGGCACCTGAAAAAACTTGGATTTTTCAGTTACATGTGGTTAATATGTGATCAAGTCACCTCTACTCGAAATGGATTTTTCCTTCTTTTTTTGGAAATAGAGCTGGGATAACATCGAATTAGTTACGTTTTGTAGTTACGAGCTTTGAAACTTTGTATTTCTGACCGAGTTTAATTGTATGTAGTTTGCTAATATTACGGAGGGTTTCCTTTGCCTTTTCTTTTTGGGATTACTTTCTAGTGAGTGAAGACTTTAGTTGGTATTGATTATATCTCTAATACAGAATTGTATCACATCCATCCCAGTTGGTTCTCGTTGGATTTTGCCCCACGTTGCCACAATTACTGAAGTCAATGGTCATTACAAGCAACTCACAACACGAGCGTCTTCTGATGAAGAGGAGATCAAGGATGATAGCTTGAATCAAATGCTTGAAGCTGTTGAAAATGCCCCAGAATGCACTGCTAGGAAAGTCGGAACAGCTCATGTCCATAACTTGTGTAAAGCTGGAAATCTTTTTGCTGCGGTTAGACTGCTGCGATTGCTATGTGATAAAAACATTTTCCTTGGTCCTAGTGCTTATAATATAATTTTGGTGATAGCTAGTGAAAAAAACAATGTAGAGATTTTGTCCCAGGTTTTCAAGGACTTGATCTTGTCTTGTCAGTCTTTGTCTTCAGATTTGTATCTGAAACTTGCCAGGGGTTTTGTGAAGTCAAACAATGATGTCCAGCTACTAAGACTTGTCAAAGAAGTTTCTGAATTGGCATTCCCTAGTAGCACGAAGGTTGTAAATAGATTTATCTTTTCCTTTGCTGAATGCGGGCAGTTTGACAAAGCCATCCTGATATTTGAGCAGATGGAGAATCTGAAATGTAAGCCAGATTTGGTTACATTTAATACTGTTTTGGATCTTTTAGGTCGTGCAGGTCGGATTGATGAAATGCTCAGTGAGTTTGCCTCCATGAAGGAAGCAGGAATTCTCCCAGATTTTATTTCTTACAATACCTTGCTAAATCAGTTGAGAAAAGTAGGAAGATTGGATTTGTGTTCAGTGTATTTCCGAGACATGGTTGAGAATGGAATTGAACCAGATTTGCTTACATACACTGCATTGATTTGGAGTTTTGGCCAATCCGGAAACATTGAGGAGTCATTGAGACTCTTCAATGAGATGAAAACAAAGCAGATCCATCCCTCGATTTATATATATCGATCATTAATTGCTAGTTTGAAGAAGATGGGAAAGGTTGAATTGGCAATGACGTTTTTGGAGGAGATGAATGCGTCAATGTCAAACCTAGCCAGTCCCAAGGATTTCAAACGAACACGCAGGTAGGTCAAGCTCAAGCTAGGGTTTTTGCATTTCAAAGGAGAGTACTTGGTGCAGAAGTTAGCTCAAGCTAGGTAACCGGTGGAGGTCCTCTACCTGTCTTTAAGCTGATAATGATATGCTGTTATTGCTACTCTCTTTCTGATTTACCTTTCTTGACAATTCTAATTGGTCCCAGAATCCATTACCTTGGTAGTCTTATATGTTTTCATGCTACAATATAGTCCTTGTTAGTGTCATCATAATCATTGAGTTGGTGACTTGGGTTTAAAACAGTTATGTTTAGAATTACATCTTTGTCTACATTGAAATTCAAATTAAAATCATTGACTTGGTTTGGGTGGCAGCCTGTCACCAATCTATGAGATGTCCGAGAAGTTCTTATCATCCTGCAACGCCCTCCTTGTAAACGATCCACATTTATTCCCTGTAACCAAACATTGCAAATGGAACAGTAAAGGCCTTCTTTCAGTTATCAGTTAAGTTTTTTACTTTAAAAAAAGAAAAACGTTAGGTGTACCATGTGGGTTAAAACATTAACCCTCGACTAGTTCCAGTTCTGACTCACTGGCCATTCCTGTGATATCACCAGTAGCATGCTCTTCAATTTCAATATTAATGTTAGTGATTCCTTACTTGGTGATCCTAATCAGGTGGTTTGAGTACTATTTTTAGCTAGCTAGTCAGGTGATTCATAATTTCATAATTCTTGATTGCACACCCCTGTTAACTTGGTCGTGGCTTTGGATCCCAATGGAAGAAATTCACGGTCTGTTTTGCTGAATCAATCTTGTTTAAAATAAATTTGTTTCGTAAGCTAGCTAGCTTGTCGTGATAGGAGGCACCATTTATTAGCTGACCTCCTTTTGTTTAAACAAAAAGCTGTGATATCTCAGTGATGGAAATCCCCAACCAGTTCGTTGACTGGTTAACAACTTGCTTTCTAAAGATACAAAGCCTTCATATATAAAATACGAATCAAGAAATTAAAAAGAAAACAAACACAGCTGATCAAAACATGTAAACAATCCCTAACAAAAGCAAAATCCCATTCAATTTCATGTCTAGGAACTTCCCATATAATGAAATACATCCAGAATCCTTCTTGACATCAGTGTCCTGATCATGAGGATTATTGAAGTCAAAGGGCACAACAGTATCTGGGGTCGAGTCATAATCGGCAGCATTTGGGGCCGGGGCCTGATCGGACGGGTCTTTCAGACTGTCCGGCAACCCTTTTCCATGAGACACTGTTATTCTGAAATGCTGACCATTATCACATTGCTCCCCGTCATAATCCCCGGAGAAGAAATAGTTTGGTCCTTCCTTGAGCAGAGGAACTGCCACTGTGGCTGCCTGTGTGAGAGTGTTGGATGGATTGGCGGATGACCATTCCACGGTGTCGTTGTCCACGGAATTGTCATAATCACACAGCTTGTATGTGGTGAAATTGTATGTTTGAACCACTGAATGATTATTATCCGTGTTGAAAACTGCATTGACATAAAAAAAAAAAAAAAAAAACACTCATAAACACTGTGACGATTCAAATCACAATCGACAAATAGATTCTACCCACATCGTACAGATTACATCATTTTCCTCTCGGCAAGGACAGGGAACGAGTTCCCTGTTTAAAGCCTCTTTTTCTCTCTGAGAATATCCTGATGGTGGGGATTTCAGGAAAAAAACCTTGCAGGTTCTCTCCAATCATATTATGACAGGTGTCAGATGTCTTTAAGGAACAGGATAACTGATAAGCCTGTCAGCCAGCGATATACTCTTACGACACCTGGCACATGTGAAGCTCATCTGCTCCCCCATTTTCTTCTTCCGAAACTCAAATCATGTGAAGACACTGCCGACCTCCATCAGGCTCTGCTCCCTATTGAATTTTGATTTAATAGAGTAGGGTGGGATTTGCTTAAAATATAATTGCTTCACGCTTTATCCAAAGAAAGTTTTGGTCGGCATTTCGTTCGGCAGCACGTGATGTGAGTGTGACAGGTTAGGGATCACTGGAAACCCATGTACCCATTAGCTTTTCCACTCAGATCTACGCAGGATCTATGCTTTTCTTGGCAAAACATCTAGCAATCATGGGACAGTTGCATTTATAAGTACACCAACTTTTAATATCTTTTCAATTAAGTATATGAGTTTTTTTTTTCATTTATAAGTACCCCCATGCCACTAAATTTTGATTTTCCCCTTTCATTCCCTGCTAAATTACCTTGCGTTTTTTCTACTTCTCATATAATAAGTACCCATTTATCCTTGCATCCAAAAAATGCAACATAATTTAGGAGGTTAAGTTCTCTCCAAGAATGAAAGAGCTAAGTTGTAAGTAAACAGTATGAGGTAAAGGATACACCATCACTATTTAATGGAGCATTGACAAAATTTGAGAGGAAAACACTTGATCAACAATTTTGAAAAACTAATATACTCAAATGAAAAAAAAAAATACTAGTTTGAAAAACAAGGTTAAAAGCTGGTGTGCTTATACATGTAATTATCTCAAAAATCATGTACTTTACACTAACTCACTCCCGTTATAATATGCCTAGAATAGAAAAGAAGGAACATTCCCAATTCCATTTACTTCAAGAAATGAGCTTAGCCTGGAAACATTTGGCTATATTTTGATCCCCGCGTGATTTCAAGAAAACAAAAGGGTGAGCAAAGTAAGGTAGATAGAACATGTTAAATGCTATTTCTATCCCATGTGAATTCATTATAGCACGACTTAAGGCAAGAAAGCTGGGAGTTTCACCAAACATTAGCTAAGGATGTTAGTACTATATTTCATAATATATAAAAGTTATTCATGTCAAATTATCAAAAATATATAAACAAGTAAGCGGAAATATACATGAATTTATATCTAAAAATCACTTTCTAAAGTCATACGAATAATCTTCCAGATTAACACGTTGATTCTCTCAACTATAACTTTATTTTCTCTCTTATAATTAGATGTCAGAATAAGAATAAAACATAATATATAATCTGAGGAGCATGACCATATATATATAGATAACAGGTTATTCTTTGATATTCAAATTTTTTAGCATTCACAACCTTTAATATTTCTACTTTTTAATATTTATATTTTAGTCCATCACTAAAATATAAATATAGATAACAAACTACCTTTTGATATTCATGTTTTTTGACATTTCTAACCATTAGTATTTCTAACTTTTAGTATTCCTATTTTAGTTCATCAGTCAAATAAAAATAATCATTTAATCTCTATACAATAAAAGTTTACATCCTATTAGATACACCAAAAACTCAATCATCTAAAACATACTTAATTGATCATTTTTAATTAGATTTCATTTTATTTATTAGTCTTCAAACACATAATTATTCTCGTATAAACCTATCAAGAGTTTAGGATTAATGATCCAACAAAGGTAACATAGGATCAGATGCATATGAAGGAGTTCGATGCTGTTCATCCATTTGGTTAACAAATCTGATTTTTACTGCGAATTCAAACAAGCAGTCTGTGCTTTAGGCCAAAAGGAAGAAACGAAGATATACACAACAGGAGATTCTACGAGATTTATTAAATTTCTTTATACTATACTGGTTGAGACTCTCGCTCGAGAGAACTTCCCTCTTTTGATGCGAACTCACTCCGAGTTCACAGAACTCTGGCATCGCTTGAAGCAGAAACTCAGCATAAAGCAATGATTAAGACTAAAGACTCGAACGAGTGCCCACAAACCATAAGAAGAAAGCAGAAAGAGAGGAACTATGAACAGATTAATGCAACTTTTGGTACATTCAAATTCCAAAACATATTACTAATTAATTAAGAGCTTACTGAGGAAATCTCCCAAGCTGAAGTTCTTTCCGTCAGCCCATTTTTGGTAATCGACGTTGGACTTAACAGTGGTGTCATACCAGCCCAAGGAGTCACCCACTGTGTAGTTCTTGTAAGCATCAGCAGATCCTGAAAAAGATAGAAGAAGAAGGCTAGAGAAGGAGAGGAGTAGAACTCTCTGTTCCATTGTTCTTGGGTTATGTGAAACTTGGTGCGTGTGGAGAACTGTGTGGAGAACACCTCATATGGAGGAATAAAGGAAGGAAGCGAATGGCAAGAGTTATGGCCAAGGCTCTCTATATTTCTATCCGATTGATCAATTCCAATGCAAAATACTATTTTGAAAAGCAAAATTGATGAAATAGTTTTTTTGTTTATAAATATTATGATAAAATTTATTTAGAATAATCAAATATATTTTAATATATATTAATCAATAATATAAAACAAATTATACAATAACAAATAATATTATAAATCAAATATATACTTTTGACAACACTTCCACTAGAAAATAGAAAGGAGCAAACAATATTATATAATTTTTTAAATAAATATATAGAAATAACTGCTCAAAAAACAAAATAATATTTTAATTATTAATATAGCTATTGCATTGTAAGAGTAAATTCTTTATTTTCTTTTTTTTTTGGGTCCTGTTTTCTGCCTTGTTTTGCAGGGAAGGGGAGATCGAAACCCCCGATGAACCTAGCTAAGTTATGAACGAGGGTATTGATGTCATTTGTCAACATTAAATAATTTGAGACAGGGATATTATTTTTTGGATCAATTTGTGTACTCTCTTCTTCGTTTTTTTTTTTTTTTTTGTGTGGTGATATATATGTGCTGCAAATTATCCTGAACAGGGCGGGACATAATCACTTGTCATCAATGGGTCCTTGGCTTTGATTTTTTTTAGTTTTTTTTTATTAATATAAATGTTCAGGTTAATTTTTATATATCTTAATTAATTTTATAATTTTTAAAATAAATAATTATATAAATTTTTAATAATTATCATATAAACAACCATGTAATTATCATATTATCATAAATCAAAAATTAAAATTAAAACTAAAAAATAAAATCAAACTTTTCTGTTTCTAAGATGTTGATTTCTTATAGTTTTATTGATACACGTAGAAGGGTGATGTGAAGGGTGATATAATAGGATGTGATGTGTAATAGCTGGATGATAGTTGCTTTTGCACCTAAAGGCTAATACCTGTATCGACTCTCATTGGAGCATCCCATTGCATTAGGGGTGTTCATTTACACAGGTGGTAAGGGGATGACGTGTAATTGTATTTTCATATTTTACACCATCAACAAATTCCAGTGACTAATGAGCTTTGTAGCCGAAACGTTTCTAAATAAAATAAACAGCAGGAGAAAACTATCTGGAACAAAATTCTACTGTCTTGATAGCTAGAAACAATATTTCTCTCTCTCTCTGTGTCGAGATTCGATGATTCCCTCTCTCCTTTTACTCGATAACGAAAAATAATAAAAATGAAATTTACTGTCAAAATAAGAGTGAGGCCTGTGGTATTCTAACAAAAGCGCTGCTTCCAGGTGGCTGAATGCTGTAGAAAGGCTTCCCCAGGGGCAAGGACAGCGAATCCAATCAAGGTCACCACAGTTGAAATGACAAAAAACCTGTGCACCGCCCCCTTGTTCACGTTAACCTATATACATCTGTGACTCCAACTATTGATAAATATATTGGGATTAGCCCATACAAGGTAACCCCTTGTTCACGCTAGCCCACCCCTTTTATGCCGCTCCGATTCTTCTTGGTGATAAGCATGTGAATGACGGTGCGAGGCATTGGATGTCTAAATGTTTTCCATCAGCAAGACAAATGAAAAGAAAGGGAATTGGGAGATAAAAAAAATCCTTGGAAAGGGTAATCACATCACAGGACACACAGATTTAAAAGATTGATTACAGGGATAGACAAACATGAACGACAATACAAAACTTCTCGCATCAGCCACACGGGTTAATATTTAACTACTGAACTAAAATACAGGCATTTCCAACTCTAATTACCATTCAAACCGCCCACACAGTGAAATTCACCACGCACATTTGAAAGCAGTAAACATATTCATGCGGTATACGCTGTAAAAGCAGTAGGAGAGACTCTGCGAAACTCATTACATCCCAGCCTCCTCCTCCTCCTCATCCTCGTAGTCAACTTCTTCATCAGCTGTTGCATCCTGGTACTGCTGATATTCAGACACAAGGTCATTCATGTTGCTTTCTGCCTCGGTGAACTCCATCTCATCCATGCCCTCTCCGGTGTACCAGTGCAAGAAAGCCTTCCTCCTGAACATGGCTGTGAACTGCTCACTCACGCGCCTGAACATCTCCTGGATGGAGGTTGAGTTTCCGATGAAGGTGGATGCCATGGCAAGTCCTCTTGGAGGAATATCACAGACACTAGACTTGACATTGTTGGGGATCCACTCAACAAAGTAGGAGGAATTCTTGTTTTGGACATTGATCATTTGTTCGTCCACTTCTTTAGTGCTCATCTTACCCCGGAACATTGCAGAGGCAGTCAGGTAGCGACCATGGCGTGGGTCTGCGGCACACATCATGTTCTTGGCATCCCACATCTGCTGGGTGAGTTCTGGGACAGTCAGTGCCCTGTACTGCTGAGAACCTCGAGACGTGAGAGGAGCAAATCCAACCATAAAGAAGTGCAGGCGTGGGAAGGGGATGAGGTTCACTGCAAGCTTCCTAAGGTCAGAGTTGAGCTGGCCAGGGAACCGGAGGCAGCAGGTGACACCGCTCATTGTTGCAGAGATCAGGTGATTCAGGTCGCCAACTGTCACAAAAAACAATGAATCAATTTTAATCCAGCATTTAAATCCTTGTTATGGTGCAGACAAGATGCAAAGACCAGCAATGGAAAAACACAAACAATCCCCATGTCAAAATCTCAGATCTATGCCTCAGGAAAAAAAACAGAGCCCAGATGGAAAAAACCGACAAATTTCATGCATACAGAACCTAAAACTTCTCTTTTCGTGGTTACATGATAGTGTCATATTGCCTTAAATCAAATTATACCAAACTGGTGATATCCTGAAATCTGCTGCCAAATTTTTGGTACTTCCACAGCTTACCAACCCAAACAAACACCTAGCTCCTAGAGAATGACATCTGAGAAGAATCGTGTGAGGTCTAGCAACATGGAGCCCACGTCCCTCATTCAAGCAGACATGAATTGTAAGGCAGGGCTTGCTAGCCAAAAGATATAAATCAAGCAACTGACATAAATGCAGGAAGCAATGAACCGCTACAAAACATAAATACATTTCACAACTGACCAAGGCAAATTGACAAAAAAAGTAAAGAATACAACCAAGTAACAAGAAAAATGATAAAGTGCTCACTGCCCAAGACAGGCTGGACCGAGGGTATGTAAGCAAAGAAAAACAGAAAATAAATAATCAGAACAGGAGCTTCTATTCACTCTCTTATTTTTCATTACTACAATAACATATACATTTCACATAATCATAAAACCCCGCCCCCAGACCTGAATACTTCAAGTACTAGATGCTTGACAACAATCTAAATATGCAAGTTTCCTCAATAAGCATGGCACTGAATCCGAGAAAACGTTATCATCAAATACAAAACAATGTTTTCATCGAGCAAAAGTGGAAAAATAAAAAATCTTAGATAAATGTCAGGGTGCTCTTACAGCTAGGAGTGGTTAGCTTGAGAGTTCTGAAGCAGATATCATACAAGGCCTCGTTATCTAGCACCATACATTCATCAGCATTCTCAACTAACTGGTGAACTGAAAGAGTAGCATTGTAAGGCTCAACAACTGTATCTGAAACCTTGGGGGATGGGAACACAGAGAACGTAAGCATCATTCTATCGGGGTATTCCTCTCTGATCTTAGAAATCAGTAGAGTCCCCATCCCGGAACCAGTTCCTCCACCGAGTGAGTGGCAAACTTGGAAACCTACACACACAAAACCACATATTTAACTAATAATGCAAAAATTAAATTACCAAGCATCTGACAACATATACCTTGAAGACAATCACAATTCTCCGCCTCCTTCCTCACAACATCAAGAACCGAATCAATCAACTCTGCACCCTCAGTGTAATGCCCCTTAGCCCAGTTATTTCCGGCACCAGACTGCCCAAACACGAAGTTATCAGGCCTGAAGATCTGTCCATACGGACTGGTCCTCACACTGTCCATGGTACCAGGCTCAAGATCCATAAGCACAGCACGAGGGACAAAACGTCCACATGAAGCCTCATTGTAATAAACATTGACACGCTCCAATTGAAGGTCAGAGGTTCCAACGTACTTTCCAGTAGGATCAATTCCATGCTCATCGCAAACAACCTCCCAAAATTTCGATCCAATTTGGTTACCACATTGTCCTCCCTGAACGTGAAGGATTTCTCTCATTTTTTGTTTCGCTGCAAATGAATAAATGATTGGAATTAGTGGTAAGAGAAAAACTGGTTGAAATTATTTTAAAACAAAGAGAGAAGAAGTTTTAATTTTGCAAGGATTTAATAATAATTCACTGCATTGTTATCCTTTAACCTATGATAAATATTAAGATAACAATTATGTCAATAAATAAAGCTTTCATCGAGGATTAACAGACTGTCTAGACGGTATAGTTACAGAACCAGCCGGTTTGGCTTCAGAGAGAGGGGGGGGGAAGTGCTATAAGACTGCATAAACAAAGTCGTTCACTCAAAAAAAAAATCACAAATTCTCTCATTTTCCTCAGCTTTCTCAACATCCAAACAGACTCGAAAAAAGGGAGATCAGGTCTAGAGATCACAAACTCACCGTTAAGAAACCGGAAACAGGCGTTGAAATTGCAGAGTCTCAGGTGAGGTTTTCAGCGATCGAGCTTTGAGAGATGCTCGATCGGGGAAGAGCGAGACTGTGAGAGTGGGAGTGGAAAATTTGGTTTGTAAATGAGTGGTTTTATAAGGGAGGGGGGGGGGAATTAAGTGTGTGGATCGGACGGCTGATGTGGTTTCCTTCTCTTTTGTTCTAGTCCGTTGGATTCCATTAGATCGTGATATCTCAACGGTATAGATGCAGGTTTTGATTTGACTGGGCAATGATATCTGATTTTTTAAAATAGGGGATTGTAGACTGACGACCTTTTATTAAAACGACTTATTAATTGTCCGTCTCGAAATATCTTGTCCTAATTTTTCCCAGGGGAAATTACAAGCTGGTATCCATTCTTTACAGAAGATTGCAATGAAGTGCCTGAGGCTCCATTTGAGAAGCCGATAAGAAAGGACAGAGAGAGCAGATTATTTTTCCATCAATGTGCTGAAACTCGTTGCCTTTCTCCATGTTTTTCCTACCAGCTAAAATAATTTTAACACGCACTCCTTCCTTCCAAGAATAACATAAAGTTTTAAATTAAACAACATGGGCCCAAATTATCATATGGGCCCAAATGATCATTGGCTCCTGGGTGTTAATGCGAATTTGCATTGATTAAGTATCCTTGTTAAGTTAAATGATGGGATTATAGGAGAGATGCCAGTTTGGTTGGTGCATCTTCCTTCAATTAGCAAAAAAGGACGGATGAAAAGGGGAGGAGAGAGGTGTGCTAGAAGGGCCGCATGAGGGAGCGATGTCCCCATATGAACTGTCAGCTTTTCTCATCTCGTTTTGATTCAACATCACCATCACACCCACAGGAGTCCATACCTAAAACTTAATCAATACACCTTCCACCTCACTTTGACCATCAATAAGAGCCGATCTCTTGCTTAGATTTGGAGTCAAGCATGCCATCAACGTTTAGGTCTTAAATATGACAGTGATTATTTATCCCAAAGCAGACTTTCTGTAGTGCGATCCACATAAATAAATAGTAGTGGTGGTTCGGAGATTGCTTTCTTGTTTTCCAGACATTTTCGGTCGGTCAATAATATCTACGTTAATAAAATCAAAATAGCAACAGAAATATAAGATTAACTTCCTAGGTGTGTTAATATGAATCCTCTACCCCGCTATTTAATAACTATTAATGTTCATCTCATTACCGTATAGCTATTCTGATAATGGACTCCAGTGTCCATAAAAAAAATTGAAATAATAAATTGTTTTTTTTTTATTGCAAGGGAGTAACTGGTTTCTCCCTTTCTAAATTTCAAAACATAATTAAGCAGGCAGACAGCAGAAAAGAAAATATTGTCTAGTGGGCAGGCACACTTGACAGCAGGTTGCCTTTCAATGTATACAAGCTGAAGGACCAAACTGTGGTGGAACATGTATGGCTTGGTGCTAGCTGTCTGGATATTATTCTCCCCATGTTCAGAATTACGAAGTGGAGAGTCTCTCTCTTTAACTCTTAACAGGATCCTGTTGTGTTGCACTAGGTTTATTCATTGTCCATTGTTTTCTCTCCTATTGCACGAGCATGTACTTCCATTTAATCAGTTCTTCACTCAGGAACTGATAAATTTTATGGTAATCTCAGAGAGTAACGACTCCTGTGCTTTGTTATGTTGGAGCTTTCTTGTACCAGAGCAAAAACAATAAACAATATTTATTTTTCTTGCTAACTTTTGGAACACTAACGCCGTCAAGGTTACAAGTTACAACATGGATGGCACCAAAACAATCAACTGTTGCACAGAGCAGTGATGTTCGTAAACATTCTTGGTTATAACTGCCATCTCACCTGTCTAGACTTCTCCAGCTCCGGCGTCCTACAATCAACACCGCCTAAACAATCACTTGGTTCTATTTTCTACTGCAAGAACTAGGAGCTCATGTAGAGCTAGAATTCAAACTTGGATGGTAACGCAACCCATATCAACCACATTATATTTAACGACTACAGCTTGAAGAAAACGGCAAGAACTTATCCAACTCTACGATTCATGCTAAACAGAAAATTCAACCCATGACAAATTTAAAGAGTACAAATTAACGCAGCATGAACTGCAAAAGACAGTAGCAGGATCGTTTACACCTCCTTACATCTCAGCCTCTTCCTCCTCCTCATCCTCGTAGTCAACTTCTTCATCAGCTGTTGCATCCTGGTACTGCTGATATTCAGACACAAGGTCATTCATGTTGCTTTCTGCCTCGGTGAACTCCATCTCATCCATGCCCTCTCCGGTGTACCAGTGCAAGAAAGCCTTCCTCCTGAACATGGCCGTGAACTGCTCACTCACACGCCTGAACATCTCCTGGATGGAGGTTGAGTTTCCGATGAAGGTGGATGCCATGGCAAGTCCTCTTGGAGGAATATCACAGACACTAGACTTGACATTGTTGGGGATCCACTCAACAAAGTAGGAGGAATTCTTGTTTTGGACATTGATCATTTGTTCGTCCACTTCTTTAGTGCTCATCTTACCCCGGAACATTGCAGAGGCAGTCAGGTAGCGACCATGGCGTGGGTCTGCGGCACACATCATGTTCTTGGCATCCCACATCTGCTGGGTGAGTTCTGGGACAGTCAGTGCCCTGTACTGCTGAGAGCCACGTGAGGTCAGAGGAGCAAATCCGACCATAAAGAAGTGCAGACGGGGGAAGGGGATGAGGTTCACTGCAAGCTTCCTAAGATCAGAGTTAAGCTGACCAGGGAACCTGAGGCAGCAGGTGACACCGCTCATTGTTGCAGAAATCAGATGATTCAGGTCACCAACTGCAACAATCATTAACAATTCAAAGTTGATTCAGCATTTTTTTATCCCAACTGAAACAGAATAATACAAATAAACAACCAAGCCATTGTAAAATTAACAGGCCAGCTTCATAATAGAAAGAACTCAAAACTTTTGTTCCCTGAAAATTTACCCCACCACAACATCAATCAAATTTTCAAAATAGACAATGTCATAAAATCAACCACCTAACATTTGGCACAGCCACGTTTTATCAGCCCATGCAATCACCTATATCCTACTAAATACATATTTCAGATCCATGAAAACAACCTCCGCATTGCTACTGAAGCAGACAGATTTAAGATACAGATTGCAAAAACTCACACTGAAATAATTAGCTGTCAAAGCAAGAGTAAAACTAAAAAATAACAACAACAACACTTCAAAACAATAATGCAGCTAACATCTGAACAAGGCACCTTGTTAGCATGTGAATAATAAAAACATAGGGAAATGAGATAGTTTCCGGGGCAATGCATAAATGGGACAAAACATGACCAAGCAGTGTGGACCAAAAGCTAGTTTCAAGCCCAAATGCACTTACAACTAGGAGTAGTCAATTTGAGAATCCTGAAGCAAATGTCATACAATGCCTCGTTGTCAAGCACCATGCACTCATCGGCATTCTCAACCAGCTGATGAACAGAAAGGGTGGCATTGTATGGTTCCACGACAGTATCAGAAACCTTAGGTGATGGAAACACGGAGAAAGTAAGCATCATTCTATCAGGGTATTCCTCTCTGATCTTAGAAATCAGTAGAGTCCCCATTCCAGACCCAGTTCCTCCACCAAGTGAGTGGCAAACTTGAAAACCTGCACACACAAAAACCCGTTAATAATTACTTGAAATTAAAAATAAAATCACAAATGAAAAATAATTTGCGATAGAAAATAATATACACCTTGAAGACAATCACAATTTTCTGCTTCCTTCCTTACAACATCAAGAACTGAATCAATCAACTCCGCACCCTCGGTGTAATGCCCTTTGGCCCAGTTATTTCCAGCACCAGACTGCCCAAACACGAAGTTATCAGGCCTGAAGATCTGGCCATAAGGACCAGTCCTCAAACTGTCCATGGTACCAGGTTCAAGATCCATAAGCACAGCACGAGGGACAAATCTCCCACACGAAGCCTCGTTGTAGTAAACATTGACACGCTCTAATTGAAGGTCAGAGGTTCCAACGTATTTTCCAGTGGGATCAATTCCATGTTCATCGCAAACAACCTCCCAGAACTTGGAACCGATCTGGTTCCCGCATTGTCCTCCTTGAATGTGAAGGATTTCTCTCATTTTTTATATTATATTACTGAAGAAAATAAAAAACAAAATAAATAAAATGAAGGAGGCCGCATAGTAAAAACTAAGCACTATTAAACCAGTTTAATTTAATTTGCAACAAAGACATCAGATCTGAGACTCTATTTAATACTGCGATTTGGAGTTCAAAATTTCAAAAACAAAATCAGCAAGTTAAACTGGCGAGAAATATTATATTGGCATAGAAGAGAAGATAAAAGAACAGTCAAATCACTAAATGGAAGAAGATATGCAAATTAGTAGCTTGAAACAATGGCTTGTCAATTGTCACAGATCTAGTTTCTGAGCAAGTGAAGTACGCAGTTGATGAGCAAACTAAGCATGATACGTAAGTCGGGAAAATAAAACAAATGATTTTCAGCTTTTGATTATTTTTCTCCGCTTTATATCGGCATCCACACTGACCTGGAAAGAGAAATTGAGATCAGATCTGGAAATTAAAGCTCACCGTTGAGAAATCGGAGACTGGTGTGAAAGGGCAGCGAGTCCGGTGAGGTTTCCGGAGATCGAGATAGTGATGGAGAGTAGCTGTGGAGAGAGTGGTAGTGGAGATGAGCGGAAGCACGCGTGGGTATATATGGAAAAGGCTAGGGCCATGCTGTATGAATCGGACGGCTGTGGTTGTTTCCCTCTCTTTTTTCTGTAGCCAGTTGTGCCCCGTTGGATCATGATTGTTTAACGCTGTTGATGCTGTTGATGGAGGTTTGATTTGACTCTTGCCATTTGGTTATTGTAAATCAGGGTTTTGCAAGCGATAATGGAACTTTTATCACAGTAGATAGTTTGATAAAAAAAAAAAAAAAGTAAAATATTGGGAAAAGGTAAGTGCAAAATAACGTATGTTTTATTCGATTCCTCGTAAAAAATGTAAATTTATTAATAAGCATTAATAATAATAACTGTCATTAGAAAGGTGCTAGGAAGCATGGATGAGGTTATTTAAAAAAAAAAATTTGTTTAAAAATATATTAAAATAATATATATTTTTATTTTTAAAAATTATTTTTAATATTGGTATACGAAAATGATATAAAAATATAAAAAATAGTTTTAATTTAAAATAAAAAATTTCAAAAATATTTTTAAAACACCGATTGAAACATTTCCAATAACGATCTTGTCAAATAGAACACCTCGCTCGCAAATACCTGGACAAAAGTTATACGTACGTAAAAAAATTTAGTATAAAGTAGATTATTTTTTTTTTATACGTGTATTTGTGACATATGTGCTTATCTTTCAACTTTGTAATCTCATGATCATATTTTAGAATAGATTGAGTGCCTGTTTGGCTGGCGTTTCAAACGCTGGTTTGAGTTTTTTTTTTCATTTTAAATAAATATGGTTTGGTGTTTTTAGATTATTTTGATGTGCTGATGTCAAAAATGATTTTTAAAAAATAAAAAATATCATTTTAATATATTTCGGCACGAAAAGTATTTTGAAAAACTACAACAACAGCTCTCCCAGACACCCTCTTAACATCATAGCAATTCAACCAAAATCTTCCACGAATAACTTTTTGACATCTTTGAATGACATGCCTTTAATACAAATTCAAGAACACAATACTTTCGATAACATAAAATATTATTATTTGCACAGTGGATAATGTTAACATCTAATAAAATCAAAGCACAGAAATTATCTATTTAATAGCTAAACTCATCAAACTAACATACAGCGCAAGTGTTTCGCCTTGATTCTGTGACGTGCGAATGGTGGTTCCACCGGCTATGGCAGCGGGGAGGTTGGACACATAAACTCCGGGCTGATGGTTTGCAAAAAAAAATCAGCAGAAATACTCATGGAGACAAGGAGGAAATGATTGTAGTGTTTTGATGGAGGCTGTTTTCTTTTATTGTTTTCTTGAATATTTGGAAATGTTATTCAAGTCAATTTGAATATTATAAATTGAAAAACAAGTTTTGGAAAAAATATCTATTAACGCTTGTTTTCACTTATTAAATATATTTATTTAATTATATAACTTACTCCTATTAATTAATTAATTGCATGATTAAATTACATACAAAATAATTGCACTATATTTAAATAATATAAAAAAATAGCTCTCCAAAATAACTCTTAACATTAGAGCACACATCAACAAAAATACCATACACACATTATTCAAAAAACTATTTTAAGAATTTAACTCTCCAAAATAACTCTTACCGTTAAAATTGTCCTTATGCTGTAAGAAAATATCTCGGCACTTCATAAGTTTCTTAATTACTGCGAATGATACAGTGCAATTAAAGTTCAATGTGTATTGAAAAAATTAAATATATTTACTTATTTATGATTTCATAGCTTGACTAATTTTGTCATAATAATAATAATTAAAAAAATGGCAGGAAAAAGATATCGTTATCTCACTGAAGGAAAAAATACTATTTATTTCATAAAAAATATATTGTTTGATGATTACGAAATCATTGGTAATAGTAACGGTTCTGTGCATCATAGATCTTGATGAAGTCACGGATCATGAAGTGCAAGATTCGGATCTCGATGATTCAAATGCACGCCGACTCGGTGTCGGTGATTCTATCCATTTTTCTACCCGCGGGACATGGATGCATGATGGCCGTCTCACCCGCTAAACTATCAGCCGTCGATTGACTGGGTATATTCATCTCAGTTGGATCAATTTTCTTTTCACGGATGCAATAGTATTTTTGAAAATAAAATAATTTTTTATTTTTTTTTAATATTATTTTTTTTAAAAAAAATAACAGCAAGTCAGTAACTGTGAACTGAATTATTAAGCATCGTGGTTACTGGTTAACCTTCTTGATTAAAAATTATTGTTAACTCGAGGAAGTGACTAGGAGAGAGACTTGTTTGGTGCATCGACCTAGAACTGGAAAAAAAAAAGGGAGAAGGAGCTTTGCTGGAAAGGGACACATGAGATTGCGATGCGGCCATGTGACATGTCAATCACACCCGTCGCATCTCATTTTCCTAATTCAATAATACCACACTCGCTTCACGGGTAGATATATGTACCTGGATGAACTAGAATGAATCAATTTGATGGGCAGGGAATTATGTTTGTTTGTGTATTTATTAAATTTAAAAATGATTGATATTAAATTTTTTTTATTAAAGTCACATGAACCCATCATGTCAGCATTTTTAAAATGGTTTTTTAGTAATTAGATATCCGGATTAGTCTAGTCTACGTGTACCTCAATTAATTTCTAAATTCACTGAATATCTTACAAGTCTAATAAATATATAAAGCACTGCGAGGACGACAAATATACAAGACACGGCTCGAACCGAGTAGCTAGACCAATAATTTTTTTTTTTTGGATAACGTGGGAACCACATGACTTAGAAAACGCACTTTGTGGGCCCAGAACATGTGTAAACCCCCGGCTGTTCCAGGCTCTTACAGATTTGGGATAAGGCGCTAGAATAGCTCGAACCACGCTCCCGTGTATGAGAGCGAGGCCTGTTGCCGCCAGACTGCCCCTGGGGACCCAATAAAACTTAATCGTAGTTAATATATAAATTATTTCAACTTTATTGTCAATTTAAAAAAAAAACAATTAGTTTTGCCCATATTATATGTGCTTAGTAAACTTGTTCAAGCCCAACTCTCTTTTAGTTTTTTTTTATAGAACCCTACGCTGATCTCTTGGTATTTTATGTTAATCTAATAAATATTATTTTGATTATAATACAACTTAAAAAATTACAAATATGAAATTACTCGTAAAACCTTTTTTTTATTTAAAAAGATAAAACTCACGTTACAGATATACCATAAATCCTTCAAAAATAAGGTTTAGATTATCTTCATTCTTGACACTTTTGGTATACATACATACATACATATTTCAAAATCTATCTTTATAAATTATCATTGTATTTCATCTCTGTACAAAACAACTAACTCGAGTTTAAGAGAGCCCGTATCCATTATTAAAAGAGATCTCGTATGGATTAAATTGCTTTAAATATAAAATTAATCGAACATCAACCTCTTCAATTTTATTCGTGAACATCTTGAATTTCAGCACTCAACACTTAGATTTTCGGGTCAAAGGTGTTGTTCATCTTCACGTGAGCGGTTTGACCTCTGTTTGGGAGTGCGTTGCAACCAGCGATTAAAAAAAAATGATTTTTTTTTTCATTTTAAAAACCGGTGGTATGGTGTTTTTAGATTATTTTGATGTGCTAATGTTAAAAATGATTTTTAAAAAATAAAAAAATATTATTTTAATATATTTCGGTATGAAAAACACTTTGAAAAACTACCACAATCGAACTTTGAATTAAAAAGAATGATGGTTGCGGTCAAGCTTCTCTATCTTTATTTAAATTTTCACAGTCTAGTCACTGGCGAAACCTGAACTTTAAACATCCATGATTTAATCAATAAATATTTTTGTCAGGAAGCCATGCTTGATTGGGTCAGACTTATCAAACACATACATGAATTATAATTATCCGACATTAAAAAAGTGGAAAAAGAATAGGTTTTTATATATAAAATGTACCCATTATCCAACAATACATGTTTTGCGGTCGGAAATAATGTTCATTTTTGTACATAAACTCTTACACAAAGCATGCTCAACTCGAACACATAGTTCAGTTCATCTTCTCGAATATTACAAAAAAAAACACACACAAAGAAACCTCTGTAACAAACTCGGATCAGGAAGCCTTATCGCTGTCATATTTTGGATTGAAAAGAGAGGTTTTAAATGATTGTTTGAGAGTGTAATTAATATTATTTTTAAAAATAATTTTTATTTAGAAATATATTAAGATAATGTTTTTTATTTTTATGTTTTAAAAATTATTTTTAATCTCCGCACATGAAAATAATATAAAAAACTAAAATTTTTAATTTAAAATAATATTTTTTTTTCAAAAATATTTTTAAAATTATAAACACCCCTGACCAAGTAGCCAATAAGCAAGTGGAAGCTATTTTGATCATTTGACAGAATGCCATTTGGCTGTAGCCATGCTTTGCCTCTTTTGTTGCATCTGAAGCCAGAGGGTAAAAGTCGCGTGGAGCTTAAGTTTTTTAATGCAAGCTGTGCGGGTATGATTCCCTGTCACTACTTGATCCAAGTTACAGTGGTCATAGCTGCATGAATTGCTGACAACTCAGCAGGGAAGAAATGATTTCACATGGAATCTACCTGTCTTGCAAGACTCATAGCCAGGTCTCGCTGTCTTGAACATTGATCTCCCCTCTTTTCTTGTTTCTTCAGATTTTTCAAGCGACGAATCAATCAGTGCTTGGATATAAAACATCACTAGTGTATGGTAGTGTCATCACGGTTCATTTAAAATATATATTTTTATTTTTTAAAAAATATTTTTGATATAAATATATAAAATAATCTTAAAATCTTAAAATAAAATTTTAAAATAAAAAAAATTAATTTTTTTTTGAAAAAATACAAATAGGCTTAGATGACCTGTCACGTGGTCCCATTTTTTGCATAAGAAGGCTAACATGGGCCCCACCCCCACCCTCCCCCCTTTTTTTGGTCGCAAGAAAGGCATCTCGCATGTGTCACTCACATGTATTCTCTTCGTATACTATGCTTTCAGATCCAAGCACGTGATTTCCTTTTTATTGATTTTGTTACAATGCTTTACCATTTGTGCGGAGACGGTGTTCCTTTGCCAGATCCAAGGGATTAGAACCAAATCAAGGAAGGATTATGCATGTGCTTATATGAATTATTTTTTTTGTTAGTTCAAGTAAATAATATCAAAAAATAAAAATAAAATATATATTTTATTCTCATAATCATGTGTAATGTTTCTGAAAAATTGTGCTGGTAGTTTCATTTATAATTATAAAATGTAAAAGATCTCAACTTATTTGAAAGAATATGACATAATTGAATATAATCCCTAATAAATATGATGTGATAACAAAGAGGTCGCAAGTTTCGTGTTCGAATTAAAATATATATTTTTTATAAGAATTTGGGACAATCAGAATTTTACTTGTTTGTTTGAGTCTATAAAATTAGCTCTATATGTTATTATAATTATATATTTAAATATGATTTTATTTTGATATATGAAAAATCTGTATATATAAAAAAGAGGGGGAGAAAGGAGAAACAAACACAAGGGCATCATGACAGGATGACACAGGCGTGCCCGGCGTTTAAAAATAAAACCTCTACTTGATAAGGCATCTAGGACCACACCTATATATTAGGCCATGAGAAAAACAAGGGCGCTTGGGCCTTTAATCCCAGGCCCGCCTTTAAAAAAAGGGGGCACGAATGGCTTTAAGCCCACTGCAACCGTTTTTGGGCACCTTTAGTGTGAAAAAAACGAGGATCTGAGCTATTTGACCCCACCTAATTTCAACATATTATTACCGAAAAAAGAAAAATCTTATGAAACTCTAAAGCTCTACCCCCAAATACAAAACTTGATTTAATTAGTTTAAAAAATTAAAATAAAATAAACTTCTAAGTCCCAATCTATTGTATAGAATGCTTAGATGCCGAAAGCTTTTTTTTTTTTTTTTTCTAGTGGTTTTCTCTCTCAACTTCCAAGGATTTTAATGTAAAATCCAGAATGTTATGATTGAAATATAACATTGGAAAAAAAACAAAAAAACAAAATTATTGATGGTATTCTAAGATTCAATATGTTTAAAAATAAGATTTTTGAATGATTAAATTAGAAGTGGATTAAGTGTCCAATCAAACAACTTTCATCTCAAAAGTAAAGAAAACTATTTTAATAACTATATATTTTTTTTTTTTGAGAATTTGAGGACTTTACTTAGGTAAAATAGTAATATTATAGAGGGGGAAAATTGGTATTGAAAATGTTTATGAAAAAAATTATTTATTTTTAAAATTATTTTCATATATTAATATCAAAAATTAATTTTAAAAAGTAAAAAATATATTATTTTAATATATTTTTGAATAAAAAATATTTTTAAAAATAAAATAAATAAAAATCTTAATCAGACACTTAGCACGATAGTCACAGACAACTTCAATTTGAACCTCGTCGAGGAATTAAAGTGTCTACCCACCTGAATTTCTTGAAAACAGGAAAGCCTTTTAGACTTGACGAGGTTCCCATCATGTGGATTTTATAAGATTGCTGGTTGTCTTCAGAATTCAAACACCAAGAGAAACCTCCCTTGGTTCAACCACCATGAAAAGTCTCCCTTGGTCCATTTTAACTTCCCAACCAATTCTCGATCTGGATTTTGATTCTACGAATGGCTCCGGATTAATTCAAAAGCATTAAACGGATGATTGATCGGTATCAAATTCCTTTTAATGCATTCCATCTGCTGCTTCATAAAAGAAAGTTTTCATTACTATATAAAGTATTTCGAGAATTTTTTGTATTTAAAAAAAAAAAAGAGAAAAGAAGAAGAAAAACATGGCAATCCCTTGATAAACTTCGCTTTGAGAATCAGAAATCAGTTTGTTCTGTTGCCTCCTCACTCTTTCTATGTTCTCATTCTCTAACAATGCAAGTGTAAAAGCTTTTCACCATCTACTTTCAACACTCTCATGCAAACACCCTTCTCTCTCCACTCACGGCAGTCTCCTCTCTCTAATCTCCAACGCCAAATCTCTCCCCCAAACCAAACAATCCCACGCCTTTGCACTTCTCAATGGCTTCCTTCCTCAAAGTATCTCTCTCTGCGCCTCTCTCATCCTCAAGTACGCCACTTTTCATGACCCCACCACCTCTCTCTCTCTGTTTCAGCAAACTCTTCCTTTCTCTCGCTCTGCTTTCTTGTGGAACACTCTCATTCGCGCTTTGTCGGTGGCGCGCGTCAATGATGATTTTAGAACATATAATCAAATGGTTAGAATGGGTGTTAGGCTTGATGATCACACCTTTCCTTTTGTACTGAAAGCTTGTGCCGATAATTTGAGTGTTCAAAAAGGTAGAGAGATTCATGGGGTTGTGTTTAAACTTGGGTTTGATTCGGATGTGTTTGTAGGGAACACATTATTATTGTTTTATGGGAATTGTGGGACTTTGAAAGATGTGAAGAGGGTGTTTGATGAAATGCCTGAAAGAGATGTTGTGTCGTGGAATTCGATCATTGGGGTGTTTTCGGTTCGTGGGTTCTATGCCGAAGCGATTCATTTATTTTGTGAAATGAATTTGAGGTCCGGGTTTAGGCCAAATATGGTTAGTGTTGTGAGTGTTTTGCCGGTTTGCGCGGGACTTGAGGATGGGGTTATGGGGGGGCAAATTCATTGTTATGTTGTGAAGACCGGCTTGGATTCTCAGGTGACTGTAGGGAATGCTTTGGTTGATGTGTATGGGAAATGCGGGTATGTGGAAGACTCGAGGCGTGTTTTTGATGAAATTTCAGAGAGAAATGGGGTTTCTTGGAACGCAATAATTACCAGTCTTGCTTATCTTGAACGCAATCAAGATGCGTTGGAGATGTTTAGATTGATGATTGATGGAGGAGTGAAGCCAAATTCTGTCACATTGTCCAGTACGTTGCCTGTCTTGGTTGAATTAAAACTTTTTGACTCCGGGAAGGAAATTCATGGGTTTAGTCTAAGATTTGGACTTGAATCTGATATTTTTGTGGCCAATGCTTTGATTGATATGTACGCAAAATCAGGTCGTTCGCTCCAAGCATTGAATGTGTTTAACCAGATAGGTGAAAAGAATATTGTTTCGTGGAATGCCATGGTAGCTAATTTCGCTCAAAATAGACTTGAATCAGCAGCTGTAGATTTAGTGAGGCAAATGCAAGCTGATGGTGAAATACCAAATTCTGTCACCTTCACAAATGTTCTTCCAGCGTGTGCCCGAATAGGATTCCTTCGTCCTGGAAAAGAAATCCATGCAAGGGCAATTCGCATAGGGTCCTCAGTTGATCTATTTGTGTCAAATGCTCTGACAGACATGTATGCAAAATGTGGTTGTCTAAATCTTGCTCGAAGAGTCTTTACAATCTCCCTTAGAGATGAAGTATCTTACAACATTTTAATTATAGGCTATTCTCAAACAACTGATTGTTCAGAATCTCTAAGTTTATTCTTGGAAATGGGGATTAAGGGTATGAAGCTTGATGTAGTTTCCTATATGGGTGTTATTTCAGCCTGTGCAAATCTAGCTTCATTGAAACAAGGGAAAGAGGTTCATGGATTAGCAGTAAGAAAGCATTTACACACGCAGCTCTTTATTGCCAACTCACTTTTGGATTTCTATATCAAATGTGGACGAATTGATCTTGCCGGTAACGTCTTTCATCAAATTCCAAGCAGGGACACGGCCTCTTGGAATTCTATGATTTTGGGTTACGGAATGCTGGGTGAATTGACGATTGCTATCGACCTTTTTGAAGCAATGAAGGAAGATGGGGTGGAATATGATTCAGTCTCGTACATTGCGGTCTTGTCTGTTTGCAGTCATGGAGGGCTAGTTGAGGAGGGGAAGAAATATTTTGAGCATATGCACGTCCAGAATATTAAGCCAACGCAAATGCACTATGCTTGTATGGTCGATCTCCTTGGCCGGGCTGGACTTGTAGAGGAAGCAGTAAAACTTATTGAAAGCTTACCCGTTGAACCCGATGCCAATGTATGGGGTGCTTTGCTTGGGGCATGCCGAATACATGGGAATATTGAGCTGGCTCATTGGGCAGCTGAACATTTGTTCAAGTTGAAACCCCAGCATTCTGGATACTACTCGGTTCTTTCAAACATGTATGCAGAAGCTGGAAAATGGGACGAGGCAAACCAGGTAAGGGAGCTGATGAAATCTAGAGGTGCGAAGAAAAATCCCGGTTGCAGTTGGGTTCAGATTGATAACCAGGTTCATGCTTTTGTAGCTGGGGAGAGAATGGTGAATGTTGGTTCAAGTCTTCTATGTGCAGATCCCTGATTCAATTATTCATGTTTGAAAATCGAATTCAGAGGTTCATTTTACGAAAGAGTGCCTGATCTTGAAGTAGTTTAGCTCTTTCGGTTTGGGTGTGGTGTAAGAGAGGAAGCGGGATAGGTGGTCTCTGGACTTAACTTTACTCGGGAAAATTAATGAAATTGGTTGCTAGTGTTGCTGTGATAAATTTTTCTGGCCAATTCACCAACCTTGCACAGCTGAGGTCTCTGTCAATCCAACTAACAGACAGCATGTTCATGATATGATTTACATGGCACGACGATTAATAAGTTTTTAATCTATCTGTCCTAGCTAGCAGGGAGCTCCTGTCAATTATAAGTCTAGCATGGTTCAAAGTCTAAAAACATGTTCCAAACAAATTCCCACTGCACCTATTTTCTGGGTTTCATTATTCGACAAAATTACAATACAACAGAGGTCGCATTTGGTATGAAATGCGTGCAATTTAATTTCAGAATATTTCTACAGATTGTACAAAGAATATTGGTAAAAAATGGTTAAACAAAATTTGCCTACCACTAAATGCTATGAGCCTATGACTGGTGACAAACAACAGCAGTGCAAGAAGAGTCACCGTCCACAACCCACAAACTCAATTCTTCAAGCCGCTTTTGAATCAAATCCACACCTGTACCTGCAAACCAATAAACCATTTTCTTCCCAGCTTCCAAAGATGATTGATTAGAAGTACCGGCATGAATCTGGATGCCAATGCTAGCCTCATCAACCCTGTGAATTCTCACACCATTCTGTTCCAATAACTTCACCAAGTAAACACAATTTGTGCTCTCTCCCTCGAACAAAACATTAACTTTTGAGGCAGCAACCTTCTTCAGGAGATCAGCCCAAGTTTCTTTAGCAGAAGAAGAGCTCCTGACAAAGAAAAATCCCAAGCTCTTCCCGGTGTAGAAGTCATCAGTAGGATCAATGAACTCTTGAACTTTGCTAAGAGAAAACATGTTTGCATCCACTATCAAAGAATCATACCCATTTTCTAAACACTTCTTGATTACATAAGCATTCACTAAAATGTTCTTCATCAGCTCAGCACTGGAATGTTGAAATCCCATTACTTTCTGTGCTCTATGATAATTGAAAAACTGGTCAGCATCGATCACAGGATGCCCACTTCTAGCAAGATCAAATAGAAAATCAGACCCGGGACCAATCAAAATATAGTTCCTTATATTTAGCCTCTCAAAGTGACAAAGCATGTTCCTCGTGATTGTATCTGATGCCCCAAATATATTAACAAGCAGAACACTCTGATCTTCCTGCACAGTCAGAAGAATAGACCCAACTTCATCCAAGGTCCTTCCAACTCTCCCAGGAAGTACTTCCCTGAAGCAGTAATCATACCATTTCAGATTACTCAAAGGTTGCATTTCCAGTAAGTTGAAGTCAAGAGAACTTCCATCCAATAATTGGGAGTCAGGCCCAGCAGTTTTCCCATAGTTAACACCAGCATCCCTGTGAGAGACACTGAGTGCTCTCTCATGCTGAAAATTTGTATAGATGTTAAAATAACCTCTGGAGTGAACGAATTTAATGAACCAAGGAGTCCAGATTCTTTCTCCAATCCTTTTGTACCATCCATTAGTCACCTGCAAGTTTATTAGATTTAGAATTCATTTGAGCAAAGAGTTCAAGTAATGACAGAGAAAAAAACAATTCAATCAGCGGATGTGAAGAAGAGGGGGGTTAGATTACCATTCCATCAAGAAATGGTTTGATACCCTTGGACTTGTGCAGATCATACCACAACCTAAACTCTTTCCAAGGTTTTGGAAAGAGAATCTGACCCCAAGTACCAACCAATTGGTACAAGAAAAGATGTGTTTCACCATCCAATCTTATTTTGTTTCCATGTTTACCTGCAACCAGACAAACCAAAATCACTGTCAAAAAGGTTAAAAAATTCTTTAAAAAAAAAATCAGGTCAGGGTATGTAATAAGGATTGTTGAATCAACACAATTTTCATAAAAAGGCTCAAATATGAGACAAAAAATATTGCATATGGCACTTTCTACCAACAAAAAATTTAAAGCATATTGTTTTTGACTGTCACAACAATTCCTAGACATCATAGTGGAATCGGTAAAAAACTTAGCTCGGCGATGTGGAATGAGCTAGCTTCACCTATGCTAATGCAATTTGCGAAATACCAAATGGAAACTTTTCAAGTTCGCATCCGATGGACATGATTCATATATTTGCGCCACAAGCAAGAGATTAAAAGGATTTCAGCCTAGCAATTAACTCAATATCCAATCCAAGATTCGATGTAACACAATGCAAAGCCTCAAACACTACTTCTAAAGTTAGTTTTGGCATGAGAAGCACCCTATATCCCCACAAAATTCCAGTATAACAAATCTATAAACCTCAACATTAAACATTACAACATCCAGTCTAACAAATACAAAACCTGAAATAAGAGTAGTACCTGGGACAAACCTTGCACGCTGAAGTGAAGCGCCATATATAAAAGGACTAAAATTCGACACATTGTAATAGTAATTAACAATCAAACCCCTCACAAATTTAAAAAACAACGGCGAAACCTCCAAATCATCCTCAACAATAAACGAAAATTCATGATCTGAACTTGGCCACCAAGCTTCTAGCCATTGAGCTTGCAACCCAACATTATTAGTCCTATAATGTACAAATTTGTTTCCAAATTTCCAATCAAACCCATCAACAAAGTTCAAAACTTTTCGCGATTCCTCGAGTTTTTGATCAATAACATTGATGGATTCATTGGTGAGGGCAAAATGATCAATGTGGATGTGGAGGTGGACTGTGTCCCCACCGTAGTTGGCGGCAGAGAGGGAGTTGAGGCACCTGGAGAGTGAGTCTAGGCGGTTAAAGGCGAGAACTTGGATTAGAAAAGTGAAGTCTTGAGGGGTAGATTGGGCGATTGGAGCTTTGATTGGGTTGTTACTGGAAGTAAATTCAGCACCAGGGATGTGGTGAGTGGATTGGTAAACGGAGAAGAGGATGATGACACCAATGGAGGTGAAAATGATGGGAAGGAGTAAGCTTCTTGGTGGACCTACCATTTGCTATGCTTTTATGATTTGGAATAGAAGGGCATGTTGGGGTTCCGGGTTTTCAACTTGTTCATGTTTTGAGATGATGTTTGGAGGCGAAGAAGAGAGAGAGAGATCTCAAGTTCGCAGCATGATTCAGTTTTCTATTCAGGTCATTTCATCATGGTGCTCGACAGTGAGAGAAGGAAAGGAAGACAGTGAGAGAAGATGGATTCGAGAAGTAACATGAGGCCCAAGAAAGTTGGATTTTGAAGGGAGGAGTTCAAATATGTGCAGAGTTGGACTATTGTGGGCCTGGGTTTTGAGTGAACAGGCCCATATGGACATATGTTTGTGATGTTACAATATGAATAGCCCATTGATTTTTTGTCAGCGTAACTTATAGATTCAGAGTTTGTATTGTGTTTGAAACTCCGGTTTGTAGTTTTTTATTTTATTTTAAATAAATATAATTTAATATTTTTTAGATTATTTTGATATATTAATGTTAAAAATAATTTTTAGAGATAATCTTTGGACTTTGGATGCCATCTAGCGATGGGGGGCCAAACGTAGGGTTGCTGTCTTCTACTTGGATGTTTTCTTTTGGACAGGATCTACTTGGATTTTCCTAGTTTTCTAGTTTTATCTCTCCTAATTTTCTTCATTGTCTTGATAAAAGATGTATTCAGAAATATTTTGGATCCAGTACCGGCAAGTGATATCAAGGGCAGGATGTAATCAATCGTCAAAGACATAAAAAATACATGCTTTAACAGCGGTGTGGTTAAAGTTAATTTTTAAAATGTTTTTTATTTAGAAATATATTAAAATAATATTTTTTTATTTTTTAAAAATTATTTTTTCATATCATCTCGTTGAAATGATTCGAAAAAATATATAAAAAATTAAAACAAATAATAAAAATAATATTTTTTAAATTTTTTCAAAAATACTTTTAAAAAACAATGATAAATAAAAAAAACTTGTTGGTATTCCATGAATTTGGGGTTGCTATTCCTTTTTCTTCTTTCCCTTTTTGTTTTATTGCAGTTTTTCTGGTTATCCAGTGTGAGCTGGCAAATTGCCCTCTTTTTTAAGGCAGATTTTTTTTTTCATTACCTGTTTTGGAAGTTTAATTAGTTTTTTAAAGTATTTTTTGTTTATAAATATATTATAATATTTTTTTATTTATAAAAAAATATTATAATATATCATCATATCAAAATAATATAAAAACACTAAAAAATAATAAAAATAAAAAAATTTAGAATTTTTTCAAAATGTTCCATCTTCCTCAATTTGGCACCAGCTATGCACACTTAACAGCTGCTCCATTGAAAGAGACTAGCGTGGACAGCTTTTAGTCAACGTAACAGAAAGAGAAAGGACGGCCCCTTGATATACTACGTTTAGTTTAATTGCTAGCACAAAAAATCATCCTTGTCCTGTGTTTGTTTTCCCGGTCAATAAAAAGAACTCTTTTTTTAATATATTAATACAAAAAATATATTAAGAAATAAAAAAAATTATTTTAATATATACTTGAATAAAAAACCAAAACTGGTTGAAAGTATAGTTGATACTATTAAATGTATTAAAATGATTTTTTTTTATATTTTTTATATTTGTATATTAAAATAATTTAAAAATATATTATTTAAATAATAATAATAATATAAATTTGTTTTTCTAAAAAAACACTTTAGTGTAAAACACACCCTAACAACCTCTCTTACTTTAGTTGGTTAGAACAGACCGATCCTTCCTTTTCAAGAATGAAAGAGATACTCCTATAACAAAGTGGAGGGGCCCGTCTTGAATGTTTTAAAGTCTTCCAAGTATGATGACACTTGACATCCCATGCTACCGGTTTTATTACTGTGTATTTTAGTTATATTTTTAATAAAAAAATATACTATAATAGTATTATATATATATTACTATTTTAAAAATTATTAAAAAAACAATTTAAAAATTACTTTAAAAAGTAGGTTAAAAGGAAAAAAACCACTAACTTGTAAAACTTATTGGTTGAAAATAATTTTTTAATTTTTTTCTTAAAACAATAAGAAAGCATAAAATTTAATGTTTTAAAACAGAAACAAAAACAATTTAATATTTTATTTTTAATATTAACTTGTGTAAATTATAAAAATAATATTAATTTAGTTTTTTTTAAAACAATTATATTTTTTAAAAATACTTAAAAAAAAAAAAAGATATCAAACTTCCATACAACTAATTAAGGTAAACTGTAATTGAATATAGTAGTAGTAGATTTTGGTCCTTTTGATGGCTTCAGCCTCAAAAAAGTATAATACATTTTTAGAATTCAAATTCAAGCCAAATTGGTACTTGTTTGAAAAAAAAGTAAAAATAAAATATAAAAAAGTAATAAAGTCATAGGGGCGGCCTTTTCTCTGCCTTTTCCTTTTTTTACTTCTTCTTTGCTTAAAGTAAAGCCTACCCACCCTTGCATCTTCCATTTAAATCCATGGAAAAAGTATCATTCTGTCTCTCTGTGAATGAACAGTCGATTTCTCTCAAAAAAATAACATCTTGGCTAGTTTAAGTTTCATCTGATCCAAGTATCTCAAAAATCCATCTCTCATCTCTCATTTATCTGTAAGTATTTTCATGATCTGTAAGTCCCCAAGTTTCTCCCTTTCTGTCTCCATTCTTAACTTTTCTTTAACCCCAAAAGATTTAGAGAGCTAGGGTTTCATCTTCATGTTTCTCCTGCTCTTTACTTTTACTTTTCCTAGCAGTACTATGGTGTATGCTTTGTTGTTTCAGTCTTTGCCTTTTGCTTATGTGTGTTTTCTATGAGTGTGGTGTAATTAGCCTTTTCTAGGAACTTTTTTGGTACTTATTCATAGTTGTTTATGCTGTTTTTGATCACCTTCAAAGCTTATAATAGTTAAAAGGTTTTCCTTTTGATTTCGTGGATGATTGTAGAAAATAATTTTTTGATCTCTAGCTTCTTGCCATTTTTTTTATGTTATCTCAGCTCTTTTTGTTGATTATAACTGCTTGTCTGGTTGCTGAGAACAACTCAGGAGAATTAGGAGAAAAATTAACAAGAGAATTTCTATTTTTTTGGAAGTTTTGATTCTCTTTGCTAACGAAAGATTGATTAAAAATCTTTATTTTTTTTAAGCAAGTAAAAGGGTTACTCCCCCCCCCCTCTGATTAAGTACTTGATTGGATTAATTTCGGTAGGTAAACGCTGACCCACATTCTTCTTTTTTTTGTTGAGAAGTTCTTTCACGTTGAGTATCTGGTTAGTCCATTTCTGTTAATATTACCTATTTGATTGTCAAGCAGGGTAGTCATATTGAGACAATGACTAGGGTAACCCGTGATTTTGGAGATACTATGCAAAAAGATGCTGTCCCAGCTGTATCAGCTGATGTTGCATTTTCTTCTAGTCGGTTTCCTAATTACAAGATTGGAGCTAACAATCAGATTGTGGATGCAAAAGATGACCCAAAAGTATTGTCCATGAAGGAAGTTGTGGCACGCGAGACTGCTTTACTTTTGGAACAACAGAAACGCCTCTCTGTCCGGGACCTTGCCAATAAATTTGAAAAGGGATTGGCTGCTGCTGCCAAGTTGTCAGAAGAGGTTAATTTTCTTTTAAGTTGTATTTAGCATTTTGTTTTGTTTTTGGAAACTTGATTTGTTTTGCTTGAGGTTTGATTGTCGAAGCTAATTTTCTTATAACTTGACCTCCTCAATTGTCTATTACTTTACCCTTTTGGCTTCAGAGAAATTTAAGTTTGGTTAGGGCAATAGTTTTCAAACTTATTCATGTTATTTTTTAACCATGCCAAATGGAAGTAATAAATTCATCTGATTGATTACATGATTTTGTCTACTTTTTTTCTTCTCAATTAAGTGGAGCATCAATTAATTGCTGAGAAAAGTTGGAAGTCGGTTGTTTGTTTCATTTCAATGGCTGTTTGTTTCTCCATTTCTAAATCTTTAAGACTCTGGAGTTATTAATGTGCTGAAGAGAATGGATGGCATAGGAAATCAAATTCTAAGCAGTTCAACTTTTGATTACAGGCTAGGCTCAGAGAGGCAGCTTCATTAGAGAAACATGTTCTATTGAAGAAGCTTAGGGATGCGCTAGAATCATTAAAAGGACGAGTGGCAGGTAGAAACAAAGATGATGTGGAAGAGGCTATTGCCATGGTTGGTCTTGCTTTACTGCTGCTTTTATCAAATTTCTCATCCAAAATTTTTGATTTCATGTTTAACTTAATGAATTGGTTGCTGCTGCCATTGAGCACTTCAAAACTTATGTCGAAGATGAATTATGGTCACTTCTTCTAGGTGGAAGCTTTGGCAGTTCAGCTGACTCATAGGGAAGGGGAGTTGATTCAAGAAAAAGCTGAAGTAAAGAAGCTAGCAAATTTTCTCAAGCAGGTAATCTAGTGTTTGATGGAATTTAGCAAAATTTTCTTAAGCTAGAAAATCCCATTCAGTAGGTTTCCCTTTTTTTTTTTTTTTTGAGAATTTGAGATAGCAATAAGCAGTTTTCTGCCTCATTAGCTTGTGTCTGTATCCTTTTTTAGGCTTCAGAGGATGCCAAGAAGCTTGTTGATGGGGAAAGAGCTTATGCTCGTGCTGAAATTGAGAGTGCCAGAGCAGCAGTCCAGAGGGTGGAAGAAGCGATTCAGGAACATGAACGAACATCTCGAGCTTCCGGAAAGCAGGTTTATATTAATTATTAGTTATTACAGCTTCAATGGGAGTTTGGCCCTTTGCTAATGTCATAAATTTTAAGATCTTGTTTTATGTGGATATTAGATAGATATCCTCTTTATTGCATTTAATTTTTCAGTACTTCTAGTTAGCTATAAGGTGGTACTTTTCTGCATTTGAAATTGATAAGGACAATCTGACATTGTTTTTTTTGTTCATTTTATGATCCTTTTGTGTTCGAATCCTGTTAAGTTTGTAGTTTGTGTATTATTTTGCTGCATTGTTTTTCTTTTTTCATCTTGTCCTTAACAAAAAAAAAATTGTGGCATTTTAGGACGTGGAAGAATTAATGAAGGAGGTTCAAGAAGCTAGAAGGATCAAAATGCTGCATCAGCCAAGTAAGGTATGTGCTGGATTATTGGTGAATTATTTTTTCCCCACTAGACGTTCTAGTTGTGAAACTAGTTTGTTTCACTTTTCTATGAAACATGTTGAAGTTCTTGTAACATATTTGGGGCTCATGACTGTCCTTTTCAGGGTTTTTATCTATTTATCTAAGCCTATTATGTGTTTATAACTGCTTTTTAAACTAGAGTTCAACTAGGGGTGAGCAAAAAAACTAAAAAACCAAAAAAAATTAACCGAGAAAAATTGAACCATTAAAAAAAACCAATTAGATTTTTTTTCAATCTTCTGGTCCGGTTTTCGGTTTTTTGAGGAAAAAACCGGTAAACCAAACTGAACCGGTTCAAATTAAAAAATATACTATAATTTTTTTATTCTTCCGGTTCAGTTTAAATTTTTTGGTTTGATTCCATTTTGGTTAAATGGGAGAAGGGAAAAACTTGGTTAGTAAAAAAAAAAAAAAGCCTAAAAAACCGATACTATTTTTCAGTTTTTTAGTTAAAAAACCAAACCACACTGAAACCGGGTCCAGTCTGGTTTCGGTTTCTTTTTTGAATTTTTTTCTGGTTTGGTTGTTTTTATAGATAAAAACCAACTGAACCGAAAATACTCGCCACTAGGTTCGACAATCACAATTCTTAAGTTGCTTTCAGATGCATGTATTTTTCCTTTGGGGACCAAGTTAAGTCAGAACTAATAATGATCCTTGAAAACATAGTCCGCTTCTGCAATGAAAATTACACAGCAGACTTTTTGAATGGGCACGAGTCAAAGTTATGAGTTGTAGGTTATCAGAAATTTCTAAATTCAAGGGGAATTGAGTTTCCAGGATAATGATTTTTCACTCCTCTGCAATGCTTGTGGTGACTGATAGCTTTTTGAACTTTCCAATCTGGAGACATAAATTCATTTATTTATCACAAGTGATTGAACATTTAATTGTAGGTTATGGACATGGAACATGAGATACGAGCATTGAGGATTCAACTTGTTGAGAAGTCTAAACGTTCTCTGCAGCTTCAAAAGGAGGTATTATTGCTGTTTGTAAAAATATTATGGGTTGGTTGTAAATAGCTTTTGGAACATTGAAATTCTAATTTTAACTGCATGTCATGAAGATGCTTAGCTGGTACTGCTTTTCCTCCATTATCCAATTTTAGAATTTTCATTTATCATTTGACTTGCATGTTTGCCTCTCCCTGATTGTTATTTTAGTCCTCAGTTTCCAAACCACTGCTGAGTTATTCAGTTTCAGAATCTTGTTTAAAATCTTCAAGCAAGTCAAAATATTCAAAACTTTCAGGCAATATGTTTAAGTTGGTAGTTTTTGTAATTCAAAATTGAAGTCTTTGAATGGTTTGAGATCTGGTTTAGGGTTTTGATTAACATGATATGCTTTTGTCTGAGCGACTCAATGGTTAAGAGGAAACGTTTTATGCATGCTTCTAATTTTTTTTCCTGTGAGATCTTCAATTATGATCTCTTGCTTTTGACATGCAATTCTAATGTCCATTGTTTTGTTGTTCATTTACAGTGAACTTGCAGAATAATATATCAGATAATTGACTTCTTAAATATTCTGCCCCCCTGACTCTATTTTTCTCAGCTGGCAAGGAGCAGGCGAGGCGAGCAGAGCATATTTCAATTATTTGAATTGGATGGCACTGAAGCCTTAGGTTCATGTTTGCGGATCAATCCTTGCTCTGAAAATGCTCCAGAACTTTCAAAATGTTCGATTCAATGGTATCGTCTATCATCTGATGGTGGAAAAAAGGAGCTTATATCAGGTTTCTATCTGAAATCATGTTTCTCTTTTGGATGCTTTGAACAATTGAACTAAACACAGTAGATGCTTTATGGTTGATTCTGTTTTATTAGAGGTTAGCTTTTCATTCTTGCTCAGTGACTTTAAGTTATTTAGTTTCTGTCTTTTAGATTTGAGCTAGCCCTGTTCACCCTTTGTGAGATGATTGTCATTTTGTGAACCAAACAGTTGCTATGAACCATGAAACCTTTTAGTACAAGATTTTGTCACCCTTTTTGTTAAGCAAGCAGCTTGTTGGATGCAATGCTGCTTGTTCTCCAACATTCAACTATCAACAGAGCATTTTTGATTTGAGGATATGAGTGGGATCTGAAATCCAATAGATTGATTGAGGTTTCAGTATCTCGATATAGGAAGGTTGGCTTGATTGAATTGAGGACCTGTGTTATCTAGCAAGGCTATGATAGAATATGGGACTAGAGTTATTGAGAATGGGTATTTACCCTGCAGTTGAATTGACAGAAAATTATATGCTTAACAGGTTAGACACTTCGATTTTGAATTTGGGGAATAGCCATGGAGTTAGAGGGTTGAATGAAAATGGATTTTGCTAGCAAGTACTTGTGGATCACAAAGTAGAGTAGCATATTTTGGGCTGTTTATGATTTATGCTTAGCTACCATAAATGCTGCATGAAAGAGACTATTGACTGCTTTCATTAATTTTACTTTCTACAGGAGCTACCAAATCAGTGTATGCTCCGGAGCCTTTTGATGTTGGGCGAGTCCTGCAAGCTGAAATTATTTCTGATGGCCAACAATTCTCTTTGAGCACTACTTGTCCCATTGATCCTGGTCTGTATTTGATCTGCTTCTCTAATTTGGTTCTTGGTTTCCAATTTTTATGGATCCAGCTCAACAAAGCTCTGATCCCAAACTAGTTGGATGGACTACAGAATCATTTTTCATGACTGTTCTCAATTTCCGTTAGTATATGGAACTTGATAAATAAAATTGTGGTTCACTCCTTTGTACTTGAAGTTATGAACCATGCAATTTAGAAGGATAATTAGCTGATGTTATTTTGTGAACAGCTGCTGGTCTGGGAAGTTATGTGGAGGCACTTGTGCGAAAACATGATGTTGAATTCAATGTAAGTTGTGCTAAAACTGTTTTAACTTTTCTCTTTTCTTTTTGGTATCTAAACATGTCAAGTTCAATAATTTGGAATTGTTATCTGAACACTGCATAATACACATTTTTACAATCATTTCAGTGATTTTTGTTACCCTTCTAAATTGAAGGGCGGGCTGTGGGTTAAGTTCTGCCCAGGCTGGTCATTGGTGTTGGTCACTGGTTTTAATTGAACTCAGGCCAACATCAAGTCCCCACAGATGCCTCATGAAGTATAGACAAAAGTGCATATGCACTTGGTGATTGGATATTTTCTTTTTGTTCATTCTTGAATCTTGAGGGCTTGCTGATGTTTTCATTCTAATGCTCTAATATTTGGCTATTTGCAACTACATGCAATGTAGGTTCTTTGACTCATGGCCTTAAGAGAGTGCATACACATACAGAAAATAGGAAAGATGCATATTAGAGACTCCGAGGTTCTGACTTTGAGGACACAACCCTAGTTTATAGGAATGATCACAATGAGGGATGGTTAGTTGCGTGCCTGATTCTTCTTCCTTCATTGAGTTGAAGGTGGTATTTTCTTAACCATTGCAAGGATCAAGGTGGCATTCACACTCCCATACTCTCATTGCTTTTCCTTGAGCATGGAAACATACATGTATTCTAGTCCGTGCCTAGTGTTCCATGTTATTGCCAAAAACATCATAGATTTTCCTTTTCTTTTTTGAGATTATCAATTAACTGACAAAGGCAATGCTCAAACGCGAGACCTTTCCCCTCTTGTTTTGCAAATGCCATTGAGTTACAAGCTCATGAATCGAGGGCATCATATTTATAACTCTTCAAGGATAACATGTTGAAGTTTACAATCATCTTGATGGAAGTTGATGGAATTTATAGAGTGTTTAGCTTAATGTTGTCTCATTGCTTGACGATTTATTTTTCCATCAAAGTATAAGGATGCTATTATTTACCTTTTAATTTTGTTTGCCTTACAGGTCATTGTTACCCAAACGAATGGGGTAGATCATCCATCAGAATCTATTCATGTGCTTCATGTTGGAAAGATGAGGATGAAGCTTCGGAAAGGGAAGTCAACAAATGCTAAAGAGTACTACTCCACTTCAATGCAGGTACGATGAGCTATTTAACATTTTCATATCTCAGATAAAATGTTTTTTTTTTTGTTTATGAAGTCCATACCCTTCACCTCTTTTTCACTTTTATTCCCATTTGATTGCAAAATATTTTGGTCCGTCCTTTCAGCACACAAACACAAACACACTCACCCTTCTTATGTCCTACAAAGTTGTTGACAGTTTTTTTTTGTTGGACATTAGTGTCTTAATCTGTTTTATCAATAAATGACCCTTTCGGGCCAGCCATTTCTCACACTCCTATTCTTTTAGCTGTGTGGAGTTAGAGGGGGTGGGAATGCTGCAGCTCAAGCATTGTTTTGGCAAGCAAAGAAAGGGCTTTCCTTCGTATTAGCATTTGAATCTGCTAGAGAGAGGAATGCAGCCATTATGCTTGCAAGAAGGTTTGCTTTTGATTGCAATGTAAGTGTCTCAAAATCTGTCCATAAATCCTTGTATTAAAGTCTTATACATTAGCTTGGTTGATCTTTTTTGTCTCTTCCACATATGAAATAAACCCTTTTTGTTTTTTCAAATCATTGGAATGCCAGATTATGCTTGCCGGGCCAGATGACAGAGCTCGTTTAGGATCTTAAACCAACCTCCATAGTCTTCTGTTTCACTAATTGTAATTAAGTTGGGAGTTTGCACATGTACCGTAGGTTTGTAATGGTAGGATTTGGCATGTATGATTGTGTTATGGGCTTCCACCATTCTTTTCTTTTTCATTCGTAAATTCTTCCAAGGCATTGTTTTTTTATTTTGCCTTTATGAGTGTAATATATTCCCCCTTTCGAATGGAGGTGGATTGCAGCTGGATCAAATCTTTTAAACACGACTGCTGGTGTTGGATGTTTTATGATGGCTGCACAATTGGTTAATGTTTTAAGAGATCTGTGCTGTATTTCTTCTACAAGATTAATCCTCAGTCTAATATGATATTTAAAGTTTTAAACTATGCAAGCTGCATGTAATATGCTTGGGATTGTTACTTTCAAGCATAGTTGTTAGTTTCGGCTGAAATTTTTTGTATCAGTTAAAAAAACAAGACAACCATGTTTTTATTTCAGTTTAAATTTTGGTGTGTTTCGGATTTTTCAGTCAAATACAGGTTGAATGTATCGATATTACTTTGTTTGTGCCATTTTGACTATAGAAAAAAATCATCACCTATGCCACCCCATCTCTTGTTTTTTTTTTCTTCATGTAGCATCAAATTCATTTTATAATATTTGATTACATATATATGTATTATTTATGAGATATATTAAAAATACGAGAATTAAAATCAAAACAATAAAAATTAAAAAAATATATATTATAAAAAAATAAAATTATGGTGTCACCTTTAATTTTATAAAAAATAAAAATTATATTTAGATATTTTGCTTTTTAATTTTTTTTTATATATATAATTAATTATATATAAATAATATAATAACATGTCAAAACATTTCATTTCAATTGGAAAATAAAATACTAACGGAAGCGAAACTTTACTTTCAAGTGATTCAGCAAGCTATATCTTTCGTGAAGACTTTCATCCATCCAACATGGATGAAAATGTCAAACTGATCCACAACTTGGCATTACAGTCCCTACAACATCATGTCCACCAGCTAGTCTTCCAACATGAGATGCAGAAAAACATAACCCCTGCCCGTGCGCCAAACAAGGGCCCAGAGCATGTTAATATCCTGATTGGATTCTGATTTATGATTGGCTAGCGGGCTCTTGCTTGCAAAGGGGAAAATTCCATTGAAACAGTGCAATAAATAAATTTGCCAGTGTTGAGCTCTGTTACGGTGGTTTCCATATTTATTTCCAGGCTACTTCTGGAAGCAGCACGAGATGCCCACAACTAAAAAAGCTGTCTGAATATCGAAGGCACTGTCCAAGAACCTTTCTCGAAGGTATGCTTCAGGGTCTTTCCAGGCTTGGAACAAGCCCCAGCACTAACAATTTAGGTGGTGTTTGGGAAGCAGTCCACAAGTTACTTTCAAAACATTTTTTTTTGTTTTAAATAATTTGTTTTAGTGTTTTTTAAAATATTATTTTAATAGATTTATAAATAAAAAATATTTTAAAAAGCAATCACACTTTTTTTGAACAAGGAATGCTCCAGATGAGTGTGTACTCTCATGGTTTCTTTCACCACCATCTTGAGGTGAGAAATTTGCTGTATATCCCTTTCAAATACTATTTTGTTCCAGCAATGCTAGTTACTGCTGCTTCCGGTACTTTTTCCATCCGTCTTTAGTTCCTAGGCAGAATTCGGACATCATTTTCGTGTGTATATATGCCACAATCCAGACTGAAAAATATGTTTTTCTATTAGCGAGGCAGAACTCGGACATCAATTTCGTGCGTGGGCCTCTCTCTCTACATAGTGATACAATTTTCATATTTTCTTCCGGAAACACATAATTAGAGAAGGCTAGTTTTCACTTGTCAACAAGCTATTCATCCGAGTTTCCTTTTGATCACCAGTTGAGTCGGAACTCGTGCACAACAAAAAGATAAATTAGGTACTCTTGAATAGCCTAAAAAATTGACAGATTAGGAAAAGAAACACTTAAAACTTGCTAACTGATCCTGGTTTGCAAGTGGAGGATTATGATCAACTAATCCTTAATCGTATTGGCCATAAACTGGGACTTACTAATTGAATTGATGGCATCGTCGCCTCCAGTACCGGGGCAAAATTTGCATGGATTAGTGTGGAAATTGATCTTAACAAGCCATCGGGTTATTTCGTATGAAACAGAAAATCTGGAAGGTTGAGTTTGAGGGCTTGCACTTGGTCTGTTTTCTTTGTAGAAAGCATGGTCCCCGAAAGGAATCTTGTTCTGACTTCCAGGAAGGCAATTACATGGATGCTATGGACGAGAGTTCTGACCCAACTCCAGTGATTAGACCGGAAATTGCTGAACAATTTGATTCGTGGATGCTGTGCAAAGGAAATGACAGGGAGGAGGGAAATCCGTGCTTAATGATGCACAGGATACTAGACAAGCTAAACCAGGACCTAATGTGGCATGGTTGGGAAATCTTAAGAATGATAACTAGGATCATGGTTTTGTTACTGCTTGATTTAAGCAGGTTTCCTTGTCTTACCTTATTTATTGCGGATCTTATATTGAAACTGCAGAGCAGCAGCAAGATCCAGTTTTCATTCTATTTTAATGGAGTTTCTTTGTATGAACGGAGTTGATTTTGTTTTTTTTTTTATTCGAAGAAATCTCAGCCTGTAAAACGTATTTTATGGGTATAGGTGAACGAGTAAAATTCCGATTATCCTAAATTCTTACAAGAAATACACGTCTTAACTCGAACTTAAGACCTGTTGTACAAATCTCAAAAATTTTGCTATCACGACACGCAGATATTGTTATTATCGCTGAACCTAGAATTAGTGGTGAGAATGAAGATAAAGTTTCTTAGAGCTTGGTTTGTTGGTGATGATTTGGATGAAATGCTAAGTCACGAGGAGAAGCATGGGGAGGCATGGTCCTTCTCTCTGTTTTGCAGATATTTGATTGTTTCGACGGAGGGGACGGGTTCCTAAACTCGACTTATTTGTAGCCTGTTTTTTCAGTATAAAAGTATTTTTATTTTAAATATTTTGATTTAGATTGTTTTGATTTACTATATCAAAAATAAAATTTAAAATATAATAATAATAAAATATTTTTATATGTTTTAAAATAAAAAACTATAAAACACAACTGTTACTACAAATATTAAACAAGTTATTAGAGCTGTTTAATATATTTTTTAATTCATTAAGAAAACTTGTGGGTTTAGATAAAACTTGCTACAAAATTAATAAAGAAATATTTTTGTTAAAAAATATTATGAATAAGATAATGTAATTTAAATTGAAAAGGAATATTTTTATCATTATATTTTTATAAAAATGATTTTAATTAACTTCGATTATAATTTTTTTTAAATGTTTTGGTAAAAACATTTGTGAGAGAAAACAATATTTATTTAATAAAATATATTGTATTTCTAAACATTTTAAATTATTGCCTTTGAGCGGGTCCCATTCGCTAGTAAAAACAAAGTCCATGAACAGATTGACAAGGCCCATCTCGCCCCCAATAAAGAAAAGCCTTAATAGACTCGCAGTTGGGTTGGTTTGGGGGGGCGGCGGGCTTTACTGGATATGCAGGAATTGAGTTTAGGTTATTTTTTGATATATAAAAATAATTTAAAAATATTATTTTTTTAATTTAAAATAAAAATAATTTTTTTTTCAAATGTTTTTAAAAAGGCTTTTAAAACTATTGTAAAACTGCTGTTACCAGTAATTTTGGCTTTTGAAGCAAAGATGGATTCTCCGACTCCAAAGATGCTATACGATTGGTCACTGCAGGAATTGATTATGAGTTTCACAAGTTTAGAGCTTCTATAGCTGAAAAGAGATTCGTTGGTCATATTTACAGGGAAGCAAACGCCTCGCCCCTGTCCTCCTTTAACTACCTCATGCCAGAAAGTTGCATCTCTCGCCCCTCTCCTCCATTAGTTAGCAGCCCAATGCAATGTTTCTATTTGATTTTTAAGATATTATTCTATTTGATATTTTTATTTTATACAAATAAAGCTTATTCTTTAAAATAGAAAATATTTATTTTAAAATAATATATATTTATTCAATCAATTTTGTTTCGGTTGTTGTTTTATTTTTTCAATTGAAACGGAATATTTCGGTTTCAGAGCATTTTAACACATCATTTCGAGGTTGTACTATTTATGTATGTATATATATAATTAAATATATTAATTAAAAAAAATAGTTCAAATCCAAAAATAAATTTATTTAGAATTGTGCAATTTAATCTAAAAAAAGACACAATAAAATGATTTTTCTAAACAAGATTATGAGAATGTCATCATCAATATCGCAAGATCATTACATTATCTGATTGCTCTGAAATTTTAACATAATATATATAAATATGTCAAGAAACTTGTAAAATTTCATTTCAATCTAGCAGTCATTTTAATAGATATGGTTTATATTATAAAATTATTTATTATTTAAAAATAAACTCTTTTTGACCGAAACGAAACGGGCGAAACAAAACCAAAACATTTCAGCCAGTATTGGGCCGAAAAATTCATAATAATTCAGAATTTAAACCAATAAAAAAACAATACTATTTTATCTCATTTTTTTAACTGGTACAAAACAAAACTGATAACCCTTCTTATGAGCTTTTTCCTGTTTTTGTTTTTTTTTAAAGAAAACACGTCATTAGGTAAAAACAGTTTTGGAGATGCGGGGGATCGAACCCCGTGCCTCTCGCATGCAAAGCGAGCGCTCTACCATTTGAGCTACATCCCCGACACGGAAAATTCCAGTGATAAATATATATATATATATCTAAATATAAAGTATGAAACGACATTCAGACGGTACTTAATGGAATGCAAAGCGAGCGCTCTACCATTACAGGATTGAAAATCTGAAAATCGACGGCAGCAAAGTCTCTTTTTATTTTATTACCCCCCTCCCCTGTAAAAAAGGAAACGAGTTACGCTCGCTCCTCAGTCCGCTCTTCCATTCTAACACCTCCCCTCCCCTCCCCTCAAAAATTAAAATAAAAAGTAAAAACCATAAAGAACCTTAAACCTCCCCCCCGTTCTGTTTCGCTCCACCCCTCTCTTTCTCTCGAAGATAAAGAAATAAAAAAAATATCGAGAGATGGATTTTCAAGTTGTCGTCCTTGCCGGTGGCAACTGTAAAAAATTACTCCCTCTCGTCTCCAAGGTTTGCTTCCTAGTTTATTCACTTTCTGTTTGGTTCTCGAGATAAAAAAAACCAAACCGCTCTAATTGCTCTACCGACTAAGATTTATTTTTATTTCTGTCCCCTCTACGATTTTTATTTTCTTGCTTATTTTTGTTTGTTGAATGCAGGATGTGCCAAAAGCTTTGCTTCCGGTCGCGAACCGTCCGGTTCTTTCTTACGTGTTGGAGCAATTGGAACTCAGTAATCTCAAGGATCTTATAGTGGTATGCTTCTCTTGCTCTCTCTATCTTTTTAATTGTCTCGTGATCTTTTTGCTCGCTCTGTTTTGCTTTCTCGAGTAGTAGTGGTGGTGGAAGAAAATGGAAAAAGGAAAAGAAAAATGGATTTTATAAAGGCTGCTGCTGCTGCTGCTGCTTCTGTTTTGGAATATTCATTCTTAATTTAAATTATTAAAGTGTAATTCCATTGTTAAGAATATAACGTGAATTAATAGCAAATATGTAACGATGATGGTTTTTTTTATTTGCCTTTGGAGTTTAGGGTTTCTTTCTAATAGCCCCTTTGTTGTGTTGCTGTATAGGTTGTTGAAGGGGAAGATGCAGCTCACTGCGTTGGTGGTTGGATATCAAATGCTTATGTTGATCGTTTACATGTCAAGGTACTTTTAAAAAAAAAAATTTAATCTCTATTGTAATAAAAATTATTGTATTTTGTTGGTCAAATTTAATTGTAATTGTTTGTGGTCAGTGCTTGATGGTATGGAGTATGGTGTTTTTTGGTCACTGAAACAACTAAGTAGAAATTTGTTGGAATATTGCTCAGAAATGGTTAGGTTAAACAATTGAGAAACGTGGCTTCACTTTGCGCAAATGTTTAACTAAATAACAAACTATAATGTAGCCTTGATAAATGAACATCAACTATAGTCACTAATTTAGGCGATCCCTGTGAAATGGACATATTTCAATTGCTGCCTTGGTATGTATCTAAATGCGGATCTTGCCAATGTTTAGAAGATTTTTCCTTGCAGCAGTCTGTCTCAGAGTACCAGGGAATGGGACCTCAAGGCAGAGTCAGTGTCTGAGTAATATCAGGAAGAATAAGACTACTTTTACAATTCCCTATCACATGTCTGTTTCATTACAATTCCCTATCACCAGTCTCTTTTTCTGTTCTTTGCATATTTTGTGACTGAAATAACATGCTTAATGTTAGGAAATTTCCATCTGATTGATGAAAAAGGTGAGAAATGAATAGCTCAAAATCTTTGCAGAATTTTGAACTCCATACTGAAGACTGTTAGGAGATGAACCATGGATTGTTGAGATGCTGGTTTTCAAGTGCTGAGAAAAAAGATCTCATCATAAACTTCATAAGATATAGTCATATGGAATTATTTTCCTTAATGATTAAACCTCATGGCATTCTAACATTCCATCAAACTTATAACCACTGGTAGTGGTTACTAACATGCCATCAAATTTCTAAAAAGCTTATTTATCACCAAATATGTTTCACTTCTTTTTTTGTGACTGTTGGCTTTCTTTTTCATTTCTTACTGGTTGTGGTTTAAACATTTTTTCCCAATTCCACTTGCAGTTAGTGCACCCAGTTGCTAATTGATGCATTCTCTTCAGTACCTTATACTAATATAGTGGTCCAGGGGGGCTTCTTTTCAAAAACAATTATGTGAATCCACTTCCATTTCCCTTTTAGCTTTTTCCATCCCATCTTTCAGGCGTGTGAAAAGATGAAAATTAAACATCAATACAGATCACCTTTTGTCTTTTTTATGCTCCTGTGTTGTTTTGTGTGAATATTCTGAATAACAAAACAGGTAAAAACATGATTATGAATCCCTAATCACTGTCATAATGGGAAGAGTGATTATTTGGGATACCATAGCTTATAATAACTAATAATTAGAATGTTGTCCTAGGACTGGTTTATGCATTGTGATAATTGTGACACAGGCATATATTTTATTGCATGACTTTCTACTGTTGAATGACTGATGCTGGTGTATGAAACCATAAAATATTAGGGATAGATTGTTGAATTTTTTGAAAATGCTCACCACTTTTAAGCGTACAAGAACAAGTCAATTGAAATGGAAAGGTACTGCACTTCGATTCTTTGTTAAACTGGAAGCAAACACAGTGGTCTTGGACCTGAGCCAAATAAGTTTGGAACTTGCTGTTTTGTTAGATTTTTAGCTTCTTGCTGGAGGCCATATGTACTACCACTATCTTTGCCTCAAAGATACCATTTGTTAAATGAATTCATATTATTCTCTAAGAAGATGTCATTTCATTTTTCTGCAATCCTACAAATGGAAGCTGGCATCGTGTGCCTTGTGCTGCAACATATTGAATTTCGTGAGCATGAATGCCCGATGCAAGCATTGTTATATTTCAGGATTGTTATTAACTGCATGGTATCCTTGTCCTTGTCATTCCTTTTTTTTTTTTATCTATAAAAGTAGAATTTATAGATTCCTTATAATGCTTCAGGTTGCTGCAGTTCCAGAGGATGTTGGAACTGCCGGTGCACTTCGGGCCATTGCTCACCACTTGACTGCAAGTGACATTTTGGTCAGCTTTTAAACCCCTTTTAGTTTGAGTTCTAAGCCTTCAATTATTTGCATCCATTTATGCTTCATCTTCATGCAGGTTGTGAGTGGCGATCTTGTTTCTGATATTCCTCCTGGTGCACTTGCAGCTGTTCATAGACAGCATGATGCAGTGGTGACGACAATGCTTTGCTCTGCTCCTGTCAGTGGACCTACAGAGTCAGTGTCTTCAGGTGGAAAAGATAAAATCAAGAAACCAAGACGCCACAACATCATTGGCTTGGACCCCACAAAACAGTTTTTATTACACATAGCAACAGGTTAGATGTTTTGGATTTTGTGTTATTCAGAGTTCCACTTATCTGCTCATAATGCTCATTCTGGAACTTCATGCAGGAGCTGAAGTTGAGAAAGATATTCGAATCCAGAAAAGCATTATTCGCGCAGTAGATCAGGTAAGGGAGAGCCAACTATCTCATTCATCTTAATTAAAACTTCCAGTCCTTGTCGAGTTTTTGTGCTTTCCAGAACAGATTGAAATCCCTGCATGTGTAGTTTTATTATTTTCATATTTTTTCTAGTTCTTAGACTGTAGCTCTTACTCTACTCCTCTTTTCTATCACTTTGTTTGTTAGATGGAAATACGAGCTGATCTCGTGGATGCTCATATGTATGCATTCAAGAGGTTGGTCTGTTTTTAATTGGTCATCTTCTCATTGTTTTTCATATCAAGGGTCCTCCTTCACCATTCCTGTGTATCTCTTTCAGATCTGTTTTGCAAGAAGTCTTGGATGAAAAGGATAAATTTCGAAGCTTAAAAGAGGATATGCTGCCTTATCTAGTTCGGAGCCAGCTGGTTAGTCAAATAAATTCTTTTTATAGTTGATTTTCTCTGGCTTGCATGTTGATATAGAAAACTTAAATCGGTGCAAATATATCTATTTACTGTTAGAAATCAGAGGTATTATTGAATGGTGTACCACAAGCAGAAAATGGAAATGAGAAGGTTAATTCCCAAAACAACCAAGCAGCGGTATCTCGAATCCTGGCTAATGCATCTACTCCGAGCTTCCATGATCTTTATGCTTCAAGTAACAAAGGTTCTACTCTTGTTCGAAGAATCCATAAATGCTGTGCTTATATTGCCAGCGAGAGCAAATATTGTCAACGCTTAAATTCTATTCAAGCATTCAGTGATATAAATCGAGATGTGAGTTTATGCTGCTGATGTTCTTGTTTGCTATTATTATATTTTCAATTCTATTTTTTCAGTTTTTATTGATTGAGTTGAAATTGATATTCAATCTGTGAAATGTCAGGTCATAGGTGATGCCAGTCATCTGTCAGGCTATTCCTTCTCTGCTCATAACAACATCATACATCCTTCTGCACAGCTTGGATCAAGAACTACTGTGAGTTCAGTATACTTCAAAAAATCTCACTTCTAAAACCACCTATTTAGTTTCAGCAATGATTTATCGTAGGGACTTTGGCTTGTACATTTGGTCTGTGTACTTGAATGTTACTTTGATGAATGTAGGTGGGTGCTCATTGCATGCTATGGGAAGGTTCACAAATGGGTGACAAGTGTAGTGTCAAGCGATCTGTCATTGGCCGTCACTGCCGGATAGGTTCCGGTGTGAAGGTAAACCGATTTTTAATCATAAATTTAACACAATCTAGAATGAGCAAGAAATAGTTTATACCATAACACCAGCTAGAACGAACCTATGAGGTTGGATGCTTTGGCCATTGTATATATGTATCCTTAATTTTTATACATTCATAAAGAAAACGTCATATTTTAACTTTGTCAACATGGTTGTTAAATCATTGAATCTAATTACTCCGTAACCGCAGGTTGTTAATTCAGTCATCATGGACCATGTCACTATTGGAGATGGTTGTTCAATCCAAGGTTCTGTGATTTGTAGCAATGCACAGCTCCAAGAGCGATCTGTCTTGAAAGACTGCCAGGTCATCTCACCCTCCCTTCCTCTTCTCTCTCACAAAGCTACGCACGCACAGCACAGTTTCATGTGTTTTCTATGTTTTCATTTTTCTGTCTTCGTTCCAGGTCGGAGCAGGTTTTGTGATTACCGCAGGCAGTGAGCACAAGGGAGAGTCCTTGGCTAGAAAATAAAAGTAAAGAAGAAAAACCCTTTTTGGGAAGAGAATGCCAACGTGAAGGAGTCTTCTGAATCATTTAGCGTGCTAATCATATAGATCAAATGAATTGTTTTTGGTAATTGCTGCCATCGTGTAGAAGGCGATACCTCTGGCAAGCAAAAAGAATCTTTGGCAAGTTAAGAGAAATGCCAATCTTAATGAGTCTACTATTCAGCTCCATTCATTTGTTTGTTTGTTCGTACAATTTCTTTTTATATATATCCGGTCAGAGATGCTTGTATCAGATATAGAACCCGTCCCATATATTTTTAACGACTCAGGACAAAAAATAGATTAGCGCCAATTTTTTCATATCCTTGTAAAAGATGTTCAAAGATCCTGGCTGCCGGATCGCAAGCATTTATCAATTCCTGTTGTCCATTAAGGTTGTTGCAGTGTAAGTCTGTGTAAAATGTTTGTTCCTCAGTCTCTATTGTAGGTGTGATGGTGACATTAATGTAATCCGACAAGAACGTTTGATTAAGCCAACCAGTAATCATATTTAAAGCATTCATTTGCATGTCCTACTCAACAGATACATGGCTCGAGATGCTTGTGTTTGAGCTCCTCTCTCATAATAGAAAATGGCCCAACGTGAAGCAGTAGACAAAGCCAATTTTGAATCAAAATCCTTCGACTGAAGCCCAACTGTATCTATTCTTCCTGGAATTGGATTAAGCTGCTCCGATTCTCTAGTGTGGCAGCAGCTTACAAGCATTACAAATTGAATAAATATTAAAAAAAAACTGGAACTCATTTTATTTTTGATTGGATTATGAGTTAACTTGCTGGGTTGATCAGGTTTGACTAGCTTAACTATTAGTCAGGTTATATATTAAAAGTCATTGAATTGAACCGGGTTTAATCATATTGCAATTGAGCTGAAAATCAATTACATTAATCGATTAATCTGGACCACTACATTTAAATATATGACAATTTGAGTGATTGATTGAGAGTTTGATTGATATTGATTTTCAAAGTGATTTTTGTTAGAAATATATCAAAATAATATTTTTTTAATTATTTTTGACATTAACAAATGAAAACGATTTAAAAACACCAATTTTTTTAATTTAAAATAAAAATAAAAAATATTATCTTTCAAAAACACTTTTGAAACGCAATAACAAACCAGGCATAATGATCTAACAATGAGATGCAATTTGATGGCAAAATCTAAGATTTCATATCAAGTTAGACATTTCATAATGTTTTTTCATTTGATTTATAATTTTTTTTTATTAATGAAGTATAAATGTCTGTCTATTGCAGAGAATTTAGCGTTCGAGACATCTCGGTTTTTAGTAATCTTATCATTCAATAATCAAGATTTGAATTTTTTTTAAGATTAATAAATAAATAAAATGGTTTCTATCAATGGAAATTGCTTTCATGCTTAACACAAGTAAGACAAAACACTTTAAGATTTGCTTTCTGAAAATGATCTTATGGCACTGTAATCTTTATTAACACCTAAAAGTCAAAATCTTCTTGCCTTGTACAATCCTTTTATATATGCACGAAAGGGAAGGAAAAAGTTTGGTCATTGCTAACATTTTGAGAATTTTGACCATCTTTCTTAATTAAAATCCATTCTTAGCCACCCAATTGAGATTTTAAAATTAGAGATATTTTATAATTAATCTTTAAATTTTTTACAAAAAGTTTGATGGTGCAATCCACCGTCTCTCTGTCTCTCTCTCTCTAGCCTAACTTTTAAATGAAAACCGACTCCAAAAGTATTTCCATGCAACGACAAGCGATACAAGTATGCCACATTTTTTTTATTTTTTTTTAAGATCTACTTTCTCAGCTAACCATACTCAATGAATTTACTCGGTCGTCATTTTTTATATATTATATGCGAGTCAATGAAAGCCAAATCGCTCGCTGACTTTTCCAGTGCTCTTGATCATCTCGTGCAGGTCAAGTCTCATGGTGGCTATAAATTATTTCAGGACCGGAATTCCTGGCTATGACAAGCTCTGTCTCACACAGAGATGTAAATCTTGTTCCGTTCCACTGAAAAATCCGGGACAAAACGGCGACGTTTTTGTCCCGGGTAGAATTCCGGACCGATCCGGCAATTCCGGCCGGAACGCCCCGGTTGTGTACCGGGGGTTCCGTTCCGGGTTCAAAAAATTCCAAATAAAACTCTAAATTAAAATAAATACATTCTGCCGCCGGTTCAAACTTCAAAACAGAACCAAGAAAAAAAAATAGAGAAGAGGATGAGAAGATGAGAAAGAGAGTAAAGGAGAAGAGGATGAGGAGGAAGAAAAATAAAAGGAGAAGAGGATGAGGAGGAAGGAGACTCCTGAGGGTGGGCGGCGTGGGATATGTTTAGCAATTTAGGTTTAGGACTTTTAACTTTAGGGTTATGTTAGTGTTACTAAGGGGGAGGGCATTTTATACTTAGTTATAATAATAATAATAATAATAATAATAATAAATAACTAAATAAAAATACGTTTCTAACTTTCTAGGGGGGGTTATAAATTAATAATAATAATAATAATAATAAGAATAATATTTTTTTTGGAGGGTTAATTTTTAAATATTATTTTAAATTTCAAATCTCAAATTTGTGGGTCTTTTAATTATATTTAATTTTTTTTTAAATTTAAATATAATTAAAAATAATAATTTTATTGTTGGAGGATTTTTCAAAAGCAATTATTTAATTATATAACTTACTCCTATTTATTATATAATTAATTGTATCATTAAACTATATATAAAATACTTGAACTTTATTTAAAATAAGATAAAAAAATGGTTCTTTTATTAATGATGTAGAAGATGTTTGATTTATATTTCTTTTATTTTCGAACATTTTACTTTCATAATATTTTGGAATTTTAGAGATGTTTCTAATTTTGAGATTATGTTTTTTTGACTTTGTGTTTGTATTGTATAATTTAAAGTTCATTTATATTAAATTTAAATTATACTTGTTAAATTAATATTTTATTTTTTTCATATATATAATTAAATAAATATGAACAGTACAAAACCGGAACGGAATGCCGGAATGCACCGAAACCGGAACGTTCCATTCCAAACAAAAAACCAGAATGGTACCCAGAACGGATTTTACAACTATGGTCTCACATGGCCTGGTGTAATCTTGTGTGCATTTTCATAATACTTCTAGTTCAGAAATATATTAAAATAATATTTTTTATTTTTAATAATTCTTTTATGGCCAGCTTTTTGAAGAACAGTTTCAAACAAACAATTAAAAAGTAATAAATATGGATCCATCACACACACATATATAGCAAAACTATACTCCAAAAGTAACAAAATTTTGTTACTTTAACCTTTATTTAAGAAGAATTTGCTTTAAAATTAAAAAAATCGATAATAAAACAAATACCTTGTATCTTATGTACGTAAAATTAAACGTCTTAGTTTCCACTCCAAAGCAATATTTACGGTTGGATTTGTTAAAAATATCAAACAAAAATTAGACAATGCATTTGTTAAAAATAAAGGGAAGTTTTATTTATTTATTGCGATTATAGTCTTGGTTCTAAAAAGAAAAGGAAATGGTGTTTCACCTATGAAGATTTTCTTGGTAGTTATCAAATTAAAAAGATAATCCTAAGCACCAAATCAATCTATTAAAGTTGTTAGCCACTTGGATGATACGTTTAAAAAACACAAGAAGAAATTGAACTTTTTTTTATTTTTCTTTTAAGTTTTTTTACATAGAAGTCAACCAAGACTTAAGTTAATGTGCCTTGAGAAGATTCTTTGGGGATTAATTTGATTAATTAATCCATCATTGACGAAATATCCATTTATTTTAGCCCTTAATTTATCCTTTATTCTAGTCAATTAACATGTTGTTGACCAAAACCTAAAACCAAACATCCCTTTATTTTAGTTCTTAATCTCCTTTCAATACTTAAATTAGTTATTTTAATGGGATTTTATAAAAAATTCTCTATTGTTTTTATTAAAATAATATATATTTTTTAAAATATTATATTTAATCTATATTTTTTTCTAATAATATTAGAGCTTGTTATGCTATTATTGACGATTACTTTATGAATAATTATATATGGATCTAATATATAAAACAGTTTAAAAATTTGCTCATGAATACTCAAAACATGTTTCAAAACTATTCGAATTGAATTTAATTAAGAAGTTTTAATGAAATATCATGTTTGCAATTCTCTTAGAGTGTTAAGAATTGAATTTTAAAAATGCTACAAAAATAAATAAGAAGTCAACCCTTTTGATTTACAATTTCAAAGAGAAGAAATTTAATATTAAAATTAACTTTTTTAGAACACTCATTTAGCTCTTCTTTTTTTCAAAGACCTTTCATGAAATAAGATGGAGGTAATGAGGATAATGTAATAACAAAATAAACTGAGTTTTATCTCATCTAAACATGTGAATCTATTTATTTATTAATTAAATTTAAATCAAACATTATAATTTAATTCAATTGTAGCAGAGAACTGACTCAAAACAATAGCAATAATATTATAATCAAACATTATAAGTGTTTTGCGTACTTTGCTTACACTTTTTACCATGGTACAAGCTTCACCATCTTTGATGCTTACAAAGACCTTAATTTGTCATAAAATCCAAAGGCAAATAAATAGGTGAACACCATACATTCACCATTCAATTGTAGATAAATTTGACAATAGAAAAACCATTGAAAACGATCTGTTTGATTTGAAGATATTAAAAGTATTTTTTTAATATATTTTAGTGTAAAACAAATTAAAAAAATAATCGTTATTATATTTTCAAGCACACTTTCATTAGTGATGTCACGACAATTTTTCACATGACCATCCCCGAGATGGGGAGAGTGCGTAGAAAAAAGTTTTTTCATAATCATAATAAAATTATAATTATAGTTTTCAAGAGTCGCTATCTAATATTAAATTCACTAAAAAAACCTAATAGTCTGGGTAAGGAAAATTATTGTGAAAGAAAAAGATGCATTACTCTAGTACAACTTATCTAAGGTAAGTTATATTGTTGTTTGATTATTTTTCTAGGTCAAATTTCTATGTAGATCTCTCTTCGTGAGAGAGTCTCTACATCATTATCGGCATGGATTTTAGAATTATGTTTGTTGTGCTTTTAATATTTAAGGGTGTACTTTGCAATATAGTTTTAAACCTTAAATATTAAAGTTTACAACAAAAATTGTTGATTTTTTAATATTTGGTCAAATTCTAACGGATAATCATAAATTGATTACGATATCTCATCTTGCATTTTAAAACATGAGAAAAGATATATTCTTTTTGTGAAAATATGCTTCGAAATTTTATAAGCTTTAGTTGTATGCACAAAAATAAAATACTTTTTTTTAAATGCATATTTTTATATTTCTTAGATATATATATTCGGGATGGACCTGACCCAACCAAATGGGTCAGCCCAGCCATGATAGGCCAAAACTACTTGATGATCGTCATTGATTGGGTTGGACGCTATGCGTATCCCAATCTTAATTCACTCTCAAATGTTCAGTTACAAAGTGAACAATAACGGTGGCCGAAAGTGAAGAAGAGGTTACTTGGTGCTACTACCATGAAAAGGATATTCGAATAATGGAGGAGGAGGTGCTGACGAAGAGAAAGGTAGTTAACATGACTGTAGAAAAAGGAGGAAAAACTTATTGTCGCGGGAAGTGGGTGGAGGAAAGAATTGTTGATGATGCGTGTTGAGAGGAATGTTGTTGTTGTCAACGATGAAAGAAAGACATCTTTTTAGGTTTTCAAATAACTATAATACTAGGTGACGACTTTTTTTTTCACGAAAATAAAGATAAGACCCCCACATGAATTCCCCCGCTCCCGGGGAGGGTCGTCACTGAAATCACGCTCTCGCGAAGGGGTGCGACAGTAGTGACCATCGAACTGAGAGATTACAACTTGATCGTATTTTTTAGTTGTCATCTTGCCCTTGGTTTGTTCACTTGTTCTCTTTATTATTTTTTCTCTCACAAATGGTGAACTCTGTTCTCTCGTCCTCACCTGGTGTTTCTCACAAATGGTGCACTTTTGTTAGTTAAGATACTAGAGATCTTTAACTTCTCTCACACAGGTTTCTATTCATGGCTCTGATACCACTTTGTTAGACTCTCAAGTGGAGAACTCAAAAATGTCACTTTATTCAGATGATTAAATTATAGAATTGAACATACGACTTTTTACTAGCCTTACATGAAACTGAATTGCTAAAATAAAGCTGTTACGTGTGCCTAGCCTAAAGACATGATCAATCTCTTACAATCAAGCAATCTTAACTGAAATCGTACAAACTAGGACAGCAGCAGTAGCAGTAGTGGACAATACCTACGATGGACTAAGTCACATTGACTTGGCCATCAAGCTTAATAATCTTAACAGGTAATTTATGTTTCTGAGGAGGTCAAAAAAAAAAAAAAGCCTCTAGTGATCTCGATACTTCTATCAAATAATATTTTATATCAATCTTATCCATTACTTTTCATTCAAATTATACACTTAACAAATCATGATTCTTAAGAACCATTATAATAGAGGATGTTGATTTTGTCATAAAACTACATGAAGGCTCAACCAATGGTGGCCGGAAAGGGCATGGAATTCAATCACAGATATGAAGAAAATTAAACGATCAAGATATAACTAACCACTAATTTAACAAATCACATCACTCTGACTTGTTCTGTGAGAGTTCATTGTGCTATCATCAAAATCATTTTCGCAGACAAAATTCATATTTTAGTCGGCTGACTTATTCAAGAGAAAACATTAGTTAGGACTTATTCAAGACAAAGATCATATAATTGGTGTCTTGACCGCCATTTTGTATTCAACGTATTACGAAATTGACACGAAAATATAGCAGTCATCTCTTCAGGCAGCTTCCAGGCTCTTACAAGAAATAACAATGATAAACACTGCTGGCCGGCTCACCTTGTACTATTTCAAAAGTTAGGATAAAAATTTTGATCTCCCTAGAAATGTTTTTCCTGATATGATCAGTCCCATCTAAAAAAATTGCATGGCTCCAAGCCAGCTTCAAACAGCCCAGTAGTTAATTTACGTTCCTCATTTCCTTTGATCTATAGTTTTTTTTATGAAGGTTGTCGCTGAAACAGTTTGTGTTCTTTCGTGTTTTATGATATCTCGCCAGCTTGGCGTGACTGTAAGTGAGCTTTACTATTTTGAACGTCAGAAGAAATTTGATTTTTTTTTCCGTTGAAACTTTTAATGGAGTTGTTTGTCTACGAATTACCATATTATAAGGATAAAATAATAACAATAGTTACAAATTTATGGGGTTTTTTCAAGAAAGTTGTCTCGAATGATTTATGATTTCATGTCATGAACTAAGGCATTAAATTAAATCCTTACACTATCACCTGGGTTTCATGCACTCAGTGGTCGCTACTTCTTTAATCCTCGTCTTCTCCCCTTGAGCCCACGAATGTTTCTGTAATATAGTTGGTTTTTAATTTTGTGATAAAGTATTTTTATATAAAAATATATTAAAATAATATTTATGATTATAGTCTTGATTATAAAAGGGAATGGTGTTTCACTGATAAGGGTTTTGTGGGTAGTCATGTCATGTCATCAAAAGAAATCTTCCCAAGTAAAGATAGTCTCTTTTGTTTCTATGAATATATATGATTGGCAAAAAAATATAACTCTTGAATTTACATATATTAAACCAGCACTTTGTTAGTAATTGTTTAAGGCTTTTAAAACTCAAAGTTCCAACTCGGATGGTATTTAAATATGATTATGGCAACGAGGCTCCTAATTTGCAATAACTCCTGCAGTTACATGGTTTGAACCAATATTTATATTAGTAAATGTTGAAAATCCTTCAAAAACTCAAGGCTCCAAATCTGATTGTAGGCTCCTGAATTAGTGACCAACGAGCGAACTTGCCTGTGCATTGCGCTGGATTTTTATTTATGTGGAAAACTGATTGATTTTATGCGTGTTATAGTTGGTTATTTTAATATTTAATTAGTAAAATTGTTGTATCAAACTTATTGATGATTGAGTTTATTTTAACGGCAACAAACAATTTAACCGGCATATAGCAAAATTGCAACCGCTAAAATCTATCAAAGATGGATTATTTCTGGTTAGTTACTATTATATGTCAATTTATTTAATTCATAGATTGCAAAACTGCAATTGATTGATTGTTCAATGTGTCTTAATTGTTTTGATAAATATATAATCGGTTAATAAAAAAAATACAATCGATAAAATCAATTAGAGATAAATTACTTTTTTTTTAGTAAATGTCGAAAATCCTTCAAAAACTCAAGGCTCCAAATCTGATTGTAGGCTCCTGAATTAGTGATCAATGGCCTTTTGATCATCTTTCCCCAAATGACACCAATGATGAGGTTTTGTTATAGCAATTTAACTCACTTTTTTTCAGAGTTAAAATGCATTTAGATCATAATTGTTACCTATAAAAGGTTAGAAACTCTGATGATTAAATTAAAATTGATTCAAGGAAAGGTCAAATATCCCTCTGATCTTATAGGGCAAAAAAGATAGTTTGACCATTAAATATTTCTGTCATCTCTGATCTATGACACGTATTATGATATATTCCTGATTCGCCAAGATATAAACTATTTATTATCTATAGTCCTATCAATTTAAATTATATATAATTTATGATTCTATTAGAATAAGATGTACACAATCCATAGGGAGCATTTGACTATGTTCATGGACAATGGGTCTGTCAACTTGCCTAACCCTCAAGCATTGAGGCTCGCATCGAGAAACAACGAGTCACAACCATCTCATGGCCACTCTTTTAACAAACAAAAAGCAATAAATATTGATCATCATCGTCATCCTATATATGGACGTTGTATCTTATGTATAAAAAATTGGTATTTTTAGATTATTTTGATATATTAATATTTAAAAAAACATTAATTTAATATATTTCTAAACAAAAATTACTTTTTAAAACAGCCTTAATCATACTATTTTTAGTAAGAATAGTAGCTATATCAATTCCAGCGACAAACATTCAGACTTTCTCTTATTGAGTCTCGATAAATTAACAGCTTTGTTAATGGGTAAAAATCTTTTTCTTAAGGAAGAAGTTAACGACTTACTTCGATTTTGTTTTTGTTTCGTGATACGAGCGTTTTCCAATCAACACGTCAAGCAATAAAAAATAAATTTCTGCTCTTAAGATATAAACTCTAAAATTATTTAATTGGGAAGCAGACAGACATACGCAAGTAATGAAAGCAGAAATTTCTCATCAGAATATGGTTTGCATAGGGGTAATCCATGTAACTTTATTTTTTATTTTAAATTAAAAAAATATAATGGTTTTAGATTATTTTCATAGGTTGATATTAAAAATAATTTTTAAAAAATAAAAATAAAAATAAAATTATTTTAATATTTTCTTAAAAAAATATTTTCAAAAACAATTCAACAACCTAAACACTATGCTATGGTTAAAAAGATTGCATCATGGAATTAATTCGAAGTTTATTTTTCGCAATTCAATCCAAGGTGGTCTACAGCCAATGGTATCAAATCATCAGGTCAGAAAACAGGGTGGAGACTCCAAAAAGCATTACAAAGGAGGGAAGGCCAATCACCACGATGGGATTTTCTGAAGAAAAGAACCACTTGCCCTCCCAAATAAACGAGCTTTAAATGAATCCACTTGCCATGAACATCACAGCGTGGACTCCATAGATTGATCCTGTGAAATATTTTATCGCCCCATTATTGAACATTGAACAGTCAATATTTGAAAATCAAATGTCATTGCATGAAGATAAACTATAGAGTTATTTTATTGGGAATCAGAGAAACGCACCCCAGTAATGAATGCAGGATTGCTCATCGACTAACTAGAATATGGCTGGCTTTAATTAAGAAAGACTGACTTCATGATTAATAGGAGTCATCCATTTTGATGTTCAATAACCTAAACGGTGTGCTATGGTTTAGCCTACTATAACTCAACCTAAACGGTGCGTTATGGTTAAAAAGATTGCACCGGGAACTTTTTTTTAGAAAAACCTGAGAATTATCAGAAATTTCTTTTCTGTAATTCGAGTAAAACAAAACAAAAATGGTTGTGTGGATTATCAATTAAATTCAAATCAAACATTATAATTTGATTTAATCACAGTATAGAATTGGCTCAAAACAATTAGAATGATATATATTTTTATATAATTAATTATTCTTATTATACAATCACTCAAAAATTATTGAGCTTAAAAAGATTCATTGATCAGATCTACCTTTATTATATTACTTAAATTTTCCTTTTTTTCATGGGATTTTAAATTCATGCAATACCATTATTTGTTCTTACATCATTACATTCACCATTCAATTGTAGATCAATTTGCCAGTTGAAAACCTTCCATAGTGATCTGTTTGGTTCATGCTGCTTTCCCATTTCATCGGTGATAGTGATTTTAATGTAATGAAAACAATAAACTATGAAAATATATCAAAACATGATTAAATATTTTAAAACAAATCAAGTTAATTATAATTTCTTTCTTTGAAATGGTTGTGCATACTAAACTGCTCACGCAACGCGCTTGGGTAAACGGCACACCTGACCTGGCTATATATACAGGAGGTAGTTCAGAACAATATTATTCCCATTTGCATGAAAGCTAGTTTTCTCTAAGCGGCCACCATGATTGCCACTGAATATCTTCTTTCCTTGTTTGTCCTCTGGATTGTCACAGTCTTCATTCAATACATCTTCAAGAGACCCGGCAAGAAACCTGCCGGTTATTGCCCCCCTCCAAGCCCCCCCGCACTTCCTTTGATCGGCCACCTCCATTTACTAAAACCAGTAGCATACAAAGGCTTCCATGCTCTCAGCAATAAATATGGCCCTCTCCTCTTTCTCCGTTTCGGCACTTATCCTGCTGTTCTTGTCTCCTCCGCTCCGCTAGCCACGGAAATCTTCAAAGCACTAGATGTCCAATTTGCCTCTAGAATAAAATCTCCTTTCGGGGATAATTTACTATTTGGAAGCTCAACAAGCTTTTTCAACGCCCCATACGGGGATTACTGGAAATTCATGAAGAAAATTTGCACGACAGAATTGCTGGGGACCAGGCAGATGAAGAAGTTAAAGAATGTTAGACGAGAAGAGGTTGTGAGGTTTTTGAGTAAAATATTGGAGATAGGTCAAAAAAATGAGGTTGCAAATTTGAGTGCTGAGATATTAACCCTAGCAAACAATAGTTCTTGCAGGATGATAATGAGTGCTAGGTGTTCAGGGGAAGATAATCAGGCTGAGAAGTGTAGAGGGCTGGTGATTGAATCCTTCGATCTGGCTGGAAAGCTTGCTTTATCTAACGTCATTGGTCCCTTGAAAAGGATAGGTATGTGGTACTTGAGAAAGAAAATTGTTGATGTGACTAAAAGGTATGATGAATTGTTTGAAAACGTCTTGGTAGAGCATGAGGAGAAGGCAAAGAGAGAAGGTCCTAACATGGAGAATAAAGACTTGATGGATATTCTTCTGGAAGTGTATCATGATAAAAATGCTGAAATAAGGATAACCAGGAAGCAAATGAAGAATTTCTTTCTGGTAATTATTTGCCATCCCTTTCCCTCCTTCATCAGTTAATCTCTCTTTCAAGATAAACACTACTTTCTTTCTTAATTGTCAAAACTTAATTAATCTAATTTATTAAATATCCCTTTTGATTTCTGGTTTTCTCTCTCCCTCTCTCCCAGGATCTTTTCACAGGAGGTTCCAACACTACATCAGATGCCATACTGTGGATCTTAGCAGAGCTTGTCAGCCATCCTGCTGCGTTCAAGAAGCTGAGGGACGAGATAGATTCAGTTGTTGGGACAGAGAGACTTGTGGATGAAGCAGATATCCCAAGCATGCCTTATTTTCAAGCATGTGTTAAGGAAGCAATGAGACTAAATCCACCGGTGCCCATATTTGATAGAATATGTGGTGAAAATTGCAAGCTTGCAGGATATGATATACCCAAAGGAACCACAATGATAATGAACTCATACTCTATCATGAGGGATCCAAAGATATGGGACAGCCCCAACGAGTTCATTCCAGAGAGGTTCTTGACTGAGAAGTACAACGCCAAGGAGCAAAACTTGCAGGTTTACGTCCCTTTTGGCGGGGGAAGGAGAATGTGCCCTGGGATCAACATGACCTCAAGTGTGATTAATTGTAGTGTTTCAGCAATGGTTCAGTGTTTTGACTGGAAAGTTGTCGGTGGAGATGGGCCAGATGGATCAAAGGTTAACATGGACCCTAAATCAGGCGTGGTAAAGAGCATGGCTAAACCATTTATGGCCATTCCTGTTCTCCACCGTAACCTATTTTCTGCAAAAAACCCAGTCTAAATATCTGTTCTTCTCAAGTTCTGATTCCAAGAATCTTTCATTTCTTTTCATGGTTATGTTTACGAGTGACAATCAATCCTCGTCAAGAATCAAGAGTTGCAATCTCCAACGCAAATCAATGAGAAATACCCTAGCCAGATTCTATCACAAATCAGTGATTGTTATCCAGCCAAATCCTGAGATTTTGGCATACTTGTTAATTTTCTTTACTGTCTCTATGTGTGCAGATGCCCTGTTCTAGTATATGTGTGTCTAAAAGCCATTGTGCATGTACCTCAATTGGCGGTAGGGTTTCCCTTCTCCAAGATGTCTCGAGGTCAAGCACCTCTTTTGTAATAAGGAAAAATGTGTCATAAGAATAATAATAAGTGTCTCCTTCTACCCTTGGCTATTTTTGACAATTGTATAAATATATTTTTGAAAATTGCTATATATTTCGCTACTCAACGCCACTAAGAAGAACATGTATAATTTCTATAAAGAAAATGAAACCTTAACTTGTTGGATGGTCCATGAATTTAGAAATAGTTTACTTCTAATAGCCCTAGAAATCGTTTTTCAACAACAGAAATCCTGTGAATAATCACAAGACCTGAGAAGGACATGATGATATTAGAGATTGTGGGGTTAGAAGAAGAGAAGGAAAGAGATAGTGGAGGGTTTTTTTTTATTATTATTAATGTGGAAATTAACGTAGAAAATTAGAGGGTCTTCCCAATTATTTGCTTTGATATATTTTTCAAAAATTATGGAGTTAAATTCTAAACAAGAATCCCAGACCTTAAAAATTAATTGAATCTTGTAAATTCAATTCATAGAGTTAAAATATCATTTAGCAATTTGAGAACCTGTAAGTGTACAGACCACTTCTACTGTAGTTATGATGGCCAAACCTTTTGTCTTTTCTATTCTTATCTTAAGTGTCTTGATCTGCTCCTGTCAGTGGACCTACGTCCAGGATCTTGAGGCGGAGTTACAAGTTTAATTCTTTGAAGACGCAACGAGGCAGTACTGAGAAGAGAAGCTCTTTTACTCTTTTTGGAAGAACAAAGTGACCGTCGCAGATGAAGAATTTAAATGTAATAGAAACGCACTGTTATTGCTGCGCACCGTTTTAATTACGACAATCGTTGCCACGTGTGGCCAAGAGAACATTCGTGAATGAGGAGCTAGTTCTTCAGGATCGAATTGCTATTTATGTGGTGCTGTTTCTGTACCAGAATTATGCAAGACAAAAATGAATGAATCTAGAATCTGTTGCAACAAGCTCTCTCTCTCTCTCTCTCTCTCTCTCTCTCTCTCTCTGCTGAATCATCTTCCTCCTCCTTCAACCTCTTCTCATTCTCTGCATCACCAACAGACTCCTAAGTATTTCCATTAATCCATAGCTCTGAGCATTGAAATTTATGGATTCTGGTGCCATTCCCATATATTCAACTTGCACCAGGTGGAAAATATAAAATCAAGAAACCACGAGGCGACAACATCATCGGGTTGGACCGCTCAAAGCAGCTTTTATTACACATAGCAACAGGTTAGATGTGTTATCCAGAGTTCTACTTATCTGCTCATAATGCGCATTTTGGAAATTTTTGCAGGAGCTGAGGTTGAAAACACATTCGAATCCAGAAAAGCATTCCTCGAGCAGTAGAACAGGTAAGGGAGAACCATCGATCCTGATCTTATTAAAAACTTGCAGTCCTTGTTTAGTTTTTTTGCTTTCCTGATAGCTTGAAATCCCAGCATTTGCACTTTCATGATTTTCAAATTTAACCGAAAAGTCAGATTTCAGTCACGGCTGAAAAATCAGGAATGAGGTTTTTTGGACTTATAATTTTGTTTGTCAAGTTATTTTCATAATAAAAAAATAAAAAAACACCATTAAAACTCTTTTAAAAATCTCCTCCAACCACTCAATAACTCTAAAAAACTAAAACCATATAAATAAATAAAATATGAATTAAACTCTTATCTCTTTTTTTAGGGACGTTTAGAGAAAACAAAATATCATCATCAAACTTTTCTCATTAATACAGAATTTAATAATTTATCGGCATCAATATTTCTTATAAAGACAATGCTAAACCATCGTCGTTTTTCAGGTTTGGCCTAGTCAATTAATAAGCAAGTGCAACCACTAGGTTGATTGAATTATATCGGTCAACTTTCACCTCGTTTTCTTTGAAACTCATCCTGGTCTAAATTTCAATTCTTTAAATTACAATGTCAATCCATCAAACTTAACTATATTTAACTGGCAAGTAGTAGCTAAAGCCTTCACAGCCTATTTGTTACAATGTAATGAGATATAGTGAAAATATATAATATTGTGGAATTCATACAGTACTTTGTTTAGGTACAAATATTCTTAGTAATGTAATAAAAGTTTTTTACAGATTTTTATTTTAGTCCTTGTAATCTTGAAAAGATTTATTGTTATCCTTTTTTTTAATTTTATTTGAATATTTTGGGTCATTTTATTTTTCAAAAACTACATTTAGTCCTTTTTATTAAACAAAATACACAACTAGATTCATGAGTGATTGCTCACCACATAGCTTTCTTTAATTTATGTGCTAGCCACTAACTCGCGTCTCGTCGCGGCTGAAATCATATTTTTTTTATTATAATATAAATTTGGACAAAATAATAAATCTACGTAGAATTTTTGTAAAGTGCAAGTTTTTTTTTTTATAAAATATATGAATTTTAAATTGATATAAATTTATTTGTTTAGTAGGTTTCAACAAAATCACCAGCATAAAATCATCATCATCACTAAAAAAGCAAGAAGATTCGAATACCTGAATGATCGAATTCACTATATTAGGATTAATTTATTTTATAATTCAATTTGAATTAAACACAACAAACAAAATATAAATTGTTAAAATACCTACAATAATAAAATAACAAAAATAAGTTGCTAATTTTCCATCTACAAAAATAAAAAAACATCATTGAAAATTCATTCCTACATTACTATCATTGTCATGACTATAACAATTAAAAATTATTATCAATATTATTTCCCAAACATTAAAAATCATTAAATTGCCCCAAAAATAAAAAAAAGCAAAATATTTTTACAAAAAAACAATAAAAAATTATTCACTAAAATTATTATTATTATTACTCAAACAATGAAATCGTAAAATTTTTTTACCCGAAAAACATATAAAAAAACAGAAAACACAAAAAAAGAACAAAGGAAAAAAAGAGAGAAATATTAATTTTAAAATGATCACTAATATAAATTATAGTTTCAGGATTGAACCGAATAAAAATAAAACCCCAAAAAAATAAAATGACAAAAAACAAAAACAAAAACAAAAACTAAATGCATAAGTGCATAAATACGGGTAAAGAATTAACATTGTTCAAGAAGGACCAAAAAAACAAAAAGAATTAATACCAAATAAAAAATTCAAAGAATAATGGCCAAATTGAAAAAAAAATATATAATTAATTCCAATTGAATGACAAAATTGAAACAAATAAAAACCTTGGGACCGAAACAAATAAAGACATTTAAAAAAACTTGCAATGTGATTTTGTTGAAAAATTAAAAGAATAAGGACCGAAATGAAAAGTATCATATATGACTAATTTCAATTGAAGGACCAAATTAAAATAAATTAATATTTGCATACCGAAAAAATTAAAGGAACAAAAAACAAACCAAAAATCAAAAGAATAAAAACTGAAATGAAAACAAACATATATAATCAATTTCAATTGAATGACACAATTGAAAATAATCAAAATTTTCATTGAAAAATCAGGAATAAAATTGAAATCAAAAGAGTAGCGACTAACATAAAACAATCACAAACATATAGGACTTATATGTAATTTATGGTGACAAGAGAGAAAAGAGAGAAAATTAAAAATTGACCATCGATACGTGCTTCACCAAGAGGCAGAGAATATGGCATCATACCAGGTGACACAGTGGACAATTAGTTTACACCGTCAAAAGATGTCGCATATGCTGCTTGAATGGCGCGTACACATTAAAACATTGCTGGACCGTTAATATGACACACCTTACAGTATTTCTGAAAAGAAATAATAAAAAATTGATAAATTACCTATATACTCTTGGACCGAGTGATAACTATGAAAAAACTAGTGTGAAAATACCACAATACCCTCTCCAAGCCTTCTTTTTTGTATTTTCTCGGGGTATGTTCGTAGTTACACTGTGTATATATATGTGAAAAAACAAAAACACCTCATTGTTCCTCGTCCTTTTGTGAGCCTCCAAGGGTAAAATAGTGGTTTTTTTGTGTAAAGAATTTGAAAATATTATACATGTCCATGGAAATGTTCAAAATGCTCCTGTTCCGGGGGTTAAATATTTTCAGCCCTGGGTGTAAAATGGTCATTTTACTGTCACAGTCCATAATAATTTATGTCTATGTACACAATGAAAATACTACAGTAAAATTATCTTAATCATCCTATTATTTATTTGTTTTTATATTTACTTTTCATGTTTTTTTTAAATTAAACTTTATATTTAAACTTTGATGTACACATAACAGTTTACTGAATTATTCTATAGTTTACTATATTTTTACACTCATCAACAGCAGCAGGACGAAAACAACTTCACCAGGACATTTCATTTGAAGGATTTGAAATATTTTTCTCTGAATTAATTTATTTATATCTGCGGGCTTGAAATCCTTTGCCAAAATAAGTCAAATATAGGTTAACAGCGTTAGTACTTTACTTCCCTCTGTCACTAGCACAAACAGCCATGGCTGTATTTTTATTATTTCTTCCTGGCTAAGAATTAAAATATCATCCATTTTTATTTTTCAACTTGTAATTTACTGGGATCCACTAAATACTAGCGACTTTCTTTTGCCTTGCAAGAGCTGCCGGCATCGCGGGTGACTCCTTCAAGTATTGACCAAAGCCATATTGACACGTCCGCTGCTTGGTGGCTTCGTTAGCATGCTGACGTGGATGATCTCTTACGAACTTTTCGGTGAAGGCAGTAAACTAGGCACCAAATGATTACGAGGTTGTAGCTGCATCCATGGCGTAAAAGAAAAGTTACTACTTACTTGCACGCGCGGACGCGCGTAACTATAAGCTGAATATTGAATGATAAGAGATAATGTTTTGACTTGGCAAGTCATGATTCTTGAAAAATCATTACAATAGAAAATTCTATAATTTGTTTTCTAGGAAAATGACCGAGACACCCGAAACACCTCTCCCCCATCTCTTTTGTTCAATGAACTATGACAACAGAACTTGTATATAATTAATTTTGATAATTATCATAATATATTTCATTCATTAGCAGCCTTGATTGCTTATCAGAAAACAATAACAAACCTAATAGTCTTTACTTTAAAGAAGACTGGTTATGAAGTCTTTTTATTTATGGGGTAGACAAAATCATCATTCATGGGTCACTTAATTATAAACATAAATTAAAGCCCAAAAAGATTGAGAATAAAAAAAAAATTCTTTTATTTTACACACACCCAAACCAAACCTAGACCCAGGTTCGATCACGAGTCAAGTGTGTTTAGCTTAAATTCGGAGTAAATCCCAGTTTTGATTCATCTTAAATATGTTTATTAACCATTTTTAAAAGTAAAAATTCCAACAGCTCCATTGGATGCAGATCCTCACTGTTAATTCTAAATTTATAAAGACGTTAAAAGAAAACACAGCCCACGTATAAGGTACGAATTACATGCAACCAGATTAAAAAATTATGCATCACAATATTCAAAATAGATTTTCTTTGGAAAACAGACATACACATGTTACAGGAGAGAAGCTTAAAAACAAAAAAATAACTTTTTTAAAATAAAAATAAAATTATTTTAATATTTTAAAAAAAATATTTTCAAAAACAATTTCACCTACCCTCAAACTGACACAGATGTTCAAACCGACACTGATGTTCAACAGCCTAAACATTGTGCTATGGTTAAAAAGATTGCATCATGGAATTAGTTCGAAGTTTATTTTTCGCAATTCAATCCAAGGTGGTCTATCTACCGCCAATTGTATCAAATCATCAGGTCAGAAAACAGGATGGAGACTGCAAAAAGCATTACAAAGGAGGGAAGGCCAATCACCACGATGGGATTTTCTGAAGAAAAGAACCACTTGCCCTCCCAAATAAACGAGCTTTAAATGAATCCACTTGCCATGAACATCACAGCTTGGACTCCATAGATTGATCCTGTGAAATATTTTATCGCCCCATTATTGAACATTAAATAGTCAATAATTGAAATTTAAATGTCATTGCATGAAGATAAACTATAGAGTTATTTTATTGAGAATCAGAGATACGCACCCCAGTAATGAATGCAGGATTGCTCGTCGACTAACTAGAATATGGTTGGCTTTAAATAAGAAAGACTGACTTCATGATTAATGGGAGACAGGAGTCATCCATTTTGATGTTCAATAACCTGAACGGTGTGCTATGGATTAGCCTACTACTATAACTCAACCTAAACGGTGCGTTATGGTTAAAAAGATTGCATCGGGAACATTTTTTTAGAAAAACCTGAGGATTATCAGAAATTTCTTTTCTGTAATTCAAGTAAAACAAAAAAAAATGGTTGTGTGGATTATCAATTAAATTCAAATCAAACATTATAAGTTGATTTAATCACAGTATAGAATTGGCTCAAAATAATTAGAATGATTTATATATATATATATATATATATATATATCTTATGTTTTTAATTATAATTAATTATTCTTATTATACAGTCACTCAAAAATTATTGAGCTTAAAAAGATTCATTGATCAGATCTCCCTTTATTATATTACTTAAATTTTCCTTTTTTTCATGGGATTTTAAATTCATGCAATACCATTATTTGTTCTTACATCATTACATTCACCATTCAATTGTAGATCAATTTGCCAGTTGCAAACCTTCCATAGTGATCTGACTGGTTCATGCTGTTTTCCTAGGCGTGATGTCTACAAATTAACAATAACCATATAAGGAGCTGATAGGGATGAGAATTCGATCTTTAACCTAAATGAGACCTTTTCTCAGCATCATATCTCGATCGTTTCGATTTATTTATGTTGTTAGTTTTTTCTTTATGGGAGATGTTTTTCTTCATAAAATTTAACATGCAACTTGCATATCTTTCGATTTTTTTATCTATGTAAGACTGAGTACTGTTTAAAATGACACTTGTTAAAATGAATTTTGTTTATTTAATTTTTATTTATTTATTTGAAGATATCAAAAACAAACACCCATTTCATCGGTGATAGTGATTTTAATGTAATGAAAACAATAAACTATGAAAATATATCAAAACTTGTTAAGTTAATTATAATTTCTTTTTTGAAATGGTTGTGCATACTCAACTGCTCACGCAACGCTTGGGTAAACGGCACCGCTGGCTATATATACAGGAGGTGGTTCAGAACAATATTATTCACCATTTACATGAAAGCTAGTTTACTCTCAGCGGCCACCATGATTGCCACTGAATATCTCCTTTCCTTGTTTGTCCTCTGGATTGTCACAGTCTTCATTCAATACATCTTCAAGAGACCCGTCAAGAAACCTGCCGGTTATTGCCCCCCTCCAAGCCCCCCCGCCCTTCCTTTGATCGGCCACCTCCATTTACTAAACCCAGTAGCATACAAAGGCTTCCATGCTCTCAGCAATAAATATGGCCCTCTCCTCTTTCTCCGTTTCGGCACTTATCCTGCTGTTCTTGTCTCCTCCGCTCCGCTAGCCACGGAAATCTTCAAAGCGCTAGATGTCCAATTTGCCTCTAGAATAAAATCTCCTTTCGGGGATAATTTACTATTTGGAAGCTCAACAAGCTTTTTCAACGCCCCATACGGGGATTACTGGAAATTCATGAAGAAAATCTGCACGACAGAATTGCTGGGGACCAGGCAGATGAAGAAGTTAAAGAATGTTAGACGCGAAGAGGTTGTGACGTTTTTGACTAAAATATTGGAGATAGGTCAAAAAAATGAGGTTGCAAATTTGAGTGCTGAGATATTAACACTAGCAAACAATAGTTCTTGCAGGATGATTATGAGTGCTAGGTGTTCAGGGGAAGATAACCAGGCTGAGAAGTGTAGAGGGCTGGTTACTGAATCATTTGATCTGGCTGGAAAGCTTGCTTTATGTAATGTCATTGGTCCCTTGAAGAGGATAGGCATGTGGTACTTGAGAAAGAGAATTGCTGATGTTACTAAGAGGTATGATGAATTGTTTGAAAACGTCCTGGTAGAGCATGAGGAGAAGGCAAAGAGAGAAGGTCCTGACATGGAGAATAAAGACTTGATGGATATTCTTCTGGAAGTGTATCATGATAAAAATGCTGAAATAAGGATAACCAGGAAGCAAATGAAGAATTTCTTTCTGGTAATCCTTTTCCCTCCTTCATCAGTTAATCTCTCTTAATTGTCAGAATTTAATTAATCTAATTTATTAAATATCCCTTGTGATTTCTGCTTTTCTCTCTCTCTCTCTCCAGGATCTTTTCACAGGAGGTTCCAATACTACATCAGATGCCATACTGTGGATCTTAGCAGAGCTTGTCAACCATCCTGCTGCGTTCAAGAAGCTGAGGGACGAGATAGATTCAGTTGTTGGGACAGAGAGACTTGTGGATGAAGCAGATATCCCAAACCTGCCTTATTTTCAAGCTTGTGTTAAGGAAGCAATGAGACTACATCCAGCAGTTCCTTTATTTGACAGAGTATGTCGTGAGAATTGCAAGCTTGCAGGATATGATATACCCAAAGGAATTACAATGATCATGAGCACATACTCTATCATGAGGGATCCAAAGATATGGGACAGCCCCAACGAGTTCATTCCAGAGAGGTTCTTGACTGAGAAGTACAACGCCAAGGAGCAAAACTTGCAGGTTTACGTCCCTTTTGGCGGGGGAAGGAGAATGTGCCCTGGGATCAACATGACCTCAAGTGTGATTAATTGTAGTATTACAGCAATGGTTCAGTGTTTTGACTGGAAAGTTGTCGGTGGAGATGGGCCAGATGGATCAAAGGTTAACATGGACCCTAAATCAGGCGTGGTAAAGAGCTTGGCTAAACCATTTATGGCCATTCCTGTTCTCCACCGCAACCTTTTTTCTGCTAAAAACCCAGTCTAAATATCTGTTCTTCTCAAGTTCTGATTCCAAGTATCTTTCATTTCTTTTCATGGTTATGTTTACGAGTGACAATCAATCCTCGTCAAGAATCAAGAGTTGCAATCTCCATGTGTGCAGATGTATATGTGTGTCTAAAAGCCATTGAGCATGTACCTCAATTGGCGGTAGGGTTTCCCTTCTTCAAGCACCTCTTTTGTAATAAAGAAAAATGTGTCATAAGAATAATAATAAGTGTCTCCTTCTACCCTTGGCTATTTTTGACAGTTGTATAAATATATTTGTGAAAATTGTTGTATATTTCGCTACTCAACGCCACTAAGAAGAACATGTATAATTTCTATAAAGAAAATGAAACCTTAACTTGATGGAGGGTCCATGAATTTAGAAATAGTTTACTGTCAATAGCTCTAGAAATCGGTGTTTGACAACCGAAATCTTGTGAATAATCACAAGACTTGAGAAGGACAGGATGATATTAGAGATTGTGGGGTTAGAAAGAGATAGTGGAGGGCTTTTTTTTTTTATTATTATTAATGTGGAAATTAACGTAGAAAATTAGAGGGTCTTCCCAATTATTTGCTTTGATATGTATTTAAAAAAATGTGGATTTAAATTCTAAATAAGAATCCCAGACATTAAAAATTAATTTAATCTTGTAAATTCAATTCATAGAGTTAAAATATCATTTAGCAATTTGAGAACCTGCAAGTACAGTACAGACCACTTCTATTGTAGTTATGATGGCCAAACCTTTTGTCTTTTCTATTCTTATCTTAAGTGTTTTGATCTGCTCCTGTCAGTGGACCTACGGTCAGGATCTTGAGGCGGTGTTACAAGTTTAATCCTGGAAGCTTGAAGACGCAACGAGGCAGTACTGAGAAGAAAAGCTCTTTTACCCTTTTAGGAAGAACAAAGTGACCGTTGCAGATGAAGAATTTAAATGTAATAGAAACGCACCGTTTAGATACAATTGCTGCGCACCGCTTTAATTGCGACAATCGTTGCCACGTGTGGCCAAGAGAACATTCGTGAATGAGGAGCTAGTTCTTCAGGATTGAATTGCTATATATGTGGCGCTGTTTCTGTAACAGAATTATGCAAGACAAAAATGAATGAATCTAGAATCTGTTGCAACAAGCTCTCTCTCTCTCTCTCTCTCTCTCTCTCTCTCTCTCTCTCTCTGCTGAATCATCTTCCTCCTCCTTCAACCTCTTCTCATTCTCTGCATCACCAACAGACTCCTAAATATTTCCACTAATCCATAGCTCTGAGCATTGAAATTTATGGATTCTGGTGCCATTCCCATATATTCAACTTGCACCAGGTGGAAAATATAAAATCAAGAAACCACGATGCTACAACATCATCGGGTTGGACCGCTCAAAGCAGCTTTTATTACACGTAGCAACAGGTTAGATGTGTTATCCAGAGTTCTACTTATCTGCTCATAATGCGCAAGCTGGAAATTTTTGCAGGAGCTGAGGTTGAAAACACATTCGAATCCAGAAAAGCATTCCTCGAGCAGTAGAACAGGTAAGGGAGAACCATCGATCCTGATCTTCTTATTAAAAACTTGCAGTCCTTGTTTACTTTTTTTGCTTTCCTGATAGCTTGAAATCCCAGCATTTGCACTTTCATGATTTTCACATGTAACCGAAAAGTCAGATTTCAGTCACGGCTGAAAAATCAGGAATGAGGTTTTTTGGACTTAAATTTTGTTTTTCAAGTTATTTTCATAATAATAATAAAAACACCATTAAAACTCTTTAAAAATCTCCTCCAGCCACTCAATAACTCTAAAAAACTAAAACCATATAAATAAATAAATATGAATTAAACTCTTATCTCTTTTTTTAGGGATGTTTAGAGAAAACAAAATGTCATCATCAAACTTTTCTCATTAATATAGAATTTAATAATTTATCGGCATCAATATTTCTTACAAAGACAATGCTAAACCATCGTCGTTTTTCAGGTTTGGCCTAGTCAATTAATAAGCAAGTGCAACCACTAGGTTGATTGAATTATATCGGTCAACTTTCACCTCGTTTTCTTTGAAACTCGTCCTGGTCTAAATTTCAATTCATTAAATTACTATGTCAATCCAACAAACTTAACTATATTTAACTAGCAAGTAGTAGCTAAAACCTTGACAGCCTATTTGTTACAATGTAATGTGATATAGTGAAAAAATATAATATTGTGGAATTCATTACAGTACTTTGTTTAGTTACAAAAATTCTTAGTAATGTAATAAAGGTTTTTTACACATTTTTAATTTTAGTCCCTGCGTGAAACACTATCGGTATGTCAGTATGACGTGCCCTACAGTGTTTTCAAAAAGAAATAACAAAAAAATTGTAAATTATCTTTACACCCCTGGACCCAATGATAACTACGAAAAAATTGGGAGTGAAAGTACCACAATGCCCCCACTCTGGGCCTTCATTTTTGTTTTTTCTAGGGGTATATTCATAATTACATTGTGTACAAATAAGTAAAAAACAGAAAATGCTCTTCATTTTTTCTCGTCTTTTTGTCAATTCTTAAAGGTAAAATAGTAGTTTTTTGTGTAAAGAATTTGAAAATATCATATATGTACCATGGAAATATTGAAAATGCCTCCAGTTCCGGAAGTTAAAAATTTTCAGCCCTAAAGGTATAAAGGTAATTTTATTGTCGTAATCCACAATAATTTATATCTATATACACGGTGAAAATACTACAGTAAAATTATCTTAATCATCCTATTACTTTTTTTATATTTACTTTTCATGTTTTTTTTAAATTAAACTTTATATTTAAACATTGTTGTACACATAACAATTTACTTTCTTAATTATTCTATAGTTTACTATATTCTTACACTCATCAACAACAGCAAGACGAAAACAACAGCAGCAGGACCAGCAGGACATTTCATTTGAAGGATTTGAAATATTTTTCTCAATATTTTTCTCAATTAATTTATTTATATCTACAGGCTTGAAATCCACTGCCAAAATAAGCCAAACATAGGTTAACAGCTTTAGTACTTTACTTCCCTCTATCATTAGCACAAATAGCCATGGCTGTATTTTTATTTTTATTATTTTTTCCTACCTAATATAGATAGATAGATAAACGTCATTGTATGAGATGCCATAAGGTGAGGGATTTTTTTAAGAATGAATATCGACACAACTTTAGAATTTGTTTGTTATTGTAGTGTAATTGTGTTTTTAATTTTATTTTTATATTGTTTTAATATGTTGTTATTAAAAATAAATTAAAAAAATAATAAATTTTATTTCTATATATTTTCAACAATAATGTCAAACTTAATTAACTGCCTAATGTTACAAAAAAGAATAAATAATTAGCATTGAAGAACATAGACATTAAAATATAATCAAAAGATACAAGAGAGAAATATCTTTCTTATTATGAATTCTTCTATTTCTCGAGAATACAAAATAAGTGGTCTATTTATAGGAGAAGGAAATGAACTCAAGGGTTATGGAAATCTAAGAAACTAAACTCAAGAGTTATGGACATTCAATACATATAAATATGAATTTATAACACTTCTTCTTGAATGACCATGTACTTTAAAGTTCAATAGAGGGGTTTATATAGATACTTCAAGATCTATATTTGAATACTACAGGATTCATTAAAACAATGTCAAATTACCTTATTAAAACTTTGCAAAGGAAAATACAATGGGAAAAAATCTAAGCGAAGAAAAATAAATACAATTTGCATAAACTTCCCCTCAAATGTACGTGTCTTATGACAAATCTTTAAGATGACGCATTCCAATATTATGGACAAGTTTCTTGGGAATTGAGGTTGGTAAAGACTTTATAAATAAGTTTGCTAAATTATCACTTGACCTGATTTGTTTGATATCAATTTCTCTTTTTTGTTGGAGCTCGTCAGTATAAAAGAACTTTGGTGAGATATGTTTTGTTTTGTCTCCTTTAATATGCCTCCTCTAAGTTGAGTGGTTTAGGTAGCATTATCTTCAAACAATATTGTGAGATTATTTTCAATGGCTGACAATCCATTTTTTTTCTCTATATGCTGAATAATTGATCTTAGTCATATACATTCTTGATTTGCTTCATGTATCGCGATACATGATTTGTTTGATATCAATCTCTCTTTTTGTTGGAGCTCGTGAGTATAAAAGAATTTTGGTGAGATATGCTTTGTTTTGTCTCCTTTAATATAGTCTCCTCTAAATTGAGTGGTACAAGTAGCATTATCTTCAAACAATATTATGAGACTATTTTGAATGGCTGACAATTCATATTTTTTTTTATATACTAAATAATTGATCTTAGCCATATACATTCTCGATTTGCTTCATGTATCGCGATAATCTCTGAATGATTTAATGAAGTAGCCATTAATGTTTGTTTGATAGATCTCCAAGAAATTGCAATGCCTCCGTAGGTAAATAGATAACCTATTTGTGATCTCCCTTTGTAGGGATCAGGGAGATAACATGCATCTGCATATCCAATCGATTGTGAATTTGATCCACAATAAAATAATCTCATGTTGGTTATTCTGCTTAGATAGCAAAATATATGTTTGACTTCATTCCAATGTTTTTTTTCTGAGAGTGGAACTATATGTTGCCAATAAATTTACTGCAAAAGCTATATCTGATCTTGTTTATGATAATTTTATCTCGTTCCAAAATCTCTCCTGTATGAACATAGTTTATGAAGATCTCATTATTTTTAGGTATCTGGTTCTCTTCAAGAGGTCCCTCTTCAGGGGGATCGATATAAGGAGATGATTTGGACCCAAGATTTAATGTTTGTTTTGTGGATGATAACTCTCCAAGAGTATCATCATCTATTTGTTGAAGTTTTTGTTTTCTATGATTTTTGTCTTTGGCACCAATAGGTCTCTCGCGCTTCAAACATGATATAGATTCATTTGCTGCTATGTTGACATTTTTTCTTTCAGGAATTTCAATTATAGATGGAGCATTTGCAACAGGAATATGAGATTTAACTACCTTTTCACTACTGATGAAAAGATCTGGTAATTGATTTGCAATATTTTATAAATGAATTATCCTTTGAACTTCAAGTTCACATTGATTTGTCCTTGGATCAAAATGAGATAACTTCGGGTCATTCCAAGTAATTTCTTGTTGTGTTTCAGGTACCGAATGTGATAACTTTTGGTTATTCTAAGTAATTTCTTCTCGTGTTTCAGACACTGAATTTGCTTTCCCTAATGATGGGAAAATGTTCTCATCAAAATGATAGTCTTCAAAATGTACCATAAATCAAGGAATCTAATAATAGATGGAGAATCAAAATCAATATAAATTCTTATTCTTTGTTGTGGACACATTTTAGTCCTTTATAGGGGTGTTACAGGCACATATACCGCACAACCAAAAGTTTGTAGATAAAATATATTTGGTGATATACCATAAACAAGTTGTAAAGAAGAATAATTATGGTAAGCACTTGGTCTAATTCTAACTAGTGATGCAACATGTAATACAGCATGTCCCCAGACAGATGTAGGCAATTTTGATTTTATAAGTAATGGTCTTGCAATTAATTGAAGAAGTTTTATAAATGATTCTGCTAGATCATTTTGAGTATTTAAATGAGCAACAAGATGTTCAACATCAATTTCAATACAAGTGCAAAAACTATAAAATGCTTGAGAAGTAAATTCACCACCATTGTCCAGTCAAATTTTCTTAATAGGATAATCAGAAAATTGCGCTCGTAGTCTGATAATCTATGTTATTAATCTAGCAAATGCAATAATTCAACTAGAAAATAAACAAGCATGTGACCATTTACTTGATGTACTAATCAATACCATAAAATATCTAAAAGACCCACATGGTGGATGAATAGGCCCAAATATATCTCCATGAATTCTTTTAAGAAAAGATGATGATTCTATAAGAATCTTTGATGGAGATGGTTTGATAATTAATTTATCTTGAGAACATGAAGCACATGGATTTTCACTTGGTAAAAAAATCTTCAGGTTCTTTAAAGGATGCCCATATGAATTCTTAATAATTCATCTCATCATTATTGATCCTGGATGTCCAAGTCAATCATGCCGAAACATAAATTGTTTTGGGTCGGAACACTTCTGGTGTATCACAATGTTTGATTCAATAAATTTCATGATCGTATAATAAATTCCGGAAGAGAAAGAAAGTAGTTTCTTAAGTACATGTAGTAATATTAAAATATTATTTTCTATCTTTATCTATTGTTTCAATACGATAACCATTAGCACGTATATCCTTAAAACTAAGTAAATTTCTTCTGGACTAAGGTAAATATAATGCATCTTTGATGCCCAGTCTTGTGTTATTTTGTAACACAATATTATCTTTTTTCAGAGTCTTTAATCATGTTTGTTGGACCTGATATTGTAGTGACATTAGCTTTGATTAATGTCAAATACTCAAAATATTTATTTTCCTTAAGAATTATGTGCGTTGTTGCATTGTCTACTAGACATAAATCTCTATCATGAAAAGTCATACCACTATTCATTATGCCTCGACTTCTGGTGGTATGATGGGTTACTTTTAGAAGGATTATCTCTTCTCCTTTTCTATTTTTTTTCTTTCATACCTATATCCTTGATTCTTATTTGTCTTTTGGACAAAGGTTTCATTCACTTCAGGGAATGGTTTAGAATTCATGCGATGAGATTGATGATTTTTTATCAAAAGATCATTATTTCATTCAATCACAAGAAAACATGAAATTAATTTTGATACCTTTTGAAATTATGCACTCTATATTGTTGCTAAAGGACAATGTTTGAGGCATGAAAGTAGAGAATGTTTTCTCTAATATTTGATTTTCTATGATATCTTTATCACACAATTTCAACTGTGAGGTAATTTTTAAATGAGCAAAATTATATTCACAAATTGATTTAAAATCTTACAACTTTAGGTGCAACCAATCATAACGAGCTTGAGGAAGTATGATTAACTTTGGTGGTCATATCTTTCATTTATATTTTTTCATATATTATTTCCTTCTTTAATGGTCTTTCAAAGATTCATAGCTTCCAGATGAATCTCGACGTCAATGCTTCATGACAAATAATTATTTCTAAAAATATCAAGAGCGATAAATTCAAGTTTTATCAGATTTGACATTATCTTTATCTATAAAAAACAAGTAATAACTTATTAAATAAAATCATGAAGAAAAAAGAAGAAGACAAAATATCAGTCCTTTAAGACTGTTATTTATTCAGCTTTACAGATATTAGTTCTTCAGGAACTGCATTTAATTTATTTAATCTTTGAGGGAAAATACTAGTTCTTCGTGAAATGTTTTTAATTTATTTAATTTTTCAGGAAAATCATTCCTTTAAAACTATTATTTATTTAGCTTTAAAAATATTAGTTCGTGAGGAACTGTATTTAATTTATTTAATTCTTCAGGAACTTGTGTTACTAGTTCGTGAGGAGCAATTTTTAATCCATTAATTCTTCAGGAACTTGTGATACTAGTTCTTCATGAACTGTTTTTAATTTATGTAATTCTTTAAGAACTTGTAATAGTAGTTCTTCATAAAAAAAAATTAATTTATTTAATTCTTCGGGAACTTGTAATACTTATTCTTCAGGAACTATAAATCTCTTTCTATGAATAAAAGTGAAAGAAAATTTGTCATAAATAAATTAAAATAATAAAAAGCGAATATATTAAAATTGATAAAAGTCATATAATAACCATGTTGATAACGTGTTATAAAAAAATTAATATAGAAGAATATAGACATTAAAATATAATTAAAAGAGACAACAGATAAATATCTTTCTTATTATGAATTCTTCTATTTTTTCAAAGTGTAAAGAATACAAGACAAGTGGTCTATTTATAGGAGAAAGAAATGAATTTAAAGATTATGAAAATTCAAAAGACTAAATTCAAGAGTCATGGATATTCAATATACATAAATATAAATTTATAGCATGCCTAAGTAATTAAAATATCATCCATTTTTATTTTTTAACTTGTGATTTATAGGGGTCCACTAAATACTAGTGACTTTCTTTCAGGGTTGTTAATATCGTTCCGTTCCGTTCCGGCCGGAATGTTCCATGCCGTTAAAAAAATCGAGACGAAACGGCGTCGTTTTTGTCTCGATTTTAATTCTGACCCATTTTGAAAATACCGGCCGGAACGTCTCGGTACCATTCCAGGTGTGCCGTTTCGGCCTCAAAATCCTTATTTTTATATTAATGATGTAAAAGATGTTTGATTTATATTTCTTTTATTTTAGAACATTTTACTTTCATAATATTTTGGAATTTAAGAGATGTTTCTAATTTTGAGATTATGTTTGTTTGACTTTGTGTTTGTATTGCATAATTTAAAGTTAATTTATCTTGAATTTTAATTATGTTTGTTAAATTAATATTTTAATTTTTTTCATATATATATATGAACAGTATAATCCTAAAACGGCATATCAAAACACTCCAAAATTGAAATGTTTCACACTAATAGAAAAACCAGAACAACAACTGAAATGATATTGATAAACTTGCTTTCTTTTACCTTGCAAGAGCTGCCGGCATCGCGGGTGACTCCTTCAAGTATTGATCAAAGCCATATTGACACGTCCGCTGCTTGGTGGCTTCGTTAGCATGATGACGTGGATGATCTCTTACGAACTTTTCGGTGAAGGTAGTAAACTAGGCGCCAAATGATTACGAAGTTCTAGCTCCATACAAGGCGTAATAAAAATTTACTACTTACATACACGCGCGCGCCCGCGCGTAACTATAAGCTGAATATCGAATGATACGAGATAGTGTTTGACTTTGGAGGGCGCGCGCGTAAAGTTGAATATCGAATGATAAGAGATAATATTTTGACTTTGAAGTACCATTGTTCCAAAATGAAATATTTTATAGATTTGTTGATTTATTTAAGAGAGATAATATATTTTATGAATCCAAATGAATAAGTAAAATTTTAGATGTTTTAAATTCTTATAATATATGTATGTCCTGACTCAAACTTGATATTTGATATATAAATCACAAACTTTCTTTCATCATGTCACGCAGCTTGAGGTCAATACTAGTCTTTCATTAAATCAAATCATCCAAAAATATCTTTAATATTTATTTATTTTGGTTTAGCTTTGTGTTTTTAAAAATATTTAAAGGTATTTTGAGTTTATAAATGGAGGTGCTAAGGATATTTATTAAATAATTTTATATAAAAATAGGCTAAAAATTATATTTTATTTATTTAAAAGGTTCACCTAATTTTCCATCCCCGACCAGAATTTAAACAAGTAACAAAGTATTGAATTGGTCAAAGTAGTAAACAATAATATGAGATTATGCTTCATGAGTCCCATATCAACTCCACAGCAAACATCCAAATAGGACGATTGATACCGCGTGCAGGACGTTCATTTTAATGAAAAGTCTTATAGTTTTGATGATTTTTTAAGAGAGATTTGACCAAAGATACATGCGGTCTTATAGTTTTGAAAAGTCTTATATTTCATTAAAAATATAATAATAATTAAAAAAAAATCATCTGAGAACTTCTTTATCTCTACGCTCTCCACTTATAGGCACTAACCGGTGTTTTTTTGCTGGACGGTAATTTGAGTATTTTGATTGTTATTTTTTAAAGTATTTTTTTATTTAAAAATATATTTAAATTATTTTTTTTAAATTATTTTTAATATCGATACTTTAAAATGATGTGAATAAATTTTAAAAAATAATTTAAAGTAAAAAAAATATTTTTTTTTTCAAAAACATTTTGAAACATATTGACAAACTTCTTTTATCAAAAACTAAAAAAATAATTATATAAAATTAATTTCAACACAATTAAAAAAGTAATAGCCAAAACTTCATTAAAACAAGATGATTTGCTGGTATAATTCCTTATTTCCTTTCTTCTTTTTCGTCGAAGAAATGCAACCCTTTTGTTCTATGCTCTTCTATTAATAATAATACTAATAATAATAATAATAATAATAATAATAATAATAGAAAAATATAAAATAAATCTGGATGATTTGAAATAAGGGTAACAATGATGTCTCTCAAATCACATCTCTTTTATTTCACAAACACGCTTTATTTTTTTACTTGGCCTTCTTGTGACATAATTCATGCTTTTTAAATAAACTTCGATAATTTTAACACGCATGAATTAAAATATATATATATATATAAGCAACACCCTCGTTGCACTGTCATCAACAACTTTTTGGCAACTTTGCATAATGCAAGCGACGCGTAGCCTGCAGCGGTAACAAAAAAAATAATGATGTTAATATCAACGAGTTTCATTCAACCATAGGGTGAGTTTCGTCTTGTTGAAAAAGGTATAGTAGGGCTTATAAAAGTGTTTCTGGTTTAGTTTTGTGTATTTGAATTTATTTAGATGTTAAGAATGTCTATTAGATATTTTAGATTAAAATATATTAAAAAAATAAATTCTTTTTAATGAAAAAATCTAGATGGGTTTTCAAAATGATTTTTTTTTAATTCACCGACTTGTGCTAATAAAGTATTGAAAACAAATGATATTATCACACGGCCATGCTTTTCTTCATGATGTACTGCAGAGTGCAGTTGTCAACCATTTTATTATTATTAATATAAATATTTAAGTCAACTTATTTTAAGTCACCAGCAACCACAAATTTCTTATCACCGCGCTGCATTATCTTTGATTCTTTCGAAGACTTTGTTAAAAACATCTCACCTAAAAGCTCAAGTTTGTAAGTGAGGTTCTAGAATATAATTTATATTATTCTCTAATACACCCCCTCAAATAAAAATTCTTTGGGCTTGAAACTTGCACAGGCCCACATCACCTTGTGCTTGGTTTTTATCAAATAGAATGGGAATGATGAGATATGAACTCGTGATCGCTGGGTCAACAAGGCTCTGATACCATGTTAATAAATCATCTCACCTAAAAGCTCAAGCTTGTAAGTGAGACCCCAGAATATAATTTATATTATTTTCTAATAGACTTTTGCGACGGAATCTATAGACAAATCAATGGCTTAACCACAATGCATTCACCGTTCAACTTGATAGTTGAAAAATCCTCTTCCATGGTTCTGTATGGTTAAAGCAGTCTTCCTAGCTGGGGGTGGTGTCTCCACCGAGGCAATAACGGTATAAATAAGTACGAGGAATGAGATCAGTTAGAACCTTCAGATTTCAGGGTCTTCGTTTTAAGCGGCTGTTAGAGTCGTGAGAAAGAACAAAACGAGTGGTTTTAAGAGACCTTTATGACAGTGCAGTTGGCTGAACTCCACTTCTCGTTCTAGTTTTTTATGCTGTTAGGGAGGTATTCTCTTCATAAAATTTAGAACGTGACTTGCATTTGTTTAACCAGGTTTCATCTGTGAAGATGATTTTACATTTAAAGATAAGTTGAAAACAATAAAACTATGAAAATACATCAAAACTTGATCTATATTTAACCAATTCACCTACTCTTTTTTCTTTAGAAAACGTTACACGTCCTTACTTACCAAAGCGTTGGCAGAGTTGGCTATAAATACACCAGAATTTGGTTCAAAACACACACACAACAATTGCTTTTTAGCTAGCTTTCTCTAAGCGGCCACCATGATTGCCATTCCATATGCTCTAGCCTTCTTAATCCTGTTGTTTATCACAGTCTTCATTCAATACATCTTCAAGAGACCCGGCAAGAAACCTGCCGGTTATTGCCCCCCTCCAAGCCCACCCACACTTCCTTTGATCGGCCACCTCCATTTACTGACACCGGTAGCATACAAAGGATTCCATGCTCTCAGCAATAATTATGGCCCTCTCCTCTATCTCCGTTTGGCAACTTATCCTGCTGTTCTTGTCTCATCCGCTTCACTAGCCACGGAAATCTTCAAACCACTAGATGTCCATTTTGCCTCTAGAATAAAATCTCCTTTCGATGATAATTTACTATTTGGAAGCTCAACAAGCTTTTTCAACGCCCCATACGGGGATTACTGGAAATTCATGAAGAAAATCTGCACGACAGAGTTGTTGGGGACCAGGCAGATGAAGAAGTTAAAGAATGTTAGACGCGAAGAGGTTGTGAGGTTTTTGCGTAAAATGTTGGAGATAGGTCAAAAAAATGAGGTTGCAAATTTGAGTGCTGAGATATTAACACTAGCAAACAATAGTACTTGCAGGATGATTATGAGTGCTAGATGTTCAGGGGAAGATAATCAGGCTGATAAGTGTAGAGGGCTGGTGAGTGATTCCTTTGATCTGGCTTCAAAGCTTGCTTTATTGAGCGTGTTTGGTCCCTTGAAAAGGATAGGTATGTGGTGCTTGAGGAAGAAAATTGCCGATGTGCCTAAAAGGTACGATGAATTGTTTGAAAACGTCTTGGTAGAGCATGAGGAGAAGGCAAAGAGAGAAGGTCCTAACATGGAGAATAAAGACTTGATGGATATTCTTTTGGAAGTGTATCATGATGAAAATGCTGAAATAAGGATAACCAGGAAGCAAATGAAGAATTTCTTTCTGGTAATTATTTGCCATCCCTTTCCCTCCTTCATCAGTCGATCTCTCTTTCAAGATGAACACTATTTTCTTTCTTAATTGTCAGAATTTAACTAATCTAATTTATAAGATATCCCTTTTAATTTCTGCTTTTCTCCATGATCTCTCCCAGGATCTTTTCACGGGAGGTACCAACACTACATCAGATGCCATACTGTGGATCTTAGCAGAGCTTGTCAGTCATCCTGCTGCGTTCAAGAAGCTGAGAGAGGAGATAGATTCAGTTGTTGGGACAGAGAGACTTGTGGAGGAAGCAGATATCCCAAGCATGCCTTATTTTCAAGCATGTGTTAAGGAAGCAATGAGACTAAATCCACCGGTGCCTTTATTTGATAGAATATGCGGTGAAAATTGCAAGCTTGCAGGATATGATATACCCAAAGGAATGACAATGATAATGAACGCATACTCCATCATGAGGGATCCAGAGATATGGGATAACCCCAATGATTTTATTCCAGAGAGGTTCTTGACTGAGCAGGACAGCGCCAAGGGGCAAAACTTGCAGGTTTACGTCCCTTTTGGTGGAGGAAGGAGAATGTGCCCTGGGATCAACATGACCTCAAGTTTGATTAACTGTAGTGTTACAGCAGTGGTTCAGTGTTTTGACTGGAAAGTTCTCGGTGGAGAGGGACCAGATGGATCAAAGGTTGACATGGACACTAAACCAGGCGTGGTAAAGAGCATGGATAAACCATTTATGGCCATTCCTGTTCTCCACAGTAACCTATTTTCTGTTTAAAACCCAGTCCACTCACAACACAAATCCCTCTCCTCCATGCCAGCAAGTGGTTCTGTGTTTTTCTTTTCTTCACTTTCTTTGTTTATCTTTCAAGGTTTTTAAAGTTTGTTAGGACAGGAACCACAGTCGAGATCTGTCCTCTTTCCCATTCTTTATGAGATATGGTTATGTTTATGAGTAACATTCAATCCTCATCAAGAATCAAGAGTTTCGATCTCCAATGCAAATCAAATTCAAGCACAAATCAGTGATTTTTATACAGCTAAATCACTGAGATTTTGGGGTATATGTGCATATTCTGTCAATTATACGTGTCAAAAGATTAATAACAACTGTCACCTTAAGCTATTTTCTTTATAATGTTTACATCTTTTTTTGAGTTCATGTTAAAGTTGATGACGAGATGTTTTCTTTGTGGGTGATTTTTTTTCTTGGGTAAACATAGAAAAATGCCTCCATGATCTCAATTTTGCTATTAAATATATTAATTTTATCGTTAATTTTTTATAAATTTTAAATTAAAAGGTTTTCATCCATTTTTTTTATTTAAATTATACGCTTGGCAAGTCATGATTCTTTAAAAATCATTACAATAGAAAATTCTATAATTTGTTTTCTAGGAAAATGACCGAGACACCCGAAACACCTCTCCCCCATCTCTTTTGTGCAATGAACTATGACAACAGAACTTGTATATAATTAATTTTGATAATTATCATAATATATTTCATTCATTAGCAGCCTTGATTGCTTATCAGAAAACAATAACAAACCTAATAGTCTTTACTTTAAAGAAGACTCGTTATGAAGTCTTTTTATTTATGGGGTAGACAAAATCATCATTCATGGGTCACTGAATTATAAACATAAATTAAAGCCCAAAATAAATTGAGAATAAAAAATAATTTATTTTATTTTACACACACCCAAACCAAACCTAGACCCAACTTCGATCACGAGTCAAGTGTATTTAGCTTAAATTTGGAGTAAATCCCAGTTTTAATTCATCTTAAATATGTTTATTAACCATTTTTAAAAGTAAAAATTCCAACAGTTCCATTGGATGCAGATTCTCACTATTAATTCTAATTTATAAGAGCATCTCCAATGTAAGTAGGTATTTTGAAGAGCCAAATCTTTAAAATAGATGTTTGAATAGTGTATATATGATTTTTTTGTTGATGTGTGCTACAATGGTAAAAGTCATTTTGGAGAGCCATTTTTTTATATTATTTTAAATATAATACAATTATTTTGTATGTAGTTTAATTATACAATTAATATGAGTAAGTTATATAATTAAATAATTACTTTTAAAAAACCCTCCAACAATATAATTATTAATTTTTTAATTATATTTAAATAAAAAAATGAATTTAAAATTAAAAACCCCACAATAATTTAAATTTGAAATTTTAAAATATTAAAAAATTCCCCCAATATTGAAACTCCAGAACGACGTGATTTTTTTCAAACTCATAATCAATTACAAATTATATATTATTATTATTATTATTATTATTATTATATAAACCCCCCCACCCGTCCGTCCCCCCCTAATTTTTTCCAAACCCTAAATTTCTTTTGCTCTAACAGCGCCGCCCTCCCTCTCCCTCTGCACTCTCCGACCACTCTCCAGCCACCTTCCCTCTCCATCTGCAGCCTCCAGCCCCCTCCCCCTGTTTACTCCACACTCCCTACCTTCCTTCCACAAAACAGCGCCGCCCCCTCCCTCTCCCTCTGCACTCTCTGGCTACCATCCAGCCACCCTCCCTCTGCACTCTCCAGCCACCCTCCCTCTCTCTTTGCAGCCTCCAGCTCCCCTCCCTCTCCCCCCGTTTCGTCGTCCTCTGACCGATAATCCAGGGGCAAAATCACAGCTGTGATTTTGTACGTTGTTGATGCTTAAAATTCTGCCAACATTCCAACGGCTAGTTTAACGGCTCTTTTAACAAAATAGCTCCTGGATCAATATATGTAGGAATGTCTTCAGCCGAGAAGAAGAGGCAAAATGGCTCCTGGGATGGCTCTCCCGCTGGAGTGCAGAAATTGACAAAAAAAGCCATATTTTTAAATATTTGATTTTGGCTCCCGGGATAACTCCTCCCACTGGAGATGCCCTAAAGACGTTAAAGAAAACACAGCCCACTGTACGAATTACATGCAACCAGATAAAAAAAATATGCATCACAATATTCAAAATAGATTTTCCTTGGAAAACAGACAAACACATGTTACAGGAGAGAAGCTTGTAAACAAAAAAATCTAAACCAGAAAGAACAGGAAGAAAAGAAAAAAAGCAGAGTCAGATTAAGGTTGGGGGGTTGACAAGTGTTGCAAATGCGAAGTGATCGACCCGGGGAACACTAAACATAAAGGTCGTGGAAACGATGGCTTGAACAGTTAGCAAGCCAAGGATCAACGCCATGTTCAAACTTGCTCTCCATCAAATGACATCGGGACTGGTAGAGCTTATGGAACATCAATAAATGAATAAAAAACTGGATACTACAAATATCTTCTCTAGTATGCATGTTCTGGATTAAGTGATATAGCCTCCTCATAGATCATATCCTTCATTTGCTCTTCTTGCAAGGGCTGTTGCTCAAAATCAAAGGAGAAAGGCTCTGAGCATACTGGTTCATCTGCGATGTCATGTAATCTTGCAAGGTATGGATGAGCCAATGCTTCTTCAACTGATACAGACAAATCTTGCTTTTAGAAATCAACAGATGGGAGTCTTATCTAATGACAATGACATGTGGGGAGCATAAGTTTTTCCAATTATGTAAAGCTCGGGGAAGACCAGGTGCAAAATGAGGTCAAAATTGAGAAAAACTGTGTTTAGCAAGTGGATTTTACTTTGTGCCTAATTAACTTCAACGTAGAAAAAGCTTTCATGACCTTTAGCAACATTTATGGAGAACATTCATTTCAATGAGGGACTCTTTAAATTGTTATTCAGTCATGTATTCAGAAGATGATAAAAATGAGGATATCAAACTCACCAGTAATTCTTCTAGTGGGATCGAATGTCAACATTCTATCTACGAGATCAATGGCCAGCGGGTGAACAAGTGGGAAAAGCTCAGCTAATGATCGACGGGGATGCGAGTCGAGTTGCTGGATGTATCTTCTCGCATCCTCATTCCGGACAAACCCGAGATCAGATTCAGTTGGTTTGCCAAGAAGCTGTAGAGAATAAAATTACCTTAAAAAATCGTTTCCCGTGCACTTAACTAGAATAAAAATTGACATTACAAATTAAACCCTACAGAGAAGCTTATCATAGATATTGAGTTCTGTTGAAACACACACACACACACACACACACACACACACACACATATATATGACAACATAAAATCAAATAGAACCCTGAATAGTTAAAAATAGATGCGAAGTCAGCAAAGATTAACAGCCCTGATCATACATCACGTTCCAAAATTTTTAATAAAGAGCATTTATAATGAGAGCCAATCAGTGCATATGCAGCAGTAATAATTTCCTACACTTTGGCTGCAGCCGAAGTCAAACTCCTTTCCCATTGGAGCAGCAAGAGAGAGAAAACAGCTATGATGTATACTCCAAGTTCTCAACCATAGAAAATAATTATAGATCCTAAACATAAGCAAGAGATATTCCACATACAAATTAGTAAAAAACGTGCAACAATACTTGTTTCACTTTCATCTTACGTACCTCTGTCAATAAGCGCATCTGATGAACATGATCTTTGCCTGGAAACAGAGGTTTTCTATTCATCAGCTCCATAAAGATACAACCTACAGACCACACATCAATTGCAGCAGTATAGTCTGAGGAGTTGAGCAATAACTCAGGTGCACGGTACCATCTGGTGACAACATACTCTGTCATAAACTCATTCTCTGAAGTTGGCCGGGCTAGACCAAAATCGCATATCTTCAGGTCACAGTTTGCATTTAGCAATAAATTGCTGGGTTTGAGATCTCTATGGATAATATTAGCAGAGTGTATATATTTCAGCCCTCGAAGAATCTGATACAAGAAGTACTGCACAAGTAAAGGAACAAAAAACAGATGAGTGTCATCAATTAGACTAATGAATTGCATTGCAAAGTTCAACAAGAAGTAAAAGCTAAAAAGTATTACCTGACAATGCTCCTCTGACAAACCTTGGTTGGAACGAATAATTTGGTGAAGATCAGTGTCCATGAGTTCCATGGCAATATAGACATCAGTAAATTCTCTGCGTAGAGGTGGAGGAATGACATCTCTGATACCAATAACCTGTTTTGCATTCAAAAGGTTAGAGTTCACAAAAACTGATTGTAGTACAAGATAACATTTTACATTCCAAATCAGCAACTGGGCAAAAGGATAAGCCCGTTATTAATATAATTGGACCTTCAACCTTTGCTACGGTATGAATAGTGAGAATCCATAATGCAATTTATCTTCTTTTGCTGAGATTAATTAACTTTTCCATTATTTTAAAATTGCCAAAATGTAAATGATCTTTTGAATTGTTGCACAAACAAATTTACGAAGTTATAAGCAGCAAAATGCATGAAATGCTGGCTGAGAGAGAGATTATAGTAGAAATTTCAGGATATAATCAAGCTTATTAAAATTAGTATCGGATTTAAAATAGTAGAAATTCAATCATGATTCCTAAATTTAAACAAAAAGGCATTTTTATACAAGTTTTAACATATTAATTGGCTACTTGGTAATGTTAAAACTTAAAACAGCAGCAGCAGCAATAATAAATTTATATTTCCTTTCTATTACGGTGCTAAAATAAGGAAACAAACAGAAAACGGTATAAGGAGAGAAGTCAAAGGTAAGAGCGCAGGCACTCACGTTTTCGTGATCCAAATGGCGAAGCAGTTTAATCTCACGAAGGGTGCGCTTGGCGTCCATTTGATTATCAAAAGCGTTGGCTATCTTCTTCACCGCCACCATCTCGTTCGTCTCCGAATTCAACAGAGAGCTTTAACAAACAGGAAAAAAAAAACTAATTAATTTCAATCAAACTAAATAAAACCAAAACGATGCACACCGAAAGTAATTAATTGGTTGGTTGATTAAAAGCACGTACCAGACGATGCCGTAGGCACCACGACCAATCGGAGTGATCGGAGGTCGATATTTCGACGTGATTTCAAAAAGATTACCGAAAATATTGTATTGAATGAATTGGCCGCCATGAGTCGGAATCGCCGGGAAGTCACCATTTCCCTGTGCATAATTTGCCATGTCCTCTGTTTCTTCTCTGTCGTCTGAGTAAACTCTGATGCAATTGACGTGTAAGAGTAAAGAGAGTAAGGAGAGAGATGTATAAATACTTCAAGAAAATTGACTCTGTGTGATTATTTTAGGGTGCTAAAGTGGTGGAAATAATGCAGAGTCTCCGTTGTTGAGTAGATGCGAGGAAGGAGAAAGGAAAACGCGCGAGAGAAAAAACTGACGCGGCGTGGAAAGAAATGGACGGGTTGGATCAAAGCCGCCTCTTATCAATGCCTGTAGTTTGCTCAACTTTGTCAACGGCCATCTTTCTTTGTTTCTATTAAATAATGGCTTGCTTTATGGTAGGACCGTCCGCATACGTTGCCCAGCTAGCGAGAGCACCAGGATATTCGGATATTTTATGGACATGAGAGTCTCCATGGTCTGGTTTGACAGTTCATATAAATCCATGCCCGGATGGCCGGAGAAGATATCAATTTTTGATAGGTCCTCTCTAATTGATTCATGTTTGGATACTAGTTTGGTTAGATTTTATGTTATTCGCTACTATTCATAGTGGATGTAGACACTTAGCTCTTTTAAAAGTGTTAGTAGTGTAATTACTGTTTTTTTAAAAAAATGTGTATATTAAAAAATATTTTAATATTAATAAATTAATACGATAAGAAAAAATATTTTTTTGAAAAATCCTAAAAGTACCCAACAGTTTGATTTCTTAAAAAATAAAATAAAATCTTGCCAGATTCATGAAAACTGGATAGTGTGATTTTCCCATGTAGAGGCTTAAATACCCAAGGATCCATCCACGTCAAAACAGGATCAACTCGTTTGATTAAAATAAAAATAAAATCATTTTAAAAAAAAAACACTTTGGAACTTGAAAAACAAACAGTCTGATAATTACAAATATTAAATTGAGAGAAGCTAACTAAGCCCAGCTGCGCTTGGACTTTGGTAGACTTGCGTGTCTGGGCTTCACACGCTTGCCTGTGGAAAGAGAGAGAGAGAGTTTAAAATATAAATAAAAACACAACGTGTATCGGGTCATGCATTAATTCCACCTAATCCATGCTTCTTGTTTACGTTCTCTTGGATGATGACATTATTATACTCCTTATTCTTTGAATAATACATGGAATTATTCTTCAGTTATTTGTTCATAGAGTCAGATCAACTCCTTATTCTTCTTGATTGCAATGTATTTGGTGTTGAGATATTCATTCAATTTTATCCCTTTATGTTTTATTTTTTTATCATATTTGGTTTTTATTCTTTTAATTGCAATGTATTTGATATTGAATCTTTTATTGGGTTTCCTTATCAATTAAAGCCCTTGGTATTTGATTTTTATATCAAATTTGAATCTCATTTTTTATTGTTATTTTAGTTTTTCTTATTCTTTTTTAAATTATTTTTTAAAATTCAATCCCTTACGAGTTGATTTTATTTTCTTTTTAATCCAATTTGTCTACCATTCTTTTCAGATGAATTTTCATGTTTATCACTAACTATTTTGGTTGGTCAAGCAATTTACATTGTTACGTTTTTAGGTTTACCTTTTATGTCATGGTTTGGCTTCATGATTCAAGTCACATGTTTTGAAGATTTAGTCGGATTGATTTTAATTTTATTTTATTTGTTTTCCATACAATTATTCGGCTCTCACGACTAGATTATAGATTTGCATCTTGACATATTATACTATGTACTAAAAGAGATAAGTGATTCAATGTGCATTGCGAGAACTTTCATTGTGGATTTCAATAGTAATTTTGGGTTGGTTTGGTTTTGGGTTCCAGGTCACAGTTTGTTTTGATTTTTTATATTTTTTGCACAGTAAAATAATTATTCTACCCTCAAATAGGACAAAATCCAAGAGTTACTGGAAGGGGTGTCACGGTAATTTCACATTCTATTGCACAATAAAATAACTCTTTTACCCTCTAACAAGACAAAAACAAGGGTTGTCTGCGGGGGTGTTTTAGATATTTCATATTTTTTGAAAATATCTAAACACTTATATGCCCCATAAGACAAAATAGAAGAGTTGGTTGCAGGGCTATTTTGGTAATATACTATTTTTATATTATTCTTTTCTGTAGAATACTGTGTGCACGTCCGAGCCGACAATATTCAGCCTCATGCACATTTCCGGCGGGCACGTGCGGCGTTGTCCAGTGATAAAAAAAGTTCATTTGGCATCTCACCCGATGTGCCACCATATACTCTACCTCAGTATGGCGCATGGCTGCAATAGGTGGACAGAGTCGTGATGGGGGCCAATTGAATTTTTTTGCCCCTTTTCTCTCTCCTGCATGCTAAATTACATGGTAGCCCCTTATGTTTATGGTTTTTTCAGTTGTGTCCCTTATTTTTTAATTGTTTTATATGATGTAGATTTCTGTTATATAAGTTTTGATTTGTTTCAATTGTGTCCTTTTAATTGAAATTGATTATATATTACAGTCTTTATTCTTTTAATTTGAGTTTGGTTTTCAATCCCTTAATATTTTTGGTACAGAAGATTTGTTTTTTTCAATTTTGTTATTTGATTGAAATTGATAGTATATTCAATTTTCATTTCGGCCCTTGTACTTTTAATTTTTAATTTAATTTCTTTATTTGTTTTTATATTTCTGAAATAGTCCATATTTTTGTCATTGTTTATATATATGTGCTTTTAGCTTTGGTTTTTAATTTTTACTATTTTCTCTTTTGTTAAGGTAGTATTTTTTTGAAAAAATTAGTTCTTAAATTTTATTTTGTGTTTATGATCATTTGAAAATTGATGTTTCTTATTTTTTTCCTTGTTCTTTCTTTTAGTTTTTTTATTAGTTTTTATTTTTTTATTTTCAAGTCAAATGATTTTATTTTCAGCTAATAATTTTTATATTTGTTTTATCATTTTTTTTTGTTTGCTCTTTAGTTAAAGTTTTTAGGCTTTTTTTATTCTTTGATTTAATTTAATTTTTTTCCATTATTAACGCAATAATAATAATAATAATAATAATAATTTTAGTTTTTTTTTCTTGTTTCCTCTTTTGTTAATGTTTTTTTTCTTGAGATAATTTAATAATTTTTATTTTTTTAGCAATAATAATAATGATAATTTTAGTGTTAAGGGTTAGATATTGTTGTTGTTGTTGTTATAATATAATATGTTGATGAGTTTTATTATATTATATATATAAATATTATATTTTATTTTTAAACTAATAAAATCTACTAATTACATCATTTCTACCAGTTATAAAAATTATTTGTTCTGCTACGAGCAATCTGTTAAGGAACCATCTCACCTAAAAGCTCAAGCTTGTAGGTGAGACCCCGGAATATGATTTTATATTATTCTCTAACACACCCCCTCAAGTGAAAGCCCTTTGGGCTTGAAACTTGCACACAGGCCCACTCTGCCTTGTGTTTGATTTTTATCAAATAGAATGGGGGTGGTGAGATTCGAACTCATGACCGTTGGGTCAAAAAGGCTCTGATACCATGTTAAGGAACCATCTCACCTAAAAACTCAAGATTGTAGGTGAGGCCCCAAAATATGATTTTATATTATTCTCTAACACAATCTACCTAGTCTTTTTCTATAGCAAAAAATCACGTTTGCGGCATATCACGTGACAAGTATATAATAAATAACTATACATGATAAGCTTAACTCTAAAACCAGGGGAGAAATATCATCAGAAATAGTTTTAGTGGCTTGAAGCGCATCCATAGCGAGGCAGACCTACAATTCCCACAAGGTGGACGGACGCCTTCCCAGAAAGCATCGCGGCAAATAATGGATGGCCAGCAGCGTATCAAATGGTTACACGAAGTCTACAGAGCTATAAACCATACATAAAAGCACACCCATTTCATGGCCAATTACTTTTGTATTGCCTTCTATATCCGGAAAGTGATAAATTACGTTTGAAACTGTGTTTTTGAAAGAAAGAAAAAATCTATGTTTTAATTTTTTTATATTGTTGATATTATAAATAATTTTTAATATATTTTTAAATAAAAAACATTTTTAAAGATTGATTACGGTACTGATAAATAGTTTATGTTAAATTTTGTAATTTCGCAGCGACTGGTCAAAATTAGCAGATACTGGTAGTTTGACTTGAAAAAATCCTTCAATTTCTGCTTCAAACAAGACAGCAAACCGTCCATCCACTGTGAAGTGTGAACGGCTCAAGTCAATTACACGCTAAGTAGAATTAGTGTATTACTCATTCTTCATTCCACCACGTGTGGAAAATGCTTTTGTGCGAGCAGTCACCGTCTCTTACATGTAAGCTGTCACTTCAGGACGTGGCGGCACTGTTGCTGCCACTCGGGTGGCTACGGCGCTTTTTTCCGATAAGGTCTTGACGGCGGCTTTATATAGATATATACCCCCGTTATCATGCGACTGAATATTAATTTCTCCCCCTTACCTAAAATTTAGTTTTTTTTTTTTAATAACACGTGCAATAAATGTTTTTAGCAAGCTAGTATAACTTGGATTTTTTTTTAAAAAAAATGCACTAAATAATTGTGTTACTGAACCAATTGAAATTCAATAAATTGCGCTACTAGCTAGAATAGCACCACCCCTTAAATTTTATAGTTTATACTACTGGGAGAAACTTAAGAATTGTGAAGGTTGCATTACTCCCAGTAATACAACCACAATTTATTTGATTTTAGGTCTACATTCAGTAACGCAAATGTCGATCAGATGCACATAAGTTCATGCACACTGGTCAGAGCTAAGATTCCAGCAAGGGCGGCAACATTCCAAGCAGCACCGTCACCTCCATGCATGAGACCCGGTCGTCACGATAAATCATGTCCGATCCGCTATAAAATGATTGTGAAAAACTTGCAGGTGTGGCTTCATGATCAATCAGGCTCATGAAATAATTTATCCACTAGCATTGCCACTATAGATGGCCAGCAACGTCTTAAACAACTAACATGGCAGAGCTTACAGAGCTATAAACTAGATAATGCACACCCCTTTCGTGGCACTCGGGAAGCTTATCTCTAAGACTCATCACATATCCCCTAAATATACACGATATAATGTAGCAAACCATTCTTGGACGGTAAAAATAACAAAATAGTTGCAGAAGATGTAAAACCACACAAGAGCCTCCTTTGATGATTGGAAATTGAAACATATGGCCACTTTTAAGGGGTCTTTCAATTCATATGATTGGGATCCTCCCTGAGTCAAATGGTAATGTTACAAAGACTCAAAATAGAGCGGCGAGCAAAACTAAAGAACTCGAGTAAGGAAACAAAAAGAACATCTGTAAAGTTACGTTATATATGGTGTAGGGAATCTTCTGGAGACTTGCACGATTTAGAAGATAAGCTGCGAGTTAAAAGGCAAGGCCACTCTACTTGAAAGAATCAAAGAAGTTAACAGTGTCGTTGAGTGCGTGGATGAAATAATCAACATCCTCTTTCGTATTGTAAAAATGGAGGCTGGCACGTGCACTTGCATTGATTCCTAAGTATCGATGGAGAGGTTGAGCACAGTGGTGACCCGATCTGATAGCTACTCCATGCTGTGGGCAAGTGTGTTAGTTGCCATTCAAGATAATCTCCTTATCAATGAACAGTCACGAAACCTCTCAAATTATATCTAGCATTTATTGTTCTAGAATCTTCTACAGTTCATTGTAAACAGACAAAGGTCAACATCTTTAAGAATGCAAACATGACAGGTTTACTGGTAATGAAGACCTCATTTGTTCTCATACCTGTTGGTCAAGAAAAGTTGCAATATCCGTGGGGTGAATATTCTTCACATTGAAAGAACAAAGCGCAGCACGATCGACTCCTTTGGAAGGTTTTGGGCCATAGATACGTATGTTATTAACAGTGGATAGGTTTTCATATAAATAATTAGCCAACTCCATCTGCATCAAAAACAAGACGAGGTAAATAGACAAGATATAAGAATAGATAGTGCCCATCATTTCAGATTGAATAGTATTATTATATTTGTTTATTTATTGATGTAATGGATTAATAAAACTGGCCTTTGTTTTATTTTATTTTACTTTCCTTGAATTTAATGCTGTTTGTTTAATGTTGCTTATTTATTTTAAGCTCAAATCTGCATCTGTTGGTAAAACCAACATGATTAATAATATTGGTAGCATTTTGTTTTGATGACCATTGGAATTTGATAACTCACCTCATACTCGTGAATCTTTTGCATGCCAATTCCTTGCAAATAATCAATCGCTGCTCCTAATCCAATCACTTCACCAATTGCTGGTGTTCCAGCCTCAAATCTAATCCATAAAAAAGAGTAATTTGAAACTACATCATTAATATGAAACAAAATCTAACAATAAGTAAACAAGTTTCATTTCATCAGATGTTCAAACAAGAATGACAGCAAGTGAGAAGAGAGGAGCAAATTCACACCACATCCTTTAGCCCCCTGCAATGATTTATGAGATCCAAATGGTCAACAAGTAAACAACTTCACCAACCTTGAAGGAGGTTCTGCATACGTGGAATGGTCCAAAAATACATCAGAGATCATTTCTCCGCCACCTAAGAAAAGCAAAACAAAGCATTAAGACAAACTTGAAAGTATCATTTCATACAACTTTTTCCAGGCCTATGGACGCAAACAACTCTAAATTCTAGAAGTAACTTACCCAAAAATGGAGGCATGGTAGACAAGATGTCACTTTTACCATATAAAAATCCAACGCCTGTAGGCCCACACATCTGGAGCATGGTTATCTCTTTAACTTTATATACATGCCTAAAGCTTATATTTCATTGTATAAGGCAATGAACTAACCTTGTGTGAAGAAGCAACAAGAAAATCAGCATCAAGGTCCCGGACATCAACTGGCATGTGTGGAACACTTTGACAAGCATCTACAAGAACTTTTGCCTCAACAGCATGTGCCCAATGGACTATATCTTGAATAGGAAGAGAAGAAGCTGCAGAAAAAAATATATGGACCGTGATATTACCTATTTCTTCTTCATAGTTATTCTCAGAGAGTGATTCATAAGGTAAATATAATATTGTGACTTGTTTAAATCATTAAAAGACCTCCAAAGGCATAGACAATAGTGATATAGAAAACATAATGTGTTCCAAACAGCTAACAGAAAATGCAATTAAACATCAGACTAAGTGTATTTTCTTACTTGAACTAGAGTTAAGTTGACATGTAAAATCCTTATTACAGGTCATTAGTGCATAAAGGCAACCGCAATATGATAAATCCAAATGTATAATGACAGTGTGGGAGGTTTTCCATGCTAAAGATACAAGGCAATCAAGGACAATAAAGTTTATATCAACAAGAAGGCCAAGCTCTACGACCATTCATCATGAAGAATGTTGCCAATTTTTATTTGATAAAGGATAATGATACTCTTCTCACTTGCACATTCTGCAAGAATGTAGACATATACTACAACACTACTGGAAAGACACCACTGGAAAGTGAGGAGAAAGAGAAGGGAAGCAAAGAAGGAAGATGCCTTCTGGAACGTTGGAGACGAGGAGGGAGGGAGGGGTGGGGTGAGCTTATACAATGATGCAGGGTGAAAATTAATATGCCCACATGAACTAACCACCATTTTGATTGAAACCCTTTTCTTTATTTAGATTTCAAAACATGAACTATAGGATGTTTGGATTGGAACCCCTCTGTCCATGTTCACACAAGGAACTCCACTATTCTAGCTACGAAATCACCCCAAAAGACCAAAAATTTCTTACAACCTCATAAATAACAAATTCCTTTCAACCTCATAAATAACCTTCCAATATCCCAAACCATTTTCGAACTCAGATTAGACAAAAACATAATTTTTAATTTTTAGATCCAAATCTCAAACCTTAAAACACCCAAATCTGGTGGTATTAGGATCCAGGACTAGTATGGATGAATTCGCAATGGAGGGATATTTCATTCGGTGACAGTATCACTGCAGGTTATGCCCAAAGCCTAACAGAGGGTTTCCCAATCCAAACATCCCATAAGTCATGTATTAAAATCAAAACAAATATGCATATGGGTGGGTGGGGGTGGGGGTCAATCAACATAGGTGATAGTTTGAGGAGGGTCTATGCATTCTAGCCCAATATTGCATATGAATATGAAATACACACTAGCTGGTTTTCAAACTGTGTAAGAACAGAAGCAATCCTATTATATATTTCATTAGATGGCATTTTAAACAAGTTTTTGAAACCCCATCAGCAGCTAATCAAATCGCGTTGCAGCATAAAAGCTCAGTTCGGTATATAGCTAAAAGACTACTGTGTTAAGCGAAATTTCACCACTATCCTTCAAAGATTTTACTAGAGGTAACCATTCCTCTTGTTCATGATGACCATATGGATATTACATCTTGGTCAAATTGGACTACTAAATAGACAAAAAAAATATATCATATCATGCACTAATTTTGAAAAACAAGTTCCTATTTGTTCAAGAGCAAAAACACTCACAATTTCAAACATGGTCTATAAGCATGCAGAAACTGAGGCGGACAAACATACCGAGTGTATTTGATATATGGTGCACCACAACAAGTTTTGTCTTGCTAGAAATCATTTCTTTCAACTGAACTACATCCGCAACTTCATCCTCGTTTAAGTCAACAAACTTCAAAACAGCTCCGGTCTTCTGAGCCACAAATTGCCATGGAACAATCGCACTATGGTGTTCCGCAATAGTCAATACAACCTAAAAACACACGCACACAATACCATGTAAGTGCCTAATTGGACGCCTCTTTAGAATTGAAGCGAGCAAAATTGAACCAAAAAATTGAACAAAAGGAAACTGCTAGAAGAAGCACCCACCTCATCTCCTGATTTTAAATTTGTAAATCCCCAAGAATAAGCAACCAAATTAATAGCTTCAGTGGCATTTCTGGTAAATACAATCTCCCTAGATTCTTCTGCGTTTATAAATGCTGCAACTTTCTCTCTCGCCAGCTCATATTTTTCTGTTGCCTTTGCACTACAATTCCCCAAATTTTTTCATATAAGAACACATTTTCAATTAAAATCACCATAAAACACCAAGATTTGAAAGGAAAAAATTGACAAAATTTTATATTTTTTGGGTACCTTAAGTAATGAATTCCTCGATGAACATTGGAATTGTAAGATTCATAATAATCTTGCAAGGCTTTTACAACTGAAATTGGTTTCTGTGAAGTAGCTGCGTTGTCCAAGTAAACAAGTTTTGACCCGTTATTTATCGTCTGCAAATACACACAAAATGACAAAATCAAGATTGCGGATCGTTTTTGATAAAGAAGAAGCAGAAATAATACGGGGTTGTTACAAGTTACCTGGTGGAGGATGGGGAAGTCGGGCCGGGTTAACTGACCGAGAGAAACGGAGTTGGAAGCCGGGCCCGCTTCTCTGAGAGTCGTACCCGATGCAGATACAGGAAGGGAAGAGTAAGGGGAGGAGAATTTGCGGAGAAGAGGTGGGCTTCGAATGGTGGAGATGTTAGGGTTTAGGAATTTGAAAGAAGGGAGTTTTAAAGCCATGCCGTCCATTTATGATTGTCTATTAGTGGCGGCAGATACTACAGAAATTGCTAAAACATACGGGAGGAAATGAGAGTTGGCGTTCGACGGTTGTCACCTCCTCTTTTGTGGGCAGTGAGCCGGTTTGGACTTAGATTAGGAGTGCTACTCTTATCCACGCGACAATGCATATTTAAAAAAAAAATGAAGATTTTTTAATTTATTTTTAGATAATTTTAATATATTAATATTAAAAATAATATACATTTCTAAATAAAAAATATTTTAATAATTATTTCAACCGTACTTTCTGTTATCTTGTAATTGTAATCAATGATGGTATACAGAATAAATTAAATAAAATGATTATATTGAATTAAAAAGATAATAAAATATTAAAAAATCTATTTTATTCTTCATCTTATCGAATGTACGGCTTCATTCTGATGCTTAACTTCTTTTTCTCAATACATTAATATAAGAATTTAATAAAGGATTTTTCGCCTTGTATTTTTTCACTTATCAAATTTAAGTGTCTGTTTGGCTGTGCGTTTCAATCGGTGTTTTGCTGAAATTTGAATTTTTTTTTCATTTTAAATGAATATGGTTTGGTGTTTTTAGATCATTTTGATGTGCTGATGTCAAAAATGATTTTTAAAAAATAAAAAAATATTATTTTGATGTATTTCAGCATAAAAAGCACTTTGAAAACCTACCGCAATCGCACTCCCAAACAACAGGCCCCAAGAGAAAAAAAAAACATATATCTATCGTTCGTAAAACACAAATCCCAGATTTGATGCTATCAGTTTCCAATGTAGAAGCTAGTTCCCAACACTTGTTTTTCAACAACTTTTGGCTACTTGTTTTTTATTTAAATTTATTTTTTATTGTTTTGATGTGTTGATATTAAAAAATAATTTTTGAAATTAATAAATTCAATGACTTTGAAGACTATCCTTTAACCTCTTGGTTAGTAAATACACTTAATTTATGAACACAAGAAATTTTATGATTAGAGAGGTTTAAGAAACTAATTGAAAAAATATAATAAGAATATGTATCTAATCCGGAAAAACAAAACGAGAAGATAAAAGGATGGATGTTGTTTTCTTACTCATAACACCCGTAGTGATTTGCTTTAAAAAATGTATTTCAAAAGTATTTTTAAAAAAAATTAAAATATTTTTATTTTTATTTTTACATTTTTAAAACGTCAAATTTTTCATGGTGAAGTATAAAGTTGGCTGGAGAAGAAACAGCATAAGATAACCTCGGAACATACTCAAAGCCTTGAAATCTGAATGAAACTCAATCTATGTTTAACCCACCAAGCCCAAGAACATAGCTTTCCAGTAGGCTTAGCACCCGTTTGGCAATGTGGCGCGTTCCACGTTTGCCAAACGGGATGCAGATTTAGTGTTTGGTTACTACCAAACACAATCAGTTTGAGCGGGCCCCACCATAATTTTTACTTCAAATCGGCGTTTCAAAATAAGCATCTTTTTGATGCTTTTGAAACGCCGATTGAAATGTTTAAAAATCACTTTCTAAGAGTCCGAACGTGATAGCATTTCTCTGCCAAAAAAACCCCTTCCCGTGAATCACCACTGCCAAAATCCCACACAAAAATGAGCAGCTCGTTGACAAATATATTTTGCATGTAACATGCATCTCTCTCTCTCTCTCTCTCTCTCTCTCTCTCTCTCTCTCTCCTCACAAAACAGACATGGTGGCCGGAGCTTCCAACGCTGACTCCGGCCATCACAGGCCACCATTTACGATGAAACCACCACAGGAAGAACCACATCGTCCTCCTCTACCCGTAGGTATCCTCCGTTGAAGCTCTCGTCGTGGTCGGTGAACAGTACCGCCACCTTCCAACGCTTCCTACGACCACCACAGGCCACCATTTCAAACGCCACCACCACAGGAAGAACCACCTCAGACTCCTCTACCCGTAGGTATCCTCCGTTGAAGCTCTCGTCGTGGTCGGTCGGAAGGCACTATTCACGTGAATTATGTGCGCTGCACTGTCGCGAAGAAGACGCACAGTGCAGCGCACCGTTTTAATTTGTTTGGAGAAAGAAGCAGCTGGACCTGGGCTGGGCTGCACTCGGCCCAGCCCAAGTCCAGCAAAGTTGGGCTTAGGCCCAATTTGGCTGGGCTGTCCTCGGCCCATCAAAAATTTTAAAATATATATTTTAAAAAAAATATGTAGATACAGATCAGTCTTAATGGAAGGAAAATATATGTTCGTGATGAAATTGCAAGTAGTTTGATGGGAGAATAAAAAATAATATTTGTTTTTTCATAAATTATTAATTACATAATATTATTATCATTATTAAATTTACAATATTTAAAAAAATGATATATATATATATATATATATACCCTTTAAAGTAATTTCACAAGTTAAAAGCAATATGAAAAGTTTGGTAACCAAACACCCAAAACTGTTTTTTTTTCAACCTCCAACTCAACCACAGTTTTAACCAAACACTTCACTGCTTATTTTGAACCACAGTAAAAGCACTTTTTTTGAAACTGCTTTTTTTCAACCTCAACCACAACAGCAACCGCAATACCAAACAGGCCCTTAGCCTAGCTGGACTCGTTTAATCCTTTTGAAGCAACATTTATGGATAGAAGCACCATTTTCAGGCCCGTTCTCTGATCCATGTAGGCTAGAGCAATTTATTTTTTAAAGTTGCATGCAATTATAACTAACAGTGAATTAGAAGTTACAGCAATTACAGAACATACAGAAGAATCATAAGATCATGACAATCAGATGAATATAAGACTAAACCACTAGCTTGCAAGAGATTTTCAAAATACAGTATTCAAATCCTCAAATCCAAAAAAGCGCAAAACTATACTAGGCCTTGTTTACTCGAATTGATTGCCCTTCCAACAACTGCAGTGACCAACAAGTATCAGATAAATGAAACAGCCAAGGAAGTGATAAAAATATACAGCAAGGGTCTAATTATGCTAAAAGGTCCTGATAAATGGCTAGTGATTTGAAAAGAAGAAGCATGCATGACGAGAGTGTATGCCTTAGATGAACAGAGTGTTAGTGCAAGTTAATGAAGTTTTTGTGATTAGAAACTCAATCACCAGTTAAATATAGCAAGGCTGCAAGTGACTTACAGAATTGTTAAAAGATGAGATGGCGACGTCTACATCCTCCTCTGAGGAGAATGTTACAAACCCAAATCCACTAGATTTTGAGGTCCCTGGAACTCGTGAAACCTTTGCACTAAGAACCTTTCCCTTCTTAGAAAATAAGTTCTTAAGTGTATCTGTTGTTACTGTCTTAGAAAGATTTCCCACGTAAACCTTATAAGGGCTGTCAACAAATTGGGATTCATCTGATTGGAGAGAAGACAGATCCAATGACTGCAAAGGCTTCTCCGTGATGTTTACTTTGATCTCACGGCCTCCAATTTCCTGCAATGGAAAACCAACATAAAGAATTCAGTCGTGAAGTCATATATAGAAACAAAATGTCTCCTTGCACTTCCACATAGATTTAGAATCAGCAATGCTTACAGTGCCATTTAGTTTCTCAATTGCCGCATTAGCATCCTCAGCAGTTTTCATCGTAACAAATGCAAATCGGCGACTCCTACCCGAGTACTTATCATACATAACCTATAAAGGAAACAAGAAAATGAAGTTGTCTCGAGAATAGGAATCCTTAGCGTCAAATTCTCTTAATGGGATTACCAGAATTATGCAGGTCAAAAAAGAGGATTTCAAATGGAAGAAGATATGTGCAGAGTTTTGACTGACCTATATAGACAGTCATAACCTATAATGAAGTTATGCTCACATGCAGGCGCATAGATGCACACATAATTGCATCTTCCCTCCCCACTTTTCTTCCAATAGGTTAAATTCAGGTTGACTAGTTTAAATTACCATTTAAGTTCTAGTTATTACTTTCGAGCTTTTTTTTGACACATGGACACAACTGATAAAAATGTCCAGTGACTAATAGGAAAAACTGGCGCATCTTCTCAGGGTGCTACCACCTGATATTAATCGTTTTGACAATATTAATGGCAAGCAGAGGAATATAACCTGATAACACAATAAAAGATTGCTTGGTAGAAGAAATAAGTGTTGGAATGATGGTTGCTTGGTGTAGAAACTGAAAGAATGTTGGCGGAGTTGACTTATTGGTAATTTAAGAATTAAGGTTGAGGCCTATCTGAAATTGGTTATAGGAATACTCAACCTCGATAGTTCTCTCCTAGGATTTGGTGGATAATGGATTCATCATTTATGAAAGGTATGCTAAGATGAGGCTCAATGACCTCTAAGAAAAAAAGCAACTGCTAGTTCCGAAATTGTTTTCTGTAGAGTGCTTTAAAGAATGACTCCCATGCCCATTTTATGATTTTGTTCACAGATTACTGATTTAGGACGTTATTCTGACGCTCTTCATTTATTTTGGATAATCTCAGGGTACCTTTTTAGTCTGAAAAGAAGCCATCTCTGAAAGGGATGGTACTGTTTGAGCAAGATTATCACATTTCTTTGACTTCTCCGCATATTAAATCAAGTTCAGACACCCCAATAGAAAGAAATCATAGTTTGATTGAACCAACAGCCTCAGCAAATAACAAGGAAAAATCATCAACCTAGAGCAATAGTATAAATTATAGTAAATTAGATCAATTCTAGAAAGAAAAAAACATGTTTTTTCCATGCTTAGCTGGAATTCTTTTAAAATTTCCCAGAACCAAAACAAACAAACCGCATCAAGTTGCAATCCTAGACAAAATCGGAAAAGAAGATTTAGGAATTGTTCTATTCATGCTCAACCACTATGAATCGAGAAAATTGTCATCAGGAAAAAAATAATCCAACACTCATTCCATGCTAATGCAGCTCCGCGCAACTCTCTATCCATATAATATCCATGCTAATGTAGCTCCGCACAACACTCTATCCATATAATATTCATGCTTTAAGAGGGAAAAAAACAATTAAGAAACCATTAGTCCATGAGTTACCTCAGCTTTTTCAACAGCACCATGTTCTTCAACAATCTTTGTAAGCTCTTCATTAGTCAGGTTCCTTGGAATATTTCCAACGTACAGCCTCCTAGCAGCCTCCGACGAAGGGTCTGCTGACGCAGCCGGTGCTGTTTCTTCAGCTACAGCGAAGAGCCTTTGGGGGGCTTTGGTGTTTAGAATTTTATGTAAATGTGTGAATTTAGGGAAATGGTTAAAATGGTTTGATGGTTTGATGATTTGGAAAGAGGGTTTTGACTGGTTTGTTGAAAGAGCAAGTCTTGTGGAAGTGGGTAGGGGTGTTGTAAGAGATGAGATTGTTGCCATTTTTTCTCTATGGAATGGGAGGAAGAGAATGGGAGGGTTTTGTAGCAGAGAGTTAGATAGCATATCCGGAAAATTTCTCTCACTTTACCATCCTACCCTCCTGATGGATTGGGTTTGGTGGTCCACACTAGTTTTTGAAATTTTAATAATTTTAGGGATTTCTTTTCCTCGCAGCCTTCTATTGAATTTAAATAAATTCAACTACTTCACATAGATACTTGAATGATTAAATTTTAATACCAAATTATGGGACTCAGGGGATCTATTTTGACTCCACTCACACTGTTTTTCAGATGATTTTTTACAGGAAAAAAATATCAAATTAATAAATATTTTTCTATGATTTTTGTTTTGTTAATGTTAAAAAATAAAGAAATATAAAATTTTAATTGAAAAATAGTTTTGCAAAATCACTGCATTATTAAATATACACAGGGAGTATTTTATGATACATAAAATGATACACCATTTTATATTATTTGTTGGTTAGATTATGGAGATGGTATTTTATTTATATTTTTTATTCAAAAATCTTTACATTGTATGCAATAAATCAATTGATGAATCAACGAGAATGGAGCTTTCATGGACCATGATGACAATAACGTAAAATGAGTGTGATGGTAAATATATTTTGCGAGACTAAGTTATTTTATTTTTATGTTTTAAAACTATTTTTTTATTATTTTAAATTAGTTTTTTTGATATTTTTAAATTATTTTCACATGAAAATTAAAAAAATATTATTTTAATATAATTATAAAGAAAACGTACTATTAAAATTATAGTACGAGTTGACCTGTAGGGTGTATTTCAAGAGAATTGATTATGAAATTTTTAGGTGTTTGCTTACGTCACAAATACACGAGCTCTCCTCGACAGTAGGATTTTTTAAACAATTGTTTAATAAAATAAAGTGAGGGATGTAATAACGACGGTGATAATTGCATTAGTAGAAAAAATTGCAATCAAGCTTTAGTTTTGCTTTATACATGGGGGAAATCCACAATACAACACAGGCCCACCCCAAAGCCAGAAACCAATGACACCCACTCAGCCCAAGCCCATCATCCAATAGCCAGAATTAGGGTTTCTAGGGTTTTCTCTCTCTCTCACTGACCCATCCTATATAAAACGCCGCATATATAACGCCTCAAAATTCTATTCACTAGGGTTTGTGGCCATTTTTCACAGAGAGATAGAGAGAAAGAGAGTGAGAGAAGCCTCAATCGGAATCAATGGCTCCCAGGAAGACACCACAAGTAACCAGAAACCCGGATCTAGTTCGAGGAATCGGTAAGTACTCGAGGTCACAGATGTACCACAAGAGAGGGTTGTGGGCTATCAAGGCAAAAAACGGCGGTGTTTTCCCCAAACACGCTCCTAAGGTTAAAGACGCCGCCCCTGCTGAGAAACCACCTAAGTTTTACCCGGCTGATGATGTCAAGAAGCCATTGCCCAACAGGCGCAAGCCTAAGCCCACCAAGCTCAGGTCTTTACCTTTAGCTACATTGCTTTCTTTATGGATTCATTTATTGAATTTTCAATTGGTTCATTGGTTGTTTTTTTAGTCTATTTCGTGGGTTTGCTTTGCTCTCTATTCGAAATTGTGTGTAATGTGTTTTTTAGTTATTTGTTTCCTATTGACTATTTCATTTTGAAATGGTTGGGATTTATTGTACTAGAAAGTTAGTTTGGGCTGCTGAAGCGTCAGCGATGTTTTATTTAGAGCATGCTGTAATCTGTCCTTTCTTTATATGATGTTGTAGGGATAGTATTACTCCAGGGACTGTCTTGATCATTCTTGTTGGAAGGTTCAAGGGGAAGAGAGTTGTGTTCCTCAAGCAGCTTCCTTCAGGATTGCTTCTGGTCACTGGTGAGATTGATTTGTTTATTGTCTTTTATATCGAATGGTATCTACTTGTTATTGCATCTATTGAAACCTGTATTTTCGTTCATCATCAAATCACTGTTTTTGGTTGGAGAAAAACAATTATATTACTGATCATCTTAAAGCCTGTGACTCGAAGTTTGAATTTGTGATATTGGCTTCACAGCAGTACTTGTTCATTTACATATGGGATGCTCTGTATTGTTTTGTAAAAAACTCCACGATATTACTTAACTCGGAAATTCTTTGACTTGATATTTCTGTGAAATTTGTTTTCCTAAATTATGATATTATTTACCACTGCTGCAGGACCATTTAGGATCAATGGTGTTCCTCTTAGGAGAGTCAACCAATCTTATGTGATTGGAACTTCCACTAAGGTTGACATCTCTGGTGTTAACGTGGAGAAGTTTGATGATAAATATTTTGCCAAGAAGGCTGAGAAGAAGAAGAAAAAGGGAGAGGGAAACTTCTTTGAGGCTGAGAAAGAGGTGAGGTTGCTGGCGGTCATTAGTTCTAAGTCGTTCGCATCTATTTATTTATGCTCTTTTTTCTCTCTGAAATGCCTATTTTATAGGCGGTCATTAGTTATAAGTCATTCGCATCTATTTATTTATGCTCCTTTTCTCTCTCTGAAATGTATATTTTATATTCCCATTTCACAGGGTGAGAATGCACTTCCACAAGAGAAGAAGGATGACCAGAAGTTGGTGGATGCGCCACTCATTAAATCACTCGAGAGTGTTCCAGATTTGAAGGCATACTTGGGCGCAAGGTTTTCTCTCAAGGATGGAATGAAGCCACACGAGCTTGTGTTCTAAAGGAAAAAATTAGGATCTATTCTCTTGAGCTACTTTCTTATTGTATTTTGTTTGAACCTTATCTTAGCAGTTGCACTTTTCAAGTGTTTTTGGCAATATATGAACCTGTCACATGGCAATGTTTTGTGCTAGTGATTTTTGTTTCCCATTTTTTAATTTTGTGGCGCAAGTGACTGCCTTTTATTTTCATGTGATTTGGTGGTTTTGAATTATCTGTCTTGTTAGTGATGGTAGTTTTTGCTGTCGTGTTAGTGATTAGAAAACATCCAATCTTCCCTATGATCATTTCGGATTTAGGCCAGCTAGAGTAATCAATGGTACCTGACAGTTGACAGGTCTTCACTCTGATCAATCAGCAATGGTTATGGAGAATGCATGAAACTGGAAATCCCGAAACATTTTTTTCAAGTTTTGCTTGGTTATTCAAAGATGCTAACTGTTTGGAAGGCTGGTTATTAATGTCGAGCCTTTAGCTGCCCGTCAATGATATGTTTCCTTTGAAACTTTGAATGCTGTGAAGTTTATGAGTTTGGAGTTAAGATAAGCATCTGATTTGTCGGTTTAATTTTGCACTTTTTTGAGATTCTGTTGGGTTTCTAGAGGAACTACCTTGTCAGAAATTAAAAAAAGAAAAAGAAAATGATCGCTATTAGCCTTAAGGATATTGCCTAGTCTTATCTGTTTCGCCTATGTGCTATACCAGTGAACTCTCTTGTTTTGTTGTATGCCCTCTCAAAACCAGACTAATTGGATGGGAAAAAGCAATAAATCTTTTTTTTATTTTATTCATCATGATAGCATTGCGAGTGGAAGTAGGAACAGGAAAGCAGAATTTCTGTAATAGCATGTACAATATGAGGATGCATTTCATGGTTCATCCACGAGTCCTAGGACCTATGCCACCCTGAGCTCTTGGTATCCTTTATGCATGGAGACTCACAGCAACCATCCCTATTGCAAAGGACAGCTTATTGAGAAACCCTAGACATGGCATTTATTGTAATTTAAGAAAGAAAGAAATAAGCGGGTTAGGTTAACATAAAGTAAGATGCATGATATTAGAGCTCAAGCACTACTAACAGGATCACAGTAAGCTGTCTGTTCGAGCTGTCAATCTCTTGAAGAAATTGCTGGGCACAGAAGGTAGCTTGCTCCGAAACCTAGGATGCCGCAAATAATACAAACCAGCAACTAGAGCCACCGCTCGGAAAGGAGTTACATAGAGCACCACAGCTGCAAAAAGACAGAACACGATGAAAAGACTGGTTGCTCTTGGATCTCTCCAGCTAAGTAGAGACTGGACTCTCTCCCCCTGTGTCGCTATGTCTCCAACAACGGTTTGGATCCTTCCTGCTACTCCTCTGAGCCTGTCGTACCTCATTCGAACGATGTCATGGGATTTAGAAGTTGGGAATGTGTCAAATTCTTCATCAAGTTCATCTGGGTGCACTGCTTCTGCCCATGAAAGTTTAGTGTCCATGTGAGATGGGTGTCTTGGTCGCAGCCTGTAGTTCCATAATCCAATGAGGAACATGTAGAGACAGAGAGTTGGGAGGATCAACTCTGGGTACCAAATCAATATCAGAAAGAGGATATGAACCAACACCGATGTGATTGGGTTCCTCCATTGGCGAATGTCCACGAACCAATGGCTCATGGTGAACAAACCCGAGATAAGTGACATGATTCTGAAGAAGTTGGCTTTGCTTCTTCTCATACTCCACATGTGAGAATCCACATCCAACATGTACTCCACCACCTCTTTTCTCAGAGGTGGCTCGGCTCGGCCGAGCCTCGCAGCTACAATATTCATGGCTTGGTATCTCAAACTGTCTACCTGGTTGACTGTGAATGGGTGCAAGTAGTGCATTTTAGGCAGCAAAGGATGCCCGTAGACATATATCATGTTAGCTAGAGAGAGGGTGGTGAATCTAACTGCCAGTTGGAGCTCCCCCATTTTCTTCACACCGTGTGGGTGAAGAACAAGAAGTGGGTAAGAATGTGTGTAAATCCTATAAGCTTCTAGAGTTGACAGTCTAATTCTTACCTTGCCAATTCTTGAATCTCGTGCTGCATTTGCAGCATTTGGTTTCTCGCCTCCTCCTAAATGGCAGTTGTCGAAAACTCCCAATGTTATCACCGTGCAGGGATCGTAAACTTCCCAAGTGTACTGCTCATTCCATTTTGGATTGAAAGTGTCAACGATTGTTCTTGTGCGAACCCATTTCTGGCCGTACTTAGCCGCGCAATAGGCATCTGTACTCCCTCGGTCACCCTTCATCTTCATTGGAAGAAGACCTTGTGCACCCAAGATTCCCACTTCTAATATCCCAACTGGTTGCTTCCACAGCTGCCTGGCCGTTGGCCTTTGATCGCTGATGTACATTGTCGATTCATCCAGTACATGGTATCCACCTTCAAGACAAACTCTTAGGTGAATCCGGCTTGAAAACTGAAGGTCTCTCCTCCTGTCAGCTTCCAAGACACCAAAACCAAATTTTTCTAAATTGAACCAGCGAGAATGAACTGGCCGGTGATCTAGTCGCTTCTCAAAAATGTCGAGGGGCAGGGTTATTTTCCCCAAGACATCATCTTTCAATGGGGTCACTCGATCCTCAACAGTCAGGAAGAGCTGCTCCTCAAAAGGCTCAGCTACTACAAACACCAAATCTTCATTCCAGAGTGGGCTAGCTGTTTTAGTTGGATGAATCTTTGTCCTGAGAACTTGATTCCCAACCTGAGCTTTTACAAATACTTCTGGGAAGCGGCCTCTGTCATTTGACACCACGTCCTGAGCTTCAATCACGTTCACTCTTAGGTACCACAATTTTGGTGATACATAGACTTTTGAGCGGATGTTGAGTGCGCCCTCTCCATGTACCGAGGCAGCATCAGAGTGCCATGCTTCTGGAAAGGCCTCGTCTGCCTGCGTTCCCATCCAAACCGCAAGCATAATGCCTCCCCTCAGCTTCCCTTCCCCTCGTCGGTCCTCCAGTCTATACCATTGAGGAGCCAGTGGACTGTCTGGTGGAACTCTAGTTGGAACTTCATTCAAATCGAAAACTACTCTTCCAAGATAATCATCTCTGCCCACCATTTCTTTGTCTTTGACAAAAACTTCAAGCACTAATGACTGCATTCTCTCTTTTGAGAAAGCAAAGACCTGGTTCCACTCCGGGTTCATTTTCTTCTCGAAATGCCTTGTCCTGCCCCTGTAGTTCCCAAGTTTCACCTCCACATAAGGATCGCAACTCGCAGTGATGGAGCTCGGAGGAAGGTCTTTGGCTTTCACAACTCGAACATATAGGTAAGACATCTGCTCAACAAGGTCAAAAGTGCTTGCATATCTCTCGCTATTCATCCATCCTCTTCCTCCATATGCTCCACCGCTTGGCCACCGTTCCCCTAACTTGGGGTTGGTGTCCTTCAAGTTGAAGTCTTCTGGATCGCTAGAATGGGCTGGAGAATCAGCAGGATGCATTGTGCAAGGGGCACTGATTTGTAGTTTCTCCACTGATAGGCTGGGTTGCTGCAGGACTTGGTGTTGATGTACGTGTTGAGTGGTGTCAGCTCGTATTTGGCTATTTTTCAGGAAGATCACCAGTGGTTTCAGCAATTGCGGGAATATTTTCTCAGGCTGTTTTGTAATAGCTTTAGGAAGAGCAGGTAGTGTTTTGAAATAAAGGTCTGTATTTTCTGCAATATGAGTAACAGTGGGGGGAAGAGAACTAGAAGCAGAGGTTTCTAATGGTTGTGGTTTATAAGGTGGTGGAGGTAGTGGTACAGAGGGAAGAGGAGGAGCTTTTGTTTGAGATTCGAGGTATAGATTTTAAGGCCTGTTTCACCTTAGCCAGATGAGGAAAACCACTTCTTTCTAATTGGAAAGTTTGATAAACTTCGTCACCTTTCTTGACAACATTTGAACACGAAATTCCAGCTATACCGAGGAAGTTTCGGCCAGGAATTGATCTCCTCTCATTGTAAACGAAGACCTCAATGGATTGGTGATGACGGTTTTTAGTTTGGTCTAAACAGGGTCGAGGTGTTTTGGGATGGTTTTGGCTCTACTTGGTTTTGGAAATCGATTTCTACAAACGGGCTGTCTCTGGGCATAAGATTATGAGGATCTACTACTTCTACCACCAGCTTCATACTACCTTTTGTTTTGGTTACTTTGCTGGTGTCGGAAGCTACAAGGAAGTGACTACCTTCAAGATATCTGAAACTCAAAGTTGAAGCAAAGAAGTTCTAGCCACCAAGTTACAGCATAAATGGAAAGAACAGTTGTTAAGGTTCTTTCTCACTCACTGTACTAGGTTTGAGTTGTTTGTTGAAGAAAGGAATGCTTTGATGGAGAAGCTACCTTTGAGTTTTGTAGAAACACTAAGATGGGCACGAAGAGCAAAATGGAGGGAAAGAATAAGCTTTATTTTAAAGTGGGAAAAGTGAATACGACCATTCTTTTTAGTTTCTGAAAGTAATAAACTAACAATATAAGCTTATTTTCTCCACAAAATATTTTATACTGTTGCCCTCAATTTATTTATTTTGGATTAGAGTAAACCACATTTCTCGAAAAATATATTTTGTGGGTCTAGATGAGCTAGTAAAATCCCGGTTGTCCTAAACTCTTATAAGAGATGCACAACCTGAATCAAACTCGATATCTATTATCCAAATTTCAAATTTTTTATCATCACGCCATGTACTTTAAGGACACTATTGCCCTGAATGTTATTCAGAACTTGAAGAAAAGAAAAGTAAAATGGAAGCTGATTATTTAATTACCGGTACCCTGATGCTTCTTGCAGATATTCCCTTCCCTCCGAGAAACTTATCAGCTCAAGAATAATGTTAAGACTTCAATAGGATGAACAGGTGCACGTTAGCTGTCTAGTCTTCTCTTCCTCTCCTTTCTTTTCAACACTCAAAAGTTTGACATCTTTGTCAAGAAAGGGATCAGTCGAGTATATATCATTATATCTCGCCCATTAAAATTTGGAAAATGTGGATCTTAAGATTTGTTCATAGGTGAAGGATTAACTTCTGTTGCTATCACGTTGATCTGATTTTCATGCATCTCATTGATTCTTTCACCTATTATTGACCGGTGACAGTTTCTTTACAAATATTAAAGAATCATCTCATCTAAAAACTTAACTAAATGATGTTCTAGAATATGATTTATATTATTTTTTAACATACATCCTTAAATAAAAACCCTTTGAGCTTGAAATATGCACAGACCCACGTTACCTTGTGATTGATTTTTATTAAATAGAATAGAGGTGATGAGATTCAAACCCGTGACTGCTGGGTCAATAAGATTCTAATACTATATTAAAAAATTATTTCATCTAAAAAATTAAATTATTAAATGAGATCCCATAATATAATTTATATTATTTAAAAAAAAAAATTCGTCCTTCTAGCTAAAGGTATTTGCTTAGCCCTCTGTAATTATGGACATGCCTTTCTTCGGTGGTCAGCAAAACCTCCGTGAAGAAAACTAAAGGAGAAGAAAAGAACGAGTTAAAGGTCATTGACAGAGCTGACAGAAAGCAAAAGTATAACCTTAAGCTCAGCTCAGGAGTTGTAGATACCAACAGAGTTTTATTCTTTCACTTGCTTTAAACCGTATTTGTTGTTTCTCCATCTCTTTGTTTAGTCGACTGTGTTGAAATTTCTGCAACTTCATCTGCTAGACAGCTCAGTTCCACTCTAAAGTCCTGTTTGAAACACAAGTTCTCCCTGATAATAATAATCTTATCTATCCAGGACTAGGACTCCGCAATACCCTATTGCAGGATTTGATTCCAGTTTCCTGCTGTTGCTTAGTCCAAAACATTTAACAAGATCCATATCTATTTTGCCTGGAGAAGAAAAGTGAGCTTCGGAAAGAATGGTTGTGTGTTGGGAGAATCTGTAGTTGCTCCGATGGACTGGTGAAGTCTCAGGGCATTATTTGAACTACCAACACTTTTCACGATCTTGACTTTCCACTTTAAGATAGAATAGAGGGCCTCTGGCTGCTCTCTTGACCTGAAAAAAAATCGCGCATAAGTTCTCTCTGATCAAAGATCACCGCGATTCCTGCCCTGAATTACTGGATATTTGCACTTCATGCTGAGAGCAGATAGAAGAAAAGGCGTAGAATGTGTATTTCTAACGAATACTCTTTTGATCTGCCACATGGGTCATCGGCCGGAGCCCTGACCGGCTAGGTGATTTTGTGCTCCGTTTTCCTGGACCATAAAAACAAGCCCTTTCTAAGGTATATCTTATTAGTCAGGGTAATCGTGGTACTTTTGTAATTTCAGTGCTTCTCTGAACTATTAACATGAAATCTTTGCTATTTTGACCTGCATGAAATAAAGTTTAATTACTCTGCAGCTCGTGCTTGGCCATCTTTCCACACTTCAACTAGAATATTTATCAATATTAAAAAATAAATTCATAACACAACCGCTACCTTCCTTTTTTTATTAAACATTAAATAAAAAAAACTCACCCGAAACATAGGACGGACTATGTGAAGAGTATAATCCAAAATAAATAAAATAAATTCTAATTTAGAAAAAAAGAAGAGAAGAAAATGAAGGTAGAAAAAATATATTTCAAGGGCAATTCTAAACCAAGCAACAGATAAACGCACCACACGTGTGACACAAGTACAATACCACCACACTTGTTGCATATGGGTCTCTCCATCAACACACTTTTAGTGATGGTTTTATGTTGTAGTTAAAATTGTTTTTAAAAATATTTTTTTGTTTAGAAATATATATTAAGATGATATTTTTTATTTTTAAAAAATATTTTTGACATTAACACATGAAAATAATATATAAATATATATATTTTTTAATTTAAAATAAAAAATAAAAATAAAAATATTTTTTTATTTTTTTAAAATTACTTTTAAAACGAAATAACAAACATCTTTATGTCATGTTTGGCATTACAGTTTATCCGTGTTTTCAAAAAAATTTATTTTTTCAACTTTAAATTTTGATTTTTGAGTTGTTTTGATGTATGAATATTAAGAATAAATATTTTTATTGTCCTGTCTAAGATCAACTCCAACGCAGCATGCATCGTGAGAGCCGAAGTTATAATTTCGTACTTTTGCCTTTTTTTCATTCCATCGTCTCCAACGTGCCATGCTATCCCGTCCCCAAATGCTAAATATAGCTGAGCAAAGACTTTTGACATCTCTAAACTCCTTTTATTTTACGATTCAGAAAAGAGTACAAAATAGAAAATAAGAAGATGATACTAGAAGAAGTAAAAAAGGACTAAAACGTAGAGAATTATTACAGAAGGGACCAAATGCAGCACAAAAAAGGTGTCAGTCTCCAACAAGATTGGCTCTTTGCCCTCGTAGCCGTAGGGTTTTTGTCTTTCCAGTTTCTAGATTCCTTTAAAAAACCCAACAAATACAACCTCCTCTCCCTCCCTTCCACTCTCAAACTCCGAGAACCTTTCCAATCTAAAAAAATAGGGCTTTGTAGGGTTTAAGCCCACCCAAAAAACCCCAAAACCAAAAAAGAACCAGACTTACTAATAATTTCCCAATTCACATAAATTGCTAGAAAAATCAAGAGTTTTGAAACCCCAGTAAAGAACCCACCAAATGGTTCGGTCTCATGGCGTCAAGCTTGTTGGTTGGTTCGCTCGCCGTTCTCTCCCCTTCAACCTCCTTGAAGACTCTGCTGATTCCGTATGATTTGATAATTTATTTGCAACTCTTTACGAATTGCTTTCACGTTCATTTCTAATCTGTGTAATTTTGTTTTAATTGCAGGTATACAAGAGTGTATCAAGTGGGAGTTTTAGGAGATTGAGCGGTACTGCTGGGGTTTATAATCCTGTTAGGCCTATTGGCAATTACACTTATAAAAATGGTAGCTTGCGCTTGTTTTATTTGTTTCTCCTGCTTTCTTAGTGTTTGATTTTATGGGTTTTTTTTTTTTTTTAAGATTCTCTGTTTTGTTAGCTGGAAAGGTAAAAGTTTTGGACTTTTGAGTTGTTTCGGCGACTTGGGCTTCAAAAGCGATGAAATTGTGGTGAAATAATCTCAAGAGAATCTGAATTATGCACGCGTTTCTCTAATTTGTTCGTTTTCATTGCAACATTTTTTTTTGGGGTGTCCTGATTTCTATGCTTTGAAATTTGCAGTTGACCAAAAAAATTGGTTGCTATTGGGAGCTTTAAATGTGAAATTTGGTGCTGCGAGGTTAATTCATGGCTCTGGTATCATACTTGCTCTGCTTTTAGTATTTTACTTTTAAACTTAATGTGTTTGTTTTTTGCTTTTTAATTTTTTTTGATTTGTTTTGCTTTAAATTATTATTACTATTATGACTTTGAATCGTTTTGATGTACTGATATTAAAAATGAATTTTGAAGAATAAATATTATTTTGATGTATTTCTAAGCAAAAAACACTTTCAAGAGCAACCACCACCACAATCTCAAACACTACCTAACCCTACTGTGATTTTTTTTGGTATATTTTTTGTTTTGTTGACACTGCAATTGTTGCAACATTTCTGATGTTACTAATTCCTAGTGCTGTATTCTAAAATATTTCTTAGGCATTCTGTGTAGCTAACAATGTTTTTTTTTCTGGCCCAGCTCATATGTCCAAAGATTATTATGACGTGCTTGGTGTTAGCAAGAATGCTAGTGCATCTGATATAAAGAAAGCGTATTATGGGGTAGGTTTTCTCTTCATTACCTGTCTTAGTCTTTGCATATTTCAGCACAAATACTGCAACTCTCGTATTATTTTTTTTCTGTAATTTGGGTGTTTGGTCCGTGCATTCATGTTTTAACTTTGTATCGTGATAAGAATGCAACAATGTAGCTGTTACTTGACAACTTTTTCTTTTTTAAGCCTCGTTTATGTTTTCTGATTTTACTTTAGTGCCACTCTGCAGCTGGCAAAGAAGCTCCATCCCGATACAAACAAAGACGATCCTGAAGCTGAAAAGAAGTTTCAAGAAGTTTCAAAGGCCTATGAGGTAAATTTGCAGGCCAGAATTTTGCCTCTTCCTCAAAGTTACAGAGAACACTGAGTAATAAATTTTGTCTGTTATTTTGCAGGTTTTGAAAGATGATCAAAAGCGGGAACAATATGATCAGGTTAGTTTTAATTGTGTTTATTTATTGAATAAGTGGAAAATGAATGCCTTTATAGCTCATGACCAAGTTACATTCAATATCAATGAATGATTGAAAACATCGGTAGTATGAGTGCTTGTAAGAGGAGAGGATTTGTGTGTAATAACTGGAAGAAGATTTATAGCTCTTAATTGGGATGACACGCATACATGTTTAATTCCCCCAATCCAGAAACCATAATTAGCCAGTAGAGTAAGGTGACATATGTAGTTGTTTACATACATAGTCTGAGGATGCAATTAGCAATCCCATTACAGTCTGGTGATGAATGAAGCAATCCATTTGTTCATTAGTCGACCTCAACTATTACTTTCAATTTAGCAATGTTTTTATATCTAGGATTTGTAAATGAGAATGTCAGTAAAAAACAGCCACATGGTTGGAACAAGCTTAAGTGTTCACCTGGCAGTTCTTTTTTGGGTGGGTGCTTCTAGTAGTGTGAGAGCACTGGAGTAATGTTTAGTATAAGGTCAAGTGATGAAATAAAATTGAAAGGTTTGACTGGGCAAGAGCTAATTAGCACCATTCAGAAGCTCTATCATGGTTTAAATTGAAAGGTTCTAGTTTGTAGTGGATTGGTCATTGTTAGAATAATCTAGAATTTCGTTTTGTAGCATCCATTGCCATGATAATTTTGCTTGAGTTGCCAACTGTCAACCTGCAAAAGCAATTTCTGTCTGTAATTTCGTGAACATATCAAGCCTTGTCTCTGACCCAGCTCACAAGAAGTTGCATTTTCAAATAGGAGCTGCTAACTTCTTACCACAAAAACAATCAAGGATCTCATTCTTGAAGAAGAATAATTGCATCTGCTCTACCTTGAAAATTGGGCTTAATCTGTAATCTGGAACATTGGGGGATTTTAGTGGGCAGATAGGTTAGTTGGTCCCAACACACAGGCTGGGATAAGAGATAATCTCTTTTTTGTTTCTTTTTAAGTTTCCAAGCACTGTAACCCAAGCATATGGTAAGGTCATTCTTTTTTCTTAGTTTACTTGAAACCATGCACTCTCAGAATCTTAGTTAAAGATTCTCTTCTGTGCTTGTCTTTCTATTCTATACAATATGCAAATATTCTCTTGTCTTTAAATTTTATTATTCATTTTGGCCTTCATTCCTTCACTAAAAGATTTTAAGATCCTGTTAGGTATTAAGTTCTCATGCTTTGTAAACTACATCTTTTGTGAGGAAAAGAATATCAACCTTTGCATGCATACATCTGCTATATTCTCTCTCTATCTCTGCCTTTTTTTCCCTTTTATGAAGGCACTCTATCCATAGAATACATTGAAATTCTCTTCATTGCAAGCACTTTTTTTTTACAATACATAATTTAATGTCCCTCATCTGTTTATATCTGTGCTGATGTGCATTATATTTGCAAACTTATAGCTAGGCCATGACGCATTTGAAAACCAAGATAATCACCAGCCTGGCGGACCAGGATTTGAGAGTCCATTTGGGGACTTCTTCAGAATGGAAGATGTAATTACTCTCTAGCTCCTTTTTCTTTGTTTTGATTCTCTCAAAACTCAAAAGTTTCTCTTCAAATGTCAATTATCTTATTATGGTTTAATTCCTCTCGTATCTGAAGCTTAAATTAAATAAGGGTGGCCTTTTTCTTAGGGTGAGAGCTTACATTCTGTGGAGTTGCAAACTCTTGGGGATTGTAGGCTGAAATGAGCGAGGCTGTCATTGTTATGCCTCCATAAGAATTAAGCCAGCAGTGCAATTAAACTGCTGCTGCTGCTTTGCAGTATAAGATCCTATGTAGGATGCTTTCTTATAAAATTGCCACAAAATGGATGTTTAATGCAATACAAGGAGAAATATGTTTGCTAGTAACTTTTTTTTTCGGGGGGGGGGGTTGTCTTTCAAACATTTGACTTTCATAGTTGATGAAATTAACATGCTATCTTTATGTGCATGATGCCACCACTTGTGTTGATGGAGATCAGATATTCAGCAATATATTTAGACAGAATGTTGCTGGCCAAGATGTCAAGGTTATTATAAATTCCTTTCATGTTGATCAGAGCTCTCTCTCTTGTGTTAGAGTTAATTTTGACATCCATATTCTTTTTAAAACCATCATGTGTAGGTTTCCATTGAACTTTCCTTCATGGAAGCTGTTCAGGGATGCACCAAAACTATCACATTTCAGACTGACGTGGCTTGTGAAGCTTGTGGTATGGCTATTTTCTTCACTTGATAGCATTCACAAACAGCCCAACTTATGTTTTTCCTTTTTTGGTTGGATTTGTTAATTCATAACTGTAGCTCTCTTGTACTTTCTTTAGAGAATGTTGGCTTAGTCTAATTGTTTTGCCTTTTTTTTTCATTTTCCCAGGTGGAGAAGGTGTTCCTCCAGGAGTAAAACCTCAAATGTGTAAACGCTGTAAAGGCAGAGGCGTGGTTAGTTTCACTTGCAGAAGTGTGTGTGATTGTGTTACTTATTCTGGATACTGGGTGCTTTTGCCAAGTAACATATCACATTTCTACATTTGCAGATATCTATGCAAAAGGGTTTTTTCAGTTTTCAGCAGACATGTGATCAGTGTGGCGGAACTGGGCAAACTGTTTCGGTATGGGATTCAATGTCTGTTTTCATCTGGGTTCTGCAAGTCTTCTTTAATTATTTTTAGGAAATATTGATTTTTCATTAGCAAAAGTTTTGGGAAGCAATAAAACTTGTTCTCTCTTCATGAAGCAATCTGAAGAGGCATTACTTTGTACATTGGATATAGTGTAGAGTATTTTATTTTAAACTGTTTTACATAATTGCATTAATTTTTGCTTCTGAACTCTGCAATCTGGCAGATTTGATTTATTGTGGCATCCCATTGTTTCAAAACATCGAGGAAACCTTACTTTCCTGATAAGAAAATTTGAGGAAATTGCAACCTTGAAGTTCTTAAAAGTGGGTTTATAGTTTACCTCTAGTCTTCTATATGAACCACAGCTAGCCTGGAAGTTCTTCAGCAGACAGCCTATTAATGTGATTTATTAAATTATTCTTCCAAAATTTGATTATATATTGGATCCCAGTCCCTTGATTTTGTCTTTTAATTTAATGCATGTGCTACTCTACTCTGGGTGTCAGAGTTTTTGCAGGTCTTGCCATGGACGCAAAGTAGTGAGAGGATCAAAGACAATTTCATTGAACATTCCAACAGGTTTGTCTATAGATCTTGATGGTTCTTGTTGAATTTCCCACCTTGTATGATTTTGTGGCCTTATTATCTGTCTTTGGTCAGCACTCTTACATGCTCCACACAACGTGGTCTTACAATGGCACATCACTTTTTTTTTCCTGTTTCTCCCAATTAGGCATTTCATAAGAAACAAGAACAATGTGCTCGTTCCTTTGAATGTTTTATAGATCTGTTCCTTATAGTACCCAAAGCAGGTAGAAGCTAAATAAACACGAGATATAATTCAATATCCCTCTCAACCCTGAGTTCTTGGGTGCTAGACTGAACCATAAAGTTAAAGAAATTAAAACTGAATGCTAGATTAGTGTCAAACATTAGATCTACGTATCTACTATTTGTGGGATGGAAGAGCCCTAAACAATGATAGCTTTGTGTCAGGGCTCGGATTTGATCTTTGAAAAATAAACTCCACTGAGATCCTCCCACAATTTATGAACTAATTTAGGAAATTGACATTTCCTTTGACATTTAAAAAAAAAAAAAACAAATGGGGATAAAGCTAGCTACTTGTCCACTGTTTTCCCTGTGTTAATTAATTACCGTCCATTCCTAATTTTCAGGATGAAATATAGTGACATCCTCAAATGAAATCAACTTCTGATACCTGGAAATGTTCATGAAAATGGTCAATAGATATGGTTGTCCATTTTCCTACGTGGAATGTTTTACTGGTTTTGGTGACTGACTTTGAGTTTCTTGGTGTCTGCAGGAGTGGATGACAATGAGACTATGAAGCTCCCTAGAAATGGTGGAGCAGACCCAGAGAAAAATCAACCTGGTGATCTCTATGTTACAATCAAGGTAATTCAACTCACTCATTTAATATTGTTGTGCAGCTATATTTGCATGTCGTGTCAATTATTTCTTTGCTTGCTTGTGTGATGTTTTAGGATACTTTAATGACGAAGATAAATATATGTTAATAATTAGTAATTTGAACTCAAGTCCTCTTCTAATTTGTTATGGAGATAAAGGTCAAGGTCATTTCCTTGCTGCATTATTTAGCATGGCGTGATTTTGTGATGTTTCCCCCCTTTTGATTTGCATGGATGGTTGTCACTCTTACTGCATTCTCAGATCATGACAAGAGGTCTGTAGCATTTTACTTTTCAAATTGCCTTGTTGCTGGCAAACTCTTGGGTGTGTTTGTTATCTTAATTGATTTTAAATGGTAATGCAATAGTCATTGCTTGCCTAGCAAGCTGGATGTGGGAATCAAGAAATAGAGAGTAGTGTGACATGGAGAATAGTGAAGTCCGTGTTGGATATGTAGAATGTGGGCATTTTAAGGAACATTTTTTTAGCTGTCCTTTTCCACTGATTGATTGTGCTTTGAAATTTTAGCTTTTAGGTTCCTTACTTTCTTCCATTTCATTCTTTTTTTCTCTGCTTGTTTACTTCTTGTGTTCTTAGACTCTGTTTGCATCTGATACTCTTCAACTTCCCTTGATCCTATTGCATCTATCCCATTTTGTTATTGAAGTCATTGTGATATTCACCCTCCCTCCCCTGCAGGTACGGGAAGACCCTGTTTTCCGCAGAGAAGGCTCTAACATTCATGTTGATGCTGTTCTAGGCATTACGCAGGTAAAAAGTTTTGTTTGTTTCATGTTTGTAGAAAAAGCACTAAGATTCTAATCAACGGAATTCTTTCCTGTTATTTATGCATTTCAGTGCATTTCAAGTTTCTCATTTACAAATTCCTTTGTTATTTTAAGTTATGGTAATGCTTGATTTGTTTACTTAAACAAAATGTGGAACACAGTTCAGGGGTCTTGTTGTTGAAACATATAAATCTTGCAGCTTTTTTTGTTATATACCTAAGTTTCAAGACATAACATAAAATCCCATTTAGCATCCATGCCAGATGCAAAAGCTCATTTGATTGCTCTTTCGCAGGCAATTTTGGGGGGGACCATCCAAGTTCCAACTCTCACAGGAGATGTTGTACTCAAGGTTGTAATCTTTTTACTTGATATAATTATGCTAAATAATAAATCAAATCATTGTTCACCTTAAACCTGTTTTATATTTTCAGGTCCGCCCTGGCACCCAACCTGGTCAAAAGGTGGTTCTGAAGAACAAAGGTGAGATGAATGCAATTTTTGCTCTCCTTACTCCTGCCTTTGATAGCTTACTGTGCTACATGTCTTCTCAAAGTTTTCTGTTTATCTATACTACATAGTTTTCAGTTTTTATGCATTCCCTTTTTAGTAGATGCTTCACATTGATAACTGATGATGCGTGCGCGCGCACTTCTTCTCTCTCTTGCTTTACAAGATATGAGTTTTGTGTTTAATTACTACAATATGAAGCCATAATCCAAAGATACAGAGATTTATGCTAATTTTGGCATTCAATATGACAAGGGATAAGTAGAATATTGTGGAAAAAAATTATCTTTGAGATTTTCCTTTAAAGATTAGTATTTGGCTGGATCCCTCTTGTTAGACTTCTTGTACTTGTGTTCTGGATATTTAGATTTTTAAAAATTTAAACTGGCTTTGTTTTTCTCTTTCATATCTTATTCAAATCTGCTGTAATTGTTTTGTAAAATATGGAATTGATGATGATAAATTTGGAAAGTCTCAGCAGTTTTTGTTGTGTTTCTTGGTGCTGATCTTTATTCCATCATATGTGCAGTTGTGCTGTGTATTTTGTATTCTTTGATTGCTCTCTGCTACCCCTGTCTTTGTCTGAAATAAATTAAGAGTTTCTCGCTGTTTTCTGACAGGGATTAAATCGCGGGCCTCTTACTCATATGGTGATCAGTTTGTGCACTTCAATGTCAAAATTCCAACGTGAGTTTTCTTTTCGCTGTCAATTTATTTCACAGTGCTTAACTTTTATATGTATTTGCTGCCCGTCCACTACTACCAGAAATGGATGAATGATATGTATATGTTATGTTCTTCAAGAAAGATCTCTTCTGGTATATTGCCCATAATCCACAAAGGGTTCATACGGACAACACAATATATTGTAAATATAGCCATCTATTTGGCGGGGTAGTTCCTTGTGTTATAGACAATGCCTCACTGAAAATGTTTTCTACAGAACATTGACCCCAAGACAGCGAGAATTAATTGAGGAGTTTGCCAAAGAAGAACAAGGTGAATATGACAAACGTGCGGCTGGAGCATCTGGGTGAGGCCGGGGTAATATTTTTGTTCTTGTGATCATCCCATATTATTGTTTAGAAGAAGAGTATTCAACAAAAGAGAACAATAAAGAATAGGAAAAAAGATCAATTGTAATAACCGACCTGTTTCAGAGTTTTGTAGGAGAAATGCTGAGATGTATCTGACCTCTTATTTTTTCTTTTGGAAGGTTACATTTCCCCCCATCAAATCAACCATTGCATCATACCCCATCTGAGACAAAATGATCGCTTTCAATTTCAATAGCTTAGTTTTGTATATAATTATACTGTGGATTACAATGGTTGATTTTTTTTTTTTGGATGAATTACTGCATTGATTGTTATGTGGGTGCACATATGGATCCAGCATTTCATTAAATTGATGTCAAGCTTGTGGAAATATTTGCTGATTTATATTTTGCATGGTAACATCGTTGACCTTTAGAAGCTGAGACTAGAGTATTTTCTACTTCCCATTTACTTATTTGTGATAGAAACTCGTTTGTTCTGACGGTTATGGTCTTGAGAAAATGAAGGCTATTTTTTCGTGCTTGGAAAATGCTTTATCATCAGCTGGCCGTTCTCCAAAAGGTTTAATTCTTGAATTATTTCCCAATTGCTAATTTCAACTTTTTTTTTGCTATTTAATAAGAAATGGGACTTTCACCAAGCAGAGATTGCACGTTGTGCGGGTTTGGTGATAGAGATAACAGGGCTGATTTTTGTGTTTTCTTTAGTTGCCAGTATCGGTTTGTCAGATTTTGCCTATTATTTTTGCTATTCATTGTCGTTGGGGAGCCTATTTTCATGCTGTGTACATGTATCTAGCTGCATCCTTGCTTGCTCGTCTGCATAGTACGCGGGAAGATTCATCTGTTGGGATAATTTAATTCTGACTTCATTAGGAGATTAAATGAGTTCTCTGTTTGTACTGAGGTTTTTCTGTAACAGAAAAGCTCCTCTCTCTATCCTCTTTTTTTTTTTTAATAAAAACTAAAAAATTATAATTGATAACCCCAGAGAACTTTAACAGTATGTTTTAAGATTTGAAGAAACATTGTATTTTGAAAAGGAAGTTCTAATTATTGTTGTTTTCTTACTTTATTTTTCCGAAAATTTGCTCAAGATTTTTGCTGAACTATTCTGCGTTCCCTGTCTTTATAATCAATCATCAAATCTAAGCCTAGGAGAAGAGAAAAATCTCGAGGAACATCGAAAAACCAGCTATTGGCCTTTTCCTCCAGTGCTCTTCGCATGTTTTGCCTGATAGCCAGCCATGGGAGGATGAATCTTTTATTAGAAGAGAACTGGGAAAAATCCCAATACGAGGGACGTTGTTGTCATAACAATAGAGGCACCTGAGTTGATTAGAGAAACTGCCCAGATATTATGTTGTAGTCAACGCGCCAAGCACATGAATTCATCTCTTGTGAGTCCCACTCTACAAGGTTGTAGTTAATTATTTTATTTGATTTAATATTATATGGTCGTATTAATTTATTATTATTTCTTCTTACATCAAGAGCTCGCGTTATAGATTTTGCAAGAAAACTTGTGTTCAGTTCACCAAATCTACAACACTTGGTTTGTTTCTTATTTTCTCAATAGTAGTTTATCATATGACAAGTTCAGAAGGATAATGTCCAATATATTTTAAAAAATAATCGCAGAAAAATTTAGCAAGGAATTTTTATCAAGCACAATGGGGCTTCTGATGATTTTTTAAACTCTCAGATGATCTTTAGGTTTCGAAATTCTTGGGAAAAGTTACGGTAATTATGAAAACAAACTATATATATGATATAAAAAAAATAGTTGCGGGTGATTTTCTTTTCAATATTTCAGTGCAGCAACAGCAATGGCCTCTGTTAATTTCCATTAAAAGGCTAATAAAGCAACAAAAAAAAAATATTTCACTGACATGGGAAAAATCAGTAACAATCCCTTGCAAAACAGATGGGCCAATAGCAGGCCACCATTGACATAAATTTAAAATAATAATAATAATAATAAAGACTCGAGAGCTAAATGGAAAGAAAGGAAAAAAAAAAAGCCTACAAAAACTACAAAACTAATTTTGAGTTGAAGTTACAAAAGAAAATGGCTAGAAAATTAATCACCAATTTATTTAGTGTGCCCAGATAAGAAAATGTCACAGATCATTTATCTTGCACCTCGCGGTATGCCTCGAATATATCTATGAGCTTGATTATTGGGAAAATTGAGCAATACAGATGGTTTCTTCGGCACACCTCAGTACCTCCTGTCTCTTAAGAGTAGCAGATTGCTGGTCACCACTGAAATTCATTACGAAATGTTTGCCTCTCCCACAAATGGCAACAAGGCCTACCAATCAATCCAATCTCTGTCTCCGAACTTTAAGCTGCGACTTTGGCTTTCGCTTTCTGTTTCTTGGCATCTAATGATGCCAATCCTTTTCCCAATCCAACAGGAGCCTGATCTCTCCCTGATGTTTGGTCTTTTTGAGTATCTACCGAGTCATTAGAAGATTGTCCATTAGTTTCCTTCATTCCACCTGCTGCTTCCTCGCTGTTGACTGTATCTGGAGTTGCCCCTGAATTAATGATGTTGAGGAGCTGCGTGAGAGGTGGCAACGCTTGAACAGGAACACCATTTGGACGAATCAAGAGCCCCCTAGCAGCTGCTTTCTTCCTAACTTCTTCTGCTGCACGAGCAGCTCGTTCATCTACCCCCCTTCCTCGTGGAAGTGTTTCACCAACAATGGCTGCATTAAGGGATTTGTTCATGGAACCGCTGGAACTCCCAGATCCAGATCCTCCAGCAACAGCAGCAGCTTGGAACGCATGCAACAGGTCAGGATTAGCCTGCCACACAAATCAATGTCAGAAATTCCGATCATCAATAGACACCGGCAGACAGTTACATATAGACTTCAACACAAACTTGGGCATGCCATATTTACAGAGTTACATCTAGTTAATTAAATTTATTTGTGATTAGAGATGTATCAGAAAAACAAAGAATGATAAGAGAATGCACTAGGTTTTTCAGCACACCCACTGGGCATGCTTAATGTCCTGCAATGGTATGGGGGACCATTTCCACAAGCACGGAATGACAAAATGCCCATATCCATATATCAACTATCTTATCAGATTAAATCAAAGAAAAAAGTTATTAATACTTGCCTTCAATATATCTATTGCCTTTTGAGCAGAAGCCGCATTCAATGCCTGACCTTTCTGCTTCTGTTCATTCATCAGTAAAAAAAATCAGAAATTCAGAGTACTTCATAGAAACAGAAAAATGAAATAACATTTTTGTAACACTATGCAACAACCTGCAGTTCTCGCATCTTAAATGTCTTCATCCAATTTTGGGAGTCTCGAGTCCTTGAGTCCTCCTCACCAAGCTGTTTGACAAGTATGTCATAGGTTTTCTTCTCATGCTGTGCACAAGAAAAGGCTAGTTCAGCCATGTATACTTCCTTTGTAGCAGAATAAATTAATACTAAGGAAATGCCGTGCAAAAACATGCCTGGTGTGATAGCTTGAATGCGCCCATACAATTAAATGCAATTGCAAGAGCATGGTAGCATACAGCAGTTTGAATATGCTCCTCTCCTAAAAGCCTCTCATTCTTTTTCAAGGCCTCTTGCAAATAGCGAAGAGCTGTATTCATCTTTCCAATGTCCTGGTACATCATTGCAACATTAATGAAGGTTGCGGCCACATCAGGGTGGTCTGGCCCAGAAGACAAACTCAGTAAGAGCAGCGCACGGGACATATGTCGCAGGGCAAGTTCTGTTTGGTTTAGTCCATGGTAAAAGAGAGCCATATTTCCATAACTGCATAATTGCAAAAAACACAGTGAGCCAGCAATTCAACGTCTAAGTTTTAAACAGGTTGCCAACTGTTAATTGCAGCAACTGAAACAAAGATATCTCAATTTTCAAAGAATTTAGGACTGCAAATTATGTCTGACAATTGTCAGTGCATAGCAGGATAACACCACCAAAGAAAACAAACTTAGTGCCTAATTGAGAGTGTGGTTGCGGTTGCTTTTAAAAGTGTTTTTCATTTAGAAATGCATCAAAACAATATTTTTTTTATTTTTAAAAAATTATTTTTGAAATCAACACATGAAAATGATCTAAAAATACCAAAAAAATAATTTATAGTAAAAAATAAAAATAAAAAATTTTCAATTTTTTTCAAAAACGCTTTTGATATCAAAGACACAATGACAAGGAAATAATGCCTGTGGGCAGTATCTGGGTGGTCTAATCCCAGGCAACGTTCATTTATGATCAACTCCTTATGCTGTTGGATGATTGCTCCAGCCATATCACCAGCATGATACAAAACCATGGCCAGGTACCTGAAAATTTGAGGTCAAATGCAAATGAAATTATCAGAGAACCACGGCGTAACCAGAAAAATTAGTTGAAGCTGGTCAAATTGTTGCAGATGACATTGCAGTTTAAATTTATACCCGGAATGGTTAAAATAAGCATAATTTTACATGTTCCTAGGAAACAGAATCAGAAACCCAGCCTAGTTTGGTTATTGAGTTACGATGCCTACCGACAACAGTTGGCAACCTCCCGATGCATCGGACCAGTCACCTAAAACAAGATACAAAATGGTCAAGATATTTATCGCAGACACTTCCTAACTGACTGAAGAAAAATAGAATGACATACCTGTTGGAGAATGGAAAATGCCTCAGAAAATGACGTGTAGGCTTCACTAAGCATCCCCTGAAGAAAAAGAAATCAACAGTACTTAATGACCATCTAATGTAGTTCAAGAAACACAACATTTACTCAAACATGTTTTTACATTCAACAAAGTCAAAGATCATATGATAGATTTGCAACTTGCCAATGTAAAAGGCTATTCTACTTGAAAATAGTGCTACCCATAAATGATACTCCAATTTTTCAAATGCGTGTTACCATAAATAAAATTTGAAGCTGAAACCTATAACCTGTCCTAGAAGAAATATTATCAAGTCACAAATTTTAATTCTTGATGATCAACACGGTATGATCATGCAAGATCGCTACTGAGTCATGTCCAGGACATACCTCAGCTAGTTGAACCTTTCCAGTTTCCACAATATCCTTAGCTTCTGAACATAGAGGAACCGAATGCTTTACCACGGGTTGGATATTCAAGATATCTGACAGTTGGAATGGCATTGCAGCATTGAGATCATATTTGCGAGCTGCAATGGTAATGCCCATCTGTTATTGGAACCAGAAAAAACAAATTATTAATCATTTAGAATGTCAACCACGAGCCAAAAAGAAATTCATTGGTCCATTCTGAACTACCAGAATATAATTACAATTAGCATTCAAAAAGGCAAACACGAGCTCTTTTTTATTTTTTTTTCAAGAAAACAGTAGAAAGGAAACAGTGGTCAGATTGGTAGAGGAAAAAAACAGCGCGGGTATTTATGGCCACTGCTGACCATATACTTCTAAAAAAAGCACTGTTCCAGGCAGTACAGGATGAGAGACATTTACCAAAAATCAATCATTGTGAAAACTCCAAAAATGCAAATACAGTAATATCAATATAAATGGATGAGATACAGAGGGTGTTTGGGAGAGCTGTTGCTGTAGTTTTTCATAGCTTTTCAAAAAATGTTTCGTGCCGAAATACATCAAAATGATATTTTTTTATTTTTTAAAAATCATTTTTGACATCAGCACATCAAAATGATCTAAAAACACTAAACTGCCGGTCTTTAAAATGAAAAAAAAAATTGCAACTTTTTTGGAAACCATGGTTGAAAAAGCTAAAACAAACGGGCCCACAAACTGAAGCTGACCTTTTGGCAAAGATTCCGAATAACTGAGACTTTCTTCACATGTGACCTCGCATCCTCTGGTAACTCAAACTAAACACAGGAGAGCATTAGATTCAGGATATGCTATGTATTATTTAGCACAGAGGCAATAGAATAAGGGTCCCCATAAACATGATACAGCAGAAATGTTTCCCCTACGGCAAATAGAAAGCAATGAAATAAAATGGAATAATTCAACTTCCAGAGAATCTCTGATTATTCCTGTAGTGCATATACCCCTTGTAATGATAAGAGATACCTGATATTTGAGCACTGCAAGTTCCTGAATGTCAGACCATAGAATTTCTGAGCTAACATTCATATACGAGGATTGGTTCTTTCTTGCAGATGCTCCTTTCCACCTTGTTTGTCCCCTAGAGGATTTTCCTGAAGACTGGTTGCCAGATTGTTCCTGCAAGTGTTTCAAAATAAGAAACCAGTCAATTAAACATTGATGAGAGAGAATATCTATAACATCAAAAATATTTCAACTTTTAGACACAACTCTTCCTCTCCCTGTGAGATTTGACCTATCAAATCTGAGACATGGTATGGTCAGAGTAGATAACATAGCACACGGGGACTTAAGAAGTGGTTGATACAGTAACCAAAAACCCATGAGTATTAATCTTTTGTGGACATACTTTCTTTGTTGCTCTTGAGTGCAGACCATTAGCTGAAACTTTTGTGCCAACAGCTTGACAACTTCCAAAGAAGCAGTTGAAAAAATGCGAGATTGCTGGGCCTAGATCATTATCATCGGTATCCCTTAGAAGATCCTGCATCACCAGAAAAATCATGGGAGAAACCACAATTACTTAGTACCAGAAGCATAAGTCAAGGACAAATTATTTGTCTGTGTGCACTCACACTTTTTCATATTGAGCATCCTCTGCAAATGCCAATAAAAATTCAGATTTTCTTATTCTGATTACACAATAATAGCCGGTTGCACTTGCCATGTATAATAAAATTGATAGAACCAAAACAGCCACCAATCCCCATAACTAGAAAAAGGGAAGTTAAATTTAACTATCAAATGAGATGCAATTAAGAATAAGCCCAGTCTACCAGAGACTCCTCAAATTGCAGTCACGAGAAAATTCAACCAATAAGTCAGAGAACCCTCCATTGATCTAATAGTTGGTATTCTTTTTGGAATGTATTCAGGTTAGATGCCTGAGCTGGACTGGCCAAATAATTCCTAGTGATTAACTGGAACAATTTTATCCTTACAAAAACACTTCAAAGAACTACAAAAATGCTCTCCAAGTAAACTGTGCAGGCCATTTGCCAGGCCACAACAGAAAATGCTGTCAACATATTCATGTAATATAGCTGTGTTTTTTTAAATGAATTCAGGTTGTGGTCTTCAGTATATGTACCACTGTTCCAAAATTTGCATCAAAGATCTGTTGCCAATTAATGAGCAGGCGCAAATATAATTCATTAGAAAACAATGGCCAAAGCTACTTCGGTCCCAAACAGGTTTGCAGGTATCATGCCTGACCTGGACTGACCACATAATTCCATGAATAGAAGTTTCAGATATCATCTAACTATTGATTAACTGGAACAATAATATCCTAAAAAAACTTCAGAGAACTATAAATGCCTCTCTAAGAAAACTGGGCATCCCATTTGCCAAGATACAAGAGAAAATGCTGCCAACATGCACATGTAATAGGCATTGTATTAATTTAAAGACCTTCAAAAGTTATTAGAAAAATAGAACAAGGGACAGTAAGAAATTTCGAAAGCAATTTGGCATTTAAGGTCAGTTAAAGCTGATCACCTTGAGGATGTGCTTTGCAGACCGGACAACAATCTCATTGGAACAAAGATCCCATAGATGAGGTAAGTGTTTTATCCCTTCAGCTACCTGAAGAAAATCATCAATTTGTGTCAAATGCTACCCACAGAACATTTATTAAATAATAGATGAGTGACTTCCATGATCACTAATTAAAGTTGAACTACAAAACTTGTCAGTTAACAAGATAACTTTGAGTCGGAATCTTAGCGCCTGAATTGCCAGAGAGCATTAAATAAACGTATACGCTACCTTTCCCATGTAGCGAACATTAATTCCATGAGCATGTAGTGCTTCAGTAAGAGTCTGTCCATCCATGGGTGAGACTTCAAGTGTACAAAGATCTTGGGTGAACTTTGGAACCACAGTATTTACAAGATATGAACCCACTTTCTTCACATTTTCTTCATCTGCTGCAATCTCCTGATAAATGACAGTGAAAATAGAACTATGAACTCCTAGCTGGTTGGTGTTACTGTGTGGCTACCACAACAGCTTTTGGGCCACGATTGGTAACCAAGATATTTGTTCACTACTCAGAAACCAAGCAAATTAAAATGGATACATTAATGAGATTTACAAAAAGAAAAGTGAAAGGATAGATGTTCACCTCCAGATCTCCAGACAACTTGAACTCGGTAAAGACATTAGGGTTAAAAAGTATTTCTTCACAGGATTCAGAGCTTCCAGCAGGAGCACTTTCTTCTACAGTGTCAGCTTTCCCTTTAGCAATATCCTATGACCAATGCAAAGAGCCACATGATTCAAATGATTTCACACAATTGTGGGGAAGTTATGTTCATATACATATCGCAATAAATCACACTAGACATTTATTGCAAAATTTAGTTTACACTTGCCCTCCTAAGAAATCAGTAACCACATGTTACCTACTTGAACATATTACTGTAACCATGTATTGCTTCAGATATGATAGGATAATGTCCACACTCAAGCACAACTGTGCCATGTTGCAGCATTTAGAACCATAATAAAAACAAACATTTCAATTGCACAGGAACCCTCCAAATTACTCCACACATGCACGCTTTTCAATCACATGAACCACATACAGTGCAATTTATGCTAGCTTAGCCAGAAGTGAGAAAAAGGTTAACAAACAAGGCTTACTTGATCGTTGATGGAAGCTGCAGCCTCCTCAGGTTTAACTTGCTCATCACCAGCAGCAACTTCTGTAGAATCTGCAGCCACGTGAGCCCCTCCCTCGGATTTTGGTCTACTCTTCAATCTTGCCACAGCTTCAGCCTTCTCCAATAAAAAGAAAAGAAAAGAACATGAGCAAATAAGCTAAAGATTACATAATTTTGTCCACAAGAACATACCTGACAGAAGGCAGAAATTAATTCTGGTCTCAATATGCAAAATCGCGAGCCAGGTCCGGTATAGTTTGCATCACGAGGAGTTGCTCTCATCAAGTCTAGTAGATAATGCCTAGATAGAAGAAACAAAAGACCCATGTAATAACATGGTGAAGAATGGCATAAAAAGATTAAATACTATGGGGATGTTAATGATGTGATACTGCCTAACTCCATACCAACAGCAGTTTCATGATGAAAGTTTATTAAATATACAGAAGCATGCAGTAATGCAGATGCTGGTTTATTTCTTTGATTTACATTTCATGTTTTAGTGAGAAAAGAACACAACTTCAGAAGGATCAGCAGTCAAGTAAAGCAGTTCTCAGACTGATGTCAGTTAACATCTAAGTCTCAAGCTAGGTATACTATAACAAACAAAGGCAATAGGGATAAAAAAGAGAGAGCACTACAATGTGATAGAAGTGAAGCGAACATACAAAGATAATAACCCAAAAACACAATCACCTCACCTGTCATCACTACCCACGATGCCCTTGCATTCTACTGGAGCAGCTAATTTGAAAGCATTCCCGGATCCATCTTGGACAGTGTGTTCCTTTAGATGAAGGCGTTTCGCAGCTTCAACTACCTGAGACACACAAAGATCAGTACTTAGCAAACAAGTGTCTCATGTACACATCAAAGAACATACTGATGTTTATATTAACTAGCATTAACAAAACTATCTACCTTGAATACAAGATATTCTCAATTAATGATGCATCACCATCAATCCATAACATGATAACTTAAATTCCTTCTCACCTTAGAGTGAAAATCTTCATCCCAGCATATTTTCTTCCCATTATCAACAGAACCATACAGAAGAGAGTCTGATTTATCCCCTTGAAGAATGCCAGGTAAGACACTCTACAACAATAGTTCAAAAGAGGGGGATGATAACATGTGCAAAAACATTAAAAAGAAGTCTAAGAAAGAAAAGACAGGAATAACAAAAAAGACAACTGGCTGTCAAGTGAGACAAGAAGTTCAATGCAATAGGGAACAAAGCATGGAATAGGATTTGCAATATTGTTCTTTTTTCCACTAAGATCAGAGATAAACAATCTTTTTTGGCAAACAAGGTATATAATAATTTATGCTGGCCAAGAAAAAGGAGACTGACAATTTTGTCAAATAACAAAAGGGGGCAATTTGCCTAAAATAGCATTCTTTTTTAAAAGAATTTCAATGACAACTAGACGCATGCATGTTAGAATAATGCATCACATGCTAGTTTGTGTTTCTGTATGTGGTTGTGAATGTGAGAGAGAATCACATATATGATACACACCTGGGCTACCACTCTGTGACCCCTGTAATCAATTATGGCCATGGCAAGATTATATAAACAAGGGACATCAGCTTCCTGGTAAGCTTTGGTGCCTTTCAGATCATTATTTGCCGAAGCATATGTAGCTTGTTCACTCTCAGCCAACTGCGGCTCAGAAGATGACTTGGGATGCAGCTCCACCACTTCAATGGTCGATCCATCAGATTTCACCCCATTGGCAATTCCACCATCCCCATGCACATCACTGGTGACCTTTTCAGATGAATTAATTGAAGAGCTAGTGTTCTCCATCTTTGAACTAGTATCTGAATTACATTTCTTGGAGAGCAGTTCAACGTCCACGTCCACAGCAAAACTGAAGAATATATTGTTGTGAACATACCTAGAATAAGAATAAACAAGAACAGGCTATTATGAAAGGTTTAATGATGATCACACATCTCTCAAAGAAAGAGCATTTTGTCAAGCATAGCCCATAATCATTCAAAAAAAAACGATGCAGAATTATATCATGCAATGCTCAACCAAAGAAAACTAGCATCGACTTCTCACAGGGACAGAATAAAATTCAGAATTTTTAAAGGTCCCACTAACATATGAAAGCACTCTGGATCAGTTGGATTTATGGGTGGAATACATCTGTTGATAACTCCAATAGCACCTTTAGTTGCTGCATCAACAAAGTCTGAAGTCACTTTGTAGAGAGCCCTATCACGCAAAATCCTGCAACAAAACATTCCTGATAAGGGATAGGCGATGAAATAATATAAAGGAATTGTACATTGAAGAAACAAAACAGCACCCAACATGCATAATCTTATAAAGTTGCAAGCACAGATAACAAATATACCTTTCCTGAGGAGTTGAATGGGGAAACTCCCGACAGGATTGCAACTCCTCATTCCAATCTCTTTGCATGCCAATCAGCTCACTACCATATGAAAGAGTCAGTGCATCCTCCGCTCTGGCTGCATCACGTCTGTGATCTGACAAAAAAACATGAATCTCATATGGGTGAGATGTCAAAAGAACCTCTAAGTTCCACAGATTTGTCATTTTTATGGATAGTAGCTGATTCATATGGAGGTGCATATTTCTGCCATGGTAAAACATGCTACAGTTCCTTGAATTGGTACTTCAAAACCCTTTCCTTTGTTTTGTTCTTTATTTTATTAGCACATGTCTATATATTTTTTATAAAATTTTACCACTAAATGAAGTTCTAATTATCTTCTCAAAACAAAACTTTTCCAGAACAATCAATTAGTTGTAACAAATTATTCTTACATTTCAGGCCTGAAAGAAGACAAAATCGCATGGGACTGAAATAAGTAATTTTTGCCAAATTCAATCTATTAAAAAAAGCATTATCTAAAAATTATGGTAGGAATGAAGGGATACAGGGCAAGGTTGATTTTATCTGATTCCTTTTGGTTGTTATTTCTGTTAAGCTTGAAAAGACTTGTATCTGAAAAACAGGATGGCTCCCGAGTGGGTGAAAACTGATCAGACTGAAGAAAAGCACTGTTCTCCTCAAACTCCATTTCTTCCTTACAATTTTCTCTTCAATTGCCTCTTTTCATCTCTCTGTTCTCTAATTACAATGTTTTCAATGTAGCTACACCACCATAACAACCCCCCCACCCCCCAACACACACACACCAAAAAAAAAAAAAAACTCCCAAATCAGATGCCTCATCAAAACTATAGCTTGAATTCCAGATTTGTCACCAGCAATGATGAGAGACAGATTATAATTCACAGCTTAGAGAAATAAACATTCTGTAAAGTTACTTCACTTGAAAAATATTGACATTAACCTCCCTGGTACCTATGATGGGTGGACCACGTTGCTAAATGAGCAAAAGAATGACATAAATGAAGGAAGAGTTTGAAGCTCGGATGGAATTAGACGAGTTTGAGAGTGAGAAACAAAAAAAAATCAAATCAAAATTAGAATTACAGTTCAGGCCTGATCTTGAAGAAGCCAAAATACATTGAGTTGATTTACTCTAGAAATTGCAAGAAAATAGAGTTCATTCAAGTTAACACAGCAAGGTTTCACAACTTCAAGAGGACTAAATTGCATGAATATACAAAGTTTCACTTACCAGGAACTGGGTATAATCCTAGCCAAGAACATGGTGGCAGGAGAGTTTGAACATTTTCAAAAGGGTGTGCAGAGCCCTTATGCTCCAAAATTTCACGAAGAGCTTCAAAACATGAACACATGGGGAAACATATCATTCAAAAGTCAGCACTAAGAAATCTACTTCAAGCCTCAATAAACCAAAAATTCTCAATCACATTAATGTACCTTTTTTGAACTTGGGACTGATTTTCTGCAGGAGTCCAACAAGGGTAGTTGCTTCAGATGTAGCTTTACTTGGCCTTGGGTCAAGGACATTCCCTGTGCTTGAATTGACATAGAACATCTTTGTGGTTCCAGTTATACAACATTTGTTACCCTCCAATGTTACTACATCCAAATAAATCAAATCCCCAGCGAGCCTGGAGAGGCAACCAAGAAAACATTATTTTGCCAAAACACATTCCAAGGGAAATGTCAATTTTTTTGTGCAATAGTCAAAGAGGAGAAAGAGTGATGGGGCCAAACCTTCTATGGCTTGGGGGAGGATTGAAGGATGAAAATATAATATTGTCCACGCACGTAATCTCCTTTGTTGGGAATGACAACAATTCACCAACCGAGCCTGCAACATCCTCCATAAATCCCATCCCTTCAAGCTCAGGGACCTCGGTTTTTCCAGTATCTACATTGAAGTGAAATGCATTGTAAGAATACCTTTGACATTAAATGAAGAGTTAGAAATTACTTCATGAATAATTGAAGGAGAGTGATTGTAGGATGAATATCACATGCCACCTGAACCTAGAGCTTTGTTTTGTGTTTTTTCATACTCTAAAGCAAGGGACGTTGATAATGAAGCATGAAGAGTAGAGAGTGAAAGCAATTCTCTCGTGCGATGAACATGAGCCCTGATTGATCTATCATCATAAGGTGCTGCCAATAAAGTTTCCATGTTAGAAGTGTCCATAAATGGATCTCTACTACCAAAAGAGCAAGTAATGCTTACAGACCAGCAACCATCTCCAAGGAGCAACCACCAGAAGTAATGTCAGCTACTTCAGATATTTCATTATAATCTTCTATTTGAAGAGCTGAACCATCCTTTGTGAGCAGCAACAAGTCATAGCATGTAAAGAAACATGTTTCGGGAGCATCGAGAAGGAATTGTCTTACATCCATGACGGAATCTCCTGGGTTCAACTGCGATTGTTTATTATTTATCATTTGATTGACATGAATAAGCAAACAGCTTGCCAAGAGAAGAGCATATTTAAAACTAGAGGCAATTGGTTTGTTGAGGAAAGAAAACTTGTGTTGCGGAATGGGGACAGAAAAAAAGGTACTTTGAGGGTAAATCAAATCCACAATTCCCATTGAAATTGCCAAACAATAACATTATTTTAATGAATAAGTTAGCTCACTTGTAACTCAAGCTTCTCGTTGCTTTGTGTTTTGACAGAGACGGGGTAGAGATGAAGATCACCTGAGCTCAAAAGAAAAACACAACACGTGAGGTGTGACAAAACAAAAGACAAAGATTACAAACCAGTGATGCAGCATTTAAATAAGTTCAAGTTCAACAAATGATTAGCATGATTGTTTTGCTAAGTTGGGTTGGCACATAAATAGTAGTGTTACAAAACCATGACGTTGGTGGAAAGCAAAAAATAACTATCATGAAGGCAACCTTGCTTTGCTTCACTCGTAGAACTTGCTGTTTCAGACTCCTGTATCTCCGAGGTGCCATTAGTGGATTCACCCCCAGCTGGTGCTCCATTAACAATAGCTACACCAACTTCTGAAGCAGCTTCAGAAGCAGTTATGTCATCTTTCACAGGAGCGTTAGACGAAGCTGTTGGCTCTGAAGAATTTGTTGTGCTATTGGATCCTCTTCGGTTCCTCCCTTTATTAGATTTCCCAGCCATTCTCACCTCCTGAGTCAAAAACTTGACAAGGCTTACTGGCTTTCAAAAACAAACTATCCAGTTCAGCGATATATCAAAGAATCAGAATTCACACAGGAGAATGCAATCATTCATTGATATGTCTGTGTGTGTGCATCTGTAAGTACTCTGGCATACATGAATGCATGTTTCATTTAGAAAACAGGGTTGCGAGACTTTCAATATTCCCCCACTTACTTATGCACTCGATCGGTTTCAAAACTTTTATCTTAAAAGCCAAAAGGCACTTTCAAGTTTCAATCATTAAAACGAACTAAAGCAACCCTTAATAACTATCGCAGAAGCAACAGACACTCGTAAACAAACTTTAATCCTGTGGCATCAAATCCCTTTGAGACCGATTTAAGAAACGCCACCCCCCCCCCCCCCCAATATTGATAAACATAAAAATCAATTAATTCACATCCCTTTAAAACTTACAACAGATTTCAGGTTACATTAAGAATTAAAATAATCAAATTCCGTAACCAGAAATCAAAACCTTGCCCTATAAACACTAATTCTACATACAAAATATAAACAAATCACGACCAATTAGAGAAGGAAAGGGAAGAGGAGATAAGAGAAGGGGTTCGTGGAAAAACAAGCAAAATGCAAAGGAAATGAACCAAAACACAGAAAGACTTGATTACTATTACCAATTAAGTGACGAAAAAAGCTTGAACAAGTCGTAGCTCTATATCAACAAGCAGGTACACACGTAGGTATATTGTTGTCGTTGAGTGTGTGCATATATATGATAGTAGAAATGTAGAGAGAGAAGGGTTTTAGAGAGAGAAGGAGAGAAGCTGAGGTTTTAGCAGGAGGGCTAACAACACAGGAAGTGGCTGAGAGGCGGCGAAATTTCTCCTTTTTTATTTAATTGCTTTGCTTTGTAAAGACCCAATTTCACTGGGCTTGGGCTTTGTACTCTTGAAGAAGTGTTTCTTTTCCAGGTCGTTAGGTATTGCTTATATCTTTTGTGTTTTTATAAGAGAAAAATTGAAAATGTGATAAGTTGCTTTGTTTTGTATATTTTTCTATAAGTAATTTTTAAAAATTACAAAAGGTGGTTTTTAATTTTTAATTAGTGAGGTATGATAATTATTGTCAATGAGTGAAATAGCTTTTTTATTTTTATTTTTATTTTTTGAAGTATGTTTGTTTTGGTGGTTAAGTTTAGGGTTTGTGCATGGACCAAGGAAAAAAAAGAAAAGAAAAACAGCTTTTTGTTTCATGCGTAAATAAATTGTATTCAACTAAACACATGTTTTTGAAAAAAATTGTTTTAAATTAAATATTTTTAGTGTTTTTATATTATTTTTATATATTGATATTAAAAATAATTTTTAAAAAATAAAAATAAATTATTTTAATATATTTTTAAATAAAAAAACATATACATCATGTAATCTAGTCTTTCAATGTGATTCACCTTTGAGTTACTGCTATTGGATTTGTTTGTTGATACGACGTCATTACCCATTTTCCAACCATGTCAATTGTCATGTTTTGTTTCTGCAGACACAGGCGTTGAACCTACCTGCCCTCTTGGCACCCGGAAAGGGCCATCGGATAAAAAAAGGTCACTTGGCCTTTCATCGAGGTTTTGGATGGACGTGATCAATTGAAGCTCCTTGAATCCTGTAAATAAATTGATTACTACACATGTTTGACCGTGTAGTATTCAAAGGAATATTTTATGGCGCGCTGAGAAATAAAAACTGCGAGCCATAAACCCGCGTTCCGTTGCAGGGATTAAATTTTTTTTATCTAGTTTTAATACATATAATTTTTATTTTGGTTTTTGATTTTTTTTAGTTTAGTTTCTAAAAAAATAAAATTACCGAGACACCCCACTAACAATTCTTGGTTTTTGTCTTATTTGAAAGTATTATGATTATTGTACTATGCACAAAAATAAAAAATAAAAAAAAATATCTTTGATACCATGACATTATTTTAAACACATTTTACATAATAAAATAAATATATAAAAAACTAATATACATTTTTAAAAGTTCTACGACGCCACACGCGTCATCCGAAATGTGCATGAGCTCTGAAATTGATGTCGTTCCCACAACACCCGACAGAAAATATAATTAAAAATTGGTAAATTATCAATACACCCTTATAATCAACTCTTGGATTTTGTCTTATAGGGGGTATATACGTACTTATACAACTCGCGGTGCGCATCAGCTGACCCGGACATCCCGATTATAAAAAAAAAGTCGGGATTAGTCATGGTGCGCTTAAGCTCACCCGGAGAACCCTGTTATAAAAAAATATATAAGTGAAAAAAAACAAAAAAACAAAAGCTTAAGTTGGCCCGGAGACACCAATTATAAAAAAAATATAAATGAAAAAAAAAACAAAAAAAAATATAAGTATGAAAGCACTGTAGCAATCCATATTGTTTTTTTTTTAAAAAAAAACAGTCTAGGAATTAGTCATGACGCTCTTAAGTTGGATTGGAGACCCCGGTCACAAAAAAAAAAATGAACATAAAAAAGTATAAGGAAAAAAATAATAAATTGGTCCGAGATTAGTCGTGGGGCGTCCAAGCTGGTCTGGACACCCTGATTATCAAAAAACAAATTTGGTTCGGGGAGTACCGGTGGTGCGCTTAAACTTGCCCGAAGATCCTGGTTATAAAAAAAAATATAAGTGAAAAAAAAAGTATAAGCGTGAAAAAATTGTAGCAATCCATATTGTTTTTTAAAAAATTCGCTTTAGGAATTAGTCGTAGTGTGCTTAAACTGACCTGAAGACCCTGATTATAAAAAAAATGTATAAGTGAACAAAACAAAAGTATAAGAAAAAAAAGAAAAAAAATGTACCAGCGAGAAAGCACTTTAGAAAGAAAATAGGTCTAGGGATTGTCGTGGTACGCATAAGTTGGCATGGACACCCTGGTTATCAAAAAAAAATGGATCTGGTATTAATCGTGGTGCTCTTAAGCTAGCTCGGACACTCTAATTATAAAAAAACAAAAAAAAAATAAGTGGAAAAGGAAAAAAAAATATAAAAAAGTATAACATGCAAAAATATATATATATATATATAATAAGAAAAAAATAAAAATAAAACATAATAAGGATAAAAACAAAAAAAAAGGCAAAAGAAGAAGCAAAAAACAGGGAAAAAAACATTGTAGTGGAAAAAGCATTGTTGCAATCAACAATGCCATGTGTGGGGAGCTACAGTGCTTTCCCCACACCATTTACAATCCATATTGTTTTTTTTTTAAATGATCCAGGAATTAGTCGTGGTGTGTTTAAGCTAACCTGTAGATCCCAGTTATAAAATTTTTTTTGGTCCGGGCATAAGGAAAAAAAAATATAAGTGAACAAAAAAAAGTTTAAGGAACAGAAATTAAAAAAATAATAAATTGGTCCAGGGATTAGTCGTGGTGTGCGTAAGCTGGTCTGGACACCCTGGTTATCAAAAAACAATTTGGTCTGGGGATTAGTCGTGGTGTGCTTAAGGTGGTCCATAGATCCTGGTTATAAAAAGAATATATAAGTAAAAAATAAAAAAAATAAAAACTTAAGCTGGCTCAGAGACCATGGTTACAAAAAAATATATAAGTTAAAGAAAAAAATATAAGCGTGAAAGCACTGTAGCAATCCATATTGTTTTAAAAACAAACGTTCTGGGAATTAGTCGTGGTGTACTTAAGCTGGCCCGTAGATCTCGGTTGTAAAAAAAATGTATAAGTGAACAAAACAAAAGTATAAGAAAAAAAAAGGAAAAAATATATCAGCAGGAAAGCACTTTAGAAAAAAAATTGGATCCGGGGATCAATTGTGGTGCGCTTAAGTTAGTCTGGACACTCCGATCATAAAAAACAGAAAAATACATATAAGTGGAAAAAGAAAAAAAAGAAAGAAAGTATAACCAGCAAAAAAAATATTTCATGGAAAAAAATGGAAAAAAATATAATCAGAAAAAAATGGAAAAAAATTAGAAAAAAAATGAAAAAAAACTATGAAAAAAATTAGATCCGAGGATTAATTGTAGTGTGCTTAAGTTAGCCCAAACACCCCCGATTATAAAAAAAACAAATAAAATTATATATAAGTAGAAAAAAAATATAACCATTAAAAAAATATTTCATGAAAAAAATAAAAAAAATAATTAGAAAAAAAAAGAAAAAAAAGTAATAAAAAAAAGAAAAAAAAGCAAGAAACAAAAAAAAAATAATTAGAAAGAAAATAAAAATGAAACGTAATCAGAAAAAAAAAACAAAAAGGAAAAAAAGAAAAGGAAAATATTGTGGAAATCCACAGTGCTTTGTGTGAGGAACTATAGTTAATTCCCCATACGGTTTAGCTTATTGTTAAAAAAATAAAAAAATAATTAGAAAAAAAAGAAAAATGAAACGTAATAAAAAAAAAACAAAAAAAAAATTATGGAAATACACAGTGTTTTGTGTGTTTTGTGTGAGGAGGTACAGTTAATTCCCCCAGATTCCCCCACACGGTTTAGCTTATTGTTAACTAGTGGTATTTTATTGCGACCACTTTGAAAAGAAGAAGAAGAAAGAAACTCCTGGTTAGCATTATGTGTTCATGCTATGAGCTTCAACCATTTGCCGCTTGAGCAGTCCGCAAAGTTAAACCACTTTTGTGTGTAGGTTTTTGAAATTTTATATCCGGAATCCAATGGACAGGAATTACTGGTTTATGCAGAGTGAAGAAGAAAGTGGGCTATTGATTTATGATATCTTCGTATATCTGTTAGTTTGTCTCTGTTTCTGAATTTGTTTTCCTGTAAGCTTGAGTATTGTTTTTTTTCTTTAGTTGACTTGCTGTTCTAACTCCATATTTTTCTTAATGAATCCTTCATATTTTAATTAAATTTTGAAAAGAAAAGCAAAATAATCACCATACATATTTAGACTTTTTGCTATCGTAGTTACTACGCGGGCAATAATTTACAAAGGGATACACACACAAACCACAAGTTTCTAACAATGGCTGCCACGACTGACGTCGAATACTACTTCATTGCCTTCCTCCTTGTGCAATACATCTTAAAGAGACTAGCAAAGCACGGAACCCATCTCCGCCTCCCTCCAAGTCCTCCGGCACTTCCTCTCACCGGCCACCTTCATCACCTAAGCCCAGCAGCATATAAATACTTGCCCAACCTGGTCCTCTTCTCTATCTTCGTCTTGGCGCCTTCCCTGTCCTTCTTGTCTCATCCGCTTCAATGGCCAATCTCAATTTTGCATACAAACCAAAATATCCTTCCGAGGATAGTATACTATTTGGAACCTCAAGTTTTTTTCATGCCCCGTATGGAGATTCATGAAGAAATAGACTGGTAGAAGATTCAAACATCCCAAGTCTCCATTATCTGCAAGCTGTTGTGAAAGAAACACTTAGACTACACCCACCAGCTCCTGTAATTACTAGATTAAGCCGTGAAGATTGTAAATTCGGAGGATTTAATGTACCGAAAGAAACTCTGGCAGTAGTCAATGCGCATTCCGTGACGAGTTCTATCCTGAGAGATTCTTGTTGGCCACACACAAGAAAGGGGCAAGACCTCAATTTTTGGTCCCTTGGCGGGGGAAGGAGAGAGTGCCTGGTGTAAACTTGGCCTTCAGTTTGATTAATCCTACTGTTGCAGCCATTGCTTTGACTGGAAGCTTGATGGAGCTGAATACATGGCGAAGGTTTACATGGAAGTTACGTCAGGGGTGACTACGATCGAGCATGGCTCATCCACTTCTATGTCTTCCTGTGGTTCATTTCAACCCATTTAATACTCCTGTTGAAGATAATTAGGCAGCAAAATTAAGGGCCATCTAAGTTAATTACGCGTTTGTGCTTCCATTGTTGTCGCTTCATCTCTGTTAATTGCAAGCCCACCTTCAATAGTTTTTGGCAATCCTTGTTGCTTATTTATGATTTGGTGCAAAACAGAAGTCAGAATTCTGCTGTTATCTTCTGATCAAAAATATCATCACATTAATGGCCATTGACTAATATCGTAGCATTTAAATATTCCAATATGATTGGCTGAACACCAAAGTCAAATTGTTATCTAACCAGCGAAACTTGTATCAATAAAAGTAAAATGAAGTTCGTGGTGGATCAAGTCAAAGATAGACGCCTTAGAAGTTTGGCGAAGCACACAATTTATTAGGGTTGTTGGGAAGTATAGTTGTTTTTTATTTGAAAATATGTTAAAATCATAATTTATTATTATTTTTTAAATATCAATACATCAAAATAATATTAAAATAATTTTTTAAAATAAAAATTTTATTTTTATTTTTATTTTTTTCTTCAAAAACATTTTTAAAACATACTATCAAGCAAACCTTTAGTTATTTTACTCTCATGGGTCAAATATTTTCTCTATAAAAAAATTATATATACATGTTTTTTCAAGTATTTTTATACATGGAAGAATTTTAAATGTAAATTGAAAAGTTTACACATACATATAATTAAATACATCGAGATCTATGTATGTTAATAAATAAATATTAATGATTTCTAAAAATAAAATAAGAAAAATCATAAGACATATATATATATATATCAAAATATTTAATTTTGCAAGAGAATATTTATTTAGTTGTATTTACCAAATTTTCTTATTAAAATTAATATTTTACTCAATCAAATGATATTAAAAAACGCATATTAAAATGATTAAATAAATCAATGGAAAAAAATTGTGTAAGGTTGCACATATTATAAATATTATATGAAAACAAATATTTTTTTATTTTTTAAATAAAGTTCTTGTATACAAAAAAAGATGAATAATAATAATTTTAAAAAATTAAATGCGCACAATACTATCAAAAAATAATCTCAAGACTAAATCTGGAAAAAAAATAGATGAGAGATATTAATTGAAACATAAATTTAAAAATTATCAATATATACATATATAAATATCACAAAAAAAGCTCAGTGTTATGACTTAAAAGAAATATCAGAAGAAAATAATAGCTCGGTTATTGTGACTTAGGGTGTGTTTGGTGTTGTTTTTGCTTCTGTGGTTGAGGTTTTAAAAAAGTGGTTTCATGAAAAGCACTTTTAACTGTGTTTCATAATTGAAATTGAAGTGTTTTGTTAAAATTGTGGTTGAGTATGAGATTGAAAAAAAACAGTTTTGTGTATTTGGTTATCATGTTTTTCATATTGTTTTCAACTTTGAAATTACTTTAAAGGATACACACACACACATATAACAATAAAATGTAATTAATAATTCAAGTAAATTAGATATTTATTTTTATTCTCTCATTAAACCACTTGTAATTTCATTACAAACTAAATCGTTATGTGAATGCCTCTGTGATCCCTTGCTATTTGATGAAGTGGCGCAGTGAAAAACACAAAAGAATACGACCAACATCAATATTTTGTATAATATTTTGGGATTCAAAAGAAACTCTCAAGAAAGTTTGAAATTTTATTGAACAATTCAGTACCCAGCCAGAAAGCTTACAATGATATTTAAAGCAAAAACCCTAGCCCTAATCCTTGTTGGACAAGAAACTGGATAATTATTAAAAATTACCAAAAATAACAAAATTGAGATAATTGCAGAAATTAAAACTGCTAGAAATATTGAGCAAGACGGAATTGACGGAAATCAATTCGGACTTGGAAATCAAGAGTTATGGAAATTTTAGGGCCTCTATGTGCACTTTTTTATTTTTTTTAAATTTATATTTTAAAAAAAACGGACTAGGCCTGATCCAACTAAATGGGCCGGCCCAACTAAGGTGAGCCAAAATGCCCAACTCTGCTAGACTTGGGTTGGGGCGAGAGAGATCTAACCCAACCCAGTAGTTAACATTTAAAACAAAAAACACAAAACTGTGCGTTACATTGAATCGTGAATTAATTCACAAGTTACTGTTCACGTAACACATGAACAGTAACATGGTAGATGGTGACGAGAGACTCAACTTCTGATACCAACGGGTAGAGGAGACCGAGATGGTTCTTCCTATAGTGGTGACGTCGTAAATGGTGGACTGTGGTGGCCGGCGACAACGTTGGAAGGTTGTTGGTGGTGGTGGTGCAGCTATTGCTACTGCTGCTCGACGATGCCGTGGAAGAAGACTGGACGATGCAGGTGCTAACGGAGAAGAGGAGAGGTTGACAGTGGCGAAAGAGCAGCTGATGGTGTTCGCTCAGTGACTGCTGAGGAGAGAGAGAGTTGCAACCGAGAGAGAGAGAGAGAGTTGCAACCGAGAGAGAGAGAGAGCTTCCAGTGATCCTTCGTCGCCAAAATTGGTTGTTGGTCTGTGGTTGTGCCACTGTCTTCTTCCTCTCAGCTCTAGTTGTGTCATTGTCTTCTTCCTTTTAACATTGAAGGTTCTGGTTCATCACGTTGAGAGAGGAGGAGGGTTCGTAATCATGAAGAAGCAGTCACTATAGTGGCTTCACTCAATAAATTGAAACGCAGGAAAAGCATAAATCTTCTGCTTATAAAAAAAAAGCAGTTTCGATCGATTTTTGTTATGGATCCATAGCAATTTAATCTATTTTTTTTCGTTACCAAACACATAAAATTGATTATTGCTCGAAATGCAGGCTGAATCGCGTTACCAAACAGCTTCTTAACTTGTGATCTAAATTATGAATTCCTGATCAATATTTTTTTTTAATTTATTCTAAACCTTGAAAAAATAACCAAAAAGAGTCCATAAGCATGGGCTTGTGGGCCAACATGCCTAGGCAATTGAGATGAAGAGCCTAGAATTACGGTTGGGCTTTTAAAATTGAGCTAATAATTAGAGAGTATAATAATAATAATAATTTTTAAAATATTTTTTTCATAAAAATATTTAAAGTAATATTTTTAAAAAAAATATTTTTAACATTGACATATCAAAATATCTAAAAAATTAATTTAAAATAAAAAAACATAAAAATATATTATTGTCTTAAAAAACAACTTTAAATCATAAAAACAATAAGACTCGACGGTGATTGAATAATAATTGATGTATCGACATCATGCCCATTTTTATTTGGACAGAAAGTATCCTTGATTTTATGAATTTTCAAGAGAAAATCTGTCACATCATAAAAAAATAGGAGCAGCCCCACCCTCTGTCACCCATCCCGCTTCTCTGATTTCAAGGTAGTCAAAATCGAGATTTTGACACGAATCGGAAAGGGCTCCGAAAAATCGGATCGTAAGATCGGATCGTAAAATCGTAAGATCGTACCCGAATTTGTCCGTACAAAAAACGTAAAATCACAGCTAAAATCGTGTGAGCAGAAAAATCGTAAAATCGTAAGTAAAATATTTCTGAATACAAGATAGCATAATTATGGACAAATACTTTTGAAAAAATAAAAATCTTAATTTTTTTCAAAAATATTTTTAAAACGTAGTGCTAAACAAATACTTACTCTTGTTTTCTTCTTATACTTTTATTTTGTTGGAGGTTATTAGATTTACTCCTTTTTTTTCTTATATATACTTTTATTTTGTTGGAGGTTATTCGATTTACTCTTTTTTCGGTAATTTTTTATACTTTTCTTTTGTTGGATGTTATTTGATTTGCCTAATGGAAGAATGGATAATGCTTCTTCTTTAGGGACCTAAATGATAAAAACCTAATTTGAGAACTATTTGAAAATATCTTAACTGTGCAAGTGTCTTAACTTTTGAAACGAAAGCCTCCTCTCCTATAAAATATACTTCTCTTTCCATCTTTTTCTTTCCAAGACCATACCAATCTTCAAACTCTTTCCACAAAAAAAAAATCTCTCATCTTCTCTCCGTGTCTGATCTTTTCTAGAGAAAATGGGTGGAGGCAAGCCTTCTTCAAAAGGGAAAGGAGCTAAAGAATATGGAGTTGAGTCCCAATCATCGGTCAATGCAGAAGTTCTTGTTGAATATGATGCTATTTTTCAAGATCAGGTTGAGGCAACTCCAGGTAATGAAAAAAGGCATACAGCTTCCGACCAATGTTGTTGTTGACGATCAATCTTCAGGCAAATCCAGTGTTATTTTTTATATTAGTATATTAAAATGATTTTGGGGGTGAGAGGCTGAGAAGATTTTGTGGATTTTGTGCTGATGATTTGGGGGATTTGGGGGTGAGAAGAGCAGAGAAGATTTTGAGCAGTTGAGCTTCGAATGTAGAATTGAGAATGAAAAAATGAAGCTCAAACGAATACCTTGAACTCGTAAAATCGGACCGATCCGGTCCGATTTTACGAGTCAACCCGATTTTGACCGAGTTTGACCGAGTTTGACCGGTTTCGATTTTTCTTCCGGTTTAACCAGGTTTGCTGAGCCAACTCGCAAACTCGTACGAGTTTACGAGTTGACTCGCGAGTTTGACTACCTTGTCTGATTTCCTTCCTTCTCCGCCTCTTTACATCTCAATTCTCTAATAATGGCTTTACTCATCGTTTCAGCGCGTCTTTGTAAAAAAATCTCCATTTAACCTGTCTTTATGACTTTTTTAGATTAGTGTGTTTACCATTCGATTTTATTTTTTATTTTATCAAAATCATCTAATAAATAATATTTATTGCGCATAAATAAATAAAATCACATGTAAAATTAATGGATCCCACCAAAAATTTCCTCATGCCTGTATGACAAACACACCCGAAATTTCAATAAGAATAGTTAATTATCAAAAAGCTTAAAAAGTCACCAGTGTTTTGCACCATTCGAGTTAATAGTTTTTTATTTTTTTTTACATGATCATTCCAGTTCGATGGTCGTCTACAGATGGGGTCGTTCAGATCCATTGATGTTAGATGCTGTCTGTTCTAGTTGGTTGACGATGATAGTTCACTTTCTTTCGGCCATGAGATTTACTTGTGGATCCTTATTTTTTGAGTGGTGAGGCTGTCAGGGGAAAGGAGGTGGGGTTGAATTTTTTTTTTTAACATAACAAATAAAAACAATATAAAAACTCCAAAAAACATTAACTTAAAACAAACAAATAATTCTTTTCTTTATTAACTTAAAACAGCATGCTTACAATTAAAAGCCAGCTAGGTTGAAGCTTGTGATAAATAAATACAAGGAGTGGTGGTGGTTGCTGGAAAGTAAATGACGAAGGTTGATTTTTAAGGGTTCGTCGAGGAAGGCCGTTGGCTACCTTAATTGTCACTAGAAAAAGGAGGTACAGAATGATGAGTGGCAGGGATATATATATACGACTAACGAAAATATAAGAAAGATAATTAAACCTAATTTGATAATACCCACGTGGTTTTTTCTTTTCCTTGCCCGAGGAGACAGGTCTAACGGTTAGAATGTTTGTGGGTTCAGTTGATTTTGGTTTTTAGCTGTTAGTTGATTTTATTTTTAGTTCATTGTTTATCAAAATACAATTTTAAGCCAGACGAATTGAAGCCCTGTTTTTCTTGAGATCTTTGGCTGTTGAATTCTGTAAAACGAACGATGCATCGTTTGCTGTTATCCGCCCTTTTTTTCTCAAAAAAAATAGGGGCATCCACCCTTTTAGAAAAAATAAAAATAAATTAAAAATAGGTCTAGATGCGTGGATTGAGTTTTTTTTTTTTAAAAAAAATCATGCCACCTGTTTCAGCTTCTTTTATTGCAATTTTATATCTAGTTTAAAAAATTGATATAAAAAAAAATGATTACACTCAATTGAGTTGATGATTAAGGGTAGGGTTTAATTCGCTGCATCCAAACTATTATTTGTTTTCTTAGATTAATGTTTCCAACCCCTCCCCCGTTGTTTTTTTTTTAAATACAATTTCGTTATTCGTTACTTTTAATTTCTCATCAGTACGTTCCTATCATATATTTTCTTACTTTTACAATAAATATTTTATTCAAAAAAATATTGTGTGATTTATTATTATATAGTTAAATTGAAAAACAATCTTTAAACGTCGCAAATTTGATTTGTTGATTTGAGTTCACTTAATTTCTTATAAAAAAAAGTAAATGTTATTTTTTTCTTATTATTTTTGTCCTTTAACATTAAGTTAATTCAGAATTAAGATTTCTAATTTTATTTTATTTTGAAGATTATGCTATTGAATTTCACATATCAACCTATGTTAATTCAGACAGATCAAATGTTTCTTTCATCTCAATATTAGATAATAAAAAATTAATTCATGGAAAAATCTATTTTTTTAAAAGAAGGAACATCTTTGAATCAAGCCATTGGACTAGTTAACATATACTAAAAAGGCTTGCTATTTTACTCCATCATTGACTAGTGAAAATCCAAATCTTTTGTAAATTTAGCCCTAGAGATTTTTTAGGATTTTCTCTCTCTCTCTTTTGATTTTCTTTCAATTTTATTCTTTAATATTAGATTTATTGGGTATTATTTGTTTTGGTTTCTTTTTATAGAGTTATTGTAGTTTTATAACTTTGATCGCGAGTTTAGTGAGTTAGCTAGGTTGATTCGAATTTTTTCTTTTTTTTAATTGAATGTTTTTTTCATTCTGTAACATTGAGTTGATTGGAAATTAAAATTTATAATTTGTTTTTAATTTGCTTCTTACTTCTCCAAGTGACAAGGTTGTCTTCTACAAACGTAAAATATCTTGATGTCAATCTCCTATCATTCCGATTTCCTGCTCAGTCCGAGTCTGTATATCCTTTAATATCTTGGACCTCCTTTTTAGAGAATAGAAGTCCTCTTCCTGATGCACTTTTTAGATACCTTAAGATCTGTTATATAGCTTTCATATGTTCTCCTGGTGAATGCATGAACTAACTTACCACACTTATTGCATAGGCGATGTCTGGCCTAGTATTTGATAAGCATATTAGTTTTCCAACTAACCGATGATAACATTCTTTGTCCGCTGGCGTCTGATTTTCTACTTGTCGCAGTTTGTGATTCATTTCCATAGGTGTGTCTACCGGTTTACATGCAAACATTCTGATTTCTGCCAATAAATCTAACATATATTTTCATTGTGATAAACATATCCATGTTTTTGACTTTGAGACCTCAATCCCTAAGAAGCACTTCAGTTGTCTGAGATCTTTCATTTTGAATTTCGATATAATAAGGTTAATGAGCTGGGTCACATGCTTGGTTGGTTGATTTGTGTTATTTTTTATGTTATTTTTAATTGATTTTTTTAATGTCATCCCTCAATATTGAGTGGATCGAGAATTAAGTTTCATAATTTATTTTGATTTGCTTTCTAAAGGGTAATCTCAGTCTTTGACTCATGTTTAAGAGGCTAACCCGAGTTGACTCAATTTTTTTTATTGGAATATTGTTTTCAATTTCATCCTTTTATATTATGTTGATTGATAATCACGCTTGATATTTTTTTCGCTTTTTACAAAGTTATTAGGATCTCATGACCCGAGTAATAGATTTGGCAGATTAACTTGAGTCGATATAATATGTTGTTGTTTCAATATTTTTTAAAAATATTATTTTTTAATTTTTTTAAAATCAAATTATATTTTTATAAGTTGTCCATTATTTTTGAATCGAACAAGTCATCCAAGTTATATAAAATCAATTCTCAAATATATATATATTTTACATTAATTTTGTTTGTTTTGACCGATAGTGTAGTGTGAACAATCAACTTATAGCTATTAGCATTCGTTTTTATTTTTCTTCCGTGTAGAGCTCAACTCTGCATCGGTACTCCAACACGAATTTCTCAATTTATCGTAGTCAGCCAGTTTACACGGTCTTAGTTTTACGCTATTCTATATTCTATTCAATGAGTTTACATTACAAATATTTTATATCGTAGCCAGGATCGATACACACACATATGTATATGTATATGTATATGTTATATGTGATTCAAAGCAAGCCAAATGTGACATTAACATTAAGAATTCCGAAAGAATTTACCCATTGCAGCCTTGCTCGGTCTTAGATTAATTAAGAAATAAACATTTTATGCTCCAATCAATCGACGACATCGACGTTAGTCAGGCTGCCTTTTTTTTTAAAATAATGTTGAATGTGGCTGTTGAATTTGTCCTGCGTTGTGTCAGGACCGGAATTTCCAGGAGTCAAAAGTCAAAACCCACTAGTTGCCGCGATTGACACGAAGCCACTGCTACATTAATGATAGCCTTTTGGTTTATTAGTTGATTTTTTAAAAATATTTTTTATTTTTTAAATTTTATTTTTAATATAGTGTATCAAAACAATAAAAACATGAAGAAATAAATTGAAATAATTTTTTAGAAACTTGTTAACTACAACAACTTCATGCAATAAAAACCAGATGCCCCACAACTCTCCGATCATGATGAAAAGCCAGATGCAATTAAGAAGAAAAAAAAAAAAAGGACAAATTTATAGGCTATAGTGGACCTCGGACAAATTTCCATCCACGGCATCAAAAAATTCCACGAAAGAAGTATTCCACTTTCAGCAGCGGGTTTTCTTTTGACGATGATACAGTCAAAGAAAAAAAAGAGAGGCCATGGAGTTTCAAATCTCAGCTGTAGAGCAGAAACCTAGAACTTGAGTGGATGTTGAACTCGAAACAGTGACGGGCGACAATACTATTCTTTCTTGGAATCTTTTTCTATTTTAATCAATCAGGGAGCTTTTCTACTCTGCTAATATATTCCGGTTTCCCGGTCCAATCACGTTTTTAAAAAGTTTTAAGAAATTTATTTTATTAAAAATAAATATTTTTTAACAATTTTTTTCAAAGAAATAACTTGTATTACAATCTCAATCATGCTTTAAATAGTTGTATTATCTCACGCAAGTAAAAGAGACAGGCAGAAGAGGACAAAACTTCTTTTGATCGCTGATAATAAAATTCAAAGGGAATTTACAACGTTGACTTTTCAATATAGTTATGTACGTGTGTGTTATGCATGTATGTACGTGTGGAGTGCATCTATCAAAATCTCACCATTCAAAAAAGTTCTTGTCGAATTAGTTTTTGCTCCCCCAATTTTCCAAAAATTAAATAAAAAAATAATTGCATTGGATTTTTCAATGGACATGCGTTTGAGATTTTTTTAGCATGCATGCTTGATAGAAAATAAATAAAATCTTTAAAGATCAAGAAACCTTAACCATAAGGAGATTTTTAAAATATTTGATTTTTTTATTTATCTAAATTTTCTTATCGAAGATTAATACAACATTTTTTTTTTATGAAAAGAAGAATGAATCTCAATAATATTAAATAAGAAGAAAGAAACTATTTCTTTTAAATACAAAAAATAGAAAAGTTTATTAATATTGAATAGAAAAATAAAAAATAAAAATTCAAAGATGAAATAAAAATAACTAAGAAAAAAACTTATTTCTCCATAAAGCTTCCGCATAGTCTCCCTAAATTGAAAAAAAAACCCCCATCATCGACTCTAGACCTTGATTAGAAACCATCTTTCTCCACCATGAACATGCATCTAACGCAATGTTTATGGGGTAGAATTTCCTAATTTGGAAACCATCCTTCACCACCATGAACTCATCCAATTTGATATTTTTAATGAAAAACCTCCTCAGTTGAAAACCATCATCCACCCTAAATATATATAACATTTTCAGGGCCAAAACTTCTTGAGAAAAAACCACCCACCTCCATCATGAATTGTCCTCTACAACCTTTAGTCATGGCAATCAAAGAGCTCAACATGAAAGTTTAGTTATAAATCAATTAATGTAATCAAGATTGAAAGAGGAAACCAGGAAGTGGTTGAACAAAAAACACTTAAGAAAAACCCCGGACAACATAGATAATCCTCACAAGAAAAGGAAAAAAAAGAACAATCATTGTATTAAAATTACCAAAAGATCAAAGTCAACTGAAAAATGTCTGACAACCCTATTCACACTAGTTTTAGGTCTAAACCCTTATCCTTAAAAAGGGGGGAAATCCTAATAAATAATTATAGAGTTAAATTCCTAAATAAATAAGAAAAATAAAAATAACCAAGAAAAATGTTTATTTTATCCAAAACAAAGTACATGATATGTAGAAGGAGATTTTTCTCTGGAAAAAAGTTCAAGGACCCTTTAATACAAAACTAGAAAAGCCTAATAAAAAAGTAAACATAAAATCTTTAAACTGAATAAAAAAAAATTAAAAAAAAAATCATCTCTTACATATTCACGCAAAGTATGCCTTGACCAACACAAATTACAAAGCTCCTACTTATTCAAACAAATTGCAACTAATCAATATTGATGACTGCTTTTTTTTTTTCTTTCTATTTTAAATAATTCATGAGAACAGGATTCAACCCTTGAAATGAAACATAGTGAGAGATACGTTATAAAAGCAGGAGAACTCCGTTCAAAACATATATTCACCCATTGCAAGTCAGCTTTCTCTCTCTAAAGCCAGATTGCCACCATGACTGTCATCCAATATGTTCTGGGCTTCTTCATCCTCTGGATTATCACAGTCTTCCTTCAATACATCTTCAAGATAAACAGCAAGAAACCCGCCGGTTATTGCCCCCCTCCAAGCCCACCCACACTTCCTTTGATCGGCCACCTCCATTTACTAACCCCTGTAGCATACAAAGGATTCCATGCTCTCAACAATAAATATGGTCCTATCCTCTATCTCCGTTTGCTCACATATCCTGCTGTCCTTGTATCATCAGCTCCGGTGGCTACAGAAATCTTCAGAGCACAAGATGTCCATTTTGCCTCCAGAATAAAATCCCCTTTCGAGGATAATTTACTATTTGGAAGCTCAACAAGCTTTTTCAATGCCCCATACGGGGATTACTGGAAATTCATGAAGAAGATTTGCATGACAGAATTGTTGGGGACCAGCCAGATGAAGAAGTTAAAGAACGTCAGACGCGAAGAAGTTGTGAGGTTTTTGAGTAAAATGTTGGAGATAGGTAAAAAAAACCAGGTCGCAGATTTGAGTGCTGAGGTATTAACAGTGGCAAACAACGGTACTTGCAGGATGATTATGAGTGCTAGGTGCTCAGGGGAAGATAATCAGGCTGAGAAGTGTAGAGGTCTGGTGAGTGAATCCTTTGATCTGGCTGCAAAGCTTGCTGTATGTAACCTGTTTGGTCCCTTGAAAAGGATAGGTATCTGGTTTTTGAGAAAGAAAATTGCCGATGTGCCTAAAAGGTATGATGAATTGTTTGAGAACGTCTTGTTAGAGCATGAGGAGAAGGCAAAGAGAGAAGGTCCGAACATTGAGAATAAAGACTTGATGGATATTCTTCTGGAAGTGTATCACGATGAAAATGCTGAAATAAGGCTAACCAGGAAGCAAATGAAGACTTTCTTTCTGGTAATTACTTTCTCATCCCTTTCCCTTCTTCCTCAGTTAATCTCTGTTTCTTGTAATTATACTTTAGGATGAATAGTCAAGACGTAATTATCTTGAATAAATCTCTTAGAACTCTGGATGTATGCGTTTTAATGAAATCGCTGCTTTCTTTCTAAAAGACATAAAAAGTAGGTCTCTTAAAAACTTGTTTTCTCTCAGGATCTATTCACCGGAGGTACCAGCACCACAGCAGATGCCATACTGTGGATACTAGGGGAGCTCGTCAACCATCCTGCAGCATACAAGAAGCTGAGGGAGGAGATAGATTCAGTTGTCGGGACAGAGAGACTTGTGGATGAAGCAGATATCCCAAACCTGCCTTATTTTCAAGCTTGTGTTAAGGAAGCAATGAGACTACATCCACCAGTTCCTTTGTTCGACAGAGTATGCCGTGAGAATTGCAAGCTCGCAGGATATGATATACCCAAAGGAATTACAATGATAATGAACGCATACTCTATCATGAGGGACCCGAAGATATGGGACAGCCCCAACGATTTCATTCCAGAGAGGTTCTTGAAGGAAGAAGACAACGCCAAGGGCCAAAACCTACAGATTTACGTTCCTTTCGGCGGGGGAAGGAGAATGTGCCCTGGGACCAACATGTCGTCAAGCTTGATCAATTCCAGTGTTACAGCTATGGTTCAGTGTTTTGATTGGAAGGTTGTTGGTGGAGATGGCCCAGATGGATCAAAAGTTAACATGGAAACTAAAGCAGGTGTCACTATGAGCTTGGATAAACCATTCATGTCCACTCCTGTTCTTCACCGCGATGTATTTTCTGCTTAAATCCTCAAAGAAGAATCACTCAATTTATGCATTTGTTCTCCCTAGCTATATTGGTTTTGCTCGTCCAGCTCCAAGGATCCACTCTCGATTCAAACCACACTTCCCCATGCCAAGCAGCGGCATTTTCTCTTCACTTTTCTAGGATTTCAATCAAGTTGTTAGCACAGGAATCAAATTCGAGATCTGTCCTCTCTCCCTGGCTTTATAAGATCCCCTGGTCATGTTCATATCTTTTACCGAGCCTATGCTTCGTTCAATTATTATGTACATACTTCAAATATAAAGAGAGAATAATAGAATTGGCATGTTGATCCCGTTAAGGAGTAGATGGTGCCTTGGTCGATGATTTCTGCAATTTCTTTGTCTTGTCAATTCACCGAAAAAATCTTTTCCATTAACTCTGCACGCTGCAAAAGTCGGCGCGCGTGGAATATCATGATGGCATTGAAAGATTTTGAAGGCATCAAATTTTAAAAGGAGACCATACTCAATGGATATTTAGGAGTGTTTTTCACTGATTTTTAAAAATATTTTTGATTTTTGATTTATTTTGTATTTTAAAAAGCTTTTGGGTGTTTTGAGATCAGTTTGACCGGATGATATTAAAAATATTTTTAAAAAAATAAAAATTATCATTTTCTATAAATTTGTCAGGGTCTTTTTTTTTTTTTTTGAGAGTATTATCATCTTTTTTATTAGTGATGGTAATGAATATCCATTTTACATTGTTCATCTCAAAATCACTATCAAAACCCGATCGGATATGAACTTTTAATATCCAAACCCGACCCCATCGGATTTCAAGTATCTTCAGCTACTTAATTTCGGAGTAAATAAAAGTGAACTTCATTGCCGATAAAAATTAGTAACGGAAAATATCACATGCGGATAGCAATTGTTTTTTCGTTGCTGAAATCGGCTTTTTTTCATTTATTTTTTATATATAAAACCGTATCAGACTTTTCCCCTAGTTTATTGAAGTTTTTTTTTATATAAAAATTATCTGTCCTGAACTCCAGTATCCGCAGTGAAAGGCCTCAACCTTTCCCTCGACATACTTGTAAGGCTAAGACGAAATCTATAGCGTCATAGAATCTTTCAGTGCCACTTTTTTCACCAATAATTTCCCTTGACATTTCTTAAAGTAAGAGCAGGGTCAGGAATTTTTTCACCGCAAACCCAATCTTTACGGCATTATACCTGTTGATATTAAAAATAAAATTTTAAAAATAAAAAATATTATTTTAATTTGTTTTTGAACAAAAATACATTTTAAAAAAATAACTATAAATTATTATTTTTGAAAATACATTAAAATATCTTTATTTTTTTAAAATTATTTTTAAATACACATAATTGTTTTTTAAAAATAACTTTAAAAAAATACAAAGAAGAAGAAGAAAAAAGACTGGTGTTAGGCGCCAAGCAAAGTAGCTTAGCCTTCGTGGACAATCTTGTCAGTGCCCAGGTGTGGGCTTGTCTTAATAGCCCACGTGACTAAGCCTTTATTATTATTATTATTATTAATAATAATTTGCATGTAGGTTCAACAACTTGTCATCCTCTCCCTATTTCTTTGGGGAAAAAAACATTATTCCATGCGTTGTCTAATTAGGACTTTTTTTTTTGTCTAAAAACTTTTTTTTTTATCTATTCTAAGAGCAAATCTAATAATAAAAACTATTTTGGAGAGCTAAATTGATAAAATGATATTTTGAATAATATAAATATGATTTTTTTATTAATATGTATTCCAATAGTAAAAACTATTCAAAAGAGACATTTTTTATATAATATTTTAAATATATTATTAATACTTATAGAAACAATAAAATATGAAATTCATTCCTTTCCGTAAACTAATTAGGCAATTTGATGATCATCATGTGTGCATCTTTTCCATAAATCCAATCCTTCGCTACAAATTCACAAAACCAATTGTTTTTTCATTAATAAAATAACACAAACCCAAACTGTCTTCACAGACCAACCAAACTTATTTGTTCCCAAAACCGAGGGTATTTGGGAGAGCTGTTGCTGTAGTTTTTCATAGCTTTTCAAAAAGTGTTTCGTGCTGAAATACATCAAAATGATATTTTTTTATTTTTTAAAAATTATTTTTGACATCAGCACATCAAAATGATCTAAAAATATGAAACTGTCAGTCTTTAAAATAAAAATAAAAATAATTTTTTTTTAAAAACCATGGTTAAAAAACTAAAACAACATGCCCATAAACCCAAACTTCAGCCTTCATAGACCAACCAAAAACTGTCTTCCCTCTTTTCCGTCAGCCCTGACCACGACAGCGTCTCCATCTTCTCCTAGACAATGCCTCCCTATGACAGTTTCAATATTGATGAAAAAAGAGGTATGATCAGGTGGGATTCCTCGACTCAATCTCCAGCCATCAATTCCAATACTTCAAAAGTCATTCTCTTCACCTATACCGACATCACAAACTACAAGCGGTGTCATTTGTGGCGAGGGAGGAGATAAAGGAGGAAAGTTGGGTGGTCATACTATGTAGTTTGGAGGGAGTGAATGATTGAAACAGAGTTGAGCTGAGGTGGAAGACGATGACAATGAATATATAACATTGTTTTATGTTTTGGCTTTTTAGTTAAGAGATGCTACAAATAGCACATGAGGGAGGGAATAACCATTTTGGTTGCTTGGATAACATACTCGTTGGAGCTGAAAAAATTGATCAAAAATGCTAAAAATACACTTTTTAACTTTTAACTCTCCTAAAGGTTGAAGCATTGGAGATGCTCTAACCAAACACATCTAAAAAACACCCTAGAAACTGTAATATAACAACATATTAATGGCCTAATAAAACCAAGAAACTATTACAAAAATCTAAATTAACCCGAAAACAAAAAAAACTATCAAAATTCAAACATGTTTTTTCATGATTTTTAAAGGTAAAAAAAACAACTAATATGACTTTCTCTCATTAAATAAAACTGTTTAATATAAATATTGACTGTTTTGATGGCCTAAATCGGTGTTAATGATATTTTTCTGTCTCTATCTTTAGAATCTATCAACCCCTCTAACTATACTCTCAATTAGGGACTAAAACATAACAAAAAATGAACTTTTATATGATAATTGAATTGAAAAAATATTGAGGTATCAAAAATATATAATTTGTGTTATTCTTAAATTTTAAGCCGAAAATATATATTTTCTTATTTTTTTAGCTCACCATCTATATTTAACTTCTTTTTATTATTGTTTTTGTTTTTCAAATTCCACCATTGACTAAAAAATAAAAAAATAATTGATCTTCAACTAGAATTAAATTGATTAACATTAAATTTCAAGAACCAAAATAAATTATTAAAAAATACACTGTAAATCCATATTGTTGTTGTGTGTGTAAACAAATAAGCTCTACAATTAAAATCCAACACATTTTAGATTTTTACTAGATAGCTGGTCACTTTGTCCTGTAAAGTATTAATCAATTTATATATCAAAGCAATCTATTAATTTAAATCACAAATAAAATCTGCAGCATGGAACGATGTGTTCAGAACGATAAACCGATGCAAAAGGGCTATGCGTTTTTTGTACAAGAGTGTAGGCTATTGTCAGAGTATCTAAAGATCAACAACGTTAGGGCAAACAAAGCCCTGAAGTTCGCTAGAAAAAAAAGGGTGAAAATGCAGAGAGGATTGTTAATTTTTCTCTGCAGGTGTTTCTGTTCAATCTTGTCGCACACATCTTTAATCAATGGATAAAATGGTGTTTTTCTGAGGGATTGATGGTTCCTGGAAGCTTCAAAAAACTTTTAAACTACACGTTCATCTTCCTCTCTCGGTTCTCTCCATTTTTAAACCTGATTCCACTCTGTTCTATAAGGGATAGAAAGAATCATATCCAAACAAAACCCGCCCATCTCATATTCTTTTGATTTTCCTCGCAAACAAAACCTTTTGAATGAAAAGAAAACACCAACAGTCCTGCCATTGTTGGCCTGTTGAAGGTGGGTTTTCTTTGTGTCAAAGGAGCATCGCGGGTCGATGGAAGCTGAGCAAACCAGTGAGATTTGGAGGAGGTAATTTGGGCTATGATTTTTGAATTGTTTAACATATGATATAACGAAAAAAAAAGTAATTGACTTGATGTGAGATTGACAACATAATATAAAAATTTATAAGAATTCTAGAAAAGTCAGGTGCAAATACAGTCAACTATTTTAGTTCACCTGACACGTTAGTAAATTATTTGCTTTAAGTTTGTTATGAATAATTGTATTGTATTTTTAAATTACTTAAATTACGTGTGATTTTTTTTATTTTATAATTTTATCACTTGTATTCTTACAATCTAAATTTATATTGTATTTTTCATGATCGAAAAAATACGGATTTTACCCTTTGCTGACAGCTTTGATTGTGAAGAGGTTGGACATGAAGATGTGGCAAGCATGAAAACTACCTTCGATTCACACCAACCCTTTTAATGCCCCGATCAATTTGAGTTAGGATTAGCTGCTTCATGTACCATCAAAGACAAGTGTGCGACCTGATAATAATGTAACTAGGATAATTCATCGCACATTGTTTGAGAGAATGATAGACGTTATTTTTTATTTAAAAATAAACTAAAATAATACTTTTAATGTTATTAAAACGATACGAGATTATAGTAGATGGGATGGGATCTTCGCACAACATGCCATGCTTTATTTTGTTCGTTGGTACGAGAACTGTTTTGGAATCTTAATCGTGTAGCTCTGATAATCATCAACAAGGGTAGTGGAATTCATTCATGAACCGTGATTTTTATATTTTTAATATGGATTAGCAAAGCTAAAGGACAAGCTGTCTCCGATTCGAGATGATTGATGGAGAAGATTTTGGTTAAAATAAAGTAACAAATATAACTTTTCATTTAACTATTTTTTGAATTATAATTGAGGTTATAATTTTTATTCAGAAATACATTTATATATATATATATATATTTAAAAAAAAATTATTTTTGACATTAGAATATAAAAATAATCTAAAAACATCAGAATTTTTAATTTAAAATAAAAAATTTTAAAAATTATTTTTTAGAAAACCCTTTTGAAACACAATGATAAATATCCAAAGTTTCAAAATTAATTCGTAAAACCTTGTTTTTTTTATAGACATCTTAGGTCAGAAAAGGCTTTAAGTAAAGCTCCAAAGTAATTGTTCAATATTAACTATATTTTTCAAAGATTTCTTTCTTATTTGGTTTAAATCTCTAGTTATTTTTATAGCTTTGTTTAGGGCGTTGATTTTCTGGTATACAAATAGCCTTAAGAGCTATAGCATAGAGTTTTGATTATTGAGACTATTAAAAGAGGATTATTCAATAATAAAAATAGAGTATCCGTGTGATCTTTTCTTCTTCTTAAAATCCTTTTTCTTTAATTTATGTTCCTCATATTCACCCCGATAATATTATAAATTAATCGTTTTTTATGAAATGTTTTACACACTTCGTTTTGTGAATTGAAAACATTTCCTTTAAATAAGTAGAATAGTTAATTTAATTATAAAATATGTGATAAAATAAAGACACTAAAGAATTAATTATAGAATATTTTGACGCAAAGCACATCTTCCGTTGATTTTTTCTGAGGACCACGTTAGGTGCATGTGCAACACGTTAGTTGCACGTGGACCACAAATCCGGTCCGGTGGAAGCCCCTAGCCCCGCCACCTCTGGATTCAATTTTCCAGTAAGGAATCTCAAACTTAAATTATTTTTATTATATATGATGATCTTTTAACATGTCGCATCCAAAAACTTAACGTCTTAGTCTTCTGCCGACTTTTATCACGTCTTTAGTTTTAAATAAGTCGTATGGTAATTTTAATTTTATCATGAATACTTTAATTACACAAGTTTAGTACTTGATCTACACCATTAGTGGGAATTCTCCTATTTTCTCTTATTTATCATTTATTTCTGTAAGTGATTGTTTGATTAGATCTAGGGTTGGCCACTTATAAATACAAGCAACCTCCACTCATTGCAAACACTCTTGATTTTGAATAAGAATTTTTTTCAGAGCATCGTTCTGTGACTCGTGGATTCATGTGTTGCATTTTACTCGTGGGTTTGAGTAAATCTGTCAACAGAAGGCAATGATCTTTTGTTAGCAAGTGATTTCAAAAAAACATTAACATTTCGAGAAAAACCACACAATTTTACTCAATTTTTTAGCCCATATATCATTATTAAATTTTAAACTATACACTATAAAGAATTTGCACTGTTGTTTGATGCGTTTGAAAACACATAATTTTTATTCATCTTACACTATGATTTATACAGTCCCGAGTATTTGATTTCTAACATAAATGCATTTACAATCACAATAAATGATGATGTTTGTGGAAAGCATAAAATCTTCTTTGAATTTATTGTGATAACTGAGTTTTTGGTTGAATTCACTGGTTTCCATGATATACACATTCAAGCAGGCTACTTGGAAATAAGAAGGTAGTGACAGTCGATGTAACATGGACCGTGGACCGTTGACCGAGCAAGTCTTCTATCCTATGAAAACCGACCCCTTAAAGAAATATGCAACCATACATTTCGAGTAATATTGCTATGGATGCTTACAATTATTTACCTTTTATTAGGAAGATTTCATAGGAAGGTGGATCTTAAAAGGTGACATGATACTTACTGTATATTATTACTACAATTATTGACTCCATTTTATATATGCATCGATGACAAATTGCTATTAAAAAGCTCTTATATATCTTTAGCATTATTTATATATTTCAAATAATAATTGCTTTACTTTTTTTTTTTAAAAAAAATTAATTAAGTGTTCCCGACTATATGATAGATTTACAGAAAATAAATTTAACTCAAATAATAATTCATGAAAGATAATAACAAGAAAAAAAAATAACCCTTCCTTCACGACTATTTTTTTATTTTTATTAAATATATTAAAATAATTTTTTTTTTTTTTATTTTTTTTTTTCATATTAACATATCAAAATAATCCATTCAACTTGAAGACTTTATGATTCAAGTCGCAAAGTCATCTTGGAATAATGTTGCGGGCTAGACCATCTGCTGAACAGTTACTCGATTTTATGCTTTAATGAAGGTACGTGTCTGATTAAGAGGATGTTTGACTGATATTTCAAACGCTGTTTTTTTTTTTTTTCATTTTAAATAAATATGGTTTGGTGTTTTTAGATCATTTTGATGTACTGATGTCAAAAATAATTTTTTAAAAATAAAAAAAATATTATTTTGATATATTTCAGCACGGAAAACACTTTGAAAAACTACAACAATAGCTCTCCCAAACACCCTCTAAAAAAAGATTAGGTTGCTTTATTTGTTGGAGCAACGGGGTCTTGGATTCTGTAAGCCAGCCCTTAGGTCTATTTAAGCAACCATCCTTCTCCGAGTTTTCCCAACTCATCCTTCACTTGTTCTAATACCTGTGTTTAACTTCTGCTACACTTCCTCGCTTCCATTATCCTTCGAGGGAGAGATAAAGAGAAAAGGGCACAAGATGTTGGGGATCGGGCTGGTCCTTGTGGCATTTTCTGTCATATATTACACTCATTTGCTTATTCAATGGAGATACCCAAAAATTAATGGAGTTCGAGTTCAACTGCCTCCTGGTTCTATGGGTCTACCTATCATTGGAGAGACCATTCAGTTGCTTATTCCAAGCTATAACTCCATAGATATTCACCCCTTCGTCAGGAAACGAATCCAAAGGTAATGTGGAAGTATATGCAAGTTTTGCTGGTTTTCTGTCATGTTTTCGATCATAATTGCAGGCACTCTCTGTTCTAATTTTCACTCTGACATACGCCGTGTGTATTAGGTGGTAGCTATATTTCTAAGAATTGCATCTCATTTAGATTACGATATCACTCTAATTATTGCTGTTTAATCTAATTCGGTTGAGATGTTTGTCAAAAATATTTCCTGAAACATCTTAAATAAGCTGTGAAGTAATAAAATTTATCATTTCTTTGAGCACAAGTCGTGATCATGAGAGAAAATTGGAGTTGGAAGAGTTAATTAGGAAAGAACAAGAAGATGAAAATAGAAAGCAACAGGTTATTCATTGTACATAGACTGGCAGCGGTTCATTGTTTCTGAGCATTCCCTTGTTCCAGGCACGGGCCCATTTTTCGGACAAATCTTGTTGGACGACCAATCATAGTCTCAGCTGATCCCGAAGTCAACAAGTACATCTTTTCTCAGGAAGGGAATTTAGTGGAGATGTGGTATTTGGACTCCTTCGCCAAGTTGTTTGCTTTTGAAGGTGAATCCAAGGTTACTGCGATTGGTCGTGTGCACAGATACTTGAGAGGCATCACTTTGAATCACTTTGGTGGCGAGAGCCTCAGGGAAAAGATGCTTCCTCAAATTGAAGTCGCAGTAAACGACAACCTGCGCAACTGGTCCACTCAGGGACCTGTTGAAGTTAAATCAGCTATTTCAAGGGTAATTACCGTTTCCACTTAGAGCTGCCAAGTATATATATTTAATTACAGTTTTTTTTAGTTGTTCATGCTTTTGATTAACTCGGCTTTCTGGCTTTTTGAAGATGATTTTCAACTTCACCGCGAAGGTTGCATTTGGTTATGATGTTGAGAGATCAAAGGGGGAGAAAATTGAAAACTTGCCTAATTTCATCAAAAGTCTCCTGTCCTTTCCCTTGAATATTCCTGGCACTACATTTCACAAGTGTATGAAGGTAGTGAGAATATTTGTTAGAATTTAAATCTCATTCTCTGAAAGCCTTCATGTAAATTTATTAACAAACTATATTGTTTATCATGCACTCAAATTATTATGGATATTTCGTCGGAAAATTTTGCCTCTCCGAGAGATAATCGCCACGCATCTCTTTATTTATCCAGGACAAAGAGAGATGGCAAACATGGTGAGGCATATAATGAAAGAGAGGTTTAATTCTCCGGATAAACGTCCAGGAGATTTTCTTGATCAAGCCATTAATGATATGGCATCAGAGAAGTTTTTGACAGAGGATTTTATTGCTGAACTCGCTTTTGGGATTTTATTTGCCGCCTTTGAATCCGTGTCAACAACACTAACACTAGCTATCAAGTTTCTTGCTGAAAACCCTCTAGTATTAGAAGAGTTGACGGTACGTATATAATAATTCTATATAAACAAACAAACCATGCAAAAGTTTTATACAGATTGATCATCATTTAGTATTTTTGGGTTTCATAGCTCACAGAGTTATTAACTGCCGTATTGCTATGTAGTTTTAGTGAAGAATACAAAATAAAAATCCTATTTTATTAATTATATCAAAAAAATTAATCCATGTTCTAACACTTGTAATTTATTTTCCAGGCTGAGAATGAGGCAGTTCTAAAGAAAAGAGAGAATCCGGATTCCCTACTGACATGGGAAGAATACAAAACAATGAGTTTTACATCGAGCGTTAGTACCCTAATCCCACTTGTTAAATTAATCCACCTAAGCTTCTAGTATTGAATTGTTATTTGTGTTTCTTGCATGGATGTGTTTTCTATGAACAGGTCGTCAACGAAACGCTTAGATTGATGAATATTCCACCTGGTTTATTGCGGAAGGCTTTGAAAGATATTAACGTCAAAGGTATGCTATCTCTCGTTGCAATCTTGATTTATTTTATCTGTTTTCAATTTTGATTCCTCGATTCGATTGATTTAGCATTTTATAATCACCTTCCAGGATACACAATTCCGGCCGGTTGGACTATAATGCTTGTTACGCCTATTGTTCACCTGAATCCTGAAACATACAAGGATCCACTAAAGTTCAATCCATGGCGCTGGAAGGTGTGCCATTTTATCATCAAGAACTTTCAGGATAAAAACAAAAAACGGGAATTCATGTCTTTTCAAGAGTTCTGAACGATTCCTGATTTGCTGGGTTTTTCTGTATTCTTAAATTGAACCTACAGGATCTTGACCAAGCTACTCTTTCCAAGTCTTTCATGCCATTTGGTGGAGGTACGAGACAATGTGCTGGGGCAGAGTTCAGTAAAGTTTACATGGCGGCCTTTCTCCATGTCCTGGTCACCAAATACAGGTATTCATTTATTTATTTATTTTTGAGAAAAAAACAAGCCAACTATGGGGAGAATCTAATTAAGATGATCATGCTTCTGTTTACTGTAACAGATGGACAAAGGTGAAAGGAGGACGTATCACTAGAAGTCCGATTTTATTATTTCCCGATGGTGTTCATATTAAAGTTTCATCAAAGCGTGATTGAATCCGCATAGGTTGATTGAATAATATTTTGTCTGTTTGTACGAGAAATAAATGAACCACCTCTGTCAAGGATAAAGAATCAGCTAGAGTCTAAAGCAGTTAACGATGTTTAAATCTTTACAAATCTCAATCTGATAAGCACATTTCAAGGCAACTACTGTACTCATAGCAAACTTCCTATGATGTCTGGCATGATCTTGCAGGCTAACCCTTGTGATGATGTCATCACTTGCATTCTTGCTGGTCTTGGCCACGATTATGACTTTTTGGTCACTACTGTTATAGCTGCTAGAAAAGATTTTGATCCCCATCAATCAGATATTGAATTAAAAAAAACACTGTTTAAATGAATAATATTTTGTGGAGTGGTGCATACTAAAAACATATATTTTGTTAATTATTTTCTATTAATTTTTAAATAATAAACAACAAAGTTAGAATTTATGGAAAATAATCATATTTTTTTTTGTATGAAAAGTAAAAAAAAAACATTAACAGGAAGGAAACTGATATTGAAAGATAATAAATAACGAGAGAGAAAAAGGAGGAATAAAAAGAAAAGTCTATGCTGGGCACATGAAAGACACAAGTGTAGGGCTTGGAGGCAACCAATCTCATGCACTTAGGCTCAAAAGTTGTGTCTCAAATTTGGGAGAAGAAAAGGATAAAATAAAAATTCATCGAGTTTAATTAATTTGAAAATGGATTGTGAGAATCTAGAAAGGATCACTCAAAAACCCATTTTTCTTGTATTGATTTCTCTCTCGTATCTCCTCCCTGCTGATCTCTCCTACTTACTTTCTCCTCCCTCTAAACTTAGGGACTTGCATCTAGTAGAAATGAAGTTTAGGGATCATTGTGTACAGCACTTAAATTCTAAAGACTAAAATGGTAAAAAGTTTGGGGGAAAATCGCTTAAATTTACTTAGAAAACGGCATCATTTCACATAAAAACTGCTCTGAATGACATCGCTTTAACTATTGATGAACGATATAGAATAGAGCTCCTGAATATTGCAATTAATAAACGGTGTATAGTAAAACACCATTTATTGTAAACACTCCAAAATATTACCAGAAAAAATAGCAAGAACTCATTTAATGTCTTTAATAGCTAAATATGTTTTATTTTTATTTTTATTTAACACAAATCAACAATAGAATGGGATTTAATAAATCTCTCCAGATAGTACTTGACTAACGCAATTAGGATATACAGTGATTAGCTTTTTCTATAGTTTAACTATTATTATAATAAACAGTCACCGCAATTACCAAATAAGAACATAATACACAAATATCTTTTCTAAACGCTAACCCAAAGTTGAAATTCTGATCAACAACGTACGTCGTCGACTGAGAAAGCAGCCCATCAACGTCTGTTCTCATCATTCAGCAGCCAGACTTGATCCGAGGTCAGTTATACTTTTGTTTATTATCCAATGAGGACGGATTTTGGTGGCCATAATCATAGCTACGTCTGTCAAAACAAGTGGAAGGCTAGAAATCGAGTGGACCTGCCTGTGGTTTTGTATAGAATGGAATATATTCAGCGGTAGAGCACTTACGCAGAGTGCTTCCAAGGCCAATATATAATTGCATTGCTGACTTTAGAAACCCCTTTCGTCTATGATACAATAAGTTGCTTTTGGCCTCATTAATAATAGTTTTATCTTTACTCATATTGTTTTGTATCCATGCCATGTGAGATGAGTATGAGATCCACGTAAAAAAACTCAGTGAACTCTTACAACTGTTTATACCTGTTTATTTTCATCTCTAAACTCTAATTACAGTGCAGCTGTTTTCTACAAGACTGGTGTTATATTTAAGGCTTGTGGTAACCCAACCCAACTCTCCAGTCACCACTTCACTTCTAGCTAGCATTGTTTTTTTTTATCTATCTTTCTCTAGCTTAGACCCATTGCCTCAGGAGGGCGGGGGAGAGAGAGAGCAGAAGGATGTGGGCAATTGGATTGGTTTCTGTAGCATTGGTTGTGATATACTATAGTCATTTGATTATCAAATGGAAGAATCCAAAAGTCGATGGAGTTCTCCCTCCAGGCTCCATGGGCTGGCCACTCATCGGAGAAACTCTCCAGTTCATTGTTCCTGGAAGATCTCTAGACCTTCATCCATTCGTCAAGAAAAGGATGCAAAAGTACGTAATATGGGAACTGTGAGAAAGAAACAAAGTTTATTCATAAAATTTAATCCTATTGATGATGTTAATTTCCTTGTTTAAGGTATGGACCGATCTTTAAAACCAGCTTAGTTGGTAGGCCTATCATTGTTTCCACTGACAATGAAATCAACAAGTACATCTTGCAACATGAAGGGACTTTGGTTGAGCTATGGTATTTGGATTCATTCGCCAAGTTTTTCGCTCTAGAGGGTGAAACCAGGGTGAACGCTATCGGCAAAGTTCACCGATACATGAGAGGCATAACTTTGAATCACTTTGGTGTTGAGAGCCTGAAGGAATCATTGCTTCCTAAAATCGAAGACCTGCTCCACACCAACTTGTCAAAGTGGGCTACTCAAGGACCTGTTGACATCAAACACGTTATTTCAGCTGTGAGTACACCATTTTTCAGCCGGTACTCTTGTATTAATTAACATTTTCTAAGTCTAATGCATGTGTCTGCTTAATTAATGATTATCTTTCTTTTTTTTCTGGCTGTAGATGGTTTTCAATTTCACTGCGAGCAAAATATTCGGTTATGATGCTGAAAACTCAAAAGAGAAGCTAAGTGATAATTACACAAGGATGATGAACAGTTTCATCTCCTTGCCCTTGAATATCCCTGGCACTTCCTTCCACCAGTGCATGCAGGTAAACGGAGGAGTCCCCCAGACATCCCTTGAAATTTTTGTTTTAATTTCTACTCATCAGGAAAAATATCCATCAATAACATGTCTTTCTACTGATCCAGGATCGAGAGAAAATGTTGAAAATGTTAAAGGATACACTGATGGAGAGACTCAACGATCCATCAAAGCGTCGGGGAGATTTTCTTGATCAAGCCATTGATGATATGGAGACAGAGAAGTTCTTGACAGTGGATTTCATCCCCCAACTCCTGTTCGGGATCTTATTTGCCAGCTTCGAATCTATTTCAACCATTCTAACTCTAACATTCAAGTTTCTTTCAGAGAACACTCGAGTAGTTGAGGAATTAGCAGTAGGTGTTCACTCGCACCTGTTATCAATCTTCTTTTAAGCTTCCAAATTAAAAAGGCCACCGTGCTCACACCCTCACGCACTTAATTATATTGTTTCTTCAGGCTGAGCATGACGCAATTGTGAGGAAAAGAGAAAATCCAAACTCCCGCCTCACTTGGAAAGAGTACAAATCAATGACTTTTACCCAAATGGTTGGCTTCCACGTTCTCGAAAATGGTCTTGTTGTGATTTTACATTAATATTTTTTTTGTAAGACAATATTTTTTGTCCTTATGGAATATATGTGGCCGATCATCCACAGGTCATCAATGAAACGCTTAGAATTTCCAACATCCCACCTGGTCTGTTCCGGAAGGCATTGAAAGATTTCCAAGTCAAAGGTACGTATGCCACCAAAACTAATTGTTAACTCAACAATTTTTCTATGCTTTCTCTTTCCAAACTGTTCAACCTAATGGATTGTTTGTGAAATTTCCAGGATACACTGTTCCAGCTGGTTGGGCAGTGATGCTTGTTACTCCTGCTGCTCAATTAAATCCTGAGATATTCAAGGATCCGATTACGTTCAACCCATGGCGGTGGAAGGTGAGAAATTTTACCGCCAGAAAGTCACAGGGAGGATTAAAACTGATCCAGTTACACATATTTGTTTAATTCCTTACAGGACCTTGACCAAGCTACCATTTCCAAAAACTTCATGCCATTCGGTGGTGGCACAAGACAATGCGCCGGGGCAGAGTATAGCAAGCTGGTCTTGTCGACGTTTCTTCATATCTTAGTCACCAGATTCAGGTAGATTTGATTTTTCTCTTAACAGGCGCCATCATACTTGAGCAGTCACAGGATTTAGTTTTTGTTAACTATTAGGGTTTGTTTTGAATGCCAGGTTTACCAAGGTCAGGGGAGGAGACGTATCTCGCACTCCTATCATTTCATTTGGTGATGGCATCCATATTAAGTTTACAGCCAAAAATTGAAGGAGTTTTTCTTCCTTGCTTCTGGAAGTGCATGTTCATGATTTACGTACTTGTTTATAACCATGCAATTAATTACAAGATAATAATGATCTCTATGCAAAATATCACATGAAATTTCTTGTATGAGCAGTGTTCAAGAAATGCACCAAAGTATCTCTTCCCAATCTTATTGCGTTCTATTTTACTTTAGCGTGTCTCTTAATTCATTAAGAAACTATTTGGGACAGTTTTTGAAACACTGTTTTTAAAAAATTCAATTTTTTATTTTATTTTAAATGAATATGTTTTGATAATTTTTTAAAAATAAAAAAATATCATTTTAATATATTTCGGCACGAAAAACATTTTAAAAAGTTACAGTAACAACTGTCCCAAACAGGCCTAATATGCTCGAGATTTTCTGGTTATGCCTGCTAGTCTTATCAAGATGCTCAAGATTTTCCTGATATTTTTTGTTACAGTTTATTTAAGGAAAATATCAAAAAGTTTTTGTTGCTACATTTTCCTGATTCGGACGGGCTTGTTGATTTTCATGTTCGACTTGATATAAATATAGCTTTGTATTTCAATAGTATTTCAAGATTTTTGTTTTTCTTAAAAAGAAATAGAATTAATATATATTTTTTCATCATTCTAATATTAAGAATAAAAAATTATTATTTTAATATATATTTAAATAAAAATAATTTGGAAAGTTACCTTAGACTCGTAATCATCATCTGTATTAGACTTGCATTATCCACCGCTACAAGCTCAGATTATTAAACCTATCTTCCGATCGAAGAAGTTCATTGTTCCTCGGCTAATACAATATATTTACCAGAGCCATGTAGTTTCTGTAGAATTTAAAAACAAAATTGAATTCTGAAATGTATATTTGTATTCATTGATGAGCTGAATATTTATACAAGGTATTGTAACCATAAAAGTAGCCATGCAAGGCTTGTGTGTGAGCTGGCTGTACAATGTAACATAGTACATAACAATAATAATAACTGAAATGCTAACTAATTACAGTTTCTTCAACACTCCCCCTCAAGTTGGAGAGTGGATATCTTGCACTCCCAACTTGCGAATCATAGGAACAAATAAATCTTTTTCTAGAGGCTTTGTCAAGATGTCTGCCAGTTGGTGTGCAGAATTCACATGCTTCGTAACTATCGATCCATCTTGGATTTTATCTCTAATATAGTGACAATCCATTTCTATATGTCTTGTTCGCTCATGAAAAACTGGATTAGCTGCAATGTGTAGAGCAGCTCGATTATCACAGTATAATACAGCAGGCTCTTCGTGGGAGAGACCCAAATCTGTTAACAGAGAACGAAGCCAAGTTAATTCACAGCATGCTCCCATCATTGCTCGATATTCTGCCTCGGCTGAAGAAAGAGAAACTGTTTTCTGTCGTTTTGATCTCCAAGATACTAATGAGGGACCAAGAAAGATACAGTAACCTGTAGTGGATCTCCAAGTAAGTGGGCAACCTGCCCAATCTGAGTCACAATAAGCTCTCAATCTAGCATCATTATTTGAAGAAAAAAATAAACCTTTACCAGGAGCTCCTTTCAAATATCTGATAACTCGAAGTGCTGCTTCCATATGCAATTTCCGAGGCTGATGCATGAATCTACTCAAGACATGTACAACATATGTTATATCAGGCCTAGAAATAGTCAAGTAAATCAATCTGCCGACTAGCCTTCTATACTGACTGGAATTCTTAAGTAAATCACTTTCATCTGATAATTTCAATCCTCTTTCCATAGGGGTATCAATTGGGGCCGATCCCAGCAGTCCTGCATCCGTAATTATTTCTAATGCATACTTACGTTGTGAAATAAAAATTCCATTTTGAGAAGTGGACACCTCAATGCCAAGAAAGTATTTCATATCACCGAGTTCTTTGATGCGAAAATTACTATGTAGAAATTTCTTAGTTGCATCAATACTAGCAATATCATTTCCAATAATCAAAATATCATCCACGTATATTAACAGAGCAGTAAATGACTTGCCTTGTTTTCTGGTGAACAAAGAGTAGTCAGCTTGTGACTGTTCAAAACCCGCGGAGCAAATAGCCTCTGAAAACTTGGCAAACCATTGGCGAGAAGCCTGCTTCAACTCGTACAAGGACTTGTGTAGGCGACATACCAGGTCAGTCTCCCTCTGTCGCCGAAGTCCAGGTGGTGGTGACATGTATATTTCTTCCGTTAAGTCACCATGTAGAAAGGCATTATTGACATCCAACTGATGAATTGGCCATTGGTGAGAGGCAGCCAAAGCAAGTAAGCAGCGGACGGAAATAATTTTGACAGTGGGAGAAAATGTGTCCTGAAAATCAACACCTTCCAACTGAGTGAAGCCCTTGGCGACTAACCGGGCTTTGTACCGCTCAATAGAACCATCTGATTGGTGTTTGATTTTAAACACCCAACGACAACCAATGGGGAACTTTCCTGCCGGAAGAGGGACAAGAGTGCAAGTACCATTTTCCTGTAGAGCTTGCAATTCAGATGCCATGGCTGCTTGCCATTTAGGATTAGAAGCAGCCTCGGAATAGGATCGTGGTTCAGTGGTCGAGCTTATCTGAGCAGCAAAATAATGAAGAGAAGGTGTCTATCGATGATAAGAGACAAAATTAGTTAGTGGATATTTCGTACCTTTAACCGGACCTGGTAACAAGGAAGATGATTGGGATGAGGAAACGGTGGCACAGAGGTAATCACGGAGCCTGGATGGTGGAGCAGTGGGTCGGGTGGAACGCCGAATGGGAGCTAAGTCATGGGATGGTGTTTGAGTTGGGGAAGGTAGAGGTGGATGTGCGAAATCTGAAGGCGGAAGCGGAGGAGTGTCTAGTGGAGGAGAGGAGTTGGGTAATGTGGTTGGTGATGTTGGTGGGTATGTGAAAGAATCATAATGTTCATAGGCCGGGATGGGTATCGGACCGAAATTTGATGATGGGTCGGGTTGTGAGTGTGGAAGGGAAGCAAAAGGGAAGACCCTCTCATGAAATATGACATCGCGACTCGTAAAATTTTTTTATTTGATAAATCATATAATTTATAAGCCTTCTGACCAACAGGATAACCAATAAAAATTGACGGTATGGAACGATTATCAAATTTATGGGAAGGATGGACATTAGTAGCGTAAGTTAAACAACAAAAACACGTAAATGAGAAAAAGAAGGTGGTTTTGAATAAAGAAGTTCGAATGGTGTTTTAAAAGAAAGAACCGGTGAGGGTAGTCGATTTATAATGTGTATAGCAGTAAGAGCACATTCTCCCCAAAAAATATTAGGGAGACTAGCCTGAAATTTTAAGGCTCGAGCGACTTGTAAAATGTGACGGTGTTTACGTTCCACAACCCCGTTTTGTTGGGGTGTATAAAAACAAGAATGTTGAAAAATAACACCATGATAATTAAAAAAAGTACGAAGAGAAATAAATTCTCCACCATTGTCACTACGAAATATTTTAATGTGTGTCTCAAATTGGGTAAGAACATAATTAAAAAAATTCTTGAGAAGCGATTGTGCCTTATTTTTGTGACTCATTAAAAAAATCCATGTAAAGCGCGTGTAATCGTAAACAATAGTGAGAAAATAAAAAGCACCGGAAATTGAAGAGTGTCGATAGCGACCCCAAATATCACAATGTATTAGTTCAAAAGGTTTTACAGAAGAAATGACACTATGACAAAAAGGTAAACGACTCTGCTTAGCTAAAGGACAAATAGGACAAGCTTTAATTGACTGAACTGGAAAATTTAAAAAGTTCTTTGCGATGAAATTTAAACGAGATGGTGATACATGACCTAATCGGTTATGCCAAAGATCGGCGGAAGAAATGGTCAGGTGGCAAGTCGCTTGATGTGTTGGTGAGATATTCGGGTCGAGTTTCTTTGGCGCCAGTGCCACCGGATAATAGAGCCCATCACGTTGTTTACCCAAACCAATCATCCTCCTCGTAGCCAGATCCTGCAAAATACACAAATAAGGGAAAAAGGTTATTGAACAATTCAATCCTTTCGTCAACCGGCTAACCGATATCAAATCCACTTTGAAAGTAGGCACACATAGCACATTTTTCAAATAATAAACGGAATTAAGAGGCAATGATCCTTTTGCAATGATTTCCGCTTTTTCTCCGCTAGGTAACACTACAGGAGGTAATGAGGATGCAGTGTCCGTTTTGAATAGTGACTTCAAAGATGAAATAATGTGATCCGTTGCCCCGCTGTCAATAATCCAATTGCGGGAGATATTTTTTGACAGACCTGGTTTAGTGGCGGTATGTGATTGAGAAGTTGATGCCTCATTTTTATTGTCAAGTAAGGAAAATAGTTGTTTTATCTGGGCCTCCGAAATGCCAAGAACTGGGTTGTGAGAGGGCCCATCAGTTACATTATTCACAGCTGGCCTGTTGTGAAATGGGCCCGGGCCCATGGGCCGGCCCCTTGGATGGGTTGCTGGGTAACCCTTGAGGGCATAACATGTTTGGGCCCAATGGCCCATCTGCCCACAGTGGGTGCACTGTGGGCGTCCCTTGCTCGGCCCAAAAGGAGGCGACCCAAACCCAGGCCTGCCTCCTCTATCCCCTCTATCTCCTCTGCAAGACGATGCTCCCCCAAAACACAGCCGTTCGTCGTCTCTATCTCCTCTGTCTCTCTCCCCAAAGCGTCCCCGAGTTAAAAAATCTGGAGAGGGTGAGTGTGACCCATTGTTGTACCTCCTCGCACCAACGGGAGAGAAGAAGTTTTGGCCACCGCTGCTTCGAACGGCCATGGCAGCGCCACCACTGCTCTCTACAACATGGGTCGAACTGAGGTGGCGTTGTTTTTCTTCTTGGGAAACTGAAGAATAAGCTTGGCGAACGGAAGGCAGAGGGTTCATCAGAAGAATTTGTCCACGAACACCACTGAAAGTGTCGTTTAAACCCATCAAAAATTGCATGAGGTTTTGCTGTTCTTGTTGTCCTGTGGGTATGGAGTCACTGTAGGAGCTTAATTCATCCCATAGGCCCTTCAATCTTGTATAATAAAGTGAGACCGAGAGGTGTTCTTGGAGTAAATAGGAAATTTCTCTTTGAATTTCAAAAATCCTTGGGGCATTACTCTGGGAAAATCTTTCTCGGAGGTCTTCCCAAACTTCAATGGCAGTGTTGTAGTAGATGACACTGTCTGAAATTTTGGGATTAATTGTGTTAATAATCCATGAGTGTACCATATCATTGCACCGAGACCAAGAGGCATAGTTCTCAGGGTCTGTTGAAGGTGATGGTGGGGTGATTGAGCCATCTACGAACCCTAATTTGTTCTTAGAATTCAAAGCCAAAGACATGGCCCTTCTCCAGGTAGAATAATTATTCCCATTTAAGGGTTTTGAGATGAGAATCAGACCGGGGTGATCTGAATGGTGAGAAAAATAGGGGCTTGAAGATTCTGGGTTGGAATTGGCAATTTCTTTGCCATGGACAGATTGGGTTTGTTGAGTCATTGTGGCTGGATTTTGGGTAGAAATAATTCTGGGTAGATTTCGGGTCTTTAGTGTTAAATTGAGAGATGAACAAACTGGGGAAGATTCTAGGTTCTAGATTTTTGAACAAAGTTGATTGAATTGAACTTTGCTGAGAAAAATTGATTGATTCTGGACTTTGTGTTGAACTGGATTGATTGGATTAATTCTGTGAACTTGGCTGAGAAAAAAAGTGATTTTTGGGTGATGGATTGTGATTTTGCTGAGAAAAAAAATTCTGATTTGAGAAGAAAAAAATCTACTGATCTTGCTCTGATACCATGTAGAATTTAGAAAACAAAATTGAATTCTGAAATGTATATTTATATTCATTGATGAGCTGAATATTTATACAAGGTATTGTAACCATAAAGTAGCCATGCAAGGCTTGTGTGTGAGCTGGCTGTACAATGTAACATAGTACATAACAATAATAATAACTGAAATGCTAACTAATTACAGTTCTTCAACAGCTTCTTCACCAAAACTTGACGAAATGGCCATGAAACACTTATGCAGCTTACCGAAGAAAACGCACAAAAAAAAGGATAACGTCAAAGAAATATTTTCAGTTTAACCCAACTCATCGATCTCTCGATTCCCGGCATCTCTTCATCCAAAGAACCACCTCCACGAAGCAGTCTAGCTGGTCATTTCTGTGTGATCGGAGCACTCAAAACACCGTGCATAATGGCAGCTTGGTTTTTAGTTATCACATAACCACCAGACATTACATATTATTTAGATGTGAGATTTGAAGATCAAACAAAACTAGGGTTTCTTATTACAAAAGTATATCATTACAAGTGCATAATGGCGCAAGTTTTTTTGACCCGGGACATCGAGAGACCCACTTGAAAGGGTTAATGTTTATTGTTTGTTTTATTTTTATTTTGTGGGTTTATTTTGTCTAGTTTATTTTTGTACTCTTAATTAATAGCTAGAGGAAGGATGAGAAGATTAGCCCAAGCTATGTGATAAGTTTTTTTCTTTTGTTTACATGAGACCCAGAGAGCTGATTACAGTTCTAGGCTTCAACAATCACCATCATTGTAGATGAGCAGAAACTGGCTGCAAAGTTAAAATTCTAAGAAGCTGTCCGAATTTGCTCTCTCTAATTTTAAAATCTTAAATTTAATGGTTGGTTCCCTTCGAACCCGGCCTGGTCTCTGCAGATCACCAAATGGAACCTATGGACTTTAAGACCGGTGTGATTTTAGATTAAGAAGGCTAAAAGAGGTATTTTTTTTTCTACCGTAGCTAGAAGGCTAAAAGAGGTATGACAGACAGAGTTGTAAGAGCATATACAACTTTACTGGCAATTTGTTTGAAATTGACGGATAATGCAAGAACAATGGCCCAGATCAAAAGTTACATTCAGAAAAATACAAACAGGAGAAGTGATGTAGATAAATCTTTTTTATTTATCATTAATTCCTTTTGTTTTTTCTGTCTTTCTTGAACAATGTTTACTTTTTATCTGTATTTATGAATTTATACTTTTAGTTTTTGTTTTTAATTTTTTTTGTTTTATTTTTTTGTTGGAGTTTTGTTTTTATATGGTTCAGTTCTCAAATTTTAATTTATGTTAGTGATTTTTTTAAAATTAATATTTTTTTGTAGTGTTTTTATTATTTTTATCTATTCTTCGAATCAAATGATTTTTTTTATGCTCATAATATTTATTTTAGTTTTTTCTTTTTTTGCTGTCGTTTTTGTTTGGTCTTTTGTTAATTTTTTTTATTCTTTGAGATAATTTTATGGTTTCATTGTTTGCATAATAATAATAATAATAATAATAATAATAATAATAATTTTAGTGATTATTTTTTTTATTGTTTTCTTGCTTGTTTTTTTGTAAAAATATTTTGTTTTTTTATTCTTTGGGGCATTAATGATTGTAATTGTTTGGGCAACAATGGTGATAATAATTTTAGTTATTATATTCATGATAATGATGGTAACGTAGTAATGGATTTTAAATGATGTTCTCTTCTCTTTATGGGTAAAAAAACAAGTATTATTATTTTTTTAGTTATTGTAGGTGTTTTTACAATTTATATATATATATATATATATTTAATTTAAATTAGATTATGAAATGAACAAATCCTAATACAGTAAATTCGATGATTTAGGTATTCAAATCTTCTTGTTTTTTTAATGAAAATGATAATTTAAGCTAGTGATTTCGTTGAAACTTGTTAAATAAATAACTTTATATCGATTTACAATTCATATATTTTATTAAAAACTTGCGCTCCGCAGGAATTTTGCATAAATTTATTATTTTGTCCAAATTTATAGTACAAGAAATCACTCTTATCTTTTTTTTACATTGAAAAAAAAATGTGATTTTGGTTGTGGCGAAACGCGGGTAAATAACTAGTAGCCTAGTATATATATTCCTTGTCAATTATCTCGCTTTATTAATTAAATAATTTTGTGCATTCTATAGCCATGCTCTCTATGATGCGCCTTGTAAATTATAAATTCTTTTGATTAACTGAGAAAGGATATTTATTTTACTGAAATTTAATTCTATTTTATTAATTTTACATTATTATTATAATACTAGAAAAGAACAAGGAGGCTGCTTGGCCAAGTGGTTAAGGCATGCGGTGCAAATGATGAATGCGAGAGTTCGAAACTCACAATCGACAAAACTAATTTTTGAACAGTAATGAATAGTGATCTTCATTGTTCATTACTGTTTCAGAGGGGGCTTTTTGTTTTTGTTTTTTTTTGTAACAAGGCTTCTTTTATTTGTTTTTTTTATAATCAAGGTATTTGTGGCAGCTTACATGCACCACGTCTAATCTCTGAACCAAATTTTTTAATTTTTTTTCCTGTTTTTTTTTGCCACTTATACAATTTTTTTGTTTTTTTATGGTCGGGGTGTCTGGGTTAGTTTATGCGCACCATAATTTTTTTTCATTACTATTTGAAAAGGTGCTTTCCCCTTGCACTTTTTTTTTGTTTTTTTAATAAATGGGCTGTCCGGGACAATTTACTCGCACCATGAGTAATCTCTGCACCCAATTATTTTTACAATAATTAACAGTGATTTTCACTGTTCATTACTATTACAAAAGGGGCTTTCTGTTTTTTTTTAACCAGGCTTTTTTTTTATAACCATGGTGTTCGTGGTAGCTTACACGTACCATGACTAATCTCTGCACCTATTTTTATTTTTTAACATTTTTTTCCTATTGTTTTTACCACTTATACATTTTTTTTTATGACCGGGGTGTCCGAGTTAGTTTACGCGCACCATGATTTTTTTTATGAACAATGATTTTCATTGTTCATTACTGTTTGAAAAAGGTTTTTTTTTTTGTTTTAGCCAAGCTTTTTTTTTTTATAACAGGGGTGGGGTGGAATAAATCTTAACAAATAAAAAAAATCTTTTTTAAACAACAATGATGGTGTCATGGATAGTATAACAATAATAATTAGAATATTAATTATGAATAATAATATATATAATGCTATAATAATTGTGACAAAATTTATTGGTCAATATTATTTTTGTGAAAAATAACTTATGCGTTTTTTTATGTATAATATTTCAGATCTCATATCACAATAAATAAATAAATGAAACCAGACATATACAAGACAAGTAGAAAAAATGTGCCAAATTTTCTACAATAATAAATTAAAAAATTGCCCTGCATTTCGCCACAGTTGGCACCAATTTTTTTAACGTGTAACAAGATTGTTAATGGTCATAAATCCTAGAGCCTGTTTAGCTGAATTTGGTAGTTTTTTCATTAATTTTGTGTTGAGAAGATGACATGATTAATATGATAATGAGTTGATTTATTTCTCGGCAATGAAAGAAACCTCTATCAATTTCAGATTTCTCTTTATATCTGGATGAATGCAGATAGGTTGTTTATGAATCTTAAAATCATTGAATGATTGTTAGTGATTAATAAAATTATTGGGTGATTGATGATTGTTCGTAGAATTGTTAAATGTTTGATAATATTTTTTGGATTTTATTATGTGGTTGATGGCTTGACCTGAATTATTTGGCTGGAAATGCTATGAACCATGGCTGTCAAACAAGCTCAACCATTTGTTATTGCTCATTTTCGTTGTTTGTTTCTACAATTTATAACTGTTTGTTCAGCGAAATTATTATTCATTTACTATTTCTGTAAAATTTATGAGATAAATGTCAAAAAATTGATGCGAACACATTTTTGATGAATAAATGTGTGTTCAAGTTTTGTAATGTTGTTAATTAATTTCTATTGTGAAATTTTGTTAATTAAGGTTTTTTTAGGTTAGTTTGTTTAATTAGCAAATATAATTCCTGCACTTTTTGTTGTTATACATATTGTTAAATGTTGTGAAATAATTTAAATTATAGAATGGAAGGTAGTGACAATATGGATAAGGTTGCTTGGACAAAGAAAATGTTGCATGTTTTTTGCGTCATATGTATTACGACAATTGAGTTGGGAATGCGACCTACAACGGATTTTGATAAGACAAGATGGAAATTTTTGATCACGTCATTTAAGGAACGAACTGATCAATCATTGACCAAAGCACAGTTAAAAAACAAGTGGGATGACTACAAAAAAGTCTGGAAAATATGGGCGAAGCTCATTTCTGAAACTAGGGTGGGTTGGAGTAGTGAATTGGGGACAATCTCAGCAACGAATGAGTGATTGAAAGTAAAAATTCAGGTTAAGTTTCATTATGTAATATATTTCAATTTATTTCCATGTTTTTGAATATCTTATAATGGAATATTTGTATGAATTTTGTGTTTATATAGGAAGTTAAAGGAGCCAAAAAATTTAGGCATGCCAGAATTGAGCTTGGATTGAAGTTCAAATATGACAGAATGTATTCCAACATTGTGGCTACCGCAGAGTATGCGTGGGCACCATCATCAGGAGTGCAAGGTGGTGGTAATTGTTCTTAGCCTGGCACAAATGACGCGATTGACTTGGAGGAAGGAAGTGGTGATTTGGAAGAGGATATAAATCCTGTGTCTGACTCAGACAGTGCTCGGTTAGTTGGAGGTGTAAATATCTCAAGTAGCAGTAACACACATACGAGTGGAAAAAGAAAAGAGATGGAAGCTAATGAGGGTCGCGCGAAGAAGAAGAAGAAGATGATTAGCATTGGCGTTCAGCTATTGTCAAAGTGGGACCACCTAGTTGATAGTATGTCGATGGGAAATGATTCAACTTCTTTGCATATGGATAAACAAGGGTATATCATTCATGAGGTGATGGTTGAGATCCATTTTATTCCTGAAATCCGCGTTGACCATGATCTCCATGACTTCACAACAGAAATTATGCTCCAATGTAGGAGAAGAGAAATGTGGGCTACTATGAGAAGTCTTCAAGAAAAATACGATTGGTTAAAGAGGATTCACGGACGTACTAAACAAAATTAACTTGAGGTATGATTATTTTTAACACTGTAAATCCTTTTTTTCCCGCAATGTTAGCTGAATACAATGTGTGACATTATTGTAATAATTGCTTGATAATTGATGTATACTTTTACATTGGCAAATTTATTGTGCGGACAATTTTGGTAACATTAGTCTGCAATCCGCGCATCGTTGAAGATGAGTTTCATTGTATTAATCGGTATGTTATAATCATTGGTTTTGATGAGTTTTCTTTATTTGAAACTATATTTGTATTTGAAATTTAATTCCCTTGTTAGTGTTACGAGATACATAAATCGGTTGTATTGTTGTATTAATACATGGGTGAGATAATTTATTTATCTGTAATTTTTTTTCCTGATGATGTTTATAATTTGTCATGTGTTCTGCATATTTTAATGGTTTTTTCCTGCTCGACAATTTGTTTTTGAAAAATAATTTCTTATCAAGTTCTCGGCAGTTTTTTGCACTCATATAGATAAATATGGTTAATTTGTGCTATAGTTTTTTCTACTCATTTGAGATGTGCATTGAATTCTACAATTATGATAAAAAATTAGTGTTCACTCACATGTTTTGCTTAAATGAAATGGTATAAATGTGCAGAAAATTTGAATTATTATTGGGTAAATGACAATAAAATAATGCGTTTGAATGAATTCTACAATTGCGACAAAAAAACTACTATTCATTCACATGTTTTGATGAAATAAAATGATACAAATGTGCAGAAAATTTGAATTATTGTTGGGTAAATGACAAGAAAATAATGCATTTGAATGAATTCTATAATTGTGACAAAAAATTACTATTCACTCACATGTTTTGCTGAAATAAAATGGTACAAATATATAGAAAATTTGAATTATTGTTGGGTAAATGACAAGAAAATAATGCATTTGAAAGCCAAAAGTTGCATAACCACATGTTTTGAATTACATATTTCTTCAATCACTTTTTCTACATAAATGAGAATGATTCCCAAAACATTTACACTCCCACATGTATACAATCACAAAAACATCTTTTGAAGAGCAACCTCACAAGAGAAACATCATTAACAATTTACAGGTTTATCTTAAGTTCTTGCACTTTTAATTAATTCTCTACAACCTTATAAATTGTTTTTGTTTAAGGTGTATTTAATTTTTTTTCTTTTCATGGAATTTGAAGATATGAATGATCCTTGGTATAACAATATAGTTAATGAAGATTTTGATGCCGATTATAAAAAATGTAATGAACCGCATAGAAGAACAAATTAATTACCATGCTTCTGAAGGTGCTAGTACGTCGATGAGTGGCGGTAACAATGGGGGTACCGATGATGAAAAAGATGACAACAACGATGGTGATAGTAACGATGATGATGATGATGACAATACCAATGATGATGACATCGACAATGAAATGGAATATTGTAGGAGATAGTTTAAGAAGGAGAAATTAATTATATGTATAGCTGGAGCTATAGACTTGTATTGCATAAATTACATGCATAAGGAACTATGTATGGTTTCATACAACACAGGTATGCGTTGGCTGATGGAACTACCAAATGGTCATGGGAAATGATGTGTAAACATATTTAGGATGGAAGCAAGCACTTTGACAAGTTTGCGTGTAGATTTAGAAACATAGTATGGTTTGAAGCCTTCAAGCTGCATGTCTGTGATGGAAAAGGTTGCAATGTTTCTATTTACGATAGCCGCTGGCGCGTTTAACAGGGAAGTGCAAGAGAGATTTCAGCATTCAGGCGAAATTATTAGTAGATGCATAAATGAATTCCGTGAAGCAGTATGTTTGTTCATTGTGGACGTCCTAAAAACAATAGATCCAGATTTTATGAGCATCCCAAGAGAAATTGCAACAAATTCAAGATATATGCCACATTTCAAGGTAAGGTGTTTTTATTTTAATCATGTGAAAATGAATTTTTATTCTTTTATTCATGGAAAAAATAATGAGAATTTTTTTATGTTTTCATGTAGAATTGTGTCGGTGCAATTGATGGAACACATATTCGTGTTTGCATATTAGCTGAAAATCAAGTTCAATTTATTGGAAGAAAATACGTCCCAACCCAAAATATTATGGTACTTGTAGTTTTGACATGCAATTTACCTTTGTATGGGCAGGATGGGAAGGCAGTGCACATGACACACATATTTTTTTGGAGGTATTAACAATGATAATATCAAATTTCCCAAACCACCAGAAGGTTACATTTCATATATATTTTAAGAGTTGGTCAATTCAGTTTAATAATATTCTTCATCAATTTCTATTTCTTAATATATACTGGTGTTTTCTTATTTTTGCAGGCAAGTACTACTTGGTTGATGCCGGATATCCAAATGAGTATGGGTACTTAGGTCCTTATAAAGGTCACAGGTATCATTTCCAAGAGTTTAGGCGTCATGGACAACCAAGTGGTCGTGAGGAAGTTTTTAATCTTGCACATTCATCACTATGTAACGTGATAGAACGCTCATTTGGCGTATGGAAACAGAGGTGAAATTTTTTACAAAAACTATGTCTGCTTATCCATACAAAACACAAGTGAAGATTTTAATTGTATCAATGGCACTGCAAAACTATATTAGAAAAAGATCACAAGGTGATATTACTTTTGCCAAATATGATCGCAATCCTAATTTTTTTCCTGAAGAGAATTTACCAAATGCTATTTTTGATGAAATAGTAAGGATCGCAGACGCATTCAAATATGGATTTAGTTCGTGATGGAATTGCAAGTAGTTTGATGAGAGAATAAAAACAAGTGTTTAATTTACTTCAATTATTTCAAACATTTTCTTATTATAATTATTAATAAATATATGAAATTATTCCAACAAAATATTTATATGTATGTATGTATGTATGTATGTATGTATGTATGTATGTATGTATGTATGTGTGTGTGTGTGTGTATACATGTGTATTTTTAATTAATTTCACAAGTTGACAGCAATATAAAAAGCATGGTAACCACCACACAAAACTGTTTTTCATTAAACTCAACCTCAACCACAATTTTAACCAAACACTTAAATTTCAGTTATGAACTGCAGCTAAAAGCGCTTTTCATGAAACTGTTTTTTTTCAACCTCAACCACAGTAGCAACAACTGTGCCAAACATGCCCAAAAAATCATTGGTCAATATTATTTTTGTGAAAAATAACTTCCGCATCTTTTTTATGTATAATATTTCAAATCTCATATCACAAAAAAAAAATTCGAAACCACACGTAGACAAGATCAATAGAAAAATTGTGTCAAATTATCTACAATAATAATATAAAAATTGCCTTGTATTTCGCCAAAGTCAGCACCAAATTTTTTTAACATGTAACAAAATTATTAATGGTCCTAAATTTTTATATATATATTATTTTTGGGACTTTTTCCTTAATAAATAGGAGAGACCAATTATATATTGTGATATTTTTTTTCATATTAACATCTTAAAATATATATAAAAACTTGAATTGACTTTTCTTTAAAAATCTCATATTAATTTAATTTAATTGTTCTAATTTTTTTAATATAATAATATGAAGAAAAAATCTGTAAAAATAATCTTTGATAAATTTTAGTATTTGCATTTTTGCTATCTGACAAATAAATTATTCAAAAAATAGTTAAAACATGCCCAACAAATAATTAGTATTTTGCAAGCAACAAATAATATATCTTTAGTCAATTTGATCAATGGCGGCTTTGCTATCTAACAATTAAATTATTACCAAAGTAGTTAAAACAAAATCATCAATTAAATTGGTTGCTGCATAAAACAAATCACTCATACGTGCTATAATTCAACAATTATAATTTTACTATTTGCTAATGAAAGAATTCATGAAACAAATAAAACATACATAACAATCACAAAAAAATTTCGATTCCAATTGTACAATCGACCGATTAAATAATTATCAAAATAATTTTAACAGTAGCAACATTCAATCACTTTTAGACAGAAAAATCTGTTTCTAACATATTCTATCAATTACAATTTTACTAATTAATTATTAAAATAACAAATTACAACACGTATAAAATCAATCAGTTTCTTATATAGACAAAAAGCTTAGCGCAGCACGCTGGCAATTTCACTCGCATTAGCTAAATATAGTTAATCATAAAGTACTTGTTAATATCATGATAAAAAAATTCTAATACTTCTAAAAACTATTGCATAATTGAAAAGTTATTTAAATATTATTTTAATAGATTTATTTACAAATAATTTTATTCTAAAATTAAAAATTAAAAAAATAAGAGTTGTTTAAAAATAAGTTGAGAGCAAATGCTCTTTATTTTTTTTTTTTAAATATGCTGACAAGATACTATCTCTTGTAAATATATTAAATAAAGAGTTAATAAGTGTGAGATAAATATTGTAGCAGTAGACGTAGATTATTGTAGATTGTAACATTATAATTACCATCTTACTCCTCAACTTTAGGTCTCGAGGGTATTTTCAACTTTTCCATTGGGTCGGTTGACATTTATTGCTTATTTAGGGGTATTTGAATCTTTTCCGGTTATTTTTGCATAGTAAAACTACAATTTTACCTTTGCCAGCAAACAACAAACAACTGACAACCCACGGGAATTTTTGATTTTTCACACTACTGTAAACAATAAATTAATCATATTATCCTCAAATAAGATAAAAACCGAGAGTAGTTGGTGGGGGTGATTCTGGTAATTCAAATATTTCTAAACAGTGAAACTACATTTATACCATCCGAAAAGACAAAATCTAGGTGTTGCATGCAAGGGTGTTTAGGTAATTATAGCCTTTTCTACAGAAAACTACAGACGAGTCTGCTGGACACGCCAACAGTTTCCTTCCTTACGCGCACTTTAGGCCGCGTGTGCGGTGTCTTGCAGTGGTTGAAAATGTTCATCCAACATCTCACTAGACACGCCCCTATTTTCTTTTCCACATGCTAATGCGCATGTCGTCTTATGGTAGCCAGACAAGTGACGGTGATCGGTTAATCGTCTGTGTCTTGTTTTCTCTCTCATGCAACCGTAAAATATAAGTTGGTCCTCTTTGTTTTTGATAATTTTATTTTAGTCCTTGGTTTTTTTCCCTCCTGATTTCCGTTATAAAAGTTTTGGGTATGTTTTAATTTAATCCTTCAATTGAAATTAGACAAAAATGTTATGTTTCATTTCAGCCATTATTCTTTTGATTTTTTTTTTGTTTTTCATTCTTGTTATTTTTTGGTTTTTTGGTTTTAATTGTTTTAATTTTATCCTTCAATTAAAATTGACCACATATTGTGTTATTCATTTTGACCCTTATTCTTTTTTTTTTTTAATTCTTTCAATTATTTAGTTTTTTTATAAATTAATTTTATTATGGATAAGGTGTTGGAAATAATGTTACCAATTATTTTTATAGTATTTTTTCTTGAAAAATAAGTTAGGCTAATTATGCATTTTGATATTTATTTAATATTAACACAATAAAATAATATAAAAATAAAAAATTCTTTATAAACTCTATTTAAAACTACACAAACACAACAACTAATCAAAAAAACTACTTTGTAATATTTCTTTTTAACCCTTATTCTTCAGATTTTTTTTCATTCCTGTTATTTTTCCAGTGTTGAGGTTTTAATTGTTAATTTTTCCATTCGATTGAAATTACACATATATCGCGCTATTCATTTCGCCTTTATTCTTTTATTTTTTTTATTCCTTCAATCATTTTTATATATATATTAATTTTATTATGGATAAGGTGTTGAAAATAATAATATCGATTATTTTTACAATATTGTTTCTTGAAAAATATGTTAGGCTAATTATATATTTTGGTATTTGTTTAATATTAACACATCAAAATAATATAAAAAACTAAAAAAAAATATTTCTAAACATTATTTAAAACTCCACAAACGCCTCATCTAATTAAAAAAATCAGTTTTTTTTATAATACAATGTTGATACAAGCAGCACCAATAAAAAAAAATAAGCTAAAAGTTTTTGTTTTTTTATCTCACAGTAATTTAATTTCAGTGTTCTTAAGCGACCCATGAAAAAACGAGTGGAAAAAACAAAAGGATAACAAATCACTGGCAATAGAACATTCACTATACATGCATTAGAGAGAGTTTCAATCTCATATCACACCATCAGAGCTAACTTACTGTGTCTTTTGATGTAGACTGCATTTAATGCAAAAAATATTAACAATAAAAAACAAAAACCAAAACTAAGAGTAGAGATACATAAATGCAAATGAAAAATAGGAATTATCCTAGAAGAACCAAAAAAATTTTAAAAATCAAAACTAAACCAAAAATTAAAAAAAAAGGACAAAATGCAAAACAAAAAATAAATAAGACAATTTTTTTTTGTCTGATGCTAATGTCATGTAATATAATTTTAAAGAAATAAGATAAAAAAATTAAAGACAATATTAAGCCACATATTTTTTCCACACCATTAATCCGATATATTGGATTTGAAACATTATATATAGAGAAATTACAAAACTTTATTCTTAATAAATACAATACTGAATAATAAATTACTTGAATTATTATTCTTATTGTTATTATTATGATTGAAGATAACACCAAAAAAATATTAGCAACATTAAAAATATATTATTTAATCTGAAGAATATATGAAAACAATTAAATAACAAAATTAAAAGACAAAATAAAAAATAATATTATTATCATTATGAATATAATTATTCTAATCGTTTGGATTATAATAAAAAAAATATTATTGATATTCTAAATATTATTTTATGAGTTATTATTAATATATTTTTTATTTATTCTTCAAATTGAATATTATATTTTTTTATGTTGCTAATATTTTTTTAAAATTTTGACTTCAATCGTAATAATAATAATAAGAAATTTGGATTTAGAAATTTACAACAAATAATTAGTTTACTGTAGAAAATAAATAACTCATCTTTAATGAATTTTATCAATTATTTGGTCATAAATATGTTGATGTAGTTGTTGTTATTTATTTTAACTTATTTCTGTAAAATTGTTTTAGTCAATATTATTAAACATAAAAGATTGTTTAATAGGTAATTTGTTTAACTTTAGTTAACACAAATTCTGTCCAAACTAATTACTTTGGCCAAATATATAACATTATATATAAAAAAAAACACTCTTATTATTTGCTTTTTACATTTTAAAAAAATTGGTTCTCCCAGTGGTCAATGACCCGTAGTGTATAGGGAGCATCATTTTAATTAGCCGGATAAATTGAATGCTTTGCTTGCCTAGAAGTCGGGGTAAAGCCTTATTAAATTGTTGTATTCAATTAAATCCCCACAAAAATTAATTCCCTCGAGAAGTTGTAACATGCTAATTCATAAGCGGACCGGGCACAAATAGATATAGGACGAGGTTATTGCGCAAGCTTTTTATTATATAGAAAACTAATTGATTTTGTATATATTGTAATTAGTTATCTTAATATTTAATTAATAAAATTATAATAGATAAAATCTATTAGAAATAAGTTTTTTTACACCTAAAAGAAATATTGTAATCAAAACGCAGGGGAAATGACTCGTATATTTTTTCATTGTAGATAACTTTGGCAAATTTGTCCACCCATTTTGTTTATGTGTTGCCTTGTTTTTTTATTATGTAATATTAGATCTGAAATATTATACATAAAAATATTGAAAAGTAATTTTGTAACCAAAACAACTTAAAATCTAAAAATTAAATTTTTCTAAGAAAGACAACCTAAACAAAAGAGGAAATAATTAGAATTAAAAACTAAATTAAGAACATATATGTATAAATATGGATAGAAATAGGGACTATTTAGACATATATTTAAAAAATAAAGGAATTAAAATGATGAAATAAAAGTATATGGGCCGAAATGAAAACAAAATATTGTTAAGATGACAATATTCTAATTATTATTATTCATACTATCGATGACACCATAATTATTGTTAGATTTTTTTTTTATTTGATAAGATTTATTCCTCATATTATTATATTAAAAGTATTTCAGAACATTGATATTAAGTTTTTTCATAAAAACGTAGGTCATTTATATATATATATATATATATTAAAGTGCTAATTTTAAATAAATATCAAAATATATAATTAGTCTCACATATTTATATGAAAAAAAAACTTATAGATAATAATTATCATTATTTTGAATGTCTTATCTGTAATAATTAAAAATTTCACATCTAAAAAAAAGCAATTAAAAAACAAAATAATGACACAACAAAAATAAATATTATTAGATTTTAAAAAATTATTTGACTTGAAGAATAAAAAAAGGGAAAAAAATAATAAATATCAATTTTCAAATGATCACCAACACAAATTAGAATTTAAACATCAAATAAAAGAAAACCTTAATAAAAGTGGAAATAATAAGAATTAGAAACACAAACTAAGAGCATGTACATATAAACATGGAAAAAAATAAGAACCATTTAAGAAATATATTTAAAAAATAAAGGAATTAAAATAAAATCCAAGATTAAAAGTATAAGAGTTGAAATGCAAAACATATATATAATAAATTTAATTTAAAGGACAAAATTGAAACAAATTAAAATTTTGATACTGCAAAAATTAAAGAATTTAAGACAACTAGAAATTAAAAGACTGAGGACCGAAGTGAAACTAAAATATATAATCAATTTGAATTGAAGGATAAAATTGAAACAAATTAAAACTTTGACACCGAAAATCTTAAGGATTTCAATCCAATCCAGAAATTAAAAGACTGAGAACCAAAATGAAACTACAATATATAATAAATTGCAATTAAAGAGCAAAATTGAATCAAATCAAAACCTATATAACAGAAATAAGGACCATACAAAATAATCGAAAGATCAGGGACAAAACTAAAAAATCACAACAAACAATAGCGTTGACATGTGCTTGCGCAGGCAGGAGAGAGAAAAGGAGGGAAAAAATTCAACCGACCATTGACATATCGCCGGCCACCGTTTTAGAACATGCGCCGCACTAGGAGGAAGATAACATGGTTGGAAATTATTTTAGACGTCGGTTGGGCAATTTTGGACGCCGGAATAAGCCGCATGCGTCGTCTGAAACCTGTGTGAGTGCATAAACGGATGGCACATTCGGCGATGATCTCACAATAAATCAACAAAAAAATATAATTAAAAAATAGTAAATTACTGCCACACCCCTACAGTCATCTCTTGTATTTTGTCTTATTAGGGGGTATTTATATATTTGTCCATTTAAAAAATATGCAATGACGTTAATGCCCCTCGCGGTTCCTGTGTATTTTTGTCTCATTCATGGGCATTATGATTATTTTACTGTGTAAAAAATACAAAAAATCGAAAATATCCTGGACCCAAGGCTAAACGACATAGTAAATTGGGGGGCAAAATAGTAATTTTACTATTTGATCCACAATGACTCTAAGTATAGATGGATAGTGCAAAAATATTGTTCATTACTGTTTAAATTTGTGTCCTTTTTTAGCTTATAATAATAATAATAATAATAATTGTGGTCGCGTGAGCTGGTCTGAACATCCCGATTATAAAAAAATATATAAAGAAGTCGGGTTATAAAAAAAAAACAAGAGAAAAAAGTGCAAGGGTAAAGAATTGTTTCAAACAGTAATAAATACTGAAAATAATTGTTCATTACTGTTTAAAAGTGTGATATTCTTTAGCTATTTTATAAAATAAAATAATTAAAAAGAAAAAAAAATATTCTAAGCCAAATGCTCTTGTACAGGTAACGGGCAGTTGAATAGAGAGAAACATCTATGCACTTAACGTGGATGAACAGTACAACTTTAATCTCTTTTAGCTTTTAGGATAGCCATGATCTCTTTTAACTTTAAGGATAATAATAATATGTAGATACTGGACAATTAGTTAAAGTAAAGATATTTAATGCTACCCCATAAATTTGACTTTTTGTCCATCCTCTCTATCAATTCTTACAACTGTTTATACTTATTTATTTTCGTCACCAAACTTTATTTATAGTACAGCTGCTTTCTACAAGGCTGGTGTTATATTTAAGGCTTGTCGTAACCCAATTCTCCAGACACCTCCTCACTTCTAGCTAGCATTGCCTTTTTATCTATCCTTCTCTAGCTTAGAGGGAGAGAGGAATAGCAAAAAGATGTGGGCAATTGGATTGGTTGTTGTAGCGTTGGTCGTGATATACTATAGTCATTTCATTAGCAAATGGAAGAATCCTAAAATCGACGGAGTTCTCCCTCCAGGCTCCATGGGCTGGCCACTCATCGGAGAAACTCTCCAGTTCATTGTTCCTGGAAGATCTCTAGACCTTCCTCCATTCCTCAAGAAAAGGATGCAAAAGTACGTAATATGTGAATTTTGAGAAAGAAACAAAGTTTATTCATAAAATTTAATCGCACTTGCCTGCTTATTAGTTTCACTGACACCTATTGATGATGTTAATTTCCTTGTTTCAGGTATGGACCGATCTTTAAAAGCAGCTTAGTTGGTAGGCCTATCATTGTTTCCACTGACAATGAAACGAACAAGTACATCATGCAACATGAAGGAACTTTGGTTGAGCTATGGTATTTGGATTCATTTGCCAAGGTTTTCTCTCTTGAGGGTGAAACCAGGTTGAGCGCTATCGGCAAAGTTCACCGATACGTGAGAAGTATAACTTTGAACCACTTTGGTGTTGAGAGCCTGAAGGAATCATTGCTTCCTAAAATCGAAGACATGCTCCACACCAACTTGTCAAAGTGGGCTACTCAAGGACCTGTTGACATCAAACACGTTATTTCAGCTGTGAGTACACCATTTTTCAGCCGGTACTCTTGTATTAATTAACATTTTCTAAGTCTAATGCATGTGTCTGCTTAATTAATGATTATCTTTCTTTTTTTTCTGGCTGTAGATGGTTTTCAATTTCACTGCGAGCAAAATATTCGGTTATGATGCTGAAAACTCAAAAGAGAAGCTAAGTGATAATTACACAAGGATGATGAACAGTTTCATCTCCTTGCCCTTGAATATCCCTGGCACTTCCTTCCACCAGTGCATGCAGGTAAACGGAGGAGTCCCCCAGACATCCCTTGAAATTTTTGTTTTAATTTCTACTCATCAGGAAAAATATCCATCAATAACATGTCTTTCTACTGATCCAGGATCGAGAGAAAATGTTGAAAATGTTAAAGGATACACTGATGGAGAGACTCAACGATCCATCAAAGCGTCGAGGAGATTTTCTTGATCAAGCCATTGATGATATGGAGACAGAGAAGTTCTTGACAGTGGATTCCATCACCCAACTCCTGTTCGGGATCTTATTTGCCAACTTTGAATCTATTTCAACCATTCTAACTCTAACATTCAAGTTTCTTTCAGAGAACACTCGAGTTGTTGAGGAATTAGCAGTATGTGTTCACTCGCACCGCTTATCAATTTTTTTTTAAGCTTCCAAATTAAAAAGGCCACCCTGCTACGCACTTAACTATTGTTTCTTCAGGCTGAGCATGACGCAATTGTGAGGAAAAGAGAAAATCCAAACTCCCGCCTCACTTGGGAAGAGTACAAATCAATGACTTTTACCCAAATGGTTGGCTTCCACGCTCTCGAAAATGGTCCTTGTGTTCTGATTTTTCATTAATATTTTTTTTGCAAGACAATATTTTTTGTCCTTATGGAATATATGTGGCCAATCATCCACAGGTCGTCAATGAAACGCTTAGAATTTCCAACAACGTACCTGGTCTGTTCCGAAAGGCATTGAAAGATTTCCAAGTCAAAGGTATGCCACCAAAACTAATTCTTAACTCAACAATCCTATGCTTTCTCTTTCCTAATGGATTGTTTGTGAAATTTCCAGGATACACTATTCCGGCTGGTTGGACAATATTGCTTGTTACTCCTGCTGCTCAATTAAATCCTGAGACATTCAAGGATCCGATTACGTTCAATCCATGGCGGTGGAAGGTGAGAAATTTTACCGCCAGAAAATCATAGGGAGGATAAAAACTCATTCACTCTCATAATCATATATACGCTCACCATTTCTGCTTTCAATTGATATACACATATTTGTTTAATTCTTTACAGGACCTTGGGCAAGCTACCATTTCCAAAAACTTCATGCCATTCGGTGGTGGCATAAGACAATGCGCTGGGGCAGAGTATAGCAAGCTGGTCTTGTCGACGTTTCTTCATGTCTTGGTCACCGGATTCAGGTAGAGTTGATTTTTCTCTTAACAGGCGCCGTCATACTTGAGCAGTCACAACATGGACTATATTCTTGTCACAGGATTTAGTTTTTGTTAACTATTAGGGTTTGTTTTGAATGCCAGGTTTACCAAGGTCAAGGGAGGAGACGTATCTCGCACTCCTATCATTTCATTTGGTGATGGCATCCATATTAAGTTTACAGTCAAAAATTGAAGGAGTTGCTCTTCCTTGCCTCTGGAAGTGCATGTTCATGATTTACGTACTTGTTTATAACCATGCAATTAATTACAAGATAATAATGATCCTTCCTCGTCAATGAACGAGTCTCAAACCTCACCCCGTGAATAGCACGTGGTTGATCTTTTTATGCAAAATATCACATGAAATTTCTTGTATGAGAAATGCAATAAAGTATCTATTCCCCATCTTATTGCGTTCTATTTTACTTTAGCGTGTCTCTTCATCACCACCCATAAAAACCTTGGTAAAGGATTACAGAAAATTAGTCAAGGTCAATGCCCACGCCTTGGTTCATGAGCTTAATTAGGATCTTGGCAAGACCTCATTATTTTCTATTTTTTACATATAGTTTTTATTTTTTTAATTTATATTTACATTTTTCAATTAATTTTTGAAGTTTGCATTTTAATTGTCTATGATTTTTTTTTCTAATTTTGAAATAGTAATTGTTTTTTAATTATATTGGGTATATTTATTTTTAATTTATAGAATTTTTTACTCTTTATTGATAGCCGGAAGAGAAATAATAAATATGATAGGCTTCCTTCTATGATTAATTTTAAGGAAATATACGTTTTTCTTCTTGATATTTTACGACCTTAGATTGATTAAGTTTTTTTCTTAATGAAAAACAAAACGAAAAACCGGAAATGGTGAAATGGATTCATATGAGTCAGGACAAGGCCGAAGTTCTAAATCACTGAAGTCCACCAGAGACCACAACTAGATAGCGAAACGAGAGAGGGAAGAGAAAGGGTGGCAATTAGCCCAAACCTGCAAGATAAAATTAGAGAACAAGGCACAGAACCACATCCGGCCTATGTGATAAGTGTTTTTTTCTTTTGTTTACATGAGAAAATTTAATTAAAAAAAATACAATAAAATAATTTTTTTATCAAATTATGAACATGCATAATATTATGAGAATGATATCATCAATTTTGTAATGTCTTTATATTTTCTGATTGCTCTGAAATTTTAACATAATATATATAAATATATCAAGAGATTCCTTGTAAAATATAATCTCAATATAATGGTTGGATTAAAAGATATGATTGATATTGTAAAACTATTTATTATTTAAAAAAAAACTATTTGACCGGAAGGAAACTAAAATGTTTTGACCGGAATTATGATGGAATTTCCGAAATGGACAAAAATTTTAAACGAGGTAAAATTTGCTCAGAATTGTTCTGTTTTTTGAATTAGAACAAAATATATCGACCATTCCGCGGAACAAAATGAAATTGACAGCCATAACCCAGAGAGCTGATTACAGTTCTAGGCTTCAACAATCACCATCATTGTAGATGAGCAGAAACTGGCTGCAAAGTTAAAATTCAAAGCAGCTGTCCGAATTTGCTGTCTCTAATTTTAAAATCTTAAATTTAATGGTTGGTTCCCTTCGAACCCGGTCTGGTCTCTGCAGATCACCAAATGGAACCTTTGGACTTTAAGACCGGTATGATTTTAGACAATGCAAGAACAACGGCCCAGATCAAAAGTTAAAAACAGGAGAAGTGCTGTAGATAGATCATTTTGAAAGGGCATTGCTTTCGGTAGCATGCTGCGATCAGCACTACAAAATATTACAGAGAAAAGTGTACATCAAATAATCCTTAAAGCTCACTATCTCCTGCTACCCTATTATTTTACAGTACATCGAAACTAAGTAGCTATGTGCTTGTTTTCATGTTTTGCCATTATCCTACTCAGCTATCTGTACAGAAACTAAAATCAAGCTGTAGGACTTGAATATCGCTTCTGTTTACTAGAACACGTGCACTTCGCTTTCGTATCCGTGAGGGACTGCAAAAAAAAAGAAGAGATTTTTGGTAAAGGAAGATGGAGGCGCTTGATACATGAAAGATCATGTGAATATAATTGATGATCACGTTACCTTTACTTGTTTCTGTAGGTTTTTAATGTGGTCAACTGCCAAATCTAACATATCTGCCGTGTTTGTTTGCTGTCCAAGAAGAAATTGAAAATTGTTTGGCATAAATCTCTAATTTTCAATTTGAATTACCGTGTGAGAATGACATATCTAGAGTCAGAACTACCTTGTCCATGTCTGGGAAAAGCTCTTGCAATTTTCTCATCCTTTCACTGATCCGAGTTCTTCTTACCTGAAATATGCACCCAAGAAAATGTTCTAAGTAGTTGATTCACGGGTTTCTTCCTCCTAAATAACAAGGAAAGGCCATTGCTATCTTGGCTAAATCAACTAATTGCGATTAGGGACTTACCCTCTCTGCTATGCTTCGTGGGTGAGTTGCGAAACCTCTTTTGGCTCGAATCTTACATGGGACAGAATTGCCTTGAAAATCCAAAAACTTGTCGATGGTGGCCATTTCTGAAACAGTCTTAGGCAAGCTCAAGTGGTGAGTCAAACCAGTCACACGGTTTCCAGAATTTCCATCCTGATGGAGAGTTATAATACCATTATCATTTTCACAAAGCATAATCAGATTGAAGAAAAGCTACAAAATTATCTGCGTACTGCAAATGATACCTGATTTTCCAGCGTGTTTAGGCCCGTAAATATGTTCCCATCATTATCCCTCCTTCTCTTGAGACCACTCAGAGAAGCATCGTCCCAAGAATCACTGGTGAACCTAGACATGTACCTTGTCTCGTTAACATTGCCTTCTGGACTGCTCCCGCCAATACATTCTTCTCCAATTTCAGCGAAACGAGGCAGCATTCTCTGCCCTGATGAGAAGTTCACATGGCTTCTTAACTTGCTGGCTGGACTAGCTTCTCCATTCGTACCATTGCCAGCTCTGAAGCTACCTCCTTCTCTCATCACAACAAAGCCTGTTAGCCATTAAGAGTTGTTCAGCAAGGAATCGATCTTGAAGAGATGAACATGAGATAATTAATTAGTCGTAGAGATTGAACTAAAGATTAAAAGGAAACATATTCAATATCAAAATTAAAAGCAGGCCTACTCAACTTGTCATCAAAATTAAGATTTTGGGACGGATCATTTAACATAATTCAATTGCAATGACCGATTTCGGTCCAGAACTCTGCTCTGTTCTCTATTTCTTTCACCGACAGCATAAGTGATTCAACGAGAAGAGAAGAAATGGGAAAGCTTTTCAAAAGTCAACCTTGTGTAAAGTAAGACTTTTGAGATCCCTTCAATATTCCCGGCCACAGAGAGTGCAGCAAATCCAGGAAGAACACAACATGTTTGATTACTGGGAAAGTATAGAAAAAGGTAGAGTGTGTTCTCCTTCCTTCAAAAATCTTATCTTATTCATTTTTTCAACTTGACAGGACAAAACACCATTTAACACACTCCTTCAATTTTTAGACAAATCTTCTTTTTTTCTTTCAGAAATTGATGAGCTGAATCAACATAAAAACACAACACAAGGTTCTGACTACATTTCCCAAATTTAATAAGGCAATTATCGTGGGAAAAAATCATTAATTAGGAATATAGAAATTCAAGAGAAAGAGGAGGGGAGGGAAAGATCCATACCATTGTCAACGCCAAGGTCGGAGAAAAGTCCAGCTGGAGAGCTGTTTTGCCTGGCAAGATTAGATCCGTTCGCGGTACTCATCTTACTTGCTTGCGTAGAATTCTCTAAGGCCATTGAACGCATAACATTGAATGCACTATCCATAGAATTCCCAGCACTCACCGAATTGTCAGTAACCAAATTATGCCCTGGTAAACTTTGATAAACCATCTCCGAATCCTCTCCTTCTTGCTTTATCGCTGGCCTCTCTCCAAATTCTTGCAGATTTTGAGAACTGGAGTCACCAGAACCATTACATGATGACATAAACCTCGCCAACATGGTATCCATTTCAGGGCTTGAAGATCGAAGATACCGATAATCCCCGCTTCCGGTGCCGCCGCCACCATCATGGCCACCTGTACCATTCACAAGACTCTCCAGGAATGAGCTTGGCGCAGAGCGATAACGCATCAGAGAAGAATTTTGCTGGGTTTGCTGTTGTTGTTGATGGTAATGATAGGGATGTAAATCCATGAATTCTTGATTCTTTCTCAATTCTCCTTCTGAACACTTGAAACTAGAACTGTACAAAAGACTCATGTCTTCTTTCGAGAATCCCTGAAAACCATCAATACCATACATAATTGATCGATTAGATCCCTGATTGATTTCTTTTCGGCCCAGCTTAATTAAATTGCTGATAAAAAAAAACGTGGACCAGATTTAAACACTTCTAAATTGTGAAATGCTTTGCTTGCAGCAGTGCTCAGACCTCTAAACTTGGCTTAAACTTCAGAGTTGCTTGTCCTTCAATATATGGAATATAAAACCCAAGAAAGATGAACTTCTCCTTCAAAGTCCAACCCGGAAGAGCTACAAGAAAAAAACAAATCTCAGAAAGAAAAAAAAAACAAATCAAGAGCTTGCATTTACACAGCTATAATTAGTCCACTCTTGCTTAACATACAATTCAGGAACCCAAAAAAGCAGCTTTTAAAATGCTGAATAATACTAGGACATGTAAATATGACAAGAACAGAAAACTAAGTTTGCTCGAGCTCAGACTCTTTCTTGATTTAGGTTCACGGGCATTGAAAGTTGCATCAAGGCAAGGGAAGCCACAAGAGGGAAAAGACAGGCAGTCTACATAGTGCAGTCCTGACTCAAATTCAACACCACTTTTGAGTACTATGAGGAAAGTACCTCAGCTTTTTTCTGGGTCCTTAGCCAAAAACACAGTCGTTTCGTCGTTACCTCTGCAAAACACAGAAACTAACAGCAACAAATAAAACTAAAGACAAACTGAGAGAGAGAGAGAGGGTTGCAGGAGTTGAGCAATGCTGTGCTCTTGTTCCTCTCCACATGGTATATTTATCAACCATTTTGCTACATAATAACACCCCCCCCCCCCCCCCCCCCCCCCTCTTTTTTTAATGTAATTTTCGGTGATGTCATCCGATCCTGGATTCATGACCGTTGACCAAACCAGCCTCGTGGTTATTGAAATTATTAATATTTAGGCCGGGTTCTTGAATTATTGTTTAGCGAGGTTTTTTTATATATTTTTTTCAAATCTTGAAATTAGTATTTTAAATAATTTATCAGTTTTTCTTAATGTTGCTGTCGCTTAGAAAAACAAAGCTTAAACTAATAAAAAAGATGTCACTTACCTTTAAAAAAAGTTTCGATGATTATATATATATTGGTTTTAGGGTTTTTGACAATGTTATCCAGTAAGATTTAAAAAGGCACTGGATGCCTCCTTTGCTTATGGGTCAGGCGACTCTAGGATGACATGGAGAGACAAGTCAGTGCATGTGTGCTGCTATGACAGTGGGGGTATAAAACGTGGCGTATCAGATGGTGTGGCTGCCCTAAATGTGAGCGTTGTTTAGTTTAATCAGCCAGCTAACGGGATGTTTAACTAATTAAATAACCTGCGAGATTCTTGATTAATTTATCTAGAAAAGAAATACAAGTTGATAGCTTCTTTTTTCCATGAGATATTATTGGTTTCTATTTTATAAATAAACATCTTAGTTGCTAACAGGCTGATATATGAAAATTAAATATTAATTTGGGGTTTTGTTCCGTACATTTAATATGAGTTGCTTTGCACGATGATTCGAAGGAGCTTTATTTTAAGTCATTGGAAAAATAAAATAGCTTATTTTGCACACTAAAGAAAAGGAATAAAATGCTGATTAATTTGGTAAAATAATGCTCGTAAATCTGGTCACGATGAGAATTTCCGAGTCATGTCAGTACGTTGACCCATCCTTGAGACGCCATAGCGACAGTGCCTGCTCCGGAGTGCTGTAAACGTAAATGACCATTTTGTCCTCCAGCTGTAACGCGGTGCTCGGCTAGGTCTCCAGACAAATATAGATTGCCAATTCGATCACTCGTAAATCAGACGACACCCAATTGACCCCCGGCCATTCAGATTTATAGCAAAAACCACGTCATTTTAAGACAAGCCAGTCCTCGTCTTCAATGACTTTAGAGATAAGAAAATAAAATAGGCGAGGGTTAAGTGGTAGATGGGAACTCAATTGAGATTTCTTTTTTGTTTAGGGACAAATGAGAGCTGAATGATAATTGAGGGGGAATATGTCATTTTACCAATGAAAAAGATTTTCCTTCTTGTGGTAGAGAATTTGTTATTATCACTTCATTATTTATTACATGGAGACAAGAACAACCTTTTTGAATGTGTTTCTTGGATGCAATTAAAATCTTCAAAATAAAAAAATTAAAATTGATTCTTTTTTATTCTAGAAATAAATAAAAAAGTCAGAAGCTCTAAACATTAATGTGAAATATTGTTTTTGTAAATTCAAGATTTAGAACAATCATTCAATGAATTGTGATCCTGAGTATTTTTGGATATTCAAGATCATATACTATAAATCATAAAATAATTGATTATTGTTTTATAAAGTAATTACTTCACTATTTAAAGTGTATATTAGAAACTAAAAGGCATGGCAAGTATAGATAATAAACCCAATTTCATGAGCTAGATTCTCTAAAACATATTGTTATTCTATAAAATAATATAATATTTGAACCAAACGGTGATAACGTAAAGTTCTTGATATATATAGTTTAAAAAGAAAAGATAATTACTTTAAATCTTAAATTAATATTTAGGTTATGTTTTGCGTTTCAAAAGTACTTTTTAAAAAATTAAAAAAAAATTATTCTTATTTTTTACTTTAAATTAAAAAAATTGGTGTTTCTATATTATTTTCATGTGTTGATATCAAAAATATTTTTTTAAAAAAAATATATTATTTTAATACATTTCTGAATTAAAAATACTTTCAAAAATACCTTTAACTACACCCCAAACAAAAATTTAATATGGTCATATTATTCATTATAGATAATAGTGGAATGGGAATAACACCAAAAAAACTTTGTCCTCAAATGTTGTAATTACGAGAAGTCGGGGTCAAAGAAAAGGTTTTTATGTCTCTAACATTCACGTGCCCTAAAAAGAATAGAATAATGGCCTTGGTAAATTTATATTGGGAAATGGGGGGGGGGCATAAAAAATAATCCATGCAAACTGTCTTCACACATGGTGGTTTTCCAGGGACTTTTGAAGCATTAATGGCCTGTTTAGGAGAGCGGTTGTGATAATTTTTTAAAATGTTTTTCATGTCGAAATACATTAAAATAATATTTTTTTATTTTTTAAAAATTATTTTTAACATCAGCACATCAAAATGATCTAAAAATATCAAAACATATTCATTTAAAATAAAATAAAAATTAAATTCCAGTAAAACAGCGGTTTATCCACAGTGCCAAACGGGTTTTAAATATCATTTTCCTACATGGTGTTTATAAATATCAACTCTTCCAAGAGCTGAACCATCGGAGCCAAGTCGTCTTTAAATAATAATAATATTAAAAAAAAACTTTCGGTGGATACGATCTTGCATCGGAGATTCAACGAAGGAAGAATAAAGACAATAACAGAGTTTCTTTCATCTTCGTCAAGAAATTAAGAAAACCCTCATTGTTTTGTTCAACAATAATGAACTGGATTATATTTTATATATGACACAGCCTCTCACTGACCGGCAATATTTGACCAAAACCATGGTAGATGCGTCGACTGCTTCAAACTCACACATGGCTACAGGAAGGTTGCGAACAATGTAAGCAATCGAATGTATGACGAACTCATGTAGATTGTAATCAAAGTCCCTGGCTGGCTACCTTGTTTCGTAAGCTTTATAGCATTCGTTGACTTGCAAGAAGTCAACCCTCATGGTCGACAAGGTTTATCAGCTTGGACCATTTAAATTAGGTCAACTTACAGAAATGGTCACTGCTGCTGAAAATGAGATCTCCAGGACGCTACGTGAATGTGAACTGCCTGCAGTTTTTTCGAAGTTGAATTTATTTAGTCTCCTCGTTAATTCCTGAAACCGAAACTGGAGGCCCCTGGCTACGGAAAAAGGAGATTATATAATGTTTTTAATAACTCCATGGGTTAGTCGAATTAAAGCAGTTAGACTTGCAATATTTTTAAGAAAAATATACCTAATGTACAAAATAAATTCTAAAGATTATCAGAAAAGAATATTTAGTCCGAAATAATGCATAAATGTTCCCTTGTGAAAGGGAAAAGGAACTGTTCCTGTGGAGGGCAGAAGAATTTGGGCATTCTGATGCTTTCGCTTGAAAACTATTCCCTTTCGAGCTGACGATCCAAAATGACCGTGAAGGTCGAGCATCTCCACTCTATTCCATGGTCCCTTACCCACTTGGCCTCCTCATGCCCCCTTCGGCGTGTAGCCCGACCTTTCTCTGTAACTATAATTTCTCTTCAACAGGGTCATAATATGCTAATATGCTGTTCTTGAATAATATATATTATATTCTGGGATCTTAATTTAAGTTTTTAGGTAAAATAGTTCCTTAACATGATATTAGAGATTTATTGATATAACGGTTACGAATTTAAATCTCACTATCCTTATTCTATTTGATGAAAAATCAAGTATAAAATAGTGTGTGGCTGTGCAAGTTTCAAGCCCAAAAAGCTTTCACCTGGAGGAGAGTGTTAGAGAATAATATAAATTATATTCTGGAATCTCAACTAAAAAATTATACTTTTAAATGAGATAATTACTTAACATACTCAGCTATCTTCCAAAACAGGTTAGCTTGTAGTGCTGCTTAGCTAAGAGCTTGCCTTGGTTTTCAATTCATGTATCCTAAATATTTCGTTTTTTCTCATTGTCTTGCCGTGAATTCTAACAGGAAATAAAACTTACTCAAGCAGCACGTGACCTGGCTGTCTTCCTAGTTCCACTGCTAATTTTCATGGAAAAAAACATGAAGGAACCGGTCTCTATAATCGATTAATTTTATACTGTTTATACCCCCTTCCCTTTTCAAATCCAAATCGTAAATCACTCTCACCAACCATTGACCCAAAATGAGCCCTTCTTAGACGCCTGGAAGCATGTGGTTCTCAGTTCTCGCCAGCACTGACCTCAAACTGGCATTTTGTGGATCACTGATTGGAGCGCCACAGAAATGCATTTTCATCTATTTATCCCCTCTTATCAGACGGGGTAGCTGTTCTTGATAAAAGGGGGGATCGGAAAGTACGATTTGTTTACTGGAATCTTTCTCTGAGATAATATATATATATATAATATGTGTGTGTGTGGAATCAAATGAATACTTTGTTCTCAAATGCCAAGGCATCGGTCACGAATCCACGATGTGGATGGAAGTAAAGAATAATATTTCAGAAAGAAAAAAGAAAAATCCTTCAATTATTGTTCTTTTATTCTTCCATTGTGCAAGAACCTTTAAAAATTTCCCCCCCTTTTGGTACCAGATAAGCACATTTTTAAGGCCCACTACTCCATTTGGACACGCTATAAGGTGATAAAAGGGTAGCTCCTTATTTTAAGAGCCTTGATTTATGTTTAGTAAGATGTGCTCTAGGTGGTGGGAAGAGGACAACTCCCGGTAGCATGGAATTAAATAATAATAATAATGAAAATACGGTAGGGGGAAGTTCAATATGATATAAATAATCAACAACTGTAAAGTGGGATGAAAAGCAAATCCTACTTTATTGTGTGATTTGCTCCAAACAAAAGGCAGTGGAGTGATTTATTTGGAAAAATATATGTCAATCGGTGGCTGCTTCAATTTGGATTTTACATATGATTTGTTTGGCTTAATGCATGATCCCCTTTTGTGTTCATGTTCTATTAATCAGTGTCTTTAAAAGTGAATGATCATCGGCTGTGAAGTTATCAGTTGATATTTACTGCAAAAAGAAGAGAAAAACCATAATATTCTATAGAATGTGGAAGCATCTAATCATAATGCCTCTACAATCTGCAGTATGCTGATACGCGCACAGACCGGAATATGATTCGTTCGTAACTGTCCTTCGGTGTACAGTTTGTCCATGAATTGACCATGAAAAACCAAAATAAAATCGTTTTGCTTCTATGGAGTGCTTGTAGAAAGGAAAACAGAAAGCAGTTATGTATATCAAAGAAAGAAAGAAAGAAAGAAAGAAAGGAAAGACTCGGCTATCTGTGGTTTAAGTGAGAATTTTTCTATGGTGAATAACTTCAAGGAATATGTTAGTATAATGGGAGAAGCATGAAGAGAAAGGAACGAGCTTTTCACGTTCAATGGCATAAACCAAAATATTAAGGAAAAGAGGTGGCGGCTGTTTCTTCTGTGGAGGGAAACAGAGACGTGAGTGTAATCTCGCTTCAATGGCTGGTTTTTCACTCCAAAGTCCAAGGTTCAGTTTTTTAAGGTACTGTATAAAATAAGTTCCTGCCTCAAAAAGAGGAGTTCTGCAAGAACCTTGGGTACTCTGGTATTGATCTTGATTTGAGGAGCAACTTGACCTGTATTATTACAGTTTTTAAGGATCTTACATGTAATATTCCAAATAACGGCATTTGTTCCAAGATTCTTGTCATTATACATGTGCCGATAAGGATTCACTGCTTGGATTCCGCATATTGCCCTAACTTTTGGTTGCCATGATCGGCAATTTGAAATGAAATACGGATGCCTCCATTCTCAAAGAAAAAAAGGGCATCGCTGATGGCTGTTCCATGTTCAGCACACTTGATTTGGCTCCCTAGGCTTCATTTAATTAACCTAGTAGGGGTATGGCTACCACGGTAATAGCGCTAGGCACCTAGAATCCTTTGCTCCAGGCCGTCGAAAATAAAATTTGACACGCTTCTCTTTATTTATTTACTTTCAAGATCCCAGAAAAACTCAACCACGCCCCTATTCCAAATACACAGTTTGTATTATCTTTCCCTCCCTCTACCCTGAATACACCATTATACATTATACATTATACATTATACATACAGCTAAACCATAACGCTGAAACACTGTGGATTTGAACAGTATTTCATTTTTTAAAAAAAAAAAAAAAACTGATTTTTTTTTAAAACGTTTTTTTACCTTTTTTTAAAAAAAAAACTGATTTCTTTTTTCTTTTTTTTTAAATGATTTTTTTTAAACGTTTTTTTACTTTTTTTAAAAAAAAAAACTAATTTCTTTTTTTTTTTACGTTTTTTTACCTTCTTAAATGTTTTTTTCTTCTTAAACATTTTTTCCTTTTTAAATATTTTTTTCTAACCGTGGTGTCCGGGACAACTTATGCGCACCATGATTAATTTCTCGGTCCACTTTTTATTAACATTTTTTATTATTTCTTTTCCTCCACTTATACAATTTTTTTTAGTTTATTTTTTGATAACCGGGTTGTCTGTGTTGGTTTACGCACATCACTTTTTATTCCCCAAAATTAACAGTGATTTTCACTTTTTTATTAACATTTTTTATTGTTTTTTTTCCTCCACTTATATAATTTTTTTTAGTTTATTTTTTGATAACCAGGTTGTCTGTGTTGGCTTACGCACATCACTTTTTATTCCCCAAAATTAACAGTGATTTTCACTTTTTATTACTGTTTGATATTTTTTTTTCTTTTTTTCGCTCCTTTTTTTTCTAATTATTGTTAGGTGTTGAAATATTATTTTTTCTGGTTATATTTTTTTTCTACTTATATATAATTTTATTTTATTTTTTTATAATAGAGGTGTTTGGGTTAACTTAAATACACCACAATTAATCCTCAGATTTTATTTTTTTATAGTTTTTTTTCATATTTTTACTGATTTTGTTTTTCATTTTTTTCCATCAAATATTTTTTTTTATTGGGGTGTCCGGAATAGCTTAAGCGCACTATAATTAATCCCCGAATCCATTTTTTTTCTTCTTATCTATAAAGCTAAAACAGATCACTGTTATACTGTAGCATGGATCACTGTTTATGTAGACTCCGATAACTGTGGACTTGAATAGTGAGATTACAAAATAATATAAGTATAATTTGTGTACCAAGACAGAACAAAGACATGGCTTCGGGTGAGTGGTTAAGGCACGCGCGTCTGTAAAGTAGACCGGAGTTCGAATCTCCCGGCGACAAAAATGGTTTTGGATTTTTAATATCTTATTATTTGCATTATTTATAATTTGTATACAATGTTAAACAATGAAATTGCTTTGGGCGAGTGGTTCAAAAATGTGTCTGCACACGGGAGCCCGGAGTTCGAATTCCAGTGGGGCGAAAAAATGATTTCCTTTTTTTTCTTTTTAAACGTTTTTTTCTTCTTAAAAGTTTTTTCCTTTTTAACAATTTTTGTCTAACCGTGGTGTCCGGACCAGCTTATGCGCACCATGATTAATTTCTCGGTCCACTTTTTATTAACATTTTTTATTGTTTCTTTTCCTCCACTTATACATTTTTTTTTAGTTTTTTTTTATAACCGGGTTGTCTGTGTTGTCTTACGCACATCACTTTTTATTCCCCAAAATTAACGGTGATTTTCATTTTTTATTACTGTTTGAAAATGTGCTTTCCCCTGACTTCTTTTTTTTTGTTTGTTTTTTTCTTAATTGCTTTTTTGTTAATATTGTTAGGTGTTTAAATTTCTAATTATTATAGATAAGACATTCAAAATAATGATTATGATTATTTTTAAGTTTTATTTTATTTTGAATATGTCAAACTAATTATATATTTTAATATTTATTTAATAATATATATATATATATATATATATTTACTAAATGATTTTGATTATTATTATATTATATTATATTATTATTATATTATATTTTATTACTAAATGATTTTGATTATTATTATATTATAGTATATTACGAGCGATATGCCCGCGCGATGCGCCGGGTTTTTTTTATCTATATAAAAAATTGATTGTTTTTATATGTATTGTATTTTACAACTTTAATATTTAATTAATAAAATTATAATTGATAAAATCTGTATAATCGAAATGGAAAGTGGTTTGCATATTTTTTAATCGCAGATAATGCAAGTAATTTTTTTATGAGTTGTATTTTTCCCCCAGTAATATTAGATTGGACACATTATAAATAAAAATATTGAATTTTCTTTCCCAGAAAAGAAACTTATATTTTTTGCGTGCTATAATTAGTTATTTCAATGTTTAATCACTAAAATTGCAATAGATAAAATATGTTAGAAATGAGTATTTTGCGTGGTATAATTAGTATGCTTGCCCGCGCATTACGCTAGGGTTTTTTCTATGTAGAAAACTAATTTTTTTTACATGTTGTAATTAGTTGTTTAAATATTTAATTAGTAACATTATAATAGATAACATATGTAATAAATAATTTTTTTCCCAGCCTAGAAGGAATTGTATAATCGAAATGGGAATTGTTTTGTATATTTTTTAATTAGTCTAACACACTTTATAAAACAATCAAAATAAAAAGTGGTTCGTATATGTTTTAATTGTAGATAACCTAGGTAAATTTGTTATTTTATTTTTTGTATGAGTTGAATTTCCCTCCAATAATATTAGATCTCACACACTATGAATATTCACTAAATATTCAAACAATTAAATTATTATTATTATTACTACTACTACTACTACTACTACTACTACTACTACTACTATTATTATTATTACTATTACTACAACTACTACTACAACTACTACTACTATTATTATTATTATTAATATTGTGTTAATAATGAAAGAAACAAAACTAAATGAAAGACTAAAAAAATCTTAAATTTTTTAACAAAAGACGAAACAAAAAAAAAATATCATTGTTATTATTGCCAAACAAAATAAAAATTCTTAAATTATTATGAGAAGAAAAAAAAACATCAGCAAAAGACTAAGCAAGAAAAACAATTAAATTTTTATCATTATTATTCAAAAAAAAAACATTAACATAAGAGCAAGAAAAAAAAATTAAATTATTAAATTATTATTATTATTATGTTAATAATGAAAGAAACAAAAATAAATGAAAGACTAAAAAAATTGTAAAAACTTTAACAAAAGATCAAATAAAAAAATAAAATAGAAACAGAAATTATTAGGTGAAAAATATTAAAGAGCAAAGGTAGGAAAAAAATAGCATAAGAGCAAGAAAAAAAATTAAATTATTAAATTATTATTATTATTATTATTATTATTATTATTATTATGTTAATAATGAAAGAAACAAAAATAAATGAAAGACTAAAAAAATTGTAAAAACTTTAACAAAAGATCAAATAAAAAAATAAAATAGAAACATAAATTATTAGGTGAAAAATATTAAAGAGCAAAGGTAGGAAAAAAATTATGAATTTTCAAATGATTATAAACAAAAAAATATAGGGATTAAAATCAAAGATTAAAAGTATAAGGGTCGAAATAAAAATTAAATATATCATCAATTTTAATCAAAGGACAAAACTGAATAAATCACAAATTCCGGACCAAATATATTAAGGTTTTTAAACTCAATCCGGAAATTAAAAGAAGGAGGACCGAAGTGAAACATTAACATTTAATTCATTTCAATCAAAGGACTCAATTAAAAGAGAAGGGACCGATCTGCAAATCCAAAAACCGGCTGCTCCTCTGTAACACACAGAAAATTCGAAGTTCAAGGACTAATGTGTAAAGTCAAAAAACATGGGGGCCCATCCTGTACGTTTGTGTCCCGAGGAGAGAGAAACGGAGCAAACGGCTTCAACCGTCCACCGCCGCGTACACGGACACCGGGAGACACAACGCGCCGCACCGGGAGACAGATAAGGCGGAGGCGAAGCGCTCTGTGCGCCGGTAGATAATTTTTGGCCACCACACGACGCCGCACGCGCGATCTGAAGAGGGCGTCAGCGGAATACCGTCGGTCGCGTGTACAACACGCGCCGACAGTATTTTGAAAAAATAATAAAAAACATTTGTCAATTACCGAAACACCCCTGCTCATTATTCATAACGTTTGTCTTATCCGGGGCTAGTTTCGTATTTGGCCATTTTAAAAAATATTAAAATAAAAAAAAGTGCGGCGGACCGACCCGGACCGACCCGGACCGATCCGTACGCGCGTAATTACCTCCGCACCCCGCCAGCCTTCAACAGGTTTTTGTCCTTATCGAGGGACCGAATCGCCATTACACTGTTCATAAACAGATAAAACAAAAAAAATAAGGCGGACGAACTCGTGCGCCACACCGGATCAAATCGCGAGTGAACAGTGCGCGCGGGTCTGGTGCTACAGTAATGAATAGTAACGGTGCGATGCCTTTTAGGTTATTTGATAATAATATATTATTATATTATATTTTAAAAGCTTAAAGAGATTGGAAATTAAACAGTCATATTATATTATTATTATCTAAAAGCTAAAAAAGATCACGGTTTTCGAACAGTGTTTTGGCACTGTTCATCTAAACTCAATCACTGAGGACAGGAACAGTCAAGTTACTTTATAATATTATTATTAGTTGTAGACTACACCTGTATAAAAAGTTGCTTGGCGTGGTGGTTAGAGAGCGCCCAAGCGAGGCAGGGCGCGAGAGTTCGAATCTCTGTAATAACGAATTTTTGAAATAATTAAAAAATAAGATATTATTATTATTTGTATTCGACAACTGTCCAAAGAAGTCGCTTGGGCGAGTGGTAAGACCGCGCCCCGCGTTCGAATTTCCCCACCCAATTTCTCTCTCCTGCCTGCGCAATATGACGTCAGCTAAGCTGTTTTTTGTCAAAGTTCATTTCAGTCCCTAAACGTTTTAATTTGTTTTTTTTGCCCTTATTTTTATTAAATGGGTTTTGATTTGTTTCAATTTCGTCCTTCAATTGAAATTGATTACGTTTTGAAGATCCAGTTCGGTCCTCATTCTTTTAATTTTGGGGGGTGGGCTGAAATTCTAAATATTTTTGGTATCAAAGTTTTGATTGATTTCAATTTCATCCTTCCATGCAAATTTATTATAAATCCTTAATATTTTAGGTACCAAAAGTTTGATTTTTTTCAATTCTATCTTTCTATGCAAGTTAATTATGAATTTCAGTTTAATTTCAGTCCCAGTTCTTTTAATTTCCGGTTTTGTTTTGAATTATTTGATTTCAATGTTTGGGTTTACTTCAATTCTGTTTTTTAAATTAAATATATTATTGCAAGTATATCAAATTAATTATATATTTGTATAATTATGTTAAATTAAAGTATGTAAAACTAATATTATGTTCAAATATTTATTGAATATTATCGCCTAAAAATATATATAGGGAGAGGAAAAATGACCTAGGATTTTTTTAATGACAGAAATTCATATCAGTATTCTTAAATAAATTTAATATAATAATATAATAAATAAATCTTATAAAAAAATATATTAGCTTCAAGAGTAATTTTGTGCTCTTTTGTTTAAGTTTCTTTCTTGAAATAAATTTTCAGTGTTTTGACTTTTTAATTATATATTTGTGTATTTATATCAAATTAAAATATGTTAAACCAATTATATGTTCTAATATTTATTGAATATCATCACCTAAGAATATATAGAGAGAGAGAGAACAAAATAGCCTAAGATTATCCTTTAAATTAAATATATTATTGAAATTATGTCAAATTAATTATATTTTGTATATTTATGTCAAATTAAAATATGTAAAACTAATTATATGTTTGAATATTTATTGAATATTATCGCCTAAAAATATATTGACAGAGAAGAAAAATGACCTAGGATTTTTTGAAGGGCAGAAATTCATATCATGTTTTCTTAAATATATTTAATATAATAATATGATTAATAAATCTTATATAAAAAAAATTTGGCTTCAAAAATTAATTTTGTGCTCTTTTATTTAAGTTTATTTCTTTACAAGGATTTCCAATGTTTTCATTTTTAATATTTTAAATATAATATTACTGCAAAAAAAAAACTCAAAAAAAAATATTGACAAATTTACCTGCATTATCTACAAGTCAAATTAAAAAAATATACAAGTCACTTCCCGTTTCCATTAGACTGTTCTTTTTAGACGGCAAATAAATAATTATAACACAAAAAAAATTATGTTTATGTTTGAAAAACAAATTATAATATTTTTATTTCTAATATGTCTGATATTTATTGAATATTATCGCCTAAAAATATATTAAGAGAGAGGGAAAATAACTTTGGATTTTTTTAAGGACAAAAATTCATATCAGTATTCTTAAATATAATTACACTAACTAAATATTGAAATAATAAAATACAATACATATACAAGCAATTAATTTTCTACATAGAGAAAAAAAAACTTGTCGCATCGCCAATTATTTAGTTAATTATATATAATAAGAGTTAATATTTTCTCTCAGGTTGCTGGAGTTCGAGTCCCCCTGCCACCGAAAATGATTTTTGAGTAAAGAATAGTGTTTTCTATTGTTCATAAGTGTTTCACATCTTTTTTTTTCCAATCATTTCTTCGATAACTGGGGTGTCCGAGTCAGTTTATGCGCATCACAATAAATCTCTGAACTTAATTTTTTTTAACAATTTTCACTGTTTATTAATATTTAAAAATGTTTTTTCCTCTTCTTTTTTTCAGACTTCTTTTTTTTTTTTTATACTCGCGGTGTCCGGGTCAGTTTACACGCACCACAATTTTTTCCTCACATATATATATTTTTTAGAACCGGGGTAGGTTACACGTGTCACGAATAATTCTTTGACATTGTTTTTTATTTTTTTTCAACTTATTAATATTTTTTATAACTAGAATGTCCAAGCTAGTTTACGTGCATAGCCAAAGGAGATGACAATTTCAAACAATTATAAACAGTGATTTGAAATATGATTTTCGTTTTTCATTACTATTTAAAAAAATTGATTGAACTATGATTCTGGTGAGATATGACATGAATGTTTGGTAATGTGTTTGAAAATCGCTTTTGAAGAAATTTTAATTTTTTCCAATTTTAAATTAAAAAAAATGTTTCTACATGATTTTGATGTGCTAATGTCAAAAATAATTTTCTAAGAATTAAAAAAAATACATGTTAAAAATCAATTATTTTTCTACATATAAAAAAACTCAGCACAACGCGCGGGCAAATCAGCTCGTTAATCTCTAGTTGGAAAATAAGAGCCATGTTTGAAAATATAATAACAGTTAGTTTTTAAAATATTTCACATAAAAATACATCAAAATAATATTTTATTTTATTTTAAAAAAAAATAACTTTCAACATCGGCCGTATCCTTTAAAAACATAAAAAAAAAAAAAAAAACATTTTGAAAAAAAATAAAAAACTATTTCAAATTAGAATCTAAGAGGCCCACCAAACCAGGAGCAGGTTCTACTTACCCATCTAAGTTCTTGATGGATGGACGACTTGACAACACGAAAATCAATCTACCATTCTGTCCCTCGGGTCACAGTCCATACCGGTTGTCTAGATTCTTCTCTAACTTAATTTATCTTGTGCACGCAGAGCGAAATAGTAAAGCATTAACAAGAAGAAAATGGCAAACTAAAAGGATCGCAGATCGTTTCCATCCCAATGCTGCGCGCAAACTAAAATGAAAGCCGAAAAAGACAAAAAAAAAGAAGGAGTAATTTAACATTGAAAACTCATTTCACAAACAGCAAACTCTAGACAACTTCCATTCTGTCTGGGGGTATATAATCCAATACTCTTCTTCAGCATAATAAGAAGTTCAACGACCTCTGTTTATTTCTTGAAGACAAGTTACAAACAAACAACTCGCATGAAATATTGATCAGTAGTATGCTTTTCGAGGGTTGTTCTGTCAAAAGGAAATGGTAGACCATCAGAACAAGACTAGCCTTTGTAATAAATGAACTTGAAATTCTACGGAGGATTCGCATGGATGATTTAATAAACTAAAAACCGATATCAAATACATGAAGGAAAGGACAAGGGAAGCAAGGATAAATACCAGAGGGTTTGGCCTGTGACGGTAACCAAGCATCATTCGCTTCTTATACTGCTCGTATATATCATCATCAGGAGCCACCTCCCCAGGATTCTGAGCACCAACACCCAAGTGATCCTTCTTTACATCACCAGCCATGATCGGATTTGAAATACCATTTCTGGAGCTCCCCAGACCCTCACCTGAAAGCCACACAATATTATCAGAGGCTTCTACTCCACATTACAAAGAAACAACATTGTTAAACAAATAGAGAAGTCCAGCTTCGTTCTCAGAAATAATTACAATCTGCTCAAGTATAACACACATTCCAGTCAACAAAACCACAAATGATTCCAACTCTAATCTCATGCTCTGTGTGAGAAGGAGAAACGCTCTGGAATAATATGCATACCATGCATCTAAATCTAACTAGTCCACCTTTTAAAATTCAAGCCAATTATGGATATTACAAGGATGTTCAAGCAGATCCATTATAGTCCTGCTTTCTAGTCCTTCAAAAAAAAATGATCAAACCAGCAAAAATATTTAGTTCATGTTTCGATCTAAGAAAAAGTAAAATTCATAAGCACACTTGTTCACATTTCCTTGCTGACAATCATGCAAAAGGTAAGCTGTATAGGAAGTACACTTAATCAACAGAATAATAAAGGCTCTAATCTTATTCCTTTGACTGGTAGTTCACATCAGATCCCAGGTTCTCTACACTCCTTATCAGTGGTTCCATCAACAGTTCCTCAAGCAACTTATTAGAGAACTTCATCTCAATTTTTACAAAAGGTAATGCAAAATGCTATTGATAAATTCCCTGCACTGCTATCAGTAACTCATGAGCACACTTTGTTCCGATTTCCAAGCTACCCATTATGCAATATGTAGCTGTAAGAGCAAGTACGGTTTGCTAATAGAATCAACTGCTATTGGTACAACACATGATACAAATCAGGCACTGCTAAATAAACTAATGCAGGCCAACCGAACTTGAAGAAACATACTATGAATAATTTATCCATTCTCTAGCAGGGAAAAGCAAATTCAATCCTGCCATGCACAGCGATCACATAGTTGAATAATTATCCCATCAAGACAGAATTATTTGATTCATGATTTATAACTTCAGAGAAAATCAGAATTTCATGTGTGCACATGTATGCGAGAAGGGGAGAGGGGGGACGAGGGACACGGCACCTTCTTTCCAACCCATTTTGGACAAGAGTTTATGCCCAACATTATCCGCCTGGATTTTAGCCCTTTCTGCAGCCTCTTTAGCAGATTTTGTTGCAGCTGCATCATTACAATTAGCCATGAACTTCTCAAGCTCTTCTGGTGGGATGTAGTCACCCATGTGATGACCTTTTTTGGAAGAAGCTGCAGTGCCATCAAAATTTCAAAATAAGACCATTACATGAAGAAAGCTTTTGGAGACCACAACAGTTCCACACACAAAGCATATACCTTGAAGAGAAGCAGGAGGGGGCATTTCATCCTTAGACTGTTTAGGCTGTCTCCTCTTCTCTTCCTGAGCAGCTTTCTTCATGTAGAACTCCATCATTGCTAAAGGATCTGTACCTGCTGGTGCACTAGACTCACCTGCAATATCAAAGAGAAGCAAATGCAACACCCAACAGATGGATACAGTTATGCATAACATCAAATAATCGATGTGTGTCCCAACATAATGGGGGAGTTTACATGCAGACAATTCATCTGTTCGCACACAAGAAAGCAGTGATGTGTCAAATAGCCACCAATACCTCTATTTGACAATGACATGATAAAGAAGGGCACCTGCTAAACATCATAAGAGGCTACAACAATTTCTACACGATCATTTTGATCTGCTTCTAAATGGAAAATCATTGTAGAATATAGCCAATACATATATCTTTAAACATTGACCCATAACTTTGGAACAGGGTGACTAATCCAACATTAATTGGCTTTCAACATTATGCATTCAAATTCAATAAAAGAGCAGTGAAATGAAGTCTGTTTGGTAGACATTCTGGTGTAGAGAGAGATTGATGGATTTGAATGGACCAGGGTCTGATAGGTTTGCCTAGGTACAATCGAACATTCTAAGCATCTAATTTGTTACAATCTATAGACTCCATCCAGTTGACTTTCATCAAGTGCAAGCATCTCCAGAGTGCTTAAGCAGCTTCTGTTTTTTAAAAAAAAACTTATTTTTTTTTCCCATGGGTTACAAATAGAAATAAATTTCCAAATATATCCATTGTATACTGATATGTGCTATTACCAGCTCTTCCTGAAGATGTTGACAATGAACCCTTGGGCTCTTCAGCAGCTTCATATAAAGCTGAGGCGGGAATTTGGTAATTTGTTCGCTGCTTCTGTGAGCTTTGAGAGCCACCAGTGGATTTAGATGCTGAAGCACTTGTGCCACCTACGCAGACAAAGTGTGCTTGGCATGAAAATTTCACTCTAATGTCAAAAAAAATTGAACAAGGAAAATTAAACAAAGCAACACAAACAGGGACTCCCAACAATACAAACAAACAAATGAAGATCCTTCTCCTAAAGTCACATTACATTACTACTTTGATATGTCAATCATCTTTATCAGTCATAAGATCAGATAAATGCAGTCTTTAGATGTGACGTCGTGTCAACATCTTCAAGTGTGAACTTTGTTACTAGACTCGAGGACAAGAAGAAAAAAAAGTGGAACCACGGAAGCTTTAGACAGTCTTAGCTCCCAAACAAAATAAATATAACCACTACAAGGATAGCAATTGAAGTACTGACCACTAGAAGAGAATTCAGAATCCCTGTTCTGCGAAAGAGCCTTCTCTTCTTCGGCGAGCCTATACTGATAATACTTGAAGTCTGTGCAATTCTCATCAAACAAAAATCTGCAAATAACACAAGCACCACTTATAAATAAAAAATTTAAGTCTCCATTGCACAGCTTGATGCAAACGAAAAGGATGCTATCAGAGTTAAAAGGAAAATCAATGTGTAATGAAACTAGTGTTACTCATGACTCACTTGAAAGGTGTATCTCCAGGATTCTTTTGGCGTGTAACATTCTCAAATTGCCTTCCATGTTTAGCAACAAAACTTGCAAGTTTGTCGGCAACATTCTTCACAGTGGGATCACTTGGGGGAGGTGGTGCTGCATATCACTTATAAAACTGATTAATACCAAGAGCATGAACAAGAGAATGCAAATTACTCTTGTAGCAGGCGTGCCACATATGCCAAATCTTTCATTGAACATCTCTTTCCACCAATGTTGATTGGCACTTAAGAAATAAGCTGCATTCATGAGACAAGAAACATTCAAGAACAATTTGTCCTCCCCATTTGCCAGTCAAGATCAGAGTAGGTATTACCCAGATGATGGTTTCAATCACATTCTACTTAACTAAGGGGAGAAACTTTATTCCACAGCTAAAGACTCCTTTTTGAAAGAGATGCGTACATGTAAAGCTTTTAAACATGAAGACCATGGGAAATAATGAAGATTAATAACTACTGACAGTCCAATTGTGTGAGAGGGAATAAAGAAAAATCATTTTACAAACACATTAACTCTAGCCATATGTTTTTGCAAATGAGAAGATCAGAGGAAACATAGACTTGTGACATCCACGAATAGCTTAATATAAATTCAAACCATAAAAATCAAAGAGCCAATAGAGAATAGGATATCTAGCAAGGAATAGGTATGAGCAGAAGCATTCTAGCAGCTGTGGGTGCAAGTGTGATAACTAAGGTCATATCTGGCACTACAATACCAGAAATCTTGTCAGAATGTAAAGCCGCATTCATGAATGGTAGAAATCTTCTCAAGTGTCATCGATCAATCAAGAAGTTAAAACACCTAATCATTCACATGAAGCTTTCATTGCAACTCAATCAGCTCAGAGAATATCTATATTAGTAGTAATTACCAACATCCAATCGTTTCAATGACTGTTCAGATGTATCCAGTTGACCCAGCTTCTGCCTCTTTGCAGACACACCACCTGAAGTATTTACAGCATCTGCTTCATCTGCATCCTCCTCGTCTTCGCCCAACTTAACTGCAGGTGCCACAAGCTTTGACTTCTGTTTCAAGCTGAAAGCAAGTTTGCCACTGGAAGCAGTCTGGGAGATCTTCGATGCATCATTAGTCTTAAACTGCGTAGTTACTTTACCAAAAGAAGGTTTAGGCTTCACAGTCCCTGAAACAATTGTTTTGGGTTTAGAATCCTTTTCTGCAGCACCCTTATCCTTTTCCTGTTCCTTCTCATTCCCTTGCTGAAGTTGTTTAAACTTCTCCATGAATGAACCATCATTAACAAACAGAATAGATGGTGCTCCTTTGTCCATTTGCTAAGGAGCCAAATATCCTCAGGTTGTTTACAGGAAGTTACTGTCTGACAAGTAAGCTTTCAAGCAATTTAGAGATACGTAGAGACCTTTAGGTCGATCTTTACGACTGCAAGTCATGCATTTCTTAATATAACAATGATAGCAAACAGAAAGGAACGTAAACAACTACATTATCAATAATTCACCCAAATCCTTATCTCAGAAAGATTATATCTTCGGCATCTCAAATAAGACCGGTAATTAACAACCATCCAAACCTGCCTGTAATAAATTAATAATCCCCACTAACTAGACCAAACCTGCCCAATTACTCCATAGCTACAGAACCCCTCAACCCTTACCGCCTGTAGCCCAAATCCCGTTTTTAACACTCTCAAATTCGTTTCATCCATGATAAAAACTTAAAAAAATAAAAGTTTAGCTTTTTAATTATAAGTTTTCACTCGTTCAGAGGATTTCAAGAAAATAATAAAACTCCAATTCATGGAAGAACCCGTGTACTTGATAAATTCTATAATCGATATAGAAACGAAATTTCCCGATCGTCTCGCGACTATAATCAATCCTTAACTCTAACTATATAGTCAATGCAGAGGAAATATACGAGCCAGAAATTTCCAAGTTTTTTTAGATCCACAAAACAAAGTGATTTTAACAGAGAATCTAAAACCCTAAAACTCAAATCTGCCAAACAGTAACCAATACGCTTTAAAACCCGCAAAATAAAAATTCGACGAAATTTGGAACTTTTGTATAAATACCTTGATGATTTATCAGAAGCGTCGATGTCAATTTGTGGATGTAATTTAAGTATTGATCGTGATGATTTTTTGGGCTGGGTAGAGGAGAAGAAAGGAAGGTTTTTTTCCTTCTAAAATTGGGGAAAGATAAAGAGGGAGAGGTTACGACTTGAGACGCATGAGCGAAAGGAGTTGCTTTGATGTATATAGTAGAGTAAATTAACATTATCGTCCTTGTGGTTTGATAAACTAAGTATTATGGTAGTGTTACTTAATTTACTTAGATCATGGACCTGAAAATATAACAAGAAACAGACCATATTGCCACCTTACTGGTTTTAATTGCTGTTTTTATTCATGCGATGAGAATAGAAAGTAGTGCATTTAATAAAAAATTGTAGAAAAGAAATGTTGAAAAGAATTTGATCACATTTATATAAATATAATATATTTAAATCACTTCAGAAAATATTAAAATGAAATGATGTAATATTATGAAAGGATGAACAAGAACAATATCATATCTTTGATTTTAATTTTATGGAGGACTGTTTAAATCAACACATTAAGAGATTGCAAATCTTACAAGATATGGACTCAAATTTATAATTATAAAAAACAAAAGGATGATATTTTATTAAAAATAATTTTAAATTCAAATCCTTCGTCAATACTATAATCCATGATGGTGGAAGAGAATTCCCATGACTTAATTTTTTTTTTCATGTTCTGATGTAAACTGAAAAAAATCAATTAAATAGACAAACAAAATCTTCTTCTATATATGAAAAAAATAAAAAGCAAGGAGCTTACGCTACTGATCCAACAATTTAGAGGACCAACATAAAACTAAAACAAAAATTGCTATCCCCAAATTCCATTACAGCTCCATCCAAGCAGGGTAGCAGAAGCCAGACAACCCACCAGCGCTGCAACAAACACAGGGGGAATTCCGTTCCCATGGAAGCAAGTAGGAGCATAAGAACCTTAAACGTCACAAACCATTTACCTCTCAACTTTCGTTCAAGAGCCTCCCTTTTACGTCCTTTCTGCTTATCACAATTCAAGAAGCACTTCAACTCTTCTCTTCCACTGTTTCACCGCTACTCTCCTATTTGCTCTCAATGTAATACTATCTTTCGCAATATGTATTTGATGTTTTGTTTTTATAATGTTTCGGGGGTGCTAATTGTATAGTTTTGTGAGTGAAGCTGAAAGAGGAAATGGGGATTCTTTGCCAAATGGAGGGGGTAAGGGAGTTAACGAAGTCTCTCGCAATAAGAAGCTTCTTCAAGTGGTTCTAGTTTCTCCTCAGGTACTATCTATACTCAAAACCCCGCACCTTTTTTTTATTCAGGATATTGTATCGTTACTGGCTCAATGTAGTGTTTGTGTTATTTTGGTACTTAATTATCTAATTGCTTAAGTCAGCTCATTGATTTTATTAAAGAAGAAGTTAATCCATTGGAATTCGGGTGTGTTTATGTGAATTATATGTGATTGTTTTGGTTTAAGGTGTAATTAGATTGCCAATGTATCATGTTGGGTATAAGCCGACGGGGCAGTTAAAATCGAGGCAAGTTTAGATTGTTCAATCTCTGTTATTGTTTCTGTTCATTTTATTCGGATAAAATACGACAATGGTCCATACAACGAGGGGTGATCCCTCCGGTAACTATAGAAATCCCAGAGAACTGTGGCGATGAAGATGCAATATTAATCGTATAGAGGAATGGTTATAGACAATCATGCAAAAATAGACTCCCTTTCAAGCAAAAGAAGATGATCATCAGAGCATTATCTTTTGTACTTAATGGAGTAAAAGCACGGGGTTTTAGAGCCATTTAGTTTGAAATTGATAACACTAAATAACCATTAATGCATGGCCTTGTCTGTGCATGCCTACTATAATTAAAAATAGATCAATGAGAATATATGGTTGGGAGTTGGGGGCTGTAAACCATCCGAGTTAACCATTAATATATACAATCAACTATTGTATATGATATATTTTGTGTAGCCTGTAAGCAGTATCTGTTATGAATTTTCTGAAATCAATTTTCCTATCTCTCATTGTTAGTTGAAGAGGAAACACAAAACAAATTGAGCTGAATCCTTAAGTTCCTAGTAAATTGAGGCCATCTTGATGTTTCATGTAAAATGATTTGTTGTTGCATATAAATTGGGTTGCTTCAATTGTTTGAACCTGATTTTGGAAATTGTGGGTTGGTCGGTTGGGCTATATAGTTTGCTCTCTGTCTGTTCACTGTGAACAGTGCTTCCATGGTACCCTTTGTTTGATACTGCAGTGGAATTTGCTCGTGTTGTTTGAGTGTTGATAAAAAGTAACCTTTTGTTGCTTGCTAAGTAGCTCTTGTGCGTTTGTGTTCACAAATGGAAGGAATATTAACCTCTGTAGATTTTCATATGGAGTAAATTACATGGTTGTGTATCACATGAGAGCTCAGTATATTTTCCCAGTTATTTTTTTCTAATATTTCATTTTCCCTGTTATTAATTTCTCCAAATGTTAGAAGTGTTTTGGTACCTTCAGATTCATTAGCAATGAAAACATATATTCCCGGTCTCTTTTGGGTTGCAGACAACCTCAATTTCTCAAGGCAGCCTCATTTTTGTTGTCCTTGGCAGATTCCTGGAAATACAGGTTGCACTGCAAGAACATGTGCGGCATCAGCTGTTGGCCTACACTTAGTCGGGGTACTAGTTTACAATTGATCATTTCCTTTGTGATTATCACCTATTGCTCATTTGACACGCCTCTTTCTCTTTCAGCCCTTAGGATTCCAAGTTGATGATGCAAAACTGAAGCGCGCTGGACTAGATTACTGGCCGTATCCTTGCACATCTTTTGTCAAGGGATCTTTTAGTTAGACATTTTGTCAGTGTAGTTACTTGTTCTGCCACATCAACATTCCTTGATATGGGACTGGGCGATTTATATGTTTCTATCTTTTTTAAGGTTCGGACTAAATGGGCTACTAGTGGAACTGCACCCTTTCGTCTGTTTACCTTAAGAAAATGGAAGAACAAGCAAAAAATGGTAGTTTGATAGTGTTTCCTGCTGTACGAGCTGGGCTTTTGTTCATTGCACCACACCCAGCTCTTTTTAGTTGTTTCTGATTTTAGATATTGAAACATAGTAGAACTCCTAGAAGGATGACTCTACAAGATCATTTAATATTCAAATTCTATTGGCATTAACTTTGAATGGATGTGTTTCCTTTTATTAACCTTGAATCTTAGATATGTGGTTGTGAAAGTTCATGACTCTTGGGCAGAGTTTCAAGACTATTTCAGGCAGCAGGTTTTGCTCATTTTTTATGGTGTATTTTGGATAACTTGTTTTCTTTCTTTGACTAAGGATAAGCATATTACTGTCCCTTGATGCATGCAGGAAGGGGATAAACGTTTGCTGGCATTTACTAAAAGAGGAACAACAACTCATTCAGTAAGTCTTTTTTTCTTGTCACAACTCATTAAGCAATTTTGCTGTTCTTTTTTATATCTTCATGCTGCTAAAGATCTCATTTGCAATGAGTGAATAACTGATGCATGTCAAAATCTATGATAGTCCCATAAATGTTTAAAATGAGCTACACATTTGTACCCCCTTTGCAGGAATTCTCCTATAGGAAAGGCGATTATCTAGTATTTGGCTCAGAAACATCTGGCTTACCGCCTGAAGCCTTGCTGGACTGCAAAAGCAAAATGTTTGGTGGTGGGATGATTAGGATACCGATGGTTGAAACATATGTTAGATGCCTAAATCTTTCTGTGAGTGTTGGCATCGCATTGTATGAAGCTTCTAGACAGTTGAACTACGAGCAGCTTCAATTCCCCTCGGAAAATCTTGTGAACGGCGAACAGTCATTTATCACCGAGGATATGTTTGCTTGATATGAATACATCACCAGCAAACCAGTTAGACCATCAATGATTATTTGGAAATTTTGGATAACCATTTGAACTTTTTCGTTAACATTGATTTGTAGGAGAGGTAACATTCATTTTACAGAAAATGGGTCTTCAGCAGAAATGTTCGTGGTTTATGTTCTTGAGAGTGTGTTGTGTGAGTTTTACCACCAGAACTCTTCAATCGTCATATTCCAGAGTCATTTTTTGCGTGCCTCCGACTATAATCTTCTCATTCTGTTAAATGTTTTTTTGCTCTACATGAAACACCAAATTACATGCAAGACGACTGACTCTCCCAGATGAGTTCCGGACTGCGTTCAATTTTCTCTCAAGGTTAGTGTTCCCAAGAAACTTGCGGTGCAATTCTGAAATTGTAAAAGTTAATAAGACAAGCTTTTTGTCCCGAAACGGATAAACATGCATGTGCTGGAATCTTAATCTCCCAGAAACATGTAGTTTTCACCTGCTTTGTCACAACCACCAAGAAGAAAACAAACGATAATAGCCAGGTAAACAACAGAGCAAGCTTAAATAATTAAATGAAACAGGCGATCATGCAAGTGGCTACTGTGACTGTGTAGCCCCACCGACATGAAAAGGTTAAATTATCTGTCATAATTTCACGATCCGAAATCTCATGGCATTGTCTCCTGTTTTTTATGAGTATAGGTGTCCGTTGGAGGTTGATCATTCCACATGACAAGTCTCAAACTTTCAATGATTTTCTAATTATGACACCTCCATGTTCTTGCATGATTGATCATAATCCACTTATCGTTGGTTAGGCCATTTATACCTTTGGATCATTGTTGTCAAAATCTAGATTTGATTCGTAAACTCGAATGATTTTACGAGTCAAAAGAATAAATTGGGTAAAATCAGGTAGAAAAATTGAACCATGTTAAAATCAAATTTGAATCATAAAAATCATGTAGACCCGTAAAATCAGACCGGATCAGTCCAATTTTACGATTCTAATGAAATCCCACGTGCAGGGGTGTTTGTCTCACCTTCTTTGATATTACCGGGCCATGAATTCACGTGTACAAACGTGAATGGTTCCTCTTTCGTACCAAGTCTCATTTCTCTTCTCCCGATGAGCATTTATGCAGTAGTTAAGTAGTTGTAATATTTTACTTGTGATTCTTTTACCGAAACGATTTCAGCTACGATTTTACGATTTTTGTACTGAAATATTTTTCATACGATTTTACAATCTAATTTTACAATCCAAGTTCAAATGTCAATTTTGTGTCAACCTTGGTTTGAATCTTTATAATCAATCTCTATTTAATTTTTTTCTTGCTTTGTTCTTCATTTATATTTCCTTCCAGACTTCTATAAATGTGGCCGTATTCCACAAGAGATCTTAAGCATTCAAAGAATTTAAACCGGAAATTCGAAAGGCGGTTTCATCATTGGCTTTCACTGCCCACTTAATAATAATTAACAATTACAGCCGAAATGAAACTCTTTGGAATCAATATGGTCAATGTTAAGAAACTTTAAAACTACAAAACTATAACCGCAACATTGCTGAACACAGGGGATAGAATGATTTAGATTTATCCTTTACTTCACCTTGTTCATGAACAATTTTGGGGGAAAATTAACAGCACTGGTGATAATTTGTTCTACATCCAACAGAGTATCAAGTATGAAAAACAAAATGCACCTCCCCATGTGTGCATAGACATGTGCTATGGTCCTCAACAGCATGTAGAATGTTTACCCAAATACTGTGAGCACAGTGGGCCTATATATTTCATTGATACACCGGGTGATTGTTTATGGTGGGGGCATAAGTTAATTATCCTGTTCACGGATACACTTTCTCCTCGGGATTTTCATAAAAGAAGAGAGAGAAAATCAATCGTGCAGCAAGAATGGAGGAGGGAAGCAAGACTATGCTGGAACTAGGGTTACAGAAGCTAGATAGAGAACTATGGCTTGCATTCTCGTCATAAATAATTATGGAGTCCCTTTTAAGTTCAAAATTTTGATCAATTAATTTATAATCATCTCATCGCTATGTTAAAACCAATTGCTATAATATCCAAAACAGACAGCAATCCAAACATAATTATAAATCGTCATTTTTACATTGAAACAACGATTCATTTTAGTTTATTGTATAAAATTATTGAAGGGCATACATTTTCTATAGGTGTACAGCTAATTTACGAAGCATTTATTAGCACGCGTCCTCACCTGGTCCCCTCAACAGAACACCCTGGCTCCACCATGCCAACCTAATCCAAAGCTTTCTTCTTACGGGGGAGGTTGAAAAGGAGGGAGAACAGTTGTTGTATGATGAGAGGAATTCGAACCAAAACTACATGTCACTCAAACTCAGTCCTGTACAAGTCAATTCCTGATTTCATCCCTGGTTTTATGAATTCGTCCTTGTAACGAGATCAAAGTGTTTGAAATTGTATCTCTGAGTTTGAGTCAAGATTCATCTCTAATAAAAATCTTAAATAGTCCGAATTTTAATCGCTTGAGTTATAAAATATATTTTCTAAAAAATAGAATTTCCTCTAATAAAAACAAAATTGTGATTACCTTCACGCAGGAGATAGGACGCATGGCGTCTCCGATTAATTGATACAGAAATAATAGCTTGATCTGTATGTACATTTTGATGTGAGGAGCAGTGACAATATTTCGAAAAAAGCTTTTCGATATGGCTGGTGGGGTAAATACTAGACGAGTCATTTCGATATCATCACAACTTGTGCCGAAAGTGAGTGCAGAAATTCCCTTTATGGAGGGTGGCCCTGTGAGCTGGAAGAGCCTGCAAAAAAAGGAGAGGCAGAAGTGATTCTATGAAGTCATATGCAACCTAAGGATGGAATTCAAGAACTTGTGTACAAAACATGAAATTTAGTTAAGGTCAACAGTAGTTTGTAAGTTATTTAAGGATATTTTGTTTCTGTAAACACAGATTCTGAGAAGAAACATGTTCTCACTCCCACATCAACACAGGAATCCTTGGTATCAGCATCCCTAATTAGTTTCTTGGACAATAATTTGGTTGAAGAATTCTCCTGGAGGTACTGATGAATTAGCACTGATTATGTCGTTGATTACTGTAACGCTATAAATCTTGTTTTATTTGCAAGATCTGCTTTTGTAAAGTAGAAATTGAAAACAGGAAAAAGTCTTAATCATTAGGACAGGGATTCTTGCTCTGAGATGATGGCAGGGCCTCTGTTACATAGATGAAGTAGCTGGTGGTGTCTATCAAGAACGAGAGCTTGATAGACAAATGAAACAAGAATCAATGAACCGGTCAAGTTTAGTTTTAATTTAAGGCTTTCAAAATCAATGAACCGGATCTTTAAGAATGAATATAAAAAATATTACTTATAATATGGTTTGATAAAAATAAATTAAAAAGATATCCTATTTTTTAAAATAACTTTATATTCATAATGACAATATACTCTCTCTTCTTTTCCTTCCAAGACCTTTAAGATTTGCATTTTTTTTTTATTAAAACATGAAGTTTATATCGTTTCCAACATATAAAAGAGAACAAGTTTAATGTATACATAGATTTTACTTGCAATGAACTTTTGTGATTACATTTATATTTATAATGTTTGGATAATTTTATATTTTCTTCTACTTTTTTTTATTTCTATGCTTCTATTTATATAAACTGCCGAGTATCTATAATTATTTGATCTATTTCATGAATTTGTTTTGGTTTTGCTCTTTATTTTATAAATATCAACTACATTTGAATATAGAAAAACCCAAATCAATATATATATATATATATATATATGATTTGATTGTTTTTTATTATTATTAAAAACTGAACCGGACATGATCTACAAGTCTTTGTTTATTTATTTTTTTCTCATTTTCCAGCAGATAATGTTTTGCAGAGAGAGTGCACAACTGGAGGAGGGCAATTTATTTTATTTTTTTCCTGCCTGGTGGCTGAGCAGGCTGTCTGTATTAGGGCCGCCTCGGATTAGCGGTCTCGCTCACCTGTCCCTTCTGCAACCACCGTACATGGAGACCTTTGTTGGAAATTTGATTGCGATGTGATGGGAACCCGGTAGAGAGAACAAAAACCAAAATTCGGAACAGAAACGTGAGCTGTGATTGCTTTGGAATTTTTTAATTTATTCAGACCAATGTCCCAATTTTCTAATACTATTTTACTTGGTTTTGAAAAACGAGTGTTAGTTTCGAATAATCCTTAAATTCTTACAAGGAGCTGGGATTGAGAGCCTAAAGTAATTATAAATAATTTATCAATATTTATTTTTTATAAGGGAATATGTGAACTCTTGGAAAGAAAAATTCAAACAAGATCACATGGTGTGAACTTGAACCGTAAATTAGATAATAGATCAAGGACATTCTCGTCCAAAACAATATATATATATACCCTCACCCCCCAGCTTCCACAAGCCTCCCCCTCCTCCCCTCCTCATCTCTCTCTCTGGCACCACTCAGTCTGCTTTCATTGCCGACATCCTCCTCCTGAAAACACAAAAATCGAAAACACCAGAGATGAGTGCGCTACTCACAACACTAACTCTCCTCTTCACCCTCATCTCCACCGTCACTTCCAGCTGCACTCCATCAGACCTAGCGGCATTACAAGCCTTCAAGTCTGCCCTCAATGAACCATACTTGGGCATCTTCAATACCTGGTCGGGCACTAACTGCTGCTCCAACTGGTACGGCATCAGCTGTGACCCCACCACAGGCAGAGTCGCGGACATCAACCTGCGAGGTGAGTCCGAAGACCCCATCTTCGAGAAAGCTGGCAGGACAGGTTACATGACAGGCTCCATCAACCCTTCAATATGTAAACTCGACAGGCTCTCTACGCTCATTCTTGCAGACTGGAAAGGGGTTTCAGGTGAAATTCCTGAATGTGTTGCTTCTTTAAGTTATCTCCGAATCCTGGATCTTGTAGGAAACCAAATCTCTGGCAAGATTCCTGCGAATATTGGGAACCTACAGAGACTTACTGTTTTAAACCTTGCTGATAATGAACTCGATGGAGAGATTCCTGCTTCTCTCACAGCATTGGCAAATATGAAGCATCTGGATCTTAGCAGCAATAAGTTGACTGGTCAGTTGCCAGCTGATTTTGGCAGCTTGAAAATGCTTAGCCGTGCGTTGTTGAGTAAAAACCAGCTAACTGGAGCAATACCAAACTCTATATCGGGCATGTATCGGCTTGCAGACTTGGATTTGTCTATTAATAAAATCTCGGGTTCGTTACCGGGCTGGATAGGCAGCATGAAGGTTCTTTCCACGCTTAATTTGGACAGTAACATGATTTCCGGTCCATTGCCAGCATCTTTGTTGAGCAGTACCGGTTTGGGGATATTGAACTTGAGCAGGAATGCTATTGAAGGTAACATACCGGATGCTTTCGGGCCGAAATCTTATTTCATGGCTCTTGATTTGTCTTACAACAAATTGAAGGGTCCGATACCCGGTTCACTTTCGTCGGCAGCTTATGTGGGGCATTTGGATTTGAGCCATAATCGTCTTTGTGGAACGATTCCTGTCGGGACACCGTTTGACCACCTTGAAGCATCCTCGTTTAGTTTTAATGATTGTCTTTGCGGGAATCCATTAAGGACTTGTTAATGTATTTACCAGCCGATAAGAGGTAGAATTGGGGATTTCGTTTTCGCCCGAAATACCGGGTGAATGTTGTTTCATAGGTGTGCTGAAGTACTGTCGTCATTGTAAAAGTGGATCATGATATTAAGTGTGAGTTATTTCTATATTTTATTAAATGTGATGTTTGATGATGTGGATCATAAAGCTGGAATGGACAAAATGTGAAACAGTTGCATGCACGTGATGACACAGCATGAGGTGGATTGACAGAGATTCTTGGGAAAGTGAGATCAAGATCATGCTGTCCTAAAATTATCGATTTTTTGTGATAGAATTTTCATGAAACGACGGTGGGTTAAAATAAAGTTTTTCTTTTAATAAGATTACTAGATGCTTTTTAGATTTTTTAAATTCAAAATAAGTTTTCTACCGGGTAGTGGTGTTTTTAATTTTATTCTTATGATTTGTTCTCTTAATTATTTTATAAAAGATTTCATTAATTTTAATTTCATTATTTTGTTTCTTAGATAGATAGATAGATAGATAGATAGATAGCATGTTTTTTTCTGTTTATTATTGCTGCTCTTTTTGTCCATAATTAGTTGGCTGGGACTAAAATTCAAGCTATTAAAATTCTTTTTTTTTAAATAAAAAAAAAAACTACGATAATATCGTCCAAATAATTTATGGGGAAAATATATGCATTCAAAATGCAGCGCAGATTATCTATATAGCTAAACCAAAACATGGTTTCACTGTGGATTTGAACAGTTATTTTTTTTTTTTTTAGAAAAACTGATTTCTTTTTTTTTTTACCTTTTTTTTCCTTCTTAAACGTTTTTTTCTTCTTAGATGTTTTTTTTTTACCATGGTGTCTGGGGCAGCTTATGCGCACCATGATTACTTTCTCGATCCACTTTTTATTAACATTTTTTATTGTTTCTTTTCCTCCACTTATACATTTTATTTAGTTTATATAATTTTATTTTATTTTTTATAATTGAGGTGTTTGGGTTACCTTAAACACACCACAATTAATCCTCAGATCTTTTTATTAACATTTTTTATATAATTTTATTTTATTTTTTTATAATTGAGGTGTTTGGGTTACCTTAAACACACCACAATTAATCCTCAGATCTTTTTATTAACATTTTTTATTGTTTCTTTTCCTCCACTTATACAATTTTATTTAGTTTATTTTTTGATAACCGGGTTGTCTGTGTTGGCTTACGCACATCACTTTTTATTCCCCAAAATTAACAGTGATTTTCACTTTTTATTACTGTTTGATTTTTTTTTCTTTTTTTCGTTCCTTTTTTTTCTAATTATTTTTTTCCAAGAAATATTTTTTTTCTGGTTATATTTTTTTCTACTTATATATAATTTTATTTTATTTTTTTATAATTGAGGTGTTTGGGTTAATTTAAACACACCACAATTAATCCTCAGATCTTATTTTTTTATATTTTTTTTCATATTTTTACTGATTTTGTTTTTCATTTTTTTCCATTAAATATTTTTTTTATTGGGGTGTCCGGAAGAGCTTAAGCGCACTATAATTAATCCCTGAATCCAATTTCTTTTTTTTATTATCTATGAAGCTAAAACAGATCATAGTTATACTATAGCATGGATCACTGTTCATGTAGACTCAGATAACTGTGGACTTGAATAGTGAGATATAAAATAATATAAGTATAATTTGTATACCAAGACAGAACAAAGGCATGGCCTCGGGTGAGTGGTTAAGGCGCGCGCATCTGTAAAGTAGACTGGAGTTCGAATCTCCCAGGCGACAAAAATGGTTTTGGATTTATAATATCTTATTATTTGTATTATTTATAATTTGTATACAATGTTAAACAAAGAAATTGCTTTGGGCGAGTGGTTCAAAAATGTATCTGCACACGGGAGCCCGGAGTTCGAATTCCAGTGGGGCGAAAAACTGATTTCCTTTTTTTTTCTTTTTAAACGTTTTTTTTCCTTCTTAAACATTTTTTTCTTCTTAAACGTTTTTTCCTTTTTAAACATTTTTTTCTAACCGTGGTATCCAGGGCAGCTTATGCGCACCATGATTAATTTCTCGGTCCATTTTTTATTAACATTTTTTATTGTTTCTTTTCCTCCACTTATACAATTTTTTTTAGTTTTTTTTTATAACCGGGTTGTCTGTGTTGGCTTACGCACATCACTTTTTATTCCCAAAAATATATATATATATATATATATATATATATATATATTATTACTAAATGATTTTGATTATTATTATATTATATTATATTATTGTATTATATTTTAAAAGCTTAAAGAGATTGGAAATTAAACAGTCATATTATATTATTATTATCTAAAAGCTAAAAAAGGTCACGGTTTTTGAACAGTATTTTGGCACTGTTCATCTAGACTCAATCACTGAGGACAGGAACAGTCAAGTTACTTTATAATATTATTATTAGTTGTAGAATTAAAAAATATAATATGATAATAATAATATAATATAATAATAATAATATAATAATAATAATAATAATAATAATAATAATCATAATCATAATAATATTTTTTCAATTGAAATTGATTATCTACAAGTCAAATTAAAAAATATACAAGTCACTTCCCGTTTCCATTGGACTGTTCTTTTTAGACAGCAAATAAATAATTATAGCACACAAAAAATTTAAGTTTATGTTTTAAAAACAAATTACAATATTTTTATTTCTAATATGTCTGATATTTATTGAATATTATCGCCTAAAAATATATTGAGAGAGAGGGAAAATGACTTTGAATTTTTTAAAAAACAAAAATTCATATCAGTATTCTTAAATATAATTATACTAACTAAATATTAAAATAATAAAATACAATACATATAAAAGCAATCAATTTTCTACATAGATAAAAAAAACCCGCCGCATCGCCAATTATTTAGTTAATTATAGATGATAGGAGTAAATATTTTTTCTCGGGTTGCTGGAGTTCGTGACCCCCTGCCACCTAAAATGATTTTTGAGTAAAGGACAGTGTTTTCTATTGTTCATAAGTGTTTGACATGTTTTTTTTTCAGTCATTTTTTTTATAACTGTGGTGTCCGGGTCAGCTTATGCGCATCACAATAAATCTCTGAACTTAATTTTTTTCTAAAATTTCCACTGTTTATTAATGTTTGAAAATGTGTTTCCTCTTCTTTTTTTCAGGCTTCTTTTTTTTTGGTTTTTTTTATACTCGCGGTGTCCGGGTCAGTTTACATGCACCACAATTTTTTCATCACATATATATATTTTTTATAACCGGGGTAGGTTACACATGTCACGAATAATCCTTGGACATTGTTTTTTAATTTTTTTCAACTTATAAATTTTTTTCATAACTAGAATGTCCAAGCTAGCTTACATGCACCATGACTATTATTTTGTACATAGCCAAAGGAGATCGCAATTTCAAACAGTAATAAACAGTGATTTGAAATGTGGTTTTCGTTGTTCATTACTATTTTAAAAAGTGGATTAAACTATGATTCTGGTGAGAGATAACAGGAGTGTTTGGTAATGCGTTTGAAAATCGCTTTTGAACAAATTTTAAAATTTTTCAATTTTAAATTAAAAAAAGTGTTTCTACATGATTTTGATGTGCTAATGTCAAAAATAATTTTTAAAAAATAAAAAAAATTACAACACGTTAAAAATCAATTATTTTTCTACATATAAAAAAGCACAACGCAACGCGCGGGCAAATCAGCTCGTACTAATCTAATCAGAAAGCATCATCATTATTGTTTAATGAATGAGCATTGTTGAAATAATTGCAAGACAACAAGGACAATATAAACATGAAAAGATAAAGAGAGCTCTCAAAAGGAAAAGAGTAAGGTAACTTGTCTGTAAATGATTGTTTTTTATTTAATTTTTTTATTAAAATAGTGTATTTTTTAAATTTTATTTTCAATATAGTAAATCACAATTATATTAAAAATATTTTTTAAAAAAGAAAAACAGGATAAAATATCCAAGGGAGTTTCTTTTTGTTTTTCAGGTTTTGGATTGGAAAAATCAGGACCCACGTGATCAACAACAGGATGGTGATAAAGAGATTCGACATTATTTTCTTAGATGTGCGGTGGTCCATCTTCGAGGCCTCGGAGGAACAGAAAGATAAAGGCTCTATCTTTCTGCACTTCGAAAAGAAATCATCCCTGAACACATAAAGTTCCTCCATAATTTCTTTTAACCACTAGCACTTCTGCAATCTATGAAACCTACGAATTATATTAAAGATTACCAGTTGATTTTTGGATAAAGATAAATTCTTTTTTTGATACGATACGGAATTATATTTTTAAATTCGGATAAAGCCCATTCTCTTTCGTGCGCATTTATTAAAGATAGAGCTTAATAAATTTCCCAGACAGTATTGATGATACTGGTAGGTGGGAAGGGAAGTAAACACAGGAGCAGAAGTCAGACTCTCATACAGCAATGCATGTTCCCGTGTAATAAATGTTTATTGCAATCTAACAATGCTGCCCCCTTCTCACCGGTGGTGCCAAATAGCGATGTGGGTGTTGGTTTTTATAAAATAATTTCACTAATTCTTCATCTTGGACCCGAAGCAATAATAATAAGAGCACCTCCCTTCTGATTCTTTATAAAAACAGTAAATTTCCACATTGGATGTGTCTTTCAATAGTGAACATGAAAAGGAACTTAATGTTATGAAAAAGATACTTACTTTTGATGCTCGCTAGGTAACAGGGAAAGAGGGTTGAGCTTGCAAATGCTCGAAGATATGTTATTTTTACTTCTATCTATCAGTTGTTTACCAGATTTGATTTGAAACAAAAAATAATAATGTGACGAGCAGTTAATGCATCTCAAGCTCAACAAAATCACATTTCAGATTCAAATCCAATATTCCAAAATCCCTCGGGAGTCATGGGAGGGACATACTTGTATCGATGCCTAGAAACACCATCATGATGCTCACACCGAGCGTTCTGTTTATAGCCATCTGCAGACTTGCCTCCATTATTGGGAAGAACTGCATCGTAGAATTTTTTGCACTGCTTGCATTCAACTCCTTTCAAATTTTGCCGCTCAGCTTTCTTTCGAACTGGTTCGACATACTTAAAACCTCTTTTTCCACCTGTTGGAACTGGCATCAGCTGCTCCCCGAGGCTACGATCAACATTTGTATTCTGCGTTTCATCATCTGAATCGCCAGGGACCATGTTTTTTTCTTTCTTAGCTACAACGTGAGGATCATGAACTTCTTCCCTCATGGCTTTGTCCAAGTCTGCCCTGAGGTTCTCCAATGGGGTGTCAAGGAAATCATCGTGAGGGTCAGGCCCATCTTTGCCTTGACGAGATCTAGTATCTATCCAACTAGATGCAGGTCGCTTTGTGCCAATTATTTGAGCGGATTTTACAGTGGGAGGACAATTTGGTGCAGCATAACCAGAAGTCGGAGATTTGAAGTTTGCAATTGGTATTGATTTCACAACTTCGTTGTCCACCAAGCCATTGCTAAATTCATTTTCAGTCTTGACTTCTTTCATCTCACAATGCGCGGCAGATGCATCAGCATTTTTGTTTCCACGGTCTAAAATACCAAGCAGTTATAGATCGGTTAGGATCAGGAAGAAATGCACATGCAATTTATGAGAAACTACATAGTACGCCCTTAGGGTTTTTTTTCTGGCAGGGTTTTATAAAGCACAATCATAAGTTCAGAAGAAAACAGAATAAACATTCGAAGTACCTACAAGAAAAAATTAGCAATTTATCTATGATCTACCGAGCCACAACTACTAACGAATCACCACAGAGTTCAATCGTCTGGTTCTCTTTACTTTATATAAACATGAAGTTAAGAATCAATAAAACCTTACCAGTTGAAGTTGTGAGTTGATGCTTCAAGGGACCGCTTTCATCTTCTAATTTGCCATCAAGCATATTCTTCATAGTAAGACCAGACTTTGTGCAGAGATAGTTATATTGAGACCTCAACTTCATGTAAAGACCATGCAAATCCCTCATCTTCTTCTTCTCAGCCAGTAAATCACAATCCTTCAATTCAATTCGGCGAAGCAATTTCTCATACGAAACCTTTCTTTCAGCCTCTTTAACGCCACTACTGAGACTTGCCTGTAGTTCACTGACCTTCTCCTCTAACCCATTCACTTTGTCCAAAAAAACCTTTTTATCATTCTCAGACTTCTCCAACTGCTCTTTTTGCTTCAAGATTTCCACAGCATTCATTTCAATTTGTTGAAGTAATTCAGCTTGCAATACTCTTCCCCTTTCAATTTCTTCCGTTTTATCCCTAAACTTGTTTTTAAGTCCACTAAGATTCTCCTCCAAACATCCCACTTTGTACATAAGTTGTCCCTTCTCCTTTTCATGCTCAGTCCTCAACTTCTCGTTATCCTCAAGCAATTCCAAAAGAGACAAAGCTTTCTTGCTCAAACTGTTTGCCAACTCTGTTTTCTCTGCTACCCTTTCCGTCTTCGTCCTAACCTCTTCTTGTAACTCTTCAACATGTTTCTCTAAGCTCTTAACTTTAGCAAGCAGCTCATTGGTCTTCTCCTCATTCGTTTTCAATTCCCTTCCTTCCCCAAGCGACTTTTCCTTCCCTGCCTTGAGAAGCTTGTTTTCTTCAACAACTTGCTGCTTCTCAACCTGAAGATTCTCAACAAGCTCCAGGAGATGTTTTTCCTTCTCTTTCCACACCTCTTCCGCATCCGAATAAATTTTCAGCAAGCTCTTGGATTTCGTTTGGAAATTCGGGTAAAGCTGGTTACAGAATATGTATTCTATTTGAGAAACCCTATCTTTTGCTTCCTGAATTGTTGCTACCAGTATAGTACTAAGCCCTGGGACATCACCGGTTTCTAGTCTCGGACAACATTCCAGGAGCTCTCCCTTCATTTTTCTAACAAGAAATTTTGTGAATTTTAATTACAAGATCCGTAAGGCACATAAACAAAATTAGTTGCATGGTGGATGGGAATGCAGATAAAATCTTAATTAGGAGAAACTAAGCAAATTAAACCTAAAGTTTTTATATTCCGCAAGTGGAGGTTTTTTTATTACCTCGTTTTCTCAGGAAACAAACAGAAAAAAAAGAAATGGAAAGAAGAGCTAAGGAGAAAATTTGGGAATACCTCGTGTGATTGAAGTGGATGGAATCAGTGTGAGTGATCAAATAGATCGGAGTAGAAGTGGCGTTGTGAGTTTGTTGAGCAGGCGATGGAGGCTTGATTGTCCGTTGAAAAATTCAAAACAAAAAGCTTCGCGGGCATGACATTTGCTTTCCTGCGGCAATGGACTGGGCCTTTTCGTTAATTCATAGTCCTCTGTTTTACTAAATTTTAACTTATCAAGGATTCTATATAAAAGGGAGGAATTTTCAACGTAAAAAAGTTGTTTCGCGGTTGTTTTCTGGGGAGGGAATGTCAAATCAAAATGATTTTTATATTTTTACTATTATTATTATCTTGAAATTCAAATTATAAAAAATAGATAATGAGAATCAAAATTTTAATTATTATTATATCAAATACTTAGTTTAAATGAAAATCATCTTATTAATATACAACTTTTTTTTAATTAAGGGATTCAGTGTGTGCGAATACCGGTGACTAATTTTCAAGAAGTTGTTAGCCTGTCATCCGCAAAGGACCTCTCCTCCCATAGCCATGTTATTTTTGGAGACGATGTTTCAAAGAGAATTGTTTTTTTTTTAATTTAATTTTTTTTATGTATCATGGTTTTGTTTTTATTTATGGAATTTAAAAAAATTTAAAAATAAATAAATAATATTATTTTAATATATTTTCAAAAAAATAATTATTTCTAAACAGTAAGAACCTAGGCTGCGCGAATGGTTTCCATGACATTAGATAACAAAATAATGGTGATTTTTTGTCCTCGTAATTCAGAGTACCGATAAGTAGCCTCGCTGCAGCTATTTATCATTTTAAAATACTTTAAAAATATACATATATCAAAATAATTTGTATTTTTATCTTTTAAAATTTATTTTTGACATTAACAATACAAAAGTCTTTAAACATTAAAAAAAATAAAATTAATGATATTTTTTTTCAAAAAATAAAACAAGCAAGCTCTTAGTAGCCCCCCCTAGGATGGATGCCCATCTCGAAAGGAAACAGGAGCTTATACAACTGGGTATCAGAGGTAGGAGATTTCTTGCACCACAAAGATCTCCATCTAAAACATCTCAGAATCGAACTTTCACAAACCCTCCTCCTGTTAGAACAGACAGGCTAGTTCATGCTAAAAGGAGCACACCAAGTCAACAGGGGCAGCTAAAGACTACCTCATGACAAATGAATGACAATTGAAGCATTATCACATTATGGGCAGCTAAAGACCTCTGTTCCTCTTTGGTCTCAAGTAAAACAGACAATCATTTTCTTATATATAAGAAGCCAAGCATAGCCCTTGTGTGGTTAGGGTTATAATCATGTTGTTAACCTTAGTTCAGATGCATTAGCAGACACAGAGAACGTGTTCATCGCGAAAAATACCAATAGAGATGAAATACTAGATTAAACATCACCTAGGAGAAACTTGAAACTATCAATGCATTAATAAAAAGTCAAGGATATTCTCTGGTAAAGATGTTGTTCGCATAAAAAATCCAAAACAAAATGAAATTCACTGGAATACTTCAAAGATATGACCAAAACTGAAATTAAACTACCGGCACAAAAGGTAGGTTACTTCATTCTTCTTCGTCATCAATGACCTTGGTGCCCAGTCCCTTGAATCCCTCTGGGGGAAGCTCTGAAACAGTGACAAGGGAGTAAAATTCTTCCTTGGCATCTTCTTCATCATTCCTCTTCCGAGCAACGCGAACACGCACTCTCCTTGGTACACTCCTAATACCGCGGCTCCAGATATGCTTGTTTAGCTTAACATCAACTCTAACATCAGTAGTCTTCATGGCCTTCTGGGCAAACTTCCTTATTTCCTTAATAGCCTTTGGAGCCTTCTTCTTGAAGGTGCTGCACATAGAAATCAAACATTTTTTTCAAAACAAATCATATCAACCACACAACCAAGAAGAAAGATAGAGCTGGCTATCAATGAATGAGCACTACTTTGCAAAACCTATTCAATTGCAATGGTTTTACGCCTAATAAAGTTTGAAATTCTTAACCCTCACGGGTCAAAGCTTAAATTACATCAGTTTTAACAAGATATCCTAGAATTTATTGTGAAAATGTCTGCAATAACGGTTAAGAAAAATAAAGCAGCAACAGATGCCTAAGGCTTGCAATCAGAAATGGTGAAAAGTAATTTAACGTAAGCAGATACAGGAAAATTCACCACGCAACTCTGAAGAAAATATATTCGTATTTCTTTCAAGAGGAAAAGGGCCAAAATGTAGATGACAACCAAATCTCCAGTCATTAAAAGCAGCATACAATAAAGTCGAACTAAAAAACAAAGGTTATAGTATAAAGGGTTTTCTTATAAGGATAGGATATATGAAGCCTATGACTGTTTGCTCCTAATTCTCTTAGAAGATTCATTACAGTAACTAATCAACTTCTTTCAATTCAATAGTTAAAAGCCTATCTTCACTCTTCAACAGATATGATGAATCCAAAAAGAAAAAACTTCAACTTTCCAATCTAATTCGTTGCTTTGCACAGGCAAGAACACAACCTTCAGTATAGAAATACTTCAATAGCTCAAAAACCTAACATATAAAATCATTTTTGAATCAGATCTAAGTTAGGAATACGTTTAAAGGAAGAAAGTTAGGTACCATCCATGCAAGCGTTTATGGAGGTTGATGGTGTACTCTCTGGTAACAACCTCCTCCTTTCTTCCTTTCCCTGATTTCTCTGGCATCTTTGCAGCGCAGCTATTCACAGAAAGCTCACAACCTTCCTCTTTCTTTCGGCTGCTACAACTAAACCCTAGCTGAAGCTTCACTATTAATATAGTACCCCCTCTATAATAAAATAGCCTCGTCTATCCACAAAACTACCCGCATACCCTTTCTCCGAGGCTGTTTTTGTCATTTGGATTTCTATATTTACAAAAAAAAAAAAAAAAGCGCTGGACTTTGTTTCCTAGGTCGGGTCAAATGTTGGCCCAAGGGAGATTGAAACATGGGCTTCGTTGCTTGACCAAATGGGCCAACACTCCAAACCTTTTTGTTCAAGTTTGACCGGAAATAGTAATGCTGTTTCAGCTTCATTGTACAAGCAAAGCGGGAAAAAGCACAGCGGAACAGAGGAAGAGAGAAAAATCTAGGGCACACTTCAATTCCCTAAAGAAAGCGAGGTTCTTGCTTCTTCTTTTTTTTTTAATAGTTGTCATCATGGATTTATTTCTCGTTTCCGTGGATGATCCTTTTCTCTTTGTATAAATTAGGGGATATTGGATTTCTGTGTGAAGAGGAGCTGCGTAGTTGATTGTATAAGATGGTAATTGTGATTATATGTTGGATTTTTAATCTTTTGATTAAGGTTTAATGAGTGCGATCAATTGTGATTTCAGTCCGGAAGGAAAGAAACAGTGTTGGATTTGGCTAAGTTTGTGGACAAGGGTGTTCAAGTCAAGCTCACTGGTGGTAGACAAGGTTGATACTTTATACCTTTCTGATCCTTTTATATAGATTGATAGGTATTATGAATATGGATTTCTGGATTATGATTTGTTCTTGCATTGTTTTGGAGTTCAGTTTGGTTGTTTGGGGTGATTAGGTTAAAGAAAAGAGAAATGAGAGGACTTGAAGTGTATTTACTGACGATTTTCAAGTTAGGTGCAATATTGTATTCGTCAAATTTTCTCAAGTTGGGTGTAAAGTGTCGAACGAGGATTTCCTAATTTTTTAATTTTAGACATTAATTGGAAGGCAGATGACTAGTATGGACTATGAAATGACCATGTTTAAAACTTGGCACTGGAAATCACCTTACGTTTGTAGAAGGTGTATTTCAGGGGATGATAATTGATCGTGTAATAGATGGTCTCTTTTGAAATTAGAGATCTGCTAGCTTTTTTATGTGGTTGCTCATAAGTGTTGTGGTTTTAGTTTTTGAACTGGAAGATTTAGGATATGGGTCTGTCGTTTGTTGTAAGAATATAATGCATTGGGGCACAAGCCATGCTTGAAATTGTATAGTGGAGGCGGGTATGAGAATAAGATTGTGGATATGAGTTAATGACTAAGTTTTGGTCAACAAGTAAGAAAGAAATATTTTTGTGTCATTTTTTTTTTTTGTCAGCATATACCTGGCAGATTTTTGAAAATTCTCTTTCTGCCACTACTTAATTGAGATTGAGATTCCAGATCTTTCATAAATAAAACATTGCCACTTTCTATCTGTGGCATCTAAGGCTAACCTCTTGGCTCTTTTGGGTTCAGTGACTGGGACTTTGAAGGGATATGATCAATTGCTAAACCTTGTCCTAGACGAAGCAGTAGAATTTCTAAGAGGTAACCATTTTATGTTGCTCTAGAAATGTTTTATGGTAGTTTTGCATCCATTTCTTTGTGCATCTACCCAACCATATTTCTGGACTTGTTATAGAGCATCTCTCCAGGTAGTTTTGTTATCCTGTCACCTGGGTCACAGAAACTCACCATTTCACTCTATTTAATTCATGCTAACAGCAGCCATCTCCTTTACACTATCATTTCATTTGGATGGGCTGGATTGTGTAATAGTGCAAGCTCTAGAATTGCTCTTTGGGGTGCTTAGAGTGGCCTGCAATATCATGCAGCTCATCATTGAGATCATCATGAATTGTGTAATAGTTTAGTATCAAGCATCAACTTGTTTTAACTTCTGTGAATTTTTTATTGAATTGTGCAACTGAAGTTGCTTTGACACTCACTGAATGCTGAAGTCTATCCAATAGTTATGTGTGCGTTTTACAGTTTCCGAGAGAGAATGCATAAGGATTGATTTTGATTTCTTTTCATTTGGGTTGTAGATGCTGATGATCCACTAAAGACCACTGACCAGACAAGGCGCCTTGGCCTCATTGTATGTTTTCTTCTGATCTCATTTATTCTATTTATACTTTCACAAAAAGGGTCTAATTTTGTATGAACCAAAACTGGCGCTTATGTTTATTGTGACCAGACATATGGTGTAGGATTTATAGTGAATAATTTGACACACAATTATCATATAGAACGAGTTTGGACCAATATTTCTTTTGAAAGTCCAAATGATATTGGTCCAAAATTTTCTAAAATTTTGGCATGAGCTGGGCAAGATAGATCGAGCTGAACCTTCAGAACAATATTATTTTTCTCAAGCTGATATAAAGGCAAGGCTTATAGTTGTTGAAATGATCTTTTTAAAACGAATGTGTTTTAAAAAATTGGGCTCTGGAAGAGGTTTAACTGTACTAATCCAGATCTTTTAAATTTTTTAGATTTGTTTTTGTGAGATCTCACTGATGCTCTTATCACTTCAAATTAGTCGAGTAGTTAAGGTTCCTATTGGAACTGGTAGTTTTTTCATAAATTTGTTGTCATTGTGACGAGCCTGTAATTTCTGCAATTGATGTACTCCTGTAAGATTTTCGTAACAATTGCCAATGTTCACTGCCACCATCATTCAGTTGTTACCTGTACTTCTTGATATTTCTTCACTAGCCGAGCAAAAGATTGGTGAAATTTTTATTTCAACATTTTCAGAGCATTCAGATACGTAGTATTTAAAATATAGAAGCTTTGGCCTTACATTTTTTATTCTCTCACATTGGAAGTATGAAGATAACGAGTAAAATGTTTTATTATGCTGCAGGTTTGCAGGGGAACTGCAGTGATGCTGGTATCACCCACTGATGGTACAGATGAGATTGCCAACCCTTTTGTCCAGCCAGATGGAGCCTAGTTATATCGTTTTTTATATTCAAAGCCACCGACTTCGAATCTCGATGCTCTTCTGGCTTGCCTCTCATTTATAACTTCGAGAAATTGCCACCCTGCCGGGTAGAGAGATCGTGATGAGCTACTGTTTAGGCAATTCATGATCTCTTGAATTTTTAATTTTTTTTATCGTCAATGAACTCGAATGGTAAAATTGTTCTCACCCTATCACTTAGTCCGCTGAGTTGACTAGGATACCGTATATTGCACGCAATAGGTAGTTGTGCTTACCTAGTTAACCTTCTTGCCCAGAAAAGGACAGTGAAAAATATGTGAATTATCGAAATCCCTGGTGTTGTTTCAATCCAGTTGAGACAAAAAGCTGTTGATTTGTTGTGGCTTAAGGCCAGGTGATTTGAATTTATTTATTTTTGCCCTTTTAGATCTTTGTTTGCTCTCCAAAACTACATGCTACGATTCGTTTTGGGGCCCTTCGGCTTTTGTTTGGCATACTTTCATTGGACGATAAAAAAACTCTTTACGCCATCATCCACCCAATGAAAACTTGTGGGTTTTCCGGTCCATATAATTTATGGCAAGGATTTTACTGGCTTAAAGATTTGACCAGAAAATTCAATCTGTGCCTAACTCTTGAATTTTCTATTAAAGGACAGCTCTGCTCTATAAAACCAAGGTAGTGGCTAACGCATTTAAAGACTTGTGAACCGCAATTTTGTTGGTCAATTATTTGCTTTTACTCATTGATGCGTGTGAGGGGTCACATGTGAGCTTCTGGTGGGGTAACCCGCCACCTCATACTTTTCTATCCTTTTACATCTATCTTTCTGCAATTCGTTGTGTTGTTGTCATTTTAATTTAATTTACTTTATTATTTTTAGTCCGTTAAGTATGAGAAAAAAAATTAATCTGAACTCCTCGATGAATACTGATTTTACTCGAATATACGAGTATTTTTTTTTATATGTAGGTGGAATATAAATCTTGCCAAATCAGAATCTTTTTTCTCGTAACTTGAAATATATATATACATATACATACACACACTTTAATAATATCTATCATTTTATGTTTTGATAGACCTATAAATACTTCAAATATACATTAACTATTTACGAGTGATATAGCTACCAAGTTTGAAACAGTCTTCTTTGCCGAACAGTTGAATCGCCAATTTGCTCGGCTCAATTGGGAAATGTTTCTCTCAGCCTTAGCGCCACTATTTTCCTCGTAGTCAATGTTTTTCTCCCCGGCGGACACTCCAATGCTTAGAATCTGGCGTTGCTTTTTAAAATATTTATTTCTAATTATATATATATTTATTGGAGTGCAGATTTAGGGTGGTGGGAAAGCTACCTCACGGCTCCCTAGCAAATCGAAGTGAAATCCTCACCTTTCCATTGCTGAGGGATGCTCATTGCCGGCGAGACAGCTCATCAGGCCCATGCTGCGACCATACCAAATACCAATCCTATGTGCTTGATATGCACAAACAGGTCTGGTCTGTACAGTCACCCTATCGCAAATATACTCTGCACGAGCCTAAATTGTTATTAATAAATTGTTTTTATAACTTACACATATATCATTTTAGGGCAGCCTAAGAAAATCTATTAAATTATTACTCCTGCGGGGGGGGGGGGGGGGGGGGGGGGGGGGGGTTCAGTGCATGTCATGTGCTGTCGTGCCCACGCGGAAGGTCCCTGTCCTGACTCACTTCCATGCATTTTTTCCATACAATCCCATGCTTGCTTTGAATATACGAAGAAGTTTTCGTTTTACTACTTTAAGGTAGAGAAAAATGCTTTAAAAATTGCTTTTTTAATTCTCTTAAAAGTTATATTTGAAATAACACATCAAAATAATAAATAAAAAAACAGAAAATCAAATTTAGCAACGTAATATTTGTGTTGATATTTCTTTCATGTTCTGACTCGAACAGCATTTGTCTTTCTAGCATACCTCTAGACCCTGTTTTTTTTTGTTTTTTTCCCTGTTGGCATCGCAGGGGATATTTTCATATAAGAACTAGAAAGCAAATTCCCACTCAACCACCCCATCCTCTTTTTTATTTCGAGCATATAAAATTCCCAAATAATTAACTAGCCGGCGGCTACAGCCTACGGGAAAATATAAAAGAAAACAAACAAGCAGGGTCGATCCCGTTCTTGTCATTGATCCAATCATACACCAAACATGATGAATAATATTTTAGCCCCATTTTTATATCCTCATATTTAGCCTCATTTCATTTTCTGGGAAGTCGAAGTAACGAATAAGCAAGAGCCTTTCAAAACTATGTCTTCATATAGATTTATCCCACCACGAATTGAGATGATATTGCTCTCTATATTTCGATAAAAGAGAGAAAAGAATGGGTGGATTTTTCCTATACCCCGGAGTATTTGGGAATGTATTTGAAAATTATTTTTTTAAAAAAAATTATTTTTATTTTTTATTTTAGATTAAAAAAATAGTGTTTTTAGATCATTTTAATGTTTTATATCAAAAATAATTTTTAAAAAATAAAAAATATTATTTTAATATATTTATGAAAAAAAAAACTTTTTAAATCCATTATAATTCAAAAATATACTCCCAAACACACAAACCAACTTGTAATTTTTATGATTTGAAACAAGGGAAGTGGTGAATCCACGGAATGGGTCCGAAGTCCATGATGAAGGAAAGCGACGTGGTTCTTATCAACGAGATCATATCCCTAAAGATTATCCTACGTGTCAGGGTCTAATCTGAGTTGAACGTGTGGAATATCTACGAGGCCTGTCTGCACCTCGATCGTGTGGTCGATCGGTTTTGGAGTTGCCGAGCAGGTTTCAGCAAGCATGGAACCAGACCGATTTTCCTTCTTGCTTTCAGCAAAAAGTGGGCAGTCTTTTCATTTTCTGGGCAAATGCCTGTTTTTCTGAGGGGGAAAAAGGATAAATATACGTTTTTGTTATCTAAAGTTCTAATTAACTTAATATAAAATAATTTGAAATAAAGCCTCGATCTCAGTTCCATGAGATGATTAAAGCGAAAATAAATAAAAAAGATTGAAAGAAAAAAAACAAAATATCTAAATATTATAACTCATAGTAAATTGTGTTATTTTTTTTAATGTCTTGCATATACTATAATCTCATGTATTGATGGTTTTAAATATTATTTCATAATTTACCGTGGGGGGGCATGATTATTGTTCATATAAACGTGTTTTAGTGCTATAAACAACATTTCAATATCAATTTTTTAATAGTTTTGATATTAATATATCAAAAAAGGAAAGAAAAAAAAAGTGAAGACATGTTTTTGTCCATCGAAAAGCACTTCAAATCTCATCAGATGCAACCTCCTCCAATTCCCCACCGGACTCGTTGCCATCATAGAATAACTCATCTCCACCCGAGCCAATAGCAAATGTGACATTCTTATTGGTTTAGCTTTTCAAGGCATTGAAAGGACAACAACCTTACCCCCCAAATAATAATAATAATAATAATAATAATAATTTGGTCCCTAACTCCTCCTCTATTCCACCCAGGTACCCGCGCCACTATGAAGTCATTTACATGCCAATCAACCACAGCCATCCGATGGTCATTTCTTCTCGAGATCTCTTACCATCTCCATCTCCATCTCCATTATTATTTCGCAAACAAACGCAACCAATTGCGCAAATGTCCCCGTCACGCCCAACACCACCTTTCGGCCTTTTTTCTTTCTTTTTATAATGCCAATAATGTCAAGTAAAGTAAACTTATCACGCTATTTTGCCACCCCCACTGGCTTGCTAAATTCTCACGGTATATTAAAAGAGCACACATCACATGTCATTATATGTGGGCCCGGAACTTTCTAATCCTCAAAGCTGAAAATTCCAAGTCCACATGTGATATAAATTGACATAAAAGCCCTCATAATTTCATCCCAATTTACATTCACATGACATTGCCATCATCAGCTTCCCAGAAACAATCATGTCCAATCCAAGCTCTAACAAAAACAAAAACATCAAGCACAATAATAACCATCATAATATTGATATTAATAATATTAATCTCCAATTTCTAAAAAAAAAAGTAAATGAAAATCTATAGATTGATCCAACAACACGAAGAGCTTGATCTTGATCTCGATGTTTAAACTTCTTGATAATCTTGAAACCCATGATGATTCGACGCTATCTCTTGGTAGAACCTACTCGGTCGAGATCTATTTGGTTTGGATCGAGAGAACCGATCACCCTGAAATGTACGTCTTTTTTCTTGAATCAGACTCTAACAATCTTGGCAGCTTTAACAACAGGATTCTCTCTCGCGATGGCTTCTCGGCCTGCAGTTTTGTAATCGTAGCTACAATCATGTCGATCTGAGTACCGATGCTCCCAGCAAAACAGCTCCCCGCACCGACACCGGAATCCGGTCAATCCCACCCTTTTTCGGCACCCTGAGCACCTGTTCACCTCTTTCTTCGCCACATAAGAACCACCGGATCTTTCTCTATCCGAAGCTGTTTCAGGTGACTTTTGTTGATCTTTCACCAGCGAACGGGATATGCTGGATCTCGCCGACTTCTCGCCGGTGAATTTTAAGATCTCGTTGTTAGACACGCTGGTGGCTGTTGCTGCAAACGTCATGGTAGTGGCGGTTGAAGAAGAATTAGACGTGATGGTGCTAGCGTTGAAACATTTCTGACACATATTGTTAGTTGCAGGATTACCCGTAACTCCACAATTATTGATACATGAAGTCAAGGTTTCTGGTACCTTGAACTCGGTCTCTTCCTTCTCTGCTCTCTGAGCCATTTCTTGACGAGTTTTTTTGCTATTCAGGAAATCGGGATCGAAGGATTCCTGGGTTGCTGTTCTTGTTTTAGATTTGAGAGAGAAAGAATGGAGGAGGGTTGGAGTTTGGTGCTGGTGAAGAGAGAGATGTGGGGGATTTGAAGGGGGGAAAGGTCGGTTATGGCGAGAAAGAATATGGGCCTCGTAGAGACGCGTATCAAACATTTCTTTTTGGACTTTTTTTTTTGAAGTCTTGTGACAGATATGCCCTTTTGAATTTTGTGGAGTTTACACAACTGGAGAAATTTTTACTTGTTCTAAATTGGGTTCTGGCGTGTTGATAGTCACTGTCGAGAAAGTACATGGTGTGGCCTTGCTTATTTTATGCAAAATAGTGGAGTTTCTTTTTGTATTTATAGTAATATTGTTGAGAAATTATTTAAAAGTCTAGCATATTTTCATGTGTAACAGATATTATTTCATGAGATTCCATTCGAATTTTAACTTCATATACTCCTTTCTTCAGCTTTCTCTTCTTCTTTTTCCACCTCTCTCCACGTAGCTAAAAACGAGCCCGATTAAAGTTGTTTTTAAATTATTTATTATTTTATTATTTTAAAAAAATATTATTTTGACATCAGCACGTTAAAATGATCTCAAAATACCAAAAAAATTATCTAATATAAAATATAATTTTATTTTATTTTCAAAAATATTTTTGAAACGAAGATTACATCACTCATCTCTCTCTTACTCTACATTTATAGTCATTTCTTTCTTTCTCTACTGATAACGAGTCTTTATTTTTTTACCCAGAGCGGCCACCATGAACCATCGTATTTTATATTTAAAGAGTATAATAGATATTTCCTCTTAATTAATTTAAAATGAATTTTATTAAATGTTAGAGTTTTGAATTCATAATTAGGTTAACTTGATGCATTACACTTGCCCCGTCATGTTTTCCGCGACATTCACATACTAATACGATGCATTGTGCCTCTTGCGTTTGGAAAAAAATGATTAGCATGCAATGATTATTTTAAATACAATATCTATTAAATATTGAATTATTGTTATTACGATGACTACTAATTGATTTTTAATATAAGTATATAAATTAATTACTTGGAATGAGAAATCTGAAAAGAAATAACAATAACTTCCTCATATTTGCATGGATATTACAAACTCGTCCTCAAATTGATGAAGTTGGGTGTTGTTTCAAACTCGTTCACGAGTGTTTCAAATCCTTCTACGAGTTATGTTAATTATTAGATATTTAGTTTAATTTTTAAAAAATATTAAATTATATTGTTTGTCAGTCTAAATTTGTTATTTGTGACTAAATATATTTATCTGAATTGTGTTTTGATACTGAAAAATTGAATATTTGAATTATGTGAATTTAAAAAATAAATTCAAGCAAGAAGTTAATGGTAAAAGAGATTGTTTCAGAATGATTGAGTTACAGAATTGCATGTCCTATTTGCGACACACAAATTGCAAATGGCATATACAACTCGCATGTCGTAAATATCAATCACAACTCTCTCAACTGTGATAAAAATCTGATTTATTTAAAGATATTTTTTCATGTAATCATGCGACTCAAACCCCCTTGACAGCTTTTATTTTTTTAATCTGACAATTCTATAAAAACATGGCATTTACCAAAATTAAATGATGAAAAAAGGACTGCCACCCATAAATTATTAACAATTATAAGTTTTAATTTTGAATACAAATGTCATATCCTCTCCCTCTCTAAACCCCAAACGTTCCCAAATTCTAATATCTCGTCATTATCAATCCCCACACTCCATTCTCGCAAAACCATATAATTTTTATCGGGGCCTGTAATGCGAAGGAGAAAGGGATTGAAGAGCTTGCATAAAAAAAAAGGTGCACGTTATTAACAATGGTGTTGATTCCTATTTCCAAATGACATCATAGTTTTCGGGGCCGAAGCTCCAAACCCCTTTTTTTTTTTGTTCATATCAAATATATCCCAAAATATATTTCGATTTGGTGAATGAAACGTTTTTTTCATTGAATGATTTCTCAGTTTAAGTTTCGGATTTCTTATCTCGAAGGATGATATCCTCTAAAGGAATCAACTTTCATGCTTGATTATTTAAACTTTAAAGGGTGTTTGGGAGTTTTTTGGAAAATATTTTTGAAAAAAATTAATTTTTTTAATTTTTACTTTAAATTAAAAAAAAATAGTGTTTTTGAACTATGTAAAAAATAATTTATAAAAATTAAAAAAATATATCATAATTATACTCTCAGACCCTTAGTGTTTTGCGTCTCTTCGTTCAAAGCGAGATATATTCGATTTTGCTCCCTAGAGAAATATCTCCAGAAAAGGAAGCGTGATGAGATGATATGCAAGGGAGAAGAAAGACAGGTTTCGTTGTTTCAAATTGGGTTGATTTGCTTGTGGCAAAATAAAATAAAATAAAATAAAATAAGATGAGATGAGATGCCAGAATATCTTTATCGAGGGAGGATAAAGAGAAATTATAATGTACTGAAAAAGAGCAGTGTACAATTTTAGCAGGATACATGAACATCTCTACTCTATAATACATATTATTTTTACAAAAGTTATTAAATATATTGATGGTTACCTGATTCACGAACGAGTTAACTCAAAAATAAACATTTGAAAACAATTATAAAACTTTTTAAAAAGCAGAAATACAAGTATTTTCTAAGCTATTCAAATAAATAAACTATGCCGGGCAAATATATATATATTGAAGTCTATGTGAACCATAAAACTACGTACACCATCCTCTTTCAAAAAAGATAGATACAAAAAAAGGATGGAAAATAATATCTATACCATTATAAATTTAAGCTATAGTTTTCTCACTTTTTTATAAAAAAAATATCATGTTTTATATATATATATACCCTTCTTCTGTACCAAGCAGGGAAAGTGGTATTCTCGATTATGAACACGCTAGTGCAGCATTTTTCAGAGATTAAATAATGTTTGCAGGCTTGTAACTAGGTTTTGTCGTGTATCAATACAATGGCAAGGTGAAGGAGTCATCGTGGAAAGTTCGATAAACCATCGTTGCTGCCTCGCTGTTCCCGAATTCTCTTATTGGGTGGGGTTTTTATATAGAAAATATCAAGAAATCTTTACAATTCTTGTTCAAATATCAGATCACCATCAACGCTGGCTGGTGTCGATATGTAACTTTCATGTTATTTTCTTATTAATTATTTTGACCCAATAATTTTCGGCCAGTTACAATTTGCCCACCCTCGATGATAGCTCGTTAGACTTGGTATTCTTGCCGATATCTTTGACTAGGGTAGAATTCCCGTGAGGTATATCACGGGGTTTAAGTAATCTGCCTTGAAAGGGTGCCGAAATAAAATAAAAAGGAATAAATAAAAAGGAATTGCCACGGTGTCCATGGGAAGAACAAGAGGTTTTTGCCAAGTCAGTAGAGATGGCTGGACATATGATTCCATCTTTAAAATGTCGGTGAATAATAAGTATCCCTCAAAATTCATGCATGCAGTTTAATTATGTTTCCTTAATTTGTGTAGGACTCCGGGGTTAGGCAAGACGTCCATTCATCGACGCTTTCTCTCCCTTCCATTTTTTTTTAATCAGAGAAAGGGAAACACAATCACTCCATCTGCATCTACGAGATGGCTGATAAACTTGAAGCAGCTTGAGAAAAGTTGGGGGGGAAAACCCTAGATAGCTTAGCATTGAAGCGACCTTGTCCCCCCGATATCAAATGCCCTGATCATCAATCCATGCATATCGCAAATATTTTACTTTTCACCTTCTACCGCAGCCTTATTTCAGTTCATATTTTGTTTTTTCAATTAAAATGAAATATTTTGGTTTTAAAACTGTTTTTGGTTGTACTGTTTATGTTTATATATTTATAATTATATATATTAATTCAACAATAAAAATTAATTCAAATTCAAAAATAAAATTATTTATAATTGTGAAATTTAAATTTAAAAAATAAGTAAAACAATGAAAGTTGAACTGATATAAGTCGATCGACTGGATGAATTCAAATATAACATAAAAAAATGATAAAAATATAGTTTAACTAAAAAAATAAAGTTGACATCTTACAAAAATATTGAAACGACTATATATTGGATTAACTCGGGTCAACCTAGGTTAACTTTTCAAATGTGTGACCAGTACTATAAGACCATAACAAATTTAAATAAAATAAATCAAAGCAAATTAAAAACTTCAATTCGTAATAAACTTATTGTTGAATAATAAAATTGAGAAAAAATTAATCTAAAAAAACACAATAAAATAATTTTTTGAACAAAATTACGAGAATACCATCATCAATCTCACAAGGCCATTGTATTCTTTGATTGCTTTGAAGTTTTAACATAATATATATAAAATTGTTAAGAGACTCCTCTTAAAATTTAATCTCGATCTAATGATTGGAGTAAGAGATATGATTGATATTGTAAAACTATTTATTATTTAAAAAAATATTATTTAGCCGGAAGAAACGAAACGAAACCGGAACATTCCAGACGAAATTTCCGGAATGGGCTAAGATTCCAAGTAAGTTAAAATTTGTTCTAATTTATTTTGTTTTTTAAATTAAAATGAAATGTATCGGTCAGGCCATTCTAAACGGAACAAAACCCGATATCAAATGCCCTGATCATCGATCTATGCATATCTCAAATATTTTATTTATCACCTTCTACCTTTCAGTCAGGTTTCAACTTGGAATAATGACTTTTAGAAGCCAACGACAAATAGAGCTTGGAATTACATGAATGAGCAAACTGTAGCCCTTGTCTAATCTTTCCCCCCATCATCATCAACCTTTTGGATTGAACTCGTGCTTGTGGTAACATGCACCTGGTTGACACCGTACCTTTCCCCAGGCACCAAAAAAAACCTGTTTATCCTACGCGCTGCGAGCATCACGACAACAGAGATTGGACGGGTGGCAAAATTGGCATTGCAGACAATATCACGTACCCCACTTGGACGTTAATGGTGACAGGGAAGCTTTAACCCGCCCAATCTCACTGACCGCCCCACCTTTCCTTTTCCATCGAGTCCCTGTCGAACTCTCCGTTCGTGACATGCACGTTGATGATTACTGAAATGTTAGTGCAATATATTAGCAACATATTTTCTTCTTCTATTAATATATTAATATGGGTGTTTAAGTTAATTTATATGTATTTTGATTTTTTTATAAGTTTTGAATTTAATAATTATATAAGCTTAAATAATTATCATATTAATAAGTACATGACTCGAATCTAAAATTATATAAAAAAAAATCTTTGGTTCTAAACTTTTAATATTAGAACAACCATGCGATGCAAAATACAAATATCTAATATGATTCAAAATACAAATATGTGAAACGTAGTCATATTTTGGTGTTTAGCTGGTTGTTCCACTAGAGTTTTGCAAATAAAAATGTTTATTTTAAGATTGCTGTAATATATTGATTTTAAAAAACTAATATACACACACACATATATTATTTCACTATACTTATAAAAGTGAAAAATATTTTAAAAAACAATAATTATTATTGCCTCAAAAAATAGCCAAATGACTAGTGTAAAATTAAACCCCGTCTACATTTATTTATCTGGAAATATTATAATTAGTGTAAAATGAAAAGTATTTCTCAAATTGAGTTGAGGCCAGGAGACGGCGAGGGTAATCAACATCCCCCTCTCGCACGCGGATTTAACAAGACCAGGAAAAAAAGGGCAATAAATCAGTGATTAGTGTATACTAATAATAGTAATAATGTGGAACACTGTAGTTTTTTCATCAATTATTAGCGTGTTTCCTTGCTTTTGACATTTCGTCGTTCGGTAGCATGCACATGAACTCCAAACATGTTTAGAGTATTCAAGACGACATCTTTTGATGCCAACAAAAGGGGAAGAGAATAGAAGATCCTTCATCGATTGAAGATTTTTATTAATCTTCATTTTAACTGAATGGAGCCTTAATTACGACATGTTTGGAATTACTTCCTATATATGTCATGTGTCGCGCTGTGTTAAGTTTTAGGGGTTTTTTTTATTAGATAAATTTCATCTCTTTAGTTATTCTTTGTAGGACTAGGTTAATTGAATAAAAAATCCTAATTATTATAGACTCTTATAAAATAAATACGTCCCGACTCGAATCTGAAATGTACAACTCAAACCTTAAATCTTTTGTGTTTTTAAAATTTGATTCAATTAGGAAAGAATTGGACCCAAAATAAACTGTTTTGCTCAAAGTAAAACACCCTTGTTAATGTCATGTTCTAAGAATTTGAAAAATAAATAAAAAATTTACATGCATTGATCGTTTGGGTTTATTTAATGCCTGTTTGGATGGCGTTTCAAATGCCGGTTTGCAATTTTTTTCATTTTAAATGAATATGGTTTGGTGTTTTTAGAACATTTTGATGTGCTGATGTCAAAAATAATTTTTTAAAAATAAAAATATATCATTTTGATATATTTCGGCACAAAAAGCATTTTGAAAAGCTACAGCAACAGCTCTCCCAAACACCCTCTTAGAAAACTTATATAATAATGTAGATGATTCCATGTGAAAAGGTAAAGTATTTTATACGCGAAACTAAAAAAAAATCACCAACCAAAATATATATAGAATTATTTTTATACACGAGACACAAAAGTAGGTTAATAAAATAATTGTTTTCTTACAATTAATAACGAAGGTGATGGTATGCATGTGTAATTTACATACTGTTAGATTATTATCTTACATGGGTCTTAATACGCAGAAGGCAGGATGAGGTTTTATCGTTATTAATTACTTATCTTGGTAATGAAACAGTATTTATAATTATAGCATGTTGTTCTCTTCTATCTCATGTTCATTATTAGATACAAAACGGAATAATTATACAGCCTAGTCCATTGTTTTCCACGTAATAGCTACTTGCTTTGATTAATCTCTCCCGTCCAATTGCATCATTCAATTTTCCTCTCGTGTAATAAATTGTGTAAGAAATTAAGTATTCAGCAACCCTGCAATTTTTTGTGCCGGTTCTAAAAAATATTTTTAATTTAATAAATGCGAAAAAAAAATATTCAACAATTAATCCTCGAACTTTAAGGAGCTGTTCGGAAATCACTCCAGAAATGCTTTGAATTTGCTCCCTTTGAAGACAGTATAGGGTTCACGACTCGAAGAATGTTCGGAGAAAATATATATACTCTTTTTTGTTGTTGTAAGAATGCAGTGTAATATATATATATATATATATATATATATAATTTTTTAAAATTTATTTTTGACATTAGCATATAAAAATAATTCAAAAAACATATAAAAATAATTTAAAGTAAAAAAATATTTTATTTATTAAAATACAATTAAACCACGTAAAACAAACATAACTAAATGTCAAGAGTTGAAATGAACAGGTTTGGATTTCCTGGTTTACAAGTTGAAGTGATTTTGCATATTAAAAGTTAAGAAAAATGATCTTAGATATCCAAGTTGATCCATGCATTTTATCTTTAATTAATGATATTCTGTAATTTTGAGTTAAAATCCTACTCTCATTATCAAAATAAAAGAAATTTTCAAGATTCAAGAGCATCATGCATGGCGTGCTGGCTATTAATTGACGTTGATTAATTGTTATGCAAGCTGGAAGCCAATTTGACGATCGAGATTCTTTGAAATCTGCAAGTTGCATGAACTCTCGGCTGTCAGGCCATTCGAAAGCTTTGTTTGACTACAGGAAGCACCTTACGCGGCTAATCAGCTCTTAAAAAGGCGTGGAAGGTGGCCCCACCACTTGAGCTGGTCAGCAGATGTGACTGGCCGTGGGATTTCAAACAAGAAGCGGTTTGAAGTTGAACGACTCGGATTCATATTTTGCGCACCCATTGAGCACGTGGCGGAATCGTGTTGAGGGATTGAAATGGAGGCGATATGGTTGGCTACACGTGAACGTGGCCATAGGCTTCTCAAAAAGAGTAGAACACGCAGGAGGTCGGTGTGGGCTAATCCATCTGATTGGTCCCACCCATCTAGAAATCGTCATCTTCGGATTATATCGATTCAGGTCGCTTTAGCTAAACCTTAAATTAGTTTATAAATTATAACCCAATTTTTTATCCAGATTCAATGGATTTTTTTTTATAGATTCCCAGAACCTTAACAATACTGATTTATTTTGAAACATTATTTCTTTTTAATAAATAAAAATACATACAATTTAATCCACGAGCTGGGTAGGGGGCGAAATGAGGGACATGAAATTGCTATTTTATCCTCCCCAACATAAATCCATCACCACGGTTGGGACCAATGAAACATGCATAAGTTCCATTGAACCTTTAATCCCCCGAACATGCACAGAAACATTAAGAGATGACCAATGACAACCTAAATTTATAATTAAAGAAATGCATGGGAAAAACTAAGCAAAAGTAACAATAATTGATAATTTGTTTTCCAGAGCTTTGACCATTTGATATTTGCTAATTAGATTCCTTGTCAGTAGTTGCAATTGAAATTTAACAAGCAAATATACACATCTACTTCCCTGGCACCACATGCTTTTTCAACATGGTAGATTTAAAAAGGGGAGGGAAAAGAGGGGGGGCACAGAGTAAGTTGCTTGAGAATTTCATTTGTTAAGGTGGTTGCTATACACCTTAATTATTAGTTTCGTGCATTGAGTGGGCAAGAACAACACATACATGGTGGTCGTTTCATGCCTAACTCGACCAAGAAAGTTGATCCTGATGTTAATATATATTTTTTTCATTTAATTTAATTTGGATTTTTAATATGATTAGAGGATTTTTAGGATTGCAAGAGAGTTATTGAGATTTTTAAAATATTATATTTTTAGATTAAAATAATTGAAATTTGAATTTTAAGTTCCTATTACTCCAAAACTTGCTTTTACTCCGTCAGACATTAAATTTATTATAATTGATGACCTGTTATTTGTGATTCATTCATTTTCTTTTTAAAACGAAAGTGGACACTGTTTGCTTTCTGATCCCCCCGTACATGGGCTTTTATGGACTATAGCTGGGCTGCTACCTAAGCCCAGGATCACTTGACTTTGCAAGCCTATACGTGATTGCTTTTACTCTTGGCACTCACGTCCCTTTTATTTTAGAACTATTTTTTCTTTAAAGAATATTATTAAAATAGTTTTTAAAAAATCATCCGATTATGCCATAATTTTCAAGTCAAATTATAGGTTTATATGATGATATCAACTATCACTTTACGAATTGTTATGTATGAGCTTCGTATGCAAATTTTTATTTTTTAAAATGAATATTTAATGTGAGTAAAATATTTTTTTTGTTTCTACTGTAAAAGCTTTTATAATTTTATTAAGTTAATTAAACAAATTTATTTTTATATAGATACATATAAAATATAAAATAATGTTTTATCAGAACCTCTTTTATATAATATTTGAAATTTTTACTTTGAAAAATCTTGCTTCTAGTAAAAGAAATATGTTTTACATTGTAACAAACAATAAATAGATGAATAAAAATAAATTTTTATTTTTAAAAAACCTGATTATTTACTTCTAGTTTTAAATCATCATGATTTTTAAATATATATATATATATATATATATATTAATGATAGTGGTAGACCATGACTATTGGAAAATATATGGTCTCATTGAAATAAAAAAATGTACACATGAGTGAATAAGAAAAGATGTTTTGGCTAAACAAATTAAATATTTGTTTTATAGATATTTATTTGAATCACAATAAAATTACATGAAAATAGATTTTGAAAATCAATAGATAATATTGAGTTAGAAACACGATCAAGACTATATTTTTTAAAACCTAAATTTAAAGAAGACCTGCATAACTCACGATTAAGATCATGAGACCGAGATAAACCACTAAAAAATAAATTGAAGATAATTACAATACCAATATTATTTTTTAAAAGTGAAATAATATAGAATATCTAATTATAAAAAATAAAAAAGGATTTGAATCTCATCATTTTTTTCATTTTCTTTACCCATGTAATTAGAAAAAAATGCAAAACCTAATCCCTGATAAATGACAAAACTAGGAAATAAAATCATTCACGTAAAATGATATAAAAAAATAAATAAAGAACGATGAGTGAAAATCAAAATTAAAAATATATTAGAGAGCATAATTTTTTATAATTGAAGGATTAAATTTAAAAGAAAAAACTTTAACAAACAAAAAAATTAAAAGAACAAAGGCTAAATAAATAAAATAAAACAACATTGAATTTAATTAAAGGATAAAATTTTAAATTAACAAAAACTCAACAAGAAAGTTGAGAAAAAAATAAAAATAAGGACCAAATTAAATATATGTATATATATTACAAATTGTAATTTAAGGTTTAGATTGAAAATATTCTTTTTACCAAACAACTAAGGATAAAAATAAAAATATAAGAACTGAAATTGGTATATATATATTGAAAATAACAAGCATGTACTTTATTGAAAAAGAAAGAGAAAAACAAGAAACGACCACCAATCACATATTGACATGTAATGAACGGCGACAAGTGTTTTTTATCTTAAATTATTTATCAAAAGTAAAAATACGAAATATCCTTCAAGTAATTACAAAATACGTACATGAGGTAAAAAATACCCCTTAGATGCATAACTTATTTTCAAGGGTAAATACATACATACATACATACATGCTGTATTCTAATAGGCAAAAAGACAAACATACCATCATTCAACAACTCTATTTGTTTTTTTGCCTTTCAAGATAAACAAGTGTTTGTATTTTAATTTGGAAAGATGAATATACTCTCAGAGCAAGGAAAAAAACAATAATTTCACTTACCAATCCACGATAATTTATATATAATGCTACATTAAAAAAACCCATGCCGAATAAATTGTGTTCACAATAACATATACAAGAAACGCAGTCTCGCATCGCAATTGCAATTATCTCTCTTAAAAACCCATACTACTGCCTTAACTCCGGGAATTTAAAATCCTCTGTTTTTTTTTTTATTTGTATGAAACCATCTGTATTAATGTCGAAGAATTTTTATTGCCGCTTAAACCCTCGAACTTAGGGTTTGTGTTTTCAGAATCGTAGATTTTCAATCAATTTTTTTGCAGGCGATTTTATAGCCGGAAAATTCAATTAGGGTTTCTGGTTGTTTGTGAGAGATGGGAAGTATAGATAAAAAAATTAGGGTTAACTTCAGTGGAGATGGAGCCGCTTTGTTGAGAGATAGAATCAGCGAGAAGCTTAAGGAGTTTATGGGCGATTACACTGACGATGTTCTTGTGGTACGCATTTATATACGAGTATATGAATAATAAATTTCGTTGATTTTGTATACACTGAAATTTTGAATTTCGTGCGGTAGTTAATCTTTTCTTTAGGGTTTAATTTGACTGGCTAATTTTGAAGTCTAGATATTTTGTTTCCTTCTATGAAATGACGGGGTTCATTTTATCCCGACTAGTTTGGGATCGAGGTTAGCTAAGTTGAATTGAGTTTATGCTGTTATGAACTGGTTCAGGAGAGCTATTTGTGGATTTTCTTTTTGTGATTTTTCATGTTGAGGCAAATGCTGTTGCTGGGCTTAAATTAAGAGAGGTGAAATGACATAAATTTAGAATCTGTTAGAGCTGTTAGTTGTTAATGTCACTGGTTATGTGGACACGCAAAGTGAGATAATTGGGGAGAAGATAATTGGTGAAAACTGTAATGGTTACATGTTTGCTTTTGAACTGGAGAATGTTCAATATTGTGCGAGGGAAATGTGCCAAACATTTTTGTAAATTGACCTCATTTTCAGCGTGCATAGTTTGTTGGTTTTGAGTATTGGGTCAGGATCATGTACAGATTGAGCTGGACTCTAGCCTGAAGTGGGAAGTCAATCCACTTGTGTATTTTTGGGATGTTGATGTAATTACAGGGCATGCTTTGAGAGATTCTGTGACGTAGGTTGAGAAGAGAAAAGCAGTAGAAAATAGTACTTACAGCTGAACAATAGCTAAAATATGAAAAAAATTGAAGTTGGAACAAGATAATGAGGTTTAGGGTTCACCAAAAAACCTCTAAAATCTTTATAGATTGATAAATATAAAAATAATCGTAGCAGCCTATTTACACCGGTTAAAGGCTTAGATCCTTGCAGGAAAAGTACTCACTAGTGTTATTATCAATGCAACAAAACTTAACCTCAAAGGAAATATTTTAAAAGTCACACGCTAACTCTTAATAATAATTTCAAAAAATAAAACCAATTTTAAGATTGCACCTGTGTGCTGTTTTGTCTATTAATTTGAGTAGCTTGGAACTGCCTTTATCTTTTTTACTTTGTTGTTTATAAAGGTTAATCCTAAAAATCCTGCTCAATGTCAGTTCTATGCATCATATATTTGTTTCCAGAGTGATGTTCTTTTGTTACTGATACTGCATTTAGCATGTGAAGGTCCTGTTAGTTATTGGTTGGGTCTTAAAAAACATATTCAAATTACATTTCTTTTATAATGATATTCCATGGTTCGGCAGAGGGTTTGACAAGTTTCTCCTCCATGCTTAAAATATAAATGTTTTGAGTTTCTCTGTGACTCAGCACCACAACTTTTCATAGAGCTTTGTATTGGCAGGAATATGTAATTGTCTTGCTGAGAAATGGAAGGGATAAAGAAGAAGCAAGAAATGAATTGAATGTTTTTTTGGGGGATGACAGTGATTCTTTTGTATCCTGGTAATTTGATTCTCATTCCAGTTAATTTGTAGAAAATATATTCTGTTTTAAGTCATTCCCATTTGTATAAAGAGATCACTTGATTTTTAACAGGCTGTGGGATCACTTGGCTACAAATCTGGATTTGTATGTACAACCGCAGGAGACTCACGCAGATGAAGTGGCCAGAACAAATCCCACACTGGTTGAACAGACTGGGGGGAATGAGTCTCATCATATGGATTCTGATCCCCAAAAAGCGAAGCCTGATAATTCATATAGAAGCCGGCATAAAAGAGAATGGAAAGATGCAGTGAGAGATGTGAGCCACCGGCCTCCTCTTCGAAGCTCCGTGGTTGTTAATATTCATCAGGAGAAAAAAACTCTTTGCAATGTCAGTCGTGCAAGAAGATCTCCATCTCCTCAATCCCCACAGCTGAAGAAAAGGAGTCAGCATGATGAGCAACAACATGTGAAGGTTTGGATTTCTAGTTTTTCTTTAATATTTGATTGAGTAGTATGCCCTAAAAGTAAAATACTTTTATTTTATCTATATGGGCGTTAACGGGTGTTCTTATAATCAAGAATGGAAATTAGGAGATTTATGATATAATCTAAAGCTCCCAAAATCATAATAAAACTCCACACAAATTCATGGTTTGTTGAGAATTAGGAGATTTATGTTTATGCTTTGCTCACAAACTTGAGGCCATGATTTTCTACCATCACTCAGCCTATAAAACAGCTTCTATTGTACATTATGCTTCACAGGATTTCCGCATTATGAAAAAAAACTTCAATTGTTAAAGTAGATTAGATAATTCCCAGTTGTTCATACCTGGGGAAATATGTTTCTTAACTAAAATTTGGAGGATGTATGATGTGTGATTGCTGGTGGTAGGGTTAGCAATAGACACGCCTACTCATCTGGTTTTGAATACTAGATTCCATCATGCTGCGAATCCTAATTTAATTTCGAAACCCAAGCTCTTTTTTTTTATTATTATGAAAATAAGTGCTTTGTCCCTTGACCATCAAATTCTGCATCCACTAATAAGCTTTTTAGCAGAGGGACACAGTTTCTCAAGCATCCAGTGGTGCTCCTCGACGACTACTTCAGTTTGCAGTGAGAGATGCATTCAGAACTTTGAGACCATCTGGCATGGTAAAAGAACCCTCGCTGAAGCGTCTTCGCTCAGTAGTGTCTACATCTACCGAAGAGACATCATTGGATGATCGTCCTAGGAGGCTCCGTTCAATCGCAAGAGTTCCAAACCCCATGGCTACTGTATTAAAAGCTGTGCAAGAAGCTGCAGGTGTAGTAAAAGTTAAATCTTCACGAAGCGTGTTTGACCGTCTTGGTCATGATATGGACGCATCATTGACCACTGAACAAGTCACTGAATTTAGAGATGCTGCTGTTGAAGATGACAAATACGAAGAACTTAATGCAATTCAGGTGCAAAACCACTCAAATTATCCTCAAAGAAGCAAGTACTGTGGACATGCAGGGCCTGTGAATATGACGGAGCATGAAGCTGGATTGACTTCTGATTTGATGTCTGATGATGAAGGTTATGATGATACCAATGTTGTGGATCATAGGGTTATGAATGTTTCTCAAACTGGCACATCTTATGGAAGCAAGGGTGAGGATTCACTCATGTCAAAATACAGTGGAGCTAAGGATCAGGATAAATCTGTTTCAGCTACAAACACTTCTCTTAAAATAGTAAACATTTCTGTGAATGTGAATGCATGGAGGCCACCTCATTATCAAGAACCCAGGGATGCTGTAATGGATAATCAGAAATCAGTTCAGAATAATGAAAAAAATGCTGGGAAATTTGGTGCTAAGCTAATGAAGGAGGTTAGCAAGCCTGTCTCAGTTGGTAATGGAAATGTAAGATCGTCTTGTTTGCCTGGGCTCTTTATTCTTCTTGCCTTTTCTCTCTTGAAATCACTTGCTATTCCTTCTTTGCATTGACCGACGGCACTTTTTATAGCGTGATGATGAACAGGCAAAACCTGCTGGTGATATTCATCAAGAGCGTCAGAAGCCTCCATCATCTGCATCTGGTCAGTTCTATAGTATCTTCCAAGTGCCATTGAATCTGTTGTTCTAATATGAAATGAAATTTATGTTAGTTTTGTGGCGACCTATGGAGTTACCCTTTTGGTTTTTTTCTCATGGTTGACATCATCTCAAGCTCCTCTATAGCAAGATGGTCTCCATTTTGAAACGTGTCTTGCTTGATTCTTATGGCTGTTTCTCTATAATATTTAAATGAGGTTTTTTTGGATGATTCTTCAGGTTCATATACCGCAGGTCGTCCCCTAGAAGATGCTGATTCTCGAACCATTTTTGTTAGCAATGTAAGTGCTGATGTGCATCAAGTTGTAGCTTTGAAGGATCATTCATCTCTGTATCCTGACAATATTTTCATCGCCCTTTTCACAGGTTCATTTTGCTGCAACTAAGGACAGTCTGTCTCGGCATTTTAACAAGTTCGGTGAAGTACTTAAAGTGGTTATAGTGACTGATGCAGCAACAGGGCAACCAACAGGGTGAGTTGTTTAACACTAGTCAACTCTGTTTCCTTAGCAATTCTGGCAATTGTTTTTTGTCGGGGCTAAGTCAGCACGATTATGCAGGTCAGCTTATGTGGAATTTATGCGCAAAGAGGCAGCAGACAATGGGTTGTCTCTTGATGGCACCTCATTTATGTCACGTATTCTGAAGGTGATGAACATAGAGACCATCTTCATTTGCTACAAGTAGTGGTCTTTTCTGGTGTCTTTATTTTTTTGTTGCATGCATGCCTGTCAGTTGAGGAGCATGTTCTGTTCATTTTCCTCTTTATTTTGTCGCTTTGTTTATTGGTTTGATAGATAGATGAACATAGAGACCATCTTCATTTGCTACAAGTAGTGGTCTTTTCTGTTCTGGTGTCTTTATTTTTTTGTTGCATGCATGCCTGTCAGTTGAGGAGCATGTTCTGTTCATTTTCCTCTTTATTTTGTCGCTTTGTTTATTGGTTTGATAGATAGATGAAGTCGCCAACATTTGAAAAAGTTTAATCAATGGCTGCATCAGCTGGAAGATCTTTTTTTATTATTATTATGTCAATTATTACGATGAAAAAGCAAACCGCACTTGAGTGCTTTTGCTCCTCATCGGCCATGACTTAGTAGTTGTTTGGCAAGTTTTCTTGCAGCCACCATGTTATGTGTGCTCTTCTCATGCACACAAGGGCTTGGAAGTGCCTTTGTTCATGCATGCATTCGTAAATGTAAAGTATTGCAAAAGTACATGGAATGACTCCATGATGGAAAGTTGTTGAGATTTGTTCAGTTATATATATTTGTAAAAGGCCCAAGTTCTTTTACAATCTTATTTTAAGCAATCATGTTTTGAGTGCTTCTGATATCTTGGGAGCTCTAGATGATTTTAACAGTTCTATTCTGGTAAAATGATAATTGTGCAATGTGGTGTTGTTTCACAGAAGTTACGTGGTTCAAGCTGGTAGTCACACATGCCTGCTTTTAGATGAAGCATTAAAACTGCTGTTTTAAGTTCTCATTGATAACAAGGAAACATCTTATTTTCTATGGAGCAATCAGAACTTAAAGCATGCTTTCATTTTAACTTGAAAAGATGGCAGCTAGGATTTAGCTTTGATATGCAATTTGTTGGAACTGATGCACATTTTATTACTTTCTTAGGAGTCTGCTCCAAGATTTGGTAGGCATATTAACATTCTATTTGTTCTGCAGGTCATGAAGAGAAGCTCTTCCAACCAAGAAGCTAATCCTATTACGACATGGCCCCGCATTGCAAATTGCTCTCCATATGCTGCTGGTAGGTTTTCTAGAGCGGCTTTTCCAAGAGGCACTCCTACTGCATTTAGGCCTCGACTCCATGTCAAACCTGGTGCAAGAAGTTTGCAGTGGAAGCGAGATGCTCAAGCTACTCCAGCTGAGAGTAGTGCTGCAGTCTCTGGCAGCAGTGTTGTCTCCCCATCTGCCCGCAGTCTCACCTATGTCCGAACAGAACCAAAACCAGATCGGAATCTGGCTAATGCTTGAGTTTGACAGCTCATGTTTTCTTCTCCCTGGACATCCAGATTTTGATCGTAACAGGTTGCATAAAAATGCCTGAATCACAACTCTGGCAGATTTTTTGGTTCTAGGAAAGAGATGAATCCACAGATCCCCATCCTCAGATTAAGATTCTGTACAGGGAGGGCATATGCTAAAATTGGGACTCTCGCAAAGCTGCCCCATCCCTGAGTTATATATACCATTAGATTGAGTTTTGTGAATAGGAAGGATGCATAGTTGATACCTTTGTTTAGAGGGATTTTATTTTGTTCTGTTAATTATAAGTGAAAAAAAGAGAAGAGAATGAAAAAGAAAACAAATAATATAATAAAAAGAAAGAGTTGACAAAGTTGCCGAGCATATGGGCAAACAAGTATCGGTTCAATGTCACTGCTGTTTTTAGAGCATGCTCATCTTCACTCAAGTATGTCCAAAAAAAAGAAAATAACATCAGGGGTTTTCGTTGCTTTCCTTTCTTGTGATACTCGAAGATCTCTTTGGTTGGTAGGTAAAACATATTTCCAATATTTACACAGGAAGGCGATATGTAATCTTTAGTTTTTGCCTTGGCTGTATATTTTTTCACTGCATTGTATCCATCAAAACGCGAAGCAGGTTGGGGGAAATCAACCGGTTGCACAGTACCCAGATAGGTGCCCTTGCTGATCTCTTGCGTAGATCATATAGTCACTCCTATTTAAATCTTTGAATGTGCCTCTACTTGCACAGTTGCATCGAAATCTGCTCTGTATTATACAGCAACAAAGCCTACGCCGCCAAATTTAGATAGTTTGGCGGCATCAATACATTACTTTGAACAATTCTTCCTCGGGGTTTTCATGCAAGGCTTTTGGCCACGAAAGTTTTATCCTGCAAAACATTCTCCTTCTCGTGGTATTCTTTGAGCAGGGAACAAGCTCGTAGCATCAAGGAGACTGACTTTGGTGTTTTTCTTTCTGGTGTCCTCCAAAGGATCACACCCACTAGAGCATTTTGATGAGAGATCTGCATGGTCAAGGGACGTGGGTTCCATACAATGTTGCAAACTCACTCAAAAACGAGTATTCCCCAGAGGTGACACCTTTTCAGCTTCTGCTCTTATCTTCAAGTGTTATTTTGATCAGCAAAACATCGGCTCTGCGAAGAAAGTTTTTTCTTCTTGGGTGGCTTTATAGAACAATTAGAATGCACATACACGGTGCTTTTAACTTGGAGTTTTGGCTGAGTTTTCTGCAATTTCAAATTTTCTGGACAGCTTTGAGATTGAATTTCCGCTCCCAAGCCTTGATCGTTAGTAAAACTTAACAATTACCATCAATATACGATGTTGTTAGAATCAACAATTCATGGATGGAACTGGTTTCTAGCAAATTTAAATGAATATAGTATATTATTTAAGTTTAGTTATCATTGACAGTTTAAAGAACATCCCTGCATCGCAGAAGAAAACTGGATGATGCAAGAAATCATGGCCCAGTGTAAAGACAACTATCAGCAATCGCTCACCAAACATATACTTTATCAAACCATGATCCTTTCTAGTCCCTGCATCTTTCTGCAGTGTCTTAACGCCAGAGCAGTTTATAGGGTAAGAAACTATCTATACCTCTGTTTGGATGTTTGAACAGCACCTGACTAACAAATGAACCAGGAGCACAGACATAGCTGATATTATTGGATCAACTATTGGACATGTCTAAGGGATTATTAAGAACTCAAAACCCAAATACCCGTGAAGGTGAGTTGCACAAAGACTGAATCCCCCAAGGAGCCGAGAAGCATAAATCCCGTAATTGGTAGGGCTACAAATACAAACAATGAAGATACCATTCAGACTTCCCTAATAGCTATCAAATCATTACTTTCATGCTCAAAATGGCGATGATGGCGAATCTGTGACAAAAGAGTTGTATTCAGCAGCTAAGCCCAAAACAGACCTGGCAAAAAATAATAGGCACCTTCGTAACCTAGATAAAAAGCGTTTTTGGAGCGAAGTGCCAAACACCTTGTAACCCAAAATTGCTACCACAATAACATAATTTTTCTGTTTGGGACATCTTAGGAAGTATAGCAAACACGACAATGTCGGAACTCTTAAAGGAAATCTAACCATGAGAATTAACATTTATTATTATGATAATTGAGACTTGAAAAATCAAAACGGAAGAAATCATCTTGACAACAAAGTGACCAACAGCCCAACTGACATCCCCGCAATGCACAATAAGGAAACCCCACGAACCCTCACAAAGAAGATATTCAAGTTTTTAGCAACCTGAAGTGTTAAAGTCAAAATCTGCAACCTACCCAACTCCTCCATCTTCTTAAAGAAGTACATTGGCTTCAATGATTGCCTCAACATAAAAGCCAACGTAAAAGGGAACCCAAAAGCCACAAAACTTTGAATTGACACCTCAGCCATGGGAGTTGCTTTTGTAACATAAGAAATCAAGGCTCCAAGTCCTAGTTGAACCAGACCCAGCACAGCAACAGCTCTGCTCAGACCATAAATATTCTTCATCATACTTTCCAAAACCTCTCTGGTCTCATTGGCTAAAGCTGAGAGGTCCCTTTCCACAGTTGGTCCCTCAATTTCTTGGTGTTTGAAACCAGGGTTTTGGCTTGGATGCTCACTTTGATTTTGGGATTTATCGGATTCCGGTGGTGAACTTGAACTTGAAAAATATCTGGGTTTAAGATTCAACAACCTGATAAATCTAGGATTTTTTAGCTCACTATCCAAACGAGAATTCATGGGTTTTGTAAAAATAGAACCTTTTTGATTGAGATCAGGGTTTTGATATGGACTTCGGGCTTTTCCAATATCAGATGCAGACAAAAAACTGGAACGAGTAAAGTCATGACCTCTGGTTTTAGTACTAGAAATAGAGTATGATCTGATACAATAGAGAGTAAGATTTGTGGGTTTTGGATCTGTTAGCGATTGGTGTTCCAGAATGGAGCAACGAGCAGGAAAGCTTGACAAGGAGTTAGAGAGGTCGAAATTAGAATCAAGGGAAGGGTGGTTTTGGGGTCCATGGGAGGTGAAAAGGGAGGAAATCGAAGAGGAAAGAGAGGGTTTTAGTAACTTATGAGAGAGTCTACGCGAGATCACCACGGAAGCCATATTGGTACGATGTGCTCCGAAACCAGAAATCTTGTAGTGGCTACTGATTTGCAACGCTGATATACATCTGGTAGCGATGGTGTTTATTGGAATGAAAGGATTTTGACTTGCCGAGGAAATTAACATCTGCACTCAAAGCTTCGGGCCGTGGAAACCTCGAGCCGAGGCATTGAAAGCTGAAAACCTCATTTGTAGCTCTTTTATTTTTCAAAAGCCTTTCAACCTTTTCCTTCAGCAATAAAGAAAAGCCCTCAAAGCCTGTTTTTACCTTGGGTTGTGAAGAAAAGCCATAAAAAACGGCCGGGCTCTTAAGATACCTGACACTGGGTAGCAAAACTTCAACCACACACCGAGGGATCGATTCTTGTTTTCCGTTCGTTCCTCTCACTAATGTTCCAATTCGTGTAATTTTACCTTTTTAATTCTGCTTAGATTGGAAAGATTTTGAACAATAGTTTTCAGTATTAATTAGAGGTAGACATCAGTTTAGGACTTTCGATTTCTTGAATTGCATCTGAAGATTATCCTAATGAAAGCCACGAAACAATAACCAGGGACTCAAGTACTTGATTATCCAACGAGTGCTCTTATAGCATTCTGCTAAAATGCATGAAAAGTCTATCTACGAAGAGTAATGCAGGATGAGCCCAGGAGGAAACCCCATGGCAGCAACCCGAAGCCGAATAAGACCAGCTGATCCGGTAGCCATTTCTGGCAAGGGAGCCAAGCAACATCGCAGGCAAGGACACTGTATTAATTTACACGAATCTGATATAATATATGTTTTTTTTTCTTAAGAAAAAAACAACAATATGAACGAATAACGAGGGTGAGGGGTTTATCACTGCTTTTCAAAAATATTTTTTTAAAAAAATTGATTTTTTATTTGAATTTAATTTATTTTAATATTTTTATATCATTTTAATATACTGATATCAAAAATAATAATTTAAAAATATAAAATATTATTTAAATACATTTTTAATAAAAATCATTTTCAAAACCAAAATCAATCATACTTTCACACCTTCATTAAATGCCACGATCATTAAATGCTTTAAGAAACAATCTAAATTGGCCTACTATTTGATGATAAAACTATTTGTATGATTGCATGGTTGTATTCACGTGTCATATTAAAATAGTGCTGAGAGTTTCCGTACTTTGTATTATAGTGGGTTTTTTTTATTTGTTACATTGGCAAGTTTTTTTTTTTTTTAAAATATTTTAAAAAATATTTTTAATATTAGCGATGATTTAAAAATATTAAAAAGAGAATTTGATGATTGATGAGGGAAAAGGTTCAAAAACACAAATAATAAATAATTTGCTCCATTTGTTTTGATTTTTGTGGGTCTCTATATAATGAAATGAATAAAGCAAAAATCTGGTTCTTTTATTAAATTCTATGAAATTGATAACATGAGAATCAAACAAATCAGAAAGAGGAGAAATTTTCTCTGCAATTCCTTGCGTAGAAAAAGAAAGCCAGAACATCGTTTTGCCCTCCTCTCTCTCTCGAAACTCCTTAATTCCCCATCTCCTTCTTTAATTGGTTTGAGGTGTGAACAATTTACTGCTGGTACCATGCAATGAAAGAAGCAAGGGAGGCACCGACCAATGAACCAACAATCGGCAAGCTAGCGGAGGCACCACTTGCTGGTGACGGGGCAGGAGCAGCAGCCTCGTCAGCCATCACTGCACTCACGGAGGCAGCGGCGAAGAGGATAGCGCATGCGACCCTCTTCATTTCCATCGCTGTTTTTTAAGGCAGTGAACGGCAAAATAACCTCGCGATAACGATAGAAAAAACTCTGCCGAACCTGCTTTGACACAGAGCTTGCAGCCTGAATAATATTGGTGGCATGGTGGATATATATATAGGACTTGGGTTGAGCTGTTGTTAGAAGATAGAGCTGTTTCTGTGGACTAGTTTTGTTCAAAGTTATAAATCAGAGCCTTATTTTGTGTGTTTCTTAGTGGCATGGCTCATTCTTTTGAGCGAGTCTCGTGGTGCTGTAGTTAGTTTATATAGTACAGGAGGATGTTTCTTTCTTTGGAGAATTCAATTACAACTAATAATTTGATATGGCAAAGAGAAAATTTAGCAAATTCTTCTTCTTTTTTTGGATTGATTATAGAGGTACCTTCCAAATCAATAGAAAGCTCTCGAAGTGAGCACAGAAATGCCCCCAAACAGGTACAAGTATAGAAACAGAAAATCAGCAAAGTAATTGGTGAGCATCGGCCTTCCGAGCACGCTTGCACTGCCAGCATAGTAACGGTGGTGATGAAAAAACACTTCTAATCTTTAGTTCAAATTAGGATATGTATCTTTTATAAAAACATGAGACAACTAAAATTTTATTTATTCATTAAAACCAACAGAAAACACTTTATAGAAATTAATTTAGGTCTCTAGAGCAATCACCTGCCAATATATATAGCAAAGGTCTATCTCTACTTGTCGAGACGTTGTTGGTTGTTGAATTAAGAAAACATGATTATTTTGGGGAGATAGTGCTAATTGGATAGATTCTTGTGTGCCAGTAAGTGGAGAAGAAGAAGAAGAGGGCCAGATTGACCAGAAAATGACCAGTAGCCTAAGGCAATTCATTGCTCGCGTCATTGAAGGGAGAATTTTGGAGAAAGATCGTTGGAGCCACTTTTTAATATTGTATTAAATAAAAATACAAACAGTCTTCTAATGAACTAAAAAGAAAATACAGAGTAAAAAAATGGCATCAAATAGCTTTATTTCCTTGAAAAATGAACTGCAATTCATTAACAAACCATACAACATAATAATTTTGTTAACCCAGCATCTATACAATCTATGGACCTCAATAAAAAGAAAAAAGAAATACTGGGACCAAAAGGAAACCCGACTGGTTTATAAGCAGTAATATTCCAAGAATATTCTTATGTGCATAACATTGTTCTTGATCCCATAAAAAATCCAATGACAAGAGCTATTTTGGAGAATCAAATTATAAAAATGGCTATTTGAATATATGTAAATAGCTTTTGAGTTGATGTGCTGTCCAATGGTAAAGAGCCATTTTGGAGAGCTATTTTTTATCTTATTTTAAATAAAATTTAATTATTTTATATATAGTTTAATTATACAATTAATAAGAGTAAGTTATATAATTAAATAATTGCTTTTAAGAAACCTGCCAACAATAATTTTTTTATTTTTATTTATATTTAAACTTTAAAAATAAAAAAATAAATTTAATTATAATTTTAACAGTAATTAAATTATAGTATTGATAAACTTATAAAACATATATTTAATATAAGGAAAATAATATCATTATCAATATATAAATTACAAATAAATTAACAACAGCTCTAAATACAAAATGTCTCTCAAAATGACTCTCCCGTTGAAGAGAAAAAAAAGAGAGCAAAAACAGTCATATTTTCAAATATTTAATTTTGGCTCTTTAGATTTCTCTCCCATTGTACTTGCCCTCAGAAGGCATGCGAAGCCTCGGATTACAGCAAAGCAGACAAGGGATACTTTGTGCGCAGGATATTCATCAACGTGCAGCGACTTCCATGTAACTGGTATAGGCACAGCTACTGGAAGAGGCTCGGAAGAATTTTAAAAGTGTTTTTTTTTATAAAAAAAATTGATTTTATTTTGTTTTAAATATTTTTTTAGTATTTTAAAATAATATAATAATACTTAAGAAAACAATTATAAAAACACTCACAAACATCATCTCAGACTTATTATGAGTTTGACTGGACTGATTTGCAGAGGTGGTTTACAAGTGGCACGGTGGGAGCATCCTCTTCCTATTTTTTATTTACTTTCTCTTATAACCCCAAAATAGACTCCTCCTCCTCCGCCACGTTCCTTATTTCTTAAAATTATTTGCCAGTCTGTTGAAAAGATGTCGATACAAGAAGTTATTATATTCGTTTTATTTTTATATTTTAATTTTTTTTTTAAATATATGTTTTTAAATATTTTAATGTACTAATATTAAATATATATATATATATATATATTATTTTCAAATAAAAAACAATACGATATCTTTTCAGTCTATTAAGAATAATACACAGTAAATTCTCTATTTTCTAAAAAAACTATAAGGAAATAAAATATTTAATTAAAAATATATATGTAATTATTTATATATTTAAAGATTTTGTGCTGTTATAATTATAACTGAGAAAGCTTTTATTATTCGCTTGCAGAGAAATTACGTGCACTTATTGAAAATTCATAAGAAAAAATCTCTTCGTGCCAGTTACTTTGTTTTAAAAATGAATGACAGAATGTAAAGTAAATAAATAAAAAAAATGAATCATTCCTTTCAATTAAATAATTTATCGTATCTCGAGAATTGACCAACTGTACATTATTAAAAGAAATGTTTGTATGAAAAAAATTAATTTTTTTTTTATTTTAAATTAAAATTTGTTAGTGTTTTTAAATTATTTTTATATTTTAATATCAAAAATAAGTTTTTTAAAATAAAGAAAATATATTATATTAATATATTTTTAAATAAAAATATTTTTAAAAAATAATTACAACCGTGAAACATGAAATAAAAAGATTGCCTTGGTCACGTAGGGGTGGGCTTGTTTGACAATGTAATATATATTTTTTTTGAAATACAATAGATTAATTATAAAAAATATTAATTTAGAAATATATTAAATTTTTTTTTCTTATATCAGCATATAAAAGCATACCAACATACACAAAAAACTAGATTTTTTTTTAATTATAATTGTAACATAATACCAATAGCAACATGGCCTACACCCTCACAAAGTGAAAGATCGAGATACCAAAATTAATGTTGTGATGCCATATGAAAGTCAAATTACTGTATGGGCATGGCCGGATTTTTCATCACTGCCTGTAGCACCCTTTAATGAATTTCTGCCAGGTAATTGGAAAAGTTCTCCCGGAATCTTTGAGTGCGATTAATGTATAACACTCAAGCTATGGGTTGAGCTAGCTTAACTTACATCAAATTTCCTTTTTTTTTTCTAGCTGACCCATATTCTCTCTTTCTCATGGCTAAATCCTCCACAATTAAGGTTGTAGGGCACTCCAAAGTATCTCCACCACACAATTCAGCTCCACCAACTGCTCTTCCTCTAACTTTCTTGGACATACCATGGCTATTTTTCTCTCCAAGCCAGCCTCTCTCTTTCTATGATTATCCACACTCCACCTCTCACTTCTTATCCACCACTCTCCCCAACCTCTATCGCTTGCCCTCCAGCATTTCTTTCCTTTTGCTGGAAACCTTGTGTGAAAACTTTAAGTATTATTTCTTCAATCTCTCGGTCTCACTTACTTTTATTTACTATGCAGGATTCAACTATATATAGGGGCTACTCCCATTACAGTACAAATAACATACAATATTTCCTAACACTAAGAAGATCAGTTATAACAACTCTGTTATAACAACTTTATTCTCTCTTTACAGCTGGATTTTAACACCTTGTTTTGTCCCCAGCAGGATCTAAAAAGCCTTACATTGTTTACAATGAAGGAGATTCTGTCTCGTTGACTGTTGCCGAGTCCAGTGGAGATTTCAGCTACTTAACTAGCAATCATGCAAGAGATGTCAACGGGTTTTACCCTCTTGTGCCTCAGCTGGCTACTGCCAGTGTAGCAGCTGACAAGCAAGAAGAAGTGGTTCCGCTGCTTGCCGTCCAGGTTACTGTTTTCGCAGATTGTGGGATTTGCATTGGTCTTGCTTATCATCATGTGGTTGCCGATGGAAGGACATTCAACAATTTTATCAAGACATGGGCCTTATTATGCGCACATGGCTGCTCTCCCTCCATCGATTCATTGCCATCTTACCACCGGTCAGTGATCAAAGATGAACATGGGCTTGAGGAGATTTTCTTGAAGGAACTGTGGAAGAGAAAATCTTCACGAAAAATGGTTCCAGGACCTGAAGCCCAGGTAGATTTGCCAGGCATGGTTCGAGCCACGTTTGTGTTGAGTTTGGTGCGCATGGAGAGGATCAAGAATTGGATAGTTGTTCAATGCAAGAACAAGAATCAACCACAACCTGTACATTTATCTGCATATGTGTTGACTTGTGCTTTTGTTTGGGTCTGTTTAGTGAAAGCTACAAATCAGAGGGGTGGAAGTGAAAACTACTGTTATTCAAGCGGGGAGGATCCGATTCATTTTGGCTTTATTGCCGGTGGTATGACCCGGTTTGACTTTCCGATACCCGCCACATATTTTGGTAATTGTGTTGGGTTCGGTCGGTCCACGGCAACTAGGAATGAGTTAATGGGAGAAGATGGGATAATTGCTGCTGCAAATGTGATTGGAAGTACAATTAGAAGGCTGGATAAAGAAATGGGTGGCGGGGCAGAAAAATTGATTGCAGAATGGGAGGTGATGTTGGGATCGGTGATCCATATTATTGTTTCCGGGTCTCCAAAGCTGGATCTTTATGAGACGGATTTTGGGTGGAGGCGGCCTAAGAAGATAGAGGATATGTCAATCGATAAAATGAGAGGCATTTCACTCATCGAGAGCAGGGACGAAAAGGGCGGAATCGAGGCAGGGTTAGCCCTACCTGCGGGCCAAATGGATGCCTTCAAGACTCTCTTTGTTCAAGAACTCAAGGCTCTTCAATAATGCCCCGTACGTCCTTTTTGTCTCGAGATGCATTTCTTTCTTCGGCATGTCTATTTCTTTTCTTGTTAGATCATTCATTCCTCTTATTCTCTTAAACTCAATTCTAAATCATATTCATGACTTTTATTTTCTTGTTGTTGTTGTTTTTAATTAAAAAATCAATAGAGTTATCATGATTTTATCATCTATGTCAAAGGTATAGCATATTAATTTGATTTTTATTTTTATTTTTTTCCTGTTCAATAATCATGTTATGTGAATTTATGGATTGTATTATGAAGTGCTTTATTATCACGTGTGTATAGTGGATAATGAATGCTTTTGTGCATCTGGAGTAATTGTAACGGATATAGCATTAACGCTATCCCTTTTTCTTACAGTCGTGCATGTAAAATAATCATTTTTTTCTAAGAATTTATTTCTAATCCATTTTATTATAAAACTTTTCAATATAAAATAATTTGTTCTTATCCATTTATATAGCATACTTTCATCAGAAATTGTTCTAAAAAGTCAACTTCCTGACCATACTAAAAATACTGTAAGGTTAACTTTGATCAGACTAAAAATGTTGAAGATTGATCAGATAAGAGTTTTTTCAATTAATTTACCTTATAAAAACATGGAGCTTATTAATAAATAAATAAGTGTTTTATATATTTTTTCTTCTTTGACAGGAAAAATATTGCATTAGTTGAGTATTAACATTAAACGATTTTATCAAATATATTCTTTTTATACCCAGTTGATGATTGTACCCTCGAAACAGTACAAGTTTTTATTTATATTTTTTATCTTGGTATTATATTTTTTAGAGCAACTCCAACGCTAAACTTTTTGAGAAGATAAATACCGTTGATGAATACTGTTTCTTTCCGCTACTTCCATTAATTACCAATATATATATAAAACACAACAACAACAATGACAACCACAGTTGAAGCAATTCAAAAAAAACACAAATAAAGAACATTTCTTGCTGGATATAAACAACACAACATATTTCATGTAGTAAAGGGGCTGGGATTTGAGTTGATTTAGGGTGAGATCTAGGTTGATTTTGTTTAGGAAATACATTGTGATTCAAGGCTGAAAATGAGCTGGCTTTTAGGTTGATCTAGGGCTGGAATTTTTGGTTGAAATGGATGGGGATGATGCGAAGATGTCAGGTGGAAGGCTCCATATTTGGGTTTAGAAATGGAGTCGAGGTTGCTGATAGTGGTGGTGGAGGAAGAGGGAAGAGAGAGGGAAGAGAGGGGGGACAGTCGTCAATGGAACCCTTGGAAAAAATTGTCCTTTTTTGTTTAAGTTTATTTCTTAAAAAAAAATTATTCTTGGATTTTAGGTTGTTTTTGTAAAAAAAAAATTATGTATAATATTTTTGATTTAATATTACTGGGAAAAAAAAACAATTCATAAACATAATGGGTAGATAAATTTACTCAGGTTATTTACAGCTAAAAAATATACGAATCACTTCTCCTGTGTTTTGATTACACTGTTCTTTTTAGACGGGAAAAAACTCATTTATAACATATTTGATCTATTATAATTTTATTAATTAAATATAAAAAAATAACTATAACATATAAAGATTCAGTTAATTTACTATATAAAAAACCCCAGCACAGCACAACAAACGGGCATATCAACTCGTTGATACCTACTTGAAATCTTAAGAGGGGCATTGAAACAATCGAAACCTCGAGGGAAAGAAAACTGAAAATTCACCTCAGTGCTCAAAATCATTAATGGATCATGCAAATCGACGTATATATGATTTTATGAACATTGTTGTCAACTTATCTAATGAGATACATTATCGTTGATACTATATTCTTAGAGTAATACATCAGTTTATCACCGTGGACTCAATCTAATTTCTTTAACTTTTTATACTCGATTTAAGAATTAACTTAGAAAATTTTTTTATCACATAATCAACATGACAAATTAATGATATAATCTACGTCCTTTTAAATTCAATATGCTGGATCACTTTTAATATAATATATTAAAAATTATCCGGCATATTGAATTCAAAAATAAGTAAATTATATTTGATTCCAAAATTTAAAAAGCATAAAAAACAGATCAATAGTTGTAAAAAGTAACTAAGTTTGCTCCTCCGTGAGTTTAGGTTTGAACATTGTGGTTATTAATATGATGGTCACTAAAAATTTATATAAATATTAATTTTAAAATTCATAAAATTAGTCAAGATACATGTAAATTGACATGAAAAACAATGTTAATAAAAAAAATTATGCGGACTAGTCTTTCATTAAACAACAAAAACTAGAAAAATAGTGAATTTGAACTCCTCACAAAGAACTGCAACGGTTTTTTTAAAATTAATATTAAAATTATTAAATATTAAATTTATAATTTATTTTGATTTGATATATATAATAAAAAAATCATTTGACTATTTAATTAAATATGTATAGAGAATCCTCAACATATAATTATTATTTTTTATATAAAAAAGATATTGTCAAACCAATAAAAATGGCGATGAAATTCCATTATACTTTCCTTCATTTGTTACCTTGCTAAAGACAAGTCCAACGCCAGAGCCATCCAGCAGCCAAAGCTAAATTTTTAAATCTTTTGGCTATTTTCGTTTTTTATGGTCTCCAACGGGAGAGCCAACTGGACAGCCATTTTAGCTTCTCTTTACATCAAAGCCATTCCTACACATTTTCAATGGAGAGCCAAAAATAAAATATAGCCGTTGGAATTGGAATTATACCGTTGGTGTTAGGGAAAAAACCCAAGTCGGTTCAATCCACTCACACACTGAGGGAAGAGAGCATTATTGCAAGGTATGAACAGGAACCAAGATGGAGAACTTTTTCGCAGCTTGAATCTTTGCACCAAACAACCTCCAATTAGAAAGATTTGTTGGTTTTCTTTTCTTAACAATCGTGCTTGGTTGTACTTCAAAGAAAATGGGCAAATGGTTGCAGTAGTAGGAATCTCAGTTGCTGGGTTGATTGCAGGAGTATGTGGTTGTAGACAGTGAACGTGGGGGAAGATGAAGGGTCGTGTATGGTGAGGGTTTTTAGCAGTGTGAATCTCAAGGAGACAGGGGGGTTGGTGATCTGGTGGCTATGGAGGTGGGGGAGGGAGCAGGGTGAAGTGAGGGAAGAGCCGGGGGGGAGGGTTTCTAAAGGGGGGGCGGCGCAAGTAGAGGGAGAAGGTAGGGTTTCTAGAGTAAACGGATGTGTGTGTTTGTGTGGTGGGGAATGGGGGTTATGCTAAAAATTATTATTATTATTATTATTATTATTATTATTATTATATTAATATTAATAATAATAATTAGTATAAAAAAAATAATTATACAAAATTGGTAAATTAGAAATTTCTTGATCAGTTAGCTTAATTACATGTTTTAAATTTACTAATGTGTTCATTTTGTTTTTTTTAAGTTTTTCTTAACACTCAAAGACAATAAATAACATTAATTAACTTTAAATACAATAACCATAAAAAAACATAAAATTACTTGAAAAACATACAATAACTTTAAATGAAATTTTGGTGGATTTTTTAAACATTTTAAAATTTCAAATATTGCAGGTCTTTTAATTATATTTAAATTTATTTTTTTAATTTAAATATAATTAAATTTTTTTTTATTGTTGGACGGTTTTTCAAAAGCAATTATTTAATTATATAACTTACTCCTATTAATTATATAATTAATTGCATAATTAAACTATATACAAAATAATTACACTATATTTAAAATAATATAAAAAAATAGCTCTCCAAAATAGCTCTTACCATTGGAGCACACATCAACAAAAAAGTCATATAAACACTATTTAAGGAGCTATTTTACAAATTTGACTCTTAAAAATAGTTCTTTCCATTGGACTTGCTCTAAGTGTACAAGAAAGGAAAAACACCCGTCAAAGTGCCGACTGACCGCAGAAGCATCTTCAAGAAAAATTTTATGGAAAAAAATAGCTCAGCCAATACGTCATAAATATTACTATTCTTTTAGCACCGCCGTTGACCGACTTGGTACTCCATGTACTTAGCTCACCAATTACGTCAGCCTGTCCATTATAGCAAATAGCAATCATATATATATACACCACTATATATAGATCTCCCATGCTAATTCCCTGAGCATTACCATAGCAACTTTGATCGAGCAAAAAATAAACCTTGGTAAATTAAAGAAAAAATGGCAGCAAAATCTCATGAAGAAGAGCATGATAATAAGGCTTTTGGATGGGCAGCAAGAGACCAATCTGGTGTCCTCTCTCCTTTTCAATTCTCTAGGAGGTTCCATCTCTTTCCTCGCTACTCCATTGTTTTTCTTTAATTTCCTATTCTGATCTTTGGCCATCCAGTGCTATTTTCCATTGCATTGCATTGCATTGTTAAGAAAAAAACATCTTCTTGCAGGGTAACAGGAGAGAAGGACGTGGCATTCAAGGTTCTGTTTTGTGGAATATGTCACTCAGATCTTCATATGGCAAAGAACGAGTGGGGTATTTCCACGTATCCTCTTGTCCCTGGGTATGTACGCAATGCAGAGAATATATGAACATGATAGCATGTGTCTTATTGTGCATTTATAGTTATAGGGAAAAGAATTTTCACTGTTGTACATTGGATCCATGCAATGGCGTCTGAATGTTGATTGAATCAAATCGGAAATGCAGGCATGAAATAGTTGGACAAGTGACAGAGATAGGAAGCAAAGTTGAAAAGTTCAAAGTCGGAGACAAAGTGGGGGTGGGGTGCCTGGTTGGATCATGTCACTCTTGTGATAATTGCAGCAACAATCTTGAAAATTACTGTCCAGAAATGATACTCACCTACAGTGCCAAATACAACGATGGAACCATCACATATGGAGGCTACTCGGATATTATGGTTGCAGATGAGCACTTCATAATTCGTATTCCGGACAGCCTACCTCTAGATGCTGCTGCGCCTCTCTTATGTGCTGGAATTACAGTTTATAGCCCCTTGAGATCTTATGGTCTTGACAAACCGGGTATGCATGTGGGCGTGGTTGGGCTTGGTGGGCTAGGTCATGTAGCTGTGAAGTTTGCAAAAGCTATGGGGATCAAGGTGACGGTTATCAGCACCTCCCCCAGCAAGAAACAAGAAGCTCTCGACCATCTTGGTGCCGACTCATTCTTGGTTAGCCGTGACCAGGATGGGATGCAGGTATATACATATTAACGATTCAGAGCATATATTACTTGCATGTGTACACTAATTAAACACTAAATCAAATCTTTCATCATGTATGCTTGTTTTCTGATCTAATATTGCTTGTTATTTAGGCTGCAATGGGCACAATGGATGGAATAATAGACACGGTATCGGCTACGCATCCTATCTCGCCTTTGATCGGTCTGTTGAAGACTCGAGGAAAGGTAGTTTTAGTTGGTGCACCTGCGAAGCCACTTGAGCTCCCTCCCAGTGTTCCCTTTGCTCATGGGTAAGGACGCGCACGCGTGCACATAAACACATTAAGATTCCTGTTGCATGGTAATCAAATGAAAAATATACAGTCACGGCCAACAATGACGACTGCTTTATTATGATTTCACAGGAGGAAAAATAGTGGGCGGGAGTGGCATTGGAGGAATGAAGGAAACACAGGAGATGATTGATTTTGCTGCCAGGAACAACATAGCTGCCGACATTGAGGTTATATCAATGGATTATGTGAACACAGCCATGGAGCGATTGCTGAAAGGAGATGTTAGATACCGATTTGTTATTGACATTGGCAACACTTTGAAGATTTGAATTCTGTATGAATAAATGGCATGTAGTGTGTGTTTTTTCTAGACGCTTAGGCTATGCCCAGACTGTAGGGTGACTTTGAGCCCAAATGGCAGGTTTATCTCAAATAAAATTGGATCATGCAATTCTACTTATAGATTATTTTTTTGTTGACATTTTTGACATGTTATATTGAAAACAATTCATCATATTGAATATAATAGTAAGAAATATGATTTGATCCTAGAATTTAAAAATCATAAAAAAGAGCTCAACAATTTCAAAAGGTAACAAGTTTAGCACACTTCCAGCAATGATCGTTGTTCAGGAAACGACATTAAGAAATGGGTTTCTTTCCAAATTGTATTGCTTCTTTCACTCAACTATATTTCGACCGATAATCAATATGCTCCATGAAACCTCATTTCTATTGGGATTCGAGTTGTTACCGTGTTTTTTGCCAATTGTTGATGTGATTTTTCTTTTAGGTTAGAAATTGATGGGTTTTGTGTTATGTGATTTGTTGGTAATCTCGAAGTTCGTGGTGCTAGTCCTCTTAAACTAAAGAGAATGTCAATGTGAATATTTTCTGTATATTATTCCATTGTAAAGAGAAACGACATATATACACACACACTAGCCATTTACCAGCGCTATAAGAAAATTAAGGACACGCAGTTTCAATGAAAATTCCACCATATTTTATTGTTGAATGTTGCAGTATATATATACAGAGAACAACTACATGTATTCCTGTAACTTTGCTGTAATTTAAGAAGAGAATTTTGTACATTGAACGGAGAGATTACAATTCTGAATGTGGAAGGGTCTGTAACAGCAAAATTTGCAAAGGCAAGATGCTTAAACTTGGAAGGTGAGTTGTTGACTAAGCATGATTTGCTGTTGTTGAAGGGCTGTAACAACTTTAGACAGGATTCTTGCATGTTTCCTCGTTACGCCCCCGCAAGATAGGGTTACCGCCAATCTTGGACTTGAGGACTTCAGTTCATTGCCGAGACAAACGTTTTGTCAATAAATCCACAAGTTGATCTTTTGTATGAACATGCTGAACAGTAAGAGTGTCTTTTTGAACTAAGTCACGGCTAAAATGAAGATCAATTTAAATGTGCTTCATGTGAGAGTGATGAACTAGATTGTAGTTAAGGTGAGTGGCACCAAGGTTGTCACACAATAAGGATAGAGCAATTTTGATGGGAAAATCAAGTTCAGTGAGGAGACCGAGTAACCACATTGTTTCTGAGGCTGCATTAGCTAGTGATCTGTATTCAATCTTTATAGAGGATTGTGCAACAACTCATTGTTTCTTGGAGCTCTAGTAAATGGGATTATGACCAAGAAAGCTAATATAAGCTGAGATAGAGGAATGATCATCAATATTCCTAGCCTAATTAGTGTTAGAGTATGTTGTAAAATGCTAGGAGGTATTTTTTTTAAGATGAATACCATGAAAGATAGTCTGCTTGAGATAAAAAAATATTCATTTGATTGTTGTCGAATGTAAATGCTTGAGATAAAAAAATAATCGTTTGACTGTTGTCGATGTAAATGTGTGGGTTTATGTATAAACTAAGACAACTTGTTAATAACAATTAAATGTTAGGACGAGTCAGTAAAAGATATTAAAGACTTATAATTTTATGATGAAATTCAATACTATCAATTGTCAATCTTAAATAATTGACAACACGTCATTTGTTTGATGACGTTTCGTCTACCTATTGTCAATTGTTTTAATCTTCTTATAAAGACAGGACAGATTAGACCCACCCTTGAACACCTAACCCCTTTCATTGAATAAAATAATATATTTTTCTAGAAATATTAGCGATCATGTTATTAATTGTTTTGTATTTGTTTTTCAAACATGATCTTGGATATTTTATAAAAATAAATTCATTTTTTATTGCAATATCTTGGATTAATTTTGTTTTTGGGTGAAAATAAAGCTAGTTTACGTTAAAAGAAGAATGAAACTCAAGAGCACAAACATAACTTTAAGATTTTTTTTTACCTGAATATTCTAAATTATTGGGAAATATTCTCTCAACTTCCTCCTCTTTTTATTAAATGATCAAGTTACTAATAAACCATACATGTTTTTGTAGAAAAAAACATAAATACAAAAAAGAATAATTTATTTAGCAAAACATTTTTTGTTCTCGTAATTGCCAAATATTTACTTTAAGTGTAAAGCAACGCGGGTAATTAACTAGTAGATGAACATCAAGTAATTTATATGTGTGTATTTGCATACATTCAAGTACAGGAAAGGAAAAAAAAAAGAAAACAAATCGACAGTTGGTCGTGAATTTCTCTTCTTTTTTTCTTTCCTCTCCTTGTTGTATCTGAAGTAAGTCTTGCAACTTCCTCTTCGAGACTAGAAACTAACAACGTAGGAAACAGCCGCCGCTCGGTTATTTCTCCTACGCTATAAAATTTTCCATTTTTTCCATCAGAGAGCTAGCGACTACTTTTATCAACCTGTGGACTTGAATACTCAACTCCGGTCATCAGTAAATACTCCGGCACCATGATCTCTTCCAACCACGCATGACAATCACCCTCTTCTTTTCTCAGCCCCGTCTCTCCATCTGCAGTAATTAATTGCGAGGTATAAATACAGGTATCTGCCTGTGATGTCGAGTGTAACACATGGTATAATAATAAGCAAATGTTGATGGGTGCGGTAAAGGAAATCCACGTGGCAGGTGCCGAAAGAATAATTCAGGATGATGTGTTACTGGATAATATGAGATTATTCACCAGTTACTGCTGAGTTTCTGTCAAGAAATAATCTCATTTAAAAATTTAAGCTTATAAGTGAGGTCCCAGAATATGATTTATATTATTCTCTAATAGTTTCCATATAGAATTACAACTTACATGGAATAAAAAGTTTATTAAGGTGGCTATGGAATCAAATTCTTGTAATTTGACTTATAAATAGGAATAAAGTGAGTATAGATAAAAATTACAATCTTATCATGCGCATTAAAGATATATTCGGCGGGGCTTGGGAGGTTAGAACTTTACATATTTACAGGAGATCAATTATATGACTGATTAGTTGGCTAATTAGAAATTTATTAGACAAAGAGTTTATGTAGTGAGAACTAGTGTAATTGGGCATATCCGCCCCCATTATTACCAAAAAACAAACAAATGGGGCACGATAATATGGCAGGCTCAAAGAGGCTTATGATTAAAAAATATCATGAGGGTCAACGAAGTGAAGGAGCTCTCACTACACAAACATTCACATGAACCTTCTTTTCACCTCGATAAATTCCTCCTCCTATGCGGAACAAATCAAATCCAAATCGAATGAATGAATGTTTTACCGTGAATTTTAGACATGGACAGTAAGTCCCGAATATATTTATGTTGGGATAAGAATAATCCTGCATAAGTGGGAAGAACTTCCACACCCAAAAAGTAATGAAGAATGCCCATATCTTTCAATAAAAATTTGGAACCAAGTTGTGTGATGATTGATTGCACAAAAGGGGAATCATTCACAGTAATCACAAGATCATCAACATAGACCAATAAATAATAAATAATCAAGCCATTGCGATAAATAAATAGAGATGGGTTGTCTTTATAGATAAGAAAGCCAAGAGCAATGAGAGTAGCGTTAAAAGTGCAACATCAAACCCGAAAGACCTGTTTAAATCCATAGATAACTTTACGTAACCGGCACACATGATGGGGTTTAGAAGGATCCATAAACCCTGGAGGTTGGCTCATATGAACAGTTTTAGTGAGCTGACCATGTAAAAATGCATTGTTAACATTCATTTGCCTTAAAGACCAACCTTGCATGACGACAATGCTAAGGACAATCCAAATGGGGGGAGGTTATACAACTGGACTAAAAGTTTCTATGTAATCAATCCCAGGTTTTTGATAAAATTCTTTGGCAACAGGCCGAGCTTTAAATCGATCAATGGAGCCATTGGGTTTTCATTTAACCCCAAAAACTCAGTTACACCTCATGGGATTGCATCCAGTTGGGAGTAGAAAACACCCCCTGTTGTTCCACGTCCTTTTCTTAGCATCCAGGGGTAAAATAGTAGTTTTACTATGCAAAAAATCAAAAATACCATTCATGTTCCCTGTAAATGTCGAAAATAACCTCGGTCTGGAGTTAAATTTTTTTAGTATTGGAGGTAAAATAATAATTTTATTGTCGCAATCCACAATAAACTGTATCTATGTAAACAGTAAAATTCGCTACAGTGGAAAGGTCAAACCTTTTATTATATATATATATATATATATATAGACACACACACACACAATCAGATCCACTATTCTAGGATTAACATTGATAAATATTCAATCTCATTGATTACAACATAGCACCTGATTACTTGGGATCCTTACACACACACACACACAATCAGATCCACTATTCTAGGATTAACATTGATAAATATTCAATCTCATTGATTACAACATAGCACCTGATTACTTGGGATCCTTACCCTCAATAGAAACGATAAAGAAGATGTTGTTTTCTAATGAGTTAAAGCAGGGGGGAAATTCGATTTTCATGTTTTTTTTAAATAAAAATATTTTTATTGGTTAAAATTAACTAAAACTAAATAGGGGGATTGATTTTTTTTAATTTTATTATTCAACATTAAATTTATGAGATATTTTTTTTTAATTTGTTGAGTAAATACGATAGTCTTTTATTTATAATATAATTGATTAAATCACAATTTTTTTTCATAACCATTTAAGATTTCCACCTATATGAGGTGAGAGTTGAAGAAGAAAAACAAAAGATTGAAAGTAGTCCAATATAAAATATATGAAAGTGCATGAATCCAAAAAATATCTATGAACTTAGATTATGTGATTTGGTAGATAAGACTCTGCCATTAAATTCTTTTTTTGGTCCAAGTTTCAAATTATAGATGTTCTAACTCTCGCATGCGTAGATGCTGACGAGAGAAACAACTACTTCTCTAATTAATAATTACTATATATATAAAACGCGTGGGTGTTTCACTGTACACCCACACACTGTGCACACAGACACAGTGCACTGTAGATTGCAATAGTCTTTTTTTTTTCTTCTGATTACGTTTTTTTTCTCTAATTCCTATATATATAAAATGCGTGGGTGTTTCACTGACTTTGAACCAATTTATTATTATTTTTTATTTTTTTTCCTTATACGTTTTTTTGTTCACTTATATAATTTTTTTATGACCGGGGTCTCAAGTCCAGCTTAAGCACACCACGACTAATTCCCGGACTGATTTAAAAAAAAAACAATATGGATTGCTGCAATGCTTTCATGCTTATATTTTTTTCCCACTTATATATTTTTTATAACCGAGGTCTCTGGGTTAACTTAAGCGCACCATGACTAATCCTCTGACCCTTTTTTATAATCGGTGTGTCTGGATCAGCTGATGCGCACCACGAGTTCTATAAGTACATATATACCCCCTATAAGACAAAATCCAAAAGTTGGTTATATGGGTGTATTGGTAATTTACCAATTATATTTTCTATAGCGGTGTTATGGGCGCAACGCCAATTTCAGAGCTCATGCACATTTTGGATGGCGCGTGCGGCGTAGAACTTCTAAAAATATATATTAGTTTTTTATATATTCATTTTATTATGTAAAGTGTGTTTTAAATAATATCATGGTATTAGAGATATTTTCAATTTCTTTCATTTATGTGCATAGTACAATAATCATAATATCCTCAAATAAGACGAAAATGTTATTCCACTGTTCATATGTCGAAGAAAAAAAAAGATTATTGCAATCCACAGTGCACTGTGTCTGAGTGCACAGTGAAAACCCCACGCCTTTTATATATAAGTGATGAACAGTGGAATAACGTTTTCGTCTCTCGAAAACGACAAAATAGTGCACAGGGACTAAGGGCTCTCTCATTTTTTCCCAATTTGTTTGCACAATGAGCAGACGGAAAAAGCCCCCGAAAAGGACAAAATTGTGCACAGTGAACGGGGGCAGGGGTGTATTTTCCCATCCAGTATTTTCGTAAATACCAGTAGGGGCAGGGGTGTGTAGGTCATTAACCATTATTTTATTATTTTTCCCAGGGGGACAGCTGGCGCGTCGTCGGGCCGTGCCAGCGGCGTTCCACGCATACACGCCGTTTAGGCGGCGTGTGCGGCGTCTTCCCGCCGTCCAAAATTAACGTCCGTCATGCCAAACGATGCGCCTGAAGGTCCTCTCCCTTCCGTTGCGGCGCGTTCCGATCATTTATGTCCTGGTAAGCGGCGACTGATTTTTGTTTTCGGCTGTCGCATTTCTCTCTCCTTCCGCCGCAAAGTCAGCTCTGGTCCCTGATGTTTGTCGGAGGTTCATTTTGGTCCCTGCGGTTTTGATTTCATTTTTATTACTGATTTATTTAAGTGAAAGTTTTATTGTTTTCAATTAAAACTGATTATATAAGAAATTTTTATTTTAGTCCTTATACTTTTGATTTTTTATTTATTTTCTATTCCTTAAATTTTTCCGTTACGGTTGTTTTGATTTCTTTAATTTGGTCCTCCAATTGAAATTGGAAATATATACAAAGTTTGATTTCAGTCCCTTTTCTTCTGTTTTATCTTCAATGACAACAATTATCATTATTTATTTTTGGTCCTCCAATTGTTTTTTTTTCAATATTATCCTTCAATTGGAATTAATTTTATATATGTTATTTTTCATTTCGGTCCTTATTCTTTTAATTTTTTATTTCATATTAATTCATTTGTTCTTTTTGGATAATGTTCATTTTTTATTTGATATTAATTTATTTTTTAATTTTTAATTTTTTTTTATACAAATCTTTTTCTTTTTTATAATGATTTTCCATGGCAATTTAATTATTTTAATTGTTCTGACAGTAATATTGATAATAATTTTTACTATTATAATAATCATTTTACTATTAATATTGCTCATTTTTTCTCTTTGTTCATTTGTTTTGTTTTCTGCTTTTTTTTTGTTTTTTGGATTGGGTGATTTTTATGATTTGATTATTTATGCAATGTTCATGATAATTTTAGTTGTTGTTTTTTTTCTTTTTTATACAAAAATCTTTTACTTTTTTTATGATTTTTCAGGGCAATTTAATTATTGAAATTGTTTTGACAATAATGTTGATAATAATTTTAACTGTTATAGTAATGATGATGACAATAACATAAGGATTATATTTTCAATTTATGTATTCATCTTTTTGTTGATGGAAAATTAACTATTTCTTTTTGTTGTTTGATTATTGGAGGGTTTTTTTTTATATTAATTCATTTCATTTTTTTTATTGGTAGACAATGTTTATCTTTTATTCGTATTTATACATCTATACTTTTAGTTTTTTTTTAGTTTTTTTTGCTGCGATTTTTTTTATCGATTCAATCCTGGGATTTCAATCTAAATTGGTAATCATTTTAAAATTAATATTGCTTACTTTTTCCCTTTATTGATTTTTTTTGGTTTTCTGTTATTTTTATTGGTTCTTTGGATTAAATGATTTTTATGATTGTACTATTTACGCAATAATAATGAGTTTTTTATTGCTTTTTTATAAATCTTTTGCTTTTTTTATTAATTTTCCAAGGCAATTTAATTATTTTAATTATTTGACAATAATGTTAATAATAATTTGAACTGTTGTAGTAATGATAATGACAATAACATAAGGATATATTTTCAATTTATGTTTTCGTCTTTTTGTTGATAGAAAATTACAACTTGTTTTATACTGGTTATTTCATTGAAACCTACTAAACAAATAAATTTATATTCATTTAAAATTTATATATTTTATACAAAACTTGCACTTCATAAAAATTATATACAGATTTATTATTTTGTCTAAATTTATGCTATGATAAAAAAAATCATACATAATAAATATTTTTTTACGTTGAAAAAAATATGATTCCACCGGCGACGAGGCGTGGGTGCCATGACTAGATGTTTTCTTTTATTTTTATTTTTTCTTTGGATTAGATGATTTTTATAATTTTATTATTTGCGCAATAATAATGATAATTTTAGTGATTATTTTTTTATAAAAATCTTTTGATTTTTTTTTAACATTTTCCTGAAATTTTAATTTATATCGACGATCATTTTAAAACTAATATTACTCTATTTTTCCCTTTATTCGTTTTTTTTTTGTTTTCTGTTTTTTTATTTGTTCTTTAGATTATATGATTTTTATGATTTTATTATTTATGCAATAATAATGATAATTTTATTTATTATTTTTTTATTGTTGTTTTATAAAAATCTTTTGCTTTTTGTTTTTTTAATTTTTCATGGCAATTTAATTATTTTAATTGTTTTGGCAGTAATGTTAGTAATAATTTTAGCTTTTATAGCAATGATAATGGCAATAACATCAGGATGAATTTTCAATCTATGTTTTCGTCTTTTTGTTGATAGAAAATTAACAACTTATTTTTTTATTTGATTATTGTAGGTATTTTCACAATTTATATTTTAATTTTGTTTGATTTAAATTGAATTATAAAATGAACTAATCTTAATACAGTGAACTTAATAATTCAGATATCCGAGTTTTCTTGCTTTTTTAATGATGATGATAAATTTATGCTGGTTATTTCGTTTGAAACTACTAAACAGATAAATTTATATCGATTTTAAATTCATATATTTTATAGAAAACTTGCACTTGACATGAATTTTGCACAGATTTATTATTTTATCTAAATTTATATTATAATAAAAAAATACAAACAATTAATATTTTTTATATTGAAAAAAATATTGTGCCGCCTGCGACGAAGCGCGGGGACTGTCTAGTATTTTATATGTTCGGTGTTGAATTCATAGTACAACCAATCCTTAAAAACAACGTGCATAGTAAAAGTAAACATTAAATTTCCCAATATATTATTTTATTGGGAGGCACACAAGCATTAATTGGTTCGGACGCAGGAAATTCACTTGTTCATTCAACGGAGGGAAATAGAGTTGAGAGTGTTGACAACATATTTCGAGAGTTTAAGGGAAATTGCTCGGCCGAGAAGTCAGGGTAACTATTGATGATAAAATAATACTTGGCTGGATAATTAAATTAATAATAAAGTGTTTATAAATTGACATTACATAGTGCATAATGAACCACATTATAATTAAGCCACTAACTCATAACCCACGTTATAATTAACCCACTAACCCATGATTTTAGCAACACAATCACCACTTTCTTCGCCACTTAAATATATTTTTAAAGACTATATCTATTATAACTAAATCAATATAAAATAAATAATTACATAAAATAATAAATAAAATAAATAAACTTTAACAAGTATAACTAGCTCAAAAGGACAGATGACTTTTCTCTCAAGGAAATTGATTAGCTCACGGATGAGCGACTGAAGGTACTTAGCTCACCCAGTACGTCATCGCTTCTTATTCTATGCTGGAGCAGACGACCCGTCATTATAAATAGGTGCGCTATGCACCCTCTCTCGGCATTACCAGATAAAAACGCAGCAATGTTCATATCAGGCCACGCAAATCAAACTATGAAACAAATAAAATTGTACAAAATTTAACCATACAAGAAATCAAAACCTAGTAAATTGAAATCCATAAAAAGACAATGAGAAGAGAAGATGATAATGAGAGAGAGAGAGAGAGAGAGAGAGAGAGAGACTTTTAAATCATTATAAAACACATCCTTCAGGTAAAAAAATTTGAAATTGTTCTCCTGGAACTTTGATCCGTTTGAAAGTGGCCTCGTTTATCATGTTTTTTTAGGGTTCCATTCATTAATTGAAGGGTTTTTACATATGATTATGCATAGATTAATGGAAACCCTTGACTTATTGACTTGTTTTTAACCATGAATCTTAATTTTAAGCAGATTTTTTTATATAAAAAAGTGATAAAAATATATCCATGAAAAATAAAAACAAAAATATATTAATGAAAAATGAGAAAAAATATAAAATATTATTTTAAAAATTGATAAAAAAAATCCATGAATATTCAGATTAAATATACACTTTTTATATATAAAATTGAAAAGTAAAACTAAAAAACAGATATTTGAGTGTCTGTATTGATTTTCTTACAAATAACAAAAAACCTCAAAAGAAAACTAATAAAACTACGAACAATAAATAAATAATAATAGCAATATGGGCTCATTTAACTAAAGAAGAGTTAATTATTACATCATCGTTACGGTAACAAAATTAATTAAGGTACTTGATTCATAAAAAATCACGAGCACAAATACTTTAGCAAGGAAAATCAATACAAGCACTCCAATATAAAATATATGAAAGTGCATGAATCCAAAAAATGTCTATGAACTAAGATTATGTGATTTGGTAGGTAAGACTCTGCCATTAAATTCTTTTTTTGGTCCAAGTTTCAAATTATAGCTACTTTGGAAATGGATATTTTTTATGTTCTAACTCTCGTATGCATAGATGCTGACGAGAGAAACAGCTACGTCTCTAATTAATAATATTTTATATGTTCGGTGTGGAGTTCATCGTACAACCAATCCTTAAAACAAACGTGCATAGTAAAAGTAAACATTAAATTTTCCAATATATTATTTTATTGGGAGGCACACAAACATTAACTGGTTCGGACGCAGGAAATTCACTTGTTCATTGAACGGAAGGAAATAGAGTTGAGAGTGTTGACAACATATTTCGAGAGTTTAAGGGAAATTGCTCGGCCGAGAAGTCAGGGTAACTATTGATGATAAAATAATACTGGGGTGGATAATTAAAATAATAATAAAGTGATTATAAATTAGTATTACATAGTGCATAATGAATCACATTATAATTAATCCACTAACCCATAACCCACATTATAATTAATCCACTAACCCATAACTCATGTTATAATTAACCCACTAACCCATGATTCTAGCAACACAATTACAACTTTCTTCGCCACTTAAACATATTTTTAAAGACTAAGTCCATTATAACTAAATCAATATAAAACAAATAATTAAATAAAATAATAAATTAAATAAATAAATTTTAAAAATTATAACTAGCTCAAGGAGAGATGACTTTTCTCTCAAGGAAATTGATTAGCTCACGGATGCGCGACTGAAGGTACTTAGCTCACCCAGTACGTCATCGCTTCTTATTCTATGCTGGAGCAGACCACCACCCGTCATTATATAAATAGGTGCGCTATGCACCCTCTCTCGGCATTACCAGATAATTAATAATATAAGTTGATTACCATATCTTATTTTTCAAATCCTCCTTGCAAATTAATATTTGGTTAAATAGATAAAACATTTCCTGAACTTTTAAATCATTATAAAACACATCCTTCAGCTGAAACAAATTGAAACTGCTCTCCTGGAACTTTGATCCGTTTTTAACTTTGAATCTGGATTTTAGGCAGAAAAATAAAAAGTAATTTTAAAAGTGAAAAAAAATTAAATCTGATAAAACATATCCAAAAAAATAAAACCAACAAAATACTTTCATGAAAAATGAGAAAAAAATATTATTTTAAAAAAGTGATAAAAAAATCCTTGAATATTCAGTTTAAAGATTTCCGTGGAAAAAAAACACTTTTTTTTTATAAAATTGAAAAGTAAAATTAAAAAATAGATATTTGAGTGTCTATATTGTTTTGATAAGTTATAAAAGTTTTCGATTGTTAAATTTCAACTCCAAATCATCACAGTGACACTTTTATATACTAATGAGATTTTCAATGTATTAATGGAAAATAGCAGAAATATAATATATTCAATAAAAAAAATGTCTATGAACTTGGATTATGTGATCTGGTAGATAAGACTGTGCCATTAATTTATTTTTTTGGTCTAAGTTTCAAATAATAGTTAATTTGGAAATGGATATTTTTGTGATGTTCTACCTCTCGTATGCATAGATGCTGACGAGAGAAACAGCCACGTCTCTAATTAATAATATTTTATATGTTCGGTGTGGAGTTCATCGTACAACCAATCCTTAAAAAAATAAATTATTAGAGAAGTACATACATTAAAAAGCACATTAAATTTTCCGATATATTATTTTATTGGGAGGCACACAAACATTGGTTTGGAAGCAGGGAAGTCACTTCATTTAACGGAAGGAAATAGAGTTGAGAGTGTTGACAGCATCTTTCGAGAGAGTTTTATGGGAAATTGCTCGGCCGGTAACTATAACTAGCTCATGGACAGTTGACTTTTCTCTCAAGGAAATTGATTAGCTCACGGATGAGCGACTAAAGGTACTTAGCTCACCCAGTACGTCATCGCTTCTTATTTTATGCTGGAGCAGGCCATCCGTCATTATAAATAGGTGCGTCATGCACCCTCTCTCGGCATTACCAGAGAAAACAAGAAGATGGGGGAAATGGAAGGAAAATCTTTCGAGGAAGAACATCCAAACAAGGCTTTTGGATGGGCAGCCAGAGACCAATCCGGGGTCCTCTCTCCTTTCAAATTCTCCAGGAGGTTATTCCCTCTCCTCTATCGTATCGCTACCCTTTGTAATTAGCTCGGTTTAATTAGATCCATTTTCTTCTTGTTCTTCTAAACACCAACAAGCATGCAGTAAAGCTGCATACGTCTGATCATAAGGCAGTCTTTTTAATATGTAAAACAAGCAATATTTTAGCAGTTATATATTTTTTAGTAAATGGCGATCTTATTGATCATTCTACCTATGGATATTTCTCATTTTAATTTGCGGTTCAAGCTAAGCAAAAGATACCTCTTGCAGATCAACAGGAGAGAAGGATGTGAGATTCAAAGTGCTGTTTTGTGGAATATGTCACTCAGACCTTCATATGGCTAAGAATGAGTGGGGTACTTCCACGTACCCTCTAGTTCCTGGGTATGTAAGAAAAATCTATAATTATTTTATGCATTTAGGGGCGGATCGACTTCGTATATGGGTGATCAGGGGGCCAAGGCACATTATGAACGGCAGATGGCAGTCCATCGAAAATGTTTCGAGCAATTTTGATTAGTATAGATTTATTCATGCATTACATCTGAAGATTACTTAAGTTAAATTGGCAATATATGCAGGCACGAGATTGTTGGGCAAGTGACAGAGGTAGGAAGCAAAGTTGAGAAGTTCAAAGTCGGAGACAAAGTGGGGGTGGGGTGCATGGTCGGATCATGCCACTCTTGTGATAGTTGCAGCAACAATCTTGAAAATTACTGTCCAAAAATGATACTCACCTACAGTACCAAATACCACGATGGAACCATCACATATGGAGGCTACTCGGATATTATGGTCGCAGATGAGCACTTCATAGTTCGTATTCCAGAAAACCTCCCTTTAGATGCTGCTGCGCCTCTCTTATGTGCTGGAATTACAGTTTATAGCCCCTTGAGATTTTTCGATCTCGACAAACCTGGCATGCATGTGGGTGTGGTTGGGCTCGGTGGGCTAGGTCATGTAGCTGTGAAGTTTGCAAAGGCCATGGGAGTCAAGGTGACAGTTATCAGCACCTCCCCCAGCAAGAAACAAGAAGCCCTCGACCATCTTGGTGCGGACTCATTCCTGGTTAGCCGTGATCAGGATGGGATGCAGGTATATATATAGAAACATGATTCAGAGTACAATATTCTCTGCAGATGTGAAAAACAATTGAACATTAAATCAAATAATAGAACCTCATATTGCTTGTTATTATCAGGCTGCGATGGGAACAATGGATGGAATAATTGACACGGTGTCGGCTATGCATCCTATCCTGCCTCTGATTGGTCTGCTGAAGACGCAGGGAAAGCTGGTCTTGGTTGGTGCACCTGAGAAGCCACTTGAACTACCAGTGTTTCCCTTGCTCATGGGTGCGTATATATCTCAACATGTATTCTAGGTTTATCATGGCATTGATCTTCTAATGGGTTAATTATCAAATAAATAACTAAATAAATAGTAAAAGCTGACAATGGCTGCCATGTTCTTGGCTCGACAGGAAGAAAAATAGTGGGTGGGAGTTGCATAGGAGGAATGGAGGAAACACAAGAGATGATTGACTTTGCAGCCAAGAACAGCATCACGGCAGACATCGAGGTTATATCAATGGATTATGTGAACACTGCAATGGATCGGCTATTGAAAAACGATGTTAGATACCGATTTGTTATTGACATTGGCAACTCAATCCAAGTTTGAATTCTCTTGCTCATAAATTATGAATAAAAAAAGCATGTGATCTGAGAGTTTCTTTTTTTTTTTAATTACATGTTATGGTTTGAAAATTGAAGCAATGATGATGACTTTATTCAGTACCTCTATTTTGTTTTTGTTAAATTTCTATTCAAGTATTTCAGTTTTTATTTATTATGTTCAAGTACCTCACTTTATTACTATTTATCAATAGAGCATCACTTTATATAGATCGATCAATGGTGTACATTCTTGTCGGCTATTGAAAAACGATGTCAGATACCGATTTGTTATTGACATTGCCAACACAATCGAAGTTTGAATTCTCTACCTCATAAATTATGAATAAAAAGCATGCGATGTGAGAGTGCGCGCACTCGACTATTCTTGAGTTTTTGCTTATTCACCAAGTACTGTCTAGTCTTTCTATGTTGGTGAATAGTACAAGGCATTCTTTCAAAAACACTTTTATAAAAAAAAATAAAAAAATATTTTTATTTTTTTATTTTAAATTAAAACTTTTTAAATATTTTTAGATTATTTAGATATATTGATATTAAAAAAATTAAAAAAATACTTTAAAAAATAAACGCAAACAATATTCTAAACAGTTAGTTTAAGTGGTAGCGGAGCTGCGTTCAGCTCCTACAACTAGGAAACTGTTTGGAACAGCTCCTCAAAGTGCGTTTTTTATTTTTTTATTTTTTTTCATTTTAAATAAATATGTTTTGGTGTTTTTAGATCATTCTGTTGTGCTGATATCGAAAATGATTTTTAAAAAATAAAAAAACATCATTTTGATATATTTCAGCACGAAAAGCACTTTAAAAAACTACAGCAACAGCTGTCCCAAACAGGCTCTAGAGCTGATAGTTTGGCTAAGCACGAGTGAATACAATAATTGTTCGTTTGCAGTTCTGTTAAATAGTTATTTTTTAAAATGTTTTTTTTTATTTAAAAAATTATTAAAATAATATAATTTATTATTATTTTTTAAATAAATTTTAAATTAATAAATCAAAATATTTGAAAACATAAAAAAATTAAATCAAAATAAAAATAACATTTGTAAAAAATACTTTTAAAATAGACTCTCGAACCCCCAGTAATGTTTTATATATTCAAGGAGGTAATACATGATAGTATGAATATGAAACAATGTGAAATGATTTTATGATCCAGTTTACCAAGTCGAAGGCCTGTAATCCGATCCCATGCTAACATGTTTAGTGTTTATTTATTATCGTGTTTAAAAGTATTTTAAAACAAATTTAATTTTTAAATTATTTCAGATTATTTTAATGGGTTAATTTTAAAATTAATTTTAGAAAAAAATAAGAAAATATTATCTTAATGTATTTTTAAATTAAAAAATATTTTAAAAAATAAAATATAATTTGCTTTCACAGTACATTTGTCATGGAGACTAGTGTTAGGTTAACGGATACCACGATAGGGAAATAAAATGAGGACAAGTGTCCGCTAACGTTAACAAAAATCAAATTATTTTCAAGAACCGGCCGTTTTCTTGTTGGCTTTTGTGTCTCTCTGCCTCAACGTGTCTCTCCAGCTGTCCACGTTATCTATGCCCCCACACGTTTTGTTTGTGAAAACCTACCCCGGCCCGCACTATATAACCCCCCCTTGTCACTTCGAATTTCTCATCACCACCCTTGATCAAGAACTCTGAACATTCAAGATTTCTTTACATTCTCTTGAAACGGTTTGTTTTCGTGTTTTGTACAATGGAGTTTGCTACAATGAAGTTGTTTGCTGCTGCTGTTGTTGTGGCGGCGGTGCTCGCTAGCGCTGCTGTTTCTGCTCAAGATTTTGGAGAGCCAGCACCAGCACCTGGAATGGACAAGGGAGCTGCTTCCTTTTCTTCTGGGATGTCTGGGGCTCTTATCTGTTCTTCTCTCTTCTTCTCCATGCTCGCTCTTTTGAGGCACTAGATTTTTGTGATCTGGGATTCTATGGGTTATTTTTATGTTATTGGATGGGATTGATACATGTACTCTGTCGAGATACTATTATATTTATTGATTTGTTTATACTTTATACGGTGGAATAAAGGTTTATTTATTATATCTCGATTTACTAGCACTGTAGTGTTTTCTTCGATGTTAATAAATTATTATTTCATTATAGAGACTCTTTTTATCATGTTCATTTTAGCTAATTAAATGGGCTTTTCTTTTTCTTTTTCGCTCATGGGATTTTTATTTTTATTTTTATTTTTATTTTTTATGGATGTATGTATTACGGTCAACTGCAAAATAAACATTCGGTATTGACAATTACCTTCAGCCAGTAATCGATTTCTTCAAGACCCTGCAAATACACAAGGCTTGTTTTATTTTTATTTTAAATTAAAAAAATTTAATATTTTTAATTATTTTAATAAAATGATGTAAAAAATAATTTTTAAAAATAATATCAACACTACTTGCAAATAATTACTTAGGGATGTCTGCGGCTGTGTTTTGCTCATCCCTGTTGTTGTCTCTGCTTGCTTTCTCGAAGCATTAAGTAAATTTGCTCAAAAATGATTTTTTGCTCGTTTGACATTCTTTCCGAGGGTTTTTATTGGGGGGACTTCGTATAATTACTTTACCTGTTGTTCTTGATTTAATTATTTGTTGACGCAGTAAGAGAAAATGGCTAGCTGTTCCTGATTTTATTTATTATTTGTTGATCCATAAAAGAATAAATAAAATGGGGTTCATATAATATTGTTTTTGGTGAATTGCTTTCTTTTTTGCCATTATTTTTTTGCGTTCTCCTGATCTGGCTACCAGGAATATTTGCATATCTTTTTATGAATGCATACGCGGTAGCTTTAACCGTCAGCGTGATACAGCACATCCATCATTTTTCATATGAACTGGGACAGGGCACAAACGTTCATGAACACAGTCTCTGTCTAGGTTTAAACTCATGAATGAAAGTTGGAAATGGTTTAAGAGCTTGGCCAATCCACATTTTTTACCTTTGAGAAATTCTACTTTTGAGTTTCCCATAAAGTTCAGTTTTATTTGGCACAATGTTGATTTTGTTTTCAATTTTGTTAGACGTACCAAAGAAATTTGTAAATCACGACAGATTGTTAGTCAGACAAAGAAAATGTATATATGATCAATTGCTATAGCATATGATGACAGAAGCTGAAGTTCATTTTTAACCATGGTGTTATAAATTTTGGAAGTTATCACCTATGGATCAAGGTTAGTGTTTATGAACCAGAGTCACACTAGACACAATTATTAATTTATGGTATGCCAGATTTGGGGGATTTTAGTGGCAATCATCTATTAATTTTAGTGAGGAAAAAGAAAGGAGCAACAGTACGGCACCCCCTCAAAATACTGGACTATAAAAATGCAAGGAAAGAAAACCTTGGTTGACAGCAAAAGCTGCATATTTCCAGGGGAGCCGGTCATCGATTTCGTCATGGGATTTCCAGAAGGGAATGTTGAAGACCTAAAAACAAAATGGAGTGGGATTCAGGGATGGTAGCAGAAGCCAACTGTGTCCTCCGATGAAACTAGCCCAATAGACTGAGGGAAAATACCACCCATTGCAGATGACCTTTTCTTTGTTTTTGTTTTTTTAACCCAAACCAGTGCGGATGACTCGTGCCAAGAACAATATCAGGAGCATTTGCACTAAAAGACACAAGAAAATCTGGCTTACAACCGGCCGTGATGGTTTGTGCTCAACTCAAGCCATAGCCAACGGTTCAAGGCCGGTGAGAGGGAGAGCACCCAAAAAGAAACAAAGAAAGAAAGAAATCTGGCTTACAAGGAAATCTAGCATCAACAATTATTCAATTTCCTATAAGAAAAGAATAATCCCATTCTCACGCTAGAAACTACGAGTCTGCAACCTTCTTTTGCATTAGATTCCATGCATAAATTTCAGCAATTCGTGCAAACAAATCGCTCTCTGCATCAAATAACCCAACAAAGGGCAAGCCCTTGAACAAGAAATTGCACACGAGGAGGGAGGGTGAGAACCAAACAAATGTCATAAACAATTTCAGGCTTTTGAGGTGGAAGTTGTAATCGTTTCCACAAGATGACAGTACAGTGAATTGAGACAAATGAATTACATTGTATTAAATCTCATGTATACCTCAAAGTTCATAACTTCTATACAGAGGCCACTCCAGCATGATGCAACTCCACATCATGGCATTGCCATCAAAACTTCAAATTATTACAAACCATTAGGGCAAACCCCGGTAATTTTCACTGTCCTTTCTGGTGTGAGGGAAGCAAATTCTAATCGCAAACATCCATTATTCAAATCCTTTTCCTTGACAAGTACATAATTTATCACCTCTTGGTATATTTTTCTACGCTTTGGCATGTTCTTCATAGTATTATTTCAAAATAACTCAAGAGGCAGCTTATTATAACACACCGGCACACCTTTCCGCTTCCCAAAATTGAGTCTCCAGAAAGCCATCCTACATTCAGCATTTGGCATTAAATTTATATTGAGGATTTTTGGAAACATAAAACCTCCCTGTAGTGAGAAACTAGATAAAAGGGGTATATAGCAATATGGCCTAAAACAATACCATCTAATAAAAGTTTATTTTAAAGAGTAACTCAAAGCGCCTACTTATTATTCAACCACATGGAAAATCTAAGTAATTTTGTGAACTTTAAGCTTATTTTAAAATGGCAAATAGTTTTTCTCCAGACTGAATTTTATGCACGCCATTTGCAACCCCGCAAATAAGATGTCAATTCTGTAGTATGAACCCTTGATTGATTGACATAAAGTATAACATGCCATGAACACAAAGGAAATCCAAAGGAAGAAATGGTGAATAGCAGAGAAGCTGGTGGTTAGTAAAGAGAATATATCACAGAACATGTTGAGTTGTTAGAGCAGGAAAGATTTGGAGAGCATAAGATTCCAAGCAATTTCACCAGAAATTTATAAATTAAGTCAAAGTTAGCTTAAAAAACACAGCATTGCATTTTCAAAAACCAAAGAACAGCAAGTTCATCATACCAGATAAACTGGCGGGAATAATATTCGCAAGGCAATTTACCTTACAAACAACTGGGTTTGGCCCTGGAGATTGAAGACCTTCCATAATAAAGTTGTATACATTTCTTGACATTGATAGATATCCTGAATATTTTGGGACAGTTAAAGTGCACAGTTACTTTGGCCATTAAGAGGCCAATGCAAGCATGCATGTCTGTGCACATACACAAGCATGTGCACATGACAGTGCTTGGGCATGTATAGTTCAGAAATCAGTGATCCCTGAAAAGCAGCAATACAAACAAATTGAAACTTACATTTTAAGTATTTGAACACCACCAATTCACCTTATTTGCAAGCTACCAAGGAAATCCGACAGCCTGGGGTGACAATAAATTAATTAACAGAAGAGATTAAACACATTAAAAATAAACAAAAGATAATAGTTTTGTCAGCTAGTTACGTGAAACATTAAGTGAGCATGGACAAAACAAACCTGATATTTTTTGCTATCAAGCTCTGTCCATCTTCAGCTCCAAGATGACGTAAAACCACTTCCTCCAAGCGGCCATCTCGATACGCATGCTGCAAATTGAGAATAGCAACAATCAAAACTTTATGAGACAAGGTTGAGAAGTCAATAGAATGGCAGGCAGCAAAAAAATTAACACGAGAGATTGAGAAATTATCCCTATTTGCAAAAATGCGGTTCATGATATCTTATCATATGTTGCTTCTATTGGTCACAACTGTGCCATCTTCTATGGCTCATCCATGCAACAACACGACTTCATGTTCCTACCTTTCTTTGTTTTTTTTTCTATTTTGGCTAATTAAATCCTATCAAGTCCAAAGCAACTTTTCACCAGTTTGCTACCCTTCTAGGCTTCTACAACAAGAGAAATATAAACAAACTTAAATTGTTTTCCTGAGTATTTGAGGATAGCTAGTCAGCAAAACTTTAAGAGCAACAAAAGTACTTTCTGAAAACAAAATCTTATTAAATTCACATCCATTAACAACAGAAGTTTTGCTTTCTTGTTACAAATATATAAAAAAACAAGTACTTGAAGCCTTGTCTATATACAAGGCACATCAACCATATATAGAGACATTTCTGAGCTGGTTAACTTCGAAGTAGAATTGCAAACATACAGAGAGAGAAACAAAACATATGCTGAAACAACTACATTTCAGTTATGATAATTAACATGTTAATAAATACAAAAGAAAAACAATTATGAAACTATGAGTTCATCTTTTCTGATGTGATTAAAACAATAAGCTGCTAGAAGCCCAATAGGACAGTAACTAAAAAAGTCTGGCAGAAAGTAAGTGCTTCCAGTATGCTAAATTGAAATATAGACTCAAAATAGATAATTTTCCTGATCACTGAAAGAGTAGCCTAGTCTAAATCTAGATGCAGCGCTAAATAAGCAATGTCCCTAGGCATTTAATCTTCATCACTTGAATCTTCAGGATAAGAAATGTTTAATTGATCATTTTCAGTTGTCCTCAAAACACATAAGATAATGCATCCATATCCAAAACATAGGATGTGCATCGACATGGTCTCCAACAAGGAGGTCTGTAATATATACGTGCGCATTAGGCCTTTATGGTGCACGTGAACAAAATACATCATCATATCCATTAAGAGTTATAAAGCTAACAGTCTCAATGACGCACCTTTATGCATATAAAAGAGAGAGAGAGAGAGAGAGAGAGAGAGAGAGAGAGAGAGAGAGAGAGAGAGAGAGAGAGAGAGAGAGAGAGAGAGATTTAGGGCTTGGAATCTAATTCTACTTTCTATAGACACCCGATTTCACTCTTTCCTAATTCCTGCTGAATCGGTAAGGCTGCCACAAAGGTAAATATATGGCACCCATGAAATTGTGAAAAACAACATTCAAGACACGTACACAAAAAAAGAAAAAAGGAACATATGTTAGAAGTCAAAACAAGTAGGGAAAAGGAAATAAAAAAACAGGGGCAAAAGCAGCTACAGATGATAGATCATTTTTGGTTGGCTAGTGTTTAATGAGCAAAGAAGAGTAAATTAATAAAAAGAGATTGTCCAAACTAAAATGAGAATCTCGGCATAACATTCCAAAGAACAGACCAAGAAGGAATTTTACCTTGTAAAAGCAGCTGGTTCCAAATGGGCAGTTCCCATTACCAAAGTCAAAGTGTTTGCAATCTATTGACCTACAAAAGTCAAAGTAAATATATGATTATTCGATAAGTTCCCTAAATATTTGGCTATCTACCTAGATTTTAATCACAGTTACAGTTTACAAAATGAAATTTTGCATCACAAAAAAACATGCCAATCTCCTTGGAGAATATGCAAGATAATTCTTTTTTTCCTTTTTCATCATATCAAGAAAGATGACAGTTATATGTTGAAAAATTTCATATATCTTGTAAATTCTTCAAAAGCAATCAAGAATATTTTGATGATCCAGTGATCGAGTAGTAGATATGGCGGCAGCAACATTTGACAAACAATTACCTGAGTTTTTCCTTGTAGGTATCCACTATTTCCTGTTTTTCCTCCATAGAGGAATACCAAATGACACTTGGAATAACAAAGTATGAAAGCTTGCGACATATAGGGCAAGCCCTCAATGAAGAATTAACATCCATTCCGGAGGTTGGGGAACTACTACGCCAATTCCTGATACACGATATGCAGAATGGATGATTGCATTCTGATAGCAGCCCAAACTTCCGCTCAGCTGCTGTGGGCTTTGAAAGTACACGATCCAAGCATACACTGCACTCTATTTCTTGACTATATTTTAATAAGTCGAGGTTCTTTTGCTTCTTCTCACATGCTTTCAAATGCTCATCTCTTTCATCAGGTCTGAAAGGATGCAAACAATGTTTTCCACAATAGGCACATAGGTCACCATGAATGTGAGGACATTTATCTCCACGAGGACAACTACCAGCAGCAGCAAATGAACAGATAGATCGATCAGCTGGTTTAACATTCCTAGGCTGTATAACCTCACCATCTTCTAAGAAGTCATGTTGCACAGACTCCAAATTCCACGCTGGCATAGTGGGAGCAATGAAGGGTCTACTTGAAGCAGAAAGCTCTGGAGTAACCGCCAGTAATGCTGTTGCCCCACTTGATACAGTTCTTGCATGAAGGGCTAGGGAAACAGAATTTGAGGCCAGAATTGCTGACGAAGATGATGCAGTAGATTCAGGCCTAGAAGATCTAACATGATCATATCGGCATCGACTGCCATACAAACAGATACCTTTTTGATAAAATGTACAAATCTGCATTAACAAACAATTAACGGCAATAATTAAAATAACCATGTTTAAACAGACAAACAGGAGAAGAAAATAAAAACATAGTATTTACATTATTTGGAGGATCTTTCCAGTCATGTGAAAATTCACAATGTTCCCCTTTCAAACACGCCCCATGAGCAAAGAACTTGCATAATAACCTTAAAAAAAAACACAAAACCGTGATCAGTATCCATCCTCCACCTTATTACATGCCTTAATCATCATTCCAACTGACTAGGTGAATGAACCTCAACCATATCAAAACAAAAATTCAACTTGAAAAGCATAACCTATCCATTAATTCAATAATAAATTAACAGCAACTATTTTAATCATTTCCCTACAATTCAATCAAAATCAGCAAATCATAGTTGGAAAAAAAATGCATTCATCATGAGCAGAAATCAAACAAATACGACCATGAGCAGAATAAAAGAAACTATCAGAAAGATTAGAAGATCAATTACCTTTTAGACATGAAGAATGATGTTAATTAATTCGAAAGAAAACGAAAGCGGGTTTATTTTTATTATTTTAATTTTTTAGGAAAGGAAGGTGTGGATAGCTGAAAACCTAATCTGGAGCTGTATTTACCATAATGATTATTGTTATTATAATATTATGAATAACAGTGGAATCTGAGAAGCAAGGGAAAATGAGAGGAGAGGAGAGGAAGCGAGATACAAGGGTGCCTGTCTCTCTTCTATTCCCTATACCTATCTTCCGCTCGATCGCCTACTAGCACTACTTATTAGGTAGAGAACCAAATATGTTATTGATAATTGGCTAGTTTTGAGGGGTAGAAATTAGATTTTAACAAGTAGGGGGGCATTTGTGTGATTTTCGTAGCTAATCGGTAAGTTTAAGATATGAAACTCGTTTATTAGTGGGATAATGGTCGGTTTTCATAGAGTTTTTATTTCAAATTGGATTAAAATAATATTTATTTTTCATTTTAAAATATATAAAAAAAATTAACGTTTTTCACTCAGCTGTTAAGCTAACCTTTTTTAATTACACACACACACACACACACACACACCCCTACACCCGTGGAAATAGCTGTATTGAACTAAGAACAAAGGAAATTAATATATATATATATATATCAATATGTTGTTAAGTACCTTTGATGTCCGAGGGGATGTAGCTCAAATGGTAGAGCGCTCGCTTTGCATGCGAGAGGTACAGGGTTCGATCCCCTGCATCTCCACTTGCATTATGCCTTTTAGTTTTTTTTCCCCTAAAACTGGATTAAAACTCTGAAAGGGATCCATCCAAAACATCCAAGCACAACTCCTCTAATGCGGAATATGACCTGGCAGATGTTCATTGGTCCAACACGTTATGTATATCATTACCATATGAACCTTCTCTCTCCTCATTGCTTGATTGGATAAGAAAAATGCTGAATTCAAGATAAAACACAAGGAAGCACCTTACCCCAATCCCATGGCTACCATTCTCTCTTCATCAGCCCGCCTCTCCTCCACCTCCGCCACCCAAAAACCACCACAAACCCCATCACTGTCCAAAACCCACCTACCCATTTCCCCGCCCAACAAGCCTCTCCTTACAACTCTAGCTGCCACCGTTGCGGCCACCACCATTTTAACTGCCACCACTCCTTCCCTAGCAGACCCTTCAGAAGCATTCCACATCTACTACGGCACCGCAGCCAGTGCCGCCAATTACGGCGGTTATGGTGGTAACTCCGACAAGAAAGCTTCTGCTGAGTACGTCTATGATGTCCCTGATGGATGGAAAGAACGTTTAGTCTCCAAAGTTGAAAAGGGTACTAACGGAACTGATAGCGAGTTCTATAATCCAAAGAAGAGAACTGAAAAGGAGTACTTGACATTTCTTTCTGGTTTCCGGCAGCTAGCTCCAAAAGATTCTGTGTTAAACAACTTGGCCTTGTCTGATGTGGACCTGCAAGACTTGATATCTGGCGCAGATAGTGTGGTGAGTGAAGAGAAGAAAGATGGGAATGGACAACTTTATTATGTTTATGAGATTGATGGAGTCGGGAAACACAGCTTGATCACGGTTACTTGTGCTAACAATAAGCTGTATGCTCATTTTGTCAATGCACCAACACCTGAATGGAATAAGGATCAAGAGACTTTGAGGCATCTTCACGAGTCGTTTAAGACTGTTGTCTAGTGTAAGAGGGAGGGGAGGGTGAAAGGTTTGGATTAATACGAGCTGAAGCTTAATTGCTTGTTTTGAGTATGTTTGATCTTAGAATCTCATGTAAAGTAAAGACTTCTTGTTTCAATAAAACCTTTTGTTGTATCTTATTAGTTGATTATAAATTCATGTCTGCAATTTTGCCCTTTGGAGCACAGAACCACCAAGAAATGGAAATCAAGTTTGTGAAAATATGTTCTGACTTGTGGCGATTTAGTGATATATATTGATTGCAATATATATACAGCAGAGAATTTTATATCAGCAGCTGCTCATTAAGATCATGAAAAGTGAGCATTTTAGTATTCAGAATGAGAATTAGCTGTTGGATTGAAAACATGAAAGATAAACCTTGCCGATCTCAAGTGATCATTAAAAGGTTCGTTTGCAGGATGTTCTGTTTCATAGTGTTGGCCCTAACAATACCGAAGTCTAGGAATTCACCATGGATATATCATATATAGCTCTTCATCAATTGCTTCTAGTATTCAGATTAAGCCATGTGAAGGAAGGATAATACTCTGCAGCATGAGCTTTTTTGCTGGACAGGCATGCATAATTGTAAGAATTCTCCGTTCTCTATTGGCCTTTGCATGACCTCTGGCTTGCTGCAATTTTCTATCAAAATGCACCCCAACAATGGTAGCAGCATCATTAACTCAGTTAGCAGGATACAAATTTACAGATTGTCAGTGAGTTTTGTGTTTTATTTATTACTGGGTAGTCTGAATTCTGAAAGCTTAAATTGTAGATATCCTGAAATGGAAGGCTTTGAACTCCAGCTTAAAAGTAAAGCATGTTTACCCTCAGATAATATATTATATCAAATTCTAAATATACTTTGCAAGCAATCGTTGCTGCTGAACACATCAAAAAGGAAAAACAAATCAAATTGCTCTCCTTGTCCAAAAGGAAATCAAAATGTTCAGCCACATGCCTCTTGAATGAAAAGGCAAGACAGGGAACTTACTGTCCAAGAAAATGATATTTGGCAATAAAAATGTAGATAAATAGAAAAACAAAGGATTTGCTCTCATGTTCATCCTGAATTGTATCCTTAATTGTTATTTATGCTTCTGAATTTAGCTAACAAAACAATTTTTGGGTTAATACAAAGTGAAGCCATCATCATATGAAACATGCCACCCTCGTCTACAAGGTGGAGCATTTTCATCATATTCAGCACAGCAACTCCATCTTTTCTTCCAATTGACACTTCCAGTATTTGGTCTATTATTCTTGTCATTCCATTTATACACTATCACTCCAGAGCGGTCACTCCACTCTCCGTCAATACCCTGGTGTGGTGGAGCCAAAGCATATAACCCCTTCTCCCCTAAAAAAACATTGTAAACATAAACTCCCATTGAGAGAGAGAGAGAGGGAACTCATTGAGGTGAGATGGGACGCATACCTGAGGTGTGGCCATGGAAAGAGCAGGCAGTTGGGGAGTTATCTTTGTCAAGATAAAGAGTCTTGCACCTCAAGCAACGTTTCTTGGTTTGGAGGACTTGATTGATATTTAGTTTTGTTTCATCAATTTTTGAAGATGACCTGATTATCAACGCATTTGATGGCCTGCAGTGAAGGGTTTGGGGGGGAGAGAATGTCATCGCCATGTAGCAGGTGAATTCACCACAGAGACAGAGGTCAATGATGGGGCTCGTGGTTATAGACTTTATAATAAAGCCCAATTATACCTATACTTAGACATTGGCCCATGAATTTTGAGTTGGAGACATAGGCTTGTGTCATCTTTTCTCCTTCTATTTCTTAATTCTTTAGGTGATGTATTTCAAAACCTTTCTTAAAAAAACATTAGGCTTTTTTAAAATTAATTTTGTTATTGTTTTTATATCATTTTTTATATTTATATTAAAAATGATCTTTTAAAAATGTAAAATATATATTATTTTAATATATTTTTAAATAAAAATTATTTTTAAAAACAATCACTATTAGAATTCAAAATATCAGAAATTTCAAGTTTGTCAAAATAACAACTATAAATAAACCATTTTGCTAGTCAAAATATACTCTATGATTGGTATACTTGTCTTGGGTTGTCCAAACAATACTTTCCAGGTTCTCCATAACCTTCTTGGTCATGAATCTATACAAAATAATTAAGCTCTATATAATAAATATAAAGATTAACATATTATTAAGCTAGCACATCATATTTTTCAGAATGAATGAAACCCTAGGGTGACTCGATACTTTTGGCTACTCATTTATACAAATTCCATTGGTAATATATGTTGATATTAAAAATAAATCTTAAAAAAACAATATATATATATATATATATATATATATATGCAGATATGCAGTACATCCATTGAAGAAGAAGAATTAAGAATCTACAAACAATACACTAGCTAGTAACGAAACTAGTTTAGTTTATAATTAACAAGGCTTGCACTAGCAAGCACTTATCAAAACTTTGTGCTTAGTCGATCCATTTGACTATTTGATATAAGCTTATAAAACAAGACTTGCACTGGCTTAATTAGTTGGGTGGATTTTTATAACTTGGTCTAACATAGTTATGGAAACTAATTAATTAACATTATGCCTAGAAACACGCAAGCGAGGAAAATCGGGCAACCAGACAGATTAATCCACCCATGAGAAATAAAGTTTAAGCTTAGGATATAGTCATAAAGTTTAAGCTTAGGATTCACCGAAAATCCTATTGATTACATGGAGAATTCACAATCATGTTCACTTTCCGATGCTAGTTCATCCTCTTCTTCGAAGCAATTAATGCCAAAAGCTGCATGGCCATGACCAAAGGCCTTAATGTGGTCTTTCAGAGACCTCTTGTGCTTAAAATCAGACCCACAAATGCAATACCATAGTTTCCCGCAGTTCTTTTCATGTGTTCTCCAATCACCTTTCACTGCAAATGACTTCCCACATTTTCTACACATGAAGGGTTTGATTCCATGTTTTCTTTTGTAGTGAGTTTGGAGAGTCCTGAAATCTTTGAGTGGTCTTGCTCTTGGATGGTCAATATTGTGTTTGCAGCCTTGTGCATAGCAATAACATCGAAGTCTTAGCATAGCTGTTGGTTGGGTTCCTCTTAAGGAGTCGGGTCCTTTTCTGTACTGAGATCCATGTCCCCACATATGCATCTGCAATTGATGTTAACCAAAACCCAGATGAGTTAGATATAAAGAGAGATAATAAATGCATAGAAAAAAAAACTAGGGTCGTGATCAATGGCTACAGAAGGAATGCTCTGGGTAGAGGGCGTGGCATTTCATCCATTATAATTTGAGATGCTTACAGGGTCTTGGGTTATACAATATATATATATATATATATATATAAGAAATTAGGAGAAATTGACTACAAGAAAATGAAAGGTTGAGAGATCAAACTCTAGCAGCCTCCTTATAATATTCAAAGGGACTGGTAAAATTCAGATAATTAACCTTGAGAGACTGTGCATGCCAGGCTTTAAACCTAACTTAGGGTTGCACAAATACTAGAATTAGTTGTCCCAGACTTTAGCATGTGCCTCTAAAGATATACACAGTACTTGGGTTGGGAGCTGATCAGGTTTTAAGTAAAAACAATCGGAGTCTTCAGTGAACTTTTTCAGACATGAAAGGGATCGGAGCACTCTGAATTTCACAGTTCAGCAATCTGCAGATTTTCATAACTTTGAAGCACTGCATTTGTTTTCTTTAAACCACTGCAGCAACTGACCTTAGCCTAATCTTCTAAGTAACAGAATCACGAAGTCGACGTCCCATGAAAGGTCAAATCACGCAAAAAAATCTCAGTCGGAACTTGAAAAAGAAATCAATTTCTTACGACAGATCTCAAGCTAGCTAAGATATATGAAGTTTATGCAGAATGGAAATCAAACAAACAACTTAAGGTAGACAGAGACCTTCTGTACTAGGCTAGTACTATACTACTACTACAAGAAATTAAATAATTATGGTTGATTAATCGTTAGAAGAAAAAAAATACCAGGATCCAGCTGATAAAGGAGGAAGAAAAAAGTTTATAAAAGCAAAGGAGAAACAAGCATACCTGCAAGTTATTGTATCTGTTAAAGGTCTTGAAGCAAAGAGGACATGGAAATTTACTTGGGCCAATGAGAATCTGGGAAGGTGTAGGAATCCAATACTGACCCTTGTTTAGTTTCTCCAATGGGTACTCTGAAACTGCACTATTAATCTTTTCCTTATCTGGTCCATTTGCAGACGGGGAAACCCTAACTACTCTCTTCAAATCAGAACTAGGGTTAGGGAGGCCTATATGCAGAGCAACAGACACCAGCTTATCGTCACCATCCGCAGTGCTAAAAAAGAGGTTATGATCATCATCTTTTTTCCCGCTCTTGCCCTCTTCCATGGAACTACTTGATGAGGACTCGAGATAGTTTTCTTGTTGTCTTACAGGACCTAAGTATTCTATTAGGGGAAGTGCTTCATTTTTAGGTGCGGCAAAAGGAATGGATGATTTGCTGCTGAACAAGTGGTTGTTTGGGCAAGAAGTGAAAGCCGAGCAATGAGGATTAAGAGGCATGAAGTTGAAAGATCCAGTGATGAGATTAAAGGAAGGGTCTGCCATGGTGAAAGAAGCAAGAGGAAGTAGAGTGTGATTTCGCACTTTGGCTAGCAGAATGGACTGTGCTCCTCTATATAGGCACCACCAAGTAGGGGCAGGAGAGATGGGGGGGCTTGAATAACTTTGAATAAAGAGGTACAGGGCAGTAGTGAAAAGAAAGGGTGTAGAAAGTCAAGAAATTACCCTCTGCATTAACTGAAGAAACGTATGGGCATGCATGAAACGATAAAAAAAAAAAAAAAAAGGGAAGAAGAAACAGACAAAAGTCAGAGATTGGACCTGCGGAAGGTTGTCTACCAGGAGCGGATTGCACCACACATTCTGAGAGAGAGAGAGAGAGAGAGAGAGAGAGGTAACATTCTGATGTTGTTGTTGTTATTTAAAAAAAAATTCATTAGATCTTTGCTTGAGATTAACAACTACTAGCCCTTAGCCCTTCGCCATTTGCTTTGGTGGTCACATTCCTATTTAAACTAGGGTTTTTATCTAGCAATCCATCTCTTAAATTATTGTTTTTGAGACTCGTTTTAATTATCAGAGACATTTCTCTAAATAAGATCGTTTTTTATATGAAAAATATAACTTATAGCATAGTGCAGGTGATGGGAGTCACGAGCCATTTTTTCTTCTTCCAAAAAAGACCCAACTAGCTCTTTATTAAAAGACAATACTCGTGGAAGTCAATTCGCATTGTCCGAGTATAATATGTATATAGTTGCTCAATTTTCCTGAATGAAAAAATAACCACTCAACGCGGTGCACAAAGATGAACTTCTATACATATACATATACATATAATGAATTGTTAAAATATATGAGAGAGAGAGAGAGAGAGAGAGAGAATTTTGAAGTTTCTTACAGTGCACCTAGATGCTGCTGAAGCAATTAGACAGGCCCTTTCTAAGGATGGCAATGTAGGAAAGACGAAGTTGATATATAAAAAATTATTTATAATTGTATGACTATATATGAGGACTTTCTTGTTTTTTATATATAAAAAAAACAGAAGGTGGTAGGTCTCCCATTCAAAAACCTATGGAAACAAGTTATTGCACGTAACTTCTGGGAAACGGTAACTAAAGCTTACTTAAGATCATAAATTCAAACCAATTTTACCGTCAATACATTAAAAAAAACAAAGGGAACCGTGATTTTGAATTCCTCAAACCATAACTATACTTGGTTTTGATCGAAGACTTCTTCGGGAGCTATGTTGACTATTAGACATATAAAAAAGGTGCGTTTCATCCCGACATAAATTAATTACGAGTACCAACTTCCTAGTTAGAATCAAAGAAAAATCGACAAATTGCACTTCCCAGATTCATGTTCTCAATACATGGAGACTTTAGATGCGTACGGGTTAATTTCCTAAATAAATCTTAATTACTTTTAGGATTTCATGCATTTGGTGAATAAATCACAAGGTGCTGAGCTAGCTCTGTAGCTCGCAAAGGAAGACGAAATCACTTCAGCTTCATCGAGTATTAATTGAGCATTTGACCTTCTGAGAAATTAATCTGTCCGTCGTGTTCTTCCTTTCCTGTGACAAAGAGGAGGGGTTGCTCGATCTCCTCATCATGGTAGAGCCGGCCACACCTGTTTAATTATTTATATATTTTTTGGAAATATAGTCCTGGAGTCTTTAATTTGACCGCGGTCCAGTCTTATAATTTTATGTCTCCAAGATCGCACGAGTGTGTACGTGTCTACGGGAAATGGGAATCGTGACCTTTTGAGTCTCCATGTCCAAGATTGTTTGATAATACCCAAACAACTGCCTCCGAAATTGAAAATCCAATAAAGTCCAAAATCAAATCACAAATACTCTTTGTTTATACGTTGCCTGTGGTCTCTGACCAAAACAAACACGAAGATTTGCAACAAAATTAAGCAAAGTTTATTTCTAGCTTTATATTAGCTGCCGTGTCTTAGTCGCAAAATATTGATCCCTCTTCCATCGATCCAGTGGTCGAGCATTGTCGGTCCTTGAGCACACAACCATTAAAGTCCAGGAACGTAGTTTCAACCAAGGTTATTAATTTTATTTTGATTGGTGATTATTTCTTTAATTGAAATAAAATGTTTTGGTTTTGGAATGTTTTGGCGTGATGTTTTGGGTTGTATTATTTGTGTGTGTATATAATTAAATATATTCATTCAAAAAAAAATAGTTCAAATCCAAAAATATTTAGAATTGTGTAATTTAATCTAAAAAAACATAATAAAATGATTTTTTTGAACAAAATTATGAACATGTATAATATTACTAGAATTTCATCATCAATCTCGCAAGATCATTACATTATCTGATTCCTCTGTAATTTTAACATAATATATATAAATATATTAAGAGACTCCTCGTAAAATATCATATCAATTTAATAGTCGGAATAAGAGATATCATTAATATTATAAAATTATTCATTATTTAAAAAAAAAATATTTGGCCTAAACAGAATGAGCAGAACAAAACCGGAACATTTCAGCCGGTATTTGGCCGAAAAATTTAGAATAAATTGTAATTTAAACCGAGATAAAAACAACATCATTTTATTTTATTTTTTTAACTAATACAAAATAACTTAACTGTTTCAACTAAAACAAAACGAAACTTATATCCTTGTTGTCAACAATGAATAATGCTAATTTATTTCTTTCCGATCGTGATATTATCTGCGAGAGAGAGAAAATCTCGTTCATCGAATAAATGGAATCAAATGGTAGACTAGCGGATCTCACAAATTCAATGGCAGTTGGATTTTGCAGGGTGTAGTGGTAGTTTCGGTAAAACTAGCAGTACTCTTCTACAGATAAACTGGATTATTTTAAAGAACATCTGTACTCTTGCAGGTAAAATAGGGTAAGGGAAAAGGATGGTTTCGAGTTCTATGCATCATGAAAACCAGAACATTAACTATACAATAAAACGCGTACCAGTTTTACTGTGCGAATTCACAGTAATCATAGATATTAATATATTTTGGCGTTAAAGAAGAACCAAATACCAAGGTAGCTGAGCTGGTCTAAGAAGCACGGATTTAAGAGTTTGTCCGGTGGGCGTGGGTTCGATTCCCACTCTAAGCTACATTTTTTTTAGCTTGGAAATGTGATTGATTTATTTTTAAAAAATATTTTTTTTTTTAGAAATATATTATTTTAAAAAAATATTTTTTTAAAAAAAAATATATTAAAATGATATTTTTTTAAAATAAATTATTTTTAACATCAGCATATAAAAACAGGGTCAGGGAAAATACAATGTTTGTTTTTTGTCCATATTTATTCATTTATTCTTTTAGATTATTATTATTATTATTTTTGTTCATTTTTTGTCGGGGTTTTATTTTTATTAAGTTCTGTTATAAAATTTTAATTTATATTGGTGATAATTTTAAAATTAATATTGCTCTTTTTTTCCTTTATTTTGTGTTTTATGTTATTTTACATATTTTTCAGATCAGATCATTTTATGATTTTGTTATTTACGCACTAATAATGATAATTTTAGTGATTCCTTTTTATTGTTTTTTTTTTTGTTGAAATGTTTTGATTTTTTTATTTTTTAGTGCAATTTAATGATTTTAACAATTTTGGCAGTAATGTTAATAATAATTATAACTGTTATAGTAATGAAAATGACGGTAACGTAGGGATGAATTTTCAATTTATGTTTTCATCCTTTTATAGATAAAAAATTAACTACTTATTTTTGTAATTTGATTATTGTAGGTCTTTTCACAATTTATATTTTGCTTTTAAATATTTTGACTAAATTTATATTATAACAAAAAAAAACAGAATTAATTTTTTTTTCGTTGAAAAAAATATGGTGTCACCCGTAACGAGGTGTAGGGGCATTGACTTTATATTTTGTTTTTAAATGTAATTTAAATTAAATTATAAAATGAACTAATCTTAATATAATGAATTCAATAATTCAAATATCCAAATCTTTTTGCTTTTTTAATGATGATGATAATTTTATGCTGGTTATTTCGTTAAAACCTAATAAACAGATAAATTTATATCGATTTAAAATTTATATATTTTATAGAAAACTTGCACTTCACAGGAATTCTGCACAAATTTATTATTTTGTCTAAATTTATATTATAACAAAAAAAATACAATTAATATTTTTTACGTTGAAAAAAAATATGGTGCCACCCGCGACGAGGCGCGGGGGCATTGGCTAGTGTTCATTAAACGAGGTCGCTTAATCAACTGTGGAATTAGATATCTTAAACAATATTAACCGACGGTGTAAATCCTGTTACACGTGCTATGAGTTTCCCTCTCCAGAACAGACCATAAGTTGCTATTAAATGATGCTGACCCTTGAGAGGGGGGGAGGGATAATCTAATACCATGATTGGATCTAACTGTTCGCTAACTTGTTTGACATCATTGATTCTGGCCGGTTTCTCTCATTTGCTTCTTTGCGTAGGACTCGTTGCACTTTCTCAACACGGAGTGGATTAGTGGTAGAGAACTACTGGCTATAAACGTGCAAGTACGCTAGGAAAGCTTTAATTTCGTGTTTTTTGACAGATGTTGTCTTTTACTTGTCATTTAAGATGATTTATTGCAAAATGGAACATTGTAGGCCCTAACAGTTTCATTGCAGTAACCTTGTAGAGCCTAACAGTTCGATCTCTGCCAATCTTGCTCGATGGCTTTCTTTCATATTGGCCGCAGGTTCATACTCTGCTCCCTCGTCCGGTAGGATCGTATGTCAATATTCCCGGTGGAGGACTTCCACTTTCTTAGTCAGATTATATATGGGCTTCGATCGGGGACTCTGAACTGGTCGATCGACCGGGAAAACTCGCTCCTGACCTTGTGGCTTACCTTCCCGGTGCATGCAATGAACCTTGAGGTTACTCAGTCCCTGGCATCTCTTTCTTCCCCTTCATCTTCGGGCAAGAGGGTGAACTCATGACCTGTCCCCTACTTGACTCGCTAGGCTAGTGGCCCCTTTTTGTCTGGCCGTGAATAGTGAGTGGGACCTCATGTTCGCCGGGTAGCCATTCCCCGGCCCAGGGCAGTCACTCTTATCTTTAGCTGTCTGGCCCCTCTTTTCTTTCCTTTGCTTTGTCGGAGATGACTTTTTGGATTGCTAACCTAAGCTAACAGAGGAGGACGAGTGGTAGCTTTTTTGTCTATAAGAACTGATCGAATTGTCCTCGGCGCATTGCACTGGTCTGAGCAGGCTCATGGTTCGAAATCTGGCATCATAATAGCCCAGAAATCCGGTCTGGGCCCTTCAGCTATTGTCTTTTGCGAGAGCAAACTATTAATTCCCCTACTGCATTATTCTGAAGCTCGACTCAAATTTTATTGGTTGTGAGTATGGAAATTTTATTGGTCCTATGTTTGAGATTATTTTTAAAAAAGTTTTTTTTTTAGAAATGTATTAAAATAATATTGTTTATTTTATAAAAATTATTTTTGATATCAGTATTTGAAAATAATCTAAAAATATTAAAAAACTTAATTTAAAATAAAAATAAAAATTATTATTTTTAAAACACATTATCAAACAAATCCGGACCAATCTGCAAATTGACTGGATGACCTTATTTTAAATTATAACAAACACTAAAAGAGCTTAGTGTTTCATTGTTGTTTCTAAGTGCTTTAACCGTGGACCGTACATTTGCAATTTGTGCTTCGCGTGCATACGCTTACCTTCTTTTTTTTCCTATTATGAACAGTGTCTTAACGTTTTTGCCCCTCTAATAGGACAAAAACTGGATTCTGGGCTGAGGTCACAGAGGTAATTGCACGTATACGGGTCGGGTCGGGCCACCACACCTTTTTTAAATATTTTTTAATGGATAAATACGGATATAGCCCCGAATAAGATAAAATTGATGAATTAGGCACAAGGGTAGATCGGTAATTGAACATAATTTTTTATTGTTTTTTTTAAATACTGTCTGCGCGTGCGGGACACGCGACCGACAGTATTTAGCCTCATGTCCTATTGAGGTGGCGCGTGAGGGATGATACAGTTGTCAGAAATGTGCTACCGGCGTCTTTATCGATGCGCCTCCGCTTGGTCTTCCTCCCAGTGCGGCGCCTTTTGTCAGAAGATGGACATGGACGCAGCGGTGACTAGTTAAAGCCGGATTCACCATTTCTCTCTCTCCGGCACGTAGAAGTGCAAGTGAGACCCCCGGTTTTTGTGCCTTTTCACTTCGGTCTCTTGACTTTTAATTTTGTGTATGGTCCTGATTTTTGTTATATAAGTTTTGATTTAGTTCGATTGGGTCCTTCGATTGCAATTAAATAAATGTTACTGTTTCACTTTGGTCCTCCTTTAAATTTCCGGATTGGGTTTAAATAGTTTAATATATTCGGTACAGAAGTTTCAATTTTTGCAACTCTGTCTTTTAATTGAAATTGATAATAAATGTGATATTCATTTCAGCCCTTAAACTTTTAATTTTAATTTCTTTATATTTGATTTTCATTTAAGCTCTTGTACTTTTAATTTGTGATTTTAATCCTTTTATTTTTTTATATTTCTAGAATAATCCCTACTTTTTTCATGTATATATAAGTGTGCTTAACATAATAATAATAATAATAATTTAATTGTTTTTCTTGCTTACGCTTTTGTTAATGTTTTTTAATTTTTTTTCTCTGGATAATTTGATAATTTTTATTGTTTTGAAAGTAATAGCAATAATAATTTTTATTTTTATTTAATTTTTTTATTTTATCTTTTGTTAAAGTTTCTAGGATTTTTTTAGTCTTTCATTTATTTTTGTTTCTTTCATTATCAACATAATAATAATAATAATAATAATAATAATAATAATAATAATAATAATAATAATAATAATAATTTAATTGTTTTTCTTGCTTACTCTTTTGTTAATGTTTTTAAGTTTTTTTTCCAGAATAATTTGATAATTTTTATTGTTTTAAAAATAATAGCAATGATAATTTTAGATTTTAAGACTTCGATATTGCTATTGTTATAACAGGGTGTGTTGAGATATTTTATTATATTAAATTTTACATATATAAATATTATATTTTAATTTTGATCCAGCAAATCCTATAAAAAATATTTGCTTAGCCCGCAACGTAGAACATATATTTTTTTTTAATTTTCAAATTAAATGATTTTTTTCAGCTAATAATTTTGTTTTTGTTTTATCATTTATTATATTTTTTTAGTTGCTCTTTCTTTTAGTTTTTTTATTGGTTTTTATTTTTATTTTCAAGTTAGATGAATTTTTTTTGCCTGATAATTTTGATTAACAAAATAACAACAACAACAACAACAACAACAACAACAACAACAACAACAACAAAAATAATTATTTTTCTTGCTTACTCTTTTGTTAATGTTTTTGAGTGTTTTTTCTCTCATAATAATTTGATAATTTTAATTGTTTTGGTACTAATAGCAATGATAATTTTAGATGTTAAAACTTCGATGTTACTATTTTATAATAGGGTGTGGTAATCTATTTTATTATATTAAATTTCACATATATAGATATTATATTTTTATAATAGCGTGTCTATGTGTATGATCATCCTATGCTTTTTATTAACTTGAGAATTTATTTTATAAAAAATAAGTTTTTATGTTAAGTAAGAGGTTATAAATAATTTAGCATAGATAAAACTCATTTGTTTAGATATTCCTAGTGCAGTCCTTATTGATCATTTTATGTCCTAAAAGCAAAATAATAGAATTTAATAATAATAATAATAATAATAATAATAATTTAATTATTTTTCTTGCTTACTCTTTTGTTAATGTTTTTAAGTTTTTTTTCCAGAATAATTTGATAATTTTTATTGTTTTAAAAATAATAGCAATGATAATTTTAGATTTTAAGACTTCGATATTGCTATTGTTATAACAGGGTGTGTTGAGATATTTTATTATATTAAATTTTACATATATAAATATTATATTTTAATTTTGATCCAGCAAATCCTATAAAAAATATTTGCTTAGCCCGCAACGTAGAACATATATATTTTTTTAATTTTCAAATTAAATGATTTTTTTCAGCTAATAATTTTGTTTTTGTTTTATCATTTATTATATTTTTTTAGTTGCTCTTTCTTTTAGTTTTTTTATTGGTTTTTATTTTTATTTTCGAGTTAGATGAATTTTTTTTGCCTGATAATTTTGATTAACAAAATAATAATAATAATAACAACAACAACAACAACAAAAATAATTATTTTTCTTGCTTACTCTTTTGTTAATGTTTTTGAGTGTTTTTTCTCTCATAATAATTTGATAATTTTAATTGTTTTGGTACTAATAACAATGATAATTTTAGATGTTAAAACTTCGATGTTACTATTTTATAATAGGGTGTGGCAATCTATTTTATTATATTAAATTTCACATATATAGATATTATATTTTTATAATAGCGTGTCTATGTGTATGATCATCCTATGCTTCTGTTTAACTTGAGAATTTATTTTATAAAAAATAAGTTTTTATGTTAAGTAAGAGGTTATAAATAATTTAGCATAGATAAAACTCATTTGTTTAGATATTCCTAGTGCAGTCCTTATTGATCATTTTATGTCCTAAAAGCAAAATAATAGAATTTAATCAAATATTATTCAGTTGTTTTAAATATTTATAACCGGAACTTTTTTTTTGAAACGTGGGTGTCCAAATCAATTTACGCTTACTTCAACTAATTTTATAGTTCTTGAAATTATCGACGAGTTAAAAATTTTAGTAGTCCTTATTGATGTGAAGCTCGAACTGGTGATATTTTAAGAGCAAGCTCAAAATCTGACCAATTGAGTCACACCCCCAAGATTTTTATATAATATAAATCAATACTGGAACCACGACAATAATACAAAACAAACATTTTAATTTAAAACGTTTAAAGATCACATGTAAATTGAATTTTATTTTTTATTTATTGTTTAAAGTAGATAAATAGAGGGATAGTATTGTGGTGTTAATTACATTAAAAGAAAAGCTTATAAAATCCAAAGGTTTTAGGTTGCGATTGATAATGAGAAAACGTGTACTATAAATCTACATATTCATTGTCAAGTTAGTCTAAAATCTATAAATTTTATCAATGAGAAATGCAGGGAATATCTGGGATTTAATTGATAAAATCTATTGGTCTGGGATGCAACTGAGAAAGAGTATATAGTTTTCAGAATAAGATAACACTATATTTTAAAAACTTTTTTGAATTTTTTTATATATTTATTTTTAGTTTAAATTAAAAAAATAGTGTTTTTAAATTATTTTCGTGTAAAAATATTTTAAAAAATATAATTTTAATATATTTTTAAATAAAAATCAATTTAAATTTTAAAAATATACAGTTATCTTTCCCTGTGTGTTTTTTCTCGGGGGAAACCAAAGAAAAAGAAAAAAAATCTACTCGAGGCCTCGTCCACACTCCAAAGGCTAGCCTCGGATGGGGCCTCCATCGCCAGGTAAACCATGGCCCAGTTCATTTTAATATGCTAGCCTTTAACTGGGTTGGGCCTGAATATAATATTTTAGGACCTTCTAGCCCAGAGCTGAAAAACGGAAACTAGAGTTGAATATAATATTGTAGTAGAGTTGTTTGTCAAGTATTGTACTTTTTTTTTAATTTTTAGTTTCATTTGAATTTGTTTTTTAAAATATTTTTAATATAAAAAATATAAAAATAATAAATTTTTTATTTTTTAAAAAATTATTTTTATAATAACACATTAAAATAATCTAAATCTATCAAAAACAAATATGAAGAAAAATATTTTTTTATTTTTAAAAAATATTTTAGACATATCACATCAAAATAATAAATAATATCAAAAAATTTATTTAAAAAAACTAAAGCTAAAGCTAAAAGAAATCATTTTTTTCTAAAATATTTTTGAAAATAGTGATAAAAAGTGATCACTTAATCTCTCTGTTTTTTCCACCCAATTATTAATAATCAGAGTTAATTAATTAATTAATTACGTATCCATCCCCCCACCCACCCACACAGACCAACACTAATTCCCCTGTTATTCGTTAGCTTTTTTATTTTTGATGGACCAGACGATGCATCAAAGGCCGTGTTTCTTGAAAGTTGAAACAAAAGGAAATAAAAGAGCTCTGAGAAAATAAAATAAAATAAAATAAAAAACAGCTTGACCATTCAAATTTCAATCCGTCGTCTCTTCAAGACCTCCCAAGTCTCCCGTAACGAATCACGCCTCCCCCCCGCATGGGACATGGCGTTGCGCGCCGGCTAACCCATCACTCCACCACTAAATATCATTCTTTATTCCAGGAAAATTAATTAAATATTACACCTTTCTAATTTCTGGCAGATAAAAGATGAAAAAAAGTTAGTTTGTTTTATGTTTTTTTTTAATTTTATATTATCCTGATATGAAAAGGAAATATAAATGATATTTGTGATTATAAAAAAATATAAATGAAACTAGAAAAAGGAATAAAAAAGAATAGTTTAAAACTGATTATAAAAGAACGAGTCAAAAGTTAGTGGATCTTAAAGTATATATATTTTTTATTTCTGCCAGCTTTTCCTCGCTCGCGCTATTTATTTATTTTTATTTTTATTCAATAATGGTGTGCGAGACTTTTTTTTGTTAGTATAAAATAGCTCCATGTTAGTTGATACTGGCTAAGTCAATATTTAAACAGTTTCAGGTGATAGAATGCATTCAAATAAATAAAAATCAAATGTTGTGTATTGAAATTACATTTTTTTTCCATAATTGCATAATTTTTTTAAAGGTTATTAATTTAAATCTTATATCAATAAGATTATTAAAAAAATTAATTAATTATTAATTTTAAAATCCATAAAATTATTAGAATTAAGATTCCGGATACCCAATTTAAAAAAAATGATCACATGTCAATTAATGCCTACTTACCATGTTAACATTGACGCCGCAACAAAAAAAAGAAAAAAACCCTGAGCTGCATCCGCATGTTTCCCCAAATACTGGCGAGGCAACAAATCAGCAAAATTAAAAATAATTATTTTTGAAAATTAAAAAATTGGTCAGCAAAATTAAAAAAATGATAAGTTTTAAAATTATTTTTGAAAAAAAATGAAATTATTTTATTTTAATATTTTTAAATTATTTTCATATAATAATATATAAAATTATTTTTTTTAAAATATAAAAATATTAATTTAATATTGTTTGTTTTTTAAAAAAAAAACTTTTAAAACGAGCTCAATCAGTGAATAAATAAGCGTTAGTTTCACTCATTTCAAACCCTCTCCTCCACACATCTCTCTCTCTTTCGCTTTTGCAATTTCTTCCAACGCTCAGCGAAAGTCGGAGAGACCCTAAAAATATCTCTCTCGAGTGCCGCCTCCAGCCTCACGCACAGCCACTGATCAGGTAAATTTCTCTTCAGATCTACTCTCTTTTGCTATCGTAATTTCTATTTGCTTTCTCTCTTAGATCTGTCTATTTCTCCCATCGAATGATCGAAATTGTCAGTTTTAATCAGTTATTGTTTCTGCTCTCTGTTTTACTAGATCTGTTTATGCATTGATTGCTTTTGTAGATCTGATATCATTTTCTTTTCTTGTTGCATTCTTGAACCGTGATCGCAATCTCTTCGATTTACTAGATCTGTTTTTAATTTATTTTTGCTTCTCTCTTTCAATTATCTCGGATCTATTTAGTTATTTTCTTGCTTCGAGTCTTGAAAATTCACTTTACATGTTATGAAATTGCTTTTGAGATCTGCTCATGTGTTATGTTCCGATTAACTGTTTTACTTGACTACCAGGGATTATTTCCGAAACACTTCACTCCTTTTTTCACTCTCGATTATTTATTTTCTTTTGTTATTTTTCTTCCGATTCAGCGTTGTTTTAATAGAATCGAGCCTTTTTTATTAGAATTGTTTCAGCAAATTTATGTCGATTCAAAAGCTGGCAACCTGTACCGGATTTGCTCTAATTCTGGTGGTTGTGTAATACCAAGTTTTTTTTTTTATAAAAAATAGAATCTATTCGGATTGAATAGATGTTGATGGATTTTGATTTTTGTTCTTATTGGTTACTTTTTTCTAATTCTATTCATGATTGATGAACTGGTGTTAGCTTGGATGATGAACCCTTTCCTCATCGCTTGGTCTTGTTTTTTTAGTTCATGTTCGCCAGCTTGAGCAACCAAAAAATGAAATATACATCAACTTGGTTTTTTCAAATGGAAAGTTGTTTCCGTGTTATATGGCTGTATACTTGTCAAAATTCTGATTTTTATACCTCTAGTTGAATTCAGTTGATCTGTTTATTGAAAACTATTCCTGTGTTTATTGGTTATTCAATTATTTGTCTCTTCGTCTTTTCTTTTTAGCTCTTGCTGCTTCATATTTCTGTTCATCTGCTTGCTATAAATGTGGGTTTGACATTGTACTTTTTATCAGTAGTTCTGAATAGTGTACTTGCACTCTTTGAATTTATGTTGCCCCAGTATTCTAGGGGAACCAGAAACTATTTGTTTCTCTTTTTACCAATGTCCCCTGATGTGATTCTATGCATGGTACATTGGCTGCTTTGTGATATGATTTTTACAATCTACTTATTCTATTATCTGTATCTCCTAAAAACAGCTTTCTTGCTAATAATGCCTTTAAAATAAGATGTTTTTAACAGCTTGCGCTGCCATCTTTGCAGATAAGTCACAATGGCTGAGCAGATTCAACACCCTTCTGTTATGCAGAAAGTAGCTGGCCAGCTACTTCGTTCTAGTGCTTCTCAAGATTTAGGTTGTGATGGGGCTTTCCAGAGGCCTGGTCTGTACCAAAGGTGTGCTTATGGAAACTACTCAAATCCTGCTTTCCAGTACCCCATGGGACGGGCATGTGTAGCAGCTACTGAATTTTCCATTGTTCCATCTACTGCTTCATCTGTTCTTGTTCAAGCCCCATCAGAAAAGGGTATAGCTGGCTTCGCTATTGATTTCCTTATGGGTGGAGTCTCTGCAGCTGTATCCAAAACTGCTGCTGCTCCCATTGAGCGTGTTAAGCTTCTGATTCAAAACCAGGACGAGATGCTTAAAACTGGTAGGCTTGCTGAACCGTACAAGGGAATTGGAGATTGTTTTAAGCGAACTATGCAGGAGGAAGGGTTTGGTTCATTATGGAGAGGGAACACTGCCAATGTCATCCGTTATTTCCCTACTCAGGTATACAAGCATTTTCAAGTTTGTTTTCAATTAATATGATTTTTTTTCTATTTATACTTATTGCGATTGTGAATTTGTCAGGCCTTGAACTTTGCATTCAAGGATTACTTCAAGAGGCTCTTCAACTTTAAGAAAGACAGAGATGGCTACTGGAAGTGGTTTGCTGGAAACTTGGCCTCTGGAGGTGCAGCTGGTGCTTCTTCCCTTCTCTTTGTCTATTCCTTGGATTATGCTCGAACCCGTTTGGCCAATGATGCCAAGGCTGCAAAGAAGGGAGGAGAGAGGCAATTCAATGGGCTTATTGATGTCTACAAGAAGACAATGGCTTCTGATGGTATTGCAGGGCTTTACCGTGGATTCAACATTTCTTGTGTTGGAATTATTGTTTATCGCGGTCTCTATTTTGGAATGTATGACTCCTTGAAGCCTGTGCTTCTCACTGGAGACTTGCAGGTTAGTGGAAACACTTCTGTTATGCTTTATTTGTCTAACGATTACATGCTTGCAAGATTGTGATACCCACTAGCTTAGGCTATACACTTCAGCAACTGAATTTTATCCACCTATAGTGACATGAATTGTTTTTCTTTTTTTCTTAGTAAATGTATTTAGTTCTTTTGTTTTCTAGGCATTATAAAACATTTGACATGGTCCCGCTGTACAAAACCATATGCTTTTAATTTTTAGTGTTGGGAGCTCTAGATTTTATTAATTTTCTATGCACTGCAATTAACTTTGTATGTATGCAAGATGGTTGCTTTATCTTGTTAATTTTGGAAATCAGATTGCAGATTCACTATTTTTGTTTAAACTTGTTAAAAGTACAGTTGAAATAGGGGATTTAGTTTTGGTTTCTGTAACCTGTTTTCTGTTTATGATTTTTACAGGATAGCTTCTTTGCAAGTTTTGCCCTTGGTTGGCTCATAACCAATGGTGCTGGTCTTGCCTCCTACCCTATCGACACTGTTCGCAGAAGAATGATGATGACATCTGGTGAAGCTGTCAAGTATAAAAGCTCACTTGATGCCTTCTCTCAGATTTTGAAGAAAGAGGGTCCCAAGTCTCTCTTCAAGGGTGCTGGAGCAAACATCCTCCGAGCCGTTGCTGGTGCTGGTGTGCTTGCTGGTTATGACAAGTTGCAGCTGATTGTATTCGGCAAGAAGTACGGATCAGGCGGTGCTTAAATGGAAGCTATATCCTTCAATCTTGTCGTTTCATTTAGGTTTAGATGGTGATGAAAATGATGACTTTTGAGAATTTAGTCCGGCGAAATTTTCTACAAATAATTCAAGTTTTATAGGGGGGAGTTGCTCCCTGAACCAAAATTTACTTTTTGGACGGATTTTTTTTATATTATTTATTTCAGAAGAAACCTTATAATAGTTGTGGCTAACGCCGCAGCTGCTTCTTGGAAGTTCAGTTGTTTGATTTGAGGAATGCACTCTACAGGTCGTCAAGTGATGTTTTTGTTTTTTGTTAACTAGCTGCTGCATGGTGCTTGAGACCATTTATATTTTTGTTCGGCCTTGCAATAATTAGTCTTGCTAAACTTTGTCTTCCTTGAGGTTTATTTGAAATTGAGAGTCTCCCACCCTAGGTCTGTGTAAGTATTTGATTGATCACGTTTTCAGTAAATAGTGGAAAAAAATATTTTTAGATAATAAAAATTTTAAAATAACTTGCAGATCTTTTAGTTGAAAATTTTAAAACTATCTCCGAGACCTCTACTTCAAAAATCTTGTTCCTGTCGGTTATTTAGTACAATTTAACCCCCCATGGATCCGGTGGCCGTGCTATTCCTGTCCACGGTGATGCAGCATTCTATGATGTTATTGGTGCTTGGCTTGGTGTTTGTTTCCTGCAAGCCATTTATAGCCAGTTCCGCCTTCATTTTGGAAGTAAATCTCGTCATCTGCAAAGAATCATCTTATCATCAAAATGCAGAATCCTCCCTTCATGCATATATATATATGGAAATCATAGCTACTTGCTTGCATATGGACTCTGCAAGCAGTGGTTACGTTTTCTGTTGTGTTTTTGTAAAGCTCGGCCTACCTTTCACCAATCATAAAAATAACTATGACGTGGAATGTGGGCTAAACAGTATCATGTTCAAAGCACGGTTGTCAAAATCGTGATTTTGACACGACACGTAAGGGGTTTCGGAAACTCAAATTGTAAAATCGTACCTGAAATTTTCCGTACAAAAATCATAAAATCACAGCTAAAATCGTGTAGGTAGAAAAATCATAAAATTGTAAGTAAAATATTTTCGAATACAATACAACATAATTATGGCCATAAAAATTCATTAGTTAAGGTTCATATATAATTCAAAATAACTTAAAAATATATTACAAAACAATTATGTCCATAGAATTTCATTAGGTAAAAACTAACAAATTTAAAGTAAATATTTTGTTGATGTGCTATATAAATTAAAATCAGTTTCATGACCGTCATTTTTCTCGTTATTTTTAATACATACATCAAAAGCATTATTATTGAAAGGATTATCAGTACTAATATTGGTACCAACACCGATATTACTAGTACTAGCTCCAACTCCAACAATTTATTTCGACATCAGGACATGAAAATGATTTAAAAACATCATTTTTTTTAATTTAAAGTAAAAAAAATTAAGTATAAATTTTAAAGTTAATATTACTGATTTTCAAGAGTGATCCATGATATATATATTAAAATTTTTTTATAAAAAATATATATTATAAAAACTAATTTTTCCGTTTTAATTTTTTATAAGTTTTATTTTTTTATAATATATATTTTTTATAATTTTTTTTAACACACACAATTTGTCCAGTGAAAATGCTGCACAAATTGATTTGTCCGATGTGGGACAATGCAATTTGTCCCACATCGGACAAATAACATTGTCCCACAATGTTTTCTTGTTTAAATATTCTCATTCTTCAGTTGTTAATCAGCTGAGCCGAGGCAATTGACATGAGTGAAATTTTTCCTTACTCAATTTATCCCACATCGGATAAATAATTGAGAAGGTAAATTTTTTTGTGTATAAATATAAACATCTGTAGGTGAATGATTTAGGCATAAAATTAGCTAGATTGTAAAATCGGATCGATCCGGTTTGATTTTATGATTTTGACTGATTTTGATTGAGTTTAACCAAAATCGATTTTTCTACCCGAGTTGACAAGGTTTGATGAGTTGGCTCGTAAAATTGGACGATTTTACGAGTCAACTCGCGATTTTGACAACCATGGTTCACAGTAAATATACTGACCATTGATAATTTTCTGAGGTTTTTAAAGGTCGATGATTGAAGATAGATTTTCTATAAAACAAGTTTTTTTTATGTATTTTGATGGACCCTCTAGTAATTAAATTGGTGATTTTTATAAATAGTTATAGTAAATGTATATTCAATTCTAAGGACAAGATGTGAGTTTCACATGCTTTTATATCTACATATAACCGAGTCTAAAGAAGTTGAATGTGACAAGATGTTGGATTCACAAGTGTTTGAGATTAGCACACAGTTGAGTCTTGGGAGGTTAAGTTTAGCAAGATGTCATCCTTGTATATGCTTGGGTGTGGCATGTAGTCGAGCCTGTAGAGGCTATGTCCTACAAGGTGCCAAAATCACAAATATTTGGGCCTAACATGTAGTTAAGCCCTTAAACATTGAGCCTGACACGAGTGTTTAGGCAAGGTGTCTAGACTAACCTGTAGAGGTTAGATCTAACAAGGCATCAAAATCATGAGTGTTTTAACCTAGCATGTAACTAAGCCTTGAAAAATTAGGTATAATAAAATGTAAAACTCACAAGCATTTAAGCAAAATACATAAACAACTCTAAAAAAATTAGGTTTGAGAAGATGTCAGATCCACGTGTATTTAAGCTTAATATGTAGTTGAGTCCCACAATATTGAGTAAAATAAGGTGTGAGACCCATTAGTGTTTGGGTCTAACAAGATAGTAGATCCACGAGGATTTAGACTAGATATATAGTCAATCTTAAAAAATTGGGTTTAACAAGATATCATGTACACATATGTTTCAATATATACCCTAATTCAAAAAACAAAAAAAACAGGTGTAATCTTTGCCAAATCTTTTTATAATGAACCTTAGCCTTCAATGTGTTAATTCTATCTTAATCCCTTCTAACTATACTATAGGCTTTTATGAATAAAAAAACGGTAGAATGAAATACATTTATCCATCAACCATGCAACTAGACAAAGTTGAGCGTCTATATAAACAAGTCAGGGAAATAAGATTTAGAGGGTAACGTTATTTTCTTTTACCTTACATTCAACAACCAGCCTTTTCAAGCACCATTCCCACCTTCATATATTAATTTAATTACTAGAGAGTCTCCAGCCCACAGGAAAGCTTATTTTACAATTATCTAAGCCTTGTCAACCCTTAAGTGGTTCTTCCTCGGAGTTTTCCCGATCTCAACAGGACGAGTGGATCTTGAAATGCACCACCCATGCCTCTTTTTTTCAACCGGAAAAAACCCATCCGGCGAACCTTTCCCCGTGAAATGTACTCGGCACGCATGAAGTGATTATCTACATAAAGTAGTGCTAAATAATAGATTTGTGTTTGTTAAAGAAGGGTGCATCACCTTTAAAATGATGGCATTATCTAGAATCGTCATCTATAATATTCCACACACCAAAGTGAGTGAGAATGAGATGTCTTAATGATTAACCTTTCCTCATGTTTTGACTACCTTTTGCAATTTCAGAAATATTTTATTGGTTATCTTTGATATCTTATTAATTATTCGATGTGATTCTTCGAGCGAATAATAAAATTTAAAAATCTCAACAATTCCTTGCTTGCAAAGAGGGGCAGCATGATGGTTCTTCTGACACTAAACAGCCTAACTCTCCAAACTGGATGGAGCTTCTGCGTCCCAGAAGTAAAGGGCTAGCTACTCTTTATTCATCGAATGCAGACACAAGAAAGGCAACTGGCCAGGATACCTTTTTCGTTCATTTGTTTTTATGTTTTTTTGTGGATTTTGATGGTCCCTGGGTGAGCTATCTTTTTTTTTTAAAAAAAAATAAGCAGAAAAATAGATATTCGCAATGATAAATTAGTTAGAATGGCCAATACAACAATGCAGCATGAGCTATCATTTTAATTTTAACAAGAGATTATTTTGGATGCCAATAAATCTATCTTTTGAAAATATATTTTGTGGTCACCAAATGAATAAATAAAATTCTGATTATCCCGAGTTTTTACAAAAAAAAATACACACGACTCGAACTTTAGGATACATAACCCCTCCCTCTCTCTACATGCATGCATGCATATATTGTCATAAAGATCAAAATCTAATCAGTATAGCTTCCTTGGCATTGATAGAGGTGGTTTGCCAGAACATCAATTGGTTCTTGAAGCGGTTTTCAATGGATGTTTGGGTTCTTGCTGGTAGAAATTTCATCTTTGATCCATGACTGTAAAAGTCGCCTTGTCAGCTTTTCAAGAAATGACCACTTTACCAGCTGACAAGTTTCACATGGAACAAACCCAGGAAGGTAATGTCAAAATTGAAATTTCCCATCATTTTAGCCAATCTGTGAGAGAAACATGCTGCGTGTTCTTGAGACTCGCTGGCGAAAAACAATTGAGAAACATGACCTTAAATGATCTCTCTCTCTCTCTCTCTCTCTCTCTGCTTCAACCATTTATACAGACCTGTAGTGAAGTGAAATTGACAAGCAGCCAGTTACCTAATCAAGAATCTTTTCAACTGATCATAACTACTTTCTTTCATAGAGTCAGCTGGTTTTGGTGATCCATCTTCAACTGCCAGTAATTGTGTGTGAAAAGCAACCAGTTGTTGCCGAGAAAATGAGAAGTGCTGTCCAGAAAAATATAATACCAGTTTTCTTTCTCGTTGAGATTGGAACCGGCCGGCCGGTTTTACTCAGCACCGAAACAGACCCGATTCCCTGTAGATTGATAGCTAGACATCAGCTAAATAAACTGACAGGACTGCATTGATTAGCTGTCTTTCCTCGAAGGTACAGCGTACAGGAGAAAGCTATGGAGACAATTATGAAACGGAACAGCTTCGTACACGGGGACAATTAGCAATAAAAGGCCAATAATTTAGGTGGGTTATTGGTTTGTACCATGACAGATTGTACAGTGCCACGGACTGACAATGGAGGAAAACGTTGTCAGCAATTAATTGCGAGTCCTCTTTCGGTCCAAATATTTGGATTTCCTACTCGTCCTGTGGCATATTTTTTTTTAATGAAATTGCCCACCCCACATATTTACAGTTCAAATTTGGATAAAATCTTGGTTGGTAGAGAGATGGATCACCAATTTACCATGTGATGGACTGCAGTTTATCTTTTCTCAAGAACTATTTGATAAATTGACGCCCAGTTACTTCGACTGTTTCCTTTAAATTGATGGTCGAAGTTAGGGAGATCACTGTCTTCAACTTCCTTTCTCGGACGCCATGGTTTTTAAATGATGTTCCAGGATTGGTTCTCCGCGGTGTATGCTTAATGACTCACAGAATTTCTTATTAACAAGAAACTACGTGGCAATTAACATTTCCTTTTCCATTTTGATCCTCTAAATTCCATTTATTAACTTCGCAATTGAGAGGTAATTAATTTTATTCGTCGCCGTACATTAGTAACTGACCAGTTGGTTATGAATAAACTTACTTTTAAACCTTTACCGTAAACAGTTAAATAGCTTAATTCGGTTTATAAGTTGAAAAACAAATCATTAATTTCTGCATAAGGAGTTTTTTAGACATTTTTATTTTTTAAATATAATTAAATTACTAAACTGCCCAATGAAGCAACAAAAATAATGCAAGTAGTTTTTTTTATCTATACATTTATTATTATTATTATTATTATTATTATAGTCAAGTTGATTTGAATGCTATTTTATCTTTCACGAATATATAAATACTAATAGAAAGAAAAAGTAGTTGGCAGAATGCTATATAATTTGGTAGTTGGCTTTGGTCTCTCTTTTTTCTTTAATTTTTCTTTATTTTTTTAGAGTTGGTATCTTTGCTTCTTCTTTTTTTTTTCTTTTTTTTTTTATCTCAGGGCTATTCCAGTCATATTCTCATGGTCTTAGGGTTAATGGGTTAACTCTATTTGACTTCAATTTTTTTTATTGTTGTTATTTTAGATTTTTTTGGTTTAGCACCTCATTATTATTTTATTGAGAATCTTGTTTTATTAGTATTCCAGGTTTGATTCCTCGCAATTACATTCATGAGTTTCAAAGGTTAACACATGTTGATTATTTTTTTTATGTTATTTTTTATTCATCATTCAACAATTATTTTTCAAGGAATTGGTCTTCATGTTTTTTTTCTTTTTTTTTTCTTGGGGTTATCTTGGTCACGAGGCTAACGAATTAACACATGTTGACCTTTTTTTTCCTTCTGATTTATCATTAAATATCAAGTTGTTTTATAGTTATGCTTCATGGTTTGATTCGATTCACTTTCATTTGTGATCTATTTTTTTTTTATCTTTTATTGACATATATAATTATTTGACTAAATATAACAAATATATTATAAGAAACATAATTATTAAAGTCAACTTAATACTAGCTTTTGTTATGATATCAAATATCTTACTTTTGTTTTCAATTTTATATTTCAATATTTATTTTTTTAGAATAGGTTTTCGTGCTTTTTTTTTCATTGGGTTATCTCAATCATGTGTCTATGGTTACGATGTTAGTGCATTCACTTAGGTTGATATGAATATTTTTTTCATTATTTTTTTTAATTTGTAATTCAACATTTAATTATTTTATGATCAAGTTTCTCATTTGATTGAGTTCTCTTTTATTTATGACTCTTCTTACCTCTCATTGGCGCGAGCGATCTTATCTTTTCATTAGATAAATATAATATTTCAAGAAATATAATTATTAAACACAATAAGGTATATAATTCATGTTATATTAAATATTTTATTTTTAATTACCTCTCAATCAATATAGTTTATTGATTATATATATATATATATATATATATATATATATATATATAAGTATTTCAATTTGTGATTGAGATTTTTTTACTCTAAAAATCACATTAAAAAATCTGGATATTTGATTTTTCATAAAAAAATATATAATCGTGCGGGTACAAAACTAGTTTTCTATTTAAAATAATTAGTAATTTCTAATAAAATAATTAATTTTAAATGATCATGTAGCTTTTTAAAAATATTTGTTATTTGTTTCATAGATAAAATATATTTATTTCTTCACAAGTCCAAAATAATAAAGAATATTTTCAAATTCAAGAGAAACAAACATATGATTTATTTTAAACATTTATTTTTCTTGTTTCATATATAAAATATATCTACTTTTTTCATAAGTCCACAATAATAAAGAGTATTTAAAAATTTAAGAGAGACATGCCAAGGTGGTTGCTGAGACTTGTTTTTTACCACGGGATAAGACAAGCTTAACCCCGAAAAAGGTGGCGGGACGAGACAAAAAAATCACTCATTGATTGTTCACGAGAGCACTGGACAACTCATAAGCTACTTTGTCCAGTCCGGTAATGCAAATGGATCCTAAATTAGTGAACAATCAACGAGTGATGCTAACCTCTCTCTCTCTCTATATATATTATACAGCAGCTAGAATAAATATTTATAATAATTTTACAATTTATTTTCTCGAGGAAAAAAAAAATGTTTTCCAATCAAATTTCACTTCATTTCATATTTTTTCATGAAAATGTTTTTTTCCACGTGTCAAAAAATATATAAAAATCACCATAGAACCTCCCTCCTTCCTCCTCTCTCTCCGCTGCAAGTTTGTGTCACCGCCGTTCCTTTGCATCCTTCCACCATAAATTGCAGCCCCCGTTTCTCCTTCACCCACCCTTGTCGTCGGCCCTCTATCACTGCAACTTCCTAATACACCTCCCCTTGAACAGCTTCAAATTAGCACCCTACGTACCCATTCTTAATTTTATATATATAAAAAATATGATTTGAATGACAGGATTTGTTTTGCTATGCTTGGGTCTAGTTGATTTAAGTACAGGTTAAATATATATTATATCCATGATGTATAAATTGGCCATTTTTTTAATAAAAAAACAAGAAACTCCCGTGGGTATACTGATGCGAAGCTGCGTAGCCAGCAAATGCATGCAGCACAGACGGCAAAATTCAGTAGGAAGTTCATGTTGCCGAAAGAAAGACATTCCTTTAGCTAGGCAGTACGTTTATCTCCTAAATTTCTTGAATAACTTACAGAGGGAAGTGTTTTTGCCACTTAATTCGTTCGTTACCTGTTATTCTGATTATCCATTGGTAGTTCTAGCCATCATCCAAGTGTTTCTGTCAGTCTCGTACCTGCAGTTGATGTTTTCAAGGGCGATAGGAAGAGAACAGCTTCCTTGTTAGATGTAGGCGTAGTATTAAATAACCTTATCTTGCTGTTTTTTTTTGTTTTTAACCTTAAAAGTTGCGGTGTTGTTTCTATTGCTCGGGTACTCAACATGTCTCTTAGATTTTGGATTTTTACGTGAACAAATTGTAGGGATCAGCGACAACTTTTACGGCAAAGATTCTGCAGACAGCCACTCTGATTAATGCGGCTGCTCAGATATCTCAGCAGCTCCATGACCGGCTTTATTCCCCCCTCCTCATTGCTTCCACTTTCCTGTTCTTCTTCCTTTGATAATCACAATTTTTTGGAATTTTTTTTCCCCAAAAAGATTGAACCGGTCCTCAATCAATCCTGACATTTTCACTTCCTTTTCCTTTTCTCTTGACAAAAGTATTATGCTAAATCAGAAATGATTCGAGCCTCTTTATTTTTTATGGTATAGCGATGTTGCGGGGCAAACATTGAGGTCGATTTTTATTTTAATGGCGTGCTCATTGAAATAAGTATTTTAAAATAAGTGTTGCTTTTAATAAAAATAGAAGGTGGTTAAAATAACAGTATAAATAATTTAAATTAAGAAGGGAGAAATATTTCTTGAGGTAAGACTCCCGTTTTATATTTGTTATTATTTTTCACACAAATATATATATATATATATTTTTTTTATTTTATAAGTGGCATGTTTTTTAAATAGCTAGATATAACACCAAAATTCAGATCCCACCAAGCCCACATAAGTTTCAAACGTTCATCAAGCTTGGAATCACAGGTGGGTGTTTCTGATAATGATTATCCAATTTATTTTAAGTTCTTAGGTGTAGCTGGAATTTAGGCATGCTCTTTAGGAGAGAATCTACTGTATTTTGGTCACCACATGCATGGCTGTGTATTTTTATCCTGCACAAACACATGGCACGAGCATCGAGGTTCATCAAGTGAAGAGATTTGGTCAACAAGTAGGTTTTTGAAGAGTAGAGTGATAAACACAAGGAAAAAAGGTTTTTTTTCCTTTTAATTTTACTGCCACACGTATTTTCCAGTATGTCTCCACGAAACTTATATATATATATATATATATATATATATAAAGTAGAGATAAATTTACATGAATATTTCTTCAACATTTAAATCACTAGGGGTCGAGATGTTGACAGGAGTGAGTTTTGCCGTATACGAACGGCAATCTGTACTGAGTATTTGATTTTTAAATACTTTTTTTTCTTCTATAAAATATAATAAAGTATTTTTAAATTTATTTTTATTTTTACATTAAAACAATACTAGAAAACTATTAATTTAATATTTTTAAAGCTCAATACATCTACATACATACATATATATATAGGAAAGATTGAAATTAAAATAAATGGTTTGAATAATTATTTTCTTAAAATGCAGCTGAATTATCTAACTGGTCTAATAATAGAAATAACCGCAGCTTAATCAGAACTCGTATTCTTTTTAATCTTCGAAGAGGTCTCAACGACAACCTTTTCTCTACTGGATTATGAAGAAGATTTAAATTTAAATTTAAATTTATTTAATGTGGTAGTTTTTATAAAACAATTACCATATTAATAAATAATTGATGACCTCGTGCAAGTTGCAACACGCAAGATGAAAAAAGAAAAGAAAATGTTATTAAATCTATGCAGAGATTACGACGTCGTTTGGTACGAGTAAATGCAGCATGTAACGTGTTTGTCTATACCCCTAATAAAAAACCCAAGCATAAAAAGCGCCACTGAGCAGTAGAGAGAGAGAGAGAGAGAGAGAGAGAGAGGGGGTTGTGCTGTGTGAAAAAAAACTGATATATCATCTACTGTCTATTCTATCTGCTTTCACTTTTCACTGTCTCTCTCTCTCCGAGACTTCATATACTAACACAGAGGAGGAGATTAACAAGAAGAAGAAGAAGAAGCCTCTTCTCTCCTCTGTCTCTCTCTCCTTTTCTTCTCAGGTCCCTTCTTTACTCCTCTCTCTCTTATTTTCTTTCTTCCTTTCTTTTTACCGTTTTTTAAAACTTATCTCTTAACATTAATCGAGAAACTGCTTTGAATTTTGATCAATGTGACAACCCATTTTTAACTCTGTTTTCTTTGCCTTCTCTCTATGTTTTGTAGTTTTCTTTATTTTAACTCTTTTATTTTCTTTATTATGTTAACTAACATTTTGTTGTTTTATAGACATTTCTTCAGAGTTTCGGGTTGAAATGTGGAGCTATTTTCCTAAATGAGGTACAGTACCGTTCAAAAGAATGTTGCCGAATCTCTCTATTCTCTGTTTGGTTGCTGAGAAAACCAAGGAAAAGACTAGTCTTTTGGTATTTTCATTTCATTTTGTTTATTTTTTTTTGGTTTATTTCTTTTGCTTTCGAGGTTTGAGAGCGTGAGAAAAAAAATGTGGAAGTTGTTGGATTTTAAGTTCTATACAGTGTTTTTTATTTTATTTTATTTTTTCTTTCGAAATTAAATTTGTAAAGTAAAAAAGTTTTCTCTTGTTTTCATTCTCTGTTTTTCATTTGTTCGTGCATTTTTCATTCGAACAAAAAAAGGGAATTTTTTTTCTGAATATTTTTGGCTGAAATTTGACAACGTTTTACTGATTTTTGTCTTCTAGTTTTGGCTGCCGTTTGACATCCTAAAATTGACAATTTAAAACTTGGGATTTTTTTTTTCTGATTTTTTTTGGCTGAAATTTGACGAAGTTTTACTGATTTTTGTCTTCTAGTTTTGGCTGCCGTTTGACATCCTAAAATTGACAATTTAATTGATTATTTTTTGGCTGATAAGTTATTTTTCTGTCTCTGAAATTAAATTATGAATTTGTCTTGCAGGATTATTGAATTTTGCAAGCAGTGATAGGTTTTGAAGTTCTTCAAAGTTGTGTTTTTTCACCCTTTACCATACAAAAAACAGAAGGTTTTTAGCATGCGTTGACGGGTTTTAGGGCAATAGTCTTCTGATGGGAATTGGGCGGTGTTAGTTCCTGCCGGCTTTTGCAGCTTTGATCTGTTAGAATTGGAGATAAATTAGTGATTTCAAAATGAACGGGAACAGACAAATGGAGGTGCATTATATAAACACCGGCTTTCCTTACACCAGCACTGAAAGCTTTATGGATTTCTTTGAAGGACTAACGCATGCTCCTGTAAATTATGCTCACACTGGACCAATGCATGATCAGGTATTCATTACTTTTCTTTCAGTTTTTTTTATGTTTGAAAAGAAAAATAAAATCCTTGAGATGAGATTTCAAAGATAACCCATTAGGTTGTTCATCCTTTTGGCAATGTTTTCAAAGATATGTATACATATCTTTCCAAGATCATGGTAAACGTGCACACTTCAATAATATTAATGAGGTGCTCTTGAAGTAATCGAGGATCTTAATAATATAAATTTTTACGGTTCTTCTTTCTATTTTGCACTATAGCGTGCGACTGCAGTCTGCACTATTGATTAATCTATATACATGATTCCACTGCACGCCTAGATTCTCTGTTGAATGTTCTAAGCTAGCATTTTCTGTGTTTATTGTTTATGAAATGGCAGCTGCAGCTTCTTTTATGATTTGTTTTTCCTTTATTATGTTTTGTCTATTCAGGACAGTGCGTACTGGTCAATGAACATGAATGCATACAAATTTGGATTTTCTGGTCCTGGGAGTACTTCTTACTACAGCCCATACGAGGTAAATGACAATTTACCCATAATGGATGTCAGCAGGACAGCTTGGGAATACCCTTCTGTAGTGAACGCTGAAGAGCCCACAACCACAGACACTCAGTTTGAAGGAGCTGAGGACATGGGAGTACATGCCATAGACGAAGAAAGAAGTTAGTTCTATTTTTGTATTTCCTGTTAATTGATATACGACGTTCAATAATTGGATGCCTTGTCTTTTATGTTGATCAAGGATCTTCCAATTTCGTTATAGGCTAGATGGAGTTATAAGGCATCGTTTTTTTGTGGCATGGTAGATGTACAGTAATGCATTTAGGTTTCAAAACTAAAAGGGTTCTGAGATGCATGTCTCTTTCCCAGTTGTTGTTTGCCTGAAGCTGTTTCCTTGTAAGCAGCTAGTTTTTGTTCGGAGTCTTATTTGTTTTTCTGATCTTTTGAATGTTGTTTTACTTGTGCAGGCGTTTCTAATCAGGCAAGCGCCAATAGTCCCCAGGTATGAATCTCTCTCTGATGTAGTCTTATGCATTTGGGTATATTTCTTAGTGTTAGTTTATCTTTATTATGCCACTTAAGCTCCATTTTCAGGTATCAACTTCTACACGCACATTACTTATAAATGTCCTGCGCATAAGCTTATAAGAAAAGATCTCCTTAATCTACATGGGAATGATTTATTTATCCTGTGAAAGTGTTCCACTAAGGTCATCATAGATATGGCAAATGATCTGTACTTAATAATCCCTTTTGGTCAGTGATTTAAATGAGCTGAGTGTCTTTCTACAGAATATCATACATGCTTAAAATGTCTTACTGATTTATTATTTTCAGCACCAGATCTTATGCAGTATAAGGTTGCCCACTACATTGTTATGTTGATTTAATAAACTAATTAAGCCTTCAGGTTTTTCTGTGTATTTTTGCAGGCTGTTTGGCAAGATGATGTCGATCCAGATAACATGACATATGAGGTATGGTTTATGTAACTTGTACTGTTAGATTCCTTGCAATGTTTGCAATTGTGTACTAAACCAACCTTGGCCTAGCATTTGCAAATACCCGAGTGATTTTATCCTCTTAAAATGCATGCTCTCGGGATATTATCTTTAATAACTTAAGTTTTTTCTATTGGCTATGATTTCTTTGCTGCAGGAATTGATCGACCTAGGTGATACTGTTGGAACTCAAAGTAAAGGTCTTTCTCCGGAACTAATCAGCTTGCTTCCAACCTCAAAATGCAAGCTCGGAAGCTTCTTCTCAAGAAAAAAATCTGGGGAAAGGTAAATTTTTTGCTAAACTCGATCATCCATTAAGAGTTTTTATAATGGAAAGCATCAGAGGCAACTTAAAACCACCTAGCAAGTAATAATAAAACTATTAGACACTGAACAAAGTAGCTATCAGATGCAACTTAAAACCACCTAGCAAGTAATAATAAAACTATTAGACACTGAACAAAGTAGCTATCAGATGCATATTCCCCCCCTTGAGTTCATCACTTCTGAGCTGTTCACCATTTTCTTATTTTACTATTGTCGAGAGACAGATGTGTAATTTGCCAGATGAAATACAAAAGAGGAGATAAGCAGATAAAACTTTTGTGCAAACATGTTTATCATTCCGAATGTATCGCAAAATGGCTTGGCATCAATAAGGTCAGTCAATGTCTTCTTCAAAGCAAAAGTATTTTGAACTCTGCATCTTCAGCTTTTCACATCTTGTCTCATACTGTTCTTAATGTTATTTTGTCAGGTATGCCCTGTTTGCAACAATGAGGTATTTGGAGAGGAATCAAGGAACTAGCAGATCCAGACAAAAAGAAATCCACTGCTCTTTCCTCGCCTCCCTTTTCTTTCTCTTTATTATTTGGGTGGTTTGGTTTCTTTTTCTTTTTGTACACGTAGGTTTAGTCAAGGACCAAGCCAATTTCCTCATTCTCCGTGAAGTTTTGTTTACTAAAGAAACCGCATCATCCGAGCTTCTATAGCAAGATAACTTGAATTTTAACATGCGTCCTGTCTGCTGAAGTTTGAATGTGTATATCAGTGATCTTTCCTCCTGTGTCTGCGTTTGATTCTTATATGCATGCCCTTCTAATTCAAATCAGCCCCCCATGCTCGTTGGAATAGTGCTGTGAATCTTCTGTTGCCTCCAAACAGTCTCAATCCTTGAGATCCATCCCTTTCGCCCCTGTCTCGTCTTGTCCAAGTTTTTTTTTATACGAGTAGCTGTATTTGCCACAGAGTTCGTTATCCATGGAGGATGATAGAATGTAGCTCCTTGGAGAAAAGCAAGGTGCATGGTACATGACAGCAGTAATTGTCTGTGGCATGCAAGTTTTGCCATGCGACCTGCACGACTGCTTTATGAAGCTGACAAACCATAACTCCTCCTGTCTTCGGTTTTATCTTCTTCCCACTTAACATTATCATCTCAAATGTCTCCCGAGTTTGAGATTTGGATAACAGGTCTAAGTATATGAGACAATAAAAGTTTCATCTGCTCACTTGTATTCATAAAATATATTTTCGGAATTTCCTTCCAAAAAAAATATTCTCGAACATGGATCTGTTGGCATGGTCTTCACGCCCGCTCGAGGATTGGCAAGTTATTTTTTCACGAGAAGCATCCAATGTTGGCAGCGTGCTAATAGAACTCGATGTCTTTATGAAATCCTGACGGCATCGAGTTCTCTCGAATGGTGTTCTGGAGCACGATACTGGTGAAGGGATAGCATTTTCGTTCCTATGCTTTGCATTTGCAAGCAGCTACTTGGAGCATTTCCTGGTTTGGATTTGTGGATAAAACTGAGGAAAGAAGGTTCTGGAAATGGGTGGGTCCCGCCAATTTCTATGCAAGATTTTTCATAAAATATAATCTTAACGTCACATTAAGAACATCTGCTAAGGTAGAATTGATAAATATAGAAGTTTGGGACTCAATTGATGCCAGTACAATACTTGGGGGCTAAATTGAGGTTTCCCAAGTAAATAATGTGGAATCATAGGTCAAGGTCACAGAACCGTCGACTTGTGGGACCCACAAATCGAACGGTGCCCTGCCATTAAGCGCCTGGCTATTAGACTAGAGTTCATTTATTTATTTACATTTATATATCCTCTAACGGTCACCAACAAAAACAAATAGCTCCGCCAACGTTCACTCCCTCTCTGGCTCTCTGCGGTAACGGTTACATTTCTTACCCCTCTCTAACATCTCTCTCACAGTTTTCGGGTCTTTACTTCTCTCTCTACAAATCCTTCTCTCGTCACCTGTAATAGTCTCGCTCCATTTCTGGGTTTTATTGTTTCTCTGCAATGGAACCAGCAAAAATAGATTGGAAGAGAATAGACTCTGTCTTTGTAGAAGATAGATTGTACGAGAACTTAAATGCACCCAAATGGTTTGATTTCGTTGCTCCTGAAGACTCCACAGATGATGAGGCCTGGTTTTGCAGACCTGGTATGAATCTATTCAAATACTTTTTACACCTTTTCTTTCTATGTTTTTCTTTACTCTCTAATCTTTTGATGTTTTTCTGTTGCAGATTGTAACCATCCAAAGACAGCTGATGATTTCTTTAAAACCACTCCAACTTCTAAGGTTTTTTCTTTGATCTCAAAGTCCACAGCCTTTTTTCCCCTTTATTTACCGAGAAAAGAGTACCCAATTTAGCTGATCCATGGTTGAAGTTAAATCCTTGCATTTCCTTATGGAATCTGAAACAATATAAAACACGCGTCTCAAATTTTGTTTACTTTGCGTTTCCCTTCCTTTTCTCAGTTACCAAATACGGGTTACATCCAGTTTAATGAATTGACTCTGTTTTTTTGTTAAATTGATGTGGTTCAGCTTTCAAGCTCAGGTGATAAAGCTCGAAGTAGAAATCCTCTCAGCGACAAGAATCTAAGGTATTCACAAAGCAAACCCACATTAAGTTTTAAATTTTCTATCCAATTGAAGATTTTGATTTTTTTTATTATCAAGAAAGAGTTCAAGATTCGAGTAACTATCTTAAAAGTTCTCCTCTTCTTTATTTTCTATGGATATAGAGATGCAAAATTGAAGAGAAGGGGGCAAAGTCAGTCTTCATTTATATCATGTGATTATAAAGACAAATTCAATGACGATAGCGAAAATCGGAATCCAAATTTATCAACACCATCAAATTACCAGAAGTCTATGAAACAAATGATCAAATCAAGCAGTGAAAAGAACAAACCTATTGATGATGTGCCACAAACCAGTGAGGCACCAAGGCTCAAAAGCACTCTATCGGCAAAGAATTTGTTTGCAGGGAAAGATATATTAGGCCATATTACTGAGTTTTGCAATGAGTTGAAGAAGTTAGCAACGAGAGCCAGGGAAAAAGAGAGTTTGAATGAGGAGAGTCAAGTGGGGGAGAAAAAAGATGGGGTGGTTGTGCATGAGGGATCTAGAGAGGTTCTGGGAGAGTTGAAGGTGAAGGAGAAAGAGAGAAAACCATTGCTTAACAATGATGGAGAGAAATCCGAAGGAAATGAAAGGGGAAGTGCCAAAGAGAAGCAAAGGAGGAAAAAGTAAGTTAATTTCCCTCTGTGCCTGTCCTTAAAATTTGTGCATATGAAGTTAACCTGAACTTGGTAGAGGAGAAGGATTACGGTTCCTTAAAAGAGGTTGATTTTATCATTGCAACAGATAAAAGTTGGTTTGTTCTAATTTTCTATCTTCTTTGTATTTTTAAAATTAGAGTCTCTGCATGCATGATGAAAACAATCTGCTAAAAAAATGTGGTGGTAGTGGCTGAAAAACGATTTGCAAAGTCTATTTATTCTTATCGCCGTTGAATTGTGTTTTTTTCCCCAAAGCTTAAAGATTTCGAACTAAAATAAAAATGGTTTACTTAAAAATCTTTGCTCCTGAACAAACTTAGACTTGGCAAATGTTGTGAGCCTGTGGCTATGAAAATATTCGAGTATGCTATGAAAATATTTCAAGGGGCTAAATCATAGTTGTTGAATTGCGCAGAAGAGTTGATGATACAGAGAACATCCGAGTCCCTCTGAATTTGGATTCAGAGAACATCCCAGTCCCTCTGAATTTGGCAAATGTGAAGAACAAAGGAGAGGAGCGCCTGCTTCAAATTCGGACCAATCCTCCTTCACCTCAATGCTTTTCTGCCAATCGTGCACCCGCCAAAAGTACCCCTTCGAAGGCTTCAAGGTCCAGGTTTACGGTAAGCAACGCAACTAGGTTCCATTCTCAATATTGAACTTTTAGTTGTAGGGGTTTAAGGCAAGTTAATGATGATCTGAAATGCAATTTCAAACAGCACTTCAGAATGTTTGTTTGATGGAGCACTAATGTGATGGTGGTGAACTATGCAGGAAAGGGGAATCCTTCAAGAATTGAAAAAGGATAAGGAAACCGAGGACAAAAGTCCTTTCATTTCTGATGGAAAAGAATCGAGAGCTTTGGATGTTTTCTGGTTCCTGAAGCCCTGCACGACGCTCTCCAGCTGAAATACTGAACCCCCCCACCCTGCTTTTCCGAAATTTATTCTTTAAAAGATTTTCAGTCCAGTTGAAACTGGTCATTGCATCTTGTATTCATACATCCACACCTCCCATTTTTTAATTGTTGTTCTTTAATTGATTTACCTGATTCATTTGATGTCGATAAGAGAAACTGTAAGGAAGCAAATTGAAACTCATCATAGAAAATAAAACTTGTATTTTTGAACTCGAAGGCTTATGAGTAATGAATAATATGCACCACTGGCTCCGTTATCTGGGGTTGTTGAAGAAGATGCCAAGCTGAAGATAGATGCTTGAAAGGTGCATTCTTATATACGCAGACGAAGGATGGCTTCAATTCTCTCAAATTGTTAAAAAAATAGTTTTCTGGCAAACGACCTTCCCTTCTCCAGGGAAATCAAGCTGAAAACAAACCCAGAATTCCGAATTTTGCTCCATCTTGATTGATCAAGAAAGCAAACCCCATCTCCAAACCCTAATTTTGGGACGGACAAGGAACATGAAGAACATCCTTTATTTTATTATTATATAGCATCTTTGCAGTTCCCAAACATCTCTCTATGATACATAATCCCGCACAAAATCATAAGCACAGCCAAAGCAACAACACCGTGTTACAATCTAACTCAGTTCTAACACAATAAAAGTAAACCAGAGAGAGAGAGAGAACGTACATGAACAACATCCTCTTCTAATCTAACCTGGAATTGCAAAGCAAAATATCCAAGACCCTGGACCACACGTGCCTCGCACGTGGATAGAGTCCAGTGGTGTAAACTCTCGACTCCCTTAGCAAATCTTCCATGGTTTCCACAAAGAGATTCAAGCTCCTCACAGGTGGGATGTACAGAGTCAGAGGCACTGCCGAGAAAGCCACTGTAAAGAGAAGCTGCAACATCATGTAATTAAAATCAAACTATGAAGGGTCCTGGCTATCCATACAAGATATTTTGGGTTTCAAAAGAGTTTCCTTGTGTTTCTCTTCCGGATCTTGGGCAGGTTTTGAAGGGGAGAGGATTGGGAAGAAAGTCGATAGAAATTGCTACAACTCTTTGTCACTAAGGAAAGGGAGATCAGACAGAGGAAGTCTGGAACTCTGAAGAGTTCAAGAGATTGACAATTTGACATGATCTCATCACAAGAAGATAATGACAAAAGAAATATGAAACTTGAGAAGAATTCAAGTGCAGTTACACGACTAGTAGTTAGGTGTGGATGGCTGACTTTGCATTAATTATTTATTAAAGAAAAATCAATTTTCATTATCTTTTTCTGGATGTTTCTGGTCATACTGTGAATAGTTGTATCTTTATTTTGTAAAGTGATAGCAGCAGCATCTGTGTACGCTACACTACCGCATGCTTTTAAAATTATTTTTTATTTTAATATATATATATTTAAAAAATATTGTGATAATAATTAATAGTTTCTACCTTCCATTAATTTTTATTTTATTTCATTCAAATTTGCTGCTCCTGCTCCTGCTCCTGCTCCTGCTCCTGCTTGATCATTTTCATGTTATTGATGTGTCGTGCGATGATTGGGAGGTGAAAATTCTTCATTCATTTGACTTTTCTTTTACATGGTGAGAAAAGGGGGAAATTATGAACGAAGGACATCCAATGAATCAAATGATCAGCGCTTATGATTTTTCTCTTCATCACTGATTAATTAGGCAGATCCAGCAATTTATTTTTTAATCGTAATTAGCTAAAAGTTACAGTATAACTTTATGAACCTGGAAATGTTGCCGATGCCCGAGTTTTTCGTCCATGAATTTCAGATAAATAATTATTTTTGTTTTTGTGTTTTAAAATTATTTATTTATTTTTTTAAAAATAATGTTTTTAAATTATTTTAATGTGTGTAAAAAAAATTAAAATGTTATTTAAAGCTAATAAACTCCATTATTCCAATATATAGTAGGAGTGCAATATGATTATTGCGAGTTGTCACGTGTTGAGCTCCTGAGTTCGTGCGAGAACAATATTGAAATGGAAGAGAATTTATATTTTTGTTTTATGATTTTAAATTATTTGATATACTAATATTAAAAAAATAAAAAGCAATAGTAATTACAATCTTAAAAAGAAAAGGAAAAGAAATATGTACACGATGCATCCGATTTGTGTGGACATGGAAGGGGCATACGATGCTTCCATGTAGGCCACATATTTCTTTGTTCGAAGAGCAGCCCTTCTTCGAAATTCCACGCCATGGTTTATGAGTGGGCTCAATTTACCTTTGACTGAAATAGTGTTCGCGGTTATGATGTAGTTATTTTTAAAAATTATTTTTATTTAAAATATATTGAAATAATTTTTTTTTTTTTTTTTATAATTTAATTTAGATAAAACAATTTAAAAATACTTGAAAAAATCTTAAAGTAAATAAATAAATTATTTTTATTAAAACAATACCGCTAAATCGTGAAAAAAATATTTTTGAATATTAAATGACGTTTTATTTAAATAAATAAATATTTTACATATTAATTTAACTGATACCAAATTATATTTTTTATTTACACTCAAATTAGTAAAATTACCTAGGGAGCAGCCATGTGTATTTCCTTCCGGAAAAATGATGAAGCTTTTAAAAGCTCCAGAATGCACACGTGTGCTACGGTGCCGTTTACTTGTATGTCAGGGTGCAAACATGTAGTAAAATTTCTGCTATTCTATTGCAATAAAGTAGATTTCGACACCAGGAAGGACGAAGAAGTTCATAGAGGAATGCTAATTTTCTCTCTGCACTGACACTCACTTTAATTTCCAGATGTTACTCTTGACAGTTTAAGCTACATTTGAGCTCATATGTCAAATAACTTCACTACTTTTAGAAGACTAAAAATCAAACATGTTCCTGAATTATCAAACAGAGTTTTGTCATAACCACCTTCACCTGGCTCCAGTGCTGATGGCGTGTTGGTAATTGTACTTTGACATGCTACAAATTCCCAGTCCAGGAAAAAACAATCGACCACTTCTCTCTTGTTTTGTTAAGATCAATGGAGGAAGAGAACATAGACCGCTTCTGCAATGATGTAACTTGTCAAAATCGTTTTTTTAACCATACAAATACAAATGAAAATATAATGTAAATTCGAATTTTAAAATCAGATTATAAAATTAAAAATATAATGTCAGTGCCTATACCATATCCTAGTTCAACAGGAAAGTACACTAATAGATTCATGCTTATGTGCTGTATACTAATAGGTTCATGCTTATGTGTTGTCTTGAAATTCAAACGTTAAAATTCACACACTCTTTAAAATTCAAGTCTCTATTTTGGATTTTAAAAATATGAACAAACAAAAACTTCACATAATTCATGAGCATCCATTGACCAGACAAACAGAGACATAATTTCAATGTTATTCAACTTCAAATTCCATATTCAGAAGCCATCCATGAAGGACAGCAAATGTCAGGAATTGTATTTTATGAATTGTCAAGAACATCATCATCATTCACAACTTCCTTTCTCGTCATTAAATTGTCCTCATTTTCTGCATTTCAATCCTCCAACAGAATCTTTGAATCACAAAGTTTATCAAATTCCAGTTTTGAACATAAATCATTCTTCAAATAACTTGATTCCCCTCTAGAACCATATAGAAACTGAACCAAACGCTAATCATGCTAGTTAAACTGCAAAAACCTCAACCCTAAACAAAACATGAAAAACAACCGTATAAATTGAAAACCGACGAGAAATACCTGAACACAAAAAGTCAACCTTTTAATCCATCATTTTCAGTCAAAACCTTCAAGTATGATACACAATCCATCAAAAACAGAGCAAACACAATCCAGAATTCGCATGTGTGTCTAGTAGTGGTAAAATCCTCTCGCGTGTTCTTATTTTATGACGGTAGGGACAATTGCTGACCATAATCTCCTATAAGGGTTTCAATTGCGGTATAGGGAGAAGAAGCTGGTGCGGAAAAACCTTCTGTAAAAGAAATACAAATTCAATTACTCGTGTTGGGATTGATAGTTATTAATTAAAAATTAAGTTAAATAAAAATATAATTTCCTGGAAAGCACATATACTATTACATAAAAAGCACAACTGTATATTGTTCAAAACTATTAAAATTTGCATAAGCATATATATATATATGTAATTTGATATCTATAGTCAATTTAATTATGTTAAAAGTATTAAATGCATGCAATAGCCGTTGAGATGCAAAAAGCAATTTTATTTATTTTGCTTTCTGAATACATAATCCAAGAGATAAGAACATATTATAAGATATTTTTATAATACATGCATTGCAATATCTATATCGCATGATTTATAGCTATTCACTATATAGCACAACACTAATTTACTACATAATTGAACAGAAAAAATGACTTTTGCTCACCACAATATATCCTCTCTTTTTTTAGTGCTATGCGTATTTTCTTTACAGGTGTTCCTAATTCATGAACAGAAACTATATCACCCCGTAGCCAAACAGCGAGGTGCAACTCCACGTACGCGTGTCACAATTTAACTTGAGCATCACAAGAGAGAGGCACCCTCGAGTGACGCACAGGTGCAAAAGGGCATCACAACTCCCACCTCCAGTCACCGAACCCTAAAAAAATTCATCTCCTCTAGCAACTACCTTTCTTCTCTCCGTCCAGTAACTTGCTCGCAATGGCTTCTGCTCGTATCAGATCAGGCCTCCCTCTTCTCAACAGGATTTTGAGATCTGATTCTCTATCTACTCAACGACCGGCTATTCAACGCTCCGTCTTGACCCCTGCGTTCACCGCTTTTCAGGTAACAAAATCACTCAATTCAATTAAAGTGTTTTTTTTTGTAGAAAACAAACGCAGCGTTTTTTCTTTTCTTTTGATTTGTTTTTGGATTTCGATGCCTGATTTTATTTCTATTCAATAAATATTTCATCTTCTCGTAAACGAAACGAAGCATTATCGGCCCCTGACAGTGCGTTATTTCCGAGATTTTCGCTCACTACTCTATACCTAGTATGATTAGTTTAATCGATGCAATGAGACATCTGAATGTGTTGGGCCATTTTGTTGTTGCAGACCTCGAAAAATCTCAGCACTTCATCTGTGCAGAAGGAGGAGAAAATCAAGGTAATTGATCTCATTTGCATTTTAGACTGTGGTTTCTCTAACGCTACATATATTTCATGTAATTTTTTGAATCTTATGTTGTTTGCCATGTAAATAAAAGGAGAATATTTGTTACTGCAACTTACTGGATACTGTTTGAAAATTGTGCTGTGACACACTGCTTGCTTAGAAAATAAAGATTTTTCGAACTCTTTTCCTTTTCCTTTTTGTTTTTTTCTTTTCTTTCTGAATTCATGTTCCCATGGTATCTCAAGAAATCGATCACATTGATATGCCAATCTAGTAAATGATGTTTCAAAACCTGAGCTGACTATATTTCCAGGACTTCCGGGTAATAAATGTAAATCAGCATCTTTTCCTCATTCTTTTAATGCATTAGAATGTCGGGAAGTCTATAAATATAGGAAATAGAGGTCGAAGCTAAATGTATATTGAAGTGCAGAGATGGTCATTCAAAATCAGACATTAGCTGCATCTATTTGTTTTAATCTTGATTTGGTGGTTTTTTCATGGTATTAGTTGCCTATCACTTTATACGGGGGAACTGGAAACTATGCCTCTGCTTTGTTCGTAGTGGCCAAAAGGTCCAAGGTGCTGGATCAGGTCGAGTCTGAAATTCTTGACCTCATTGCGGCTTCAAAGAAAAGCCCTATATTTTCCCAGTTCTTGAAGGACTTGTCAGTGCGTGCTGATACTAGAGTCAAAGCCATCAATGAAATCTGTGCTGCAGCAAAATTTTCAGACATTACAAAGAATTTCTTGGGTAAGATAAGCTTCTCTTGTAACTGTTATTTGAAGCATGAGAACCAAATCTTTCTGACCATATTGAATTTTAAGTTCTTTTTGTAAATATTGAAGCAACATGTAGATTGATGTATCACTGCCTCTCACTGGGCTAGCATAAATTTAGCTTTTGTTGATTCGTGCTCAATGTTTTGAATTTATAGAAAATCTCCTTAACACTTCTGTTCATCTTTGTTCTACACTTCTGTATATCTTTGTTAAAATGATTTTTTCTAGTAGTTAAATCTGGACATCTGGTTTAGCTTAGCTGATAAATCTCGTGGTTACCCCACACACTAAGGATTGAAATGCTTCCCCAAACCCTATATCTGCTTCTGGGAATCTTAAGAAATGGGCAAGGCTATTTATTACCAATTGTAAAGCTCAAAGTTCAAAACTTTTGTGATCCATGGCTAATTGGAATTCTTATTGTTTTATGCATTCTTACTTTGGCTAAACTAGTCTGATTGTCTGGTTTTGTTATTATCATTTCCTCCTTGACATCAAGGTAATATGGCTTGGTGGATAATGGTGAACTTTTAAGCATCTGCTGGATCTTGAGGAGTTACAAGATTGTCCACTTTCTTGGTAATATGAGACATCATGCTCCATCAGGATATTTCATAGGTGGATTGCAGCTTCCTGAGGGGATGAGATCTCGATGTTCTATGTGTTGCTGGCTAGTCTAGTAGCTTATTTATACTATGATGTGATAGAACTAACACATTGACACCAGAAGCTGAAGGCCCTCTTGCAATGTTATCTTAATAGGCTGTCCTACTTTGGGTTGGAACTGAAGCTGCAGGCCTTTTGACCTCGTGTTCTAAGGCATACACAATCATTTGATTCCATCTGTCTTGCAAACCTTACCTTGTACTGAACTTCACTTATATGATGATTTAGTGGCATTTCTTTGTGCCATGTTTATGTGGTTATACCAAAATGAATCTATGTCAATCTTCTTTCAATGAAATCTACAATTGAAGAATTTATTATTATACAACATTTCATTGTAATTTCTTAGTATCGCTTTTTGTTGATCTCTTGGCAATTGATAGGTATTATTCTTGCATTTCACTGCATTATCATGTTCTGAAAGGTTCTTTATTGCCTTTTTACCAGTTATAGTGGCTGAGAACGGGAGGTTAAGTTACTTGGAAAGCATTGTAAATAAATTCAAGCAGCTGACCATGGCAGACAAGGGGATAGTAAAAGCTATTGTCACAACTGTCATGGTAAGTTTGGCTGTTCAGTGGTAAATATTTTTGTTGGAGGTGCAAAATAATGATGACCATTATAGATCTTGTATGGTTAGTCTATGGCACTTGGCCTGTTTGCAACTTGTATGTTTATTCTATTGCGCTTAGCCTGTCTTTGCATGTTCTTGTTTTTTGCCTTTTCCTTCCATTTTGTTTTTCCTTTCTAGGGTACATGAAACATGCTTTCTGATATTCTTCTGTAATAGATTTTAAGGATTCCCTTTCTTGTACATGTTTCTTTGCAATATTATTTTTCTTGCTCAATGAAAGGTATGAATGCTGCTAACCTACACATGTAATGCAGTTGATAAAGAGAAGCAAGATTAAACCTCTAAAGAGCTCTGCTTTTTTGTAAAAAACAATACTAAAAAAAATCTTAAGATTACACAATTATTGCTTAAGTTTGATATGGTGTTTATTCCATGCCTTTCCAGTCTACACTAGGCCATATTCGAGTAATTTTATGGTGCTCAAGGAGTAACTAGTGGGATCCTATTAGTTAGCCTCTGTGATCCACTTTAAAGAAATAAAGAGATATAAGTAGGGAGAGAGATTCCAAGTGGAGATATTTTTATCATTTTTGGTGGGTGAATTTTTTTTTTGTCTGTTTCTTTCTTCAAAGTGGATCCTAGAAAGTAAATAATAGGATGCTACTAGTTACTCCCCGAGCACTGTAAAATTTTCCACCATATTCTTATTAGCCCCCCTCAAGTTGCTGCTAGCTAGTTAGGATTTTCTTGAATTGCAACATGGGAGGTCGATCCATGTCTTTTCCAGTCTACAATAGGCCATATTCTTAGGCCACTTCAAGTTGCTACCTATTTAAGATTTTCTTGAAATGCAACATGGAGATTAGTGAGTTTGCCTCATGTTTTCTTGAATAGTCTTTAATCTGTCCTCTTCTGTTGAAGCAGTGTGACTTTGTTTTCCTGTTAGGAGTACATGCGCCATTAATGTTTGAAGTATTAGAAATTTATAATCAATTAATGCTTAATTTCATACCTTGAATAATGCTCTGCTCAAATTCGTATTTTCTTATGACCTAACAGTCTAATTGATCCGTGCTATGTAAAGTGCTCGTTAAGGTCAGTTTTTTACCTCTTGATATTGAGAATTTAATGTTACACTCTTATGCCAGCCCCTACCTCCACAAGAGGAAAAGGAATTGAAGGAAACTCTGCAGGATATTATTGGACGCGGTAAGACAGTCCAGGTTGAACAAAAGGTGAGCATTATTACCCCCAAATTAGTTATTATGATACCATGTCACAGTGAAATTTACTGTCTTATTTTGTGCCAGATTGATCCTAGTATTCTTGGGGGGCTTATGATAGAGTTTGAGCAGAAGCTGTTTGACATGTCTATACGAACTAGGGCGAAGCAGATGGAGAGGTTCCTTCTTGAGCCTGTAGACTTTGATGCCCTCTGAAAGGTGCCACACCTGATTTGTTAACTGGAGCTTTCCAGGTTACATGAAGGGAAAGTTATCTGTATTTCTTGTTTGGATTTGTTCACCTGTACGTACCCTTTTGACATGGGACGTTCGCAAATAAAAATCTGTGCAGGCAATCATTAATACACCTTTACTTTCTTGCTGAGATTTTGGTGACACTAAGTTTTTGAAGGTCGTAATTGTTCAAAGATTACTCCCCTCCACATTGAGTTAATGCACACATGTGCTCGCTTTGGGTTCTGTTGTGTTGTTTTTCCTTTTCCTATACAAGCTAGTTTGTTGGATGCAGACGAATTAGTGCGGAGCTCATGATATTTCTATGCGTGAGCTTTTTTATTTGAGTCCACTTTTATTTTTGCTATTTGAGTGTGAATTTTCATTTTTTTAATATATATATATATATATATATATCTGAGTGTTTGTACTTTTAATTTTTTTTAATTGGATGCTTCTAAACTTCACATTTTTATACAGATCACGTGTAATCAAGGTAGAGATTAAAAAAATTAAAACATGCAAAAAAATAGTGACATAATTTCTTCAAATTAATAGAAAAGAAAAATTAAAGGTGAACTGTCCTAGTTTTTATTAGCTGGACTCGATTTTTCTTCACTTTTTCACAAACTAAACAAATATTTGCCTCCAATTTTTCATTGGTATTTATTTTTTAATAATGTTCTAAATACAAAAAGTCTTTATCAAACCTTCTTCTATGTTCCTGTACAATGATCTCATTTGTGCTCGTGCCTGCGCGCGCAATCTTTGATCTTATTCACACACACATGTTTCATAAAAAATCTGTTTTTTTTTAGTGTTCTTGCTTTTTTATTTTCATTTTTCATTTTCTTACGTAGCCATGGTCCGCACAAATATATTTATTTTCATTTTAATCTCTCCATTTTGGGGATTTTGAAGTGGATATTTGCCAGCTTTTAAAATTACAAGTATTCAACTGATAATGTTTCTAAAATACACTCAAATAGAAAATGAATTGAAGTGTGCAGTTTGATTAGGTTAGCTTGTAATTTACGAATTCTAACCGAAATGTTTAATTTAAAACTTTAAAGTTTGTACACTAAAGTAATTTTAGCAAAAATATAAGTTGGTATATGCTAAAATAGAAAAAATAAAAAAAGTTTGACATCTAAAGTATCATCAACTCATTTAACTCAACCAGTAATTCAATTAATGCAAGTGTGGTTATGATATATGATATTTTTCAAAAATATTTTACATTTTGAAAATATATTAAAATTATTTTTTATATAAAAAACACTAAAAAATTTATATATATATTTCACAGCTGACCCTCCACAGGCCACAGCAGATGCGGACAAGGTTATGGTGACATTAGCAACTCTGAGAATCCCGTCGATGATCTCCAACGGCACCTCATCAATTTTCAAGAGCCCTCCTCCACCTTATGTTTTATCCAAATATCAAACGGTTCAAATTATTAGCGAGCGTCAGCATCATTATCACCTGTACGGTTAATTGCTTTGCATTTCAATCAGCAGCAATCACGACTGAATCGATTTTGGGCCATTTGGTAGTTGATTGAGCGAACCTTGACGGGCTAACGCATGACACGAAGCCATAAATTTCTTAGCGTTTGGGAAGCAACAGTGACTCTTTGTACATATATGAATGCATGGATATTGGATACATCACACCAGTGATTTCAGTAACGGCTGATTTGATGTTGTTCATTTTTTTAAAGTTATTTTTATTTAAAAATATATTAAAATAATGTATTTTTATTTTTTAAAAAATATTTTTAATATCATTATATTAAAATAATCTAAAAATATTAAAAAAAATTAATTTAAAATAAAAATAGAAATTTTTTAATTTTTTTCAAAATCATTTTTAAAACGTAATGTCAAATAGTATGAATTGCTTGTACCTGCACAACACTGTCAAACACTCATTACGTAAATTTTCAAGATTAACATTGTGTTTTAAAAATATTTTTGAAAAAACTTGAATTTTATTTATGTTAATTAATTTTTGTTGTGTTTTTAGATCATATTTATGTGTTGATATCAAAAATAATATTTAAAAAACAAAAAAATCATTTTCATACATTTCTAAATAAAAAATACTTTTAAAAGCAACCTTCAACTACAATCTAAACATGTACTAGCTCCAAAACCTGATGAAGACGAATGCAAATATTACTAGCTTCAATGTTTTTAACATCTTACAATTTTTCTCCAATATAAGTTGGTTTCAGTGATCCTTGTATATATATATATATATATATGAATTACTAATACTATTGAAGATCGCAATTGGGGATATATATATAGCTTCAATTTAAGGTGTTTCCTTGGTGAGCTTACGGTCAATTTTATTTTATTTTGTGTATAGGTAGTAGAATTATTATTTTAATGGTTTTTTTGGTGCTTCATATATTTATAACGACCAATCGACACAAAATGAGGATCCCGTGATGGTCACTGCAGCAACATTGGAAATTAAGGAAGTCATCTCGAATGTTTGGTTCGAATATTGTTTGCATGAGAAGTGAAGAGATGGAGACCCATGGAAATCATAACTGGTCAAGAAGATCTCGAATAAATTAGTTAGCTCGCTTAGATATAATAATTTGCGATGTGTGACTTGTTTTACAATGGAAGCAAATCCAGTTCTCTCCTTGATCTCTACATGAAAATACGATAATAAATCAACTCATGTCTTCGCCATGTATGTAGAACAACCTCAGGGCAAACAAAAAGACCAGCAAATAATCTAGCTGATCATCACTTCTAGTGGGGGCCTCTGTTAAAAACTCTCCGTTTTGGCATTGATACCCTAAAAAGGAAGGGCACTCATAACGTCGCGGACCTTTTAGCTGCCAATGCTTCTCCTTTTAAGGTGATGAATACATTGGGCTGTATATATTATAATCAACCAAAATATTTTATTTGTCTTCACTTCTGTTTCATGGTTCTCGTGAGTTCTTTTTTGCTTTTTAAGTCATAATTTGATCCAGCACTGTTGAAATACTTGTTCTTGGCCCCCTATATTTGAAGGCAGGCAAAGATATCTACATTTCTGGATGCAAAGTTAACAACCATCGAGGCTACGTGGTCTTTCTTGTCTTCCTAACAAAGTTGAGCATGTTGCTTAGGACAGCCTCATAAGATGAGGTAGATTTCTTTTATGTTCTTTTCTTTTCTTTTTGGCCCGGACAGCTGTTTTTAGACAGAAGAGAATGCTTTGGAGCCATTTGAGTAGCTTCAGAGTTTTGCAGTGCTTGCTTTTTACCTGAAAATCTGCTGCAGTCCCTGTCAACACAGAGGGATAGAGGATCAAAGATCGAACAACTCCATGATCCTCTTGTTTCACAAGAGTTTGACCAGGACTAGCTCTCATCTAATACTCATTTGGCCTGGACAATGACTAATTTGAAATCGCTGATACTCTATATATTTCCTTTCCTATTATATATACATGAAATGCTTCCTTAGAGCGATTCGTGGCATGTAGGGAAGAGGGGGTTAGGTAAAGAGAGGGAATTGCTATAGGATAGATAACTGTGATCCAGCACATGAGAAAATGAAAGCTATGAGGTCTCCTTTTGCCCTGAGATAGCTAAAATGCTCAAATTCTCATTTTCTGGTCTATATATCAAATGGTGCGAAGCTTGTTGATCACTGATGTAGACCAACTGTCAAGGTCATTTTGTTCCGCTTCAAAGGGAGAATATCTTGGCATTGATCATTCCTGAACTTAATTAATAATTAATTTTCTGCCGTGATTATTTTGTATAAAGAAATAAACAAGACATGATATAGGATAAATCCATAGCAACAATAATTGATGTTATGATTCTGAGGATGTGAAATAAAGATCATTTTGAATATCAGATTAATTATATTACATAATGATGTCGGGGTTTTAAAAATTGAAAAGAAAGGGCCAAATTAACAGACAGGAAATGAAATACTTCTGCAGAAATTTCTTTGAATCGATGAATACATTTACTTTAACTGTTCAAGCAGCCTTTCAAGACAAGCAGATGTCCTTATTGGAAACGAAGAAAAACCTTAACTTTATCCATGAACACAGTCAGCCAATCTGACTGATGTTACCATTATCTACTTAATTAGCTTAATTATTAACCTCTTCCCTTATCCTTTATGTAGCTAGGTCCTCAACTAAGTAAGCTGATCAACACATGAAATGGACATATTTCTGTACCTACAGCAACACATAGAGGACTAATGACACCCATCTCATGCTTCCTAAAATGATTAATTAGGTACTCGCACTTATGATGGATGCTCTGATTCATTATTTTTCCAGGATGATCACTGTTATTTTGTCACACGAAATCTAATGATACTAAGTTGCATGGCATTAAACATTTTAGGGGGGGAGCTTGTTGGCTGCAAAAAAGATATCTTCTCTAGACCTAGCTAGCTATCTGTCAGAAGGAAAATGAGAAAGTAATTTGCTTGAGAAGCAAATTAATTAATACTACCAGGCAGTTAGCTGGCAGTAAAGAGAAAATGTTTGAATGTAATTCACGTCAGCTAGTAGTAATCTTAATCAAGCTCAACAGACAAGCATGTAACGAATTAATATGCAACAATGATCTTGCCCTAGCTAGAGAAAATGCTGTAGTACTGGAAGCACTCGCGCATCTCTTCTTCTCTCTGGATTTGAAGCTCGCCACACGTGTTTTAGAAGTATAAACCTAGAGAGAGAGAGAGAGAGAGCATTATGTGAAGTGGAAGCAAAATTGTACCTCTCTCATACACACATGATGATTACCTTGTGAGTGAAGAAAAATGCATCGAAAAAGACAAGAAGACCAACCGACGTCGCTTCTCTTTCTCTACGAGCTAAGGAGGTCCCGGCCGGCCCCTCCAATCCGTTTTCCACTCTACCCATCAACCAACAACAGACACAAATATTGCTCCCTCTCTCTCTCTCTCTCTCTCTCTCTCTCTCTCTCTCTCTCTCTCTTGATCTTTCTCTTCATATTCTTATTGCCAAGCAAACCCCACAACAATCACAATCGTCATCACTCTTACCGCTCCATGAAGCGTCCTCTCTCTCTCTCTCTCCCCCCTCGTTTTCTTTAATTCTCTGATAGACCAGTATACAAATTAACGACATTTATCTTTTGCCTAGCTATATAGCGCTTTCTCGATCTCATTTCCATCAAACAAGTTAGAATTAAGAGAAGAAAGGCTAGCTCCGGTAGTACTGGCTATAGCTAGCTAGCTGATCAGAGCACTGTCAAACACGATGAGGAAGCCGGATCTAATGGGCAAAGATAGAGTACTGCCGAGCAATAGTAATATGAACAAGGCCAAGCTTAGAAAGGGTTTATGGTCACCTGAGGAAGATGAGAAACTCATCAAGTACATGTTAACTAATGGACAAGGGTGTTGGAGTGATATTGCTCGGAATGCTGGGTTGCAAAGGTGTGGCAAGAGTTGCCGTCTTCGTTGGATTAACTATTTGAGACCTGACCTCAAGCGTGGAGCCTTTTCTCCTCAAGAAGAAGAGCTTATCATCCATTTGCACTCCATTCTTGGCAACAGGTATCGCTTCTTTTTCTTCATTATTCTCTTAAGTTTATGTATGACGGTCAACCAAATAATGTTATATATAAACAGCACTGCATAACGTTAATGAAGTACAAAGGTTAATTAGACTCATTTTAATTATGTCAATAATCCCAGTTGCTTGGCATCATTACGCATAGCTGGCGCTGTTTCATTTTGTAAATACATCAAGATACTCTTGGATCGATCGATCATGCATGGATAAGAAGAAAAAAAAGAAGAAACTACCAACTACTTAAGGAGATTGGTAGTCAGACCTAGTTTAATTACCTGAAAATTCACAAGATATAGAAGTACCAGCTGTGACAAATGTGTAGCATAGACAAGTTGCCATAATGTTAATGTTAATTATTCATCAGTTTCGTGTTGACGAGAGAATTATAAAAACCTCCCAGACATAAAGTAGATATCAAGTGGAATAATGTATAGAAACATTGAATGCCAGTATTCATATTCATGCACATTTTGCCTTCTCTTTATATTGTTTTCACCTTAAGGCGTCTTAACTTCTCTTAGTTTACTAGCTAGCAGCTAGAGTCGATCGGATCGATGCCATTGCTCCTAGCTAGCAGCTAGAGTCGATCGGATGCCATTGCTCCTAGCTAGCTCCAGTGGGTCATCAATTTGTTATACCTTGTGAGAGTATACATAGTTGACAGTTGGTTTTATAAGTACTCTGCTATATGGACCAAATAGTTGACCAGAACACATAACAAATTATGATATGCCTCTTAATTATCTGAGATTTCCAGCTTCATTTAGTTTGACCGCCCATAAATCATTAATGTTCTGCACAATTCTCGCTGAATATTCTCATAGAACTTATCGTGTTTTAATCCAAATTGGTCCATTGCTATATGCAAAAATAACATTACCAGTACAAATATTAAAAACGAACAGTTCTGACAGAACCTCCCCTCTCGTAAAACATATAAAAAATACATTAATCAATTTTCAGCATACCTAGCTACAAGATGCATGCTTCGAGTGTGTGTGTGTGTGGATTTTTGTAATTATATGTGGATATGTGTCTGTTACAGACTCACATTTATGTATTTAAACAAAGCAGGTGGTCTCAGATTGCGGCACGTCTTCCAGGAAGGACAGACAACGAAATAAAGAATTTTTGGAACTCCACATTAAAGAAAAGATTGAAGATGAATAACACTTCCACATTCTCGCCAAATGACAGTGATTCATCAGAGCCCAGAGATCATGCCATGGGAAATATCATGCCCATGCATGATCACGACATCATGAGTCTATGCATGGACTCATCTTCCTCATCCTCCATATCCATGCAGGGTATGGTCACAGGCGGCAACCAATTCGATTCCTTCTCCATGCTCAACAGCCGCTATGACGTGACTGGTGCAGCGAGTTTATTTGACATGTCTACATGCTTCACACAAGTGGGTATGGGAGATGGGTTTTATGGTGATCATTATGGGATTCTGGAGGCTACTAACAAACCGGGTCTCACTCTTCCACCACTAGAGAGTAGAAGCTTCGAAGAGAAAAACACAGTCAGTAATTGCAGAATTGACATGGAAAGCAACAACAACAACAACAACTGCTCTGATAATATTTGCTTCAACAATACTGATCAGAGATTTAAAGTAGAGGACATGTTGGAGCTTGAAAATCACTGGCAAGGAGAAAACTTGAGAATGGGAGAATGGGATTTCGAAGGTTTCATGGAAAACATATCTTCCTTTCCTTTACTTGATTTCCAAGCAGAATAACCAGCAACCCTCACAATCCCCCCCATAAAGCAAACTTCTTTTTGAAACTTTCTAGCTTGGCACATCCCTCAAAAATATTTTTTCTGTCATCAATATTCTGCTTGCTCATTCTATACCTTTTGTTTCTTCCATCTGTGAAAGAAGTTTATGCGTGAATACTTCCTTATTGCTGGCAAGGCATGCAATAAGCATTGCAAATTAGAGATTAGAGGTGGCCAGAGATTCTTTGTATGTAATTGGATCGGTTTCTTTCTTTTCAAGGCATTCGGATATTTCTTGGAACGAGTTGGTGCAATAATCATCGTTCCCATGAAGAAGAGAACTGTGAATAGCAGATAATATAGAAAGTAAGGGAAATAAAGGCATAATTAGGTGGTGAACTATACAGTTGCATATAACGAGGAGGTGAAGGTTGTTAATGGTGGGAGATGAGAAGGATGATTAATGTAACACCCCTCGTGTAATAAGAAGAAGAAGCATGTTACATACAGTCAAAGACTCTTTCTTTACGTCTTATAACGTGTAACAGGGTGCTGAAAAATAAAAGCTAAATCTTACAGAAAATAAAATGAACTGAGATATCAAGGGATGTAACTGAAAAAACAATTTAATTATAAGAATGATTAAAAATATTGAGTGATGATTACAAAGATTTTTTAATTAAAAGAATGAGAATTAGATTTGAAAAGTAAAAATAATAATCAAATAATGGTTAAGCTCGAAGAAAACTTCAAATCTATGAATTATTTAAAATAAAATAAAATAAAAATAAAAATAATCGAATCTGGAGAGAGAAAATGTAAGAGTTGCTTTGAAAATATGCGTGAAAAACTCTCAAACCGAGAAGGAGAGTGAAAAAAAGAGAAGGAAAAACAGTCACTCGAGCAAAATACAAAAATGTTTTTTTTTTCCGCATGGTGTTTAATACTTTATTTTAAAAATAAATTAATATTTTATATATCTAAATGCTAAAGCGTCTGGACTTGGCAACTACAAAAACCAAGAGAAACGACAATAAAAATCCCTTGACCAAACACAAAGACAATTTCATTGTTCCAATCTATGCTTCAAATAAATCTAAAATAATAAAAAAAAATGCATACTAATATCACAAACACAAATACTTTATTTTGGTAAGGATAATCGGTTGGGTTAGACACTATAAGTTTACCGAATCCATCTCATCATTAACTAAATTACTTGTTAACATTTTAATGTTATAATCAATTTATATTATTTGTGTTAACGAGGAAAAAACATATTTAATGAAAAGAAAAATCAAAACAAAGTGGATAAAAGAGTAAAAAAAAGGAGTTGATTATAACTTATTAATTTATCCATGTAATTAAATAATCCTTTACCTAAAGTTAGCCATCCATCAATTTAGAAATCTAGTTCTCTTTAATTTTCCTTTTCTATTTATGAAAAACAAACAAAATAAATATGTAAACTGAAATGAAATTGGTATAATGAATAAATTATAAATGGTTTAAAAATATATAGTGTTAATGTAAGAAACTATAATGACTTTAAATAAACTATTGGGTCCAAGAGTTATTATAAAATAAATTTAAAACTAAAAGAGATCAGTGTTTTAGTGTAGATTATGAGACAAAACACTGTGGATTGTAATAGTGTATTTTCGAGTCAGTCAATTTATTGATTTTTTTATAGTTATTTGCATAGTGAAATAACTGTTTTAACCCTTGAAAAAGACAAAAAAAAACCCATTACTGTCAGGATGAGCTTCACAGGAATTTCACAATTTTAAAAAATAGTTAAATACTAATTTGCCCCCATGTAAGACAAAAAACAATTATGGCTGGGAGGGGTACCACAAGGATTTCTCATTTTTTGAAAATGACTAAACACTGATGTGTTCCCCAATAAAACAAAATAGAAGAATTTTGTTGAAGGGATGTTTCGATAATTGACCATATTTTTTTTATTATCTGTCGAAAACTGTGCGCCCGTTTGTCACGTGCACCCGACAGTGTTCAGTCTCATGCCCTTTTCGGGCGGCGCGTTCAGTGTGTTCTGATGTATGAAAATGCTTATCCGTCTCTCACCCGATGCACCACCGTGTCCTCTTTCTCATGGTGTGGCGCGTCGTCACCCAAGGTGGCCGGTGTAGCAACGGTGATTAGTTGAAAGTTGTTTTTTCCTTTTTCTCTCCTGCATGCAAAAGTACAAGGTAGACTCCTGGTTTTATGGTGTTTTCATTTCAGTCCCTAAAATTTTAATTATTTTGTATGGTACTTATTTCTGTTATATAATTTTTGATTTGTTTTAATTGAGTCCTTCAATTGAAATTGATTATATATTTAGATTTCAATTCGGTCATCATTCTTTTAATTTCCAGATTGGTTTTAAATCCCTTAATATAATCGGTACAAAGGTTTTGATTTTTTTTTCAATTTTTTTTTGATTGAAATTGATAATATATTTGTTTTTTATTTTGGCCCTTATACTTTTAATTTTTAGTTTTAATTCCTTTATTTTTTATATTTTTGAAATAATCTATATTTTTGTCCATGTGTATATGTGTGCGCTCTTATCTTTAGGTTTTAGTTTTTATTATTTATTTATTTATTGAGGTGATATGTTTTTGAAAGATTTAGTTCTTAAATTTTAGTTTGTGTTTATGATGTTTTGAAAATTGATATTTTTGTTTTTTTTTCTCTTTGTTCTTTTTTTTTTTTAGTTTCAAGTGAAGTGATTTTTTCTCAACTAATAATTTTTTTTTGTTTTATAATTTATTTTATTTTTTGTTTGCTCTTTTGTTAAAGTTTTTACTTTTTTTTAATCTTTGATTTAATTTTGTTTTTTTCATTATTAACACAATAATAATAATTTTAGTTTTTGTTCGTACCTACTCTTTTGTTAAATTTTTTGAGTTTTTTTTCGAGGTAATTTAATAATTTTTATTATTTTGACAGTAATGGTAGTGATAATTTTAGATGTTAAGACTTCGATGTTGTTGTTGTTATTGTAATAAGATATGTTGATCTTGTTTTATTATTTCAAACTTTACATGTATAAATATTATATTTTAATCTCAACAGTTATAAAAATTATTTGCTCGACCCGCAACGTAGTGTGGACAATTAACTAGTTATTTACTATATTGTGTTTATAAAAAGTATTTGATTTAAAAAAATATCAAACTTATTTTTTTAAATATTTACTTTTAATATTTTTGAACATTGATATTAAAAATATTAATACAAAATTATTTTTAAATATTTTTTCTCTCGAAAATGCTTTACGTTTGATGTTGGCGGGCAGAACTAAACCGTCACGAAGCACCACACGCGCGCACAAGCCAAAAGCGAACACAAGAGGGGTCGGGTCATGAACTCACGGGTCGAGGCCGAATCTGACGTCAATAAAAAAAATCCCAGACTGTAGGGAGTCACCAAAACGCACAACTTACCACGTTTTACTTTTCGTCGAGCAAGAACTTTTTTTAAAAATCTGTAAGTAATTCCATATACCAGTCTATTACACAACACTGCTACACACCCTTCTCCCTCCCCACTCCTCTCTTCTTTTCTGCTGATTCTGAGGGAGTATTTCAGGGTTTATCGCTGCTTTAGATCCTGCAGCGATTTGAATCCTCAGCGTTGTTGACTCTCAAGTCGACTGTTCAATTTCAATCACAGATCTGATCAGCACATTCTGAGCCGTCGATCTAATCAGCAAACATGGCGGCGGCTAAAGCTCCGATCACCATGAAGGAAGTATTAACTGTAATCACTCCCACCCTCTCCTGTCCACTCGCTTGTAGCTTACTGAAAAAGAAAAGAAATGCGACGCCTGAGAGATTCGAACTCTCGCGGGGAAACCCCATGTACTTAGCAGGCACACGCCTTAACCACTCGGCCAAAGCGTCGCTATTTATCCTTTCGGGTAGTATAAACATATATAAATAGTTATATATGTAAGCTGTCTAAGCAAGGCCCAGCTATCTAAGCTAGCCCAGCCCAAATAAGGTCATAGAAGCCCAAAGGTTGCTCGCATAGCAGATCCTTTACGTGACAACGATCATGACTACAAGCCTAGCCGCCCTATTTTGTAGCAATGCATGATGTTCTTTTTTTCGATTCTTCCTCTTTTATTGATTTTTTTTTATATTATGGACACATTTCTAGATATTATTCACAATGGACAATTACTTTCAAGAATCGAATCACAGAGGAAACCGCCAACACCATTACATAGCACTATTTATTTTTATTTTTTATTTTGTAGTTATTGTTGTTGCTCGTCACCTTGTCCTCCATTTTATGAATTTTCAAGTATGTAGTTTATCCATTGTCAAGACAATCATATCGTTTCTGTATTTGATTTGGACAAATTAGCACATCGCCACACTTCATATTACCGCAATGCCACTATACGGATAAAATCGTGTGCATCTCTGTGTTGAATGGATTTTACGGACAAAAACAAAATGGAAGCCCGGTGATTTCTTCCACATCGTCCCTCATAACCTCACAAACTGTTGAGAGGATGGTCAAGATCCTAAATATGTCCATTGTGTTAACAACGCACAATCTGATGAAAACAGTCATTGCGTGAGTAGATGGAGTGATAAGGAGATTCAACAATGTTATAGCATAAATAATTACAGCAGAAATAAGGATGAACACCCACAAACTGCTGCAGCATATCCTGCATTATTGGAGAAATGTTAGGAGAGAGAGAAATTCAAGAGACAGCAAACTCAAACAAAGATCGTAGTCTGACTGGTAAGGAAACGACGACAATACAATCTGCAGGCATGCATGAATGTACAAGAACATATTGTAGCCTGATCATACATTATATGCAAATCATCCCATTATGTAAAGATAGATATTGCCAGAAAAATCTTGGAGAAATTAGTAGAATCCGGCTGTGAACATCAGAATTACAATAACACAGCATATACAATCTGCACAATTCCAGTTTTTCTTCTCATTAAACACCAAGATGGAAAATCTATAATAATGGTGAAATCTACGAGCCCTAACTTCTACGAAAAGTCACAAATCCAACGTTTTTTTGGGTGGCCTTGGGTAATTTGATCGATGATTTTGTCGTGTTAATTTAAAACGGGAGGAAAACACTGTCCTCAAGAAACGACTATAAATAACAGGAGGTCCACTATACAATATTTTTGGCCATGGTGATGATGGAAGTCACAATTGGAAGTCATAACGTCGTGATATAAAAGCAAAAGCTGCTCAAACAGATTATTTATCGATGTTCTCACTACCACCTTCAATCATGACCATAAATGGACACTCTTGTATCACAATCCATCATCTCTTCAAAAGCAAGGGATATAGATTCAAAAATTTGCACAGAATCCACTGCTCATTCTAATCGAGTATTCCCACCTTGTACAGCAATTTTCTCAAACACTTGATAAACATCAATCGACTAATGTAATGGAATCAATTGATCAACCAACCAAGTTTTTTTTTAATTATTTATAGAGAGACAAAAAAAGGTATGTTTAAACCATGAAGGTTGATGAGCCAGAGACCATATGATTTGGTGCAGCTTGGAAGCATATGACATTTCTATCATAATAAAGAGACCATTAGAATAATTACAGGGATGTGGGTTAAGAATGCATAGTCTGTTTTCTGTGTTGAAAAAGGCCCTTTTGCCCGCTTTTTGGCAAAGACAGGAGCTTTTTCCACTTAAAAAAAAAGAAAAAGAAAACACAATTAAAAGAGAGAAAGGAAATGCTAAAGCGTGCTTACTTTGCCATCATTCCTGGGATGTTTTGTAAAAGAGACAGACAATTCGGTGTAAAGCAATTAAATACCACTGGTGTCTTGGGAGAATTAAGATGCCCCCGTAATTACAGGCATCGCCCCCCCCCCCACTATCATCACCTAGGAGTATTATTCTGTGCTTATAACGAGAGAGAAATTCGGTGGAATTTTGTTAATTAACTTGCTAGCATTTAGATAGAGATTCATAATTTGACATACACAGATCAGTCATGTCGCTGCTGCTTATTATATGTGAATCGTCATTCTTTGTATTTGATGATTAATCTTTGTGTATATATTGGGATAATTATTTGTTTACAGTACTCTCAAACTCCTTGTTTTACTTTTTTGTTTTTTGTTTTTTTCATATAATAAATTTCCCTGTGTCCCTTTCTGAAGGTGATCATGAACTTGGAAAATGGCCAAACTTATGGTAATTAAGAAGATCGATCCTTATTACTTTTAAGCAATGGCGATATCAATTTATCATCATTCTTCATATTTCACTTGCAAATTTATATTACTTTCACAAAACAAAAAGAAATTTCTGTAATCATACATGACCTAATGCACCGAAGAAGAAGTGATTATTAAGCTTAGGGTACTCAAAACCTAGCCCAAGCAAAACCAAGAAGCATCCTCTGGTCTATCCCTTTTAAAATCCCCATCTCGTTTCACAAACACCCACCAGCTGTGTCTTCTTCTATCTCCCCCTCTCTCTTACACGCACAGCACTCACTCTCGATCAATGTCCGAGCACAACATTCATAGAATGGACAACGAAGACCAAGAGGCCTTGTTTCACTCCTACCCGTGTGCATACTACGTTCAAAGTCCATCAACCATCTCCCATGCAAACAGTGCTGATATCAAGACAAACAGTAATATTCTTGAATCCACGTTCCATTCACCAACAAGATCCGATAGTATACTCACCAGCAAGAACCCTGAGGTGGCAAGGTTCACCCTTTCCCGATATTCATCGTCTCGTGGATCAAACAACTCTTTCCTCAATGAGAAGAAGGTTAGTGGACCGGAGAATGTGGTGAATCGTTTGATCATTGTTGATGGCCATGGATTCAACGGTGATGGTGGCTATGAAGAAGAGGAAGAGGTCGAAGAAGATGAGGGTTTTTACGATGGGAAGAAAGGTGGGTGGTGGTGGAAATATTGTTCTTTCAGGAGGAACTCTTCATGTGCGTGGGTTTCTTTGCAAATATTTTGGAGGCTTGTGCTGAGTTTGTGTGTTGCTTTGCTTGTGTTTTATGTTGCCACAAAACCTCCACCACCCAAGATGTCAATCAAGGTACGTGATCTTTTTCTCTCTTCTTCTATATTTAGTCTTTGCAAACAATTGTAATTTAGTTTTTTTTTATTGATCGAACTATGATTGGTACAGAGCAAGATATTTTTCACAATCCAGATAACCTGGTAAAACATGTACTTCCACGTAATAGGAGGATCCCCCAATTTTTCTTGAGCAAAACGACTTGATAGTTTTATTTTTACTACAGAGGCTTAATGGTTAGGACCAATGTGACCTGATTTTTAGGAGTAGAATAGAGGACTGCTCACAAATTCGAAGATCTGGCCCATGAATGAGCACCGAGCTTTCCTCGATGTATTTATGACCCAATTCTTGGGGGAGTGGTTTTTAAAGAACTTCTTCACCCATCTGCAACAGATTCTTAAACTGTGGTTTAAAGTTACAAGAAATTTGATGCAGATGGCAGGAATTCGGCAATTCGGACTAGGGGAAGGAATTGACAGCTCTGGTGTTACGACTAATATCCTGACTTGCAATTGTTCCATTGATCTATTGATAGAAAACAAGTCCAAGATTTTCGGCCTTCATATTCAACCTCCAATTTTGGAAATGTCATTCGGTCACCTCCCTTTCGCAAAGTCACGTGTAAGCATATCTTACGCGATACATTATGAAATTTAATTTATTCTTGTTGTTATAATACAATTTTTTCTGTGGCTTTTGTAACTTGGCAGGGCTCAAAACTATATGCTCAGAGCCATACTTCAACTTTGTTCCAATTGTCTGTGGGAACCAGGAACAAACCGATGTATGGTGCTGGAAGAAATATGCAGGACATGCTAGAATCAGGAAATGGATTGCCGATAGTGATCCGGTTAAGTTTGAGATCAGATTTTCGAGTCGTTTGGAATCTTATCAAACCTAAATTCCACCACCAAGCTGTATGCCTCCTAGTCCTTGATAGTGCATATGATAAGAAGCACCGTACTCAAGCTTATAATAGCACCTGCACTCTATCTTGATGATCTTTCATTAGTGAAAGAGATAAAGAAAAAAGATATACAGATTGCAAGAAACTTGTTTGTAAGAATCATGCAGGATCTACCGTTTTGTTTCATATGTAGATATAACTGTAACTAATGAAAGATCGAGTGCACTTCAAAGAATATGTGGGAGATTATGTGAGCGATAAGATTGCTTGAGTTTAGTTGCCTACATAGCACTTTGGAAGGTTTTTCTCAGCTATATAACCCCAGATCGTATAACTTAACAAGCTGAAATTTCTAATTTAGAATTTTTCTGACTTGAAAATGCATAAGTTCCAGCACGCCTGAACCTGACTTAATTAATGAGCACTAACCTAAGCAACAAATTCATCAGAGTTGAACTCCTAGACAGAGTTAAATCAAGATCAGATGATTAAATACCATAAAGTCACCTTCTTGTCCTTGTAAAACTCCCGATTGTATGGAAGATATTCTTTTCTGAAGTTCATGACATCTTTTTAGAGTCCAGTTGCACGACAGGTAATAAGTTGGGATGGCACCGCCAGAAAAAATGAATCAAACAAACACGGAACCAATTTCATTATACAAAAAGCTTAGCAGTCTGCATCAATGACACGTTTGACAAGGAATATTGCACTGGTAAATTTACTTACTCGAGGGCATATACTTATCTTTGGTCTGTAAACCACAAGCACTAGTTCATGGTAACTTAGCTTTGCTCGAATCATTGAAATGATATAAACAAACCATATCCAAGTACTGAAGGAGGCCAGAAACGAAAGCACATATATGTTGGTGGAGCAAAACACTAGTTAGTTCGTCCTTGATCGGATGTTTCCAAACTGATTTTAGCAAAGGTTTTGTCGTTAATTTTGGTCATAATCCGTCAATATCAACACCATGTGTTGGGATAAACAGCTGGCTTTTCCAGTTTCAAACTGACACCAGGGAAAACAAGGTCGCCACAGCCAGAGCCTTGAGAATAGAAAGAAGACGAAACTGATTGCCCTTCTTCATTCTAAAATTACAAAACGTGATGTTTCATGAGCAATTCTTCCAATTGTTGTGATTTCAGAACACTCAAACCTCTATATATATTGCCATCTGCGGGTTACAGATGACCAAGCTGCATAATTCTGGGAGTCAATTTGCCATCTTTCCTTCATGTTGAGGCAACTATTCAAAATTCAAATGATTAAGTTTTATTTATTTCTTTCTGGAATAAGACTAATCTGAAACCTCAGTCAGAAGTAAGTACCTAACACATGTGTAAGTTAAACCATGAATATTTAATTTGTTGAACAAAACTTCTCCTTGGGCACTAAAATCTAAATGTCATGCCAGCAGAATCAGAGTACAATTCAGGTCTTCTTAGATAAGAAAGTAGTTAATGATTAGATGGTGTTTCATAGTGGGAAAAAAAAATCACCACTTCTCCTTGGCTTTATCTTTAACTTTCATGATGCCAACCAATGTCAAACTCATCTTCTACTTTAGCATTAGCATATCAACTAAGAAAAACACAATTAAGCTCTTCGCTATTACAAAGGAAGAAGATGAGAGTACCAAAGCATATCTCCAAATGTTTAACTAGAAAATGCTCAACGTGAAAATTCAACTGAAACTTATTATCACTAAAGCTTTGATTAAAGAGGTCTATAACTACTCTTTATAAGAATGATTGTATACTATTGCACTTGAGGTTTTAGTCTAGCGGGAGAAGGGATTTGTTCTCTTTCTCTGTGCCTGGTTTCGAGTTTCTCTGTATATACTTGTCACCTCGCGGTGCTTTACCTGTCTACTGGGCTTGCAGGATGTTCAGTTGGTTCGGGAACTAGCTAGTTGTGGTGCACGCAAGCTGGTCCGGACACCCTGGTTATAAAAAAAATAAATGATTGTATACTTTCTATGACCCAACTCTCCTCAAAACGACATGAAAAGCAATTATATTCAAGTAGAAGAAGCAAGTGTGAACGAACAAGAACATCCTTATTTTCAACAACAGAGAACATAATCTTCCAAGCATCATCAATCTCTTACCAGCCTCAGGGCATCTAAAAAGAACACCAAGGAATCCATTTGTAATCAATCGATGTTCTCTGAGCTCACAACCATATCTCTAAGGACCACACATGCCGAGGAGTTGATTGTTATTAAGAGACAAAGTTATATTATACTCATCTCCTATCAAGAATGGTGTCAACACAATGAACCATAGCAATTTTTATTCCTTTTACCCTAACAACAGTCAAGATACTAAGAAATGTAATGCTCTAAAATTGATACAGAAAAAATGATTAAAAATAATTATTCAGGTCTGGTCCTCGTTCTCTTGATTTGTATTTTGATTTGGAGTGAATTTGATTTTGCTTTTCAAGTTTACCCTTCAACTTAAAGTTTGATGATATTTAACGTTAGGTCTTCAATGTTTTGATTATAAATTTTGATTCTTGGTTCTTTTATCAAATTTAAACATGGTTAAAATTTCATCGTTAAATCAACAATCTTGATTTTTTTTTATTTTTTTTAAATTTGATCCTCGCTCTCCTCTTATTTATTCACATTTGTTTTTATCATGGGGGGGTGTCTAATCTCATAATAATCCACTCTATATTGCATGCCACTTCTAGCTTAAAAAAAGTGTAATAACTAGACGATGTGCTCGATCAAGTAGTGCATGCATGGTACCTAACACTACATAGTTATTCATACTCAGCCTTCAATACTTAAAAGGCATTTGTATAATCAGCAGTGCCATTGCTGTCGACAATTTCACCAGAACATGGAATTATACACAGTGAATGGCACTGCGTGCAGATTGAAAACGATGTGATCGAGTGCACTTAGTGATTTGTTTTTGTAATTATTAAGTATAAACATCCTGATATCATTTTCCCACCATATTTTAGTGGGCGAGTAAACCAAAAATTGTAAGAGCATTAAACTGCATGCTAGTTTTCACGGCTCCTAATTAAATATGGTGATTAAGTTATCATGTAAAACATGGACGGAGCAACACTGGTGGACAAGGGCACGCTTCGTTACCTCCAAGCACATTAACGGTTCATGGTGCTGCTACTGCTAGTTTATCTTTCTCTCTCTCTCTCTCTCTATATATATATATATATATTTTTATATATATAGAGAGAGAGAGAGAGAGTGAGAGAGAGACGTGTGAATGGTGGTACTTGCAACCATTTCCGATAATGATCAGATCGCTAAGGTGACAACATTTATTTGACGAAGCACTAATTAGTTTCTTCTGGCCTTAATTAGTTTACCTGGTGTGGGTGACGAAGCACCACGTACCACTCCATATGTGCAGAAAATGGAAGAAGCATTCATGTCGGACAAACACAATTTGGTGGTGACAATGAACCTCATCTTTTAGGTTTATTTAGGTGGGAAAAGACAGTCTGGTTATATATATATATATATATATAAATCGATCGCTTCCTCAATAAGAATACACATCCATGCGCATTTAAACGGTTATATTGCGATGTTTATGTTAAGAATGACGTGCAAAATATCTTTGAAAATGAAATAAAATAAACGTAAGTGTGAATTTACCTATAATTAATAAAACTGGAACACAATACATCAAATTGATCAGTTTGTTTTTTGTAGCATTATCAAAAACAATTAATTCATTTATCCCATTTTATTTGTTGATACAATGTATAGCGTTAGAGTTTTTTAAACTCTAAAAACTACAATGCTAAACTATATATAAAAAAAGAAATTAGTCATTGTTTGAGAGTGTTGTTGAGGTTGTTTTTAAAAGTGTTTTTTGTTAAAAATATATCAAAATGATATTTTTTATTTTTTTAAAAATTATTTTTAACATTAACACATGAAATGATTTGAAAACATAAAAAATAATTTAGTTTAAAATAAAAATTAATTATTTTTTTCAAAAATATTTTTTAAACGCAGTGCTAAACATTGTCTTCGAGTTTAAAAGATTACAATCTATAGTTACTACAGAGAAAATTATTGGAAAATCTGTGATTATTCTAAAACATATTTATTGTGTAAATTCTTATATAAAAAAAAATAACAAATCAACTGTTTATATAGTCTTAACAACTAATTTAGCAAAACAATTCAAGACACTGAGAAAAAATAATTAAATTTTGATATTAATTAAATTTATTTTTGATATTTTTAGATTGTTTTGATGTGTCAATGTCAAAAAAATATTTTAAAAAAATATTATTTATATATATTTTTGAATAAAAAAATATTTTTAAAAAAAATCTCAATTACACTTTGAAATTAGAGAAACCTTTAACAATTATTTCTTCATTTAAAATGAAACAAACTGCAATCATTAAATAGGTCTAAATTAAAAGGAAATTAAGCAAAGAGCATGCGCGATACATATTTCAGGTTGTGTGGCTGAGTGGAATCCATAGATCCAACACGATAGTGGAATTCGTCCGCTTTAATTTAATCTCGTGGCTTCCACACGAAAGTAATTTTCGATCTTAATATTTTATTATTTCGAAGCAAATTCCTTTGATGATGACTTTTATTTTGGGATATTTATTGATTTTAAAAATGTTTTTTTTATATAAAAATATATTAAAATAATATATACTTTTAAAAATATTTTTGATATTACAACATTAAAAAATATTAAAAAATCAAATTAATAAAATAATAGTTCAATCACCACGCTGAATAGGTAAAAAACGCATTAATACACGTACTTGTCTAAAACGCATGTTATTTGAACGGTAGCTTTTACTTTGGTACGTAGGCCTCTTGACATCCTTTTAGATTCTAAGTTAACAGGCTTGGCTGTAATCCGGAACAATAAAAATAATTAATAATTAATAGTATATATAATTGAGGGGGGGCCATGTAATCTTTTTTAGAAAAAGTATTTTTAAAACTATTTGATCATTATTTTGTTTTTAATTAATGAAAATGAAATGATGAGATTTAAATCCATTATTATTTCAACTTAAAAATTTAAGCTATTTAACGATTTTTATGAATAGTTTTAACTCCGTGATATATCGGTTTGAAGTTGGAGTTTTGTTAAAGGAAGTGGCCAGCTGGAGGATCCGATCATCATATATATATATATATATATACACACACACACACAGTAATTCAAGTGGGCTTTTGTGGTCCTTGAAATTCAAGACCTCGAGGCCTTGAAACGAAAAACTAAATCATAAACTTTATCCTGATCAGGATCAGCAACATCAAAAACTAATTTGTTACAGGCAATTCAAATAGAACACAGGCATAAAACGATAGATGGCTTTGCTCTGAAACTTCCCATGAAACAAATGATTCCATTCCTGCAGAAGAAGTTGAACAATCGTTGGCATGTTGGAAATTCTCATCATATCTTGGATGCTGAATATCACCATTAAGATCACAAGCTGATTTGACTGTGAAAATCTCATTCTTCTCTAACTGTTACACCTTCTGTCAACTAATCATCGATCCTCCGATACACATTAGTTTGCTCATCGTCCTACGAGGGCTGACTAGTCATCCTCACATGTCGTGCGAGAGAAAGTTTCCGATAATCTTCTAAATTTTATAGTATATACTAATATGAAGAAGGTACATACTTTCTTTTCGTGACTTTTACGTTGCTGCTTTCTATCTCTCTCTTCGTGGCTTTCCCGTTAGTGCATTTCTGAGATATATATATGATGAAAAGAGGAATTGGTTAACTGAATCTGCTTACAAAGTTCAAAATCTTTAAGGATTACAACGATAATAACTTAAAAACAAAAGTTAGAGTCGATGGTCAAGCGGAAAAGGAATAAAAATAGTATGATGCCAAAAACTGTCTACTTTTTAGAGAGAGAAGCTTTGACATCTCTCTAAAACGGACCCCTCTCTCCCTGGAAATTTAAAGGTTATTGATCCCTTTTTACAAAGGTTTTTGTTTTTGTTTTTAATATTTGTTGAAATGCATGATGAAGAAGAGCTCGAATCCCTATCTCCAAAAGAATACTCGGAGATGGAGTCACCATTTCACCATTGAAGAAATATATTAACATAATTAAGTTGACGGTTTCGATATTCCTTTCAATGAGTTCTGATAGTGCCATTCGTTCGTCCCCCATTTTTATGGCTGATTGAATCTCTTCTAAAGTTCTAATTTTTAAGGTTTAAAACTGCAACTACTCCAGAGAAAATTTAGAGTGATGATCAAGAGAAGATAAGAGTGCTACCATTTATTGCAACCTTTTAATGACTTAAAAAGAAAAGTTGACATATAATTATTAAGAAAAAGATTAAAAAATATAAGTAGGATGAAAGAGTTTTAGAGAGCCCTTTTAATTATAAGAGGGTGGCATGAATATAAATTAACAATATAAGCATGAATAAGATTTTATTGTTAAATGGACCGTATATATATTAGCATAGTTTATGGAAAGAAATGAGACGAATAATTATGAATCATTTCCTTTGAAGTGTCGAAATCATTGCTATGTAATAACAAAAAAATCCCCCTAACATTCAAACAAATCAGCGCCGCCAACCACGAGCAAACCCCAGATCACCGTGAGTCACAGCCCACCTTCAGGCTGAAGAATCCAGCTTCGAAACCATATTACTTCTGGGTTTTCTTTTTCCAGTCTAGGGAGGCGCGTGCATCACACGCTCTACGATTCTCAACCTGGCGGTCTGGGCAGCATGTGAGATGCACGATCAAGCACTGTGTGGTTCCGTCCCAGCTGCTTTTGTTCTTGGAGGTCATTTCAGAGTCCCAGATAATTTCTTTTATTAATTTTGAATACTATCGATGTGAATTTTGCTGTATATCCGCGCTGCTTCGTGATGACTCTAAGGATATGAAATCGTAAGGATTTATTTTTATGGTGTTGAACACTTGATAGCAATTATGTGATATAATTTTCAAAATCGTAAATTAATTGTTTTGATCATAAAATTAACAAGTGAAAAATAAACCATCTAGTCGTTGTTGGATGATGTTGGCACGAGGATGATGAAATTGTTTGATGCGCGATTCAATTTAACTATATTCAAAATTATTTATAAAAAAAAAAATATAAATTGGATTTTGTTGTCAAGCCCAAATCTCAAATCATTATTTAAATTTTAATACTCTTTTAACTTTGAAAATTAGGCATTTTTAACATTGAAAACAACAACAAGTGGCTTGCCTTTATATTTTAAAGTAATTTTAAGAGCATTCGCGTGATATAATTAGTCCCTCACCTAAAACATTTAAAGACCAATAGTGTTTTTTTTTGTTATCATAAATCTAGATGAGTGACTTCTTTTTTTATTTTTATCATTTTTACATGAAGTTTACTTCAATGTCCTCGAAGACACTCTTTGGACAACCATGTTAAGGAACCATTTCACCTAAAAGCTCCATCTCATCTAAAAGCTTAAGTTGATAGGTGAGGTTTTAGAATATGATTATATTATGCTCTAACACATCCCTTCAAGTGAAAGATTTTTGGGTTTGAAACTTGCACAGACCCATATTACCTTGTGCTTGATTTTTTTATCAAATAGAATGGGGGTGGTGAGATTCGAACTCGTGACCGCTGGATCAACAAGGTTTTGATACCATGTTAAAGAACAATCTCACCTAAAAGTTTAAGCTGATAGATGAAGCACCAGAATAAGATTATATTATACTAACAAACCAATCATGGTTTTTTTTTTTTAAAAAAAAAAAGAGGAAAATACTGAATTGTTTTTTGTAAGTGTTTATTTTTATATCATATAATTATATTACAGAAATAGTTTTGAAAAACAAGGTTATTGAGCTTTGCAAGATCAATGACTTAGATTTGTGAATTTGACCGGTTGACTCATATCAATCCAAAATGTAGTCCCTTAACATTTTTCTTAATTTTTTTAAAATCAAACTAAATGTTTTTACTGATGGTCTGAATTATTTTTCAAGTAGTCAAATCAACGAATTCAAATTGAACTGAACACTTTGATTTGTCTTTATTTCTTAGCCTTGCAAATTAATATTTACTTAGTTTTGATTAATAACTTGTTTTTTATATTCATTAACGTGTATAATTCCTGATTTATTTTATCTAAATATGTATAAACTTCACAGTTAATTTTTTTTTCCTGCTGAAAACATGTCAATGACTCGTGCGTATTACTTGTTTGGATATGTAAAAAACGTTTTCTAGCATTTCAACCCAATAAGTTCAGTACCTTTCTATAAAATAGAATTTCCTTTTCTGCGAATAATATGTAAAACTACAAAACCATCGTGCAATCTAAAATTGCAAGCATTCAGCGTTGGAAATCCTACGCAGCCCACAAGGAGGCAAAGAGCTCTCACGTTACCTACTAAAAGCACTTGATTTTGTAGCATAAAGTTAGACAATAACGTTATACAGCTATATCGTCCACGGGTAGTGGAATTCTTCGTTAGGAATATGACGTGGTGGTAAATAACATTTGATCTGCATGACACAACTTGAGATACAGTTAAAACATGTATTTTTTATAAAAACCTAAAATATTAGAGTTTTATTCACTCATTGAATTCAAAGTTGTCAATTTCATTTCGGTTGGTATTTTATTTTTTCAATTGGAATAGAATGTTTTGGTTTCGGAGTGTTTCGGCCGCCGTTTCGGGGTTGTACTATTTGTGTGTGTGTGTTTATGTATAATTAAATATATTAATTCAAAAAAATTAGTTCAAATCCAAAAATAAAATTATTTAGAATTGTGTAATTTGATATAAAAAAAGACACGATAAAATTATTTTTCTGAACAAAATTATGAACATGTATAATATTACGAGAATATTATCATCAACCTCGTAATATCATTATATTCTCCGATTGATCTGAAATGCTAGCATAATATATATAAATATATCAAAAGACTTCTTGTAAAATTTCATCTCAATTTAACGGTCGGATTAAGAGATATGACTGATATTATAAAATTATTCACTATTTAAAATTAAAAAAATATTATTTGGTCGAAACGGAAAGGGCGAAACGAAATCAGAATGTTTCAGCCAGTATATAGCCAAAAAATACGGAATAGGATGGGATTTTAACCGAGATAAAAATGACATCATTTTATCTCGTTTTTTAAATAATACAAAAAGTTTTGGCCATTTCAACAGAAAAAAAAAATGAAATTGATAACCTTCTCTAACCTACAAAATACATTTTTTTAAAATGAGGTTTTCTTACATGAAAAAATAGTGGAATTCCACCTTTCTATAACCCAAACAATGTCACATCCCAAGTCTATAAATTTTAATGCAAGTTGCATCATCATCACAAGGGCTAGCTTAATATTTATTTATATTTGTCTCCTTGATTTATCTTCGACCTCTATTCATTAAAACAAATGTCACTTTTCGATTGGAATTCTTGCTAATTTGTTATAGGCTAGTTAAAATTCGAGGGCGAGGAAAGGTATCTATAAAAGGGAGCTGGCGGGTCTGTATTGGGCTTGCAATTCGAAGGAGATTGGTAGAAAGAGCTTCGCAGAAGGTGGTGGAAAATGAGCTGACCTTGCACAGTACTTGCGTTGAAAGGTAAGCTAACACATCCTTTCACTTCCTTCGGTTACCTCTTGATCCATATTTTACTTCTTTTTCTAGAAATTCAACCAGGATGTGGTTATTTGTTGATACAAAATACTACTGCTTGCTTCCCGTACGAGCTGCTTTTTCTCAGCTTTTTTATTTATTTATTTAGAAAATGTAACACGTAAGGTATATAGGATTAAAATTTTGCACGCTGGCATTTTCAAAAAACAAAAAAAAAAAGTTTAGAAAATAGTGGACCAAGGCCCGATGGCTTGGCTCAAATCCGTCAGTGCAGGCGTGCTACTTGTAGCGAGGGCTGTCACCGAGGACTGTGTGTTCAGACTTCCAAGCCCAACTTGGCAGGACGATGACGAACTCGTCTTCTGCCACAAGTCTTGTACGGACTCACAGGCCCTTTAGAAAACAACAAAGACAATCTGGGGTCCACCACGTGGCCGAGGTGGACTCCGGTTCTGTCTTTTTATAAGTTGATCCTTTTGTCACCACACGCAAGTGCCAAACAGATGTCATTTTCTTATCCTTCTTTAAAGGACGATCGTTTAGAAAAGTAGTTATTTTCAGTGGTGGTTATGATTTAAAATATAAATTATAGGTTTTAAAAATAACTCAAAAATATTACTAAATTGTTAAAAATCAGTCATGGTCAAAATAGTAATTTTCGCACTTGCACTCGATTTCTCTATTATTTTCCTTCCATGACGTGTCCTTGGCTACATTCTCGACTGCTTCTGTAACTCATCATCAGTTTGTGATGAATTGTCGACCTCATACTTGCTCTAATTTGTGGACCTAATTAGTCTCAAATCATTGATGGAGATAATAGGACCGAAACAAAAGAAAGTAGCATAACTGTTCTCTTGATAACCACTAAACCTATCTCTAATTTCAATATCCTATTTGGGTATTGCAATCGCTCAATTTATTATGGGATAGAAATATTCTTTCCCGTACCATTGATTCTCTTACCCGCATCATCTCATACCATGCAAATGCTGTAATTCAAACGTGCCCGAAAACCAGAGGGACAGAAATTGCAAGAAACTGTTGTTCTTGATAATCAATGCCGCATTAGCAGCTTGTGATTGCAACTCCTTGATCAAGATGGAAAAAGGGGAAGATGCTATCTAGCTATACAATCTCTAGGTACCTTATTATTATTATTATTATCTCCAAGGGGTCTTTTTATAGCCACACGATGAGCGTAGAGATTGCTAAGCATTTTCTTGTAAATCAAAATCTCTAAACTACATGCATTAATCCGTAATTTAATCCATAAAATCCAAAACAGCTTCAAGTACCATGATATCGCTGAATTGTCCAGAGAACTCGCATGCACCAGCACCCCATTTACGAGCAACGGAAACTTCTAAGAAGGAGAACACAAATCCGACCTTTCCGTTCTTCGAGTCTCTTCAATTCTTGTTGGCTATTTTGCGGGTTATCCAGTGAAGAATCAAGCGATGGAGGTTCTTGTGGCCATCATAAATCTAATAATAAAGTTAGCCAGCCCGCGTGAAAGGAGGCAATGACTTCGCATTGAAGAAAAATTGTTTGTTGTGTCATCGTTTTGACCCCACTGCCCCCCCCATTATTCAGCTGTTTTTTAACACTTGTGCTGCGCCACTCGGGTACAGAATATTGACCCCCGTGATGCTTCTTGGACTGTGAGATCTCATATTTTTCTTGCAGTTTTCTACCCTCTTGAAAAAACAATGGTAAAACATGAAGCTCAGGTACATGGTTATTTTCGAAAATGTTTTTTGTTTTTAAATGTATTAAAATAAAATATTTTTATTTTTTAAATTTTATTTTTGATATAAACGCATGAAAATAATCTATAAACACTTAAATAATTTAATCTAAAATAATATAAAATTAATTATTTTAAAAATTACTTTTGAAATATAGTAAAAAACATTACGAAGCAACGTATGATGTTTCAACGATTTGCTCGCTGATTATCTAGGGCAGTGATTTGATCAAAAAATAAATACAGGGAACTGACAAAAAGGAGCCTTCCTCCTGACGGCGACAGCAACCAATTTCTTTGACCCATCACTACTTTTTTAATGCATAAAGAAAGAAAGAATGGGAAAGGTACAGGTTTCGTTTTAACGTGAACAATAACAGCAGTCTGCTAAGGTACCATCTAGAACCATATAGAACCCAGGAAGGTTTATTCATGCTTGAAAATTCGAGCAAGAGACACGTTGTCCGAATATTTTGCACCTACTTCGGTAATTTACATACTCGTCAAAAGTTAGTCTTCAGTTGTTGTCTTCCTATTCTGCGCTGCCTTCCATAGGCGACTGCGACTCATTTGTGACTTTTGTGGTCTCAGCCGTCTTACCACTCCAAGATATTCAAATTAAACAGTATATATATATATAAACAACTAATGAGGAGACCGCACTTTTAATATTTAATTTATTGATTAATTCTTGTAGAACCCATCATTTTTTAAAGTTGGATGAGTTGTTTGTTTGTTTGTAAATAATATTTTTATTCAAAAATCTTTTATTTTGACACCTCATTTTGAGAAGTGGTGACGGAACTAACATTTATAAACCTACGTAACCTAGCTACATATTATATGGGGTGGGGGGGGGAGAATGTATAAGCAATAAGATATGACAACTAAGGCTATTACATGATTTGGAATTTCATTTTTTGGTAATTATCAAAAGAGGAAAGAATTTCATTGAATAGCCCTGGTTTGCTTTTTTTTATTGCCTTTTCTTCCTTTAAATTAAGGGCAATAAATCTTTAAAATTCGACCCACTATAAGTTTATAACCCTATATCGATTTGCCTTATTTCAGTTGATTGTTTATTACCGATACCAGTGTGCTGACATGGCAGGACAGTGCCAGCATCACCACGTTAAGGTTGGTGGTATGAAAATAGAACACAAATTAGCGCACTTAATATCAGCATTACTCACTCACTCTAGCAATTAACACGCTCAAGCACGTGGCGGAAGAGACGGAAAAACTTAAGTTCAAGGACCACGCATTGCACCATTGTATTAAAACCTGTACCGTACTGCTGGGACAATTTATTTTATTTTTTATTAGTTTTTTTAGATTATTTTTATATGCTGATATTTAAAATAATTTTTAAAAAATAAAAAAAATATTATTTTAATATATTTTTGAACAAAAATTATTTTAAACAATAACTTCAATCCCACTCAATAAGGAATTAATTTAGAACTATGCAAAAAATAGATATTACCAAAAACCATGAGCCTGTCCTTGACCGTATTCATGCTTGCAAATTAATGCCGCCAGTTTTTTCGAGAGACCTTTGACAGGTGTTTGATGCACATACATGTGTTTTATAAATAGAGATCAGAGAGAACTGGGGGAGGTTCGATTTTATTTGTTGAGGCCAAAGCTATAAATTCTTTAGTCTTCTACTCTACACACAGTTTCCACTAGCTTTCCTAGACCTGCACTCATTCTTGCAGTAATCCGCTGTCGTATCATAATAGAACACGAGGTTGGTTTTGAACTTGCTTGAGCATTATCGCTTGCCGGGTTTATTGTATTTTCATAACCATGATCCACTGGTTTATCATGCATTCTGCAGGTTATAGGAACTTACCTCGTGAGGACTTGAATATTTTTGCTGTCACCCCGATAAGCATTACTGGGTCAGAAAAGGTTCAAACTTAGGGTGATATTAAATTACAGCTTAAGATTTGATATCATGTCTGAGGAAGGTGATTTGCAGCCAGTTGGTCTGAGAAAGGCGCCGAAGATACCACTCTCTGTTTTTTTTAGAGATGCAAGGTATAATTTCATTTAGTCCCGTGCAGTTTTTTTGCTGTGCTGCATGTGCAAATGCTGTTGCTTTGATGTGGGATATACTGGTTTTTATTCTGCTTTGGAAGACCGATTTGTTAATTAGAACGATATTGATCTTTCTGAGACTGGTAAAGAGAACAATTTATGTTTCTATGAGCTAATGTTGGTTCCTATTTCAGAAGTGTTTTCAAAAAAGATGATCTTGGTTCGGAGATCATAAGGATTGCATTGCCTGCTGCGATGGCTTTAGCAGCTGATCCTGTTGCCTCCCTGATTGACACAGCCTTCATTGGCCGTCTAGGTTTGTTCTCATGTCTTATAATTATTCATTCAGCAAACTACAGACCTCTATTGAGAAACTGCTGCATTTTGACAACGACCAATATTCTTGCTAAGAACATCATATTCGAAGTTGAAAGATCGTGGAAATTTAAAATCTATACTATTGCCTGAATTTCTCATGTGACTAAGATTTTGACATTCTGGAACTTCAGAGAACTTTCACTATGTATCAGTTAACAGCATTCAGCCTATCCCCCTTCAGTTGTTCAATAAAAAACGTATATCTGTTTTAGGTACTTGGTGATTTTTCCGAACTTTCTTATACTGCACATTCATAATGAAATGAACATGGTGGAATCACATACGATTTCAAAATGACTCTTTATTATACTTTAATGTACCTGGAAACCCCCAAGAAAGTTCTCCTGATCCAGTGACATTTTTAGTCCACAATCAGTTACAGTGTCTATTGTTTATCATAAAAGAAAAGGAAAGGAAAAACAAATTACAGTGGTAGTTGCCTCAGCTTTCCTGGCTGGGAAATTTTGTTATAGTGTTGATTAATATCCTACCGATCATGTTCAAATTGTCAACTTTCTACTCCATGAGCTATATCTTGTTGCTGAATGGGACACGCCAACAAGTGGACTAGATCTGATAATGGAGCTGATTTTACTTTTTATTTTGCACAGGTCCAGTGGAAATAGCTGCTGTAGGAGTTGCTATTGCCATATTCAATCAAGCCTCAAAAGTCACTATATTTCCTTTGGTTAGTATAACGACTTCTTTTGTTGCCGAGGAAGAAACTATTCGAAGAGCTTGCAAAGTTGAAGCAGAAAAGGTTGAGGGCTTGAAGAAAGATGCGGAAAGTAGTACAGCAAAAGAGTCGGTGCCTGATGATGAAATGCTCGAGAACTTGGAAAACGGTTCAGCCACACCAAATGAAAAGAACATTGAAAAGAAAGATTCAGTGCCGGAGGATGGTACACAAACTCTCTCCTTCACCTTGATCATTTTCCAACGCCCAATGTTATAGCATTACCCCCTAGAACTTGTCAAAAACTCAGGATTCTAAAATTTGCTAAAAAAGACAGTATGAACACGATTATCATATCATCATAGCATAAATATTGAAGCTGTTTTTCTCATCAGATTGTAAGGCAACGACAAGCAAGTCTTCTACTCTTACTAATACCACAAGGGTTGAACCCAAACGAAAAAAAGAGAGGCTACATATCCCCTCAGCGTCGACAGCATTAATTGTTGGTGGAATTCTTGGTCTTTTGCAAACTATATTCCTCGTGTTTGGGGCAAAACCTCTCCTGCATATTATGGGTGTGACATCTGTAAGTGCCTTCAGTTTCAATCTCTTTCTCCTCAGTGGTGTTATTTTTGTTACTCTACATCTACTAATCTCTGCTGTCTTGACCCAATAGAGAACTGACCGCTGTCTTTTTTTATGGACAGGATTCGGCGATGTTAACCCCTGCAAGGAAGTACTTGACATTGAGAGCACTAGGTTCTCCTGCAGTTCTTCTGTCACTGGCCATGCAAGGGGTCTTTCGAGGCTTCAAAGACACAAGAACCCCGTTATATGCCACTGGTGAGAGACATTTCCTTTTAGTTTCAACATTGATTGTCTTTCTGCAAAAGCGATGTCTTAATGCTCAGCAGATTTCATTCTAACCAACGTGAAATCAAATATGTTAGACATGCATAAGAAATAATGTGATAGATCGATCACCATTCTATTTCTGGAGATAAAAATCCAACTTCGAACCTGAAGTTGTGGGACTCAGCTAACTCTTCCCTTTTGTTCTCTGTGTACCACAGTTATAGGAGATTTAACAAATGTCGTCTTAGACCCCATATTTATCTTCGTCCTCAACTTGGGTGTCAGTGGTGCAGCCATTGCTCACGTCCTTTCTCAGTAAGTTCTATGATCTCGAAACTCTGCAGCTAATATTAATGTTCAGTGTTTTAATAAACATTCCTTGTGATTGTTTTAGGTACTTGATTTCAATAATTCTCTTGTGGAAGTTGATGAAGAAAGTTGATCTATTACCCCCAAGTGCTAAAGATCTGCAATTTAGTCGGTTCCTCAAAAATGGTGAGCCGCCTGAGCACTCTTGCTCTGATCTCTGTTTTGTTTGAAGTTTTTCCCTTCTTCGACGCAAGAGTTTCGTACACGTGATCCATGCATTTTATTTACTCCATTCCTGTGCTGGGTTGCAGGTTTTCTGCTGTTAGCTCGAGTTGTAGCGGCTACAATATGCGTGACTTTGGCGGCATCAAGGGCTACACGATTGGGTTCAACAACTATGGCTGCTTTCCAAATCTGCTTACAAGTCTGGCTGACATCCTCACTTCTCGCTGATGGCTTGGCAGTTGCCGGACAGGTAAAGAAACATACAAGCTTTATGTGATTATTAGTGTTCAATTTTATAGGCAATTTTCATTCAGACTAATCATTAGTATATGTTTTTCTTCAACTTTTATAGGCAATTATTGCTTGTGCATTTGCTGAAAAGGACTACCAGAAGGCAACATCTGCTGCGACCCGGGTTTTACAGGCACGTCAATAACATTTGTATAGATACATCCTCCATGGTTTGGTTTTCCTTTTCCTGTAAACTAACCACAGCCTTGAATTCTGACTGGTTTTGCTGTACAGATGAGTTTTGTTCTTGGTCTTGGGCTAGCTCTGTTTGTTGGACTTGGTCTGCACTTTGGTGGTGTAGTTTTCTCAAAAGATCCTGAGGTTCTTCGTATTATAGCGATCGGCATCCCGGTAATTCCCATCTACAAATCCATAGCCGAAATTTTCTTTCTACTTCCCTTTTCAACTTAATTAGACTGACTTTTGCTTCATCGACCCCTCAGTTTGTTGCTGCTACACAGCCCATCAACTCGATAGCTTTTGTGTTTGATGGTGTGAACTTCGGAGCATCTGATTTTGCTTACTCTTCGTATTCCATGGTATGTTCATTGGCCATTGTTCATTTCTGAGTTCAATCTTTCCAAATTCTACTCTAAATGAATTTTTTTTTAATTTCTTTGCTCTTCAGGTTCTGGTGGCCATAGCAAGCATTCCAACCATTTTTGTTCTCTCTAAAACTGGTGGATTTGTTGGAATTTGGGTTGCTTTAACCATCTTCATGGGGCTACGCACATTTGCTGGTGTATGGAGGTAATTTTCCTTGTTCTTTTCTTAACTTTAGGCAATTTGCCATGTCAATAGCATGTGATATTCCCCTTTTTTTTGCTTTATTACTACGAAAGATTCTTTTCCGGAGAGTAATATAAATTATAATTTAGAGCATCATCTAATAATTTAAGTTTTTAGATGAGATGGTTCTTTGATGTGGTATCAAAGCTTTTTTTGCTTCATTACCATGACATATTCTTTGTTACAGAGTAATATAAATCATATTCTAAAGTCTCACCTAATAGCTTAAGCTTTTAGATAAAATGGTTCTCTGACATGGTATCAGAGCCTTCTTGACCTAGCGATCACGAGTTCAAATCTCACCCCACCCTATTCTATTTGATAAAAATTAAGTATAAAGTAGTGTTGGTTTATGCAAGTTTCAAGCCCAAAAGGTTTTCACTTAAGGGGGTGTATTGGAGAGTAATATAAATCATATTTTAGAGTTTCAACTAATATTTTAAGTTTTTAGATAAAATAATTCTGACATTAGGACTAGGTTTATATGGACTAAACTGTTTATTAGTTATCGATAGTCCATCAGATAATCTTTTAGACCCAAAACTGCAAAATTTGCTTGACTCTAATGATTTATGATTTTTGGAAAAAAGAAAAAATGTTAAAAGAATCTTTATTATGGTAGTTGCTTGATAATTTGAAGTTGCAAGTTGACTGACATGGAATTGACACTAACATTGCAGGATGGGAACTGGAACTGGACCGTGGCGCTTTATCAAAGGGCGATCGTTGACTTAGGACAAACCTCAGGAATGTGTGTAATAGCGGCATATTTTTGTCCTTGTACACCAATTTCTTAGACTACATGATACTAGACTTTATGCGTGTACTTTGTTGTGAGTATGGTAAATAAAAAAGAGCATATAATTATATTAAAAATATAAACAATGTTTTCTAATGTATGCAATGAAATATTTAAAATGATAATTAAAAACTTAGTTGGTGTATAATAATAAATTAATTAATCACCATAACTGTTAATAAATGAAAATAATAATTGATGTCACTTGTTTGATCAAGTAGGCGAGCAGAAAACCAATTGTTTCACTCAAATACTGATCTGGTTTAAAAAAAGAATATTTTTGTCATTCTAATATTATCTAACCCTGATTTAAATATAAAAATAAAGAATTGTTAAATGACAAAATAAAAAAAATAAGGGAGCAAAATAAAAAAAAATGACTATAAATTTTATAGACATAAGCTAACACTTGAAATCTTCATAACCGAGTAATAAACACAACCATAATGAGTTAATCCAACTAAACAGATTGTCTTTTTTTCCCCTTCTCTTATTCCTTTCCTAGATGCACCTTCATTGGGTTTTAATTGACGACATATCAAATTAAATTTAAAACCAAATAAAAAATATAAAAGAATTTAAACAAAAACTTTAAAAATATATTATATTACAATGCTCCTAATCAACTTCAATCAACAACAACAAAATAGAACCAGGTTAAAATACAATCCCAAATGGCATCGTTTTTTTAGGTGGTAAAAAATAATTAAATTGTATTTTTTATTTGAAGTTAAATAAATAAAAAAAAATCAATTATAACAAAGGGCTAAATTGTATTTTAAAAGTAATAAGTCAGAATGCAATAAAAAAAAGACATAAATGTATGGTCACAAATCATAGAATCGACGATTTGAACCAAGAGCTGAGTTGGTTCTAATAAAAAAAATTATAAATGTATGATGCCCTTAAAATAAAAACTAAAATGAATTGCAAAACACATCCCACAAAAAAGCTCGACAATCTTGGGCCTATGAAAAAAAGAGCTTCGGCCTGGTGGCCCAGGCCCGCACACCTAAGCCTAAGAAATAAACATGTCACTTACTAAAGCCATGGTAACCAAACCCACCATATCGAACCACCATCTCCATAGAAATCCCAGGAGAAAAGTTGAAAAACATGAAACAAGATTGTTTTAATTGACCAAATAGACAAGAGTTTTGAATTTATGATCCCTAGGTTTCGATGAGAAAAAAACGAAGAGAAGATCTAGGGATGATTTTGGTTTTGGTTTGGTTGGTTTTATTATTTTATTTTATTTTTTTAATATGAAATGATTATTGTTGGATCATTAATCCAACGTTGGACTTATATGAGAATAATTATGTATTTGTGGACTGTCAAATAAGGTGAAGCCTAATTAAAAAAAATGATATGCTAAGTATTTTTAGGCAATTGGGTTTTGGTGTATCTAATAGGGTGTGGATCTTTAATGTGTAGAGATTACGGGGTTATTCCTATTTTAGTGATGGGTTAAAATAGGAATACCAAAGGGTGGGAATGCCAAAAGGCACTTGATTGCCTATATATATGGTCATGGTCCCCAGATTACATGTTCGACTATTCTCACACTGACATCCCATTATCAGAGAGAAAATAAGGCTAAGGTTAGAGAGAATCAAAGGGCTCTCTAAGGTGAACGTGTTAATCTGGAAGGTCATCCGTACGACTCTAGATAGCGACTTCCGGATATGGATTCAGGTACGCTTCCGCTTTATGGTTTATGCAATTTATGCGTTCTTGATAATTCGACATGAACATCAATTTCTATATGCTATGAAATGCTAGATCTAACAAGTGGTATCAGAGCCACTTTATGTTGAATTATTGAGAGAATATGCAGTAGTTAAAGTTAATCAAAATATGCAATATGTATGTATATATTAGATTGGCAGCTCGTAGGCTGCCAGTCTATTGTCTTTACCAGCGCTGCCATGGCAGCGCTGGTGCAAGAAAGACTTCAACTGGCAGCCCGTTGGCTGCCAGTGAAGCAAAGATTTAACCAGCGCTGGCCTTGCCAGCGCTGGTGAATGAATTAAACTAGCAGCCCGAAGGTTGCCAGTGATGAGGAGACTGGCTTATGAATTCAAACTTGCAGCCTGTAGGCTGCCAGTGTATGGAAATCTTAGGGACCAACACTGGTGATGAGAACTGGCAGCCCGTTGGTTGCCAGTAAAGTAAATGAATTAAACTGGCAGCCTACGGGCTGCCAGTAAAGCAAAGATTCAACCACCGCTGGCCAGCGCTGGTTGCATGAATAAAACTGGCAGCCCGTAGGCTGCCAGTGAAGACAAGATTTAAAGGCCAGCGCTGGTGAAGGCTGGTGAAGATTGTGGAAATAACTGGCAGCCCGTAGGCTGCCAGTGAAGGCTGGTGAAGGAATTCACCGACCAGTGCTGGCCATTGCCAGCGCTGGTGAAAAAAAAAAGTAAAAGAAAACTGAAACGATAAGGGGCAGCTGTTACAGACATTTGTAACAGTTGCGACCCTTCAAGAAAATAATTAAGGAGCTGCAGCCGTTACATTTATTGTTACGGCTACAGCCATAATTCCTTTCCCAGGGGTAATAATCCCCTGGGATTATCTCCTCACAGGCCCTAACGGGCCTGTGACAGTTTTCTTTGGGGTTGTGGGCTTCGGCCCACAACAAACAAATAAGAGATGTGGGCTTTAGGCCCACATATACTATGTTGTATTATGGGCTTTAACTTGTAGAAAATTTTAACCCATAATAAAATATGGATTCAGCAGGCTGGTTTAGGATCCGAGTTGGCTCAACCCGGTCCAGCCGCAAGGTCAAAGTCAAAAGTTGACTTTATAAAAAAAAAAAACGTGCAAATTTATTTTTCAAATATTGGTATATAAATATATATATTTTGCAATAAGTTAATTAAAACAATATGTCACCAAAGTGACCTCTTTTGTGGAGATTAATTTTATTTTGAAATATAAAAGGTTATGTGTATGCGATTTATGTTCTTATTGATCGGCCCAAAGGAAGGTCAATATTTAAAGTAAATGCATGCGCACATGTAGTAATCAACATGTGATGATTATTTGGTTTTACATGTGACTAATTAATTGACCCAAAGGCCAATTTATTTTTCGACATGTTCTTATTATTAATGTTTGATTACTACATTAAAATATCACTTACAAATTAATCTTTTATCCAAAGATAAAATATTAATGGAGTGCCCGATATCTTAAGATGGGGTTTACCTTTATTTGAATTAATTTTTGCTCTTAAGATAAGTTTTGTTTGTGAGCTCGTTTCAATTGTTGTTGTTCTCTTTTCAGCGATTAATCCTGCTAATATAACTGCCAGTATCAACTCAATTCCTATGCTTAATGGCTCTAACTTCAAATCTTGGAAAGACAATCTTTTGATTGTTCTTGGAGTTATGGATCTCGACCTTGCGTTAAGGACTGATTCTCCCCCACCTCTTAAGGATGAGAGTACCTCTGATGAAAAGAGGGATATGGAAAGGTGGGAGAAATCAAATCGCATGTGTATGATGATCATGAAGAGAGCCATTCCAGAAGCATTCAGGGGCACAATGTCTGATCAAATTACTACAGCTAAGGAATTCCTTGTCAATATTGAAAAGAGATTGGTCAAGAATGAAAAGGCTGAAATCGGTACGCTCTTGACAAGTCTCATTTCAATGAAGTATAAAGGCAAAGGCAATGTAAGGGAGTACATTTTGGAAATGTCTCATCTTGCTTCCAAGCTCAAAGCACTTCAGCTTGAACTCTCTGAGGACTTGCTAGTGCATCTGGTTTTAATATCCCTTCCTGCACAGTTTAACCAGTTTAAGGTGAGCTACAATTGTCAGAAAGAAACTTGGTCTCTGAATGAGCTCATCTCACACTGTGTTCAGGAAGAGGAAAGGCTTAAGCAAGATAGGACAGAGAGTGCTCACTTAGCCGCTGCCTTTAAAGACAAGGGAAGGAAAAGAAAGAATATTAAGGAAGCTGCAGGTACAGTACCTCAAAAGAAACAATTAACGAAATCACATGATTCCGTTGGTACTAGCTGTTTTTTTTGTGGTGCTGAAAGGCATAAAAAGAAGCAATGCACCAACTATCACGCTTGGCGTGCTAAGAAAGGTATGCTTCTTGCTTTGGTTTGTTCTGAAGTTAATTTAACTTCGATACCTAGACACACGTGGTGGTTAGATTCTGGTGCAACAGCTCACATCAGTGTGTCTATGCAGGGTTGCCTGAGTTGCCGAAAGCCAAATGATGTTGAAAGATACATCTATGTAGGCGATGGCAAGACGGTTGAAGTTGAGGCAATTGGAAAATTTAGATTATTGTTAAAGACCGGATTTTATTTGGATCTTAATGAAACTTTTATTGTACCGTCTTTTAGACGGAATTTGATTTCTATTTCTGCTTTGGACAAATCTGGTTATTCTTGTTCATTCGGAAATGGAAAATTTAGTTTGTTTTATGATTCCAAATTATCTGGTTCCGGTTCTTTATCTGGTTATGATAATCTATATTTGATTGATACAATTGCTTCATTTAATGAATCCCTGCAATTAAGTACACGAGGTACCAAGAGAAAATTAACTACCGAGAATTCAGGTATATTATGGCACAAACGATTAGGTCATATCTCTAAAAAGAGAATAGAGAGACTTGTGTCAGATGAAATTCTCGATCCCTTAGATTTTACAAATTTTGATATTTGTGTTAATTGTATTAAGGGAAAACAAACCAATACAAGGAGATTTGTAGCCAACAAGACTATGGACATCTTAGAACTAATACATACGGATATTTGTGGGCCATTTCCTACGGTCGCTTGGAATGGTCAACAATATTTCATAACGTTCATAGATGATTTTTCCAGATATGGCTATGTATATCTCATAAGTGAAAAATCACAGTCACTAGATGTGTTCAAAAGTTATAAAGCTGAAGTTGAAAATCAACTCAGTAAAAGGATTAAAAGCGTCAGATCTGACCGTGGTGGTGAGTACTATGGTAGATATGACGGTTCAGGAGAACAACGTCCAGGACCATTTGCTAAATTCCTAGATGAATGCGGTATCGTCCCACAGTACACTATGCCGGGTTCGCCCACTATGAATGGTGTTGCTGAAAGACGAAATAGAACGCTTAAGGACATGGTAAGGAGTGTCATCACCCAATTTTTGGGTGACTCCCTAAAATATACCAAAAAATAACAAAAATAAAATAAAAAGGGCCAGCGAGGTTAGAAAAATCAATGTGGAATTTTTGGTTGTTTTCGAGAGTCTAATCGTATCTCTTTTGTCCCAAAAAATAGAGAAAATACAGATTTAAGGAAAAAATAATTCATCATTTGATAAATCTGTGTAAAAATTAAGTCGTGCGACATAATTATATTTTTATGAGTCGATTTGATTTAATCGTCAATCAATTTAAAAGTGTAATTATGTTTGGGAATTAATTTACGGCCTAATTGAAGGATTTAATTAAGCGCAAGGGCCTAATTATACTTTAAATTGGTCATGTCAAATTAATTAAAGGCTTAATCGATGAAAAATCAAGTTTGGAAGCCTAATTTGGGTTAAATTGAGACGATCGGAATTTTCGGTGCCGAAACTTTTCGGGTGAAATCGGAAGTCAAAATTAAAGATAAAAACATCATTCTTCCTGGTTTTTCCCATCAAAAAATTCTTTTTTTGTCACAACCTATTTATTTAAAATTTTCAAAAAAAAAAAGAAAAAAAGCCCACCGGAGCCATTCTTCACCATGCTCAACCATGCCGCTAGCCTTCCTGCCACACTCAATAACCCATACTCGGACAACACCCCCATGCCTTGCACCATGCCTTCTTCAGCTATAAATAGCAGAAGAAAATACACGAAAAACAGGGGAGAACACTGAGAAATTTTTGGGGGAGAAGACAGACGAAAAACTTGAGGAAAAAGGGCTGAATACTGAGAAAAACTGAGGGGGGAAGAACACGGAGAGAAAGTCTTGAAACTAGGGGGAAACTGAGAAAAACGGGGGCTGAACTGAGAAAAAAGCTGGGGAGGGAAAAAAGGAAAAAACGATACCGAACTTATAGTCCAACCGGTGCAACGACCTGAACTTCTACCTTCACCCTTTTTGATCGTCGACGAGGCTGCCTCACCAGCTCACTTCTCTTTCCCGTCGGAGCCACTCTCCCTTCCCTGCCTTGTCTCTCTCTCTCTCTCCCAGCAACGTCTCTCTCTCTAAAAACCAGCACGTCAAGCATCTGTCTCCTCACCAACAGCAGCCGTCGACCACCGCTCCAGAAGCTCCCCTGCAGCAAGCCTGGCCTTCTTCTCCAGTTCCGGCGACGAATAGCAACAGCTCCGGTGAGGCAGCAACAGCAACAACAGTTGCAGGGACGAACGGCAGCCACAGATCAGCCGGCTTCCAGAGCTCCTCCCGGCCACCACGAGCCACCATTTTCGACGCCACCACCACAGGGACAACCACCTCGATCTCCTCTTCCCGGCGGTAGTAGCAGTTAAGCCTTTCGTCGCCGTCGACCGAACCCCTTGGTACTGTTCACGTAAAGTTTGCAGGAGTGAATATTAATTCACTCCTAGTCCTGTCCCGTTTCCATCTTATTCGTGGGCTGGACTGCTCTCGGCCAGCCCAGTTGGCTGGGCCGGGTCCAGCCCAGGCCTCTTTTGAGTTGGGCATTTGGCCCAACTTTGCTGGGCCGGCCCATTTGGGTGGGCTAGGCCCAGCCCGAAATTTTTATTTTTTATTATTTTTTAAAAAAAAATACAAAAAATATTATTAAAAAAATGTATTTGTCTTCGTTCATACGGCCGAATTCCAAGATTTTTCCATGTTTATTTTTCATAAAAAATATGTTGCATCTTTCTCATATTTTAAAACGAAAATTGGATATCGTAACCGGTTTATGATTATCTTTTGGAATTTGGTCAAAATATCAAAAAAAATAAAAAAAATCATTTTGTTTTAGCTATCTCGGTGTAAAATTACATTGTAAAGTACACTTGGAGATACTAAAAAAGATTTTCTTATATTGCGGTGTAAAATTACATTGTAAAGTACACCCGCAAACAAAAAAAATGTTTTTCTTTAATGCAGTGTAAAATTCTTTTTGTTAGTTTTTCAAACTCCTAACGAGGTAGAGATTCTCTCACGAAGAGAGATCTACGTCGAATTTTAGAAAAGACAACAAAAAATCAAACTTAGAAAAAAACTATCAAACAACAATGCAGCTTGCCTTAGGTAGGGTGCACTGGGGGTGATGCGTCTTCCCCTTGCACAACAAGTCCCCTTACCCAAGACTCTCGCAGACCACTAGGTTCCTAGTAACCTTAATACTAGGTGGCGACTCCTAATAATTATAGTCGTAATTTTACGACTATAAAACACACCTCCCATTTCACCGCGTGTCGTCGTCTCTCCAGAGAGGGATGGCGGGGCGCGAAGCGCATAAAAATCGCCGTCGCGACAAGGAGTATGATTAGTCATTCTACCTTACCAGAATCACTCTGGGGAGAAGCACTTAAGACTGCAGCATATATCCTTAATCGAGTACCCACTAAAGCCACTACCAAAACCCCTTATGAACTTTGGACAGGTAAGAAACCTAGTCTAAAACACTTACATGTTTGGGGATGTCCAGCTGAGGCAAGGCCTTATATGCCTCATGAAAAGAAACTGGACTCTAGGACGGTAAATTGCTATTTTATTGGATACTCGGAAAGATCCAAGGGGTATAAATTTTATGATCCCACAACTAGGTCGATTTTCGAGACGGAAAATGCCCGATTCTTTGAGGATGTCGAGTTTGCGGGAGGTGATAAAGATAAAGACTTTGTCTTTGAAGAGGAATATATTGATATTCCCACAGGTGTCATTAGCATTGGTCAAGATTCTAGTTTTGACCATGTTGAAGACACAACAAATCAAGACAATGTCGAAGCACCTCCTATTCAAGAAAATGTTCCAGAAGAACAACCTCGAGCACCTCTAGAATCTATGCCATTAAGAAGATCCACTAGAGAGAAGAGAAGTACAATATCAGATGATTATATTGTATTTCTCCAAGAACATGAGGTAGATATTGGAGTGATGGAAGATGATCCTATCAACTTCCATCAAGCCATTGAATGTTCTAACTCTCAAAAGTGGATTTATGCTATGAATGAGGAGATTAAGTCAATGAAAGACAACAACGTGTGGGATCTTGTCCCATTACCTGAAGGTGTGAAACCTATTGGTTGTAAATGGATATTTAAGACCAAAAGGGATTCGAAAGGTGATGTGGAGAAGTACAAGGCACGTCTTGTTGCAAAGGGCTTTACACAGAAAGAAGGTATCGATTATAAAGAGACTTTCTCTCCGGTATCTTCGAAAGACTCTTTTAGAATTATAATGGGATTGGTGGCACATTTCAATCTTGAGTTACATCAGATGGATGTAAAGACAGCGTTTCTCAATGGTAACATTGATGAGACGATCTATATGTTGCAACCAGAAAACTTTGTGTCTGGAGACCCAAAGAATATGGTTTGCAAACTTAAGAAATCCATCTATGGACTCAAACAAGCATCTCGACAATGGTATTTCAAGTTTCATCACGTGATCATCTCGTTTGGTTTTGAGATGAATTTGGTCGATGATTGTATATACCATAAGTTCTGTGGGAGTAAATATATTTTCCTGGTTTTGTATGTCGATGACATCTTGCTTGCCAGCAGCGATATGGGTTTATTGCACGAAACCAAGAAATTTCTAGCTAAGAATTTTGAGATGAAAGATTTTGGTGAAGCCTCTTTTGTATTAGGTATCCAGATACATCGAGATCGCTCTCGAGGTATTCTTGGATTATCACAAAAGAGCTATATCAAAAAGGTTCTTAAAAGATATGGCATGCAAGACTGTAAACCAGGAGATACCCCTGTGGCTAAGGGAGACAAATTTAGTCTCAATCAGTGCCCTAAGAATGATTTTGAGAAAAGAGAAATACAGAAGATTCCTTATGCTTCAGTAGTAGGGAGTCTAATGTATGCTCAAGTTTGTACGCGTCCGGATATTGCGTACATTACCGGGATACTAGGCAGATATTTAAGCAATCCAGGAATAGACCATTGGAAAGCAGCTAAACGGGTCTTACGGTACTTACAGAGAACAAAAGACTACATGCTCACATACCGGAGTTTGGCTAATCTGGAGATCATTGGGTATAGCGACTCCGATTTTGCTGGATGCCAAGATAGCATGAAATCTACATCAGGCTATATTTACATGCTAGCTGGAGGTGCTGTCTCCTGGAAGAGTGCTAAACAGTCACTTATAGCCTCTTCCACGATGGCAGCTGAGTTCATAGCATGTTATGAGGCATCCAATCATGGAGTATGGCTGCGGAATTTTGTCACAGGGCTGCGCATAGTGGATGATATTGAAAGACCACTGAAATTATTTTGTGACAATAAGTCAGCAGTTTTATATTCCAATAACAATAGGAGCTCGTCGAAGTCGAAACACATCGACATCAAGTTCCTAGTTGTTAAAGAAAGAGTTCAGAGTGGACAGTTGTCTATAGAGCATATCGGTACAAACTCCATGGTTGCGGATCCGCTTACTAAGGGATTGCCACCCAAAATGTTTCATGAGCATACTGCTCGTATGGGTGTTTTGGCAATTGATAGTATTCAGTTTTAAAGGGAGTTTGTAATTTCAGATGCTTTTATAATATAGACAATTTTTCAGTTTATGGATATTTATGAGGTTATTTTCTGCAGAAATAAAGTTTTTGGTTTAATTTACACTCTGATTTTAGTATGGTTTGATCTCACTAAGGTTTAAGGGTGGACCAGTTGGAAATAGGCATGTTAAGATCATATTGCATGAAATTTCCATGCTACACATCCACATCATGATCCATGTCATTTAGTTGTATTGGCATACGTGACCTTTGATAGGTTGAGTTACGATAATTGTAACGAAGACCACTTAGATCCTATGCTGGTATGATTATTGGACCGGATTGGTTATAGATACATTTGTTAATGACAGCAAAGATTGAGCTCATTTTGGTTATTTTGCAAAACATAATTATAAGGTTATACATATAGTCAAGTGGGAGATTGTTGGATCATTAATCCAACGTTGGGCTTATATGAGAATAATTATGTGTTTGTGGACTGTCAAATAAGGTGAAGCCTAATTAAAAAAAATGATCTGCTAAGTATTTTTAGGCAATTGGGTTTTGGTGTATCTAATAGGGTGTGGACCTTTAATGTGTAGAGATTACGGGGTTATTCCTATTTTAGTGATGGGTTAAAATAGGAATATCAAAGGGTGGGAATGCCAAAAGGCACTTGATTGCCTATATATATGGTCATGGTCCCCAGATTACATGTTCGACTATTCTCACACTGACATCCCATTATCAGAGAGAAAATAAGGCTAAGGTTAGAGAGAATCAAAGGGCTCTCTAAGGTGAACGTGTTAATCTGGAAGGTCATCCGTACGACTTTAGATAGCAACTTCCGGATATGGATTCAGGTACGCTTCCGTTTTATGGTTTATGCAATTTATGCGTTCTTGATAATTCGACATGAACATCAATTTCTATATGCTATGAAATGCTAGATCTAACAATTATATCATTAGTCTATGCTTTTAATAGTTTAATTTATCTTTTTAATTAGTATAATATGAAAATGGTTAATTATGCGAGGGGAGAGAATCATTGGTGAGACTTAAGCTTTCGGTTTTTCTAATTCATTAAATTTTATTTTATTTTACATCTTTATAATATAAGACATTTTAAAGAATATATCAGATTCAACAATAAAATAACATTGTTAGTGATAAAGGGACGGTCATTATGAATGGACTTCAACTATACGGACTCCAATTACAAAAAATCGAATGATGAAGTTGTTTGGTACTATTGCGTGGCAAGATCTTTTTTAAAAAAAAATGCTTTAAAAAATATATAATTAAAAAAAATCAATGATTTTGATATTATTCATTAAAAACTAGAAAATGACCAATAACAGTATAACAAAAAGTCATGAACACTAATGATGCTGCATTTGCGAGAGATGCATTGAGAAATAAAGGCACCCTCGCTCCGTTATTATGGCCCGAGAAAAAGATATAAAGCCTAATTGCATTCCGAGTATGACGATCCTTTGGACCAAACCCCACTTATAAACTACGCAACCTCCATGATTTTAGCCGAGCCACCACGAAAAGAAACAAAGCCCTTTAGCTCCAACCATGTACCCCACCACATCGCTGTCACTGAAACAAAATAGAAACAGCCATTTCTCAGCCACCTCCATTAAAGACCTACTCAACAACCTTTTTGGGGCGAGTGGTTGGCATCGAAGCAGGTACACGATACCACCATCATCTCTCAAACGAAAGAAAGTATGATCTCTCTATTTGATAAGCACCTACCCCCACTATCTCAGTAAAAGATGGAAAGAATCCAAAAACATATCCTCTCAGCCAATCACCATCCAATAGCAGGTTCCTACCACAATCATGAATTGCCATTCTTAAATCCCACAAAAAATTTAACATCATGCGGCTAGAGAAATGGCGGGAGCGATAAATAAAAGTAAACGTACGATGAACCCTCAAGCACATAAGAAGACAACAACGGTTTGCAGGAACCCAAAAAAATAAAGGCATGGGAAAGATAACTATAATTCAGTTTTACATTTTCGAAGGATGGGGGGGTCACTCTCCACTTCCACAATATTGCAAGATTGTAAAATTAAACAAATCATCCAAATTAAATGTGAGAGCTCCCGGGAAAATTTCCTTCAACCCCCCTTCTTTATCCTCCGAGTCAAAACGTGCAAGTAATTAAGAAAATTATGACTGTTGAGGGATACAAAAGCTCGTGGTTTCATGGCAAAATGAAACCATTTATAGCCTTCTTCAACCTAATCAGTTGAAGAGTAAAAACAGCAAAAAATGATCCTAATAAAAAATGTTGAACAGATGAGAACCTGTACTGGCTTTTCCTTGACACTGCCCAGAGAAGCTTCTTCAACATTCCAACTTCGCTTAGACAATAAAATGACAAAAAAAATAAAATAATGACTTCCCTGAAAACTTATGACATTTCTTTACCGCCAACCCCTCTTTTCCCGTATTTCTACTCCCCTTTTCAACCTGAACATCCCCACCAGTAAAAATTTCCAACAAAAATATGTACCTTGGAGAAAAAACTTGTACCCTATCATCATGAGTGAACACCCGTTTGTTTTGACTAGACTACAAGCTGTTGCTGCTGATCAATCTGCATCTGCTCAAGCCAGGATTCTAAAGCAGAATCAATTCGAGAATTTGAACTCAATCCCACACCTGGTGATGCAGTACTGGATACTTGATTTGGAAACCTCTCTTTCAGCATCTCAGGAGGAGATTCCTTGACTAGAGATTGGACCCATGATAGGTCCGGCTCCTCGCCATTGTTTCCAAGCTCGAAAGATGAGGATCTCCGTAAACAACCCAATTCATCTCCATGAACTGACCAATCTACTTTTCCATTAGGAGATCCCCATTTGGACCAAGAATTTACAGGAGATCCAACAACAGGGGCCATAGGGTTGTTGGATCCAAGATCCCTTGAGCTGAGGCTACGTAGCTGCTGCTGCTGCTTCTCTCGCTGGGCAAGAACAGAAAGTCGAGACCCAAATGGAGATATTGGCTCCATGACTCTTGACGACATCCTTCCAGGGGATCCAACACCAAATACAGCCTGCAGTAGAGGATGCTCCGCATTTTTGGGGGAGAACACACTTGTACTGATGGGTGATAACATGCTCTGCTGCTGTTGCATTTGATTGAGATAAGCTGCTTGATCAGCATACCTAGGAGAACACATTTCAGCAGCAAACAGTTCTTCAAGATTTGAAGGAGTTAGTGTCTTCGACCGACCAGGGACACTGAAGGAAGAAGAATTGTTGCGAGACTCTGAGAAACAAGTTAAATCATTTAAATTCTGCTGTTGGGAATCAAAATCTGGCAACAAATTAAAATCCACTGGTGGGATATCTCGGGCGTTAAGGGATGATCTCAAGCGGCTGGATTGAAGGTTGCTTCCTGGAAGATGAAGGAGTGGCACATTTGGCTGTGACCAAGCCATGGAAGAGTGAAAAATGCCATTTGCAGAAGGAGACATGGACTGTTTGAATGGGGTAGGGGACAACCCAGAAACTGATGATGGGGATCCAGGCAAGAGACTCAGAGCAGCAGCCATGTCCATAACACTGGCTGCAGACTGAGATGATCGTGGAGAAGGGATAGCAGATCCAGTAGAAACATACAAGGGCCTGAGCTCCTCAGGCGCATGGGCAAAAAAGCAGACTTGTCTATTGCAGCTGGGGCCATCTTTGCAAAGCCGGGTTCGGTATTGAGCTGGGTGAAGCCAGCATTCAAAGACCCCGTGTGCATATTCACACATATCCCCCAGCCTACAAGCTCCTTTACGAAAATCAGGGCATGGCACACAGCTGTAGTGGAACTTCCGCGGATCTCTTCTTCGTGCATTCTCTCCTGGGTGAACAAATGGACATTCAGTCCAGTCATGTGAGTATGCCCGAGAACATGGGCGAACCTTAAATGAGAACATGCGAAACTCATCAGTTGCATAGATGCTGTTCTTGATGTCAGGGAGAGATGGATCAATTGGATATTCTTTCCTCTCAGGTGCAGAGTTAGCAGGCAGGTTATTAAACCTCGAGGCCCTTGGGGAATAAATCAGCCCAGAAGGAGAATGTGGTGAACCATTTTCTGATGAGGAAGAAAGAGTTGGTGAGCTAGAATTTGATTTGCTAACTGAGACCCGTAAATTGCAAGCACCAACAGGGCCATTAAAATCACGCTCTGCCAAAGAAACATCAGAGTCAGATTTTGAGAGCAGCTCTTCAAGAACAACTTTCATGCTCTGTAGATTTGGAGGAACAATGATAACATCACCAGGCCTGTCTCCGTTGCCATCAAGGCAATTAGGATCAGCACCTTCTGATAATAGCAGCTTAACTGCGTCAACTGCATTAATAGACCCACCAGAAGTAGCACAGTGCAGAGCGGTGGTTTTGACCTTTCCACAAGGCAGATTCACGTCAGCCTTCATATGGTCTAGAATAAGCTTGAGAACATCAACGCTACCGTATGTAGCTGCAACCATAAGAGGAGTTCTTTGGTCAAGAACAATCTGCTTCGATCCTTTTCGGCGGCCATACCAAAAACCAGCCTCCTTAATTGAGGACGCATCCTGCTCTATAAATCTCTTAAAGCCTTCGACATCATTGTTTGCGGCAAGTTCAAGTAAGCTAGAGAAAGAATCTTCTGTTTCTACGGTTAGACAAATCATCTCTTTGGTAATAGGAGTGTTTTCTACAGTCGATGGAGTGGGAGTGGAGGGTGATTCAGCCGATTTCTCGGGACAACTGCACATGCTTCAATTACCTGGAATTGAAACAAAAGAACATCACTTCGACTCCTTCAAAAACAAAAACAAAAATCATCATGAGATGTGCTAGATTAGGAGAAACTAGACACCCAAAAAACAAACACTCGGAATTGAACAGTATTTAGGAGATCATATATCCTTCGGCGGGGTAAGGTCATCTACTCCTCGTAAACTACAAAACGTTACTTGATTTTCACTAATCATTTCCCTTTCACAGCACTTCACTCACTAACTACACGGTGTTTAACGGTAAATAAATTAAACAAAAAAAATGAAGATGATACCTATGAGACTTCTTCAACTTGTGTATTGCTGGAAGGACTAAAAATCTAGTTGTTTATAACATAGTCAGGCATTAAGCCCATTTATAGGAAAAAAGAAGAAGAAAACAGTTTCAAAACCAGAGAAAGGAAAAAGGAACCGCGCTATTAATTAATACTGACCAAAAGCTATAAGATTGATGATGGCAACAGGGCGAAAAGAATCTTAAGCTCATATCATAGCAGATCTAGTCATGATCTAATCGAAAACTGGCACAAAGTAAGAGATTCTTAATGGCAAGATGAGGAATTACATTTCATCAGAATAAAAATCTCACCGCCATACGCAGACCAGAATAAAATCAACCATTATCTAAAAGAATAAGCTAATCTAGTTATTGTTCTATAGACTAAAAATAGTAAATATTATTAGCTACTAACTCACGGATTGATGAAGTTTGGTGCGAGAAACAGCTTCTAGTAGCTTAAAAATGAAGAGAATTGCATGATAAGCATTGATTCACTTCATAATCGATCAAAAAATAAGGATTCGAGAGCCATAACGTTATGAACTGTTAAAATGGTAAGGTAAAGTACTAGAGACAGGCAGCATTTCGCTGCTACCTCCATCGATGTAATCTATGAAACAAAAGAGGGGTACACTTGTGTTTTTGTTTTCGTTTCACGGAGAGGAGAGGAGGGTGTGACGTTAAGAAATTGAAATTGTAGTGAAATGATAAGCAGAGAAACGGGGAGTGAATTTTATTTAAAAAAATTCCGTCCATGCCTTCGAAAGGAAATGAAATGGCATTGAAATTCACAACAAATTATGTTGAAATGCGAGTCAAATTTTCGAACTTTGTATATGTGAAGGGGGACGGGCTTGGCCGGTGAGTGAGGAGACGGTGGATGGCCGGTATGGTATCGAAAGTCAGGGGATGGGGTTACCGGTTGAAGGGGTGTGTGTGGTGACTAGTGAAGTGGATTTAAATTGGGATTTGGAATCCACCAATAAGAGAATTGAGTAGAGCGGACGTCAGAGCGGTGGTCAATTGTAGTTCAATGGGATAAATCATAAAATAGCCCCCGGACTTGAGCGAAAAACAGGTATCTCTATGGACTAAACAATCTCCATGATTTTGCATCCTAAACAATATATTTTTATGAATGTGCCCTTCCATTTAGTTTTTTTTGAGAAATGGATGCCCAACCCCGTAAAAAGTCCTACCGTTTCTTCTCTGTCTAAAATATATATAGTTATTTTTTAAAGTATTTTTTAAAATAATATATTAAAATAATATTTTTTTATTTTTAAAATATATTTTTGACATCAATATAAAAAAACAAAAAAAATAATAATTTAAAGTAAAAAATAAAAATTGATTTTTTAAAAAAACAATACTAAACAGTAATTTCATATCGCTTTTTCAATAAAGAGAGCAAAACGATGCCAAATTAACTACAAGCTTTTGATACTATACTCGAAACAAGAAAGAGAAATAAATAAATAAAAAACTACTAAAAACTCGTTATCTCTAATTCTCTATCATAAATGTTTTCACGGCACCACAAAACATTGTACGATGAAATTAAAAGAGACATTGAAGAATATAATAAAAGAATAATTAAAAGATCTTTTGATGTGAAAAAATAATCAAAAGAGCGAGGACCAAATATGTCTCGGGGGAAATAATTAAAGGTGAATGAAATGACAAGAAGAATAAAAACCATCTCACATAGAATAAACAACAATCAAAGGAATGATGATCAGGTTTGATAAATAGAATAATTAAAAGGAGATAAAATTAAAAAAAAAATCAATCTCGTTAACTATATAAGATAAATCAAATAATAATCAAAAGAGAAGAGTCGAAACATAAAAAGAAAAGGTCATAAAACTCCTTCTGAATAAAAATAAAAAAAAACACCGATGCCAGGTGGACGGTTACAAAACCGATGATCAAATCATGGATGGATCAATAATCGGAGTGGTTCCTAAGGGGGGAGCTAATTGAGCAGGCCAGACTCCCGTGTCACTGCCAACAAGAAAGAAGACATGTCAACGGAACGTCGCAAGCGTACGTGTCTTGAGACGAAGAAGAAGAAGAGGCGTGCTTTTCAAAATGGGACCTGATTGTTTTCTGGTTTTAATCTTCACCAGTCGATTCTTTCGAAGGTAGCTGAGATGGAGTTTTCAAAAACACATTATTTGAGTTTGAGTAAAAGGAGGAGGGGCCTGTGTTCCGACCTTCTTCTTTTGTCGTTTAAGGATGCAAGCTGCCGCGAGCCGTGTTATCTATCAATTCGGGTTGTCTAAGCATGAAAATGAAAGCTACTGAGGGCCGTTTTATGCCGTAATCTCAAATATTAAATCCGGATCGGAAAATAAACAGAGCGGAGTTCCTTCATCTCAGCTCTTTGTGTCCGGAAAAACAGTGGGTCAGTAGATACAAATATTACTGGTAAATTGATAGACTGGTTCGATAAAACACCAAATTCTATTAATAAATAAATAAATATCATGAATAGATTGGATGGTGGCAGGTAGGTTCGAGTCTACTATCTGGCATTCATATATTTTGAGACGGCCATAGACAACGGGGTGTGAACCTGCTGGTGCGTACAAGCTGGCCGGAATAACCTACATCGGAAGAAGAAGAAAAAAAGGGTTCGTGATGTTATATTTTTTGGGGACCACTTTCCTTGTACCAGGCGTTGCAGCTGCCATATCTGTCGGCATTGCTCTTTACTAGCCCATTAGTTAATCCGGTATTGAGTCCGTTAAAATATATAATAACATAAATTATATTATTAACGAACCTCACATCCAGGCCTATTAGCTCAGTTGGTTAGAGCGTCGTGCTAATAACGCGAAGGTCGCAGGTTCGAAACCTGCATGGGCCATTAATTAAATCCAGTAGAAAAAGCTGTTTCTTTTAGCCAAAACTCCCTTCTTTTTTCTTCAGATTTTGGAATTTTATTTTATTAATAGCATGATTTTACATGATATAGAAAGCGAATTTAAATAAAATAATAATATTTTGATTATTCTTACATTACTATATTTAGATATAAGGTATAATTAATTATAAAAAATAATATAATAAATTAACAGTAAGAAAAATAAAATAAAAATTGGCTATTTAAAGATGACAGTGAACACTAGACTCCAGCCATGCGTTAATAACAAGAATTAAAAAAACACAACTATTATTTCTTTTTTTCTAAAGAGCTTTTTAGTATTTTTGTTATTTGTCACGCAACAAAATAACTTGTTTATCCTTTAATGTATTTTTTTCCACCCGTACCCAAGGGTTTTGTTATATTTTTATTCTGGTTATTGGTTATAATTAAGTTAAACTAAAATATGATTTTATATTTTTAATAAATATAAAATATTAATTGAAAATAAAAATTAACCTTTTCAATTGTGATTTTTATTGTTCATCAAAAGAGAAATCATCATGGGTTTCATTCTAGCTATGGTCAAGGAGCTCTATTTCTTTGTAATTTTATCTTCACGCAGATCATGTTAGTGTGTCCAATTTAGAGTATATTTATTTGAAGTTATTTTTGAAAGTATTTTTTTATTTAAAATTTTATTAAAAATAATGATTTTTTTATTTTAAAAATTATTTTTGATATAACTATATGAAAATATATAAAAATATATAAAAATAAAAATAATTTTTTTATATAGAGAGAGTTAATGCTGCCTGACAGATGTGCAAAAGGACCACTTCCGCCAGGAGGAGGACTTAGCACCCGTTTGGCAACGTGGTGCGTTCCACGTTTGCCAAACGGGATGGTGTTTTGGTGTTTGGTAAAAACCAAACACCATTTTTTTTTAATGGGACCCACCTAAAATAACACCCGAACGGCGTTTCTTCAAAAACACCTTGGAGGTGCTTTTAAAACGCCGTTCTGAAACGGCGTCCAGTCCCACGTCTCTCCCTCCCTGCACCCATCTTCTCAAAAGGCAGTAGAGTGAAGAGCAGCCATGCACCTCAAAATCAAAACCTTCTAACAAATTTTGGTTGCTTCGTTTTTACGATCCGAGCCTGACCCATTCTCTATCGACCCACTGAAACGTTCACGGGATTTGCAAAAGATGACTTGCTTTTCTTCCTCTCCTTTGCTCGCAAACCCAGATTCTGGTTTCTCTCTTTTTAAACGTAGTGGTAAAATCAAATTGCTTAGAAGAACACCAGCTACACCTCTTTCCATGATTGCTGCTTCTTTGAATGATGATGATGATGATAATCAAAATTCTTCAACAAAGTTGCTCACTTTTGGGCAAAGGTGGCTCTGGAAAGACCACTTCTGCAGTTTTCGCTGCCCAGGTTCTTCTTTCAATGAATTCTTGTTATCCAGCCTAAGAAATGATGCAATTTGTTTCTGTCTTTTTTTTGTTGTATTCAATCAGTTATGTTTACATTTACATAGTGTTTATCACGGGCTAGAGGTCTTAAACTTAGTCTCTCTAGTCAAAGTGGATTAGTGAATGTTTAATAGTATCATTTGTTTTTGATTTTTTTTTTATTTTGAAATATATTAAAGTGAGATTTTTTTTTAATATTAGAGCATGAAAATGATAAAAAAAATATTTAATTTAAAATAAAAATAATATTTTTTAAAAAAAATGTTTTAAAAATCTTATTGGAAATAAAATTATTTTTCCCCATTTTTTATGATCCCCTTCAAAAAAATATATGACTTTGATTTTGAAGTTACATATATATATATATATATATATATATATATGGATGTATGTATAAATGTGTGTGTATATTTCCATGCTCTTTTAAGTAATTTTACAAGTTAAAAGCAGTTTGTAAAGTTTGGAAACCAAACACCAAAAATTGCTTTTTCTTCAACCTCCAACTCAACCACAGTTTTAACCAAACACTAAACTGCTTTTTTTGAACCACAGTAAAAAACGCTTTTTTTGAAACTCCGTTTTTTCAACCTCAACCGCAACAGCAACCGCAATACCAAACAGGCCCTTACTATCATCAATTCACATATAACCAGATGGCAATGGTATCTACCGTCCGATTGAAAACTTTTGTCTGATTTCATTTTGATGAAATGAAAAAAAGAGAGGTTAAAGTTCAAAAATAAATTAAAAAAAACAATATGTTTTTTTTCGATTATTATATAAAAAACCGAACCAAGACCGTTTGTTGAAACGAGTATCGGTTTGATTTTATTTTATTTTATAATTTTAATTTAGTTGTTTCTATAGAATGTATCCACGAATGACGATGTATCACGTGTAACTTTAATGAATTTAATCCATGCATGGCCAAATCCTTTTCTTTTCTTATTATATCGGCCAAAAAAATATTTAAATGAGGTGGATCCCATGGACATGGTAGTCAAGGCAGGCGTTGACCAAAAACATCAATCTTGTCAAGACTTGGTGGTCTCTCCTGAACAATAATGTCTCTGAAATATGACGTCTAATCAGAGGAAAAAAAGAGAGCAAAATGATAGTCTATGGATCACATGCCTGGCCGTGGAAGAGACGGAACTAGTTTGTAAGAAACCCAACTCAACTGTGTATTAAAGTTTATTTACAATTTTTACCTTGCACGCTTATTATGCCGTTCGATCACATGCTTTACCGTTGATTGAATTCATTGTATTTCAAAAAAGTATTTTTACCTTCTGTTTTAATTTATTTTTTAAATATTTTCAGATCATTTTAATATACTCATATATAAAATAATTTTAAAAAATTCTCTGAAGCAACCTTAGTGATTGAAAAGGAAAGCGTTTACTAAATTACCAAGATCAAACAGATGACAGTACTCCTTGTTTGATCAATTAAATTACTGTTGCATTGAGTTCTTGACCGCTGGTTTAAATAAATAAGGAATACATCAGCTGTTGCTCTGCTGATGTTTGCTGGCCCTTGAAGTCGGCGTGCATGGCTGGGCACTAGCCCTTGACAATTAGAGAAGCCCTTAATTACGGGCTTAACTTTATCAACCTGTCAAAAAAAGGAAGAAGAAATTCTCTCCTTTGACCTTTCTTAAAAACCCTCGAATTTTCGCTGGAAACAAACAGAATCCTTGGCCAAATCTCGTAACATGATTGTTGTCCGGAGATAAACTGCTATGTACTTCTGTTTTTGGCACATTGCCATGTTTCCAGCATCGAAGATGAAGGACACCTATCATAATGAGAAGGCAATTTTGCCATCGGAGATCGGACCCAAAATGTTCATTGCTCTGTAATTGTTTGCACATGGTGTGGATTTGCGGATTCTTTGCCAGCATGCAATATGCACTACATCACAGAACCACGGGCTCAAACTTTTTCTTATTTTAGAAGATGGGAGAAATTATTGCAGTCATTCTTATGACAGTTACTATCAGATTCCTAAAATACGACCGACCGATTGTCGAAGGTGATTGTCTCCGTCAGTCCTTCCACTATCTTTGAATCAAGTGGAGCACTACATTTATCCGGTTGAAATTCCTCCACTGCCAGTTCACCTTGCTGAATGATTTAAATTCTGGACGGAAAAGGAGCTTCCCTGCAACTACGAATTACAAAGTTTCTTGGGCATTTTTTGCTGAACGCGATTTTGACAGAATGGAGACCGGCTTGCAGATATGAAGCATAGAGGACAAACTGAAGGGGAAATATGTAGTCTTGACACAAGGAATCTTCATGGAAACGTAAAGTTGCAAAATAAATTGAAGTTTTGTTCCACCAGCGGAAGTCTAGAAACAAATCCCCAGTTTGTACATCACCTATAATTTCTTACGGGGAGGTTCACGTCCAAAATATTACAAACAAATCCCCTCATGGAACAAAACAAAATAATTTAAGTACATCACCTATAATCTGTGCACATGTAAATTAACATCATGACAGGTTAAATAAAGTCGTGCGGAAAAAAGGTATGAGAGAATTACATAACCCCGCCTTCCTTGCACTGATGAGGATAGCACCCAAAATAAGTTTTCAGACTTGTTTTTTCTCTAACAGTTGATGCCACACGTCTGAACATCCGGACCTGTAACTCTAATGGAGAAAGGGTCAACTCTCACCCACAGCAACGAAAAGATGGAAGCAAGAAGAATAGACCACACGACAACAATGGTGGGTGTCCGGTTCTGGCGACCCATCAAACCTTTTAGGAAAGGGTAAAGATGGATGATCACCCAGAAGGCGAAGAAAAGCTTGCCAAAGAGTGGACCCCATGACTGATAACCACTGTTGACGGCGTGGGATATCCCGGCAACAACACCCACCAAGTTAACGATAAGGAGAGTTGTTGGTGGGATAAGGAGAGTTGTCCATTTGAACATGTACAGTTCAGTGAAATCACCGTCCTCATCTGATGACTTGGACGTGACGGTGAAGTTGGTGTCAATGCCAGCGAGTACTTTGAGCAAGCCTTGGAAAACAGCAAAAAGATGGGCTGAAACACCACCAATAACCCAAAATTGTTCATTCCTCCACCATTCATCAATCCCAACACCACTCCACCTCATCTCCAAAATACCGGTTGCAAAGATGGAAAGAAAGAGAGAAATAAACCATATACTTGCGATGTTACTAATCTGCAGCAGAACAAGCCGAGCAAAAGAAAATTAGTAGATGCTAAAGATACAGCGATTGGAAATCTTTTGCAAGTTACTCGGGCAATAAATCAGATGCCAATTGAATGTGTACCCAAAAACCACATCCTAAGCGGTTGAAATTTCAACAATTCAGCAATCCATTCACAATGCCATATTGACAATATTTAGTTTCTTTAAAATCACACATATTTAACCTGCTACCTCCCTATAGGCAGGTCCCATGTGAGCAGGGACTGCACAAAAGATGAGCGCAGAGAAACAAAATTTTGTGGTGTAACTAACCTGTGGAATGATGAACTTGTTTGTCAATAGACAGATAGCTGGAAGCGTGCAGTAAAAGAGAAGAGGAATGGCGGTGATTGGATAAATGGTGGTGTTTATATATGCAAGCCTCTCGAGCCATTTCAGCCTACCACTATAGCCATACCAAATTGGGCAATGCCGACTGAGAAGAATTTCAACAGAACCTAGAGCCCATCGAAGCACTTGGTTCAGACGATCAGAAAGATTAATAGGAGCAGACCCTTTAAAGGCCGGGCGCTTGGGCATGCAGTAAATTGACCGCCAACCACGGGCATGCATCTTGAATCCAGTAAGAATATCTTCTGTAACTGAACCATAGATCCATCCTATCTGCAGTTCAGAAACAAGCATTCATGTCTGGTGAGGAACCAAGAAGTATAATAGGAGTAAAAGAACTGGAGTATGCAAAGATTGTTTGAATGCAATGCAGAGATTGTTTGAACTGGAGCATTCATGTCTCAGTTGTAAGGTTTGCCTAATCTAGAGGTGTCCTTTAGGACTTTAAACTCTGTAGTACGGTATTGGAAGGATTATCTTCTAGCATATCACTTTTTGGCTCATGATTATATTTTCATCCTCCTCCACATAACCAAGACAAGATCTCAAAAATAATAGATCATGGTCCTCAAATCCATGCCTAAATTCCCTCAACAACAGCACCCAAATGGAAGTTAAAGCAATAAGCAATAGAAATAAGCATACCTCAGATCCCCAATCTGTTTTGTCCTCATAACCACAGCTGATGACATGAATAGCCTCTTTAAGAAGAGTTTCTGAAGTTGCAGACGGAGGAACACCGCCATTCTCCATAAGTGTGGAAGCAACAAAAACAGCTGACTGGCCAAACCTCTTCTCCAGGCTCATCTGTGACATGAGAAGTGACTTCTCATCATCAAATCCAGCTCCTGAATTTACACATTTGCATAAAAAATCTTAGCCACGCCTATTATAATTCAGTAATGTGAAAACCAAAAAACTTTCATCTATCAATTTATGCTACCCAGGCAAGATCAGTTGGTACTTGTAAACAAGTAACTGTGTTTCCACAAAATGAAAAAACACGACGTATCTTACTTCCACACCAAAGGTTTACAATTATATTGTTTCAATGACCAGTATAGAGGCGGTTAAAGACTGGATTCAGTTTCATGGCTGACTCGTCAAAAGATACCATTGCTGTTATACCCTCACCCACAATAAGAAGATGAAACAAATGCCTTCTACTAATATATTTATCAATGAAACAGAAAGAGAACATAGAAATGTACCTTCAACACCCTCTTCTATATCTTCCAAGCTGAAAACAGGTACTGTTGGATCTGCATGCTTTCCAGATTTCTTCTTGTCAGAGCCCTTTTTATTTGATTTAGTACTCTTCTTTCGTGATCCACCACAGAGTGAAGACAGGAACCCTGGTTTCTTATGCTTGAGTTTGAGGGGAGGTTCATAACCATACAATGCCGTCCTATTAAAGACACATCCAGTGCCCACATAGACTGGTCCTTGAATACCATCCAAACCCCTCAAGTTTATCTAAAATTCACACAAACAGAAGACATTAAATATAACACTAAACAATGGCAAATGCTTTTATGCAGCTTTCAGATAATCCAAATCATCAACACATAACAGACATAGCACAAAACCAAAAACGAATGAAATAAACCAGTTCATGGCATCATGCTGGAAAGACAAACATTACTTAATCAATTGATGCAGAACTTACATCAAAGAACACAGTATTGCGATTGGCATATCGATCATTCTTGTCAATGCCATCGAATCTTTGTGGAAATTGAACATAGCAGACATGTTTTCCAAGATTAGGATCCATCATGAAACACATAGCTTCTCTCAAAGCCTTGCTATTGTTAATGTAGTGATCACAGTCAAGATTCAACAAGAAAGGCCCATTAGTTAGCACAGCTGATACGCGAACCTGAAAGAGTTGCATGTCAAGGTAAAAAATGAGCCCAAAACTGAAGAGAATAATTTACATGCATACATCATATAAATTACTTTTACTACTACTACTCACAAGTGAATTCATGGCACCAGCTTTCTTGTGGTGCTGAAAGCCTGGACGCTTTTCACGAGAAACATACACTAACCGCGGCAGCTCATTACCATCAGTATCAAGCCCTCCACTCTGCCCTAAGAAAACCTGAAAACAAAAATGAAAACTTTCTTAGGTTACTACTGCTTGGGATCAGAGGTCATTTGATCAGCTTCTTTAAACCCATGAATCAAAATGCAAAATTATCAATAGCTGAGACATGACATGACATGATAAGGGGAAAACACTAAAGAGCATACAGGGAGATAATGTGCAGAAAAAAATGATCCAATAAACTGTTCTGGTGTGCACAGTATCAGTGATTTTTAACTTTATGGGCTAGAAGAGAAAAATTTACCAAACTTAAGAGAAAACATCTGCTCGACAAAAACTCAAATCATAAGCAAATGCTGAAATGTTGTTACCTGAATCATTCCTGGATGGTCTCTGATGTTATTTCCAGGCCATGGGGTCCCATCTTGCATAATCCATCCTTCTTCAGGCACTTTTTGGGCCTTGGAAACAAGCCCATTAACACGAATTTTAAATTCTTCATATTCTCTCTGCAGCAAGAGGAAAGAGTACCCATATAAAAGGTTTAAATATGGAAAAATCGGCACAGTTAAATAAATGAAGCACTGAATTGATACCTTCATAGCTCTACGATCTTTGACAAAAGATGGCTGCACTTTATCCTTCAAGTAGTCAATCTTCTGTGAGAAATAGAATTCTGGAGCCCGAGGCTCAATGTTGTATTTCTTGCTGAAGGGTACCCATTTTCTGGCAAACTCTGAAGTCTCAGACAAAGCTTCAAATGTCAACATTGCAGCACCATCATCAGAGACATAGCACGAGACTTTGTCAACTGGGTAGTCAACTGCAAGAATAGATAGCACTGTGTTTGCTGTCACAAGAGGAGGCTCCTTTAATGGGTCCACAGTACTGACAAAAATGTCAACCGCAGCTAGCTGTGATGGTTCTCCTTCATGTTCATATCTGTTACCCATATAGAACAAAAAATAAAATCTTAAATATGGAAAAGAAAAGGAAAGACCAAAAAAAAGCGCATCATTTCTGAAACCAGCATTTACTTGAAAAGCAACTTGATTATAGCAAGGTGAGAACAGATGCAAAAGAAAGGACCCTACCTCAAAGCAAGCCTGTCAAGGTATGTTTCACGATTTACAGGGAGCCACTTAGGGAACTGATCCAATATCCAGGATATTGCAAACCAAATCTCACATATCACAGATATTAACCACAAAGCATATGCATTGCGCACAGGATTTGTGATTCGGTAATGCAAGAAAATGCAGAGGATAATAAGCCGCAAAACAATGACCATCCTGTATGGATTAATCCTAGAAGAAGGAATGGAAACCTTCCTTGAGAGAGGTTGTCGGGCTTCATCATTCCTGCAAAGACATAGACAAGAGTATTATGGTCTAGCAGTTGAGTGCGCCTAGTACCTAGTTTCCTGTTCTCAATTATTGCTTACTGCCAATACTCCAAATATCATAATAGATTGCAGGTGTGAAAATTTGGAAGGCCCCACTCCCCAGATCATTATTGTTTTGAATTATGAAAACATAATTAACTTAACCACGTGGAAACTTACAGTAAAGAGTCATCTGCAAGCACATCTGTGGCAGCATCAATATCTCCAACACCCCTTTCAGAAGGAGCATGGCCAGTACTCATAGGAACAACATTCTTGTCCTGCTTCATCTTCCAGCCATCTACTCTCTCCTTCCAGGCCACATTGCCCAGTCCTGGCGAACCAAACTCCCTTACTGGGTCCACAACCCTCCCATTAGCTGCAAAAAGCACACAGAATGAGTACCATGTATGACCACATAACATCCAAACATATCACACAAGAACAAGAGATATACATGTTTGGTGGACATCAGATGCATAAGGGATGTGCTTCCCGCCAGCAGCTCCAGGAGATGCCATAGAAATATGCTCGGGAGATGCAGCAGACAGCTCTCCAGAAACCTAAGAGTTAAATGCAGGCAAAGCTTAAACTTCAGGTTCATATAAAAAAAAATCATTTCAATTTCAAGGTATTCTTGTTTTTTAAAAAGGGATAACAGCATTCCAGAATCTGATTGACTTACCTCATGTCCATTGGTAAGCAATGGAATACGGTTATGTGAAACCTCTTTGTCATAATTTGGAGCTCCAACATCTTCCCCTCGTCCATACGTCATCTGCCAGCTCAACATGCGTTCTGCAATCTTCTGTTTCTGGTTTTGATTTTCCGAAGAATAATTAAAATCAACAGCACCATCATCAGCATCAGCATCACCATCCTCTTTTCTATCACCAGAAATGGCAGGGCTACCTGATATAATTTCACAATCAGTGCTAAAATGATTTCAAAATAAATAGCATCAAACAAAAACATTAGTTAACAAGTGCAATTTTTCATTTTCAATTCCATTGCGTGGAAGAAAGAGTTTTTACATTATTAATGAACATTCAAACGCTAAAGTGAATTACAAAATAAAAATTATATGTCCTCAACAAACCATAAGTTGCATTCAACTCAGCATAGCAATCTCTTAATTTTCTGGCATTGGGTAAAGCATCTGGTAACACATGCTGATCAACATACCTTTGTGCCTCCTGTATCTGGTTTTGCACTGAGGGCATGACTGGTTCCCGTCCTTCCTCTCATACTCATAGCAAGGCCTGCACACTGGAAATGCACAAACATCGCAAGCAACAAATGGTTCACAATCCACGGTCTTCCCAACACTGTCACCACAGATCTGGCAAACCTGTCCAACTATACTTTTCATGGGCTTCGCCTGCACAGCCAAGCAAAATGCACTTTATTTCAGAAACTATACAAGGAATCTGAATGAACCTAATTCTACCGAGTGACCTAAACCAGACCAAAACGCCCAGAGTATTCTAAGAAGAAAAATCACAGAAGACAGTCACAGCTCAAGCTTTAAGTGAGCAATAGTACCGTCTCTCTTCCTATAAAATATCTTCAATCAAACCAAAAATTAATTGAATCGCCATCCATACTTACCCCTGTTTCACCTTCTGATTCCATCGATAGCCGCTCTCTTTATCCCAGAATTGAACAGTGGATGGAAATAACTGTTCGGTCTCAACAAACTCTATGCATCCCTGATCATACAACGAGCAACGAAGCGTCTGCTTCTCTAACTCTCAACCTCAGAAGCAATCTCTTATCTCTCAGATCTGCAGCATAAAGAGAGGATGAGAATCAAATTAAGTTTACTAGTCATCGGTATTCACGGTAAGTACACAGGCAAGTTCACCAAAAACAAGGTAATTAACCTCAAATCAAAACTTTTAACAAGAAACTATAACAGCATTATAAACAGAGCAATAAAAAATTGAACTTCATCTCATTTTCTTGGCTACCAAACATAAATTAACAAAAAATGACTTTGAATTCCGGACAAAAACGACACGCTTGGTTCGATCTCGTAGAAATCAAATTGAATTTGGTTCGAAATCAAAGCAGTTGTAGAAAACAGGGATCAGAAAGTGGATAGTTACTTACAGACTCTGACAGTCAAAGATCGACCGATGCTACAGAGAAAGAAATGAAAGAGGAGAAAGACGATGAGCAATGCAAAGCAACAGCTCTGTCTGTTTCGCTCTTTCCGTGTGTGTATTTATTTATTTAAATAAATAATTGAAGTATAGGATTAGTTAGGGGATATCATTTTCATAGTAGGTGTAACATAGCTGTAAATGAACGTGTTTAATAGAGAAATGACTAAGCTTACAAGAAACGAAAGCGACGACACACCAGCAGCTAGTTTTCAGGGACGACTCCGCCGACACTACTGCTTCAGACCCGGTAATTATCGGAATTGGAAGATCGAAGATGAATCATGAAACAGATCGTACATTACCATTAATATTTCTTCTTTTCCTTTTGCAAAAACTTTTAAAAAAAGAAGTTTTTTCTTTTAAAATGAGAAGAAGAAAAAATGAGTGGGAGGCGGTTGTTTTTATTTTTGAGAGACAGCATACAGTTATTTTTTAATTTTTTTTTAAATAAATTATTTTTTAATATCAATAAATTAAAATAATTAAAAAATAATTTAAATAATTTGTTTTTGAGAAGAAAAAAAACATTTTTTGCAACGTAACAATAGAAGGTGGTTGATTGAAGATACTTCTAGATTTTATTTGACAACTGTATTTTAAGAAAAAAATGAATTTTTAATTTGTTTTTTATATTATTAAAAATAAAATTTATTATTTAATACATTTTCAAATAATGTTTTTTAAAAAACTAATTTACTAATATACATTGCTCTACTCTACTGCTGTTGCAGTTTTTCGCTGTAGTGGACTTGCAGTGGTCCATATAGTGTTTTGGTTGTGCTTTACTTTGGCTACCCATTAGTGTCGTGCCACGTAAGACTTGGAAGAGACCCTTTTTCTCAACGACAACAGGAACAAAGTGTGTCCAAAATGAGCGTGTTAAACGACAATGCCTTGGCAGCTGTGGCTCGTGGGGATAATTGCTAGCAGAGAAAATCTTCTTCCTTTTTTTATAAGAAAGAGGTTTATTTTATTGGTAATCTGTGGTGGACACTGCACAGTGGGGTGGGGTTTGTCAAGCGGCATGCGACTTTGTCTTTTCAAGTTAATTTAATAAATAGCATATTGCTATTAACAATTCAAAATATTTTGGATTGATAAAAAGTTTGAGATATGTTTTTGTAGATTTTAGATTTGAGTTAGTGTGATTATAATATAAAACCTGAAATTTTACTCACTTAGTACACAGCGATTGAACCGCTGTTTGGCTAAATTTTGAAGAAAAAAATTCATTTTAAATAAAAAAAAATAGTGTTTTTAGATCATTTTGATGTGTTGAAGTCAAAAATAATTTTTAAAAACTAAAAAAATACCATTTTGATGTATTTTTAAATAAAAAACACTTTCAAAAACAACCGCAACCACACTCCCAAACAGACACTTAACCTGAATTCACAAAAAATAAGAAAAAAAATCAAAATATTCTCAAATATAGGTAGCGAATAAAAAAATAGTGTTTGGAGGAGGGGATTATAAAATAAATAAGAATAAATCACTGAGAAAGAGACGATGTAACTAAAAAATTAACTAATTGCATAGGGAGACGTTTATTAAAATGAATTGAATTTGAACACGAGATTCCAAGACTATGAGCTTATACCATGTGATGATATCATCGTCCCTTTTCTTTCATAGAACACGCGCTTGCCTTTACTAGCAAATTTTTTTCTGGGTATGGTTTGCGAGTTAGATTAATTTTTTAAAAATGTATATTAAAAGTATACATTTTTTTATTGGTTTCATTAAATTTAATTAAGCAATTTGATCTTAACACGTGTTAATCCAACTCTATGTTTAAATTGAATTTCTAATTAAACAATATAATAATTGACTCAAAGTTAATAAATCAATTGAATTTGTCAATAGAAAACTTAAATGATCGATGAAAATATAACATGATTTTATTTTATGTTTTAAAAAGACATGTCAGGTTTGATGGGTAAACCCATCAAACTTGTAAATAAAATAACCCGGGTCAAAACTTAAAACCTGCAAATTAGATAATGACTTATGGTGGAATTAATAATCTATTTTTTTATATAAATTATTGTTTATTTAACTAAACAAAAACAAATGGAGATTATCAGCTACTAGAAAAATTATATAAAAAGCAAAATAAAAGACAAATAAAAAAAATCTTATAGTTTATTTTATAATCAATATAAATAGAAAATTAAAAGAAAAATATCAGATTTAAATACCAATAAATAAAACATTATATAAGCATCAAATTAAAAAAAAAAGAGGTAAAAGAAAGGGTCAAAATAAAAAAAAAATACTCTTGTAGCTTGAAATGTTAATGGATGTAAAAAAAACAATGTTTTTTTTTCATATGTTTTAACTTTAGGTATAAAATGTACTTTTTAAATACATTTTAGAGAACCACCTATACTACCCAAGTTTTTTCGCTCATGTCTTTTATCTTTCAATTCATGTATTCTTCCAAAAAAAACATTAAATTACATATATAGAGTTGTGCAAAGAAGAAGTTTGAGGATCAAATTAAAAAATTATCAAAAAAACATTATTATAATCCATATTTTATTTGCGAGAAAGTGGGTAAGAGGAGGATGTATAGTAAAAGAGCAGAGTCATTTATATTTTATGCAATTTATCATGTTTTGTTTATTAATTTTCTTACTCAACCAAAACATGAAAAAAATACATCCAATTGATTGGATAAAATAAAAATATAATGCATGGTTATACATATTAAAAATATTATTTGAAAAAATTATTTATTTTCAACGATATAATTATTCTGTGCAAAATATAAAACAAAAATTACAAATGAATAAAAAAAAACTACTTCAAAATTTTAAATGTATAACCAAATAATCATATCATTATTCAAAATAACTCTTTCGATGAAATAAAAGAGTGCAGGAGTATCCATCTAGATATATATATATATGAGTGAACTTGCCCGTGCGTTGCGCTGGGCTTTTATTTATGTGGAAAACTGTTTGATTTTATGTATGTTATAATTGGTTATTTTAATATTTAATTAGTAAAATTATAATTAATAGAATCTGTTAGAAATAGGTTTTTTTTCCTACCTAAAAGTCATTGAATGTTGCTACTGTTAAAACTATTTTGATAATTATTTAATCGATAAATTGTACAATTGGAATCAAAGAAATTATGTTAAAATGAGTCAAATGCTCCGTGTAATATACTGATTGATTGTTGTGTAGGTTTTATTTGTTTCATGAATTCTTTCGTTAACAAATACTAAAATTACAATCGTTGAATTGTAGCACAGATGAGTGATTTGTTTTATGCGGCAAACAATTCGATTGATGGTTTTGTTTTAACCGCAATTGATTGAATTGATTAAAGATATATTATTTGTTGTCTGCAACATATTAATTGTTTGTTGAGCAATGTTTTAACTATTTGTCGAATAATTTATTTGACAGATAGCAAAAATACAACTGCTAAAATTTATCAACGATTATTGTTTAAGATTTTTTCTTCATATTATTATAATAAAAAAATTTAGAGCACTAAGATTAGATTAATGTTAGATTTTTAAAGAAAAATCAATTCAATTTTTTATATATATTTTAAGACGTTAATATGAAAAAATATCACAATATATAATTAGCCTCTCCTATTTTTTAAGGGAAAAGACCCAAAAATAATACATATAAAAATTTAGGACCATTAACAAATTGTTACATGTTAAAAAATTTGGTGTCGACTGTGGCGAAATGCAGGGTAATTTTTGTTTATTTTATTATTGTAGATAAGTTTGCACAATTTTTCTACATGTCTTGTCTATATGTGATTTCGTATATTTTTTTCGTGATATGATATCTGAAATATTGTACATAAAAAAAGACACGCAAGTTATTTTTCAAAAAAATAACATTGACCAATGAATTTTTGTCACAATTATTATAGTTGTCATTATAAATATTATTATACATAATTAATATTCTAATTATTATTGGTCATACTATCAATGATATCGTAATTATTGTTTGAAAAAGAATTTTTTATTTTTTATTTTTTATTTTTTAAGATTTATTACAGATATTTTTATTATATTAACCAACCAGAGTGACTCAGCTACTGAGTTCCTCGCAAACGACCCGTCTTCCTCATCTCTCGGCACTCCTATCCCAACCTTCTTCTCTTCAAAACCCTTGCAATTAATCATTGGTTCGTGGCGTATGGTAACATGATCAAAGCAAGTCCAAAGGAGAGTGCCTCTATAACTGAGCTATAACCGCAGTGAGTCAAGAAAAACCCAACCAATCCATGAGCCATAATCCTTTGTCGCAGTATGTAGCAAATCGTCAGAGGAGGTGGCAATTTTGGCTTCATCTGATTTGGGAGTGGAGTGGTGGGTTGTGTTTAGAAATGGAAATTGTAACAAAGGTTGTGCCTTTGTCGCGGTATGTAGCAGATCGTCGGAGGAGGTGGTGATTTTGGCTTGATTTGATTTGGGCATGGAGTGGTGGATTGTGTCTAGAAATGAAAATTGTAAATTTTTGGTTTGGTATTGATAGGTTGGGGATTTTGTTGGATTTACTGATTTATGATTTTGGATTGTTAAAAAAAGGAATATCATTTGACTCCTAGCTGGTTTTTATGGAGTGTAAGAAAAGAGAATAGAGTGTAGGAGGGAAGCAGAAGGCAAAGTGAATAAAAAAGCGAAGTGTAATAACGAAAGTTGTGACGTAATTCTCTGTCAGACGATCTCTTTAAACTTTCTTCACAAAAAAAAGAACACATGCACCCGCGAGCAGAAGAGTAAATATCCAGTCTACAGTAACAATGGGTGTAAGTGAACAGTAATTGAACCATTTTGTTTTAGCTATATTGTAATTATTATTTTTTTGTGTAAAAAGTTACAAGAAAATAGGGGGTGTTACCGGGCTTTACCTATTTGAACTGAGCTTGTGCGACCAGACTCCATTTTTTTTCCAGTACACTCAAGACAAGTGACATGCCCTCAACCCTATTTTTTAAAGAAAAAACCACCAAATGACATGTTGTGTGTTCTTGTCCAAATTTCAGTCGTTATAATGCCCAAAACAAATGAGGCTTGAGACTTTGAACTAAAAACTAGTTTATCAACCCATTCTCAACCAAAATATACCCTTAAAACATTTTAGAAACAATGATAAACCTTTAAATAGTGTACCCCCCCTCCCAAAAAAAAAAAACGCTTTACAAAATAAAATTAACTTGAAATAAAAAAATAATTTGAGATCAAATCTATTTTTTTGATGAACCCTTAAGGTTAAAAAACATAACATGAACTCCTCCAATAAAATAAAATATTATGACATAAATTTCATTTGTTCTGGTATCCTAAATTGGTGTCACCAAATGTTTATCTCTCTACTATGAGAATTCAATAATTTCTCTCTCTCATCTCTCAACAAAGGACTATAAAATAATATAAATATTTTTTTGTGTCAAAAGTGAATTTGAAAAATAGTGAGGTGTCTGAATTGTATAATGTGATTGATTTGTAAAGTTTGAGAACTAAAATGTATTTAGTTTCAGACTCATGGCATGTCACTCGTGTTTGACGCTTTTTTTTTTTTTTATTATGGTCATCTTCTTTCGATCTCACAATTTCTTATGAAGTCATAATCACTTGATCTTCAATTATGAAGAAATTACTAAGGAGAAAAAGATTGAAGATCAAATTAAAAATCAAGTCTAAAGAGATATTTTATAGCAACAAAAAGATAAAATTATTGTGGGGGAGCTACAATGAAAAGCCATGCATTTTAGTTTTTTATGTTATAGGTGTTTGTTTGGGAACATTTTAAATTGTATTTCTAAAAACTAAAAATATTTTTTTATGTTTTTTTTATTGTTTTGTTATGATGATTTTAGAAATATTTTATAAAAAATAAAAATAAAATTAATTTTAATACATTTTAAAATAAAAACTATTTAATTTTTTTTTTATCACACTCTCAAACACGGAACATTTATCAATTTACATGTTTCAATTTAAAACAAAATATATATTTAATATTTTGCTGCAATATATTTTTTTACATTTTATATCACATCAAATCAAAATCATATAAAAAAATATCAATTTAAAATTTATAAACACTTTAAAAACAGATTAATGATAAAACAGGAAAAATTTCAAAAATATCCAAAGTCTTAAGATTATTGGAGACCAGGCGTCAGTAAACCCTTAAAAAGATATTATTAAGGCCTGGCCCAGATAGCTAAAATAGCACAGATGCGTAAGTATCCAACTCTATGTTGAAGCCTTGTAATGGAAGTTCAACGAGAGCACTGGACCACACACCAACTGATTATACACGGCAGCAAAATTTTCTCACAGATTTGCTTTCTAGGGTTTTGAATTTCGAAAGGGAGAGAGACGGCTTCTTTTGGCTCTTTGAAATCTGCAATTTTAGAAAGAGAAGAGAGAAAACAGTACCTTTCTTCACTTCCATCTTTCCATGGACTTCTCATTTATAATTTTTTGCTGTTTACAGGAAACATCAATCTCATATTCGAGGCCTCAACGCTTGCGATCGCCACAATAAATCTTTGAACGAATACGGTAATTACCAACTCTAATTTGTTTCTTTAATCGAATCAAGAGGTATTGCTGTGTGGATTTATCCTGTATTAACTATCAAGGGATCGACAAAAGTCTTATAGATATCAATTTGAAGGAAATAATATTGTTTAATTTGTTTTTAATAAGAGCTGAACTGAGGAGGACATAGAAGGAATTTATGCAAACAAGAAGCATTGTGTTTGTAGAATCTTCCCTTCCTTAATGTCCAAAAGCAAAATGGGATGGTGAACAGTCTTCTCCACTAAGAAAGGAAGGAGGCTACAGTCATCCTTACATTGCTTTTCTTTTTATTTCTCATGTAATAACTGGCAATCAGGTGATGTAAATAAGGAGTCATGTTTAGTGTTAGAACAAGAAAGGGCAGGGAAAAAACATAGATTTTAGTCAACAAGAGGGCCTCCAATGGCCATTTTAAGTAACGGGGATGGTATTTTTTCCTCTAGCCACAGCGTTCAAGTTTAATTCACTGTTAGCTGTATTTTATCCATGTGTTTCCTTTCATGCTCAATAACACTGAATCATTTTCAATTAAGAGTCCTATTCGATGACACTCTTGATGCTGGAAATCCATTTACTCCTATATGGTCAATCTGTCTTCTTTTCTAATGCTAGACTCTGCAATTTTGTCACCTATCACCTCTCTTTAATTTGTTAAGGCTCATACGTTCAGAGGAAGATGGTATGGATACATCCTGGGAGCAAAGGCTAGTGAAGCGTTATTATGATGGGCTTTTAAAGAGTATCTTTTGTGAATGAATGTCGTTCAATGGTCTGAACCGTATTGTTACTACTTCATCTGAAATTCACTTCAATATACTGTGCACTTAAACTTTTTGAAGATAATGCATAGCTGACATGTCACACAACAACATTGGCAAGGTGAGTGGGACATCCACGAGCCACATGCATCGTGGATTAATATGGTTGTAAGTATTTTTTAGTTTTTTTTAATTAACATATGATAAACAATAGTTTTCTTTATGGATTGATACATGTCATGTTAATATTAAGTTGGGATATTGTTACAGGAGGGTCGACAAGCCGCTGTCATGTGTGAAGCCACCGATGATGGCCATGTTGATGTCATGGCATCTCATTGGTTAGACACTGCCGCTCTACTCTTGATGAGTTTTGAGAGGTGTTATGTCTTAATGATGTTCTGGCTGATGATGAGGCCACCAAGATATGAGGAAGTTATCATATGGATGGAGTTGGGCCATCAACTAATTGACGTAGGTGTAGATAGGAGACTTAGTTAATTGTAAATATTATGTTTTTTTAATGATATGGTTTGTATTTTATTATACTTTGTATTGGGTTCATGTTTTTTCTTTTCTAAACTTAGAAATCAACATGCTATATTATGAATTTTGCTATTAATTTTTTTTATTATTATTATTATTATTATTATTACTATTATGTGTTGTTGTTGTTGTAGTATTTAGCATATTATGAATTTTCATATTTATGTCGGACATGGTAGAATTTTGAACAAAAAAATTATAGGCGAGCAAAAACAACAAGGTTAAGTGTAGTTGTAAGATTACTATTGTTTTAGGTTTAATAATTTTAGAGATTATTAATTTTGAGAATATTTTCAATTTTTATAAGTAGGTTGATTAGAATTTCAAATCAGGATTTTTTGGATGAATGAAAGTAACATTGTTCTGATATTAGGAAAACCAATTACCATATACAAATATAATTAGAAAGAAAGCTAAATCAACCTGATCATTCACAATATATGGAGACTAAAATTACTATGGATTAGAACAGTGAATTAACTCTTTTACCTCTCAGTTCGTCTTAGTTTTAGCCTTGAAATCAGTGGTAATTTTAATTTTTTATCTTTTTATGCACAGTAAAATAACTGTTCTGCCCCCAACAAGACAAAAAAAATGTTTTGCTTGCAGGGGTATCATAGTCTTTACACAATTTCGGTTAAAAGTGCAAAAATGTGTAACTAGTTATTGGTCCCCATAAATAACAAAAATGAAGAATTGACGATAGAGGTTAGTTGGTAATTTAAATTCGGTGTGAACAATGTTATTAGTGTCTTAATGTTGAGATACCCCCATATAAGATAAAATACAAGAATTGGTTGTAGGGATGATTAATTAATTGACTCTTTTTAAAATAATATTTCCTGCCGACTGCAGCAGACACGTCCAGAGTACGTGGCGACGGTTTTCGGGCTCTCGCCCCCTTCGAGAGGTGCGCACCCTCTTTGATAAAATAATAATTTACTATCAATGTTCTAAAATATTTTTAATGTAATAATATGACGAATAAATCTTATATATTTTGATATTTTTTTAATATTAATGTCTTATATATATATATATATATGACCTATTTGTTTTTTAAAATAAAATAATAATTTAGTGTTCTAATATACTTTTAATGTAATGATATGACGAATAAATCTTATAAAAAAAATAAAAATTTCAACAATAATTATGGTGTCATTGGTAGTATGACCAATAATAATTAGAATATTAATTATGTATATAATATTTATAATGACAACTATAATAATTGTGATAGAAATTCATTGGTCATTGTTATTTTTGTGAAAATAACTTATGTGTTTTTTTTTATGTATGATATTTCAGATCTTATATCACGTAAAAAAATATACAAAACCATACATAGATAAGACAAGTAAAATATTATGTCAAATTATCTACAATAATAAAATTAAAAATTGTATTGCGTTTCGCCACAACCAGCACCAAATTGTTTTACATGTAACAAAATTATTAATGGTCCTAATTTTTTTTAAAATACTATATATCTGAGCCAAATAATCAACTTAAATTTTTTAAGATTATGTTGTTTTTATATGTATTTATTTGACTATAGATAATACATTTAGAATAATTATAATAATTATTTTTGGGACTTTTTCCTTAAAAAATATGAGAGACTAATTATATATTGTTATTTTTTTTATATTAACGTCTTAAAATATATATAAAAAATGAAGTGACTTTTCTTTATAAATCTCATATTAATTTAATCTCAGTGTTCTAAAATATTTTTAATATAATAATATGAAGAAAAAATCTAAAAAAAATAATATTTGATAAATTTTAGTAGTTGTATTTTGGCTATCTGTCAAATAAATTATTCGTCAAATAGTTAAAATATACCCAACAAACAATTAGTATGTTACAGGTATTAAATAATATATCTTTAATCAATTTGATCAATTACGGTTGATATGGATATGGATTTAATCTTGTGTTTTTTAAAAAAGTTGCTGGAGACCGGTGATTTTTTTTAAAAAAAGTTGCTGGAGACCGGTGATTTTTTTTTGTCATAGGCTGAGCAGGGTGGTAAAAAACTTGAATTATGCGTGCCTGCAATCCAAGTGAGGAAAATAGGAGATGCCAAATTTTAATACCATTTTCTTGAAGTTGGCTGCTATTAGTGGCCATTACTATCTTTTTTAATGGGCCTGCTTGTGTGTGGGAAGGAAAAGTGGAGGTAAAGATGAAATGCCAAAACGCATAGAAAAGAGGCAATGGACTCCGTTTTGGTCTGTCGAGACTCGAGAGTCATTGACTTTTTTGATCAGCTTTACTTTTCTCTTTCTATTTTGGTCATTGATCAGCTTTACGTTTTGGTCTGTCGAGACTCGAGAGTCCTTTTATTTATTTATTGAGTTTCAAAAATATTATTTTTATTTTAAATTAATGTTTTTTAGTATTTTGAAATATTTTCATGTGTTGATATTGAGAATAATTTTTAAATATTAAAAAATATATTATTTTGATATATTTTTAAATAAAAAATATTTTTAAAAATAACTTATATTACACTTCAAACATGCAATCAAACCCTTTTTGACATCCTCCTTGTTTGGCCAGGCACGTTGCTCGACCTTTTTACTGAAAAGAAAGAAATATAAAATATAAAATATAATTGTGGAATCCACTCTGTCGTCTTACCACTCACCACTCACTATTCACTGGCCGCCTGGACGAGAGCTTGCTTGCGGGGAAACACGATCGCCCTCTACTCTCCACGTGGCTTATCTTGGTAACTACGTGCCAATCTGTTAGCACGTGGCTTTCTGACTTCAAATCCCGATTCTCTCTTGGCGGTCCATTCCCGAATTAGGTGACGATTACAATTGAATTAGTGATTTTGTTGTCGTTTTTTTTACTTAAAATTAAACGCTGCAAATTACCCAAATACTAGTTTTGTCGGTTATCGTTCTCGGTTTAATAATTAACTCGAAAATACGTAGGAAGTTGACGGTATTAGATGTTGATAAGATTAAGGATGGTGTTGTTTTCATTTCATAATCTCCTTTTATTATTTAAATAAAACAAAATAACATCAATTTGTTTATACATATGTGTGTGTATATATATATATAAATATTTGATCATTGTTTGAAAAGTCAACACACACACACTTAACTTGTCCAGGAGGACAAGTCTTTTTCGTCCTCTCCCGCTCTCTTCGCGGAGCCCGACACAATCAATAGGTACATTGAAGTTTACTGCTTAATCTGTCTCTTCCCCCCATCACACGATTTTGCCTGTTTTGTTATCTTAAACCAAACACAAAGGGATTATGATCCTGTCTGAGATTGTGGCACAAACGGATATTTCTATTTTTTTTTATTATGTTCATATATTGTTTTTACATGTTAATATTAAAAATATTATTTAATATATTGAAAAGATAATAAATAACATCTATTATTATACTTTCAAACACTTCTTTAAAAATTATAAATAGATAAAAAACAACATATTATAATTTTTTAATATTAGCAAATTATAGGATCGCGCCCCAAATATAAGCTGTTAAAATTTGTTTAAGGTTTTTTTAATATATTTTTGGATTATTTTGATGAGTTAATATCATAAATATTATTTTTAAATAAAATAAATAACATTTTAATATATTTAACAGAGTCAAAATTTGAAAACTCGAGCGCCATCTAGTTATCATCACTGTCAATTAATCTCTTTTAATTAATTAGTTGGACTTCTTGTGTGGCTGCTACCTAGGATCAGGACAAGAATGCCGTCATGAAACGCCGTAATTAAATTTTTATTTTTCGTTCAGGGTTTGGCTGCTAGACGTGTGTGAACAACGTGGCAAGGCATAGCAGGCTCCAGTTTAAGTCATTATAACCCTGACACGTAGTGGCTTCGCCACAAACATCGGTTCTTACCATTAAAAAGCGAAAAAATAAAATAAAATAAGTCTAACGCTAAAAAATCGTATTGTTTTACCAGCTATTCTGGTTCTGATTAAAATAATAATAAATAAAAATCATTTTATCATATTATAAGTTTTTTTTATAAAAGAATTAACCTTTTCTTTTTAAAATAGTTAATAAAATTTTAGTCACCACCATAAAGTTTCCCTCTCTCATGGCCCTTCTGCTCTCTCTCTCTCTCTCTTTCATTTTTTTTTTAAATCTTTATGCAAGAGAAGATTCTTCGCAACATGTCATGCTGTGAGCATCATGACCAAACTGCCCCCTCTCCCTGCCGCTGCTAATTAACACCCCCATTTTTTAAATTGAATTATTCTTCGCACAATTATTGACCATTTTCGTTGCTGCTGTGATTAAAGACGACCTTGACTTAGGGTATAAAACCATAAACTCTTCACGACTTCATCAAGGACCAGGACTAGAACCAGGAATCTCAGGCTCGAAAAATATTATCTGAGTTGTAGTGTACTGGCAGAAATTGAAAGAGAAAAATAGCAACTCGATGAACAATGAGAGCCAGGGGCCAAAAACTCCACCGCAGCAAGATTGAAAGCTTGCAAACTTTTTTCTTTTTTTGAATTTGAGGAAATCCCATTTACTAGAAATCATATTTTGTGGGTCTATGCGAGCAAATAAAAACCTGGCTATCCTAAGTTTTTATCAGAGATGCACGCTCTAACTCGAATTTGAAACTTGCTGTGTAGATCTCAAACTTTTTGTTATCACACCGTATCTTGAAGACTAAATTAGTTAAAAAAGCTTTGTAACATTAGCACACATAGACAATCAAGTGATAGAAAACCCTGGAAAATCAAGGAGCGTTGGTGCAAATTGGTTTCGCAAGCAACACAAGATCTGCAAAAAAGAGATGAGACCCACTCCACTGCAGGTGGTGGGAAAGTAACTTATCAGCTAAAAACTTCTGTCAAATGGTTGTTAAAAATTAAGCTTAGTAGTGAAGCATTTCTAAAAGGTGAAGGAAACTCCACAACTCGTGGAAGAAAACGCTATCATAATGTCTCTCGCCTGTGGGACAACTTGGTCCTGCTGTGCTAACTACTAAACTTGGACATAAAAACTGCTTGTACTTGTTTTTTTTTTTTGTTTATTTCCCCCCTAAATTGAACATAAAATAAATAAAAAAACCATACGTACCTTCACATGCCAGCTGTGCTTCATGTTTTTTGTTTTTGTTTTGGGGATTCGGTAAATGCATGCCTGGTCTGGTCTGGTCTGGTCCTAGGGTTAGATTTCAGTCACTGTACTGCTTTTCCTTTCTTCGCCACGTCAAGGGAAATGAAGTGATGTCCTTTCAGATTGCAGGTACTCTTTTTGGAAAGATTTATGTAGCTAGCTGGCATCCATTTTTAGGTTCTCTTGAAAGCTTCCAATTCAAGGGCGCTCTGTGCACCGTCGGAAATTCTAATGATTGTTTTTTAATATCCATGCGCAGCAGTTCAGCGACATCGTCTCGAGATGGATTAAATTTCCAAGACAGTTCATTTTGTCGCTTCTGAACCACTTTTATTTATTTATTTTAAAGAATATTAAAATAGAAACATTATTTTAGTATATTTATATAAAAAAAACTTTTAAAAATAATATTTACTGTACTTTAAACACCCGTTAGATGAACTTTGTAGAATCAAAAGCAATTATTGCAAAGATACACTCCACTATTGTTAAAAGAAGGTACATACTCCACAGTGAATATAGAGATTTAATTAAAAGAAATTTAAAATATGAAATTTTACAATGCCAGATTTATATTCAATTCTAAAAATTTATTTGTTTTTCATTTTTTTATTTTCAGATTGTGTATTAAAAATAAAAGCCATAAATTCTCATGTGATTTTTTATTTATTTTGTATAATATAATTATCTGTCAATGGGTAAAACATATTGTTCTCTAATTTTTCAACGATACGTAAAGGACAAAACAAAAGGAAAGAAACAAAGAGGAAAGCTCTGGTTTGACCCAAGGGTGATTTTGTCATACCAAAAAGTCGAGATACCCTGTGCTCTTAAATTTATAATTTTCTTCCAAAGAACAGACAAAGAAAACGACCTTTGCGTGAGCTGTTTTTTTTCCTCCAAAAATTATGAAAGTAAAGAAATTATTATTTTTTATTCCTGAAATATCCAAAACACTAATTTTTATTTTATATATATTTTTCTCCATCAAAATGCCATCGTCTCTCTCCAGAGGTTTCCTTGCACTCAGAAAAATTAAATAAAGATGGACCGAAATCAATGACTTTCCTATAGATTCTCCAAAAATTCAAGCTCTTTTAGGGTTCCCAGTTTCACAGTAAGCAATTCTCCCATCTCCTCCTCGATTCTTCCTCTCTCTCTCTGCTTGGATCTATACTTTAGCTGTGGGCTTTTAATTGATTCTTCAATCTGTGTTTCTGATGTTCTTTGGGGAATTTCTGTATCTGGTTTGCTAGGAAATTTGTGGGAAAGAAGATAAAACTGGAAATTTTTGAGCTCTGGTTCTTCAAATAGAAGGGGGATTTAGAACTGGACTTTTGCTTGGTTTGATTACTTTGTGCTGTGAAATTTAAAAGGATGGAGTGGGTTTAGGATCTCTTGATGAAAATCATAGCTGAATTGAGCTAAAATTTGGCGTCTTTTCCCCTGTTTTAGCCTACTTTTGTTTTTAAGCGGTTGAAGTTTGAATAAACCTTGTTCTTTGCTGAAAGCTTGAAATTGAGTCTTCTGTAAATCTCTCTCTCTCTCTCTCTCTCTCTCTCTCTCTCTCTCTCTTTCCTTTTCTTCTGGCGATGAGTAATTCAATGGAGATTGAATTTTGCATAAATTTTGCAGCGTGCATCTATCGTATTTTATTTTGATTAAATTATTGAAAGTTTAGGATTTTTTTTATGTTCTAGGAGGACGTTGTGAATGATGCCGGCAAAATCTGAAAAAGAAGATCGACGTTCAGACCACAGAGGACAAAGTCCGCTCGAAACAAACGTTTACTCCCAACCTTGGTGGCGTGAAGTGCGGGACAGTACCTCTTTAGTTGACTCTGCATCAAAATTATCTTCAGTAGAGAACCTTGCGAATGCAGCAATACAATCGCAAGTTAGTACTGGCTTACAGAAAGCAGCTATGGTGAACAAAGACATGCAGACCGATGTAACATCGCAATCTGGTAGCAATCCTCGAACCCATCTCTTTCTTTTACAAGTATGTTTGCACGAAGACATTATTATTACCTTAATAGTTCGCATAAGATAACTGTTGGAAAAGAGTGGCTCTAGGGTATTCCAATTGTGCTTTTCTCTCAATGTGAGTTATCAACAGAATGTTCCCCCGTTTTTAACATGGTCCGTTGGATTTAAACTAATCATTCCATGCTTAGCATCACAAACTTATTCCAGTATGCATATTTTACCTACTCTTCACATTTTTTTGCGTGAAATGAAATCAGCTTGAAAGAACAAGAATAAATCTTGTACAAGGAAAAAAGAAAGAAAAGGATTGGTGATATTCCAATGTGGATAAAGTTTCTTAGCATTGCTAGGGTAGTGCTTCTTTTACTTCACCCTGGATATCATATTCATTTACATTGGTGATATGGATGCTGGGCACTCCAAAATGATGGAGAGCTCCTGAGAATAATCAAGCTTGAAACTTGGTACATGCATTCACAGTTGAAACTGGCACATGAATTCATGTGAAAGTATTTCCCTCGTTGTTATTTTTGTTTAGCCTGGATCAATTCTTAAGTCTGACTACGACAAAATGGTCACGCTTTTATGGTGGCTGAATTCTCTACAGTAACGAATCTGTCTGGTTTTCATTTTGAATGTATTGTACTGGCACCCTGTTGTATAGATCTAACCTTGCTCCTGATGCTTACTTTGTGTTGATTAATGGTGCCTTGATTACTTCTAATCTTCAACAGAATGAAATGTATATGGTATGAGTGCCCCTTGATTTTAAGAAATTCAGATGTACCCTTTTCTTTTAGACATATGGTTGTTGCAAGTGTCACATTTTGTCAGGTGAGTACACCGCCCATGGCATGAATAATGTTTCTTTTCTTGGCCAGATGAAAGTAATGGACAAGAACACCATCTCAAACACATTCCATCACCAACATTTGTTACCATGGGCGGACACCTTGAACCAAATTCCCAGATGGAACTTGTTGGCCACTCAATTGTAAGATGCCCCCTGTTTTCCCCATGTACACATGAGCACCTGTTTTTCTAGTGCATGCTCAATGTGCACATTTGTGAGCACTCACAGTTATCTTCCATTGACAGCTAAATGTCTCTTGGATTTTGCCTTGCCTGGTTCCAACTTCTGTTTACTCAGAATTCTGAGTTCTCTAACTTTTTTCAGGTTTTGACTTCACATCCATATACAGATCCACAGTATGGCGGGATGTTTGCTTCTTATGGAGCTCAAGCTATGGTATGAACTTCACTGTCCCATATATATGCTATAAATTTAAGAACAGTGAGACAGTAAACCATATTTGGCATGCTTCAAGTTTGAATCTTATTTTAGATACTATGTTTGCTTCTGAATTACATTTGGCATACTTCATGGTCCCTTCTCTATGTTTTATTCTCATTTTCGATACTCTCTCCCATTACTGAATTTATATTTGTGCCTCCTTGTTCACAATTGGTGATCTGGCATTATGAGCTGAAGTTGATAGAGGAATGATACAGCAAGGCCAATAGATTTCTAGTATTCTCTGTTGTTCATGATTATCAAACAATTACATACATTTACCCATCAATAGTCAAGTCGTGGGCTCTTTAATTCAACCGTGGAGCATATGGTTCTTGGTTGAACCACCACTTATGCATTCAGTTTATTTCAAAATAGAATACTTTACACAGATTATCTTCATCTTCAGATGAAAACCAGATGATCTCTTATGGTAGATAGATAGATAGATAGATAGATGGATGGATGGATGGATGGATGGATGGATGGATGGATGGATGGATGGATGGATGGATGGATGGATGGATGGATGGATGGATGGATGGATGGATGGATGGATGGATGGATGGATGGATGGATGGATGGATGGATGGATGGATGGATGGATGGATGGATGGATGGATGGATGGATGGATGGATGGATGGATGGATGGATGGATGGATTTGAGTTACAAAACTAACACAGGCCAATCAAAGCTTCATAGCTGTCGGTTAGGATGCATCATTGATAAAATCCACCTTAAAAAGGTTCACGTTTTGATCTTATACCGGTTTCTTCTCAATACTTTTGGTTCAACCATCTTTCAATGGGCTTGGATGGGTATCCCATTGCATGTCTGGTCTGATAGCTAGCTTGAGCGCAGTCTTATTTTTTCCTGATAATGATAAGTGAAATGATTAAATTAAAGTTCTTCTACCTAAATATTGTTTTCAGACATTTATAGTTGAGCAATATCTTGCTTTGTTATTAGGTACCTCAATTATATGGAATGCCACACGCCAGAATGCCTTTGCCCCTTGAAATGGAAGAGGAGCCTGTTTATGTAAATGCAAAACAGTTTCATGGTATTATGAGGAGAAGACAGGCACGTGCTAAGGCAGAGCTTGAAAAAAAAGCAATAAAAGTTAGAAAGGTAGAATCAATGTTTCAATTTTTTCATCCGCTTAAATTTAGTGTTTTCAGCGGTAAAATTTAAGTCTAGATACATCGACACGTCCTTAAATTGTTAATTTAAATTCTGACATGGCTTGTTTCATCTGTTTGAGAAAATTAATAGAGTTAAAACATGCATTCTCTTTTAAAATTAGTTGATTTTCTGTACCACATTCGTTTTGTCTATGTTACCTGAATGCAAGTTTCTTTCTGCTAGGTTTCGACCTTTGTGTGGTTCTTTCATTCAAATGGAATCAATAGAAATTCAATTTTTTATCCTTTTCATTTGCTACATTCTCTCAGTTACGGGATAGTTTACTTGATGATGATTTTACAGAAGTTCCTAGGATTAGACATACTTGGACGTTTGATCTGTGAATTCTTTCCCAGGATATTTGTACTTTTGAAATAAGATAACAGACATTATAAAGAAATTCCCAGGAGTAACCCATAGTCAACCACCTGTGTGTCAGTGAAATAGACAGATTCACAGAAAGTGGGATAAAACTGTAGATATTAATGGAATTTCAAGCACTGAAAATGTCTCTGATTCCTCAGTTTATTGTTAGGGTCTGAAATTTCATTCTGGTTTGATCACCCCATTCACGGTTGAGTTCATGCATTCTAAATTTATAAATTGCCTGCTATGTGATCTGAGTCTTCTCTTGTTGTTTGGGAAAGCCATATCTACATGAGTCTCGACACCAACATGCTATGAGAAGGGCAAGAGGTTGTGGCGGCCGTTTCCTCAATACAAAGAAGCTTGATAATAATGCAACCAGTCCTACATCAGAAAAGGGTATTAATTCTGCTACTAATATTTCAAAACAATCTTATAGCTTTTCAGTTTCTGAATGTTTTCCCACTGAAGGTAGTGGAGACTTGAATTCCTCTGGCGATCTGGAAGAAGGAAAAGAGTCCACGGTTCGAGGCATGCAAACACTGGCTTCCTCCAATGGCCATGGACTCTCAGCAAGATACCATTCATCATCACATGATGGAAGCTTCTTGGGTCAGCAAAAGGAAACCACACACGGGAATAGGGTGTCTAATGGAGCTGTCTCCATTCATTAAACTTCCACCAAGCGTTGTACGGGCCCCTTCAGCAATATTGCTGCATTGGTAGACATCATTCAAGTTCCCTTTTCTCCTGGCTAGTCTTTGTATCTTACGGGATGTTTGCCTTCTGCAGGCAAAGCAGGAGGCATTAGCCATGCTCAACTTGGGAGGAAACTTTTCCTGTGATGTGTTTCTCAGGCAATTCATTCTTGGCTTTAGGTCTTTGGTTACTTGGGTACGTTCGTGAGAGTAGCATATGTGATGGACTTCATCCTGTCATCACTTTGAACTAATTGCATCTATCTTCTTTTCATCGCTTCTGTAAAAATGGCAAAAACTTGTGTATCTACCTGCTAGAAATTACTCTCAAATGTAGTGATTCCAAATGGTCTGCATTTGAACTTTCAGGTGACCTCTGCTTTATGTGTGAGCAAAGGGTTTACCTCTTCTACTTTAAATCTGAATGACGTTAAGAGTTTGGCTGTTGTTCTTCCTTCACTCATCTCCCTTCTGAATTCTAATTGTTCTTAGGATTCACCTCATCTTCATCGCAATGATTGTTTGGAAACTGTTTCGCTTATTATCTCTGGGTCAGATTCATCTCCATTCTGCCAACTGTTCGTGGGGAGGACGCGCTTCATTGCTGTACAAGAGCGAAGGCCATTGCATTATCTGCATGTGCCGTGCCTTTTTCACCAAGTGATGGCGGGAGGCACCGCGTTGAAGTGGCGTGCTCGATTGTTATCCGATCACAGTCCCTCTAGAGAAATTTGGAGACAGTTCTGTTTTCTGCCATTTTCTATTTTGAGGAAGTGAGATCATCTCATTGACGCTGTAAGTTTAGATTATTGTCGTGCAATGGAAGAGACCACCGGGACGGAATCCTGGGGCATTGAATAGCATTTTCTGCGCGTGAATGTTTGCTTGAAACACGTGCCCCTGAAATTGGGAGACAAGCCATGAAGATTGAAGACCTGCTTCTTGTTTAAGAATTTATCTCACAATTTTTTAAAATAAATATATAAATCATCATTAAAATGTTTTTCTAATTTTTTTCTTCAAATCATGACCACAAAAATTATTAAATTTTCAAACACATTTGTTTATTTGCTTACGTGTGGTGTGTGCTGCTGTTGTTGTTTCTTTTTTAAAAAATGATTTTTTTTTCAAACTAATTTCTTTAATGTATTAATACAAAAAATAAAAGATTTTCATTTTTAATAGGATAAAAAAGGCTTTAAAAATTACAGCAATACCATTCACTTTTAAAGAAGAAGCTTCGTACACGTGGCTAACCATGATTGGCTATATGAACAAGCGGTGTTCTCTTGGAAAAAAGAATTGTTCTGGATGTAAAACAGCGTAGTTTTGGGCGATCCTATTGAATAACAAACACCCCCTTCCCTAGTTCCCTTCCCCTACGATGCGGCGCCCTCATCTCTCTCTTTTCGTCTCGCCGTATCAAGTCGACTCTCTCTCCTTTTCTTGTTGCAGCTCAATATTATGCTGCGTGTAAGCATTTATTTATGAATATCTATATGTAGATATAAATATAAATATCCCAATGAAGAAACATTTAGTAATCCGAAGTGTGCTTGAAACAATTTACCAGGGAAAGATGGATGGATGGATGCTCCTTTATTCTTCTTTTTAGCAGAAGAAAGAGTTTGAGGAACCAACCATCGAACCCTTTCATAGGTTTCATGCACCTGCAGGTGGATGGCTGGCATTTTTGCCGAGGGATGTATTTTCTTTTTTTCATTTTTGTGATAGGTTTTTCTTACTGTTCTCATTTTTTAGTTTTACTTGCAAATAAATCAGAATGCCTTCTTCCCTTTTCTTTGAGATTTAGACTTCAAAATCGGTTTGGGAAATTTATATTACTCTAATATATGGGATCTACAATAAATGATTTTAGTATGAAGATATAATGATTTTCTTGATTATTCTAGGCAAAATATTTGAAGAGAACTGATGCAATTAGTCACTCTGGTAGCATCAAAATTGACATTTCTTACAGTTGATTTGAACTTCACTGGCCTGGCAACGATATATATATATATATAAAGAGATTGGTGCCATGCTAATTGATCGCAGCTAATTGGCATGTCTGTTGAATCGGGATGTGAACCAAGAGCCAATCTGCTGGTTCTGTGCTAGCCTGCTAGGTTCTAAACGAAGAGAAAGAAACCTCAGGGTTTTTCTCTTAGCGGGTGTTTACAAGGACTTTTACTCAAAAGTGTTGTGTTTTGACAGACTTTGCAGGTGCTCCCTCTATGTGGAGAATCAGGACTCCAATTTTAAATATTTTTTAATTTACCTAGTATTAAATTTAAATTCAGTTGATAGATACAAATTACATTTATATAATTTTATTTCATTATCACAATCATTTTCATTTCATCACTTTTAGTTTGATAAAATTGAATTGAATTCTATTTAGAACTCATCTACTTGAATGATTTTAAGTATCAGATCTACGAGGGTTAGTGAGCATCGAACCAAGTGACAAGACGGTGCTGCTTTCTATTGGCAAATATGTTCGTTTTTGTAAGCCAGCCAGCGTGCAAATCCAGAAAATGTCTATCCAGCTTCTTGGTTAGTTCCAATTCGCCTTCAAGATACTCTTTGGTTTCAACCAGATCCACCGTTGGGCTGTCCTCCTGTTCGGGAACTATTGCTGTGCAGGTTGACAGTTACTTGCTTACGTTGAATGGGGTCTGCAACGAAATCATCGTTGCCTGGATAATGAACAAATCGAGATCTTTCCCTAATCACGTGATTGTTAACCATTGGAATGCTCGAGAAAAAAGCTTGTCATCTCAAGTTCTCCAATCGCAGATAACCACGGGACTCGCGAAACGGCGATGGAACGTTATCTGTAAATGAGCTGGGCTTGTAGAGATAAACCATCAGGACGAAATTTCGATATCAAACATGACCACTGAACAATAATTATATATAGCTGCTAGTACCGATGCTTATTTGACAGGTGTAGAGCTGAGGTTTTATAGCTAATAGGTTCTCTGTGAATACAGAATTAGTGGCAGCATTATAGGCAACAAATACACGCTAGTGCAAATTACTCTGCTTCCGAGTGTAATATCACCACCTCTCATGCCCGAATGATGGTTTATTCTTTCTGTGGAGCAATTACAGTTTCGCCTGTTCTTGAAGTTGTTCCTGTTCAGCATTTAATGAAGTTTGGTTAGAAGCACAGCTCGGAAAATGGAAATATAGAATAAACTTATTAGCTTGCATCTGTACAGATGTGAATTATCATGCAATGGTTGTAATGTATAATGGATGAGCTCAGAGAAGTTGCCGGAAAAATCAAACGGGTAATCTTTGTAAATCATCAGAGATGAAAAGAAAAAGAGGCTAAGCGATATTCACTCAGTCCAAAAATGAATTGAGTATGAAGGATTATAATCGAACTAAATCCAGGAGTAACTAATATTACACTCACCTCTGACACAAAGAAGGCATGGAACCCGTATGGAACTCTGTGTGGTAACTCAACAACTGCAACAGGATCAGCTGACATGGTTTTTGCATCAATTACATTGACCGATGATTTTCTGCGTATTAAAGATAAAAGTTAATTTTTAAATAATACAATGAGCCTGTAAACCATCTCATCCTCAACGCCCCCCAGAAAGAATAAGAGAAACAGACAACTGAAAGAGAAAGCCTGGTGCTCCTTGGCGAGGCATAAAGCCAAATTTTTGGAATATTAGAGCAGTCAAAGTTCACTTGTTAAATTGGATGTTTGGATGGAAATTTAAAAAAAAAATGAAGAAAAAGATTGGCCAATATTGCTGACAGGTTTGCAAATTGAGGCAAAGTTTTAATTTAAAAGGGAAGCAATTACCCGGTACTTTCATCATGTGCGAAGAATATCAGGTAGCCATCATCTTCCTCGGAAGTGGTGCCTGGCTTACTAGGGACAAACACAGCCTCTGAACCAAATCTACCAGGACCAAGGTCAAAGATGCCTTTGACATTGCCTCCAACTTCAATCTTTCCTTTTCCTGGCTCAGGCTCTGCATGTAGATCAAATTTAACAACCCCTGTGACCTTTGCAATGCTGTCCAGAGTTGTCCCGTACACATATCTTTGTTTCCTGAATTCACACAAGACAATCATCAGGCAAAAATGAGCAGCAGCGGACATAATTCAATAAACACACAAGTAAAATATGAAACAGCAAAATGAATTAGTGACAACTGCGGCTCAGAGTAGATGCACACCTCCCAGTGTAACTCTCATTCACCCTGGGAAAATCAACTGCAGATTCTGACAGTTTCTTTTGTGAAGCTACACCAGTTTTCATATTGAATCTCATCTCATATCTGCTCAAAAAGAAAAAAAAAGGTCATCAGTAAGACCCAAGGATAAACTACTATAAAATCCACATGAATGTGTTCTCCTACAGCTCATTTGTGAAATTCTCAAGCTTTTCTTTGACCTTCCCACTGACCATGTCCAAATCTGGATTTTGAAGGCGGCACGTTATTAAAACAATTTCATCCTCCTCCTCCCAGGCATTGGCTAGTAAAATCAAGCAAATAAAGTTAGAATGGGCTCATGAAGACAGGACAAAATCTAGTATCTTATTCATAAGCCAATAGATGCCTTCGTATATTTGAAATTCCAGTAAAATAAATCTGTGAAATATGAAAGATTATTTCATCCAAAAACAAAGTCAACTTTGTTCACCATGCGCATCTCTGAAGAGAAGCCAGACTATTAGTTTAAGAGCAGGAATCTACCATGACAAAGACTTTTCCAGGCTAAAGAGGAACCTGAAAGACATTCTACTGCAGTTTTTATATACTTGTTCACATCACTTTGAATTATTAATTTATGTCTTCTAGATTTATGCATGTTAAGCCCACAGATGACAATTTTCAAAAACCATGCATAGAAAAACTGGCCACAGATTTTGTACGAGGGTCCCTCTATGTTGATTGAAATTACTAGGCACACAGATTTGGCCAGGCAGTCCCAGCAAATTGGAAAATATGAAGCTTGATGTAAGCTACGACACAAAAGATCAATTTCCTAGCCAATACCAGAAACTAGGCCAAGTGTGTTCATATTACAGATTTATCAACTCAGAGAATAATGTTTTGGCATTTAAATAGACATGGGGAAGGTTACATTACTATTAACTCAGAGGATGATGTTTCCGGCATTTAAATATACAAGGGAAAGAAAGTAGCGCACCATTGTGAAATATGAAGCAATTTGGAAGCTCAAACCATTTGATTAGGAGGTCATCCTTTGCATACCGTGGAAGGACACCGAAACGAGCTTTTTTTGTTGCATCGAATGTGAATATGAGCTTCTTTTCTTTCACCATTTCCTGAAGAGTTCTCCCAAGGAAAATATTTAAGGTTGACTGTTTCCATCACATTCCATACCATGAATGAAATCTAGAGCATACATTCAAGTACTAATGTGTATTTTCATTCAAGTTGCATTGAGGGACCAGCTCACATACCTTCTTAAACTAAAAATGCTGGAGATTAAAATCAAAATAGTATAATTAACCCATGGATAGCATTGAACTTCGCTGCTGGTTAGATTAGGTTACAGTTAACAGAAACTCTACTTGTTAAGTGTTTTTTGAAATTACTGGTCCGATATGCTCTATATTTAGAGCCATTTATTTTTAATAGAAGATGATTCATGATAATCCAACTAGTAATTGTTTTAATCACATAAACTTGTGAAATCTTTCACGTCTAGAAAATCCCAACCAAAAAAAGGACAGCAAAAGGAACAGCTACTCTAAAACATGCAATATTAGTAAGACCTGTACGAATATACAATGCAAATTACTCACCCTCAAAATCAATGATTGTGTTTTCCACAACCTGACCAAGAATCCAGGTATATTTATATGAGTTGACATCTCCCCTCCCCTCTATCACAATACTCTCTCTAGTTATATTTCGATGCATCTTTAAATCTCAAGTTTATAATTTCCTTTCACTTCCATAGATATTCATGAAAGACACCCACGTGCATGCATGGCATATCATGCTGAACCTTGTAAACAGTTCATTCATTTGTTTTATAAGCACTTTGAATTGTATCCATAAAATGCAATAACTGAAAATTATTGTACCTTCGGTCGGAAGTACAGAGGAAGATCCATAAAAATTGCATAGTTCTCTGTAATTGCAAAGTCATGCATCATTATCGGTTCTGATATTGTTATTGGTACAGGGTCATGCATGACACCATCCTTTGAAATGACTCTGTACGTCACATATGGCGGTTCATGTGAATAGCCAAAGGTAAACATCTCTCCTGCACTAAGGGATTTTTGAATGTCAAAAATGTTTCACTTCAGTAAAACTTGTTGCTGAGGTACCTTTGCATGCAGGACATTACCAGTGAATGGATCCACCTTTGGATGAGCAGTGAAAGAATGTTTTAGTCTTTTTTCATAATCCAACAGGCCAATAGTTTGCAGATCTCCATCTTCCATTACTTTAACCACATCTGCAAGATTCAAAGGACATCACTTGAGTTCTCCACAAAAGGACCGCAAAAGAGAAACAAACAACTCACCCCCTCAAAATTCTCTGATCTTCTCAAAAGTATGATAAAGAGAAAATATGAGCTTACAGGGTTTATCAGCCTCTTGAAGTGCCAAAAGTTTTCCATCGTGATAAATGAGATTTGTATTACCTGGAAGAGGGTTGCAGACAATTATTTTATTTTAACACTCAATTTTATGAGGATGCTTAGTAATGTGAGCGGCAACTAAGAAATATAGATGTGGATGGCATCCATCTCCAGATCAAACTTTAAAGCCAACCAAAAGAAATCCAACCTACCAGTCCCCATTCCATATGACATGTCCAATACTTTTGTTTTTGCTCGAAGCATTTGCATGTTAACCATAAGTAACCCGAAAAATCCTTTGAGGTCTCCAACCTGCAAGTGATAGGTCAAAGAACAAACGATAATTATTCAAGAGAAAAATGCAGAAGAAGGTTCAAAAACTTTTGATGGGCGAGCAATTCTACAGGAGGTGTGAGAGTACCGAGACCTAAGAACATCAAGCAATATTAGATTCGAAATTCACCCAAGGCTCCTAACTTTGGAGTGAGGTATGTACCATATAAAATTATAATCTGCTCCTTCCCAGGAATGTTTCATCAATGATTATTGTCATATTACTATATACAGTATAAAGACAAGACAGGAAAATATCTATATAATAAAATGTACAGGTAGCACTCTGTGGTGAGTGTTCCAACCAGCCAAATAGCTTTCTTTTGGGTAAATGTATCAAACAAGGAATTAACCCCTTCAATTGAAAATTCTTCCAAGTTGAAATTTAAACTGGTAGAATGAGACTGAAATTGTGATTGAAAGAAAATATGAGAGCATAATCATAATTAAAGATGAATTATTAAAGTCTCTTTCAGACTGGTCTAAGAAACATAATCTTGACTATTTCTTTTACTTGAAGCATGCAGAGACAAAACAGAAAATTTTAGACGTGAATACTCTTAGGGACCCCAATTGCGGCAAATGCAGTCCCTAACAGTAGCAATATTTATGTGAAGAATAACTTGATATCTGACTCATAAAAGAGGCAGGCATTGTATAATTTCCACATCCTCAGTGCTATACAGTTGAAATCATCATTCCCTTAGTACCACAACTATTTGAATCTTTGGAGTTGGATGACAGAATTGTCATAGCTTTGTGCATAAACTTAAAATGATCCCAAAAATGTCACAAAATAATTCCTTTTTAAATGAAAAAGATTCCTTTTCAGTTGATTTGGGACTGTACCTTCATAAATTTGGCACCTCCAAAAAACTCTTCTTGTTTAAGTCGTGATGTCCTCACAAAACGACGGACATATGCTGCTTTTCCATCTTTAATGCGCATACCATGAATCATTCTGCAAATACATTTGACAAAATATATTTGAAGTCATAATTGACTTGGTAAGTGAAGAAATATAATCATGATGGATTGACAACCACATATAACCCTTGGAATCTAAACAATTATGAAGGAAGAAAAGGTGGCTAAAGAAAATGGAAATGACCGCCATATATAATGCAAATGAAAACAGATTATCATGAATAGGCATTCCAATAATCTGATCACAAATTCACACGCAACAGATCTACCATAACCATCTTCAAATAATTCTTATTGTAGAAGTTGATGTCCATGAAAGGAACAACAATCAGGCTCTGTGAAGAGTTCTTGAATAAAATAAAAAAATCTTTTCTTTCTTCTATATGCATCAGAAGAAGAAAAAGGTATTTGCAAACCATTATGGATGAAACAAACTCTCTACTTCGTTCTCAGTTGCAAAGTATTCTGTGAAGAGTCCTTGAATAATTTTTTTTTTCTTTCTTGTATATGCATCATAAGAAGAAAAATGTATCTGCAAACCATTATGGATGGAACAAACTCTCTACTTTGTTCTCAATTGCAAAGTATTGCATGTGTGTCTTGCCTATGGAGACTTGTATAGTTTATTTCTAAGGTTGTGCAGAATTTTAATTCAATACCATCATGATGCTTACGTTCGAATACACTCAATATCCATTTTAGGTATTCTTACCACCTGATCAAATTTGCATAACTCGTATGTATCTGTTAAAAAATATCAAGGAAGCAATGATGAGGACATAAGTATAAAATACTCACTGTGACTTCATTAAAATGTAACCTTCTATAAACATCGACTCTGACAAATTCAGTGTAGAATGTCAAGGCACACATAAAATACACATATCTAGTAGTGCTCCAGTTGGAACCAATTGAAGTAAAAGTAGGTGAATAGTATTGACAAGCCTGGGCAGAGAAGAAACGGTAAAGAGGAAAACACCACACTAAATTACGTTCCACTACCATAAATTCAGTTTTTTTTTCTTAAAAAAAAATATGGAATAGACATGCATTTGATTGGTTTTGCCTGATAGTATAAAGAGCATTTGGCCACAGAACATAAGATTTTAGGCCAAAAAAAAACATCACGTAGAAACTGGGACATAAATTTGCAGAGACAACAACTGGAACACACAAATTCTGCAATGAATTAGCGCAACATACCCATCTCCATCAAACCTGCGCAACCATCAAAAACAGAAATTAGCACGAATATTCAACTGACCAATCACTCTATTTTCATTGGCAATGACAAAGAAACATTTTCAAGATGTTGACAAGGATAAAGAGAACATACCAATGGTATCCAGCCACTGGTACATGCCTCGGGTTTGGACCCACTCTCACAAATTCCCCATTCAGGCAATCCTAAAATTAAATTTAAAATAAAAACAAGCATCTCAGCTTAATATAACCATCACATGCAACACAGATTGCCAAGAAAATTAATATATGTAATTAAACTATACAAACATGGTCTATTTTTCTGCAATTGATTTAGAGTTATCTGATGCATAAATAAAAGAAATACTATTAAAAATTCTGTTAAACTAGACATTTTCATGACTGAGAAGAGGCGCGTGGCCTAGTCCACAAGAAAAATCGTGGTTCAAGTTTTTAGACCTTAAAAACTCAGTTGTCATTTTTACATCCAATTAATGCTGTACAGTACTTTTTCTGCCTTGACTACTCATCGCAATCTAATTTTCTATTATAATTTATAAGCCAACAACTCCTAGAATAGAGGACAAGATACTTAATTAAATGAATGAAGAAAAATCTCACAATTTAAAAATTCAAACACAAGACAGCGAGTAATCAATCGTTTAAAAACAAATCCAAACTTCACATGGAGACGAATCGTTGACGAATGAGTATTATCAATTGTAATCATCTTATCGTTAGGATAATTAGTTAATTTTATCAAATAAATAACAGTACTTACAGGGAGGTGGCCTTTGACGGGAAGGTCTTTAACAGGAGGAGTTTCATCAGGAACCGGAGCAAAGTTACCGGCGAGGTAATGGTGAGATTGAGAGGTATCATACATTAATTTAACAAACAGCTTTTCCAAGTAGTCAATAAGTTTTGAAGTAAGTCCATTTTGTGGCTTTGGATTCACTTCCACTACCGGGCCTCCTGCTCCGTCCCCGATCTCTTGCTTTTTCTCCGCCATTTTGCTTTCTCTAGTTTGTAGTGGATAAAATTGAATAGGAACAAGTGATGGCGTGTCTTGTTAAGGCGTCGCATTGCAGATATTTTATGGTGTGGAGTTGTATTTTTCCGATAATGAGCGATGTTGCTACTGGCCACGTATATTAGATGTTAACACTCAACAGGCAAAAAAAGAGGGGTTAATACCCTGATCAGTGTAAGAGGTAAGCGGCCACGTGGGCTGAATGGCCGTACCTTTTATTGTATGTATCCCTTCTTTAAGGTTTAACGAGGGCGGGTGAGCAAAATTAGTAGAGTTTATGGTAAGATGGGTGAAACAAACAAACAACCTAATGTCCTGTTTGTTAGTTGGAAAATGATTTTTTTTTTAAAGTAAATTCCTGAAAGGTGGATTCCGATGTTTGATAGTGTTATAGAAAATAAACTGGAAAATATTTTCCAGTGTTTGTTTGTGTTATGGAAAATGAACTGGAAAATAATTTATTAATAAATTAATTTTTTTTTCAAGTTTATTAAAATAATGAGGAACAAATCTTACAAATTAAAAAGTTGAATGAGAATGAAATTGAAAAAAAAAATAATTTCATAAATTATCTCAAATAAAATAAATAATAATCAAAATAATAGAGATCAAATCTAAAAATTTAAAAAAAATGAAAGCTGAATAAATTAAAATAATAATAATTAACATTTCATAAATTATTTCAAATAAAATAAGTAACAAATAAAAAAAAATGAGGACCAAATTTGATAGATAAAAAATTTCAATAAAAAATGATAAGAAAAAAACAAATAGCAATTATAAAAATAAGGACCAAAATTAATATAAAAATTAAATTTTAAGAGATGAAATTGAAAAATAAATATTCAAAAACAAATTATATATAGCAATCAAAAGTTTGAGATCAAATTTGATATAATCAGTAAATAATGACATTTCTAAATTTTTCACAACTTCCGGAAAGTGTTTTCCGCCCAAATTTTCCGGAAAACACTTTCCTGAAAACCAAGCCAAATTTTTCTTTGACTGGAAAGTGTTTTCCGTTGATCAACTTTCCGGAAGGCAAACAAATACAGAAAAATTTGGAAAGTAGTTTCCTGAAAAGTGAATTCCGGGAAACAAACACAGGCTAAGTTTTTGTCTTGTTCGAGTTTCAAATTAAACTATGAAAGGTTGACACGTTGTAATTTTATCATTTTTGTGGGTTAAAAAGGCAAGATGAAAGCCTAATAAAACATGGCATGACTTGAAAAAAATTAGACGTATTGAATTGATTATAATTAACCTTGTTAAATGCGCATTCCAAAACATGCAATCAATCAGGTTTAATAAGCTTAATTTTAGAAGATTATTTTTTCATTTAATTATCTGATAACAAAAATAAATTATATTAATAAATCAACCAAATTAGTCTTTTAAAAATAATTATAATGGGTTATAACAAAATGTTATTATTATATAAAAGATTTTATAATTTTATTCAAGAACAAAATAAAAATGAAATGAAATTTGATAGAATAATATTTAAATTTATTATTATCTAGCCTAATTATTTAAAAAAATACACGCGTAATATATTTTAAATTATATTTTATAGACTAAATATAAAATGTTATTAAAAAAAATTAAAAATAAAAATACAGGCCAAGCACTCGGGCCCTGAAGGTCCAGCACGCCCAACACACATCTCAATTGAATGTGAAACTTCTACATAATTAATATCCTCTCTTGATTATGAAATATTATTTTATTATTACTATTTAAAAAATGTCTTGAAAATTATTTAATTCTTTTTTCCCAAATTTTAATAATCTCCCATCCAATAGAAAATTTCCACACTTCAACATTGTTTAAAGTGCGGTTGGACCTCACTTTTTGAAGTTTAAATTAATTTTTTTTATTTTTTTTATCATTTTAACATGCTGATATTAAAAATAAAAAATATATACATTATATCCTTTTTATATTCTTTTAAAAGTCCAAACTAGCATAAAATTCGGGCTGAATATAGACGCCAAACGTATCAAATAATAAATATTCAATTGCTCATTTGAGGCTACAAGCGCGTGTTTATAAAAATCAGCACTCCATATTGAAAACGGAAGACAGCTTTTCCAAATGGGCTCGGCCCCTTAATGTGTAGCATGGGCTTGCGGAAACCTATTATATGGGCTTTTATAGATTAATATTATAAAACTAAAACTATTATAATTAATTGCTGGGCTCCCGGTTCTGCCATGCATTCTATAAAACAGTCTCTTTCTTGAATGGAAACGTTGAGCAAACGACAGCGTTAATGCTCTTAAGAATCACAGATTAAGTTTTTTCTTTTCTTGGAAAAGAAGAAGACTAATTGGGCACGCTTTGGTTTGCCACCTCGCACCCTCTTTTCTTTTCTTTCACTGAATTAACAGGACTGGAAGCTTACAGAAGATAAGAATTTGATGTCCTCACAAAACAAACATCTGATTGAAATTTCATGATCTCCCCCCACCTTCCTGCCCATCATATGAGTTGCGGAGGGGATTATTATCGCGTGAAAAAACTGAATTTCCAATCCAATAATTACTGAATCCATCCCAATAGCGAAAGGAAATGGCAACAGTCAGAATGCTCCCCCGAAAAGGAAGTGAAATGGTGCTAAAACTGCCTGACTGATGTCGACATGTTCTAGAGCAAATTAGGGTTTCGGAAGCGAAATCAAATTTCCGGTCCAATGTTAGGCTTATTTATCAAAAGAAGCTATTAATTTAGTAGAAGCTTTCACATTTAACGAGATGTTGAGTGTTAGGCTTGCAAATCGTGTAAACCGTCGTGAATCAGAGACATTAACAATGTTTTTCCTGGTCGGTCAAGTTGCGGCTCCTATGTTATTGTTGACCTTCTGAGTTCAAGAGTCATATTCAGCAAATATAATTGCCTGGAGAACTAACTCAGCCTAACTGAAAAAACTAAATGCAAATATTCTGAGCCGTACAGTAAATGGATTACTATAGAATTCGAGGTTGGGTTTTGATGAAATTGTTGAAAACCTCCCATGGTATTCTTACGAATTGAAATACATAATGAATTGGGATGGCTAGAAAATATGCAAAACAAGCCCCTGAAATGGATGAGTAACCTTCCAATATCTAAGCCCCTGTTTGGGAGTGTGTTTGCACCGGTGTTTGCTGATTTTTTTTTTCATTTTAAATAAATATGTTTTGGTGTTTTTAGACCATTTTGATGTGCTGATATCAAAAATGATTTTTAAAAAATAAAAAAAATATTATTTTGATGTATTTCGGCACAAAAAGCACTTTAAAAAGCTACCGCAATCGCACTCCCAAACAGGCCAAGTCAGCTTTGCAAGAAAATGTGAGTGTGTGTTTAGTCGTAGACGGGTATTCAAGTTTAAATAAGAGAAATAAAATTAAAAAAATAATCATTTTTTTCTAGAAGATGATAGCTAGGTGATTGTTTAAAGTATGATAATTATTTTTTTTATTTAGAAATATATTAAAATAGCATATATATATTGATATTAAAAATACAAAACAAATAAAAAAATAATCTCAAACTAATATATAAATTTATTCATTTAAAAAAAAACATAATCACAATCACTAACAAAAAAAAAAAGTGTCCAAGCTGAACCAACACATGTTAATAACAAAAAAAGATGTCAATTCCATGCCCGAAGGGTACAAACACAGGCCCCTAATTTGTACCAAATTGATTTCAATTTCTGCTGACTTCGGTATTGTATTCAGCTGGTCAAAGTTAACCACCATAACTACCCCATTAAACAATTGTAATTTCACAAGTCAAGTCAAGTGGCCTAGCTAACGTCCTGTAAGGGTAAATAACGTAGATGATTGTGTTAAACCCGGTAATTTGGCCAGGAAACGCAAGACAAAAAACAGATCACGACTCCGTTGTTCCTGTGATGATTGCAATTTGCAAACCCTAAATTTCAAAAGAAATGTGATCGCATACATTTTCAGGCAAATGCCCAAACCTGTACCCCGATGACTTTTCTGGACTTTGAACTAACTGCTGAAAGTCATTTTAGTTTCTTTCCCACCATTTTAGGGTCCAAAGCTACCTGTTTTTTAAGATTTTAGCAGCTCTAAAATTCCCAGGTTAGGCCTGTCATGAATCTGTTGTCCTTAATTTATAATTTTTCTCCCCCGTTCCATCTCAAGAAATTTCATATGTATAATCATATAAAAGTGTTTTTCCATCTCCGTCCCCGGAAAACACTGAACCAGACATTTCTTAAATCAGTAATTATCATGTAGGATACAAGAATGCTATGTGATTTATAGTATTTTTAAAATTATTTCTCAATTAAAAATAACTTTTATTTTTTAAATTGACATTAACATATCAAAACATTGAAAAGACCACCTAAAAAACATAAGTTTAATATTCTTTCAAACAAAAAAAACACAACCACTCTCTTAGTGCAGATCAACCAAAAAAATCAGATTCTTTTTTAATTTTAAAATCAGAAATTTTGTAGTTGGGTCATGAGTATATTTCCCTTATATTTAATTAGAGTTAGTGGATTTTCGTTCGATCAATGTAAACAACCTCGAGAACGGTTACTTTTTTTATTATTAAAGAAAGCTAAAAATAACATGTTTTGCAATTACTTGGGCTTTAACACACGCGCTCGGAGTCTTATCCATGATTACGTCATAAAGACAGCAAAATCCTCCCATACCGATGATGATGATGATGTGTCCAATTACTTGTTCTTTAATCCCTGGAAAGCACACGCAAGTTCAATTCTCTTACCACAATCTTACCTTCTCCTTCCCTCACGCCAATGGCCAATTCACCAAAAATATTGCTAACTCCGCCTAACTTGATTTATTACTCTAACAAAATTCCAGTTTCAGGTCTTTTATTTCTGCCCCTGTATCCGGTCTCAATTACAATCTCTGCCCTTTTTTTATGCAAATTTATTGAGCACGTAGTTGATTAAAATCATGATTATGATCCCGTGATAAGCAAGGAATAAAGAAAAAGAAAAGACCAATATTTATATCAATTTTAATTCACACGTGTTGTAAAATCTTATATTTTATATCAAGATGTCTTCTTACATCCTCTTTTTATTACATTCATTTATCGTTATTTCAAGTTAATCTATATTTGTTATTATGATATTTAATCTTATTAATATTTAAGTCTATGTGTTTATAAATAGATATATTGTTAAAAGAATATGTTAGTAATATGGAATTAAAAAATTATATGAAATAAAAATGTTCTTTCTCCATTACAGTAATCTTTATTGTTCTTATTTATTATATTAACTTTTTATTGAATATATTATATGTTTTTTATATATAGTTTCATAAAATATTATCAGCATGAATTGCTCATTGTTTTCATCTTGAAACAAATAATCATATTTGATTTGTGTATAAGAAGTAAAATATATGTTTATCTACTTATATATATATATTATTTCTTATATTCATTTCAATACAAATTTAAGTAATATTTCTTCAAATCTTATACATCCATATATTTATTACTGTTTAAATTATGTATTTAGTTTATGCAAATCATAAGTGTGCTATGTGTTTACTAGAAGATCTTGTCCTCGTTGCACTTGCTTTTTTTATTTACATTAAAAATTCTATTATGTGTTTACAATTTTAGTATATAGTTTGCAAACATCTAGCTAGGTTGCATGCTACTAGTAGAATAAAATTTATCATTGATAATACTTTATTCTCTACTAAATTAAGGAGTTTTTTTTTGTTTGTTAAGTTTCAAATATATACAATTATCAATAATAATAGTATAAATATTTTTATTACCAGTCGCAGGTATTGTTTAATTATTTATAGTATATTTGATACAACACATGGAAATCCATAGTCATTACAGGAAACACCAAAAAACATGAAAAATATTAATATTCATCAATTAAAAGACTTGTTGATTTCGAAATGACTGTCTGTGCAGCTTTCCTGGAAATTAGAGGGAGCAGAGGACTGGCCTAAATTAAGAGCAAGAATCATCCGTGCTTGAGAGGGTCGACAGTGAGTGGAAATGGATCTTACACTGATTATTAATTAAAAGTATTCCTTGATGAAGCTGACCATAGACATATTCTCTGCGCTCACTTGAAATCAAGCGTTGACACATACAAATATTTCCAAGCGTTCCATCTTGTTGAAAGTTGTAATCGGTCAAAATGAGTCTCTCTATTCGAAATTAACGGCTCAAATTGTACGCGGACGAGCTCCTGAGCTTGTTCGAGGTGGATAAATACCAAATAGTCAAATACCACTAACGAAAATTCATGGAATAAATAAATGGATGCCGAATTACAAACAACCAAGTTGTTAATACTGTTCCGGCTGAAATGGTCGAAACATTTCATATCGTTAAAAAAATTAAAATAAAATGATATCGTTTTTGTCTTAGTTTTAATTCGGGTCTGTTCTGGAAATACCTGTCAAATACCGGTCGGAACGTCTTGGTATCATTCCGGGTGTGCCGTTTCGGCCTCAAAATCCTTATTTTTATATTAATGATGTAGAAGATGTTTGATTTATATTTTTTTTATTTTAGAACATTTTACTTTCATAGTATTTTGGAAATTTAGAGATGTTTCTAATTTTGAGATTATGTTTGTTTGACTTTGTGTTTGTATTGTATAATTTAAAGTTAATTTATCTTGAATTTTAATTATGTTTGTTAAATTAATATTTTTTTTAATATATATATATAATTAATTATATATGAACAATACAACCCCGAAACGGCACGCCAAAACACTTCGAAACCGAAACATTTCGTACCAATAAAAAAATAGGAACGGCGACCGAAACGATATTGACAACCTTAATTACAACACCTTATTACACCAAATCCTATGTTCAAGAAATGTTGCAATTATAATTTCAAAAGTTAGCTAATAAATTTGATTGATTGATAGCTAGCTGCCCTTAATTATAATTAATTAATGAATTAATTAAAAATGCAGTATATATATATAAAACCAACGCCCTTGCAATAAGGACAAGCATATGGATAATTTAAACTTTCTAACGTATTATAGAATTACAGATCACATAAATAGCCGAAAAGTTTAGAAATTTATTAAATTTATGATTTAGAGTACAATCTTTTGACAGTTTGCAAGAAAGTATGCTTGTAAATTATTTTGTATATTGATATAATATTGTTTTTATCTGTTCTTTATTTGTTCCCATTACATATTCATCATTCATTAAGTAGTTTCAATTATGTTCGGCAACATATCACCTTAAAACATTGTTTGAGCAGTCCTTGTTTCTTCGAAAGTCTTCATCTGTCTCTCTCTTGGAAAAGCAAGTCCACTTTTGTCTCTCAGCGTCTATATATATACGCACCTCGCGACGAATAATTTCAACATCCACACCTCCGATTATTCTAGCTAACAAGTAGCAGCTTTACCATATCTTTCAATTTCCTGCCTCTTCTCTCCTTGAAAAGTGAAAGTAGACAAAATGCATCCTCAATACTCACCAAAACATTTGCTGTTGCTTCTCCTCCTTTTGCCCTCCTTCATCTCTTGTCTTAGCGCTCACCAGGAGAGCTCGATTGCCAATGCACTTGACCATAGCCATGGCTATAGTGATTCGAGATATTATCATCCAGATTTTAGCACCATTGATGGAAAGGATAGCGAATTGAAGCATATATTTCCAGGTTCACTCAATTTCGAGGCCAAAGTTGTGGCAAGACTGGATCAAGCAAACGCTCCTGCAAGTTCAGCAAAGGTGGTGAATGTGGACGATTTCGGAGCTAAAGCTGATGGAACAGATGACAGTCAGGTATAACTAATTTGATGAAAATGAAACATGAGATTATTAACATTGTTATTAAATTTCAGCTCTTTTATTATGGGTGCAATGTTGGGGATTTATTGTTGGCTCTTTGTTAGGCGTTCAAGAAAGCGTGGGAGGAGGCTTGCTCTTCTAATGGAAGTGCCATCATCGTGATCCCTAAGAACAAAATCTATTATCTCAAGCCAGTTACATTTTCAGGTCCTTGTGCATCTGATCTTGTTTTCAAGGTGAGCTCAAGCGTGCATGCATGCGAAGTATTTCTATATGAATATGATATATGTACTCAATATATATAAACACAGACATCATGAAATTTAATTTAGTCCCTGTAATAACAGACGTTGAAATATTGCAACTGAGTAATCAAAAAATGATATTAGTCGCTTTTTCTTAACACTCCAGATTTTTGGAACAATCAAAGCGTCTGCTAAAATAAGCGACTATGAAAATGATAGAAGACATTGGCTCGTATTCCAGAATGTACAAAATTTCCGAGTTAAAGGTGGTGGCACTATCGATGGCAATGGAAAAATATGGTGGGAAAATTCTTGCAAAATCAACAAAAGCCAGGTATATTTAAATATTAAATCTTCCCATTTGATTTCTGCAATCAATTTGGTTCCACTCTCTCTCTATGTATATAAAAAACTAATCATGGGCTCTTCTTCTCTTCCTTTGTTTTCCTTTTTTGCAGCCTTGCCAACACGCACCAACAGTAAGTTCATGGCCCCATCGATCACCTTTTTATTAGTCCATAAATCAACTCCTGGAAATTGACGGGGTATTCCAGTCTTTTCTCTTTCACGTTTTGGTCTTAAAAATCTACGTATTTGTTTCACAGGCTGTGACCTTCTTGGAAAGCAAGAGTTTGATAGTAGCCAACCTGAGGTTCCAAAATGCACAGCAAATGCATCTTTCGTTCCAAAATTGTGTTAATGTCAGAGCTTTGAATCTCATGGTAATTGCACCGGGGACGAGCCCAAACACCGACGGCATTCATGTCACCGGCACCCAAAACATCAGGATAAGAAAATGTGTCATAAGGACAGGTAAACATATACCACTCTGGATGAACACAAGCTTGATAGCAAATGATACAGCAACTTATTTTACCTAAATTTATTGTCTGATAAATTGATATTTATGTTTTGAAGGTGATGATTGTATTTCAATAGTGAGCGGGTCTAAGAATGTAGAAGCCACTGACATAACTTGCGGACCAGGTCATGGAATAAGGTATCCAACTCAACTGCCAATTGACCTTTTGTACCTAATTAACCGATTAAGTTCAACCAATGCAATCTGACTTTCAAGGTCTTGGATGATTTTTCTTCCTAAATCAATGGCTTTTTTTGTGGGCAATTTTTGCAGTATTGGTAGCCTTGGAGCAGATAACTCAGGGGCCGAAGTTTCAAATGTGTTTGTTAATAGAGCAACATTTTCCGGAACCACCAATGGAGTCAGAATCAAGACCTGGCAGGTTAGAGTCATTTTCATTCTCTCTTTGTGGGGCTTACGCCCTTCACAACCTTCAGGGTCATATGCACTGCAGAAGAGGAATCATCTATAGTATTAATAGCACACAGTTTTTTTCTTAAGCACGAGCATGTATGAAACAATCAGTTAGCTTGAAATGAGGGAAAAGTCAACAATTCTTACCTTGTAGAATTCTGGGCCTAAAAGCACTTAGAAAGATGGACGTATGCAAGAATATGCTGATTTCTGAATTAGACGCCAGAGTCCACATCAAGGCTACCTAAAGAAAGAAAATCTGCTGTAGCCAAACCAAAAAAGAAAGAAATAAAATCCATGAGAAAGCAACATCTTTGATCCGCTGATCATGGACGATGGCATATTTTTCTATTTTCCTTTTGAAACACCAAGAACAATACTTAGGATTCATGGTAATTGACCACGTCCTTTAATAGTGCCATGTTAACTAATTTTGATTAATTGACCGGCTGACAGTTCTTAAAATTTATAAATAATGCAGTAAATAACGACAGTACTAGATGTTTGCTATGAATTTAATTTCTGGTGTTATAAGCAAATGATTAGTATATATGGGTGTGTTTTTCTTGAGCTGTCTGCTAAATGATCATGTTATTGCAAACGAATTAATGATCTTATGTTCATATTTCTTGAATTGCAGGGAGGTTCTGGATATGCCAAGAACATAGTATTTCAAAATGTGGTAATGCGAAATGTGACAAATCCCATAATCATCAATCAAAACTACTGCGATCAAGATAATCCATGCACAGAACAGGTAATTCATATGACCCCATCACCTTTAAATACGACCATCCCTTGAGTAGAAGTAATGAAGATTTCAATAATCTGATGAACTCGAAGTCTTAAACCATTCTTTTCTCCTATCGGCAGACCTCGGCTGTGCAAATTAGCAATGTGAAGTACAAGAACATCAAGGGAACTAGTGCTTCGGACGTAGCTGTTAAATTCGATTGCAGCAAGAGCATCCCTTGTCGAGGGATTTTGTTGCAAGATGTAAGCATAGCACTCGTAGAAAATGGAAAGCCCGATGCTTCATGTGCGAATGTTGACTTAACAAAGAGAGGGGAAGTTTATCCACAGTGCTCGTGACTCGTAGGATAGGAAGAAGGATCTTTCTTTGTATTAATTAGATGCTAGCTCGTAGAGATGCCAATAATTTATCATTCTTCATTCTAGAAAAAATAATAAAAAATGTGTTTATTTTATTTATAGTTATATTCCCTGTAATTTATGTCTCAAATTTTATTTATAATTATATTCTCTGTAATTCATGTCTCAAAAAGCTGGAAAAGTTTAATTTTGTCTACATGTCTTCGAACTTCATCAAGAGAGTCTTCCTCTAACAAGACCTTGTTCCCTACCACTAAAAACACAAATAACCCGATTAAAAAGAGGAGCTCGCTCACTTTAATTAAGAAGGGAGATCAAACAATTCAAGAATACCTGTATACGGTCAAAGCTCAAGCTGATCATGAAATCTCCCTCATTCACCATCTTATCTTTGAAGATGATCTTGCTCTTTACATACTCAATGATCTAGGAATAGCTTCTGTGTAATCACAACCCCGATTCATACATGGGAGTATCGTCTGTAATTTGATGAATTATATGACCTTGTATGTCATGATGTTTATCTACGGTGTTTATAGCAACATTCTAATCACAACTGGCGTAGCCTCAGCCAATTACTCCAATCAACGCAACGAGGACTCCTCTACAAGCAACAATTCTAAGGGTTACTCGAAGTTAAATGGGTCTAATCGGACCAACTGAACCCCTCAACAACAAAACTCATCCTCGGCATATTAACAAACAGATGGTGGCTCACGTGATAATAAGAAAAACAAGCCTACTGGACAACACTGGTACATACATACCAAGAAGCTCAATCTATGATCAATTGGGCCACATTGCAAAATATTATCCCCGTGCGCAGTTCTCTGAAGCAACAACAAACAGTACCTTAATTTCACCAGCCATAGACACAAAATGGCTCATTGACTCAATGGCATCCCATAACATCACTAGTGAATTGGCTAATTTATAAGTTGACACTGAATATGATGGCACAGACGAGGTTGTAATTGGTGTTATCTTTATCCATCATTCTACTCAAAAGTGCATATGAAAATGGTGTTAATTTTTATCCTCCCGGAGTCAATGTTGAAACCTCCTCCATAAACTTCTGTGAATGTGCATGGACATAACCATTGATGGGTGGCTCACATCCTTCCAATAAAATTATCCATCAACTTGTCAACTCCCTTTCTCTTACAATAACAAATGAAAAGGTTAATCTCTCAGCTGTGACGATCCCTCTTACCATGATGAAGTTTGAAGAACTGTAGATAAAAAAACTTTTTTTGCTGTCGTAAGGAATATTTCACAACCTTGTGTTTACAGAGGGTTCCATGATGAGGATATACACAAGTGTACAAGATACATTCTAGGAAAGAATGCTACAAATATGTCCTGACTGTTACAAGAACTTGACTCGTGATTTTCTATGTTGTTACAGAGTATTTACAGCTGTCACGAGCAAATTTCCTTCATGGAATCAAGTTGCAGGATCTCGTGCTTGATCTGAGGAGTATTATCAAATTTACATTCGATCTATATTTTCTTTTATTAATTTTATTATTAAACTATTTTGATTTTTCAATTGTAATTTTTAATTAGAATCAATTAAATAGATATTATTTTTTTATAAAATAATAATATAATTTGGATGAAAATATGAACGCAAAGCCTTAAAAGGGATTAAAAATTAGATAATGAATTGTTTTTTTTTTCCTGGTAAAGTGTTAATTTGTAACTTATTTTTTTCTTCTCAATCAAGTGTTTCTACGTACAGACTATTTCATAAATGGAATCGAATTAACCTAGTTACTCTCTTGAAACTAGAAATTATGTCTGTATCTTTTTTTTTTATATATATATTTCACAATAAAGAATTTGAAATATTCAAATGAGAGGAAACCAAAGTTCCGGTTAAGCTACCATGGTTAACCAATTGTGAAAAATGTAAACTTAGGCCCCGTTTGTTTGCTGGAAAGTGGTTTTCTTTTCAAAAGTGAATTCCGAGGAAAGTGAATTCCGGAAAAATGAATTCCGATATTTGGCAGTGTTATGGAAAATGAACTGGAAAACACTTTCCAGTGTTTGTTTGTGTTATGAAAAATGAACTGGAAAATAATTTATTAATAAATTAATTTTTTTTCAAGTTTACTAAAATAATGAGGAACAAATCTTACAAATTAAAAAGTTGAATGAGAATGAAATTGAAAAAAAATATAATTTCATAAATTATCTCAAATAAAATAAATAATAATCAAAATAATAGAGATCAAATGTAAAATTAAAAAAAAATGAAAGGTGAATAAATTAAAATAATAATAACTAACATTTCATAAATTATTTCAAATAAAATAAGTAACAATAAAAAAAATGAGGACCAAATTTGATAGATAAAAAATTTCAATAAAAAAATTATAAGAAAAAAGCAAATAGCAATTATAAAAATAAGGACCAAAATTAATATAAAAATTAAATTTTAAGAGATGGAATTGAAAAATAAATATTCAAAAACAAATTATATATAGCAATCAAAAGTTTGAGAATCAAATTTGATATAATCAGCAAATAATGACATTTCTAAATTTTTCACAATTTCTGGAAAGTGTTTTCCGCCCAAATTTTCCGGAAAACACTTTCCTGAAAACCAAGCCAAATTTTTCTTTGACTGGAAAGTGTTTTCCGTTGACCGGAAAGTGTTTTCCGTTGACCAACTTTCCGGAAGACAAACAAATACAGGAAAGTTTAAAAAATGATTTCCGAGAAAGTAAATTCCAGAAAACAAACACAACCTTAATTAAATAGTTGAAAACCATAGCTTTTTTCATAAATATCTACATCAAGACGAAGGAGGATTAGATGACACGTACGCTATGAATAAATAGTATTTTTCTTGAGTTTTAGTTTGCTAGAGGGAAGAGCACATCCATCCACTTATTCACTTACGTTATTTCGTTTCAAAAGTTTTTTTTATAAAATATAAATATATATATATATTTTAAATTCATTTTTAATTTTTATATTTTTAGATTATTTTCATATACTATATTAATATAAAAATGATTTTTTAAAAATTAAAAAATATTATTTAAAAAAAAATAAAAAACAACCACTGCAATATTAACTTAATAAGTGAGAACAAACAGTACTTCTATGGCCCCATGAATGTGCTGCGTGCGTGCATGATAAAAAGATGCATATGAAAACTGAAAGAGGACGATAAGGTTTTATGACTCCAATTATCATAGCCGTGGTTGCAGGGGCGGAGACCGGAGATCGTTTGGGGCCCCGGTTCCCTGATCTCTTTAAAAAGAAAAATATCCCAACTTTGCTCTTACGTTGCCGGGTCATAGCACTCTTTATTTCTATAATTACAAAAGGTGTGGGGAAAATAATTTTATTTTAAACTAATAAAAGAATTATTGTAAGATCATGGATCAAATTGGTATAAATATTATAAATAATTAAAATTGTCTCAACAATTTATTTTATAAATAATATTTAAAATGTTCACCTTCTCATGTTTAGTAACATGGACATAGTCAGGGGACACAATAATTAATAACATCATATTTGTTATTTAAACGAGAGATATATAAACAATAGAAAAAGGTATAAAAGAAGGCAGAAAATCCAACAAGGTTTCAGAGTGTATTATTATTATTTTGTCCTCGTGCTGCTTGTTTGTAAGGGTACATGGTACAAATAGACTGGTAGTGCTCAGCAACTAGTAATTACATTGGGGTTTCCGTGATGAATTTGAAATCCTATTAAATCAAGAAAAATAAGAAAAGGAATCAAATTTATCCTTAAAAAAAAAAAAAAAACGCTGGACAGTGATGAAAGTCAACGTGGCGTTTGAGCTATGAAGAGCGTGGATCATCACTGTGCCCAATTGAAGTGAGATAAGAATCTTTTTTTTTTCTTCATGGGTTAACGAAGAATAATAATTTCTATCGAGGGGTAGAGAGCAGGACAGCAAACTGATAAAAGCGAAGTATATTATTTAGATGGGGCACAAGAGGTCGAAAGAGCAGTCCTGGCATGGCGCGTGCAGATCTTTTTCTAAAATTTCAAGAAAGATTCTTGAAATTAATTCCATGGGACGGGGAAGGTGAAAGGAGAGATGGAGATCATGGGCTCTTGTTGGGCTCTTCTCCAACACACCAAACACTTGATTGAGCAGTCAAAAGGAGAGGTTGGGGTCCTGCGGGGATGAAAAGCAGAGCGTCGCTTCTGCTCCCCTCACGCTTACAATATCCATCTTCACAATCTCTTCTACATTCTCTCTTTTCTTTTCATCTCTCCCCCATATCTCTTTTCTCTTTATATTATTCTTCTGTGGAGAATGGAAGGAGAGGAAGGGATACCTGCAAGAATTGAAAAAAACGGAAGGTTCAAAAGGATTTGTGTCTTCTGTGGTAGTAATGCTGGACACAAGTCTTCATTTAGTGATGCTGCTCTTGAGCTTGGTAAACAGCTGGTAATATATGTAATTATCAACTCATAACAAATCGAAGAATTGCATACAGGCTCTCTGTTTGTTTAATCTTTTTTTCTCTGTAAAAACTGGCAGGTTAGGAGAAAGATTGATTTAGTCTATGGTGGAGGGAGTCTAGGTCTTATGGGTTTGATTTCACAAACCGTGTTTAATGGAGGTTGCCATGTTCTTGGGTGCGTACTCCATTTATCACTAGCTAGCTACCTTTTAATTTCTTTACTTTTAATATTTGCTCATCTCAGAAAACTTAACATACTTGTTCATGTTTTGCTTATATAGAGTGCTTCCTCAGGCTCTAATGTCTCATGAGGTATTCTATCCAGTCCCTATTATTTCATGCTTTTGTACCTTCCAACATCTTCTTGCATCTTAATTGATGGGGTTAAATTAAGCTCTTCGATCTTGCCAGATATCAGGAGAAACTGTCGGAGAAGTGAAAACTGTCGCAGACATGCACCAAAGAAAGGCAGAAATGGCAAAACAAGCCGATGCCTTCATTTCCCTTCCTGGTACATGTATTCTCATTCAAAGCGACTACTCATGCATAAAATATACATGCATGCATGCATGCATGTTGATTCAAGTTTTTGTGTTATCTTTTCATTAGGCGGTTATGGAACCATGGAAGAGCTGTTAGAGATAATCAGCTGGTCTCAGCTTGGAATTCATGAAAAACCAGTAAGATAAAATGGTCTTTGCAGATTCTATATACAATATTCCATTAATATTTTTACAATTTAGAATATATATACTTTTTGATAGGCGTGTTTCTTCTTTCATTCTCACTTTTCTACCAGGTGGGACTGTTAAATGTAGATGGCTATTATAACAGCTTGCTTGCCTTATTTGACAAGGGAGTCGAAGAGGGCTTCATAAAAGATACTGCGAGGCACATAGTGGTTATAGCAGAAACAGCAGCTGAACTTATCAAGAAAATGGAGGTATAAAAGATCGAAGAAGTCCTCAATTTCTTTTATATTATATATATAAAATACAGGTTTGGATTCAGGGCAAGGTTTCAGATAGAAGAAGGGAATTAATGGTTAAATTGTTATTGTTTTGATTTCTATATATGTCGCAGGAGTACGCACCAGTCCATGACAGGGTTGCACCCATACAAAGCTGGGAAGTGGACCAATTATCAGAGCCTTCTGCAAGTGGGAACCTCTAGGATCTTAATGATCTCTGTGTGACGTGTGCGAAAGATGAATGTGCTGGTGCAGTTCCATTTTAATAATACAAAAAAAGAACAAAAAAAGAGGAGGAGGACAGCAAGATAACAAATCTCTCTTTAGTGGGGAAGTCCGGAGATCCCGTATCTTAATAACCCATTTGTATATTTATAATGACATTTGTGTTCTAGCTCGCTTTAAACCAATTGAATAATAAGAGATTCCCGATCGAGTACTTTCTCGACCTTTCTGCCATCCATTGACCATGTCAAAAAAGCATTAGAGAAACTGAGAGGGGTAGAAATGATAGACTGCTGTTCGTTGTGGGGTAAGTTTTCTTAGGGTTGGGATGGCGAGAAGAGGCAAGAGAACTTAATTTGTCCACTTGCTTCGGACCCAAATTGTTTTTTAGCTTCGGATGCATGGATTGCAGCCTTCCATTTTGGCTGGATTGTTACCAGGTATGGATGTATCGGGTCCCGATACATAATTGACAGGTTTGTTGTTAGTCCCTTTTCAACTCTTATTTTGTACAAATAGAAGAGGTTTAGGGTTTTTCTCTAGTGCAGAGCTGATCAGTCTCGTTGCGAAGAAACTGGACAAAAAAAAACCCAACACGTGAAGGTAGAATGATGGCAACAGCAGTGACCAGATGGATGGATGATATCGCCACGACTTTGGATCCCAAATCTTTATCTTTCTTGTTTACAGATTGTTTGGCGTTTTCTCAACTTTTTTGTAGAGATATCAAAAGACATTGTCATCGGGATGTCTTTTCCAGAACGAAACAATAAAATATCACCAAGTGGTTTTGGACAAAAGTCTACAATTAGTGATCGGATATTACAAACATCTACTCGTGGAGCTGTGACGTAATCAAATGTCTGAAATGATAGATTGTGGGGAAGCCATGCTCTAACCAGGTGATTTTAAAATCCAGTTCAGCCCTATTTTTAGCGAAGCTCCTTGCCTTTACTTTTCTAAATTTTAACGCGATGCCACACACTCACACCTTAAATTTAAATTAAATTACTTTTATATATATATATATATATATATATAAAAGAAGCTTGCTTTATCTCTATAAATTAACTCTTTTAAGGGTCATCAGGGCTTTGGAAACACGTTTTGATATTGGATTGACACAAAAATGTTCAAATATTTTAATATAAAAAAATCAAAACAAAAAATACTATGATTGGCACCGAGTAAAGAAATCGGGATTTTCTTTTGCTGTTAGTGTTTGTGTCAGCGCTTTTTCCTATTTTTTTGCCTTGGGCTTTTACTAAAAATCAACTATGCAAGTTTAATTTATCATAAAAAAGAGAAAATGGTGGAGGGGAGAGGATTTTATTGTTCACATCCTGCAACTGAAAAACTCATTATTGATGCTTTTTAGTTCTATTTGATGGGATGAGTTTTATTGAAGTGTTTTTTTACGTTTTATATCGCCACCATAATGAGTAAATTGGTGTTGGAGATGAAGTTTTTTGGGTTAATTTTGTGTTTTTAATTGAAATATGGTTTTTTGGGTTGAATGATAGGTTTGTTTAGAGGTTAATGGTATTTTCTTTTTGTATTTTTAGGTTAAAATAGTTTGAAAAATAAATTTTTGGGTTTAGAAAACTATTGCATGTTTTTTTACCTAGCTTGTATTTAATTTTGATTGATGTTAATTAAAATAAGTAGATTTTAATAATCCTTTTGAATAAAATCTCAATTGATTTTGATTTTGATTTTATTTACCATGCATTCTTTTTATGCAACACTATCTAATGTTTTTTTCTTTGTTTAGTTTTATTTAATTATAAAAAATATTATTTTAAAATATTTTCAAGTAAAAAAAATATTAAAAAAATAATCACTATCACATTACCAAAAGAGTGACCCTTTTTTTTGTTGAAAAATGATTTTTTGTAAAATGATTTTCTAAAAAGTTGATTGTTTTTAAATATTTGGTAGTTTCATGAAAAACTGGAAAATATTTTTTAATATTTGGTTATGTCATGGAAAACAAGTTAAAAAATAACTTGTTACTATTTTAATTATTCTTCGAGCTTATTATATAAAAGAAAGATAACCAAATATGACTAATAAAAAAATTGGAGGATGAAATTGAGGGGAAAAACTATTTTTATAAATTATTTTAAATAAAATAAATAGCTTAGAACTAAGGACCAAATCTGACATATAAAAAAGTTGAAAAATAAGAAAATTAATAATAATAATAATAATAATTTTATAAGTTATTCAAATAAAATAAATAACAATCAAGAAAATTGGGACAAAATTTGATAGATAAATAAATTTAAATTAAAAAAATAAAAAGATAAAAATAAAAAGAATGGAGACCAAAATTAAAAAATAAAATAAATTGTAGTTCTAAAGGAAAAAATTGAAGAAAAAATAAAAAAATATATATATAAGAATTAGAAAATTGAGAACTAAGTTTTATATAATAAAACAATAACATGATACTTTTTTTTTTAAAAAAAAAATTGCAACTTCTAAAAAGTGTATTCTGCTTAAAATAATTTACGGACAAAATTGAAAATAATAATAATAAAAATATTTTTTTAAAAAATATAAATAGCAATTAGAAAACTGAGAACAAAATTTAATATAATCTACGAATAACATAATTTTTTAATTGTTTGTAACTTCTAAAATAAATAAAAAATATTTTCTTGAAAACTAAGCCAGATTTTCATTTGTCTTGAAAGTATTTTTTAATAACTAACTTTTCTAATGAAAATTAATCATGACAAAATTTAAAACTATTTCCAAAAAAACCATTTTTCATTAAACAAATACAACTTTAGTGAAGTCCTTTTATGTCATGCTTTGCCAATGCGTATGGTGTCAAGGTGTACAAGAGCGTCCTCTCTCCTCACCAAGTTTGATTGCTTCAAGTTCAGCAATAGAAAACACTGGTTATTTGACAACATTTTGTTGTAGGCTAGATAGTTTTTTTTTATATATAAAAAAAATATACAAGTTTTACCAATATATTTTTTGACAATAAAATCCTATCATAAATCTTTAAATTAAATGTTTTTCTAACACAAAATAAATATGTAAGTGTTGTTAACATGTTTTTTGACATTAAATAGAAAAGAATATTTAAAAATTTGATCCTTACATATAATAAAATGAAATGAAATGAAATGATGATCATATGAGCTAATAAAAGTATATGATCTAGTAGGAAAACAAAACAATGTTTCATTGTTATAGGGGAACACCATTTCATTTGTCTTTGTATTGTATAACTATTTTAGAAGAAAAAAGTGTAACGAGATAAAAAGGAAAAATTGCAAAAAAAATACAAAGATAAGAACAAAAAGAATGGTGCATATAAATCAAATGTAGAGTAATAAATATTCCAAGTATAAAGAATAAAATACACTATTTTTTTCCAAGAAAAAAAAGGAAACTAAAAAAAATAAAAATATTAACAAAAAGAATGCTTATAAATAAGTCAAATTTAAAGTGATATATACAAGGAAAAAAAGGGAAAGAAATCTAACAGAAGTTTCTTTTTGTAAAAGCGAATTATAGATTTTCCACTGCTATACAAATATGTCATCTCTACATGGAAACACTATTTTTAATATATGTATAATAATAATAATAATATATGATTGCAGTATTTCATTCATCATTGAAAAAATGAAATGGGAGGAAGGAACTGTCATCATAAAAAAAAAACGAAAAAAAAGGAGGAATTGTCAAGGGGGCAATGTTTGGTCAGAACAATTTAAATTTAGATTTCGAAATTCCAAGTGGCAGAAAGATTTTACGAAAACAAATTACGAAATATGAACGAAAGTTACAAAATAAGCAAAAGGGCTGTTCCATTAAAACTATAAATTCATAAACTCATCAATTTAGCATGAGCATCAGCGGATCTCAGAGGGTTCCTTTAAATTTGACAAAATAACTCAGGTTAGGTCTCTCACTCGATAGGAATAGGAAACATTGTAGGTTTCAGAAAAATAAAATCCGGCACTAGTTATAATAACCTAGAAATTTAACCTACAGGTTTTACTCGTCCAGGTTAATAAAACAGGGTCCTAAAACTGTCCACTTCGAGTTGAAGATGCGCAGAAACATCGTCATATTTAGGGAAGATTATTGTCCTAAAGAGCAAGGACAAGGGTAGATTATAGACACTAAAGAATAAGGACAAGATATTATTAAGTAGTAGGTGTGGCAATCTAATCAAATTCTCAATCATTTGAATTTGGTATGATTATTACCTACTTGCTGACAAATAGCAGCTACCAGACTTCTGTAAGGACGACACTGTAAACAAGAAATGTTTTGAGGTTAAATGGAATCCTGTTGGATCATATGATCCATGAAATGTCCAAAAATGAAGAAAAACTACACACTCACAGACAATATTAGTTGGCATTTCTTCCAAGTTGATAATCCTACCAGTCTATTGTTCAATGCCATCCTAACCATCTACCATAATACAAGTAGGAATAGAAAAAACATTTAGCAACTCACACATTAAATATGTCAAAAGCATTTCCGATGGACAATGGATGGTCCAGTTTCATCGTAATCTCCCTTTGTAACATGCTGATTCTGAGGGAACACAACTTTGGCTAGTATGGCACCTCCCACCCATGCAGAGTACTCTGTCAACTTGTCGGGCATATATTCTGGAGGCTGTAATGAACACAAATACAAATTTTGAAATGTGCTATATAAAAGACTACCAAAAGAATAGAAAGCACAAAGGAAAAGGAAAACCATGTCCACTACTTCCAGGAGGAGAAAACTGTCAACTATCACTCGTAAACATGTATGGGAATTAGAAAAAAAATGCTGGATATAGTTAATGATGACAAACTTATAAAGCAAACGTCTTGAAACTATATATAATAGAGAATATAGTTTACCATTTAATGGGCTTTTTTAACTTAATCTTGTTTCATTTATTCCTTCTAGAAATACTGGTAACTTTAGCATGGAGGATATTGACCTAAAGGTAACAAAAGCATTAAATATCTCTAAACATAGTAGAAAGGGTGATTTCATTTATAATCTATGACATTTTAAATCAAAAGCATCCCTCTATAAAAACTCTAATGTTCAAATAAGTATACTTCTAAAAAGAATTTGATACTTGGACAATTTTTATAAATATGTTTCCTTATGAAATCTTCACAAAGAAAAATCTGCAATGGGACAATGTGCAACTTCTTCACATAAACAGGAAAGCATTGTGTGCTGAACTGTGGATAGAACAAGTGAGTTAGAAAATTCCTAAACATCTGAGAAATGTTATGCACTAGCAAGCAGGAAAGAAGGAAAGTGCTCCCATTGCCACTTCACTCATGTCAATCCCACCACCAATCAGCATCCTCACATCACAGGGCCAACATAAGGATAATTATGGTAAAACATGCACACAATTATCGTGAAAACCTAAAAATTCAGGAAAAATACGTAAATAAAAGTCTATCTGATCACTTACCTTTACAAGTGAAGGGCGAATAGCTGATGAGCACAGGCTTGCTTCTTTCTGAAACCTATCTTCAAAACCTGCAGAAGGCATCAGTATAACAATATTTTAGCTGTCCCAAGCAGCAAATTCCTTCTGATCAAGGGGATGCAGCACGAAAAGGGCATCATGTTTAAACTACTGTGCATAGATTTCAATTAACAACAAAAACTCACCAGGCATAGAAGTTATGCCACCACAAAGCACAGTATTTTCCAGCAGCTGGCGGTGGTTCTCTGAAGAAACAGTTGAAATACTACGTACAAGCTGCTCAACTATTCCAAGTGCCTCTATACCCAGTATAGATGGTTGAAATAATGCCTCACCAATTGTATACTTTTCTCTCCCAATTCTAATCACCTGACAAACATTTAGAGCTGTATTGAATTCCTATATTTCATATCAAGAGTCAATCAGGAATATTCTAATACCAGATTAAAAAAAGCAATCCTAGGCTAGAAATTTAGTTTTTTGGCACAAAAGGAGAATCTCTCCTTGCAGTCACTTGTCAGAAACATTCCAATCTCATTTTTCAACCAAAATAGTCCAAGAGTTTTACATAATCAATGCACTGAATTGTCACATAATTTACATTCATCAAAGCATAAAGACTATAAATTCAATCTTAGCACCAGAAAGCAATATTTTGAGGCCTGCTCCTGATGTTACCAGCCAGTGGATCAGGAGACCATGAAACCATATGAGATTGGTACTCTGACCAATTTCCTCATTGAAAGAGATGTCAAAGAACCAGAAGATTCAAACTAATTGCAGGTCAACTATTGAACAGGGAAGAAAATGATATATCAACCCAGTCATTTGGGTGATGTTTGAATTACGAAATTCAGAGACAGGCAGAGAAGTAAGAGATTGAAAGTGAGCCACTGAATCAACTGGCCATTATATTTTATGTTAGCTTAACTGTTCCACATACTACATATACCAACCAAGGCATTAAACTTACAAGAAAACTTTATCATTTAAAAGTACGTGACAGCATGTTTATTGCACAATTCTGACATCATAGCTTGAACACCCAGGTTGAACCTAATTGGACTAGGCTAGTTTTTAAAACAACACAGAGAAACAAACCTGTCCGTCAGGAAGGGTATGCTCCTCTGTATCACTTGACCTTAGAGTCTTTTCGTAAGCAAGCTCGTCTTCAGCACAACATGAGTACTTTACTTTTAACATCTCAGCATCAGATGCATTGAGATTCACCAAAAGATTAGATTTACTCAGTTCTTGGGCAAGTAACTTAGTCAAATCAACACCACCAATTTCAAATCTTCTGGATGCAATGTGCTGAACAGCACCTTCAAGTACTGGTGCAATATCTGGCAATGCAAGAGAGATAGAGATAGAGAGATAGAGAGAGAGAGATCAGACCTCAGCCAGAAAACTAGCACAATCAAAGGTACTCACTGCCCATTTAGTATTTGTTATGTCTTAAGCTAACTAAAGGACTACAAACTCAGGTTCAAATGTTATTTGAAATGGAACATAAAGAGGAAAATAAGTGATAATCAAGTGTGAATCACCAAGCAAATTAAGCTTTACAAAAAAACATCTATCTCTGGTTCTCATCATGAAATGCTTACATTATGAGGGGCAAGTTAAGAACCACAAACATTCTTCATGCATAACAGGAAAATGAAATTTATGCACATCGATTGCGAGCAAAGATTGAAAGTGAAGGTATCCAATGAAAAATAAAACATTAGCTTAAAATTTAAAGAGATAAGTTTTACATACCAATCTTCCCATGACCGATATCAACGGTGCATCCAGAGATACGCCCAACTGCATAAAGAGACAACACCGCTTGTTCCGATGCATAAAACCCAGAAACATTAAATTTCTCAAACATCAATTGTACCAATTGTTCTCTAACAGCCTGTAATATAAAAATTCAATTAGGTTTTCACACTCTCTTACTAAATCCATGCTAACAAACAAGGAAATTAGGCAAGGAATGTCAATGGAAGGCGTTAAATAACCTTGGGAGTGCAAAGCGGATCGGTAAACAGAACTTGGCCTTCATTTCCCTCTTCCCAACCAAGGCCAGTGTATAAAACATATTGCAACAGATCTTCCATCGCATCCCAATCTCTTATATAACCTCGAACAACAGGATCGACAGTTACATCCTCGAATACGGATTCATTATTATCACCTGATGTTCCATCTTCCACCATTCGTTTCATTTGGCTCGGAATTATCTACTCAAGCAGTAAAATAATTTCAACACAGATTTAAAAAAAACAATGGAAATGAAAGCCCTAATAGAAATGAAAATTGTAAAAGTATAGTTAAAAAGAAGTGAAAAGGTAAAACTTAGAAGATAAATTGTTGTTGGCTGTGATTTTGTTAGGGAACCCTAAGGGAGGGGGGAGATAATTATTGTTACCATGGGCGGAGCTTGATCTGGAACTGCGGTGCCGGCTTTAAGGAGCTGAGTACCAGCGTCTATCACCGCCGCCTCCATTGCTAAGCGCCTCTCGAGTTGCTGCTGCCGTTACTGGAGGGGAGAGCTAATATTTAGTTCCTTCTCTCTGTTTATTAGCGGGTAGTCCAATTTGAAAACGATGCTATCAAATGCTAGTAGAAGCCGATTATTGTTTTGGTACTCTGTTTTCCTTTTTATTTATTTTTTAAAATCACAAAATCTTCGCAGGTTCGGATTTCTGTCAAGTTTCCCCCTCATAAGCTATAATATTTTCTAAATCTCCCCCGAGGTTTCAGTTTAGCTTTCAGTTTAGTCCTTCCGTTTGAATTCGTGTTTAATGATTTTGGAAGTTAATTGAACAAATTTCCGAAATCTCAAGTGGGGTGCAAAAGTTAGGCATCAATTAGTATGACACTAGCAAATAAATAATAAGAAAGTAATTACATATTATATTAAATGTCTGTTTATGAGTTTGATTAATGTTGTTTTTAAAAATATTTTTAATTCAGAAATGCATCAAAATGATATTTTTTTATTTTTAAAAAAGTATTTTTTACATTAGCTCATAAAAATGATCTAAAAACACCTAAAAAATTAATTTCAAATAAAAAATAAATATTTTTTCATAAATATTTTTGATACACAATATCAAACAAGATCTAATGAATAAAATGAAGGTTTATTTGTAACAAAGGGTTCTTTATGATTTCATTTTCTATTTAAAGAAAATTTGGTCGGTGGGAAAAGGATTGTTTCCTGGAAACCATTTTTACTGCAATCCAAATGCATAGCAATCTTAAGGAAAGTTGATAATAGAAAATATTTTTAAATAGAAAAAAAAATATTTTTCTTTTATTTTCGGAATTCAATTTTCTTTTTATATAGTCAAGGTATTTGACTACATTTTTCTAAGAGAAAGTCAAACGTTGCATTTATCATAAGAACCCTATAAAAAAATCTATTCTTTTAGCTTTTTATTTCACTTTAGAGCACTCCATCAGGACAACTATTTCAATAGACAAAATAATTGTTCCGTGGTTGAGATGCTATTTATAGTTACCCTGAAGATAAAAGCTAAAGTACATTTTACATTTGAAACTCTGTTTAGAGTAGCTAAATCACCTCGAGCATGTTGTTTCACCAAAGTCTAACAAAGATCAGTTTCTTCTCCAAGGATTTGTAGATCCGAGAGTCAAGAAGAAGAAGAACTTGAACCTGAGAGTCAAGAACTCACTGCTTCCATACGAAAAAGTGGGTATGTGTTGTTTTTGGATGAGTGTTGGTATGTTGTTTGTGTTTCAATTTGCCATTTTGGGGAGAGAATGTCAGTATAGGAGACACTGTTGGGGCAAGAGAGCTCGAGGGCGGTCCTGGCTCGAGTGACAAGATCGAAGGCATCGCCGGATAAGAAAAGGTTAATGTCAGCATCACGCTTGGTGGAGTTGAAAAGGGTGGAGGAGACGAGAAAGGAGGCATCACGACCATTGACTAAGCAATCATGGAAGAGGAGGCGGATAGTGCCAGCTACGGTGTTGGGGCTGATGATTTGCATGTTGGTTATTGTTTCTTGAATGATTTTGTTGAAGTTTGGACAGGATTTGGAGTAGTAGTTGTAGAAGAGTCTTGATTGAGAGGGGTATACGAGAGAGGGTTTTCTAAAATCAATTATTTTATTATATAAATTACTTATATTACTTATATAATTAACTATATAATTATATTATATATAAAATAATTGCACTACAATTAAAATAATATACAAAAATAGCTTTTCTAAATGGTTTTTACTATTGGAATACACATAAACAAAAAAAAAATATATTTACACTATTTAAAAAGTCATTTTATCAATTTAGTTCTCTCAAATAACTTTTACCATTGGAATTGCTCTAATTTTATAGCTATTTAGTTTATTTTAAATAATTTATGAATTTCTTTTTAATATATCATCTTTTAATTTTTTTCATTCTTTTTTTTTTCAATTTCAATTTCAATTTCTTTCCACCTTTTCATTTGCAAGATTAGTCCATATTTGTTTTTAATAATAAACTTCAAAATCATTATTTTCTAGTATATTTTTCATAATATAACTAAATAAATATTTTTAACGCATTTTTCCCAATTACCAAGATGATGTTTAATACTGCGTTTCAAAAGTGTTTTTGAAAAGAATTAAAAAAAATTATTTTTATTTTTTTACTTTAATTAATGTTTTTAGATTATTTTCATGTGCTAATATCAAAAATGATTTTTAAAAATAAATAAATAAATAAATTATTTTGATATATTTCTGAACAAAAAACACTTTAAAAAATAATTTTAACCACACTTTTAAATAATAAGCTGAGTATCATAAAATACGATTTATATTTTAGGATTTCACTTTCCTTCTATAAAACAAAAGGGAAAGCTAAAATTGTGATTCCATAAACACTAATGGATTGGATCTCAACCTTCCGTATTGTGACAAAGAAAGTCAATTATTTCATTCGTTGCCCAATTTTGTTAGCTTTTTTACCATTGGTCAAATTGAATCCACAACCAATCTTCAAGGTCAACGTTGTGTATTGCAGAAAAAGATTTGTTGGGGATTTCTCCAGAAGCTATATTAGCATTTGCAGACTCTGAGTGACAAAACAACATCCGTCTCATGAAGCCATTAACTAACACATTGACAGGGGTAGAAATGAAAGCCAAAATCAGCGGGAAGAAGATAACAGTTGGCAGGCTACTTGTACTTCTATACAGCTGAGCCTCTACTATCAACAGCTCATTCTCATATCAGACTTGAAGCTGACATTTTCTGGCCACTGCTTGTATAACAGTCGCGTAGTTCATCAGCTTCCATTTTCGAAAGCGTCTCATATAGATTGTGATGATCCATATCCCACTGAAATGTGGTATCAGCTCCAGAAGCTAAAGCCCCGGAATCCTCAACTAAAGTTAAGTTGCACTGATCGCTAATTCCAGAACCATCATTTTTGTCTTCCATGACTGAAGGAACATCAATTTCCAGGTCTGGCATGCCAGCCAAAAGGGCTTCAAGGGGAGACCTGATAGCCAAGTGTCCTTGAGAAACAAATTTCACTTCCAGGATTGGAGATTCAAGATCTACTATGGAAGAAGCGCGTGACAGATCAACAATGTTCTGTGGAACATCTTCTTCTGGGCCTTTGGTAGAAGTAACCGATTCATTTGACACAGCTACTTCCTGGATAGAAACATTACGCTGATGTACATAAAACTGTTTTCAACTCTCAGTTTTCTGAAGATAAAAAATGTCACTTGTTTCTTCGCCAACTTCTCTGAGAAAATATAAAATGAGAGCTATTCAACTCTTATTTGATATTCTTATATACAAGATGAAGCTTCAATTAGCTCTTAAATAAAAGAAACTATCTTAAATCAAGGAAACTAGAATAGAATATAAATCAATACAGATCCATTATTAAACCAAGGATGCTTAATATAAAAAACAAATATTGACAATGACTTGCTAATACTCTCTCCCCTCAAGTTACAGCTTGGAGGTTAAGAACGCCCCCAGCTTGCCAGCAAGAAATGAGAATTGATGACAATAGAGAGCTTTGGTGAAGAGGTCAGCAAGTTGAAGTTTATAAGGAATGTGTGTTGTAGCAATGGACCCTCACTTGATACCATTCCAAATAAACTGTCAATCTCAATATGCTTGTGCATTAAGTGTAAAGCCAAATAAGTTCACAAGCGATAATAGCCATAGAGCAATATTCAACTTCAGCTGAGAAGTGGGAAGCAATAGTTTGTTTCTTGGTTTTCCTAGAAATGGGAGAGCAACCTAAAGTAATAAAATAACCAGTAAACGAGCGTTAAGTAACCGAACAATCAACCCAATTAGAATCACAATAAACATGAAGTTAAAATTCAAACTTTTATGGTAAAAAAATCTCTTGTCCAAAGGTAAATTTAAGATATATAAGGAAATGAATAGTTGTTGCCCAATGACCATGACAGGGTTGATACATGAATTGAGAGAGAAAATAAATTGAGTAACAAATATTTGGTTAAGTAATGGTCAAATAGATGAGTCGTCCAACAAGAAAAACGATATACACCTAGATTATCAAGTATAGCATTATCATCCAAGACCAATTTATGATTATATTCCATACAAAAAGTGAAAGGTTTGCTACCAATAAGACTTGCCTCGTGCAAATTATTTGATCCATATTTATGTTGGGATAAGACTATATCATCAGGAGATTGAGCCACCTCTAGTCAAGGAAATATTTTAGAGGACCAAGATCTTTAATGTGAAACCAATCATCCAGGTAATCATTAAGTGTTTTAGTGTGTGCACTATTATTGCTCGCAATAATACCATCATCAATATACATGAGCAATGCAATAAAAGAATTTGCCTCAACAATGGGTAAAAAGAGAAGTATCTACTTTTGATTGAGTAAAACTAAATTGAATGATAACATTGAAAAATTTAGCAAACCATTATAGCAATGCCTACTTCAAACCATATAGAGATTTGCGAAGGCAACACATATGATTGTCAGTGGAAAACTGTTAATGAACCATCTCACCGAAAAACTTAAGCTTATAGGTGAGGCCCCATAATATGATTTATATTATCTTCTAACACCCCCCCTCAAGTGAATGCTCTTTGGGCTTGAAACTTACACAGGCCCACATCACCTTGTGCTTGGATTTTATCAAATAGAATGGGGGTGATGAGATTCAAACTCATGACCGTTGGGTCAACAAGGCTCTGATACCATGTTAATGAACCATATCACCTAAAAGCTTAAGCTTCTAGATGAGGCCCCATAATATGATTTATATTATCTTCTAACAAAAACAAGTATTGATAGTTGACTTGCTAGCATATTAACAAGGTTAATTTGGGTATATTTGATTAAATGTTACTGATGCTCAAAGAATTTCTTCAGCCATAGAAAATTCAAAATTCTAACCGCTCAGATACCATGAAAAATATAAAATAATAATTAATCAACTTATCTTTCATTACAGGTGAATGATATTCTTAATTTGATGAGAGTTTGATGAGATCCTCATTTCTATTTATTCGAGAGACAAGCTGATTCAGGACACCTTCACAATGATTGCGTGAAATATCAGATTTGCTCTCTGGATTTGAAACTTGCTCGAGCATCTCATGCTGGACTGGTTTGGAAGTAGGCCTAACAACTTTATGCAACCTCATGTCCTCCTGAGTTTTCTTCTCGGCATCAACTAGAGCAGCTTCTTTTGACCCAATTTCCTGCAACTCTTGCCTTTCCACAACATGATCTTCGCTATGATGGCATTGCTTATCAACTCCCTCGACCATTTTCAAAGATCTATCATCATCAAGAGATCTCATCAAATTCTCATAATCCTTTAAAGTAGTAATATTTGCAACAGAAAAAAATGAATTTCCCATGTGCTATGTCCCATCACATTCACTGAAATAAGTTGAAGGGTCAATATTTAGTACAGATTCAACCATCGGTTGAACCACTTTTTCATTGGTATTTTCTTCTTCAGTTGGAAAATCAGGAGCCTTAACTGCAATAGTTTGAGAATATTTCTTGGACTGCATTGAACTCGAAGATACGAATCCTGCAGGTGCATATGCTAAAGCGTCATCAATTGCCACAGCATGATTTTCTTTAACCTTTGGAGATTCCTTCACTGATTCCACAGCATGATCTTCTACCTCATCATCATAATTTGAGAACTCAGGAGTAGTGACTACCAGACCAGGTTGTAAATTTGTGTCATTTACTGAGACAGGGTGGCATCAGCGAGAAAGGAAGTTAATGGTGAAGGTGAATGACTCTTATTTACTTCCCATGCCATACAACTAATATCCCCACTCCCATTGTTATAGAAGGAGCTGGTCTCTGATTCACTGCATGAAAACTCAGGAGCAGAAAATCTTGTGCAAGAAACCAGAGCAGAGTTCTCACTTTTCTTTGCGAGCACAGCAAGTTGTTTCTCAACTCGCTGGAGCCTCACATCAATGCTGTCAATGGGCTTCAGCATACTTTCCTCAAACCTCAAAAGGAGATCCTCGATTCTGTTTACTTGAGAGACAAGCTGATCCAGGCCACCTTCACAATGATTGTGTGAAATATCAGATTTGCTCTCTGTATTTAAAATTTGCTCGAGCATCTCATGCTGGACTGGTTTGGAAGTAGGCCTAACAATTTTATGTAACCTCACGTCCTCCTGAGTTTTCTTCTCGGCATCATCTGGAGCAGCTTCTTTTGACCCAATTTCCTGCAACTCTTGCCTTTCCACAGCATGATCTTCACTATGATGGCATTGCTCATCAACTCCCTCAACCATTTTCAAAGATCTATCATCATCAAGAGAGCTCATCAAATTCTCATAATCCTTTAAAGTAGTAATATTTGCAACAGAAAAAAGTGAATTTCCCATGTGCTCTGTCCCATCAGATTCACTGAAATAAATGGAAGTGTCAATATGTAGTTCAGATTCAACCACTGGTGGAGCCACTTTCTCATTGGTATTTTCTTCTTCAGTTGGAAAATCAGGAGCCTTAACTGCAATAGTTTGAGAATATTTCTTGGACCGCATTGAACTCGAAGATAAGAATCCTGCAGGTGCATATGCTAAAGCGTCATCAATTGCCACAACATGATTTTCTTTAACATTTGGAGATTCCTTCACTGATTCCACAACATGATCTTCTACCTCGATTCTGTTTACTCGAGAGAAAAGCTGATTCAGGACACCTTCACAATGATTGCGTGAAATATCAGATTTGCTCTCTGTATTTAAAACTTGCTCGAGCATCTCATGCTGGACTGGTTTGGAAGTAGGCCCAACAACTTTATGCAACCTCGCATCCTCCTGACTTTTCTTCTCAGCATCAACTGGAGCAGCTTCTTTTGACCCAATTTCCTGCAACTCTTGCCTTTCCACAGCATGATCTTCGCTATGATGGCATTGCTCATCAACTCCCTCGACCATTTTCAAAGATATACCATCATCAAGAGATCTCATCAAATTCTCATCATCCTTTAAAGTAGTAATATTTGCAACAAAAAAAAGTGAATTTCCCATGTGCTCTGTCCCATCAGATTCACTGAAATAAGTGGAAGTGTCAATATTTAGTTCAGATTCAACCACTGGTGGAGTCACTTTCTCATTGGTATTTTCTTCTTCAGTTGGAAAATCAGGAGCCTTAGCTGCAATAGTTTGAGAAAATTTATGTGACTGCATTGAACTCGAAGACAAGAATCCTGTAGGTGCATATGCTAAAGCGTCATCAATTGACACAACATGATTTTCTTTAACCTTTGGAGATTCCTTCACTGATTCCACAGCATGATCTTCTACCTCATCATCATAATTTGAGAACTCAGGAGCAGTGACTACCAGACCAGGTTGTAAATTTGTGTCATTTATTGAACCAGGGGTGGCATCAGCGAGAAAGGAAGTTAATGGTGAAGGTGAGTGGTTCTTATTTGCTTCACATGCCATATCACTAATATCCCCACTCCCGTTGTTATAGAAGGAGCTGGTCTCTGATTCACTGCATGAAAACTCAGGAGCAGTAATTCTTGAGCAAGAAACTAGAACAGAGTTCTCAGTTTTCTTTGTGAGCACATCAAGTTGCTGCTCAACTCGCTGGAACCTCACATCAATGTTGTTAATGGGCTTCAGCATACTTTCCTCAAACCTCAAAAGGAGATCCTCGATTCTGTTTACTCGAGAGAAAAGTTGATCCAGGACCCCTTCACAATGACTGCATGAAATATCAGATTTGATCTCTGTATTTGAAACTTGCTGGAGGATCTCATGCTGGACTGGTTTGGATGTAGGCCCAACAACTTTATGCAACCTCGCGTCCTCCTGAATTTTCTTCTCAGCATCAACTGGAACAGCTTCTTTTGACCCAATTTCCTGCAACTCTTGCCTTTCCCTTGTATCAATATTGTATCTATCTTCTCCTCCACCAATATCCTTTGTTTTAGACAACTGAAAAAAGGCAGGTACACGCATGGCCATTCGTGAATTCCCCACAGAGTTTTCCATTGAACCCACTTGATTATCCAAACTACTTGTGCTGACAGGATCACCAAATACATAAAGTTCATCAACACAAACATAACCTTTATTCTGAAGTGAAAGCAGCCTGAGTGTAAGGGACGTGGAAGGTTTTGCATCAGTGATCTCTGTTGTAGCCTCATACAAGTCCTGAAATTTCAATCTATCAGCCATTGACAATTAATAAAGATATAGCAGTAAAGGGTCAATTGTGCTTAAGTGCTTGAGCGTTGTAGTCTGACTTATTTAAACACCCTCTCTCTTAATTCCTAAGTAATTATCTAAAAGACATTGCAGCCTTAAAAATTCACCTTAATCTTAAAGATCCTTCAAATAAAATAAATGCATCTTTATCAATCTTCCACCAACCATTAACAATAAGCTATTGGGCCATCACAATCAAATTGGTGGTTTGTGTAATCTATTGTTTTGCTTCTCTTCATTTCTGCCCTCCCTCAAAATAAGAGTTGTATAGTATACAAACAAAGAAAAACGCCCCAACGGGAAGTGATTCTGTGCAGTAAGACAACCAACCAGAGAGGGGGGAAAGGACCCATTACAAGATATATTACATGGCTCGACTCCAGACTTAGCATCCACATCTTGTTCTGGAAAAGCGAGACAGATTAACATCCCTCTAATGGTATTCGACTTTAAAAAAAAGACAGTCACTGAAAACAAGAAACATCCGATCTTTAAAATTTAAATGGTACGTTAATCACATCTACTTTCCCTTTTTTTTCTTGTTTTCATTTTCTTGCGAATTCAGTATACATTAAAAGCTCAAATTAGTATGTATCAGTCACATTAGAGTTAGTGCTTAAAAGTCCCATCAATTGCAGAAACAGAGGAAAAGAATAATGCTTTGACACCTTGGATGAGTTCTTTTGTTGTTGGGGGAAATTGGAAAGAAACAAACAGACAAATATTCCAACGTGGCAACAGGAGGCAGATGAGCTTGGCTTTGATGAGTCTATTAAAGAGCAAATCTCAATACCTGTGAGTTTCTCTTTGGGTTTGTGTCAGAATCTGATGAACTGTTTCTGTTGATGACCGGGGGACTATCATAAACTTTTACTTCAACCCAGTCATCTTCGTTGGGGGTTAGGATTCTACCATTTCTGAGTTTCTCTTCAGCTAATTCTTGAATAGAACTCCTTGCATGAGCCAAAACAGCACCTTCAATATTGGTAGCATGCTGCACTTCTTCATTTCGAGCAGCAATGTCACAGAGAACAGTGCACAAATACTCACTGCTGCTCTGCAGCTCAGGGGCAGAGTATATTTCATAAACTCGAGCAGTACTTCGAACATAAACCTGTCTCACCTCATGTTTTTGTGCAAAATTAACTGCATTGCAAGAAATTATTGGATCATTTACAGAGTAAAAAAAGAATATAAAATTTTCAGCTTCAGGTTGACATAAATACGAAGATTACAAATAATAACATTCCGAGTGACAGAACAGTTTAAGATGATGAGTGATAATACACCATTTCTGCATAAAGATCTTACAATTTCATAGCTCTTCTTTAATTTTTAGCAACAATTAATATATTTCTATAATCATTAATCAGACATCTAGACAGTTTTAGTCCACCATGACACTTAAATATCTTGAAAAACCAAAAAAAATAAAATATTATGACTTCTAAGCATTTGATGACGTACGATTTACAGTCAAAATAAAGACAAAAATTAATAAAAAAAAGTGTGGAAAACTTACTAGTGATCTCGCAGGGAGCGGAATCAGGTGGACTGTAGAGGATAAGAGGAGATTTAGATTTAGAATCGACAGGGGAGATTTGATGGTGATCATAATTATCGTCGTCTCTGATTAGTGCAGGAGTGTACTCGAAAGTGAGTGAGTTGACGAGAGAGCCGGCGACGATGGTCCAGTTAGCTGCGGCGGTCCATGAAGCGTCGTTACTGGCGTAGTTCTCAGACGATTCCATGGTTGCTTGGTTAGTCACTTAGGCTTTTTCAAGGGTTTTGGTTTTTTTCTGCTTTGCTAAGCGTCTGTGGTTTCTCAGAGGAGAAATGTTACCCGTATTGGGAGGAACAACAATACTCAACACTCCCTCTTTGTGTGAATCTATAGGAAACTCCTAAATAGAGCAATATATATGCGGAAAATATATTTTCAAACACCACAAGCACAACACGCAATTTTTACGTGGAAAACCTTCCCAATGTGAGAAGGAAAAACCACGGGACCGTAGTCCACTCAAACAATTCCACTATCACAAATAATGGGTTCACAATGTTCTTCCTCAGATTTAACTAAGGGCTACAACATATATCATCAAGATTAAACTATTCTTGGAATACAACAAGAATAAAAGAGAACAAAGTTTGAGAGAAAGGCTCACAAACTGACAGCCCCGATCTTTGTCAAAAAGATCAACTTCCACAGCTCCAATCTTCAATCCAACCGTTCATAATGAAGATCAATGTGTCTAGAAGCTTCTGTCAAAAACTCAACTCGATCCAACGGTTAACGAGCTGGCAATCCAAAGAAGAAGACAGAGTGTTCTGCAGCCAACTTCTTTCTTTTCCTCTCGGCTCTCTCTCCCTTTTTTCTCTCTTTTTGTTTCTTGTCCCTCTTTTTCCAGCAGCTCAAAACAAGTGGGGACATGAAGCCCTACTTTTCTAAGTGGGCCCTTTCATGTGGGCTAGATCCACACAAAATATTGGGCCATCCTCCTTCTAGGAGGGAAACTCAAACCCAACAACCCGACTCTCAAAGAGGTGATGTAGTAGGATTTTATACGCGCGCTGTGGAAGTTCGTTTGGTTTTTGCTATATTTTTCGGAAGGGGAGAGGAAGTCTTTCATCGCAAGTTTTTACTTTTTTCTTGAAAAGAAGAAGAGGATGATGGTGTACGGAAACTTTTGGAAAAGCGATCGAGCTGAGTACTTCCGACAAGTTGACGCGGATCAAATATTGCTGGACACGTGTGAATGGTACCTTTTTCTCAATGTCAGATTGTTGTCAGGGTGGTAGAATAAGTTTCAGAAACGTTTTTATATTTATATTTTATTTTAGATTATATTAATAATATACTTTAAACAAAAAAGATATTTTAAAAAACAAATAAATCTTTTCCATCTATTTTCCTCGCAAGAAATAAGAAAGAAGTAGAAGTGAATAATTAATTGCTCATATATACTCACGGGGCTCAAAAGGCTTTGGAAGAAAACGAAAGGTGATCTTCCTAAGTTGATCCTCATTTCTCAAACAACGGCACTCTTTCAAAGACGAACATGACACAGTATCAGCCCCAAAATGCTCAATGGTGTGCGAAATCGTTAGCAAATTGTGCTGCTTTAAAAACTGTGTTGCAGTGTTCATGGTAGAGATTGGTAGCTTCGAACTGAATGTTTTCTTATAGCAGTCACGAGCCTTGCCAGTCAATTAACACTCCGCCATTATGATATGGGCTTTGCCGGAAGATTAGCATGGCACGTTCTGATGATCTCTGTCTAATAGTTAATTTGCTTGAAATTTGTGAATCAGGAGAAGTCTCATATACGATTCTACCATTCCACACCGCACGCTTCGATCCCAGATTTACCTCATTGTCTGAGACGTGCAGGGCAGAGTTTTCATCATCGCACGTAGCGGGAAGATTACTCGGGTCAGATGATGTCAATATCTTCATTATCAGATAAAAATATTAAAAAAGCAAGAAAGTCCAGGATGATTCGGATTGATTTATGTGGTAAAGGATGGTTTTTTTTGTTGTCGTTGTAGGTTTTTCTTGGGTCAAAACTTGTCCAAGAATGAGATGATACAGAAATAGATACGAGGCACAGACGGATTGTGAAGGAACAACTTCAACGAAAGAAGCCTGATATAAGGAATTTAAGTTGCTTCATTGCTGGTTAAGGATCACAGGCTCTTGGGAATGGCAACCTCAGAAAAACAATAGAATAGATAAATTGGCAGGACAGCAATACCCTCAGTTCAGTTGCGGCGGATCTTAGCGGTTGGCATGATCTCCCTAGCTTTGGCGCCTCTGGCTACAGCAATCCCAGCAGCTGCGGCGGCGGCAAACACCAAATCCCCCCTCCTATCATTGCTGCCCTTTTTTTAAGCCTGTCTGGGAGTGAATGAGGTTTATGTTGTATTTTAAAATATATATTTTTTAAAAAATATTTTTATATAGTACATAAAAATAATATAAAATTATCAAATTAATTAAATATAATTTAAAATAAAATCAAAATTTTCAAAAATATTTTTAAAACACAATTTCAAACACTATCGTAATTCAACATCACGTTTTCCACTTTCCACTTTAACAACCGTTTTTGCTAATAGGTAAATGTTACTGTCGTAAATATTATTTTCTAGATTGTTTTTCTTAAAAAATAATATATTAAATAATATTTTTTTAACTTTATTTTAATATTATAACATAAAAAAGGATAAATTAACACTTTACACACACACACATATATAATTCACCACCTTAAATTTTTTATTTTTTAAAGCAATCCCATGGCAGCCCTTGCTATCACAAGTCTCCGGCTGGAAGTTACCGAAGGTCGTGCACTCGTGCTGTTGACAAAAGAGGCAGTCATGGAGACTAAGACCACTTGAACTCGGGTGACTGGTAGGTACTGCTATATTTGCCGATAATTTATTTTCTTTCGTTTTCTATAGTTAAATTCCGGGAATACAAGTGAAAGGACAGAAAAGGAAGAGGGCAATGCAACATCTTATCCTAACACATGCATAGATCCATGAGATCAGTGCCACCCATCAGGGGGAAGAAGTTGTCTTAAATCATCTGGTAGCTTATCTGGTTCGTGAATGAGAACCAGTGGTTCAGGGAATTGGGTCGACCACCGAGTATGAAAATACAAGCCAAACTGCTCCAGCCCATTAAACTTTGAAAGGTAGAAATAAAATGCAATCACAGATTTTCTGGGAAAAAAATTGTAATCCCATGCGCATCGAAAATACATGCACAAAAAGTGTTAATATTCAAAATCATGGAGCTTCTACCAGCAGAATTTGCCAGTGTAAGATCAGACTCATTGACATGCATTTGCAATATCACCTGTTTGCAATTTGGGTATCACGTTTGCAATCCTAGTTCGAAGGCTTTAGCAAATGCATCCAAAGTGTTTGTACCTCAGTGTTGCGAGGCAATCATAAATCTTCTGATTTAACACAATTTACACGTAATGTTACACGGACCAATCAGCCAGATCATCCAAAAAAATTGCAAAATGTTGTGTATGCTATAGGATGTAGGAAGGTATAAATTAGGCCTAAGACTGTGCAGCATATAGCACTACCTCCTCTGCTCTGGTTTCATATGGTGGTGGAAGCAATCCCCGTACATTAGCAAAAAGATCTTTACGGCCAGATGGTAGCTCCGCAACCGGTGAATCCAAGACAGCATCAGGAATCGCTACTAGGGTTTCTTCGAAAAAGGATTTGACTGTCTGCAATATTCATAGTAGTTTGAATTTAGGTAACAATTGAGTAATGGTAATCTCATGTTAAACAAAAAGGACAGTGGAATTAGCACGAGGTTACTCGATTAGTGAAAGGAAGACAGTTTTAAAAATAAGAATAAATAATGTCTTCCTAAACTTCTGCATTGACATTATCTGGCTATCGAGTGCCTACACCGTAGGAAATTTTTCAGTCTAAATATTGTACTCCAAACACTCACAACCACCCTTGCAAACCAAAAATTAGGTTAAACACCGTCCAAGCTTGCCCCAATTCCTAAACACGATCTACTTTGCAAGTAGAATTCAAACAGCCATTGGAGCACACCTAAACTAAGTAGGTTATTGTGATCAACATACCGTAATATTCTTCATTAGGAAAGCAGCATCAGCTTTGCGCTTCCACAAATTATTTCCGGGTTCACAATAGAAAAGACCAAATAAAGGCTGCAGCATATTAACACTTGTCAAATATATTATAGTAGTAAAAATGCAAATTCGAAGAACAGAATAACAGAGAGATGTAGAGCAGTTTCCATTCTTATCCAAAGGGATTGGAAAATGAATAAATCCAAACCAAACAGTCGCCAAAACTTCAAGACATGAAATGTGATTAACAAAAGAGTCGTACACCAATAGCATGTCTGCATATCCTTTTATTACAACTCAACAAAATCAGAATTAAATCTAAATTCTCGTAGCCAGCAGATGATGGGAAAAAGCAGCACAAGCTGCACACCCATCCCTATACGCTTCAACTAGTAGACATGGAAAAAATTAAATAGAAATATAGTTCTGCACTATGGAGGGAGTGTAGATGTACAATTATTCATCCCTAGCAAAAACCAAGGCAGCAGAGAAAGTTTTATGAGACATAGCTTCATATTTCAAATAAGACATACAGTTATTTTCAGAAAATGGTTGCTTCAGATTAATCAGCAGAATAATCTAATGTACCTTTATCAACTCCCGAATATTAGGCCTATTATTTCCATACGTTCCCAGAACAGCATCCCCATATACTTGATATTGTTCAAGGACCTGAAAATCAAAGAAGCCAGAAAATGAAGTTAATAGGACACGAGAAAAAAGATATCATAAAGGTGTGTGCCTACGGAAGGCCATATTTGCTCTTCAACCTTACGACGTGTAAGGCCACTGTTTGGCACGCCATAAACTGCAGAATCAACATGTGCCAGAGTACTCCAAAGGCTGAAAAGGTATAAAGCTTTGTTTAGATTAATCATCAGGGGAAAACAGTATAATAGAGAGAGGACTACGTAAAAATGGAAATGCAAAGCCCAAAGGTATGTTTGTCTTATATTTGTTTCATCCTTTCAATAATAGAAAAAACTTCACCATTATGTAAAAGTAGAGGTTACTAGTTTGGTCAAAGTTTGTCCAATGGACCAAAAAGGGCCTTATAGTCCCCACATCAAACAAATGTCCTAACAAAGAAATTCTGGAGAAAAATCTACTGCTGAAGCCTCAACACTTGCATGAAGCAGCTGCTCTGTGGACTAAAAAACACAACTTATGGTTGCCACTCTAGTTCTTTTACCTGTGTTTCTGTAATAGAAACTCTCTCTCCATTTATGTATCTTTTATTTCTTCCCAAATATCATTACTATAATACCCCGAAACAGAAAAACAAGTCCTTTGAAGTTTTTATTTCCTCCTTTACAGTATGTATTTCCTTTGATATTCAGATTTTATGTCACTAGTTAAATTTCCCTACTGTGACAAGACAGGGATTGTCAGATCCTGTCCACTGGGAGATTTTAAGGTTGCCTGAACCATGTCACCTGTCCCCCCCCCCCCCACCCAAGAAAAAAAAAAAGAAAGAAAGAAGAAGAAGCCAGTACAAGAAGCGCTTAAGAAACTCATCATTCATACTTATTGAAGGCAGCACGCCCAACCATTACACCATGCGCTCCTTCCCTTAATGCTGCATTTACCTACCAATTGAGATGTCTGGAATGAGCAAACAATTCTGCCTTATCATGAGGGACATGGATAATGAAAGAATACTCATAATTCGATGGTCAAAAGCATTGAAAAAGCTAGAATCAGCATGTAAACAGAAGCTGATTATACAAGGAGAAAACAAGGCCTCACCTCATCAACACAATCTATGCCTCCATTTATTGTAAATCTTAAGTCAGGAAAATCACGTAAGAGGGCATAATAGTACTCATATCTGCACCAGTATGATCATAACACAAATTCAGGCATACCATTATCTGATCAAAGGATGCTTAAAATTTAGGAGAAACTCATTTGTAGAATAGCAACCTACTGTTTTGCATACTAAATAATTTATGTAACACCAATTAATTATGTTGAAATTCGATCACAGACTAAAATTTTAAAGCTCATACATACTTCAGGGGAGGAATCCTTCGATTGTCAGCTGGGCTAATGCCATTAAGTAGAGCCTTCCGTGAATGTATAACAAAATGCTTAGTGGGAGATAGAGAAGAAACCTTATAGATAAAATCACCTGAAAGGGGTAGATCAAGGTATAATGCCAGAAATTTTAGCAGCAAAAAGACACCAGTAATTAGATATTCAGTATAGAACATCTTAGCACCTGATCATCAGTCAAGCTATACTTTAATATATATAACTTAAGCAAGGATGCTGCTGTGTTCAAAGTTACATGCTAATCAAGGATGCTGTTGTGTTCAAAGTTACATACTAATCAAGGATGCTGTTATTGGTAGAATAAGCAACTACCTCATAATACATCCTCTTCACTCAGTGGCATAGCCAGAATTTTTTTCATTGGGGTCATTTTTACAATCTAGAATAAAATTACTTAAGATTGTAGCTGATTTGAAGATCAAAACTTATAAGAAAAATAATCTGGAAGGAAAAAAAAGAACGAAAATAACTATAGAGCTAAAATGAAGAGGGGATATTAATTGGTAATTCTAATACTTTTTTTTAAAAAAAAAACTTTCATGCAGTGTGAGGTATATTCTTTATAAAATGCATGAAAAGGACTGCAGTGGCAAGGTCTGGGAAGTAACTCAGAATTTACAGTAAAAACAATCACAAGACTGTGCTTACAGGTCTCTGATACTATACCCAGATTCTAATCCATGGCGACTAAATACCTTGATGATGAAATGCATCCAAAGAGCATTAAAGAATTGGTACAAGAATTTAAAACCATTTTACAAGCAATATGTCATGTGATAAACCATGAAGAGGAGCAACAGAGAACATCTATTCTCAGTTTTCTGATTATCTATTTGTTCAAAGGTTAAATCTTTTGACAGGACAAGGGCTTAAATTACATAATCTTTTTTCCCCCTAAAAGAGACATAAAAATGCAGATGAAGGATCCTTACAGAGCTCATTATAAGAATCATGATCATCTACACCAATTCGGCACTTAACACTGACAGGGACATCTGTGTTGGCAGCGATTACTGACATGGCTTCACCGACAAACTTTCCTTGTAAATACCAAAGAATTTATGAGGACATAATAAATATGAAAACGAAAATAAAAACATCATCTAGACCAGGACTAATAAATTTAATTGGCATAGTTATCAAACCTTTGGATCGAGCATAAGACGGACACCAAAGCATCCATGTCCAGCTACCTTGGCACTAGGACACCCACAACTGGTAAATTTTTGAGGAAAAAATGAGTTGACTCAGTTTATCCTAAAAAAGACAACAAGAGAACTAAAAGAAAAGAAGAGAATTCTACTAACTTCAAGTTAATTTCATCGTAGCCATAAGCATTAGCAAGTTGAGTTGCTTTTGCAATGTTGTCTAAATTATTCCCACCAATTTGCAGCACAATGGGATGTTGTTCAGAAGGAAATGCCAGAAATCTATCCTGATCAATATAAACAAGAAATGCAAAATAAGTATTTTTCAAGAAGGAACTAATCAATAAGCCAAATCTCACCAATTGAAGGGGAAAGCCAAAACACTCAACGGCAATGATGAAAGAAATGGGGGTATAATTGAGCCAAAAGGTAGGTCCATTCCTTTACAAGATACCAAGGAGGAAACTAGTTTCCATAGTTGATACCGATAAGCTGAAATAATCCAAACTAGGAGAAGGCCATTATATATATATATATATATATAAAAGCATACCCCATTAATACATTTTATCAATTGTTTGGTTTCAGTGTGTATTTATCACAGACACGTGCACACCCATACATTTTATATGATGTTGTTTGAGCTAGATATGTGATTACTAACATGATGAGATATCTAAAGTACTAAAAACATGTTTTCCTCTCAACCTCAATAGTTATCAGAGATTCCCTATCTCAAGTTCTAGAAACCGTTTGTTAGTCTAGAATTCCTGGTGAAACAGTCTCAGACTGGCACCCAATTACTAACCAATAAAAAAGAATTCATTTTCATCCTCAATCCTTTGCTCACATACCAAATTTTCTTGCTGATAAACAATTGTTTCCGCAGCAAGCATCTCCGTATAAAGCCATGCATGTTTCGATATGATCCGTGCAGCAGTCCTATAATGAGTATCGGTCCACTCCATCATAGGCGCAACACTACAATATAGCCGACCGAAAGCAATTACAAAGAAAAATTCATTCTATCAAATCAGTTAAACAAACAAATAAGAGAATGAAACACGAGTATACAAACCTGAACAAAGGAGGACGGTATTGCTCACCGCCCATCTCGATGTGAGTGTTTATATTATGTAATTGTTGTTTAGTAGCACAAACAGAAAGGGTTCTTCTTGAATTGGTTGGGTTGTTGGAAGACAAATCTAATGCTGACAATCTGCGCTGTTTTTTGAGAATAATACAATGAAAAGGAGTAAATGAAGAAATCAAAGAATACCCACGAAACTTCACCATCTCTTTCTCTCTTTAATCAGAGAAAGCTTGCTCCTCTTAGGTACCTATATCCATATTAAATAGAAGCTACGTCATCATATATATTATATTACACGCAGCAACCAAGCTGATATGCTCTATTACAAAACTCTCTATGGAGATATTAAGCTAATCGCATTCTTGAATTATCGACTTCATTCAAGCCTAAATGATACCATTTCCCCCTTTCTTTTCCATTCAAATTTCGGATTGGGATAGTAAAGACAGGACTTGAAAGAGCTCGGAGACATCTCGAGCTTGGGATTCGTACCATTAGACTATTAAGTTCCTGAAGGAGATAAGTGCTGTGGTGAATGCATAAGAATGAACTGTTCTGGGTGCTAAGTAATTGGGATGAAAGAAGAAAAAGTACTTTCTAGCAAGCATTTAATCAAACACGAAAGGAGCAAAACGTTGAAATAAATACACTGGCTCACGCACAAATAGTTTTGCATGAGTGAACATATTATGAGAAAGTAACTGAGAGATTAAGGTTTACATTGGAGGAAGATATCGGCCGCCGAAGCTGTAGAAATGGCTCCCGCGACCTTCTTCGCGGCAGAGAGACCTCTGCGCTTGTTAGGGCACGAAAGTGATTTTTTGAGGCTAGACGCGTGGGTTCTGTTGATAGGGCTTTTTCGTGGTCCTTTTTTTTTCCTTGCCTTGCCATTAGAACGTAGAATTGTAAGGTATAATTTTCATGGGGTGTTTGGTAGTTTTTTTCAAAAATATTTTTAAAAAAAATTAATTTTATTTTTATTTTTAAGTTTAAGTTTAAATTAATAAAATTTGGTGTTTTTAGATATTAATAATTTTAAAAAAATAAAAAAATATATAATTTTAATGTATTTTTAAATAATTTTTTTTTAAAAAAACAACAATAACTACACTCTAAACAGTAATTTAATTATTTTTTACTGTATCTATTTCTTCTATCTTGTAATTACTAGGGGTATTTTCCGCAACCCGGAATTTTTAAAATTTTATTTTTTATTTAATTATATAATGATAAAAATAGATGTGAATAAATTTTTGAAGGGGAAGTGTTTTTTTCCCACTCACATTAGCTTTTCTAATTCATATTCTTTTTATTTAAAAAATAAAATATTTTTCATTAACAACATTTTTTAGTTGAATAGAAAGCAAAAAAATTTTTTTGAAAAAACTATGATGATTTGAACCAAATAATTTGTGTTTTTTTTTTTATCACAAATCTAGTTTTACTAGTCGTGGATTTCCTTTTTATTTTGATAGAAAAATATGTTTTTTATTATAAATATATTATCTTTTGAGTAAGACAATTTATTATGATCAAGAAATAAAATTTCAAATAGAATAAACAAACCATAAATTATTTATTATCACGCATCTATATGAATAAACTCGAGAGAAAAATTGAAATTATAATACAAATTTTATTTTTTATTCAATATTATGAACAAATTATTTTAAAAATTCTACGGATTAGACTAGTACATAATTATTCATTAATTAATTAATAATATAAAAAAATCTTATTGAAAATAAAGATATTATTGGACAATCACTTGAATGTTATTTTAATAGATTTATTTAAATAATTTTTATAATACAAATTTAAAAACAAAGAAAAAAGAAAAGAAAATCCACTAGAAAGGTTAGGCGCTCCTTAACCAAAAAATACTCAAACACAAGTCATCCATGGTCGACCGTCTAATTCAAGCCAGGAATATTTTTTTTATGATAAAGATATTATCAGATGAACTCAAGTATTAACTGAGAATATATTTCTCTTTAATTGTTTTTTTAAGATCTACTATTTAATCTCTCTCTCTCTCTCTCTCTCTCTATATATATATATATATTTTAAGGTAACCGTTTAAAATTATGGTCGCAAAAAATACAACCGTTTTCAACTGTGGGCATGGCCTCCAAGACCTATCGTGAATGAGCAATCTTATCCACGCCCAGCCCATGATAACCAACGGGCATGATTGGTTGATATATAGCTGCCGAACTAACATGCTTATCAACTCTTTCGTCACAGAGCTGCCATGGCTTCTCTCAGCTTCAATCCAACCAGAATTCCTCACAAACCTATCTCCAAAACCGCTTCTTTCTCTAAACCCTCAGAGATACCTTTCCATTTCTCTCCAAAACCCTCAAACAAACACGTAAAACCACTCCATTTCCAATCAAACATCATAACCAAACTCCCGGTTTCAACACAAGAAGAAGTGGAGACTGGAAACGAGGACTACGAAGAAGATGACCCAACTGCAGAAATGATCTATCTTGACCCAGAAACTGATCCGGATAGCATTGTAGAGTGGGAGTTGGATTTTTGTTCTAGGCCGATACTTGATGCTAGACGCAAGAAAATATGGGAGCTTGTTGTTTGTGATGATTCTTTGTCACTTCAATTCACAAAATACTTCCCTAATAATGTTATCAATAGTATCACTCTGAAGGATGCTATTGTATCCATTAGCGAGGATCTCGGTGTCCCCTTGCCTGAGAGAATCAGGTTCTTCAGGTGATCTTTCACAGTAAAGTGTACATTATACATCTGTTTCTGTTATATTTACTAGCTAGCGCATATACACGAAATTGCATAGGTGATTGTCTTTACCAAAGATGGTTTGAGACTGATGATAAGATTTTATTTTTTTTGGTTTATAGGTCACAGATGCAGACAATTATAACCAAAGCATGCAAAGAGATAGGTATAAAGCCTATTCCAAGTAAACGGGTAGGTATTCTTTTCCGTTCCTGTTTTAAGAGTATGGTTAATAAAGTGGTTGCAATCAAATTTCAAAATGACCATAAATATTGAAGGTTAAATTTAGATGTTTTAATAAGTTTATTTATGCTTTAAACCTTGTATTTTAGTTGCCTTCCCAAAAGCATGACTGGCACATTACCAAGCTAGACACCAGAAAATATCGCCTTTTTTTCCTGTTGTCAGTCAGCGAGAAAAGAAATTTAAGGGGTTCTTAAGATTCCTCAAAATCACAGACACGCCACACTAGTTTCATGCACACAATTTGAGTTTTGGATTAGAACTTCTGTGTTCAATGGTCACACCTTTGATAATTGATATGTTTTACAGTGTATATCACTACTTCTATGGCTTGAGGAGCGCTATGAGACTGTATACACTCGTCATCCTGGATTCCAAAAGGGAGCTCAACCACTTCTGGCATTAGATAACCCTTTCCCAATGGAACTTCCAGACAATCTTTTTGGGGAGAAATGGGCATTCGTCCAATTACCATTCTCAGGTACAAGTAACTACCTGTTGGTTTCAAACATAACACCGAGAATGCTATATTTTGGTCTCCATCCTACACATAAGATAAATATGGCTTGCAAATGAATGGCATTTGTGAAGGTTATTTTAGTTTGGTATTGTAGACTGTCTATCGGATCACATCTTTTACCATAATTTCACATTTTAAAAAGTGGGATAGGCTAAAGGGCCAAGCTTTCTGAAGCTAATAACATACTGCCTACTTAGATATACTATATGTTTTGATTTGTTTGAAAACCTGCGCTGTTCTGCGCTGATACATTTTCCTGCTATCAGCTGTGCGAGAGGAAATCGCATCATTAGAGACAAGATTTGTTTTTGGTGCAAGTCTGGATTTGGATTTATTGGGAATTGAGATTGATGACAAGGCATTGATACCTGGACTTGCTGTTGCATCTTCACGTGCTGAACCATTAGCAGGTCTACTCTCCCTCTAATTTCATCTTCTGTAGCCTCAGGAATGTTATTTCATGTGCATGTTGCTATAGTCAAAGACCATACATTGAAATGATTCGTCCGGTTACGTCCCATGAATACCATGTGCATTCTAATTCTGTCGTGGTGTGGGAAACTCGATCAAATTGAACAAATCACAGAGAAAGGAAATATGGACTAGAAAAAGTTCTCAATTTCACGCACTATTCAGACGCATGGACATTGGCTCTGTGGACAATTGTGCAAAACTCACTTCACCAAGATCATAAAGCTGCTGCATGTTGTTCACTTGTTCTGTTGCATATCAGAATCTTTTAAAATGTTCGTCGGGTAAAACAATCTTCAGGGCATGGTGTCATTGATACAGTTAGCTTTCACTGGGCACTGGGCCCTAATGGCATTCGTGATATCCCAGCTGATGACATCTTAAGTTGTAATCACATTGCTCTGCACCATCGTTACTATATAGGAAAGAAACATGGTGTGCTTTTTCTTGTTTCTGAATTGCTGGAAACAGCATCTCTACTCGATCATGAACTTAAGGAGTTGAAACTGAAATTGATGCGTTGACAGCAGATACAATTTGATCTTTGCTTCCATAATTTTTGGCGAATCCCGATTTATATCAAAATATACATGAATCTGATTCCTGTGATGATTGTTAGGAGCACTCATTATTCCCATTGGAAAGAAATGTGATTGCCATGAACACTTTATATTTTAACAAACTTCCCACTTCCATCTCCATGAAGTTCTGTCTTGCGATCTTGTGGTCTGTTAGCACATCTAATTGTAATAATGCCTTCTAGAACTTACTATCTTGTGGTCTGGTAGCACATCTAATTGTAGGGATGCCTTGTAGACCTTTGTGGTGTTCGTGATACTGAACCACCTATTCGAATCTTTTCATGTGTCATCGCAGCGTGGATGAACGGGCTGGAAGTGTGCGCAATTGAAGCTGACACTTCTCGTGCTTGCTTGATTCTATCCGTTGGAATTGCAACCCGTTATGTTTATGCTACCTATATGAAAACTCCTGTAACAACAGCTGAAGCTGAAGCTTGGGAGGCAGCAAAGAAGGCCTGTGGAGGTTTACATTTCCTTGCCATCCAGGACGACTTGGATTCAGATGACTGTGTTGGATTTTGGCTTTTACTAGACTTGCCGCCTCCACCTGTATGATTGCTCATTGTTTTCTCCTAAACCCTTTTCAGTGCTGTTAATATTGCTGGGCTACGATTTTCAGAATATGAAAGCAATAGAAAGTGCCGATTTTTTTGTTCCAGTTACATATTCATGTATGTACAAAGGCAAGTACTTCACTCTTATCAATGGAAAAGGTAGATAATGCATTGGAGAGTAGAGGAGAGGAAATTGAGGGTTTGGTAACAAAATACCTCTGATGTTGAAAGTTTTTAATTAGTGCAGAAAAAGCTGAGAGGATAACGGTGTCTCTGCGATAAAACCTAGTAGTCTGTTAAGCAGTGCCCAAAACACTTTTCCCTGGAAGTTTTGTGAACAGGGTTGGCAAACCAGGGACTTGATTTCATAATACACATAATGCACCCATATATCGGCATCAGATAGAACAGAGACGAGCACAGAATTATAACTTCCATCTTTCATTATGGGTAGCAATGAAACCTTGACAGATTAAGATTGAAAAAAAATGGTAACAAAAGGTCTGGAGCTTTGTAAAATCAACTACAATTACAAGGGCAATGCTACTTCCTGCGCACGTCCTGATTAACAACACAGTCAAGTTAATCTACAGGGCTGGCTAGAAGGGGAGGGGAAGGGATAGACCTCCGTAGAAATAATCACTATTTTTACAAAATAATCTCACGTAAATGTTAAAAGCACCCTAGCGAACACTGCTTCGATGAAGAATCAACAGCCATATATGCAACCAGAAAATGCAACTGCTATCTCTGTGGTCCTTGGGAATGAAGACTAACTCTTAGCCTATAAAATGGAAGGAGTATCTGGAGTCCAGATGCGATTGTTAATATTTGAGAACAAGTTCAGCTTTCATATTTTTGACTTCTTTTGCTTTTGAGGAACGAAGCGGAATGCATGCTTCCCAAGTTCAAAGGTTTTTACTATACCATCATCTAGAGTAATAGATAACATTGGTGTGCCTTCAACAATGTCTGAGACGACTCCCTTGTGCCTGGGTCAAGAAGACATTAAAGAAATATCAAGCCAAAGTTCACTCAAATTTCAAAAGACATGGAGGTTTCTGAGTTCTAATGCTCATGATCAACTCGATAGAGAGGTAAACAAGCAAGGTTATGACATAGAATCATGCACATGGATGGGGCTAAGATAAACTATGGAAATAGAGGATAGTGTTGGACCACCTAGGAATCCTTCAAAATCACTTTCAAAATTGATCCTCCCTGTCATCAGCCTCATTTTGTTTCAGAAATACAACAAAGGTTGCCATGAACATGTCGCTTCTTACTTTAAAACAGGCTGAGATGGGTGACAAAATGGAGTGGGTTACTTGAGAAATATGATGCGTGTACTCACTGGTGAATATTTTTTTATCCCTCCCAAAAGAAAAAAAAAAGAGAGAACAAAAACGAAAACTCACCATGAATTGTCAGATGGCTGATGAACTTCAACTCGTTTTCCAATAGCATCTTTACCCAATTTTTTCAATATCCAATTAGCTTCAATCATTTCACTGTCTAGATGTGATTGTGGCAAACTTTCATCTTCATTATACATCGTTTTCTCCATCAAGCTTGGTGTTCTCTTCCTTTTGGACCTTTGGCCCCTTATGCTACTCTTTTCTTCTTCATGCAGAGGAATCAGAGAGCTCTGATTTTCAAGATTAGGTTTCTTAATCTTAAGCTTCAAAGAAAGTTTTGGATCCTTTGGTAATGAATGCAAAATAGGAGTGTCACCAGAATCATCATTTCTTTTTGTATGTGTATCAGGCCTGACCTCTGATTGCTTTCCCAAAGATAACTTGTCACTTCTTAAAGTAGGGACTTCAACACCTGCAGGCCTCATCGCAGCCCTGCTTCCTTCAAGGCTCTTTTTAGCTGATGAAATAGGAGCATGATCTAGGGGAACAGTTTCATATCCATCAGAATGACTCCCTCCATCAGATTTGGGATTGAAGTTTGAAGCTCCAGCTTTTACTTTTGCGAACTTAATCAGATTCCCCTCTCTCATAGCAAACTTAATCAAGCCTCTTGTTTGCCCTGAGTGATCGACTGTATCTCCTGCAAAATGCAAAAGTCAATCATGTCAATGAATTAGAAAGTAAAATGCTAACGTCCTCAATTTTATAAGGTCAATAATAACATATTAATAATTGCATTGAGAGAAGTTGAATGACACATGGATCACTTACTGTTGGAAGCATTCAAATCTTGTTCGCTTTGGCAGCTTTGAACATCAGATTTTGGAGGACTAGTGACATTTATTTTTCGTGCACCTAGATTTATTACTAATTTCTTTGCCTTAACAGACTTCGACTTGCCAGCATGTTTTTCAGTGTCATCCCCACTATCCAAATCATGAGGCTTAGTGCTCTTGATTTTAACAACTTTGGATGCCCTTTCTCCATTGCTCAACATCACCTCGTCAACAAGCTTGTGTTTCACCCCCCCTGGAAGACTGATAGAGCAAATCCCTTCAGTGTGATTCACAATTCCAGCAACAGGAGAAGAGCTTTTATGTGATCCTCCTTTTGCTTGAGACTTCGACTCATAATTCTTGAAATCATCCAAATCATGCATGTAAGAATGAATGTCGTGCTGATGTGGTTCTGTTTTACTAATTGAAGCAGCATGAGGAACTTTTTTCCTGGGATATTTTTTATTCCAATGTTTCTTTCCATGATCCTTGCTCTTCTTTGGTGACTTGCCACCTATCCCTTTGAGAGAGAGATTTATAGAATGCCCAGAATCATTCCTTTGAGCCTCCGGACCATTTTCATCATCATCTGAAAAGGGAGAAATAGAAAATATTTCTTCTTGAGCAGGCAAACCGGCAGCAGCTCTCAAGCTTGCAATTAAACCTGAATCAGCCTTATCTCGTCGCCTCCACAGCTCTTGAATAGCATCTTCAAGATCCTTCACCTGGCAGCATACATTTCAGAAGTAAGAAAAGAAGTTCCAACCAGACCATCCCAGCACACCATATCTAAGCCAGACTAGCCACATGTGTATGCGCTGCAGACAGATTTCCACAATCAACAAACCTGATAGCATTCTCCACGACATGTAGCACATTGGTACTGGAGGTTTCCGTCTACTTGAAACTGAAGATATTTTTCATCACTGCAAAACATTTCTTTCAGAATAAGCTATCTCATTTCTCCAAGGTGTGAACTAGTTACTATAAGTAACTGCTCATGAAAAGCTTTATTAGATATCCAATATCGACATCAAACAAGGATTTACATCCAAGAAAAGGCAGTTAACATAACCAAACAAGCAACAACAGCAAGGCAGAATCCAATCCAGATTCATCATGCCAGAATTGTCATTATTGTTAGAGGAAATAGCTCACAAAGAATAAGTTTCTGTTAAGATTACTGATCATTCGGAGAACATCTATCATCCTAATATGCCATTAGCCCTGTATTTTGAAATGAGAAAGACAAACCTGATGCCATCACAATGACAGTGCACCCATCGCTGGCATATATCACAGCAAACCATTGGAGTTGATTCCGAATCTCTATAAACCTACAAGGTTGACCCAAGACATCTGATCAATTTCATTCATATTGTAAAGTATAAATATCAAGTTGCTAAACAAAATCATCTGAGAGATTTTTCTTGGACTGATGATGAAGCATTTAAATATAATGATTGATCAATACAGTATACAAGAAGTAGGTAATTAACATAGAACTTTTATATATATATATATAATGAAAAGTTTATAGCAACCCAAAGATAGCTTGATGTGGACAATACCTTCAAGCAAACAGGGCAATAATTTCCCTTCACAAATAACCTTCCACAAGCATCACAGCAAGTGTATCCCAGAAACCACCTGCATGTTTTAAAAACATATGATAAATGAACCTGCTAATGGTAAGAAATAAAGAAGACTAAATCCTGTTGAAAAGTACAATCACACTAGTATCATAAATGTAACTACTATTGCATGTCAATAAACAACTCCTCCCACTACCTACCAAAATCATGCCCCATTATTTCCTTTGGCTTCAATTACTTTGCATTCTAATCAGTGAGGCAGTCTAAATCAGAGATATTTATCGAAAGTGCATAAATTAAACAAACTCATCATTGATGCACACGCACATAACAATCGCTTTCCAAATTGCCATACATAGTCAGATAAGGTGTCACAGTCAATGTATCAAATTGCAAGCATTATGGATTGGAGCGGGTTAAAATTCACATTAACAGGTATGAGGCTGAAAGGCATGCTCGAGAGAGATTGATACCAAAATTTGAAAACTTATTTATATATCTAGGTATTCTACAGGTCAAAAGGCAATAAATATCTATACTCATGCACAATATATGAATTTTTCACATTTTTGCAAGGTCGAAAAAAAAAGATAAACTAAACATCAATTGTTAAAAAAAAAGAGCATATTTTTGTGTTAAAACTAATTGTTGATATAACCAGTACCTCACACTTAGTCCATTTCCTGGGACAGAAGATCCACAGCTGTGACAACTTGTATGTTCGGGGCACAAGTATGGTCCAGAGCTGACATTCTGCACTATGCAGGAATGTCTGTTACTAAAGCCATTATAATCTAGATATGACACCCAAAAACAAACAGTTAACACATCACCTTATGTGAAGGATGCTGGCAGTAACAGTGGTAAGCACTATCACACCTTTTGCAAAACATAAACTTATTTGGATCTCCAGTTTTTCGGCATACCTATGGACAACAGATGATATAAAGTGTAAGAACAATGATAATGTATTAAAAAGCTATAACTGTCCAGAAATCTTTGAGCACGTGGAAGCAGCAGAAAACATAAATTAACCATCAGTTTTGATGACTTTAAGAATAGAAACAGAACACTAGAATGAGCTCTAACTCTTAATATTTCATTGCCTTACAGTTGTCAAGAGATACAACATTCAGATGCACGGGAGCATAAAATGACATTCAAGTAGGAAGGCCTCTTTGGAAAATCAAAATTTACCTGCATTTCTTGCCTAAAAAAAGCAAGGATGCAACTTAATTACTTAGTCAACAGTGTAACCAATGAGTACCTCGCAAGTTCGGCAAGATGGACAGGTCCACGAACTCCAGTGAAATAAATCTGCCATCAATCAACCTATGAGAGAGAATAAACAAAAAAACAGCAGCCTTCAGAGTTTTTAACCCAAAGAGTTTTACCTCTGTGCGAAGCCCAAGTTTTCAAGCAGCTCCTGTGGTACTTCTTGCCACAAATTTTGCATGGGAGCATCCTCCTCGCTCTCTCACTTCCTCCTGTACCACCCACAGAGCATATCTGACATAATGGACCCACATCTTCTCCTGGAATATCTTTTGAGGCAACCTGAATTAAACAAATGGTGATTGTATTTAGCAAATGGCATGCCATATGTCATCAAAACAGCAGTCAAAAGTTGTTTTCCTCAATTTCCAAAGCTCGTTAACTGAAGGATTTTTGCCTAAGCAAACATGCCCGTGCATCTAGATGAGAAAGTTTTAGTGCAGTAGAAGGGTTCCATTACCATGCTGCCCAAATGACAAACAAATAATGAATAAGCTACATAGAGTTCATATATTTCTTTTCAATCTCTGTAAGGATTATAGATAAGCTAGCTCAAATGAATAACAAAACTATCAGAAAGAAAAACAGTTACAGGTAATGAGCATTCAGAAATGAGTGAATGCTGGTAATTGTTTTGAGTTTCAACTGCCTCTGACTTCCATACTCTTTATTGCCTAAACAAATCCAAGATTAGGTCAAACTCAAAAACCTACCTCCAAATCCTCAAGAACAATTCAAAACCCAAACTAAACATTTCAATCAAATTAACATTTCTATTCTATTAATTGAAGTATATAGATAGCATTTGACGGGCACATCATCATTTACCTCCAAATCACCACAAACACAAAAAAAAAAAGAAAAAAAAGTGGAAACTGAAGACACCCAAAATCAGCTCAAATTCAATAAACTAGCTATGCATAACAAACACCATGAATCCCTAATTCAAAAAACTCAACCTTCTTAGCACAATACTCGGACGATGCCTTGGTAGCAGCAGCCTGCTCTTGAATAGCCACGCGCTTAGTCTGCGCTGAAACAGCCTCCTCCACCACGCCACCATCACCTCCTCGACCTCTCGCCGAAACCACCGCTAGCGTATGCGTCGGAGGAATCGTAACCGGCACAGGCAACACCTTAGGAACGGAAACCAGGACAGTTCCTTCCCTGGAAACCCTAATTCCGAAAGGATCCTTCAAAAACTCATCAATTCTCGCTACATCGAACAGGAAGTCGGCCTTTGATTTCGTAGAGTGGAGATCTCGCGTAAACCCTAGCGAGCAAAAACAAATTCGGCGACTGCAAATTAGAGAGAGCCAAAACAAACAAGATATCGTATCAGTCGACCATGTAAGAAAAAAGAGAGAGAACTCTCTCGCGGGAGAGACATAAAAGAGAAGAAATAAGAGGGACAGCGGGGAGGGGGCTTAGTGTTAATAGTGGTGAAGATAATTAATACAAATACTAACCAAGTAATTGGGCAAGCTACGTGAAAGGCCATATTGAGGATTTTTGAAAAAAAATTTAGAGAGAGAGAAAGGAGGGGGTTTAGAGGTGGCTCCTTTATTTATTTATTAATTAATTAGAATTTTGAGACGGGGTTTTTTCTTTATTGTTGTTATAGAAAGTGAAACGACTCCAAAATCCAATTTTGGAGTCGTTTTAGTTTTTAGTTTGTTTGTTTGTTTGTATAGGAAAGCGGAGGTTTTGTCGATTGTTCTAAAACTGCCACGGTGACATTTTTATGACAGGTATCTTTCCTGTTACTAAAGCATCTTTGATAGAATTCATTTATAATAGTTAAATTGTTGATATGTTTTTTAATAATATAAATATAACTTTTTTTAATAATATAAATTGTCAATGTATACTGAAGATTTTGAGAGAGAAAATAATAATAGAGTATCAAGTAAAAAAAAAATCAACTCAGCTACTTTTTTTCAAAAAAAATTAATTTCATCATCATGTTTATTTTAATATTAATGAATCATGATATGATAATTTTTACACAACTTAATTTTAAACCTGGTTAAGTAATAAGTTATATCTGGAAAAAAAAATTACAGTCAATTTCATTATTATACATTTTTTACTGGCTTCATCAAATTGATTTTGGAACGACTATTTTAACTTGTTAACGTCATGATAACTTACATTCACTTTAATTTTAAACTCAAGTTAAGTAAGAGATTTTTTTCAATTTTCTTAATTTTATCCTCAAACAATTTTTTGGCCGGTCGAGTTGTTTTTGAATTGATCAAGTTTACTAGGTTATGTAAATGTCACTCCTATGTTATTTTATTTTAGAATCGAGCTAGGTAAAAAGTTGGGTCCAGAGGATTTGTTTCCTTTTATTCATCTTCATCCTTTTTTTATTAATTGATATGGTTGCTTTTAGACTGAACAATTTGACTAGGTCATATTATGACAACTTTCACATGGATTAATTTTAGATTCGAGCCAGATAAAAAGTTAGATCGACGATTGACTCGCTTGGGTAAGGTTAATAGCAATGTGAAATAAGTTTTCACTACTTGATATTTTTGCTATGATTTTTTTGAGAGAAAAAAACTTTTATATACTTGTATACTGGTTAAAAAAAACTAATAGAAAATGAGGTTTTATTGTACCCCTATAAACAAATCACTATTAATTTGAATAGTAATTTGACAAAATTACTTGTAACACAAAATCCTTCAAATGACACTTGAGTAAAGTGGTTTTTTTCATTATGATACAATTGTCTTTAATAATTTGTGCAGGGTTGGGTTAGTATGCAACAAAGTTGCTAATTTAACCTTATTATCAAATCATCAAACATTGCATTTCATGATATCATTTAAAAGATCCTGACACCCTATCCATAATAGAGCAACATGTGTGTAAAATGCACCATTGATTTGGTGTCAACAACAATTCTCTCTCTCTCTCTCTCTTGAATTTTTATTTTAAAAAAAAAGTAAAAGAGAATAAGGTTTTATCGTTACCCTATAGACAGATCACCGTTAATTTGAATAGTAATTTGACAAATTTACTTATAATACACATAAAAAAAACTACAATTGATACATCAGGGGCAAGGTGATTTGCAATTGTCTTTAATAATGTGTGGGGCTAGGTTAGTAATTTTGTTTTTTATACAATAAAATTACTAACTTAACCCTATCATCACATCACCAAAGATTGCCTTCCATGACATCATCTTAAAGATGTTGACAACAATTTTTTTTTCTTTTCCTTGAATTTCATGTCATATTATTTAAAATTTCAGACTAACCCTTCAATTGTTTTCCTTCATACTAGTTTCCTTTCATTTTAATTGCTATTTTTCTAATTTATAAAATTACACATACCCCGCAAAATGTCGATGTCCATTAGGATTAGTGGAATAGCCCATATGGCTGTCGGCATAAAAATGGCACTATAGAAACCCCCTACTAGCTCTCCTAGGAAGCAAGGAGTGGAAGTAAAGTCTTTGCAATGACATCTGTTAGCTGACATGACGCAGAGATGCAAAGCCATTACAGAAGTGTTGATTTAAGTTATTCATCTGTATGCAAATTATGCAGTCTAGGTTGTCTGATATGGCAGGAAATAATGACTTCTTTTACTGAAGAATACGGCACAGGTATAAGAATGATACATTTTCAACCTCAGCAAGTTCATAAAACACATGGTATGATTATTCCATTTTTTCTTACCTCAATACGTGAAGAATCGTAGATTACATTCTACCTTTCCATCTGCATGATTTACTTCCTCCGTACCAGTTCTATCTAAAACTATTCTGCTTCTTTCCTACAACTAGTTTCCTAAAGTTTAGAGCTATCTCACTAGAGATTTACATGATGGAGAATTCATCATCCACACCATCTAATTCTCCCTTAAGACTATGTTGTTGGATGATCAAAACAGAGGTTGTGTGTGAGGAATCAGACCCTGAAAGAAGATCCCCTATAGGGCCTAATTCTGGACACTGCTGCCAATCATTCATGCCGATCGTCAATATCGAGTTCACCCTCCCGCCACGCCCTACTATTATCAGCCCATACTGACCTTCCAGTGATCTCAGAGTAGTATAGGTCTCGGCGGAGTTGACAACATGCTTCTCGCTGTAGGAAACATGTCCCCCGGCGATGTGTCTCTCGTAGAATTGAGCAAAACTCTCATCGTCAAGCTTCATCTCTTCTTCCTGCTCAGCAGCATTTATCCTGTAATTGCCAGCTCTTCTCGAGGCAGTCACTGATTCACTGTCAAGTAGGAATCTTATCACCGTGAGTTTTACTCCAGGATGTCGGGAAACACGACCTGCATAAGCTAGTGCTTCTCTGTCATCTTTGCCACCGAAGAAGATGACTGCTACTTGGAAAGAGCTTTCTGACTTTGATATTTTCTCTACCAGCCCATAACCTCGGTCCACAAGAATCCCCACTGAACATGGTGCATTCCGGAGCACCTAATTGAAACCAAAACCATATTTAAGCCAGATATCGGCATTGCGGTTGATAATTTCTCAAAGACAAGTTGCACGAATGCAGAAAATAGATAAGCGATGCATGGTTTATGATGCTAAATCATGAGTCAGTTCCTGGCTGTAGTTGAAAGATAATTTCTTGGTTATATATAATCAGTAATAAAACAAAAATAAATAAATTCAACACATCTGCAGTTTTTTTCTTCTTAATCATTAAAGGTTATTACCTTACGATTCACATATCGGAACCCAGGATTACCCCCATCCAATGTCCCATTTGCATGCCGGTTCTTGTGAAACGGCAATATGATGAGAGAAATCATCAAGTCCTCTGCTAAATTGCATATATCTTTGGCCATGCCATCGAATGTCGAGAGAGCAAGCATTCGTCTGAGTGTTATACCATTGCCATTTTCCTCTACATAAGCTTGGACTGCAGTAGAAATCTGATCTCTCATCTCGGTCACATCCTTGTCCATCACAGTCACGGTGTCCATGCCTTCTTGAACCAGAGTAGAAGCTATATGGTCTGTGAGTTCAACCATGTCGGTGAGATAAACCAGAATTCCTGGATCGGATGCCCCTTGAGAGATCTCCATGAAGTTGATGGTTGAGAGCACGTTATGCACTCCTTGAACACATAGCAAGGTCCGAAGTTCATTAGATGGATCGAGCCACTCAAGAGCCATTCGTTGCGCAGGTGCACGTTTCCTCGCGCGTTTTATGATTTCTGACACGACCAGTGGGGTGGGCAGAACGGAAAGGAAGATCACGATAATGATTGAAATGCAAGTCGAAGTAGATGTAATGTCTAGCTGCAATCAATTTAACAAAATGAACACAATTTTAGAAACGAGTTAGCATAACTTTCCATTCCTAATTTTCAGGATATGTTCAATAACGCTGCAGCTTACATGAACTTACCAAGAACATTGTTTCCCACAAATTTTGGTGTTGCTAAACTTAATTTTTTTGCATTATTATTCAGATTGAAAGTCTTTTGCTTCAAAGCACAGCTGCAGATAGGAAAACCAATGAAATTCATGTTGTGGGGCATGTAAACAACTACTTTTTGGTTACCTTTGTTCACCTAAAATCCCCACCGATGCTTTTATCAACAACGATAAAAAGCTTTCATGACTTTTTTAACTGTCAATTATCTACTTGGAAATCAGTAATCAACATACTTCGAACTTAAGTGTCATGGTTAGTAATCAGTCATCTTCTTCGTTTGAAAAAGCAAGAATTGAAGAACGTAAACAGAATCGATATTGTGAGTAGCAGGGAACCTACCAGGGTTCCAATAACTGCAAGAAATACATGGAAGTGGCCTTTTGCAGTTAGGAGGAGACCGAGTTCAGCAGATTCACGCTGATGGAAACCTAACGTCACTCCGCATATGACTGTTCCAATCACTTTGCCAAATATTGTGATTAATACAAGGACCAAAAACCTTCCCCAAGTTCCCCAATGGCCAGCTTCAAATCTGCTGAAATCAGCATGAAACCCCATCCAAAAGAAGAACACTGGGTAGAAAATGGTAGGTAACAGGTAGTTGATTTTGCCAACTGCCCATTTTGACACTCTCCCCTCACTCGGCAAGAAAATTCCAGCCACGAATGCGCTGAGAATGGGACTGTATCCATAAATCGGGGCACCGCTGCAAACAAATGCCATATAGGCAACGGCAAGCACCAAGTGGGAACCTTTCATGGGTTTCCCTTCAGGGTTTTCGTTGTTCACCCAGTTCATAAAGATGGGTGAAACTGTGGCCGTGAAAATTATTTGGAGCAGCAAAGCAGCAGCCATTGTTAAGGTCATTCTGATGTGTGCAGCAAAATCGTTAACTGAGACAGCGGTTGGGAAAAAAAGATATCCGATGGAGAAGAGAATCACGGATATCATGTCAGAGTGCATCCCTGCTGCAATTACAAGTTTTCCTATATCTGACTTGCCTATTTTGAGACTGGTTATAAGGCGAGTTAGTATATGGGAGGAACTGCCAGAGAGAGTGGTGGAGAGGCAAAGAGTGAAACCAATGCTAGGGTTCTGATAATAGTTCAGAAATGGGGTTATGCTGCAAACTAAAATGATTGTGGGAACCATTCCTGCATAGGCTACCATTGCATTTCTTGATGGTGCTTTAAAGATTACGTATGGATCCATTTCCATTCCCAGCACAAACATGTAGCATATCATACCAAATTCAGCGATAGAATTTAATATGTTGATAAACTGTTCATCGAAAGCCCGGCGTATCAAACTTATGTTGCCAAGAACCAGCCCCACCTGCAGCCATTATAGATTACACACAAGAAATACTATCTCGACAACAAAATGAGGCTTCTTAATTGGAAATAGTTGTCATGTATTTATTGAACGGAAGAAAGAGAGGGGTGAGAGAGAAACCTACAGCAATATCAGAAGCTATGCGTGGTTGGGATAGAGGCTTCAGAAGCTGGTGTGAGAGATTGCTGAAAACAAATGCCAAGCCGATGGAAATCACCTTTCCTGCTGCATTTTTTACCGTATACGAAATGAAATCTGGGCAATCTGGAGCTGTGCCATTAACTGCTTGAACGTTTTCCATTCTCTCTCTCTCTCTCTCACCTTATTATTCCCCCTCGTCCTGAATTGCAGAGGGCTGTTTGCAAATGAAACCTTTCTATTTTTCATGGAGATCACATTCTCTTTTTTTTGTCTATTGTTTTTTGTGAGCTGAGCGGCTATAATTGATTGCTTGCTATGAGGAGATAATGGGGGAGTAACTTCAGGAAATTAAGCCATCTAAGTGGGGTGGTGTTTCTGGAGTAAATCAAATCACATGCTGAGCTTTAAATCAGCATATTATCATCGTGGATTAAAAAATAAGCCCAGTGATCCAATAAGTATTATGGCAAATTCTTCAATTTATTGGCAGATAAATTATTATCATAAAATGGACTATAAACGAACATGTAAGTTTTCTAGGACGAGAAAATAAACAGAAAAATAAGAAGAGAAACTTCACATTGTCAGCTACGTCTTTGTATGGTAGATTTCCATTACAGCCTAAAACTAGAACATAACTATCGGCCTAATGAAGCTCGACATGGTTGGCAGTTCAAGGACTTCCTTCGATAAAACCAGCTGATTCAATGAAACAGAATAACAAGTACAAGAAGAGATGCCATGGAGCCTACGACATAACAGAGGAGAAGTAAGAAATAAACAAGATACATGACAGACAGGCTGAGGACTCGAGAGTATCTCAATGTCTTTTGTCTCTGTGAAACAATCAATCAAATAAAATTTACCATGTAAGAGTTGTTCTATGATTCCTTTTTACCATCAACCGATCAGCTTTTCTAGCAGGTAAGTTTTCGCAAGCTTCGCTTGGAGAATAAATAAAGCATTGCCTGATGCTTTCCTTTCTCCCCCATTATCCAAAATCTTGGACGCTTTCTATTCGTTTATTCACTCAGACATTTTGCAACTGTGACATTTCCTCTTTCCTTCTGCTTAATGGCAACTTTTCTGAACAACAGAGATAACCAGACGAGTCACCAATGGTATGGGATGCCATGCCATCGAGTTTTGGAGTCAAACTACATGCTAAAAGGTAACCTGAAGACTTTATTCACTGGTTCACTACAGCCCTTCTGCCATCCATGACTTAGTTGTAATCCAAAATCCAATTCAATTTGGATTCGACCGAGTAATATCAGAGGAAAGTGATGACATGGTTTTTAAGGTAAGCCGATACTTTGGTTAACCTATCAGAGGTAGCTGCTACCTTACTTGTACCAAAAGATGTTCTCATTATTCGCCTCTTCACTCGCGTGCGAAACGTTGCTGCATAAACAACAACCACACGCGCACAGAAAGTTCTTCAGAAGCGTAGAAAAGGGTCAGGGTTGCCAAAGATCAAGAGAAAAGCTAAATCATTTGGGGAAATCACTGTAGGTAGGTCGTTAAAAGTAAACAATTACTTTTATATTTTTAAATTGTTAGAATTTAAGCTTTTCATCTGAAGTTTTTTTTTATTTTTTTCTTTGGTCCGGTAGTCATTAAAAGATTGGTTGAGAATCTATAAGCTTTCTCTAATCTCTACCACTATTATTGAATGATAAAAAAAATAAGAAAAAAAGATAAAAGAGAACATCAAGCTACATAAATTTTCCAACACAAGATATTAGATCGAAAATACCACATATGAAATGAAAAGATTGTGAGACTCAATTCCTAACAAATATAACATTGAGTGATGAATTATCATAATCGATAGACCCGTGCACCATTTTGATCCATTTTTCAATTTCTGAGATGTTCATAGAGCAGTATAAAAGATGAAAGAAGAAACCATTCTTCCCTTTTATTTTTCTGACAGTCTGACTTGTATTCACACAATTCTAAGCAATAAACACAACCTTTCGATAGACAAAAAAATGTCATGGCAAAAGGAGTGAGTTCCTATGGAACTGTTACAACTTTCACACAATTATAAGCAATAAACAATCTTAGAAGCATGCTTCTATCCGATATAGTTGTTTTTGGATGCTGGATCTTGGCTAGAAGAGATCTGTCATATCACATTTTTAGCCATTTTGGCTTGGCAGGTTTTTTCCCAGCAGCCTTGGGCTCTTGTACCGGAGGAGCTGCTGTTGTTACAGGTTCCGGTGCAGTCTGGATCGGCTCCACTTGCTCGGGCACAGCATCCAAACCTTTCAAAGCCATAACCTCTTCTTGGAGGAAGGGACCAGAACTGAAAGCTTCACTTTCCTCTGTTTTTGGCATATCGTATGAAAAATACACGATTGCACCAGGAATCAGACCAGCCGAGTAAAAATCCTGCGACAAGTCTTTGATTTGCTTCTTTGGAGGAGCGGTATACAAATAAAAAGGTACTTCTGGCTGAGCGAGCACTCTTGAGAGAAGATCAAGCAAGCTCTGAATCTTTTCAGATGGATTAAATACCACCTCCAATGTATGATTGTCGGGAAAACGAATCCTGATTGCAGTTTTAGTTATTCTTAACCTGCGAGCAGCTTCTTCTGCTTCTCGAATCTTTTTTGTCTTTAAATAGTTATCTCCCTTCTTTGTCGGCAGAAGTCGATAATAATCCTCTGGAGTGAACTCATAAAAATCATCTGTATTCTCATCATTGGACGCTCGAGGCAGCGACAAAGAGACTACTGATGTTTCAAACACATGGAGATCACGCCCGAACTTCTCTTTAACAGCTGCAAACTTGGCCTTAGCAGCTTCAGCTTCCATGATATCAACTGTGGTTAGTCTCCTTCTCTTTAGATGCAACGGGGAAGAACAATCTACGATCATCAGTGCAATCAGGGAATCCAACACCGAGTCTTGACCAATATAAACCCGCTGTTACTTCAAACTCCTGTTGGCCAGAAAAATATTAAAAAAGACGAAACCTTTTTCTTTTGCAGACTTGATTTCGCAAGAGAACTAATCGAGTACAGAATTAACAAGATTTGATCCGTCTATGGAAAATCAGAACCTTTTACGATGAAAATTCAAGCAACCAACCAACAACAAAATAAAACAGGATAATGTTGGAGCATTGCAAGAAAAATCAAATTTAGGTGGTATTTATAACTATGGTACGGTTTGGTTTTTTTTAAGAAAACATTTGAAAATACATCAATTCTAATTTTTAAAATTTATTTTTCACATAAAACGATCGAAAATTATAAAGAAAATATAATTTGATTTTTTTTTTGAAAAGCGTTTTCTAAAAGTAAAAACAAACACACTCTGTGAAGCACTTACAACCATGCCAGAAAGTATAGTCCCTAAAATCCTAATCTCAAGAATTGAAAGCCAGATCAAGAAATTAAATATTGGAGTCTCCAATCAAAACACAGTTTGAGATCCTAGCAGTAATCGTTAACAAGAATCCATAATCAATTGACCTACAAGTAGACGATTGTCCAATTAAAGATCGATTTGAGAGTGAGATCAATTTACCTGTTGAAACCAGATTTCGACTTTGCTGCTTGGAGAAGAGAGAGAAGTGCTTCTGTTTTTGTTTTTGTTTTTTTGTCAGGAGAAAGAAGCCTGCGAAGCTGGGGAATGGATAGCTGGATTCCTTCCAGGTAGAGAAATCTCCGAATTGGACCGAGCGAGAATAATGAATGTCTTGAGTCTAGTAAAAACCGGCTTTCCAAGTTTGCTGTTTTGGCTTAAGATGAGAATGTTGATGTGCCAGAAGAGCACACACGTGCAAACCGTGACATTAGGAAACAATGATCTACACTCTATTGGAGAGAGAAAAATGATGGGTACTGTTGGGTTTTTTTTTGGGAAAGGTTGAAGATGATGTTTGGTTGGTTCAATTATTTCTAGTTTTTTACTTCAATTAATCTAATTGAATTAATCTGAAATCGGTTAGTTTGGACCGGTTTTTTTCATTTTAAATTATTTTGATAAGTTAATACCAAAAATATTATTTTAATATATATTTTTAAAATAAAAACTTTAACTACACAACCTAACAAACAATGTGATGATCCATTGTTCAAGTTTAAGGCATACGAAACCTATTTGTTAAATAACCCCTACCATTGTTTTATTTTTAAATAAATTATTTAAATAATTATCCCATAGTTTTCAAGAACATTAAAGCTTTTTATCTCAATATTAACAACTATTTATTATAAGTAACTATATATTAATATAATATTTTAAAAAAAAACTAATTGTTAAAATCCAATAAAAGTATAATATCAATTTTGATACTATTTATTCTGATTCTTCATATAATTTTATATTTATTATTCTTAGATTTGTTCTTATATATATATATAATTAATTCATAATAAATTCTTATTTAAAAAATTTTATATATAAAAAATATTTCTTTCAAAGCATAGAGAGATTATTTGTAAGTCAAACGAGCATTGTATTAATTAAAATCAAAACTAATTCCACTTCCAATCCTAGATTATTTGTAAGTTTTTCCTTTCTTTCTTTCTGTCTTGATTTTTTCTACACGAAGAGCTGGAACAGTCTTCGAATTGGGAAATTACTTGCCTTCAACAAAACTTAATTAGTTAATTGATTAATCAGTCCTCTCTCTCCTTTACTAATCCCTCTCCTTCTCTGTCTAGAATCTTCTTCGATATTTACAAGGCAAGCTGCAATACTGCATGCTCTCTCTCCTTCACTCAAACACGAAAGCAGCTCCAGATCTCATCAAAGCAACTCAAACGACAGGTAATATGTTCATTTCCAACTTTCTGACCTCTGTTTTGACTTTCAAGTTGTCAAGTCAACTCACCTGACTGTAACATTTTACGCTGTTCTTATCTTTCACTAACTAATTATCGATTGATTATACGATTTGAACAAATTTGTTAATTTGTGCCTTTTTCGCAGGATTTGCTTGTTTCAGCAATGGAGGAGATTCCAAGCCAATCGATCGGTAATTTATATTTTTCTTCTTCTTTTTAATCGAATTTGGAAAGCGAACGGAATGCTTTATTGTTTTTCTTGATAAAGTGAATGGCGTAACAGGAATGTTTTATCGAGAACAGACAGGGATTTTTTTATATTATTATTTGTGTGCTTGCTCTATTTTCTATGAAAGTTTTAAAGCAATGAAGTTAAACATATTGTTTCAACGTGTTGCCGTGTTTGATTGTAACATGCTTTAACTTCAAAAGAAGCATGGACAAACTGAATGGTCACTGTCCTTTCATTTATTTTTTGCAGGTAAAGATGATGAAGATGAAATAGTTATGGAAGGAGCTGCGGCTGTGCATGGCGAGCCTTTGCAAGATGGGAATTGTCCTCCGAATGTTGAATCTGCGGTTGAAATACTTCAAGAGAAAGTCACCAAGCAAATCATTAAGGAAGGTCATGGCCTGAAGCCATCCAAATATGCAACATGCTTTTGTAAGTTACATTTTTTCGCCTTTCCTTTCTGGGTCACGGTCACGTTCATGACTCTAAAAAAGTAGAAGTTACAATTCTTAAAATAATAAAAGCTATACAATCATATCATAGGAGTTAGAACTCGTAAAATAACTAAAAGCTACACAATCATATCATATAGGAGTTACAATTGAAATCTATACAATCATGTCATTATATGATTCGTGATCTTATGTTTGTGATGTTGTCAATGGACATCTTCTGTATCGGTAACTGTCTCAGTACATTGTCAAAATATTTTTTAAAAATGAATTGAATTCTTTCATGATATGACCTTTATCTCCGAGATGTTTCAGAAGGTCAACAACAATGTATTAGGTATCTGGACTTCGAGGTTTTGAGCTTATTATTGTCATGCATGATTATTGCAGTCTTGGTTATTCATTAACCATATACTATTGAGGTGGAAAATTCTGCAAATTGTTCATTAACTTGGTTATTCAACATGCAAAACAACCGTATTAGTTATTTTGGCTTTTACTGGACTAGTTGTTAAAGCAATAATATATTAGCATGTGTTATTGATATATGTAAGTATACATATTCATGTTTTTTTCTTTTATTCATATCGTGTTTGATATTTTGTTCTTTATGGATCTTCCATGTATTGGCCTGAACTTTTGGATTGAGTACCCTAAAAAAAGAATTTAATATGCGTGCACATTTTATTTAATGAATTTCTTCCAGAAAATCTTCACCATGTATACCCAAAAACCTGAATACGTGTGGGCAATGACACCTCTTAAGATGGACTAAAGTACTCGGCAATTGGTTGGGAAAGAGAATGCATATGTGTGTGTCTGCTAGTGTACACGTTTTGTTTCTGAGAGCACTTACTAAATAATGGTGACTCTCATATGCTTTATGTAACCTAATAATCTGAGTAACTGCATCTGCGTGACAGTGCACTACAGGGCATGGACAGAAAGCACTCAGCACAAGTTTGAAGATACATGGCATGAACAGCGACCATTTGAAATGATTTTAGGAAAAGGTATATGCCTATGTCATTCAGATTTTAAAGTCTTCGAATCCACTTCTTTCTGTTTCTTCTTTGGAGGCTTTGCAGTTTGTTGTTGGTCTTAAGCTAATCTAGTTTTATTTATGCAATCGCCATACATAATGTCACTTTCCATGATTTCATGGCAAATGCTTGACACTTAACTATTCTCTCATTGAACGGTGTTGATGAAAGAGCTCAAAATGACAAAACAAACCATTATTTTCTTATATGGGTGTAGAGTTGGACTTGTATGAGTAATGACTCTAGAAGCATTTTGCAATGCCATGATAATGACTAAACAGGAATCTAATAAAATAAACTAGTTAGATGGTTATTCATTGCCACAGATACAATATGTGTGTATTCAAGTGCATATATGGTGTGATTATATCATGTTTCTAGCTTGCTGCTGATTGTATCGCCAAACATTGATGGTTCACATCCATAACAGAGAAGAATGAAATGACGGGTTTAGCTGTTGGTGTTTCCAGTATGAAGGCTGGTGAACGTGCCCTCTTACACGTGGGCTGGGAATTAGGTTATGGGAAAGAAGGAAACTTTTCCTTCCCAAATGTTCCTCCCATGGCTGATATAATATATGAAGTTGAGCTTATTGGATTCGATGAAGTCAAAGAAGTAAGTTACATCCTATTGATTTTCCAAGTGCATAGTTCTTATTGTTTAAAACTTTTGGTTCAAAATATATCAGCTCTATCTGATTTCATAGCTAATATGATGGATCAACGTTGGATATGCATTTTGTAGGGGAAAGCTCGTGGTGATATGACTGTGGAAGAGAGGATCGGCACAGCAGATAGAAGAAAAATGGATGGAAATTCTCTATTTAAGGAGGAAATACTTGAGGAGGCTATGCAGCAGTATGAAATGGTACATTTGTATGAGTAGAATTCCTTAAGTAGCATTGCAGTTTTTGCACTTCCTTTTCTTCTTGTTGTTATTCTTGACTAATTCTGGTGGCTTTTGTTCATTTCAGGCAATTGCATATTTGGGTGACGACTTTATGTTTCAGCTGTTTGGCAAGTACCGAGACATGGCATTGGCAGTAAAGAATCCATGTCATCTTAACATGGCAGCTTGTCTGATCAAGCTTAAGCGCTATGAAGAAGCCATTGCACAATGCACCATTGTATGTACTCTTTAATGGGTCAATTTTTTGTTTCGCTGCTTTTTATTTCCAGTGTCGAATAATTTTGGTTTATTTATAGAATTGGCAAGATAGTAATCTAATGCCATATCAATCTGTCAGATTCTCATCATTTTCCTTTGTGTGATTGTGTGTGACTAGATTGTTGTTGTCCATGCAAAGTGTTCTGGACAACTATGGTTATTGAAATTTTTGCTAGTCATTTTGAAGAAAAATGTGTTGTATAGATGTATTTGGCACCTCGGAAAGCCTATTAACATCTTGGCTTCTCCATATGGTCAATTGTTGTTTAGTTCCTATGGTATGCTAGTACTGGTGAACATCCTGGCATCTTCATGCTTTCATATGAAATTTGTGGTTTGGATTTTCTAATCATTACGTTTTTAATCAACTGGTTAGTCGATTCACAGGTATTGGTAGAGGATGAGAACAATGCCAAGGCTCTGTTCAGAAAAGGGAAAGCCAGGGCAGAGCTTGGGCAGACAGATGCTGCCCGGGAAGACTTTCTCAAGGCCCGTAAACATGCACCTGAAGACAAGGCAATTTTGAGGGAGTTGCGTTTGCTGGATGAGCATGATAAAGCTATATATAAGAAGCAAAAGGAGATCTATGGAGGAATTTTCGGACCACCACCACAGCCAAAACCCAAGCCAACTAATGTGCTGATGCGCACATGGCAATGGCTAATCCTCATCTGCCAATGGCTGCCTTCACTGATTTATCACCTCTTCAGGCGTGAAAGGCACAAGGCTGACTAATTACAAGTCAACATGTGAGTGAACAATGCATGAAAACAGATCTACTAAATTAAAGAGCTGTTGATGACCTTGAAATCCTTGCAAACTGAAGCTCTCACTAACTCTAATGTTCATGTTCCATTGAAATCCGCATCCCATGTGCACTTGCCAGCTTTGATTATTGATATCGTGATAAATTAGTAAGGTCGGTGAATTAAATAGATTTGCAGATAGCTCAGACATTTTATTCTCGGTGCAAATTGGACGTTCCGTGTTAAGTCTCTTTACCTCTTAGGTGCCGTGCAGAAGAGGGTCTATTTTGCAATGATAGGGGGTTTGATTAATCTGATTTCTGGAAGCAAAACTACTTTGCAATTTGGAATCTGAATGCTGCACCAGTGGTGGTTTGCGTTTTCAGCGATCATCATTCAAGATGTTATGCACTGCAGGTGCCCTGAATCCAAATCCAAATCAATGAAATATTGAGTTTATTTATCGGCAATATCTGGACAGATTTGGTGGAGATCGTTTTTTGAGCAAATTGGAACGTGTACAGGACATTTGTGGGGGGTGGGAACTCTAGAATGGTGCTTGATGTTGCTATGGAAATCAAAACGACGAGACGCTAATCCCCAGGAGCTAGGACAAATCTTTGATTTGATCCACATAACGTGAACAAGATTTACAAATATAGTTTTCTACTTCTTGATTTACTGTCAATATGTTGTGGAAGCCCCATCAAGAAATATTGGACAAAAAATTACAGAAAATAACCGGAAAAATCCAAGCGACTAACAAGATCATCGCAACATCTATCTGCCTAAAACACCAAGATGCAGAACAATTTGATCCGGTTTAGCTGTTTACCATTGCTTGAACTTGGACACCCAAGCACAATATGCACATACAATCTTTTGGGACATGTACACATAAACAGCAAATGACAAACTCATCAGCATCACGTCTTTCCAATCACCCTTCTGCTTAGGGCTCAAACTGTCCTTCAATCCCTTCCCAAATTTCTCTACACTACCAAAGATTTGCCTCACCAGTTGCTTGTCTTGCTTGCTTTCTCTCTTCTCTTTTGAGCTGGAGGTGTCCGTCGGCTCGCCTCTTTGGCAGGACAGGAGAATGAGGATTCTAGGGCAGTTTCTGGTTTTCAGATCTTGAATTGAACTATGGCTGCCATGGAAAGAACGAACTACGGAGAGAGCTGCCATGGAAGATAAACAGATGCAGAATATTAGAAAAGGCGATGTGGAGTGGAAAAAATGGTTTTGTTTTTGATCATGTAGGGTTTGAGGATTGCTTGTGGGGGTTCACATGCTTGACCTTGAATTTTGTCGCTGCATTGCTAGAAAAATATCTTGACATGGCGAAGCAAATATTTGCCTCTAGTTTTTTCAGCTGCAAGGAAATGGATAAGTCACGGCAGTCGGAGTGTACTTTGAGGTGGATAAAATAAACAGCACGTGAATAAGCTACGGCACGCTTGAAACTAATTGGGCCTTTCTGGGCTTCTAATGATAATAGCCCAACACCACGGAGGACTTCCGCTGCTTCTTCTTTCTTCTACCTCTTCCTCTTTTTTTTTTTTTTTTAATATGAGTGACTTTTGCAATTTGTTTTGACGGTAAAAGGCACGACCTCCTCTTCTTTTTTTGTGATAGGAGAAGATGTTGAACTTGATTGAACACGATGAGATTTGGGAACAGCAAAGTTTTTGGACCTTAATTTCTCCATCGACGGCTCACTTGCTAAATGTTATCGGAAAGTTATCGAGAGAGAAAAAAAATTGTTTTCCTTTTGAAATTGGAGATGGACTCGTAACATTTTTCTACGCAGCGGAGTGAAAAGTAACAGATTTTCTACGTAGAAGGGTCTGTTTAGGAGTGTAGTTGTGGTAGCTTTTTACAGTGTTTATCGTGCTGAAATATATCAAAATGATATTTTTTTTTTTTTTTTTAAAATCATTTTTGAAATCAGCACATCAAAATGATCTAAAAACTTCAAACCACCAGTTTTTAAAATAAAATAAAAATTCAAATTTCGGCCAAAAACCGGTGGAATCACAATGCTAAACGGTCACGAAGTCAACTGGGGGTGGGCACCTCAAATTAAATCTATTTTAAACGATGGTGTTTCTAGTTTTTTTTAGAGAAAAAAAAGAAGCAATATTGGCACCATCTTGAATAAAATTAAAAGACTAAAATGATACGGATATAGTAATAATAATAATAATAATAATAATAATCAACTTTTTTTATTTTGGTTTTTTTATATTTAAAATCTTCATTTTGTTTTTTCAAACTAGAGATGGACTTAACAATCAATTAAAAAATAAACAGATTTTCACTAGAACATTCAACTAAACCAGGTCTAAATCACTCGTATAAGTATTAGCTTCTTACTCTTTATCTATCAAAATATGTATCTATTAGATGACTCAATCTCATCAACAACACAATTGAATTATGTGTTTGTTGATTCTAACCACCCGTACAAAATCCATAGTAAACTTATCTAAAATTGAACAATAACACAAAATAAATTAAAATAATTAATTTATTTTCATTTTCAAATGTATCACATCAACACCACTCGTGACGAGTCAAGAAATAGATATTAATTAAATGTGTTCCTGTATGTGACGTCAACAGTACACGAAGAGTCAAACCGTCCCAGCCGTTTATATTCTATCTTCTCAAAGACTGTGCGCGAGTAGGAATGTATACAGACGCGCTCTGTGAACGGGACACGTGTAAAACGGACAGAGTGTAAGGCTTGGATTTTAAGTAGTGGTGCTTGTTTTACATATCGAAGCACGGGGCGACTGGGTTTCCGTTTGCAATGTAAATGCAGCCTTGAGGGCAAACTCAGACAGATACCATAGCTGGCCGGCCAATAGGACAACCTTATTATCGGAGTGACATGTCAGAAAGATAGAGCCAGTACACCAGTCGCCTGAAGACACGTAAGCAGTACGTCTTCTTTTTGTCGCTTGCAATAATATTTTTTGTTCCAGACAAGTGTGCACGTCGTTTTACTTGTGATTGAATCGTAACAGGGTATTTCCACAAATAAAGTACAAATTAGAACGAGAGATTCAACCACTTGAGAGAATTTTTTAACCTTTTCGAAGACTCCTCCGCCACGTGGAATCCACATCGCTAAAAGTCCAATATAACAAAAGATGAGTTGTCGACCAACAGTGTAGAATTTGACTGAAAAACGCTATTCACATCCAGATTGTGCCAGCGCGGCTGGCTGCAGGTTTGCCAATAAAATAAAATAAAATAAATAAATAAATAAATTTTTGGGTGTTTCTATTTGAATATCAAAAATAGTTTTTTTTTATTTTAATATATTTTATTAGCTAAAAAACACTAACAGCACAAGGTTTGAGGGTGCTGGCTGCCTTCTTTTCCCTGCAGGAACAAAATCCCTCTATTTATAGCTGACCGTGATTAAAAAAAAACTAATTTTTTGTTTAAATTAGGTGGGTCCCGTTGTATTTTGGTTAGGAACAAAATCCCTCAATTTCACTTCTGATTTGAGGCTCCAGCTCATCGCTTCTCCTCTGTATCTCATAGCCCAGAGAGAGAAAACCAATGGAACAGAACCACGTGTAAAAGTGATAATAATAGAAGTAGAGAGACGAGCTTCATATCAAAAACCTTTTTTTTTAAAATAAAATGAATATAAAATTATTTTAAAGAGAAATTTTGCTCCAAGAAGTCAAATAAACGCAAGTGAAAAACAGTCTCGCGGCACGGCACCCTTGGCGTTGCGTATCCAACTATCCCTCTCCATGTCTCTCACCAAATTCAACTAAAAAATAAATAAATTCAAGCAGCAGTTTAACTGCGTTGACTGTAATGAGGTTTAAGAAAGACAACAAAACAGAGAACCACAACAACCTTTACTTTCCCAAATCCGACCTCTCCTTCCTTGTTCACACTTCCTAACCTCTTACCTCACCACTCCACCGCGCCCCTCTCATCTCCGCCACTAGCCGGTCACCGTCATCTATCGTTTACCGGTTCGGCCAGTATTCAGTCTCTCTCCATCCACAACCACCTCTAATTTTCAATTTCAGCTTTTCCTCTTCCTCTTCTTCTTAGAAAAAAATGTTGTTAAAAACCTTCGTTCTTGTTTTCTTAAAGCTGAAACTAATTTACAGATGAGCCCTAGCTATGGCTTTGTAACATGCAAACTATGTATTATAAACCTGATCCCTCAAATTAGGGTTTCCAAGCTCTTAATTTTACTCTTTTAAATCATTTCTGTGAAATCGCTTGTTAGTTTCAAAATGAAGAGATTGAGATCAAGTGATGATCTTGATTCTTATAACGATAAAACCTTAGCCAAGGATTCAAATTCAAGTAGACCGTCAAGAAGTTTTTATTACAAATCCGATAATGCGCGCAAAGGGTTGATTTCCACGTCATCATCCTCGACCCGGTATGACCGAGACCGATCTATTGATGATGATAATAGAGAGAGCTCCAAAGTGGTTAGGAAGCGATCAGATCATGAATTTGATAGCTTTGATCGAAGAAAGGGGTTAGGGTTGGATAGGTATGGCAGTGGAGGAGGTAGCGGTAATAGTAGAGAAGGGTATGGTGGAAGTGGTGGCAGTGGTGGTGGGAATGATAGGGTTATTCTCCGATCGGAGAGCTTTTGTGGGTCGAGGAGGGATTTTCCGAAAGGGTTTAGGTCGGAGAGGGAAAGGTCGAGGAGAGAAGGGAGTGTTTCGTCTTGGAGGAGGTTTGGGAGTAAGGAATTTGAGGAAAATAGAGGGGTTAGCAATAGAGGTGGAAATGAGGAGAGGATGGGGAGTGCTAGGTCGTCTCCCAAGGGTTTGAGAGATGCTGTTAGGTCACCTTCTTGGTCGAGGGATTCAGGGAGTGAACAAACTAGGGTGGTTCGAGGAAGTGCTTGTGAGAGGGATGAGGGGAAAGCGAAGTCTTCAAATTCTAAGTCGAGGTCGTCACCCACATGGTCGAAGGATTCGGGGAGTGAGCAATCAAAGAGTGTGGAGGCGGGGAAGAAAACTGAGGCGGAGACAAAAAGTGTTGAGGCGGAGGCTAAAAGTGTTGAGATGGAGGTGAAGAGTGCTGAGAGTGGGAATAATAGTGAAATGGAAGAAGGGGAGCTTGAGCCAGAACCTGATTCGGTTCCTAAAGCTGCCAAGGAAAATGAGAATGATGATAATGCCAGTGAAGGGCGAGAGGATGTTATAGAAGATACTGCACATAGGAAGGTTGAGATTGAGTCCGAAGTTAAGGATCAAGTAAATGAAGAGGAGAAAAGGCCTCATAAAGTTAATGTTCATGAGGGGAAGGATGTGACGAAGAAAGCGGATGAGATGCGAGATGCTGACGAGAATTCTAATGACAATGCTAGTGTTACTGAGGATGGCAAGGACAGCCAGAGTATGAAGGAAAAGGTCGAGTGCGAGGAGGAGGGAAGTAAGAATATAGCTGTCGAGGAGTCTCTGAGCTCGGAGGAGGATAATAGGCAAGGTAAGGGTATCGATCTTGAGGTGAAGGTAGAGGATGTTGAAGTGCCAGAGTCAAATAAGGAAATTCTTAAGGAAAATGGAGGAACTGAAGTGGATATAAATACAGCGACAGGGATCTTGAGCCAGAATTTGAAGGACAAGGGCAAAAGTGTGGTTGTTTCACCAACCAACGATGTTGATTCTGCAGAAGATGGTGCATGGGTTGAAAGAGAACCAAGAAATGTTGCAACATTCAGGAACGGGGAAGACGATATGGAAGGACCCAGTTCTAGGGGATTTGAGTTGTTTGCTAGCTCTCCTGTTAGAAGAGTTGAGAAAGCAGAGCAATCGAGTGGTAGTAAGTCAAAAGATGAAAGGTTGCTGTTGGAACCGCTTGATCTTTCTCTCAGCTTACCGAATGTTTTGTTGCCTATCGTTGCAACCGGAGACACGACCCAGGCTCCTGGTTCTCCAAGCCATGGGAGAAGCTTTCAGTCTCTTGGCTCATTTCGAACAAATTCAGATGGGTTTACTGCATCAATGTCATTTTCAGGTTCTCAGTCATTTATTCATAATCCAAGCTGTTCTCTAACTCAGAATTCGCTGGACATGGACAACTATGAACAATCTGTTCACAGCCGCCCCATATTTCAGGGTATTGATCAAACAAATTGGCAGGGTAAGACTCAAAATGATTCCAGGCATAAAGATGTTCCCTTATATCAGAAAATTTTGATGAATGGAAATGGCTCTCTTCATCAGCCTCAAGCAGTACAGGGTATGTCAAATGGTCAAGCTTTGCAAGGAAGCTCTAAAATGCCCAATGAACTTGAAAGACAATTGAGTTTTCATAGACACTTGTCAGGAGGGCAGGCAAGGAATCATGATCACACTAGATCCCCCTCTCAAAGTGTGGGATCCCATGATATTGGTTCAAATTATAGCTTTGAGAAGAAGCGTGCCATGAAAGAGAAACAACATGGCAGTAGCCTGTATAGGAGCAATAGCCAGAAGGAACAAGAGCAAAGTCTTATAGGCGGAGCTGATTTTGTTGAGACTATCTTTGGAAGAATAGTTTCCGAGCCCATTCATGTGATGGCTAAGAAATTCCATGAAATGACAGCACAATCTGCATCATGTTTAAAGGAGAGCATCCGTGAGATTCTGTTAAATACTGATAAGCAAGGGCAAATATGTGCACTTCAAAGCGTGCTGCAAAACAGGTCTGACTTAACCTTGGATATGCTGTTGAAATCCCATCGTGCTCAGCTGGAAGTCCTGGTAGCTTTGCGAACAGGCTTGCCAGAGTATCTCGAAGTAGACAGTGGCATTTCATCTTCTCATCTGGCTGAGGTTTTCCTAAACTTGAGGTGCAGAAATATCACATGTCAAAGTCCTTTGCCTGTGGATGAATGTGATTGCAAAGTTTGTGCGAAGAAAAATGGTTTTTGCAGTTTATGCATGTGTCTTGTGTGCTCGAAGTTTGACATGGCATCTAATACATGTAGTTGGGTTGGGTGTGATGTTTGCCTTCATTGGTGTCATGCTGATTGCGCATTACGAGAAGCTTACATTAGGAATGGAAGGAGTGCCAGTGGTGCTCAGGGGACTACTGAGATGCAGTTCCATTGTGTTGCATGTGACCATCCTTCCGAGATGTTTGGCTTTGTGAAGGAGGTTTTTCAGAACTTTGCAAAAGATTGGACCGCAAAAACATTTTGCAGAGAACTTGAATATGTCAAGAGAATTTTCCGTGCCAGCAAGGATTTGAGAGGGAGACGTCTGCATGAAATAGCTGGTCAGATGCTGGCAAAATTGGCAAATAAGTCCAATCTTCCCGATGTTTATAATTATATAATGGTATTCCTGACTGGTAAGCTGTTTTGAATCATACATCAATGGACCTTTTTGTAATGTTTTTTGGAGTGCTTTGGGTTGTTAGCTTCCTGTAGAGATGTGCTGGTATGCCATGCTTTATGTCTGTTATTATCGATAACTTTGCTATGTCCCTTTTAATTGATTCTCTATTTTGGCTGTTGCAAAAATGTACATTCTAGTTTTTCACATTTGTTTGTAGTCTGTGCCTTTTAGGATACATTTTTATACTGGGGCTACTTGCCATTTTGAAGATGGTGAATTTGAATGCTTTCAACCATTTCCAAAACATTTTAGTTGCAAAGTTATTTTTCTCTCGGCATCCTGAATAAGGAAATTTTTAGAGCATTCAGATATTTCTTGTGAACAAACACAGTGCAATCATTTTTTCTGTATTTCAGAATGAAGAATGCCAATTTCACCTTTTATTTTCTAGGGGGTGTGCCTATCTTTAATTGTGTAGCAGCTCTATACAGACTTCAGGACATGGTTTATTAGCTGTTTCAATATGATGAGCTGATTCCCATGTCAGCCAGTCAGAGTAGAAGGCAGTTGTCATTGGAGGTTTACATCCCTCCAATATTAGAGCTGTTGTGAAGATTTATCTTGTTTCTATTTTTTTTTCCTTGGTATGCTTTTTCTAGCTGTAATCAGGGAACCTTCTACGGTGAATTGATGATGGGATATAATTTTACTTCATCATTAAATGTCATCTTTTGTATTGTATGGATGATGGGCAGGTTAGACCAAAATGCTGTCTTCGACTTGCATGAGTATTAATCAATTAATCCGTAGCATTTGCCACTCTTAATATGATTCTGCTGTGCCATATCGAGGTTGACATGCTCTCGTATGGTATCAATGTGTTGTTAATTGTGTATCGTCTTCATTCTGATGATGTCGTCTTCATGATTGCAGAAAGTGATCCATCCAAGTTTGGCAACACAAGTGGTTTTTTCTCAAAGGAACAAGGAAGTGGAAGCAATGGTGCCATTGCCGGACCTAGCCAGGATGCTGCATGGTACAAATCTGTATACACTGAAAAAACTCCTCAATTGGAAAGATCAACTAGCCTACATCCTAGCTTCCATTCTGACTTGAATGATAAATGCCCTGTTGAGTCCGAGCTACTGAGAAGTACCCAAAAGGAGCCCCTTTTTGATGAACTGGAGAGCATTGTTAGAATCAAACAGGCAGAAGCTAAGATGTTTCAAGCACGTGCTGATGATGCTAGAAGAGACGCCGAGGGCCTGAAACGAATTGCGATTGCGAAGAGCGAAAAAATCAAGGAAGAGTTCACAAGCAGAGTCTCTAAATTGCGCATAGTTGAGGTTGAGGAAATGCGTAAACAAAAATTTGAAGAATTCCAGGCCCTGGAAAGAGCTCATCTGGAATACTTCAGTTTAAAGATGAGGATGGAAGCTGATATCAAGGCTCTCTTATTAAAAATGGAAGCTACAAAACGAAACATCACCTTGTGATCGAGATTGCAGGGTTGTGCATAAGAAAATATCACCATCCCAGGTAAATTTACTTTTTAGAACTGTACTAGGATGTCGTAATGTAGCAACAACATGGCACCCACTCGCTGTTTCACAAATTTTAGGTGTATCTCCGGTTTCTTTTATTTCTTCCTTCAATGCTAACGTGGATGTGTACAGAAACTGCAAAATCTCTGTATGTTGTAAGCAGCTCCTCTTTATGGAAGCAGTTTGAAAGAAATGATAGATCAATTCTCATCGTCGGAAGGGGGGATTTAAATATTGTTTTCAATCTTTGCTTTTTAAAATACAAAAAGGCACGCTCGACTTAAAGATCTCCTGTCTTGGGCACTGTACAAATTTTACATGTTCTTGCACTTGGGCAATTTCGTGTCTTTGAAATATTGAAGTGAAGGGAAGATTATCTGAAGGAACGTGGATGTGAGTTTTGCTCCTGGATGAATCTACCTTGAGAGGATACTTAATTTTTGAGTTAGAACAGTCATTGTTTTTGTTTTTCACAATCAAGGAAGATTAGAAATAATCAAGTGACCGTTTCCCAAATGTAGAATATGATTTTTATTTCCTTTTTATCGTTAGGAGAGAGTCAATCTTAGGGGTGAAAGAAAACTTAAAACTGTTTCATCCCTCTAATCTGCTCCAGGCTTTTTGGTTCTCTCCGACTCAGGTTTACTGGTCTCCTCTCTTCATCCTTCTACAGGGAGTGATTAAAAGCATTGAGCAAATTTGAATATCTTTTTTGGAAGGATGATGATGTTAGGATCGGAGGTGGAAAGTTGGCCCGGGAAACGCTGTTCCTCGGAATTTAAAAGATTGGATCTTGGAATCCGGCCGTCATTCGAAACACCCACATTTGGCACCTCTGCTCAGATTTGGTCCTGGTCAAGCTGTGTTAGATCCTACCTTGTGAGGATAGGAATTCCCCCCTGTCGATTGCTCAGTCGCCGTCTCTTGCTTGTTCCTCCTTTTTTTCTTCAATTTATTTGTTTTATTACGTTGTTTCAGGGATGACCATTTGTTGGTAGTTGCATCTGGAAGAGAAACAAAGGCCGGTAAAGCTATACCTCCATTGTTGAACCCCATCCCATCGTCTCTTGCAGAGCACTTGACGTTTATTGTTTTTTTTCTCCCGGTCTTGAATCTCAAATGACCAAACTAACCGTCGGTGCAAACCTGTTTTAATTTTAATTTTCTTGAAGAAAATTGTATATATATATAAACCAAATTGAATTAAAAATGCTCGTTTATAATCAAAAGCTAAGTCCCTGGCAGATCAACAATCTCCACATGATCACTTGTTTTTTTTCTGGTGGACGTTCTAGCATTTTAATAACCCAGGCATTATAAACCTATATTTGAGATTGGTGTGTTTCAAAACCAGGGTTCTTCGAAAATTCTCTCGAGTCTTGGGTTCTCAAAGGTTGCAAGACTTTCTCTTCCCATCCGAAAAGTAGAATAAAAATAATATCAGGGAAATGGGAAAATTCTCGGCATTGTTGACGATAATCAGTGTCTACAGTTCTCTTCCCATCCTTGCAATCATCACTCTCAAATCACAGCTACTTTCAGCTGCTCTAGTTCTTGACATTGTTAGGATGTTAATATGGTTCCAGTAGGGGGGTAGGTTTCATTAAAAAAAAATTGGACAAAGGAGCATATAATATGAAGCAAATATCAAATTAATCTTCACGAGAAAAAATGTTCTAACAGAAACTTTTCCTCGCCTGAAAGCTAGCTAGTTATCAGGGTAAATTGTTGCGGACAAACAATGCATACACGATAAGGTTCCTAGGGAAACGAGCTCCAGTTTCCCGTCCATTATTTCCTAGTCAGAGGAAGAAGAGTCTGAATCATCATCATCAGCCTCCTCAAAATCAGTGTCTTCCTTCTCGCTCTCAGAGTCACTCAACACGTACCTTGTCTGCCTCCGGTTCGCCCTCAGCGGTCTTGCTCTTGCCGGCACGTCAATGACATCAGTGTTTTCAGATGAAGAGGCTGACATCGGTTCACTTCCATTATCGTCTTCCTTGTGATTTCTGCCCAGCACAGAACCACTCTTCTTGTTGAATGGAGATGCCCTCACTTTCCTCACTTTCTTTTCCGGCGATATTCCTGCTTCTTCAGCAGGCTTCAATATTTCCGTCAGAAGCTTCTGGCCCAGTCCCTGGGACTGCTTGCTGGCTGGCCCTCTCCTCTTTGTTGCTGCAGGTGGTTTGGCTGCCTTGTCATTTGCAGCAGTAGCTTTTCTGCCCCCCTTCTTTTTTGTTTCTGGTAAAGCTTTCACTTCTACATCAGAGTCATCGTCGTCAAGGTTTGGTTCATCCTCACTATCAGAAATCACTGAAACATTTGCTGGAGGCTTCTTCCGAGCAACACCTCTCCTACCTGGTACTTGTAGCACATCAGTTTCCATATCTGTGATGGTAAAACAAACCAGCCATTAAGATCACAAGTCAGGACGTCAGATCTGTGTCTTAAAACCACATCAGTGTTTGAGTGGGGTTAAAAACCACATCCTTTTTCAAATGGACAGGGAAAAAACTTGTTGTTTCTACAAAACATTGTTTGAGTTCCAAAATTCAGATGTTTATATATTCTATAAAACAATTGAAGTTTCATAAAAACCATTTTGAGAAATAAATTGGCGAGGAAGACTTACCAGCTGATTGCTCAGGCGAAGAATCAAGTCTATATGCTTTAAGTCGATCCTTCAGAGATTCTATTTCATCATCCTCGTCAATGTCATCCAAAACTGGAGAGACTTTTTCCTGCTGAAGAGCAGAAACAGTACATTGTAAGTTCCAAAGAGCTCCAATTTCATTCGTCAGCTGTTTTTTTATTATTATTTGTTTTGGGTGGGGAGTTGAAGCATCGGAAAATTTACCATTTTAGCAGGAGCCTTCTTTGAGCCTGCCCTTGCTTTGGGTTTCACTACCTCAGCAGCATTCTCTGACGAAGTGAGAGAAAAAACGTTAACAGGGCTCAAGAAATTTATAAAACATGTCAAGAAAGATAATTTGTTAGTAGAAGCATCTCTGCCTGCTGACCTGTTTCAATTGCAGAGCTGGATGATGTTCCTGTGGTCTCAACAGGTACTTCTTCGTTAATGGCTGCTTTCTTGGTGTACTTCCTTGGATTTTTTGGTGCTTGTTTAGAAACCTTAAAACCTGCATCACCCTTTGCACCAGCACCTTTTAATTTCCTTCTTGCCTCCTCTGCTTCAGCATCATATTTATCCAGCATCTAAATGCATGTATTGCTTAAGAATCAGAGGGATGAAACAGCAAAGAAAATGAAATAGCGAAGCGTAGAAAATTAGCTGGAGAAAAACATACATCAAGTTGCATCTCAAGAGCCTCGAGATCTTTCACCCACAAAACTCTCGGAGTTGTCTTCCTTAAACTGTCAACCTCCCCATTAAGTTTGTCCCGGTCAGCACATAGCTGCTGAACCTTCTCAAGTGTCAAGGTTCCAATTGCCATCGACAGCAAATAATCATAGTCACTAGCCCGCACTCCAGAACCATCAGGGCTGTCTTCTGTTTCTTCTGTATCGTCAGTTTCCCCAGCAACAACAGCCTTAGCTTTCTTTGGAATGGGATTAAAACCTTTCTGATGCAACTCCAGGAACAGATGGGCTCTTTTCCTGTTGTTCACAATGATATCCCCTCTCACAACTCCAAGGATAAACCTGACCTTGTTTTCCAATTTCAACAACTCAAATTCTAAATTTTCCAGCAGAACTTTCTGCATGCATTAGAAAAAGAGGACTGTGATCAGGACCTGTTTATCGATGGGAAGTAATTGAAAAGGTTTATGGGTTATTAAACAATTCAAAGTGAACTTGCCTTCCTTGTCTCGTAGTATTCAAGCCGTAAGTGGAAAAAATTTTCAAGAACTGCAAATTGAAAGATGAAAAATGAGCATTCAAATAACGTAATGTACTGTCGAACAAAGATTAAATGACATATAACTCATACTTTGTTCAGGGTTGTCATATTTCTTAATCACCCCTGCTGAATCAAAGAGGTGCATGTTATTCGTGCTAATTGTGGTAGTTAATTTAAATTTCTTTAGCAAACCCTCTTGCTTTGCGACCAGCATGTTCTCTTCCGACAACAGAACTTCAAAATCTACAGCTGCATCATCACCATACTTCCTGAAATCCTGCAACCAGAACATTGTCCATTAGAAAACACAAGCATTGCACAATAGACCACCTGTTAGATATCGATAATACCTTAACAAAGGGATCTTTTGGTAAATTGCCATTTTCATCTCTAATCCCCTCTGTGACCGAATTCAAAAATGCCTTGTAATCATCAGTCCATCTACGGACAGGCAGTTCAGTTATCCTGAGTGTTGTCTCATTGACTTCGTTAATGACTCCATTTACTGTGTAGCTACTACAACCACCTTCCTTGGATGCACCTTTTTCAATAGTTCCTTTAAAACCTCTATACCATGGATTCATAGGCTCCATCATTTCACCATTCAACAACCGCCTTATATTTGCAACAACATCCCTTGGGTTATAGTTTGGGATGAAAGTGCTCCAGCCAGTGCCGATTCCTTCACAGCCATTTACAAGGACCATTGGTATAATTGGTATGTACCTGGACAGAAAAGGATGTTAGGCAACATTCTTTATAAATATAACCTTGAAGGCACTAATAACTCCTTTTATTATTGAAATGAAACATATACCATGTAGGTTCAATGGTTTGCCCATCTTCATCCTGGTAGTTAAGAAGGCCATCATCATCCTTTGGGAACAAGAACCTTGTAATAGGAGAAAGCTGCGTATAAATGTACCTAGCACTTGCATGGTCTTTGCCTCCCTGTGAAGGAAAAGGTTCATAAACAAAAACTGAGAATCAGATTAGTGTTAAGGCAACTTATTAAACGTTGATTCAACTTATCAACGTGAGACATCATTTAACTTACCACGCTGCGAGTGCCAAACTGACCATTTGGCTGAAGAAGGTTGATGTTGTTACTGCCAACAAAATCTTGTGCCATTCCAATGATGGTACCGGCAAGACTCTGCTCTCCATGATGGTAAGCAGAATGCTCGGATACATAACCAGAAAACTGGGAAATTTTTGCTTCTTTGACAAAGTTCCTCTTAAAAGAACAGAACAGGATCTTCCTCTGGCCAGGCTTCAGGCCATCAACCATTGAAGGTATGGACCTTTGAAGATCCGCCATAGAAAACAATATAAGCTCCTTGTTAATGAAGTCACTGTACTTTATGATCTTCTGGTTGTGATCAAGGTAAGTACCAGGCTGCAAAATTCAGATAAATTAAGATTACCTAAAAGACAGTAGTTTCATACGATATGCATTTTCTTTTTTTAACCACAGATATGCAGCTAAACCAACCTCATGCTGCCGAAGCCAATTCTTCCTTGCTTCAATCTTCTTTTTACTAAACGCAAGCTCTATCGCATCCCCGTCCTGTTCATCCATCCATAGAAAGTCTTTTTTGTGCTTGTCAAGGTTTTTAAAGTATTCTTTTCCTTCCTTGGATGTACTTGTTCCCAACCCCTACAATGACATAACCATGTTACTCCAAGATGGAATGACAATGATAATAAAGGTCTGATAAGCCCATGAATATAACCATGTATACCCAAATTCCTTTTCTTCCATGTCAAATAAACAAACCTTATAGTATTTGATGGACCAGCCACTTGCATTCCCGCTCAAACTTTCCTTCCAGGATTCATACTCCGGCATGGAATAGAAGGACAGAACTGTTCCATTTCTACGAGTAGCCTGCATGAATAATGAGCACTGAAAATTACCACCGTTCTTGAAGAAAAATATCACCATTTTTTAATGACTGATTAGTTAAATGCACCAACCTTGACAATAGGAGTTATAAACTCGACCATGAAAGATGGGACTTTCAGTAATGATGGCCAGAATGAATGGATGAAATTGATCAGTAGGCCTTTAATGTGAGACCCATCATGATCCTGTTTAAAGCACAATAGGTTAGCAAATCTCCTGTAAGGAGAACACCATGGCAGAAAAATCTAATTTATGCACTAACCTGATCTGTCATTATCATCAGATGACCGTATCTCAAAGACTTGACATTGCTGTACTGTTTATCATGCTGTAACCCAAGAATCTTCTTGATGCTCTCGATTTCCTTATTCTCTTTGAGCTGTTTAGACGTGGCTTCTCGCACATTGAGCAATTTACCTCTCAAAGGGAATACTCCATAGAAGTTCCGTTCCATCTGAGACAGCCCAGCCACACCAGCAATCTGCGTACATTGATTGCTGTTAAAGAAAGTTACATTGGTGTTGCCACAGAAAAACTTTATTGATCATGGAACTTACTGCCAGAGCTTTTGCCGAATCTCCTTCTGTCAATATCAATGTGCATTTTTCAGAATACCTCCCCCCAGCCTCGTTAGCATCCTCAAGCTTTGGCACATTAACCTTTGCTGTCTTTGTTCCATCAGTTTTCTTGAGCTCTTTGTTTTCCTTGAATTTTGCCCACGAGAGGAGGTTGTCAACGATGTCAGACTTTGCCACTGCAAATATATAATGACCAGCATAAAACACACAAAACTAACATTTTATAAAATAACAAGCTCCAGTATACAGAAAACCAAACAACACATGTAACAGACCTTTCTTCAATAAGTCTTCAGAAAGTTCACATTTTGATCCAAAACTGCTCTGGCGAAGTGTCAAAGTTTCTTTTGTTTGAGAATCAAAAGCAGGGTTATCAATAAGGCAATTGACAAAAACCCACAAATAGTTCTTAACATTATGGGCTTTGATGTTGGCATTCTTGTTCTTCTTATTGACAGAATTCATCACATAGTTAGTGATCTGATTAGTGACATAATCAACATGAGTTCCACCCTTGATGGTAGCAATGCTATTAACGAAGCTGGCCTGTTAAAGAAATCCAATTATTCGGGATATAGGAGCTTTAATCTAACACAAAATTCCAAACAACTTGGAAATAAACTACGATTTATTCAAAAAGATTCTCAATTACCTGCTGGAATTGACCTTCAGTGAGGCTCACACAAACCTCCCACCTCTCACCAACTTTCTCGTAGAAACTGGCCAAACCAAAATACCCGTTTGAGCATCTTATAAGAAGAAACATATAAAAATTTGATAACTAGACAAAAGACCATAAAAAACAACCTTTTGGGGCGTTCTGAGACAGACTCAGAGGCGGAATTCAAGTACAGGTTAACATAATCTTGAAATGATTTGACAGGAACACGACTTCCATTGAGCTCAACCTTGACAGTCTTTCCAAGGCAACCAGCCATGTCAACCACCCTTTTTTTCATCAGAGCTACCACATCTTCTTCCAGGTGAGTCATGCTAAACTTAGCCAAATCAGGCTTAAATGTCACCTTGGTCCAATTCTCACTCTCCTTGCACTTAGTTATTATCGGCTCAGATCTTTTCCCCATGTTGTTAGAGAAAACCTTTATATCAGCAACACAAACCAGTGTTACATCCAAGAGCGTGTTAAAAGATTAACAAAAATAATCCAGCATAATCATCATACCTTGTCCTTGTAAAGCAATATTTGCCTAGTTTAAGCAACCTTAAAACTCATCTTAAAACAAACTATAAATTTTAAATCAACATGAAATTAAATCGAAACCTTTTAAAGTACGTTAAACCTCTTCCAAAATATATATATATATATTAAAAAAAAAAACTCAACAGCAACAATCTCACTAATCAATTAACAATTCAACAGCAATCTCACTAATCAATTTAACCTTAAATTGTAGAACACTTCGTATCTGATAGATTTAATATTATAATTAATAACATAACATAACATAATGAATCATTAAGATGATAACGGAAACAACTTTCTAGCTCAGATTTACCTGCTTATACTTTTTTTTCCTTTTCCCATCAGCCGTCTCAATCACAAACTCGGTCGAAAAAATATTCGTAAGCTTCGCACCATATCCATTTCTCCCACCAGTGGTCTTCTTCATCGTATCATCATAATTACTGCTAGTCAACAAATGCCCAAAAATCAGTTCGGGCACATACACACCTTCCTCCTTGTGTATATCCACCGGAACCCCATCTCCATTGTTATAAACACTGACCAAATTATTCTCCACGTCAATCACAACCTTCAAAGAATCCATTTTCGGATCCCTTTGCTTATTATCCGCTGCGTTCACCAATATTTCATCAAAGATTTTATAAAGTCCCGGAACATAAGTAACCGATCGGTTGACCATTTTGTCATCCTCGAAAACCCAGAGGATCTGCGCGTGCTTCTCGATTGACCCAATGTATGTGTCGGGTCGCAGAAGAATGTGCTCCAACTGGGACTTTTTCTGGTAGGTTTCTTCGATTGTCTTTTCCTGGTTCATATTTAAGCTGCCACTTGTTGATAATGGGATTTTCTTGGTCTCTGCCGCCATTTTAGAGAGAGAAACTCGCGATTTAGGGTTTCCTAGGGAGGCAATGCGATAATCTGTATGTTATTTTTAGGGTTGCTTGAAGGGGAGAGGTGTTTTAGGGTTTGGTTTTAGAGAGCGAGAGAGACACGAAGATGGTGTCTTGACTCTTGAAGCGAGATGAAGGAGAGACTGGGGAAAGATTTTAAAAGAGAAGAGAGAAGGATCTAACGGTCAAGTGAAATTGAAATTTGAATTTTGAATTTTGGGCGGAGTTTTAATTTTGATGATTGATAGTGGGTTTTAAGAATCTGACGGTAGAGGATTTATCTTGGGATCATAACTCGAAGAAATTATCTGGTGATCTCGAAGACAGGTGCTCTTCCCTTTTCTGATTTGACTTTTTGCTTGATGGTCCCATCAAGTGACACGTATCAAATGCAGTGCCCCACATTTTGGACAAAGGCCCGTATTGGTCCTGTGCGGTGCATGTGGGCTGTTGTATTGTGTACTGTTGCGTATTGTATTTTTATATGTAATGTATTCTTATATGTAAAATTTATATTATTCCATCCAATTCAAACCACTTGTACACACACACATATATCATAGGTGGATGTCTGGTTGAAAAAATTAAAACTTGATCCAAATTGTACTCTCTATATCACTTTTGTTATATATTAATAGTTTGTAGATTAAATATTTATTTAATTTAATTTAATTTAATTTATAAATATTTCAATTTAATTTAATTTAATTTATAAATAGCTCAATTAGTAGATATTTGTAATGTCCATAAAAAATTTAGTTCATAGTAATATATCCAAAATGCTCCTACCTAAGATAAAACTAAACAAAATACCCCTTGCTAGTATAAGTTATTTGATGTAATGTTATGGAGCAGACAAAAAATTTAGTCCAGATCATTATATAAACCCACTTGAGTCCTGTCAGTCCATATCTTTTTTTTAATCAGATTATCCTATTTTCATTATGGTTTGGTTTATTGAGCTGGGTTGGCAAGATATTTTTTTATTTTATCATTAAATAATAAATTCAACAGAGTTGAGTTTTATAGTTTGTTTTTTTATAAAGTTATTTCATTTAGATGACCCAGGTTACAATTGTGACAAGTTAACTCAAGTTATTTGTTTTTTTTAATTGATTTATTTTTTATTTCATACTTCAACTTGGGATTAATTGGAAATTAAGTTTCATATTTAGTTTTGATTTCCTTTCTATCCAATTATTCTAGTCTCATAACCCGGGTCATTATTTTGAGAGGCTTGCTTAAGTTTTTCATGGGTTGATCCAATATGTTTTTGTTTTAATATTTTTTTTAAGCAATTGATTTTTGATTTTTTTAGTCAAATTATATTTTTAATGGTTTTTCAAGTTGTCTTTGGACTCCTCATTTTAACCGAATCACGTTGGGTCAACCCCTACATGATTTAATTTTTTTCTACTTAAAATAATACCTAGATATTTTTTACCATTAAAAAAATATAATCTTACTCACAAAATAGCATGAACAATAATCTTGTTTGTATACTAAAATGGAGTTATATATAGTTTAGGGCAATTGAGCTTTGATTCAAAAACAATGTTTGAGGTTCAAATTCGAACCAATGCAAAAGGCACTCGTGTTTTAGATGTGGATTAGTGACGGGGTTAACACCAAGATTAAATATCCTTCAAATCTCATTACATCCTCTAGGAAATTAAACCTAAGTTTCCAATAGAAATCAAGTCTTCAAAAAAAATCATTGTTCCAATTTATTTATAAAAAAATTGTCCATCAGGCTTTGAGATTCTATTATTTTACTAGATTCAAGAAATGCTTTTCAATCGTGAAGTCATGCAACCTTACGCTATACTTGTTTTGCTTTTTTATATGTATGTTATAGATGATTATATATATATATATATATAAACTAAAAGACATTGATGTTTTACTGTATCCCTAAACACAAATCACCGTGGATTCAATAAAAAAATTACCTTTTTGCCCCGTGGTTTGAATCCAGGGGTATTTTGGTCATTTTTATATGACTCATGTGGCATTTAAAGATTGTTTAGGGGTTGATGGTTTTTTCCATTTTTATTTGCACGGTAAAACCAACTATTTACCCCTAGGAGTCAACAAAAGGATGAAGCCTAAATGAAGATATTCTTGTGTTTTTTGCCTTAAATTGAATAGTAAAATTACTCATTCACCCTGGGTGAGGCACGAACTAGGCACTATAGGCGATGGTAGTGTAGGGTTTGCATGTTTTATGCATAGTGAAACTACTTCCCTTCAAAACGACAAAAATAAAGGTCTGACGTTATGGGCATGACGATACTTGCACTCCTGACTTTCCCATGGTAATCGCTTGGTTCAGGGGTGTTTAAGTAATTTGATTTTTTAAAATTATTTTCCCTCAGGATTACCGCAAGCACGTCGATTGAATGCGCCATCAGGTTTCACATGAACGCGCCTTTTGGGAGGAGCATGTAGTTTCCATTGGTGATTAAAAATGTCTGGTCGTCGTGTTTACGGGTGCACTGCCATGTTCTCTTTCTTATTATGGTGAGTGTGTTGTTGTACAGAGAGCAGAGGATCACCGATGGCGAGGTTAGCTTTTGTTTCCCCCTTTTCTCTCTCCTACAACGACAAAATGAATGTCGATCCTCTAAGTTGTTGTGTGTTTCATTTCAACCCTGGTATTTTAGTTTCGTTTTGCTTCTTGATTTATTTAATAGAAGTTTTGGTTGTTTTCAATTATACCCTTTAATTGAAATTGATTACATATATTGTTTTCATTTTAGCCCTAATTCATTTGATTTTTAGTTTGTTTTTTGTTCTTTTAATTGTTTCAGCGTGTAGGTTTTAGTTTGTTTTAATTTTGTCATCTAGTTGAAATTGGTCATATATGCTACTTTTCATAGCGGTCCTTATTTTTTGAAAAAAAATTCTTAGAAATTACAGTTCTATTTTTTTAGAAAAATCCCTTTATTTTTTTTTTTATCTCAAGATGTTGATTTGTTGCAGTTTTGTTGTTCAAGAGAGATTAATTATATATTTTATTTTTCATTTCGACCCTTATTCTTTTATTTTTTATTTAGTATTAATTCATTTGGTTTTTTTGGTTCTTCTTGGACAATATTTATTTTTTGTTCCTATTATGCATTTATGCTTTTAGTTTTGGTTTTTAATTTTTGTTGTTTTATTTTTTCTTGAGATTTTATTTTTATTCGGTCTAGTCCTTGAATTTTAATTTATGTTAGTGATTGTTTTAAAATTAATATTTTTTCCTTTTTCCCTTTGTTCTTTTTTTTGTGTGTGTTTTATGTTATTATTATATGTTATTTGGACTACATGATTTTTTTTATGCTCCTAATATTTATTTTAGTTTTGTCTTTTTTTTGTGCTATCTTCGTTTGCTCTCTTGTTAAAGTGTTTTTTTTATTCTTCAAGATAATGTTATTGTTTTATTGTTTGCACAATAATAATAATATTTGTAGTGATTTTTTTTTATTATTGTTTTCTTGCTTTTTTTTGTATAAATATTTTGTTTTTTTATTCTTCAAAGCAGTTTAATGATTTTAATTGTTTGGATAATAATATTGATAATAGTTTTAACTGTTATAGTTTTGATAATGATGGTAACGTAGTAATGAATTTTTAATGATATTTTATTCTTTATAGGGGTAGAAAATCAATGGCTTATTTTTATTGTTTAGTTATTGTAGGTGTTTTCACAATTTATATTTTGTTGTTGTGTTTAGTTTGAATTAAATTATAAAATAAATTAATCATAATACAATAAATTTGATAATTCAGGTATCATAATTTTTTTTTAATAGTGATGATAATTTTATGTCGGTGATTTCATTAAAACCTGTTAAACATATAAATTTATATCAATTTAAAATTCATATATTTTATTAAAAACTCGCATTGCTCTTGAATTATGCACAAATTTATTATTTAGCAAACATTTATAGTGTAGTAAAAAAATATCACACTCTTTACATTTTTTGCGTTGAAAAAAATATAATTTCAGTTGCGACGTAGCGTGAGTAAGTGACTATTATATATATATAATATTACATTTTTGTAATATTAAAACATGAATATAGTTTTAAAATATATTCTTACAAGCATGCTATTACCTGCGATCCTGACTGTTCATGTCGAGCCGTCCACAACTTCGTAGATTCATTGAATTGGACTGAAAAGATGAAAAAAGAGGGCGGCCCATAAATGGGCTACAATCACATGAAGTGTGGGGCCTAGTAACATACAATTTGTCTGTGCATCACTGCATCTGGTCGAAATGATCGATGATGATAATGATGGAGAAAATCTAGATTTGGGCAGCATGATGAAAATTGCAGCCACGTCGTCTATGGATTCTGTAATTTGAGGGGAGGTATCTATCATCCTTCTCACCAACAAGTGAACGTGGATTAGATGATACTGGGCCAGATGGCCCACTAATTACAGGCACATGTAAGTAGGGCATGCTGCTCTCCATTCCATGAAATTACGCTATACGCGGGTGACCGCAGGTGGTACCAACAAGTATTCTTTCATTTTTCAATCACCCTTGACAAGCTGGTGATTAAAATAAAAATGTATATCTCGATTAAATTTTAAAATTAATTATTATTTATATATCTAATATTTATTATATTAATAATTATAAGGTTCGAATCCAAGATAATAGAAAAAGTAAACTACTTGGTCCTAAATTATTATTACTGAGTACCTACTAGATGATTAAAAATAATTTTTTTAAAGGCATTATTTCTTTAATTTGCTAGGTGATGGACTGAAAAATTTAAGAAATTTCAAACAAGCTAGTTGAAGAATATTTAATTATTAAAATAAAAATATTTTTTAATTAATATTTTAACCGATCCAAAAGATGTTAAAATTGGTTCAAATTTAGCAAGATTTTAATTACTTCAATCGATACTGAATTCGACACTCGGATTTAAAAATTTAAAGTATATTTTATGAGTTTCATTTTGATAAACAAAATTCAATCAAATAATTTACTTTCTTATGGATTATTGTTTTCTACTTATCAAGAAACTCTATACACTAAAAAAGAAGAAAAAAAGAAAAATTAATGCATAACAAATATATTTTGTTTCAGACTTTTTTTTAATATTTTTATATTATTTTGATATGTTGATATTAAAAATATTTTTTAATTAATTTTAAAATAAAAAAATATTTTTAAAAGACAACTTAAACATACTCTTAAAGATGAATATTCCACACTTGTTCTATGAGCCATAATAATAACTCTTTAATTTATTTTTCAAGTGGAATGAAAATTAATTAAATAAAATAAAGTAAATCAACTAAACGAACCTAATTAATTAAAATAATTTTTCACAGGTTTATTTTCTGTTTTTTATTTCTTAATTATATAATTTGATAAATAAAAGAGTTAGTATAATATAAAGAGGGAGATTTTTGCAGAACAAAATAAAGAGGAGGAAACCTAAGGGTAAATGACTGAAATTACATAAATGCCAGTGCCATGAAACGTGGAGAACTGAGAAGAGAGACAAAAAAGACAAATGTCTCTGACCAGTGTCTCTATTTAACGTGGTTTCTGCTAACTAATTTCTATCTCAGACTCAGACTGACCATGTGCACTGAGCTCACTCGCTTTTGTCCTCATCTCGTTATAAATATAAGCATTTCCTAACTCCTTTTCTCTCCAACATCATAGACACCTCACCTCTCTCTACCGCTGCACAAAGCCTAGCTACTTTGTGTTCATTTCTTTTGTGAAAATGGCTGTTGGGTTTTCGCTTTTGCTTGCGTTATTCATGCTCTTCACTGGCTCTGCCTCGTCCGCTACTTACATGGAAGGTAATGCTAGCTAAATACTAATTTCCATGTTTAATGTTTTGACCCCATTTAAATGGCTTAGACAAGGAAGATTTAGCATAATAGTGTCATGGTGTGTTCATTGAGTTTGGTTTTTGTTTGTTTGTGTGTGCATTGTTCTCTCTTTTGGCATATATATGTGCTCGCAGTGCAAAATTTTATGTTGTTTGCTGGGTTTTTGGTAGTTAATGTCTGGTTTAATTTGTTAGTCTACAAGGTTGAATCTCTATGCTTCATACTTATAGAACCTTCTTTCAGGGCTTTACTGTAAGATTTGGTGATGGATTTTCTCTTCTCCCTTTCACCTTTACTTGCTATTTACAGTTTCACATCCTTTTCAAAGATTCCCCGAAACAGAAAGTTAGGTTAATTTTAGATTCAGAGCGGCCATCAAAGAAAGAGGGGTTCGGATTTGGTTCTCTACTCTCTTCAGCACATTTCTTTTCTGACTACTAATTTCACATTCTTGGTCTGCTCTCTGTCTCCAGGCTTTCTCAAAAATGGCAACTTTGAAGAGAAACCAAAACCTGGTGACATCAGAAAAACAGTCCTCAAGGGAAAATATGCACTCCCCAGCTGGGAAATCAATGGCTTCGTGGAATACATATCTGCTGGGCCACAACCCGGTGGCCTGTACTTCAATGTGGCTCATGGTGTCCATGCAGTAAGGCTAGGCAATGAGGCCTCAATTTCTCAAACATTAACGATAAAAGCAGGCTCTCTTTATGCCCTAACTTTTGGTGCTTCAAGAACTTGTGCCCAAGACGAGGTGCTGAGAGTCTCAGTTGGAACCGTGTTCGGGGACCTGCCTTTGCAGACTCTGTATAGTAGCAATGGTGGAGACACTTATGCTTGGGGATTTAGACTCAATGCCACTGTTGTTAAAATGACATTTCACAACACCGGGGTCCAAGAGGACCCTTCGTGTGGACCACTCATTGATGCAGTTGCTATCAAGGAGCTCTTTCCACCAATGCCCACAAGAGGTAATGATAACTAACTCTTTTATTGTGATGTTCTGTCTTTGGTATGGAGAATTTTTGGGACTTGTTTTAGTTGTATTTCTGTGATTTCTCGTCTGATTTTGTTTTGCAAGTTTATTTTCTGTTTTACTTGTTTTTGTGGGATTGTTGTACGTTGAGGCTGTTGCATATGGAGACTATTTTTTATTGGCACGGATCTTCAAGGTTCAACGCCTAACATTTGATGCTCAAGCCTCAGACATTGTTTGTAGATCTATCTAAGATTGCGCTCCAGTTAGTTGCTTGGTTTATCTGGTTGGCTTTAGGCCACAATTTTGGTTTCTATTGCATATATGATATTGAAGATGGTATTTTGATTTGAGATACCATCACTTTGTCAATCTTGTCAACAAACATAGGATACACTTGACCCGAGATGCAGTCTTGTTTTTCCATCTGAAGTTCTAAACTCCTGCCTATTCTCTTTGAATGGTTGTGATAAATAATTGTGACGGTTAAATGTATCTGTGATGGTTATAGTTAAGTTGCTGCCGTGGTTAAATAATTTTGAAGTTAAATGTTTGCTCTAAAACATGTAAAATTTCCAAATTTGATTTCTACTTTCTTTCATAAGAGTTTGATGATAGCTTCTCGGATCTTCTGACGGTTGCAAATGATGTCTTGTAGATAACCTTGTAAAGAATCATGGCTTTGAGGAGGGTCCTCATCGGCTAGTAAACACCTCCAACGGTGTCCTCCTTCCTCCAAGACAAGAAGATCTCACATCGCCACTCCCAGGCTGGATAATTGAATCGCTTAAAGCTGTGAAGTTCATTGACAAAAAGCACTTCAATGTTCCTTTCGGACTTTCTGCTGTTGAGCTTGTTGCAGGAAGAGAAAGTGCAATTGCCCAAATCCTCAGAACAACTCCCAACAAAGTCTACAGTCTCTCATTCATGATCGGAGACGCCAGGAATGGTTGCCATGGATCCATGATGGTTGAGGCATTCGCCGCTGGTGATACACTTAAAGTTCCATTCGAATCCAAAGGAAAGGGTGAATCCAAGACCGCAAGTTTCAAGTTCAAAGCCATTTCAGCTCGGACGAGAATTACATTTTACAGTTCATACTACCATACTAGGATTGATGACTTCGGATCCCTTTGTGGTCCTATCCTTGATGAAGTTAGGGTATCCCCTATTGCTTAGATGTCAGTTGTCACTTTGTGCTTCCATCATTAGCAAACTGCATGTTCCTGGTTTTATATTAGGGATCCTGCAACGTTATCCTCCGTCGAGGCACATGCTCTGCTTTTGTATCTATCCAGGCCATGTGGTCTTTTGTTGTTCCATGATGTTGCCTTCACGTGGTGTCGGAAGAAAGAGCCTTATGGATAAGAGGATAGTAGAAACTATGTAATTCACTATTTCTAGGACGTGTAATGGCAACAGCTATAATTACTCGAGTGTGTATCAGTGTATGATCGAAAATTCAAAATTTCAAGCTAAAGTTAAAAAAAACCTGAATGTCTAGAGTTTCAAAATAAAAGGGGTGTAGTCCATCATCATGGTCAACTACATCTACCGGCGTTTCATGAATCAAGAGCTATAAACGATGAGCTGATAGACTCCCCATGGACGGAGCTTGACCATGGTTAGTAAGTTCGATGGTGAGCAGAAAATAACTAGCTTTTGCGGCATGGAGTACAAGTATAGCTTCACAGAAGAAATTAAACCACATAAATCCTAACAGTTTCAAATTGGGTTGGAATAAATTCATCTTTCAAGCCTGCTCGTTTTGGCACAGCATGAAAAAAAGATGGATGTTTCACATGGGTTGATCATCCGGTCCAAGCTGATCTTCAGCTACACCCTCTAAAATTCATCAAGAAAAAGAAAATCCAGAAAAGGATACTGGATAAAGATGCACAGTCTTTTCCTGCTGCCTTCATCAGTATATCAACACCTTAGCTTACGATACAGCACTGATGCGGTACAATACCTTACGACATTGTTTGTTTTTGTATTTTATTTTATTTTAATATATTTTAAATAAAAAACACTTTAAAAATTAATCGTTACCACAATTTCAAACCCGACAATCTACCGTGCTAAGGGCCTGTTTGGGACAGCTGTTGCTGTAACTTTTCAAAATGCTTTTCGTGCCGAAATATATCAAAATGATATTTTTTTATTTTTTAAAAATTATTTTTGATATCAGCACATCAAAATAATCTAAAAACACCAAAACATATTTATTTAAAATGAAAAAAAAATTGAAATTTTTTGAAACGCAATTTGAGAAGTTGTTCCAAACAGCTTCTAAGTAGATTCAATTCTAATTTTATATTTTCCAAGTTTGTTTTCAATATATACATTCTAATCTATTTTTTTGAGGAGGGTATGATAATGTTAATTACACTAAATACTCATTTAAAAATACAAAATATTTTCAAAGTCAAAACTAATTTATTTTCCACGATTAAAATATGCTTTTAATGCACGTGAATAAATGAAGACTTTAAAGTACTCTTATCCAACAGCTCGATAAATTTTTGATCGTGGGGATAAAAAACTATTTTACAGTTAAAAATCCCATGAAAAGTCAAGGAATTTATTTTAAATTAATTTTTTTTGATGTTTTTAGATCATTTTGATTTTGATGTACTGATGTCAAAAATAATTTTTAAAAAATAAAAAAATATCATTTTGATGCATTTTTAAATAAAAAACAATTTAAAGAATAATTTTAACCACACTCTTAAACAATCAATTTTTGTTGGTCATAAAATAAAATAGTATTTTTATGGTTTGTTAAAAAAAATACATCCTAAATAATATTTTAATGTCTAATAGGGTAGTATCAAAGAAGAAGAAAAACCCTCGAAGCTTAAATTTTTTCCACTTAGGCCCCGTTTGTTTGCTGAAAAGTGGTTTCCTTTTGGAAAGTGAATTCCGGGGAAAGTGAATTCCTGAAAATTGAATTCCTGAAAAGTAAATTTCGATGTTTGGCAGTGTTATGGAAAATGAACTGGAAAACACTTTCCAGTGTTTGTTTGTGTTTTGGAAAATGAACTGGAAAATAATTTATTAATAAATTAAATTTTTTTTCAAGTTGATTAAAATAATGAGGAACAAATCTTACAAATTAAAAAGTTGAATGAGAATGAAATTGAAAAAAAATATAATTTCATAAATTATCTCAAATAAAATAAATAATAATCAAAATAATAGAGATCAAATCTAAAAATTTTAAAAAAAATGAAAGGTGAATAAATTAAAATAATAATAATTAACATTTCATAAATTATTTCAAATAAAATAAGTAACAATAAAAAAAATGAGGATCAAATTTGATAGATAAAGAATTTCAATAAAAAAATGATAAGAAAAAAACAAATAGCAATTATAAAAATAAGGACCAAAATTAATATAAAAATTAAATTTTAAGAGATGAAATTGAAAAATAAATATTCAAAAATAAATTATATATAGCAATCAAAAGTTTGAGGATCAAATTTGATATAATCAGCAAATAATGACATTTCTAAATTTTTCACAACTTCCGGAAAGTGTTTTCCGCTCAAATTTTCCGGAAAACACTTTCCTGAAAACCAAGCTAAATTTTTCTTTGACTGGAAAGTATTTTCCGTTGACCGGAAAGTGTTTTCCGTTGACCAACTTTCTGGAAAGCAAATAAACACAAAAAAATTTGGAAACTAATTTCCCAGAAACAAACACAGCCTTAAAGATAAAAAGAATAATTTCAATGAAATAATCTATAATAACTTATACCAGTACCAAGTGAAACTTACACACGTTTTATAGCTTTTCTTTTAATTATAACGCTCCATGCCGTCACGCAGCAGGCGCCGTGGAGCGTTATAATTAAAAATTATTTATTCAGAACTAAATTAAATTTTTTGATTATTTTTATATAATTTTTTTAAAATATTATTTTAATATATTTATAAATAAAAAATATTTTGAAAAACAATATAACTATACTTTTTAAATAATAAATTCGAGTTCATATTTGACCCTGGAACTGCTGGACCGAAAATTCAACAAAATGTGGTCCAGTTAGAAAACTACAGGCAAAACCCAGGATAAAGCATGCTTTAATAACCGAGGGTGTTTAAAATATGTTTCAAAAATATTTTGAAAAAAATTATTTTTTTTAGTATTTTAAATCATTTCATGTGATGATATCATTTTTTTTGTTTTAAAATCATTATTTTGATAAATTTTTAAATAAAAAACACTTTAAAAAATAATCTCAATCACACTCTCAAACAAATACTAAAAGTGTTTTGCACTGTATTTCAAAATTATTTTTGAAAAAATTATTTTTTTATTTTAAATTAAAAATTTTGGTGTTTTTAAATTATAAAAAATATTATTTTAATATTTTTCTAAACAATTTTTTTTTAAAAAAAATTAACCTCAAATATACTTCAAAACAAGCATTTGTCTTTGAGATCCACGTTTTAAAAAAAAAATTGTTCTCAGAATAGTTTTTAAAATTTAATTTAATTTCCTTTTAATATATTAATATTAGAAAGAAAAAAAAATAGCGACCGAATCGTTACAATACCATATTTGGGATCCAGATTCCAGTCACTGAACTGGCATCATTTCAGCGGGCACGACTCCTCTGACACTGATCCTACAAACGTGCAATGCGGTACACATGTCGTGCACGTGAAGCGATGACGTGGAACTTCACAGCGTCAAAGAAAAAGACAATTTATCCGCGCTGTCTTTCCTGGAGTCTCTTTCAGCTTTTTGCTTCCTAAAGACTTGTGTTTTCTCTCTCCTCCCGGCTCTGCCATATTCTAACCATCCAATAGCCGTTTGTATATATATAAAAAACATTCTTGTAGACAGAACAATACAGTTTAATTTCAGGATATTTTTATTTTATTTTATTTTTTTCCATAGTATAATTCATTCTGTATTATTTGTGTGGTTACATCAATAATCAGTGAAATATTTTTTGTTTTAAAATATATTAAAATAAAATAAAATAGATATTTATTTATTTATTACATCAAACATTAAAATCATAGAAAGATATTAATTTAAACTAAAAATGGTTTTAAAAAAAAGAGCAGAGTTTCGGTCAAAACGGTATACTATTACTACCCCTCAAATTTAGTCACCAGTTTTTTCTTTTTAATTTCTCCTTTTTTATACAGGTATAATAAAGTACTCACCTTTAGCCAACTGAGCTTTCCTCTTTCGGGCCTGTTTGGTATTGCGATTGCTGTTGCGGTTGAGGTTGAAAAAATGAAGTTTCAAAAAAAGTGCTTTTTCTGTGGTTCAAAAAAAGCAGTTAAGTGTTTGGTTAAAACTGTGGTTGAGTTGGAGGTTGAAGAAAAAGCAGTTTTTGGTGTTTGGTTTCCAAACTTTACAAACTGCTTTTAACTTGTAAAATTGCTTAAAAGGACATGGAAATATACACACACATTTATACATACATATATATATATATATATATAACTTCTACAAATAAATTTAAAAATAAATAATAATTTTATATTAATGTGAATACTTCAAATAAAATGGAAACATAATTTCATTCTCCCATCAAACTATTTGCAATGCTCTCGCGCACAATATCCATACGGGAATTTTTATTTTAAATTAAATATTTTTAGTTTTTTTATATTATTTTCATGTGTTGATGTCAAAAATAATTCTTAAAAAATAAAATAAAAATTATTTTAATACATTTCTGAATGAAAAATATTTTCAAAACAACCTCAATCCTGAGTTGTAATTTTTTTAAGAATTTTCATTTCAAAAGTGTTTTAAAAAAATGATTGTTTATTTTTATTTTTTTATATATTAAATTAAATATTTTTAGTGTTTTTATATCATTTTCATGTACTAATATCAAAAATATTTTTTTAAAAATAAAAAAAACATTTTAAAAAATAATAAAAACCCGAAACGGAGTTTGAAATGGCGTTTGAAAAGTACCTTGGAGGTGCTTTTTTTGAAACGCCGTTTGGGTGTAAAAATAGGGTGGGACCCACTAAAATAAAATGGTGTTTGGTCAAAACCAAACACCAAAGCTCCATCCCGTTTGGCAAACGTGGAACGCACCACGTTGCCAAACGGGCCCTGTCATTGCGGTCACAATCCACGTTTGATCTAATCCTCGAGCTTTATATTCACACTCTCCCTCTCTCACTCTTTCGCTCGCACACATTTTCAATCCAAACACCAGGATCCAATCCGTTTCCACTGGTTTATAGTTTTGCTTTGCTTTGGATCCCCGTATTGTTTGATTCAAGAGAAATGTCGAAAGCGGGTGCATTGAATCTCGCTAGTGGTCTCGGCGGAAAGATCGATAAAAGTGATGTTCTCTCCGCTGTCGAGAAGTATTCATCTCTACCTTCTCTATTCATGCAGGATTTGATCTTTCTCTTTCTTATTTATATTGTTTTGTTTCAAGTTCTGTCTATCTAGCATGATCGTTGGACCTTTCTCCTAGCTTGTACTGACCAAGATTAGATGACACCATTAACCACGGAGCTTCATCCTGGTTTGATAAGAACAATGGTTGTGCATGTTCCCACTTTATTGAATCTGGCATGTACATCATTTATCTGTCTGGTTTCAGAAATCATATTTAGTAGAAGGTGATTGTACCAATTTTATTCTATTCTCTTCTTCTTCTTCTTCTTTTATCAAAAACGAAAATGGTTAGATTAGATATGCCTGCTTTAATTTGAATGAGGGGAAATTACAAAGAAAGCAGATAAAAGAGTAAAATGGTCTGGCTAGCATGTGAACTTGGAATTGAATGTTGGCTTTCATGTGATTTGTCTTTTTCTATGGCTATGCCACTACGCGGGGACCCAAACCAGACAATTACCCTTTCAATCACGACTGCACTGTGCCTGTCAAAGGGAAACTGCGCTCAGGTTTCCCTTGCAAGCTGTTTAGAAGTCAGGTTTTTGTTTGCTTATTTTTTTTTTGGTTGAATAGTGATTGTAGCCACACAAAAGAATCGCACGAATATTCCTAGATGGTTCAGGGGATTGATGGGGCCTGCTTTCCAGGGAAATTTTCTCAGAAAGGACGTTAAGGATTAAGGAAAAATGAAAAATCCTAGGAGTCCCTCATTCGTGCAAAAGATAGAATTTTGTTTTTGCATGCAAGTGATTTTTTCTTAATTATGTTGAAGGGGTGTTTGGGATTGTGGTACAAGTTCCTTTTCAAAATAACTTTTCCCTGAAATGAATTTGTTTCAGATTTGTTTTTTAATTCTTGATATCAGCACATCAAAATCATGAAAAAGCACTAAATAATAATCAAAAGCACTTTTGAAAAGTATCTAAAAGCAAAAGCTACAGTCTAAAGTTTGATTTTAGTGCTGGTGTAATCTATCGTAACTTCCTGGAAATTCTTATGCGGCATGTGTGAACTTTTAGGTTTTCAAACCATAAATTTTTTGAATCTCGCTGAAAATCTGTGATGAAAGTCTTATATTGACAATCCAGGTATGAGAAGTATCATGTCTGTTATGGAGGTGATGAGGAAGAGAGAAAAGCTAACTACACTGACATGGTAAGAGAATGTCAAGTCAACTATCCTCTTAAGATTGACCTTCATGTAGTTCCTGCAGATAAGCTGCTCCTTTCAGTTTTCTTCTCTTTAAATTTTTAGCCTTGGAAAACTTTTAACTTCTTGCGTATTTATAGTTTCAGAGAAACGTATAGCTGAACTTTTTTGTTTTCCTTTTGCAATACCTTTTCATTGGTCTCTAAATCAAGTCCCAATTGATTTTGTATAATGTTTGGAACCTTTTATGGATTTATTCCTTGTGTCATAAAAACATTAATATGATACTGCATGCAGAGTCCATTTCATTGATCATAATATGTCTGAGAAGCTGAGTTTCTTGTTATCTATTTTATGAGTTACTAAATATAAATTTGTTCACTGGAAACCGAACAGTTATGTTTTAAATAGAACCCTGATCCATGCAAAAACCTCTTGAAACATTTTGCAAACTTCAATGGAAGTTTTTCATGTAACTTCTATCAAGACAAGGATGGATAATGTTCTATTATCATTAAAGATTATTAGCCATAAAGTTAGATTCTCCTAAATCAAATCAGTCAACTAGATATGCAACATGTATCTTCTGTAATGTTTCTATTTGAGTGTGAAGCATTGAAATGTTTTGTTGAAATAAGAATAACCTGTTTATTTTCTTTTGGATGCGAACTTATTGCTGATCTAAACAGTGATATTTAACCTATACCTATTAACTCATCACATTTAAACTGCAGGTTAATAAATATTATGATCTTGTTACCAGCTTTTATGAGTTTGGCTGGGGGGAGTCTTTCCATTTTGCACCTAGGTACCCTTTTTGTGTCTTCTACATTTTATATTGAGGTTCTGCACGCATATTTTTTGTCTAATCGCAACTGCTGTTTATAAGTCTGATTGCAAGTAAAATATATCTTGTTTCAGATTCAAAGAGGAGTCTCTTCGTGAGAGCATCAAGCGACATGAACACTTTCTTGCTTTACAGCTTGGCCTGAAACCTGGACAGAAGGTTTAGCCTCGTCTACAGAATATTGTCAAACCAAGTGGAGATCTACTTCATTTAATAACTTTGATACATTGACTTGACCTCATTTTTGTTTAAATAGGTGCTGGATGTAGGATGTGGAATTGGCGGGCCTTTAAGAGAAATTGCTCGATTTAGGTCAGTGGCAAAAAATTCCTTTACACAAATTTAAGTTGCTTGGATTTTGTTTTGTAGTTATTTCTGAATCCCTACATGGTGTTAGGTTCTTAAATACTGCCTTTTATGGTAGTTTAAAAATGCAAGGACAATAAATTGCTGCTATTGCTAGCTGGCTTCAAATTTCACTTGATGTAAATTATACAAACGGGCTGTCTTACCTTGAAGCAATGCAACTAATAATTGATGGACAGGCATCCTACTCTGCTTCTTGTTGTGACATAATTATGGTAGTGATTTGGTGGTAACGACATCTACAGTGGTCTTTTCAAATCTTAATGGGAAGTGGTAGAACCATTGTTGGACCGGTATCCTACTTTGCTCTGTTGCTGTAAACAATGTTTGTAGTCCTTTGGTAGTATTTGCACATGGATCATGCAAATGATGGGCCTGATCCTGGAAGTAGAACAAGTATTAATTGTTGGATGAAATATTATTGTTCTTCATGTTAACAAATAAGTTCACTTTCTTTGCATTGAAAACCTATCCACAAAAGTGCTTAAGGCATATCATAATTTTTATGGTAAATTGCTGCAGCTCAACAACAATAACAGGGTTGAACAACAATGAGTATCAGATATCAAGGGGAAAGGTGCATGCCTATCCTTTTCATCCATGTCAGTCAAAAAGCGTTATGTACTTGTATTTGATGGATTATCTAAAATTGATCAACTTTATTTGATTTCCATACTTTTCACTCTTAATTTGTTTGTGATGCTTTTTTCGAAATGGCATTGAAGCTCACTGCCTATATTTTACTTTGCAGGAACTAAATCGCGTTACAGGAGTTGACAGGACCTGTGATTTTGTGAAGGTTGGTTCTGTTCTCGGTGTAAATTCAAGTTCTTGTTGAGTTCCTATCTATTAAGCACTTCTGTTGTTTTCTATCTTTATTCTTTGTCAATCTGGTTTAAAATTTTAACACAGATGCAATGCAAGAGTTCTAGAATATGATTTTTATATTTTGCAGTGACCTGTAATTTTAGTTTTTTCTTGATTATGCAGGGTGATTTCATGAAAATGCCATTCCCTGATAACGTTTTTGATGCTGTATATGCAATTGAAGCTACCTGCCATGCACCAGATGCAGTATGTTCCATATATTTTCTGTTGTCTTGGCGTCACATATATACGTAGACAAGTATTTATTTATATAAATAAGTATTTCTCTCTCCCTCTCTCTCGGACCTTTGTAACATTCTGTATTTTCTGAACAGTATGGATGCTACAGTGAGATTTACAGGGTATTGAAGCCAGGACAATGTTTTGCTGCATATGAGTGGTGCATGACTGATTCTTTCGACCCACTCAACCAAGAACATCAAAAAATTAAGGTTAGATATTTTAGCCGTCTTAAAAAGGACTTGTGTTTTCTATTAGTGATTTCAATCTTCATGGCCGTGAATTTAACATGTTTTAATTGGTGCAGGCAGAAATAGAGATTGGCGATGGCCTCCCAGACATTAGGTTGACTGGACAATGCATTGACGCTCTAAAGAAAGCTGGTTTTGAGGTCAGTAGAGAATCTGTCTCTCTTTTTCATAGTTGATATCTGAAACATTTGATCATTGATAAACGATCATCATTAACTCTATCCGTGAAGGTCATGTGGTCAAAAGATCTTGCAGTGGGCTCGCCTCTGCCATGGTACTTGCCTTTGGACAAAAGTCACTTCTCATTGAGTAGCTTCCGTTTAACAGCTGTTGGGAGATTCTTTACAAAAAATATGGTACACAAAATTGGTCCTTTCTGTTTGGTTCCTGTACCATCATCACCCCTATTATTTGACACCCCAAACCGCATGAACTTATATTCCTGATTATTGCAGCCCTCGTGGATGGTTAACTGGTAATTCACCTTGCAGGTCAAAGCCCTGGAATTTGTAGGGCTTGCTCCCAAAGGAAGTCAAAGGGTTCAAGATTTTCTTGAGAAGGCTGCAGAGGGACTAGTTGAAGGTGGAAGGTGAGTCTCTCTGTTACCAAGTTAGCTTCCTTTCTGGACCCTTACGTTCAGCCACACAATGCTTGTGTATTTCACCAAAATGGCCACCTCACGAGACCAATTTGAGCCTCAAGCAGACACCTTTTTTTTGTTCTCACCCTTGGATGTTGCTCCGGGGAGCTTATAACAATCTCCAGGTTAACAAATGGCATGAGTTACTGGATTGTTTATGAGTTACTTATGAGTAACATGTGAGCAAAAGAATTCACTGATTTTTAATATACCAGAAAATTTATCTTCAACAATTGGTGAAGTTCATGGTTTTGAGGCTTTCTAATACTTGTGTTGCCATAAAAATGACGAGATTTTATTATTGTCTTCCAGGAAGGAGATTTTCACCCCGCTGTTTTTCTTTGTGGCTCGGAAGCCACATTCAGGGAGCCAGTGATTTGGTGCGAACTCTGCTGCTTTATTTAAATCTTCCTGGGCAGCGTTTATCTTAGAATGGCTTTTGACAATGCTAGCCCACTACTGTCTTGTCAAAACTCTCCAGTTTTCTTAGCTGTTCTGTGCTGTGCCTCTTGATATTTGCTCGATAAATTCCATCAGTTTTCTGTCCTTCACCGATCCAACGGTCAAAACTTTACACCAATGCCTTCTGAATTTTGATGGCATCATGCTGCTGGTCCCCGAGTCAAATGCTGCCATGGGGCTGTAATGTTTTCCCCCCCTCCTATTCTTTTCCTCCACGATACTGAATTTCGGTTCTAGTCAGCCGGATATTTTTGGATTGAAGAGATTCTGCAAATATATTCAAGGTGAGCACGACACATCGTGGGGAGCTATCACCTTTGGGTATAATTTATGTTGTTTTTTATTTAGAAATACATCAAGATAATGTTTTTTATATATAAAAAAAATTATTTTTGATATCAACATGTTAAAATAATTTAAAAATACAAAAAAAAATTAATTTATAAGAAAATTCTATTGTTTCAAATGCGGTTTGAAACGAGGTCAAACATCTCTTTATTTGAACGGTATATATTCTTAGTGACCACTAAACTATTTTCTGCGGCAGGCCATTTGCAATGGTGTGTTTTGTGTGAAATTTGCCAATTGGCATTGCAGTCATCAAGCCACCGCAATTTTGGATTCTCCAGCAAGTTGCCAAGGCGGCAGCTTATTCTATTTCGACGATTAAGGTCGCCGTCACCTAAAAAAGCTTTTTTTATAACTACAAGTGTCAAAAGTATTTTTTTTTTAAATAAAAATAAAATATTATTTTAATATATTTTATAACCAACAAACTGATGAAGGCTTAAGAAGAAGATGGTAGGATTCTGCGCTTGAGCTAATCAAATATAGGGAGTCTCTCTTTAAAACTTCTCGGAACAGGAATTAATCCTATTGGATGAATTGATTTTGGTGGTTGCATTTATTTTTTTGCCAACAACAAGAAGGTTTATTGACAAATCAGTAAATATAAAATGGGTTTTCTGAGCTTAAATAACACTCAAGACAAATAAAAGAGGATCACACTAAAAGAAAAAATATATATATATATAAATCATAACAATTGTATGGTTTAAAAAAACGAAAATGAAAGTAAGGAACCAATAAGCTGCAACTTGAACTCTGACTTTTAAGGCTTAAATTTTAAATTATTTTTTATTTAGATATACATTAAAATATTAAAATATATAAATTTAATATTTTTCAATAATAAATATATTTATAAAATACGCCAAGAACCGCTGGAGAAAAAATAAAAAATAAACCGGCACAGCTATCAATGAGTGAGAATCAAACAAAAAGCACGTGCCTAGTCGTCGCCTTTAAGGAGGCCAACGCATAGAAATTCAAAATCCCAACTAAGTTCAAACAATCTAGTATATTAAAATAATATTTTTTTATTTTTTAAAAATTATTTTTGAAATCATCACATCAAAATAATTTAAAAATACTAAATCATCAATTTTAAAAAAATTTCAAATTTTAACAAAAAACCGATAGATCGCAATGCCAAATGGGCACTAAAAACAGAAAAAACAAGCAGTTCACACACAAAATTAAAACAAATAGTCAATTAATACACCATAATTGTTTTTCCGGAGAAATATTACAGTTTTTATTTCATTGTTAAGAAGAACCATGACGTATAAGTAACGTCATATTTGTATTACAAATATGAAATTTAAATTGATATCATAATTGAAAAACACTATAAAATTTAAATTTAAATTGACAACTGCAACATTAATTATATTTTTATATAAATTGGTTTACTATTTCATAAAACTGCATAACTGTTTAGCCCTGAATTTTAAAATTTTTTTTTTTAAAAATAAATTTTATTTATTTTTATTTTAAATTAAAAAAAATATTTTTAAATGTTTTCATTTTCTAATATCAAAAATAATTTTAAAAAAATAAAATAAAAAATATTTTAAGACATTTTTAAATGAAAAGACTTTCGAAATAAACTTTAAACACAGTCTAGCGAAGAAATTAGCCACACGCGCCCCGACGCAAGGGAGGAATCAAAGGATGCGTGGCAGGCAGGCAGGCTTGCGAATCTTTGCCCCAAGTTTGGCAGGTGGAGGAAGAAAAGACTAACGTGTACTTTTTCGAAATCCGCTCTCAGTTAACGAGCCCGATTTCGTTTCGTTGGTTCCGGACTCGATAGTCAAAAGAAGGCACTGTTGCTCTACAGAATGGCTTCATGCTCACGGAAAGGTAAATCGAAATGTCAAGCGTTAAATATATGAAGAAAAACACCCCTGTAAATCCTTCATGTTCAAATCTTTTGAAATCTCCTTGAATTTTGAGAAACGTGTCCGTGATTCTTAAGAAAATTATTAAGGACCCTCGATAACTTCCACCGACGACGACCTCCCAGTTCTAGACCTCCACCTGGTGCTGTTACGCTGTCAAATTTAATGGCCTTTTAATTTTGCCATTAACGCCTGTATATTAACTCTTTTCCTTTTTTGTTAAGTCACCGAGCTACTCTCATTCAAGGTTGCCTGTCTGGTTTGCGTTTACTTTGTTTTCTTCGGGGGTGGTCGTAAATGGAAGCAAAAGATCTCAAATCCACCAGAAAGGACCCGGATGATTTATGAAAAAGACACCAGCTTGTAGTTTTGTTCAACCAATCTGAGGTACATGTTCTGGTGTAACTTAAAGAGATATCACGGAGTTTCGGGACACCCAACAAGTTGTTTACCTGTTTTTCTCTCCTTAATCACCAACCATTTTACATTTCTAGAACATCATGGATCTTGTCTCTAATAAGCAAAACAACCTGGGTTTTTTTAAGGAATAGCCAGCCTCAGAGGATCACCGCATAGATAAATATAAATATATTGACTGGTTATAGATATAAGTATCAATAAAATAAAAGAAAGAATATTGATTATTAAAAGAACAAACACACTTGAGATTTGAGAAAGGAAAATGAAAACATCTTCTGGGTTCAGTAAAATAGGAGATTCGACAGATATTTTTCTGCAGAAAATTAACTAACCTCCTTTATTTGTTCCGTCGCTATCAGATAGAATTGAGAATGAGCTCTCTTACGTCCACCCTCGTGACTGCCTCTAGATTGCTGGAACTGCAGGTAGTGGCGCCGCACCCGCAGCCGTGTTGGTGGGGGTGGTTGCTGTGGTGGTCGTCAGCGTTCGCCGGCGGATGGTAGTACACGCGAGCAGTTTGTGGGCAATGAGAATGAAATCTTGCAGCTATTCGAAACATCTCCATATATTTCCCCCCCATATTCAGATCTTATACACGCATGTATATTCCCGAGTCTCTCTCTCCAAAAAAATCTTTCTTAACCAGAAGAAAAAAAATAGAGAGAGAGAGAGAAAGGGAGAGAGAAAACGAAGAAGATGAGCTGCTAGAAAACGTCCCAAGCGTGAGAACCCATGAAACGGGAGAGAGGTAGGTTTGTGTTTAGGGTAGAGAGGAGGCTTTTTGTTATATATAATGGCTGGTTTTTGTCTACGTGTAGCTGGACTTTCTTTTCAAATAAATTAAAATAATTATTTTTAATATTATTATATTAAAATGATTTTAAAATAAAAATAAATAATTTAAAATAAAAAACAAAAATAAATTTTTTTAAAATATTTTTAAAATGCAATGTTAAATAGATATTTAGTTTTTATCAGTAGTTTATATTTTGATGCTTGCACTTTTAGTATTTTCATTTTCCGAAAAAAGAAAAAAATGGTGATAAATAGAGCAAAGATAAAGGGCTTCATTGCAATTTTTCTTCCATGTTTGAAGCAGGTGGGGAACCACGTTAATTCCTTGAATGTTCGCGTACCGTTCGCCGCGTGGTGGCCCGTGACTCCGGTTGGTAGAAACTCAAGGGCTGCATCCTCGTCCGTCTATGTTATATGTGTCTGCGTTTTAAAAGTATGTTTTAAAACTGTTTTTGAAAAAATTTAAAGAATTTTAATGTTATTTTATATTTTAAATTAAAGATTTTTGATATTTTTATGATATTAAAAATATTTTTTAAAAAATAAAAATATATTATTTTAATATATTTCTGAATAAAAATTATTTTTAAAAATCAATCTCAATTATAATTCTAAACACACTTATGCTAATCACAGAATCTCTCCTTGTCTTTTTCCTCTTCTGGCATGAAAGATTGGCCCAACGCACCGATGAACTTCTGGGTGGCCACCGCCGATCAAAGTTAGACGGCTGAAATAAAGATTTGATTGCAAATCCATCCCTTCAGTTCCCATAAATAAAGATATTTTTGTTAAATATATATATTCATGATAATAAATTATCCTAAAATTCAAATTGAAAATGTTAAAAAAGAACCCTTTTTTTGGCTTACAATTTTATACTATTTTTTTTTATAAAAGCAGCGAAAGAAAAAACAAAAACAACAAATCACTATCATGATGACGAACTCAAAGTGGATCTGCAAGCATCAAACGAAGAACATCTTCAAGATTGAACACGGAATTATTTAAAATTCGTCATCACTATCCTCCATGACCACGAAGCCCGTGCTCCTCTTTCACAGCAAAATGATGCCACAGTGACACCACCAATACCAAATCCATCATGAAATCACTTGTCGAACCGACACGCCTTGTCGTCGACAAGAAAGGTAAAGAAATCCAAGACCACGGCAACATAATAAGCTGCTGTTTTTGGACTCTAGCGTCGTAATAAAAAATTAGTGATTCCCTCGTTCTATAAAATGCCAGCTTAATTTATAATGATAAAAAAAATTATTAACAATAAACAAAATAGATAATATGAGTTGCTCAAAGCGATTTTTTTAATATAATTAAATTTATATCGTCAAGAATTTTATGATGTCTTCATTTAAAATCATGGCTGGGGGGATTAAAGCAAATAAATCTAGAGGAAATGTTATTATTGCTCTTTAAATTATTTATTATTTTTAATGAATAATAAATTAGTTATTTTTTGTAATTTTAAAAACAATTAGATTATAACGTTTGCACATGAGATATTTAATATTATCATCGTCATCGCAGCTTTGATGTTTTATACCAATCCAGTCCAATCTCCTTTTTATTATACCAAACATACCCTTCTATTTCCATTTTTACAGGTCAAGCTACGAATAAAAGAAATTGGAGCGCAAGGGATTTACAAAATATATATTATTCTAGTATCAACTTATTAAAAAATATTTATTTAATATATTTGAAAAAAAATCAAAATATATAATTTAACTCTATCAAACCCAATTCCAAACAGTCACATTAATCTCTTCGATTCATCGTAAGACTGGAGTCCGATGTAGCTCCAGTCCGTGTCCCTACAATTAATCCAACTCTTCCCGTATATATAAATATTATATTACATTTTTTAATAAAAACTTATTGTAATTTTAATGTATTTTATTTAAAAAATCATTTTCAAATACAAAAATCAATACGATTTGTTTTATTTTTGTTCTTACTAAGAAAGCACAGCTGTAAAGAGAAAAAAAACTATTTTGGGTTACAAATCCTGAAAAATAGATTTGATTTTGACGTGTAAAAATTAATTAAAAAGCAGAACAAGTTTATTATATTTATTTGACACTATTTTTTAAATTAAAATTTTCTAGTGTTTTATTGATGTTTAAATTATTTTTTAAAAAATAAAAAATATTATTTCAATATATCTATATAAAAAACAATTTAAAAAAAAACAGTAGCCGAGAGCAAAAACACATCAGATGTGACCTGCCCTGGTTGATTATTCAAGGGAATTGTCTTGGTCTCCCATTTGAATGGAATAATTCGGGTCTCTGGAATCTTTCTGATTAAAATAATAATAATGCCTGAAGTCTGGAGCGGTCAGGCTCGTATCTTCAAGGGACTCGTGACACGCTCGAATTTTGAAAAAAATCTGGCACGTGAGAGCATTGTGCAAACTCCAACCAATCCGAACCCATTTCCACAGATCTACGCTTTGTTCACCGTCACCTAATCCCGTAGTTAGCCTAACCCGGACATAAATTGTTAAATACTAAGCTTAACTTGTATTAATTAAGTAGTTAATTAATGGGCGAGCATCAGTTCAACTGTTGCAATCTCCTTTTGTTTATTTGTATTTTTTTTATTCAACGGTATAAAAAAATGTTCTAGAGCATCAAAAGTCTCAATTCAATGTAATCAAGTTCCTAACCTACACCCAGTACGAACACGAAATTCAAAATATCTATTTGGCACGTGTTTTAAATTTTATTTATTTATTTTAAAATAAAATAAAAATTGTTTTAATATTTTTAAAATAAAAAAACACTTTAAAAATTAATCTCGATAATATTTTTAAACACAATAGTAGTCTTTCCCATCCCCGTATCGAGTTAAGCTCTGTTTTTTTCCATCGTGGATTTTTGTAGGGTTTTCCATCTTGCACAGAAAATACTTGGCTCCGATACATGTACAGTTACCAAAATCAATGGGTTATGCCAGCGACGCTGTTCGTAATTGATTTGGGCATGGCAGAATGCATGCGACGTCGTCAGGAACTCAAACAAGTCGTTGCGGGCTTTGAGTTTTGATTCCTAATTTTATGTATTATTTGAGCCCAGGTCTACTACAAATTGGCCGGACTTCGCTCTTCAGCTAACCGATGGGTGTGGAAGGAAGAAATCCACCGAAAATGAAAGGAAAAAAAGGTGTAGGTGTGTGTATATATACTTGATAAATTGACGAACGACATGCTAACATGCTACCATATCAGAACAAAAAATTCTAGTTCCTAATTTCAATGATCTGGGAGCCAATTTTACAATGCGGTGGCTCAACGTGTTCGTTTTATTGGATCCTATGGATCAAGGGTAGAATAATTCTTAATTCTTCGTGGGCCATTCGAGCTCGAAATCGATGGGCTTTGGAGTTTGCTGGAGTCCAGCCCACTATCCTGGCAGATTTTTGGATTTCGTAACCTATATTATTTAAGGAGATTATTGAATTTCGATGAGAGCATACATAAATCAGCAATAATAATAACAACAAACTGTTCAAAAAAACTGTATCAAGTAATTGAACCAGTCCTATCGACAATAAATTTAGATATTTTTCACATTAATATATTAAATCGATCTAAAAATATAAATTATAATAATAATCTTTTAAAAATAAAATAAAAAATATTTTTTTAAAAATATAATGTAACCACGAAAATAAACACAGCTAGCTTTTTAATAATAGTTGTCAACACATTAGTAAAAAGCTCGTGGTTGACAAACGCGACACCACCTCAAGCGCAAATGATCACGTCCCCCCGTTAACTGCTGCTAACATGCGCTCACTTCTATCTTATCTTCCTTCAGAAAAAACTCCATAAAATTTCAAAACCCAAGCTGTTCCCTAACCAGTAACCCAGGCCTCTAAAGCCTCAAATTCCTTGAACTCCACTCCCGGCGCAATGAAGCCACAACCCCTTTCCTCCACTAACATGAGCTGGTCACTCTCAATCTCCACCCCACCTCCAAAAAACCTCCTAACGGGATCCAATGGAAACCAAGACCCGCAATTTCTTGCTATCCAGTCCTCTAAATGGAGCATCGACCCAACTTCAACTGGGCTCCAAAGACAATCCAAGAAGGAGTTGTCTAGGATTCTAAGAACTGAAGCTGCTATAAAAGCTATTGAACAAAAAGCCAACTCCAAGAAATATAATAACCTTTGGCCTAAAGCTGTTTTAGAAGCTCTTGACGACGCTATGAAAGAAAACCAATGGGAATCTGCTCTTAAGGTTTTTTTTTTTTTTTAATTTGTGGAGTTTTGTTCTTTTTAATGTTTTCTAGTTATTTTCATGTTTTATAGTATGTGATTTTGGTTTAAGGTCTGCTGTGTTATGATTCATTTGAATTTTTTCGATGGTGGTTAATGTGTGTTTTTGTTTCTCTGAACCAAGTTTAAATTAGTGATATTGCTATACAAGTGCATTAGTCTATCAAGAAAGTGATTAACTTTCCATGATCATGGCATTCAACGATGGTTGTTAAATTCAAGCAATGCATTTGGCAATTTCTAGAAACTTGTTGGTATTTTATTGATGATCACTGACGTTGTTGTTTCGAATACATGCATACATTCTATAACAAAATCCGTGTCTGGTTTTTAGATTTTTGAACTCCTTCGCAAGCAACACTGGTACGAGCCGAGAACCAAAACGTACACCAAGTTGTTGATGATGCTTGGCAAGTGCAGGCAACCTGAGGAGGGCAGCTTACTTTTTGAGGTCCTGCTGTCTGATGGCCTCAAACCTACAGTTGATGTTTATACTGCTCTTGTGAGTGTTTATGGCAAAAGTGGTCAACTTGACAAGGCATTTTCTATTGTTGTTGAAATGAAAGCAATCTCTGATTGCAAACCAGATGTGTATACTTATTCCGTACTTATAAGCTGTTGCATTAAACTCCATCGTTTTGAACTTATTAGAGGAGTTCTTGCTGAGATGTCATATCTAGGAATTGAATGCAGTGCTGTTACGTACAACACTATCATTGATGGATACGGTAAGGCGAAAATGTTTGAAGAAATGGAGAACACATTGACAGATATGATTGAAAGTGGCAGCTCTGTTCCAGATCTTTTCACATTCAATTCCATCATTGGGGCTTATGGGAGAAGTGGACTGGTAGACAAGATGGAGAAGTGGTACACTGAATTTCAGTTAATGGGTCTAAGGCAAGATATTAAGACGTTCAATATCCTGATCAAATCATATGGGAAAGCAGGCATGTATGGCAAGATGAAGTCTGTTTTGGAATTCATGGAGAAAAGGTTCTTTGCTCCATCAATTGTTACTCATAATATTATCATTGAGACATATGGAAAGGCCGGGGATATTAAGACCATGGAGGAATACTTCAGCAAATTGAAACATCTAGGAATTAAGCCTAACACTGTCACTTACTGTTCTCTTGTCAGTGCTTACAGTAAAGCTGGGCATATAAAGAAGGTTGATTCAATTCTGAGGCAGGTGGAGAACTCTGATGTGATATTAGATGCCCCATTCTTCAATTGCGTCATCAGTGCCTATGGTCGAGCTGGTGATGTAGAAAAGATGTCGAAGTTGTTTCTGGAAATGGAAGAGAGAAAATGCAAGCCGGACAGCATCACCTTTGCTACCATGATTCAAGCCTACAATGCACAAGGAATGATTGAAGCTGCACAAGGCATGGAGAATATGATGATTGCAACCAGAAAGAATTCAGGTATCCATGATGGCTTCCCTACTTTTTCTAATGATATTGTTTGTTGGCCCATGTAAATCTTTCCTTCAACTAGTTTTATTAACTTTCTGCTCATTAAATTTAACCTCTCCATTTTGATTTTGGTATTTTGAACCATTCCATGCCTGTTTGTTTGAATGTATGGGGAGGACTTGTGTGAAAGAAATTTGGAGTCGAGAACTGTTTGAGGTATTGTTGAACATGATTGATTTAAGTTGTGCCTCCTGAGAAAAAAAAGGTAGCTCCTCCCTAGGTAGAGGGACTTGAGGAGGAATTGTGCACTACCTCTCAATTCAATGGTCACGCTTCAATATATGTGAAGACCACTTAATGTTTAACCTAAAAGAGCTTGTGCATTGTGAATTTTAGATTAACGTCTCTAGACAAGATAAAGACCTGTGGGTGTGCTTTACTGCTCTCTCATGTGTGCTCAGGTACTAGGTTGATTGGAGCCTAGCATGAGGGTTATTGTGGAAGAGCAACATTCAAATGTAGACAATTAAATGTCTGAGGTGATAATTTGGGAAGAAATATTTATTGTTCATGACCACTTCTGTTGCAGGTAAGTAAATAATCTTCCAAACTCTTGTGAATTGTGCAATTAAATTGACACACAAACATGCACACACGGACATTAATCGAGGTTCTAGGTATGTCAGCCTGAAACACTATCTGGAAAAAACATTAATTAGTTACATTATGGAAGATCCGACACCTTGTCACCCCCCCTGACCCCTGAATCTATGTTTCCTTGCTTCATTAAGTGCAAGCTGTGTTTTCATTTTCTTTCCCTGGTTTCATTAGAATTGCTAAGTTACTTAATTCTGCAATCACGTATCTGTGACAGGAAAATTTCCTGCTTCTTACCATGATAAGAATTAATACACACCTTCAGTTCTATAATATCTGCGGCATGTGGTGGATGATGCAATCCGCGTCCTCTTCTTCTGGATACCTACCTAACTTTGTTTTTACCCTCCTGTATCCCAAGGGAGGTATTCGGAATCCAACATTTGAACTGTGCCAATAATGTGAGCTTGGCAATGTTTGGTGCAGTCCTGCTCCCTGACATGCATCTGCATGCCTGCGAAACACCTGTAATTTCCTGTGCTATCACCCTAATGTTCTTGCTCATTTGAAAAGTACAAATATTCATCTGCAAATTTTCCTGCACCAGAAACTCATAAGATTCTGTTGCCAAGTGGTTTTAGGGGATTGCATGAGTGTGATAAATTGTTACAGACTTTTAGACCCAACCAATCACAATGATCATTGCATTAGATCTGTTTGTTACAATTGGTTAGTTTAGAGCAACCAGATAATTTGATTGGTCTGGTCAATACACTCAAACTAAGTAACAATCACTTCCTGGAAGTGTGCAGTGTAGAAATTAGTCAGGTTGTAACCTCCAGTTATTTTGCTCCAAAGAAATAAAAAGGAAAGACAAGATAGAAATGTAGACAAGGAGGGGAATTTACATGTTATTGACGATTTCTATCTATTTATTTGATTCAACAAGCTTATGAACAACGTAAGCTATGAGGCTGACGATGTCTTGTCCAGTTAGAATGGGATGTTCTTGTTTGATTTCGTAGGTTGGTAATGATATTACTTGTTCTGTTGTTTGTTTCTTCAATTGTGTCCTTGAAAATGAAACTGCTTTCTGGTTAACAATGGCTGTGACCATTCTCGTGATGGAATATTTTGGTTCCAATCAAACCCTTCAAGTGTTTACTTTGGGTTCAAGAGTACTTTGATACCAGAGATTTGTGGTTCCAAAGTATGCATATATTAAGAAAAATAATAGTGACCCTCTGATGATTTTGATGTATTTTCATTTATAAAAATCCCCTGCATCAGATTTCAGACACGTAGGGACCCTCTGTTTGTACTCAAATATCTTGGTACCAAACACAATTGAATGTATGAAGAACTTTAGGAATTTTCTTTTTAATGAAAGATAGAAAAAGAAAAGCGTTTATTTGATTAAATTTCATAGCCCTTTGAGATTCTCTTTTCAAGATTCAGATCAGATCAACGAATTATAACGTAGAGGGAAAGAGAGAAGGGCTCGCAGGTTTCTTTATTACCTTTTTTGCAGCATTGGAAATATATTACTAACGTGTAATTTCATTTTGAAAATCATGCGCATGCCCATCTAGATGGATGGAAAATTAACATGCCCGCTTCATCCATTAACAGGAACCTGATTATATATATATAAAAGAAGAAAAACACAAGGTGTGAGAGGACCGACAAATTACAATGGGCGGCAAAAACGCAGAAACTCAAAACCTAAATGATGAGTCTTCGGAAGACAAGACCTTTCATGGTAAAAAAAATCCCAAATTTCCGCGAGATGGTAAGAGATCGTGAAGCTGACAATTGACATGACCGATTGTTTTACACTTGGGCATTGGCTCGAAACTAGCCAGTAGCTTCTAATGGGGCAATCAAAACGACTCGAAGAACATGCTTTTGGAGATCATGGCACCCCATCTTTTTCAAGGACCAGCATCGAAGAACATCATTACATGTATGAAAAATGCAATTCGTCGAACACCTAACCGACGCCTCTCCAGCCCCGAAAGTTTAGGAAAAGGGCCTCTCTAGGGGTCAATTCTACGGATTTGTTCGGTAAAGTTGCATAAATTCCTAGCATATATACATCATGAGCTTCAATGTGAAAGCACCTTCATCCACCGTGACGATAACGTGAGAATCTCGAGATTTAGACATGGTGGAGGCGGTGCCCTGCAACACCCTCTTTGTTTTGTTCACACCGTGCAGCCCGTCGTTTAAGATTTTGTTTTTGTTTTATATAAATTTACGAATTGTTTCCATATGTTTATGCTAAAAATAAAATTTAAAAATAAAAAGCATATTATTTCAATATATTTTCAAATAAAAAACATTTTAAAAAAAATAGTTTGAATTTGTATTTCTCTTCTATTTAATTAGAATTTTAGACTATAACAAAACTTACAAGAGAGGATTGAATAAGCTTTTATGAAAGCCCAAACGACCTTGAAGATGCTAAAAAAATATCTTTTATTCATTTTCAATTGAATCCTCGTAGCCAATTTCTTTTAATTCAATAAAATTGCTATTACTATTAACTTGGAGGTTTGTAACTCCCAATGTGATTAAATAATATACTAAAACATCACAAATAAAATTAATTTTAATATCATTATATAAAAATGATAAAAAAAAAACACAAAAAAACAATTTAAAAATAAGAAAATTTCAAAAATAAGGTTGTGAACCCCCTTGAATGAAAATCACATGAACCTTATGGGGCATGGAGTCAATTTCATGTATTTCAACAAGTACTTGAAGGCATAGAATCTAGATGCATGGATCTAGATAAATGTTAATATGTGCGTCACTTTGAATTTTGTACCAAGGTCGTCATTATTATTCCTTTCACATTTCTCTGCCACATCATCAATAAATTATTATTAAGATGAATTAATTAAAAAAAAATTATTCGAGAAAATCTTATCCCCGGAAAACATACTTTGTGGGTCTAGATGATTGAATAAGACCTCGACTATCTCAAATTCTTTTAAACGGTGCACGTCCTGACTCGAACTCGAGACCTGCTGTGTATATTTTCAATCTTTTGCCACTACGCTACACCCCTTGGGGGCTTAAGACGAATTAATGATACTTGTAATTTTCACAATCAACTCTCTCATGCTCAGACAAGTAAGGAAGATTATGGTGATTTCAGGTCCAATTTCATCTTATAGTCAAGAAATGTTTTTTAAAGCATAATTAACAGAAGGAAATCATGCTAGATGGATATTCTAACGTCTTGCCGGAATTATATATGCCAATCATCCACCATTAATGATTTTCCTTAGACAAACGTTGGCAGAATAGATTTTCAAGAATGAGCAGTAAATTATTTTAATTTTTATAAAGTCAAGATCTCTAAAACAAAATTATGCGCGCAAAAAATAAAAATAAAAGCTATTTAATTAAATAAAAAAAATCATGCTATCATCAGCATCTTTATCATCTCCATATCAAATGCATGGGCCACTTTTACGCGTTTAATTATGCGGCAACGCGTTGAAGGGAATGCCTCTCTTACATAGAAGATAAACATTCTTGCATCATTGCAGGTAATGTCTACTTTATTGTTGTTGTTGTTAAGTTTCCTAGGAATTGTGCTACTCATCTTCTCTTATAAATCTTAGATTAGTTATAAAAAATCATGTATAAATATGAAAATCACTATAAAAATGATTCGTAAATCTTACTTTTATGTGAATTAGAGGAGTACAATTCTTGATATATTGAACAATTCATCTACATAAAATCATAAGTATATCATGTTCAATTTTTAAAAATTCAAATTCGCGTGTATGTATAAAAAAATAACAGGATAGTCAACTTTTTTTTAACTGGGATGTCTGGTTTAACTCGTGTGCATCTCGATTAAATTTTCAAGCTCTTGTTCTTATGCCGATAAAAAATTCTCACACAAAAACATAACGAGTCACTAGTTGCCAAGAAAATATAGCAAGTGTAAAACATACATATTAAACTCAAGATGTTTACCACTAGGCCAACCCTATAAAGTTCTATATTGTAAATTTTTGAAATATATGATATAGAAATTCATGTAATATATTTTTTAGAAAACTATTAGGAAAATAAATCCATTTTACTAATATTTTTAAAGTGCAATTTTACCATGGATACATCACTAATTTCATATACTGATAGGAACTATAATTAGCTCGATTTTTGGAAAGTAATAGACAATATCTTGAATGAATTTGGATAATAAATAAACCCTTGTAAAATTTTCCAACTTAGACTGCTTGTATAGAAATTAATTATATCTCACCTGTATTAAAAAATGAGTTTGAATCATCATATAATAAACAAACAACGAACAACACCACCAAGTCTCGAAGGTGACGAGACGACTGCTTAAAGAAAACAAAGTGTTAGGGAGGAAAAAAGAGGGAAGGAGCATCCAAGAGAGGAATTACGCAGCAATCATGACAGAAGCGACTGCTAGCTGCAAAACACTTAAACCTATCATGGTTTCATCACCTTTTCTTCATAGCGTTTGATAGCTATATATATATATATATCGAATTGTAAAAAATAGTTTTTTAAGAGATTATTTGGTAAAGTTATTTAATGTTTTTTAATGTGAAGAAGAAGATGATGAAAAACTGCAGCCTGCGGGAACCTTGTGTGCGGGAACCAAGAAAGAAACTTGTAAATATATTTTGCAGTGATCACTGGTTGATCAAGAACTGCATATTCTTTGTTCCAACTGACCTCTCGTGGAATGGAATCGATCAGCTTGGAAGAGTGGCAATTACCTGACTCCTTTCATCTATTCTCTGCGACCATTACTGCTACTAGTTAACGAATTTTTATGTTATATTCTATATATTGAGCATCTTTTTTTTAGGAGACGGAAAACTCTATATCTCGGAAAACACACTTTGTGGTTCTAGGTAAGCGAGTAAAATCTCGGTTGTCCCAGACTCTTGTAAAAAGTGCATGTTTTGACTCGATCACGAGACTTGCTGTACAGATCACAAGTTCTCTGTCATCACGGCACGTTCCTTGAAGACGAGCATCTCTTTCTCCAAAACTTCAATGGTGCATATCCACTTTCATGGCAAATTGGACAAGTGTTCTTCTACATATGATCTCCCTGTTTTCATTTCTTTTTCAAGCCACCACAGTAAATGCTGTGAGAGATAAATTTTCTATGAAAGAAAGAAATTGAAATGCTGTAAACTGAAAATGAATTGTTCACGTTTATTAGCCACTTGGGCTGGCTTTTATAGCTTGTAAAACAGAGGCTAAGCATGCATCATGCATGAGCAACAAAGAACAGAAATAACAGAAAGTAAACCAACAATTTATAGCCTGGAGTTATAACTAACTCTAACAGACTGTTAACAAGAAAATTAAATCCTTTCAAACCCTCCCTTAAGCTAATTAGTTGCAAACAATTTGCTTAATTCTGAAATATCACAAACTCCGAGAAAGGTTCGAAGTCTTTGGAAATCATCAGTCTTCAATGGCTTAGTCATTATGTCTGCTAACTGATCCTTGCTTCCGCAATGAACCAGATCAATCAATCCTTCCCTCGTAAGATTTCGTAAGAAATGATACCTTACGTCTATATGTTTACTTCGTCCATGCATCACCGGATTCTTTGAAAGCTTAATGGTAGAGCTATTATCGCACCAGATATACGTGCAATTTTGATCATTATACCTCAGCTCCTTCAGTATTCTCCTTATCCATATGGCTTGGCATGTACATACAGCGGCAGCCACAAATTCAGCTTCAGTTGTAGATAAAGTGACAATCGGTTGCTTCTTTGAACACCATGATATCGCACCAGAATTCAATATGAAAACATACCCACTTGTGCTCTTCCTGTCCTCCACATCACCAGCATAATCACTATCTGTATAAGCAAGCAGTTCTCCATTCCCATCTCTCTTATAGAAAATGCCATAGCTCACTGTTCCTTTGAGATACCGAAGGGCTCTCTTTGCAATTTGCAAATGAAGATTAGTGGGCTTTGCCATATATCGACTTACCAGACTTGTAACAAACATCATATCTGGTCTCGTCGCTGTGAGGTACATCAAACTTCCCACTAACTGTTTGAAGTACGTTTCGTCCACGGGAGTCCCATCTTTATCCTTGCTGACCTTGAAACCTGGAATAATTGGGCTGAACACCTCATTACTTTCCAGCATTCCAAACCTCCTGAGAATTTCTGATGCATATTTTCGCTGACATATAAAAATACCATCTTCTCTTTGTAAAACTTCTATCCCAAGGAAGAAATGCATGCCTCCCAAATCTGTCATGTCAAATTCCTTCAACATAGAATTTTTGAAAGCAGATACCATATCACTATCATTACCAGTGAATATAAGATCATCAACGTAGATGCTGACGATTACAATCTTCCCGCTGCTGCTTTGCTTAGTGAACAGTGTTTGTTCATTTTCACATCTTTGAAAACCTTCATCAATAAAATGTGCTTCAATTCTGTTAAACCAAGCTCGTGGAGCCTGTTTTAAACCGTACAAAGCTTTGTGTAGCTTGTAAACCAGATGCTCCTTCCCCTTCTTTACGTACCCCTTTGGCTGCTCAACATAAACACTTTCACTTAAAACCCCGTGCAGAAATGCCGATTTAACATCCAACTGGCAAATTTTCCATCCCCTTTGCGCAGCCATGGATATGATCATTCTTACTGTATCCATTCTCGCGACTGGTGCAAAAACTTCTGTATAGTCTACCCCGAATTCTTGGGTGTAACCTTTTGCCACCAAACGCGCCTTGTGTTTAACAATCTCACCATTTTCATTGTATTTGGTCTTGTATATCCACTTAACACCAATTTTCTTTGCATTGACAGGTAACTCAACCAAAGTCCATGTATTATTCTTCTCAATAGCCTTAATTTCATCATCCATTGCCCGTACCCATTTTTCATCTTTCATAGCCCTTTCAAAATAAAATGGATCTTCAGCCGTGACTTGTGCAACAAACATTTCATCTTCACTCAATCCTTCACCAACAACATAATCACTCAACCATGCTGGACTACGAATAGCCCTGCCCTCAGCTGCACTTCTCTCTGCCACAGCAGCACTTCTCCCTGCCTCAGCTGCAAATCTCCCCATTTCAGCTGTGCCACCAATTTTTCCAGTAGCAGTAGCAGTGCTTCCACTCAAGTCACTCTCAGCTGCTGCATTTCCAGTAGCAGTAGCAGTGCTTCCACTCAAGTCACTCTCAGCTGCTGCATTTCCACCCAACTCAGCACCCTCAGCTGCTGTATTTTCACCCAACTCAGCACTGCCAGTTTCACTCTCTTGTTCTTCTTCACTTCCCAGTTCATCTTCACTCCCCTGCTCATCATTCTGGGCAATTCCACCTTCTCGGTCACACCACTCCAAGTCCACCAAGATTTGCTCTTGGTATTCTATTCCCCAATCCCACTCCTTTTCTTCTTCAAAAACTACATCTCGACTGACAACCACCTTCTTCATCAAAGGATCATACAATTTGTATCCCTTTGTCTCTTCACTAATTCCAAGCAAAATACATTTGACACTCCTATTATCCAACTTGCTTCTTCTTTCCTGTGGAATATGCACATGTGCAAGACACCCAAACACTCGAAAGTGTTCCACAGACGGTTTCAATCCACTCCATGCCTCCTGTGGAGTCATCTTCTCAATTGCAGCTGTTGGACATCTGTTGAGGACATAACAAGTCCACACTACTGCTTCAGCCCAGAAATTCTTGGGAATTTTCTTTCCTGTTAACATGCACCGAACCATATTCATCATGGTTTGATTCTTCCTCTCAGCCACACCATTTTGCTGTGGTGTATATGCATTAGTAAGCTGTCTTTTAACTCCATTCATCTTGCAGTGATCTGCAAATTCTGTTGAATTAAACTCCCCTCCCCTATCTGTTCTTAAACACTTCACAGACAGCTCCTTCTCCTTCTCAACCAGTTTTTGAAACATTTTGAAGTAATGGAATGCTTCACTCTTTTCCATCAACAAATACACCCATGCCTTTCGGCTATAGTCATCAATAAACACAAGAACATACCTCTTTCCACCATTAGACCTAGGTGAAATAGGTCCACAAATATCAGCATGAACCAACTCTAAAGACTGTGATGCTCTCCACATGCTCTTCTTTGGAATAGCATCCCTTCTTTGCTTTCCAACATAGCAATCTGCACATGCTAATTTAGACACCTTAAACCGAGGAAATCCATTGACCATCTCCTTCTGTTGAATTGTCTGCAATCCTTTGGCACTTAAATGCCCATACCTTCTATGCCAAAGCTGTGTTAAATCCCCAGAATTTGCATGCAAGCAACGTTGAACACTCAAGGTTCCCTCATATTCAGCCAACAAAACAAACATCCTGTTTGCACTCATAATGCTCTCAATTATCAATCCCTTCTGTGGATGATAGATTTTACACATCCCACCTTTAAACAAAACAGCTAAGCCACTCTCCTGAAGTTGTCCAACACTAAGCAGATTATTGGACAGTTCTGGAACCAAATACACCTCTCTCATAAGGTGTTTTATTCCATTCAAAATTAGCATCACACTTCCTTTTCCAGTCACCCTCATTCTAGCATTATTTCCTAATTTGACTGAGTGTTGAAATGTAATGTCTATATCAGAAAACATACCTTGCTCACCACACATGTGGTTTGAGCAGCCCGAGTCCAAGAACCAAGCATTGTTTCGATTCCCCTTCCGCATCTCAATGTGAGTCATGAGCAGCCTCTCTTCTTCTTGATTTAGGTCTGCAAATCCTGGGCATTCCAGTTCTGCCAAAGCTGGACTCAACTCTGCAAAGCCTGGGCATTCAAGTTCTGCCAAAAATGGGCTCAAAACTTCAAAAACTGGGCAGCTCAAATCTGCAAAATCTGGGCATTCATGTTCTGCAAAATCAGCTGAGATTTCTGCCATCAATAACATCTCCTCTTCTTGATTAAAGGCTGCATAATTTGCTTCTTTGCACAAACCTGGACATTCATATTGAAAATGTCCAAGTTTGTGACATTTAAAGCACTCAACTGTGGCTCTGCTATACATTTGAACTCCTCTCCCACGGCTTCTTCCTCTATAGTTGCCCCTTCCTCGATATCTGCCTCCAGGTCTTTCATCATAGGTTCTCAATGCTTGATCATCCCCTCTATTTCTTCGAAATTTCTGCTCATGAACTAGCAGTGAACTCTGCAATTCATCCACTGTCAAACGATTTGTATCATTTGACTCCTCAATTGAGCAGACGATATAATTGAAATTTTCAGTTAATGTGCGCAAGATCTTCTCAACAATCTTCTCATTGGTCACATTTTCTCCTGAATTTCTCATATCATTAGCTATTAGCAACACTCTAGAAAAGTAATCTGTCACAGATTCACCAATTCTCATCTCCAACACTTCGAAATTCCTTCTCAGAATTTGAAGTTGTGCGCGCTGAACCCTAGCATTCCCTTGGTATTTGATCTTCATTGACTCCCATATTTGCTTAGATGTATCTTTCTGAGTGATCGTCTTCAAGATCGTCTTGTCTATTGACTGGAACAGGTAATTTTTAGTTTTCAAATCCTTCAATTTCATCTCTTCTGCAGCCTTCTTCTGTCCTGCTGTCAGTAATTCCCCAGAGTTCGTCTCCACGCACCCGGTCTCAATGACACTCCAGTATTCTTTTGATCTCAAGAGATTCTCCATGAGCATGCACCAATGATCATAATCTCCATCGAACTTGGGAATAGAGGGCTGGGCAAAGTTTCCTGAGTCTGCCATTTTCGTGCAGGCTCTGATACCAATTTGTGAGAGATAAATTTGCTATGAAAGAAAGAAATTGAAATGCTGTAAACTGAAAATGAATTGTTCACGTTTATTAGCCACTTGGGCTGGCTTTTATAGCTTGTAAAACAGAGGCTAAGCATGCATCATGCATGAGCAACAAAGAACAGAAATAACAGAAAGTAAACCAACAATTTATAGCCTGGAGTTATAACTAACTCTAACAGACTGTTAACAAGAAAATTAAATCCTTTCAAATGCCTCTTTGGAACCGGTATTTGGCATTCGGTGCTGCAGAATCAAAGTGATGAAGGAACAGTTGTAATATACTAAAGGTGAAAATGATGGAATATGTGTGTGCGTCTTTCATTTTTAAACAAGAGTTTTTGTGTTTACAGAAATTATCCGAATAAAGTCTCTTAATTTCTGGAATAATAAGATCACTTATCTTTCTATCCAAAATAAAATAAAATAAAATAAAATAAAAAAGAGTTGCATCCTGGTCCCCATTGATAACATTGAGCTTTCAAGATAGAATGGAAAGTTGCAGCTAGCTTTAAGAAAAACAAACAAGATATTCATATATAAATATAAAACAATACTTTCAAAGGCAATCTTTTCTTCGACTGATATTAATGTCATTTCTTTCTTAAAAGATATCGAATTAGAACATTCCTTTTTGACCAGGAAAAAAAAAACTTTTTTATAATTTTTAAAGAAATATCTCATCTAAAAACCTAAAAAATAGTAGGTGAAATGGTTTTTTAACATAGTATCAGAGTCTTATTAACCTAACAGTCACGAATTTGAATCTCATTATCCTTATTCTATTTGATAAAAATTAAACATAAAGTAGTATACGTTTATGCAGATTTAAGTTCAAAAGATTTTACATAAAAATATATATATTAAAAAATAATATAAATCATATTCTATAATATCAACTAATAATTTAAACTTTTATATGAATTAATTCCTTAACAATAATCATGTCATCTATGGAATGTGGATTGAGTAACTTGGAATCAATCTCTTAGATATGTAGTGGCTAATATGTACACCCCAAAAGTCAAAAGTAGAGCAGGAAAAATACTTTTTTTTGGTCCACTGAGTGCAGTTCGTGGTAAGAACTGGGTGCTGATGAATGGGTCGTGCATGATGGAGCCGTAGAAAACAAATCGTAATGGCATTTTTCCGGCCAATTTTGGCTATTGGATGGATTAGACATAAATAAATGGAAGCTGGTGAAAAAAATGTATCATGTTATTAATTTTCCGACCATTTTTTGGGATTGGATGATGAACATCAAAGTTTCTACAAAAGGATCGAGTCATATCATTTTTTTTATAATTAGACCAATTGTGAAATCATGCTTGGGTGGTTCGAAATGATTGTATCATATAGTCGTTTATTGAATTATATTATAAAGTTTTTTTGGAATGATCAGCTCTACTTTCAGAACTAGCTACCTCTGCCATGATCTTTCGTTTTGAATCCAAGCTATTTTAAGGTTAATAACTTAAGATGATTGATTAAGGGGTTGTGTACACCGTATTTTAAAAATATTTTTATTTTAATTTTATTTTAAATTATTTTTTTGATATTTTTAGATCATTTTCATGTGTTGATGCAAAAAATAATTTTTAAAAAATAAAAAATTATTATTTTTTTGACAAAAAATACTTTCAAAAACAATCTCAACCATACTATTAAATAAACAATTATCCATATATTGTTGTGTTGTGATGGATAAAAAGTCTTCTAAAACTTTAAGGTTAGTTTATGTAGATGAAAGACAATTTTTTCATTAACCTCTTTTGACTAGACTAAAGACTCTTTATATATAATTTAATTCGTGCATCTTTATCTATCATGAATATATATGCTTGACCTACTTTTGAAATTCAATAGACTCTAAATTTTAATTATTAATTAATTTAATATTTACATGATATATTGATAAACTTATATTTCTAACAATCCTAATCACGAAGGGGTGGAAGTTGTTGAATTAATTAAGAGCAAAAACATAAAAGGGAGGCTATAATTATGAGTCCTTAGCTTAACCTAATTACAAATAAACTATATATAGGTTAAACATAAAATACTATTCTACCCTTAATGAATAAGACTAAATAAGTCAACATAATTATTATTTAACATCTCCCCTCAAACTCACGATGCAGCAGCTACATGCATCGAGAGTTTGCCAACTAGAAAACGAAAGCGAGAGATGAGATGCGCCTTGTTGAAGAAATCTGGAATCTCAGTTTATCCATGCAAAATCAAATATGCCATTGCCGTTGCCATTGTCATTGCCATCAAGTTGAGAAATATGCCATTGCCATTACAAAAAAAACAGTACGTCTACATCCACAATCAAATATGCCATTGCCATTGCCATTGCCATCAAGTTGAGAAATATATCATTGCCATTGCCATTGCTAATTATTTGCCATTGCCATTGTCATTACCAAAAAAACAGTACGTCTACAGCCACAATCAAATATGCTATTTCCATTGCCAATGCCATCAAGTTGAGACATCAGAATCAAGCTTGGAAGCATGGTAGTCAGTCACAATCTAATGCTCATCGACCATCTCAGGGTTATAAACCACCACATCACAACACTGCAGCAGTAGCTTCCTCAGGCTCTACCGCATGGCTCACTATTCTTAGGTACCATATAAGTTCCACTAACATACCCCCACATCTTCTTACCCTTAAGAAAATTTCTCATCACATAACTCCAATACGAATAGTTCTTCCCATCCAACCTCACACTCACAGATTGAAGCGAATCATCTCTTTCAGCAGCCATAATAGACAATCACAAAGAACCAGAATGCAAAAGCAGCGGAAAATAAAATACCAAATTGTAGAAGCAAATTTGCAGAAGCAGAAGACAAAATACCAATACCAAATAATTGCAAAAACTGAATGCAAATATCAAATTGCAGAAGCTAAAGGAAATACGAAATACCAAATTTTGCAGAGGCGGAAGACAGAATATCACTAAAAAAAAACATTGGGGCTCTGCCCCGACCTCGACAAGGGCGCGAAGCTGTGTTTGGGATTAAACATCGTTCCATAAAACTTGCTCTGATACCATGTTGAATTAATTAAGAGCAAAAACATAAAAGGGAGGCTATAATTATGAGTCCTTAGCTTAACCTAATTACAAATAAACTATATATAGGTTAAACATAAAATACTATTCTATCCTTAATGAATAAGACTAAATAAGTCAACATAATTATTATTTAACAGAAGTAATTAGCTCTTAAAACTAATTATAAAACCTACCTTTTATTCCACAAATTAGCAGTCAATTAAAAATCAGTTTAGGAGCGATCATTATTCGATATGAAATTCACTATTTTTCAGCAAGTAGCAGGGTATGAATCTTCAGTTCCGATAGTACAAATTGATTTATCAAATAGGAAAACAACATGCAATTTTTTTATATTTATAATGTTTAAAAAATAAAAAATAAATATCATTTTAATACAATTTTGATCGAAAAGTACTTTGAAAAACAAATTCAATCACATTCACAAACAGGCACATAGTTTTTATAAAAATTAAACATTTTAAATTTTAAATTAGTTTTTTTATGTTTTTAAATTGTGTTAATGTTAAAATGGGGTTTTTTAAATAAAAATAAATACTTTAAGATATTTACAAATAAAAAACATTATTTACTAGACTTCTAAACATAAACAAGCACTTAATCAGCTAGAGGATTTGGAGACAGAGTAATCATGAGGTGGTAATGAAGGAAATGATAAAAAAAAGGCCAGAAATTAAATATGCAAGTATAAATAATTATAGAAAATTAAAGAAGACATTAATTGCATGCATTATCAGGTTGTTTGGCTGTCAAATTAGAGACTTGTGTGGCTGTTAAGAATTAATTAGCCACTTGGCTTGTTTGTACGCACAGCTAGACTTTATGACCAGGTGGGGACAGCTTTTCTTGTTTAGTTATCTAAGTGTTGTTTGTACTTACGTTGTCAGTCGTTTTGCACTTAATTATCGATAATTGTCATTTAGCCTCCCTAATAATTTTCTTGAGCAGCAACCATTTCACGAGGAAGAAAGATCCTCCTACTTGTGCAGTCACGATACCTCAAATATTTTTGTACTTTTTTTAATAATTGGGAATATAAAAAATGAATTGAGATTTATTTTATTACATTTTTTTCATTTATTTTATTACAAATTCCTGAGTTTGCAAATCTTCTTCTTCTTTGTCGGTGAGTGAATCACTACACAAAAATGAAATATTTTTTTTTATAGGAAAAGATGTTCTTGTGATAAAAGTAGGGCAATAGTCAAGAAGGTTTTAACATAGTCGGTCATGAATGGAGGGTGAGGCCTGGACCTCCTAGCTAGACAAATATCACTAATTTTGTTGCTGTCTCGATCATGACTAGGAACTAGCAAGAAGAGAAGATTCTTCGCCCTTGTTATATGGTAAAATCAAATATATTGAATTGTTTGATGAAAACAGTATAGTTTTGTGTGTTAAATATGCTTAACAAGCTATATTATTTATTTATTTCTGTTTAAATTAGAAATTACAGTTAAATTAAGGGGGGGTTTGAGAAAAATAAGATAAATTATTCGAGAATATAAATATCATAATTGGTCAAATGAAATATTTTAAATAATACAAGAAAAAATAATATACAGTTTTTTTTTTTTGTAAATCGAAATACTAAATTTAATGAATACCCATGTGTGCCTTATTGACATTTTTAAAGTTTTTTTTTTAAAAAAATAAAACAAGCATCATTTCATATAATTAAAAAAAACCCATCAAATTTCTGATTTTTTAAAGTGAAATTCAGCGTGTCTTTAAGTAGAAACACCTTCCACTCTAATAATACATTAATATAATATGTTTATTTTTTAATATTATTGTATCAAAACAAAATGAAAATATATATAAAAAAACATATAATTTTCTTTTAAAAAATCTTTTGAAACTTAAAATAAGCATGCACGTTTCAGTAATGAATCACGTGCCGCCGGGCCAGCCCCGCTAGCCTCTTCTTCTTGTTCAACATCAATTGTGACGTTAGCTAGAAAATGGCATGAAAATGTCCAAGATGATGTAAAGGATGAAAATGGCATGCTAGGCCCGATTTCATAATAATAATGATAAAAATAAAAATTATTATTTTCTTCGTAGTTTGTTACCCTGTATTTTTGCATATTTACAATCCTGAAGAAGAAATATTACTTTGTAATTTGAGAAACTTCCCTGTTATTTTACACGGCTGCTATTTTAAGCTTGATAAACTGAACATTTACAAACAATAGGGTGGGAAATGGTTTTTGAATAACCTTATTTACAAAAAAAATAAAAATAAATTCTGATCTAATTCATTTGGCATTTAGAATTTTGTCGAACTCCAGATTGATCGTGAGAACCAAGTTTAAAACTGAAAACATAAATGGTCTGTTCAATGCCTAGAACAACGTTAATATAACCTAGTTATATACAATTCTTTTGATCCACTTTTATTGTTATATACTCTCTGTTTCAAAGCTCGAAATAGAAAGATGATTCATAGCAAGATCAACTGATTAATCATTTAAATCACATGTCATTTCGTTAAATAACTAGCTTTGATGCAGTAAAACTGATTCAATTAAATAAATTGATTTTTTTTATTAGACGATAAAATAGACAAAAACATAAATAAACTTAGTTTTTTTTTGTGTATGTTAAACAAATCAAAATATATAAAAAGAAAATAAAGTTAGAATTTCATAATAATAATAATAATAATAATATCAAAATATATACATGAAAATTGTCCTCGGACCTGAATTGAAGTGTTGTTTTCACCTTTGCCCGGGGGGGGAAAAAGAAGATCGAATGTCTTGTCGTGGATTCAACAATACTTGAGATTTGTTTTTAAAAAGTGACCGTATTCTTTCAAGAATAGATTTAAAAAAAAGGTTTCAAATCAAGCTACATTTGTTTGTAGGCAATCTGGTGCAGCAACGGTGATTTTCGTTTCATGTCGTCTAGTATTATCGCTCCAACAAAACGTATCTTGCAGAATCAATCTTACGACAGGACCCCTTACATGGACCCCTAATTAATAACTGAAACAAACGACAAAAAAACAAAGTTTTTATTTTTTTATTTTATTTTTTTTATCTTTCGCCAGAATTTTAAAAAGATAAGAAAAAAAAATGAATATCCAAATTCCTGATTGTTCAAATGTGGTTTAGAACGATCGCGCTAGTGGATTTTTTTTAAAATTACTTTTTTGTGTTTAAAAGTATTTTAATAGGGTGGTGTCAAAAATAATTTTTAAAAAATAAATAAAAATATATTTTTAAATAAAAAATAATTTTATCTACATTTCCAAACATGCTATTAATATGTAGCGTGGCAATCTATGGTAAATTAACCCAGCTTAGTAGTGTTCTCCTCGAATAAGTTGTGCTTTCAATGAAATGAAACTTATATTTTTGGATGAAAAAAAACAATTATCTTTTACATTATGTTTTATATTGTGGTGTATGGTTATTCTTAAAATATACATTAAAATAATTTATTTTTATTTTATATCAACACATAAAAATTAAAAAAAATCACTAAATATAATTTAAAAAAAAACACTTAAATGTAATTTCAAATATAAAAATACCTTAATCCTTAACCCTTTTTCTCTTAACCATGAAAAGTACAATAGCACTAATGTACGTACTAAAAAACGAATTATAGGTGGAGCAAATTAATAGACTTCCCATTCTATCCTCCTAGAAATCGAGGCTTTGAAATGGAAAATTATATATATACACGCACCTAGGATGACATTAATTAACCTTCAGAAATTAATCCTGACCGTTGACTGCCAAATCTGACCATAGTCGACGAACGCAGTATAAGGCCATGATGGAGCTGTCATTGCCAGAAGTTACAGCCACCAACTTCATGTAACAGGTGTCAAATAAAGAATGTCACGTGCAGCTCGGCATCCTATTAAATGTCAATTCACGTTCTAAAATTGACCGCACACACGAACAGGCGAACCCTTTGCCTTCAAGTCCTCGTTTAATGAAAGAATCTTGTTTCGCTAGAAGGAAGAAATTATTTTCCAAAGTGCTTCCGTAGATTAATGCTTTGGATTATCTCTTCTTTTTAAATTATTATTATTTTAGTTTAACATCATGTTTTAAATGTTTTTTTTAATAAAAAAATAGATCAAATTTGATTTTAAGGATTGGTTTAATAGTTAAGAAAGCATGCCCATTCCTTGACTTTTTAAGTTCAAATCTTGAAATTAGTATTCAATAACATTTATTATTTTGTTACAAGCATATATTATTCTTTGATAATATATAAATTTATTAAAAAAATCATTTCAATTCCAAATAGAAAAACATAACATTGATCTTGTAAAAAATGTGATGTGGAGATTGTTAAGATATGAGTTTGTCGAAGATGCTTATAATTAATTAAAATAAACTAATGACAATGATATGATTAAATAGATATTAAATTAATAAAGTTTTGTGATCAACTCCCATGTCCATGTGCATACTGATTAAAATATAAAAAAGAAATATCAAATCAATTAATTCAAGCAGAGTAACAGTAAAGTCCGAGTGGTGACTCATGCATCACTCGCCTTTCTTGTATGGGTTGAAAAATTAGATCATGGACCCGAACATTGTTGCACATTGCCTCATTTTTTAAAATTATATTTAGATGCTATTAAATTTTTTCTAGCATTAAATAAACTTAAATAATGTGAGAATTGATTTAATGTAATTTGATTGACTTTGTGGATTCAAAAACAATTAACAAATCCCTTAAAAACATGGTTTGACTTTTTTTTTTAAAATGATATCTTTTTTAATATTAAAATAATGTATAAACACATATATTATATTGATTTTGGTCAACTTGAGTTATATATCAAATCCAGACCTCAAGTTATTAAAATTTATGATAATCTCATAGAAAACAAATCAAAATAAATTATGAAGTCTAGTTAACAATCAAGCCAGTGTTTAATGATAAAATTGAAAAAAAAATCAATTTAAAAAATATATTAAAAAGCGACTGGAATTAAGCCTTTAAACCTACAACTTCGAGTCATAAGACTAAAATAACTCCTAGAAAAAAAATAAAATTTATTCATGAAAGGACTAGTGACTTGTATAATGAGATCTAAATAACTCCAAGAATAAAATAACAAACAATTAAATTAACTAGGTTAAAATGATAGAAATGTGACCTTGATTGTGAAATCAAGATATCTTCGTAAAAACAAATCAAAATAAATTATAAAACTTGAACTTAATCAACCTGGTGTTGAATGATGAAATTGAAAAAAAAACTTGAAAAAATAACCAAAAAAAACAACTTAAATCAACTTGTTAAGTAATATTCTTGAGTTAAGAGACCAAAATAGCATAATAGAAAGTAAACAAAACAAATCATGAAGGATAATTTTTAATTAACTCAAAATAAAATAAGTTAATTGAAAAAAGTTAATTAAGAAAAAAAAAACTCATACAACCAAGTTAACATGTCAAACCCATAATCCATGTCACAGGAGTATAATAATTCATTAAAAAACAAAAAAATAAATGATTAAAAAAATGAAAGCACTATTAAAATACAATTATATAAATTAGATGCTGGAAATTTAAGTAAAGTCACTCCCACTAAATACAAATCCGACTAAATTCAAGTCCTTCCATTTTAATCATTTTCTTAACTCATAGGAATGTAAAACTAAATTTGAGGTTAACTCTGAGTAAATCCATGATCATAATTTAAAATGATCCAAGTTAATCTCTAATTTTATTTTTAAGAATCATACAACCATCTTTTTTTTTTAATATAAAAATAATAGTTTAAAGGTTAGGTTATAATCATGGTTAGGTTAGATTAACCATATCAACGGATCAACTTGAATTTATAAAAAAAAAGTCAAACAGATTTTTTTATCTTTCCCGAATCAACCCTGTACATGCAAGGCCGATCAAGGTTTTATATCTTTACAAATAAACTACCTAACCTACCCCTATCGAAACGACGAGGCACCCACCCCTTCCATTCCCGCCTTCGTCAAAACCCGAAATTCGAGAAGGAGATACACGTCCACCACCGTTAATAAAAATAAAAATAAAAATAAAAATAAAAATAAAAATAAAAATAAAACTAACAGAAAAAACGCCTATATAAACTGACTCCCGCTAATTCTTCATGCCTCGCTAACAAAACACAAGCAAACACGCTTCTCTATCTCTCCCTCTCCTTCTAATGGATTCCCCTTCTCACTCCTCCGTCATCATCATCGGCGCCGGTATCTCCGGTAATTGACAACCGATACATATATACATAAACACTTATAATTCGAAAACTAAAAATTAAGCAATTTTTCTTCTCTTTCTTGTGTTAAGGTATATCTGCGGGAAAGGTATTGGCAGAGAATGGAATAGAGGACATGCTGATTTTAGAAGCTTCAGACCGTATCGGTGGTAGGATCCGAAAGGAGAATTTTGGTGGCGTTTCGGTTGAGCTTGGAGCCGGCTGGGTCGCCGGTGTTGGTGGTAAAGAACCCAATCCCGTTTGGGAACTCGCTTCTCAATCTGGCCTCCGCACTTGTTTCTCTGATTATAGCAATGCTCGCTATAATATCTATGATCGCAGGTATCTTTATACTTGCCCGCCTCGAATTTTGAGCTTTCTATCTTTCTTCGAATGAAAAATGACTCGACATCTGGACACTGATCAACGGAAAGTTTCAAAGGGAGATTTTTGTTTGGATGCTTAAGAAAGTGGATCTCTTTTGCTGTGTTGTTGGTGCAGTGGGAAAATATTTCCCAGTGGAGTGGCGGCAGACTCGTACAAGAAGGCGGTGGACTCTGCAATAGAGAAGCTGAGGAGCCTAGAAGCAAACCTTGACAGTGAAGTTACTGAACAGCCTCGGTAAATTTCAAGTCTTCAAATTCATATATAATTCTTAGTGGTCTTAATCAGTTTTAATCTTAATGTCTCTCGCTGGTTCAGTTCACCAAAGACGCCCATAGAGCTTGCCATTGATTTCATCCTTCATGACTTTGAGATGGCAGGTTGGTTTTCCAGCTGATTTTACACTATTTCTGTTTGTTTGCCAGGAAAAGAAAGTACTATTTTGGTACCCTGTTCATGCCTTTTTTTTGTTGGTTTATCTCATAAAATGTGGAGAGTAAAATCAATAAACTCAAATGGGTTTATTTCGTTGTATTGTAACAATCGATTGAAAACCGCGAAACAGAGAAGTTAATGGGTTATCTGTGAAAACAGAGGTAGAGCCGATATCAACATATGTAGATTTTGGAGAAAGAGAATTTCTAGTAGCAGATGACAGAGGATACGAGCATTTGCTATACAAAATGGCCGAGGATTTTCTTTTTACCTCCGAGGGCAAAATCTTGGACAACCGTCTCAAACTCAACAAGGTAATTTAAAAGTTAAATCAAACAAGAAAGAAATGGAAAGAACCACCTTTTGATTTCTTTTCCTACAACTTATTTCTTGTTGCTTTATGATTTGCTCTGTTCTAGATTTGTTTTATCGCTTTTATGCATTTGCTAAAACAAAGGGAAAAAGTAAAAACTTAACAGAGCGGTCGAAAACAGAAAAAGGAAAGGAACAGAGAAAAGTGCAGGAAGAGAATTGGAAACTGTGTTCTGTTTTGTGTTCATGCAGATGCAAAGCTATCTTGCTGTTGCTGTTGAGATTGATTGACCCACATTTGGAGTTTGCAGATAATGACGTTTTGAGAAAAGCTTTATGCCTTTTCTTAATATTCTATTCTTGCTAGTACCATTTTGCCAAAAAATATTCAACCATTTTTCTTTTTTTTTCAAGAGTCAACTGATTTCTCTCTCTCTCTCTCTCTCTCTCTCTGCTGGGTACTATTATTTTTCCAACATCTGAATGAACAGCGGTAAAGTTTAAAGTATTTATCGACGTCGTATCAAGGGGGTTTTCCCAGGTTGATGTGCTTTTAAGATGATAAAATCTACTTGTCGTCGTCGCCATCATCATGAATTTAAGCTTAGCATGATGAATGTGATATGGTAAACAATTTAAACAGGAAACCTGTTCCATCATCGTGAGAAAAGTTGTCCGAAACATGCTTTTGGAGCATCAGATTATAATTGGAATGATAAAATGGAGGTATGAATGGAATATCTCTGCTGGTCTTGTAATTGAAATATTCACCATCTTAACATTCATTACTCTCTTGTGGAAGTGGTTGAATAACTTCCATTGTTATTATTTAATTCCAGACCTTAAAACGTTGGTCTTTGACCCTTTGCTTCCTCCATCCTCGTGATGAAAACAAACCAAAATTTCAGTGAACTTTTTGAGTGGAGGACCCCTACATAGAGCCATTAAATTTGACCACCCATGAACATGTTTGATTTTTCAATCATATAGCCATTGATCGGCAAAAAGTTGTTCGTCAGCCTTCAATTAGCGATGTGGTTTTTACCGCTCTCTAATCTGTAGGTCCCTGAACCCGCAATTTGCACCAACACTGACACGAATTAGACCACTATACGGTCAGGAGGTTGAGATGTCATATCAACTCAAAATAAGAACATCAAATTCGCCAGTCCTGTCCATTTCTTCATTTATTTTTTCTGCACACAGTTCCCTAAAAAAAAGAAAATTATATCCTCATCAGTTGCACCAGAAGTCATAACTGGTCAGAACTTAATGAAACCTTAGGGTGGCTGATTTTACTATTGATTCTCTTCAAAGCTGTTCCACTTCCATCTCTCAGTACTGTAGTGCACGTATTTTCTTGGTTTGACCTCACAGAATCTCATTTGAGTAGTAATTGCTAATGCTGATTAATTAATTGCCCTGGACTCTGCTGGCACTGTTGATTTTTACCATCATTTTCCCACCCCGTTAATCTTGAGTGATGATTCTGTGGCAGGTTGTCAGGGAGTTACAGCACTCGAGAAACGGCGTTGTTGTGAAAACGGAGGATGGTTGTGTCTACGAAGCCAATTATGTGATTTTGTCAGCTAGTATTGGTGTTCTCCAAAGTGACCTCATTTCCTTCAGGCCACCCTTACCCGTACGTCTTTTTTCCCTTTATTTAACTTGCTTAATGCTCCTTTTTTATTTTTATTACACGTCTGATATTCCAACCACCATGACCTGAGTCATGTGTTCTTCTAAAAATTTCATAAATATACGACTTTTATACTCTTTTTATTTGTCTTAAATGTACCATGCATGTCTCCAGTGTCCTTTATTTCGTTTCCCTTACATCTTGAACTCTCAACTTGTTTGTTCCAATGTAAGGGGAATCTACACTTAAATAGGGATAAGGCCCCAGGCCATGGGGGATGGGATTTTAGCAGGATTCTTCAATCTTTCATATGATATTCAAGGGTTGTGGCCCAGTATATTAAATACTACCATTGAAGTGGAAGGAGTCAAGTATCTACGGCAGCTAGGCCTTGTAGTTATTAATAAATAAGGTTTAGGTGGTGTGATGATGCAAGATGTAGCTTTTCTCGAGGTGTCTTACTGTCTTTATAGAACAGCAAATTAATACCATGGGTTGCATGAATGGTGATCCACAGTATTAACTGGTAACCCGCTGGCTCACTCATGGATTTTGCTGTTCTTTGGTGGCTCATCTGGTTGATTCACCACGTGTGATGAGGCCCTAATGAGACAACTCCGATTTTCTTTTTCGGAATAAGTTAAGAAAGCTTAGCTGGTTTGCAACTTACTCCCATCATATTATAAGCAAAATCTGCTCTGTGCTGTATTTAATTAAGCTAAAATAATAACAACGCAGAGGTGGAAAACAGAGGCCATAGAGAAATGTGATGTGATGATATATACAAAGATTTTCCTCAAGTTTCCATGTCAATTTTGGCCATGTGGTCCCGGAAAAGAGTTCTTCATCTATGCTCACGAGCGAAGGGGATACTACACCTTCTGGCAGGTTATTTCTCCTCCTAGTTTTTGCTTCCCAGATCATATTCCGTTTGCTGTGTTGCTTGTCTCTGCTGAATGAGATTTGAAAACAATTGCTCAACATTACATCTGGAAATCTAAACGTGCTTGTTCTTTGGATCACAACGATCCAGTTCTCTGCCTGTCCCAAGTCCCTTAAATTTAAATCTTTCATTTATAATCGCAACCTCAGGCCAACCTTTAGCTCAAGAAATCACCATGTCAATAGACTGCATGATGCTAAAGAGGAACACGAATGCTGACTTTTTTTCAATCCAAAAGACCTATACAGCTTGCTGCTTGGCAGCCTAGGTTTAATGTCAAGCAGTTTCAGCATCGATAGTGACATATTTTGATGATTTCTTGGAAGGGGAAAGCCAAACTTGGGACCCCTTTTTTTTGCAGAGAAGAGGTGTGTGGTATTTATTATCATGGGGTCACATGTCGGCCCACACATACTTAGATCATGGTTGGCATGACTTATAAAAAATAACTTTTGATTTTAAATTATATTTCGAAAGCTGTTTATCATAAACAATTTATGATGAAAATAAGTTAAAATGACTTTTAAGTACAAATATGTTTGTTGAAACAGACTTGAAGCGACTTTTTTTAAAGAAGGATGTAAACGTGAGAATCCATGAGTTAAAAATGAAAACATTTTTAACTCTAACTCAAATTTGAAACAAATTTTGATTGGAGTTAAAATTTATTTCCAACCAATTTAACTCACTTTGCAAAATTCATACCAAACACAACCCAATGCATGCTCAAGCACACAACGTTGGACTAAATAAAGCAGCTTGTCCTATTGTAGATTTCATACGATAGCTTGATGGCAACATGATAAGAAAATGTCGATTACCTTTCTTGCATAGAAAGCAAACTAAAGTCCCTTGCATTATTTGTTTTGTATTGTTCTTCCAGTTATTATGCACCTGATGTTTCTGTCACTGTCTTAGAGCTGGCGATTCTAGTTGAAATGGGGGAGCCGATCGCAATGTCAGCCTCTTTTTATAGTTTTTTTTCTTCTATACGTAGACAAGATATGTGCATGGTGATCGATTTTGAGACCCACAACATCTAAAATGATATCCTCTCACTTGATTAGGAGAGGATTGAAATATTTTAACGATCATTCGTGTCCTCTTGCGGAGGCAATGTGGGATCTCACTGTCTCCATCATTTTCATATATATACATGCATGTAATATCAGCGCAGATTCTATGCTTATACTATGGCAAATAGACGTGATTGATTGATAAGTATAGTATCTCTTAATAATCAAATCATAGCTAATAACTCACTGAACTTATCCAAGTTGGCTGCTGATCTGTGCTTTGTCATCAGCACATGGGAAATGCATACCCTGGTTCGAATATCTTGGTCGTAACGCTGACGAACGGGGAATCGAAACGTGTTGAAGCTCAATCTGACGAGGAGACATTGGAGGAAGCTATGGGGGTCCTTAGAGACATGTTTGGACCCAATATACCTAATGCCACTGATATAATCGTGCCCCGCTGGTGGAACAACAGGTTCCAGCGTGGTAGCTACAGCAACTACCCCATCATTTCTGATAACCAGGATGTTCATTCTATTAAGGTAACCCCCATCTTATTATATTTCTCTGTTTTCAGTCTGGCTTTACTCGGCAATTTCAATGTTGCAGTTGTTTCATGGTGGATTTCTAAATTTTGATTGTTTTGTTCAGGCCCCGGTAGGACGCATCTTCTTCACTGGTGAACACACTAGTGAACGATTTAGCGGTTATGTCCATGGTGGATATCTTGCAGGTGAGAATACGGAGTTCATTTTGAGAACTTGAAATGGAGCTCTTTCCGTCGTTGTGGTTTCTTGAGCTTACTCGTCTTTCATATTTTCTGATCGGCTAAACAGGGATTGACACGAGCAAATCACTATTGGAAGAAATGAGAAAACAGAAGGAAAGAAAAAGTGAGAGCCAAACATTTTTGTTGGAGCCCTTGCTGGCATTGACAGGGTCACTAGATGCAGTCCCGAGTCTACACAAATGTGACATTCCTACACAACTCTATCTTAGTGGCACGGTTGGCCTTCAAGAAGCGATATTATGACTACATGGACCCACTAACGAATCCATCTTTGATGATCATCACGATGAAAATATGCTCGATGAGAAAGCAGATGGCTGGATCTGTTTGAATCCGGAATCAGTTAAGACCCTTCCAGTTCCAGCCCTTCAGAAAATAGAATAGAATGAAATGGAAAAATGCAAGAAAACAGGCAGAGGCACGCGAATTGGTGAGCAAGCATCTCCAACTCCTGCAACTTATATATCCATGAAGGTGCCATGCCTATCCGGCATTTTGGAGGCAATTGTTTTAGGCATACATGTGATGGTAGGTAATTGGGGTAAAACCTGGAGATAAGAAAGAAGCATACTTATGATTATAGCTGTACTGGCTACTTGTTTATACAAGAAAAACCCTTTCAACTTATCTACCTTTTGATTTTTTCTGCAAATTGGTGTTTGTCGTTCTTGCAACATCTATAACATGAACCATCATCATATCAGATTGACCGATGTATAAAAAAGTTACAGATTAAAATGAATAGAAGATTATTGGATCTTTAATTGTGACAAACTTAGTGTACAGTGGAGTTTTTCTCCATGCCAAAGCTGGACAAGGCCAGCCATGCTTGCAAATGGAATAGTCAGAGAAAATCGACAGCTTAAGGTTTTTACCACTTTGCTCCTCTTTTTGAGCCCACCAGATTTCTTTTACACCATTGAAAAATGATTCAACCGAAGTATTTTTTGCACAACGCTTTAGCGATAGCAAGAGCATCTCCCTTGGCCTTCACAGGATAAATCTTCGTGTCCGCTTGCCATTTGTTTGAGTAGGCTATCCATTCTTTCCTCCACTCTGTCAACTTGAAGTTTTTATTTTCTTCCAGGCTTTTCGTCAAATGACCAAAATAGGTTGAAGCTCGTGGAAGATAATAGTCTTCTAGCAGCCCGCTCCAAAATTTGTTAGCTAAGAGGATAAGAGGGAGAGAGTATCTGAACCCAATTCCGAGGCCTAGAAATAAAATAAATAAGGTGAAAGAGTAAATAGTAACATTACCATAATCATGAAGCTGGCTCTGGTTGGTTGTTGTCGTATCATACCACATTGTCACTTGTGTTCTTGCATTCCATTCATACTGGAAAAAATAAACGGAACGTTTAGCAATCTTCAATAATCTAATTTGCCTTACAAAAACTGTTATAGTTTCTGGAAAAGAACAAAGAAAACATAGTTCCAACAACTTGCTCATTTCAAACAATGATGTCATTAAATCGATCCAAATCCACAATCATAAATAACAGTCTCTAAATTCAGCATACCGGGTGGAGTGCTTGTGAATGTTTATATAACAGGAAAAACATCGACATAGGGAAAATATAACTTGAAAGAAAGTTGAAGGCAACAGGGAATTTTTTTTATTTACGACCCATGAGAAAAGACAAGGTGACATCTGATTTAAGAGAAAAGACAGCTATAAAATAGATAGAATTAAAAACTGAAGATATATAGCATATGATTGAAGAAATGAAACATTGACTTGTACAATTCAATCAAATAATAACTCTACTATTATTTTCCAGAGCTAAGGAACTATTAGTTCTCACCAGCTTCATATCGCTTGGATCAGCTGCCAGCTTTTTTGCACTTTCAAGCCATGTTCCAAGTAGGAAGTTATCATCTGAAGCAAGAAGCACATCGATATCCTTTATAATCTGCAGAAATTTCTGGCCATGAAGATTCAAAGCTCTGGCATCTTTCCTTCGAAAAGCAATCATAGCATCCCTATATACTTGGTTTGCTAGCTTTGACAGTACTTGTCGTGTTAAGTCAACCAGGTCATACCTGTCACAAATGACAATATTTAACTTATCTTTTTTTTTGTTTCGGAATGTCATACAATAGTAATCTGCACAAACAAACATTCCAACAGAATTTCTACACTATGACAATGCATCACCCTTTTCACCAGACCACACAAAATTTACAGGTGAGTATAGAACATAAGCCGACACTTCAGAACCACACCAAGAACTGTAGAACTTCTCAATAAAAAGGGCTATTCATTAAAGTTGATATAAAATAATAAATAAGGAAGATAGCCAGGCAACAAGAAGTAACACCAAGCATTGAGCTTGGAGATTACTTAAGAGTCGGAGACAGATGAAAGAATAAGTCATATTTTTAAAGTTCAAATGTTTTGGGTAATAGGGCTAGTTTAAGAAATTGGTGTTACGTATGTTGTGTAGACTTATTACTAAACAAGATTTTTCAATTGTACCCTCAGGCCTCAAAAGGCGTATCCATGTTATACAGGCACAAGCTTTTGAAAAAAAGCTTAGAAATTTTTGTTGACATTCAATTCCGTTACGGTCTCTTACCATTTCTCCTTGATCTAAACGTGCATTCAGAATATGGCAAAGTTTCTATGAGAATTTGGATTTCAGGATCCAGTTGTTACAAAATAGCTTTTTATATTCAATTAAATCCTATTCACCAGTCAAAAATGAAAAAAATAAATAAAATCTTTCCAGTAACTTTTGCACTAATTACTAAAAAGATCAAGTCACGTGCATTTTATGAAGTCAAAAGCACAGTTCATTCATGTTATAGACTGAGTTGTTCCTGCTGAATTTGGCTGATTAGCAAGCCGTAACAGATACATATCAGACAAGGAGCTAAGAGTAAATTATGAGGACAAGTCAAATGAATCATGCAAGCATGCTTTATTCACTTTCCAGATGAACTTGGAAGTGGATGGTAGCTGATGCACAAGACTGTAAAGTAGAGGAAGACAGATCATGATACAACTATTGTGTCAAAATTGTATTGAATAGGAACTGAATGCCTTTTCTTCTTGAGTGTTTTGTCTCTTAAATAGACAATAAACCTAGCTACAAATTAGGGCTAAGTATAAAAGCATAAGTGTTCTACTAAAACACTACTATCTATAACTTATAATTACTTTCCTAATTAATACATAATTGATTCCCTTGACATCCCCCTCAAATTGATGCTAGTCGATCAAGAAGCATCAATTTGTCAACTAAATAGTAATATCAGTCCGGCTAAGATAGCCCAAAGGAAGCAAGCCCAAAAAACAAAGGAGAGAGCCGAAGGTGTCACTGCAAACCAGAAACAGAGTAGTAAACCCCACTCATCCACCACGACAACCACCGAAACAGAAAACCCACGAAGTCAATGACCACCGACAGTGCCAACACACCGAAAAAATTGTCCTGCCACACAAGGATTTTTAAAAAAATCTTTGCGTGTCAACAGACCCAGCCACAACCAAGAATCACGCCAGAACAAAAGAGAACCGACGCTACAACCACGCGCTACAACCACGCGAGAGCCTTGTTTCTAAAAAATACAGCCCAGAAACCAAGACGATGCCGGGGGGCTGTTCTCCGACCCAGCCACAACCAAAGAATACACCATAAGCGTTGAAACAGATGTATTTAGGAAAAATACAGTCAAAGATACCGAGAGCCATGGACAGCACGGGGAGGGGGCTGCAGCTGCCAAGGGGGCTGGCTGCTGCAGCCCCTTAAACAAAAAAATTAGGGTTTCCTTTGTGTTTAGGATTTTGGCTCTGATACCATGTCAAAATTGTATTGAATAGGAACTGAATGCCTTTTCTTCTTGAGTGTTTTGTCTCTTAAATAGACAATAAACCTAGCTACAAATTAGGGCTAAGTATAAAAGCATAAGTGTTCTACTAAAACACTACTATCTATAACTTATAATTACTTTCCTAATTAATACATAATTGATTCCCTTGACATATTGCATATTAGGTGTTACATGTACCTGTAAGTGAGGCTCCCACGAAGATCATTTCCAGCATCAAGGAATAGCCATAAAGCCTGGACCACCTCCTGTGTTGAATACCATAAATGTGCCTCAGGGAAATCAGAACTTTTATCTTGGAATAAAAATCTTCTGGTTCCAGGTGAGGAGAGGAGAATGTGCATATTGTCTTGTTGAGATTTGTCAGATCCAAAATTCAGTGAAGGATCCCAGTCAGGAAACTTTACAATGAAGTCTGTGTTATGGTCCTGCAGAAATGAGAACTGTTATTAGTATTTAAGAGAAAGACAAGCCAAAAATTGAAAGCCAGTTTATCAAATAACAAAGTTCAAAAACAAAAATAGATAAATAATTGTAAACTGGAACATTAAAAAGAATTACGTCCGTCACTGTTATGACTTATCTCCTGTTTAGTTCAGTTTCTAATTTTATCTTATCAAGAAAACTCAAATGACATACTGATGTTTTGGCAAATTAACATAACAGAAAACATACAGCAATTCCATCTGTACAATTGTAAACTGTGTGGTAAAGAATATCCCAAGCTGCCGCAGCTTGACGAACTGCTTTACCATATCGTCTATGGGAATAGGTCTTCAACCATTCCTACAAAATCATTAAAGTTAAACAATGTCCATGATGCAACAAAAATCTTGCACAAGATTAAGGATCTCTCATTTAACCAGTCCCATGTTCCCATTTATACCAAGATATCCATCGATGATTGCATTTATAACATGCAGGTTTGGAAACCCAATTACGTAATGGTTGTTTTTGTAAAACCATATTTCTTATTTTCAAAATATATGCATCAATGCATGTAAAACTAATGTTACTATTAAACTTTAAGCATAGAAGAGGAATTACAATCCTGAAATAACCAGAGCTTGAACTCATATTACCAGAACTATTTAAGCATAGAGAAGCAATTACAATCCAGATATTACCAAAACTTGAGGTTTTCCACTGCGGAATGCCATTTCAGACATTAGTTCATAAACAACCGGATTTTGCTCTATTCCTTCCATGCACATGCCAACACCGACCTGCTTGAACATTAAATTGTAAGTTACATGAACGAGCATGTTCTATACATGTACTAAAAATAGTATGCCAGAAGATAAGTATAAATAAGTTATCATACTTATGTGAAGAAAAAATAGAGAAAATCAAAGGCATCAAGATGAAATAACCATGTTAAAATGGCTGACTTTGCAGTAGTTCACAAAATTTATGTGCTTAAAGTATCATTATAAATGGAATACCAGTTCACACACACACCCAGCATACCATGGTTGAATTGTCACTGGTGCGGGCATCAACTGGACCTGAAGATATTGCATCCAATATGCCATACATTTCGATATTCCCCCCAAAATTGTGCAACAGACACCTGATGTATGTTCAACCAACTGTGAATATATTTCCTACTGTATTCAAACACGATTTAAAAACAAAGAAGTAGGAAATGATAAAGTTCCTGCCCACATTGCAAGAAACAGCTAATTACCAAACATAAGGAGTGCCATAAAATTGTGAGGAATTCTTCCATATCGGTTTGGCTTCAGCAAACAGATCTAAAACTATCATTTTTCCAAATGGAACAGAATGTAAAAGAGCCTGCAAATTCCATCAAGTTGAAAATTTTAAACAACAAAAGTATCCAAAATAAGCCACATTTGTAAGACAGAAAGAAGCAACAATAAATAGAGAATTAGGAACAGAAAACCTGAGGTATGGTTCAGAGTGAAAATGATGCAAATAGCACCTGGAACCTTTATAGAAAAGAAATTTATAGGAAAGGTGGGGAATCAAATCCTACAAGCATGTTGTTTTGACTTTAGCCTAATTGGAGCTAATCTAGAATCTTTACTAAATAATATGGCATGATTTGGAGGGTCTAGTTGCCAAGGGGAAGTTCTGTCAACTTTTTTAGCATTAATGAAGTGGCCAGCTATGGTTCACCTCCTCAAGGCACCTCCTTTAAATTCTTTACAACCCGACTTTTGAGAGGATGGTTTTCAGTGAATGAAATTGAGACCTCGGCCATAAGGTTTAGATGCGTGATGCATCTTATCTTAGGTGTGATCCCTAAGATTTCATAGGAGTGATTTCTAGGAGCCCTAGTGTGATGCTAGGTTTGTTATCTTCCTTTTAGCTTTCTTGATCATTAGTTCCTTGTTGTTTACTTTTCTAAACCACAAACTTAAGTTAAACACACCCCAATACCCACCTAAAGCCTACTTTCCCATTTCCTAACCTATCAGTTCTGTTTATAGCTTATAACAGGTAGTAGTTAGGTTCTGTAATTGAAGATCCCGCACCAGAAAAACAAAAACTACTCAGATAGGGCTGATGTGAAATAAACACTCCCAGATGTCTCAACCATAAACTACCTTGGAAATCAATCAAAAGAAACCACCTCTATCTATCAAATTTAATCAACAACATAACTTTTTTAGAGGTTGATCTCAAGCATTCCAGCAATTCCAAATCAGCTTACTCTAGAAATCATAGGTTTACAGGGACATTAGTGAGCATATGATTTCCTTCAATCACATATTTTACCACTCTCATGCTTTATTTCTGCATCGTGGTAGTGCCTTATGGCTACGTGTTTCAAGTTGTTGGTTTTAACCAGTTCCGGTGGCTGTGGCGATTGAGAATCTGAAATTCACAGATTGAAGTCCAAGAAAGCTAACCCACATCTTAAGAAGACTGAATAAAAGTTTTTTCTGTCTCATCACATGTACCTGCATTTGAGGTGGCTTCCAGAAAGCAGAGTCTGAGTAGAAGAGCCAGCCCTGTGCATTGATCGAACTGTCAATTGAAATTACCATGAAGAATGTAAAAGAGAAATTATGACAACTCAATGTATGCCATGAAAATAATGAATTCAGCAAGGAGACGGATGACTGGGGGGAGAGTTCTAGGACAATTGAGGAGCATACTTGCATTAACCACACAGCATCTTTATCACCTCTTGACATCGCTTTATATACAGCAGCACCAAGTGAAGAGATATAGGCTGGATCACTTGTAGGTGGGGAATTCTCGTTGAAAGTATCACTACATCAAACAAGGTAAAATTCATTAGTTCCTGTTAGCAACTAGCAAGCGTGGCAAGGCACAATAAAACAAAAGGGGGAAAGGGATGATCCTATCAAAATCTGTACTTTGCCATAGATCTTTGGGTTAAATGCAAACATGTGCCATGCCATTTACTCACTAGCACTTAAGTGACATTTTTTTTACAATGCCAGTAAGTTGTGTTTTTCTCCATCAGTAATGTCCTCAAAGCTGCTAGCAAATACAGTGAAGGCGATGCTTTCTTGTTTCCTTTGACAACAATTAATAGAGAGCCTATTACATCTGCTACACTTCAGATTTCAAGAAAAGTGCGACTAGTATCAGTACCAGGACATGTTTACAGACAGTAACACAGTTACAGACATCAATATGGAGTAAAACAGAAGTCACCAAGGGAGGAAAAAACTTTATACTAAAATGCATAACAGCCCAGCGGTTCCAACCATAGCATACTTTTTGCACTTTCCTTTTATCTTTTAATTGCTGAAATTAAGTTTATCTTTTTCCTATCTGCCTTTCCTTTCTTTTTCAAAAATCTATTATTAATTTTTTTTTTAATTTGATCGTGAATTAAGTCAAAGGAGTTAACGAAGCAAAAATAGCTTCCCACGTACATCTTGTAGACACCATATGAACAAAAATCCACAGGCTTCTTAAGTGTAGTTTCATGTCCATTTCAGATCAATTGTAAATTCGGTAACAGAATATCTGTCTACTTCACTATCATCCCAAGTGATCTTCATTTTTCGGGCAGTGGGCCTGATCGAGTATTTGATATCATCATTCATTGACAAGTTTACCTCTAACAGCAACATACAAGTTATTAAAGCACTTTGAATATGAACCCCAAGATGGCAAGACAGATTTGTTACGCTACAAGTATGGGAATTACCAGTTGTAGATGTCCGTCACATCCCCATATTCTGAAAAAAAAATAGCACTCGCCGAAAACTAAAAAGTTAGTCAAAGATCAATTAAAGAATATGGAGATATGATATGTACACCAATATGAAAATGCTATATTTCCAATGCTAACCTACATCTATTTGGGGCATTAATCAACCCCTCCTGGCTGAGCTATATCACTTATGCATGTCTGCATATGCTAGCACGCGTCTGTAGAGCTACACAGACACTTAATTCTAACAGTTTGGCACCAAAGGTTAAAAGGTTCAGTTCCCAAGCCTTTTCAAAAGTTTTGATGTTCCCACCTTTTTGAAAAATATTTACTAATAACTATTCAATGATTTATAACCATGTGAAAGTTTTCAAGGATAACAATTCAACAGAATCTGAAGGCAAATAACTAAAAAACAGCCATACCCTTAGCTTGTTGCCTTATAAAAGCCTCCCCAATTTCAACAAATAAGGGATCGGAAGGATTAAGAAGGTAAGTGCAGCACCACCGAGGATTTTTATCCACTGTGTTCCTGGCGGGAATAAGAAACATAAACAAACCTAATATATGAGAACAGGAGGTTACCCCAGCTTCAAAATGAAACTCTAAGACAGAAAGGGATTGCTTGAAAAAAAGAGTCCTTATTTTTACACCATGAAAAATGATAAAAGTAATTCAGTAAAAAGAACTAGTAGCCTACTTGATTATAATGACATATCATCTAGCTCTTCTGCACAGAGGAGGATTGCATTAAGGAAAGAAAAGTACCAGTCTCCAAGTCTCGTTATATTTGCTGAAGGAAAAATCTTCTTCAAAGCTGCTGGAACATTTCCAGAGAATGACGGCAGCACTGGAACAAAGTGGGTAATACATTTGATCAAGCTACATTAGAAGATTGAGAAGGGGCATGTGATATAAAATTTCATCTCTCTAAATAAGATTTTTATCTCATACACTGGTGTAAGATATATGCCAAGACTATCACCTTGAATGCCTTGTTTGTGCATTACATTACATGAAAATTGTAATCAATAGCTGTTTCTGTTAGGAATCTTTAGTTTACCTGGAGTCATGCCTAGCTCTAGCATCCGAGACAGTATCTGTTTCTGTAGACACAATTGTTGATCTAACCAATTTTGTGGCAAAGGCCCACCCCAACTGCGATTAGGCAATAGGCAGTTATATACTAAAAGCACAAGATGAAGACGATCACCAGAACATGTATAAGCAGTTGAGAGAGGACATCTCTTGAATTATCGCTGATCCAACATATCAGGATCTCATAGTAATGTATACACCCTAATTCCGGGTATGTGTTTATTACAGTTGTTTCTTTTGTGGATGGACCAGGAGAGGTCACAACAGTCTCATGATAAAGCTCACATTCCAATTTGGTGCCTTCTTGAAATAACTTAATGAAGCCAAATAGGTTTAATGCTCAAAACACATATCCATGGAGAAAACTTTTGGGTGAAATGATCAGAATATTAGGAGGCAGGTTATTTTGCATAAAAAGGATCTATAACATCAGAAAAGTATAATGTGCATCTATCCCTCTTACACTCTTTCTATAATTACTTCTTGAAATTCAGGTAAGACCTCCGGATAACAAGAATAACATTGGAAAAAAACACGGGGGGCAGAAATATGAATCACATTTACATACCTGTGTAAATTTCCCATACGAGCCCATGCAAGGAAAGCAGGTCCACCAAAGAAATCATTCAAATCTTCTGTAGTGATATTAAAATTCTGCAACGATCACACAGTATAAATTAGACCAAATATAACATCTTAATATGTCTCATCAAAATACCAACTGTTCATGCTGAAAGCCAAATCCATTGCACTTACAATTTTATATATATATATATATATATAAGTACATCTCTAAGCTCAATAATTGATCAGCTTGATTGAGTCGTTATCACTTTATATACTTGAAGTTAAATCATAACAAAGTGACCACACATACAAGGCTAGAAATCTTACACATTATGAAAGCATAAAATGTTTTTAATGAAGATAGAATTGGATCCAAATCCATACAAAACTAGCCATGTGGCAAGGTCCTGTATCATAAACACAGGAAACAAAAACCACTAGGAACCTTCTCCAGTGCCTTACTTCTTCACAACCTTTGATGGCACTGAACAAGGTGCCTCGTTAATAGGTTATGCTCCTACGGTCCTATTAAAGTATTGTCTTGGGAAGGTAATTCTCAAACAGTATTCCCCTTAATGATTCTGCATCGAATAATTGGTCTTAGACCACGAACCTGCAACCTTTCGGTTGGAGTCCAATTTTCCATTCCACTGGTAATGCGGCCACTAAAAAAACAAATCTAACAACTGATAATCTATTCACCAGCATGGATAAGTGCACATTTGTTGGAGCTTACTGCACAGTGGAGTGATGGCTTAATAACAAATGTCATACACAAAAAAGTTGTGCATTGCAATTCTTTACAAATTCATCTCATAAACATAGAGTTTTGACAAGACATAAAGTATGTACGGTATACCTATGACTATGAGCTGCAACATAGCAAATGAGAAATTCAGTATCCAGTCTAGCGGGTAACGCATCAAGTTAATAAATGGTGTTGATCACTGCTTACCATGAAAACCTTATGCCAAATAGCTTCTTGTCCAGTGAATGCCAAAGGCAGATTAATCCCCTGAAGAGCCATCCAATCTAATTCTTTCTCCCACCTTTCCCAATTCCACCAAACATAAGAATCTGAAGTAAAAAAAATATGATATTACAATTTACCGACACCAGCCAATATCATGGAGTATATAGTATTAGAGCATCAAAGGATTTGCATATGCTGAAATAGATGCACTCGTGTAAAATATATTCAGCAATAAAGACATGAAAATTGGATGCTTATGTTACCAATAAGTTGTACCCAGGACTAAGTTCGGATTTTGCAAAACATGTAATTTAACTGTAATATAAATCTCAAGCAATCAACATGAATTGAAGCAAAGCTAATCATGTCATTAGATAGCTATAGTGAAGCACATGGTATCCATAACCTAGTATTTTGTGTATTTCATTAGTCATTTCTAATGTTGCACGGTTAAACTTGTGATTTCCAAAGTAATTATCACATAATTGATCGGAGCAAAAAAAACACAAAACAAAGGCAAAAGAATTACGACTTACAGCTGGATGTAACGACGTTTTGGTAATAGTTCCATGGGACTGGTCGTTGAATCATTACACCCTTATCCTTTACAAGAGGAAGTGATCCTGGCTTTGGAATTGAGGCTATCTGAACCCCACCAGTCTTGTCCCATGAAACATGAGCACCACACTGGTACTTTAAATACCAATGGAGGCCGGATGCAATCTCTACTGCTGTGGTGCCTTTAATACTGAAAGTGAGATGCAACAACCAAAATGTCAAAAAAAAAAAAGGAGAGAGAAAGAGAGGAAAAGATAAACAATCTTGCCCTTCGATTTTGTATGTAGAATGGTATAGATATTTTTTTGAAAAAAGACAGAATAGAAGTATATAAAGCACGGTGAACTGTCTCTGTCAGGAATGACACAAGTACGCTATCCCAACTCTCTCTAAAGCAAACTATATAAGCTTCCAACCTGCCCGAACTTGAAAATGTCAATAAGGTGAAACACCGATTGATTTGGCACTAAGCTACCGTGACATTCACGCAAATTGTCACATTTTCTGCATCCTTGAACTATTTCACACACCATATCTGGAATCGGTTTGACCAGATTCAACGAATATATTTAAGTGCTCTACAAAAAAATGAGATTAATTTGAATGTGGAAGTCCATGGTTATGAATGTTAGTAAAACTGTAAATTTGCAGAACCTTGAAATATGAAATTTCCTAAAGCCAACGAGATTCAACCTTGTTAGAGAGAGCATACTAGAGAAACCGACTGACTCGACTTGTGCAAATGTCAGACATATATGACCAAATCCAGTAAGGACTTCAAGTTATCAGCAAACTGATTTTCTGTAGCAATCATGTCCGACGAGTATCGCCGCAAAATTAAAACTCTCAACCTCTAGCTTTTAAACAAGAACTAAAGCTGTATACCTTATCTCAGGTCCATTCCCGCTCGATTTCTTGTAGTAATTGTTTATCAAAAAACAACTGTGTCCCCTGCAAACATCCTGATATTTACAATTGAGTAAATTCAATCAGTGATCAGTGAACATTCTGCAATCATCATTTCCCTTCAGGTTATCAGCAAACTATACGAGGACAACAGGAACATTAAAACTAAAGCAAGCCAACCCAGTTCAAGAATACAGACCCCATAATTCAATTGACAGGGGTGGGGGGGTTAAGTTATGTACCTTGGATACAATCTCGAACACAAAGCTATGTATATGGGAAGGAAGCAATCTTTTCAAGACAGCTATAGCTGCTGATTCTTGAACTGATGAAGATGCCCGTTTCGAATCCAGACGTTTAAGTAAAGACTCAATAGCTTCTGGTCTTGACAAAGCTACTGATGACTGTGTAAGTATCAGTAGTGTTGTGATGAAAATCAGAGTCTTGAGAGTGTACATGGTGGTGGTGGTGCTGCTGCTGCTGCTGATGGTGGTGGTGGTGGTGGTGCTGCTGCTGCTGCTGGTGGTGGTGGTGGTGCTGCTGCTGCTGCTGCTGGTGGTGCTGGTCCTTTACCGGTCAGTTAGATTTGTAGAGGGGGAGAACCATTCTGTGATTTGGAAAAGAAAACCAAACGACATAAAGAAGGAAGGAAGAGAAACGACAGTGATACAAGTCAGAATCGTTCGATCGCACGAACGATGTAAGAGGAAGACTGACCGGTCTATCTGGTTGTCAGTGACGAAATCTGTTGGCTGTAAATAATAATTGCTCTATATAAATAATTATGAGTATGTTAATTGTTTAAACTTACCTCAAAATATGTAATGTAGAACCTTTAAAATGATTTTTTTTCCAGGAAATTGTGTTTGTGTATGAAATAATTATTTATCATAAACAATAATTTACATGACACAAGTTGAGTTTATGCCATGATTTTTAATATTCATGTGAAAAAAAAAAGTGTACACATAGAAATATAGAACAATTAGTCCCTTTCTAACCTTTTTTTCTCTCTTTATTTTTCATATTTTTCTTTAGGGAAAGATAAAAAAAAAACTCTTATAATGATTTTAGATCATATTTATTTAATAATATCAAAATTATTTTAAAAAATAAAAAATATATTATTTTAATATATTTCTAAAAAAAAATACTTTAAAAAATAATTTTAATCACTCCCGCAAAAAGTCACTTTATACCTTTCACCTCGCCTATCTCAATGACATGATTTATAAAATCATTCTAAATAATAGCTTTAAAAACTAGTTATGATTAAATTAACGAAAAATTACGTAAACATCAGCAGTAAAAAAAATAAATCCATGTAAATTATATCACAGAGCCCACAAAGAGAAACAAAATCTAATCCTTTTTTTCCATCATTATGATTTCTTCATCATGAATAAAGAAAATCTCATCTTATCGTTATTTAAATTAAATCTAAAATTCTATAAAATCAAAGTTTTTGCTTTTGTGTGGTCTATTATTTTAGAGACGAGATGTAAGAAAAAGATGTCTTGATTATTTTTTATAATCAAGACTCAATAATCAATGTTAATAAGCTTAGCGGTCGTTAAACTATGATTAACACGGGACCTGTAGATCCCAGAGCTTAAAACTTTTAAAACTCTTTTTTTTTTTAAAAAATCTTGATTTCAAAATCATAGAGGGGTTTTGACAGAATCAGTGTTTTTTTTTTTTTTAAATCCTCTAAATTAAAAATTCCTAGAACCTTAAATTTTAAACCTTCTTCTATTAATATTAATATTAATAAATTTTTATTTTTAAAAAATTATTTTTGATATCAATATATAAAAATAATTTAAATATATATATAAAAAAATTAATTTAAAATAAAAAATAAAAATATATTTTTTTAAAAAAAATTCAAAACCATTTTTACCTAACTATCTATCAAATACCGCATCTAGATAGATCTTAGCTATAATTTTCATTTCAAGATCTGGATGTGTTCGGATATGGTCTCGGTGCATCCATTTGCAACTTGTGATAAATGGTCGGATCATGAATCATGAAGTTTGATTCATGATCCACCCCAAATTCAAAGAAAGAAAAAAAAATCAATAAAAACCCGAGTTAAACAGGTTATAAACTATCAAACTCGTGATCCAGGTCACGAAAGTTATATAATTTTATAGAAAATAAAATAAATAAAAAAATATAATTTTTAATCAATATAATATTGAATAATATAATTAAAAAAAATTAAGTTAATTGAGTATATTTGTCACATGTTACAAGACCATGACAATAACATGAAAAACACATCACATCAAAATATGAATCATACTCTTCTACAAATTAAATATTAAATAAATATTGATTTAAAAAAACAAATGATATAAAAATAATAATGCAATTAATAAGGTTTTGCGGCGTGGTGTAAAATAAAAATACTATGTTTTTAGTTTTATTTAAAATTAATTAAATATTAAATAATGAATTAAAAAAATAAGATAAATTTTAAAATAAAAAATCCAATAGAAAAAGAATTACTGCAATAAATAATATTTATGGTGTAATGTACAGTAATACCCTTTTTTTTCCAATGTTAATGTTAGCGTTAATTGTTAATGTAAATTATACAATTTAGTAAGAAGAAAAATACCCGCGCGTGTCAAAAAGCAAACGCCACGCGATCAGCAATGAATCCAAAAAGCAAACGCCACGCAAGCACTCACAAGACATCAACCACACCCCCACAAAACCTCTCAAACCCCTAAACTTTAAACCCTAATTCTATTTCCTCTTCACTTCCAGTCGCAGAGGGAGGGAGCCATAAACCCTAAAACCTCCCAATTCCCACCTTGTAGGCATAAAATATATATAAATAGAAAAACACAAAAAGGCACAATATCGAATAGGCAAAGATGGAGGACGAAACAGTGAACAATGTCATGTGCCAATTCACAGACCCAGAAGGGACAACACTTGGAGCTCCTTTATATCTTCCTCAAAACGCTGGTCCACATCAACTTCAACAAATCGTTAATAAGCTTCTTAACAACGTAAGTTTCGGCTTTCATTTGTCTTGCAATACTGGGTATGTTTTAGTTACTAAAAACAAATTGAAAAAACCTACTGAATCTCGTGTCTTTTCGGATCAGGAAGAGAAGTTACCGTATGCTTTTTATATATCGGATCAAGAGCTTGCTGTGCCACTTGAAACTTACTTACATAAAAACAAAGGTTAGTGGGAGTTAAAAGGAGAATCGTAATATTTTAGCTCTGTCTATAGATTTTTGTTTTGGTGCGTGTGGGAAAGGTTAATTTGTTGAGTTTTATGGGCTTTCAGTTTCGGTGGAGAAGGTATTGGCAATTGTTTATCAACCACAAGCTATTTTCCGAATTCGTCCAGTCAATCGTTGTTCAGCTAGTATTGCTGGTATGATTGCGGTTTTCTTCTTCTCGAGTTATTGTAGAAACATTCTATGACAAATTTTAACTGCTTGCTCAACTACTGTTATGAATGGTGGGAATGTCAATTGTTTTCTTTTGATATATTAGTTCTGAGTAACTAATGCTGTTCATCTCCTATGAAAATCTTCTAGCTCTATGTCTGAAAATGTTTTCACCCCTATACATGCATGCAATGGTTTCATTTTTTGTTTAGTTAAATTACCAGCAAACAGGTGAATGATGTTTTATGTTTTTCTTACATGTTTTGCCTGTGTTTTTTTTCACCCCAGGTCACGCGGAAGCTGTACTTTCAGTTGCCTTTAGTCCCGATGGGCGGCAGCTGGCTAGTGGGTCTGGGGATACCACTGTTCGTCTATGGGACCTTAATACCCAGACACCATTGTTTACATGCACAGGTTGAAAATCTATGTCATATCACTCTCTTAGCCTGTTTGTTCTTAATAGTTGAAGTTTCTGTAGCTGATTACTGTGAAAAAACCAAGTTTGACATTATATGCACATGTTTCTTTCTGGATTTTTTTAATCTGAGTGGCAGAGTAATTTTTTTTGGTCATTTTGATGATATGTTAGATCTCAGTTTGATTATCCTTACAAAACTGAAACAAGCTTAAGAATGAGCGTGCTTGTTGTGGGTTCTCTATACCTAGGAAAGTGGCCTGTTTTTGGATGTTATTTGATGTTTCCAAAGATAGGGTTGCCATCTAATTTAAGTTTAGATAGATGGTCAGCCCATTTGTTCATTTCCTCTCCACTTCTTGCATTGATTATAGATGAATTACTTGATGCAGGACATAAGAATTGGGTTCTTTGCATTGCATGGTCACCAGATGGGAAGCATCTGGTGAGTGGGAGCAAGGCTGGAGAACTTCAGTGTTGGGATCCTCAGACGGGAAAGCCATCAGGGAATCCGCTCATGGTAAAGTCTTTATTGCTAGAATAGCTGACTGTTCATATCCCACTCGAGTTGATTGTCAATTTCAATTTTTACATGCTCTTTCGGCATTTAGTGCAACTTGTTTCATATTACAGTCTCAAATACTGTGTACTCAGTCGTACTCCTTTTGGTTGGGTCTAATAGTTTGGTTGTATCCAAAATATTTACCCTAAGGGTCATGCTCCTTTATTCATGTCTGTTTCCATTTGTTTCATCAGTGTGGTAATTTTCCTTTGCTGATGGATGTATCTAACTTATTAGATGCATGACTAAATTCTTATGGAGAAGTGTTGTGTCTTCTCGAGTATAGATTCTGTTACTTGCTCCTTTATTTCTGTAAAATAAAATAAAATAAAACAGAGATGATCTTTGTGCCCTTATTGCTTCTGCATGCCAAGAGCTTTTTCATCTAAAGTGTTGGAAACATTTTTGGTGAAAACTTATTATGACGAAACGATTGCTACGTCTTGTTTCTTTTGGGCCTATAAACAGTAATTGTTCTATTTTGACTTGACTTCTCGACAAAGTTAGATATAGACTTACAACATTCAACCAGTTTCTTTTTTTTCCTCATAAAATCTAAATGCTTTTGCAACCGACATGGTAAAATTTTTCATACCATTTAGGGAATATCCTATTCGGTGTTTAATTGCTGTGCTAACAAATTTTTTGTCTAGAAACTGATATTTTGCAATTCGCCTTGTCTCAGGGCCACAAGAAATGGATTACTGGCATCTCGTGGGAACCAGTCCATTTGAACGCTCCTTGCCGTCGCTTTGTTAGTGCTAGCAAAGATGGAGATGCACGCATATGGGACATATCACTAAGAAAATCTGTTATTTGTCTTAGTGGCCACACACTTGCAATAACTTGTGTAAAATGGGGTGGCGATGGAGTAATTTATACTGGGTACGTAGGCCTTTCTGTCTACAATTACGTGAAAATGTTCACCAGACAACCACTACTCCTATTCTTATCCAAGAGCTTAAAATTTACAAGTTTTCTGGTCGATCCACCCAAGAATCCTGGTTTAAGATATAGCTGATCAGTGTTAGAGAGAACAGGAGACTGGAATGAAGTGACACTTAAAATTGAACTACTAGATATAGATAAGTTCGCCCCAACTACTGTCCAAAACTTACTGGAAGCTTGTCTAAATTCAATCTATACAGAAGGGACTGACTTTGAAAAAATTAGAAGACTCCAAAGTCCACTGCAAAGCAAACTGCATTTCTTTCCTTCCATAAACAAGAAAAAGTGAAACTGATGGCACTTTCTTTCTGGAAGATTAGCTGGCGTTATCTGCCTTTATGTTTTTATGCTAGTAGAAATTACTCTTTATCACATAAATCTAGTTCTCAGAAAATCAAATGTTGCCAAACAGTGGTTCAATGACCATTGCCCTTGCTTTAGCCATATATTTCACCTTTGTCTTCATCTCACTGGTGCAGCTCCCAGGATTGTACCATTAAAATGTGGGAAACGTCACAAGGGAAGCTTATTCGTGAATTGAAGGTAATTGTACAGGCATAAATTGTTTCTTTGACAATCTTTTAGTACTGGATTTTCTGACCATATTCATGCTGTAAACGTTTGCTTATTCTTTGTGAAAAGGAATGTTCCTTACTACAATTACCAATCAGATCTTAGGTTTCCAATTAATAATCTCATACTTCAATTGCTGATGTGAAAATGTCAGTTCCTCTCTATATAACTCCTTGTGCATATGGTTCATGATTTAGGGTCATGGGCATTGGGTTAACTCTCTCGCATTGAGCACCGAGTATGTTCTTCGCACAGGAGCTTTTGATCATACAGGAAAAACACATTCTTCTCCAGAGGAAATGAAGAAGGTAAGGTTGCTATTTGCTTCAGTTGTTGCATTGTGATGAAAATGGCTCAAGACATTTATCTTCTAGTGTTTTCTGCTTGGGACCATATTTATTTACCATCTATGAATTAGTTTCATAATCAAGGAATATGAGTATGAATTTTTTGATGCTGTATCAAAATTTTAAATCAAGTCATTAGTTAAAGAATGTTCACCCCTGGGGTAGCTATCTGTTGTGAATGTTCAAGAACTTTATATGTAGCTGTTGAATGGTGATGGACCTTTGTATAGTTCTGAAACTTTGTTGATTTGTACCTTGAAGCTGGGCTCTTACTGATTTATGCATAGAGGGATGTTACCATGTGTAAAATGGGAAAAAGAGAGAGGCTGGAGTTGCTTTCTTGGGAGCCTCCTTCGGGCCTGGTCTTCAATCCCACCATATACTTTAATCTTTTATTTTTGTTATCTGATATCATATTAAGTTAAAAATATTTACTCAAACTTAATATAAAATAATTTACTTAAACTTAATATAAAATAATTTACTTACCATTTATTTGTCAAGGACATTATTTGAGTTTAGGGGAGAGGGGACTTCTCTTGGCTCCTGCTTAATTTATTTGCTCGTATCAGTAGTCAATATAGTGCAAGAATGTGAGACATTTTATTTTTTAAACGCTGAAGGTTACGTTTTCCTGTCTATATGGAACTGATTATTTCTACCTATTTATTAATTTATAGGTTGCTCTGGAAAGGTACAATAAAATGAAGGGCAATGCTCCTGAAAGACTAGTTTCGGGTTCTGATGATTTTACCATGTTCCTCTGGGAACCTGCTGTCAGCAAACACCCTAAAACTCGCATGACAGGTCATCAACAGGTACAGAGGATAATAATGCTTTTCTGTTTTGCTTGCAATCCTAGTTCTCGATCCTTGTTTGTAGGGAGTGCAATGTAAAGAAGCCAAGTTTGACATATACTCTGTATCTTGCAAATTCTGTCTGTCAAGTGGAGTCTTGAAATGTAATTATAATTGAATTATTTTTTTAACTTATGTAATTTATTTCTTTTTGGTTGCTGCAGCTGGTAAATCATGTATACTTCTCACCTGATGGGAATTGGGTGGCTAGTGCATCATTTGATAAATCTGTGAAGCTATGGAATGGCATTACTGGGAAATTTGTTGCTGCTTTTCGTGGCCATGTTGGACCTGTTTATCAGATCAGGTTTGATTTGTTTTAACTACTTCTTGATATCCATACTCTAAACTTTTGTGGTGGTTCTCATTGTAATTGCATGATCCCTGCAGCTGGTCTGCAGACAGTAGGCTTCTTTTAAGTGGGAGCAAGGACTCTACGCTGAAGGTATTTCTACCCACTTTAAACCTTTTCTTTTGGTATTTGGGGTTTCAAAAGGATCACTTGGTTATATACACTTTGGTCCAAACACAATGAAAGGGTGTTTTGTCCTTATTTAGTGGGGCCTCATATGTGATGAGAATGTAGTTTCCGCTTTCTGGTACCTCTCTTAATGAATCATATTAAGCAATTATGGCTTTCCTTCAATGATTAACTGATCTTCTGTAAAGAAGGAAATGCACTTCTCCCTGGCATTGCATGCAATTTGTGCCAAAGTGTATTATTCTGCAAGGTGCTTCCTCTTGTCGCCTGCCCTTTTCTCCATTCATCTGACCCTATAATTACTTCCCTTTCCAGATTTGGGATATACGAACTCTGAAATTAAAGCAAGATCTTCCTGGCCATGCAGATGAGGTATGCTCCACTGTGAACCTATGGCCATTTGATGCATATATTATTTGAATACTGATATTTTAGCTATGATTTTTTGTCGTAAGGTATTTGCTGTTGACTGGAGTCCAGATGGTGAGAAAGTAGCCTCTGGTGGTAAGGATAGAGTGTTGAAATTATGGATGGGCTAAGATTAACTGATGGGGACAAAGGTGCTGGGAGACGGTTGAAATGTTAAATGATGTAATGATTTGGCCGTCCAACAACAATCTATTTGGTAATATCCGAATACATGCTGCAAGTGGTATGCAAGTTCTTACCCGAACAAGTAACTGATGAATCAGCTATGAGAAGGATTCGTCTTTTCACCCTGGTACCATAATTTTGCGACATTTGTCACATTTGTCGCTGAGGTAGAAATTTGGATTCTATCATATCTATCACAATTTTCAGGTCGCACAAACTCGCATGGATCTGCTGAATCTGAATATAAGATAGGTAAAAAATAGCTAAAGCTTTTATATTGTGAACAATTTTACCAGATTCTCTTTTTCTTGTGTATCGCATCACAGGCTAGGCAAGAGTTGTGCATCCACCTTGATATGCTGTGAATGTCAAAATTTTGTCTTACTTATTTTCCTGAATCTATACATTGAAATATAGTGAAAACTTGTGTTAATGTACCATGCTTATCCGTATTTGGTTGCTTGCGTTGTCGTTTCCTTGGTCTTTCTCGCATGTGTAGAACATCTGGTTTGCCGTGAAGTGAAAACACGACGGACCTCTCTACTAGCATGGCATGACGTTGTTGTTTTTGAAAAAAAATGATTTTTATTTTTAAATGATTTTTTTAATATTTTAGATTATTTTTATATGTTGATATTAAAAATGATTTTTAAAAATAAAAAAATATTATTCTAATATATTTATGAACAAAAATTATTTTAAAAAACAATTTAATTATATTACTCATATTACGTTATGCGGTCATTATTTCTGCTCATCGTTGGCCGGTTAGGAGTCCAAGGCGTACTTTATAATGGCCGGTTTGAGGCCAAGAAATATACCATGCGCTTTTTCTCGAGGATGTGTCACCAGTTTTTGGTTGAAATTTGATTTTTTTTTTCATTTTAAAGACCGGTAGTTTTGTGATTTTAGATAATTTTGATGAGTTGATTTAAAAAATGATTTTTAAAAAATAAAAAAATATTATTTTGATGTATTTCGGTACAATAAGCACTTTGAAAAGTTACCGCAATCACACTCTTAAACAGGCACTTAATAGAATTTCCAATATTCTTTTAGGAAAAAAAGAACTCATTTTTAACATCTGTTTATTGTCTTTTGAACACGATAAATTATTTCGTCCTGAAACAAAATAACAATAAAAATAAATAAATCTAAAGAGGTCTTTATGTTAGAATAGCTTTTGCTTTTTTGATGAATGTAATTAAAAGAAATAATAAAATTAAATTAAACATGGGGACATTAATTTATTTTGATTAATTAGGTTTGTTTATTTTTTTGTTGATATTTTTTTTAAAATTAAAAAATATTATCTTAAAGTATTCTTAAATAAAAAACAAACAAAACCTAAAATTTTAATCCTTTGCGTTCCAAAAACTGATGCATGATTTGTTGAAGTAGCATGCACTCATATATATATATAATTGGAATATCCGGATCAATTTACACGCATCACAATTAATTTTCTGATCTACAAACACTCTGCAATCCTAATAAACAAGTAAGATACTGCAGTGACAGTCATATACAGAGAAACTCGAACCTAAACACATAAAAAGAAACAAGTCCCTACCCCAATAGGCCAATACCTCAAGTGCACATGCACTCATCTTTATTATACTTCCATGATTGTTTTTTCTTTCTTATTTAATTCTTGGATTAGAAAACTTTAGTTTTGTTTTTCTTTGCCCAGATGCTTGATAATCCATTTCGATCAACCTTATGCTTTTCACTCCAGCATTGTTATCTTATACGAAAATATTTTTATCTTCTCTTGAATCCTCTCTACTTTTATCCCAAGACTACGTTAAAGAAAAAATAAAGAACCTTTTCTTCTAAATTACTAATAATGGCATAGATTTCTTGGTTTAAACATGGAGAGATGATACCCACCAGCAATAAAAACAGCAACAATTGTAAGATTGGTGACAGATTTGACGAGTTCACTGGCATCTCAAGCTTTTGTTCTTGAGAAATTATCTATTTAGTGCAAGGAGATCTATAATGTAACAACTAAGAAGAAGATAATATAAGAAGAAGAGAGAAAGACAAAAAATGCTGAGCCAAATTCCAAATCATGATTACCAGGAAGGTGCAAGAGAAAGATATTAACAGCACTATCACTATGTTTCCCAGTAAGAAATGAAAAAATAACTCGAGATGCAGACAATCAATCAAATCAGTCACAACTTCTTGGAGACGAATAAACAAAAATCAACAAATTCGAAGACTGTGCAAAGTAATCTACAGTGGGCGACCATGTTTCGGTGGTGTATCGATGCTCAGCGGAGAAGGGATATCTTCAGGCAGTCTGCCAGGTTTAACCCATCTCCCATATTGGTTCAACATGAGCCCCTTGTATGGAAACTGGTACCAGAACTCTGGTATTTTCAGATCCTCTATCAGCATGTCAGAACCCTTGTTCACCAATGCCAGATCTCTCCTAGCATTCCATCGATACTTGGATTTCTTGCTCAAAAATCCATCTATCAGGTGAAGATACAGCTCCAGATTATGAGACCCCGACAAGTCAGATTCAGGCTTCAAGTAGGGTGACATAAACGCATCGAGCTTCAATTGAGTCCCTACATGCCTGTAAACCCAGTTTAATTTCCCGGTGAATCCATGAAACTTGTTGAGCATTTTGTTCATCAGGCCTGGTAGTTTCGGGACTATATCTTGCTTAACCACAACACGCAGGGTCTTCACTCCTAATTCGCCGAGCTTCTCCTTGAAGGCGATGTTTCCAACCCTTGGCGCGCCAAAAGAAATGACGCTGACAAATAGATCAGGAATGACAGTTGCAGCCTCGTAAGCGTTGAGGAGAGCCAATGCACCTCCCAAGCTATGCCCGGTAACTGTCAAGCTAACCTCTTCGCCCTTTCCTCTGTAAAAATTCACCAGTTTTACCACTTCTTGCATAACCTGCTCGGAGGCACTTAACTTGTTAAACCTCGTCAGCTCATCCTTGGATTTGTAAACACTGAGGAACCCTTCTTGAACTTTAACATTTGTGCTGTCGATATGTTCTAGACTTGTGGTGAGGTCTTTGAACCACTCTGATGGTGACACGGTGCCTCGCCATGCGACCATTATGTCTCTCCGGCCGATTCTCAGCGATTCTTCTCTTCTGCTCACAGCAACGTAGCCCATCCAATTGGAATCTCTGCTCCACGTAGCGCATGACCTCTTCAACCAATCAGGCACATCTACATGGGACAAGGCATAGATGTACTTTCTCACCTTATAACCATGCTTTGTGAGGCCTAATGTTTCAAAAAGTTTACGCCGGTTATACCTGCAACTCCCACAAAACTCTGATAAAGGATCAAAGTCGAAGGCATCGTATGTGGCCTGAACAAATTCTCCGTACTTGAGAATTTCTCGTCGAAGACTCGAGTGGAGAGGGTCCAGAAGGGTCTCCCAATTGCTAGAGCCATGGATTTCTTTCCACATTGCTGATATACTCTGCTTGGGAGATAGAGTAGGAGTCATGTGATCTCCCTGGTCTACAAAATCCATAGCTGTATATGGCACATGGAGGAGGGTTGCTAGTGTTTTGTTGGGATTTCTAGCCTTTTTCTTCGGTCTGGAAGCTTGATGTGGCTTCACAGTGAGCTCCTGATGAGTTTTGCTAGTGGAAAGCCGTCTCAAGCTTCTTGCACAACTTAATTGAAGATGCAGATGGAAACGTTTCTTGATAGCAAGCCAGGTGATGTTAAGCTTCAACCTCCACAATCTTCTGTTTTTTCTCGACCTTGTTTCCTCTGCTGTGACTTGTCTGAACGGTGACATCTCCATGCCGGTCCCAGAATTGCAGAAAAGCTTGTGATTTTTGAAACTTTGAGAACGCAACTCTCAAACAGTGAAGAGAAAGTGTCTGTACTTTGTTGGATCGTGAAAGATACACGAGAGAGAGCCTTATATAAACTATAAATGAGAGCAGGCAAGAAACTGGGTCAATGAGTTTGTTTTCAAGCACATCAATTCGACGGCCAGGACCTTCTCGGAAGCTCACAAATCTTTACTGTATCTTGAAAAAACCCAACGGTCTGCTATAATTTATTGTTTTTTGATCTCTCTCCGGTTTCCAGTCACTCTCTTGGACTGGATAAATAATATATTAGCGTTGAAAAATCAAGCCGTCGAAATTATTAGGGCTTGAGCCTCCTCCTGGTTGCTTGGACCAGTCAAAGGAAGTTAGGTGAGTACGACGGCTGCATGGCACATATTTGTCTGTTCAAATTCCGAGTAAACTATATTATAAGGATGTTTTTTTTATTCTTCTTATCTTAGTTAGCATAATATTTTTTATTGAAAATTTTATTTCTATTTTTTAAACAAATTACAATTATTGAAGTAAGTTAAAAAAATATATTAAAATAATATGTTTATATTTTATGTGGTTAACAACTAACAAAATCATACATATAATAAAATCGTATTTCAAATCTCATAAAATATTTTAATAATAAACTTCTAATTTCAATTGAGTTTGCATAAACAGTTTATTATTATTATTATTATTATTATTATTATTATCATCATCATCATCAAATACATAATAGTTGAAAAACAAGATAATTAGATTCAAATAATAATTTATAATAATATTTAATAATCATGTAAAAACTAAAAAGTAAATAACTCAGATAATACTTTTTTCTAGACATAATTTCTAACCTCTATTTATTTTTATTTCTTCAAAAGTTTGACATGTAAATTAAGTCCTTGTTTGAAAGTCTGATCGAAATTATTTTTTATTTAAAAATGTATTAAAATAATTTTTTACATCAACACATAAAAATAATATAAAAACATCACAAATATTTAATTTTAAATAAAAAATAAAAAATTTCAAATTATTTCAAAAATATTTTTAAAACACGTGACCGATGGCTAAGTTACAAACTTCACCGATAATAATAATAATAAATGTGTTTTAACTGTACCTCTCATCAAACGTTCTAGAATACTATTTTTTCATCGTCAAAAAAACCATTTTTTAATATTAAATTTATTTTTTATTGTATTATTCAGTCAATCAACGACGTTGCAACTTGCAAGGTCAATGATCTATCTAAATTTGAAAAGCGAGATCTCAAGAAATATTGACATGATGGCTGAAGAAGTTCGCTCAATCCCAGGGGTAATTGCTATAGGAATAGCAGAACTGGTAAATTTTGCTTTAGAAATCGGAGCTCATCCTGTGAGAATTTGTGAAGCCTTACTCGAGGCTAAAAACTTTTAATGAAAGAACAAACAAGAATCGAGTTCTAAGATCATTCCATTACAGAATCAGCAATGTAAATTCATCACAAAACTTCCAAATTTTGACGATGTCCTGACATAACATTGACAGAAACCAGGCTCTAAAACGCAAATCCTGAGAGTCATACATAATTTACATTCAGATATCAAGAATGCACGTAAATTTCATCATACTTTCACTATGATAATGTCAATATAAACAAGCCAATTTACTCTTTTTTGTGTTTCCCCCCCAGAAGATCTGCTAGAGGAGGGTTTCAAGTTCTAACCAAAAAAACCTGAGATACACAACAGGTTTTAATCAAATTCAATCAAAACCTTTGAGATTTTCAGCATAACTAAGATTCACTGTTCAACACTTTTGGAAACTAGAAAATGGTTGTCCCCAGGGTAAACACTGAAATAAGTGTAACGAGTTGCTCTGATGTTTCAGTTGCGAAGCTACTCAAATGAGCCAGGCTTTATTTATGAAATCTACAAAACAGAGTGTTATCACAAATCATATTTTAAGCAACATATTTTTGTCCCATAACTTTTATTCTTACTATAGATTCGTAAATCAAATATTAAAGATAAATTAAATATTTATTAATAACAAATATATTCATAATAATATAATAATTACAGGCAAATCTCTATCAAGATTAAATATGACTGAGAGGACCAGTAAATCTAATAATGGCACACCATACCGTCAAATATTAAGCCTGGATCAGATTTTGAGAAAGCCCTTCTCCCTCAAGCTCTCGATGGTGTCTACGAGAGTCAAATCCAGTGGAGTGAAGCTGATACCCAAAGTTTTTGCTTTCTCTTTGGAAACCTGGTATGGCTTGTACGTGCTTTCTTCACTTCTGCAACAATTGAACAACAATATGCAGGTGCTGAGTTCTGTGACGGGTCAAAGCAATGGCTTCTAGAAAACAAGCCAGCACAAACGAAAAAAAGGCTGTTCATCCAACTATCTATACAGAACGAAAGGCACAGGGTTGGGTGCTGATTACACATTTTTGGTTTTCAAAATGTAGCTCTGCTCGAAGGGACTGGCTCTACTTTCATGTTATTTTTAATATTTGTTCTTTTCATGGTTTAGTTTCTAAAGCAGGGAAGAAGCAAGATGGTTCTCAACATATTTCTTATAACTAATCCAAACCGCTGATCTTAATTGGTCTTCAGAATCACCATTAACAAGTAGCATTCCCATCCCTGTCCAACCTGGCTTGGACGTGAAATCTTATCTACTAGCCCGTTGGTGATCTAATATTAACCATCGGGATTAATCAACAAGGCCAAATTAACATGAAAATGGTTCAATTTGAACATGACTCACTTTTCAGGAAGGCGCAAAGTTGGATAGTTTTCATGGATGATCTTCAGAACCTCAGAAAAGGCTGTGACATTTGCTGTCAAACCATATCTGCCACTTGCTGAAGGAATTTCAAAAGCTTGAATATGTGCATTTGCAACATCTCTAACATCGATGCACCTATAATATGCATTTGGGTATGTCTCAGCTCCTGCACCCCAGACGGATTACATCATGAGAACCAAACAAAACATGCAGCCAGAAAGGACACCGACAGTTCAAGGGAATGCTTGTTTTGAAACAGCTATTAAGGACAGGTTCAAAATTTGGTACTCGATAAATCGATAATTTAATCATTGATAAAGTGACTTGCAAGAGAAGATGTACAATATACTCGGGGTGGAAACTGAATGAATCTGTCACAATTCACAACCCCATATGAGAGAGGATTTTAGCATAGTAGGGTGATGTTTTGGCACATCTATATTGAACTTGTAATGAAATGCAACTATCACAAATCAGTGAAGTCTCAATGGAATGACAAGATGACATGGGATAATTTCTCAAGAAAGCAACTCATACTCATAACAAAAGATCGTGAAACGCAACCGAGGGATAACTAGCTCTATCAGCTGGAGGTGTAGAGACCTTCAAGCAAGATTTTTCCCATACTGGAAGGTTGGTAAAAGGATTTTAATCTTAGGTGGAGCAAGTATTAAATGCTTCAGATACAAGCAAAAAGCTGCTGAAGATCATTACCATTGACAAGGTTGAGAATCATCTCCACGCTTAGATTAAGAGTTGGCTGTAAAAGAGGGCCAATCACAAATGATGGATTCATTATAACCAAGTCAGTTGCATTCTCTTTTGCAAAACTCCAAGCAGCCTCCTCAGCTAAGGTTTTTGAAAGTGCATACCAAGCCTGGGAAAGAAAACAAATTTACATCAGCTAGGAATGGGTGAAGAACAATACAGAAGACAAGAAGTACGAATGGAAGATTTGTTTTTTAGCTTACAAAGCAAGTCCTAAAGGGTCCTCCAAGTGGAATTTCAAAACAATGCAACTAAAAATTTCTGTAGAAGGAAAAGAAAACCATAAGATATCATCAAATAATACCCACCTTCAATTCCTTACAAATAGCTGGATCTGAATGCCAGGTTTCATCAATAACCACATCATGGTTCAGAGGTTTTCCACTATATATACATGCTGCGAGTGAAGATGTTAAAACCACTCTCCTGATAGAATGAACTTTTGCACATGATCTAAGAACATTCAGTGTTCCTTTCAAGGCAGGATCGATTAAGTCAACCTGTAACCCGGAAAAAATTGTTGGATTTTTTTTTAATTAGAAAAAAAGGAACCTATATATCAAGAGGTTAATAATAATATAAAAAAAAAAACTTGCTTGAACAAGGGGGATGGTGTCACGCTAGGATACTCAACACAAGAACAGACCCTAATCAGCTCCTGGATATTATTTTGAATAAACTGGATTCAGAACTTTTGAAAAATCGTAATTATTTTCTTACGTACTCTAAGCACCAGTCCACTAAAATTTCTAATCTTTCAATTCCAAACACATGAAATAATTGTCTGCCAAAATGATCTGGGAGGCAAATTGGTATGTCATACAGGGTCCCTTCTCAATTTTTCTTCACCTTTTTTGGGTTGTCTCTGGGTCATTGTTCCTATTTTGTTCTCAGATACAATTAGAAAAACTGTGTTTTGTGCCTGATGTGCTTGAGAATCCTATTTCATTCAGTTAAGCTTTCTGCTTGGTTTCGCCATTAATCATCCGGTTTTCAATCTCGCATTCTCATTTAAGGAATATAGTTTCTTTTTCTTCTCTTGTCAAATTATCTGATAGAATAGTTCCATGCCACCAATTTTTCCCGTTGACAAGGGATGCCCGAAGCGACCTCGCTTCTTCATGAGATGCTCGGACGGTCGCGCTACCCTTGTTGGTGAACCGCATTAGAGGGTTAAGGCTTATTTTATAGGTTGTTTTCTAGGTGCTTGTAGTCTCAATCTCTTGTTTCATCTACCAGTCTTTAAAAGAACGAATCTTTTGGGTTTTTTTGGTTCATCTACCAGTCTTTAAGAGAACGAATCTTTTGGGTTTTTCTTCAAACCTCATCACACATGAAACAAAGAAGAACCCCATCATTCAGTAGCTAATTTACACAATTACATGAGTTGTTTCATGTGATTCTCGAGATTTGATGCTAAGATTGGTGGCAAACTAGATGAATCAGTAATGATAAATGCTTGCAGCATGTATGAGGGAAGAACCTGTGGGTCGTCGGTGGGTGACAAAGAAACAGGGGAAGCTGTATGAAAAACACCTTCACATCCATCAACAACAGGATCAAAAGCCCCTTCTTCCAATAAATCAGCCTTGAACAAATGAAGTCTTTCCTTAGCTCCGTCAAGTGCAAGCAAGTGCTCTGTTTTCTTTGGATCATCTATAACAAAAAAATAGGAGCGCATAAACAAAAGTGACCAAATTGAATTGAGCTCAAAAAGAGAGAGTTACCGACTTGGGTCACGGACAGTGGTTTTGACAGAGTAGCCACGTTGAAGCAGAAGCTTAACTAGCCATGAAGCTATGTAACCTGACCCTCCGGTGACACACACTACCTTCCCGTCTCCTCCTCTGCTCATCCTCTCTGTGCCGGTAGCGACTGCCCGGTAACTAACAAGAGAGCTTATTCCTTCGTAGAAGATGTTAATATGTGGAGCAAGCAACTCCAGAAGACACTTATGAATGGATGACTTTACAAAATATTCTTGTAATTGGTGGACCAAAGACTCAGGAATCTTGTTAAATCAATCCATGATTTTTAAAAATACAAAAAACTACCCCAAAATCCGAAATAAACATGAAACTGAAAAACTTCTCTAGCTTAAATATATTTTTTAAAATGTTTTCAAGTAAAAAAAAAAACCCCACCTAATCTCATAAATATTATTGTAATATATTTTATAAACACTTAATAAAAATCGTTACTTCGTTTTTGAAACTCTCAACAGTATCAAATCTATAGTCTATCTTCCCTTCATCATGTGAATTTTGAAGTGTGGGGCTTGTGTACGAGAGACGATAAAAAAAGGAAAAATTTGCCCCATGTGCATTCAGATCTATACAGGAACCGGAGTTAATGATGTTTCTCAAACAGCAACTCCTTTGACTGTGTTCGAATAGATTCAGGAATACAAAATCATGAACATATTCAGGAAGGTCTCCGGGACAACCATTCGTTTCAATATTTCCAGGCCAATCTGCATATCACGGTATACATATTTAACGCACATGCAAACCAAATATTGGAATCAACTTATTTGCTCACTTCAGTTTCTTTTGTTTTTATTTTCTTACACCAGTTTTTCCTAAACATTTCAGGATGGAGGCCTCCAGGACAAATCACGATAGTGAAAAATGAGATTAATAACAATCAGTTCGTGGGCAAAACTTCACTTCCATTTGAGTAAGAAGCTAGCAAAGCTCTTCTCCTTCAAGCTTTCAATAGTATCCTTTCTGCTTGCCTCAACAGGAGTGTACTTGCCACCCAGACTTTCTGCTCTCTCTCTCTGGATACCTGATATTTTGGCACGAGAGGCTTATCATATGCACACCTGCCATTAAACAAACATGCAAAATGTTCTTTTAAAAAAAAAATCCAAATTCTATTACAAGGCGACTGCAGCATCTTTGAAAATTAGAGACAGGTCAATGAGTTAAATTCTGTGGATTTCAAATATGGATCCTAAATACCGTCTAAAAAAAGCACTAATTGGTATCTGGGCAATCAAAGAAGGAAATAACATGTTTGAGTTTTAACCACAGCGCATTCGCAACATGTTGGAAAATTGGAAAAAACTCCTGATACCAATTGTTGGAATGTAGAGGAGCTCACTCATTCAATTGAAAAATTCTAGCCCTTAGCTAAGAATTAATTAAAATGTTTTGGCCCTTAGCTGAGAACAAAGAACAAAGAACAAAGAGATTAAGGGGTAAAAACCCAAGATAACTTTATTGTCATCCCTCTAATTGTATTTATAGAAGAAATCAAAGGCATTACAAGAACCCTAATCAAACATAAACTCTTAAACTAATCTTATCATAGATAAGACGAGTGAATTTGCCCGCGCGCTGCGCTGAACTTTTTTTCTATTTAAAAAAATGATTGATGTTATGCGTGTTGTAATTTATTATTTTAATATTTAATTAGTAAAATTGTAATTGATAGAATATGTTAGAAATGGTTTTTCCCCCGCTTAAAAGTGATTGAATGTTGCTACTCTTAAAATTATTCTGATAATTATTTAATCGGTAAATTATACAATTGGGATCAAAACAATTCTATGATTGTTATGTATGTTTTAATCGTTTCATGAATTCTTTCATTAGCAAATAGTAAAATTATAATCGTTGAATTGTAGCACATATGAGTGATTTGTTTTATGCAGCAAACAATTTGATTGATGATTTTGTTTTAACTACTTTGGTAATAATTTAATTGTTAGATAACAAAACCGCAATGATCAAATTGACTAAAGATATATTATTTGTTCATATTATTATATTAAAAAAATTTAGAACACTTAAATTAAATTAATGTGAAATTTTTAAAGAAAAGTCAGTTCAAATTTTTATATATATTTTAAGACGTTAATATAAAAAAATCACAATATATAATTAGTCTCTTCTATTTTTTTAAAAAAAAATGTCCCAAAAATAATATACATATAAATTTAGGACCATTAACAATTTTGTTACATGTTAAAAGATTTGGTGTCAACTGTGGCGAAATGCATGATAATTTTTTATTTTATTATTGTAGATAATTTGGCACAATTGTTTTTACTTGTCTTGTCTATGTGTGATTTCATATATTTTTCGTGATATAAGATCTAAAATATCATACATAAAAAAGACACGGAAGTTATTTTTCACAAAAATAACAATGACCAATGAATTTTTATCACAGTTATTATAGCTGTTATTATAAAATATTATGACACATAATTAATATTCTAATTATTATTGGTTATACTATCGATGACACCGTCATTGTTGTTTAGAAAAGATTTTTTTTTTGTTAAGATTTATTCCTTGTATTATTATATTAAAAATATTTTAGAATACTAATAGTAAATTATCATTTCTTGAAAATAATAAATAGGTCATTTATATATATATATAGGGATAAATTTGTATTTAACTATTTAAAAAAATATGTGCAGTAACCTTGATGCCCCCGACCCGGTTATAAAAAAAAAAACAAAGTGCAAGGGAAAGCACCTTTACTGTTCATTACCGTGATTTTCACTATTTATTCCTATTTGAAAGTAAGCGTAAGCCAACCTGGACACCCCGGTTATAAAAAAAAAATGTATAAGTGGCAAAAAAAAACAGGCAAAAATGTTTTTTAAAAAATAGGTTCGGAGATTAGTTGTGGTACACGTAAGCTGCCCCAAACACTTCGGTTATAAAACAACAAACAAAAAAAAGGAAGCTCGGTTATAAAAAAAATGTGCAAGGGGAAATCACCTTTTCAAACAGTAATGAGAAAAAAAATCATGTTGCGCATAAACTAACCTGGACACCTCGGTCATAAAAAAACAAAAAAAAAAGTATAAGTGACAAAAAAAAGAGGAAAAAAATGTAAAAAAAAGGGGTCTGGAGATTTGTCGTGGTGCGTGTAAGTTGCCACAGATACCCCGGTTATAAAAAAAAGTTTGGTTAAAAAAATACTGAAAGCCCCTTTTCAAACAATAATGAATAGTGAAATCATTGCTCATTAAAAAAAATCATGGTGCGCATAAACTGACCTGGACACCCTGGTCATAAGAAACCAAAAAATGTATAAGTGGAAAAAAAAAACAGGAAAAAAAGGTTAAAAAAATGGGTTTAGATATTAGTCGTGGCCTAGTTAAAAAAAATAGAAAGCACATTTTCAAACAGTAATGAACAATGAAAATCATTGTTCATTACTGTAAAAAAAAATGGATTCAGAGATTAGTCGTGGTGCACGTAAACTGCCCAGAACAACCCGGTTATTAAAAAAGAAAAACAATACAAAGAGAAAGCACCTTTTACTGTTCATTACCGTGAGTTTTACTGTTCATTCATGTTTGAAAGTAAGCATAAGCTGACGTGGACATCCTGGTTATATAAAAAAAAAATGTATAAGTTGTCAAAAAAAAAACAGGGAAAAAAATATTTTAAAAAAAATAGGTTTGGAGATTAGTCGTAGTGCGCGGAAGTTGCCTTAAACACCCTGATTATAAAAAAACAAACCAAAAAAAGGAAGCCCGGTTATAAAAAAAAATGCAAGGTGTAAACACCTTTTCAAACAGTAATGAGAAAAAAAAATCATGGTATGCGTAAACTAACCCGGACATCCCGGTCATAAAAAAACAAAAAAAAAATGTATAAATGGCGGGGAAAAAAATAGATCCAAAGATTAGTCATATTACATGTAAACTATCATAGATACCCCAATTATAAGAAGAAGAAAAGAGAAGCATAGTTAAAAAAAAAAATCATATAAACAGTGAAAATCATTGCTCATTCAAATTGGCGACCTCGTTCAGCTATACACAAAGCTAGCACCCTGATTTTTAAGGTCACGCGCAAATAAGTTATACTCATCATACTTGCGCCTGCAATGCTTATAACAGTCACATGGATAGACGTGGTCTCATGAAAGAGCGACTGGCATGAGTCTTGGAAGAAGCAAAATGATTCATTACAACTGCAAAACATGTGGGGAAATAAAACATTAACACGCAGCTTTTGTTGTAATTGTAAGCCACGCAGCTTCATCATTTGTTCTCACAATCACAGTTTAATGCATGCCGAAGCAGCAAATTATATATCCAGTCCTGTTTGTGAGTCTGGGTAAACAGCGGTAGATGAATAGTGACCGAACGTTTTGATTTAGCTTTCTTACTAATTTAAACTAGAAAAAGAAAAGAACAATCAAAACACATCATTAAAAAATATTCTACCTAATCTTCTTATCTTCAATGCAAACTTCATCAATTCCAACAAGGAACTCCTTTGCACATAACAGTTCAAACTGCACAACTGTAACTTAGTACATGGAAGGTAAAGATTTCTGCAGATGATTATCCAGAATCCTCTAGTCAGATGCAGGTACAGAAGAGTAATCAGAACATCAGACCCTTGACGGTGAACATGTTTTTCTTAGCAATTCTTCTTCATGGAAATCAGTTCCGGCATCATAAGAATTCATTAATTATATATTTTTTTGTTGCGTAGACCATAAATTCTGTAGGCACTCTAGATCTCCCAAAAGTTCCGGTGATGCATATGTCATCATGGGAAATAACAGCGTTTCAATGCCAAGGAACAACTGGCATAAACCAAAAGATAATGAAACAACATTATTTTTGAATCCTAAAAAACTAACTGAGAATTAGAAATGAAACCCAACTGTCTCTTTTATAGAGGAAAAGCAGTGCACTGCATGCCATGCATCTAAGAAACTTGTTGTTTAGGAATAGTGAGATCAGGGTAAAGCTTGCTTAAAATCTTCACAGCCTCAGAAGAGTGTATAACGGTCCCTGCTAAACAGTATCGCCCGTTAGCTGAAGGATTCACCCGGGCATAGATATGTGCATTGGCAACATCTCTAACATCTACTCATCTATAGGTTGTATTTGGATAGCTTTTTGCCCCTGCATGAAATAATCTCAATTGCTTGCATCAGGAATAATTGCATGCTTAAGAACAATGATGTATGTAAGGTACCAGAATTTGAAGGGAAGGGAATAATCCTAGTAACGGTGGATAAATCCAGTAAATATGTACACTTTCCTGCCTTGATGCATCCCTGTATTGTTGTTACTATGGCTAGAACTTTCATGGACTATGTCTATTAGTTGCAAGGGTTAACAACTATTATTGTTAATGATCAAGATCCAATATTTCTTAGTTAATTTTTATAGAAAATCAAAGAAACAAAAGTAAAAAAAAGTCGTCGTTACTGTTCCATTGAATTCAAACAGTTATTGTTTGAATTCAAATTTGGGAATGCAGCAGACAAGAACAAAGAAGAATGAAAGATTTCGGCAAGTAGGAGCACAATCGAAGGGTGAGGTTACTGTTATCCCTCTTCTTTATTTATAGCAAAAACTTGAAGTGTTACATTCAAATAAGGACTCTTGCTATGATTACAACTCTTTGTTCTATAATCTAGCTAAGCAAACTTTGACTTGAACTAAAACTGAAATTGATCAAACATAGTGATCTTATTTAGGAAAAATAGTAATTGAAAGTTAGTCTAATCCTAACACTAATTGTAGACTTGGAATCAATCTCCAATCTTCAACAATTTTAAAAACATATTTCTAATCATCAGGGGCTAATCTATATTATTATAGTGCATATCACTCACAATCAAAAGGACAAACAGAAATTGTAAGCAAATGCCTTGAGAACTACATGTGTTTTTATGGTTGTTGGCTGAATGGTGGTATAACACCATCCTCCACACCGCCACCAAGTCTACCTCATATAAGGTATTGTATGGACTAGCCCCACCTATTCACATCCCCTATTTTCCTAAAGATTATATAGTAGATATTAGAAAATAATATAAATAATATTCTAGGATCTCATTTAACAGTTTAAGCTTTTAAGTGAGATAGTTTCTTAACATGTTATATGAGCTTTATTGACTCAACGGTCACGAGTTCGAATCTCATCACCTTCATTCTATTTGATAAAAATCAAACATAAGATAGTGTGAGCTTGTGCAAGTTTCTAGCTCAAATGGTTTTCACTTGAGAGAATGTGTTAAAAAATAATATAAATCATATTCTAGAATCTCACCTAGCAGATTAAGCTTTTAGGTAAGATGATTTCTTAACAGTAGAAGTTGTGGATTCTTATTTGACCATGAGATGCCAAAGACATCTAGAGTTAATCTACATCATACACAACAGATAATGGTACACACTGGCTAATAAGAGAATAAGAGAAAGAACTTCTGAATTGAGAGATTATGTTTAACTCAAGGTGCAACCCTATCATCAAACTTTGATAGCACACCGATCATCTAAAATATTAGCTCCAAAATACTACAATCCATGAATGGTTTTGGAGAAAATTGGAGCAGTGGCATATAAAATTGATCTACCTCTTTCAACTACTATCTACCTTGTGTTCAATGTCTCTCAATTGAAGAAGCATCTTTAGGGCTGCCTCAATACTACCTCAATTTTCCAAGGAAGCTCCTCCGAAGCCTAAAGCAATTCTGGAGCGTAGAATGACAGAAAGAAATCAGGTTGTAACCAAATCCTAATCCATTAGAAGAATCAATCTCTTGTTGATACCACTTATGAATTTACAATCAACTTCATTCTCAGATCTCCACAATTCAACTTTCAGGACAAGGGCGAAACTGAAGGGGGGACAATTATTTCTATTATTTTTGTTGTTCTTACACATGTTGATGAGGGAGAGTTTGGGGAAAATGTAGCTCTTCTTGTCAGATTGTAATAGATTTTGGCAACAGGTAGAGAAAAAATGAATGAGTGATGCACAAGAATTTCTCCCTCTCTCGTTATCTTTTCACCATCCTTGTTGTAACACATTCAGTATTCTTCTATTATCTTCCACAATACCAAACTACCTGGATGATTTGTTAGGAGGAACCATTCTAGGAGCACTTGTAACACACTTGGATTTATGAAAAGTAAACTGCTGGGTAATTGTGGGTGATCTCCTGATGGGAATGCTACTTATGTTTTCATTTGCTGCATTCACTAATACCATGAAACAAATTTCCATGAATCAAACGTTTTCAAGTACTAGAATTATTTCATTCAGGAACCAAGGTAGGAAGCTTTATGTCAAGTGTCAACCTACAAATGTTTTTCACATAAAAAGGGTCTCCCATTTTCCAACAAAATGGTCTCCTAGCAGCAGCATATCATTGCAAATTATTTCCTTTCCTTATCAGCTGGATCACAACGTTGTCAATAACCAGCTACCTCAGACATTAAGGAAGCCCTTCTCCTTCAAACTTTCAATGGTGTCCTTTACGCTCACCTCCAGAGGAATGTAGTCAAGACCCAGAGTTTTTGCTTTCTCTTTTGATACCTCGTAAACCAGTGGAGATGCCTTATCATCTGCACATCTGCAAGGAAATAGTGTACTCCTCAGAATTGTCTGGTTTATCAGGGAATGAGATGTTGCTATCAATATTAGCTTGGTTTTAAAGAATGCTCATGATTTGATTCAAAACAATTCTATAAATTTCAGATACTTCCCTCTATTATCATCTCCTCCAATGATCAAGCACATTATTACCTATATGGATTGTGATCTCCAACAACCAATAAGCCAATAACTCCGCAACAAATTAGCTGAATATTCTCTTATCATGATCTCTAACAAAATTGCACGTTAAGTGATTTATCAATGGGACCTGTGTGAATGGCATTCACCGCAATGGAAATAACAGTAACTTACTTTTCAGGAAGGGGCAAAGCAGGGTAAAGTTCATGCGCAATCTTCACAGCATTAGAGAAGTGCGTAACTCTTCCAACTAAACAGTATCTGCCACTAGCTGAAGGTGTTTCAAGTGCTTGAATGTGTGCATAGGCAACATCTCTCACATCAACAAATCTATAAATTTCACTTGGCAATCTTGGTGCTCCTAGTGCTCCTCCTGCACACAAAAAGCCTCAGTTTCTCAAATCAAGAGACATCATGCACATTGAATAATCTGCTTCTTGAAAATCTGGCCAATTATCATTTTTAATCATATGGAAGCTTAAAGCATGCCACTCAACCCATGTTAAAGTAAACGGGTTATCTAAGAACTGTCAGATTCTAATTTCCATTGGACATTTTACATAATACATCCTTGCGTGATATATTGATGTGAAACTATTTATTTATGCGGCAATTATCTGCCTCTACCTTGAAGTTGATCTTGAAATACACCCTATGTTAAGGAGGAGTTACTTTATATCCTAGATTTCATGATATTATAATTCAGTAACTGATTTTTCAGTAAGGGAACCAAAAACTAGCATTACCAACGAGCAATTTCATGACATGTGAACTTCTGTAGTAATGTCCCCTGTGGTTCTCTGTCCATCTTTTTTCCTAAGGAGTTTCACCTTGCATTTTTCCATAGGGCCATATCCTTACAAAGTAGACGTTTTAGGAATGGGACTTCAAGTTAAAGTTGGATAAAACATGAACAGTACGAGGTCTGATATGGTGTCTGTTTGAGAATATGATTCAAGTTGTTTTTTAAAGTGTTTTTCGTTCAGAAATACATCAAAATAATGTTTTTTTTTTATAAAAAAAATCATTTTTGATATTAATACATGAAAATGATCTAAAACATAAAAAAAAAAAAAATTCGGTCGAAAGCACACTAAACACGACAATTAATTGTTCAGTCTTGTCCAATTAATACTATCCAGTATACCGAACACTACCTAAAAGTTGCTTGAGGTATTTATGAACTTGAAAGGAAAACATGTAACATAAAACAAGTTAAGCATACCATTTATGTTGTCCAGAAACAGCTCGGCAGAGGTATTAAGAGTTGGCTGCAAGAGAGGACCAATCACAAGGCCTGGATTAATTGTAACCATGTCAATTCCATTTTCTTTTGCAAATTTCCAAGCAGTCTCTTCAGCTAAAGTTTTTGAAGCCATGTACCAAAGCTGGAAAACCAAAAACAGATTGTCTATTAAGGATAAATTTCCTGAACATTGGCCAATATGTAATGATCTGGGTCAATATAGTGTTCACTTATCCTGTTATATCTAACTGGATTCAGTGCCGACTCAGTTCTCACATGTTAACTAGCCAGTGTGACAAAACTGATTCTTTCATACAAGAAATAATCAAGTAAAATCACCGGTTTATAAATAGAAAACTTTGCTAGAGAATAATATAAATCATATTCTAAGATTTCACCTAACAACTTGAGCTTATAGGTGAGATGGTTCCTTAACATGGTATCAGAGCCTTGTTGACCCAACGGTCATGAGTTCGAATCTCAGCATCCCCATTCTATTTGATAAAAATCAAGCACAAGGTAGTGTGAGTCTGTGCAAGTTTCAAACTCAAAAAGTTTTCATTTGAGGGGGTGTGTTAGAGAATAATATAAATCATATTTTAGGGTTTCACCTAACAGCTTGAGCCTGTAGATGAGATAGTTTATTAACAAACTTGAACTGATAAATCATAAAGAGGCACACCTTATTTGACACACAAAACGCAAAATCTGAAAACCAAGTCTCATCCACTACCACGTCAGGGGTCAAAGGTTTTCCATTGAAAGCAACCGAAGCCATGGAAGATGTTAGAATCACTCTCTTAACAGAAGGAAATCTGGCACATGACTTGAGAACGTTTTGGGTTCCCTTTACTGCAGGCTCAATCAGATCTGCCTGGAATATGAAGAGTATAAAAAACAATGAAAACATTTGATATAAACAGTTAACAAAATCAAATGCTATGCACAAGAAATCAAGGTGGAATATCATCATTGGATAATTTATGTCATCTATCTGTTACCAATCTGGGTGTAACTTGGATGATTAGAAAGTAGAAAAAACCATTTAAGAGATTACATGTGGATCATTTGTCCCGGGTAATACAGGTGAAGCCACATGAAACACGCATTCACATCCATCAACTACCGGATCAAAAGACCCCTCTTCAACTAGATTTGCTTCAAACAAGTAAAGCCTTTCTTTAGCTCCATCTAGATCAAGTAAGTGTTCAGTTCTCTTCGGGTCACCTACAACACATATAAGCAGAATCAGTGAGGTGAGATTAAGATCATGAACTCCAGCAATATTCATCAATGCATTATTAGCTGAAGATAACTATTGCAATATAAGTTATGTTGTGGTCCATAGCCTGAGAGTTAGATAAAAATTTATGAACAAGATGAAGACCACCAGGATATAAATTATCACTATACCACATTGCACTCGAAAGAAACACAGAAACTAAGCTAGAAAGAAAGAGATAAAAAGGGTGCTAACTTAGGTCACGAACAGTGGCTTTGACGGTATAACCACGGTGGAGTAAGAGCTTGACTAGCCATGAGGCAATGTAGCCGGACCCTCCTGTTACACAAACTACTTTTCCCTGTCCGCTCATTACTAAGTATACAGCTAAATCAGCTCTTGAAGAGAACGCACAGAGAAGAGCGGAAATAATGATAAGACCTCTTGAAGAGGACGGCAAATAATTATTATTAAGTATACAGCTAAATCAGCTCTGGATTTCTCACGATACGAGGGATTCTTGAAGCATTTTTTTGCTATTAGTAGAATGGCACAAGGTTGGCAACATTACACGTGCACATAGGGTTGGTGTTTGTGCTAGGCTCCTGCGACATGTCTGTTCCCACGAGATCACGTGGCTCCACAATAACATTAAGTTTACAGCTAAATCAAGAAACATTAAAAAAGAAGCTAAATGAGATCGTTATTCTACTACTCATCAACTGTTCACGCACACCCAAATCCATTGTTGACTAAGGTGTGTGATTTGCTACTTTAAATTGCATTGAATTATGATGTCTTGCCGCCCCCTCTTTTCCCTTCTCCTACCAATATTTGTTGTAAAAATTATAAATAGATATTTCAAAAGACATTTCTAAAGACTATACCGCATTAGTAAAACACAAAAGACCCCTTGAGTGCAAAAAATATATATAGGACTTACTATTTCACATTGGAAAAAGAAGACTTTCATCAAGTGTTTATATACTAAAACTTGAGATGGGATAGTAACCACAAAAAAAAGTAGAGTGAGCTCACGCACATAAGGATAAGTCGAGTAAGAGAAAAACCTCCAATTCACCATTGAAAATTATTTCTAATAGTTACAAAATTTAAAGGCATTTTCCGTTTACCATAAATTATTGTAACAACTATACTTAAATTATTGTAACAAATATATTTTTAAATTATTGTAACAGCTACTTTAATCTCATAAATTAAATATAGCATGGCTATTACATTATACTAGCCTATAAATACTATGCAAATTTTTCAAACAAGGCACATCCAAAAAACTACTTCTCTTATTCTTCTTCTTCTTCTTTGTTGGTCCTCTCTTCTCTAATTTCTTAGCTGTTATTGTGTTTCCTCTTTGTTTTGAGGAAGAGCTTGTTGAATCCTGGAGGGTACCTCATTGTTGGGGAAATATCCTTAAGGACAGTGCATATGCACGCCTCAAGTTTTGTTTGTTTTTGTTTCCTTGTATTTCATTATTTACACAACAATCTTAAGGATAATCTCAACTTTTAACATGGACAGAAACACTGCTGCTAATGATGCCCCTGCCCTCAACGTTGCTGCTGCAATTGTTCTCCCTCCTCCAGCAGCCACTGTTCCATTGGCAAAACCATTTCCTAACATCTCAAAAATTTAGGTGCTCTCTGGAGAGAACTTCTGAAGGTGGCAAGAAAGGATTTTCGGTGTTCTTGACTTGCATGGCGTGGCTTGGGTTCTTGTCGATCCCAAAGATGCTGAGAATACCGAAGCATGGACACATGGAAATAAGGTTTGTAGGCACTCTATTTTAAGCACTCTCTCTAATGAGTTGTTTGATGTGTATTGCAGCTACAAGGAAGCAAGGGAGATATGGGGCAACATGGTTGCAAAATACATTGCTGAAGATGTTGGCAAACAAAAATTTGTCATCGGTAAATTTTACCATTGGGAAATGGTTGATAACAAAGACATCAAGGCTCAAATTAATGAATACCATAGATTACTTGAAGATATGAAGGCTGAAAATATCAACCATCCTGAAGCTTTCGTTGCTAGAATACTCATCGAAAAACTTCCTAACTCATGGAGCGACTACAAGCACAAGCATAAACAATTATCTTTGATTGACCTTATCACTCACATCATAATTGAAGACACAAATAGAAAGGAGCTGCAAGCTACAAGGAAGAAGGAGATGACCACCAAAGCAAACTTGGTAGAAGGGAGTTCAATCAAAAAAGGTATGACAACAAATTTAATAAAAAAATTAAGTCCAATGATAGCAATATCACTGTGTTTAAACCCAAAACCAACAATTTTAAGAAAAAGGGAAATTGCTTTGTGTCTGGCAAACCTGGCCACCATGCACCTTAATGCCGCAATAGAAAGAGAAACAACAATCCTCCTAAAACTATGGTCAACATGGTTGAAGGAGAAGACATCATTGTTGCGGTTGTTTCTCAAGTCAATATGGTGACCAATGAGAAAAATTGAGGGGTAGACTCTGGTGCTACTAGGCACATATGTGCAAATAAAGAATTATTCTCCACTTATACACTTTTTAAGGATGGAGAAGAAGTGGTCTACCTTGTAGATTCAAGGACAACAAATGTTCTTGGAAAAGGCAAAGTCTTTTTGAAATTGACTTCGGGAAAGACATTGGCTTTGAATGAGGTGCTACATGTCCCTAATATAAGAGCAAATTTGGTCTCTGTAGGTAGCTGTGTTGGGAAAATTTAAGATTAAAGTGTCATTTGAATCTAATAAGATTGTAATGACAAAGAACAATGTATTTGTGGGGAAAGGATATTGTAACCATGGAGTTTTTGTACTCAATGTTGCTGAAAACATGAATGAAAATGCATCATCTTCTGCTTATTTGCTTGATAGTATTGATTTATGGCATGCTAGATTAGGACATGTTAGTCTATCTTATCTTAAGAAAATGAACTCTCTTGGTTTAATCTCTAGTTCAAATTATTCATCTATGAATAAATGTGAAGCATGTGTTGAAGCTAAAATTACTAAGAAAACATGTACATCTGTTAAAAGAGAAACTAATTTACTTAGCTTAATACACACAGACTTAGGAGATTTAAAACAAACCATGACTAGAGGAGGCAAGAAATATTATATGACCTTCATAGATGATTTTTTAAGATATACAAAACTTTACCTACTTAGAAGTAAAGATGAAGCTTATAACATGTTTTTATTATATAAAGCAGAAGTAGAAAATCAACTAAACAAAAAAACTCAAAAGAGTTAGATCAGATAGAGGAGGTGAGTATGTTCTAATGAACGATTATTGTGAAAATGAAGGCATAATACATGAAGTTACTCCACCTTATTCATGATTCCTGAGGATGATATATATATATATATATATATATATATATATGCTCAAATAAATCTTTTATCCTCTATGTATGGGGGGTACTGGTGGATTGTCTTTATAATAAAGGTCCTTTAGTGTGCTTATGGATTATGACTGCCTGAAATAATAATTGCTTACGCAATGTATTTCTTCAAGCATCTTATTAAGAACGCAGAGATCCTAATGATTTTAGTCTCACCCATTAGCCTTGATTTTTCCTTAAGCTCATCTTAATCTTCCTATGGCTATGTACCAAAGTGAAGTGATTCTAGGATTTCAATTTCCAGAACATGAAGAGAACGTAGGTGATTGCTCATTATAGAAGGATTAATTTATCCCCGTTGTATCTGTTAACTTCTGGGCTATGATGTGACCATAAACTAAATGAAATTTAGCTCACTAGGGTTAGCACAATATATAGAATGACTGAATGGTTGGATGATTGAATCAAGGGCATGAGTTGATTGAATGCAGTTTCTTGCTCTCTCTTCGCCATTTGTCTTTATTGTTTTTCTTTGTCAGTATCATGTGTGTTCCTGTTATTGGTGTTGATGTAGTTGCTAGGTTTTTTATAATGCCTCTTGCTTGGTTTTGCTGGTATGCGCAAAAATTAATGATATGGAGCGTTAATATCTTTGTTTCTCTTGCTTAGTTATGTTTTGTTATTGCCTTCATGAATTTTTCAATCCTTTTTTTTGTTGTCATCAAACACATTAACTGTTTAGACTTTGTTTGGGGGACTATTTGTGATATGTTTCCTTCACTTTTGGTTGTTTTAATCATTGTAAGCGTTCATTGCTTGGACTTTTATTGGGAAACTGGTAGAATTGTGTTTCTTTACTTCTAGTTGTGGTTGTACTTCTGCCTTAAATTTTCATCTTCCTTTTCCCTTGGTTTATGTTGCAATTTTCATATGTTTTCTTTCGTTTCTGCCCTTTTAGCTCCATTCATTCACTTTGTGTTATGTTCAATTATTTGCAAATTTTAAATAGTGTAAAATTATTATTAAAACAGCTTAAACATTCTCAAATTGCCATGCTAAAAAACAATTGCGCTTCTGGTTCCCTAAAAATTGTTCTGGCCAATACTTTTTTATGCTTGATTTTTTTGGCAACAAATTTTTTTTTTGGCTCCTGCTAACAATTATTTAAGGTTTCAGATCATTCAATAATTAGATCATTAGGGTTTTCGTATTCTTGGTATAGTTTTTGTTAGCCATAGATATTTTTTCAATGGTTGTGTACGCTGATGAAGCATGAAAACCATATTGGGATTGGGACCCAAAAAAAACTTTGATGTTTACTACTTGAATATTTTTAAAATTTCATTTTTTTATAGAAATGTGAAAAAAAATCAATTTTTTTAAAAAATATATATCAAGAGTTGCTTGAATTTTATGAAATTAAAAGAAAAAAAAAGATGTTTTATTCTTAATCAACACCACAAAATGATCAAATTAGAGATATAATGTTTTGAAACTTCTTCACTTATGCGTTGTTTTTAAACTCACATTACAAACCATCAATATTTTGCGTTGAGCTAATGTAATCTATCAAAGAACAAATCCAATACAGAAAAAAAATGCACTAAACCCATGGTTGTCAAAATCGCGAGTTGACTCGTAAAATCGTCCGATTTTACGAGCCAACTCATCAAACCTTGTCAACTCGGGTAGAAAAATCGATTTTGGTCAAACTCGGTCAAACTCAATCAAAATCGGTTCAAATCATAAAATCGGACGAATCGGTCCGATTTTACGATCCTTTAAATACTAAAACTACCGCTTCAAAATTTTGCATTTTAAAGCTGCTGTTTCCACTCACTGAAGAGTGAATATATAACCTGAAGTTCAAAGTGGGACAATGCTTTTGTCGATGTGGGACAAATTGCATTGTCCCACACTCCCACTCCCACTCCCACTCCCACATATTTAAACTGAAGTTGAATTTGCAACCATGTATTTGTCTGATGTGGGACAAATTGCCACTCCCACATCGGAAAATCACAAATCAATTTGTCCAGCGGAAAGCATTTCCGCTGGACAAATTATATTTGTATATATATATATATTATAAAAAATTATAAAAAATATATATTATAAATAAATAAAATTGTTGTGTTGATTTTATAAAAAATAAAAATTATATATATATATATATTATGGAATCACTCTTGAAAATCAGTAATATTAACTTTAAAATTTATACTTAATTTTTTTTTTACTTTAAATTAAAAAAAATTGGATGTTTTTAAATCATTTTCATGTCCTGATGTAAAAATAATTTGTTGGAGTTGGAGCTAGTACTACTGTACTAGTAATATCAGTGTTGGTACCAGTATTAATACTGATAATCTTTTCAATAATAATGCTTTTGATGAATGTATTAAAAATAACGAGGAAAATGACGGTAATGAGACTAATTTTAATTTATATAGCACATCATCAAAATATTTATTTTAAATTTGTTAGTTTTTACTTAATGAAATTCTATGGACATAATTATTTTGTAATGTATTTGCAAGTTATTTTGAATTATATATGAACCTTAACTAATGAAGTTTTATGACCATAAATATGTTGTATTGTATTCGGAAATATTTTACATATGATTTTACGATTTTTCTTCTCACACGATTTTAGCTGTGATTTTACGATTTTTATACGGACAAATTCAGGTACGATCTTACGATTTTATGATCCGATATTACGATCCGATTTTTTGAAGCCCCTTCCGTGTCGTGTCAAAATCGCGATTTTGACAACCTTGACTAAACCATTATCACATATTTGCAAGGAATTTACAAATATCTTTAGTTGGGCACAATTTAAATCGTTGCAATAAATCAAATCTCAATAATTAATTAAGCTTCTTTCTTAAATACTATATTGCTTCATTAATCAAATCTCAATTACAATTTTGTTATTTGCCGATTAAATTATTACCGTAACAGTTAAAACGTGATCAACAATCATTTTTTTTGCCGCAGAAAACAAATCACTCATCTGTGCTAAATTTAATCGCTTCCACTTTTACTGTTTGCTTATGAAATAATTTTCCAAAAAAATAAAAGCATACACAACAATCAATCAGTTTGTTACAGAAAGCAAATAATCGGGCTTTTTTTTCTTCTCATTACTATTTTAAAAGGTGCTTTCCCCTTGCACTTTTTTTAATAACCGACTTCCTTTTTATTATAATCAGGTTGTCCATGGCAGTTTACGCGCACCACGATTAATCTTCGGACCCACTTTTTTTAAAACATTTTTTTCCTGTTTTTTTTCACTTATACATTTTTTTTATAACCAGGATGTCCAGGTTAGCTTACACTTACTTTCAAACATGAATGAATAGTAAAAGGGGCTTTCCCCTTGCACTTTTTTTTCTTTTTTTAATAACCGGGATGTCCAGGGCAATTTACGCGCACCACGAATAATCTCCGAATCCACTTTTTTTTACAGTAATAAACAGTGATGTTCAATGTTCATTACTGTTAGAAAAGGTGTTTTCTGTTTTTTTAACCAGGCTTCTTATTTTTGTTTTTTTATAACCGCAGTATCTGTGGTAACTTACACGCACCACGACTAATCTCTGGACCTATTTTTTTAACATTATTTTCCTCTTTTTTTTTCCACTTATACATTTTTTTTAATGATAGGGGTGTCCGGGTCAATCTACACGCACCATGATTTTTTTAAATGAACATTGATTTTCACTGTTCATTACTATTTGAAAAGGGGCTTTTTGTTTTTTTTAACCAGGCTTCTTTTCTAATAACCGGGGTATCCGTGGTAGATTACGCACACCACGACTAATCTTCAGACCCATATTTTTTTCCTGTTTTTTTTGCCACTTATACGTTTTTTTTTTTGTATTTTTATGACGGCGGTGTTGGGGCAATTTATGCGCACCATGATTTTTTTTCTCATTACTGTTTGAAAAGGTGCTTTCCCCTCGCACTTTTTTTTCTTACAACCGGACTTCCTTTTTTTGTTTGTTTTTTATAATTGGGGTGTCCGGTCAGCTTACGCACACCACGATTTTTTTCCCACGTACGCATTTTTTTTATAACCAAGGTGTCTGGGCCACCTAACGCACAACACGAATTATCCCAGTACCCACTTTTTTTTACATTTTTTTCTTGTTTTTTTCCCAAATGTAAATTTTTTTTATAGCCTTGTTTGGGTCAGCTTACGCGTACCAGCTCGCTCAAACATTGTGCACACACTCACAAAACATTATGGATTACAATAGTGTATTAACAATTTTGCCCCTCAGTGCGCCTCAGCCCTTGCCTTGGGATTAGGGGTATTTTCGAATTTTCCACGGAACCGATTGACATTACCAGATTATTTGGGGGTAGTTTTTTTATTTTCCCAGTATTTTTGCACAGTAAAATAACCATAATATCCATGAATAACACAAAATGCACAGGAACCGCCGGGGGCATTAAGGTTATTGCACATATTTTTTTAAATAGCTAAATACAAATTTACCCCCATATATATATATACATAAATGACCTATTTATTATTTTCAAGAAATGATAATTTACTATCAGTATTCTAAAATATTTTTAATATAATAATACGAGGAATAAATCTTAACAAATAAAAAAATTCGTTTTTAAACAATAATGACGGTTTCATCGATAATATGACCAATAATAATTAGAATATTAATTATGTATAATAATATTTTATAATGACAGCTATAATAATTATGACAAAAATTCATTGGTCAATGTTATTTTTGTGAAAAATAACTTCCGCGTCTTTTTTATGTATGATATTTCAAATCTCATATCATGAAAAAAAATATAAAATCACACGTAGACAAGCCAAGTAGAAAAATTCTGCAAAATTATCTACAATAATAAAATAAAAAAATTGCCCTGCATTTCGCCACAGTCGGCACTGAATTTTTTAACATGTAACAAAATTGTTAATAATCCAAAATTTATATATATATTATTTTTGGGACTTTTCCCTTAAAAATAAGAGAGACTAATTATACATTGTGATATTTTTTTTCATATTAACGTCTTAAAATATATATAAAAATTTGAACTAACTTTTCTTTAAAAATCTCACATTAATTTAATTTTAATGTTCTAAATTTTTTTAATATAATAATATGAAGAAAAAATAATCTTTGATAAATTTTAGTAGTTGTATTTTTGCTATTTGACAAATAAATTATTCGGTAAATAGTTAAAACATGCCCAACAAACAATTAGTATGTTGCAAGCAACAAATAATATATCTTTAGTCAATTTGATCAATTGTGTTTTTGCTATCTACCAATTAAATAATTACTAAAGTAGTTAAAACAAAATCATCAATCAAATTATTTGATGCATAAAACAAATCACTCATATGTGCTATAATTCAACGATTGTAATTTTACTATTTGCTAATGAGAGAATTCATGAAACAAATAAAACATACATAACAATCACATAATTTTTTTTATTCCAATTGTACAATCTACCGATTAAATAATTATCAAAATAATTTTAACAATAGCAACATTCAATCACTTTTAGGCGGAAAAACCCCCGTTACTAACAGATTCTATCAATTAAAATTTTACTAATTAAATATTAAAATAACAAATTACAACACGCATAAAATCATTTAGTTTCTTACATAGAAAAAAAGCCCAGTGCAACACGCAGGCAAATTCACTCGTATTACTATTTATTGTAATAGTGTACTTACTTTTTAACCCCACATTTTGTCTAGCTTTACCCATGAAATCAAGAAACATATTACTATTTTTTATTTTTTATATATTTGTACATAGTAAAATAACCATCATACCCTCACATAAGACAAAAACCAAGATTTTTATGCGGGTTGTCATGGCAATTGCACATTTTTAGTGAACAATACATTAACCCTTTTACCCTTAAATAAGACAAAAAAAGAAAGATGAATTACCTGCAAGGGGCTTTCGGTTTGGTAACATTTTTTAAGATATGTAAATACTGATATGCCCTCATAAAAGACAAAACATATGAATTGGCTGCGAGAGTCATTCGGTCCGTTCATATTTTTTGAAAATGTTCAAATATTGATATGCCTTCATAAACGACAAAATACAAGAGTTGGCTATAAGGGTGTGTTAGTATTTGACCATTTTTATATTGGTAATTTATGTCGGTTACACCAAGCACGTCTGCAGCACGCGCCGATGATTTGCAGCCTCACGCCCCTTTTAGGAGGCGCATGTGGCACATTAAGGTGACTAAAAATGTGCATCTGACATTTCACCAGATGCGCCTCCATGTCCTACATCTCATGGTGTGGTATGTTGCTTCCCCCAGTGGCTGTAAACGGCCCGGTTGCCAGTCAAAATTTATTCCCCCCTTCTTCTCTCCTATAGGCGAAAGATGTTTGTAAGTCCCCAATGTTGTTTCTGTTTTCATTTTAGTCCGTTAGCTTTTAATTGTGTTGTATGGTCATGATTTCTGTTATAGAAGTTTGGATTTGTTTCAATTTTATCCTTTAATTGATATTTATTATATATTTAGATTTCAATTCGGTCCTTATTCTTTTAATTTCTGGATTGGATAGAATCCCTTAATATTTTCGGTAAAGAGGTTTTGAGTTTTTCAATTTTGTCCTTCAATGGAAATTGATTATATATGTTGTTTTGATTTCATCACTTATACTTTTAATTTTTTATTTCAATTCCTTTATTTGTTTTTTTTATTTCTGAAATTGTCCCTATTTTTGTCCAAATTTACATATATATGCTCTTAGTTTTGGTTTTTTATTTTTATTATTTTCTCTTTTGTTGAGGTAATATTTTAAAAAAAAAATATTAAAGTTTAGTTTGTGATTGTAATCATTTAAAAATTGAGATTTTTTTTTGTTTTTCCCTTTGTTTTTTTTTATCTTCAAGTCAAATGATTTTGTCAACGATAGTGTCAACGATAGCATTACCAATAATAATCAAAACATTAATTATTTACAAATAATTTCAAAATATCAACAATGAAAAAAATAATTATATTAATGATAATAATACTAATTATAAATGAAATAATAATAATAATAATAAAAAATAACGATGTTGGTTATCGTGATGATTATTGTCGTGATAATGACAATAATTATAACAATACTGCTAGTAATAATCAGAATATTAATTATTTACAATAATTATTATAATAACAGCTATAATAATTATGACAATTTAAGAATCATGATGGTTAAAATGTAATGATAGTCAAAATATTTCATTAGTCGATATTGTTTTTATTTAAAATTGACTTCCACGACTTTTTTATGTATGATATTTCAGATTTTATATCATATAAACAAAAAATATACGAAGCCACATATAGACAAAACAGGTGGGAAAACTGGGCCAAATTATTTACAAGCGCTTCGATGCACATATATAATCTACCGATGAAATAATCATCCAAACATTTCGAACAATAACAACATTCAATCACTTCAATGCTCAAAACAAATAACCCATTTAAAACGGAATTTATCGATGATAATTTAACTAATAAAATTTTTAGTTAATCAATAAATATACGTATAACAATCAATTAATTTGCTACATAAAAAAGTTCAGCACAACACGCGGGCATGTCAACTCGTCTAATATACTAAAAGAGGTAAGAGTCGGTTACTATAGCATGTGAGGAGAATCACTGTGGATCACAATAGTGTTGCTCAATTTTCGGGTCATTCGGCTCACTGATGTTCTAATATTTAGATATTTGTTCATTGTAATATATCACGAACCGCCTGTAGCTCAGTGGATAACGCGCCTGTTTCATAAGAAGGAGTGCATGGGTTCGACCCTGCCTGGCGCGCCTGTTTCATAAGAATATGTTTTTTGCTTAAAATTTATTTTTCAATTTTTGTTTGCTTTTTTGATTTTTTTTCACTTATACATTTTTTTATTATTTTTATTTAATTATTTTGACATCAAAATATTTTTTTTTGCTTATAATTTTATTTTTTTCAATTTTTGTTGCTTTTTTGTTAAAGTTATTGACCTTTTTTTTCTATGATTGAATTTTTTTCCCATTATTAACACAATAAGAATAATAATTTTAGTTTTTTTTCTTGCTTCCTCTTTTTTTAATGTTTTCGATTTTTTTCATAGGGTAATTTAATAATTTTTATTGTTTTAGCGGTAACAACAATGATATTTTTAGATGTTAAGGCTTCGATGTTCCTGTTGTTATAATATGGTGTGTTGATGTGTTTCATTATATCAAACCTTACATGTATAGATGTTATACTTTATTTGATTTTTTTTAATTTTTTCATTTGATTGAAATTGATAATATATTTGGTTTTGTTTTCGGCCCTTATACTTTTGATTTTTGATTTTCATTCCTTTAATTTTTTATAGTTCTTAAATATTTCCTATTTTTGTCGACGTTTATATATGTGTCCCTTTAGTTTTGGTTTTGTCGATTTTACGAGTCAACTCAACAAAACTTGTCATATCGGGTAGAAAAATAGGGACCCGTAAAAATCAGAAAAAAATCTTAAAAATCAGGTCAGATCATAAAATTGGACTGAATCGGTCCGATTTTACGATTCCATCAATTTTACCCAAAATCCATCCCTTCTGCCGCCCCCTACACCTAGCCTTGTGCCCCTGTCCCTTCCCCCCGTCCCTCTCCTCTCCCTCAGGCTAGCCCCCCCCCCCCCCCAGGCTAGGCCCCCCCTCTCTCTCCCCCCTAGTTTTAAAATTAAAAAAATCAGTATTTTTTAAATGCTAATATAATGATATAATTGTTATCTATTTTTAATTTCCTTTAAATCATATATAAACCTTAACTAATAAAATTTTATGGCCATAATTATATTATATTGCATTCAAAAATATTTTACTTATGATTTTATGATTTTTCTACTTGCACTATTTTAGTTGTGATTTTACGATTTTTGTACAGTAAATTTTAAAGTACGATTTTACAATTCTAATTTTACGATCCAAGTTCAGACACAACTTCCGATTCGTGTCAAAATCATGATTTTGACAACCATGACCACAAGATAGCTCTGCCAGGCTAAATTTTAATACCTTCTATCCTTCAAGATAGCTACAAGAGAGCAAATATAATATTTTTAAATTGTGTTTTATATATTCTTACCTTACAAAGATTTTGATTAAAGTTACATTAATTAATTACTTGTTGTGTCAATGTCAAATAGATATGGAAACAACTTCTAGCTGTTTGATTTTGATTAAAGTTATATTAATGAAATACTTGTTGTGTCAATGTCAAATAGATATGGAAAGAACTTCTGGCTGTTTTTTTGAAAAAAAAATAAAAAATATATAATTTTAGTTTTTGTTTCAAAATAATTTTTTTAATGTTTTTATATTATTTTAATATGATGGGATATAAATGATTTTAAAAAAATATTATTTTAATATATTTTTAAACAAAAAACAGTAAATTGTTCATTTAATTCATGAAGTACCTTTCTTTTAGTTCCCTCTTGGATTTTATTGTTCTCGTGTCTCCCAAACTTGGCATTTCCCTCTTGTTTAGCTTTCGTGCAGGGGTCCATGCACAGCAGCATCATTGATATTGTTTCTGCAGGTGTTGAATCTACATTTTTATGACATGCGTAGCGGTTAGTCTAATGCTTACACCCATGAAGAACACGCTGTCCAGAATCACAGTCGCAATAATTGCAGCAGGTTGTAGCATTCCTCACAGACATGGCGATTTGAGATTGTCAACTAACTCTGAATGATAAATAGAATTCATTCCCAGGAAGATGTTTTTGTTTCTTTTTGTGAAATATACACCCAAGATGTTTTTAATTACATTAAATGATGCATCACAGGCCAGGAATTTCTAATCTGACTTATGCAGGTTTGAAAGGATGTACAGGGAAGCAGATGATAAGAAAATACAAACAGAATAGCTAAGTAGATCCACACCAGTGGCTATCGTCACCATCTTGCTCCTCTCAAACATCTTCATTGCAAATTATTGCAAATTATTTCCTTTCCTTATCAGCTGGATCACAACGTTGTCAATAACCAGCTACCTCAGACATTAAGGAAGCCCTTCTCCTTCAAACTTTCAATGGTGTCCTTTACGCTCACCTCCAGAGGAATGTAGTCAAGACCCAGAGTTTTTGCTTTCTCTTTTGATACCTCGTAAGCCAGTGGAGATGCCCTATCATCTGCACATCTGCAAGGAAATAGTGTACTCCTCAGAATTGTCTGGTTTATCAGGGAATGAGATGTTGCTATCAATATTAGCTTGGTTTTAAAGAATGCTCATGATTTGATTCAAAACAATTCTTCTATACTACATTATAAATAAGAAAAGCTTCAGATACTTCCCTCTATTATCATCTCCTCCAATGATCAAGCACATTATTACCTACATGGATTGTGATCTCCAACAACCAATAAGCCAATAACTCCGCAACTAATTAGCTGAATATTCTCTTATCATGATCTCTAACAAAATTGCACGTTAAGTGATTTATCAATGGGACCTGTGTGAATGGCATTCACCGCAATGGAAATAACAGTAACTTACTTTTCAGGAAGAGGCAAAGTAGAATAAAGTTCATGCGCAATCTTCACTGCATTAGAGAAGTGCGTAACTCTTCCAACTAAACAGTATCTACCACTAGCTGAAGGTATTTCAAGTGCTTGAATGTGTGCATAGGCAACATCTCTCACATCAACAAATCTATAAATTTCACTTGGCAATCTTGGTGCTCCTAGTGCTCCTCCTGCACACAAAAAGCCTCAGTTTCTCAAATCAAGGAAGCTTAAAGCATGCCACTCAACCCATGTTAAAGTAAACGGGTTATCTAAGAACTGTCAGATTCTAATTTCCATTGGACATTTTGTATAATACATCCTTGCGTGATATATTGATGTGAAACTATTTATTTATGCGGCAATTATCTGCCTCTACCTTGAAGTTGTTGAAGAATGAAGAATGAAGATTGATTCCAAGCCTACAATTAATGTCAGGATTTTTACTATCTTTAAATTATTATGTTTCCTAAATAAGATCATATTGATTGATCAAAGATCTAGTTTTCATTTTAAGTATTTTCCTATTTAGATTGTAGAAGAGGAAGTTGTAAACAAATGGGGAAACCCTATTTGAATGTAACACTTCAAGTTTTCAATATAAATATGAGAAGAGGGATAACAGTAACCTTACACAAAAATTATGTTCATTCTTGCTATTCTTTAGTGTTCTCATTGTTTTTTATTTCGGCACAATTCTAGTTTTGAATTGTGTTGACTTTTGTTTCTTTGATTTCCAACATAAGTTGATCTTGAAATACACCTTATGTTATGGCGGAGTTACTTTACATCCTACATTTCATGATATTATAATTCAGTAACTGATTTTTCAGTAAGGGAACCAAAAACTAGCATTACCAACGAGCAATTTCATGACATGTGAACTTCTGTAGTTATGTCCCCTGCGGTTCTCTGTCCAACATATTTCTTAAGGAGTTTCACCTTGCATTTTTCCATAGGGCCATATCCTTACAAAATAGTAGTTTTAGAAATGGGACTTCGAGTTAAAGTCGGATAAAACATGAACAGTATGAGGTTTGATATAGTGTCTGTTTGGGAATGTGGTTCAAGTTGCTTTTGAAAATGTTTTTCATTCAGAAATGCATCAAAATAATATTTTTTAATTTTTTAAAAATCATTTTTTATATTAACACATGAAAATAATCAAAAAAATTAATTTAAAATAAAAAAAAATCAAAAGAGCTTTTGAAACGCAATGTCAAGCAGTGTCATAGAAGGTAACAAATTTAAGTCTATTGGAATGTTTTAGCCTATGGATGTGAGGATTAGGCTAGTATTTTTGTTTATTAAATCTTTGCACTAGATTCATATTTCTTGGTGTGTTGTTAGGTATGCTGGACAATAATTTTTTTGAACATGACAATTTTTTCGTGGAGTAGTTTTGTGCATCTTTGAACAGTACAAAAATCAATTTTTGTCATATTCAAAGTTGTTCTAGTGGAGAAATTTGTCCCACTAAAAGAGGTAGGATAAGCTTGTCCAATTCTCTGCATAAAAGTCAGTCTATCTGTTAGGGTTAACATAAAAATAAAATTTAATATTATTATTATAGTTTTAAAACCCAACTAGAATCAAACCTAAGGCATGGCTCGGGTAACGGGCTAGTTTGATCATTGATCCAAGTCAGTGTGGGGGTAAAAAAAGTTATTATTACAGTTTTAAAATCTGATTTGGGGGCGGGGTCGACCCGAGACCAGACTTAGATCACAGGTAAGTGTGTGCGTGTGTATATACATAAAAAATCAATGGATTTTCTACTTATGTTTTATCTAGGGTTGACCAAGTCATAAGTTGACTTGAGTTTTTGATGGGGTCAAGTCGAATCAATACTTACTCTATTTTTTCTTAAATCCGGACTACACTAAACCTCAGGTCGTCCAAGTCTTGTTTGGTGTCTACTAAACACAAAATAATTTCGTCGAAAGCACACTAAACACGACAATTAATTGTTCAGTCTTGTCCAATTAATACTATCCAGTATACCGAACACTACCTAAAAGTTGCTTGAGGTATTTATGAACTTGAAAGGAAAACATGTAACATAAAACAAGTTAAGCATACCATTTATGTTGTCCAGAAACAGCTCGGCAGAGGTATTAAGAGTTGGCTGCAAGAGAGGACCAATCACAAGGCCTGGATTAATTGTAACCATGTCAATTCCATTTTCTTTTGCAAATTTCCAAGCAGTCTCTTCAGCTAAAGTTTTTGAAGCCATGTACCAAAGCTGGAAAACCAAAAAAGATTGTCTTTTAAGGATAAATTTCCTGAACATTGGCCAATATGTAATGATCTGGGTCAATACCAGTGTTCACTTATCCTGTTATATCTAACTGGATTCAGTGCCGACTCACTTCTCACATGTTAATTAGCCAGTGTGACAAAACTGATTCTTTCATACACGAAATCATCAAGTAAAATCACCAATATATTAAATAGAAAACTTGAACTGATAAATCAGAAAGAGGCGCACCTTATTTGACACACAAAACGCAAAATCTGAAAACCAAGTCTCGTCCACTACCACGTCAGGGGTCAAAGGTTTTCCATTGAAAATAACCGAAGCCATGGAAGATGTTAGAATCACTCTCTTAACAGAAGGAAATCTGGCACATGACTTGAGAACGTTTTGGGTTCCCTTTACTGCAGGCTCAATCAGATCTGCCTGGAATATGGAGATTATAAAAAACAATGAAAACATTTGATATAAACAATTAACAAAATCAAAAGGCTATGCACAAGAAATCAAAGTGGAATATCATCATGGGATAATTTATGTCATCTATCTGGTACCAATTTGGGTGTAACTTGGATGATTAGGAAGTAGAAAAAACCATTAAGAGATTACATGTGGATCATTTGTCCCGAGAAATACAGGTGAAGCCACATGAAACACGCATTCACATCCATCAACTACCGGATCAAAAGACCCCTCTTCAACTAAATTTGCTTTAAACAAGTGAAGTCTTTCTTTAGCTCCATCTAGATCAAATAAGTGTTCAGTTCTCTTCGGGTCACCTACAACACATAAGCAGAATTAGTAAAGTGATTAAGATCATGAACTCCAACAAAAAACCCTCAATATTCATCAATACATTATTAGCTGAAGCTAACTATTGTCCATAGCCTGAGAATTAAATAAAAAATTATGAACAAAATGAAGACTACCAGGATATAAATTATCACTAAACCATATTGAACTCGAAAGAAACAAAGAAATTAAGCTGGAAAGAAAGAGATAAAAAGGGTACTAACTTAGGTCACGAACAGTGGCTTTGACGGTATAACCACGGTGGAGTAAGAGCTTGACTAGCCATGAGGCGATGTAGCCTGACCCTCCTGTTACACAAACTACTTTTCCTTGTCCACTCATCTGTAAGTGAGAGTAAGAGAGACCGCACAGAGAAGAGCGAAAATAATTATAACATCTTGAAGAGGACAGCAAATAATAATAACTGTAAAATTCGAAAATACCCTGCGAACAAAGTTAAATTTTAATGTACTGAAGGGCAAAAGGTAATAACATTATTACAATATTTACTGCTACAAGATAGCTCCGGCAGAGCTACACAAGAGAGCAAATATAATATTTTTAAATTAAAAAATTATTTTAATATATTAATCTAAAAGTTTATTTTATATATTTTTACCTAACAAATTTTTTTATTAAAGTTATATTAATTAATTACTTGTTGTATCAATATCAAATAGATATGGAAACAACTTCTTGCTGTTTGGAAACCTATTAGTAAGTATTTTTGAAATATATATATATATATAGTTTGTTTCAAATTATTATTTTTTTATGTTTTCATGCTATTTCGATGTGATGTGATAACAATGATTTTTTATAAAAAAAATATATATTATTATTATTTTAATATATTTTTAAATAAAAAATATTTTGAAAAATAAACTCAATCATATTTCTAAATACTAACGAAACATGTCATACAGTTGTGAAGCAAGTAATTCATTTAATTCATAAAGTACCTTTCTTATAGTTCTCTAATGATTTTTTCAAATTTGTCAATACCGTTTCGGTTGGTGTTTCGTTTTTTCAATTGGAATTAATGTTTTGATTTCAGAACGTTTCGGCGTTATACTGTTTATATATATATTAATTAAAAAAAATAGTTCAAATCTAAAAATAAAATTATTTAAAATTGTATAATTTAATCTAGATAAAACACGGTTGAAACAACTTCTTGCTTCTTAATGTTTTTATATTATTTTGATGTTATGGTATTAAAAATAATTTTTAAAAAATAAAAAATAAATTATTTTAATATATTTTTAAATGAAAAATAACATTCACGAAACATGACATATTTTTGTGAAATAAGTAGTTCATTTAATTCATAAAGTACCTTTCTTTTAGTTCCCTAATGATTTCCTCTCTTGGATTTTATTGTTCTTCTCGTGTCTCCCAAACTTCGCAATTCCCTCTTGTTTAGCGTTCCTGCATGGTCAATGCAGGGGTCCATGCACAGCAGCACCATTGATATACTGTTTCTGCAGGCGTTGAATCTACATTTTTACGACATGCGTAGCCGTTAGTCTAATGCTTACACCCATGAAGAACACGCTGTCCAGAATCACAGTCGCAATAATTGCAGCAGGTTGTAGCATTCATCACAGACATGGCGATTTGAGATTGTCAACGAGCTCTGAATGATAAATAGAATTCATTCCCAGGAAGATGTTTTTGATTCTTTTTGTGAAATATACACCCAAGATGTTTTTAATTACATTATATGATGCATCACAGGCCAGGAATTTCTAGTCTGACTTGTGCAGGTTTGAAAGGATGTACAGAGAAGCAGATGATAAGAAAATACAAACAGAATAGCTTAGTAGATCTACACCAGTGGCTATCGTCACCATCTTGCTCCTCTCAAACATCTTCACTAAAAGAATCATGACAATAACATGTCCCACTTTTGTCTTCAGTTCATCGAGTGAGCTGATTTTCATCCACTTTGGCCTTTCCTATGAACCAAGAAAAACCATTCATTTATTATATTTAACTTAACAGATTAGAAGAGCTAGGAAAAGAAAAGGAGAAAGAAATCAGGATAGTTGAATGAATTGTGGAGCTTGATGGAATCTCCTCTGAGAAATGATACACCCAGGTGCTAGTATCTTGGCAAGAGAACAAGAGAATGTTTTTGCAAGATAAAATATTTACCTTCAAGGCAAACATTCCGAACAAGGACGAGCCTTTCAGGGCACGATCGGCACTAGCAGGAGCATTAGGAGGAATATTGCAGATGAATAATCCATATAATCCCATGCCAAATATAAGCATCACAGTCCCAGCAAGATAAACATCTACATAGAACGCATTGCACATTAGGATACAAGTTTAGCTACAGCAGAAATTCCCCAAGGGAAATAAATGAATTATTTGGAGATGCCAAACAAGCGATGCCATGTACATTAAGACAGAATGCACAGAGGTAGTGGCGTTTGAGCTCTTGATTATGAGTTATGAAACTCCAATTGAATGAACAAGAAGAAAAATAAGTAACTTCGAACACCCAAGATATTGAAAAATGGGGATGTATTGACTGCAGGGCCACGACATACAAATCCGCATAGTGTTTTTACAATCTTACCGTTGCAGTTTTTAATTTTTTAATACAACTCCTCAATTGAAAGTCTTTTGAACTTGAAACTTGCATACAAGTTCACACTATCCCATGCTTGATTTTTATCAAATAAATAGGAGTGGTGAGATTCGAACTCGTGACCGATGAGTCAATAAGATTTTGATATCATATCAAAGAATCATTTCATCTAAAATTGAGATGGATAAAGGTAGTGAAGTTAACGTTTGTTTCTTATAACCGCCATCGAAATGTTATAGACTAGAAATTCACAGAGATTCTGCATTTTACCCTGTTAGATGTTAGAAAATAATATAAATTATATTCTGAGATTTCACTTAATAGCTTGAATTTTTAGATAAGATTGTTCCTTAATATATACAACACAGTTTCATCATAAGTAGCACAATAACATTTTATTTTTGGAAGATAGGTCTCGTGTGAGGTGTGACATCAAGGGATAATTCATGTAAAAGCTTCCAAGAAATCAGAATATCTAACCAATAGCTTCGACTAATCGTAGAACCATCTTTCCTGTATGAATTCCTTTGACACAGCTTGTCCAGTAAACTTTGTAAGCATCAATAATATAAACACAGCCCTGAAATGATTAGAAGTAGTCAGTATTTGGGTGTAGTTTTAGGCTGTCATAAAGAACTATACTTCGCTCATAATCCATCATAAAAAAAACTATGAACTCCTCTGATTAAGAAAGTGTGCCTCCAGTCCACATTCTTCCACATAATACAGCTCCTATACTTTAAAATTCTACAACATTTCAATAGATGAAGGGTAATAGAAATTACATTTAGAAAGCACAAGAGGGAACCAGCAAGAGAGCCTACAACAGCCAGAAGCGCCAAGAATCGAAAGTCAAAAATTGCCTGTTTTATAACAATGGGCATGAAAAGAGGAGCACTGTTAGACCTGATTATGTCTAAAGAAAGTTGAGATATTGAAGAAACTATGAAGACCATCAAGACCAAAATTACAATTCCAAGCGCCCTGGGCAGAATTAGAATCTCAAATTTGCCTATAATTACATAGCATACAAGCAGAAATCCCTTCATTACTTATTACTTTGAATCAATTTGGCCCAACAACTGCATAAATCACAACAAAGGCATTCAAGCAATATCTTTAAAAAGTTTTGCCTTTCCATGTTTAAGACAAACAGAAAAAAGATAAATTATACAGTGAAAGAATAAAAATTCCAGCAAGACTATTGAATTTCGCTAATTTTTACCCTCTCAATGGTTGACTCAGTGGAACGAATGAACTGAACAACTGGGTTGGCAGATGGATTAGAAGGGGCGTAGTTGAAGCCCGAATCAGGAAGAGGTCTAGATGAATCAGCCAAAGGCTTTGATGGGTGGTGGTACTTGGAGGAAAAGGGTGGTGGTGGTGGTGGTGGTGATTCAGGGGAAGGCGGGCTTAAAGTAGCCAAGGGACAGAAAAGTCGCCTCTTAAAGTTTAAAGGGCGGGGAATTTGCGTAGTTGATATAGAGAGTGGAGACGTGGAGATGGAAGCAAAAAGAGCCATTTACTGAAGAACGCAGAGAGAGAGAGAGAGGAGAGAGAGAGAGAGAGTTTACTGAACCTCAGCAGCGCAAGTGTAGATTTTTTTGAAGGGAGTAGTCAAGTTGGTGTTGGATATTTATTTTTTCTTACAGCTGAAGCATGTGGGATTTGTAATCACATGCAGACAGTTTAGGACGCTGGACTGGATTGACAGGTTTACAGGGATCAGCTCAGCACATCCGTTCATATCACGCTGGACTTCTCCAAATTCCTGTCGACACAGACAGGTGCCTTTTTTTTTCTTTCAGTAAAATTCGGGGCTGCCGAAGAAAAAGACGAAAAATTGCGTTTAAACGTTTTTGTTCAGGGAGCCTGTCTATATTCTCAGGGGAAAGATGACAAATATTGCAGCTCAATGGGCTTTTTTAAAAATAAATAATAATAATAAGATCAATAAATAAATGTGTGTGCGTAAAAAACCTTCAAACGAACGGCGCTGCGTCTGCCGGGAGTCGAACCCGGGTCTATTGCTTGGAAGGCAATTATCCTAACCGTTGGACTACAAACGCTCGATGCTGTACTATTCTTTGTATATTTAAAAAGAATCTTCTCTATAGGTGCCTGCACTTGTGGTCCCCGCAAAGTGAATCATGAAATGCTGCGACAGGGGCTGTCCGATGAGCTTGGAAGCTGGTTCTGCCGGCAAAATCTGTCTAGCTAGCGTCTTCAATCAGGCTGCTCCCAAATAATTGAGCTGCGGTGAAGTTGCTAATAGTAGCGGCACAAACTTTTACCCCCGCCCCCCAAAGAAAAAAGAGTGGAAAGGAGGAAATCCGGCTTAATCTCCCATATATGAGACAATCGACATGATATACAGTTACATTTCATCTCTAATGGTGAATGATCATATCATTGAGAGAATATGAACAGTCTGGAGTCTCAATCCTAGCAGTTATTTGCTTAAATATTTAATACATGGAAGAAGAAAAGATGCTCTTTCAAATTTATCTTCACAAGCTCTACTTTTGGAAAAATGGAGTCTTTTATACAGCATATGCCTTCAAAGGGTCCACTATTCTTTTTTGTCTTAACTTCGATAATGCAATGCCAATAATCTGTCGAACCCTCTCCCTTGACAGCTTCACTAGTCTTCCTATTTCCTCACAGGACTGCGGCGTCTGTCCACTTAGTCCGAAGTGTAATCTCAAAACATGTGCTTCTCTTTCTGTAAGTACTGTCTGAAATAGTTTCTCCAACTCTTGCTTCAACAACTCCTTTTTAACCATGTTTTCTGGTATTGATTCATCCGGCCCTGGTATGATCTCCTACCACATAAGTCAATTGAATTTAAGATTAGTTTACTGTATACAGCAGATTCATATTGTCTCAAGATCCTGTAACTGCAGATCCCAGACTGGAGTGAGTTTTTAGCAACCCTATCAGGGATCTTGGCATGTTTCCTAGAACAAGGAATCGTCTCAAATCAAGCATGCTCTACATAGAATGCATTTGACCTTTTTCAGTAGTAATATCGTTTATGGGTTGAGCCATGTTCAAGATTTGTTTGAAGCCAACACTAAATTCACAAAAGATCGGTCCCGTCAATTCAAGAGCCTCATAGAATCTGTCATATCCATTTTCATTTTTGCAGGAAGCCTTCAAATGGGGAGGTGTTCCCTGCTATTTCAGTTCATAGTCCAACTGCTTACCTGCCTATTGATTCAAGAAAACTCATAAAAGGAGTGATTTGGACAGACTAGTGAACATTGGCCTTGGAGCTAAAAAAAACCCGGTAATTCTGACTTGCATCAGAAGAGTAGTGACCACACTTCAACTACCATGATCACCCTTGATCAATTGACCACTAAAGAAGCTAGAGTCAAATTTTCGTTCATATTGAAATTTAAAAACCAAAGAGTATTCATACCTGGAGTGTCAAGCTATTTTGACCCAATACAGCTTGATCCAATGAAATCGGGGATCTACCCCTCTCAAAACCAAGCCTCACCGTGGAAACTTTCACATTGAGCACTTCGGCAATCTCATCATAGGATGGTGACCGCCTTAATTTGTTGCTCAAATCACTGTTAGCTCCTGCAATTTTTGCCACCAGCATCCACCATCTTCTCTACACATATCAAGCTAATCATACATACTAATTACCAGCTTATCTCCTGAAAATCATATTACTCTACAGTAAAGCAATAGGAAACAAGTTGATATTACTGAAAAATGAAAGTTCATCATAGGATCTCAAACTAATTTGAACATTCTGAGCTAGACGCTATCTCAATCTCCATGAACAACGAAAATATATATCACAACCAATCTTCTTACCTATGGAGCAAATACTCTACGACCGTAAGAAAGGATGGACAAGGGGAGAAGATGTCACATTATAATACACCTGAAGTTGCAAGGACAATGGGTCATCATGCTTGTGAAATCTTAAACCATGAAGTGACTGTTTGGGAATTTGGTTGAAGTTGTTTTTTAAAATGTTTTTCGTTCAAAAATATATCAAAATAATTTTTTTATTTTATTTTTAAAAAATTATCTTTGATATCAGCACATGAAAATGATCTAAAAACACCCAAAAAATTAACTTAAAATGAAAAATAAAAAATTTTCAATTTTTTTCAAAAATATTTTTAAAAAGCAGTGTCAAACACCCTCGAAGACTCAAAGCACCGATTTACATTACTAATTAAAAAAAAATAGAAAGAAAAACAGGATATCCTATTAGAGTCTAATTCAGGCAGGAAGTGAGGCTCCGTATTCTAGATCCAACCCTTCTCTTAAATCATAGCAAAAATGAAACAGCTGCTTTAAATGGCAGTACTAAATTGTGAAATCTGATTTATAAGACTGGAAAGAAATTCCACCCTCTTCTTCATTCATCTATTTTTATATCCATATATTTATGCAAGCATATTAACCTTGCACGTAACAAGTTAATGCCACTTAAAGAGTACAAAATCCTAATTGGTCTCTGGAGACTCTCAAGGAAAACTTTTCAGTAGTTAGAATTTAGATCATCTCCAACTGAATGGAATACTTGGAGATTCCCTTGAATAAAAATGGGTAAACACTGGTGAAGGAGCAAAAATTAATAATGTTGGTCCTCACCGGTAATCTAACCATTCTAGAATTTTTCGATATTGCTGTAAGGATGGCTTCTTTAATCCACCAGTAAGCATATGTTGATAGCTTATATCCTCTCTGTGGATCAAATCTCTCTGCACCTCGAAGAAGGCCAATGCTCCCTTCCTGCTACATTGAAATCTTGTTTATTAGCACAACATTGGAAGGAAATTAAAGTGTGCCTATTAGTATTAAGAACCTGAATAAGGTCTTCTAGGCTCAGTCCTTTGTCTTGATAACCTGTGGCAATGGAGACAACAAGCCTGCGGTAGCTGCGAATTATCTTTTCTCGTGATTCTCTTCCCTTGCACAATACGTTATCTACACTGTTCTTTTCCATTCGTAGGGCCCTGGCCAACTGCTTTGAGGTTGGATCAAGCTCTTGAGCTTCTCCAATTCTTCTTCTTGCTGCTTCTATTCTTGCTTCATGCTGTTAATTTCAAGAGATTGGACATTTGAGATGTATAATTTGAAATGAGCAAGAAAAGCTGATAAGAAATGGAGCACTATGAATAAAGCTTTCAGCATTAGACATCTCTGCTTTAGGTAACTAACATTTCAATCAAACCGATAAACTATGGAAGATCCTTGATATTACTTGGAAGAAGAACCGGCCAAATGAACAGTGGTATACACATATTCAGGTAAAGCAGAAGCAGGTAGCCTTTAAACAAGAAGATTACGCAGTAGAATTGGGCAGTCAAAACAAGTTTTAAGGTGAAATGATTCGACGAAAGAGCATAAACATATTAAAACAGCCTGATGTTTATTAGTTCGTTGCTTCATAGTTTCCATGGTTCATAGTAACAGCAGTACACTTGCTAATTTGTTTTCAGCAGTCCCATGTGGTCTCCATCATAATTTCAACACCACATAAACAAACCAGCCATCAGGCTTCGAGGCCCATCGGTAGCATATGGTAGAATCAGACAGACAGGGTTCATAATTTGATGAAATTGGGCGTGTACAGAGAGTTCGATGGCATTTCTTTGGCTGCTCAACTACAGCAGAAAATTCTCTCTGATTATGTGATAATGATCAGATTTTAATTCAATACTTGAACGGATTGTTCAAAAATACCATTTGAATACTTTGCGATTGCTTTTGGCCTTCACTGTTGACATATAATTCTAAGAAATAAAGCTAAGCTATAAAACCTATTGAAACGAGCATTCAATTGTCCAAATCCAAGGGACAAAGAAATCATTTTAAACATACCTTGAGACACATAGAAAACTCCGCTTCCTCTTTTGGGCTCAAATACCCTTTCTTCACAGACTCAAGAATCACTCTCCTGTATTCATGACGAACATCCCTCTCCCCGTCATCTACAACCAAAGACTGAGCAAACCCTTTTCTTCTTTTCCTCCTCCTCCTCCTCCTCGCTTTCAGACCACCATTATCGCTTTCTCCATCAAACAAAACCTCTCCTCCAGTCCAGGAACTCAATGCCACAGTCTCAGTTGCATTTCCAATGTCGAGTTCTGCTTCATTGGAGATTGAAGATACACCAAGCTTGAAGGAGGGAGGAGAAGAGGTTGGCGGTGGTGATTGATGAGAGAGGGGATGTTTGAGAGATGGGATAGCTGAGAATATGGTTGTGGATGATGAGCATATGGTGGTGATGATAGCCATGAAAAAAAAGAAGGGGTGTGTGTGTGACAAAATCATTACAATTTAAAGTAGGAGTGGAAGACAGAGATCTTAAACCAAGAATATGGGGCTGACAACTTCTCGTAGATATTTATTTCTTGATATCATTCAACCATGTTTGTCTTCTTATAAAAGACAATGTACTTCACTCCCTTTCTTTTCTTCTGAAAAATTCAAGATATGTTTTTTTTTATTTTTCTCTTGCTTTCTGTACTAAACTAGATACGACGACGGATCTGTTACAGCTTTCCAAAGCCATTTTGGATTTTTTAATCTTATATGAAAAGTTTCAAACTGCATTAAAATTAAAATCTTTATATGTTCAGTTGTTTTTGTGATTATTTCCAATGATCTAGTATAAGATCACTTAAGTTTACATTGCCACAGATTCTGATTTAATATTTTAATAAAATATATATTTCTTATTTAGAGATATTTCTTATTAAAGAATCTATTAATTTTAATATCCTTGCATTCTATGGGCCTGTTTAGGACACCTGTTGCTGTAGCTTTTCAAAGTGCTTTTCGTGCCGAAATATATCAAAATGATGTTTTTTTATTTTTTTTAAATCATTTTTGACATCAGCACATCAAAATGATCTAAAAATACCAAAACATATTCATTTAAAATAAAATAAAAAATTTGAAAACACAATTTGAAAAGATATCCCAAACAGCTTCTATGTTGTCCGAGATAAAATCAATGTTCAGATGTTACTGTTGATATATTTCGTTCTTGAGATCACTTAAAATTCGACTGAAATGAATTTAACCCCTGATCTTCCCTTCAACATATAAAGAAACAGATTGAACGCTTAAGATAGAAATAAAAAAAGAGATTGCTAATTAGCATTCACACCAGTACAGCTACAGCATTCAAGAAATCCTGCCACAGCAAACAGGAAACAGTGGCATAAATGCTCAAACATTGTGCTCCAATAAGAACTAGCAATTTGAAATGCCTAGCGAGGGCCAAAAGCTGATGAAAATTAAATCTAATGATATTGACTATCATTGCCATAAAAGATTTCCCGAGTCTGCAGAGGAAAGACCATACAAAATTTCATCCAAAAGTAACACTCAAGGTCACGTCCCTTCATCCCACCTCACCTCACATCTTTACTGAACACTGGCAAGCTCGGAAAGAGATACTTGACATCATTTACAGGAGTTGGATGCATTCAAGCATTCGATGGAAGCTTGTAATCGAGCATCTCCTTTGAATTTAACCGAATGGAAGGCCCCATTGATGAGCATATGTGTGCGCTCTTCCAATACACTCCCTTTGCACCTGATGGCTTGTTTGCTTCTACTGATTTCTGCACATTAAGATGGCATGTGATTATTGCTATGAAAACCATCTTGGCATCCGCATGGCCGAAAAAAATAAGTGCATATATATAAAGTGAAAGGAGGGTCAATTTTGGAACATACTACCGCAGCCAGCAAGTTTACAAGGAGATCTTCCTCTGAGAAATCAGCTTTCCCAAACGGTATGTGAACAATCCCAGTTTTATCTGCTCTGTACTCAACTTTCCCCTTTTTGAATTCAGCTATTGCCTGAAATGCATTTGATCAATCTATTTCATTAAGTAAGATAATAATCAATAGCGGCCATGTCATAGGTGCTACTAAATAGATTCACTCGATGCATTAAGTTCTACTCTTGTACGTTGGTACAAGCTTAACACTCACAATGGTGGTAAGAGTGCAACTACTTTTTATATTTTTGCAGTATTCGGTAGGCTTGTATATGTCCAATTACAGGCTAAATGTAGAATGATAGAGTAAACTCCATTGTATCATTTCTGCTTTGTTTCCATTATTCCTTTTGCATCTTATGTGACACATGCATTCACACGAACTTGCATACAATGGAAGGTGTAGGAGGATGTTATGAAAAACCACTTGAAGGTTGAGAAATGATAAATCCGATTCGGAGGGTGGGGCAGGGGGTTGGGGACGAGGGCATGAGGCCATTACCTGAGGTATGTTAGTTGTAACAGTACCAGCTTTTGGATTTGGCATGAGTCCTCGTGGTCCTAGAATCTTACCTAAGCTGGCAACCTGATGCAAGGAACAAAGAGGTACAGGTAAAGCTCAATGAAAGAAACAAACTATCCACGATAATAAATCCTCATTCCACAGACTCAATACAGATGCAAAAGACAATACTATTGTCTGATCAGCCAAAGTGTACAGCACAAAACCATAATCACATCATAAATTGAAACAGTTCCAAGTGGGAGTGTCCTTTTACATAGTTTAGGAGCAACAGCCATGAAGCATTTCCTAAGCTTAAATCCCCAAACAAAGTAACATATACAATCTAACTGTAGTCCATACAACCAAAAAAGGCTTGGTTTTTTTAAAACAACAGAATCGATTGTTGATAAAGAGGCACGATAATAAAATCAAATCCAACTGTAAATTCAAAGCTGTCAATGACAACTGGCCGGCATGACTTCCACTTGCTAGCAGGTTGTTAGTGATGCTATAAGCGCATCCAAAAATTTTGTAGGGAGAAAAATGCTGCATCCTTCATTAAACTACACATTGTACTCCAAAAATAAAATTAGAAGGCTGCACAATATAGCTTAATATCATTTCACAACCCATGAGACAAACAAATACTTCTCCCCCCTTTCTATTTTTTTGTCATTGGGGGTGCAGGGGACAAGAAAACGCTTGCATTTTTGTGGGTTGTACATCAAATAGTAACATTAAAAGTACTATCATTAGGAAAGCATCTCAAAACAATGATTTGAATATAAGAAGAAAATAAAATGGTTAAAGTTTCAAATGTAGTAGTCCCTCAAACATATTTACTCAAGATTGAGTAATTGCATCTTACAGATATTAGGAACTCAATGCACATGCATGGATACCATTAAAATATTAAACAATGAAAAGATACCAAAGCAACACCTTAGGCATCATATCCGGAGATGCAATTAATTTATCAAACTCCATAAATCCTCCTTTTATTTGTTGTATCAGGTCCTCACCACCAACCAAATCTGCTCCTGCATTTTTTGCTTCATCGAACTTTTCACCTGCAAATCTCTGCCTCGCATTATGATAAATTCAAGGGGAAGGGGGGGGGGGGACCATCTCACCTAAAAGCTCAAGCTGCTAGGTGAGGTCCCAGAATATGATTTATACTATTCTCTAATAGGAGTATGACTGGCACAAAAGATCTAAAAATATTAATTTCACAGTAAATACCAATATAAAAATGATGACCATATGGACTTACTCTGGATGAACATACAAGACAAGGATAAAACTGCTAAATTTTTTATGTGATGTGAAAGCATTAACTATTGTTTCCCAGGGGAGAGAGGGAGAGACATGGCATGTTCAAGGGACAGATGGTATAACAATCAACTAAAAGCAGAACCCCGAAATAATTAACAGCCAGCACAATAGTTGGAACATCTGAAACTCCATATTAAAATTTCCAGAAATTCAGGATGCTCAAAACTTTCACTGCATGGAAGATATTGTAAGAACTTGAACTTCTCTCCTCTCTTTGGAGACCACGCCCACAGCAATCACCCCTCAAATCTCTTTCTTCCATGGACTCAAATAACAAAAGTAAAAACATCCTCTTCGACAGGAGTTTGAAGAATCTAAGTTAAAAAGACCTGAGAGAAACAATCTTGTCTGCTATGGAAATCTACTGAATAGGCAGGATTCAAGTTTTAAATAGCATGTGACACATTTACTAGTTGTGAACCACCGTAACTTAGAGTACGAAAGTCTACTCAAGACCAAACAAAACCACCTAATAAGCAAAGAAATATTTATAATCAAGACAGCATCCCTGGGGAAGACTTCTTGCCATATGAGTGCTTCTTCTTTCTTCAGATCATGAAACCATCACATATGAAAGAAAAAATTCTGGAAAAGCAAACAAATTCCAATGTGCTATCACAATTCATGAGCCCAGGCAAGAGATCATAATGGGGGGAACAACCTCTCCAAATACCAACTACCATGCAAACCATTCAACAAAATTCCCAGCGAAGCAAAAGCACCCATGGAACCTCAAGAAACCACCTTTTCCCAACAACTATATATGCTCATGTCAATTAAAACCTAAACCCAAAGTTTCTCAACTTTTTATTTGGAAGATTACACAACAACAAAAAAATCCCAAAAGATAATCAACGTAATATTTCACATAAAATTGCACTTGACTTCGATATTTCACCCAAATTGGCTCTATAGCAGCACAACCACATCCCTCGCCCAATTACCTCAAAAAGATGAAAGAAAGAAAACAGAACAGGAACCATTCAATCATTTTCCTGATCGGACCTAACACCCATGCTTGTCTTCAAGTTTGCACCTGGGAGGAATAACTATAACTCTAATATCAAACATGTTTGAGGACAGCATACTTTCTTTGAACACTGGCATAGATTTGAATCCTATACATACAGCAACCAATCTTCCAATAACGACAGTCCAGTTGTACATCACAATCCACAGGCTTTGTATTTAATTCTTTAGTCTAGGCATGCATTAAAATTGTTATGGCTCTTTCAACCAATGACCGATAAATATTTGGAACTTTCATCCTATAATGAACTCAAATGGGATGATATAATAATATGACAAAAATGTTGTTTCAAGATTGACCCTCATTTATGTCTGTCTATTTCTATCATCCCTAGAGTTATTGATCCAGATTGTCCTCTGTAAGTTACAACTAATCGACAAACTGATTTTTTTAAATTTTGTGTTGCACAAAGTCTCTCCTCAATGTTCTTGTCTTCCACAAATTAGAGGATAAAGAGCTGAAATTGATTAGCAATGACAGCTTGCTTTCTAAATACACAAACTCATATTTGGTCAAGTCTGAAAAATGAATAGGGCAATTACCTTGGGTGAGCACTGCCACTTTAACAGTTTGTCCTGTTCCCTTGGGCAAATTTACCTATGCAAAGAGTGAGAGGGGAAAGGAAATTTTAACGGTTCATTAAGCAAACAGATGATTAAGCCATGTGTATAACTTCTTATAATCCATGAAAGTTATAACTCACTGTTGCTCTCAGCTGTTGGTCGTTATATTTGGGATCGATGTTAAGACGAAAATGAGCTTCAACACTTTCGACAAACTTTGTGTTTGCTGTTTTCTTTAGCAAAGATACTGCTGTCCCCAGGTCATACTCCTGTTTTGTTTCCCTCAATTTTTGAATTTCCAAGAATCTCTTAGACCTTGTCTGGCATTTCCAATAAAAGGAAAGAAAGCTGAGTTCTTGCAACATAATAATCTTGAAAAATGACAAAAGTGCGCAATTCAAACTTAATCCAAGTGAATAATCGGACTGTGTGTACTATATAATCTATTCAAAAATTTGTTAGACTAAAGTTCTGTAGAGGCTAAACCCGGTAAAAAACATTAGTCTCAAATTCTTCTAAGTTAATTACTTCTACTACTAAAAAACATCTTCAAAATAGTAGCTAAAATTTATATCAATCAATTAAAAATCAAAATTCTTAGTCTCTCTTCCAAAACAACAGTTTTTGAGCACATGACCTGCTAAATTCTTACACCAAAGCGCAAAACCACAAATAAAATCACGCTAAAAAGCCAAAACTCATTAAGACAAAACACACATACTCTGTCTCTCTTTAAAGGCAATGCAGCCTTCCCTTTTTTAGGCTTAGTAGGAGTAGCTGTAGCAGTTGCCACACCACCACCTTCTAACTCCGTCTCTTCCACCTCCTCGCCCACCGCTGCCTCTACAGCCATAACAGCAGCCACGACCACTCTGCAAGTTCTAGATTTTGCCTCTGTTTGGCCATAAAAGTTGATCCTATTGATTGATTTCCTGTCTGAAATCAATGGGCAGACAGAGAAGATTTTGGGCTTGAGAGAAAGGAGAGAAGGGGTTAGGTCTTGTGGATGTACTGTGGAGGTGGCGCACGTTAGCATGAAGGAAGATGTTGTAGAAGTGCAGGTTGTTGTCGTTGCCATTGTTGATTTTGTTTAAAGCTCTGTGAAGCTCTGTGAAGCTTATCTGCTTTGCTGTCTATCCATAAAAATAAAAATAAAAATAAAAAAAAGATAAGAGGTTTTCGGGTATAGTAGACCGGTAGGCCCCCATTTTATTTTATTTTATTTTATTTTAGTAACACGAAATGGTTTTGACATCCAAAAAGCTTTTTTTGCTCACAAAATAACGCATTGTCTAATTTAAAAAAAAAAATAGGTGAAACAAAATTAAATTTATGACTTGGTTGAGCAAACTCAAACAAAGTAGGTCAGGCCAAACAGAACCTGGCCTTTTTTTTATATAAATTATTTTTTTCTTTTTAAAAATTAATGATTTTTTATAGGTTTTTCTCTAAATTTCTTTAATTTATATTTAAATTGTACTCTTTCTGTATTTTGTTTCGTTTAAATAGCCTTTTTTAAAAAAAATATATTATGTATTTGAACTTAAATATTTGTTTTTTGCTTTATCTATAAAATAATTTATTTTGAATTTATGTTTTTTGAACTACACAAATGGATTGAAAAAGATCATCATCTACAATCTTTTTGTATGAAATAAAAATATTTATTTCGAGTTTAGATCACATAACTAATTACATTTTTATAATTCATCATAAAATGGGTTTCATTTAATAAATATCAAGTTTGTGGTAAAGGGTTAAATATAATCTAAGTTATTAGGTTCAACTATAGATTCCGAAAATGTGTGTGGGTGTGTTTGCTATTTTAGTATTTCATTGGGAAAAATATTACAATAACAAAATTAAAACAAAAGGGGTTTTAAGAAAATATTAAAAGTTATAATCACAGCTGAAAAGAAAAAATAATTAACTACTCATAAGATATTGAAATTGGTTTAATTTATTTATCTAAGAAAAGAGTTTAAAGTGATATTATAGTCTAGAATTGTACTAATTAGTTTGTATTAATATAAATCAAAAGTCAAACTAAGTAAACTAAATAGTTATTCAACCAAAAATCGAAGAGGTTGCATGTTGAAATGCTATAGTTCTAGTGCACTTTGAAAATAATAAAAAAATATTATTCTTGAGTTTTTTTTAATATAATATAGATTATTAAATTTTAAAATAAAGATAAAATCTAAAACATCGAGAAGATTATTCAAATCTTTTGTTATAAAAAAATTATTCAAATTTCTATAGCTTATCAATTGAGACTTTTGCTACTACTAATTAATTAATCAACATTTTTTTTATTTTTATTTGGAGGGATTGGAGATTTGGTGATAACACAACATTCATGGACTTAGTCGAGCGCTAAGCTCGATCATGTATATATATGATGATATGTAAGGCCCGACTCTTGTAGGTTTAGTCAATCATGTATTGAGTGTGAGCGTGAGTGGGTTTGACTTTATTAAATATCAAGCCCAAACATTATCGAGTCTAACAAAACTAAGTGAGTCCGAGCATGAAATTGGTAATCTAATAGACCTACTCTCATGTCAGCTTGATCACACATTAAGCAAAGATATTAAAAAAAATCAATATCATAAAGTCTATTTGCATCTTAAAAAATCTACTGTTGAGTGATTGGATTGGGAAAAAACAAGTAAAAAATAAAATAACTCAAGAAAAATAACACTTCATAAACTCAAGAAAAATAACACTTCATAAACTCAAGATTAAAGGAACAAATTGAAAACTAATAAAACTTTAATAAAATGGATAAAGTAACAATTTAAAACTAGAAGAATAAGGATCATTTTAAAAAAAATACATAACAAATTGAAATTGAAGGACTAAATTGAAATGAAATAAAATATTTTAAAAAAGGATTGGTGTCAAAACTAAGAATTTTTTAAAAAAGACGCAAATTTATATTTAGATGGTTGAATTTAAAATAAAAATAACTCTAGTATAAAAAAAATGAGGACTAAACTGAAGATGACAACACAGTAAACTTAGATCAGGGGGTAAAACTGTAAACCAACAATACTTTATAAGAGGATTAAAGGAAAAAAATAAAAATAATAAGATCCAAAATTAAAAACACAATGCGTGTGTGTTTGAATTGAGGGTCTAAGTTGAAAATAAATAAAAAATTACAATCTAACCAAAGATATATTTTTTAAAATGGGGTTGAATAATAAATCAAGAAGATCAATATGCAATTTAGAAAAAGGAGAAAGAAAAGAAGGAAAAATAAAAAAAGAGATTGATTGGTGACAAACCATCTATTTTTTTGCTGCTGGCACTAGACCTAGAAAAAAAAACACGATGAAGAATCTAAAAAGACGACAAAAAGATTGGTTGCACCACAACACGCGCAAATCATAGTACATGGATGTTGTTCACATGATGAAATCGAACATTTATTAATTTACATAAAAAATACTATAATACCTTGAACAACGCAACAAAAAACAATCATCTTGAAACAAATTTAAAAATAAAAAGTCCCAATAGCTAGCAAGTGTGTGAATGTTTAGATATCTCAGGGACATGGTGTGATTCAAGGGAGATTTGAATGCATATAGTAATGTTGGTGCAATGTAAATTTGTTTAATCATGTTTAATTGGTGATAAATAACTTCTTTTAAGATTTGTGTAATAAATTTAATAAACTCTTAAAATAATAATAATCTAAAGACACTTAAATATTGAAAAAATTTCAATTGGATAAATCCAATAAGAAAATACTAAAGCCACAATAGACTCGAAACAGCATTTAATGTTTATTTGAGAGTGTGGTTGAGGTTGCTTTTGAAAGTGTTTTTCATGAAAAAAAAATTATCTTTTTTATTTTTTAAAAATCACTTTTGTAATCAGAACATAAAAATGATCCAAAAACACCTAGTTTCATTAATTTAAAGTAAAAAATAATAATTTTTTTTTTCAAATGTAGTGTCAAACATCCCCTTATAAATGAGCATGTCACACCACCATAAAAAAAAACTTGATTGTTGATTACAATGTGAATTTTAACTTAACTTAATTTTCTTTTGTAATTAGTAGAAAGTAAATTATCTCAAAGATATATGTCTTGATTGCTACGCATCTATTGCTTTAATTTATAATTTATAATACAATAATTTACGTGGCATCATGGTATAATTTAATTTAATTTATTTTCTTTTACTGAAACATGAGAAGGGACTTAAAAAGCTAATCATTTTTTATATATATATTAAACTGCAATTAACACCGAAGCAACAAGGAACGTCGCCGTTTACTCAACGTTCAACCTTCACACGATTGTGCTCGAGACCTCTCAGGGCAAGATAGTAATCTCAATGGTCTAGGGTTTTCTACTATAAAAACAGGCTCAAAGCATCAGGCTCTCCCAGTTGTCTCAAACCCTAGCAGCTCTCTGCAGAGAAACCTAGCAACTCGCCTCTGCAAAAATGGGTAAACCATCTGTCAAGTTTCTCTACTGTCTTGATCTCTCTCTCCGTTGTCACTTTTGGAGATGCTAATAATTCAAAAAAATTTATGTTTTGACCAGGGATTTCTCGTGATTCTATGCACAAGAGGAGGGCCACTGGAGGCAAGAAGAAAGCTTGGAGAAAGAAGAGAAAGTAAGACGTTCTCTAATTATATATATATATATTATTTATCTTGTAGGAACAACCACACTTCTCTTCGTGTTTTCCTTTTTGATCCGTGGAAAAAGATTTGGTTATCTTGAGTTGATGGACACAGATAATTTGAGAATCATCTCCTTGAGGTCCTGGTTTCATCACTTCGTATAGGTTCAGACCAGTCACTGTTTTTAAGTTCTAGTATTTGATTTGGCTCATCTAGTCACTTATTGGTGATTATTTCTTGTTCTCTTCCTCCCTCCCTTGTCTGCCTGATTTCATATATGAAGGCCTTTCTTCCTTCAATTTTGTCAAAACCATTCAAGGAAGGTCGACAACCTTTGAGAGAAGTGTTGGATCCACTCTTGCTATTACTCTTTTTAAATGAACTACTTTATTCTTCTACTTCAATAAAAATCTGTAGTTTATTTGGAGATAAATCAATATAGATTTTAGTTTTTGCTCTGATTTATGGGTTCCTTTAAACTTCAACACCTGCAATTGTATCCTTTTCGCGTGTTGAAAGCAGTCATGTATTCAATTTAATAAGTGATTGTGGACTGACTGATTACTCTATATTTTCTTTTGTACCTAATCTGTTTTTGTGTTTTCCCTCTTGAAGGTATGAACTCGGAAGGCAACCTGCAAACACTAAGCTGTCTAGCAACAAGACAGTGAGAAGGATTAGGGTTCGAGGAGGAAATGTGAAGTGGCGTGCTCTAAGACTTGATACTGGAAATTACTCATGGGGTAGTGAGGCTGTGACCCGAAAGACCAGGGTTCTTGATGTGGTGTACAATGCATCCAACAATGAGTTGGTTCGTACTCAGACTTTGGTGAAGAGTGCCATTGTTCAGGTTGATGCTGCACCTTTCAAGCAATGGTATCATCAGCACTATGGTGTGGAGATTGGTCGTAAGAAGAAAACAACAGCAGCTGCCAAGAAGGAAGGAGAGGTAGGATCTTTTCATATAGCATTTGTTGTATATTTTCCTTTCTCTTCGTGTGAAAGTGGTGCTTGTTCTGCTACTGTTGTGGGCGTAGTTTATAGATTTTTTTGCCATTGATTTATCTATGCAAGTGGAAAAACTAGAATGTATCTGTAATAGGTTTGAACGTGTTGTTAGTTTCTCCATGCTTGTGTGAGTTGTCACTCATCTAATCTTCTTTCTGTCAGAAAACAAATTAAATCGTTGTTTCTATTTCCTAGTTCATGTGAGATTTTATTTGGATTTGCAACTTATCAAGTTTTTGCATAATTTCATGAATTGGTGCACATAGCTATATTTGTTTTGTACCCACCGTATCCATAGGTAAATGTGGGGTCATAATGAGGCTAGATTCAGCAATATGAAGAGGTGATGGTGCTGTAAATCTTTTCTTTCTTAGTACATTTATGGTTATTTAACTACTTTGTAAATATCTTGTCATAATTGGAAAATTGTCAGATTATTTTTTCATTTTTAGTGTGAGAATGGTTTATCTCACTGGTATGTTTTGTTGATAATTTCACTTTGAAATTGTCCTTAAACTTGTATATTGATTTTTATAGGAAGGTGAAGCTGCTGCTGCTGCTGCTACTGAGGAGGTGAAGCAGAGCAATCATGTCCAGAGGAAGCTGGAGAAGAGACAACAGACTCGCAAACTTGACCCGCGTATTGAAGAGCAATTTGGTGGTGGTCGTTTGCTAGCTTCTATTTCATCACGTCCTGGCCAGTGTGGGCGTGCTGATGGGTATGTTACTTCTCCCATTTCTGTTGGTTTTTAGTTGTGGTCTAGTTGAAGGCATTGCAAAAAGAATGTTCGTTTCTTAACTTCCCTATGGTTGCAGATATATCTTGGAGGGCAAAGAACTGGATTTCTACATGAAGAAAATACAAAGGAAGAAGGGCAAGGGAGCTGCCTAGAGTTTTGTTATTTGATCTTTCTTTTCAGATCAGGCGTCTATTTTCACCTTATTTTGCTTCAAGTTGGACGTGTAACTTTTGATGAGATGAGAAATTTAACTTGAAGGTAGACCTCTCATTTCAATTTTAAGTAGAATATTCAGGTGGTTCTGGTTTAATTTTGCGTTTTTCACTTCACATTAAAAGTTAAATCTCTTGATTTTGTGTCGAGTTGGATGATGAAGGTTTCGTAGTTGAATCCTATTTCAGAACTGGTAACTAGTCGTTATGAGCTTGCATGAGATCGATCGTGTATGATAAGAATGCGTGTGGCCACACTTGTAGTCCTTCCGAGTTGAAATGCTAATTTTATGGCCGCCGTCCGTGTCTAATAAAGTTTTTTGTCGACAAAAATTTGGTTTTGCAAGATAATTGAGAGCCTGGGGTAAGGCCCCGTAATGGCTTTGCTAAGTGAGCATGAAAAATTGATTATCTTTTTGCAAGATACTGATATAGCACACGCGACTAGCCCTCAAATTGATTATCTTTCCTTCAAGTCAAAGCTGGTGACGATCTTCACCTTTTTAATATAATTGTATTTCATTATATCCCATGAAATTATTTTAAATTTAAATAATAATCTTAACATAATACAGACGCAAAGAGTATCTTTTAGTATATGCATACGAATGGATGTGAAAAATTGTCATGTCACTTCTCAGATGCTTAATTAACCTGTTGTAAAATCCATCAAAGTATGTTCGAATTTTATAGTGCTTGGTGTATTAACTTTTATTTTACTAAAATTCATTTACCTAATAAGTTAATTGATGATGGCCAAGAAGAAAATGAAATGTCATAGAAGCTCAACAAAATTAAATTTTGTGGGGGAAAAGAGCTGAAAATATTAGGTCTAAATTTTTTGGACTCTATCTCTAGTCAAGCCTAAATACATGTGGATTTGATAAGATATTATATCTTGAACATGATTATGTGTCAAGCCCGATTATTTATGGTTATGACAAGATGTTAGATTCAATTATTTTGAGATCATCTTTATAATATGTAAGACTCAAATGCTAGTGGTTTTAGCAACATATTAAACTCAATTTTTGTTTTGTCTCAATTATGTGGCAAGGCCAATCTCTCATGGTTTTAATAAAATGCTAAACTTAACTCTTTTGCATTCGGCTATGTGTCAGGCTCGAGTGCTTGTGGTTCTCGCAAGATATTAGCTCCAACTTTCTTGGGCTTGTTCTTTATTTGGTTTGGCTACACGCTAAATTCAAGAACTTTTATACCTAGAGAGTTGTTGGACTTGACATCTTTGGGTCTCAGATCATCTCATACCCAAATGTACAATAAAAAAACCTAGGATTATTATCTCTACACCCTAACTATATAAAAGTCCTCAAAAAGTCAGCTATGTGATAATCAATATTGATATAGGCTATAAGGGTTGATTTCATCAATATTAATGTGATGTATTAAATGACATGGAAATTATTTTATAGGCACGTGACACTCTCATAAATATTAATGCCATGTAAGAAGACAATCAAATATACTTAATGTTCATGTAAGAGATTCACTCCCCCTTGAGTGTGAATAAGAAAAAAAACTTTTATAGGGGTCATAACTTCCTATTTTTATTTTTCTTCAAGCCCAAGTATGAAGGAAGGAAAAACAAGTGGGATCTCCTCTAAAAGTCGAAGTCCCACCCCGCCACGCGTACCCCTATTCATACTAAACAATCATTGTCATCTTGTCTTATTTAGGGTCTATTTGAGAGTGTGATTGCGGTAGCTTCTCAAAGTGCTTTTTGTGCCGAAATACATCAAAATGATTATTTTTTTATTTTTTAAAAATCATTTTTGATATCAGCACATCAAAATGATCTAAAAACACCAAAATATATTCATTTAAAATAAAATAAAAATTCAATTTTTCAGCAAACGCCGGTTGCAACGCACTCCCAAACGGGGTCTTAGTGTAGGACAGAAAAAAGATTTAAAGGTATGTAAATTATAAGGGTTTAAATTTTTTACATTTTTTACAATATATACTCAACATTTATTATATATGAACTAAAAACAATTTTTTTTGTTATTAGAATTTAATACTCATTTACTACATATATTCATTATAAAATCACTAATTTAATTATTAAATATTATCTAAATGGCATCAATAACTTTTTTTTTTTGAAGGAACACAAACTTCTATCACTAGCTATCTTCCCCCTTAATTTTACAGAAAGAAAATTTGACATAAACATGTTATTAGAGCACATTGGACGATGGAGTATCAACGGTGCTCTGGCTATTAATATTCATATTATAAATAAAATAAAAGAGGAAGAATTGAACAAAAAAGTTGAAGAAAATCTTCTCTCTTCATTGTTTCTATTTTATACCGTATTTGTTTTTTTTTATATTATAAATGTGAGTGGTTATAGCGTGAAAAAAAAAAAACATAGATTTTTTCACGACGCGTCGTTGGCCACAATGGTATGTCGGTTCTAGAACAAATTATTTTATATATCAAGCGGTCAACGAAATGTCGCAGTCGACTAAAACCCTAAAAGCCATAGAAGCAGCAGCAGCAGCGGAAGAAGAAAGTGAAAAACCCTAACATCTGCGATGACACAAAAAAACAATCTATTCAAAGGCAAACAGAAGAAGAAAGCAGTCCCACCTAGTCGCCATGGAAAAAGTACTCACATTCGCAAAGGTCAGATTGGTTGCTTCCATGAAATCTCTAAAACTGTGTATTTAATTTATTGGTTTCAAGAAAAATAAATGAGTAAATCTCTGAATTCTGGTTGCAGGGAAGAGATTCGTGAAGCCATCAAAGTTTACAGAGGAGATGGATGCTGATAGGGTATGATTGCTCAATTTTGTAGACTGTTCTGCTTGATGATATTGTTAAAAGGCGATTGGCAGATGCTCTGACTTGCATTGGAAATTTTTTATTTCCTTGCTGCTAGATTACTATATTTTTTTATTTGAAAACTAGTGTACCCTGTAAGGGTGAAGCATGTGCTGCAGATTTGTTTTGTATTCACAACTTCTTTAAAATGCACTTTGATTTATTGAAGAGATTAAAACCCAGATGAACTTTTGCTCTTTGAGTGATAATTATGCGTCTATTACTGATTACCAGCGCTCTTGTTATAGTGGGCGCCGAGTATGAGCTGACGCTATAACTGGTCCAGTTTTGTAAGATTTGGCGGCTGGTTCAGCTAGTCACTTTAGGTAGTTCTGGAGAAATTTTCTGTGTTTTTGGCTTCTTTTTTCTATATATAGTTTTTTCCAGGTGCGAATTTGATTATTGTGGAGATGTAAAGGATGGTTATTTTCCCATATGTTTGACTTGGAGTATGCTGTGCCGCTGCTCTTATAGAATCCAAGCCAACCCTCTGTTCCATCTTCATCTTTGATTCCTTTTATCTTTTTTTTAATGAGGATGTGCAAGAACTGCTGAAGTGTCTCATGAATAATTGAAGTTGTAAAAATACTACCATATCTATTTCTGTAGTTTGCTTTTTGGGAATTGTTTTTCAAATCCCAGCCTGTGATCTTTCTCGGTGCTTGGCTTGGATTATCTTTGTTCATCTAGAGAGTCCTTTCATTCTCTTTTATCAGTCGGGTAAAGGGTGATGCCTGGATTTTGATTGTCTATACTGTTACACTGACTGTTTTTACGAGTAAATCTTTCTTGATACAACAAAAGGAATTCAAATTATCCAAGCAAGGATTTTTTTCATGGATCTAGGCATAGAATTATACTCTGAAAGATCAAAATTGTAGCTATACATTACCCTTCTGGTCTCTAAGGTGAGATAGCAGATTATTCAACTTCAGTTGATACTCACATGAGCTTGGATCGTATAAGACCACCCAAAAGTTCTTGTAGCATGGCTAGTAAGTAGAAATTAGCCTTTATCTGCTTATTTTCTGGTGAATGGCATCACAACTATTGCTGTTATCGTATTATGTAACTGTATGTGTGGTCGATTGTGTGCATGATGACCTTTTGTTGGATGTCTTTTAATCCTTGTATGGCTCGGTGATTGCTGATCCATGTTATCTGTGATGTGGGCCAGGAGCTAAGCAAGTTCATCAACAACTGTAACGAGATCAAAGCCGCTACTGCTGCAAACAAGGAAGGGGGTCAGCTGAGCATTGTCAAACCACCACCAGAACCAGCAAGAGCTGCAAAGAAAGAAACTTGATGCTTGAAAATGTATGATGCCGGGAATTAGATAATCAGGAATTATGCTTGCTTTGTGCCTTTTTCATGTTTAAATTGCCTCTGATGGGAGGGTCATGTTCCTCCTAGTTCTTTTCTTTGAGTTGTCAGTTCTCTCAATCAGTTTTGACAGTATATTAGATTGGATATGAGAGAGTTGCCTGACTTGGATATGAATGGCTGATAAGGTTGAATGTAAATCATGTTTCTTTTGTAGCCCCTGCCTATAGAAGTTTTGGCCGTGCGGACATAGGAGACCACTGCTATAGCTATGAAGTATTGATTTAGCATGCTGTATTAAATAATGGAAATAGTATTTAAGTCTTTATCCTCATCCTTTTGATTGAAACTTGAAGTGGCTATTTTTCCAATTTCAAATAAGAATTATGGAATTTCCATCCAAAGAATCAACGGTTGTCGTCAATCTTCAAGGCGAGGGGAGCCGAGGGAGAATAATACCTTCGTGTAATCAAGTGTTTTCCCGGCATGGAAGTCTGTGAAGTATGATGAATGGTTTGAAGTCTTTTTTATTAAAAATTATTTAAAAAAAAAATTATTATAGTAAACAATTCACTTCCGGCCTTACTTCTAAATTCCCCCAGAAGATTTGTTGTTATCCCATCATTTTCCACTGCAACTATTTTGAGAGAGAAAGAGACGGGACAAGATTGAGGTGGATCCTTGTCATCCCCTTCCTTCCTATCTCAATTCTCTAACTTCTATATGCTTAAACTGCCTCTCAATTAAAAACGTTACGAATATTGAAGATGTTTTTTGACAATATTTTTAAATTCAGTTAAGCAATTCAATCTTAAAACTTGCTAATTCAATTTTATGTTTAGCTCAAGTTTTTAATTAAATCATATGAGAATTTTCTCAAAATATATCAATTAATTTAATGGGTCCTAAAATAACTTGGATGACCGGTGAAATCATAGAAATATATAATGTTTGATGGGTAAACCCGCCAAACTTATAAATTGATGATCTTTCAACTTTTTTTTTTTGGATAACGTGGGAATCACATGACCCGGAAAGCGCACTTTATGGGCCCAGGACATGCGTAAAACCCCGGCTGTCCCAGACTCTTACAAGTTTGGGATAGGGCGCTAAGAAGGCTCAAACCTTGCTTCCGTGTAGGAGAGCAAGGCCTGTTACTGCCAGGCTGCCCCCTGGGGACTGATGATCTTTCAACTCGTTAAACTATAAATTAGATAATAGATTTCATTATGATTAATAACTTGTTTTTGCACGAAGAGAGCACAAATAAAAATATATTTGGGTGGAGAGATAAGGATATAAAAAAATTATTATCTTTGGATAATTTTTAAGTGAGTTTTTGTACTTCAAAGATAAAATGTACAGGGGGTAGGGGTACATCGTACATGTTTTAGCATGCGATATTTATTATCTAACATTTTTTTATAAAAAAAACAGTGTAAAAAACTCAATTCTAAAACTATAAAATTAAAATAAAGAAAAAATACTTATTATTATAGTTTTTAAAACAACAATTCGGATGTCGATCTTGGACAAAGTTCAAATAACATGTCACGAGAGTCAACCTGAGTTAACTTAGATGAATATATATATCATGTGAATATATTGTTAGGTACCTCCCACCCCAAGCAAGAAATTAGATGCTTGATTAACCATCTAGTTGGTAGTCCGGTGATAAGAGCTTGAGAATAAAGGGTTTTGCTCACTCTGTGGTCTCGGGTTTGAACCTTGTGGTTGTTAATATAATAACCACTAGAGGTTTATATGGTCATTAACTTCAGGACTTGTGAGATTAGTCAAGACGTGCGTAAACTGACCCGGACACCCACGTTAATAATAAAAAAATAGATGCATGAACTATCTAATAGGTGGTCCGATAATAAGAACTTTGGACTAAAGAGTTTGCTCTCCCTATGATCTCAAGTTCTAGCTCTACGGTTATTAATATAATAGCTACTAGAAGACTTACATGGTTGTTAACTTCAAAACTCGTGAAATTAGTTAAGGTATGCGCAAACTAGTTTGAAAACCCATGTTAATAAAAAAAAGAAAAAAAAGTAGATGCATGTATTGAATTTTTTGGTTAAATTAACTACGTATCTAAAGAAGCTAATACATGTAACCTTTTGTGTTTAAGAATTTAATGTTTAAAAAAATAAGTCATCAAATTATGAAAACATCTTCATTAAAAAAAATCTTTTACATATAATAATCACAAATCATATTTAACTTACCAAATTTCAAAATAAGTTATCAACCGTCTTAATTATGAAAAATATATAAAATTATTAAACTACGCGTTAAAACATTTATATTCAGCCTTTTGAACTTTGCTAATAGGCTGTTTGATTATTATTTTTTAAATAAAAACATGGTACGCTTCATTGTCTGGTGTCGTGTACTTGTGTCATTGGCTAAGAAATTCCATGACTGGTCAGTGTGTAAGGATTCTACTGGACACATACATTTCATTTACATTAAATAATTAAAATATGCTATCAGCAAGACTGTACCATTAACGAAAAGTTGTACGGATATACATTATTGTGTATTGTAATAGTGTAATTATTATTTTGTCTCTTTTGATGTATTAAAATAATAAAATTCAATTTTTAACAGGATTGGTTGGCATTTTTGATTGTCTAGGGTATTTGTGTATTTTTACCCCTCAACATGTTAAAATTTAACTCTAGACCCCGAGGGTATTTTTGACTTTTTGCATAGACCGGTTGATATTTTCTGATTATTTAGAGAGTATTTGTGTCTTTTCTGATTTTTTTTGCATAATAAAACTATGATTATATCCCTGTTATCCGACAAAACAGTACTATATTATAAATAATTTTTTTAACATTACTATAAAAAACTTATATTCTTAACATTTTTTTATTAATTTTTTTAAAAATTAGTACTACTTGCGACGAAGCACATGAGAAGTGTCTTTTTGAATTCTAATCGGTGAAGGAGCACTTGAACGTTAAAAATTAAATTAGGAATTTTTTTCCAAACCTATTTATTATATTTAACTGAGTTAAAATATATTATTTATTAATAATACTGTTATATTTAATTTACTCTATGCTAGGTGTCATTATTGTCTTAATCATAAGCAACAACTCTCTTAACTATTTATTTATGAAATCAAAATAGTTATTATAACATTAATCATCTCAACACTCAATATAAATTAAAAAAAATATCTAATTATATTTTATAATATACAAGTTTGACAGCAATATCTAATAAAATAAAATAATTTTTTATATTTGTTTATTTTTTATCCACTGTCTGCTTTATCCTGAAGTTTTTTTTATTCCATCATTAGCTCAAAGCCTCCAAGAGATGAAGCTCATGGCGGCCAGAAAAAAGAACCCAACTTTTTTATTTTATTTTATTTTATTATTATTTTATTATTATTATTGTACGGAGTGTGAACTTTGTTACACAACACGACAAGGTACGTAATAGTATCTACCTTATCATTTTGGATTGTCTCTCTTTCTCCTTCCTTCTCACAAAGTCAACACCCACCATTCTCTGCTCTCATCAACTGTGTACACCACCATCACAGAGAGATCTAAGCCGTTGATCACGTCACCACGCCCCCCATCCATAACTTACAAAGCATACACCCGGTTAAAACCTTATTACACGTGCCCCATTGATTTATGACACACATATATCTATTTAGTAGTTCCATCTCATTGGTGCGTGTATCACACCGTATAAAAGACACGTGTTGTTTCTGCAATATTCCGAGACTATTTCTGGCAAGACCCTCTGGTAACTTGTCAAGTATTTATCACAACTGTACTCTCAAACCTTGAATGTCAGCCTCGTATAATAAAAGTATTGCCGTCAAAATTGTAAGAAAAAAGAAAAAGAAATGAATAGCAACCCACAGTATATCATCTGCCCAAAAAGACAGTCATCACCACAGTATATCTCATCAACATATTTTATACACACACACATCACCGCACCATAACAGCCGCCACCGTTAAGCTGACGTCATCACAACCACCATTATGGGTGCTGCAGAACCTGTAAGATAGGACGCGATGATTAGTTTCTACAACTTCACGTTTTTTTTAAAAAAACTTGTTTGGTCAGTGTGTAGCTGCTAACGGTTTCGAGATTTTGATTTTTCTCAGGTGGGAGAGAGAGAGAGAGTGGGTGAGAGGAGAAGGGAGGAGGGAGGAAATGAGAGGAATGAAGAGGGGAGAGGTGTGGAGCAAGGAGAAGTGTTGGGTGTCCGAGAAAAGGTGATAGACAGCAGTAACTTCGATGTTAATAATGATCTAAATAACCATCCTGGAGATTCTCATGTGGCGATGATGCAAAGGTTGAACCCAACAAATCCTTTGAGGATTGTCGTCGGTCGTTCTTCCAGAATGCCCACTCCTTCTCCTTCCCAGACTCCCCTGCCTCGTTCTACACCAACCCCACAAGTAAGTTGATTTCTTGCTTTCTGAATTTAATAGTGATTGCTACCAAACTTGGTTGATTACTCTTCTCCTTCTCAGACTCCCCTGCCTCGCTCTACACTAACCCCACAAGTAAGTTGATTTCTTGCTTTCTGAATTTAATAGTGATTGCTACCAAACTTGGTTGATTACTCTTCTCCTTCTCAGACTCCCCTGCCTCGTTCTACACTAACCCCACAAGTAAGTTGATTTCTTGCTTTCTGAATTTAGTAGTGATTGCTACTAAACTTGGTTGATCACCCCTTCTCCTTCTCAGACTTCCCCGCCTCGTTCTTCACCAACCCCCCAAGTAAGTTGATTTCTTGCTTTCTGAATCTAGTAGTGATTGCTACTGTACTTGGTTGGCTATGAAGAATACCAGACATTTTTTTAAGTTCTGGTCCGAGTTTAGCAATTAATTTGAGCTTTATTAGTATGTTTATAGGATAAAGAAAGGGTTCATAAATTCTTTATTGTTTTTCAAGCCAGCTATATAAATTTAAGAAGAAAGTAGTTATATGCTCCCTCCCTGTCCCCCCCCCCCCCCCCCCCCACTCTCTCTCTAGCAAAAATAGAACTTTTGATGATTTTTAAAGCTATTGATCTGAAATGTTTTTGGGTTTCCCCCTTTGTGACCAGCCATCAGTAACAACATTGAGTTCAAGAAGATACACCAACAAAATATCTCTTTTTCTGTTTGTCTTTCACATGGTTGCCGCTGTTGGGCTAGTATCTTTCCTCATATTCAAGGGAATTCAAGGACTAATAGAAGCTTCAGAAAGTGTGAAAAGGAAAGAGAGGAATATATTGAAGTTTTACCTCCCACAAGTTGAAACAGCATCTCTATTAAGCATTACTCTTGCGTTTGCATGGCAAAAGGCAGTTAGACAATGGCCCAGGATCATGGTTCACTTCATATTGTGGAGCTCTTCTTTCTTGTCGTTATCGGCCGGAATTCTTTTAATTTGCTTCCAAAGGGCTACTACCGATGCTGTTGGAGTTTGTCTTATTGCTTTCGCAATCGGCAATTGCTTATATGCTTGTTGGGTTACCCCGAGAATTGGATTTTGCACCGAGATTTTGATTAAATCGCTTGAACCGGTTCCAAAGCTCGGTGATTTGAACCGACCCACTTACTGTATGCTTGGAGTTGGATTCTTGTGGATGTCTCTGTGGATTCTTGCTGTAATTGGAGCCATGAATTTCTACCTTACTCCCGTGGTAATTATTGCATTGGTATTGAGCTTGAGTTGGACTGCAGAAGTTATGAGGAACATCGTTAATTTGACTGTTAGTAGGGTAATTGTTCTATATTATCTTCGAGGAATGCAATCCAGTACTCTGTCTTGTTTCCAGAGAGCTGTAACTCTGAACCTTGGAAGTGCTTGTTTGGGGTCTCTATTTGTGCCTACCATTGAGGCACTGAGAATTGTTGTTCGGGGTTTGAATTTGCTAGAGGGAGAGGATGAATTCATGTTTTCTTGTGCTCATTGCTGTCTTAATGTGATGCAGTGTATCTTCAGATATGGCAACGGCTGGGCCTTTGTACAGGTAACATCTGTTTTAAAACTTCACCCCAGTAAATTTTCTTACCGTTTGCTGGGTTTCTTGTAAGAAATCCTAAAAGGGGGGCTCTGCTCGAGTTGAAGCACGGGTATAATCTGGCATCGAAGGCAAATATGTTTTGAAAAGTTCTTGCTTAGTTCACAAACAATTTTTTTGCTGCTGTTTCTGATAGCCGAGTTACCTGTCTTTTGCCTAAGTTATCATCTCCACTTTGGTCAACTCAGATCAATTGATCTTCAAAATCTTTGTTGCAGATAGCTGCTTATGGAAAGGGATTTGTGCAGGCGTCACAAGACACCTGGCATCTCTTTCAAAGACAAGGAATGGAACCCATCGTCGACTCGGACATAACCAGCTCGGTTTGCTTCCTCGCCGGTGTATGCAGTGGATCCATTTGCGTTATTGCGGTGGCTGCTTGGACTGCTAAAGTGCATCAAAGCTTCACTGCTACTCTCTCACTCCTGTCCTTTTTCATCGGATACCTCATGGTTGGTAGCCCTTATTTGACAAATACTATACTTTGAATTTACTTGACCTAAGTTCAGATCATGCGATCAACTTGGACATTCTATGGTCTATACCAAAGAATCTCTCTTTTCAATCAAGAAGTTGATGATCAACATAACTCGTTGTTTAACTTGATGTGTCAGACCAGGATTGCCATGGCGCTGCCTCAAGCCTGTGTGAGCTGTTACTATGTTTGCTACGCAGAAAATCCCAGTAACATATTGTTTGATAAAACCATCCAGGATCATCAAACCGTGATGGCAGCCGATCACGATGTCGAGCCCACGCCCCGATTGCCCCATAGATTTTCAGCCTAACTCGTGAGCTGAGGCATGATATCTTCCCCGAGATGTAAAGCAATTTGGTGGGCACAGCCTGATCGCATACTTTCAAAAATGTACCTTTCCTTTGGTCCCTTTCAGGGGGTCCAAGGGCTTGGTTCGAGCCAATAAAACTTGAGGTGATTCGTCGACTTGAGTGGCTGAGCTGCCGGTGAGGATGAATCTGAAAGCTCAAGCACCACTGCGATGGTGGAGAGCCCAATGGGAACAGCAAATACCATATCAACACATTTCAGGTGTCTTTTTTGGTCCTGTCCTCTGTATAATAGCTTTTGTACAAAATCATGCATCTTAATTCATAGTCCAATCAATACAAGAGAACAAAGGGGGGGTAATAAAATGATATATTTTTTTTGGTAATGATTAACATGGGTAAAATTAAAAATTATTTTGTTGAACTTTTATTTAAAACTTTCAGATTTTAAGGATATTATGATCGTCTCCCTTAATTTTCTAATTGTTTATTAATATTTAAATTCAGCTGTATATCAAGTTACCCTAGCTGTAATTATAATAACAGGAAAATCATGGTAAAAATACAAAAATTCTTCTTGATGCTATTTCTTTTGGCTTTTTATATTATTTTAGTAGTTTTATTGTGGAATTAAGATGAGAAAAAAAAACATAGGTGTGTTAATGGCGTGTGTGGTTAAAAATACAAGAATATGACAGCCACCAAGCAGGAGGGCCAGGGCACTGACCCCCTCGACTTTTCAATTATTGCCCCTTTCCTTTTCTCTCGCTAGGGTTTTTTTTCTCCTTTTATTCTTGTCAATATGCTTCCACAACCATCCCTAGAACCACAATATTATAATTTTGACATAAAAACCGATCCTAAAACTCGGATTATAAGATCGGATTATAAAATTATACCTAAAATTTTTCTGTATAAAAATTGTAAAATCACAGCTAAAATCGTGTAGGTAGAAAAATTGTAAAATTATAAGCAAAATATTTTCGAATACAATACATCATAATTATAACCATAAAACTTAATTAGTTAAAGTTTATACATGATTTAAAATAACTTAAAAATATATTATAAAATAATTATGTCCATATAATCAGATGAAAACCAATTGGACATTTTTCTTTCTTTAAAATATATATTAGCGTTGTGAGTGGATTAGGGAGATATTTCCCCTTCTTATTTTTGTTGCCTGATCCTAGTGACCTGATCATGGAAGAGTTTTGCAGAAGAGAGCTTACTCAACTCAGCGAGTATGGGCGAGTTAGAGGCCTGACACCAACCATAACTTTTGAGCCCAGTTCTTGCTATCAGAAACAGAGGACATCTTTCACTTCGTGTTCTTGTATTTGGATTTAATCTCCAGTTTCAACCTAGCTCAATTACACTGGTTAAGTTGCCGCCTTTGAAAATCTAGGGAAGAAGGTGCAAATTCCATTACCATCAGCCTGTTTTTGATTGTTCGAACATAACTAAAAAGTATACCACCCACTTCTCCAGCTAGTCAGTGACCATTCACCATCAGCCTGTTTTTGATTCTGCCTTGGTGCCAGCTTTTGCCTCTGATTTTGATTCTGGTCGAGCTTCCATGGGCCTGGGATCAACTGAACAACACCCACCACCATGGTGGTGGTGGTGGTGGTGACCGTGGTGGTGACTCTGCTTTCCCTTTAGCTGCTTCCTCATATCATATGCATCCTCCCCATCTGCATAATACTTTGCTTCCACATCATGAATCTTATAGCCCAGTGTTTCTGTGTACAGATTGAATGCTGCGCGATTACTCTTCCTCACATGCAGTGACACATACTCTGCCCCAAATACCTGTTCCACAAACTCAATCAATAAGAAACATACCCAAAATGTAGAATGCAGATTTATGACTATAAAAGAATATAGATCTAATCACTAAAGATAGCCATATATCTATAATAAAAATCAATATGATAAAATATCCTCTAAAAATTGATAAAGTTCCATTAGATTCCAATAAATTACAGTCATTTTAATAATCAAATAAAAAATCTCTATCAATGTTTCCACCCATTCAATTAGATTCCACAATACTTCAACAATCTACATAAAACACCGAGAGAGAGAAAAACATCGCTACAGATCACAAGAACCAAAACTCAAAATTGATGCTTTTCACTCAACAATTCAAAAAGAAAGACAGCCTAATCACTCGAATACCTGAAGTTCCAAGTGCAAAATAAACAAGGTCGAAATTCAAAAAAGAAAAAGGCTGGATCCTTTGACCTGTTCCATGGCGGTTTGTGCGGCGGTCATGAGCTTCGTTGCGAGGCCAAGCTTACGGTGAGTACGGAGGACAGCGAGAGAAGTGATGTGGCCTTTACACTCGTTCGATTCTTCTTCCATTTTGGCCAAAACGTAACCGACAATTCGGCCGTTGTAATCTTCAGCGACATAGAGGAGATGCGGCCAAGACAGGATGTGGTAAAAGAAATATTTCATCTGGTAATTTTCGGGCAAGCATAGCAAGTTGCATGCTTGCATCGCCAACAAGTCGTCCATGGTCGCCTTCCTTATGCACACCATGCTGGAGGAGATTCAGACGTCGTTAGGGTTCAGGTTTTTGTCTTGTCTGTAGGAAATGAGAAGCTTGAATTTTGAAAGGTTAACTGATTAATAAATTAGATTTGGAGTTTTTGGTTTGGGCTTCATATCAAATTGGGCTTGGGCTTTTGTTTTTAATAGATGAATGGGAATTCAAATGGTTTACCTGTAAATACTTAGTAAATAAATAAATAATTTAGAAAGTGCAAGCTTTTCCTTGTAGGTACAAAGTACAAACCACTATTATTATTATTATTGGTCAAAAACATGTAATGAATAACTTTAATTTACAGATATAAAAAAATCACAACACAAATTATCCTAAAAAACATTTAAAGTTTTCAAACTGTTGGCCGGGAGGCATCCCCATCACTTTGGGATTTACCAGCAAGAAATTACTTGGACTGGCAAGAAAATAGTAGCTGTCGAGGTTTCAAGCTCAAGAGTTGGCAAAGCAATTCATTTGCAGCACTCAACTTTCCAGGACAGTGAACCTCCACAAAAGCAAGTATTGCGTTCCTCCGATGCGAAGCCGCTGGAGAAAACAGGAGAAAAATGATGGATCAGGGACCCCCAGATTGCCCTGAAACCATTTCAATTCACAGCATCAGCACCCTTCTTCTTCTGTCACTGTTTGTTTAGCATTCATGTGAAGGCACTGTAGAATCACTCTTTGTCATCATCATTTGTCTGACTATACTGCTAGTTTAGTTCCCTCAAATTTTTGAATTTCCACATTCTGATGTTCTTGCTGTTGTGTGTCGTGATGACCTTCTGCATCCCGACAGCCAAGCATGTGATAGGAGGTCGAGCGGTTTTAGGGATTCTGTCAATGTTGTAGTCATGAGGAAGCCTCTTTCCTATCTTCCTTTCTATTACTCCATGAGTGCACCCAGAACTTGACGAGGTGCCATGGTCCATGACATAGCTTGAAAGGATTTCTCCGGTGTTCTGATCCAAAACACGCAGCACGCCATCAATTCCACCAACTACCAGTGTTGAAGTGTCACAGCGCATGTGTTGCAAAGAATATACAACATTTGGACTCGCTCGTGTTTTCCAAAGTTGTCTCATGGTCCTATAATAACATAAAAGGAAAAGGCTCAATCAGTTGCCAGAGATGGAAAGACACACAAAGCTAAACAAAAACTGCAGGCCCCGTTGGACATGATGACAGGAGGACTGGAAACAAGGAGAAAGAATAAGGTCAAGTTACATTAGTTTTAAAAAGTTCTCGCATATACTGGTAGAGAATTTCAACGCATCCATATGGTGGCTTTTAATTAAAGCCAACTTGATTTAGAGAATAAATTAAACAGCATGCCAAAACCAACACACCATGCAATAGATAAGGAGGGTTTGAGTACATCTGTGTTCATATATACATGCAGAGAGAAGATTATCGATCTAATCACAAAACCACCAGGCGTTCAGTGTGGTTTTTAAAGCTGAGATGCTACATAGTTAGAAAACTTTATCTTTACTCGGGCCACCATGTCCCTTTGCAAGGGTTGAGCAAGTAGGAGGGGTATCTAGGAAACAAATGTTTGGTGTTCCCCATCTTTTGCTAGTATCATCACCGATCAATTGTCTTCTCACACTAGTAGACATTTGTGCTTTTTCGGGGCAATGTTTTACAAGTTAATGTTGCTAATATAAAATACCATCAGAACATATTTGGGCAACACCAGAGAATGCCTGTGATTTGTTTACCTAAGGTCCCAACACGAGGCATATCCAGCCGTAGTTCCAGCAAACACATGATGAGAAGCAGGGTTGAAACACAAACTCTTTATGCCTGTAAGAAGAAGTTGAGTCAGAATAACACAAAGTCAATGGGATGCCCAAAGGCCGATCTACTGTTTCTCACCCTGGCAGAAAACACAAAATGCACTAACACTCTAAAACTGCATGCTACCATTAGTGCAACATTACAAGAAAAGAAAAATTGTCAAGAATACAAAATGCATGACCAGAAAGCAATTTTAAGAACAACGGAGCCAATACATTACAAACCTGTGGAATCGGTGGGTCTCAGTGTAGCCACCCTCTGGTCCGATGAAAGACCAGATACTGTGATTCTTCCTAAAGAGGAACCGCTAATAATTAACTGATCATCACTTAAAGATAAACAAGTCACAGGTTCGGTGTGCATCCTGCAAACAGGAGATTAAAATATAAGAAAATGCAAGAGATCATTATTCCAATAAAACAAACCACAGAAAATGGACACGGTCACTGCTCAAGAATGACCTCAGGCTATTCACTGGAATTTCAAGGAGTAATGGAAACAAAAAGAAGACAACAGCGGGGTGGGGGGTGCACATACCTAACAATTCGAGAACATTTCTTACTGTACATGTCAAACACACGAGCTGTCCCGTCTTCACATCCAACCACAGCCTCTGGATCAATGTAACTTCAAGGAGAGAAGGGACCAAATTACTTTTTCCAGCCACACAAATAAAAAAGAAAGAAAGCTTTCATCCTAGGGCATTCAAGCAAACCAGCTTACCATCACATAAATTGAATTGTAAAAATGAAATAAAAGAACATTTAAGGACCAATAATAAATGATAAAATCATTAATTAAATGGGAATTTGTGATCAAATTAGTACAATATTGTGCTACTACACTTGTCTATGATTGGGATTGGAATTACTATGAGCAACAAGGATACCAGCAAAACAGAGAAAAGAGGGCATCCAATGCACTCTCACTTTCTATAAAAGAGGATAGCAGTTATACAAACAGCGCGCTTCTCACCAAAGGTACACTTCTTAACTCATACCTGATATTAAAGGAGAATTTGAAATAAAACAAAGAAATCAGTATTGGTTGGCCTACATACCGCATGCATGAACCCTTGATGAATTGGCCTTCACGTGAGGGAAATATACTTCTCTGCCCATTGCGCCTCCATATGCATATTCGTGTCCCAACCAAACCAACAATCTAAAACATAATGGAAGATGTTTATCCAGTTGTGATTTGCTTTTGTAATCAGTATCGTTTATATATATGCAAAACAAAGGTGTGTAAACAGATGGTATCAATCGCTACTATCCTTGAATGAACTATGTCAATATAAAGAACGACTGCCTTTTTCTTCAATGTCATGCACTTGAACAAAAACAGGTTGGGCAAATCAGGTTCCATAAACATAAGATACTTGAGGAATAACATGCTTCTACAAGTTACCTTGCTCTCATCAAAATCAAAGTCAACCAGAGGGACTCCATCTGGAATGGAATATTCTTCTATGCATCTGTACCTTTCTAGTGACCAGAGACGCATAACCTGGTATCATCACGCAAAATGTTAGCAAAATTGACTAGTGCAGCAGCCATCCCCTATTCAGGACAACAATGAATGGGCACCACATGAATGATGACAAAAAAAAACAATTTTTTTTAGAAATGTACATCTAGTCAATCATTTAAGACATGAAAAATGAAATATTGAACTTTGCAAGCTCTTTGAAGATCATAAGGTACTTCGCCATGTTGTTATCATTACTTTCAAGATCATTACAGCTGGCCCTCCATGTAAATAAAATCAAAAGGAAAAAAAAAGCCCAAATTGATGTGTCATCTAGCAGAACATCATCCTATAAGTTGGCAGAAAGAGACCAGACCTTATCACCAACACCGGTAAGAACCAAGCCCCTCTTCATGCGGCACTGGTCAACCCTAATAAAAACCAATGTTACAAAACACCACACACACACAGTCACTCGAATATCCATTCATAAAAAAAGAATTTTTCTTTACAGCTTTCAAGATCTAATAAAATATTTCATGTTTTCATCCCAGTAAAAATACGTGATTAAAGAAGAAAATAAAAAAAGGGAAATGTAGTGTACCCAAGAGAATGCCCTTTCCATTGATCAATGTGAAGAGAGCCTCGAACTAAAGATTGCCTTTGGTGCTCTATTGCCAGCTCTTCCAAATACACATTCAATGATTCCTCTGAAAAACTACTTCTGCTACTTCTTCTTCGTTGCTTCAAATAGAGTAGTTGTAGTAACTTCGATCTTTTTATGATCCCATTCCTTCAATTACACACACAAACACACGGAATGACTTCGGTGGAGAAACAGAGTTTCGTATTTGCAATTATATGAAATAGAGAGTGAGAGGCGCATGTAAGTTGTGAATAATACCAGAATTTGCAAACGGCAGAGGAGCGAACGACATCGAAGAGACCGAGGTAGGAGAATATGATACAGAGTGTGTCATGTTCCAGCGACCTTATCGATGTCGGGGTTGTCGAGCTCCTCTTCATCGGCGGAGACCGTTTGCTTCCTGGTGGCGGGTCCATCCTCTTCTGGCGGTAGCAACTCTAGCTTTGCACCAAGGAGGTGGAGAGAGAGATTCAAGTCACCACCAACAAATTCTGACGACAGTCTTTCAAACGAAAACATGAGAAGATCATATTTCAAACGACCTGTAGTTTTAGACCCCATTTGGTTATTGGTGCAAAGGAGTTTCATGAAATCTTAATGTTTTTTTACTTCAAACTATTTTTTAATATGTTAATATTAAAATAAGTTTTAAAAATAAAACAAATTACATTATCTTGAAGCATATTTAATTATAAAAATATTTTAAAAAACAATGATATCATTACTTCAAACAATGTCAAAAAATTAATTAGCATGTTTGTAACTCTTTATATTAAATTCAATTTATAGGGGTTTTAAATATATAAAAAATGATATTGAATAATGATATTTTAAATAAAAAATATTTTTAAAAAATGATAAAATAAATATTAAAATCATTTAGTTTACAAAATAGAAGAGATTAATGCTAAAGACAAGGTGATGAAAGTAATATAAAATAAAATAATATAGAAAAGTGATTTTAAATAGAGAAGAAAAGTATTATCTGAAAAGGTTTTGAGAATTGAGTTGTATGACTATTTACTTACTTATTTATGTGTTATCAAAATGATTATAAAAAATATTTTTTATTTTAAATTATAAAATGGTATTTTCAGATTGTTTTGGTAAGTTGGTATTATAAATAAATTTTTAAAAATAAAATTATTATTTTGATGCGTAAAAAATATTTTTAAAAGTAATAATTATTATATTTTTAAACACTTTTTTATAATGTATAGAGATTGAATTTGGATTTGAACTGTGTCGTTTTAAGTTACATCCAAACCATAGTATTTGCAAGAAAATTCTTTATTTTATTGTGTTTTTATATATTTTTAATAAATGATACATAAAAAACAAATTCACCAGGTCTCAAAAATCCATAGTTCTCTTTTTTTTTTACAAGAAAATATGTCACATAAGTGCCATGGAATTATCAGAGTACATATATACGAACTCAATTGGAAATTTGGACCTCGGTTAAAAATACGTGGATATTATTAAAAAACATGGTTATTTTAGTTATTATTTAACTGTAAATACTTGTTTGTGAGATTGGTTAATATTAATTCTTAAAGTGTTTTTTATTTATAAATACATTATTTCTTAAACTTCTTGATATATATTTTCTTCTATAGTGATAAGTTTTTTGCTCTAAAAATGTTTTTAATGAAATTATTTATATTTTATTTTAAATTAATTTTTTTTAATGTGTCGATCCCAAAAATATATATTTTTAAAAAATAAAAATTATTATTTTAATATAAGTAAAATTACTTTAAATAACAATACTACTACAATACAAAACGGACTCTACGAGAAAAACTAAGGGAAGCTCGTTAAGAATTATCTTAGTGCATTTATTATATATTTTTGTTGCTGATTTTATTAAAAATAAATAAAATGAATTATTTAAATAAAAATGAATTATATTAACTAGAAACATTAATTATATATAGGCTACATATCTGCAAGTATTAAAAAAAGTTACAGAAAAAAATCACATAAATTAAGTGTTACATGATAAGCATATTACAAAAATTAATTCTTTTCAGATTTTATTTGATTTTTCTTACATTACATATAACTAAAACAGATCGTCCTTTCTACTGTTCACCGTGACTCCTTGCCACTATTCACTGGCAATTTGTCACGGTGAATCGCGGGTGTATGTGCTCTTTTTTTTTTCTTTTTCTCCGGGACTCTTTTTGTATTTTTTATGGTGGAAATGGACAGATGAGAGAGTTTGGCCGAGCGGTTGTCGCGTGCGCTGCCAACACAGGCGCGCGCGAGTTCGAGACGCTCGGCCACCAATTGTGTTTTCCTGATTTCGTTTTTTTTTTAAATAACTGTTTTTTTTTTCAAAAAAAAGTTTTTTTGAAAATTATTTTTTTTATTTTTAAAAAAAAATGGTATCTTTTTTTAAAAAAATTGTTTTTTCTTACTAACTAGTTGATGTTGTTTTTTATTACAAATCTGATTTATTTTTTTTTAAGAATTTTTTTTTAAATGTTTTTTTCTGGTTGTTGTTTTTATTTTTTTACAAAAAAAAATTGTATTTTTTGTTAAAAAAAAATTTGATAACTGGTTGTTGTTTTTATTTTTTTACAATTTTTTTTTCATAACTAAATTGTCCAGGGCAACTTACGTGCACCGCGACTAATCTCCGGATCCACTTTTTTTTATAATTTTTTTTTACACAAGGACTTTTTTTGTATTTTTTATGGTGGAAATGACAGATCAGAAGCTTTGGCCTAGCGGTTGTCCGCGCGCTCCCAACACAGGCGCGCGCGAGTTCAAACCGCTCAGACACCAAAATGTGATTTTTTTTAAAGAACTGAGAAGAAAAAAATTGTAAAAAATATTGTTTATTTTTAATTTTTTTTTAATAACTGGTTTTTTTTTTTTTTTTTTACAAATCTGATTTGTTTTTTTTAAGAACTGTTTTTTTTAAATGTTTTTTTGTTAAAAAATGATTTTTTTTAATAACTGGTTGTTTTTTTTTTATTAAAAAAAATGAATTTTTTTAATAACTGGTTGTTGTTTTTATTTTTTTTCCAGAAAACAAGATTTTTTTTTTAAATAACTAAAGTCTCCAAACCAACTTACGTGCACCACGACTAATCTCTGGATCAACCTTTTTTAATATTTTTTTCCCTATTTTGTTTTGCTACTTATATATTTTTTTCTTAACCGAGGTGTCCGGGTCAGCTTACGCGCACCACGGTTCTTTTTTCCCAAGTATATTTTTTTCCTAGGCAACTGAGCGCGCCGCGAATAATCCCTGGGCTCATTATTATTTTCTTTTATTACCTAACGAGCTAAAACAACTCAGTTTTCTACTGTAGTCCGTGACTCATAGTCATTATTCATTGGCAATTTGCTCCGATGCATCGCAACGCACGTCTACCTTTTTTTTTTCTTCAACAGTGTAATACATTTAATATAATAATACAAAGAATAAATCTTTTCAAAAATAAATTTTTTTTCCAACAGTGTAATACATTTAATATAATAATACAAAAAAAAAATCTTTTCAAAAAAAAAAATCTTCGAATTTTAATTTTGTGCTCTGTTTTTTAAAGTTTATTTCTTAAAAAATATTTATAATATTTTGGTTTTTAATATTTCATATCTAATATTATTGGGCAAAAAATACAACTAAAAAAAATGACAAATTTACCTAGATTATCTACAATTAAAAAATATTCGAGTCACTTACCGTTTCGATTACACTGTTTTTTTAGACGACAGATAAGTAATTATAGCACGCAAAAAACTTGAGGTTTATTTCTAAAAACAAATTACAATATTTTTATTTATAATGTGTCAGATCTAATATTACAAGAGGAAAAAGGCAACTCATAGATTTTTTTTTGACAAATTTACCTTAATTATCTACAATTAAAAAATCTACAACCCACTTCCCATTTCGATTACACTATAAAGTATGTAAGACTGAGTATATGTTTTAATATTTATTGAATATTATCGCCTAAAAATATATAGAGAGAGAAAAAAATGACTTACGATTTATTGCAAAAAAATAATTAATATCAGTATTCTTGAATACATTTAATATAATAATATGATTAATAAATCTTATAAATATAACTTTGGATTTAGCTTTGAATTTAAATTTCTATTTTATACTCTTTTTTTTATTCTTTTAATAAACGATAACCTTTTTTCACATTTTTAAAATTTTTTAATAACCGTCGTGTTCAAGTTTTTTTTTAAAACCGGTTTCTTTTTTTATTTTTTTTTAACCAGAGTTTCCGTGACAACAAGTTTCTAACAAATCATTTCACCTTCTTAGTAAAATTTCTAACAAATTTTATCAAAAGTTTTTTAGCAATAGCAATATTCAATCATTTTTTAGTTGAAAAAAACCATTTTTAACAAATTTTATCAATTACAATTTTACCAATTAAATATTAAAATAACAAAATACAATATTTATAAAATCAATCAATTTTCTACATATATAAAAAAGCCAAGCGGAGCGGGCAAATTTGCTCGTTTCTTCTATTTTCCCTCCCAAACCCGAAATTAATATCTCATCAAAATGCTTAAAATAATTATAAAAAACTAAAAAGAAAACAAATTAACAAGAGATTATTTAATGAGTGGGGGTTATACTAGAACGTTTTATAGATTATAGGGATAAGTTAATTAACAGGGGTCAAATCGGAAATTGGATGAGTCAATAGAATCAAAATTGAAGTTTATCCGTGTGAAAAGATCAATTTTTACAGGCTGTTATACAGTTATACTTCCCGGTTCCCACCCCCTGTATTATCCACACACGTACAGCACGCAAAAAATTGAACCCTAAGACCCCCTTTCCTCTCTCGCTCTAATGGCAGCAGAGCAAGACGACACCGTTTTCGATCAAGACCTAGAAGTTGACGACGAAGATGACGATGACCAATCTTCCCAGTCTCAAAACGACGATCTCGAAGACGATCTGGAAATCGAAAACGACGACACCTTGCCCGAAAATGATGACGTCTTATCCGAAGAATTACTCGAAGACGATGATACCTCCACCTCTGCCGCTGTCACTACCGCCTCCATCCCCGCCGTCACTACCGTCTCCACTACCGCAGTCACAACCTCCACCACTACTATAGTGGCCAATGACTCTACGCTTGATGAATCAAAACGTCAACGCGTTTCCCCTGAAGCGACAGTCCTCCTATCCCAAGACTCGAAAAAACCGCAATTTGATGATACCAGGCGGTTATTTCAACGATTATGGACTGACGAAGATGAAATTGAACTCCTTCAAGGGTTCTTAGAATACACAACAAAAGGTACTGCTAATCATCACCATAACGACACCGCTTTATTTTATGATCAAATCAAATCGAAACTCCAACTCGATTTTAACAAGAATCAGCTTGTTGAGAAACTACGTCGTTTAAAGAAGAAGTATCGTAATGTTCTGAACAAGATTAATACTGGAAAAGACTTTTGCTTTAAATCCCCGCATGATCAGGCTACTTTTGAGATTTCGAGGAAGATCTGGAGCTCTACAGGAAAAATTGCGGGTTTTAGTAATGAAGATGGGAATAATTTGGATGACGATGATGGTGGAAACCCTAACTATAACAACCATACTGTGATGATGGATGGTGATGTTGTTGTTAAAATCGAGGATCATAAATCTACTCCTAGATCAAGAAAGAGGTCAAGATCGCGATCTGTTGGTGTGAAGATGGAGGAGAATCGTGTGTTGAATGATGGGTTTGTAGGGAATGAGACTAATGTTACCGGGGGCGGGGGTGGGAATGGGAATGTGTCGAGTGTGATTGAGGAGACGGTGAGGAGTTGTTTGTCACCTCTGTTTAAGGAGTTGACGAGTAATATGGCGGGAGCAGGAATGGGTGGTGTTGGGAGAGGAGTTGGCAGGTTGGCGATGAATGCGATGCCATTGAGTTTTGGACCAGGGGATGCGATGATGATGGATGAGAAGTGGAGGAAGCAACATATATTGGAGTTAGAGGTTTATTCCAAGCGGCTGGAGTTGGTGCAGGATCAGATTAGAGCACAATTGGATGAGTTGCGGTCGATGGGTGATTAGTTCGCTGATGACTGTTTTGGAATAAGAAGAAGTTTTTCTCTTGGATATTGATTTAGTGTAGGGGAAGTAGGTTTTTTTTTTTTTTGGTATTTTGGGGTTCTTTTTCTCTGGTCTTATTTAACTTTGATAAGATATACGTTGAATAATAATTTTATAATTTGTTTAGTGATTCATAGTTTGTTCTACTGTAGATATGGTTTTCATGCATAGATTGAAACGATGTTTTAGAATAAAAGATACAGGTTTTCTTCCTCTATGAGTATTCATTTTGTTCTGAGCTTTTATTATGGTTTTATTTGTGATATTGCTTTTATAATGTGTCGTTGTGATGAAATATACCACCTCCCTGTGTACATCGAAGACTCCAAGGTGGTCATAGATGCATTTGACTGATGATGTACAGAATGTGCTTTCTAACTGGTGTAACATACTACCTACTGATTCTTGAACTTTTAATTTCTATAAGAATAATTCACTATTCTGATTGGTTGTAGTTACATGTAGTTTATGCTTAAATCCAGTATCAGCAATGATGGTAGATATTCACATTGATATTGTTGTCAATAATAACAATAGCCAGTCGGGAGATTCTCATATGTCAACGATGCAAAGGTTGAACTTAACAAGCCCTTGGAGGATTGTCATCAATGGTTCTTCCAGAATGGCTACTTCTCCTCCTCCTCAGCCTTCCTTTACACCAACCCCACAAGTAAGTTCATTGTTTGAAAAAATTACTTACGTACATGATAGCTTCTGCTCCCCTTCTTTTCTCTCTCCTTTTCTTTTGATTTCTTGTTGATTTTAAGGTCTTTGCCTTTCGAATTTGGAAGTGATTAAATTGGTTGATAGTGAAGAAGTTTTGAAATTTTTGGCAAGACACCAAGACATTGTCTAAGTCTTCAGTCTCTGTAAGTCAAACCGTTTTGGAAAAGCCATGAATTTGAACTTCATTTGTGTATTCACAGGTTGTAGAAAGGAGTCATAAATTCTTGATTGTTTTTCAAGTCAACCATGTAAATTTAAAAAGAAAGTAGCAATATTGTCTTCCTCTCTCTCTCAAACTTAGAAGCTTTTTGATGCAGGGAGTTTTCCCTTAATATGCAGTTTGATATTATTGAGCATAATTTTCAATCTGACTGGGGATCAAAGATTCTAGAGACCCTGTTTCCTACATGGTTAAAATTTCCCAGTAATCTGATAATGGGAAAGTCTTCTGATAATGCCCATAAGTTACTGTTTGGGTTTTGTTATATTTTCCTTGTTTGTTTATGACTTCTATTGCTTTTCTTTAATTTGTAGGTTTATTGATTTCTCCTAGAGAGGTAGACTACTCGAAGAGATTATATTTAGTAATAAAATATTGAATTAGTGTTACTGTGATCTCTATTTGGCATAATTTTATCATTTGTATGGCACTGGAAAAAAGAGCAAGTTGATTAACACAATTCATCTAATTTGATGTGTCTGACTAGGATTGTCATGGCATTGATGCATGCTGTCTGAGCTGTTACCATGTTGCCCTGAGAACAGGTTTTCCCCCCCCTGTTTACTGTTGTGATAATAGATTGTTTGAATAAAACCATCAACGATAATCAAAGCAGGATAAAATCCAGCATTCCCACAACTCGAGTCAATTCCTGATGGGACGATGACAGTGATGAATGGCTGTTAGAGCAGCCAGTGCCTTCTCGAAGAGTTGCAAATTAGTTGGTGTCCATTTTTGTCAAGTCCATTCCAAGAGGGATTCTGCCCATCAATCTGAAGTCCTTGGCAATTTCATGGTGCAAAAACCTGATTGAAAGTAAACAAGAGTCAGGTACCATGCTTCATTCTCTTACTTAAAAATCAAACTCTTACATGCTCCAACACCATACTTCATTTTTTGTAAGCTTCTTGCACTCAGCAGTGTTTGAAGAACTAACTAAAAATCAAAGCTATTCATCAAGTGAATCAAGCTAAACAAACAGTTTAAAATAACATATACCCCCCATACAATTTGTTAATTTATCTCCCAACAAATGTTCATCAAGAAGCTAGTCAGCTACAAAATGCGACCCATTTTGTCTTCAACATCTGCATGCAAGTATATTGTTTCTCTTGGAGAGATATATCTGTAAATACTTTTTCCATAATAATAGTGGACTTCCTTCATCTAAGATAATTTGATAACCTTTGCCTACCTCATCTACAATAAGCTAATACCTGGCTCCCGGTACTTCTGAACCTCTTTCTGCACATTCCTCTCTTATGCAATTTCGAGTTAGAATCTCAGTCGACTATCTGGAATAAAAAGGCTCTGCTCTCTTCGTTCTGCATCAGGAATTGAAGGAGAGGCCTTCAATTCCGAATTACCCTAAGAAGGAAAACTTTTTCTATAGCTAGACAATTTGGGAACTAAGCCAAAGCTGTGGACAATGGCTTATAGGGCAAATACCCGGAAAATCTTTATCAAGGCTCAAGGCATAAAGGCAATTCCGTATCATTCCTATTTATTTTTCATGAGAAGACAGGCGAGAACCTTTTTTCTTGGTGATTTGACTTTCATTCGAGGAACAGTGAGCTGCTCATGCCAATGCTCATGGTATGGGGCCATAACTGGTGCTACTGTTTCACTCTCACACTTCTTAAGATGCATATACGTGGTGATGTTTCATTCTTGACTTTTGCTTCATAGCAATGATATTCAATTGATTGTTTGATGCTAAAATTATTCCTCGTTATTTATATTAAATGACAGTCCTTGAGCACTAGGCGTAATGCACAGGGATATAGCTGCATGCACGATTCACCTTCGATCATTCCTTTAATTGTAGAAGAAGTGGAGGCATTTCTGTTCCTGGCACTCTCTCTCATGTTTTTTCTGTTCTTTTTTTTCCTTTCATGTTTTAGCATTGAATTCTAAACCTTTGGAGTTCATGAATGTGAGAAAACTTTCATCCTTTTAATTCGAGAATTTCAGCCCTTTTTTTTCCTGTTGATCAGTTGATTGTCTGCGCAATTTCTGCACTTCACGCAGGTTCTCTCTTGCACGGAAACTGATGTACCCCATGAATAAACTGAGGGATGAAAAAACCATTTGCTATTGCTGTTGAGAAGCTATTCGAATTTATTTTTTACAAATGAGGAAAATGCTGCATCCATTACTCAGATCAACCGAGAGGCTTATGTGGTTTACTGGATAACTTTGTTTCTTTTGCTGTCCAATCATGTGTCTATCTGGTACACTTTTTGTAGAAAGCTCCAGAAGGGAGTGCTTGGCGGTTAATCCACCCAGGGGTGATGGCAAATAGACAATCAGAGTGCTTTGACCGTTGGAGTAAGTGTTCCATGTTAAAGGGAAATTAACTGCATGACCATATTGAAAATTAGAGCCCGTTTCCCACTGCTCTAAACAGTGTAATGTGAAATTTTATATGCTACAAGTTTCACTTTGTCGATAAAAGTCCAAAGCCATCTTAAAAAATCATCAACCAAGAATAAAGCTAGCTGGTAAATAAAATAATTTGGAAAAAAATTCTCTGCGAATAATATGCCTTCTCATGTCTCTGTTTGATTTTATTATTTTTGAGAAAGCCCGACGAAAACCGCACATTGATTTGCCATGAATATGCCTGGGAAAAATTATTGTTGTTTATATTATTGTTGGAGGCGTGACATCGACTTATGAAAAGCAGCTCTGCCTGCCTTGTCTATCCCAAACTCGCTGCCTGGCTGTGTTCTTTGACGGAGTCAGAGAAATCATGTTTCTGGTCAACCTTTTTGATGCGCTACCTCGTCGAAGTCTCTCTTATCTCTGGGCAGCAAGCTGGCCTTGCGTGAGCTTTGAACCATCGACAACTCTGCAGGCCCCACCACAATAAATGAATGACATATTTAATATGCATTATAATTATAACCGTGAAGTAAAGTAGGAGGAAAATATTTTTTAATTAAAGATGTGAATTGATATTGGTGAAAAAAAGATCCAAGTCCGAGCATTATAATCACACTGGCCCATTAATTTCCTCGCTCTTTTTTTTTTTTTTTTTTAAAATCAGACATGGATGTAACGGGTGAGAACCTTCGTGGGTGTTTGTTTTTTTTTTGGCATAAAATGAGTTTGAAAAAGAACTAGTGAATCGGTGTTTGATTATAGAAAAACATTAAAATATTTGTGTGGAACCCATAAATAAATTTTATGTATCCAACCACCAATTAAAAAAAAAAAACAGCTATTATCTGGTCGTCGAGATCTTCGTAGCATTTTCTTATCTCCCTTTTTTCACGCCAATGTTTTAGCATTACTCTTGCCTCCTTCACTGTTGATTTTATTTATATAGGAGCCCCATTTCTCTCTCTCTACAAATTCCAGTTCAGGGCTTGGCTTTGTTTTGGTCAACAATTCTATATCTATTTACCAATCTAGCTATGACATAATATCCAAACTTTATTTATTTATTTATTCATTCATTTATTATTCAATAATTCTATGATGTAATGCTAAAATAATGGCTTTATAAATATATGTATATGCCTTTTAAAGTATTTTTATAAGTTGACAACAATATAAAAAACATAGTAACCAAACACACGAAACTAGTTTTTAGTTTATGAACCATAATTTTTTTTTTTATAATTTTTTTTTAAACCTTAATCACAACAACAATGCAAACACAATTCAAAATCATCCGCGAGTGTTTTTTTATTTATAAATATTAATATATCTTAGCATATTAAATGCAATGCCAGAAAGGCTGAAACTCTAATCCCAAAAGGTCAGCATCCCAACCGAAAGCGTTCTTAAAATCCATGGCACAAGAACAGTACTCAAGTTATTATTTATCTGTTCTTGTTGATTGAATTAAGGTTTGTTTATATCATTAAAACAACTAATTTATTTAGAAATAATTTCATATGCGCATATATGTGTGCGTGCGTGTGTGATTTTAGCTTGATTGGTTCTAGTTCGTGGGGGTAAAATTTTGACCCCGGCCCACAGAACTTGTCGCCATATCTAGTGCTCCCAATTATCATTCTACGAAATTGTTTCATCAGTTCATCAGTCAGCATCGGTGTCTTGATTTTTGTAAATAATCTCTAATCAATAAGTTGATGTGAAATTTTCTCCAACATTTAATGATTCGACGAAAATTCTTTTCCAGACGGTGATGAATTAAGGAAGACACACACACACAAAGAACAAGCTCAATGATTTAAGACTCTCATTTATTATCAATATAAAAGTTGATTTGTTTATTAATTTATTTACTTATGATTCTCGTGATTTCTGGCTTGATTTGTGTACGTATGGATCCAAGTGTGTGTTTACTTTGAACACAGCTTTCAAATCTCAAAGGGCTGATCAAATTGCAGCCGATAATTTTCACAAATTAATTTAACAAAACTATAATTAAATGAGTCTCTTGCTTCTTCTTTTTTAATTAAAATTACCTACATTTAAATAATCTTTCAGTATCTAGTGATTGGTAATTTCCCATGATTTGTTAAGCAAAGAAAAAAAAAAAAAAGACAAAAATAATATAGTCACCAAAATAACTCTCTATTTTTTTAAAGTCAAAATCTTTTAAATATACTGTATATGTATAATTCTTTGGAGAAAAAAATACTTTGAATATTATACTTCTTATTTAATTGGATTATAATGATCTCATCTTTTTTAGTTTTTTCATATTATTTAATGCTGATACAAAAAATAATTTTTAAAAAACAACAATTACGGCCGGCAAACATCCATGTTAGTAGTATTTCCTGGTGATTAATACTGTAGAAAAGGATAGCTAATCAATAAATTTTTTTAAAAAAAGCAACATAACCACCGTACGAGTCGGCGGAGACTTGCGAAACACCAGCCACCTGTAAAATCTGCAAACTAGAGAAAGATTAGGTTTTCATGGCATGCTACCATTACAAACCCTAATTATATCCCACACGTACGCCACTTAAACCCACTTTATTTATTTATTTATTTGGCTTGATTGACCCAGAGCTATTCTGAGTTGACTGTAAATATTGATCATTTATAAAGAATTTTCAATTACGGTATATTTTCTTCAACTTCAGCTAAAACTAAGCTCTTGGTAGGGTTGATTTTTCATTTACGAGCGATCAAAACGCGTTTTGAGCGATATAACTCGAGGGTTTCGTAGCAAGATCGAAGCCACCTGCTCTCTCTCTCTCATAAAATGTACGGAGACAGGGAGCACGACCATCGCTTGGCTTTCAGGAGGACCCATTTTAGCAGCTAGTCTTTTTTTCAGCAGACTTTCGACCTCTATCGATCTCGCATTATCTTCTTGCTTTTAACAAACCAAATATCTTCCCAGCCTCGTTTGATTTTCTTGTCCCAGCAAAGCTGCCTTTAGACACGAAAATAAAAGATCGATGCACAAGAGAAACAATCCACAGTTGATCAAAGCTTCAAAAGAAAACATGATCACCACAGAGTGTCAGGCTTCATCCACGAGTGTGTTAAGGAAACTGATCAACTTTTGTTGTTTGTTAAAACCGCAAACTTCTGATATGGACACCAAGAATGAGGAAACTAGAACAGGATCAAGAGATTTGAAAAGCAGCTGTGGAGAGAGGAATAATAGATCAGTAGGGAAAAAAACTCCCACAAGCTCTTCGCCTGATGGATCTGGTGTTTATGGTAGATCGATGCGCAAGAGAAAGAGTTCACAGTTGATCAAAGCTTCAAAACAAAACATGACCACAGATCAGTGTCAGGCTTCATCCGCGAGTGTGTGGAGGAAACTGATCTTTTGTTGCTTGTTAAAACAGCAAACTTCTGATATGGACACCAAGAATGAGGAAACTAGCAGTACAGGATCAAGAGATTTGAAAAGCAGCTGGGGAGAGAGGAATTATAGATCAGTAGGGAAAAAAACTCCTACAAGCTCTTTGCCTGATGGATCTCGTGTTTATGGTAGAGATCAGGACAAAGAGGCTGTTCTTGGATGGTTACTGAACGGAGAAACAGCTATCAGTGGTAGGGTTTCTGTGGTTGCTATACATGGGAGGGAAGGAGTTGGCAAGACCACTCTAGCTCGGCTTTTGTACAATGATATCACAGTGGTCAACGCTTTTGATTTGGCAGCTTGGGTTTTTGTTGATTCAGAAGATTTTGATGTTGTGAGGATAACAAGAACAATCCTGCTGAACGCTACTGACGCTTGCACTTGTAGTGATGATTTTAATTTGCTTCAGGTGAAGCTAAGAGATGAACTTTCTGGAAAGAGATGTTTAATTGTGTTAGATGATGTTAGCGATCTGGACTATGACCGATGGGATCTTCTGTGCCAACCCTTTGCAGGTTCTGAAGTTAAAATAGTTGTGACCACGCGAAACAACGGCGTCCCACCAATCATGGCTGCCATTTCCACTTGCCATCTAGAGTTGTATCAGATGACGATTGTCTGTCAATGCTTGCAGACCATGTGAAGGCAAAATCAAAGTTTGTCACAGACCCAAAGCTTCAAGCAATTATGGGAAAAATAGCCAGAAAATGTAAAGGCTCACCACTGGCCGCTAAAAATTTTGTGGGCAGGCTGCTTTCTACTCACTAATCCGAATGGGAGAGGATATGAATTGTGACATACATGACGATGTCAATTGAAGGATACAATTCCGGGGCTCTTAATTAACAAGCACAGGCATCATTAACAATTGAAGGAGGAGTCAGTTTGTACATACCAGAAATAGATTTTGTTAATTTCTGTGCTTGAACTTTCCAATTTGTTTTGTAGGCACAGTCTTGTTCATTTCCACTCCTAGTAGCCTTTTACTTGCATGGTAAATAATCTGCACTCAGACATAAATTAATGGCGGAATACCCTAGCTTCTAATTTAATGCTACTGCTTTACTGCTACTATATTGTTATTTCTATTAGTTTGTGTCTAGTTGATGGTGAGGTGAAAACCAACCCGCCTCATGAGTCTTTACCTCTCTGGACAACTCACTTCATCTATCCTAGGGCATAATAAACCAATGCATGCTTTTGGGATTGGATCATCTTCTTTCCCATTTTAAGGAGACTTCTGCAATTGTTCCACCTCTCAAAAGGACTGAAAATTTGACAAGGATGATTTTGTTATGTTGTGGATATAGGCCGAGAGTATTTCTTACTATTATTTTACCAAGTGATCATGATTCTTTCAGCCAATAAGCACTCCCTGTACATCAGCACTTGTGGGTTCTAAGTTCTAACTGGCCTCCTCGATCGGTGGTCTTGCTAAATTCTGACTGGAAAGATAAAGTTTTATCCCAAATATTGATGATCATGTGTTTGGTAGGTTTTCTATACATAGAAAGTCTCGCAAAGTTTTCTATTTGTCGTTCATCCATTCATCACTATCTGGGAACACGAACAAGGCCTCACAAGTATTCTGACCACTACAAGCAGAAAGAACTGTAGCCTCTCGATCTGGTGGTATTATTTCAGGTTTGATGGTGGTAGGGGTGGTAGCTTTCGGTTCAGATTTTTTATCAGATTTATTAGTTTACATACATGGATATATCATTTCTGTGAACATATATAGGCATATATAGTCTTGGCTGGTCATAGAGCATACCTGCACCAGCTAAGTTTAGGGTTTTTTTTATGGAGTGTATATATATGTCTCAGAAATTAGTTCCGCGTATATGTTGCCAATAAGATCAGATTCCTCCTGTTGGTGATCATGCACGCATGGTACTGATCATGGACCGTTTTTTTTATTTATTTTACAGACCGGATTCTTTTAGAACAGCTTGTGCGTGTTCTTCACTACTTGTTTGGTTACTGGAAGAATTTGGCCACAGATTCTTCAGTTTCGTGGCAGCAACAGGATGGTTAGTGACTGGAGCAATGAGTTTTGCTGGACGAGGAAACACTTGCAGAAGAAAAATGTGCAGTCCATTGTCACGAGACTTCCCCAGCTAGCTAGTGGATTTTGGTGCTCCTTTGTTCATACTGCTTCTTGCTTTTTACCTGCTGCAACGAAGCCTGGTAATTAAGAACTAAGAAATACACTAAAAAGACAAGAAAATAATGTTCCGAACACCATTTCCAATCACTGTGGATTGCTATAATAATTTATTTTTAGTTTTTTTATTGGATCATATTTATTAAAGAAGAACGAGCAGGTTTAGAGAAGGAGACTAAGATAGGAATAGTTGGGAAAAAAAGGGTTTTCTATACTTGAAGCAAAACATATACTCTTATCCTTCAGCTTTTAAAATTATAATCTTTTAGTCCCTAATAATTTATGAAATTAACTTTATTTCTTTTTTTTATCCTTGATATGGGAGAGAAGAGAGAAAGTGATTGGATTCCATTGATAAATAAAGAAAATCAAGGTTGAGATGAATTCCGGCTATGGACACAAGTGATTTTTATGTTAATGAGTTTCATTTGTTTGATGATACAAATTTATTTGAAATGGTAGATTTGATTTTTTTTTAATTTTTTTTTGATATGTTGCTGGTTTTTAATTTTATAATTAAGTATATAATAAATTATGAAAGAATTGTTGAAACCAATTGAGTCATGACTCAGTTATAGATTTGTCTAATTAGGTCTGGCTAGATAAGGATTGAATTTTTTTATTTTTTCCACAAATTATTCTAGATTTATTTAATTATATAAATACACGTCAAGTTTTAAAATTCCTCAAGATTTTTTTATATAAAAAACACGATATAAATATCTATATACACACACACGCACACGTTTAATTAAAAAATGAAATTATTTATTCAAGTAAAATAACTAGTTTGTATCTAGATGATGCCGTGGAAGTTGATAAGTACTCTCAATTAAGCCAATAGTAATCAATGGCTGACAGGATTAACTTTAGTGATGAGTAGTTAATTAGTGGAATTAGGAGTCGTACGACGACCACTTCTTTTTAAAGTCCTTGCCCCCAATTAATCTTAATCCTCCCAAATAATGTACTTTATATTAATATTAAGGATAATAATAATAATAATAATAATAATAATCTAAAATCATGTATTTAATATAACATGGTATAAAATTTACAATAAAAAAAACCCATTGAAAATCATGCACGCAACATACATAATAAAAAATGATGATTTTATTAATTGTATTTTAAAAATGGTGATTTTTTTTACAATTAATAAAATACCCAGCACGACAAACTTCTAAGAATCTGTTTAGTTTAGATGATACGACGTAGTTGTCGTGCAGGAATTCAGAGTAAGGAGGGGTTTCTAGAGTGGTGGAAAAAAAAGTAGAGATATTTAGTTAAATGTGAGGTTGAAAATGAGTTTTTTTTTATTATAATAATTTAAAAAATATACTCCTATTTTAAGGTATACATGTAAATTACTTGGAAAAATAAACATTTTGTGTTTTCTATATTAATGTATATAAAACTTATGAGGCATATATTGCAAAAGCCTAACATAAAAACTTGCAGAGAGGCTTCGAAAAAGATTCCACATTTTTAAATGTAGAGGACACGTGGATCCTACTGATGACTGGGAGACAAGTGGGGTCACAAGATAGGCTGTTTCACGCTGTATTTTAAAAATGTTAAAATAATATTTTTTTAAAAAATTAATTTTTTTAGTATTATTAGATCGTTATGCTGATATTAAAAATAATTTTTTAAAATTAAAAAGTTATTTTAGTATATTTATAAATAAAAAATAATATAAAGTAATTTCCAAAACAGGCCAATGATATTCGACAGCCTAAACATGAATCTACCTCGGAGCTCGGAGGCCTTGTCCAGTTCTGTGATTCGACCCATTTCTTTACTCTTCATTGTTGACTTCTGATTGTTTGTTAATGGGCTCGAAGTTTGTGTCCATTCCTTAGGCTGGACTTTTATCGTCCCTCAGAAAATCTCTCCCTGACACCTTGCATCATTTTGAGAACTTGGAGATTATTGGCTTCCCATCTGTCACAAATTTTCCGACTTGGGAATTACCATGTCAACTCAGGACGCTAAGAATTCGGGATTTCAGAAAGCATTCTGCATGATGACATGTCCCTGAAATACATATATATTTCAGACTGCGAAGCTCTGACAAGCTTTCCTGAGTGTCTTAGCAGTTTCAAGCATCTTTCTGAATTGAATTTAAGCAATTGTTGTCATCTCAAGTGCTTAATTTCCAGGAGGTGGCCTCTTCCTCCCCAAAACTCAGAATGTTGAATCTATACAGCTGCGAAAAGCTCAAGTCTCTGTACCCAAAGAGATGCGAAAACTCACATCTCTGCCGGAGCTGGGAATTTGTAGCTCCCCAGCTTTCGAGCCTTCCCAAAAGGCGATCTACCTCCAAACTTGATACCACCTGAGATCTTGGATTGAGATAATATGGCTGGTGGATGTTGACAGTACTGTGACCTTTCCAGATGATCAGGAGTGTCTGCAATTCCTACACCTCTTACTTCTGTTTGGATCGGAAGACTTCCAAATTTGGAATCTCTATCCATGCAGCTCCGAAGTCTTGCATCTCTAGAAGATCTACAAATTGTTGATTGCCCTAAATTAAAGACCTTGCCTTGGGGATCCCTACCGTGCACTAGGAAGATTCAGCATCAGGGATTGTCCGTTACTGATACAGCGCTGCTCCAAGGAGAAAGGAGATAATCGATGGCTATAAAATGTAAAGATTGTTTATGGGGTTGCTTGTTTTAGTGTCTCCTTCATACAAACTATAGAATGTATTCGTCTGCAATCAATAATATTTTGAATTATTGAAACCAAGATGCTCTGTGTATGGTGTATATTTTTAATTGCGAGGGGAAACAGTTTTCCATGGCTTTCTGTCAACCTGTTTAGGGAACTGTTTATATGCTCGGATCGCTTATACATAGTAATAAATATATAATAAATAATTTGAGAAATAAAACTTTATAAAATATTATATATATCGATCTGATGCTAATATTTAAGCCACGTGTTCTTGCACTATAATTAATTATTATCTTTCTAAATTATTTTTATCAGAAGGAGCTATTTATTTAAATAAGATATATTGGTATCATATGAATATGTAAAATTTATTATGTGATCCAAATTTTATTCAAGGTCTTATAAGTAACTTTTACTAAATACTATAATATTAAAAAGAGTTATTTTTATATGAATAGAACTTAACAGTTTTGGCAAGAATAAAAAAATAAAAATCTTTATTTTAATTAATATTTTCTTAATTAAGGATGGGTTGAATTTAAATATTAGTAATATAAATATGATACATACATACATTAAAAAAATGTTGATTTTTTTTTTAAATTAGATATATTCTTTTAAACTTTAAAACATGTTTGCTGTAATTACCAACGGAAATATATATTACAAATTACTCAAAGAGTTGTGTAATATATATTATGATTATGTATTTTTTAATTAATTGTTTTTATTTTTGATATCAGCATGTCAAAATCACTGAAATAAATAAATTTAATATACTTGTTTAAATTGAAATGAATTATTTTCAAAATAAATTAATAGAGACGGAAAAGAAATAAACTTGCCTTCTCGAATTTGCCTTATGGAATAGTATTTCTTGTAAATATATGAGAAATGATTATTTGAATAAAATTACGAAAAAAATGGATTTATTATCTGGTCGTATCCGGAAGAGGTGTGCCATCAAGGAAGTGCTTGACTAAGGAAAGTGCTCGCAATGGCTGAAAGCTTGGCACTTGATGTCCTGCGCCTCTTACGGTGGCAAATGTCAAATCTCCTTTATAAACTTGTGTGTATCCTCCCACCTGCAAAAAAGAAAAGAAATATCACATGATATTGGATGGTGATTAATTTATATAGCTTGCTAAGCGAAAATATCACATGATATATAGACCATTTGGCTCGAGATTAGAAATATAAATGGGGATAGAATTCCTTTTTTACTTTTTTTTTATGGGATAAAATTTATATTATGGGAGTAGAATATGGAATTATATATCAGGAGGGGTGAGAAAAAAACCAAAAAATTAAGAAAAATCGAATCATTAAAAAACCGATTAAATCGATTAGATTTTTTAAAAAAATTTCAGGTTCAATTCAATTTTTATTTTATTTTAAAAAACAGTAAATCAAACCGAACCGAATAAAAAATAGTCAATCCTGTTACATTTTATTTTTTTATGGATTTTTTTTTTCTTGTGAGTTGCGACTAGTATCAAAAGATGTACCCTTTATCTCGGGATTATAATTACGAATATTGGTAATATGAATTCCTATTCTTAGGACTGATTTGGATTTCGGTTTTCCTATGCTAAATTGGGAGAAGAAATAAAATAAATAAAAATTCGAGTGGTAGCTTACCTCCCCTTTGACGAACCAAGGATGCCATTTGGTTTTAACTTGAAGGTTCATCTTATTTATAGAATATTGAGTTGAAGTAAACGGTACCCTTCCATCTGTATCGCCACTGAAATTACAGGCAATGAAGATTTATCATTTTATGATAAGTAAAAGAAGAAGCAAACATAATTAGGATGCTGCAAATGGCAGCGGCAACAAATTATGACAATTAATCTTATATATCTTTTATAAATTAAGAAAATTAAAGAGGTCTCACTGGAAAATATGAGGCCGCCAGCTATTATCAAGTTCATTAGGACCCCACTCAAACTTTGTAATCATGATTATCTATCTATCTATCTATATATATATATATATATTAAGGTCATTATTAGTTTACCTAAATAGCCACACTCGGAGACCGTTTGCCATGAATTCTTGCAGCAGCGGAATAACTGTTGAAGGGCTATCTGACCAGCTTGATATGATATCACTACAAGGTTCCCAATCATGAGTAAGTTTGGTGACGTTGGCATGCATGGCTTCTTGAACATCAGGTCGATTGAGATAAGCATACACATAATAATCAGAGCAGGGATCAAAATCCACCAGCTGCGGCACAGAATATGCAGTCGAGTGAATTAGAAAGAAAATTAAATGGAGGGATATTCTGTGTAGTTTATGAGATTTAGTAAACTACGTGTTTTAATTACTTACAGAAGGTTTCCCAGGCCTTGCTGTGGTACCTTCGTGAGGGCACAATGGACCATAGATGTTGTATATATTGATATAACTTGTGTCCTTGCCTGCTTCTTCTGCTGCTTGATTGCACTCGTCAGACTGGGAAGTTGCATTGGCTGAGAAATCGCAAGATTTTAGTATTTTCTGAGCCAGATCGTCTGAAATTAGAGCATGGTTTCCGAAATAGCTATACATTCCTATACTGTCAGTTTCATCATTGATCACTGCATTCCCCATCTGCAATTTCCACAGGATAATGAGCATTATTGCCATGTGCGCGCGCAGCCACTAATTTGCATCAGTAAGTTTCATGATAGCAGTTGTGTTTTTCAATTTCTTACATTATAATGATAAATGATTATGTATTGCATGAATCCAATGATGCTGTCATGTGCAGGTCACACATATTGTAATTATTTAAAGAAAATGCTAGCTAGCTGTTCACACTTTACACCGTCTGATGAATATTCTCAAATTGAAAAGATAAAAGTAAAATATTCTAGCCAGGAGAAGAGGGAAAGGGATGGTTTTCAATGGCAGTGGTTTTCTAAATTTAAAATTTAACCCAGAAAAATGATGTTATTTTGTCTTGTTCTTTTAACTGATACGAAATATTTTGGTCAAACGCAAAGAGATTTCCATCCCTGCTTTACACCGTCTGATGAATATTCTCAAATTGAAAAGATAAAAGTAAAATATTCTAGCCAGGAGAAGAGGGAAAGGGATGGTTTTGAATGGCAGTGGTATTCTAAATTTAAAATTTAATTCTTTAAATATGATTGCAGATGGATGGATCAGAGAGAATTTACGTACTAGAATTCCTTTGAGGTTGATAATGGTGTTGTTGGCCTTCTTGTTCTGGAAAAGAATAGTGTGTGCAAGCTGAGGCACGTAATGCCCGGCATAGCTTTCACCTGAGATGTAAAAATCCCTGTCTTTGTATTCAGAAAACCTCTCCAGCCAATTCACCAGGAACACATAATTATCTTCAGCCGTCATTTTATCTCCACTTTTCGAGTAATCCGATGTTGTGTTGGAGTATGAAAACCCTACCCCCGCCGGAGATTCAAGAAACAAAACATTTGCAGCTGGAAACGAAATATATCCAGATATTTATCGCTTTGTAAACTTTGCATTAATCAGATGTAAATAATGAATTAACAAACATCTATAAGAGTTAAAAACTGATCATACCATAATTCCATGAATGGGTATTCTTGTAGAGTGCCTGGCCGTCACTATATACTCGAAATGGTCCAAGCTCTTGCATCGCCCCATACGACAAAGATGAACATCCAGGGCCTACAATACAGAAAGAAATTCCTGTGTTAGAATAAACCCTATGACCCTATGTTGTTAGGAAAATAACCCTTTTCATCTCTCTCTCTCTCTAACTTACAGAACATGCATCATGTATATAAACACGCATATAGAGCAAGAAAGCATGTAGTGTTACATAATAATTTATTTTTTCTAGTTTTTTTTTATCTCGTTCTTAGTTTCAGAAAGGGTCAGCATATCTTCTCTATTTGGGTTTTCTCCAGCGATTTTCATATTTTAAAATCAATGATTTAACCTTTTCATAATGGATAATAATTTTGAAGATTTCCGAGATAAAAACGTACGTAAACAAAATAATCGCAGGGGAGGGAGTATAATTTTTCAAAAAGCCAAACAAAGTAGTTATCAAAAATTATAAAATATAACCCTAAGTATATATACAAACAAAAAGTACTAAACAAAAGTCGTAAGGTAACCAATAGGACCATATAAAACTGGCTGGTCCGATCCAAATTGCCAACCTTTCTGGAAAAATGTTGCCAATAGAACAAAATAGGGTGGAAATTATTTTAAATCCATCCCACCTAATAAATTATTAGGAACACGCAAAAGGCAATTAGCTTAGAGATTATAAATACGCAAGGCGTCTATTTTGTATTTTTGCTATAAATTAAGCTGCAGATGGCGGCCTCGCAAACGAGAAGGTGGCAACATTCGTCGTATAGGGTCTAAAATATTGAACTCTTCATCAAGATTGCAGAGTAGAGTCAAATAATTAATATTTTATATGATTTTTTTATTAGTTTTATTCGGATTATATTTTCAGACAAACTTTTCTTACATAAAAATCAAATCCCCATCTTTGGTCTGCAAAAAAACATATCAATTTCATGTTTTTTTTCCCTGGATGATAGATCATACAGGATATCGATCTATAAATCCTGTGATCAAGAGGGAAATGTGTCATCAGCCACTAAATCCAATCCCTTTTTTCCATACTTGTAATGTGAGAGAATGATTACTCATAAATCACTAGTCAATAGCATTAAATCATGAGCGGCGAGAAATCCTCGTGGGAGTGAATAATTAATGGGATCGAGAAGCCATCACCATGTGTCTACTTGCCGTGTGGGGCTGTTAATTTCACGTTTTTTTTCTAAGTCTCAGGGCCCATTGCAATGAGGGGAAAAATAATAGCGCATTAGCAAAAGTCACTAAGCTTTAGGAGGAAGAAGAAGAATCTTGTTCCCCACCCCTTACGTTACAGAAAATTATTGTCTGACTGCTCTAAAATCTCTTTCTGATAATTAGTCACACCTAATTAAGAAAACGTAAATAATCTGATCATCAAAATTATTTAAATTATTAATTCCAACGGTTTTATATGTATACCTTCATGCAAAAATTTGGCGATATAAGCAAGAAGCAGAATCACATGGCATCTGAGAGAGAATAGGAGGAAAAGGTAACAAACAATGATGAACAGATTTGAGAACGGAGGGTTGAGGATTTTATGGGATATTGGATCGTATTCTACTTCTCTGATAATTAATAGTAAACAAACAAGATGAATCAAGAAAGAACACAGATAAATAAATAAATGAAAGATCCCATCCAAGTTCCAAACACAGATGAATAACATGAAATCAGGGTTGATTTTTTCTGGAATTAGAGAGAGAGAGAGAGAGCATAAAAGAAAACGCCGATGGATGAGAGATAAGAGGAGGTACCTCCATTGAGCCAGAGAAGAAGAGGCAAAGACTCATTAGAATGCTGAGACTCGACAAAGTAATAATAGAGTGCTCGTCCGGCAGATTCATCAACTGTAACATAGCCGCCGTACTGCGAAAACTCTACTCCCGGCTGTCCCGGCAAGCTCTCGATTCTATCTCTCTCTTTCAGTCCATCTTGAGGATGAAACTTGGATGAATCTACCTGTTGAATTGCTTCAAAAAGAGTATTGTCGACGCTAAAATTTCCCGTCGAGTACTTGGCCTTGTAGAGATGGCTGAGTGCTTCACCCTGCCTCTTCCCAGCCGCTTCGATTTGAACCACAGAACAGGAAACAATAAGAAGAACAGCGAGAAACGAACATGGATTGCTTTCCATGGGATTTGTTTTTGTTAACATGCACTGAAAATAAAAATAAAAAGATTGCCTGAATCCACCTGCTCTGTAGCTGTAGACTGCTGGGGAGTTTTATATTTGCAAGAGGCTCACCACAAAGTCAATAGTGCCCCTGTATCAGAATATGAAATCTACATTAATTACGTGATATTTGCCCCCCCTCATTAATTAGCTTTACAAATTTAATGCTAATGAGATTTGTAGCCATTTTTATTAACAATAATTAAAGGGGTGAGGTCCAATCATGGTTCATGGGATTCCCCCCTCTTGTCTCACCAATCACGTCGTGCCATGTGAGCTACACTTGTTTGGCAGTGAATCTGTGACGTATCCGTTGTGTTCCTCGCCGCTGTGGGACACAAGGGGTTGGATACAGTAATCTACAGCAGCGGGTCTCTGTGTTATTCTTCGCTAATCTCCACTTGTGATTCTGTAATTCTGAAAACAGTAATTGTGGATCCAAATATAGATTTAGGGATCTTGATAGGTTTGTGGATCCAAATTCTGAAAAGTCCACAGTGAGGTGGTGATTCCTGCAAGGTGGATCGCTGTTTTAGGGAAGTTGAGGAGGCAGATGTTTGTTTCTTGTTAATAATGTAACCCACGTAAAACTGGCAGGAAAAATAAATGTTGTGGTCGTTAGCCTATAGCAATCACTACTGTACATGTAAAAACAAGACTTTCGTTGTCTTTATTCAAGACTTTCGTTGTCTTTATTCCTGTTCTTGATAAAATTCTTCTTCAAGATTCTATCAACTTCTTTCGTGTATTTCATGATTTTTGGAAACCGCCACAAAAAGCCCAAGTCCTTTTCAGTTTCCATACACAGGATAAATGATGCGGCCAGGATAGATTGTAGAATTCAATGCTTAATTTGGATGTTTTTTTATCCGAGAAAATCTCATTTTTATTTTCTGGAAAATATATTTTGTGAGTTCAGTTAAGCGAGTAAATCTCGAGGCATGAGTTGATTTCATTGTTTATTTGATTCCTATGTTTTAAGATTTTCTAATACATTTAAAGGTCTTGTGAACCTCCAAGGAGGGTAACAAATATTGGATTTATTTATTTTCTAAAATAAAATTGTGAATTTAAAATTTATATCCGCAACCATTTTTGCTCTCAAGTTTTATGTGTTGCTTAATCCTCATACTTCATTACTACACCATTAAGACTTTTAAAATTTGATTCTATGTAAATCTTAGCTGAGAGTATGGTTTTCAAATTCAATCCGAAATTTAACCCCAATAAAAATTATTGGATCATCGAGTTAATCCAAGTTAAATATTTTGTTATTAAAATAAATCATTTCATTTTTTTTTTTAACAGATTCTTCTACATTGACCTAGGTTTGTCTATATCAATGGATCAAAATTTAATACGGATCAGTTTCCAAAGTGAGTTTTTTTTTATGAATTGATTAGGGCATAGCTGCACAAATACCACTACTGCCATTAGCCCGATGTTGGCTCAAATAGCATCCTTACCTCCTTCCTGCGAAAGTTCCTGTCCGAGCCTCTACTTCATCGTTAATTTGGACTGATCTTACAAAAGTATTTAGAAGAATAAATTATTCTAGGTTTCGAAATCAAGAAATCGAAAGAGAGAGCTTCCAAGTAAGTAGAGAAAGACAATATCGATTTACTGATATTGTTTTCTTATTTTCCATACAAACAGGGAGTGGTTGGGGTCTAGGGCATTATGAGAATCGAGGCTTCTTTCTTCTTCTTTAATCTCTCTTTTCCAAGCAGTAACAATTAATCTGCTATACAATTTTACAAACCATGTTCGATTCAAGTTTTTTTGTTATTCGAGGAAACTCCACCTTCAGAAAATACATTTTATGCATCCAGATGAGTGAGTTAAATTCTAATTATTTTAGATTCTTACAAGGAGTGCATATTCTAATATGAACTCGAGACCTATTGGGCAGATTGCAAGTTTTTTATCATCACAACGTTAGACATGCATGTATTCCAAGAAGTTCCCGCCAATAATATTAAGATCACATATATTCCATGAGGATTTAAAGTAGTTATGTTGCTCTACTTTTTCAGGTTGAAATTCTATGACATAGAAAGATCATTGGCTGGAAATCATGAATTTTGTTTCATAAAAAACGTTTCGAGCCCATGTTTAACTTAGGGTGACTTTTTAATCCGGCAATCTAGGAATTAATTTAGACCAACATTTATTTTTATTTTATTGTTTTACCATAGAGAACACCCAATGCCTAATAAACCCCTCCAATTAACAAGATCGTTTAGCATAGTAATGACTCTAAATCAATCACTAATGTTTCTAATTAACTGGAAAAAAAATATATATATATATAATGTATAAAAATAGAACGACATGTCATATCTACTTCATTTATGAAATGGGAGCTTAAAATCAGGCGAGCCAAAAGCAACAGGGACTGGTTTCACCTTTACATCAAGTGGATAGCAGTGGAATTATTAGGCCAGGGCCCATTATGTTGTTTTTTGGAAGCAAAAAAATATGAACATGCTGTGGGGTCCATTGAAGTCAACGTAATATTCCTTGCTCTGCTGCAACTGCATAGAAAAATGGAATCTAAAGCTCTGTAAAAACCCTACAAAAGTAGCATCAGGGAGACAGGTGAAGAAGAGGTGACGCGCGCGCGGGTCCCCTCCCCAGCCCAGCTAGCTAGGAGCCATCAACCACCGTGAAAAATTAACTGAAGGCAGATTGAGAGAATAGAAGAGAATGTGCAGTCGGAAAAGTCCGTAGTGAGGGGTTCTGGGCCTTCTGGCTAAAAGGACGATGACAAGACCGCTCTGACGGCCATTACCGTCGGCTGCGTTTGGTTTTGGTTTTAGTTTGAAAATATCATTTTAATGTATTTTTAAATTAAAATTATTTTCAAAAACAATCTTAACTATATTTTCAAATAGACACTAAAAAAAATGTTATGGCAGAGGTTGGAAATCAAAATTATGACAACATGTAATCCATCCTTGATTTTATGTTTTTTTCTAAATTAATATAATAAATTTTAAAAGTTTATGTGCTGATAATAATATATAAAAAAAGGAATTTTTTTTTATCAGTATCGAAAGTAGCCACATTATCCAAGCAGGCACTTTAAGAAGCTGTTTGGAACAGCTTCTCAAAGTGCGTTTCAATTTTATTTTTTTTTTATTTTAAAGAAATATGTTTTGGTGTTTTTAGATCATTTTGATGTGCTGATGTCAAAAATGATTTTTAAAAAATAAAAAAAATATATTATTTTGATATATTTCGGCACAAAAAGCACTTGAAAAGCTACAGCAACAATTGTATCAATCATGCCCTAAAGAAGCCAGCTTTCCCCAATAATTGTCAGTGTTGCCTGTCATCTTTTGGAAGTTTTCCAAAGGCATCAACTCTTGTTTGTAAGCACTTTCCACTCTTCACTTTCCACTCTTCAATTAATTTGATTCCGAGGACCACCACTCTCCATCCAAGAAAGAGAAAGATGGAATGATGGGCCTTCTTTCCATATATATCAGCCCAAGAACAGCCCACTTTAGAGTTTGTGAGGCCTTCCATATATATCAGACCAAGCCCACTTCCCATTTGAAGTGATTGGTTGAGTCTGCCCGCCACACAGCTTCACAGCCCAGCCAATGCTGGACTTTCTCTAATGGATATTTTGAATTCTTAAAACAGGTTAGGGCTTCGGTTTAGTGACCATGGGGTGCTCTTGAAACAAAGAGAGTGAGAGAGATGGGAATTACCACGATTTGCACCATAGTTGTCAATTTCATTCTATTTCAGTTGAAATAGTCGAAATGTTTCGTATAGTTAAAAAACATAACATAACAGTATCGTTTTTATCTCAGTTTAAATTCTGGTTTGTTCCGTTTTGTCCAAAAATTATTATTTTTAAATAATAAATAATTTTACAATATCAATCATATCTCGTAATCCGACCATTAGATTAAGATGAAATTTTATGAGAAGTCTCTTGATATATTTATATATTTATATTAAAATTTCAGAGCAATCAGAAAATATAATGACCTTGCGAGAATGATGATGACATTCTCATAATATTATACATGTTCATAATTTTGTTCGGAAAAAAATCATTTTATTGTGTTTTTGTTTATATTAAATTGCACAATTCTAAATAATTTAATTTTAAACTATTTTTTTAATTAATATATTTAATTATATATATATATAGTATAATCCTGAAATTACATGTCGAAACGCTCCAAAACCAAAACATTTTGTTCCGATTGAAAATACAAAGTAGTAACCGAAAAGGTATTGATAACTTTGATTTGCACAGAATATATATATATATAAACACATGATTAATAAAGAGATAGCGTGAATAATTATAAAAATATACAAAGTAAATCAAAGCTTTTTAAAACTTGGGAATATCAGATGAGTTTCTGGTCTTCTGGGTGCTCCAAAAATTCTTGACGCAAGCAAACACGCGTGTTTACACTGGAGATAGGAACATGCTTGATCGTCACGAATTGAAGTCAACTCTTCTCGTGCTTACATTTCATCAATTTGCAAAATCAAATGTGTTTTCGACCATGTCAAAAGCTTATTAGGTATACACTATTGAATAATGTCAAGTTGATTGTATTTTAAAGTGTTTTTACTTTTTAACAATTTAAAAACAAAAATAAAAATGCTGATGGCTGTTGAGCCGCAGTTTCAGACAAACCCACCTAGCTAGATTAGTACAGACATTGATAAACTTGGATTCTCACTGATAAGTACAGACAACCTATCTTCAAGAACACTTTTTGCAGACAATTCTCGACCTTTTCTTATATTAATTAACTATTTGTGGAAGAAGGGGAGACGAAGCCTCCTTTTTCTTTCGTTCTTCTTCCTCGTCTTGCTTGTGAATGAAGGCCGGCACAGGTGGGCCTGGGTTTTGATGGTAGATGAGATTTTTCTATTCCAAAAACTCCATAGCGTGTTGGAGTGGAGAGCTGAAGAAGCAAATGCAATAAGATAAGAGCACTTGACTGCCATGTTTATAATTAAAATCCCAAAAGGCACTCAATTCCGTGGTGGGTCAAGAATGTACCTGAAACTTCCTTAAACTCCTTAACATTTGCTATGAATTGGCCGCTGGTATTGATTAATCATCATTTTATAAATTTTCTGAAAAAGCTATACCGACTTCCCTCTTATTATAAAAGAGAGAAATTCAGGTCATCCGAGTGCACTCATCAATGAACGTAACAAAATACCGAGCATTAGAAAATGACAGAATTTTTACAAGGCCCCAAACATTCAAGTGAATAACTGTGAAAGGATCTGAACTTTTATTCGAACTTGGTAAATAAGGGATACGATGACTTTTGACCATTTCACAAGTTTCACACTGAAATTCTAAATTACTGAAATCTGAAAACAAATGTGGTTATAATTTTTTAAGATACCTGAAAGAAAGGTGTCCTAGACTTCGGTGTCATACCATACGAGAGCTTTGAGCTTTGTCTTTATTGTCTGTCTGATGTGTCTGACTGAGTTTAGACCCTCCCTTCTCAGTTAACTCCAGAAAATACAGATTTCCCCGTCTAACACAAAATAAAGAATCTTCCGGGTTAGAATGTCCTGAAACACACAAAACAATGGCCAAAATATTACAGTACATTCAAGAGTAGAAGTAAGTTGGCTAATCGAAAGGAGATTGTATGCAAGAGAGGAAACAACGAGAACGGTATCTAGGATGAGAGAATCAATCAAGGTTATTGACCCTTCTCCAGTAATCAGATAGGTACTACTGTTAGTGGTGCAGATGACTGACTAGGAGGAAGGTTTAGATTACTAGAGTCTCTAGTCATATGATCGGATGTACATGTATCAATAATCCAAGAACTATTATTAGAAGTAACAGAGAGTGCAGAAGCTTTACCAATTATACCTTGATGAACAACGTTTGCCATTAGTTGTCCTTGTTCTACTTTCGTACAATTCGCCAGATTTTTTTCAATAATTTTTCGAGGTTTTTTCTTAAAATCCCATCAGTCATGCAATAGTAGAAGTAATTTGCCTAACCGAAAGGAGATTATATGCAAGAGAGGGAACAACGAGAACAATATCTAAGATGAGAGAATCAGTCAAGGTTATAAACCCTTCTTCGGTAATCGAAGAGGTACTACTGTTAGCGGTGCAGATTACTGACTAGGAGGAAGGTTTAGATGAGTTTAGATTACCTGAGTCTATAGTCATATGATCGGATGCACCTGTATCAATAATCTAATAATTATTATTAGTGGTAACAGAGAGTGTAGAAGCTTTACCAATTATACCTGGATGAACAACGTTTGTCATTGGTTGTCCTTGTTCTACTTTCATACAATTCGCTAGATTTTTTTCAATAATTTTCTGAGGTTTTTTCTTAAAATCCCACCAGTCAGGGTACCCAATAATTTCATAACATTTTTGCTTCGAGTGACCCAATTCTCCGCAATGGGTACAAACCAATTCCCCGGTTTTCTTACCATTTAAAAGGATTCCCCTGGTTCTTAGATTGCCAAGATGCCGAGGGTACAAACCAACCCCTCGGCATCTGTGCGCCACCATCATCGACCCTTCAGAAATGGGTTCATGATGGTGGCAACTCCTTCCTCCTCTATGGGTTCAGCCAACCTCCGTTCCTCCACCCATCACCTGAAGTTGTTGATGTTCTCGTCGGACATACGCATAGGCATTCTCCAGCTCCAGCTTCGGGTCTTTCCTCAGAATCTCCCCCCGAACCTAGTCAAACACTAGGTCCAGACCACTGAGGAAGATGTGCACCCAAAGCCTTGGCATGACTAAATGAAGTTTAACCACGTCGTCGACTGTTTCGACCTGTGACTGGGTTCGGTGGTCAATCTCTTGGAAGATGGCAATTAGTTTGTTGTAGTGTATGGGTAATGACCGACCATTCTGTTTTGTAGAAAAAGATTTTTTATTCAATTTAAAAATTCAGGTCTCGTCCAATCCATCGTAAAAAGTTCTGGCCACCGCTTCCCAAATCTTTGTCGTCTTGGGTAGTTGGATGAACCGTTGCATCAACGGTGGGGTCATCAAGTCAATCAACCAACTTTTGACTCGATGATTTTCAGTAATCCAAGCTTCTTTTCTCAGGTCGGCTGGGTCGGGTTTCTTTGTCTTGCCAGTGAGGTACCCACCTTTATTTCTTGCACCGATTCGCATTTCCATAAGTTGACTCCATAGTGAGTAATTTGTTTCGTCTAATGTAATTCCAGTTGGAAGAGGAGAGTTGTCTTGATGGACTACGATTTGCGTCGCCGGAGGGGAGGTAATCACTGGGTTAATTTCCATATTGTTGTGTTTGGGATTGGGTTTATGGGTTGAATGGGTGCTGATTTTTGGGTTCTTATGAATGGGTTGAATGAGTGTTAATTACTGGGTTTGATGAACAGATGAGTGTTTCTGGATTTGATGGGTTTCTGGGCAGTGATGAATTTTTGGGTTTTAGATGAACAGTAACTCTGATGAACAAACAAGTACTATAGCAATCAATTTTTGGATTTGATGAATAGTAATCTTGATGAACAAACAAGCATTGTAGAGATTAATTTATGGGTTTTGAAACCAGAAAAAAAAAGAACAATACGGTTCAAAAGAAATTTGGGATTTGCTCTGATACCATGTAAGAATTCGAGATTGTATAATTTTTGTATATTCAATTTATTATAATTGTTGTTTCAATAGGGTTTTAAATAGGAAAATTTACAATACAATTCTAGCTACAATACAATACAACTTTAGCTACTTATTGTTAGAAAATAATATAAATCATATTATGAGGTCTCACCTAACAACTTAAGTTTTTAGGTGAGATGGTTCCTTAACATGGTATCAGAACCTTGTTGACCCAACGGTCTTCTATTTGATAAAAATCAAGCACAAAATAATATGGATTTATATAAGTTTCAAACTCAAAAGGCTTTCACTTGAGGGTGTGTTTTAAAAAATAATATAAATCATATTATAAGGCATTACTTAACAGTTTAAATTTTTAGATAAGATGGTTCTTTAACACTTATTAGAACAATTTTTATTTCTAGTATAATACAAACTAACAATAATATTTTACACAGGCACGGGTGGGCTATGGCAGATGAGACTTTTCTATCCCAAAAACTCCATGACGTGTTGGACGGAGTGCAGCTGAGGAAGCAAATGCAATCAGATAAGAGCATTTGACTGCCATGTTTATTATTAAAATTCTAAAGATCATGTCAATTGCTGGTTTTTGACCCACCTTTCGCGCTGCTGTTTCGGCTGATATTTCCACTTGTCGAACCTCTGCTATATAGGCCAACTAATGCTGCATTATTATAGACACCAAACTTTCAAAGGACGTATCCTTGAGATCCAACCAGAAAGAAAAGCTTCCTGCTTTGCATTGAGTTAAAAATGGAACTCTTGGCGGAAAGAATAAGCAAAGTACTATACTTCAAAAAGGAGAATAGTCAGAAGCAGCGCCGGCAACCAGAAGCGTTGTCTGCTTCTTTACAGGCTTTTAGATCCGATGTCTCGAATGGCGTACACCAATTGTGTTTGCGTTTGACACCCGGGTCAGAAACCCTTTCCCTCTCCTGGATTCGACAGTGTGTTCAGCTTATAATCTTCATCAATAAAGCTTTTGCGCAGCTAGCTGTGGATATAGACTACCAGATGAGCAAATGGAAGTCTCAGTCTGTTGAAGAATATCTCAGGTATAGCTTGAACTTGCTGGATCTTCTCAACTCTATTAGTTCCTCTCTGTCTCATTTAGGGGAAGTTCGGCTTTCTTTGGCTTATTCCTTGAGCCTTGCGGAGAGTTCACCTTCTTCAGCAATTGAGCATATCAAGGCTGTCAAGTTCAACAGCCCGGTCAAGAATTTCAAAGGCCAAGGCAACATTGACGACGAGAAAGAAATACCTTGCTCCGGTGAGGAATGGATCATTCACCAAGCTCTGATCGAATTAAAGAGCGTAGGATTCTGGGTATGCCATGTTCTGTTGGCTGGTTTGACCGGCGATGCTAAGCCATACTTAAAGATGAGAAAATCGACTGGTATGTTCTCGAACTCTTCAGTGATCAAACTGAACGTGAGTATTTCTGAAGCAATAACGGGTAGAGGGGTTGTGTTAAAAGAGGTTAAAGAGCTGAAAGATGCAGCAGATTGTGTTGCAGCGGCCACGGCTAATGAAAAGGTAAGTTTTCGAGCTGAGGAGATGCAGCGAAAATTGAAATCATTGGAGCAGCTGCTGGATGGTTTGGAGAAGGAAGTAAACTCTCTCTTCTCCAAAGTATTGGCTGGAAGAAATGAATTGCTCGATGGCATTCGACATGCAAACAACAGTAATGTTGATTCCATGTATAAATGCGTATAGTTTCGTGAATGAACCATCTCATCTAAAAATTTAAATTTTTAAATGATTTCTTAATAAGGTTGTCACAGCAGTATTGGTTTCTGATGGTATCTACGTAATTATTTGTATATGGCGTGAATTTTGAATTATTAAATACTTGTGAAAATTGTCTCCATGATCTCATTCACACAGTTGATAATTATCCAGTAAGAGGATGTGATGAAGGTTTCTACATCTATCAACAGGCTGGAAAATACAGAAGAGAGGGGTTAGAGGCGTTCCCCCCGAGGTGGCTGGTCATCACTAGATTGACTGCAATGCTTTGTGTTGAAATATAGCCGTTGTTGAAATATAGTAGTTCTTTCTGGTAATCAGTTGTGAAAATATATTGTATTTTAGTTAGAATTATATTGTAATTATTTTCTATATAAAACCCCTACTGTAATAGCAAATCATACTGAATATATTGAAATCAAATAAAAGTTCAAATTCTTACGTAGTATCAAAGCAAATCTCGATTTTTTTCCTTTGAATTGTATTGCTGGAATTTATTTTTCTCTCCTTTTCTTCTCTTTCTGCTTCGAAACCCAGAAATTAATCTCTACAGTGCTTGTTCATCAATGATTACTGCTCATCAAACCCAGAAATCAACTCGTACCTAGAGAGAGAGAAACAAGAAACCCAAAAATTACAGAAAAACTTCCCCAGAAACCCAGATTTTCCCAAGAAAAAAAAACCTAAAATTTCCTGAAAAAACCAAACACTAATTTCTCATCCACCAGACATGCACTTCAATTCCCAGAAAAAATACAGAAAAAAACATAGAAAACAAGCATATCCATCAACAACAATGGAGATTAACCCAACAATCATACCTGTTTCCACTCCGGCAACCCAGATCATAGTCCATCAAGACAACTCCGCACTCCCAACTGGAATCGTACTAGATGAAACGAATTACTCTCTTTGATCCTAAATCATGGAGATGAGAATCGGTGCGCAAATAGGGTCATTAAAAAAAAAGGTGTCGTGAAATTATTGGCTATCTTGATTGGTGGGATTTAAAAAAAAACTTGGAAAAATAATGATAAATCTTGCGGAAGCAGAACAGGTGCAACCTATGGTGAATGTTTATCCAAGTACAATTGGTAAACATTTTGCACACTTCGTCACTGCTAAGAATAGTACTTGAATTATTGATACAGGTGCATCTGATCACATGACTAGGGATACTGGTAATTTAAAAAAAAATTAAATCACCTCCATAGTCAATTATTTACACAACTAATGGTAGTCTCTCCCCTATTACTAGAGAAGGATCTATAACCTTGAGTGACTCTCTGACGCTATATATTGTTCTTATTGTTCTATCTCTTGAATACAACCTCCTTTCGGTAAGTCAAATTACTATTACTCTTTCATGCACTGTAACTTTTTAGCATTTTTTTTATGTTTTTCAAGACATTTTGACCCGGAAAATTTTTGGTTATGGTGTTAAACGCGACAACTTTTATTTTTTGGAATTGACAGACTAAAGGGGGGGTTAAAGCTGAGTCAAGCACACCAGACAAATAGTAATGACCAAGCTCAAGCACTCATATGGTTGTGGCATCGACAGCTAGGACATCTATCTTTTAGGTATCTTAAGAAGTTACAACCACAGTTGTTTTTAGGTTTAAGTAATTTGGATTTTCATTGTGAAATTTATAAATTGACCAAAAGCCACCGTATTCTCTATTTACCAAGTTTGAATAAAAGTTTAGAACTTTTCGCAGTCATTCACTTGGATGTTTGGGGTCCTGCAAAAATACCTTCATTTTCTAATGCTCGTCACTTTGTTACCATTATTGATGAATACACTCGGATGACGTAGATACCTAATGTCCAAAATACAAGTGATGTAGGTGCAGTCTTTCAGGAATTTCATAAAATGGTGATAATCCAATACCAAAGATAGATTTGCACACTTCAATTTGACAATGGTAAAGAGTTTATGGATCAACTTTTAGGTGCCTTCTTGAGTCGTCATGGAATTCGACATCAAACCTCATGCACCTATACTCCACAACAAAATGGACAAGCAGAACGAAAGAATAGGCAAATTCTGGAAATCGTTCGTGCATCTCTTTTTGGTATGAATATGCTGAAATTGTACTCGGAAGAAGCGATGAAATTTATTGCCTATTTAATTAATCGAGCATCATCTAGTGTGATCGGATTTAAGACTCCCCAACAAAGATAGAACCCCTGCTCTCCGCAACGCATCATCGAGTATTTGGGTGTACGGTATATGTTCACATACCAAAAGTCCTACTGAGTAAACTTGATCCATGTGCAAAATGGTGTCTTTGTCGAATACTTCAAATTTTAGAAAGGGTATCGGTGTTATGATCCCCAACATAAAAAACTGCATATAACCTTAGATACATCATTTCAAGAATTGGAACCCTATTATTCTGGGGGAGCATTTGGGCCATCTCTGCAGGGGAAGAATAACAATGAAGAGAACGAAGATATATTTGAGTTGGAGGAGAATGGAAGTCCGTTAAAAGAAATTTTGAGGGAGTAAGACTAAGTTTTGTCCCAAGCCGTAGTACTGATCTGAAATTCTGTACAGACCAGAGATTACTCGGTGATAAACCCCTTTTGTCTCCAGAATTATCCACATCTGCACCATTAACCAAAGAATTAACCAAGAATGTTCCTCCTCTAGTAAATCTGAATCCTATTTGAAATTTGAAATTTGACAGTTTCTGAGATTGCATACACAGTAGAAATTCACAAAGCAAAAGCATGCACACGTAGCGGCAACCACATCTTCATCTCCCTCGTCTCCAGCGTCAGCAACTCTCTCTCCCCTTTCTCCCCAGCATCTCTTTCTCTCTCCCCCAACAGCTGCAACTGCTCTTTCTCCCTCGGTCAGCTCTCTCTCTCTAAAACCAGCCACTGTCAGCCCTCTCTCTCTCCTCCAGGAGCAACCAACTCCAACCCACCTAGCACCACCCCTTCATCACCAGCAGCTACCCTACACGCCAGCAGCCCAGTCGTGGCCTCCGGCAAGGCAGTAAGAGAACAACCGCGACAGCAACGTAAGGCAACCACCTTCTGAGGCCTCCTCCGACCACAACAAGCCACCATTTACGAGGCCATCACGATAGGAAGAACAACCTCAGCCTCCTCTACCCAACAGTATTAATAGGTACGTCATTCATCACACTCTAAAAATTCTCATTTTACAATGTATCTACCTTCTTTGTGCACAGGGGAGTGAATTAATTCACTCTCCTGTCCCATTGTTTTGCATGCATGCAGAACAGTGGGCTAGTTGGGGCGAGGACAAGGCCCAGCTTGGTCATTAAAATAGGTGGGCCGAATGGCCCACCCAAGGCTGGCAGTCCAGCCCCAAATGATGGGCCTCTCAGCCCATCATGGCTGGGCAGCCAGACCACCAAAAAAATAAAATACAAAATTTGCATAAAAAATATTATTTTTTAAAAATATATAAAATGTTTTGTTTTCGTGAATACGGCCAATACGCTAACATATTTTGAACATTCCTTTTCTAAAAAAAAATTATTTCAGAGTTTAAAGAAAATGTGTTTTAGCATAGATTTTGTAAACACAAAAATTGTTTTTCTCGCATTTTTGGATTTTACAACATGTTTGTAAAATCCAAAAGGTATTGGCCAATATTCCAAAAATATCAAAATCTTATTTTTGGTAATTCATATTATTCATTGTTAATTTGGGTACAAAAATCCTAAAGGGGTTATTAATATCCAAAATATTAGCGGGGATAATTCACTATTATTCATTGTTGATATTTGGATAAAGAAATCCTAAAGGGGTTAATATCCAAAATATTAGCGGGGATAATTCGTGGTTATTCACCGTAAATATTTGGATAAAAAAACCTTAAAGTTGTAAATATCCAAAATATTTTTACGGGAATAATACGTCACCATCATTTAACCAACACATCTTTGAAATACCAATATCATAACAATCATAAGGCAAATCAAAACACAAAGCAGTTTACCTTAGGTATGGCAGGGGTGCTAAAACCTTCCCTTTACACAACTAGTCTCTTGCCTTAGAATCTCTGAAATAATAGTTTAGGTTTTCCAATAACCATAATACTAGGTGACGACTCTTTTTTTCACAAAAATAAAGATAAAACCCGAAATGAATTCCCCGCTCACGGGGAGAGTCGCCACGATGTTTCTCGCTCTCGCGAAGTGTGCGACAAGCAAAGTAACTCGAGTCGCACCTTGTTTATAAAGCATAGAAAAGGAAAGATTACGACATTAATTTTGTATGTGGATGATATGATCTTAATAGGAGATGATCCAGAAGAAAGAAAAGCACTACAACAGTTTTTGGCGTCCAAATTTGAAATGAAAGATCTCAAACAACTGAAGTATTTCTTAGGAATCAAGGTCTCAAGGTCAAAAACTGGGATATGTCTATCACAACAAAAATATGTGTTAGATTTGTTAACAGAAACTGGAATGCTGGCATGCAAACTTGTTGACACACCTATGGAAATGAATCACAAGCTTGGAGAATCAAAAAATCAGATGCTAATAGACAAATGATATATTTATCACATACAAGGTCAAACATAGCCTATGCAGTGAGTGTGGTGAGTCAGTTCATGCACTCACCAGAAGAATAACATATGGAAGCGGTATATCGGATCTTGAGATACTTGAAGAGTGCACCAGGAAGAGAGCTACTATTTTCTAAAAATAAGGCCCATGAGATTAAAGGGTAAACAGACTCGGATTGGGTAGAAAATCAAACTGATAGAAAATCGACATGAGGTTACTTTACTTTTGTAGAAGGTAATCTCGTCACTTAGAGAAGTAAAAAGCAGAAAGTGATCGCTAGATCAAGTGCAGAAGCATAATACCGAGGTATGATTCATGGTGTGTGTGAATTATTATGGATTAAACAAGTGTTACAAGATTTAGAAATTCATTATGGGACATCTATGGGTTTACACTGTGATAATAAGGTAGCTATCAAAATTGCACAGAATCATTAAAGAAAATCTTGATAGAAAAATTATATAATTTCTGTTTGTTCGGTTTGAAGATCAGTTAGTTGATATACTCATAAAGGCAATCTCAGGAAAAGTGTTTTATGATGCAATTACCAAGTTGGACATGATAAATATCTATGCTCCAACTTGAGAAGGAGTGTTGAAATATAGTCGTTCTTTCTTAGCTATTTCTGGTAATCAGTAGTAAAGTGTATTGTATTTTAGCTAGAATTTTATTGTAATTATCTCCTGTATAAAACCCCTACTGTAACAGCAAATCATTCTGAATATATCGAAATTAAAACGAAGTTCAAATTCTTACACTTTGTAACCATAAGATATCAAGACATTTTGTAACCTCACAAGTTCAAGTGATAGGATGAAGAAGACTAAGCCTTCGTCTCATCTACTATATGGAAAAACTAGGCTCATCATTTTAGTCATTGCAAGAAACCAAGCAATACATGCCATTTCAAATTTAGGCAAACTAGCTACAGTTCTTTTCTTTCTGCCTCACTGGAAAGTTTAGTCTTTTCTCCTATAAAAGCAACATCCGCATCCCACTATTTTTTCAGGATCTTCTTTTGATTGACCAAACTGATGTGTCAAGAGAAACTTCAGTCAAACTGCAGCAAATTCTTTTCGGTTTTGTTGGCTATATGGATTAACATTAAAGGAGAACGGCAAGAATGAAAAATTTACAGCAGGCTCAGTCGACTATCTGAATCGTTGGAATGGCTTTCTCCTTCCAGGGCTTTCCTCTTGCGATAGGTGCCAGTTGGCAGCCTGGAAAACGCAGAGCGTATATGAGAATGAGAACCAATAACATAGTAGCTAAACGCAAAAATAGTTTGATCAGGCTACACTTTCAAATCATTTGTGAAAGAGAGGATGAGATTGAATCCGTGTAAATAAAAGAGAGATTGAATCCACTTCTATCAGAAGGAAGGTGAGAAAAGAAAGTTGTGTCCATATCTAGGAAAACCCTAGTCAACTCTCCCAGAGAAAATGAATTGTCGAAAATTTGTATGAATAAAACTCAGCTAGAGTTTGGTTGGTTTGTGTTTGAATGTGCTAGGAAGCAAAGGAAAACAGACTAGCAACTGAAACCAGTATGCCAAATCATAAGAATTGAACGATCAGATGTCAAGTTCCAACTCAGAAGTACCAGATAATGCAACTGCGGATTCAGTACAGAAAAAAATTATATATACAAAATCACTTGAACGATGCAGCCAGTCAGATAGAGGGTGAATAATGCAAGAAAAACAGCTTACCCTAAATGCAAAGTTGTGTCTGAATCGACTTTCTCGATGGAGCAAATATAGTGTGCTACAGGAGGACTTGCGGAGCCATTGTCTATGGGAGAATTTTTCCTTTCTGTCGCGTAGTATTCAAGATAAGTTGGGACTGAATGATCAGTTGATGGAAATAAACCTCGAAGCTCCTCAATCTTCAAAATGTAAAGAATAAACAATAAATTCCATTATATATGTCAGACTTTTCGAGGAAAAGAAGGAACTGATATTTGTATCAGAAAACAATCCTTGCCTGCCTGCGCAAAGCTTCATTCTCCAGCATAGCCCGCTGTTCCTGGAAAAATTAAATGAAGTACTCTGAAAATCAGTTTCAGTTTTCATAACAGGATGAGTCGTAACCATGGTCCAAAACATTTATGGCAATATATAATAAAGATCAATTTCTGCAAGTTTTTTTTTTTTCCTTCTGAAAATGATTGAAATATTCAGAAGGACAGGACAAGTACCATGATCTACTTTGTCTGAGAAAAAAAGGATTTATGTCAAGGGAAAACATGCTTCGTTAAGAGCTCCAATTACCTGTACTCTTGATTGCTCTAACTGTTCCATCAGTAAGCGCTCCTGAAAAGGTAAAACTTGTGTTTATTTACCACAACAACCAAACAATCTCCCAATTTTGCTTTCATAACGAACCTTGGATAAGAAAAGGAAGAAAAATTCAGCAGAACCTTTTTCTCTTTCACGCATAACAACCCTTCATTTAGTTGATTTTCTAGTTGTTGCAATTCTTTTAAGCTCAATCCAGCCAGGTCCTTTCCCGAAAGTCGCCTGTAAGTTCAGGATCAGAGAGACAATAAGATCTTTCATGATTCAAAAAGCTATACATTTGACACAATCAAATAATTTAGTGCAGACATACAACTGTTTCACTTGTAGCTTTGAAATTTCTTCTTTCAGAACATCGACATCTTTCAAATCTGGTTTCTGAAGACAGTAGGGAAAATTAATCAGAACAAACTGCTCCACCTGATAACGAATCTCATCCAAAAAGCAGAGTCTAACACATTGAATGATATTCTGCAAGTGCTAAGGGGTGAAAAGGGAGAAATCAAGCGCAAAATCTCATCAATTTTCTCCAGTGTTTCCAATTTGAGATACTTTTGTCTTGGTGTTTTATTTATTCTACTATTGAGAAGCGTTTCTCCTTAAATCTCCGTAGAACATCTTTTTATTTGCGTGGGGGGTTAGGGGGGGCAATGATCCTGCTAGCAAATGCTCTAGGTTCCTCTGTGTGATCCCTAAATCCAGAGCTCAATGAAGACGATAGATAATTTGACTTCATATCCGAATCAACAGTCCCACCTGCCTCACTGAGAGGCTATTTATCAAAATTTGAGGGGTAGAAGTCAATAGAGAGGGAACAAGTTAGTAATTGTTTCTTTTATACTGTTCGTTTTAACTTGGCGGGCACGGATAGTTTGCATACAATCCCACAACAAAGCCTGTCCAGGAAAAAAAGTCATCAAACATCATAAATTTGGTAGAGATGCCTACGAATCTTTCAATCTTTAATGCATTGACTAACACGGAGCTTTTTATCGAAACTAATCAAGAAAAATTGTAATGCCTTCAAAAGGAAATGCATGTATTCACATCTAATTCTCTTCTCCAAAATAAATTGTCTAAAAATTGAATTTGATAAGCCCATACTAGCATGGAAAAGGATGAGACAGTATCAGAGGAAAGAAAAATACGAGGAAACAAATATAACACCACCTCTTTTTAAGTAGGCATGCCACCAACATGCCAGCATGCACACAGACACGCAAGAACATAAGGTACTAGTGAAAACATGGATCGAAGACTACCTCGGCATTGTATTCTATTTTAGGCTGCTCTGGGGAATTTAAGAGCTTGCTGTACCTCGAAAGTGTTCTCTTCATGCTGCCAAATAAGACCAATAAGAGAAATTTAGTACTTCTGTCACCTCCATGCTCTAGAAAAAAATATATAGCAAACGATCAAATGTTGTTGTTTTAGCTGAGAATGCTTATATTAAAGCAAACTGACAAACACTTGAAAGAATTCGAGGAACATAATCTTTTCCCTAGACAAATAAACAAATGAAACACAATAAAACAGAGTGATATAAACATTTTGAAAAGAGGTTGAAAGGGAAATTAGAAGGAAAAATTGGAAACATCCATGACTAAAGAAGCAGAATATAAAGTTGAAACCTGACAGTTTTCAATAGATTAAATGCCCTTCATCTCCTGAAAGTACGAGAGCAAAAATCATAGAGATCAAGAATTTCCATACAGAGGCCACAACTCCACAAAGTTCAATAATACAGGTGAGTCCGTTACTTTATTTGCCAGGATTACACCAAAAGGAGAAATTTTTGAGGAACTACTGGTGTGCTATTTAATAAATTCACAGGCACAATAGTGTGTTGCTCATCAAAACATCTTTAGAAAACAGAGTACCCAAAAACGCATCCATTAATGAGAAGAAAAATCCCAAAACGTCAATCTTTTTGCGTAATTGCGAAAAATCCCCATTTTGTAAATCGACTTAATTAAATCTGGAAAAAAAATATAGGAAATGTATCTCTATCAACCTACGACAACAAATGCACGTGAATCAATTTAAGCTAAAACCTTGCAAAAACCTATCTTATAAAACCTCAGAGAAATTCATTCCAGCAGGCAGCAGATATGATCCAAAGTTGCATGCAAAAAATGCTAACAGCCCCCTTTAGAAAAAAAAAATGATTGCACTATTCAACCACTTAATTGAAAGAAATTGCGACAGTAGTTTTTAAAAAGAAAATCAAGAGCGCATGTTAATTTATGAAGTTCACAAAATAAAAACTAAACTAAAAGCTCATCAATACAAAGAAATATACCTTTTTTTATTATTAGAAAAAACCTGCAAAAAACAGTACATAGCTAAAATGGACTCCAAAATCACATCATAAATCAACGAAGTTATGCTATCACCAGGTAACACATGCAATCACCTAAAACAATCATAAACATCACAACTTTACCAAAAAGAACTTATTTTTACTCAATGAGCAGTATTTTTTAGGGGGGGAACAGAGATTATATATGCATACCCGGAACTGGAAAACTCAAAAAGCTTGCCAGTATTTGAGAAAACAATTACAGCAACCTCGGCATCACAGAGAATGGCAAGTTCTTGAGCCTTTTTAAGCAAACCAGCTCTTCTTTTTGAAAACGTGACTTGCCTGCTATTTGCGTTCTCAATCTTCTTAATTTCAATCTTTCCTCTCCCCATTATAGTTTTCTCTTGAAAAAACAAAGACCCAGTTGATCAAAAACCCCTAAGAAATTAACCAAAAAAAACTGAGTCTTTGAAATCAAGAGCCAATGTCGATGGTCAGGTTTTAAAAGATAAACAAGGACTCGCTTTCTTAATTTCTCTAGATAAAAAGTAAGGGGATTTATTTGGGGGTTGCTAAATATAGAAAAGAGAAGAGAAAGAGGGTCAGGAGAGGGAGAGAGAGAGAGCGTTTTATTGACACAAATGGCTTGAACAGGGAGAGGGGCTGCAAACGGCAAGTTTGCATGGCTCTGTACTCCTCCTATTTAGAGAGAGAGAGTGTTGCTGCATGATTCCTTTGCCACATTTGGAAGTGGTGAGGTGCTCATAGGTTACTTTGCGGGACCCACAAGTTTTGTTCTTGAGCAATTCCTCTGTAGCCTACTCCTCGTTAGGGGGGTTTCAATTTATTTTCTTAGTAATTTTAGCAGCAGAATTGCTAATTATTTTTCTTTAGTGTTTTTCAAGCATTTATTTAGCTATGAAATCTTGTTTCTAGCTACTAATGCATCTTCCAAATCTAGAGCATGCACTGTTCATGGCTATTTTGAAAGCATATCTTGCTGTTTTTGAAAAGGGGTTGGGTCAATAATTCTAGATTTAGTGCTCTAGTTCATTGCTGCCATTTATGACAGATAATATACCATAAATATCAGCGTTGTGTCACTGTTTTCCATCTCTCTGCTATTTTCCAAGGGGCGAGAGAGAGAGAGAGAGAGAGAGAGAGAAGAGAGAGAACCCTTTTATGCCAATTTTTCTGCTTTTTCTTTTTATATTCCTTATTTAAAAACCAAATTTAAGGGGAGGATAGAAATTTGCTTTCTCTGTTTTCAGGGTTTAATGCTTCTTGTAGCTGTTCTGCATTATTTAGTGCAGTATTTATTTATTAATTATCGCTAGATTTGGTAAAAGCACTGCCTAAGATATAAAGAGAAGGCTAATAGTAAAGCCACGGTGTTTTGGGCTGCCATTTTGGCTGTATTGGAGGTTAGGAGTGGTGGTGGGACTCGGGAATTCTATCCATATTGTAACTGATGCTTGCTGTGAAAGTGGTTTTGCTCCTTGTTGGATTCAAATTGATTACCATACTTGGTGTTTTTGGAGAAGAAGACAACATCTCTCCGCTTCTACAGTTAGTGTATCTTGGAGAAGAAGACGACATCTCTCCGCTTCTACAGTTAAGACTGCCCTAACCACGTCGGATCAAAAAATCCTTAATTTGTAACGTAAGGAAAAGAAAAAAAAACTTCACATTACAAAACATATAATAGGCGTCGGGTTTTGCACTGTGTACCCTCTCACATTGCACTGTGGATTGCGACAGTGCACGCCCGAAATTGGCCTTCGTCCGCGCGGCAAGAGGAGGGGTTTGACCGGGGCTAATTTCGGTTTTTCCTTTGATTTTTTTTTAAATAATCAGTTATGAACAGTGTATTGACTATTTCGTCCCCGATAATAAGACAAAATACGGCATCGGGCTGAGGGGCACCGGCGTAATTGCGCGCGGCCGGACCGGCCCGGTCCGGTTCGGTCCGCCGCAACTTTTTATTTTTTTCATATTTTCTGAAATGGCTAAATACGATTTTAGCCCCTAATACGACAAAACAATTGAATTGGGTGCAGGGGTGGAACGGTAATTGGCCCTATTTTTCGAATTTTTTAATCGGCGTCTGTCAGGGCATGCGGCACACGCGCCAGACGGTTGTCCGCCTCACGCCCTGTTGAGGTGGCGCGTGCGGCCTCCTCAAGTGGCCGGAAATTGTCTCCCGCCGGCCAGAACGATTCGCCACCGCGTGGTCTTCCTCCCGCGGTGGTGCGTGTAACCACCAGATGTCCGTGGACGCGGCGGAGGCCGGTTAAAGCCGCCGGCCACGTTTCTCTCTCTCCTGCACATCAATGTGCAGGAGAGTCCCCCATGTTGTGTTACTTTGCACTTCAGTCCCTGTACTTTTAATTTCGTTTCTGGTCCTTATTTTTTTTATATAAGTTTTGATTTTGTTCGATTGGGTCCTCCGATTTTAATTAATTGAATGTGAAAGCGTCACTTCGGTCCTTACACTTTCAATTTCCGGGTTGGCTGTATATAACTCAATCACTTCGGTACAAAAGTTCTGATTTTTGCAATTGTGTCCTATGATTTCAATTGACAATAAATGTAACTTGCATTTCAGCCTTTTGACTTTTAATGTTTTAATTTAAGCCCTTTATATTTGATTTTTATTTCAGCCCTTACACTTTTATGCTTTTTTAATCCCTACTTTTGTCCATGTATATATAAGTGTATTTAACACAACAACAACAACAACAACAATAATAATAATAATAATAATAATAATAATAATAATAATAATAATCATGATTTAATTATTTTTCATTCTTACTCTTTTGTTATTTTTTTCCCCTCCCAATAATTTGATAAAAAAAAATTTCCAGTAATAGCAATGATAATTTTTTTTTAGTTTTTATCTTTTGTTAAAGTTGCTGGGATATTTTTAGTCTTTCATTTATTTTTGTTTCTTTCATTATTAACATAATAATAATTATTATAATAAGAATAATAATAATAGTGATTATTATGAATATTATAATAATAGTGATGATGTATTCTATTATTATAATAATAGTGATTATTTATTCTGTCATAATAATAATAATAATAATAATTTTTAATTGGTTTTTCTTGCTTGCTGTTTTGTTCATGATTTTTATTTTTTTTCCCTCGGTATAATTTAATATTTTTTGTTGTTTTTATTCTGGCGGCAATAATGATTTTAGATATTAAGACTCCGGTGTTTCTATTGTGATAATATTTTAAATTAATATTGCTTCCTTTTCCCTTTTTTGTTTTTTTGCTCTTTCTATTAATTGATTTTTATAATTTTATTATCTGCACAATAATGATTTCAGTGATTTGTTTTTTTTCTTATTCAAATATTTTGCTCTTTTTTCTAATGTTAGTGCGCGCTCTTTTGTGATCGTTTATAACGCAATACCTATATTCTAAAAAATGTAATCTATGCTTACGTGACAAACTCAACTCAAAATTTTAAACGTTTTATCTTTTAATCTATAATTTTAATTTACTTATATCATATAAATTTATCATTGTAGATTTAATTATGTTAAATTATATACAAAAAAATACCCGCGGCAACGCGCGGGCAATTAGCTAGTTAAGAAATATTTGAAGTGGAAAATGAAAATTCAATGCATGTCTGTAATAAAATAAACCAGATTAATATATATGTTCTTGTTCCCGGTGAAGATGTTTATTTATTTTTATTTTATTAGATGTTAGTATTTTATTAACCAAAATAATAATTTATACTCTACGGAAATAAAAATCCAGACATTTAAAATGAGAATAAAAAATTGAATTTCTCCGATCTAAATTGTATTTTCTTATTGATTTATTCATGATCGTGTTAGCAAAAACATGTATTAAAATTACAAGCATTGTTTTCTGAATAACAATCCATCATGATGTTAAAAGTAGAATTAAAAAACACTAAAATAAAGTCTTAGTATTTTATATACTAAAATAAGTATTTTTTTTTTTTGCTTTATTTTTTATTACTTGAAAGTCAACTAAAAAAACTTATTTTTAATTATTTTTTAGTCTGAAAGTGTGTAAAAAACATCATGAAAATTTTAATTAACTTGTATGTGGTTTTAAATTAGCACCTAATTAGTTTAAAAATTAAAAAATGAACTTGAATTCCAAAATATTTCTCAAATATCAAAATATCTTTTCAGACAAAATAAAAATCTAAAAACACCTTAATAGAACTACTCTCATAAAATAAAACTAATATTAAGATTTAAAATATGATGGATCGATAACTTTCTTTTTTATTAGAAGCTTGTCAACAAGTCTTTTTTTTTTTCGTTTAATTCAAGGAATAAAAGTAAATAAAATGATTTTTCAATTAAACTAAAATTAGAAAAACTAAAAAAAATATTTTGGGCTTGCGGTCCTTTCATCGCACATTCTTTGGAGGGTTCTTACATTGTCATTCATCATTTTTGTGCTGATTGATATTTTTATGAAAAACATATTTTTTAGCTTTAATTTTTTGTTTTAAAATTATTTTTATTTTACTGATATTAAAAAATAAATAAATAACTATTCTAATATTTATATATATATATATATATAACACCTTAAAAATATTCGCTAAAAATCATTAGCTTCTAACAATTGGAATTACTCTGCACTGACAAATTAGCTTCTAACAACTGAAAACGTATCTGCATTCCTCTATTAGAAGTTCTTCCCCAACCACGCCAGCATTTTGGTTGCTTTTCACAGCAGGTCAGATCAAGGATGATAATATTGTTTCTCTTGGTATTTTATTTTTTTTATTAAAATAAAATGTTTAGATTTTGGAGCCGTTTCGAAGTTGTATTATGTATATTAATTCAAAACAAAATTAGTTCAAATTTAAAAATAAAATTATTTAAAATTGTACAATTTAGTCTAAAAAAAGACATAATAAAATAATTTTTCTGAACAACATTATGAAGATATATAATATTATAAAAATATCATCATCAATCTCGCAATGTCATTATATTCTCTGATTGCTCTAAAATGTTAATATAATATATATATATATATCAAGAAACTCCTTGTGAAATTTCATCTCAATCTAATGGTCGGATTAAGAGATATAATTGATATTATAAAATTATTTATTATTTTAAAAAAAATATTATTTAACCGAAACGAAATGGACGAAACGAAACTGAAATGTTTTGGTCGGTATTCGGCCAGAAAATCCAGAACAAACCGGAATTTAAATCAAGATAAAAACAACATCATTTTATCTCTTTTTTTAACTCATACGGAATATTTCAGCTATTTATAGACAACTGATAGTTCAGATAACACCGACAGGGGTCAGTCAAAGTAAACAGAATAATACGAGGTAAACTTTGCATGATGCCACTAGTATTTTGGTTTCGTATGGGAATGGTAAGAGAAACATGGACGGTGCTGGCAGCGGGGAAGAACTGAAAAGAATAATGGGGGAGCCAGTCGATGCAGCTCCTCCAATGAAACAAGTTTTACAGTGAAATCCATGTAAGGAAAAACTGAACTAGAAACCAGAATCCACTTATATAAATGATAAAGGAAGCGCCTTTTTCACAGGCCTTTCTCCAATGGGTCCAGATATCGTTCACTCCTATTATTCATTTGCACAACCAGAGGCTAATTTTAAACGACAATGGAAGCAACACCAGAATCTCTATTTTGTAACAAAAACTGAAAGGGCAACAGTAACTAGCCCTTACGGTACAAGCAACAAGAATCATATATAGAGCACATCAATGCTTGAATGTCTACAAAGCATCAGCAATCAATGGGTTGGAGGATATATCACTCACTTCTGTTGTTTCATCCATCTTTTTACACACATATATAAAGTGAGAATGATCTTCCAAAACAAAATCTGCTGGGAGTAAGCCTGTGTCAGAAATAGGAACAGGTTCCGGTTGCGGGTTTGATGAGCTACCGCCCGGTTTTTCAAAACCTGGTCTAGCTGAAAAGGTATGGGGACGGGTAAGAACAAATTCTAGCTCAGTATATTGAAGTTGATAGCTTGCTATTGAGAAGCTCACAATAGTATCATAAAGTCAATGGAAAATCAGGATTCAGAAGTCAGGTGCATCCTATACTACAAATGACAGGACTAGACAGAGATATGCATCAATCATAGATAAAGCGTGCTCATAAATAGAAAATGCTAACACATTCCTCGTGCACATAGGGCACTTAAGGGAATCATAAGTGTCATTGCAGTATGAATTTTACACTATGATGCATTGCTTCAAAAAGACTAAACATTCCAAGTTCTAAAATGGAAATAAAAGGCTTATTAGATTCCTATTTACTTGTTTAGTACACCAAGGAATGTAATGAGCAGGCACCTACATTTGCATACTGGTTGATTTTTCTGTTAGAATCAAAGGAATAATACAGGTTAAGAAACCTCAAATGGTTAGACCAACCAAAATTGATACTATCAGTTTGGAGGAGATAGCAAGGCATAATAGCTGGCTACAATTGAGCCTTGAGCTGACTTGTTCTCAGTTTTAGTGCTCCATACTCAGCTAAATCATTGGTAATATCAGAAAGAATGCTACAGCTTTCATATGTCTTGCATGAAACTTCCATTGGTCTCCTTCAGGAAAGTAAATAGAGTCAAACTGAAATTTTCCAATTACAAAGTTTATCATAGCCATTGAAAGTCAGCTTAAAATTTCTTTAAGAACCATTATCTAATATATTTAAGAACAATCTTAAGTATTGCATGCAGCATGGAACAATCCATTCCCCAGAGACAAGAAAAACAGGTGATTTGTTTCAAAGAACAGGCACATTCTATGTGGAATAGAATCCTTTATGCAACAGTGCCTGATCCCTTATCAAAGTCCCTCAAGGTACAGTATACGGTGAGTGCCCAGACTTTATCCAAATTGTTCACAGAAGCTACTGAAATAGCAATTTATGACTCCAAACCAATTACAAGGACAACTAAATACATAAAATGCCTAGCTCCACTGCTGTGAACAGCTGAGTTGATATAGTCAAAAGCTATGAGTCTACTGAAATAGTAATTTATGACTCCAACCAATCACAGTGACAACTAAATATATAAAATACCCAGATCCACTGCTGTGAACAGCTGAGTTGATATAGTCAAAAGCTATGAAGTATCAAACGTCAAGGCTAATAATCAATCTTGGTTAGAATATGACCTGTCCTGTGTCCCTTTTACTATACTTCTTTAACTATTTTTTATTTTAATTATTGTTTATTTCTGCAAAGACTTCTTAATGCCCAGGATCATTTTACCTGCTATGAATTTCACTGAAGCAATTTAAAAAGGATACTTTAACCAGTACTTTTAGATATAACAATCATACAAGGAGAGTTTGAATTGCATAATGAATAAATGATGCAAACTTTAAAGCTGTAAACTTTAAAATCAAGCCTGAATTAGCGAGTTGAATATAACAATTTCTGACCAAAATCGGGGTGTGTGGGCTAACGCTATTGTTAATGAATTCAACATACAAAAACTATGAGGAAAGAGAAAATATTCTGTGAGGCTCAAGGGGAAAAGCCAAGAACACTTACGTATTATGTACAACATGATTTTCCAATTGTAAATGGACTGGGTCAAATGAGGCATCCTTACTTTAGGATCACCATAGGTTATCTGTATATGAAAATTAAAAAAAAAATCATTTTTAAAAATTTTCAAAAGCATAAAGTGAATAATGAGAAGAATGTAGCTTTCTATTAAGGTATATGGTTACCAACATATAAATTCCTCCAGGTTTAAGAATCCTACAAGAGCAATAGGGGTAAAAAAGTTAGTGGAGATTGTTGCGATTATTACGTGCAGGTACACACATAAACATACAACAGCATCATAGTTCCAAGGAGAAAAAGTATCTATTGCTAACTCCAGACAAAATGAGCAATAAAACTTATAAAGTTTATGCAAAGTACAACCTGCTTACTTCCCTCAGCATTCTGACACTGCCAATATGATCATCACTGCCACACTACGAAGATAGTTGTACAAATAAACAACATAAGGAAAGAATGGTCCTAAAAGCCTCGGGACTAAAAAAAGAATTTAAAAGAGCATCTGGATGCACATCATACCATCACAGAATCAAGAGTCCCTGGATTGAGGATTGGTAGGCCAAGAGTAAAGGAGGATGAATTTGAACAGCAAGAACAAAGTCGACATAAACCACTAAGTTAATATTAAAAAACCATCAACATTAAAAAGAAGATCTAAATGAAGAGAGAGGGGTATACCCTTGTCCACAGCAGCATCAAAAGATTTGTCTGGGAAGAAGCTCATATCTCTAGCGTCCATTTCCATGTCTATCATACATAAATCATAAAGGAAGCTCACACAGAAGTACAGGTATCTAGTTAAGAAATGGCAAAGTTTAATTACACAGCGGAATTAAAGCAGTTCTTTAAAAAGGATACAGTTGAGCTGATGGACATGCTCGTATTTTCTTCTCATAATGTCAATGGCCACTGACGAGATATCAATGTTCATTATGTTTTCATATCCATCCTCGACCATGTCCTCTGACATAACTACAATGCAAAACCAATGGCATCAGATGCATAATCGAATACAGAAACACACACGTGCCTGTGAGTGTCTCTCTAAACATTCAAGAACGGTGACACCCCGTTTTCTTCGCAGAGTTCATGGGTTCATTTGATAAGAGAAGTCCATGCAATAAAGTTTGTCCAGTTTTACAGTTGGCTTACAGATGAACATCGTCAAGATTAGGTTTCATCCAATTTACCAAACAAGCTGTAAGAAACAATTTTGCACCAAAATTAGCAGTTTGGGACTCGTATTTACATTTCAATGATTTACACCAATTTCACTAAAAAGTATTTCCAATGATAAGGAACCCTCAAATTTGAAAATAAAATCTAATTAATTAGATCCAATATCAGACCTTACTTAGTTGGACAGGCTTGACAGCACACGCAAACTTTAACGAGTACTTCTTTTATTTCTCACATAATCCATCTCCTACCCAAAATACCATTCCAGTTCAGCCCACCAAAAGTTCTAATTAAAAATCACATTGAGCGAATTTAAAACAAGAAATCAGTGCCCAAGTCCGAAAATTCCAGTACAAAGAACAAAAACGGGAATCAATTCGAAGACTGCGGGAATTAGTAATCGTACGACCAGAGGTATATAAAAAGAAAAGTGAAGGAGAGGTAGGAAGTGAGATTTGAGAAGCGGATAATTACGGGCATTGCCGCAGCCGACCATGAGGACACGAGAGGAAGTAGGGATATAACGACGAACAACGGGGCGAAGAGAAGAGTAATGCTGGTACCAGTCGAAGCTCTTGGCTTCCTGGACGTATCGCGCGTCCCAGTACAAGGCGTCTCCATAGTTGTAAGTGTTGAAGCTAGACACATCCCTGTACATCTTCTTCGCTTTGCTGTTTGGACTAGGAAAAGCAAACGATTATTATGGTTGAGGTTTACGTCGAGGTTGAGGCTGGCGGCGGCTAGTTGGTGGTTTGGGCTTTTGAGGGGTTCGGTCGTGACTCGTGAGGTGTGTGGGCTTACGCTACTGTTGAATGATTTGTACTCTTTTTTTCTGTTCTTTTATTACCGTATTGGTTGTATTGGTTGCGAGGGACTTTCAAGGTAGGAAATAAAATAAATGCGTTAAGGTACCTCCTAGGTCGGCCCCTTTAGCCCATTTTCAAGAATTTTCTCTTTTCGTATAGAATATAACGAGTTGGGTAACTCGCGCGTTGTGCCGGATTTTTTTAATGTAGCAAACTGATTATTTATATGGCAATAAAAAAAAAATTAGTTGGTAGATAGAAAATTATAATCTTTAAATTATGTTGTAACTTTCCCCCTAAGACAACAAAAGAGAGAATCTTGGGTTTGGCCTGGCTTGAATTTGCGATACGCTCATTTAGCCAAAAAAGTGTGTTGCAATGACAACAACTGAATGTTTTGTTTTCAAAGTCAATGTACTTATGTGAAATTCCTGGGCATGAAAATTTAGTGTGAATTGTGGCAATAAATACATTGGAATAAAATTTGTAGACAAATTAAAAATAAGTAAAATAAAGATTGGACGAACTTTTTTCTTTTTCTTTGTGTCATAACATAAGAATAACATGCAAGTGAAAAGAATTCAAAAGATTGTGTCTATTTTGGTAATCTATGCGTAGATGGTTAAGAATTAAACATTGTATGTATGTAATTTATTATTGTTGTATAATGCTCCAGAGGTAAAGCAGGGCCTAATAAACTATTATTTAAATTGAAATTTTTTAATATTGTTATGAAGATTGAGGCTATAAATATTTGCAAGCAACTGATTTTGATGACTTTTGTAGGTCCTAATTGGAACATGGTTAGTATTTTAATCAGCTAACATGACAATTAAAAGAATAAGTATGCCAAATTTAAAAAACTATAAGTGAAAAAAAATCAACAAATAAAATTATTGAATGAATTGTAATGATAAATAATTCGAAGCAATATTTTGGAATAAATCATCCAAATTTAAGATCAAGAGAATAAATTGACACCAAATGTGTTTAATGGGGTAGAAAAGGTTTGAGAAATATGTAAAGGCAACAATAGAACATAGTAAAGCAAGAGCAGCGTAGACATTGAAGTGAATAATAATTAATTTGAAGATTTACCAGGAAAGTAACAATAGTAAAATTTGGTAGAAAAAAACAAAAGGAAATAACGAAGAGGCAGCAACAAAAGTATTACAATCACTACAGGATGGTTATTCAGAATACACATGGAACCAACGATGGAAAACAGCATAAACAACAGGCAAGATAAAGCAACAAATTGCATTAAAGCAGTCAAAGCACTTAACGTCGTCATATAACAACGCAAACGACATAAATATTTTAATGCTTGACATGTAAAAATGTCAACATCGCAATATATTGTCTAAAGCAAAATTTCATAACTAACCAACATTTTCATAAACTACTCATCCAACCAGCAATTGAAACTGGAAATCATAACCAGCAACATCAAAATCAGATCAAAAATTATTGTAAGAAGAAATTCAATAGACTTGAAGCAATAGGAAAGGCAAAAAAAAAATACCATACAACCAGCTTTTTAAATGAGAAATTGCAAGCTAGAAAATAAAATAAAATCAAGTATTCCTGGGGAAAACTACAGGACAATCAGAATAACTAAAATGGCATTAACAACAAAGAACTAATGGAATTGGCCGTTAAAAGAAAAAATTGAATACAACAATAATAAAATATTAAAATTTGCGAGACAAATTGTAGCCGATCATTAGAACCTCAGACGGGAAAAAAATTCCCAATAGGAAATTGAAGGGTAAAATTGAAAACAATAACATAAAACTAGAGCAACAATCATGCAGAAAACATTTAATGAAATGACACTGAAAATGCTCTTCAACGTAAAAAAGAAGGCATCAAGTAAGCAATTGAAATCAGAAATTGAAAATAAACTTCAAAGCCATAAACAACAAAATAATAATCGAATTGACAGTTGAAATCAAGAATCGGAAGCAGTGACATAAAACCAGGGAGAAAAATTTAAGAGATTTTTTTTAAGAGAATCATAGTGAAATTGTTCCTAACAGAAACAAAGTAACCATCTAATCGGTAACTGTGGAAGAAAATAAAGTAACAGGACAACCGAATGACTCATCACCGTAAAAAAATTAAAGATAACAAAAGCCAATGAAAAGGCACCAACAATGAAAAAGCCATTTGATTGGTAATTGAAATCCAAAAATTGTAAACAGCAAACATAAAATCGAACAACAATTTTTTATCCAGAAGTAAGCCGATTGAGTTGAAATTTTTTCAACGCAAACAAACCAGCCATGTAAGTGATAGTTTAAACCATAAACATCAACATCTCTATTGAAAGGATCAGTATAAATATGCATGAATAAGCACTGCATCAAAAACTTTAAGGCAATTAAAGTATGAATCTAAGAAAAAAATTGAAGAAAAAACTGAAAACAATAACATAAACCCTAATGATTATCGTATGCAGGAAGTAATTTATGACAATTGAAGCAATGTCAAAGACACCAACAACAAAAAACAGCAACATAACTGTTGATTGAAATCAGAAATTGAGAACAGTATAAAACTGAAGCAACAATCATCGAAGAAAACATTATAAATAATTACATCAAATTCGATATTCAACTAAACAAATTAGTCATTAAATAAGCAAATGAAATCAAGGGGAAAAAAACCTTCAATGGCATTAAAAGAAAAATAGCAATTGAAGCGGCAATTTAAATAAAAAACGGAAAACATCAACATAAAACCGGAGAAAAATATTGGGGGGAAATAAAAACAAAATGAAATTGTTCATGACCAAACCAAAGCAGCAACACAACGAAATCAATAATTATTGCAGAAAACATTAAAGATAATTAAAGCAAAAGGAAAGGCATCAACAACAAAGAAGGAACCAAATTGCTAATTGAAACCACAAAGATCAACATCGCGACCAAAAATATCAACATAAATATGAATGAATAATTATTGCATGAAAACATTGGTTGACTCAAAATTGGTTTTCAATCAAAAAAGTATTCGAATGAATAAAAAATTGGAGAAGAAATTGATAACAGTAACATAAACCAAAATCAACATTTTTCGTTGAAATAAATCTAAAACAATCAATACAATGTCAAAGACATCAACAACTCAATAACAATCTAATTAGTAATTGAAATAAAAATAATGTAAACAACAACATAAAACCGAAGGTAAAACCATTTCAAAAAATAATTAAAATAACCACACCAAAATTGCTTTTCAATCAAACAAATCAACCATTAAATATGCAAGTGAGATAAAACAACCCAAAATAAACTTAAGAAGGTAGCAACAACAAAATATCAATTGAATTGTCAATTGAATGCTGGAAAATGAAAGCAACAATATAAAACCAAAGCAACAATCGTGGCAAGAAATATGGTGAAATAAGCACACTGAAGTTCCTTTGAAATTCAACAAATGAGCCATACAATTAGCAGCGGGAATCAGAAATTATAAATACCAATCGTAAACTGAATAAATCATTTTATGAGGGAAAAAAATTAAAGACAATTAAAGCAACAAAAACACAGCAGCAACAAACTAAAATGGTACATCAATCCAACAAATGAGCCATCCAACAGGCAAGAAGAAAGAAACAGATATAATAATTTGCAGAGGCAGTTACCCGAACTTAGATTTATTTATCATAAACTTCCAAGGTTAAAAAGCTCTCGCTAAAAAATAGAACTATCTCATATGAACATCCATTGTTTCAATATATTTTTTTTGCTCTCTTTTGTATTTTTCGTTTCCTTGTTTTAATTCCATAATTGACTAAGAATTCAAACATAATTTCCTTTGAATTAAATTGCAAAAAATAATATACTGTCATCTGCAATGTTTTGTATATATATAATAATACCAGCTTAACAATAAAATATTGTAAGCATTTTAGATTTTAGTTGGGGATCGTTTAATATGCTCAAAGAACTATAATAGAAATTCCATGAATCATCTCACTTTCAATCAAATGAAGGTCAATTGGAAATCATGTTTTTGTAGCTGTTAACCTGCTGGTAAATTTTGATTATATGAGCAATGATTTGTAAATTTCAGTGCAACAGACAGAATTCGCAAGAGATCAAGCAATGTTCAAATTGCTGATGATGTCCTTAAATTGTCACAGTTGTAAACTTCTTCTTTAGCCTCTCCTAAGCTACTGTTTTATTTCAACTGACCTTGTTTTTTGTCGTAGCAACACTCTAAATGGTTAGCCTTCATCAATCATAAATTTTTATGACCATAAAAAAGGAAATAAACCAAGAGCTAACCGTTGAAGCATGCCAGTGTTTACAGTAATTACATAGTTAAGAAATGCATCCGCAAACAATTGAAGAAGCGCAATTAAAAAAAAAACTTACCAATTACAGTAGAACCGATAATCAGCCAATGGATGAAGGCAGCAAAAACCAAAACAAAGCACGCCAAAACTGCACAATGAAAAATCACCAGCCAATTAATAGCCTTTTCAACAAACAATGGGCAATGAAATTGACTGAAGAAATCCAAGCAAACCATGTAAGTTGAATAGGCAACAGAGACAAACACAAATGACGCACCGCTAATGCATAAATGGGAGGCCGAAAATAGGTTAAGAACCAAGTTTCACTAACAGAAAGAAAATGAAAAATGAGAAGAACGAAGAAAGACTGGAGATTTGAGGAACTGTAAATCGCAGCAAAAAGAAAAGAACGAATTACATGGCAACTTGTGTCTTGCACAGAATTGTGACCTTTGTTTAGTTGATGTGAATTGCGGTTCCCCGAAGCTGACGTCCATTCCTCTCAGAGTTGTACAGAAGATGGCGTAAAGTTGCAGACGCTGTCTTCAATTTCCAGGTGGCAAGGCTTCCCGCCGCTGCCAAATGCATCCGACGACAAAACACATAAATGAGATTAAAGGATGAGCTCTTGTTTTTTGTTCAAGACACACCTGATGATGCGATTCATTAAATGCTCCTCTAGCAAAGTGCAACTCTCTTTTGAATCTCTAATCCCCGTGTCCTTTGATTTCCAAAAAACAAAAGCAGTGCATGTTGACGCGTGGAGCTCTGGAATTTTAAAGAAAGCAACACAACGCTTGTGTGAAAACTGAAAAGAAGATGCGCACTCAATTGAAATCGAAACTGGGAGAATGCTGCGTCCAGTTCTTCAATTCCAGAACCAGCGGCAAACTCTGCTTTGCCCGGGTTATGAGAAGGCAGCGAACAGGTATGTATGAAGTGGACGACACGCACAGATATGTATTCCAGACAGCTTTTAATTGACGTCGCGTTAACGCTGAGAAGCAGCCTTCAATTAAGCTATGAAATTGGAAAACAGTAGGCTGCTGAGTGGCGCCGGGCTTGCTTTAAAATTTAACAAATCTGCAATTAACGGAACGCGAGCTCTTTTTTCGAGGTTGTCAGATTGAAAACAAAAGTAGGGCACGCTTGCGCCTAAGTTTAAATTTTGATAAGGCAGCGCATGGCGCTACATTGCAACTCACGCAACTCTAACGTGTTTTTTGTTCGAAAGTGTAATTCACGCAAACTTTAATACATGCAGCATTCAGCCTCAAAAGCAGCGTTTATTTGAGAAATGAAATTGAAAAACGAAGGAGCTGAATAAGCGACTTCGATCTGATAAGGCAGGTTAGTGGCCTCGGGCTTGCTTTCAATTTTAACAAATCTGCAATTAACACAACGCACGCCTGTAATCAAGAAATGAAATTAAAGAAGAAGGAGCTGAATAAGCGGCTTCCATCTGATAAGGCAGCCTAGTGGCGTCGGGCTTGGTTTGAAATTTAAGAAATCTGCAATTAACGCAGCGTGAGCTCTGTTTTTGAGGTTGCCAAATTGAAAACAGAAGCAGCGCACGCCTGCTTTGAAATTAAAAAAAGAAGGAGCTGAATAAGCGGCTTCGGTCTGATAAGGCAGCGCCTATCCCTAAATTGCAATTCACGCACGGTTAAATTTTTTTTATCCGAAAGTGTAATCCACGCAAAATTGAAAACACGCAGCGTTCACCCAAAAGGCACATCACTGCTGCAGAATTGCATTATATATATATATATATATATGTATGTATGTATGTATGTATGTATATTTTCGTAGGAGTGATGTGCCAAAAGGCACATCACTGCTGCAGAAGTGATAAATTGAATATATATATATGTGTGTGTGTGTGTGTGTGTGTGTGTGTGTATTTTCGCAGGAGTGATGTGCCAAAAGGCACATCACTGCTGCAGGAGTGATAAGTTGAATTTCAATTCACGCCGTGAATTTTTGACTTTTGAGCAGCCATTCACTGTTGAAAAAAAAAGTGGAGGTACACCCGCGAAGCACCGGGTCAAATGACCCGGTGAATAGTGCGAATGAGTCATGGTGAGCAGTAACATTCGTTCTGTTAACATTCGTTCTGTTTTAGTGTCTTTAGTAACTAGATAATTAAATTAATTTGTGTTGTATTACGGGTTAAATTAAATTCAGTTTTTTTAAAGATAATAAGATTTTTTTATTTTTTTTATTTTTTTATATAGTAGAAAAACAATATATGGAAATTAATTTGATGTTTCTCGATTGTTTCGACTGCTTCAAAATTAACTCGAATAATTAGTTGAAATATTGCTAGACTTTTAATATTATAATTTATAAAATAAATATTGAAATAACAAAGTATTTGATCAATTTAGATTACTCTTTCAATTCATAAAAAAATCCTTGAAAATATCTTGAGTCAATCCAAGTTTATTTATCAAACTTTCATTCTGAGTCATGAGACATGGATAATCTAGTAGAAAGCATATTGAAACAATAATATGAAGTGTAATTCCTAATCAACCCTGTATTCAAATATAAAATTGAAAAAAAAAACAATTTAAGGCAATGAGGGTTAACATGTAAAACTCATGAATTGGATAATGAGACAAGAATAACATAATAGAAAGAAAATCAAATTAAATTAAATAATAAAATATAATTCTCTGTTAACTCGGTATTATATGATGAGAATAGAAGCAAAAAAATCAATTAGGACAAGAAAGAAAGAAAATACGTTAATCAAATTAACCTATAAAACTAATAATTTGAATAATAGATTTGAGATAATATTATAAAAAAACAAGCTAAAAATATGTAAGTTATTATTAAAAAATAAAAATAAAAATGGATTCAAAGTGTGTTTTTTAAGAGGTGAAGTTTTCTCGAATCTAAAAAAAAATAATTAACTAGCTTTGTTTATGTTATTTTGCCGGTTTATTTATGTTGCAATGTAATAAAAAAAAATTCCAAGTCACGATGAACTACTTGATTCTATTGAACACGACTATAAATCAACATTAGAATCTCATAACATGACTTTTTATCTTTTTAATATAAGATTAATTTGTATACAAGTCGTTTCCATACGACCCAATAAATTGATAATTTTAAAAGCATTTCGGATAATAGATTAAAAGTGATTTTATTTTTAAAAATTAAAAATAATATTTTTTTTAATATTAAAACTGTAATATATTAGATCTGACTTAGACTTATAGTTTTATTCCTAGAACTTGCTGTCGTAATTATAGATTTTACCAGGTTTAATATTTAAAAAAAAAACTATTTTTCTTCAATAATATAATATAAAAAATAAATACTCATGAAATTATTCGAATATCAAAATATTTATTTAATATCTTTACACCTGCTGTGGGAATCTAAAAAGCAACTACGGGATGCGATATCGGCAGCGGTAGGCTCAAAGCTAAACTTCTAATTTTGTGTTACCTTTGCGGCATTTTAATATTTGTTTCACATTCAGTTTCAAATATATCTTTGAAAAAACAATTAAAAATTAATTTTTTAATTTTAAATATAAATTAAAATAAATTTTTTATATATTTTCAAATTATTTTAATATATCAATATTAAAAATATTTTTTCCAAAAATAATATATATTTATTTTAATATATTTAAAAAAGTAACTTATCAACACTTAAAAAAACATATATATATTTTTTATTAATATGGATGTGATTCCCATACCTCGCACAAATTTAAAAACATATTTTTAATATTGCCAAAAGTGATATTGAATAAGCTGCCACCGCTTCACAGACGTACCATCCAAGGCTTGAAAGGTGTGCTCACTTGTATACTGTCACATCAGGCGGTGGCACGTATACCGGTGACGCATGGATGTTGAAGTGCGCGCTTAATTCTATACTGTAACATTGTATACAAACAACACTAGCAGTGCCAGCACGCCGGAAAAATATAGAAACAAAGAGGTCCGGCCGGTGTTAAACTGTTTATCGATGGAAAAGAAAGAAGAGACCGGTAATAACAGGGAAGAGAGAAACAACGAGGGAAAAGAGGAGAGAGAGGACGACCGAGTTCCTCAAATGGCGTTGAATCACATCGCAAGGCTCTGTAGAAATGTGAGAGAGTCCATTGATTTCTACACCAAGGTTCTTGGGCTGGTCTTGATCGAGAGGCCACCAGCTTTTGAATTTGATGGAGCTTGGTTGTTCAATTATGGTGTCGGGGTTCACCTGATCCAGGCCAAGAACGAAGACAGCTTGCCTAAAACAGATCGTCGCTTGGATCCCATGGATAACCATGTTTCTTTCCAGGTAACTTCAAACACGAGCATCTCTGGAATGGAAGAGAGATTTTTAGTTTCTGCAGCCATGGCTAGCCATTACTCGTCCAGTGCTCTCTCTCTCTCTCTATATTCTCATGGATAAAAGTTCATCGATGAACAAGATCCCTTAAAAATCCTCATCTTTGCTCATAGAGATGATTTTGCAGTTGAATTATTGTTTATTTATTTCGTTCTCTGTGTGTGTGTTGCGGTCAACAATTCATTTATGTTGCAGTGTGAGGACATGGAAGCACTGGAGCAAAGATTGAAGCAGTTTAACGTGGAGTACACGACGAGGACGATGGACGACGATAAAAATGGAACCAGGATTGACCAGCTTTTTTTCCGTGACGCGGACGGGTACTGTTATAACTTTAATCTAAAATTTATCTTTGATAATTAATAATTATTTTTAATTATACTAATCAGTTAAATTTTTATTATAACCGTTATAATTAATTACATTTAAATACTAATTTAAATCAGGTAATAATTATTTTTTCAGGTACGTGATCGAGATATGTAACTGTGAGAATCTTAAGCTTGTTCCAGCGGGCTCATCAGGCAGTATAAAGCTACCGTCCGATCGGCATAATCCTCCCGTTGATCTGGAGAACGGGCATCATGCAAAATAGGATTTTTTATTTTATTTTATGAAAAACACATATATAAAGTAGTTTCTTTTCTATCGTGCTGTGTGTGTGTAAGTATTTCGCCCTGGATTCTTATTTTAATTCATGTGTTTTTATTTTTTATCTTGCATGTTGTTATTTCTTTTTATCAGAAAAAAATGATTTCCATTTTTATTTTATAAATACATCTGCCAAATGCAAAGTAAAAAATTAGAAAGACAAACTAGAGTAGTCGCTTTTAGGTGGTTTAAAAATAGAAATAATTACAAAAATAAATATTGTTTTTTTTTAAAAAAAATCTGAACAAAAAAATTTAAAGAATAAAGAGAGGGTATTAATTTTAATTTAAATAAAAATAAGTGCAGATTAAAAAATAAAAAACAATCAAGATAGTAAAAAAAAAAAAAAGGGAGCACCGATGGACCATCCCCGTACATGATCGGGCTTTAAAGCTTAGGCCCGTGCCTTGTTATTTTTTCCCGATAATTTATTATCCGCTTCCCGTGTTTTTCAAGACAGACGACGGTTCACTTGTTGTGGCAAGCGACTTGCCATTGCGTGTAATTGCCGAGACATCAGAGTCCATTATATATATTCTACAAACCCAGCACCCTAATTATTTTTACCTTAAAATTCCATGTAAACTTAGTCCAGATTGAAAATATAATCCAGTTTGTTTTTAAAAATATTTTTTATTTAAAAATATATTAAAATAATATTTTTTTTAAAAATATTTTTGTTATTAATACATAAAAATAATATAAAAACATCAATAATTTTTAATTTAAAATAAAAAATAAAAATAAAAAAATTATTTTTTTCAAAAACACTTTTAAAATATAATGATAAACAGAAACATGTATAACACTTGACAAATTCAAGACACAAAATCACCCCGGAAAACATAAAATCAACCTCATCAAAATAAACCATACAAAGCCTTATCTTATTTTTTTCTTCTTCAAAAAACCACTTTTATGAAATTTACAATGAGAAAATAAATTCATTAATACAAAATTCTTTTGTTTTGGTGCGCGTGATATGGCCAAACAATGACTCTCTCTCTCTTTTTTGTTGCTATTTCCAGTTAAGTTTTTTCTTTTGTCTCAGACACGTAATAGAAAAAAACAATTATAAAATAAACTTTTAAATAAAAATAAAAATTACAAAAGCTTCAGTTTAGCCATGGTGTTTCCTTGAATTTTACATTGTGACTCTACCTCTTTTATGTTTTAACTTTGTCTTTCCACTGCAATTTAAATTTTTATTTTAATTAACTAGACCATGAAAAAATAAAATTAGAAAACAAAAAAGAAGAAGAAGAAGATGAGATTGGAAAAATTAAAAAGAAAAAGAAGAGGTGAGGTGGCGCTTCATTGTTTATATTCTGAACATGAGCATGTTCGGCCTTGTTTAATATTGTATTTCAAAAATACTTTTAAAAAATAAAAATAAAATATTTTTATTTTTATTTTAAATTAAATATTTTTGGTGTTTTAGATCATTTTTATATGTTGATGTCCAAAATAAATTTAAAAAATATTATTTTGATATGTTTTTAAACAAAAATCACTTTTAAAAGTAACATCAACCATACATCCAAACAAAAATGAAAAACTGTAAAAAAACTTAAAATTTCTAGTGTGTGCAATAATGTTTTAAAGCAAAACAAAATGTTTAATTTCTGGAAATAAAAACCTATACTTATAAAAGCATATATAAAATATATATTGGTTTTAACCATAGAAAACACTGAAAGTGATATTTAAAAAAAATACAAATTTAGTTGTTTTGTTTAAAAGATAAAAACAAAATTAAAAAGATTTAAATCACAAAAATATAAGCACCACATGTTCTGCCTCGATGCACAGTTTCCAAGTTAGTTTTGATCTTTTAATTTTTTTGAAAGTATTTTTATATCCGCAAAAATATAATCATTAAAAGTTTTTTGTTTCAAACAATATCATAATATATTATCAAAGAATTAAATAATTACAGTCATAACATAACATATAATCTCACTATTAAACAATTTATATCTTTAATTTTATAAAATATTACAACACAACACTCAAATCAAAACACAATGGTAAAAAAACTTTTTCTGAAACAATTAATTTCATGTTTGAGAGTGTTAGTGATGTTGTTTTTTAAAATATTTTTTGTAAAAGAATGCATAAAAAATGATGTTTTTTTTTAAAAAATATTTTTGACATCAATATATGGAAATAATTTTAAAATATAAAAAAATTAATTTAAAATAAAAAAAATATATTTTTAATTTTGTTTCAAAAACATTTTTAAAAATCAATGTTAAATAAAGACTAAATGATGCAGGGGCTCGCATATAGTTTATTTTCAAGGCTACTTGGCATTGCAGTTGAAATGGAAGTTTTTAATTTATTTTTATTTTATTTTTTAAAATTATTTTGATGTTTTTTTTAAATATTTTATTTTAAAATATTTATAAAAAATATATCAGAACAACAACATACCCCCTTGCCGAGCGATCTCACCAGTGGTTGAACTAGAGTTATAAATCCCGTTCCATTCCGCCCGGAACGGCCCGTTCCAGTGCAAAATCCAGGATAAAACGGCGACGTTTTTGTCCCAGTAAAAATCCCGCCCCGATCCAGAAAATCCAGCCGGAACGCCCCGGTTCCGTACCGGGCGTTCCGTTCCGGGCTCCTTCAACACATTGATCGCTGAAAAACCCAACAAAAACTCCTCCGAAACAACCACCCTGCTCACCATCCTCTTATAGTTGGCCTTGACATCGAGTGGAGACCCAACAGGAGCCGACGATTCGAAAACCCAGTCGCCACTCCAGCTTACAACTGGCAATGACTGCTTGATCTTTCAACTCCTATATTGTCCCACTGGTATCCCATAATCCCTCTATGCTTTTCTGAGCGACACAATTATACTTTTGTTGGGGTGGGTATTGAGAATTTGAGAGTGATGCGAAGAAGCTGATGGATGATTATGGGCTGAGTGTGGGAAATGATGTGGATTTAAGGGGTTTAGCTGCTGAGAAACTGGGGGATTTGAGAAGTGGAAGAAATCTGGGATAAAAGGGCTGGAGAGGGAAGTTTTGGGGAAGGGGTCGAGAAACCGAAAAGGATTACTCTGAGTAGGTGGGACAATGCGTGGCTTTCTGCTGCTCAAGTTCAATATGCTTGTCTCGATGCCTTTTTGTCTTGGAAGATTGGTGAGAGTTTGCTGGCTGCTTGAGCTAGCTAGGGTTCATCATGATGGGATTCTACTTTATATGATATTAAACTATAAAGTATTAAACTATAAAGTATGGTAATGTGGTAATGCTGTTTGTACTGTTTCTATATCGTCACAATTTCATTATTTTGCAGCACAGAATGATTTCTACTTTATATGATATTTGATTTTCTGTGTCTACTAGCATCTTCACAGACACAGAAAAAATTATTGTGTTCTTATCGAGTGTTTTTTATTCATGTTTTTTTTTATTTTAAAATATTTTACTTTCATAATATTTTGAAATTTCAGAGATGTTTCTAGTTTTGAGATTATGTTTGTTTGACTTTGTGTTTGTATTGTATAATTTAAAGTTAATTTATCTTGAATTTTTAATTATACTTGTTAAATTAATATTTTATTTTTTTCATACATATATATATATAATTAAATAAATATGAACAGTACAAAACCGGAACGGAACGCCGGAATACACCGAAACCGGAACGTTCCGTTCCAAATAAAAAACCGGAACGGTACCCGAAATGGATTTTACAACTATGGGTTGAACAACATATAGCTCTTTCTTAAATCCAATTTCATGGGCCCTTCCCATCAGGCAAAAAAAGAGAGGGCAAGATAATACCGACACATGTCATAAAGCAATTGGATTAATTACTCAAGAGTTTTACCGTCACAAGATACACGCTACAGACAAAAAAAACTCTCACCTTCACACTTTCTCTCAAGGTACAACCTCTAGAGCACACAATCACGAACAAAAGGGCACATTTAAACCTTCCTCGTCTGGGTTAACCAAACTTAAACCCGAAAAACGCAAAGAAATGAAAAAGTAAATAAAAATAGAAAAAAAAAACGAACAAACACATCGCTCTCTCTTCTCACAGCACAAACAAACACAGAGAAAGAGAGAGAGGAGCGAAGCCACAGTGTAAAACGTCTATACAGAAAAATAATAATAAATCCCTTTTCTCTCAAATCTAGATCAAACCCTTAAACAAATTCAACCCAAATCCATTTCTCTCATTTCTTCATTTATCAGATCCAATTATCGATTGGTGTTTTTGTAGTTATATAAGAGCGAATTATGGCGTCTATTAAGTCTGTAAATAGATCGGCGTCGGTGGCGTTAGCCCCGGACTCGCCCTACATGGCGGCGGGGACGATGGCGGGGGCAGTGGATCTGTCCTTTAGTTCGTCTGCGAATCTTGAGATATTTAAGCTTGATTTCCAATCGGAGGATCGTGATCTCCCTGTTGTTGGTGAGTGTCAGAGTTCCGAGAGATTTAATCGTCTCGCTTGGGGCAGGAATGGATCCGGCTCTGATGCTTATGGTCTCGGACTTATTGCTGGTGGCCTTGTTGATGGCAATATCAATATATGGAATCCTTTGTCCCTGATTAGGTATTTTTTTTAATTTTGTTTCATTTATTATATATTTTGAATTTATCTGGCTCCGGCTCTTGCTGACAACTCGGCCGCGGTGAACCTCCACCATTGATTGAGATTAGTTTGTTAATTGGGATGGATTGTCAGTGAAATTGCGAGTGAAGGAGAGGATTTTTCGGAAGTATAGTGAGATCTGATACTAATTAGGCACTGTCGTTAGTTTTGTCTGTGCGTGGATTGGTTTTGCGTTGAATGTGACTTGAATTGAACAGAATTGTTTTGATCAGAGTTGTTTTTTAGGTGTTGGGAATATAGGGAGAAATGGGAATTTGGCAAGATTGTGTTATGATTTAAAATAATAAAATTGGTGTATTAGGGAATGCTCTAGCTTGATTTAAATTGAGTTTTATTTATGATTTTATAGGTGGGAATGTGGAAGTTTATGTGGTCTGTACGAAATTTTTATTATCGTGAACTTTATATTTATACTTTTTTTCTGCACAATTGATTGTTTTCAAATTGAATTTCGGATGAAACCTAATTTTGAGTTGAGTGTGGTAGAACTTCTTGGCAATGAATTTCATTTGGTTGTTGGAATGGCTGTTTCGATGGTGATTGTATCTGATTTTGATTTGAAATGAATTTTTCATTATAAAATTTGAAATGAGAGTTTTTCTCCTTTCTTTTCTGTTTTGGTTTTTATTCTTGTGCCTTGATCTTTTGGTTGTTTTTTAACCGTGCTTTGAAGTTTGAGTTATCTGTAAAGTTGGTAATGTATAAAAGTAGAGGATTGATATTTTATATGGGTAATGAGTTGCTGGACAGATGATGGTTTGGCTGGAACCAGTTGAAATTATACTTTGCAGTGATGTGGATAGATTTCTTTGATGGATTTTGAAGTTCCTCATTTTCTTGCATTTAAGCAATATAATTCTGCTCTGCATGTAACTTTTTGCAATTTTTTTTTTGTTAAATATGTTATAGAAATCTACACTGTAAATCTTGTCTAAACTCCTTTTCTTTTGTTTGATGAAGCCCTTATTTTATATTCTATTTTTTGTTCCCAGTTCTGAGCCAAGTGAAAGTGCTCTTGTTAGTCATCTTTCACGACACAAGGGACCTGTAAGTTTATTCTTTCATAAAAAACCTTTTCGTGGATCTTCTTTTTTTGCTGGCACTCTCATGGTTTAGATGTTTGATGGTTGGATTTTATGCCTGTCACTTTTCCTTCCTGTTTCAGGTTCGTGGCCTTGAATTTAATTCCATCAACCCTAACTTACTTGCATCTGGTGCTGATGATGGTGAAATCTGCATATGGGATTTGGCTGCACCTGCAGAACCTTCACATTTTCCACCTCTCAAAGTATGCTTCATTTGACACTGAACCATTTTAAAGTTTCTTTGCGCTTGTACTTTGTCTTTTAATTGCCATGTTCACTCTACTGAACTCTTAATGATGAAGAAATTTATAATAAAGTGCTCTTTATCTCTAGATATATACATCCAAAGAGGTGTTTGGGGTCATTTTTTCTCCCTTTTTTTCTGAGACTCCTTTCATGTATCCATTAATCTATGCTTGCTACCCAGCAGCTCCAGCTGGTGTCTACTTCCTTTTAAGTCTTTCCTTACAAGCAATTGAGGAGACCCATTGCAATCCATGATACTTCTCCAGTGTGGTTTGTCTATGCGCTACATTGGAGTTATGCAATCTTATTGTAATGAGCAAGGACTGGTGTTTAGGTTGAGATTTTGTATTTTTCTCATTTATGGTCTATGGAAAACAATGGAACACTCGGCTTAGGCTGTGTTTAGGTTTGATATGAGATCCTTGGAAGCTTGCCGAAATATCTTGACATGAGACAGAAAAGATGATTGTTTGTTGGTTATTAGATTATTAGAGGAGGCAAAATGGTAGGGACATCTGTTAATAAGTCAATGATACCTCTGAAAAGTTACAGCTCCTAATTAATTTGGTCACAAAGTGGTTCAAGGAGATATTTTTTATTGGCATTGTTATGAAGATTTGATTGGATTGAACATGGTTTTGTTGGAGTTTTAATCCCTCAAATCTCTTTCAGGAGCTTTCTGTAAGGTAAAAGTGATGAGATTGGAGGTGTATGATGTTTGTTATTTACCTCCCACTCTCCTACAACCCAGTAATAAATCCTGAAACAAAAGCTGGGGGAATTGGTATTTAAAATAGTTACCCGTGTTTGGAAATTGACCTTACAGTCTCCTCCATCTCATATTGCTGGAATGTTTGTTCAATTTTGTACTTTCGTAAGTGTATTCTTCACTACCTAAATAACCATAAGGAGCTTGTATGCCCAAGAAGGGGAAGTATTGACTACTCAACACTTAGTCTTCATTTCCCTTCTTTCTTCATTTCCCTTCTTTTCTATGTAGTGTTCGAATCCAACATTGTTTTTAGAAAAAAATAAAGTAGAAGATTTTTTAGTGTTTCAACATTACCTTGAAGTAAAGATAACATGGACCGGTATAATTTTCCTAATCAGAAAATCCAAATTTAACAAGGAAAAGCTTTAAAATGATTGGATAAGGACTTAAACTATGTGACACCAGGTCTATTTGTGCTGAAAAAATCCAATTATTTGTTTCATACTGCAAATAGCAATAAGACTTTATTGCCCAATTCTTTTCTTTCTCATGATACGCTCCACAGACTTAGCTAATAGATGTGGTATCACCATTTAGTGAGGAAGGGTGGTTTTGGAAGGAAGAGGGAAAACTTGGCAAGTTTGATATCGTCGTTGGCCCAAAGTTTCATTCCTTGCATTTTCTTGTAGTTTCATGCCTGCATTTATAATGGGAGTTAGATTTTGATGCTGGCAAGAATTTGATTTCATCCTTTATCAAAGCAAGCTTGCACTTTGTTTTCACTTCTGTATTTCTGAACTTCCTTAAATTTTAAATTGATTTTAGTTGTTGGTGGAAGCCTAATTCTTAATATCAGATCAGTAGCAGTAGGGTTTCAACTTAAAGAACCCTTCTGTCTACCTCCTTTTCTCTCCCTTTCCTGTTCTCTTATCGCTACCTGCTGATTTTTTTGTCTGTTTTTTGTGCTGTGGGATCTTTATGTAGGGTACTGGTTCTGCTGCCCAAGGAGAAATTTCTTATGTTTCTTGGAATTGCAGAGTTCAACATATATTAGCATCCACTTCTTCCAATGGAATAACTGGTGAGATAGCAAAATGGCTTCTCTAACAATTGATCACATAGTTATTTCCTTCAGTTTGGAAGGCTGACCATTTCATTCATTTGCAGTGGTTTGGGACCTAAAGAAGCAGAAACCAGCGATTTCGTAAGTTTCTACTTTCTAAACCTTTCTGATTCCATCTTTTAAATCTTTATCCTTCTAAGCTGATTCTAGACATCTACTTAAACAGCTTTGGAGATTCAATTAGAAGACGTTGCTCTGTTTTGCAGTGGCATCCTGATGTTGCCACTCAGCTTGTTGTGGCGTCAGATGAAGATGGCTCTCCTTCTCTGCGGGTAATGTCTTCGCTATTGATAGAGTTTTTCATTCAAGTTTTGATATCCATTGAGTTTCCTAGTTCATAATGCTGTTTGCTCACAGCTTTGGGATATGCGAAACATACTTGAACCTGTAAAGGAGTTTGTGGGACACACAAAAGGTACAGAATAATATATGATATTTCAATTTTTTTTCTTAGGTTATGAGGAGAGAAAAATAGAAAGACAAAAAGAAGACAAACATAAACAAAGTGTGGCTATGTTTGTGTTTTATCATCTTTTTGAGAGGGAACACCATAAAGAAGCCAGAATACTATTCTATCGCACAAAGCTGCTTTTAGAGGATAGTTTTTAAAGATGCATTAGCTATGCTTGACCCCAAATACTCCAAAAGTCCAAGCCATAGCTAACAAAGCACCCCTCCTTGGACTTAAGAATCCCTTTCCTCCCAAAACTTACAAAACGATTGGGAAGAAATTCTTACCTTACCTGGATCTTGTTTCTGCTTAATTTTTAATTTGTAGGTGTTTTACGGATTTCTATATAATTAATAGCAGTTTCAGATTCTCTTTTTGTTTCATTCTCCTTTGTTCGCGTGGTATAAAATCAACTAGGCTCACTAGAAACAGTGATCCAGCTTCTCTGATTTCATGATCCTTTGTAATTTTGGAGGCTGAAAGGATATGCTGTGTTACAAAAATCATCTCTGACCTAGAATATGCAAATGTTTTTATTTTTATGTATGTGCACCAATCAGGGTTTACATTTTATGTGATGTTTAGTTAATATCTTTAGTCTTCATCCTTAATGGCCCTTCATTTCTTATCCTGGCAGTCTTCCATGGGCTGATTCTTACACTGAGGCTCAATAATTCTGTTCTTTTAAAACCTTTAGTGATAATAACAGTTTATTTAAATACTTTATTTGCGGCTTATTATTTTTGCTGTCTCATCTCTTGTTACACCAGGTGTAATTGGAATGTCATGGTGTCCCAATGACAGCTCATATTTGCTTACCTGCGCTAAAGATAATCGAACAATCTGCTGGAACACAGTAACTGAAGAAGTAATCGAACAATCTTGAGTTTTTCTGCCTTTTTTCTTTTTATGAATAGAAATTTGATTTATAACATAAACTCAGCAGGAAATTGCTGCTACAAAACTCGTGCAACTGAAGCAGTATAAGTTTAGTCATATAAGTTTCTGTTTTGGTAGCTATGAGATTATTTTAATTTGAATGTTTTATCGTTTTATTTGTTTCTTGCAAGCTCTCACTTGCCTATGCTTTTCTTGCACGTGGTTGGTGCTTATTTTTTAATTTTGGAGTAGATTGTCTGTGAGTTACCGGCTGGTACCAACTGGAACTTTGATGTTCACTGGTATCCCAAGATGCCCGGAGTTATATCAGCATCTTCTTTTGATGGAAAGATTGGCATTTACAACATTGAGGTGAGCATTTATGTTATGCTGCTACCAAATTTGTTGTCTTCCTGTTGGTCAGCGCGTAGCAAGTAAGGGAAGGGGAAAATGCACTCATGATAAAATTATGTTGCACCTCAAGAAAAAAAGAAGATAAAAAAAGAAATGATACACTGGATTGAAACTGTATGATGTTGGCTTGGAAGAGTAGGTTGTATAATGGAATGCTTACTTAGAAATTAATAAAGTCTATAGAAATGTGATATAATATCATTGGCATTGTTTTTTTTTTTTTACGAAAAAATCCATTTCCATTATAGAGGTCATTTGTTTTGGATCTTTCTTTGCAGGGTTGCAGTCGATATATTGCTGGGGAGAGTGATTTTGGAAGAGGTAATGTAGTTTATTAGACGAGGTGTTGTCAAATTTGTCATCTGTTTTCCGTGTAATTGATTATAATCTTACCATTAACTTTAGTAGTTGATTTGGTGCAGTTTAATTTGCTTTTTTGAGATAATAACGTGCCCAAAATCCTGGCTGGGATGTGTTCTTGGAACCTGATAGCATACACAGGAACAATTTGATTTCATTACAACACCAACTTCTTCCTTCTATATTTGATTTTAAATTTTTTCTTTTTGGACATTGATAGCCATAAAATATTGTTTTGGTATCAAGCCAGGCATGGTTTTAGGCTGTCTTTTAATTCCAAGGCTGGACAAAACTTTGACTGAGCTATGCTAGTTTAAGTTGTGCCATTGTTTTTGCTTAGCTCAAGATGTCCTACTTGATATATCAACATTAAAAGATGATTAAAATTACTTTGTATCTTCAATTTTTTTCTTTGAGATTGAAATAGTATACAGGTGATTATCTAATGGAAGAGTGGGATAAAGTATCATTTTAGTGTACCCTGCAAGCATATTAGGGTTTCAGGACTTTGAAGATTGAGCATTTCATATATGCTCCTTTTTATTTTTCTATTTTGTGTTTCTTTTATGCTTTGAAGCCTGTATAGTCTATTTTGAGTTTCATTTCAGAATATCTATTTTACTGTCTTTCTTGTGCAGCAAAATTAAGAGCTCCAAAATGGTATAAGCGTCCTGTTGGGGTTTCTTTTGGCTTTGGAGGAAAGCTAGTATCGTTTCGCCCTTCTGCTGCTGGTGGTTCCGAGGTAGCTTTTTGGATGAAGGTCTTTCTCATAGATTTTCAACTTGTCCTTTGTGCTTACTCTTTTCAGTGTTTCTCACAGGTTTTTTTGCATAACTTAGTTACGGAAGACAGTTTGGTGAGTCGGTCATCTGAATTTGAAAGTGCCATACAAAATGGGGAGAAGTCATTGTTGAAGGCTCTATGTGATAAAAAATCTCAAGAATCTGAGTATGCATCTGTATATTAAGCAATCTTTTATTTTCAGGACAAGAAAAGGAGTCGATTACTCTTTCTTTTTTTCCTTTTCTTCAAATAAATTGACTAATTGTTTTGCCTGTCTGGTCAATCATCCTTGCAGATCAGAGGACGACCGAGAAACTTGGGGTTTCTTGAAGGTTATGTTTGAAGAAGATGGAACCGCAAGAACCAGGATGCTTGCCCACCTTGGTTTTAACGTACCAGTAGAAGAAAAAGATGCTGTACCGGAGGACAATCTCAACCAGGAAATAAATGCCATCCGGCTTAATGATACGCCTGCCGATGAAATGGGACATGAGAATAATCAAGAGGCCACCATATTCTCTGCTGATGACGGGGAAGACTTTTTTAACAATCTTCCAAGTCCAAAAGCTGATACTTCTTTGGTACCTTCTGGTGATAATGTTGGTCTTGAGAAATCTGCTCCTGGTGCAGAAGAAATATCACAGGAAACAGAGACACCAGAGGAGAGTGCAGACCCATCATTTGATGATAGTATACAGCGTGCTTTGGTTCTGGGAGACTACAAAGAGGCTGTTGCACAGTGCATATCAGCAAATAAAATGGCTGATGCTTTAGTTATTGCTCATGTTGGTGGCACTTCATTGTGGGAGAAGACACGAGACCAATTTCTTAAATTGAGTTCTTCACCTTACTTGAAGGTAGCTTAACTTACATTTTTTCCCCTTTTCTGTTTTTCTTTTTTATTGCACCAAGGCCGTTAATGTCTTTGCAAATACATGTATCTGTATTGCACTGCTGTATTCTTTCCCCTATTATCAATCAGTTAGAAGCTGTCACCTCACTGTCAACTGTTTTCATTTTCAGATTGTTACTGCAATGGTGAACAATGATCTAATGACCCTCGTAAACACCAGGCCACTCAAATACTGGAAAGAAACACTTGCACTCCTTTGTACAGTAAGCTCCTCAAATCCTGAAGAAGTGAATATCATATATAAAAACTGATGTAATTCAGTAGTAAATTTTTTATGCCTAATACAAGATATACTGTTATTATCTAATTGTTGATTGATGATTATCTGTCTTTTGCTTTTTCTGTCGGAATTAAATTTCTGTGCATGATGTGGTGCCTGCATGTACATTTATTTGCAGAAAATAGTGATATATTCTTACATCTGCATTTTTATATTTGGACTGAACTGTTTGTTTGATTATGAAATATCTGATCCTGCAATTTGTTCACTTGAATTCTATGTGAACCTGTGATGAGGAGAGGTTTTCACATGGAAATGTTTCTTAAAACAGACATGCAAGACTGTTTTTGCTCCATATTGACTTACTTTCATCTTAATTAACAGTTCGCACCGAGTGAGGAATGGAGTGTGCTGTGCAATTCACTTGCTTCAAAATTAATGGCTGATGGTAATACGTTGGCAGCGACTCTTTGTTATATCTGTGCGGGCAATATTGACAAAACAGTTGAAATTTGGTCAAGGCGTCTAATGGTCGAGAGTGAAGGGAAATCATACATTGATCTTCTTCAGGTCAGCTTGCAGTGAAGTAGAAACTCATTAGTATTTTATATGTTTGTCATTGTGGAAGTTTGATTTATTTTCTTTGTTTGGCTAGGATTTGATGGAGAAGACTATCGTACTTGCTCTAGCGAGTGGCCAAAAGCAATTTAGTGCCTCCTTGTGCAAGCTTGTTGAGAAGTATGCTGAAATTTTAGCCAGTCAGGGCCTTTTAACAACAGCGCTGGAGTACTTGAAACTTTTGGGGTCTGATGAATTGTCTCCTGAACTTACAATCTTAAGAGACCGTATTGCTCTCTCCACAGAAACTGGTATGTCCTTTGTTGAAAATTCTTACGCATAATTATAAAACTTCACAGTTTTCAACCCTTAATCTTAGTTTATCACTCAAGTTCCAGACATTATGATGTTGAGAGATCATCCATTATTTTCTATTCCAACAACAGTTACATTGACATGGGATATTATCTGGATCAAGGTCATTGAAAAACGCAATCTCAATTTTCCAAATCTACATGTATTATTTTTTGTTGGTTTTAATTTTTTAATAGGAGTATATAAACTGAGCTAAACAAAATAAAGGAAATAGGAAAACAAAGGGAGCAAAAATCTTGTCTATATCATATACAAATACTTTCAGTAAGTGCTAAAACTTTAAAACTTGCGATGTTACAATCACTTTCCTTTTACCCTCTACCAATTCCAGTGGGAAATTTAGGTTTAAATGTAGCATGGAGACCTGGCAGAAATACTTGATTTGAATTTGCTGCCTGCTATGTTAGCTCCATCAGTCAGCTCAGATGCTTTTCTTTTCAGCCTTGCCCATACCATCTAGTGCAGGGTTTCCCTTACCCCTGGTGGTGGACTGACAAAACAATGGATTGTGGGAAAAATTCTTTTTTCTTGATCTGGTGTGGTCAAAGTTGAGTCAGATGTTTTTCTGGTGTTTGAGTCATGTTCAGGTCATATAATGACATCTTTTAATAACTCTGGTGTATTGTTGTAAATGAAGTGTTTCTTAGTTTAAACAAGAAAGAGCTCTTCTATACTGTGGTTAAAGTAGGTCCTCCAATTGAATCCAGCACTAACGCAATCCAGCATAACTTCTCCTATAGCCTCATGGCCCTGACATTATTGCATTATTAGTGCTGTCTTCAAACCGAGTATCATTTTAAGAAATTGATTTCTGATACAGAGAAAGAAGCTAAGGCTCCAGCTTTTGAGAACAGCCAACAGCAAGTTGGATCAGTTTATGGTGCCCAACATTCTGGTTTTGGTGTGGCTGATGCCTCTCATTCTTATTATCAGGTGGACTTTCTGGCTTTTCATTCCTCTAATGTATTTTTGTTTTAATTGCTGTTTGTAGAGAATTTGATGTGTTGCTCACGTGATTGACCACTTTATGCTTGTTTATATTTTAGGGAGCAGTAGCTCAACAAATGCATCAGAGTGTTCCTGGCAGCCCATACAGTGAAAATTATCAGCAACCTATTGACTCTTCATACGGAAGAGGATATGGTGCTCCTACTCCCTACCAGCCTTCCTCACAGGCCCCAGCATACCAGCCTGCACCACAGCCCCCAGCATACCAGCCTGCACCACAGCCCCAAATGTTTGTTCCAACTCCTGCTCCTCAGGTACATCAGGTATCCTGTTTTCTATAACTTGATTTTGCTTGATGTCAAATATAACTTATCACCTAGTTCACGTGCATGTTCAGACTATTTGAGTGCATATATATATATATATGATTTTTTTCCTGACTTGGTAATATCCTTGATGTACCAAGACATTCAAACTGTAGTTTTTCTGGAAGAGATTGTTTGTATATATATGATGTTGATTGAAGTTTGAATTATGTTCTCTTTGTTCTTTGGGATAGATATCAACAATTGTGTCAATAGTTAGTGCTACTACTAGTCACTACCACTCATCACTTCACCTTTGTTCTTAAAGCCAAGTTTTGCTCCTCCTCAACCTCATGCTGGTACCCAACAAGCCACCAGGACTTTCGTTCCGGCAAATGTTCCCAGTCTAAGAAATGCACAACAGTATCAGCAACCCACACTGGGTTCTCAGTTATATCCGGTCTGTATTTTTATTGTGGATTGCAAATTTGGTGTTAACTAGTATGTTTCTGAGTGATAAACTAAAAATTTTGCTTGCTTGTTTCAGGGGACTGCTAATTCTGCTTATAATCCTGTACAACCCCCAACTGGCTCTCAAGGACCTATTACATCTCAGTTGGGTGCAAGTCCTGGCCATGGGACGCCACAAGCTGTTGCTCCGGGCCCAACACCAATGGGATTTAGGCCTGTACATGCAGGGGTTACTCAAAGACCTGGAATTGGTTCAATGCAGCCGCCTAGTCCTACTCAGTCTGCGCCAGTCCAACCAGCTGTGGCTCCTGCTGCTCCACCACCAACCATGCAAACAGTCGATACATCAAATGTGCCTGGTAATTGCCAAAACAAAATTGCACTTTCACTAAAATAGATATACTTTGTTTACTAATACCTTTATAAAACTTCTGGTTGCATTAGGGTTGTCTATCTGAGATAAGTTGAGGTTATCTTTGCATAGCTTTAACGCCGTATAATTTTTTTTGGTCATGTATTAACAAACATTTAGGCTGCAGTTCCTCACTGATGGGCAATTCTAGTAATCAATTGTCGTGGATGTTGCAGTATATAGATGGTTTGAGACTACATATCATGCATGACTAAAATGAGTGAAAATGATTGCTATAAGAGCACTTGAAACTTGAATGTTGGTTTAGGCTGGGTCAGTAACCTGCTGGAATCCCATCATGTTTGGTTTCTAACATTTGATGATATTATATGCTTTGTATGTATACTACAATGATTTCTATGATGTGTGAATGACTGACAAATATATCTTGTTTTCAATAACATGTGTCAGCTCACCATAAACCAGTCATTATAACATTGACAAGACTGTTTAACGAGACATCAGAAGCTTTGGGTGGTGCTCGTGCAAATCCAGCCAGGAGGCGTGAAATTGAAGATAATTCAAGGAAAATAGGTGCCTTGTTTGCCAAACTCAACAGCGGGGATATATCGAAAAATGCTTCCGATAAGCTTGTTCAGCTATGCCAGGCATTGGACAGAAATGATTTTAGCTCAGCTCTACAAATCCAGGCATGTGTTACTTAAGAGCTATTTATGTTTTGACACCTTTAATACTGGTAACCTGAAGTGAGTTTCAATCTCCATAACTCTATCTGCTCATGTGGTTGGAACAGGTTCTTCTTACAACAAGTGAGTGGGACGAATGTAATTTCTGGCTAGCGACGCTGAAAAGAATGATCAAGGCGAGGCAGGGTGCTGGTGTGAGATCAAGTTAAAACAACAGCTTAGAACTAAATGATCTCCACCTGGCAGTTCTCTTTTGACATGTGCTGTAGCTCATTTAGCTGGCTGTCCTCTTCAGTGTACACAGAAGCTTCTTCTCTAGACAGAACTGTAGGGTTTTGGATTACTGCTCCACATCGCTTTTTCTACCAGGAGTCGGTGAGGATAGTTTTCAGGACATTAATGATATTTTGCCTTTTTCTTTCTTTCCTTCTTTCTTTTGACATTTGTCTGTATTATTGGGAAATAGAGTTTTGGTTTTTAGTCCATTGTGCTTACAACTCAAATTTTGGTTGAAGTTCAGTAGAGGCATTAAGCATCTACTGCTGTCACCATCCGTTTTACCTCCCTTGTGATATTTTATCATTTGTATGAGCAATGGAGCTTCTAATAACATTCATGTTCTTGGAAGTATCTGGATTGCCCCCTCGTGCTCTTTCCTTCCTCCCTGATAAGTTTTAGAAATTTCATTCCTCTGCCCTCCTGCTGCCCTAGCTTGTCCTCCAAGCCACGGCATGTTCATAATCTGAACACGCAAGTGAGATGCATGTCGGGAGCTGGGACTGATCTTTCTATCTTGTGGTCTAGTTTCAGTGGCCATGGATGCTCAATTGCACCCCGTTCTGGTTCATCAGTGTGGGTATGGTCTCATGACATTCAGTTTGTGGGGTAATGAAATTGTCCTCTCGGTTTGCTCGCTTTGACGAGTCTAAGAACAAGCTGTATACATCTTGTTATGACATGATGTATGTGAAATGACATGATGTAAAACCGGCAAGTCACTTACGGAGCCCACCGAATGGATGATGGGTTGTCATCCTGCCATGTACCCCACCACCAAACGACGCGTCGTCAAAAGCTTGCCTGGTGGCTAAACTTGAGTTCACGGTGTTCGAAAACCAACATGTACTGCGGTAAGGATGAGATGTATAACTTTTCCCATCAAATTAAAATATTATAAACAAATAAAATTACAGAATTACCAGCAAATTATAAGTAATTTACATCTGTGGTTGTCATTCATTTTAAAATTGGTTTTGAAAAAAAAGATTTTTATTTTTATTTTTTACTTAAAATTAAATATTTTAGTGTTTTTAGAATATTTTCACGTGTTGATATTAAAAATAATTTTTAAAAATAAAAATATATCATTTTAATCATAACAAAATACACTTTAAAAAAATTCTAAACATGCATTTAATCTTTTTCTATTTTATTAGTGATATTTTGAAAAAGAAAAGGAAAGAAAGAAAAGTAGTTTCCAATAATGAGTTCCATAGATGCACACCTTTATCATCCATCTCTTTATATTTCATTTTGTATCTTATATTTCACTTTTGGATACCTTTTAGTGGTTTAAAATATTATATTAGTTTTTTTTGTCGAGGTTGAAAGATTTTAGTTTATATTATTCCTTAATATAAGCCGAATATTATCCTATGCTACTAATTAATTTTAATAAAAAATGGTTAAGTTTTTATCTATAAAAACAACCAAATAAAAAAATTCAAAAAACAAAACAAAACCTAAACTGAAACTAGTTTAAACCGACCAATTTTGGTTTGATTATTTTAGGCTTTTTTATTTTATTTTAACTAAATCTTTCATTTTTCTCCTTTCACCAAAATAGAATCAAGCCGAAAAAATAAACTGAAAAAATAAAAAAAAAATGTTGTATTTTTTTTAACCTGTTCGGTATAGTTTACCAGTTTTACCCTTAAAAAACCAAGACCAGACCGGATCAGATTTGTTTTTTAAAATCTAATTGTTTTTTTAATGGTTTGGTTTTCTCAGTTAATTTTTTTCAATCTTTTCAGTTTAATCAGTTTTTTCAATTTTATTGCTCATCTCTGCCAATAAGACACTAACATTATGTAAAATAATCAACTCAATCAAAAAAATCTGAACTCTTTAGATAAAATTTCAAGATTTAACTTATATTATTTTCTAATAAAAATCTGAACTCTTTAGATAAAATTTCAAGATTTAACTTATATTATTTTCTAATAAAAATAAAAATAGACGAGAGGGGTAAATTGAGTTGTGTTTAGAAAATCAAGGATGACATTGATTCAATCGACAGAGCAAGGTGAAAACCTAGACCATTCCGAAACCTCGAGGCAGATTGAAATTATTACATTTTTTTTAAAATTATTTATTAATCACGTTGAAGACAAGATTTGAAACTTCAAATCTAGTAATTGCATTGACTGGATGACTAGAAAAAGGTGACTGAATTACTCAATAAAAGCCAATAACGTACAGACAAAAGAAATGCCTCTCGAAGAAAACAAGAGCGTTTGACGTATTCCCCAGCCTGGTAATAAGTAATGACATGCAAGCTGTTCCTCCCCATCATGATCACCATACCCCCTTAACTTCCGATATTCGAAGCTCCCGAAATTATAAAATATGCTTTGAAAAATACAGCAAATATAAATATTAGAGAATAATATAAATTATATTTTAAGATTTTATTTATTATTTAAGTTTTTAGGTGAGATATTTTTTTGACATTGTATTAGAGTTTTATTGACTTAGCGATCACGGGTACGAATTTCACTATCTTCATTATGAAGCTGTTTGGCGCTGCGGCCAAACCGCCGTGCTGTAAAAATTCAAATTTTTTTATTTTTATTTTAAATGAATATGTTTTGGTGTTTTTAGATCATTTTGATGTGCTGATGTCAAAAATAATTTTTAAAAAATAAAAAAAATATCATTTTGATGTATTTCGGCACGAAAAACACTTTGAAAAGCTACCGCAACCGTCCTTCTAAACAGGCTCTATATTTAATAAAAATTAAGTTATTTAAGTTTCAAGTCCAAAAAATTAAATTAAATTTGTAGATGAGATAGTTGTTTTACAACCTATAAGAATTTCAGTGGAAGAGAGATTTAGCCTCGTGGTGCTTGAATTATTTACAAAAAAGAAGAAGAAGAAGAAGAAGAAGAAGAAGAAGCAATGATGAAAGTGTTCCATGTCAAAAATGGAAGGGAAAATAAATCACACCGATCCACTGGTGAGGAATAGGATCCAAGAAAATGGGGTTCCATCTGATTAAAAATAAAAGCATATGGTTGCAGCTTTAGTAGAAAGTCAAAACAGTGGATGCATAACACAACTGTATTGACATATGAAAAGGAGAGGCACATGCTGTAGGTAATTCTATGAGCTGTAAAGCCTTGAAATATGGCGAGGAATATAAATCTTCCTGCTCACTGCTAACAGCTACGGACACCGTCTCTCTGTCCTGGTTTTTGAAGCTTCAAACAAAATTTCTGGGCCACCTTCTTCCTGCGTGGATAACTCAACTGGACTGAACTTCAATTGTTTGAACCGATAAGGTTTTTCTGTCTAACATGATAAATATCCATGTGAATGGACAACTTGGATTCTGTGCAGTCCTTTTCCGGGACAACAAATTTTCATCCAGAAACCAAGTGCTGAAAATGAGATCCCTCCAAAATGTCAGTTGGAGTTCAATTTCTCCCTCTCTCTGATTGAATTGAGCGAAGCTGCTAATCCTCTTTACCTGTTGCAGCATGATGATTAGCCCTTAATGAAGAAGTGATAAGCTCAAGAACGTGAGGAAATATGCTTACAAGTATGATTACAAATATAGGAAAATGACGATGCAGTTGTTTTAAATGAAGGAATGCCAATTAATTATCTGAGTAGGTCCATCTGTGATTAAATATAATCATGTCAGAGGAGTTCCTTCTTAGAGTAAACATAACATCTGTAAATTTGCCAATCATTGAAACAATTAACAACCGCTGTTTTATCAAGAGTAATAATGCTTGAGTCCTTCACAATTCTTTATAATGGAAGAGGTGGTTTGAAATTTCAACTGTTCATCCATTAAAGCAAATCCCAATATCGAACAAACAAAGTTTTTATTGAAGAAAGATAAAACTCTGCTGAGACTTTGGTTACCAACCTGGCCAATATCAATGCCCTACATGACAAAAGTCTATCTCAAGGTAGAAGAAAGAAGTCTCTGGTCTCTAGTGCTGTGATGTGAAAGCTGAATTTTTTTCCCCTGCAAGTTGCGCTATGAGCAATTTCCTGCACATTTTGCAAAAAATTCAAAGCTTAAAGAGAGAATTTCATAGATAACTTCAGAAATAAATGTCCACGAAAAAAAAATGATTTCCCAACAAAGAAAACTGCCTTTGTTGTCATAGAAATCCCAATTTGACCGTGTATTTCTCGTCTTTGGAAATGAATATCCACCTGCAATTTTTTAGATTGAAAGACTTGTATGTCATTCTGCTCCACTATTGCTGAAGAATAGATCATAGAGCACACAATTAACTACAGAATTGAACCTTGGCCCACCAGTTTTAGAGTTGAATTTTCTTGAAACAAGGCAATTTTCAAAAGCAACAGATCGCCATGTGAAGTTCTCTTCAATGGAAAACAAAACGAGATATACAGAAAATACTTGTACAAAATAAGCTTTATTCACACTGATTTTGCTAAAGCCTGACTACTTGTACAAGTAAAAATTGTGAACCACCAACATCCCTTCACATGATAAGTACTCTTCATCTTTTAATTCTAAATCCCAGTAACGTCTCACCCTAATTCCAAAGATACTTTTTGTCTGTAGAATACAGAAAATACAGGACCAAACTCTGGCTCATAAAAAAGCCAACAGAAATTTGGCACGTCCACAGGACATTTGGAGAAGTTAAGAGATTCTAAGCAATTCGAACTACTCTGAATCAGCTTTAACTTATTTATTCAACAGAATTCTCGACAACACATCGGCTTGGCATAAAAGAGATGTAATAAATGAAAAGGATCAGCAGCCTATGCAAGGGGGACATGAGCGATGTGCCCTTGATCTAAATGTACGTGGAATTTAACAAAACATCAACATTTGGATGAGCGATGAAAAATGATAATTGAGGGAAAACCACTAATCAATGAGCTGCCAACAAATCCACAACAACGTAATTCTCAAGCAAGAGAAGATTAAAAGCCTGAGCTTCGCTCCAGTGTCAAGCCACTTCAAACAAATCTTTGCAGCATACTAGATACCAACACAACCTTGACCACTAAAACTTGAACGAACAACCGTGTTATCCCTTGTTGAGAATATTTCTGAACCAGCCCCAACTGATTGGTTTCTTCTAACTTGAAAGAGACCTTTTCTTTTACCATGGGCATGAGATTCAGCTCTTCCTTCCGTACCATATCGTGGACTAACAAATCTAGAACTAGAAACCTGATTTGCAGATTTCAAACTAGACTCAACCCCATCAGTCTCAGTATCTGTTCCAGCCATGAGTTCCATCAAATTGCTTCGAAACCCCAAATCTGAATACACTCGCCGTGTATCTATCATTGATTTCCTGCCCATTTTACCATCTATTTCATCCAAATTCTCTTCTCCGTCACCTTGTGGTCTGGAACCAAACCGTGTGCTTCTTAGTTCAACAGGACGCCCCATTGTTTCCACCATCATGCACGGATTGTTTAACCCATTCCATGAATGAAGCGGAACCAATTTACTCAATGTAGTTAACCAATCAACAACCTCCTTCATTGCAGGTCTCCGCTCCCGACAAGACCTCACACATTTAGAAGCGATCAAAGCCAACTGCTTCTTGATCATAGGATCCTTAAGAGGGAAAGTTCTTGGATCATATATAGCACCAAGTTTCCCCTTTTTAATGTGTGGAATTGCCCAATCTACAATAGAAGGCGGCGAGTGCCCCACATCAATAGCCTTCCTTCCGCTAATAATCTCCAAAAACAAAATCCCAAAACTAAACACATCAGTTTTAGTACTCAAATTATCCGGGGTAACATAGCATGGATCAAGATAGCCAATGGTTCCAGCAGGTGGGGTTGACTTAAGTCTATAATCATCATCAGCACCACACCTAAGTGCTAAACCAAAATCACCCAGTCTTGCATTGAAATTCCTATCAATCAAAACATTTGCAGACTTAATATCTCTATGAATTACGGGTGGGTTTTGTGAGTGTAATATATCAATAGCCTTAGCAATTTGCAAAGCCATTCTAATTCTTCTACCCCAGTTGGGTGGTCTAGAATTCGAGTGAAGAATATCATAAAGAGTACCATTACTCATAAACTCAACAACAAGCAATCTATCCTTGGTATCATTAGCAAAGCCTAATAAGTTTACCAATCTTGGGCTGTGAATCTTGGACAAGATCTCGATCTCGTTATCGACTTCTTGGCCAATTTCAAAACCCTTTGACGGCTTCTTAACAGCAACATGTCGGCCACGTAAAACAGCCTTGTAGACACAGCCATGGCTACCTTTGCCCAGCAGTTTCTGGTCAGAAAAACCATTTGTGGCTGCCTCGATATCACTGTATTTAAACTGCTGGATCTTGATGGGTTTTTCTTGTTTGTTTTTAGAAGAAGAAGATGTTTGAGATGCTGGGGCAGTCGTAGAGATTATGCCAACGGCCGAGTCTGCCTTGCAAGAAAGGTATCCCATCAAGAAAAAAGTTGGTTTCTTTTTTGGGAAATTAAGGTGAAAAACGAATTCTCGATGCTCCTTATTGATTGAATAGGCATGAAAGAATGACTACTGCAAGAAGTTCGAGACTTTGATACGTGAAGACGAGGATGAGGTTCTTACAGAGGTAGTATTCTGTGTGGCGCACTGTGGTTTTATGCGGTTGGATGATGGGACGGGGTGGGGTGGGGTGTGGGCAGAAAGTCTTCTTCTTTCTTGGGGTCTAGATCCCTTGGACAAGGTTGGGAGAGCCCACTGGCTTGGAATCCCTAGGCTATTTTCATGCCATGAAATATGCATGCCTTTGCTAATTAATTACCACTACTGTTCTTGCTTTGAATTATATTACAATTTAATAATTATTCTTCTAAATATATTAAAAATGAAATATGTTCTCTCAGCTTGAGCTCCCAAATGCTGCGTAGTGTGATTTTCCTCATCTTGAGCCTTACACCATTTTTTCTTATATTACTATTTTTAGGGTAAGCTTGTTTTATATATATATATATATATATATATATATATTGAAATAATTGTTTTTTTAAAGAAAAAATTATATTGCTTTCTCGTGTCAGAACATTTTGCTAGAACTCTATTCTATTCGTAACAGTAAATGCTGGCAGTACAGTAATACTTGCGTTTAAGATGACAGTGAGGAGACGGCGGTTGCCATGGCGGCAGTATTGGAAAGGTAGAGGGTACACTATTGATTATACCGGCAACAAAATGAAGGTGGCGATAGCGGTGGCCAGTAATGGCAGTGAGGTGGTCGTTGTTTTTGTTGCGGTGGCTATCACTGGCTTTTAAATGGATGCGTGGGAGAGAAGTGATCAGATTTTTTTTATGGTAAGGGATAAAAGATTATGCGATGTTCTACGCTGAGAAAGCTACAACGTTGTTGATTTATGATCCAAGTAAGGTGAAAATGGATTGCATTCCGGTAAGGAAATTAATTTGAAAAATAACATTTTGGGTCGAACTTTCATTCAATCAGCTTGAGTCTATTATTTAAAATAATATTATTTTGATTTAAAAAAAAATTATAGTGTTAACTAGGCTAAATTTAAAATCAATTTGACTAGTTTAATCAGATTTTACCAAGTAAATATTGAAATTAGTTTAACTTGTTGGTCTAAATGAATGCAGAATTTACTGTTTTTGTTTTTTTATAAATAATATTAGACAATTTCTTTGAAACCCTTGAAAAAACTTACATCTAGGGATGTTGTTCTTATAACAGCACTGTAGCTTCTTTTTTTATTATTAACGTAAGTGTACGAATTAATTTTTACGCATCTCGATTAATTCTATAAATTTTAAAATTAATGATTAGGTAAGCTTCTAGTGATTACCATATTAGCAACTACAAAATTCAAATCTAAAATCATAAAAAAATTCATTTTTTAGTCTTAAATTCTTACCGTTATACCAACTACTTACATGGTTCGGTACTGTAGCTGTCTTTGCTTTGCTTTGCTTTGCTTGAGGTTGTCATTAACTTTTCTAACACGAAAGCTAGAAAAGGCCCGTAAGTAGATAACCCTATCGCATGCCGACCCTTCTGCGGCATATCACTTCGAACCTCTGGACCAGAAGTTGGATGCTATTCATGTTGGATCGTTAATCAAATACTAGGTTTATGTCATAGTAATGATGTGTTGATGATTATTAAATAAATTGAATTCTAATTAAAAAATTATATGCCAAGTATATTTAGCCAATCATGTTTTTTGGTGTATCAAATAGAATATAAAACTTTAATATATAGAAATTAAGAGATTATTTTTATTTTAGTGACTACCAAAAAAGAGCGTGTTAGTCTATAAGGTCATCTACATAATTCTAGAGAGTGACTATCAAATATGAATTCAAGTATATTTTCATTTAATTATTAACACGTTCTTGATAATTTAACATGAATAAATTAAATTTTAATCCTAGCAATCAATATATTTCAACTGAATATTATGGCCTGACCTTTATTAATTCCAATTAGCTACCGATTTCCAATTAGTATAAAAAACTATTCTGACCTAAATTATTATAATAATATATTTGTATTTCGTGTTTTTTTTTAATTCATTGATGCCCGTAATGGTTGATGAAGAAACTCAATTATCATCTACCTATAGTTATTTTATTTTATTTTATTTGGCATCAACATGATCTTGAACATTAATTTCCATTATTTGAAATATAATATAAATTTACAAATATGCTACATGCCAAAGTCAACACTATTTCTTAGTGTCATAGTTATTAAACTAATGAAAACTATGCTTTATTAATAATCAACCATCAAACCTCTGACTTTTGTTAATTCTTTATGCAATAAAATTCGGTATTACATAGTTAGAGAATTAAATGGTATCATGCGTGTTTATAGGGTGGTCCAAGTTATTTTTTAAAAATATTTTTGCTTGAAAATATATCAAAATAATTTATTTTTTTAATATAAATACATCAAAATTATTTTAAAAATATAAAAAATCAATTTGATATTTTTAGATTATTTTTTTCTTTTGAAAATTAATCAACTTACCATATCCTATTGATCTTTTTTTTAATCAACTTTCTCATAGTCTTTAGATCCACGACTATGAGAACACGACCGTGAAGCCCAAAATAACGGCTCAGAACTGGATGGAGGAAAGAGGATATGCCCCATTGGGCCTTGGTCCATATCAAGGACCCTTTGCCGCATACTTCCATTTTATTTCATGAAAGGAACAAGAAGACTTTTAAACTATAAATTACAATAATATTTAAAATAAAACTAACTTCTCTTTTTATAACTTGCTGATAATAATAATATTTATTTAAATTCATGACGTGTCACACTGTTTTATTATATTTATTTATAATAAAATATTTATTTAAATATCTTTTAACTGTTTCAATAAATATTAAAATACATCACGGGCCACACTGTTTTATTAAATTAATGGGTTTTAGTGATTTTTTTAATAGTCAAGAAAGGCGCACAAGAATTTAAATAAGAAGTCGCTCTAATAATACGATCACCGATAATTTAACGATTTCAGAGAAGATCACTTAAAAAATCAGAGGAGACCATGGAAATGCATCAACGGCTCATATTTTGCCGGGAAATTTATGTTTTCAAGCGGTGAACAAAATACGACGCCCGCACCGGAAGTCTTCTTCTATTGGTTCATGACCACTACGATCATTCTCAAAAATGTGTGTAGAAAAATGAAATCACCGAATGATGACCGCCACAGTATTAACTTTATTGACGGGTCTGATGAGGTGGTGGACTCCCCATCAGGACCGTTAAATGATAATGACCCGGCAAAACACGAACTATACTTGACTCACGTTATTCATGTACGCGCCTATTTCCCCGCACTCCTCAAACGCTTTAGCATCGAATTAAATTTATATTATTTTCTAATATATCTATTCAATTAAAAACTCTTTGGGTTTAAAATTTATATACAAACTCATATTATCTTGTGCTTAATTTTTACCAAATAAAATAAAAATATTAAGATTTGAACTTGTGAACTGTGTCAATAAGATTCTAATATCATATTAAAGAACTATCTCATCACTTGATGCGCCACACTGGAAGTTTTTTTTTTTTTTTTTTGAACAACTTGTTGAAAGGAATAAAGAATCACATCTCAACACATGTTAAGGAACCATGATAAATTTAAAAAACCAGAAATAATAAATTAAAAATAACTTAAACTTAAAGATGCTAAACTATCAATCATTAAATCCTTTTTATATAATTTTTTTATACAGCCAATATCTTTTAAATATTTCATGAAGGCTCATTATTTTTTATACTAATGAGTATTTTGCATTCTATTTTTTTAAAGCAACACATAAAATTAAAATCACAGAAAATAATCATCAATCTTTTTAATTCTTAAATAAATAAATAAAATTTATCTTATCTTAATTTACTTTTAGAATTAAAACACCATTATATTTTTTCACATCAAATTTATTTTTTATTTTAAAAAATATATTTATGAGGTACTTTTAGGTTATTTTTTTTCTTTTGAAAATTAACCAACTTATTAAATCATATTGATCTTTTTTTTTTAATCAACTTTCTCGTAGAGTCATAGTCGTGGTAATTTTAGATCCACGACTACTAGAGCACGACCGTGAAGCCCAAATATAACGGTTCAGAACTGGATAGAGGATATTCCCCACAGGGCCTTGGGCCATAAAGGAAAGCTTAACAAGCTGCTCTGTTGCGTTCCTTGGCCGCAGGTTGAGTAACTGTTATTTAAGATGACCATACTTTCATTTTATTTCATGAACATTACTATTTTTTTAAAATTATTTTTTTTTTTATTTTTATCAGTTGATTGAAAATAATTGTAAAAAACAACTATTACCACACTTTAAAATACTCTAAAAATATGCGCTTAAAACAGCTAAAGAAAAAATATGGTGGTCACTGAAAGTTTACATAGTTGTTAATTTCAGAAACCGTGAAGTTAATCAAGGTACACACAAGCTGACTCAGGTACCCACGTTAATAAAAAAAAAAATCCATAATATAGTGTTCTTGTGGCTGAAAATTCCAAGTTGACATTTTCAATTAAATTATTTTAAGGTATGTTCATTTTTGCATTTAAAAAGTTTTTTTGAAAAATTCTATTTTGTTTTTAATTGTTTTTTTTATATTTTTGATTACTACTGCTAATGCGTGAATCTAACAGGGACCACTAATATATTTATAGTTAACAAAATAACTGAGTGGCGTGTAATTAGCATTGAATTAGATTAATATATTTATTTAATCATCTTCTAACATGTTTTTTAATTAGAAGAAGGCCGTGGGTTTGACTTTTTAGCGTTGGAGCCATCGATATTTGCTGTTATGCTACGGACAACCTCTTGTCTTTTTTTTAACAAAAGGGTCAGACGGTCCTCGCCCCTAGCCTAGCTGTGCGGGGTCATTTAGCTCACGTGTCTTTTATTGATCCTTTTCTTTTTAGGTAATGATAATACACGAGAAGTCAAGTTGAGTTTTAAATTATTTAAAGCACAGTTAAAGCCAACCTCACAAGCTTCTAGAGTGTTTTTAATGAAAAGCATAAATATATTTTAATTGATTCAATAAATATTAAAATACATCACGGGTCCCACTGTTTTATTAAATTAATGGCTTTAGGTGATTTTTTTAATAGTCAAGAAAGGCGCACAAGAATTTAAATAAGAGGGTTAAGGAAAGTCGCTCAAATAATAAGATCACCAACGAAAAGAGCATTGTTTAACGATTTCAGAGAAGATCACTTAAAAAATCCGAGGAGATCATGGACTAGAAATGCATCAACGGCTCATATTTTGCTGGGGAAATTATGTTTGCAAACGGTGAATAAATACGACGCCGACATCGGAAGTCTTCTTCTACTGGTTCATGACCACTACGATCATTCTAAAAAATGTGTATAGAAAAATGAAATTACCATATGATGACCGCTACAGTATTACTTTATTGACGGGTCTGATGAGGTGGTGGACTTCTCCATCAGGACCGTTAAATGTTAATGGCCCGGCAAAACACGAACTATACTTTGAGTCACGTTCTTCATGTACGCGCCTATTTCCGCGTACTCCTCAAACGCTCTAACATCGAGCTTGTACTCTACAAACTTGGGGAAGAACAGCCAGAAGCCGGTACTCATGATAAACCCGACAGTTAATATTGTCGAGATCGTTTTCGGCAGCTGCCACCTGTCGTTCAAGACCTTCTTCAGTGCAATCTCGGCCGTTAAACAAAATCCATGAAGTAGAAAGAACCACGAGATCTCCCAATTGGGCCTCACGCGCCCCAGGTAAAAGAAAATGAGCTCATGCATCATTGCCGAGACCACAAACGTTGCGAAAACAGCTGGAAGTGGGGCCCATTTCCGACCAACCAGATGGGATCCGATGGCGCGGACGGGCTCGTATACGGTGGGGCGTAGGATACTGGTGACGACGAGGTTCCACCTGCAGCCCCAGAAGTCCTGCAGTGAGGTAGCGAGGTATGGCTCGTTGAACTGAGGTTCAAGTTCCAGGCCTAGCAAATTTCGAGCCAGGACTGCACCCACGGCTAGAATGATTTCAAGCATAAAGTAGACGTGGAAAGAGTACATGATCAAGATAACATTTGGATGGATGTAATCGCTGTAGTCATACGCACAGATCAACATGGCTAAGAGCACAACTTTTATTGCATAGCTCCGGAGGCCTTCCTTACCTCTGCCAGGAGCCGGGTTCTCTTTGCTTTGCCTATCCAGGCGAGGTTCGGGAGACGGGTTTTCTTTATTTTTACCCTTTTGTTGGATCTTGATTGGCAAGCAAGCTAGGGCGATGAAAAGTGGGAGTGAGATTGATGGATCTGAAGATAGAGGGCCTTTGCCGAAAGCGAAGAGCAGGATCTTGAAGTTGGCCAACCAGGCGACGAAGAACGCCGTGCTGCCACCAAGATGCACGGAGGAGATTTTAAGAGGGAGGTAGAGAAAGAGGCAAACAACCGGCAGCACAGAAAGGAGTCTTTTTGTACCTTTAGGAACTATGTTTCTAATGAAATAGCAAAAGCACAGAGAAATGAGGACTGAAATCCACACCTCAATGAAGTTAAGAATCTCACCCTCCATTTTTGTGTATCCCTAGGTTTTCTTGCGCTCTGTTTTTTTTTTATCCTGAGCGTTCTGTAATTGTTTGAAGCTTTAAAGAGGAGGGTTTTGGATCAGAATTAAGGACCCGGACAAGATTCGTAGAAATAGTCGTCCATTGACAAACTGGGAGTCAAACGCAGAAGGAACGCCGGGAAGACTCGGTGTTCAAGGGGTTCCATTGTTTTCTGCTTCTTTCAAAGGACATTGTGAAGGAAATCAATACAATGACCATGTAAACAACTATTGAACTTGAGTCTAGTGCGAGGAAGAAAAAAGTATTCGCTCGAGTTCAAATCTCTTCCGTGTGAACACAATTCTATTCTTTTACTTTTTCGAGGATGCGCACGCAGAAAACAAGGATGCAGAGATGGTGGTTTTTCCCATTTTCAGCCAGCACGTTCAAATCAAACATGTTCAGAGATATCTGACTATTAAAATTATATTCCGAGTTTTACCATGAAAAAGACGTCTCTGACGTAGAATGAAGAGGGCAAACCTTGTGCTACAAGTAACAAAGTCTACTTTTAGGAATGATATCATCATAGCCTTAAGTAAGAGGTTTAAGTAGTCGTATATGATTGATGTTCTCACAAATAATATTAATATATGGTAGGTTTTTCAAAAAAGAATCATCCCACGAATTGGTTTTTGTTTTCAAAAGTATTTTTTTTAAAAAAATTAATTTTATGATTGGGATTATAAGGCTGTTTGGGACGGTGATTGTACTGCCATTTCTCTAAAATTTGAATTTTTTTTCATTTTAAATGATTTTTTTTTATGTTTTTAAATCATTTTGATATTCTAATGTCAAAAATGATTTTTTTAAATAAAAAATATTATTTTGATATATTTCTAAATAAAAAATATTTTCAAAAGCAACTACAATCATCCTCCCAAACAAGACCTATATATATCCACGTACATGATAGGTCTTTTAGAGATATTATCCCACTAAAATCACTATACCTTTTTATAATATCTTTTGTGTGACGCATATCATCAAGATGGATGTAGAAATGGTGGAAAGAATAAGAGTACACATCACCATCCCCAATTGATTGAACAACTAGTAAGATTTTCCAGGACCTATATAACATCATTAATTGACAACATTAATAACATTCATTATTTAATTGATCTAATCATTTCTAGCCTATGAATTGGTGGTAGAACCGGTGTGTGGTAAATGAGGGAGCCAATACCAAGAAATATATAAAAGTTAATTTAAAAGTTAAACCATAACAAATAGGGTCGTAAGTAGAATATAAGTGAACTTTAAAGGGCCTAATTGTAAAAACCTTTAGTATAAGGGTCAAAATCAACTTTTGAAAGGTTCTAATAAAAATAACTTATTGTTATTAGAGATAGACCTAATTAAAATATCATATGAATATAAAGGATAACATCCATTAAAAACACATAAGATAATTGCTCTCAAATAATATTATCTTTATTGACCATGTAAAGTCAAATGATAACATCTTGTATTCTAAATCATCAAGAAAAAATAATTAAAACCTATATTTAATGAATTTAATAACCCCCCAATCAAGTTGATAAATCATTAAAAATTTATATTTAATGAATTATCATGATAGTAACCCAACCAACCTTCCACTAACCCCACATATATATATACTATTCTTTTAGGCATAATCTCAAGGTTAATAAAAAACATGATTTTATTTTTCATCCCATTTTATACGCTAAATTCTTCCCAAAATTTAACAGGTTTTTTTTTTTTTTTTTTTTTTTTTAACATTCCAAATTTGACATCAAGTTAATCAACACGTCTATAATCATCGTTATATGCTTATACTAGACCTCTCCATCATCCTTATAGCTTTCCATACCCTTGACTCATTCATCCTTTATGATCAAATAAAATATATCCATGATTATATTACAAGATGAATATAGTATACAAGATAACTATTATGTAATTATATTATTTCATTAACTAGTCTTTTTATCATAAAGATTCAAATGTATTTATGCTAATAATTTGCTAACCAACACTTCATCATCCTAATTACTTATTACATACCATAATCATCCAAACATCTCGTACAAAGTATTAAACTTAGTTAATCACATAATTCTTCTCATTCCATCATTTCTAAACAAAAATATTTACAACAAAAATACATGCATAAGATATTTAAGTGCATTAATCCTAGCAAGTAGAAGATAAATCTAAAATTTGCCAATTATACTATTGGCACATTAATTAAACCACTAACGTTTATATATTAAAATTTGCCAATTTGCCAATTTTTTCTTGGATCTAGACCCGTGTCACTTCTCTATAAAAATATTAAAACGATGCACACTATATACATTAAATATATTTAATTAAAAATATTAAAACAATGGACCCTCTATAAAAATATTCATGTCTACTTGGTCCCTAGTTCGAACCTTTTTCTGCATATAAAAAACCATAAGATATTTCTTTGTTACTTCAAAATACAATCACGATATTTTTCACATATACTCTTGAATGATTTCGTATACCACCACAAAACCTGGCCCTCGTTCTAGACGTTGAACCTTTTCTTCTTCGAAGTCTTCGTTATTTTCTTTTATACTTTTCTTCTCCTCCTTCGAAATTCTCCAGGTATTTCCGTCCATTCAATACACCATATCAAATATTTTATTTATATTTGTTGAGATACCATCTCATCTAAAAATTTAAACTGTTAGATGAATTTCCAGAATAAAATTTATATTATTTTTTAATACACCCCCTCAAGTGAAAATTCTTTGGGCTTGAAACTTGCATAGATTCACATTAACCTGTGCTTGATTTTTATCCAATAGAATAAGGTTGATTAGATTCGAACTCGTAATCGTTGGGTCAACAACGCTCTAATACCATGTTAAGAACCATCTCACTATCTCGATAATAAATAAAGTCCCAAAATATAATTTATATTATATATTCAAATATACAAAAGGATGGTGTATAAATTATATATGATCATCGAGAGCAAAGAAAGAGATCGTAGATAACATATTAGAGGCAAAATGGAGAGTGAAATTTGCAACTTGATAGAGGTATGGCTCACAGTCTTTGCTTCTGTATGTTATTGCTATGCTATTGGCAAGGTGGTTCCGAAAGGAAGTCGAAGACTTGTGTTCTTGCTCCCAATCGTCTGCCTCTTTCTCTACCTTCCTCTTCATCTGTTCGTCCTCCATTTCAGAGGCACCACAGCTTTTTTCATTGCCTGGCTTGCAAATTTCAAGCTTCTACTCTTTGCTTTCGGCAAAGGCCCGTTGTCTTCCGATAATCGATCCATCTCTCTGCCACATTTTGTGGCTGTAGCTTGTCTGCCCATCAAGATCCAACACAAGGTTGACTCATCTCCAAGATCACATATTCATCATGCCCAGAAGCTTCAAAATGGTAAGAAATCATCTCCAAATTATGGGGTCAAGACTTTGCTTTTGGCTATATTGGTGAATGTTCATAATTACAGCGACTATATCCATCCGAAGGTCGTTTCCTTGCTCAATGTCATGTACTTGTATATCCAGCTAGAAATAATACTAGCCATAGCAGCAGCCGTGGCTAAAGTGTTGCTAGGGCTAGAGTTAGAACCACAGTTTGACGAGCCCTACCTCTCCACTTCATTACAGGACTTCTGGGGTAGACGATGGAACCTCATGGTTTCAAGTATCCTACGACTTGCCGTTTATGAACCCACCCGCAACCTAGCCTCTGGTCTTGTGGGCAGAAAATGGGCTCGATTTCCGGCAGTCATGGGGACTTTTTTTGTCTCAGGCATCATGCACGAGCTCATGTTCTTTTACCTAGGGCGTGACAAGCTCACAATGGAGTTGACCTGCTTCTTTCTCCTCCATGGACTGTGTCTAATAGCTGAGGGTTTTCTGAAGAAGTGTTTCGCCGGCAGGTGGAGGTTACCGGCAGTGATTTCTGGGCTACTGACCACCGGGTTCGTGCTGTTGACGGGGTATTGGTTGTTTTTACCGTGTATGTATAGTTGCAGGGTTTTTGAAAGGGCATCTGCAGAGTATGTCCAGTTAGTCACCTTCATAGAAAATAGATTTCGTCGTCAGTAAATTTGTCTGTTTCATAGAATATTGTTTCAAGGTCTTGCACTGAATCAGAAAATAAATCATTGGTACACGAAGACTGGTTTAAGGTTAGATTAAAGAAACAATGGGCCATCTAGATGATGACCACTGACCAACCTTACTTGATCTTCCCCGGGAAATATGCTCTTCATTCCACATAAACAGCTGTGAAAAATATCGAGACACAGTGTATCAATCATATAGTTCTGTTTCAGCTTAAATAACTAAATGTTTCATACTAGTTAAAAAAATAAAATAATGTTATTTTTATCCTGGTTTAAATTTTGATCTATTCCGAATTTTTTGGCAAAATACCGGCCGAAACATACCGGTTTAGTTCCGCCCATTCCATTTCGGCCAAATAGTGTTTTTTTAAATAATGAATAATTTTACAATATCAATGATATCTTTTAATCCGACTGTTAGATTAAAATGAAATTTTACGAGGAGTCTCTAGACATATATATATATATATATATATATTATGTTAATATTTCAGAGCAATCAAAGAATGTAATGACCTTGCGAGATTGATGATGACATTCTCATAATATTATACTTGTTCATAATTTTGTTCAGAAAAAATATTTTATTATGTTTTATTTTAGATTGAAAAGCACACTTCTGAATAATTTTATTTTGAATTTGAATTAATTTTTTTTTGAAATAGTATAACCCTGAAATGACACGCTTAAATATTCTGGAACCGAACCATTCCAATTGAATAAACAAAGTACCAACCGAAATAGTATTAACAACTTCGGTTCCAATCCATGCAAATATATAGCTTTCCAGAGAAATATGTTGAAAGAACCCAACATCTCTTCATCCTCGCCTGAACTCTCCGTCTTTTGATACTAAGAATATTTTTAGTATTGCGGTTGCTATTGTTGTTGAAGTTAAAAAAAATAGTTTTATGAAAAATACTTTTAGTTGCGGTTCATAACTGAAATTGAAGTGTTTGATTAAAACTGTGGTTGAGTTTGAGGTTTAATGAAAACAATTTTGGATTTTTGGTTATCATTCTTTTCATATTGCTGTCAACTTATGAAATTACTTTAAAAGACATAAACACACACATATATATTATTTTTTAAATATTGTAGGTTGAATAATAACAACAACATAATATAATTAATAATTCAATTAAATAGAACACTTTGTTGAGTCAAATTAGTATTAATCATTATTTTTAATTTATCAATTTAAAAATTTCTTAATTTATTTATTAAATAAAAATATTAGTAATTATATATAGGATAGCAACCATCTTTCTACCAGCGAGCATGGAAGGTTCACCTAAAAAATCTTTATACTATTAGTTACCGTGTTGGTTGGACATCGACCATTGTTATATTAAATTAATTAAAATGATACATATATTATTTATATCCGTAAAATAAAATAATTTAAAAATATAATAAATAAATAAATTCTGATTAACCTTACTTATTGATTCAATACCAAACATAGGCATACTGTTTGAACAAACTTTACCAAAAATCATCATAGAAAGGGCAACTATTTCGATAAATCCAAATTAATAAAGAATATTTTTTTCTTCCCAGAAAGAAGTCACACAGGCCACGGTGGAGAACCAAACAGCGAGTGGTGGCGGTGGCGGTGGCGGACCTATGAATCATTATAAATTTTCGTCTTTCTTGAACTAAATGCATGCATCTAAACCTTGAGATCTGGGAGTCTAATTCTCTTTTTATTTTTCTCTTAATAGCAGAATATTTTGGGTTTTGGGAACGATGTTATACATTCATGGCTGACTTTTAAATATAATATAATAGTTTATATATCCGTGATAAGCTGCGAATGCGGATTAAGTTTTTTTAAAAGAAATAATTATAGTTTTTTACTTCCTCATGTATTTTATAAATATATATTTTGATTCCCAAAAGCAAAGTAAAGAAATTAATATGTATCTGATATGAAGAAGATGGATTCTGGAATAAAGGTTGATTGCTGAAATTACAGCAATATTGTATTATTCTGTCATGAACCTTGATGTAGTTACAGTTGTGTTTATATACAATAGAAGTTTTAATAACTAAGCTGCAAATGGGACAAAAACAAGAATAATACCGTTGCCTAATTAATGCTAAATATGGAGAAGCACAACACTAATTACTGTGCACAGTATCTAATGCACAGCCTTCAATTTGGCAATTAAGAGCACTATCTTCAACACTCCCCCTCAAGCTAGATCAAGAGGGTTTATAGATCCAAGCTTGCATAATAGTCGATGAAACTGGGATGATGACACGACTTTCGTAAACACATCGGCAAGTTGATCACTGGTACGCACATAATGCGTAGTGATGTTGTTAGATTGAACTTGTTGACGAATAAAATGACAATCAACTTCGATGTGTTTAGTTCTTTCGTGAAACACCAAATTCTTGGCAATGTGCATGGCAGCTTGATTGTTGCAAAAAAGGCTAATCGGACTGACCGATGAACAACACATATCGGTTAGAAGACTTCGAAGCCACACAAGTTCACAAGCTGCAGCCGCCATTGCACGGTATTCAGCTTCGGCACTGGAGCGAGCGACAACATGTTGTTTCTTGCTCTTCCAAGATATAAGATTACCTCCAACAAACATGCAATATCCAGTAGTCGAGCGCCGATCAAGTTGATTTCCAGCCAATCAGAGTCGGTATAGCCCATTACATTGGTATGGTTGTTTCTGGTCATGACAATTCCGCGACCAATAGTTCCTTTTAAATATCGCAAAATGCGCTTGACCATGCTGAGATGATGAATGGTTGGAGCATGCATGAACTGGCTGACAAGACTTACAGCGTAGGTAATATTCGGACGGGTAATCGTCAGATAAATAAGTTTGCCCACAAGTTGTTGATAATATTTAGGCGATGGAAGAGCCGTACCTGCAAGAGATAATTTGAGTTTACTATCAATAGGAGTAGCGGAAGGTTTAGTTGAAAGCATACCTGTATCTTGAAGCACATCGAGAGTGTACTTACGCTGATTAAGGAAAAAACCTTTCTTAGATGAGGCCATTTCAATCCCAAGAAAATATTTCAAGGGACCAAGGTCTGTAATCGGAAATAATTGTTGAAGAGTTTTCTTTAATTTAGAAATAGATTCAATATTATTCCCTGAGATAATTAAATCATCGATATAAATGAGAACCATCAATTTATTATCATTTTTAAACCGAATATATAAAGAGGAATCTGCAGAACTTTTTCTAAAACCTAATGTAGCAAGGGCTCCACTAAGTTTTGCATGCCATGTGCGAGGACTTTGCTTTAGCCCATAAATAGATTTATGAAGTTTACATACCAAATGAGGAGTGGAACTTAGCGAGTGGCCAGGAGGTAGCTTCATAAACACTTCTTCTTCAAGATCCCCGTGTAAAAAGGCATTTTTTACGTCCATTTGCGATAAGAACCATCCATTATTGACAGAAACAGATAAAAGAACTCTTACCGTGGTCATTTTGGCAACAGGAGCAAACGTCTCCTTGTAATCAACACCAAATTCTTGGGTATACCCTTGAGCCACAAGACGCGCTTTATAGCGATTAACAGATCCATCTGAGTTGAACTTGGTCTTGTATATCCATCGACTGCCAACTGCGTGTTTACCTTTTGGAAGGGGAACTAGACTCCAAGTATTATTGTCAGCTAGTGTGGTTAGTTCCTCCTCCATAGCTTTTTGCCATACCAGGTGAGATTGAGCTTCGACGAAATTTCTAGGTTCATGATCATTGGATATCGCTGACAAAAAAGCAGAATACGATGGTGATAATTTTGAGTAATCCAAATAATTTGAGACAGGATACCTGACTGCATAAGCTGCATAGTCTTGAAATTTGGAGGGGCACTGTCGAGTTCTTGGAGGATTGCGTCTTGGAGTTGGCACTTCATCTGGCGAATTTGGGGACATCGGTTCTAGAGGTATGATAGTAGATGGAGGATCGTCTACCGGAATGACCGTTGGAATAATCAGCCTAGTGGGCCTAGGCAAGTCGATGCTACAGATCTCTGCCCTGGGAAGAGGGAGTAAGTCTTCCAAGGACTCCCCCTGATTAGGATAAGTGAAATAAGGGGTGGTTTCAACAAATCTAACATCCCGACTGACAAAAAGCTTCTGGCTAATGTTATCATAACATTTGTACCCCTTCTTGGTATGAGAATACCCTAAGAAAATACATTTGGAAGCTCGCGGGTCAAGTTTGTCACGTTGATTTGAGTGTAGGTGAACAAAACATTGACACCAAAAATCTTCAAGTGTGAGGTATTGGGAATTTTACCCTGCAAAATTTCAAGAGGACACTGAAAATCCAGTACTTGACTGGGTAAGCGGTTAATAATATAGGTGGCCGTAAGAACTCCATAGGACCAAATTTTTTTCGGAACATTCATTTGAAGCATTATGGCTCTAGTTTTTTCTAATAAATCCTGATTTTTGCGTTCATCAATTCCATTTTGTTGTGGAGTATTAACACAACTAGTTTGATGAAGAATTCCATTAGAAATTAAATAATTTTCCATAGCATGAGATGTAAATTCCGAGCCATTGTCAGATCGAAAAATTTTAATGTGTGTGGAAAATTGGGTAGAAACTAGTTTGTGAAAATCTTTAAAATAATTAAACACTTCAGTTTTTGATTTTAATAAATATAACCATGTAACTCTTGAAAAATCATCAATAAATGTAACAAAGTATTTAAAACCATCAATTGAAATTGAAAAAGGTCCCCATACATCTGAATGAATAAGTTCAAAAGCCTGAGATGCTTTGGACAGAGATAATTTAAATGGAAGTCTACTTGATTTGGAAAAATGGCACGTCTCACAATCATACGTTCTTTTTGACAAATTTGGTTTTATTTTTGAGATGACGTAATTGGATGCATGAGCCAGACAAAAATGCCACAACTGATGATCATTGATTGGAGAATAAATAGCTTGTAATCCTTTCGAAACTTCGAAATCACAGAAAAAGTAGAGACCATTCAAATGAAATCCTTCACCAATCTTCTGTTTGGTGTGATGCTCCTGAAAAATCACTTTAAACGGAGTAAATATAACATGACAATTAAGAGAAATAGTTAACCTTCGAACTGATAATAACTGAAATGGAAATGAAGGCACATATAAAATATCAGAATTAATATTTTTTGACGCACTTTTAATTTTTCCCTTGCCTTTTACTGTTGCCGTAGATCCATTTGCAATCGAGACAAAAGATGGTATCGGGACGGGGTAAAATCATGAATTTTGTTTAAATTATGTGTCATGTGATCACTAGCACCCGAATCCACAACCCATATGTCATGCAATTTACTTAACTCTAAGGCAGTTAAAAGGGCAATATAAATACCTTCAAATTTTTCCGCAGTCTCACAGTTTGAAGTACCAGTAAAGTCACGGGTGGGTAACCCACCAAAATTGCTTAAGAAAGCAGCATTCCCACGGGTTGATAACCCAGCCACGTCATGGGTTGATAACCCGTTGAAATTGCTCAACAGAGCACTGGCGTCTTCAGCCGAAGGCCCGTCTCCTCCTAAATTTCTCTTTTCTTGAAGAAAACTTGCGAATTCGTTTAGCAATGACATAGGGTTAGAGTACATGGGTTCTGTAGCAGCAACATTAGCTTTGTATTTCACAAATTTCTTGTGATTAGCACTCTGTCGATTTTGTTTTAACTCTGGGTGAAGGCTCCAGCACCGATCGATTGTATGACCCATTGAGTTGCAGTAAGAACATTTGAGGTTAGGGCGCTTACCTTTGAAGAACCCCTTCTCTGCATAGTGCTGGGCATCACGAGTTTCTGCCAATTTGAAGCTCCCTTTTTCTGCAAATTGTTGGGCAACACAAGCATGGGTATCAACGAATTTCAATGGGTTTTCACGAGGGATTACCTTTCGTCTAATTTCTTCACGCTGGATTGTTGCACAGACGCCTTTCAAGGTGGGGAGTTCATCATTCATCAAGATGTGGCTCCTTAAGTCTTCAAATTCAGATCCCAAACTGGCCAGCAATTGGAAAATTTGGTCTTCTTCTTTTCGATTGCGTATGACAGTTGGGTCAACCGAATGAGGTCTGTAAACCTCTAATTCATTCCACAAACTCTTAAGCTTACTCAGCAAATTGACAAAGGGTTGGCCGTTTTGATGAAGACTAGCAATATCTTGTTGAATTTGGAATATTCGAGCAGAGTTATTTTGGTTGCCATACATCTCTCTCACGGCTTCCCAAAGTTCCAGAGATGATTGGTAATAGCTGAACATCTCAGCAAGGTTTCTGTCCATTGAATTTAGCATCCAAGACATCACCATTTGATCTTTGGCTAGCCACTGTTCAAATTCTGGGGAGCTGCTGTCAGGAGACAATTCTTTGCCGTTGATAAATCCCAGGCGTGATCTGCCTCCAAGAGCAATGGTCACTGCTCTTGACCATGGTAAGTAGTTGAAACCATTTAGCAGTACATTAGTCATTTTTTGAGAGGGATTAGCATCACTGTCGATGCTAATAGAATTGGTGGCTGTTCCTTTTGATTTGTCTGTTGAATCTTGAATATCCATGTTTAATAGACAACAAAACCGAGAGACAAAAAACAGAGCAAGGCTGCAAGATCACAACTCTGATACCATAAAGAAATTAATATGTATCTGATATGAAGAAGATGAATTCTGGAATAAAGGTTGATTGCTGAAATTACAGCAATATTGTATTATTTTGTCATGAACCTTGATGTAATTACAGTTGTGTTTATATACAATGGAAGTTTTAATAATTAAGCTGCAAATGGGACAAAAATAGGAATAATATCGTTGCCTAATTAATGCTAAATATAGAGAAGCACAACACTAATTACTGTGCACAATATCTAATGCACAACACTAATTACTGTGCACAATATCTAATGCACAACACTAATTACCGTGCACAGCACAGCCTTCAATTTGGCAATTAAAAGCACTATCTTCAACACAAAGTCCAACCTGCTTGTGTTTTTAAAAATAGCATGTGGCTGGGTTTGGATTGATCATCGAGAAGCTATGATCCGGGGGCTCTTTTTTAATTCGTGACAGGTGATTACTATATTGCAGGTCTGTGGAAGATCTCTCCGAGTATACTCAACTCACACCCTTCGGCCGATCCGCCCTAGGTTCTTTACAGCTGACAATGGAGGTTTGCAGAGTTTGAAACGCCGATGATAATTTATTTGTTCAGAAGAAAAGAAAGCAGAGAAGACTGAGTACAGTTTGAGCTTGCTCTGTTCACAGACTTCAAAATCGATCATCAGGAAATAAAAAATACTGTCTTGGATGAAGAGAAAAGATATGGAGGATGAACTTAGCAGCTTCCTGAAGGTATGGGTCTCTGTGTTTTTCTGTTTATGCTGCTGCTATGCCATTGGAAAGACAATACCAAAAGGAAGAACACGATTCCTATTCCTAATCCCATTTGTGTGCCTCTTCTTCTACCTTCCTCTTAATCTCTCCACCATTTTTCTTGGAGGGAACACAGCGTTTTACATTGCCTGGCTTGGAAATTTCAAGCTCTTACTCTATGCTTTCGGTGAAGGCCCTTTATCTTCACAATATTCATCGAGGTCTCTCTTAACTTTTGTTTGTGTTGCTTGTTTGCCCATCAAGATCCAAGAAACCCCCCCTCCAAAATCACAAAAAAACCGAGAAAACCAACCTCCTGTAATACCTACAGATCAAACCCACAAATCTCCGTTGAACTATGCAATAAAAGGTCTGATTTGGGCATTTCTGGTAGTTGTCCATGATTATAATGAATACATCCATCCAAAAATCATCATGTGTCTTCTGGGTCTCCATTTATACATCTTCCTCGACGTTGTCCTGGCCATGGTTGCAGTCTTGGCTCGAACCATCCTAGGACTAGAGCTAGAGCCGCAATTCAACGAGCCACACCTCTCTACATCTCTACAAGACTTTTGGGGCAAACGATGGAACCTCATGGTCAGTAGCATCCTACGCCAGACCGTATACGAACCCACCCGCAACATTAGCAAGCGCTTCGTCGGTCGGAGGTGGTCCCCGATCCCCGCTGTTCTGGCCACGTTCTTCTTATCAGCCATCATGCACGAGGTCATGTTTTATTACCTGCTTCGCGTGAAGCCGACATGGGAGGTCACATGGTTCTTTCTACTACATGGATTTTGTGTAACGCTTGAAATTGCAATAAAGAAAGCGTTAAAGGGCAGGTGGCAGTTGCCGAGGCTGATCTCAGGGCTCTTCACCATCGGATTCGTCGTGGTCACTAGCTGCTGGCTGTTCTTTCCCAAGCCGCTCAAGTGCAGGGCAGATGCCAGAGCGTTTGAGGAATACGCGGCACTGAGAGCGTTCGGGAGTGATTCCTCTCACGCTCTTTTCGGACGCCCTTCCATCACCAGAAGCCATTAGCAAATTAAATGGGCCAATACAGGGAAGGAGAATGCCACGTATATTTCAGTAAGTTCATTGATGAGGAAATTCATGTGATAGATGAATAAAGCGATGCCCGCAATCATTCTAAAAAACAAAATGGGTTTCGAATTCAGAAAAATTGTATTCCAGCTCTGTTGCTTGATGCACACTCTTTTGTAAGAAAAAAGAGGAATTGAGAGGAAAATATGTGTTTGTGTGTGCAAAAGTCCATATGAATACTGATTGATGGAACGCCGGTCAGTGAGACTTGCTTTATCGTTTTCTTTCTGTCTCCGTCGTATGCTTCGACTCGAGAGAAACACGTCATTATCTAACAACTAAGCTCGACTTGAAAATTAAATTACTCGCTTTACATCCAACAAATTATATACGGATGAAGAAAATACTGACTATATACTATTAATCTAGCTAGAGATTTTTATGCAAAATTTAAAAAAAAAACTCCACTGATTTATCAATTATTTGGCAATGGAGCATGTTGGTAAATGAAGCGGCTTCATATTCACAATGTCTGCTGGAAAAAAGTGGAAACTGGTTATTAACAATCAAAGCGGCCATTAGAGAAGTCGTGTTCCTAAAAGAAAAATAAAAATAAAAATAAAAATAAAAATGTAGTCTCACCGGAGGAAGAAAATGTTCAAGAGAAGTCCATTAGTTCTCTGATTCGAAGAAAATCATTAAGTAAACATGAGTAACAGCTGAAATACAAAGTAATGTGGACGTATGCAATGACTACATTTTTTTACATCTAATACAGCAATTTATCAGACAAGTATGGTTACATTTAAGAAGAATTTAAAATCGTTTTGGATTTACATCATGTTCTGGGGCAGGTGGCTATGGTGTCAGGATTCGGTTTGTAGTTTCCTGAATTGAGATTTAATGTAAGAGCTAAAGCTATTCCAAATAGAAAACCTGGATCCAAAGAACCGGACAATAACTGATTTTCTCGATCCTTCTCTTACAAATTCCAAGTCCCTGGCAATGCTATTCTCGACAACTTCAGCGTCATCATGTAATGGAAGTGCAACTGAACCATGGGATTCCAGGTTTTTAATCCACCCACGAAGCAAGTAATTCACAGCCTGTTGTAATACAGGGAGTCAGCTGTCTATGGAAGCAATAACAAGTAATAAGTATAACAAGGCCAGGAAAAGATTATCCATTTCACAGCCTACAAGGAACACATCAATTACATCAGACCCAGAACAGTAATATGCAACAAGAACCACTTCCCCTAAAAACTTGATGATCCCACGATGCTTTGAGAATTCATTCTTTCGTTAATTAATCCTAGAAAACCTAGTTGGGTGGGTTGGAAAATAAAATTTGAGACCACTGCGAGGATGCCAAAGAATCTAAAATATTTCCACTCTCTCTCCCCCTCCACACAAGTGGAACTGGGCTTTTGATGCTATCTAAGTACCGATATAAAGTTACAAGTAATTATGGCAGGATTCTTGTAAATTACCTCCATTGAACTAGTATAGCCGTTTAAGTTTGAACAAGTATTCTCTCCTTGTTCAAGTTTTCTACTTCCCATAAGATTAACATACTTATTTCCGGATCAATCATCACGCTGTCTTTTCTTAAAAAAACAGGTGTTCTTTACCCAAGCAAATAAAAGCCTGAACACCACCTTCATAGCATGAACTATGGGATAGGCAATAGAAAGTGCCATCAAACAAATAAGCGATGAGCTACATACCTCAGGAACTTCATCATGGGGACAGTGACCAGCTGGGCTGATCTCATAGTACGGAGCTTCCGGCACCTGCTGTTTCACCTGTAGGCCCCAGACAGGCTTCACCCAGGGATCCTCTTTTCCGTACACGAGACAAATGGGAACATCGCTCATTTTACACCTAGAAACACAAATAAGCTATGAGCCCTTCAGTTGATGCAAGCTAAAAAGAAGGGAATGAGCGACTCGTCAAGAAAAGTTAAGAGTTATCAAATGCTTGCCTGGCTAAAGTCTCCCTGAAGGATAGCTGTCCCTGAGGAGCAAACATAATTGAGGCAAATGATGCAGCAGCAGCAGGATGTTGTGTAATCTCAAGAATACGAGAAAACACTTTGTCAATATTTGTAGAATGATCTGTGTAGACCTGTTTAAGTATTTCTGCAATACTTTTAGGATCACTTATTTTCTGCCATCTGGGAAAGAAATTAATAACATTAGTAAGTTGGAGAAGGTTGATGCATAACAATAATGGTACTGGTGATGGTGGAGGCAGAGAGAATCAGATTCAAGAAATAATGGCTTTGAAGAGATGAATGCAACGAATTATTTCATGAGACATGCATGATAAACAGAACAAGCAGCTACATGAAGCATCCCCAACTAAAAATATATTGCATTCACAATTTATGCAAAGCCTTGGTGAGACTCTATAGAAGCTTCACCAACAACATGATAAACACATCGTATATAGATTGGCATGTGAATTCTCTGGATCCTATGTGCATGGGTACACAAATTAAATTGTATAAATACACAGTAAAAAGAAAAACTTACAAGAATTCTGTGAGCTTTCTAACATTTGCAGGTAGAGGAAACGTCCCAGACCATGGAAATATCCTTGCTAATATTGGAGATCTTATTGGATTGGGTAGAAACCCCCAAAACGGAGTTGCATTTAGCAATGTAACACCTTTCACTAAATGAGGGTTGCTTGCTGCAAAGTATAATGCAACAAATCCTCCCAGTGAGTTCCCTACAATATATACTGGTTCGCCAATTACCTGTAACATAAATGATTAATGAAATCTGTGCCTTTATGAGCTATCACAGAGCATTTCTCTTACATAAATGGCCATGTTGTCATAAATTACAATCTTACAGAAACCTCTAGTGAATTTGAAAGCCCGCGTAGAATGCAAGAAAAAAGTACGAACCAAGGATGGTGTCCATCTCATTAAGAATCAATCTTTAAGAATCTATGTAAATTATGCAATATGAGATGAGCTAATAGGATGGCAAGCATAAAGCTATGATCTTGAAGCAGAGAGATATGAAATCAATGTATAGAGTTCAGGATAAAAGGTAATCTTGAAGCATTAAAGTGTGGAGCTGGAGCAGTAAAGTACAAGGGAACAAAGGTGAGTAAAAATGGAGTTGAATTGTTTTTCAGAAGGATTTATGTGAATTGATAGGTCAAAAGATGAAAAGGAATGGCTGCTTTCCTAAATGAGTGTGAAAAAAAAAGAGACCAGACAGAATTAGATAAAGAAGCGCTTTATGCAATGTAGAAGTGTGTGACAAGGTTGCAAAGGCATGGAAAAAATATCATAGTAATTGCAGATCTTAAATAGAGCAACTGAGTTTATTTCTCACTTTGGAATAGCACTAGATACAATGTTACCAAAATGGAAAATTGGATGAAGGAGATATGATCAATGATGAATAATCCTTCACATGAGCTTAACCATACAAAATCCTACAGAAAATGCATGAATATACAGCAACGGAAAACTAATGCAATGTATATTATTGTAGATATCCACATACAATATGCATGTATACGTGTCTCAAGCCATATTTTGCAATTGCAGATTGAAACAGAGAAGACATGTAAGGATGTTTGACTACCTCCTCTATGAAATTGCGAACTTGGTCCTGCCATAAATCCATAGAGAAAACAAGTTCATCCGCCCATGGTTCAATCTCATCTCCAAATCCCCAAACGGAATCCTTCCACTCTGAGGTAACCCCATCCTTTGAGAGCAGAGTAGGATTCTCAACTGGCAACGACATTCCCTGCCCAAGAAAGTCAATCGCCCATACTCTGTGGTCACGACCCAAATCCTTCAATTGCTTCTCATAATGAAATGAACCAACACCAAATCCAGGAAGAAACAACACTGGTGAAGAATTCACATTTTCACAACCAGCTTTCTCATAATGCACAATAAGTTTAGGCTTCCATTCCCAAAAATAACTGCTTATGGGGGCACAATATTCACCTTTGGATTCATCCGGCAATCCCGGAATCAAAACCTTAGTTGGAGAATCTCCATTTTCTGTAATTCTCCCCACGTCATCCTCTCCACCAACCACATAACCACTAGACTTTCCACTGAAAACCTTTGAATTACCATTCTTTAACCCTCCAAATGAGTCGAGTGACCTAGAACCTTCCCCATGATTGAGATTTTTTAAGAACTTATCAACGCTAGAAAATCTCAGCGACCCACTTCTTTGATTTGTCCTAGCAAACAGAATTTTGCGTTCTCTACTAGTAGGGAGCTTTATCTGGCAAGGATCTGATCCATTTTCAGCTAGTTTCCACCTCCGATTTACAACAAGACAACAAGATGCGGTACTGGAAGTAAGAATTTCCATGCCCCAGAAAGGTTGATCTGCAGTGATCAGTTAAATCATATTGATAAGCAAACAAGAAGCTTACATACTGTGTAGTTGAAAATAGAACTCCATAAAAATAAGAAAAAAACTAAAATCATCATGTTTCTATACATACTATGATAGCTTCCAGATGTTTAAGAGATCATGACAGATACTACTTATCATAGTCTTTACTTCTTTTCTCGAATTAATGAGCTGGAAGCAATAAAAGTTTCTTCATTTTCTTTCCCATCATTTCCAAGCTATCAAACAAAGCTCAAAGCAAGAAAACCAAACTAACACAAGCAGAACTTGATAGAAACAACATATTTAAGCAGCACTTTAACAGAAAACCCATACTTCATGCACTGGTGTAAATCTACAAACAATTAAATAACAAACAGTGAACAGGAAAGTTATTACTTAGCAGATCGTGCCGCATAAACAAAGAGCTTGCAATATATCAGAGAGATGTGTCTCGCCTTTAATTTCCAAAGAGAAGTGTCATTAAAGTTTGATACTTCATGAAATCTCTAGTAGTCTCCGTGGAATTTGGAGATTGAAGTAGAATATAGAGAGAGATGGAGACACCGGGAAACTGGGGATGCTTGAACGCTTCTTCTTCTTGTAATAAGCCAAGAAAGCAACCTGTCTCGATTTGCCTTTTTCTTTTTTCTTTTATTTATTTATTTATTGGTGAATAATAAAAATGCTATCCTCATAAAATTTTCAGTTTAATATATAATTCTAAAATGCTGGGCCATGCTTGTTCTTTGTGCTTAAAACAGTTGTACATTTCAGTGCTGTGATTGTTTTTTTATCAAGAAACTTAGGTTTCTTTTTTTTTTTTTTTTTTTTGTCTTCTTCCAAGTTTCGTGTCCCGATAAAATTGTCGATAAATCTTCAATCCATTAATCACATGATATTATTGTGCTGTTTGTGAGTTATATTAGATTATTTTTAAAAGTATTTTTAAAAAAATATTAAAATAACATATTTTTATTTTTTAAAAATTATTTTAATTAGCATATGAAAATAATTTAAAAACATTGATTTTTTAATTTAAAATTTAAAATAAAATAATTTTTTTAATTTGTTTTAAAAACACTTTTAAAATATAATATAAAATAGAGCTATAATGTGATGGTATTTGTAAATGTGGTTTGGAGTGACAAAATATTATAAAAAAAAAAACTAAAATTAAATGGTGTTTCATCGTAGCTAAGCTCTGCTATTGTGAAATAAAAAAAGTTAATGCGGTGTTTTTTTTTTATATATAAAATTGTTTTAATATATGTTTAAAAAAACTTTAAAAATAAATGTTATTAGACTCTTAAACACTCTTAAATAGCCTCTAAATTTATAAAATGAATTAAATATTATTTAAAGGTTCAAAATGCATTTTTACTTGTAATTTAAGATTTTTTTAGGGTATTTAAAAATAAAAAATAGAAAAAAAATAAAGAATAAAAAATAAGAAAATAAATTGCGGTTGTAAAATTTTGAATTATTATTTTTAAATATATTTAGATAATTTTAGTATGCTATATTAAAAAAATAAAAAATTTAAATAAAATTATTTTAACAAATAATCGTAATAATTATTAAAAGCTGAATGATGGTGGCTGGCAAATGACTGGTTTTCTTTTTTTAAATTCTTTTTCTTATTTTCTTAAGCTAGGCCGACTGTGTCTGGTCCAAGAGTATGGCCCTCCTAGTTGCCACTAAGCCTACGCGCATAGGCCCATCACCTGTGTTCATGGGCAATCTTTCTCCAATCTTGCAAGCCGACAACATCATGTTGTTAACACTATTTTTTGACAATTGTTGTCATTCAATTTAGTTAGTGAGATTCAAACCCTAAATTTTTGACAAGTTTCGAGCGGGAAGAAGGGTTTTTTTTTTTTTTTTCACGTTCAAATGCTGACGAAGGACTTGAAAAATAGAAGATGTGTCTTGAACAATATACATAAAAGAAGACAACGCGGGAGCGAAAATAATTACTTGTTCATTTAAGACGTCTTAGAATGAGACAATAGGTTGTTAAAATCGAAACAAAAAAAATGCGTAGGATAAAACATCTCATCCTAACCTCAAAGGGTTAACTTAATTGTAAAGGTTTTGGGTTTAAGAGATATTTTCCTTTAAAATTTAGGGTTTGAATCTCACTAACTAATTTTTTTTAAATTCGACTCTCATGGATTAAAAAACTAGTAATTTATCATGTTCTTGTGTGAGTAATTTTTGTAGATACAAATACAAAAACCTAAGTATTTAGTCAAATTACTCGCAAACTGGCTTGGATATCACGATTACCAAAACAAATCCCATCATGTAAACACTTCCAATAATCACTTATAGTAATTTTCTTCATAAATATATAGCTTAAAATTGAAAACATGAGCACTACACAAGAAAGGATGATAAAAGAAAAGGAGACAAATAGATTGATATGTTTTAAGTCCAACCCAGCATTGCATGAAGGTTAGAAACATAGGTCAATCTGGAGGAGAAGTCAATGGTTAAGATGTGTATTAACAAAGAGTTGGTGGTAATGACAACAATATGGTGATGCCTAATAATAGTAGGGAGGAGGTGTGGAAAGAGATGTTGAAGGTAGAGACTTGTAGATGTATGAAGATAGAGATGGGGAAGGAGTCGATAAAGGTGACAAATATTTGTAAACATGCAAAGCAAAGATTAAAAGAGATAGCGAATGTTGTGACTTGCAAATATAAGACAGAGAGGAAGGAGGTTGTGAAGGTAGAGACTTGCATTTATGTAAAAAGATAGAGATAAGGAAAGGGTCGATGGAGATGGTAGAGACTTGTAAACATACAAAGCAGGTGTCAAAAGAGATGATGGATGTGGTGACTTGTAAATATAAAACGGAGGGGGAGGAGGTGGTAAAGGCGACGACTTGCATATACATAGAGATGAAAGTGAAAATTAAGGTGATGGAAGTGGTAAGAACTTGAAGGTATGAGATAAAGGTGGTGAAAACATGGTGAAAAAGAATTTTTTCTTTCTTTCTAAGATGTTCATTTTGATCACATGCCTTGAGTCATGAGCCTTTCAATATTGGGTTTCCTTTTTATTTTTATGTTCTTGTCTCATGACTCGAGTCGTGAATTTGACGGGTTAACCGAATTGACTCAATTATTTTTTTAATCAATTTTTTTTCTCAATCTCATCATTTAAATATTGTGTTTGATTGAAAATTAGGCTTCATGATTTGTTTTGATTTGCTCTTTATTAGATTATTTTGATCTCATGATCCAATAATAATGCTTGGCAGGTTAACCCAAGTTAGCTTGACTCACCTTTTGTGTTATTTTTTTAAATTTCATTATTCAATATTGAATTCAGCAAAGGGTAATGAAAATTTTGTTTTATAATTTATAATTTTGGTCCATTTTTTAGATTCTTTTATAATTGTTTTATTTTTCAATTTTATCATATTCAACATAGAGTTGATTTAAAATTATATTTCATAATTTATTTTGATTTGTTTTTTATAGGATTATCATAATCTTATAATTTATATCATGAATTTAAATGTTAACTCAGGTTGATCAAAATTAATCAAATATATTTTTAAATAAAACATGTCATCTTGATTTTTTTTAGTTGAATTATATTTTTACGTTTAGTATGAGTTGTTTTAAACCTACAAAAACAACCGGATTACATCATGTCAATCCTCACACAATTAAAAAAAATAGCAACATAAATAAAAAAATTTAGGCAAAAAGAATATTTTAAACAGACTTTGGGTTTTCTATGTGTGAAAAAGAACAACTTATTGAAAATCTAGAAAGTTCAGCATCGAAGTGTCGTGTGGGTTGAGTTTTTTGTGCCTTCTATTTTAAAGACGTGGACCCGCAATAACAACGTGGATTTTCTTTTTCAATAAAATAAATAAATAAATATAAAACCGGATCACAGACTTAAAAGTTAAAACCATTTGACTGAGGAGAGATGGAAGCAAAAGCAAAAATGACTCGGTCTCAACTACCACCAGAACTAAACTGTGTCCAACCCAAAATCAGCCAGCAAACCCACAGCTCTGCATGTCCGACACGTGTCCCACTCTACTTTCTCCCTCGCCCCTTCATAAACCCCACATGTCTTCTCCTTCTGAAACACAAAACAAGAGTAAATTGCACCGGCAATACAACACACAAAGCAAGAAAGCTAGCTAGCTAGCTAGAGAAAACCACACAAAATGGGAAATGGAGTTGCCCATCTGTTCTTGCTGCTTGTGCTCTGTTATGGGCTCACAATGGCGGTGGGGCTATACAGGGAAGAAAAGGAAGACTGGAGAGGAGACAGTGAAGAGACACAGATAGGCAGGGAACAAGAGTGGTTCTTGTTGCAGGATTCAAAGCGCGTGATGAAAACTGATGCTGGGGATATGAGGGTGCTCAGGAATTATGGCGGAAGGATTATGGATAGGCCTATGCATATTGGGTTCATTACGATGGAGCCCAGCTCTCTTTTTGTCCCTCAGTATATCGATTCCAGCTTGATCCTCTTCGTTCGGACAGGTGTGTGTTCTTCGCTGTAATCGCTCTATTTTGTTGCATTCGTAGGTTTCTGTCAAAACTGCAATGCTTGCATGCATTTAGAACATATCCAAAAGTTTTCTTAGCATATAATCAGGACGAGTTTCTCGCAGAATGAATGCACAAGTATCTTCCACATCTATCCGTCTTCAGTAGAGATTTACATGCATTTTCTAAGCACTTTGCAAGGTTTCATAACCAAATTAGTGAAGGAGAATGCTGTGGGTAGATCGATTTCACGAGTTATCGTGGACTTTAATTTTTCATGGCAAACATTGTTTATTTGCACTTTGGGTTGTAGGGGAAGCCAGGGTTGGATTGATCTACGAAGATGAGTTAGCAGAAAGGCGATTGAAGATCGGGGATATCTATCGAATTCCTGCTGGCTCAGCATTCTACTTGATGAACGCAGAGGAGGGGCAGAGACTTCACATCGTTTGCAGCATCGATCCATCTGAGAGTTTGGGATTGGGTGTTTTCCAGGTACGTCATTACTTGAGCGACTCGAGAAATATTTTGTCGTTGAATCTTGAGGGTTTAGTGGAAGTTCTAGGGATTATTTATGACTTAAATATGATTAAAAAAGTTTCTGTACTGATTTTTTTTTGAATTATTGGGCTGCACAATGACTGCCATGTTTTCTGATTTTATGTTTGCAGTCCTTCTTCATTGGTGGGGGGACCTATCCAACATCCATTCTTGCTGGATTTGAGCTAGAAACCCTTTCAACAGCCTTCAATGTAAGAAATCAGATCAAAGTTACCCACTAAATATCCAAACTTTGCCTCTGCTCCTTGATTATTTTCTTTTTTTCCAATAGTTTGATAAATTTTGTGCATTGCAGGTGACAACAGATGAAGTGAGGGAAATAATGACCAGGCAACAAGAGGGTCCGATAGTTTTCATCGGAGATTCCAGGGCACCAAGGCTAAGCCCATGGACAAAATTCCTTAACCTGAAGGAGCAAGATAGACTACAGCACCTAAAAAGACTGGTGAAATTCCAACAACAACCCAGTGAAGGAGAGGAGCAGATGACATGGTCGTGGAGGAAACTCTTGAATTCAGTATTCGGACAGGAAAACAAGAAAAAAGGTGAAAAAGCTGGCAAATCCCCTGACTCGTACAATATCTATGATAGACGGCCTGACTTTAGAAACAACTATGGATGGAGCATTGCCCTTGATGAGTCTGATTATCAGCCTTTGAAACACTCTGGTGTCGGTGTCTATCTGGTCAACCTCACTGCGGTAATTGTTCTTGTGCAGTCTCTTGATTTTGCTCATTAACTATGTTTTACGATTTCCGATGCATTCTTTCTTCAGAACAGAAGCAATGTCAACTGGATTATTCTTATCTTCTGGGGCAATTTTTGTATCAGGGATCAATGATGGCACCTCATGTGAACCCAACAGCAACAGAGTACGGAATTGTTTTGAGAGGAAGCGGCAGAATTCAGATTGTGTTTCCAAATGGAACACAAGCGATGGATGCACGAGTAAAAGAAGGCGATGTTTTCTGGGTTCCAAGATACTTCCCCTTCTGTCAAATCGCAGCTCGGTCAGGTCCTTTCGAGTTCTTTGGATTCACAACTTCTGCTCGCAAGAACAGACCGCAGTTCTTGGTTGGCTCGAGCTCAATTCTTCAAACCCTGGGAAGCCCTGAGCTGGCGGCTGCCTTTGGTGTGAGCGAGGATAGGATTAATCGTGTCATCTCGGCACAGCGCGAGGCTGTTATATTGCCTTCAGCAAGTGCAGCGCCACCGGAGGAGGAGGTGGTGGCCAGGTTCGAGAAGGTGCAGAAGGTGATCAAGAGCTTTGGTAACGGAATGATCATGGGTTTCGATTAGAAAATAGTGCAGGATAAAGTTCGAGAGGTTGCAGAAGATGATCAATAATTATATTTCGGGTAGCTTATTTTTTGCTTTTCTCAGTTCTTTCTGTTCGTGTTCCTTGCTTTCACTGTTTTGTCTCTGAGTTTTGTAAATAAGAATAAAATCGACTTCTCTCAGCTACTGGTTTCCCTCTTCAATTTATTTCCGCCATGGCCATTTGAGATTGGATTATATTTGGAACAGCGGCGTAAACCTTCATGGGACAGGAATAAAAACCAGTCAGGGGTGCTCACGCTACCTGGATTCTGAAAATGATTGTTTGACGATCATTTCAGTAATTTTGTGTGTCGCGATGAACAGGGGAGATCATGAGGCTATAGGGCTTTTTAGCAGAATTTACAATCCAATTCTATGTGCATGTGGTTTAATTTTATTCGAATCTCTTTCTAAAACACATTTTCCAAGTAACATAATTAAAATAAAACGAGGAAAAAGGGTAATTTATAATATTCAAGAATAATCAAGCCCTCACAACAGTGAACGTTTTGAAAATAATATAAATTGAATGGTCTGGAATAAAAATATAAAAATAATATTCTTAATTAAAAATGATATATTGATGTGATTTCTTTTTGGAAAACTTGTTTAACAGAATATTTATTTTTAAATAAAAAAATTATCAAAATTATAGAAAATAATATAAATTATACAAAAAATGATTTTTGTTTTTGTTCGGATGTGACCAACTGGTAACTACTTTTTTTCCAGTAAAGGTTTCTTTCCCCTCTCAAATCAAAAGACTGGGAAATAAATAAACTGATTTTTTTTTTAAATTAAAATTTAAAAAATTAAAGAGATAAAATTGGGAAGAAAGGAATAGAAAAATATTTTGTTTTTATGAAATTGAGATTGACCATCCTTTTTTTATATTATATATTGTAGTCATTTATTTAATTTTATCTTTTTTCCACTATTTAAAATTTTATTCCATAAAATTAGGCTATAAAATAATTCAATTACAAAAAAAGTTTAAGAACAAAGAAATACAGCAAAAATGTTGTGCCGTCTAGAAAAGAAAAGAAAAACTGAAGAGCATCTTCACTATCTATTGTACTAATTAAAATCAATAACCCTAATTCATTTTTAGTATATTAATTAAAATCAATAACCCTAATTCATTTTTAGTATATTAATTAAAATCAATAACCCTAATTCATTTTTAGTATATTAATTAAAATCAATATTTGAGGTACTTTTTAAAACTCTCCTATTGAATGTTAACACAACTATAAAGGGCAATTCTTCTCGCCTACCGCACCATGTTGTTAACACTACTGTTTGACAGCATGATGTCACCCAATTATTGTCCAATAATATTTAACTGTCACAGCAAATTTCGATGGGTAAGAAATAGTTTTGAACTTCTTTTCTTGATACAATTTTCCAATAAAATTCTCTTTTCTCGAGGTCTTTGTCATTGCCTTGGAATGATAATTTTATATTGCTCCTCCTGTGAGTAAGAGAGCTGCTCGAGCTGAGCTGTTGCTGGGAAGATTGCTTCTGTGACGCTGTTATTTTGAAGAAGATTGCTGCTGGTTCAATTTGTTTGCTGCCGCCGCCGCCGCCGTGATCTGCTTGAAGGATTGCTTGTTCAATAAGGCCGGCGTGGTTACAAATAAAAGCTGCAGTGTTTTCTCACCTCTATATACCAATTGTTAGAAACAAAGCATGCAAATATTTGGATCAATCTCCTAATCTCTATTCATTAATCACTTTTAAAACACACCCTCTTTTATCAACTTCACTTGAATTCTAAACGCGCCAACCCTTATATTTATACATGGAAATTGTTATTCTAACGAGGAATATAACTATCTAATTAAACAATATTCTAGTAACTTTGTTTGACGCAGATCAGTTTTTTTTAATCAAGATTCCTACATTAACTGGAATTTTATCTAACAATTCGCCATGTTTGGCAAAACTGGCTAATCTTCTCGTGGATTCAATACTAATTTGGAGATGGGAATGACTGAAAAGTTTCCAGTTTTTAGACAAATGAATGGAAGCTGGCAAGTTCATGGCAGTCATGTCCATCTAACATTGCCATGCAAATACTATAAAGGGTGACATTCTTGTTCATGGAATAGGTCTATTAATGGGTATTAAGATCAAGGATTCCATGACAAGCAAGTATTTAATCGGTTTGATAATGACAATATTCTCAAGATTTTAAAGTCAAATTACTGTTAGTATTTGATCATTCTATGAATGGTGGGATGAATTCTTCACCATTTCCCCTCTCTGTGGCTTCTACTTCACTGCCATGCAAATGGCCATATATATACCTCGAGTTTTTCCTTTTTTAATACGGCTGTCCTTCTAATTCCACTATTCCTGTTCATAATTTAACCCAATTTAAATGAAAACGGAAGCGTTATATATATATATATATATAGAGAGAGAGAGAGAGAGAGAGAGAGAGATTTTTTAAACCCTAATAAACAACACATGCACGTACAAGCAACACAAATGGAAAAAAGGCAAGTGATATAAACAATTTTTTAAAACATTTGAAATCTTAGTTTTTCAAGCAACACCAAGAGAAGAGCCTGCGATTGTAGTGGCTGCAGGGGAAGACCGTTGCATTGAAGATGCTGTTAGAATTGATATTTTCAACCATCTAATCTAAAAATTTAAGCTCTTAGGTGAGCACCAGAATATAATTTATATTCTATTCTAACACACACTCTCAAGTAAAAATCTTTTGAGTTTGAAACTTACATACGGTTTTACATTACTTTGTGCTTGATTTTTATCAAATAGAATAAGGATGATAAAATTTTAACTTATGACCGCTCGGTCAACAAGATTCTAATACCATATCAAGGAATTATCTCACCTAAAAAATTAAATTGTTAAGTGAAACTCCAGATTTATATTATTCTCGAATAGATATGTCAGCAATTCCCCCCTTTTTTACAATTAATATACCGTGTGTATATTTTAACACACCACTACAATCGAACTGACATCATTTTGTTCATCATTTCAGGGAAAAGATGACAATGCAAGCCTGCGAGGTTACTTATAAAATTTCTCCAAAGTCGCAACTGGCTCACCATATAGGAAAATAATCCCTTTATTTTCTCTGCATTTTTATTTTTCAATTACACAAGTAGCAGTAATTTATGATTTAATTTGAAGAAAACATGTCCTGGCATAATTGCCAACTAATCGAAAGCACCACCTGTTCTTCTACACATGGTTTCATACTAACTGATATCACCTTTGTCCATGTCATATCTTGTATCAAGCAATGTGAAGAGATTTGCAGAAGAGTGTACAAACTGGCATGATCATAGTATGCGAATACTGGAACGAAAGTTGTGGTTCGCGATAGCTCTCATACACTAAGGTTGGGACGAAAATCGGAGTCTATAAATCGACTGCTAAATTCATCTAAGCAAGCCATCCGGATTCGTTCAGGTGTTGCTGGGTTACTGAGAGGAAACCACTCATGATGCCCAACTTCTGCTCTTGCAGCTATAATAGCATCTTTAATGGCAAAAAAGACAGCTGAAGCCAGGAAAAATGGAGGTTCACCAACAGCTTTAGATGAGTGGATAGCCTTTACATTTGGATGACCCTGAAACCAAAATGGAGAAATAAGTTAGAAAACATTTTTAAATTCAATCTTTAAATCAAGCTTTGCTGTATCGCGAAACTTAGCCTATCAAGTGAATGGAAAAACTAAAAGATCTGGAATGTATATCGGCTGGATTTAATAAAAGCATTGCAACCATAATACCAGTAATAACCAGTAACCTTGACATCAAATGGAAATAACAGACATGATCCAATCTCTTATGAGATTTAGGAAAACAGAGATGATGAAAGCCAGAAGGACCATAAAGGAACAAGGAAGTGGCATCTGAACCATCCGGTAGCAGAGGAACGGTGAAAAATATACCTTGAGAAGTGAAACACTGAATTTGAACGGAACATCATTCATGGAAGGAATCTTGTAACTTCCAGGCCCACTTGTATACAAACAGCCAGGAGGGATCCACTTATGAGCTGCATCTCCCCACTTTAGTTCTTCCATGGCCACCCATCCCAAACCTTGTATAAATGCCCCTTCAATCTGAATTCAATTGGAATGCATACAAAAATTTTATAAGCGAGCATACACATGATTACTGGTGTAAGAGGCAATAATTCAATGCCTCAGTTCTCAGAGTTTTGTGCAGACATTAAAAAATTGTTAAACATAAAATTGTAAGGTGGATGTAGTTTAATATGGATATGATGAAAATCCCAATTGAAAACACAAGAGAAAGGAAACACACCTGTCCAACATCAATGGCTGGATTGATAGAGTAACCAAGATCCAGTATAATGTTTGCTGTCCTTGTGTGGAAATCTCCCGTCAACGTGTCAATTTCAACCTCAGCAAATGCAGCCCCGTAGGTGTAGTAATTAAAGGGGTTTCCTTTACAAGTTGTCCAGTCAAAGCCAATGTCAGGTGTAATGTAGAATCCATGAGCTGAAAGGTCTATTCGCTGCATGTAGCATGCTCCAGCCAGCTGTGGAAAATTAAAATACAAAATAAATTTCCTCATATTATAGTGGTCACAATAATCAAGTAACCTACATCGATTCATTCCATGAAGAATCCAAATCTCTCCAAATTCTACAAATCTGCATCTACCATCTGCTGATTGATTCAAAATTCAGTCTATAAACTTCTAAATAACTCCAAGATCCATACAATTCTGACCTCAAAACATCGTTATTAGTTTTCACCATTTGAATTTGTGAAATGTATTCTATGTTTTATTATAAAATAGTTCTAAAAGTTAACTCTGTTCCCTCCTGAGCATCAGGGTCTGGAATGACATATATGTTAAGGAACCATCTCACCTAAAAGCTTAAGCTGTTAAGTGAGCTCCAGAATATGATTTATATTATTTTCTAACACACCCCCTCAAGTGAAAGTCCTTTGGGCTTGAAACTTGCACAGACTCACATTACCTTGTGATTGATTTTTATCAAATAGAATAGGGGTGGTGAGATTTGAACTCATGACTGTTGGGTCAAAAAGGCTCTGATACCATGTTAAAGAACCATCTCACCTAAAAGTTTAATCTGTTAAGTGAGACCCCATAATATGATTTATATTATTTTCTAACATATACCAGTCTTCAAGAGCTGATCTGTAATCAAACATTTTAGTAATGCTCTCGTTTACTTAATTGTACGCAAGAACAACTACAAAATTTTATGCTGAGGCAACGAGCCTTTTATGTGGCCATGCAATGGTATAGGCCTGAAGGAGAAAAAGTATATGTTTTTGAAAAAAAAAGAGAGAATGTTTGTTGAAATGCACCCCATTAGCCTGGAACTGATACAGGCCTCGCGATAAAGGGAGGGTGCAACAGGTATAGAACCTTACAAGAAAATTCTGAAGAGATGAAAAAATGAAATTTTAAAATCCAGTGATCAAGTCCAAATCCAAGAAACAAAGTCATCAGTTCTATTAAGTTCTTGCTGTGATAGCTGATTAGTGAATCCATTTGCTTCACAAAGGTATAGACACGACACTAAAAAGTATGGAAATGAAATATGAAGGGGATGTCTTGATGCAAAAAGGGAATGCACTTGAAGCACATGAAATACTGGAAAGAAACAAAAACAAAAAATAAAAAGAGGAAACCTAAGAAGATGCGACTTCAAATAGAGCATTGATGTCTTTACAAAAGGAGCACAAAGATGTATGTGGAGAAACCATGAAAGCAACATAAGTACATTACCTCAGCAAACGAGCTGAAATTATGTTTTAAAGCAACAGGCTCCATTCGTGCCTTTATTTGCTCACATGCATCCAAAACTGCTGCTCCATACAAATCAGAGCTCGCAGAAGCTGCTGTTGGTGATGTATTTGGTACCTGATTTGGTGACAAAATGCAAAACCACAAACAAAAACATAGAATAAGCATTGACTATTCAAATATTTATGGAAAGGATCTTATCACTTTATTGCTACTCTGAATCAGCATATAAGAATTAGAGGTTCAATAAGAGCATTATTAATGAACCTGAGTTATGTTATCCAAATTTGGTGTAGAATGTCAGGCTCCAGTATGATCAATAGGTAATTTTTCAGATCTCAAAAGTTTTATGCATATTTCTGACTAAAAATGACAACAAAGAAATACAGCAAAAAGAAAGCTTAAGAGTATTTATTGGGAAGATGCAGTGAAAATTTTGACAGATATTTCTAAAACTAGAAGTGGGAAGATCCTCTTGCTACATTAACCTGTACTATAGACTCCTAAAAAATTGCAAGTTTTTTGGCACTACCACTTCCTCTCCCAGTATGCGTGAAATGAACTGACAAAGTTATTTCTGGTCTTGATGAGACTTCTCAAATGTCACACTCATTACATCTTGCATTAGTCCATCTTCCATGTGCAATTTAAGCCTCCCCACCCCCAACACAGAGCACAAAAGAAAAAAAAATCACAGACACAAGGGCCATGCCATATTGAACTCTTAATCTGCACACTACAGTCAAATTCCATACAAGAGCATCCCACTGATAATTCTAAGGTCACTGAAACTACAGTAATATCAAGCTTCAGGTTGCAGTATCTTAATACCTTGTCAGTACTTGTCTCTGATATAAACACAGAACTTAGAGGAATATTGAAAGCAGAAGCAGCAACTTGAGCAACTTTTGTATGTAAACCTTGGCCCATCTCAACACCTCCATGTGTAACCAAAACAGTTCCATCTGTGTAGACATGAACAAGAGCACCTGCCTGCATATTTAAGAAGACAGTCAGACAATCAGGGTCCTGCAAAGTTACTCAAGAGATACACTACATGAATATGAACTAACATGGACAACTGAAAGTCAGGAAAAACTTAACCATTCTGTTAGATGATCCAGTTGTTGTGTTGGACTACAATTAGAGATAGGTTCTGTACCTATAATTTGATCATTTATGATAGTACTAGATAATTGCATATTCTGTTAGTTGGTCAAGATTCTGAGGCTAACAAGAGCTCAATGAGCTGAGTGACACATAAAAGTCAAGAATTTCATGAGCCATGTTAGGTTTGTGGAAATTGTAAAGAAAATTTTATAATCACGCTATTATGTGTCAGATTGCTAAGATGAGACAAAATGTTCAATGAAAATGCACTTTTTTGTAAGTTTAACATCCGATCCGTGGTTCTGTCATCTACAGAAGAGAGACAAAACAAAAGATATAGAGGATAATTTTAAATAGCTTATAACTGCTAAATGACCTGGTATCAAAAGATTTCAATTATGAAGTCGGGTGCAATATATATTTAGCATTGATCTCCATCAAATATGAACTGATGGGGCAGAATTTTCAAAAAAAAAAAAACAATGGTTGCTTGGGCCACACCCAAGTGACAAGCTCGGTCTCTCTCTCTCTCTTCTTTTTCCCTCACTACTCTTTTCTCTCTCTTCTCTCTCTCCTCTTTTTTGTTCTCCAACAATTTCTCTATGCAGCGCATATGCACCCAATTTTTACGCACTCGCAAAATTTCTATCTACTCAGGTCAGCGTTTACACCAACTGCTACACTAGGTCCATGACAGTTAGCCATCATCTCCACCAATGGCGCAACAACCATGATATGATGCAACAACAAACAGGCCACCATGCTAGGCAATGGATTATCAGCTCCACAACCAATGCCCATCGCCAATTTTTTCACCAATGATACATCCACTTCTTCATTAAAAAATAAATAAATTCAAAGACTAGGTATATAAATACACTCAATCACCATGCAAAAACCAGATTTCTTCTTGGCCACAGACACCGTACATAGGCTACACCCAGATACACAAACTCTACCTTCGTTTTTTCTTCATTTGCACTATTTTTTCCTCTTACACTAACTTAATTATTGGAGGGTCCCTGTCCTAACAGGGATGGTTTTCCGAGAACAAGTTGGCCCAGGACCAGCCATGAAACCCATTTTCTGTCTGATGTTTTTCACAACTTCATCATGAACTTTATCCTAATTTGACATTCAGCTCGAAACATAAAAAATTGATATTTGGGAAGTCAATGTAGTTTAATGCATGAAATCTTACTGTATAGCATGTTAAGTAACAACTTAGTATAGAATCATAATCCATTAAAGAATCCGCTGCTCAACCTATCAAAGTCTACCGTTATGTAATATTGCATTGCATTTGATCTGACAAGCAAATTTGAAATCAATAGGAACAATACACAAAACGGTAGAAAGAAAGAATATCTTAGTTTAGGACGATTTACAATACCTGGTTCATGAACTTTGTTGTAAATGAAATGCCAAATTTTGTAGGAACCATTGCAACACCACGTTTTTTCCATCGATTCTGAAGATTAAATTGCTTAACATCTTCACGAGCCCTCAACAGGTCAGAAGATAACTTCAGTTCATTCCAGAGCTGACCAAGTGTACAGTTTTGAAGTTGTTGGCTGTAATGCAATATTGATCCTTCTCCTTGAAAGTTAATTTCCTGGAGATTCAATTATTGAAAAAGAAAAAAAAAAACATGAAAACCTGTGAGGGAAGTAGAAATAAACTGCAGGTAAAATGATGAAAAATCAACAAGATTGCATATCATACTCTTATCTCTTCTGGGTTTTTGTTAAGCTCCACGGCAATCTTTTGAATCCAATTCTCAGCTATAAGCATACCTTGAGGACCTCCAAATCCTCGGAAAGCAGTGTGACTGGGAAAATTAGTGAAGCAAACCCTTCCTAGTATCCTGATATTTGGTATCTCGTACACGTTGTCAGAATGGAACATCGCACGTTCAAGGACAGAAAGAGACAGGTCTAATGAATTTCCTGCATTATTGTAGATTTCAAGATCCAGAGCAAGCAATCTTCCTTCCTTTGTAAAGCCAACCTGAATGAAGTATACCATCAGTTCTTTTGTTCTGTTAAACTTGACTCCACAAAAACAACAAGAAATATAAAATCACTTCAGTAAAATTAAAGGCAAATGATATTGATGAGGTCAAGATGCACAGGGAGTAAGGTCGTTTTCCATCGTCCTCCTCTCCTAGTTTTTTCTTTGAAACAAAGTGGTAGTACCATACCCTTCTATCTATTCATATTGTCCTAGTCCCTTCCATTATCTCATCTTTCATTCCTATTTTATACTTTCTAAATCTAGTGTAAAATTATTTCAAGGGAAGAAAAATTCATTATAAATATGTTATCTACTACACAACATACAAGAACCTTGGAAAACTCTTGTCTTTGTGCAACGACTCAGTATTTAGATCAGCGAACGTCATCAACAACAACAACGACAACAACTAAGCTACCAAACTAGTTGGGATCAGCTATATGGATCCTTTAAGGCCATTTCTCTTGATCATAAACCAAATTCTCCAAAAGAGAAAATTAACAACTGGCTAAAAGAATCTAAATGTTGGAATAGGAAATACTGATTTTTTTTTTGTCATTTTGTTGGATTCAAACTTCCATCTTGCAGTTTTGTGTATATGTTAATAAATATCTCACAAATAAACACATGCTTCAGTGTTGCTTTGGGAATCAGCTGTGAAAGGCCATCTAACAGACTTTTTCCAAGAGAGAGATTACCCATCCAAATGGGGTTTGTGTGATTCTCTAGCGAAGTGGGGATCCAGGCTACTGGACACATGCTTGGCTGTGTTTGTTTTGGTAGATTTCAATGGAGATGCACAAAAGGAAAATTGGTAATTTAGAAACCACAAAGTTAGATGGGAAACGATAAAAACACAAATTTCCTTGTAATGTTCTACAATATCATAATGCAGAAACCACCACCAAGAAATCAAGCAACTTTTAGAGTAAAAATTTAAATGCAGCATATCTGAATATCTACATAAACATAATGTGGAAACCACCTACGACATATAGGAATGCACACCATCACCCAGTTTGACTGACAAACAATACCTTGTACTTTCCAAGAAAAGTGTGGCGCTGTCCAGTTATCATCATGTCTACATCTCTGTCTAATGTGAGTTTCACTGATCGATTCAATAGATATGATGGGACAGAAGCGGCGGCGGCAATGAAAGCTGATCTTGTCTCCTTTCCACCAAATCCACCACCAATTCGTTTGGTTTTACAAACTACTTTTGACATCGGAAGACCAAGGACCTGAGCCACATAATTCTGGTGCTTCTGAGGGGCCTGCACACAGCAGATGACACCATAACATATGAAAAGAGTGAAGCAGATAGACAATAATTTGGGGTTATACTGTCGTCTGAATGGGTCAGTAACTATCAACATACTTCTGAGTGAAGCAGTTAGCCACATAGTTCTGCCAGAACTTTGCTTTTGGTGAAGTTTGCAAACAAATATGTCTGAGCATGTAAATTGCATGTTATGAATTCACATAGTACATTGAGCTACTCATTGTTTCAAAAGGGGAAAAAAATGCATCCACTGGGAAACTCTACACAAGCATGCCTATAAAACAGCAAGTTACAAGAAGATTAAGAGTGATTACAAAAACAAAGCACACCAAAAAAACAATTGTTCCAAGCAAAATGACAGCAATCACAAAAATGAAGTTGTGCACATGTTTTTGACACATTGCACTGCCATTTTTCTCTACAAAATAGAATTGTATTCATCATTTTCTTGTCATAACATATGGTAAAACTAACACATTTTGAGATTCACAAGTTCTGATGAAGGATTCATTTTAATGAATATCATGAGCCTCATTTTTATCATCCTACAAGATCTTAAAAAATATGTGCAGTGTCAATGCTAACAACCTTGATAAACATAAATGACATTATTAGAAATAGAACAGCAATGATAACAATCTAAAATTATTCGATCTAGGAGCCTCATGTTTTACAATCCTATAAGATCTTAAGGTTCTGTTCCTTCAGTCTGCCAAAAATCCCAAAGCTAACAACCTTGGTAGATGTTAATACAATTGTAAGCAAAACCATAACACATTAAACTTATTCAATCTCACAAGCCTTTTATTTACAATCCTACAAGATCTGAAAAATCAGTAGAGTCCTTTAGTCCTACCTAAAATGCCAACGCTAACAATGTTTGATAAATAAAGGATATGAGATAAGAACCAGAACAATTAGTTAAGCTAATTCAGGTATAAGTTGGTGGTACAAAATTCAAGTATAATCCAACAGCAGTCAAGACTAAGATGACCACGTACTACAGAAAAAAAATTGTCCTATTGATGTTGTCAAGATTCAGCCATAAGTGCATATGTTAAGATCCTCTCAGATTTCAGTACAGATCAATCACCCCAAATTAAAATTCAAAACATGCCTTAGTTGAAAGTCCTAGTACTCTAGAATAGTTGTGAGTTGATTACTACATAATTTGTATATTGGTGGTTTAACTTTAGTCCTGTCATGGTGCTTTGGACTGCAGTTAATAAATTAACAACTCTTAATGGAGTTAACTTACTTGGGTAGAGGAAATCATATGAACTTCACTGCCACTATCCATAGTCCAAACCAAACTGCTCTGTGGTTCCAAGTAAAAATGTTCCTGCCCGCCCACATGAACTTCCCCATCGATGATCTTGTCACATTGACCTGATTGAAAACAGAGATCCACATCACCCTTTTTCAAACACTTCTCTGAATTGGGATGAAAACTTTTAGCATCAACTGCTTCCTGTATTGACAATATTGCTGGGAGTTCTTCATATTCAACAACAACTTTTGCTGCAGCTAGTTTTGCATTTTCATGTGTATCAGCAACAACAACCCCTATTACCTGTAGAACACACATGCATAGTTGAGTGGAGAGTACAAAGGACGTATGAAAGCATTTCAAGAACTCAATGCGTTGATGTATCATTCGATATCATAATGGGACAAGTCAATTTTTATGCAGGCATGAGATAATCTTCTGGGTATCCAAGCTTTTCCCATAACAAAATTGAACAGGACTAGTGAAAAATTTATTATAAGTTCAAAGGCTGGGAGCTAAACTTCATGTGAAATACAGAAGTTTTATTGTCCACAAATTTCCACTCTGGAGACACTATTTTCAGTCCACAAACTTTTTGATTTATGATATAAAGTAATTTCTTACTTGTCCTACACAAGTCACATATTGTGTAGCAAATAGCTCCTCATCATGAGTTATTGGTCCAATGTGATTATCACCAGGCACATCTTTGGCTAAAAATATTCCTGCAAAGCCAGGTGAAGACTTGGCTTCTGAATCATCTATAGAAAGAATCTTTGCATGAGGCTTTCTGCTTAATACTAATGCAGCATGCACACCATTGGAAGGCATTGGCGTGTCGTCAGCATATTCTGCCTCTCCTGTGACCTAGAGAAAGTTATACATCAAAAAGATCACCACAGTACCCTTTTCTAGGAAAAAAAACTAAGAATGCGCCACAACGTCAAAGACCCAATCCAATATAGATGTGAGAAGTAGAAAATATTTAACAGCAGTGTCATATGAGAGAAATTAAATAACCATAAAAATACAGATTGGCTGTTTGATTTTTCAGCCAATCTTGTTTTCCAACTTCCCATGATTTTTAGCCAGATTAGAAAATAGAAAAAGAATGTGTGCATAACTAAAAAAATTCACTGATCCCTAGTTCGTACAAAAATATGCCAAACTTGGAACCAGGGACCTTTTCAAAGCCTCCAGGACAACAAATTAATACCATGACAAGTAAAACACCTCCAGCAGAAGAATGGTAGGCTTTATTTCATTAGTGCTTCAGAATATGACAAAACCATCTCTCTCTTTCTTTGTTTTTTTCTTTAACTAAAAGTATGCCCTAAACCATCACACGAGCATCTGTTGACTTTTCAAGTACCGAAAACATTGATTAGAATTCTTTGAAAATGTTGATTCAGTGTTAGTACAATTTTCTTCTTCATTTGAACATTTAAGCAGGCACCTAGAAAAGAATGCACCAACATCTACTGTGTCAGTAAGAGATACAATTACATTGCTGACATCTGTGCTAATGTTATGATATAGATACCTGAAGTCTTGACGAAAGATGAATCTCAGGAGAGCCCACAGATGTACCATGTTTTCTAATTTCATAGTCCTGACTTCCCATGATTGATGGCCGCTGGAATGGTTGTGTAGCTGACAGATAAGATAATGGTATACCAGTGGATTTTTTCATACAAATTTGTTGTGAAACCCACAGGAAAAATTTGAAGAAGAAGCTAAGAGTTAAAGATTTTCGGAATTCCACCATTCCACCAGGAGCATCTTCCTTGAGAAAAATGTCTATTTCTAAGAATTTCAAAGCACCCTGCAAGAGCTCCTGATCCCAATTCTTCCCAATGACAAATTCTTTTGTTTTCACTGCAGACAAAGATAAGGGAGCTACCCCACCATAAACGATCAATGCATCTGAAACAACTAAATCTTCACCTTTTTCTTCAAGAAAGACACGCATTCCGGCATTCACAATTGCAATATCATCATCCCTTCGGTGAGCCTGCTTAAATTCTTTTACATACTCAAAAGGCCTAGTCCATGGTAAGAATATTGACAGTAAAATTTCACCACTTGTAAGATCCACCTTTCGATAACCCAGAAAGAAATTCTCAGCCATGATTGTTCTAATGTTTCCTTTGCAATCAATGATTTGAAATTTTGCTCCTGCAGCCATCCAGAGAGGGTTCAAATCTGATATTGGACTGGCTGTACAAATGTTCCCTCCAACACATGCAACATTTTTTATTTGTGTCCCGGCAAACCATTTTATTTGTTCAATAAATGCCTTACATGATGATGTCTCATGAGCAGCACGCTCATTTACGACCTTTCTAAACATTTGCAGGAGTTCTGTGAGTCTTACTGCAGCGCCTATCTCTAAACCATCATCCTTAACATGCAAGACATTGAGTTCTGGTACGTGAGCAACAGATATCAAAACCTTATACTGGATTCTCTTCAACCTCATCTCTATTCCAACCTCAGTATTACCCACCACCAACTTTGCATCTGGGAATTTCGCATTTAACTCCAGCAAATGCTGAATTTTTAATGGCCGAAACCACTTAAGCCCACCAAATCCATTCAAATATAAGGGAGTTAATTTCCTGAGCAACAACTCGGGAGGAAAAATAAGCTCTTTGTCTGTATATGTGCTCCCATCTACCTCACTATAAGAGACAGGCTCATACTTATTTTCATTTGCAGTACTTTTTTTGCAGGTTTCTGCACCATTTAAACTTTTTGATTTACATGAACAAGGTTTACCAGTTGAAGGGCACAAAAATTCACCACTCTGAAGATTTGATGAAGAGGTATTGGTGTAAAATGCATCATCAGTTTTGGCAAAAACTTGAAATGCGTCAATAATTGGTCTGTAACCAGTGCAACGACACAAATTTCCAGCAAGGCATTCTTCAATTTGCTCTTCAGTTGGTGGTAATTCACTTGACCTCAGCAGTGCATACATTGACATTATAAATCCAGGAGTACAAAATCCACATTGTGAGCCATGAGAGCGAGCTAAAGATTCCTGCAGGGTGTTACAGAGATGCAGACACGGTGAAGAAACTTACCAAGCATAATTTAGTGGTGTAGAAGACTACTAAAACAAGATAGAAAAGCTTATTGGGTCGAACATTAATAAGATTTAGTTTTCAAATTTACATAGTATCTGATGTAATTGTGTGACCAAGGCAATCTGGACCTTCATTAAGTTCTTGTTTGACTAGGAAAAACATGCTGTAAAGTCCTGGACAATTTATCAAGGAGGCAAAGTCTCTTGTAGATCAAGGAACTCTGACTTTCTCTTGAGCCATTCACGCAAAGCATGCCACTCTTCAATGGCATGGCCTGCATCTCGGTGAACTGGACAGGACAAATTCAATTTCAATTTATTTTCACCGTCAGCATGGCAAGTGACTTACAGTAATGATGCACCTGTAAGATTCATTACATGAGAACATACATTTGCTAGTAATCAAAAACAAGCAGTAAGCTTTTAAGACCTATAAGCTTAAAACTTAACATACTGTGAGAGAGAGTAAACTCAAGCCATTAAATTATCCAAAATATCTGTGGTAACAGACATGATAAGGAGTATCGACAAAAAAAAGAGGAGCGCGTGATAAAAGTATAACAGTTTAAAATCAACATTCTTACTTGAACTGGGTGCAAACCAGTTTTTCTGTTCCCAACTCCCTCCACAGTTATTATATGCATCCCTTCCACAGAATACAAAGGAGCCAAGCACGCATTGACTGCATAATGCCTGTAAAAAGGTATCAGGGTAATGTTATTAAGTTGATCCTAAAGACAGAGGAATGCACAAAATTTGACAAAACTGTGAGAGAGAGAGATAGGGAGAGTAGCAGTGTGAGAACTGACACGCATTTCTTCAACACTTCATTATAATGAGAAACCATAACAGTGCAGGCCCCACAACCACCTTCACCACAGCCTAGCTTTGTCCCCGTTAAGCCAATGTCTGTTACCCAAAAAAAATAAAGAAAGAAAGAAAGAGGATTACAATCAGGTACGTCATAGAGACAAACATCAGCTAAATCATAAATCTTTTAAACTGTGCCCAAACACAAACTTGTATTATTGATTATTTCATACATCAAAAGCACCACAATACGAAGCTTAATGGCTGGGAAAAAGGTAAGAAAAGTCTAAGAAAGGCAATCCTACTTTCTAGTCAGTGAATCTGAATTAGATCCATATGATAGTTCCATTGTTCTTTTTCCCTCAACATTTTTTTTTGGGAAACAAAACACTACTTGATCAACTGATCAGTTGACCAAGCTAGAGCACACTCTAAGTTTCCTTCTCTGATATTTTCTTAGAAATCAAACATTTGTTGCGGACCCAGATCAGATCACAAGCAAGAAAGAGTAATATTAAGCTACTGATTCACATAAAAAAAAATTCGAAGTTATATCCCCTTCGTTTCTTCTCCTAAACGAACCAAATTCAACATGCTTCTCAATCACAGACAAGATGATCAGTTTCAAAAAAATCATTCTTTTACAATGATACTCCATAAACCAAAAACTGATTATTGGTAAATTGATTATTGATTGATTGAGCCCAACACACATGATAAGTAAGAAACCAAGCTCAGATTAGAAAGTTTCTACTTTTATCATAATCAACTGTGTTTCCTTCTCCCTCTCTTTTTTCTCTCTCAAAAACTAAGCCTGGCCCAGATAATAATTTCACTTAGTCCAGCTGAATTAACCCTCAAAACTTTCCAATACTTTCTGAGACACCAAACAATAACAAAGCTTGTTAAGATCGCCACGTTACCTCTAAGATATTCAAGAAGAGTCAAGTGGGCCAATCCATCAGGCAACACTCTCCTAACTCCATTAACATACAAAACTGCTTCCTTCGATGATTCCCCTCCAATCGGTTCCATTTCTTCTTCGTTTTTCAAAGAACCCATTTCAATATCTTTTTAAAATCACTAGCACTTACAATTTCAAAGTTAGAAGAAGAGCAAAAATTGGAGATAGCATATCAGATTGGTCTTAATGCATATGGTTTGTTGGATTCCTTATCATTTAGTCAGTTTCCAGGAGGAAAAGGGGACAAAATGAAACATATGAAGTTGTCAGTTACGGTTCTAAGATAACTAGTTTACTAGAAACATCTGTCGAGGATGGAAAAAAAGATTTTTTTGCTGTAATAAGAGATTTTCTTTTTTTAGAATAAACCTTTTTTATATTTTCCGAATTTCTTCCACAAAAATATTATAGATTTGTGCGCTATATTGTTTACCCACAATAAGGAATTAAAATAAATATAAAAGATTTTTGAATTATTTGAAATAATGATAAAAAATCTCTTTAGCTAAAACCACCTCATCTTATTAATATAATTCCATTTCTTACATTTATTTACCAGAACAGCTTATCAAAATCATTAAAAAAAATTAAATAAAAAACATGTTTTGACAATCTTGGGATGATGTATTAAAACTGAAAAGAATAATATAATTCTTGAGTGCTGTTATAGAAAAATCTGTACCCTCAAATAAAATAAAATAGGACGAAGCAGGTAACCTAAAAAACAAAACATAGTGTGTATCCGATAGGTACACCACATGGCACATGGGATATAGCTGACATCCTCTTGGTAAATCGAAACTCGTACACGCACACGCCCATTGACTTTTTTTTTTTTTTTTTGAAAAAAAATTATTTTCTAGAAAATTTATTTTATGCATCTAGATGACTGAATAATATCTTAATTGTTTCAAGTTCTTACAAAAGATGTACGTTCTAACTCGAACTCAAGATTTATTGTGTAGATCTCAAGTTCTTTGTCATCATATCATGTCTCTTGAGAAACCTGATGGTGTATATATATATATAGTACATATGTGATTTATTATAATAATGATTTGATGATATTGCTTTTGGTTTAAAAAACAATATAAATTATCAATTATATATTGATTATTTTGATTATTTCATAGTAAAAATATAAATTTAATCCTGAGATAATAATAATTAAAAAAAAAACAATGCTTGTTACTCATTGACGGTTTGGTCTTTTCAATTTTAAAAATATGTGCAACTTCTTTATATATATATATATATATATATATAACACCTTTTATTTTATAATTTATATATTTATTTTGAAGGAAATATATTGCGCCACAATGTTTGAAAAACATGGAAAAGTTCATCCCTCTCATAATATTCAATCCTTGCTAGAGACTGGAGATTGGGACAACTTATGGAGTCATAAAAATTAAATTAATGGCATCAACCAAAAAAAAAAGATTGGGCCCTATTACTTCCATTTCAGGCCCACAACATCTTGCTCCAAGCTTCTCAACATTGAAATTTAAAGATTTAAAGTGAGGTTTCTAGAGCAGGTGGAAGAAGATAAATAAATGGCGGAGTTGAGAGAAAATAATAGAATATTTTTATTTTTAGCATATTTAAATTATTTTTATATATTGATATCAATAATAATTTTTAAAAAATATTATTTTAATATATTTTAAATGATTTTTTTTTAAAACAACTTCAATCACACTTCAAAACAATCATGAAATACCCCATATATATATATATATATATATATATGAACAACCTCTGAGATTCCAAGTAAACATTGAAGTGAGACTCTTGTCCTCACAGCTCAAAATATTTTTCACATAAATTCAATCATTATTTCTTTTATCTCATTTAAGTCCACGCAACTCATCGATAGAAGATACATGGGGCATTGCAATAAAAATATATTAATTATCAGTGTAAACCTTTAGATGTTTCAAATTATTAATTCTAACAAGAGACTGAAGAAATTGCCCGGCAAAATAAAGCTCATATATGTCTCAATGGAGCTTCACTACTTGTCCGTTTCTTGCCTGGGCTTTTCCCTGCTCGGGCAATTTTGTATACTCAATGAAAGTATACATCATGATTGCATCGAAGGCCACTGCAAGTGCTAACGAGGAGATTCCTTTCCAATTTGACAGAAGTGAAAACCTTCGAATCAGCATGATTGCTCCGATAGAATAGATGCAAGAAAGAAAGATGACAACCTGTGTTCCCCCCCCCCCCCCCCCACAAAGAGCAGGAATTAAGGAAAGAAAACGAAAAATAAAAGGCAATTGATCAACTTGAGGATTAAACTGAAAAAGATGAACAAGAGTAGAGACATTCCTGTGATATTCTTAGGTGACTGGCTAGAATGATGACTTACAATCAATGACTTCTTTGGTGGGGTTCGAAGATCTCTAATTTCTTTTCCATCAAATGTGTCATTGGCTCGAAACTTATCCAGCATTGCATCCTGGAATATGATGATAAAGGGGGAAATTAATTCAATTTTTGACACCCAGAAAAAGATTACTGTTAGGACTTCTCCGGGAACATTTCACCACCTTTTTTGATCTCTAGCAATCAATCACATGCTCTGCTTAAATTATGGAGGGGCAAACTAAAAACGAAGCTAGCTAGCCCAGAAGCAATGGTAATTATATAATACCTTGGCCACAAATCTATCTTTACACCATTGAGCGATGCCTTCATCTGATTCGGGCAACTCGTTCATTGCATAGCGTTTTATGTGGAAATGCACCTGAAATTTGGTGATGGAAATATATATATATATCAGCTAAAAAGGTTTCATGAGGGGTGGCCATGTTTCAGTTTCCTAAAATCACTGTCTTAACTTACAACAGAAGGCTGCTTCCTAAGAAATCCCTTTACAGAAGGAATTGGATGACCTTTTGGCACAGCAACAGTGACATCATAAACTGCTGGAACAAACGAGCGCATGTATTGTACAGCCGAGACAAATCCCTAAGTGCAGGAAATGGAGTCACAAATTACAAGGAGAGTTTTCTGATGGCGTGATCATATAAAATGGAACACGTGCGATGAATTAGTAACATGAACTTGAATCCTTGTCAAATAAAATGAAGATCTATCAGCACCACAATAATTTTTTGATGGACAAGTAACATGAACTTGTTTTCCTTGTCAAGTGTCAAACCGAAATGGAAACCATATAATTAATGGATAATGGATCTTCCTCTTACGATATTTACCTTGGTGCGAGGAATCAGCACGTTCCTAGGAACTGGCAATCCTTTTGAAATGGCAAATTCTTGAGCTGCCAGGAGTTTATCTGGGGTCATGCGAGTTCCCTCCACGAAGATAGTCAGCCAGAAAGAGATCGGGAAATCCTTGAGCTCTTGAAAACTTGACTGCGAGGAATCACTCCAAAACATTAATCCAAATGTAACAAGCTGTCAGCCTCAAGTAACTCAAAACTTCTCTACTCCTGGGTCAAGGATAAGTGCTCAAATTCTTATTAGAGCTAGATTTGCTAGCTAGTTGATGTTTTTTTTCCAGCCAAAAAAGGACTTCAATCATTTTTTATAGACACACTCTGAATCTTGAATCCCATGATGGATGGCAGCTCGCATTTGTGTTACAAAAATGTAAAAAAGTTAAGTGAAAGTGTATGATTTCAATGTATAGTATACCTTCAATTTGCCTTCATCCTTGGCCCAGTTTCTATCCAAAAATACGGCTCCATTAAACCAATTTGCCCATCCATAAATCTGCAGAAATAACTCAAAGCTGAATCACCAAACATTTTTCAAAATGATCCCCAGCATCGATCAAACAGAAATATTAAAAAAAGCAACGTGAAAACGCATCATCCACTTCAAATTCGTAAGACTTACGGGAAGGTATTTTGAGGATTTCTTCATGACCATTAGAGCACCGCGGAGACAGTTAAAGCGCTGGAGGGAGCCAAATCATACACTTATTTTAGTTAAGCATAATAATAAATTACTGTTTATTTAATTATTTATCACGCACCCTCTTTTTATCACAAGAAAACCTCGTCAAAAATCTAAAATCATAGCCAGATGAACAATATCACCTCAGCTAAAAGCCACATCATGAGGACATCAGCATCACAGGTGTGATTAGGCATTACAAGCGCTTTCTCTTTGCCTGGAAAAACTCTCAAGCAATTATAAACACTCCTCAAGAACTGATAACTGTTTTGAAACAATCCAGGCCTTACCGATCACTTCCAGAGTTTCCAGGTCTGCATGGATCCGAACCTGCAAAAATTATTATCAGCACAGATTCATTAGTTAGAACATACAAGAAATCAAGAAGATGCTGAAACGAATGACAATATGATATGATCAGCACCTCAAGGCCTGCCCACCAATCCACTAAACATGTCAGGTGCAAGAACAATATGTCGGTTACCGCTCCAACGATCCTTCTGTATGTATTTTTTGAAACAGGCCATATAATAAGGAAGCAAGCTGCCTGCAAAATCAGCATGGTGATTATATAATTTATAATATATATATAACGTAGGATTAAAAAATGCAAACTTAAATTAATGGAGTGATGATATGGAAAATAGATCGGTGCTTAGAATTAGTTAACGTAGGGTTAAGAAAACCAGCATGCATGGTGATTATATATAATCTATAAAACATCCAAATATTATCAATAAATAAAGCAAGTAGGGTTGAGATTACTTGGGTGATATTAACGAGAATGCCTGTGAGACAGAATATCATGCCAAAAGGCATAGCCACAGCCACAGTCGCAAGTTTTTCCATGGCCTGATACCTTCGCAAAGTTTACACAGAAAGCGAGCCTCGTTCAAATATTAGTGTTGGAAGTGATTAGGGGCAGTATATTTATGGAGAATGAAGGTGAAGTTAGGCAGGTAGGCATCGATCTCTTAAATGTTGAGGCTAAAAAGTTAATATGGACATCTAATTAATTACTAGTTTGGTTGGCAACACAGAAGTAACTGTGTTTAAAACTATGTAATTGAGATTGTTTTTAAAAGTATTTTTCGTTCAGAATTATATTAAAATGATATTTTTTTATTTTAAAAATTATTTCTAACATCAAAATAATAAAAAAAAACTAGTTTGGTTGGCAGCACACGAAGTTTTTATAGGTTAAAAAAGGTTATTCTGCAACAAAATATATGAATTGATCATCCAAGTCCAAGTATTTATTACAATTATTATTATTTTCAAGTTGATAGAAATGGGAATGGTAACATTAGAATTCATGATCGTATGGCGATCTATTTGTCTTATACCATATTACATCATTATTTCAATCTAGAAACTTTGTTTTAAGTAGTGTTTGAGATCATTTTCTTTGGCATTAATTGTTTTTATTTGATTTATAAAAATTGTAAACTTGTTTGGTTGTTAGCTTCTTTTTTATTATCACTATAAATTACCCTTTGTTTCAATAAGATATATACGATTCGGTATCCAACCCTAACCTAATAGTGGGATGCCTTGCACCCGACGCTTCAAGATCTCATGCTCGTTTCTTGATGTTCCAAACTTATATTACATTCAATTTATTCAATATATATATATATATATATATATATATATAGATATATCATTATCTTACATTCAATTTCCTTGGCAAAAGGATTCATAAATTTCACATTTTTTCTTTTGACAAACTTTTATAATTTACAAGAACTTTATTGATAATCTCAATTCATTCTTTTTTTTTCTTCAAAAAAAATATTATTCATTTATGTATTGCTAATTTCTTTTGACCTCAGATATAATTGAAAAAAATCTTCAAAATTAATATTTTTTATAAAGAATATTATATGCTAGTGCTAGTGCTAGCACTATCATCCTGAAAGTCAACTTTCCTTAGGTTCCTCTCTCTATCCTTCTTACCCAAGGACCATCTTTCTCTCAAATTAGCGAGAAGGTGTTGGACAATTTTCATTTATGCTAGCTTTTTTATTTTATTTTTTCGTGTTCAATAATCCCGAGTCTAGTAGTATAAGTATGATATATTTTAGTTTTATTATATAGTTTATCTATTTTAGATTTTAATTTTTATTATCATAATTCGTTACTTATATGGATGTGCGGCACAAGGGGATAGCAATCCAGGTCACGTGAGAAAAGAAAAAAAAAAAGATTTCAAGGTAACACTGCAATATTTTTCTCTAGATGCATTGCATTTTTATTTTTTTTTAATTTCCCTTCTATGTTTTTGGGTATCCATAAAAAATACTAAAGTTCTTTTTATTCTTTATTTGTGTAAAAGACTACTTACGATCAATCCAACATTAAGACCTTATTTCACATTATATTTCAAAAATATTTTTAAAAACATTGAAATTTTTTTATTTTAAATTAAAAAAATAGTGTTTTATATCATTTTCATGTGCTGCTGTCAAAAATATTTTTTTTTATAAAATAAAACATCTTTTTGATGTATTTTTAAACAAAATAAACTTTCAAAATCAACTTAAACTATACTCTCAAACAATCACTTACTTATCAAATGAAAAAGAATTTAATTATTATTTATTTAAATTATTTTTTTATATTTTAAATTGTTTTAATTTACTATTATTAAAAATATTTTTTTAGAAATTAAAAATACATTATTTTAATAAAAACAAATTTAAAAATAAGAATTAAAACCTAGGTGCAGTTTCTATGGCGGCTTCTTGCCTAACCAGTATAAGGACAAACTGCAAATACGACGGTGATAATAGTTAATTATGCCAGGGACCGTTTGACAGGAACTCATAACTTCAAACTCGAGGTGTAAGAAACCACTATGATCACTGTCACAATACCCACACACAGTTGCGGTTAATTATACAATATTCTAACCATACTGTTTCTGAAAGCTTTCCATATATTTGGAAACTGCAGAAAAATGTGGATTCTGGGGGGGGGAGTGTCAACAGAAGCATGAATTATATCATCTTGGCCACCATTAACACAGCTTCCCTTCCAGGACAAGAAAAGTTTTGGGAAACCATATCATTTTATAGGACAAGAGAGAGGTTCTGGGAAGCCACAGATCGTTTTATTCGAAAGCAAATTAATCCATGCGAGCAGAAAAATGAAGCCTCCTACAGAGAAGCAGGTATTGATTTCTTCATGGAAGATTTAGATGGCCTTATTTATAAGCTCAATGAACATACGCAAATCAAAATCCACTTTTATAATGACAAGCGCATGTGCTTTACATGGAAAGTTTTCAAATAAGCATGAACATGGTTTGAGAGCCAAGTTTACACTATGAAAAGGAAAAAAAAGAAGGAAACCTTAGGTTATGCCCAGAAATTCAAAAGTTTCATCATCTGCATTGAGAAGATCTAACTAGTTAGGCCACAAAGAGGGAAACTCATCTGGGAAGTCAGGAAAAAGAATTGTAGTTTCCTGACAAGTCCATAATTAGACCTTAAGTTGTAAATTTCCCAAGCTATCAATGCCGAAGGTGGCAATGGAGCACATAAGCATAATTAAATGATAAAAATAGTGTGAATTTCCTCAACCTAGTGACAGATTGAGAATTAAAGAAAATTTCATCCTAGAGGTGCATGCCTTGTATTCTCTAATGCTTTCATATACTTTGCGGTGTTACGTCTAAACAGATTTTTCAAGAGCTTCAAGGGCATTGCATGGGGAAAAAATTGGGATAAAATACATTGCATATTGAATATCCTCTATCTTTTTTCTGTTTATTTTGGGTCTCCGGAGGGAACCCATAAGTTTGTGACTTTAGATATTAGGTTTTCTTGGAAATAATTATTTTATAAATGATTAATGAAAAAAGATCAGATGAGATGATAATTATAAGATATAGCAACCACATAAAGCAATTCAAGGAAGAATTTAAGCACCTTCAAATTTGCCCACCAATCATTCATCAACGAGCCCCATGAACTGCAACCAAAGCAATTCTGCAACTATTTTGCCAGTCCTTCTGTGCAGATTCTTGGACACGGGACGTAAAAGGAAGGAGAGAACTACCTGCAAAGTGCAAGATATGAGTAAAAGCAGTAAACAGATTATGTTAGCAAAAGTTGGAGAAAAAAATGTGACAACCTTAATTTTATGAAAAACAGAGAAACGTTTTACTCTTTTTTTTGGGTTTTTATCTTTCCTCGAGGATGGTATTGGGAGGTGGGAAGCTGCAGAAAGGTGTTGATTTGCAGCTGTTCAAGAGAAAACAATATACAAGGAAACATGAGACGCATTAACAACGAAAAAAGGGGATCAAAGTTAATCAGAAACTTAATACAAATAAACTGAAATTCAAAGGGCCGGAAACAACTGGACACACTCACAGATACTATGGAATGGAATAAAACCTAGAAATCTTATTAAAGATCACACAAGCACGTAAGAAGGGTATTTTGCTTGGATGAACTAGAATCAGAAGCAAGAAATCATCAAAGTTTTCCATGAAACATCCGATTAGAAAGTAACCAAGGAGCATTACTAACAGCAGCAAACAACCAAGAAATTGTAGTTAAAAAAAACAAGGGTAATTATGAATGACCTGAATGAGATTAACAATGAGACCAGAGAGCATGGAAATAATTCCAACAGGGACAGTAACCAGAGCAGCTGGCCACTCCATTAACATTCATCACCAACTAAATGCAGTATTGCCAACGCAATGCAATGATGTAGAGAAACAGAGAAGGAAACACAAATTAAAATATCTGTAACTTTTTTTTATTATTATTAAAGTAAGCGGATTGCGTTTGAAGGGGATGCCGATTTCGACGCAGTTGCATGGGATGGGGAGGGGAGGAAGACTCTCTTCCTTCTTCTCTATTGCTATATGCTGTTGCCATATTTATGTATTTTTAGCTCTCAAAAAATATAATAATAATAATAACAGCGGCAGCAAAGATTCTGTCTTTCTAATTGTAGATTTACACCTTGAATTTTTTTTCTGTATGGCTTCGTGACTGACCTAAATCATTTAAGTGAGGCGACAGGTCGTCTGGTTTTCAAATAAATGACACGTCAAGCATTTTTTATATTTGTAGTTTTCGCATCCTACGGCGTCGCTTTAACAGATTATAAAGTGTAAGATCAAGAACGATCCTAGCCCGGTGTCCCTCGAAGCGCTAAGAAAAAAAAAGGAACAGAGAAATCTGAAGAGAAGAAGAAAGCAGCAGGCAGCAGAGCAGAAGAAGAGGAAGTGATAGAATAATGGCAGCAGCAACAGCACAAGGAGGCTATCATCAGCCAGCAACTTTAGAAGAAGTAAGAACTCTGTGGATTGGTGATTTGCAGTACTGGGCCGATGAATCCTACCTCACCTCCTGCTTTGCTCACACTGGCGAGGTCGCTCATCCCTCTCTTCTTCTTCTTCTTCTTCTTTATGCTGTTTATACATATGGGTTTTTGTTTATCTATCATCTCTCTCTCTCTCTCTCTCTCTCTCTCTCTCTTTTCAATTATAATTAGTATTTCTTAATATATATATATTTTTTTTTAATTTGAAAAAAATGAGAATTTCAGGTAGTTTCGATTAAAATAATACGCAACAAGTTAACCGGACAGCCTGAGGGTTATGGGTTTGTGGAGTTTGTTTCTCACGCAGCAGCTGAAAGGATTCTGCAGACGTATAATGGGACGCAAATGCCAGGGACGGAACAAACCTTTAGGTTGAATTGGGCTTCTTTCGGGATTGGGGAAAGGCGGCCCGATGCAGGACCGGAGCATTCGATTTTTGTTGGGGATTTAGCACCTGATGTTACGGATTATCTCTTACAGGAGACGTTTCGGGTTCATTATCCGTCGGTTAGAGGTGCCAAGGTTGTGACTGACCCGAATACTGGACGGTCCAAGGGATATGGGTTTGTTAAATTTGCGGATGAGAATGAGAGAAATCGTGCCATGACTGAGATGAATGGTGTTTTTTGCTCAACTAGGCCAATGCGAATTAGCATGGCAACACCCAAGAAGACCACCAGTTATCAACAGCAATATGTTCAGCCAAAAGGTCATAATTCCTCTGTTTATTCATTCGAAGCAAATTGCAATTGGATGGATTTACTTTTATACTTTCTTTTTTACAGTAGCTTCACATGTTTACCTTGACGAAGCTAACTTGTTTAGCAAATATGTCTTGATTGATGCTGATTGCAATTTTATTTCCAATTTGAATGTAGCATTTTTATATGTGTCTAAAGTGAATTTGAGCGACTTGGAAATTGTGGCATCAAAAACTTTACAAAAATTTTCGAGGTTCTGCAACTCAAATATTTCTAAGCACACGGACTTCCCCAACCATTAAAGCCTTTGATTATTAATGACTTCTTAAATTGCTTACTCGTTCTATTTGTCTTGCATGAGGATTCATTGGCTTTGAAGGGTGTCACTCTTATTTTCAATTGGTTCCTGGGTAACATTAAATAATTACCAAGCATATGGGTTACCCAGCAATTAAAGTCTTTGATCGTTAATGACTTTCTAATACTGCTTACTCTTTTGGCATTCAAGTGCAACACTCTTTTTTTCAATTGCTTCCTGGATATCATTGTGCTTAATTTTCATTTTTCTGCAGCCTTTTATCCAGCTCCCGCATACACTGCACCAGTCCAAGTGGTTTCAGCAGATAGTGACATTACTAATACCACAGTAAGTTGGCCATACTTTAGTTTTGTGGAGATTTGTTTCTTGTGCATTTCTACTAACTAGTTTTTTCTTATTTCAGATCTTTGTTGGTAACTTGGATCCTAATGCCACAGAAGAGGACCTCAGGCAAACCTTTCTGCAGCTTGGGGAGATTGCCTCTGTCAAGATTCCTGCAGGCAGAGGATGTGGTTTCGTACAGTTTGCAACTAGGTTTGTTTGATTAGTACTGTAAATGTTTTCTCTTGCTACATCATCATCTTTAGATAATATGCCATATAAGTACTGGTATTGCAGCATCATGGCATTGTCATTTGTCCTTTTGAGACATTTGGTAGCTTAGCTTGAATGTCAGTTCATGGTCATTTCTATTCAGCTACACTGTCATATGGGCTAGCCCTTCCTTTTTCTTATTGATCAGAGAATCACGAGTAAAAAGGATGAAGGACTCAGAAAGTGTTATTGTGGATAGTCCAAAGGGGGTACCCCTTATGTCATGATATGTTTGTTATTGCAAAGTTTCCATCAAATACCAATTTTGTATGTATAGGAAACCGTCTGAATAAGTCATACAAAGTGCACAGGGGAATACGATTCTTGTGGGCTATGTATGTAGTGATATTTCTGGCCTCTACTATTTATTTTTTTCTGAACAGGACATCAGCTGAAGAAGCAATACAAAGGATGCAAGGGCATGTGATTGGTCAACAACCGGTGCGCATTTCTTGGGGCAAGAAACAAGTAAGTACCACTTCCAGCTTTGAGAATGTTTGATATGTAAAGACCTTGTCATGTCACGCTTCTTTACATATCCATAAAAACAAGACAATTATTTAATTTTCAACATTCAGCTCAATTCCATGAAGAAAGTCAATTCATAGTAGACTGCTTGGCAGCAGATGGAACATCCCTGGGTTTTTGTGTAAATAATTATATTGTTTAATCTGTGATTTAATCCTCAGTAGCCTGTTTTGAATATTAAGTTTTTAATGAATTTCTCATGTATCTAAAGAAAGTTGAAATCAGGATGGGATGAAATTAAATTTCGGATATTATTTTTTTCTTGACGGGAATTGATAATGAGTTTGAAGGCATTATGGAAGAGACTATGTAGTCTTGTATTTATTTGCAGTCTGACTTGAACATACATTTCAAACCATTATTCTTTTCTATACTAGCTGTGATAATATATGATATTCTGTTGCTGTAGGACTTGACAGCTACCTGGGGTCAGCAAGTAGATCAATGGAATGCTTATTACGGTTATGGACAAGGCTATGATGCATATGCTTATGGGGGTACACATGATCCATCATTATATGCATACAATGCATATGCTGGTTATCCACAGTACCCTCAACAGGCAAGATATGTTAATTTGCTTAAACAGTCTCTCTCGATGATGATACTAGTTGCTGTTGATTCTGTCCACTATGGCCGTTTTAAATTTTTTTTCCTTCTCCTATATGACTCATTATTGTTAGAGGTTGGGATGGTCACAGGGCAGGTATAAAATGGGTTTGACATTCTGACCCTGGTAATATTTTGTGGTTTCCATACCATCTGTTTTAAATGAATGAGGAGGCGTGAGCTGAAACTTAGGATTCAGGCCTCAGGGTACATTGGGGTTAGCATGAGTAATGATAAAGTTTAAAAGTTCTATAGTTCCATCAAATCCTTTCAGCAAGCACCTTAATTGCGCCGTCACTGAGGATAACAAAACCTTGACTGCAATTGCAGAATAATCATTTTCTATTTAAATAATATATTTCCAAGTAGCAGGGAAAAGTCTCTTCATGATGGTGCTTCATGCCCAAGGAAAAAAGATGGAAGGAGAAGAGGAATATCGAGACTGATTTTGGGTACAATGTCATCATGATAAAAAGTTAATACACATCTACTATGAGGGGGGTCAAACATGATGATGAAAACAACAGGCTAGGTTTTTCTGTTATTCTTTTGGATACAAAAGATGTGCAAGTGTATCTAATCACTATTGGAAAGATCAGAATGGACTCTGTTGCATGAGTTTTGACATTTGGGACTGTTAATACTATTTCTGAATTCTCTCGTGGAAAAGAAGTTTGTGCTTAATTTAATTAATCTTCGATTGCCTTAGTTTGATCATGCATCTGGCGGTTTGTTGTAGGTTGAAGGTGTTCCAGACATGGCAGGTGTTGTTCCAGTTGCTGAACATAGGGAAGAGTCTTATGATCCGTTGGCTGCTCCAGATGTTGATAAGTAAAGTTTCACGCTCAGCCATAATAGTGTTACACAGCTTGTGTATTTTCTTTTCTTGGTTAATATTTAGCTCTGTTGATTTGATTGTCAGGTTAAATGCTGCTTATCTTTCTACACATGGAAGTGCCATCTTTGGCCGTACTCTGTGGATGAAAACCTCATCGCTTACGCAACAAGCTCATGCGTAATTTATCATCCTGGTTTACATCATGGTGCCTGCTGCATTATCCAAGGGGCTGCTTGAGGGCTAAGAAATCTTCAGGGCATAGAGAAATCTGCCATTGGAAGGAAAAACTTTCAAAACATGCTTAAGAAGAAGTATCCGTTGGTACCTGAAAAGAGTAACAGTCAAGAAAAGAAAACAGTTTGTAGTATTTTTAACACGCTCTGCTCTGGTCTTTTTTGGGTTTTGAGCTTTTTGGTTTCCATTCGTTTTGTATATGAATTTGAGCCGCAACGAATATTGCACGTCGGGCAGCTGCTTTTCACTTGCGGGATGTTAGTGTCACTTTCTTGATGGTTACCCCCTATGCCTTTTCATTTGCAGATTTCTTCATATGTAAGCAACGGTGGTTTGCCTTGTGGAAAAACAGAGAGGATGTTGTAGTGTTTTTTAAAAGTGTTTTTTTATTTGAAAATGTATTAAAATAAAAAATTGATTTTTATCTACTCTACCAGAGCATCAACCACGTCCTCAGAAAAATGCTCGTAAAATATTACCATGCATAGATATTTAATATTTAATCAAAATTCTTACCATGAAAAGTTAAGGAAACAATGAAAATAAATTTTAAAAATTGTGCTGTCGGTTTGCCAAATAACAAATATTCTGAAATGATTCTTCTGCTTGTGTATGGTATTATGAGTATAATTATTTATTTAATTCATTTAAATATGTGCAATATATAATATATTTTTATGACCCCGCCAATTTTCGGCTTCACAATTGATGGGTGCAACAATATTTGCAATGTAAAATCATGTTATGAATGAACAACTCTCGAATAATTACTAACAACAAACAATTGTTTGAATATGAACACGAACATAATTAATCATTATAAGTAATTTTACTAAAAAATATATACGCGATTTCATGTAATTTAATCCACTATTTTACATAGCATGTAATATGAGGTAAATGATAAGTAGCTCAACCGAATGGAAACTCCTAATAAATTGACTTCATGTGAGGTAACCTTTGTTGGGTCTCAGATGTGATAAAATCGTAAAGGGGAATACGATGAATCGCATCCCTTAAAGTCATTGAAGATTTTTTGCTGACAATCCATTGAACAGGCAAAATATAGTTGCATTTGACAGCATTCTGAAATTGATAGTTGATTTTAACAAAGAGCTATACATACATGCATGTGTATATATATATATATACACGTGCATATATTTCTTGCATCTTAAATTCATTTAACTCAAACATTTTCATCCCTTCCGTGTTAATTTTCCAATTTATTTGAGAAAAGAGTAGATAATACAAGATTGATGATAAAAGATAGCATTTTTTTAAAATAAAATACACTAGATTAAGCACATTTAAAATTGATAATAATAATAATAATAATAATAATAATAATAATATAAAAAACTATGCTATTCAGAATAAATTATAGCAGCTCCTGAACTCGGGGAGCTATTATTTTTATTTTTTATTGAGAAAAAAAGGGGCACCTGGACCCCAATAGACGAAGGATCAACCATGGTGCGAGTCTATGACTGACCACCAACTGAAATAGGTGGTCTAGGCCCGAACCAAGATGCTGTTTCGGCAAGGCTAATAAACCATGGGATTCAATCGGGCGTCTCTTGTCCCTCTCTATCGAGAAACTTGTAGAAACAAGGTATTATTTCTATGTATTCTTTTGTCTCGATCTAAAAGGAACTTTTGGACCACAGTAAACTCCTGAGGAACACAATGGAAGTGCTATGCCATGAAGTCCTTGTTTCGTTTGCTTTGCAGCATTGTTTGATCAACTCATGAGTTAGAGGACAAAAGCATAAATAATGAATATAGCAAACTTGAATGTACTTCAACCATCCATTATTTATTTCATATTGCCGTCAAATATAAATGCAGTGCCTCAGAACATAGTTCGGGTTTTTAATGGCGGGAGCTGAAAATAAAAACGAAAAACAGTTCTACTTTGACAGCCAAAGTTGAATGTCTATGCCTTTTATGGATGGTAAATAAATAAATAATCTGAGATGTAAAGGTCAAAACTGTTTATATAAATGAATGAGAAAGAACTGAATGTGATTGTCATGATCTTAAATCATAAATACTTGGCCAACCAAGGTATCTCCTTGCTGTCTTTCAATGCAAAAGATACGTCATCACTGCACAAGGTAGAAGAAGTTGGTCACTTACACTGCCGATAAAGCTTCCTGTTTTGCTTGTGCACGAGTAAAGTTATTCAACCAATCAAATTAATCATGCCTATAGATTGATGTTATTAATTCAAATTCAAGGCATTCTTTCTCAAAATCGTAAATCAGAATATAGTAGTATTGTGATCATTAGACTGCCCTTGTCAATGGAGCAAGGTCATAGCAGAATGTGCTCCAGGGAACTAACCTTGGAAAATTGAGCTGCAACTTCTGCAAACTGTGTCTAGCTCCTGGTTCACATAGAATTATCCTACTTTCACCTAGCATGCAGCTGCCAATAACAACACAAACGAAATAAACAGTCAAGATTTTCACTGACCTCGAATCAGAATCAATGGTTATGAACTGAATCATGCAAGCACCTGTCTTTGATTTTTCCAGTTTATGACAACAAGAAACATGGAAATGACATTCTACAATTTTGTAATTCCTTGAAAAAAAAATCATAATTAAGTATTATCACATAACTTGGTACATGTCTTCTGTGTTAGGAGCCTCATTTGACATGTCATCTGGGCATACTTAAATATAATGTCTAGATACCGAGGAGCTCAAAGCCCAAACTATTCCCTGACAATGGCTCTCCAAGGAAGTTGTCGAAAGAAAACCGAGAAAATTGCTATGCTATCCTTTTATCTTTCAGGGGAAAAAAGAGAGCAAGAAAGCAATGCAAACTGACTTACCCAACTTTCAAGAGGATGTCCCAACCAGGAAATGCTTCTGCATTGCTTGTACAAATACATGAAACAGTCATTGCCAACTGCAAACAGAAGAGCCTTTCAGCAACCACTCACAAATGAGTCATGAACCCATGAAGATAGAGAGCGTTTATATAAAACTCATTTGGAACAACAAGAAAAGGATAGATGCAAACAGCAAGCCTAGCTTAATCAGTTTTAATAATAGAGATGTTTTAACAGTAATCATAAAGTTTTGAAGGGGCAGCCAGCCATTGCTAAGTTTTCATAATGTCCACTGTTTGTTGATAACTATTTTATGCCAAAAAATAACATTTAAAATATGAAAGCTCTGAATATTAGCTTCAGAGGCTTACTACCTTGGTCAGGACACATTAATAGTGTGGTCAATATAGCTCTTTATTCCAAAAATACACGGAATTAATAATGGGCAGTTAAAAACAATCAGACATATTAAGGTAGCTTTAGATTTTGACCTTTTCAAAAGATGTCTCAGCCATCCCAGTTTTATACAGCTCGTACACCATAGCTGCCAAGAAAATTTTACTTAGTTTGGAACAACTTCTCATTACCTGCAAAAAAGAAAGAAAAAAGAGAGATAAAAGAATCAGTTCTTATAGGAGGAGGTAAAATGGTTGTTGAAAAATGAAATCCTTTTCTCCCAATTAACAATAACTAATACGTTTTCTTTCACAAAAATCAAATGTCAGTGATGACAGCTAGCATAGAAGTTTAAAAAACTGTCTAGGGCAATCATTCTCACACACTAAGATCTATGATAATTCACTTCATGTAGAGTAGTCATTGTGTCACAAGGTAATAGAAGTGTCTGCTTTCATCTCCTTGATATTATTTAAACTTACCAAGACATTTCCTTGATCTGCACACTAATTTTATGCAGGGATAAGATAGATAAATTTTTTGATTTCAAAAAGTGGTGCTGTGGCAAAGTAAATAACCTTCTCATGGAACATTACAGTTAAGGCAGAACTCTGGCCTTTCATCTCTCTGAATGTGACAGTCATTGCTGATACATGCATAATCGACACCATAGTGTACCCACTATCATGATTCCAACTTCAATATAAAAAGTACAACAAAAAAAGGCTTAAAAGAGCCAAAATAAAAACCCATAATTGCAAGATTTATAGTTGAAAGCCAACTCACTTGAATATGAGGTGCCTGGAACATTTCATGAATGGCTGCTTCAACTGCTGACATACCGACAAGGCCCTTTCCTGGAAAATGGTCAAATACAGATTCATCTAGTGAGCAGAATTACCAATGTGGTTGAGAGGGTGATCCTTTATTTCATCAAATTCTTATTATTGGATAAATTTAATTGTGAATACAATATACAATAATATCTTTACCCTTTATTTCATAACATTACCAAAACTATTAATGTTTGAAAATAGATGTTCTGTCTGATTTATGTCAATTTTGGCACCCAATTTTACTTAGTATAGATCAACATGAAAGCTTCAAGGAGTCAACTATAGTAACCATATAGTTGCCCACCAATAATCAGAGCCTTTAGAAGTTTTGATAGGCACTGCATTCATACTCTACAACAGCATGAGGTGATTTAAGAAACCCCCAAGAATGCACCAAAATCTAAAGTACAAAATATCAGTGATGTTAATATCATGACATGACTTGATGGCAACATTTTTTAGGGGAGTCAGAACTTCAAGCATGGATGAAATATCCTTTTCTTATTTGAATATGAAAAGACCACCAAATCCAAACTAGTGGAATGAAGTTATAATATCTCACGGTATCAAAATGTCTAGTAAACCAAAGTTTTCAGGTACCTTCTGGAGCTGGATTATGATTGGAGCTCAACTTCTTAATATGGTAATCTGCAATTTCAGCTGCACGCCTGCAAATTTCTAGAGCACGACGTGCATCTCCTGAAATAGCTGCTACCTGAAGGCATTCATGAGGTTGATGTTGAGGGAAAAGCAATACAAATAGGAAGATAAGCATCAATTTAGATGCATAAAAATTTAGCAATTGAAAATATAGAGCAAGCTTAGAATCCATGGAAACAAATGGCACAAAGACAGACCTTCCTTGAAGCAAATTCTATAGCTTGCTTTTCAAATGCATTGATTCCTTTAAGGCGACTTGAAATGATTTCCTGAAGCTGCTGGTAATTATATGGACCAAAGCAAAGCCTTTGTATGCCCATACGGCTTGAAATGCGAGGGAGCAGCTTTTCTGGAAGATCCATAGTATTTGCTATTCCTGAATATCACATTAACGATGGCAAGGTTGCCATCATATTCATCATGACTAATATAATCCAAAATGCATTATAAAATTATACAGACTGACACTGACACACCCATATATAAATATTCAGAGAGAGAGAGAGAGAGTACCTATCACAATCAATTTAGAATGTGGCTTAGTTGGCCAATCAAGAATATTATATAGAACCTACAAACAAAAAAGGGTGAGGAACTCTGCCTCAAACTTTTATGGACACTTTAAATTATACTTCTATTACTAGCTAACAAGAATAAGTTTTCAAATGACAATATATGCAAATTACCGACTGATTTCTGGTCACAAGAAGATCAAGTTCATCAATGAGTAGAATACAAGGCCGGTCATCTTCTTTCCCATTTCTCTTCCCTTCTGAAAATCGCTCATTTAGCAAATGCAGAGCCTTTTTCCAACTTACTCTGTGTCCAGTCAACGCTTCATATATAACCTAAAGAACACAGTGTATGCACTAAGCAACCAGAGGATTTAACCATATAAGTGAATAAGACAACCTCAAAAATACTTCTACCCTGTAAATATTCTCTGGCGATGCCAACTTAAGACCATTAACATCCACAAAACAGTATGGTCTTATGCTTCCTGCATCGACTTCAGACTTCAGGTTCCTCATTACTGCAAGCACACTCATTGTCTACAATTCATCACCGCAAAAAAAAAATCAGATGATTTCAATCATATAAGCACTGCAAAAACTTGGATGAGTCTAATCACTGCTTGGAATTAAGCAACAATAGCTATCAGTCAAAGCTGACAGACTTTACCTTTCCAGTTCCAGGAACACCATGAATGTAAAGGCAGCGACCCAGGCACTGATTGTCACAGATGGCACCTTTTACGAATGCACTAATCTCCTCCATCTCTCTATATTAAGGCTCTTGATTAGAACCAATTATTTACAATTAACCATAAGACCAAAGTATCAAAGTTCTTACTTATTCCTGCAAGGTAGAGATTTTGGCAATTTTGCCAACACAAGTGCTGCTTTTGCCTTCTCCAGTTCAGTCTGCTTGTGGCATCTCACATGCTCTGGGATTCTCTTTGTCCCAATTTTCTGAAGTCCAAAGAACTTCCCCTTTCGTGAGTTCTGTCATGACCACACAGTTCATTAGGTTATGTGTTGGCAACCACTGGAAAGCCTCAAATAAGCAGCAATGAAAATGTCCATACAGCAGCTAACTCATGAGCTGAGGATGCTCTAGATTGTAAGTTTTTAACTTTTTCCTCTTCATATTCTACATCTTCATCTGTATCAGACTCACGATCCTTGGAGGATTTCCAATCTTCATCAATGTCAGAATCTTCACCTTCCTACCAACAAAGAGAAGAAGCAAATTAATCGCAACTGAGTGTTGACTTCCTTTTTCTTTTTTTGAGAATGTGTTAGCTCCATTTTGATGCTAAAGTAGACTGATAGTTCAACCTTTCATACCTCGTCACCATTGTCAATATCAGCTAGACGCTTGAAACTGTGCCATTGTATGTCATATTCATATTCGCACATGAAAATGTCATCTCCTTCATCATGGGCCTTTGCATACTCCTTGGGATTCATGACATAGCAGTGCCTAATGATAGACTCCATCTGCAACATTGAGCAAAAAAATTGTATGTGGCTTGAATATCAGGAACTTCTTCTCTTTTGATCAATTTTACTTTAAAATGTTTGATAAACACACAGACACGGGAAATTATAAAAACAGTTAAATGGTTCTTCATGTTGATGTCCATAGACAATGAAGAGTAAAACCATAATTAATCAATTCTTCAAGCTTGACAATACATCCAGGCAGTTCAATTTCTGTCTATGATGAACTTCTTTTGGTAAATAATAAACCACACTCTCTCTCGTTACATAGTGACTAACTGATAGGGACATGGAAAAACCCCTTTTTATAAAGATTGTAGACTACCAAGATAATCTATCTGTATCAGCACTTATTCAATTAGATGTTAATGATAAAAAAAAGATACCATCCATCACCTCAATGTCAGCAAAATCATTTGTCTGATAAAGCTCTCTCCTCAGATTATGAGGCTGTCGTCCAGCAGAAGTTTCTTCAGGTATCGTATACCACTGCCCCCGAAACCAATAGCTGTCATCTGCCTCTTTCCAAATACTGCACACCTCCAAAAGAAAAGAAGCAAACTCCAATCATTCACGTATTACAAGCAATAGAATCTATAAACACGAGCCAATAGTAATATTAACACACACAACATGTACCAAACCTTTCTATATGGGCAGCCCATAAATCACTAGAAAGAAGCTTATCCCTCAACGTTCGAGCCAGTTTCTTCCCTGGAGGTGGCCTTGGTAACTGAACCTCTCTACCCAATTTCCTTGCCTCGCAAAACCCACAAATCCAATCGCCTTCAGGCACTTTCTTTAAAGGAGGTTTCAAGCATTTCAAATGAAACCCACCTAAACAATCATCACACTCGACCATTACCGCCTTCCCTGCCTTGAAACACACTCGACACTCTTCCAATTCTGGAATCTCATCGTCTGAGTTAGCATCCTCTCTCCTCTTCACATAAACATCATCTCCGACCTCAAATTCACCCCCATCGTACACCACTTTCTTATAATAAACCCTCTTCTTTCCACTCATTTTATCGGGTTTTGCTGCTTTCTTCTTCGATGCCATCGCTCTCGTTATCACCATTTTCTCTTTCTCTTTCTCTTTCTCTTCACCCCTTCTCCTTTTTCTTGTCTCCGATTGATCCGGCGAAACAGGAGAGAATTCAACATCAAGCACCTCGGCCTTTGATTTCGGGGTTTTTGAGCACTCATTTTCTTTCTCGCCTTTTGGGGTCTTTTTCAATTCATTATTACTCAAGTTTCTTCGGGTTTTCGACGAGACAGCCCTGGATTCTCGAGGGGCCTCGGCCAATGTATTGGATGGGGTTTTGAGTGAATCTTTGGTGGCTTTTTCAATTGGGGAAACGGGTTCTTGCGGGGTATTAGTTTTGAGTGATAAACGGGGAGAAAATCGACGAGGAGGATCTAGTGTTTGTGGGGTTTGAGGAGTGGCTGAAACTGAAGAAGGGGATGTTGTTTGCTTTTTGAGTTTCTTGGCTGGGGATTGAATAGATTTCTTTGGAGTATCTGCCATTTTTATGAGAAATCAATCAAGGCAAGGACGTTTTGCTAGGGTTCTAGGCAAAGAGGGGGAGAGAGTGTAGAGGGAGGGGGGTTTAGAGAGGGGGGAGGGAGAAATGGCGGGAAATCTTCCCTCCCATGTGGTTGAACCGTTGCGGCTGACAGCACGCGTGGGGGGCTGCTTCTTGTTGGATTGGATTAAAAAAATTGACATGTGATTTAAGGTATTGCTTAGAGGAAGTTTAAGGTTAATTTTAGCCGTGGAAATTTTCAATTTAGTCCCCGGCACGATGAGCATAGTATCATTCAACGGTGCTTACAATTAGTGGTGATAGAATGGTGGTTGTGATATTTTTATTTATTTATTTATTTTATTAACATGTCAAAATAATAATAAAAATATTGAAAAAATATTAATTTAAAGCTAAAAAAATTAAAAATCATTCGTCCATAGGCACTCAATTCGTCCTCTCAGCACCCAGTGGCGATACGTTAATAATCGTTGAAGTTGCTAATCAGAGGATTTATCAAATTATTATTATTATTATTATTATTATTATTATACTGGGAGTAAATAATATTTTCCGATTTAAATTTGTAGCTCAAATTTCTAATTTGTACGTCGCCTTTTCTTGCTGTTGACCACCTATCTTCGAAATGAGCTTTGAATGTTCATTTTTTAGAATAGACAAGAAATTGAGTTAATTAAAAAAAACAAGTTACTTCGATTTCGAGTAATAAAATTTAATCAAATCAAGAAATTGAGTTCTTGAAAAAAAAATCACTTGGCCAAGTTTGTATTAGTTTTAGCTAAGTCACACGAGCCATTAAAAACCTACTCTAGTCATGTTCAGGCTAGTTCAATTAACAACCCGATCCGGGTTAAGATCTGAGACCAAGTCCTAGGTTTCTCCGGTCAACCCAGGAGACTGGACCTTACTTCACAACTACGAGGCCTACTGCGAGTGGTTAGGATTCAAGGAATTTGGGATAATCCAGAACGATAATTACATGCGACTATTTAAAAACAAATTATATAAAACTTCATCTAATTGCCTATATCTGTTAAGGAGATGAATGGAAGAAATGATTGACTGGACAAGTAAGAATAAAAATGGATGAATATCCATCTGTTTAGTTATTTGACTATAATAAGAAAGTAAGCAAATAAGTCAATCCATCAAACTTGAATTCTTTGAAAATTACAGTCGAATAAGGATTGAAAAGATCAAACAAGGTGAGCCAATCCCCAATTCAGGTCTCTATCCTTTTGGAACATCAAATCCCTCCTGACAAACAATGTTTAAAAAGCTAACTGAAGTGTCCGTCAATCAAATCGCTGGATGCGTGGTAAGGGTAAGGGTAAAACTAACGAACATCTTGACGAGATTACTAACGATCAAAAGCATTAATCTTTCATTGCGATCAGAATCAGTCTAGGACACCAACATAATTTATGGCAGGCTGGAAAGCTTGCAACAAGTCCCAAGTGGAGCAAGACAAATAATATACAACAGAATGATACAAGTACCTTAGCATTCTCCTTGAACATGTGACAGCCAGAAGCTCCATGCCATTGGAAGATTTTAGCGGTTGGCATGAACTAATCCTGATAGCAGTGCTCATTTGTCACTAGTGAAATCCCAACCATGATCGTCATCTCGAGGATTTGATATCTTCATGTAGCTACTGCCAATTTTTCGCTGCGTGGTGTAAGATTATTTTGTGGTCTTGTTGCGCCCTTGACTGAAAACAAATGAAAGAAATCAATTGACTCGATCAGTTAAAATAAGGTTGCACTGAGCACTTCACCTGTAAAACAAAAAAATATTGTGCTTTCTGGCTACATTTTCATCTCACATGCATTTGAGAATGAAAATATGAAACTTGAAGCATGAATCAGAAGACCTGCATGCCGTGTAAATTTGTGCCAGCAATCACGCATGTGCATTAAAGAGTTGGAGGAATGTGAAACCAGGTGGTTGTTGTTGTTTTTATGGATTATTCTGCTCATTTTTTAGGTCAATCAGTTTTGAATAGAAGGAAAATGGTTTGCCTACAAAGTTAGCTAGCACAAACAAGAAAATATCATTCATATTTCTTTTTTAATAAAACAAGGCTCATACTGACCTTCATCTTTTTCCATTTTTCTTCTGCTACGCCAAAGTAGTCGAATTGGTGTACCAGAAAACCCAGCATCGGTACGCAGTTGCTTCTCCATATAGCGTCGGTAAGTCTCAGGAAAAAGGTTTGAATCATTTACAAAGAAAACAAATGTGGGTGGCCTGATAGCAGCCTGCAAAGGATATCTCCAATGAACATCATTTGTCATGTCCCATGCATACACAGGTCAAGCTTCAGTAAACTAATAATTAGAATAAGATTTGAGACCAACTGGCTCAGATGTACTGAGGCAGGGAAACTAGGGTAAGGATCCCCTTCAGAAAGAACACTTAGCACAGATAAAGATAAAAATTAACGATGACAATGACTTGCATAACATTAAATCCTTACTACAGCATAACAAAAGTACCTGAGTGCAGTAATAAACACGCCCTCTCTTGCCTCCACGTGTCCTTGGAGGGGGTTTAAAAGCCATAGCTTCCCGGACCACTTGATTCAGTATAGAAGTACCTAGCCTTCTTGATCTTTCCTTTTCAACTGTACTTGCAGCAACAATGATCCTGAAATCAAAGTAATATTACAGAATTATGCAAAAGGAGATGTGAGGGAATACAATAGAGATTCTTAAGACAGATAACATCTTTCAGATTGAACTCACCATGCTAGACCTTGATAACATCTATACATCTTAACCATGCATTTTCTCAAAGCGAGCAACTTTTGTTTATTTAAAAATCCAGATTCAATGACTACCATCTGAATGTCAGCAAATGCAATTTCTAGTGGCTCATTCACTAGTGTGCGAATAGAAAACTGATGACATATCCAGTGTTCTCGTAAACAATGGCAGATACAACATGCTTGCCAGAAGCAATAGCACCACCAATGAACACAAATAGATCCAGTTCTTACAATAAAATTCCAATAATTCTACAGAAAAATTCTCCAGTAGAACCTAGACCATAAGTGAACCCCAAATCCAAAATTATCCACAACAGAATGGTAGTGGGTGGGTTAAACTAAATACAGATGAATAAATACCCCGAGAGAGATTTTCATGATCTTATCCTGGTTGTTTTCTAATTATCGGATAGCATTCTTTCCCATCAATGAATAAATATTACCCATATTAAATCCGAGTAAGAGAAACAACTAGTCAAATGGGTTTAGAGAAGTTTTGTTATAATTATCAACTGAACTGTAAGTTAAGTGTTAGAGAATAATATAAATCATATTTTAGAGTCTCACCTAACAACTTAAGCTTTTAGGTGAGATGGTTCCTTAACATTAAGAAACAAAATATACTGTCAGTGTTAGGCTATAACATACTTCTCAACACCTTGACCAGCAATTGCAGTTGAGTAAACGATTGGAGCCCATTGAAGAGTACGAAGCTTCTCCCTAACATCTTGTTCATAGTATGTTGCAGTCTGCTGGTTTTTATTGGGTATTGTATCCCATTTGTTCACAACAATCAGGCAACCCTTTCCTTCTTTCTCTATCCTTTCAGCAATCTTGTAATCCTGTATCATTCAGGAAAAAGATAACACTGACAACTAAAATGAGAAAAGATTAACAGTAACCAATGAATCACAGTTAAAGATGAGGGGGGGGTACTAGGAATCTGTGCAAAGACAATTTAAACATCCCTTCCTGATTCAGAACAACTGACTCATATCATTAAAGTGAATTTTAAGTTATCTTAATAAAGCTCTCGAAGCTTACACAGAACACCACTAGTTGATTGTGATGTCAATATGCAACTGTTAATTATATCTATATGTTATACCAACATCTAAAGGAAGCAACCACTTTTCTTTGGGCTATTTGTAATTATCCTAGTTTAAGTAGATAGAATACAACTCCATTCACATGTGAGTGGTGATCCTATATTGACTATTAACCTTAAACCCAATTGATTATAGCTCCCATATGCAACTTTGTAGAACATATAAATACTAAACAAGGTGACTGTAGAAATGTAGAGATTTCTTATTTTTACATTTAGTATTAATATCTCATAGATTTCTTGAAGTTAAATTGAGTTTACTTCCGTATTAAGTTACATATTTTTTTTATTAATACTTCTCCTGCTTACAAGCACCAGCTCCAGTAAGACAGGTCTGATACTCCAGATAATTACCCATGTAAGATGATTTTCCAATATTTCAAAAGTTGAATGCCAAAAGTTATTTGTTGGCAGAGCTTTCAGTTGAACTAAACAATAAACAAGGCTGATAGCTGCTTGTTTGCAGAATTCTCAGTTGAACTAAATAGGTTCTTGTAGATGGATTTTCCAAAGTTGTCCTACATGTTCTATTTTTCACCTTTTTTTTGGAGTATAGATGATAGAGATCATAAGAATGATAACGAAGAAGTACCTGTTCCGTGATACAAGCCATGGCCTCAATGACAAGAGCAACAACATCGGAACGGCGAATGCCACGAAATGCTCGATTCACTGATAAAGCCTCTGTCACACTACCTGACGAAGCTACTGTTGCCCTCCTTCTGATGCCAGCCGTATCAATAAGCACAAACTTCTGCAAACAAGTACCTATGAAATGATGTACATGCACAGTTCTTGATTTTTCAATCATGAAATGATGTACTTTTAAGAATTTTATGTCCAGTGCAAGTAAGCCAAGGTCAAAGACATTGCTAACCTGTTTGCTTTCCACTCTTTTTTAACATTGAAAACAGAAAGGAAAAGAAGTATTAATCAAATAAAAAAAAAAAAAAATATATATATATATATATATATATATCTAGACCTGTTTATTTATTTATTTATGCAACCAGTGAGAGAATAAGAGCTTTTAATGAACATGCTCTGAACCAATAAGCATTATTTATCCCATTTTAGATATTTCCAGTAAAGTGGTTTTGTTTTTAGTTATTTTCAGTTACATTTATGGAGCAAGTCTTCTTTCTCCAGCCATGACAAGAGTATCGAACTATCAAAACAGTTCAAAACTAAACAAACCTGGCCATCTGGTCCTACAAATTCAGTATCAATAGCATCACGAGTAGTGCCACTGATAGGACTAACAATTGTCCTATCCTCTCCAACCAATGCATTCAAAATGCTACTTTTACCAACATTTGGCCGACCAACAATTGCAATGGCAGGAATGTAAGTTTCTTCTTCATCGAGATTTTCTGGACACTGCAACAGAATCAAATTCATCATTTATTTTTATATTTTTACAAATAAACAAGTGAAAATTAAGGAAGATGAGCTAAAGAAACCCTCAAGATACAACTAAAATTTAGGAATTTTCAAAGCTAAATAAATAGGCCTTAAGCACTGAAAATATTCCAGTCACAACAAAAGATTTAAGCATTACAGTTGAAATTGCTAACCTCAATTTTTCCCAGTCCGGAACACACAAGATCAAGAAGTTCTCCAGTTCCAGTCCCTGATAATGCAGAAATAGGAAGTGGCGATAACCTGGTTGGCCAATCAAAAAGTGCACGCTCTATTTATCAAAATCAAATATGCAAAGGAAACAGGTATATAGGTTCTCTACTTACAAACTTCTGCCTAATTCATAACCACACACTATTTTTTATCCATAATCATAACATGCACATGAGGGAAGAAAGGGCCCATTAGCATAAATCTCAGAAGTTCTATCTGGTAAAACATATGAAAGCCTGACAGGTTAATTTGTTAGCTGGGTGCACCAAGTCACCAATGAATTGTATTAGTAATTGGCTTATGAGTCCTCCCTTTATGATGTCCAGAATGGCAGGTTAACTTCTACAATTATTGTGATAAAATTTGACATCACAAACCAAAGAAATGCTTCCCCTGAATACATATTGCAGAACAAACACCACAATCTCGGAAGTGAAGATAATACGTACATTCACAAAAGAAGCTTAGCCACTCACAGGAAACACATGGTGGTCTTTTCAGGCAACTTAACATTACAAGTGCCATGCATTCATGAGTAACAGAAAGATTCATAATTCTGAAAGAGATATAAATAGAAATTAAAGATGATTTACCCCAAGGACCAAAATTCTGACGCTTGCATGATTCCTTTACGAGGAGATTCACACTTGTTCACTGCCAGGATAATACACTTGTTCGAGTAGTTCCTGCGCAACCAGTCTGCTATCTCCACATCAGCTGCTGTTAGACCTGCCTGTTCAGGATTTTTATTTATGTCAATGATGGTAAAGGGAACATTTGATTATTGGTAAAATAGGAGAGAAAATAGCATATTCATACAGAATACAGTGGAGGTAATGGTACAAAGGAATAATAAGACAAGTTCAGTGTCTTATTCTCCTTTCAACAAATTGTTCCGTGAGAACATTTTGAGGAAACAGGAAAGACAATTTATTAATTTGAAATCAGCAAGGAATATATGCATCTACCTTCACACCACATTTTCTTTCTTTTTTTATCTGGAAAAAACCACACACACACACACACTCAGAGAGAGAGAGAGAGAGAGAGAGAGAACGGTGTACTTGGCCATCAACAAGGAATATAATGACAGATGATTCTTCCACAGCTGCAGAAGCTTGTTTCTCAATCATGGAGGGCATTCTAGCAACTGCTGCCTCTCTCGACGCAAGTGAAATCCCATCCATGCCAATGGTTGTTGAGATAGCCAAATCTTCCATAACATTAGCTTGTGACTTTGATACTGTGACAACACCTCCAGTATCCACCACCATAAATTCATGTTCTCCCCAAAAAGATCTACCATACAAACGGTCCCGAGTAACCCCAGGTTCATCCACCACGATTGCTCTATTCCCCTACAATTTGTAACACTCAAAATCAACATTGGTTATAATTATGTATCTAAGACTTCCAAATTCTATTTCCTGAATATTCAAAACTGTATTAAAAAAGAAAGAAATAGAAGCCCCAACTTGAACGAATAAATTACCCCAACAAGACGGTTAAATAGCGCTGATTTACCAACATTTGGCCGTCCAACAATTGCAACTTTTGGAAGAAAATGGTCAGGGATCTGCAGATAGAAATTCAAGTGTTCGAAGTCAATGAAGACCAGCAATGTATTCTTTCAGTTCACTTTTCGACTTAGAATCTTCAACATTTTTTCAGTAAATTAATCAGCTTTACACAAACTTAAACTAAATGTAAATATACCTTCCAGTTGTTTTTTAATAACTTGTAAAATCCTACTTTGGACACCTCACCGAAAATTGGTTAGAAGAAAAGTAAAATCAATGCATAAATTTAATTCCAGTAATCAGATGATAAGAAAAAGGAAACGGACTGAATAAATTAGAAGAAGAAAAAAAAGGCAAAGAAAGAAAGAAGAGTTAACAAACATCTCTAGAAGTAGCTTTTTTCCGCTTCTGCTTCCTACTTTCCCTTTTCTCATCAGTCTCTTCTTCTGCAGAATTACGACATGACATTTATTAGAGGATTATAAGGATAAACTCAAAGAAGGAAGGAAGGAAAGAAAAACAGCACCGCTTGTTAATTGGCGAGACAAGGAGGTAGAGAACTCTTTAACGGCGAATTTAGCTTCTTTCTCGAAATCGTCGATATCAATTTCACTTTCACATTCACTTTCATATTCATCTATTTCTGTTTCAGCAACGATATCTTCTTCTTCTTCTTCTTCGAAATGTTGGGTGGTGTTGGCGGACGATTTGAGGGGGGTTAATTTGGGAAAAGAGAGAGAGGAGAGGAAGGAGATGGAAGGATTATGTGAAGAGAGGAGGGAAAGGGAAGTTGTTTTGGGAGAGAGATGGGATGGAAATGGGAAGGAGGAGGAGGAGGAGGAGGAGAAGAGCTTGCTTACTGTACCTGTAGCTATAGCTGCTGACATTTTTTGGAGATGGATGGTTTACTTCCTGTTTGAGGGGTTTATCTTCTTTGCTCTGGGGTTTTATTTTATTTTATTTTGGCGCCTTTCAAAGGACGACATGCCGTTTCTTCTCAGAAATAAAGGGTCGCAATCAGATCACTATGTAAAATTCATCATCTGAACATAAAATATATCAAGATTGAATATTTATCGTGATAATTCAATAAAAAACTGGAAAAATTTGTTGAAATTGGCGATACGTTGTCTTGCACTTCGATCTTGGTACTGTACCCAAACAATCCCAATATTTTAGTTGAAAGAAAACCCTTTATTACGTGAGTCGCTTCTCTGTTGTTTCTCACATCCTTTCTCTCTCTTAAACGAGAGAGAGAGAGAGAGAGGAAGGGCCTTCTTCTACTTCTCTTGCTCCCGGCAAGGTGAGTCAGCTTCTCTTCTCTTCTGAAGACATTTATTTTCTACTCTTGTTAGATTCTTCTTACTTTGCAACTTTTTTCTAGCTCATTTATTTATTTCTTGCTGGTTTTTAGTTCTTTCCATGGATTAATTTTTGCATAATTATTTTTTAGGGTTTTTTATATGTTTGTCATCAAGAAAATTGCTGCCAAATCCCATTTATATTTGAATACGTGCACCTGTTTTACAGAATAGAAAGAGTACAATGATGGTGCAGTGTAATTTTAAGAAGATTACTGTGGTCCCTAATGGGAAGGATTTTATTGACACCATCCTTTATCGGACTCGAAGGCAAATACCGGCTGTTGTCCATAAGGGTTATGCTATTTCTCGGCTCCGGCAGTTTTACATGCGGAAGGTGAAGTATACTCGGCAGAATATCCATGAGAAGCTTTGGACAATCATTGATGAGTTCCCTCGTCTTGATGGTATCCAGCTGTTTTATGGTGACCTCCTTCATGTTCTATACAATAAGGATCGCCACAAGCTTGCCCTTGGTCAGATTAACACTGCCAGGAGTTTTATTAGCAAGATTGCTAAAGATTTGTCAAGTTGTTGAAGTATGGTGATTCGTTGTATCTGTGCAAGTCTTTGAAGGTCCGCGCTTGGCCGAATGTGCACTGTTATTAAGAGGATTGGCCCGAGTTTAGCTTACTTGGAGCAAATCAGACAGCATATGGCAAGGCTACCTTCAATTGATCGAATTACCAGGACAATCTTGATTTGTGGGTATCCTAATGTTGGGAAGAGCTCTTTCATCAACAAGATCACCAGGGCAGATGTGGGTGATCAACCTTATGCATTCACTACCAAGTGATAGATACACCGATCGGCCTTTTGAGGATTGTAACATTATTTTGATGTGCAGAATCACAGCTATGGCACATCTTCGAGCTGCTGTGTTATTCTTCTTGGATATCTCTGGGTCATGTGGCTATATAGTATTGCTCAGCAGGCTGCTTTATTTCATAGCATTAAGTCTTTGTTTATGAACAAACCGTTGACCATTGTCTGCAACAAGACTGGCTTGCAATCACCTGAAGGGATTGCTGAGGAAGACATGAACTTGATCATGGACATTAAATCAGAATCTACGCGGACTCTGGCTGCTCAAGAAGGTGAAGCTACCAATGAGTAATGACGCTGATGTTCTTCTGACCATGAGTATCTTGATTGACCCATCTCGATCCAGCTGCAGCCTAATAGATTTTTGATAGCAATGCAAACCTACAAGTTCCTCCCCTACAGGTATTTGTTAGATAATCTTAGCATGTTACTCTATTCAATTTGATGCCTTCTCTCTCGTCTGCATCTTTGCATCAGTGGCATTGGCCTCGCCTTTTGCTGCCTTTCCTCCATGGTAGCTATTCTTGTAAAAGCAAGAGCTGTTTTGCCAATCCATCACTAATACAAAAGGACTCCATTGATTTTCAGGAAAATATGGGCAACACAAATCCATAAAGGTGTACACAACTTCTGCCACTGATTACAATATTCGTGTATAACTTGTGTCAAATGCTCCGGGATACGGACGTGGGATATTTGGTTTTATATATGGAGTGGATTGGAGGCTACTAAGACAATGTTGCAAAGAAAGGTGAATCAAATTAAAGTTTTTGTATAGTTTGGCTTCTCATCATGCTTCTGAGACGAGAGAAGACGCTTCAAAACTTTTCCCCTTTTACTTTTCTATAAAAGAGTCTATTGACCTTCTTTTCACTTTCTACACTATATCTATATGGTGAGCCTATGACCCATTAAACATAGCTATCAAGGAGAGAATGCTTGTGGAATGCCTGGTTTTCGTCCATCAAGCGGTTTTCAAGTTTCCCTTAAGTTAAGCCTATACATTGTGTGGTGTCAACCCTACAAGTCATGAGCCATATCAGTTCGTGGTCTAACAGTAGTTTTATTTTTCATGGTTTGCAAGAATTTTGCTGACTGATGACTGACATGGAAGTCAAGAATGAGGCAATATAGGTTTGCAAGTCGAAATTACATAACGCAGCTTGTATAGCGTAAACATCTCGAGTGAGCTCCTCCAAATCATGTGTCGATTAATTCTTGCCTGTCAAAAATGGTGTGAAAAAAGGTCCATCAGCCAACTTGCTGGGTTATGTCATTCCTTGTGGGATTTCTGCAACGTGTATTGCCCTGAATTGAACTCCCTGGAGCTGAGACAAGATGTATAGAGAAGACAGCATCTCTAATTTAGGGTGTTCTTTTGAATCTGAATCAAAGACTCAAATTGATAATCCCAGCAAAGTTTGGCCAATCTCGTGTCCCAGATTCATAAGAAATTGAAGGCACTACCGGGGCAAATGACATGTTGAGCTATCTGTTACGCGCTGAAAAATGCTCCAGCGCTTGGCTTTCCCTGTCAAAATGTAAGCTCTTGTTATGATTTTAGACCTTTCCTATTTGTGTTTTTTCCCTGCACTTCTAGTTTAGAGTTAGCTTAGCTTTCCTTCTAACAGCAAAATTTCAGGCAGTTTTGTTTCCTATATTTAGGGTTATATTCAATTAGAACCTGGTGTTGGCTTGAATAAAATGAAGAATTAAAGAAACATCACACACACACACACACACACACACACACACCTCTCCTAGGAATGTTGATTCATGACCAGTTAGCATGATGAGTGCCACAAGTGGAGTTGCAGGCAAAATTTACGAAGGCAAGCAGCCCGCCACTCTTTAGTTTTGAAACCTAACGAAAGAGAACGTTGCGTTTCACTTCAGCAACGTAAACATGCTTTTGTTAGCATGCATCTTCCTATATTTAGTTATATGAACCTTAATTTCTAGCTTCCACATTTATCTGTAAATTAACTGGTGTATATTTTTTTCTAAATTAATTGCAAAGTCACCAACTGATCCTCTTTTACAATCCAATTTATATATAACTATGGTTTTGGACCACCATTCTGTCATTGATATTTATTTGACAATGACATAGTGTTCTATATTGAAAAATTGAGCACTTCACAATTTCCACTTCATGCAAAAATGACAGCAGTCACTTATTTATTGCAAGTTATCCCATCTGAGCCTTTCCAGAATTATCTCTTATGATTAATATTTGGATAAGATTTACTTTTAATTGATGTGCATATAACTTTATGCTGCCACAATTATTGTAGCTATTTTGTTCTCTTATGCAATCTTTTTTTTTCTTTTAATAATGGTGATTCTGACCTTCTATGTGTGTGTGTGTGTGTGTGAAAACAGTATTTCTAGTTTTTAGTTTTAAAATTACTTCAGGTTCAACCATTATTCTTGTTATATTGGCAATCAATTTACACTTAATTAATTATTGTAGTTTATTTTTTATTAGAAATTCTTGTTATATTTGATTCATTAGCTTTTTAAGATACTGATACAGATATAAATTATAATTCTTAATAAAATAGATTTGAAATAATAATTTATTATTAATTTAAAAATTAAGTGATATATTTTTAAAGATTAAGTTCACTGTTTAATAACATGTCATGACTTTTTATATTTTAATGTGTGATTTGATTAAATATTTCAATGTAAATATCATCCTTTCATAAAAAAATATTCCAATTTAAATATAGGAGCACAAAGTGTATCTACTCAATCAAATAATACTTATTTTTAATACCAGTCATTGATTATTTGAATAAAATTTGAAATTTTTTTAAATATTTTTCACCTTGTGCAAGAATTTCATGACTAATACTATTTAGATTACTTGATTTTTTTTTTAATTTTCTTAATACCTTCGTATAGTTCATGTTATATTCAATATTTGTTTATTTGTTATCCTTGATTAAGATAACATGTAATAAAAAAATCAAAGCATAATGTTTTCTATTTAAAATAACTTAGCAATTTCAAGTGTAATGATTAATTACATTACATAACTGTCATATAAGTCTTTTTACATGCATATGTGATCTATATCCATATAAAATTACCATGAAAAATCATTTTAGTAAATATGTTATTAGATAAACACCTACATATTAGTTGTAGATATTTTTTATAATTATTTTATTTCACAAAGAAACGAGTAAATTTAGTAAGAAAAAATAAATTGTATAATTATGAACTTGACAATAAATTGATTTGTAATTAGCTATATGGAAGTTGTAAAGCCTTATTTCCTTTTAAATATTCTCTTTAATACTGTAATTTAATTGGGAATGGTTATGTGTTAAAAAAAATCAACTAAGATTCATGATTTAAATCTTATCAATTGAATTTCTAGCCCATATAAATTTTCTAAATGCATGACCATTAAAAATCTCGAGCTGACAGATTTTCTCTAGATTTTGTTCTTCGGAGTGACCATCTACTCATGGAAAAGCCATTCGCTCATTGACAGTAACCATAACTGCAGGTATAGAGACAAAGCTTTGGAGAACAGTGAAGAGAAAGCATAGAAAAAGTTGGATCAATGGAGTACCGTCCAATATTTCCCTACACCTTTTATCCCTTCATCATTATTTTTTTGTGTTTGGCTTTTTCTCTGGAAAGCACAGTGATACTGCAACAAAAATAAACTTTAAAAAGATTATTGTTTTGCCCAAATGGTTGAATTTTATGACCACTACTTGTTTTTTGGTTGAATCTGGAGAGAGTTCATTCTGTAAAAGGGTTAATTTCTCTTCAACAGAAATACAGAAATCATGAGGTTATTTGAAGTCAATACAATATGATGTGCTTTGGCTTCATGGATCAAAATGGTGAGGTCACCATATATTATGGATTCTCAACCTTCAACCCCACAAATCATAAATTTTCCTGCACATGAAATTCAACAAGTACTTAATTTGATTGCAGAACCCCTATCATCTTCCCCACTTAAATGATTTTTGGCCCTCACAGGTACTTGTTTTTTAACCTTTTCTGGACTGACTTTACAACTTTATGACCTTCCTTTAACCTTTTTGGAATCTGGGAGTAATTGGTAAAACAATGAAAAAGAAAACTCAGGCACAGGTTTTAGGATGAACAAAGTACAGGATCATGTGTGTATTGCAGCTGTCATCACATTATTCTGTTTTCTCAGCTTCAATCCTTACTCATTTCGAGCCCTTGGGGTCTACATGTACGTTTTCTATTCGTTGGTTAGGGAGTTTTCACACAGTCGTCTGGGTTTGGACAAGCTCTTGTGGTGTCCACCAATTATGCATAGCATGCATCTGTCTGTCTATCTATCTGGCCTTTACTATATCTTCCCAATCCAGTGCTGAAAAGTTTTGGATTTTTCTTCCCCCATAATAACTTGAACCACTATGCATGCACAGGTGTTTGTATAGAAAAAGAGAGAAATGATTTGCTGTAATTGATAGGATCACTGCTGCATTCTAGAACATCGATTCTGAACTGTGTATGTTTGGCAGATGAGAAAATAATCCAAGCATGCATCGTTTCCTCGCATTCTAGAAGATGATTTCTTAAGTTAGGACTATAAATAGAGAAACCTACCCCCATTTTGCTGTCGGCTGCCCTCAAGACTACCATAACTCTGAATTCTCGGACTGGTATAGGTTTAAATGTCATGTCTGCCTGTCTTAAATTCCTGGATGAAAGCAGAAGTACTTCTCTTTGTTGATTAGCAATAAAACAGAAGCAAAGTGGTTTGTTTGGTCTAAAAAAAAGTCAAATTGTTTGTTTCACCATTTCTTTCATCTTTATTTCACATCAATATTCATCCCTCGCAACTGTAAATTGAATATGTCAACGGAAAACTAGAATTAGTTCAGGAAAAGAACCTCACTTGCTTGAATCACACTGCATCAAAGGGATCAGAGAAGTGTTAACTTGTCCACACAGGCTCGGCACAGCCTTAGTTAATTTGGATGCATGGGTGGTGATCTCTAATGGAGGCCTTTCCCCTTCTCTTTTAACATGATTTATATTTTCTGTTGCTGATAAGAATATTAATTTGGGAGAACTGATGAACAGTTGAGGCAATAGTTTAATTAGCTTATTCACAAGAATAATCTTGAGCAAAATTGCGATATTTTCTTTGATCACGTCATCTGATGAGTAATTAATCGTGTACATCTAGATAGATTAGTGCTCTAAATTGGCTTAATTTTCTCTGCAAGAATACACAGCAGAAAGAAAAGTCCTAAATCGCAGGCCAGGGTAGGTAGCTAACCACTTCTACAGGGTTTCATGGATGGAAAGAAATTCTCTGCAGGTTTGATATGCAACTAGAAAATGATGTATAAAAAAAATCTGTTAAATAACAAAATATTAAAGAGGGTGATTGAAAATGTCATCTCTCTTCTTTCCTCCTCAACTTTCTCAGTTGAAAATAATGGAAACTTTGTATTTGGAAGGATGGAGTCTTTTCTACTCTTGGATGCTTTTTTATGAATTGAGCCCTCAACCTGTGCATCCGTGGCCAGATTATTAATCACCAATTATGTGGTCCATTGAACATTTTCCATGTGTTTTTGGAGAATTATTTATTCTCTATTATCTAATTCACTATCTTCAATTACACGAGTGGTGCTGGACATGGAGGGAGAGGTTGGAAGATTATGTGAAGTGGAAGCAAATATCTTGGCTTAGTAATGAAACAAGCTGCTTTTTTTTCTTTTTTTTTTTGTGGGGGGCCTTCCATTGGTGTTCTTGCTCGCTAGCTCCAGCCTCTCTATGGCTCAAATGTATGATGATTACCTTGGAGTGAAGAAAATGTAATGGAAAAGGACAAGATCATGGAGTCAAAGACAAGACGACCACCTATCTCTCTCATTTTCTCCTGTCCCTCTCCAATCCGTTTTCCTGCTCAGACTCATCAACCAACATCTCTCTCTCTCTCTCTCTCTCTCTCTCTCTCTCTCTCTCTCTCTCTCTCTCTCTCTCCCCCTCTCTCCCCCTCTCTCTTTCTTTCCTATATTCTAAGCAATGCCCCACAACCATCATCACAATCATGATCATCATGCCCACTCTACCAAGCAGCCTCCTTCTCTTTCTTGTAGTCTGCCATTCTATAAAGTCTTAACTAATCTACATCAAGCCAGTTGGGAAGACATATAGATCACCTTTCTAGTGACAGGTTCCAAATTAAAGGCTCGCAAAATGAGGAAGCCAGAGGCCTCAGGGAAGAACAACGCTGGTAGCAGCAACAAGTTCAGAAAGGGCTTGTGGTCGCCGGAGGAAGATGACAAGCTCATGAACTACATGCTAAACAATGGGCAAGGTTGCTGGAGTGACGTGGCAAGGAATGCCGGTTTGCAGAGATGTGGCAAGAGCTGCCGGCTCCGTTGGATTAATTACCTGAGGCCTGATCTCAAGAGAGGTGCATTTTCACCCCAGGAAGAAGAGATGATCATCCATTTGCATTCCCTTCTGGGAAATAGGTATGTACTCTCTATCCCTTGCGAACTTTAATTTACAAGTTAACCATTGTTAATTACTATATTTATTTTCTGAATTCACTCTAGCAAAGCTTTAAATAATACATTAACTTGATTTTAGTGGGTAGGTATACGTAGCACTCTTCAGGAGAGTTTTCAAAGCCTCAGTTTCTACAGTACTGATGAGGGGATAGTGGAGTTTTTTCAAGCTGTTGCTAATGCATGAACAGAAATGAAAAAAATCATTTAATAAATAATTGCTACTAATTCCACACGATACACCTATATATGAAAAGAAAAATACTGTGTATAACCATCAATAATATGATGCAAGGAGAGTACTGATGTAGCGAGATTATATATGTTAGAGAATTATATAAATCATATTATGGAACCTCAACTAAAAGCTTGAGCTTTTGGGTGAGATGACTCCTTAACATGGTATCAGAACCTTATTGACCCAGCGGTCACGAGTTCGAATCTCACCATCATTCTATTTGATAAAAAAGATCAAGCACAAGGTAGTGTGTACTTGTGTGCAAGTTTCAAGCCCAAAGAACTTTCACTTGAGGGAATGTATTAGAGAATTATATAAATCATATTCTGTGATCCTATCTAAAAACTTGAGCTTTTAGATGAGATGGTTCTTAACAATACAAATGCAAGTCCTTTTCAGGGATAATATAGTATATTCTTATATATGTTGTCTTTGCAACCTTTAATCCCCCTCTCATTCTTTATTTAATACTTGTTAGATAAAAAAAAAATATATAGCAGAGAATTGCTGCAAAATTATGGAGAAATATCTTAGTTAATTTCTCCCGGCCCACTAATTAAGTCAAGCTCCCACGAACTTGCCTCGATTATTTTTGAAGTCAAAATTAACAAATTCAATCAAATCATCCAAGTTATTGGTCTTTGTTTGTCTTTGGAGTTGAAGACACGGAACCTGGCTATGTATCAATATTCTTGTCTTAGGATTCAAGCATCCAGGCTATCCATGCATTAATTTCGTATGAACATTAAAAAAAGTACAGCAATTTAGTCCCTGGAATTATTACAAGGGCAGGTATAGCTAACTGTAAGCAAGGAAAATGACAGTATCGGCATGCAGGCATTCTTGAAGTAGTAAAAATCTTCGATCCATGCAAATCATGCACGACTATATATAAGAAAAGAATATTAAGATTCTTTCTTTGAGCTTAATTTCGTTGGAACTAAATTATTGACGATGTAATTTCTTGATTTCCCTTTCAAAGGTGGTCTCAAATTGCGGCTCGCTTGCCAGGAAGAACCGACAATGAAATCAAGAATTTCTGGAACTCGACGATAAAGAAAAGATTAAAGAATCTGAAGTCATCCAACGCGTCACCAAACACGAGCGATTCGTCCTCGGAGCCTGGCAAAGATGTCATGGGAGGGCTGATGGCCATGCAAGAACAAGGCATTTTTTCCATGAACACGGACCCTTCACTGTCATCTTCTTCATCGCTAGCAACCTCCATGAAAGCAATGATTCTAAATTCCATGATGGACCCGTTATTACCCATTCTTGATTATGATCATCATGGCCTGAACAGCATGTATGGTACTGGTGCATGCGGGTACGACAACATTAGCGCGCCGCCATGCGTGACTCAAGTTGGAGTCCTTGGTGGTGGCGATCATGGTTTTTACGGGGAAGGGATCTTTGAAGGTATCAATGTTGAGATTCCTCCATTAGAGAGTGTAAGCTGCATGGAGGAAAACGCAAGAACCCAGAATATACAGGATGATAACACTGACAAGTACTCGTATTGTAGCCCTGTGAATAGTCTTTACCACAAAACCTGCAACATCGCTAGCAATAATAACAAGACAGATAACATAGCTGCTGATCACACGGGGAGCTTTTGGCAAGGAGAAGAGTTAAAAGTCGGGGAGTGGGACTTGGAAGAGTTGATGAAAGATGTTTCGGCATTTCCATTTCTTGATTTCCATCAATAAGTTCAGCAAATGGTTTCCCAATACATATAATTTTTCTTTCTTCGATTTTCAAATTGCTCAAGAAGCCTTTCTATATGTTAGCTCCCTTCAAATACTGTTGCATGTATTCTATCCTTTCTCGTCAAGAAACTTAGCAATTTCATGTATAGTTCCGATCGATGAGGTGTATAGGAAAGCTTGGAATAAAGTTCATGAGGAGATCGTTATACATTAATTAGTAAATTTATGTTCCTTATCATGTTGCAATTTCGTCATTCTTTTTCGAGCACCGATACATTAACTGTACTTGAGAAGAGATCATATATATATATATATATATAGATACACACAGAAAAGTATGCTGACTTTGTAAACAGGGACCATATATGACGATCGAAAGATTAGCTGGTTGGTGCGTGCATAAACCTGGTTTAATCTGGCTAAATCGTGAGATGTACACAACTCAGAAATCCAGGAGTGGAAGTTGTTATTAGCTAGCTAGTGGGATAAGTAGGTGACAAATACATGGAATTTCTTAAATTCTGCTCCTCCAAATTTTATTTTTTTTCTGTGGAGAAGATGATGATTTCTTGTAATGAAGTTTAATGATCAATTAGATGAGATGTCCACTTAGTGCCATAATAATCACATTAGCATACCAAGTCAGCTTGCTTTCATTCTACATATGACTATTTTATTGGTTAGTCGTCGCCCCATATAGAGTTTGCCTCCATGAGTAATTATAACTCCACCTTTCCTGCAGCCAATGATGTCCGAAGATAAAGCAATCAATGAAGAACTATTATTCTTGATTAATGTAGTGAAAAAATATGAGGAAAATAACTATATGGCGATGCAAAACCTAGCACGAGAAACTTCAATACCAAGCAAAGGATATATAGATGAAGAATTTATAATATGATTTATATATATATATATATATATATATATATATAATCCTCCTCCTGCGCAGAGAGAGAGAGAGAGAGAGAGAGATGCTAAAAGCTACACCGTTTTAAGTTGAATGTCGGCATGTATATGAACGAGATCGGTGTTTTTCTAATCATTTCTCTTTTATAATTAATATATGCTAAGACTGCAGAACTAATTAGCTTGTGCATGAATTAATGTTATCATTTGATATGGGAATTGGAAGGTTCTGCTGTCTGTTAATGATGACTTCATGGTTATATGTTTATTTTTCTGTCAATGAGGTCAGATTTTTATTTTTATTTTTATTTATTTATTCCCCTGATATATCCAACGTTTTTTTTTTATTTATATCCCACATAGTTAGCCTCCGACACCCGACTTTTCAATGGAATTATGGCGTAATTTGTCGTTCATGTCGCTCTCTGGCATGCATTCATTTATATACTTAAGTGTTCTTCTGATGTGTGGCATGTTTCACATCATGAAATAAATTAATTAATTAATTAATTAATCCCACTTAAAAATACAAATATAAGAAGAAGAAGAAATCAAAATCATATGATAGGGGCAGTTAGGTGACAGTAACCTTCTCCTTTTCTTTGTTTATATGTTTTTCTTCTTCTTGGTTGGACTGTGGGGGGAGAGATTGATGAACTTTATACGAGGAAATAAAAATTTTAATTTCATCTTGAACAGAACAAGTTATTTTTCCAAAGCAGATAAACACTAATGCGCAAAAGTATTGTCCTTTATAGTTATGATCTCCCCGGCGACCGGCGACCTCCCCGGCGGGAAAAACCTCCGGTATTCCATGAAGAGAATGAAAGGCACGAAAAAAAGAAGAGAAATCGTAATTCTCTTCATGCAATCAATTGAAAGGAATCGTCGGATTGACCAAGCACTGAAACTCAGCCCATGAAATGAACGAAGTTTGATGTTGGATGGGGGTAGGGCATGCAATGCTGGCCCATTGGGCTACGAATGGGCCAACTCTGAGATATAAAGTCTGCTAGCTCGTAAAAACTTTGTTTCTAAACAGATTTGAAAAAGAATCGTCGCGGGAAACCCATGTACTTAGCAGGCACACGCCTTAACCACTCGGCCAAAGCGACGTCTCTGTGCAGTCGATAACAGGTTTAATAATATTAACCATAAAGGTAAGTTCATTTATCTTTTTTAATCCCGGCCCTAGCTCTTTTTTTCCAACTTGATTCTCTGTTTATCTGGGATTAAGTCAAAGATACTTTATATGTGAACCTTGCAATATCAAGATTTTTTTTGCGCCTAGATAAAGCTGTTTTGCAAATAAAAAGGCAAAATTATGCTGATTTAGAACAATTAAATATGAAGAGTAAAATTAAACCAAAACAAGCATTAGACAAGGATAGGATAGATTGATAATGCAAACATGTTTAATGCATGTATCGTATATGGTCTCAAAGGATGTGTCGTGATGACAAAGAATTTATGATATACACAATAGGTCTCGAGTTCGAGTCAGGACGTGTACTCCTTGTAAGAGCATGGAACAACCGGGATTTCACTCGCTTACCTAGATTTACAAAAATCGCTTTTTGAGAGATAAGGTTTTTCACTTCTAAAATAAAAATGTATCATATAAGTCAACGAGTAAAAAATTAAAAAGTAATAGCTTGTTGAAATATATAATATCATTCTTTATATCAAGATTCATCATTGTTATTTTTATTTTTTATTTTATTTTCATCATCGTCCTTTGATATTTCATTTGAATTTATTTTCATGTTAATTTTAGTTTTTGTTTATTTGATTTCTGTTTTTTTCGTGTTGGAACTTTTAACAAAAAAAAATTGACTTCCTGATATTTTTTTGAGTTTTTTTTTATTACACTATTAGTTACGAGCTCATGAACCAGGTTAGAAGTTTTGAAGATTAGTCTATAATGATTTTATTTTATTTTTAAATTATTTTATTTTATATATGAGTAATTAAAAATTAAAACTTATATTTTTTTATGAGATTAAAATGATGGAATTAGTGGATTAATCGATTTGAAAAATTCAGTTCTAAAAAAGAGTCAGGAATTTTATTTCATACAATGAATGCTCTCTTTTTCAGAGCAAGTCCAATGGAAAAGACTATTTTGGAGAGTCAAATCTCTAAAATGGTTTTTTGAATAATGTATATATGAGTTTTTTTTATTGATGTGTATTCCAATGGTAAAAATCATTTTAAAGAGCTATTTTTTATATTATTTTAATATAATACAATTAATATGAGTAAGTTATATAATTAAATAGTTACTTTTAAAAAAACTCTCCAATAATAAAATTATTTTTTTTAATTATATTTAAATTAAAAAAATGAATTTAAAAGAAAATACCCGTAATATTTTTTACTTCTTTATGATTTTTTAATTGTATAAACAATTAAATTAGAGTTTATGAAGTCATAAGAAAGTTGATTAGGATCACTTTATTGAGAACACAATCTGTTTAGACCTACTTATAAGAAAGTTGGTGAATGAGTTTGATAAATTTGAGTTTATCTGCATAAAAAATAAATTGTGTGATTGTCCTATATTACATTTTATCCAACTAAAATTCTATCAAACTTACAGTATTAATAAGCTTATAAAAAAAATTATTTAATACAAGAAAAATAAACATCATTATCACACATATAAATTATGAATAAATGCACAGCAACTCTAAACACAAAATTTAAACAGTTTATAAATCTAACAGTAAATTTAAAGCATGTAATTAAACTAACTAACAAAAAAATTCCTAATTTACCAATTTTGCATAATTATTTTTTATGCTAATTATTATTATTATTATAATTAATAATAATAGTTAGCACAACCCCCCCCCCCCCACCGTTTACTCCCTTCCATCTCCATCTAGAAACCCTACCTCCTCCCTCCGTTCCCCCTCCACACCAAACACACTAACCCCCCGATTAACTCCCCTCCCCCGTGTAATATCTCTTTGTTACGTCGTCTCTAGCCTACTCCCTTCCCCCTCACCAAACCCGTTAACTCCCCTCCCCGTGCCCCCTCAAGTCTAGAAACCCTCCCTCGTGCCATCTCCCCCTGTTGTGCTGCCTCCAGCCTACTCTCCCCATGTCATCTCCATCACCTCTGTCTCTGCTGCGCCACCTTCAAGGATTCCATTTATGATCGTCCTCCCTCTCTTCCCTCTTCCTCCTCCAACACCACCACCAGCAACCTCGACTCCATTCCCAAGCTGTTCTAACGAAGGTATTTGCTGTGTTGATTTCTGCAAAAATAGAATTTGTTGTGTTGTTTTTTCTTGTTCTGATTGTCTGGCAAGAGAAGAAACAAGCTGCAAATGTTGCTATATTTTTTCAATTAAATGATTGGCTGGCAGGAAATTTTTTATTATCTGTGTTTTTTTGAATTGCTTCAACTGTGGTTCTCATTGTTGTTGCTATGTTTTCAACAGTATAATTCCAATGACTATATAATTTTTGGCTTTGCATTGAAAATATACAGGAATGACTTCTCAATTGAAGAAAAGTTATTTTATCTATCAAAATGGTTTTCCCGTTAGAAATATAAAAAGAACAAAAATAACTAAAAATTTAAAAATTTAGCTTTGCAAACACAGATGTCTTATGCGTTGAAGTTGCTCTAACTGCGGTCATCATCCTTTCAACCTCAACATGGCAACATCACTAGACACACTTGCTGGCAGGCACGTGTCCTCAACTCATCCTCGTCCCTTTACCGTAGCTCTGTCGACTGGTCTCTCACTGCCTGCTGCCGCTGCGCTAGATCCAACCTGGCTTATTTACAATCTTTGCACGTGTGTTTCATTGGTCACCGTAACCCCAGGCCTACTCTCGTCTCTTCACTTCCCTGGATTCTCTGGCCTCTGTTTTTCCGAGCTCGCCTTTCAATCCCTTTCACCATCGAAATGTTCGTTACAATCCAAAACTGCTGACCAGCCTTATCAGCCAATTATAGATAGCCACGTGTAACACACAGTCACTTCACTGGGACACCGTCACCAAAAAGGCTTCGGCCCTTCAGAAATCCAATCTGCTCACAATCTGCCACGCTAACAAGGTCCCCTCAATTCCCCCGGCGCATGTTAGCAACCGACCTCCCCTGGAAAAAAGACAACATGGGCCGGCGCATGTTAGCAACTAGCCTCGCCAATAATATAAGACAACATGGGCCGGTGAATCAGAAGACCTCAGACGGCTACTTCAACTCAAGGGCGAAACTAACGAAGCTCCCCCCTGACAAAAAAAAAAAGAGAAAAAAAAGAAGGTAGCCCCCATATTCCATCCATCGCGTCCACCGTTTGATCAAAAACCAACAGCTCAGATCCTCCCCTCCTTACATCCCATATAAATCGACGCCAATCAATCACCTCTCAAAACTTCCGATCCCTTTCCTTCAGAACCACTGTACAGTGTACAGAACAGACGTGAAGACTGAAAACCCATCCCCCTCTCGAACGCCAAACCCCAAAATGGCGTCGTTTGCTCTCACATCTTCTTCTCTGTCCTTCAACAACTCCCTCCCCTGTCTCAAATCCCGCTCTCTCTCACACCTGAGATCCACCACACCAAATCCCCTCCCTTTCCGTCCAAGTCTCCTGAAACTCTCTACTGCCTCTCCCCTACTCCCAAAATTCTCCAAATCTAAAATCGCGACAGCCACCCGGAGAATCTCTAACTTCACAGTAAAAGCATCAGCATCTGCAGCATCACCGTCACCCGCACCAACATCAATTACACCAGCCTCACCGCCATGGCAAGGAGCAGCCATGAAACCTTTACTAGCATCCATCGCGACAGGTGTCATTCTCTGGTTCGTTCCTGTTCCCGCGGGAGTTACGAAACCAGCATGGCAATTGCTCGCGATTTTTCTCGCTACAATAGTCGGAATCATCACGCAACCCTTGCCTCTTGGAGCGGTAGCTTTGATGGGTTTAGGCGCCTCAGTTCTGACAAAAACCCTCACTTTCGCCGCCGCATTTTCCGCATTTGGTGATCCAATCCCTTGGTTAATTGCACTCGCTTTCTTCTTCGCGCGTGGATTTATCAAAACCGGACTTGGTAACCGAATTGCGTATCAATTTGTGTCTCTGTTTGGATCTTCTTCTCTAGGGTTAGGTTACAGTCTTGTTTTTAGTGAAGCCTTACTAGCGCCGGCGATTCCTTCTGTTTCTGCACGAGCAGGAGGGATATTTTTGCCGCTAGTGAAGTCACTCTGTGTTGCTTGCGGTAGTAATGTGGGTGATGGGACGGAGCATAAGCTTGGTTCGTGGTTAATGTTAACTTGTTTCCAAACATCAGTGATTTCGTCTGCCATGTTTTTGACAGCTATGGCTGCGAATCCTTTGAGTGCTACTTTGACATTTAATACGATTAAGCAAACAATTGGGTGGACGGATTGGGCCAAGGCTGCGATTGTGCCTGGATTGGTTTCGTTGCTTGTTGTTCCGTTGATTTTGTATTTGGTTTATCCGCCAACTGTCAAGACTAGTCCTGATGCACCTAAATTGGCCAGGGAGAAGTTGGAGAAGATGGGACCCATGTCTAGTAATGAAATTATTATGGCTGGCACTCTGATTCTCACGGTATAGTTTGCGTTTCTGTTTTATATGTCTTTTGCTTATTGCATCCTGCTTAATTTGGTGCAATGGTGTCTACTACATGCTTGCTCAAATTTAATTTGCTGACGCTGAGTCTCCCTTTACTCTGTCTGTCTCTCGGTTTCGATAGGAGCATCTGATTGTATTCTGCTTAGGTATAACCATCAGTTGTTAGTTAGCGACTATTCTTCTTTGATTTCATTTATTGTTAGCTGAGTGGTGTTTTTTGGACGTTTTGGAGAACTGTATTAAGCTACATTACATGGCATCTGGGTCATTGGAGAATTTTGGTTGTATGCTTGAATGTTTCGGTGAATGATGTTTTGCTAGAGACTGGACAATTGTTCAGCTATATTTGTTCTTTACATTATTGATGATGAATTCTTATACAGCATTAGTAGAGCCCTGTTAATTTGCTTTTAGAAAAGTTTTTTTCTTGTCTTTGAAGGAAATCTGTTCTTAGCTGCTAAAGTAACAAATGATTTTGTATTTGGGTTCTCATATATGCAAAGGGTTTTGAAGATAACAGATGGTTGGGGATTTTAGATGTGTCTATTGTGAAGGAGGAAGGAACGCCTGTGATTTGGAGTCATAAATCTGCACAACTTGGAAGCCAATTCATGGCCCAGGGAGATTTTCTTAGCCGTTGCTTTATCTTTTCTTAGAACCTAAGTGATTATTCCACGATTGAGTTTCTCTTAGAGTCATATTTGCATTTTCTTGAGTATGGCATTTGAAATTAAGAGTTTAGCTGAGTTGTTATATTGGAGAATGAGATCACTATGGCTGGCACCTGCACCTTGCTTCTCACAGTATAGTTTGCCTTTTGTGTTCAAATCTGCTTAAATTGTATTTTTAAATCCGCTATCTTAATTTTATTTTCTTTGTTGAACAAGTATGATAAATGGTTTAGGCTCTGCTTGATAATGTTGTTAAATTGAATAGGCTTTGCTTCTAATGGATTTGTGTATGAGCTCATTTTCCACTGCAAGTGTCATCCAACTTCTGTTAATGCGTGGGCATAGTTCAGTTTGTTTTTAAGTTTAAATGTAGTGATGCTACTAGTTCCGTGGCCATTGTTTAGGTAGAAACTAGCATGTCAGCAGCAAGCATTCTCTGCTTTTTTCAAAGAGTTTTAGCTGAGTGGTATTTTTAGCAGTCATTTTGGACTTACGTATTGCCATGATAATAGTCATTAAGTGTCTGTCCATAATGGGTCATTTGTGCTTATGTGCATTTTGAGAAGATCCTTTCACAGCTAAACTTGTGATGACCTTTGGCAGTGATTCATGGAATATGGTCAAGGTATAGAGGAATGTTTTGGATCTACTGAATGTTCTGGTATGTTAATTTTCTTTGCCAGTGTTAAGACAATAGTGTCTTTCTAAGGGCTGGAGAGGTTATGTGCTACACCTAGTTCTTATGTAGCATAGTAATTAATCAAAAGGAACTCTGTTCTTGGACACTGAAGTAGCACAGTTCAGGCACCAGGTTCTTTTGCAAGATATCGAGGATGTTACATGTGTGTTTTCAGAGATGAGCATGGGGGAAGTTATTGTAGCTGGGAGCTTTAAATTTATCAACTTTGCAGCTGATTCAAGGTTTAGGATAATTCTCTTGATGCTTTCGCATGCTCTCACCCAAGCTTCTATTGAAGGATTGTTTGTATTATTTTGAGGTTGGAATCTTTTGTGCAAGATAAATTTGCTTGACTTGTCAGCCAACATCCTGCCAAGCTTCTTTGAAAGGAATATCATCCTAGCAGACTTTATTCTCCATGTATCACTCACTCTTTGCTAGTAGTTGAACAGATGGTTTCCCAGTAATTCCATTTGTTGAAGAAGGCTGCTATATTTGTTCAGAGTTGGAAACAGTAGATTCCCAGAGGACACTGTGCGAGTTAGAGTAACTAGGTTGGGACCTTGGATTTCATCTGTTTCTTTATGTTGTAGATGTGCTCTCATTACTGATATTAGATGGAAATTTGAAGATTTTCGGACCATACCCAGTTTTCTCTCTCTCTGTGTGGGCCTGTTTGATTGGATGTTTTGGACATATGGCTTTTCAAAGACAAAGTACATTAGGCTGATTTGAGAGATTTGTCATGTCATATAGTCATTTGGATTATTAACGTGCCATTAGTTGATGTATATACTGTTGTCTGTCGCATGATCATGGTTGATGCAAAGCTTGTACTTTGCTTTCTAAAGTAATGCATAAATTTGTTTCCCTTATTTTCATTCCAACGTAAATTACATTTTTTCTCCTTTTGCTCTTTGCTAACCACTTTGAATATTATACTGTAAGTTTCTCTCTCTCTGTCTCTCTCTTCCTGGGGTGGCACGTTCATAGTTTAGTGGATGTATTTATGTGTTTGTGCTGCCATGAGTTGTATTTACTGCTTTGCAAGTTTATCAATTCTGTGTTCTGTTTCCAGTAGTAAAGGATTTCTTTATTTCTTCTCCATTTAGGTGGGACTATGGATTTTTGGTGGGATGCTTAATGTGGATGCTGTTACTGCTGCTATTCTTGGATTATCTGTCCTTCTTATCACTGGCGTAGTGACATGGAAGGAGTGCTTAGCTGAATCTGTTGCCTGGGATACCTTGACATGGTTTGCTGCCCTCATTGCCATGGCTGGGTATCTTAACAAATATGGTCTCATCGCCTGGTTCAGCCAAACTGTAGTTAAGGTTTGTGTTTCTCTTGCTGGTTGCTCATTGTGCATGGTTTTTTCCAATCATCAGTGAGTGCCTGTATTTATTATATATATTGAATTCCAACATGGCATTAGAATCAAGTATGGACCATGGAGTGGTTGCTGTTAACTATTTGAACTTCTTACAGTTTGTAGGTGGACTTGGTTTATCGTGGCAGCTATCTTTTGGAATTTTGGTTCTTCTCTACTTCTACTCCCACTACTTCTTCGCCAGTGGAGCAGCTCACATCGGTGCCATGTTTACAGCATTCCTGTCTGTAGCCAGTGCTCTAGGCACCCCTCCATATTTTGGAGCCATGGTGCTCGCCTTCCTTTCCAACCTCATGGGCGGCCTTACACACTATGGAATCGGATCTGCACCTGTTTTCTATGGTGCCAACTATGTACCTCTGGCCCAATGGTGGGGCTACGGGTTCCTCATATCTGTTGTCAACATTATTATCTGGCTCGGGGTTGGAGGGGCTTGGTGGAAGTTCATTGGTTTGTGGTAGAGGGGTGTGATGACCCAAAATTTAGCAATTTCCCCGTTTCTTATTCACCCTCGGATGAGATTCACATCTGGATTTATTGCCTGATGAGAGAGGTGGTGAATTTTTGTTTACAATTCTTTTCCTTAGAAATAATCTTATGGTGGCCTTGGTAGAGACCTCGGTTAGAAAGATGGTAGACGCACAGAAATTAGAACTTGTACCAGAAATTGTGGCATGGCGTAGCAGCTGCCTGCAATTCATTACATTGAAAATCTGATGCCTGAATGAATACCTTCTTTCTGTCGTCGCTATAGTTTCTTGGTGGCATGAGGAAGGGATGATCACGAGGACCGACCCTTTTTCTCGGAAATTTATTTTTAATTATTTATTTCGTCGAGCTGCTGGGATTTACATTTATGATTTCCGTGGAGGGGTTAAATCCATTACAACGTTGTCCCCTGAAGAGGTATTGGTTTTTTCATGATTGCATTCCATATCATCCATGACTTGCAGCCTCAGATGTATTGCCAATTTGTTGGATTTTCCTGTAAAATGGTCAAATTGTTCGGCATGTTTGGTTTTATTTTTTTGGTAAAGATCAGGGTGAAAGCCCTTCTAAATTAAACGAGAAATAGTAGATCCAATGAGGTCATAGTACAATAAGGGATAAATCTCAGACGGAGGATCGGATATAGTATCCGCCCCTCTAATCAATAAGTCCCTAGTTAGCCCAAAGTTTGCCAACCAATCAGCCATACAATTGGCCTCCCGATAAACATGTAAAATACTCACCTCCCAATCCCTACCTAAAATATTTTTAATTTGCATAATCAAATTAAAATTTTGATCCACTCTCACACTCTCCCCATTAATTAGTCTAATTACAACTTTGGAATCTGACTCCAAAGCTACTTTCTTAAATCCTTTATTTCAAGTCAAATTCAACCCCTCATAGATTGCCCACAATTCTGCCGTTACCGACGAACAAATTCCAATGTTTCTTGCAAAACCCCCGATCCAAGTTCCCATATGATCCCGGATTACCCCTCCCGCACCCGCTATCCCTGGGTTACCTTTGCTGCAGCCATCCACGTTAAGCTTGATCCATCCTTCCACTGGGTATTTCCATCCTATGTTAGCCACCTCCGCTGAATTTTCATTTCCATTCCGTTAAATTTTCTTACTGTCTTCAACCATCCGTTTTATAGCCAAAACAATCCCAAACCAATTCCCCTGGTCCCCTCCAAATGTTGTGTTGCATTTCTCTTTCCAAATATACCATAAGGTTATACCGAAAACTAGATGCCAATCACCATACCGGGTGCTTTCCTTTCTAACAGTTAAATTAGAAACCAACCATGCATACCAATTTTGGCTGAAAAAAAGATCTCTCTCCTCAGTCTTGACAAAAACCTCCCAAATTTTACGAGCTTTAGGGCAATCTCGTAACGCGTGGGTTACCGTTTCTACTACATTGACACAGTGGCCACAATATTTATTGTCTGTCATCTTCCTTCTCCATCTCACTTCATAATAGCATTGTGGCCTACACTCCAAAGAAAAACTCTGATCCGTTCCAATCCTTTCCACTTCCAGATAATCCTCCACAATGGGTCTCTATCCATAGCCCCTCTTTCCTCCTGTACCATATAAGCGGTTCGCACTGATAGCCGCCCATTTGAGGAATGATCCCATACCACAGAGTCTTCTTTAGTATCCTGCATAGGAGGGATGTGTCACGCAATGTTCATCACAGTGTGTATAGGAAGTAAATGCGCGAACAACTCCCATTTCCAGTTTCCTCCACTATCTACCATATCTGTCACTGTATAATGGAGCGTATTAACCCTCGCTTCTGGATTTAAGAGAGTATTGAGAGGACCATATTCTCCCAACCATTTATCTCTCCAAAATAAAACATGTCTCCCATTTCCCAGATTCCAGCTAACATTTTAACTCACTACATCTCATTCCCGACAGATAGACTTCCATAACACCGAGTCACTAGCATTAGCCACCGGATGCCCTTCCCCCCTCCTAGGTTTCATATATTTGTCTTTAAGGAATTTCACCCACATGCTTTCCTCCTGCATCATCCCCCAAGCCAATTTCATTATGAAAGCTTTATTCATCGTATCCATCTTCCTCAAACCCAAGCCACCTTCCTCCTTAGGCTTACATAGAGTTTTCCAGTGGACAAGGTGGATTTTGGTTGCTGACTATTAAATGAAATCCATCACCGGATCAAAATATCATATTCCCATTTGCTGGTTCCAGGCGACGAGTTGAGATTCTCCTCATTTTCTTTGGTGAAGGTTTCATCCCATGTCGATTTAAATATTTGGGCCGGCTCATAAACCATTCAGACGTTATAAAAGCTATGTTTTATATAAAACTGTTTTTGAAAAAAAAAATAATTTATTTTTATATTATTTCTGTTATCAAAAATTAATTTTTCAAAAATAAAAAAATAATTTAATATATTTCTAAATAAATATCATTTACAAAAATAATCTCAATTATATTGGCAGCTGATTTGATGTCAGGTCACCCCTCAGCTATGTCACTTGACAAGTTGATTCGAAATTATTTATTTTTTAAAAATGAAAAAAATTGATTCGGCGGTTGAAAAGTAGAGCTGGCCCATATCTACAGTAAAGTTCGGTCAGGTTGACTTTTTTTGGAAAAAAAACTTTAATCAAAATAATTATTTTTTGTTAATTCCGGTTGATCAAAATAATTATAATAATTATTATTTTAAATCTTTATATGTTTTAGTTTAATAATTTAGAATTAATTTTTTATATAGATATTTTAAAGAGATAATAATCTATAAAGATATTTTCTTTACATTTTTTATTATGAAAAACAATCAAAATTATCATTCTAATATTTATTTTTTTAATAAAAAATATTTTAATTTTCATTATTATATTGAAATAGTAAGTAATCAAATAGGAGCCGCCTAAATTAAAATCAGAAATCCAAGACCTTATCATATAGGGCGTGGACAACTGCAAACCATGAATTTGCAAATCCAACATGAACCACCCACAGTGATTTTAGAGATCTTTCTATGTAACAGTGGAAAGTTGGATTAGAAACGATGGCTGATTGAGAACACCGTTAATTAATTAATTAACTAATTAAAACTTAAATAAAAAATAATTTTAAAATCAAACTCAACCCACGCTCTAACACCAAAATAGTAGTGGTGGGGAAGACAGGTTGGAAAAGGCATTTGGAATGATTGCTCAACTTGCTCTAATTGTGCTTTAATTTGATGACGCATTTACAAAAGATTTCATGGAAGGAGATTGTGCCTCCAGGTAATAAAGGTATATGGTGGTTTATGGCGAAGGTTCATCTGATCATATGCTCCTTCTATCCACTCAACTCAACTCAACTCAAAATTATCAAAGCAAACAAAAATTACAGAAAAGATAAACATATTTCCAGATGGATGTTACAAAACAGTGAATTCCCAGTTAAATTTCTGTTATTTAATCGACTGCATCCTCATTTTAGTTTTATTAACTATATAGTATGTGTTTAGTAAGTGAATATGAAGCATATGGTTATTAAAATTATTGGATTTAAATAAAATAGTGAACGCGGCAATGAAATTCTTGATGTCAGGTGATGATAACACACACATCAGGAATCCCCGAGTATAGTATAATTAAGATGATGGACCTTTCGATTTCTCGATTATTATCGTGAAATGCATTCCATGAGTTTCATCTCCATGAGAATCTGATTTTCCACGGGATTCGAGATGCCGTAGCTTGGACAGATGGTAGCCTTTCCTATGCATGCAGATTAGACTTCAATGCAAAAGTTAAAAGATTTTCTTGCTCTGGAATCCGATACTGACACATTTTCTCGCCTGCTCCACTCTAAAACCTGCTGCTTTCATTCAACGGCGGGCCCTCCACTGGTTTTGATAAATAGAGCCACTTTCTTGGCCACCAAAAGCTCTCTCTCTCAATATACAAACTTGGCTTTGAGGCTGAGGTCGAGGTTGAAAGTTGAAACATTTGCCTCTCTGGTTCTAGTCAGTGACAACGAAAGGACAGTGCTGTGTTTGTTCTGGAGCCTGGGGCAGGTGAGTCTTTTATTTCCATTCTTTTCTGAGGTTTCCATGTGGGAACCATCGCATGTGACCACTTCCAAATTTTTCTATGCTGGAAAATTGTTCATGATTTTGGGACAAAAAGACCCTCTTCCTGGACTTTACATGGTGTTGGAATTTAAGAATGTCCGAGTCAGGTTTGGAAAACAAAATTCATCATTTTGGCCTAGCTTCTAGGAAAAGGGTCTCCTTTCTTTTTTAATTTCCTGTTGAGCTATTGAGTTATCGACGCCTCCCTTTTCTTTCTAGCTCTGAATTCGTGGATGGTTTGGTTTTAATGGTGAGGAGGTTTCGTAGTTTAAATTTCTTCAACTAGCTTGCGTATGATGTATCCATATTTCTTTGCCTACCTATAAAGCCTCGGGACGTTTCTTCCCTTTTGACTATGAGATTGAAGCATGGTTTGATTTTGAGGTTTCCATGCTTATTAAAGTCTGACCTAGAGGAAACTTATTAGGCTTCCAGGCTGTAATACAATTTGTATGACCGAAGTGGGAAACTCAATCTTGATTCTGATACTTGATACCTGATTCAGAACAAAATGAACTAAATCCAAATTTCAAAGTTGTACTTATTTCTTTCTGTGGCTGTTGTTTTTCATTTCTATACTGTTCTGTTCTTAATTGTCCACGGCAATCCAGTTGTCTGCTTTAATTTCCTTATGAATACTTGCTTCCACTAGGCACTATTGAATATATGGTGGGTTGATTTAATGTTATGGTCATTTTCCAAGCAATTAATCAACATGATAGAATCTTCAGGTTTGGAACTCAATTTGCGAGAAATACATCCTTATGATAACAATTGCTTAATCTGCTTCCTGTGGCAGCTTCTCAGTTGTAACCGACGATTTTGCAACTTGCTCTGTAAGGAAATTTAGTGATTTGAGTTCCCATCTATGGCTGATGAAGATGATTCATATCCAATGATAGACGCGAAGAGAACTCCTATTTGCATTTTCTTCAAGGATATCAGGTATATATTGTTGTTTCGGTTTTAAAAAACTAAAAGTTGATTGCTTTTCGAAGTACTGTTTCAGTGATGCCATCTTTAATCAAAGAGATGGCGTGTAAGTGCTTTCGCAAAAAGATTTGTATTTTTCACCGTTCTGCTGATGCAGTTGGTCTGGCTCGTTTATGCTTCCTTCCAAAATACCACCTTCATTCAGCAAGCTGCCCTTTTTCTTTTTCCTTCAAAAATCATCGGATGGATATTCAAGCAAATTCTCGATTTGGAGTCCTTGATAAAATCAATGCTCTCTTTTTTCATTTTCCTTCGCATCAATGGTTTTTTTATCTGTCATATGACCCTTTATCTCCTTCTGTTAAGGTATATTTAAATAATTTTTATTATTCTCTTATATTATGAGCAGATATGTTCTTAAATTGGATGAACTTGGGTTAGAAATAGCACAGATAGCATTTCCTGCGGCTTTGGCTCTTACAGCCGATCCGATTGCCTCTCTGGTTGACACAGCATTTATCGGCCAAATAGGTATTCCTTCTGATCATATAACATAACATGTTTTTTTTCTTCTTAAATTGCTCTCAAATTGAAGTGATCTTTCTGGAGTGTGCTATATAGACACCATCAATAAATTTAATAACTTATCAGTTGCCAATTAAATACTTGCATGTGACAAGCTCAAGCAATCGCTTTTCTCCACGTGGAATGGTAAACTATCTTTTGATAAAAATGTGATTCATAGTTGAGAATGCAGCATGTTATGTTGGCTGACATTTATGAAAGCAAACAAGTTTGCATGCTTTCTGCTGTAAAATCAGATTATATTCTCTACGTGTTCTTCCATCTTGAGAAAGTTTATATCTTGACTTTTTTTTGAATGTTAGCACTTACCTCTGTTTCTCATAATCATTCAGGTCCAGTAGAACTTGCTGCTGTTGGAGTTTCTATTGCTCTATTTAATCAAGTATCAAGAATTGCAATATTCCCTCTTGTCAGTGTCACAACCTCTTTTGTTGCGGAAGAAGATGCTATAGGTAGAGTCAGCCCTGAAGAACAAGATAGTGAATCCTTGGAAACAGGTTCTACAGTGAACAGTGAAAAAAAAGAGTTGATACCGCAAAATGGTATTGTATCCCATGTCCTGATCTTTTCAGTTTGTGTTTATCAAAGACAAAATATTTGAGTTTATACAAGGTCTCAATTGTTTTTGTTACTTTGTTGGAACTACCCTTCTTCAGGGGTCTCGATTGCCAGCTTAACCAATTCTTTTGTTTCAACATATTCTATCATATTCTGCAGAAGCACAATACAATACAAAATCACCTGTTAGCAGCTTCGGGATTGATAAGATTGAGAATGAGAGAAGGTGCATCCCATCAGCCTCATCTGCATTGGTTATCGGGGCAATTCTAGGCCTTATCCAAGCTATATTCCTCATATCTGGAGCAAAACAACTATTAAATTTCATGGGAGTTGGTTCTGTAAGCACTTCTTTTCATGCAAACATGAGATCTCTGCACTCTCCACTAACATCTTTCTTGTTAAATCGGTCTTCTTCTAAATGTCAGGATCTATTACTCTGAGAAGATCAATAACATAATTATTTTTTGCTTTTACAGGATTCCCCTATGCTGAGCCCTGCACAACAGTACCTGACTTTAAGGTCCCTTGGTGCTCCTGCAGTTCTCCTTTCCTTAGCCATGCAAGGGGTATTCCGTGGATTCAAGGACACAAAAACTCCTTTATATGCCACTGGTATGCCTAATGGAACTTAAATAGTTTCGGTTATCGTGTGATTGTTTTTTTGACATGATATAATTCTGAAAAAACTAATTCTTTTTATTAATTTGTTTATATATCCTCATTTGAATACCTATGTTTATCTAATCCAATTTTATAGTGGCTGGAGATGTATCCAACATCATATTAGACCCTATATTTATGTTTGTTTTTCGCCTGGGTGTCAGGGGTGCAGCAATCGCCCATGTTCTATCCCAGTAAGTTAAATCTATTTACTCTCCAAGTAAAATACATAAATCTTAGTGTGACTTTCTCTCGTGGTTTCCGACTTATCTTTATATATGTATGGAGATTGCAGATACCTGATTTCAGTTATACTATTTTGGAAATTGATGAAACAAGTTGATCTCTTACCTATTAGTATCAAACACCTGCGGCTGGGTCAATTTCTTAAAAATGGTGAGTAGCATGTGACTATGTTCTACTCACGCTAAACAAATGGAAAGTAATCAGTTCAACTCATTTCTACCTTTGACATAATCTGTAGCCCAAAGTATGTGTGCATCAAAATACACAAAATCATGAAATTGGTTTGTGTTTTAATCAAATGTTTTTGATTTCTTTTTGTTTTTTGTACTTGGCCTCCAGGACTTTTATTATTGATGAGGGTAGTAGCCGTGACTTTCTGTGTTACTCTTTCTGCATCATTAGCTGCGCGACAAGGATCAACATCCATGGCAGCATTTCAGGTCTGCTTGCAGGTGTGGTTGGCCACATCTCTTCTTGCTGATGGATTGGCTGTTGCTGGGCAGGTTAGAAAATGGTTTGGCTTCTTCATAGACTTCAACTACTAGAGTGACAATCTGCACTCATGTCTTCTCAAAGTTCTACTATTTGCTTGGCACTGATTGTTTGCTAACATGCCAATGCCATAAGATCCCGCTAAAAAGGACAGGCATTAAAATCACTGTAGAGTAGCTTGCTTGATAAAAAAATTCAAGATTTTTAGAGTGAATAAAGAGCAGAAAGCATGTGCAAATGAGATCTGAATCAACTACATTCATCCTTCCCCAAACAGTGCATTTTATGTTGACCCCAAATGTTTATTTTCTGGTTTATTTACAATTGTTATACCATTTGTGTCTTTAAATGCAAAATAGCATTACAAATGGTTGTTTCCATACCGTGTGGTACATTCTTTATCTATTTCCAACTGTTAATCTCAGGCAATACTTGCAAGTGCTTTTGCAAAAAAGGACTATGACAAGGCAAAAGCCACTGCAACTCGAGTATTGCAGGTGCGGCGTAAATGAAATCACTTCTTAAGCATATATGATTGTCAACTTTTCCCTAAAGCTGGTTATGGATGTTGCCTGCAGTTGGGATTGCTTTTGGGGCTGATGCTTGCTGCGGTCCTTGGACTAGGATTGAAATTTGCAGCAAGATTATTCACAAGTGACGCCGATGTCCTCCACATGATTAGTATAGGCATTCCGGTATCTCGCTGCAACGAAAAAGAGAACATTACTACTTCCATCCTGCTCAACCTTGGATAATACTGGAGTTCATTAATAAATTTTCCTCGATATCAGTTTGTTGCAGGTACTCAACCCATTAATGCCTTGGCATTTGTTTTTGATGGCGTCAACTTTGGAGCATCTGATTTCGCATTCTCCGCCTACTCCATGGAAAGTTTCTTTTCTCTTATGTACAATTAAGATTTACTGGGGGTTCTTTTAATCAACTATGAAATCAGTTGCTCTCTCCATGAGATTTTTTTGGAAGGAAGAACTAGGTCATATATATTAGGAGACCTAACTATTCTAAAATGCTAATTAAAAGTGAGGGGAAAAATGACGGGGTGGGGAAAGCACAGAAATCAAACAAAAGCATAAAACTTATGGTTTGCACTGTTAGCATTACTTTCTTGGCTGAGAAATTAGCAATGACATTCTTCTCCAGGTGATGGTGGCCATTGTTAGCATCCTGTGTTTGTTTCTCCTCTCCTCTAGTCTCAAATTCATTGGAATCTGGGTTGCTCTGACAATATACATGAGTCTTCGTGCATTAGCTGGCTTTTGGAGGTGATTACTTTCAACTTATTACCAATATTTTCCTGCTGTTTTTCCTGTCCTGTTCCTGTGTACGTTGAAAGACCAAAGTTAAAATCATTATCAACTCCGAACTGTGATTCTGTAAGGTTATTTTCGTTATGATTTGTGTTTTAAGAATCAGAGATAACAACTCTTGAAAACATTCTAATCGTCGAGTTTCTGAATTTGCAGGATAGGAACAGGAACAGGACCCTGGAACTTCCTCAGGAATCCGTAGCAGCTTGTCTATTCTTTGAACTAATAGCGTTGCAGCCATATTAGCAACCTGCAACTTAATTAGCCACCATAATCACATGCAAAACATTTCGATTTTACAAGAAATTTCCCCGCCTTCTTTGGTTGGTTGTTTCATGTTAAATGGCATGATATGTAAGACCTTGTTGTATTCCTTTCATCCTCTGTACAATAGATTGGATGAATTTTAATTTTTACTCGAGCGATGAAATGATATCAATTTTAAAAATATCCTGTGCGCAAAGAACATATGCAACCAAACAACCATACGAGGATCTCAGAAGGCCGAGTGTTTTGCAGATGGAAAACTGTTTGATTAGAAGTAAAACAAAGTTCTTGGTTATGAATGTGTTGATAACTTGAGAAAGGCAACGGAACAATTAACGGTCAGTAACGACCATTTAAAGCACGATATCCGCTATCTTCCTCTTTTACCCGCCAGAAGTAAACCACCTCATCCTGTGGTTGATAATGGACATCTCTCTCTTTCAAACCTCAATAACAAGGCTGTAAATTCTGTTTTGATTGATATTTTATTTTTTTTTAATTAAAATGGAATATTTTGGTTTTAAAGCACTTCGGCACACCGTTTTTTTTATTTTTTTTATATATATAAATATATATTAATTAAAAACAATAGTTCAAATCTAAAAATAAAATTATTTAGAATTGTGCAATTTAATCTAAAAAAAAACAATAAAATGATTTTTTTGAACAAATTATGAACATGTATAATATTATGAGAATATCATCATCAATCTCGCAAGGTCATTACATTCTCTGATTGCTCTGAAATTTTAGCATCATATATATATATATATATATATATATATATCAAGAGACTCGTAAAATTTCAGAGCAATCTAGCAGTCGAATTATGAGATATGATTGATATTGTAAAATTATTTATTATTTTAAAAAATACTATTTGGCCGAAACGGAATGGGCGGAACGAAACCAGAACGTTTCGGCCGAAAAATCCGGAATGAGCCGGAATTTAAACCGGAGTAAAAACGACACCGTTATATCTCGTTTTTTAATTGGTATAAATATTTCGGTCATTTCAGCCGAAACAGAACAAAACTGACAATCCTGGTGAAGACCCCTCTCGTATACCCTAACAAACCAACATCAAAACAGAACTTCAAGGGAACTGGAATGCAATGATGAAAAAACATGCCAAGCTTTCACACAAATAACAACCATCCTGCAAGAAAGATTTATGATTATCTGTTTCTCCATTTAGTTTTAGGTTTAAATCCCACCCAACAAATACAGATTGGAGCGTAATCATAAACAGCGATATGCTTGAATTTCCTCGCATCTATGCATTCTTTCTCACTGCACAATTGCAGGCTTGCTTGTTTCTGATCTCGTACGTTAACTTTCACACCCCTAATTTTTTTAATCTAAAATAAATAAATAAAACATTTTTTTTTTAAATGCTTTCCTATTCCCAAAACCCACCCCCAACCCCCCCCCCCCCCCCACAGCCCCACGAAGATGAAGGTCTGTTTGGGACAGCTGTTGTTATAGTTTTCAAAGTGTTTTTCATGCCGAAATATATCAAAATGATATTTTTTTATTTTTTTAAAAATTATTTTTGACATCAGCACATCAAAATGATCTATAAACACCAAAATATATTCATTTAAAATGAAAAAAATTAAAAAAATTTGAAACATAATTTGAGAAGCTGTTCCAAACAGCTTCGAAGCATACACGCATGTGTCGTTATCGAATCAGTACCTTTTTTTCTTTTTTTTTTCTTTTTGTGAATGAGAATTATATTCGTAGAATTTGATTGAAACAACATGAAGTGGTCGGTTTGGCATCAAGCTTTCATGGGATGTAATGCTTTGACTAGGCGAATAATTTTATGAAAACTCCGTACACCTTGAAATAGTTTGTGGCTGTCGTGTTTTGATTAAATAAAATAATATAGTTTCATATTCTGTGATTTTCATAGTGATATAAATAGTATAGTTTTTTTTTTAGTTAATAAATAATAACTCCTCGTACAGCTGATTTTTCAAAATGATCAGAACATGTTTGGAATTATAATTAGGTCGTTTTTTTAAAATGATATTTGCTTGGAGATAAATCGAATTATTTTTTAAAAAATTATTTTTAATATCATGTAAAATCACTAAAAAATAATTTAATATATATTATTTTTAAATGGACTACTAAACAGCCCTGACAACCTGGCAGCATTAGGCAACCCATCAAGATCAATGCAAGTTGCCCCACAAGTAACATCAAAGTTCCAAAAATCTCCAATCCAACAAAGACTGATCAATTAAAGTCACCATGGATGGTACATGTTCTTGCTCCCCATTCTGAAAAGTAGAGTCTCATGGGATAAGAATTTCATCATCCTCGTATCTCATCTTGGAATACAGATGGAAATGGATGAAAAAATATAAATACCATTCAGCTTTCCAATCCAACCTGTCCCAGATCCACCGATTCTGATGGAGCAAGCAAGCAAAAGGAGAAGAATTTAAATTATGTAAAATGGGAGAGCATCACAGGATCATTGCTTCATCCAGGTGGAGATGGACCTTTTTCAGAAAATAACCCCACAAGAATTTAACCTTCTTGAATCCCTCTGTCGTAGCTTCAAGAACAGCAATGGCTGAATGAATGGAGAATTTCTTCTCTGAACTTTTTCCACCTTTAAGCTCGCACCATTATATTGAATCTAACATGCAACTATGACTATATATATATGTATAGCAGCACGATCATGCTGCAATCCCTCGAGCTAGGCTCGCAAAGACCCATGAACAAATTAAACCTATCTACAATCCTGTTGTCAGATTCCCGTATTGACCGTGAATTTATGCCATTAGATCCTAGGTCATGTGATGCTTTAGAACCAAGTTTCCGTGAGAGTAGGCTGCATCTTCTCTCGCCGAACATGAGAAGACAGCTGGAAGCCTAAAGAGGACACAGGAATTAGTAAGAAAGTCCAGGACAAATTCGGATTCCAACATAAAACTTTCGTGATTAATCTTTGAATTAGCATCGAACTAATAAAGAAATGCTAGAAACCGGCGAAAAGAGAAAGAGAAAACAATTTTCTGGATTCTAGGACGTGTAATCTCAGAAGGAAAATATAATTTAATGGGAAATATATAATTTTGGAAGGGAATCTCATTATCGTTTCTCAAATTAAAAAATGATCTTTCAAACTTTCCTATTCTATTATTTCCAACATTTTTTTCTCGCAAACCAAACAGATTTTTTTGTTAATAGAGGTACGATACATAATCGAAGTATAATAATTAAAATGTCAAGACAATTAAAATCATAATCACTTTAAATCATGGTGGTGGTGACTTTTTCTTCAAGGAACCAGAAGAATTCCATCAAGCAACGTACGGTCAACTATAATACTTGAATATAATGCCATCAATTTTATAGATTTTTATATAACGTGTTGAAGAAATTATTTCTTAACAAATATATTTAATCAAATAAATTATACTCCATTAATGTAATGAAATCTCTTATGTTTTGTCATGTCTCAATATTTTTTTTATTATTCTTATTATTTTTATTATTCTTATTTTTTTAATTTTCTGAAATACGTGTTTTTGTTATTTGGAAAGCAACTGTCCCTTTTTTTGTATTATTATTCTTATTATTTTTATTATTTTTACACTACCGTGTTTTTGTTTTTTCCTTCTACAATGCTGATTTTGAAAATGTGGAAAAGTTGATTTCCCTTTCTTTATTATTATTCTTATTATTCTTATTCTTATTCTTATTATTTTTTAAAACTAGGGTATCAGTGATAGTTTACGCGTACCATGACTAATCTCCGAATCCATTTTTTTTCCTTTTTTTTGTTTCCACTTATACATTTTTTTTTCCATTTTTTTGTTTCCGCTTATTTTTTTTCTCATGACCGGGGTGTCCAGGTTAACTTATGCGCACCACGATTTTTTTTTTCATTACTGTTTAAAAAGGTGCTTCTTTTTTTTTAATAATAATTTTCACTATTCAATACTGTTTGAAAAGGTGTTTTCTATTTTTTTATTTTAACCGGGATTTTTATTTGTTTTTTTTAAACCGGGATATCAGTTGCAGCTTATGCGCACCGACTAATCTCTGGATTCATTTTTATTATTATTATTTTCCCTATTTTTTATTACCACATATACATTTTTTTTTCATGACCGGATGTCCGGGTTAGTTTACGCGCACCATGATGTTTTTTTAAGAACTATTTTTTTTGTAAAAAAATCGGGTTTTTTTTTAATAACTGGTTGTTGTTTTTTTTTTACAAAAAATAAGAATTTTTTTTAATTAGTGAGGTGTCCGGGCCAACTTACATGCACCACGACTAATCTCCGGATCCACTTTTTTGACATTTTTTCCCTATTTTGTTTTGCCACTTATATTTTTTTTTCTTAACCGAGGTGTTCGGGTCAGCTTAAGCGCACCATGATTTTTTCTTCCCAAGTATATATTTTTTTTCCTGACCAACTGAGCGCGCCGCGAATAATCCATGGGCTCATTTTTTCCTGTTTGTTTTTCCTACTTATACATTTTTTATATATAATCAGGGTGTCCGGATCAGCTTACATGCACTATGACTATTATTATTTTATAGAATACATAAAAGAGATCGCAATTCCACAAAGTTATAAATATATATATTTCAAGACGCTAATATGAAATAAATAACAAAATATATAATTAGTCTAACATATTTATCAGAGAAAAAATTACAACTAATTGTTATCATTATTTTTAAGGCGCTAATATGAAATAAATAGCAAAATATATAATTAGTCTAACATATTTATAAGAAAACAATTGACGAATAATTATTATTATTATTATTATGAATGCCTTATCTACAATAATTAGAAATTCCAACACCTAATAATAATTTTTTTAAAAAAAAAGAAATTAAAAAATAAAATAAATGACAAAACAAAAATAATTTTTTTTCTTCGAATAATTTGATAATTTTTATTTTTTTGGCAGTAATAGCAATGATAATTTTTATTTTTATTTTATGTCTTTGTTTTATCTTTTGTTCAAGTTTCTAGCATTTTTTTAGTCTTTCATTTATTTTTGTTTCTTTCATAATAATAATAATAGTAATAATAATAATTTAATCGTTTCTCTTACTTACTCTTTTGTTAATGTTTTTGAGTGTTTTTTTCAGGATAATTTGATAATTTTTATTATTTTAATATTAAGAGCAATGATAATTTTAGATTTTCAAACTTTGCTTTTGCTATTGTTATACTAGGGGGTGTTGAGCTATTTTATTATATTAAATTTCACATAATTAAATATTACATTTTTATTTGGATCCAGCAAATCCTATAAAAATTGTTTACTCAGCCCGCAACGTAGAGCATATATTTTTTTAAATTTTCAAATTAAATGATTTTTTCAGATAATAAATTTTTTTTGTTTTATCATCTATTATATTTTTTTTATGTGCTCTTTCTTTTATTTTTTTATTGGTTTTATTGTTATTATTTTCAAGTTAGATGAAAGTTTTTTTTCCTGATGATTATGATTTTTTTTTAAAGTTATTATGATTTTTTTTTCTTTTATTTATGTTCTTTATTCATCATTAACACAATAATAATAATAATAATAATAATAATAATAATAATATATTCTTTTTCTTGCTTACTCTTTTGTTAATGTTTTTGAGTGTTTTTTCTTTCGAGATAATTTGATAATTTTAATTGTTTTTGCAATAATAGCAATAGTTATTTTGTATCTAATATTACTGGGGATAAAAGACAACTCAAGAATAAAAAATAGACAAATTTACCTAGGCTATCTACAATTAAAAAACGATACAAGTCACTTTTGTCTCGATTACATTGTTCCTTTTAAACGACAAACAAGTCATTAATATATGTTTTAATATTTATTGCATATTATCGCCTAAAAATATATAAAGAGATAAAAAAAATGACCTTGGATTTTTTGCAGGAAAAAATTTAATATCAGCATTCTTAAATACATTTAATATAATAATATGATGAATAAATCTTATAAAAAAAAAAAAAATTGGCTTTGAATTTTAATTTTGTGCTCTTTTGTTCAAGTTTATTTCTTAAAAAAAATACAAAAATTAGATTTTTAATATTTAAGATCTAATATTACACGGGAAAAATACAACTCAAAGAAACAAAAGGTAAACAAATTTGCCTAGATTATCTACAATTAAAAAATATACGAGGAACTTTCCATTTCGACTACACTGTTCTTTTTAGACGGCAAATAAGTAATTATAACACGCAAAAAATTTATATTTCTTTTTCAAAAAAAATTGCAATATTTTTATTTATAAGGTGTCAGATCTAATATTAGTGGGGAAAAAAGGCAACTCATATTATTTTTTTTACAAATATACCTAGGTTATCTACAATTAAAAAATATAAAAATCACTTACCATTTCGATCACACTATATAGTATGTGAGACTAAGTATATGTGTTTAATATTTATTTAATATTATCGCCTAAAAAGATATAGAGAGAGAAAAAACAATGACCTACGATTTCTTGCAAAAAAAATTAATATCGGTATTCTTAAATATATTTAATATAATAATATGATGAATAAATCTTATGAAAAAAACTTTGGCTTTGAATTTAAATTTATATTTAGACTCTTTTTTTTCCTTTTAAGAAACGGTGACCTTTTTTTCACATGTATTTTTTATTTTTTTGTGTCCAAGTCAGTTGTTCTTTTTTAACCGGGTTTATTTTTTTGTTTTTTTAAACTAGAGTATCCGTGACAACAAATTTCTAATAAATCATTTCACTTTCTTAGCAAATTTTCTAACAAATTTTATCAAATTTTTTTTAGCAATAGCAATATTCAATCACATTTTGGTTGAAAAAAACCATTTTTAACATATTTTATCAATTATAATTATACTAATTAAATATTAAAATAACAAAATACAACATTTATAAAATCAATCAATTTTTTACATAGATAAAAAAGCCTAGCGAAGCAGGCAAATCGGCTCGTAATAGCTATAAATCATCTTAATCGATCAAGCACCACGTACAAGCTATCGACCACATTGGTTAGAGAGAATGGATAATATTACTATGACTATTTAATTAACTGATTATCCAACTCAAAAGCTTTTTTCGTAAGTTATTTGGATTTTTAGGACATCATTGTAAATTAATGTAGACACACATTTATGAAATTGCTTACTAGAATAATACAATGATTTTTCTTGTATTTCCATCCAAAAACTTAACATTAATTTTTAAGGGCATTAAAGTGTTTTTACATGGTTCATTTGTCATTCTCAAATAAATCATGACAAATAAGTATTTTATTATATTGATTTATAGTAAAATAATTAGAATACCTTAGAAATAAATTTTTTTTACCTGCATCAAAGAGCGTTTTTGGATTTTTTACAATGGTTTTTTTTTATTATTATAATATAAGACAAGGAGAAATATAGTATTTTTCCTAATACAAAAAATAATAAACAATTTAATGCTAGCAATACCCTCAAAGTCAAAAAAAATTAAGCTTACGATACAAAGATTTTTTCTTATAGTGTTTTTTTTTTTGTAATTATAAAGTCAACTCGGTGACATTTATGTATTTAACTAAATAAAAAAATAGGGTATGTGGAAGGTGTATGGGCTCTTCGGATGGTGAATATGAAATCTCTTAGTATCCAAAAATATTCTTTCATCATGTCATTAAGTGCCTGTTTGGATGGCGTTTTAAATGCCGATTTGTAGTTTTTTTTTTCATTTTAAATGAATATGATTTGATGTTTTTAGATCATTTTGATGTGCTGATGTCAAAAATAATTTAAAAAAATAAAAAATATATTATTTTGATATATTTCGGCACGAAAAGCAATTTGAAAAGCTACATCAACAGTTCTCTCAAACACGCTTTTCATGTTAACACATGTGTCACCAGTGATGATCTGGTTGGACACTAATGGACTCTTTTTTTCCTTTTCTTCTCTTTCTCTTCCTGAATTACAACTTGACATTTTGGGTTGTTAACATTTTAAGTTTAACTTTTATTATTTTAATTTATAATCTATAGTCTTTGTCCTTTTGTGAAATTTTATTGTTTTTCAATCTTATCATTCATTCAATCCTAATTTTATCAAAAAATGTGTTCTTCAATGGTTCTCATTTTTTGAATTTCTATTTTTTTCTCTCTTTAAACCTTTTGCAAGAGTTTTAATGGTTTTTAATTTTATTATTCAATTTAAATTGATGCTATTATATATTTTTATTTTAGTCTTTTTTTTATTTCTAATTTTTCTTGGTTGTTTTGTGAATGTTATTATTATTTTCAATTTTACCCTTTAATTATAACATTGGTTTTATTTTTTTATGTCAATTTTGATCACCATTATTTTTTTTTTGGTTCTTTTACTGAATTAATTTTGTTTGTCAATTTCAATTAAATATAAATTTATTTTTTATCCATATTATTTTTATTTTTTTGTATTTTTTTTTAATTTTATCTTTTAATATTTAATTGATTGAGAATTAAATTTCATGGTTTTTCAAATTAGATATTTTAGATCAAATAATCTGAATTACAAATTTAAAAAGTTAACATGAGTTTTTCTAATCATCGGAATAAAAATAGAATGTCCTTACGGCAAAGCATTAACAATAAAGAGCCTGCTTGATAGTGTAATATAAATTTTTAGAGTTATATTAAAAAAATATTTTTTATTTATTTTTAAGATTAATACAACAAAACAATCTGAAAACATAAAAATAATAATTTAAAACTAAAAAGCATGAAAATATATATATTCAGAAGGAAGTTTCTACCGCCATGTGAAATACCATTTAAGGCCATTATAATTTATAAATGAAAAGGAGAATACGAATAAGGATATTATTGATATAAAAAAATATTCAAAACAGTAACAATATTTCAAAAATTAAATTTTAAAAGTCTCACGCAAGTTGTTACCTCTCTTTCTAAAAGCTTCCTCTCTAATTCCGGTCCCCCTCGTGGACCTCGCTCTTATGCAATCTCAACTCCACCACCGCCATCGGAGCCGATCACCGCCATGCCAACCGCCAACACTATCTTCCCGATCCACGGGCCCGTGGACCTCCTCACTCGTCTGGACTCACCCGACCCGGAAACCAAGCTCAAGGCGCTTAGAGAAATAAAAAACCAGATAATTGGTAATCGCACGAAGAAGCTCTCTTTCCTCAAGCTCGGCGCCGTTCCAGCTGTCGCTTCTATCCTCTCCTCCTACGCCACCCAAGCTGACTCCCAATTGGTGGATGCTGACGTCAGCACCAGCAGCATTATTGTCCAGTCAGCTGCGGTTCTTGGCAGCTTCGCTTGCGGCTTCGATGCCGGCGTTCGAGCCGTCCTCGACGCCGGTGCTTTTCCTCACCTAATTCGGCTCCTGTCCAATCTTGATGAGAAAGTAATTGTGTTTTTTTTTTTCTTTTTTTTGTTGCAAGCCTTCAGATTTATTGATTTGAGATATTATTTTGTTAGAAATGAAATTAAACCAAACATAAACTACGTATTTGGTTCTACATACTGATTTTTTCTTCGTTTAGATTTCCTTATAATGACGGTGCAATTTCATGGAATCACTGAATTGATAGAGTAGGTGCTTGGAATTTCTTTATAGTAATGGTTGATTTTAATTTTCTTAAAGTTGTGTTTGATTTCAGAAAGATGAAAAAGAGTGGTTAATCTTATTTGGTGCTAAATACAAACATAAACTACTTATTTGGTGCTAGATACAGATTTTTTCTTGGTTTAGATTTCTTTATAATGATGGTGCAATTTCATGGAATCACTGAATTGATAGAGTATGTGCTTGGAATTTCTTATAGTAATGGCTGAATTGATAGAGTATGTGCTTGGAATTTCTTATAGTAATGGCTGATCTTAATTTTCTTAAAGTTGTGTTTGATTTCAGAAAGATGAAAAAGAGTGGTTAGAATTAATGTAGTTTTTTTCTGCTTACTTAAGGAGGTCTTAATTTATATTTCCAAATAGAAATATTTGTATCTACTTTTCTTTTTTGCAGTTAATTATGTGAACCATTTTTTTTGTAATATACTTCATCCATCTGCGGCTGTTTATGCATGGTTAATTTGATATTTTTCGTGAACCTTATTTCTTGTTGTAAGGTAAATGGGGTTGTTTGATCTTCAGGTTGTGGATGCAAGTGCTCGTTCACTTAGAATGATTTACCAGTCGAGATTGGCTCCAAAGTATGAGTTTGTTCAAGATAAAAACATGGAATTCCTTATTTCCTTAATTAATAGCGAGTGTGAAAATGTTACTGGACTTGGTGCAAGTATCATTACTCATTCTTGTCAGACAAGTACAGAGCAGAGGGCATTATGTGATGCTGGGATTCTAAAGAAGTTAATTAGCCTCCTTGAAGGTTCTTTAAGTCAGAAAAATGCTACTTTAGAGTCCCTGGCTGCAGTCTTCAAGAAGAATCCTGAAGTCATCTCTAAATTTGTGGGACTTGAAAATGAAAGAGCTGTTGAAAGCTCTTTAAGTCAGAGAGACTCTAGTTTAGAGTCACCGGGCACAGTTATCAAGAACAATACTGAATCTGCCTTCAAGTTTGTGGGACCAGAAAGTGGAAGTGCTTTAAGCTCTATAATTGGATTAACAAAGGATAGATATGCCCGGACAAGGTTGCTTGCCTGCATGTGCCTGGTTGTCATAAGAAATGCTTCTCCTAACTATCTGCAAGATATGGGAATCAAAGCCAAATTAGTATATCTCTTACTTGAGCTTCTTGATGATCCTGGCCAAGTAGGAGATGAAGCTTCCTTTGTTTTTTCTAGTTTAGTTGCAGGAAAGAAGGATTTGCAGCAATTAGCTTTTGAAAACAATGCTATAAATAAGTTTTGCAACCAATTGCAAAAATGTCAATTACATCCCAGGCGTCTCCAAGGTGTATTGCTGGCATTGGCTGATCTATGCTCAAAGTTGGAGAGCTGCAGATTGACATTCCTGTCATTGAAGGTGTAATATCTTGCAAAACCTTTTAATTTGCACGCTTTATTCTTTTTAGCTTGCCTGTAGTAGTAATAGTATATTTGTTTAATGCATGTGACACAAAATAGTTTGTTTCTCAAAGTTTCAACTTCTCCAACTGTGTTTACTTGGATATCACCATTTTCTTCCTGTTTTTCCTTTGCTTAAAGATGATCCTAAAGTATGTCAATTGATGATGAAACTGGATGTAGAATTTGTGAAATTGGTGGAAAAACAACAGAAATAACCTCTACAAACAAGAAAGAAAGTAGTTTATTAATTTTGTTTAGTTACAACAGTTGATATATTTATAACTAGTAAATGTGTAGGCATCTTTGAATTGCTTGTTTGTTTGAACGTTTGTCTACTTGAGCCTTTTCTCAAACCTAGTTAAACTTCATTTATGCTGAAAGTTAAGCAAACATATCACCAATTATTTTACATTATGCCATATCAATTTTATTGTTTTGAGAAGATTTCTCTCATCTTTTTAAACGCTATCTGCTCACCTCCAAATGAATTATGGGATACTTGTACCTTCTTTTTCAGGCCTTGTGAAAGTTAGGACACTCTTCATTGTCCATATTTGATGTAAAACTCTCAGTATTTACTTGCATTCCCTTTCATGTACAGGTCACATGAGCAATTTAATAGAAGCCAACACTGCCATCTAAAATTTCCCTCACTTTGTGCTTTCCAGTACCAGTTCAATAGGATTCTCATCACCTCAGGCTTACATGATTAGATATCCTGTCTGTGTCATCGAGCATAGCTGATCTATTGATTTATTTGTATCCCCCCTCATCTCATAAAGGCTTAAATGTATAATAATGACTTGACAGGCAGATTAGCAAAGTCAAACATGAGGATTGCATTAAAAAAAAGTTGCATGTGATTACTCTATCATGCCCAATTCACAACTTCTGATTTTCTCATAATTTCACAGGTTTTGAACCAAGTGATTGATGCTTTGACTCATGATTGTGCCGATGTGCGCACATCTGCATGTATTTGCTTAAGAAGTATCACTCGCTCAATCAAGGTATGCAATATGAATGCTAAGTTCATTATTTGTAAAGCTGAATGTTTGCTTTTTGCTGATATTATGTCATTCAGAACTTGTGCGCAGGTTACTTCATGAATGAAATGCTTGTTATTCCCCTCATCCGGCTTTTAGATGACCCTTCAGTGTCTGTCCAGGTATGTGTTGTTTTTTCTGTGAGCATTAGTCATTGTAATTTCTTAAATGCATTACCTGTACCCTAGAAAAATAAATAGGGGGGCGGGGGCACAATAGGCAAAGGCTTATGACCTGGAGTCCTTCCTTTAAAGTTTTAAAGTTGTGAATCCATTCTGGGAGCCTTCTATGCGTGCTTGTATTTATTAATCACTGAATTTTGATGGTATAAGCTTATCAATGCTAATGAATTTGTAGCCTGCAGCATCGCATTAAACCCCCTTGACACTTTTTTTCAGGTTGCTGCTCTTGGTGTTATTAGTAACATAGTGGTTGATTTTACTAATCGTAAGTCCACATTTATACAATGTGGAGGTGTAAAACAGCTTGTTCAGTTAACCAAATCGATGCACTCAACTGTAAGGTTTAATGCATTATGGGCTTTGAAGAATATGATGTTTCTGGCAGATGATAGATGTAAAGAAGGGATTTTCTTAGAGCTCACTGGCTCCTTGTTAGCAAGTCTTATATGTGGTAATGATTATAGTTTCTGGTGTTTTTGCATATTTAAGCATGATTCGGTATGACAATTGGATTTGTACTGCAGACCCTGAGCCTTGTGTTCAAGAGCAAGCTTTGGCCCTTGTTCGGAATCTTGTTGATGGATGTATAAAGTCCATTGAGTATGTGTTTGCCGAAGATGGTACTCTATTAGATGCTGTTGGAAGGCAATTACACAATGTTTCAGATGAAGTTGGAATACAGGTTAGAAGTCTTTTATACTTTTCCCTAGATGTTTTCGGCAACTGTAATTGTATGATTATACTTATTCATTCCAAGGGTTTCTTGTTCTTTTTAAAATGTTTTCACTGCATCTGATTTATCAGAAAAGAAAACTGTAACTTGATGTTAATTTGAGGTTCTCTCTCCATATCTTTACATTCATTATGGAAAGAAACTTTTCTTAGGACAATCACATCTTAAAATTGTTGATTTTCTTATTGTGTTTGTTGAGGAAGCCTAATTATCGTGGTGGTTTCATATTTTAAGGCACATCAAGAATTTTACACTGAAGGTCTCTACTGACAAGTTTGGAAATGGAAAAGTTGACTCTGGAAAATTGATGTTATACTATTTATATACCATTAATATATAGCTAGAATACTTATCATGCAGGGAATGTATCTTCTTGGCAATGTGGCAAGTGGAAATGAGCTTCATAAAGAAGCAGTTTTGCAGCAACTTCTTGCACAAGCAGATAACGGAGCCCAATCTTTTGTGATCAAGTTCTTGCAGAGCAGTGATAGCCGATTACGCACTTCTTCTGTCTGGGTCATAGTAAATCTCACATTCCCTTCTTGTCCTGGTGCATTTGGCCGGCTTGTTCAACTTAAGAATGCTGGCATAATATCGCAAATAAGGAACATGGTTAATGATTCCTGCCTTGATGTGAAGGTTTCTAAACTTGCACCTGAGTTTTGATCATCCTTTTACTCATTTAAACTGTTTCGCTAATATTCTGGTTCTATATTTTGCAGCTTCGTGTAAGAACAGTGATCACTCAGTCCATGACTTTTGGCGATGGCCTCACATGATCATCTGTACATCCCTTGAACCCATTTCAGAGAGAAGAGATAAATGCAGGATGACTTTTGCTCTTGACCTTGTTTTGTAAGATATGCCCAGCATTTCTCTGGAAGTGTGGAACATTTAATGCTTCAGCGAAGGTTTGTGCTTATTTAAATTTTGGCTGGGTTGTGATATCATACTTAATGGGAAAATTTATCTTTCTTTTTCAATGGATCTTGTCTTTGGACAGAAAATGTCTTGCCTGTTTGAAATAGCTAATTTGTTTGTTGTTCTTACACAAGCACACTGAAATAGTTAATCTTGGCTTGGCTTGAATATGCACACTGTATTTTTCCTCCATTCACCTTTTCATTTACTTGGTGAAGACACTAGCATCAACCCTAATTTATTATGCTTCATATTAGTTAATTTCTTTGGAGATGGGTCATTGCCATTCATCCGAGCCATATTTCCCTCTTATGTTGTGTTTCTCTTATAGGTGTAATCACATTGCTTCCAGTTTTCCAAGTTAGAGCAGTGTGGTTATTGATTTGTGGGCGGTGCGGCCGATCTCTCTCCATGGCGCCTACATGATGTATTAATTTTTTGTATGTATTCAGTGATCCTTGTTTTAGCACTCGGATTCAACGTCTTGATTTAAACCACATGACATTTATAGCTCTACGGAGAAATTGTATCTGATTCTTAGAATTGTTACAGTCACACGATACTTCGGCTGCAACCTGTTTGGCTTTAAACCTTGCAGGGAAAGGAGAGTGTATAAGCACGAGTGTCTCTTGATAACATTTTGGATGCTGAAAAATAAGAATGATGGTGCTGTGTCAGGGCAGAGTACAGCACTAGTTTCCGAAGATATATTTGTCAGGTGAATAATTTCAAGCAGTCTTTTGAGAATTTTGCAGGTCTCTGTCAGCAATAATTAATAAATCAACAGAGGTTCAAGCAAAATTAAGATTGAATGTCATGCCTTCTGTCTTCTACTTCATTAACATTTAGAGGAAATGTGTATTGGACTAACTTCTGTTGATTGAAAGTTCAGACTGACGTCTATGGCCTGAGCAAAATCTGGTTGCAGGTTCCAGCAAAGACGGGGTTCGGCGTAGCTGTTTTGGTGCTTTCTCTAATCTTGACAGAACTTGAATATATATTTTTTATTTTATAAAATTTATTTTTAATATAGTACTTTTAAAACATAAAAGTAAGCATGCTAAATTCATGTCCACTGGTTACACAAATACTATATGCATATATTACATGCGCGGCTCTTATTTCTAGACTAAAATGAAAAATAGTTTTTTTTAATTATATTAAAAAAACTCAAATAGGTTGCTCACCACTCAAGCAAAGTGTGGTAGCCAATCTCTTTAGACTATTCTCACGCCATCTTTCAGATTTGAATTTTGTTGCTTAGGTAGCACACAAGAAGGAGACTATTGGGGGGAAATTATCAAAGAAAAGGTATTTTAATAATTGTTGATGGGTTTGTAAGTATGCTATTTTTCTCAACTCTCACCTCAAGTGTCCTGTCGTCTCAAGGGCAGGCATGGCTCTCCATCCATGCTTATTTATATCATCCATATGGGATTTAATTATAAAATACCATGTTATCGAGAATGGACAAGAAAAGCTCATCAAGTGAGCAAAATCACATTTAGATCTTTCTTTCTGTGCTATCTACTGCCCGCTTGGCATTGCAATCCCACCAGTTTTTAGCCGAAATTTGAATTTTTATTTTATTTTAAAAACCGGCGGTTTGATGTTTTTAGATTATTTTAATGTGCTGATTTCAAAAATGATTTTTAAAAAATAAAAAAAATATCATTTTGATGTATTTCGATACGATAAGCATTTTGAAAAGCTACCGCAATCAAACTTCCAAACAGGCTTATATAGACTGCTGACTCAAGTTTGTATACAATATATTTGCCATGTTTTATTAGCTGCTGAAAAATAATATAGTGAAAAGATTAGTCTTTGCAACCAAATTGGCTGATACTAAACGAGAGATACACCTTCTGTTACGACAGAAAAATAAAGAGAGAAAAATGAATTTGCATCCCTTCAGCCAATCTGTTCTGTGTTTGTATCATCTGATGGCCATTTCACAATCTCCATGAGCCGTTCGCGCATCAACTCCAGGTTCTCATCGGACATTTCTTTATATATTTCAGCGTGGTCACATTTCTACATCATGATGGCAAGGAAACACCTTCTGTTACGACATTTGTGTGCTTAATTTACATGTCAGAGCAAAAACGGTGTTATTACCTTAACCCATTTCCCATACAGGTGGAGGCGCGTGACCATCACTCTTTCAGCAAGGTCCTGCTTCTCCTGTGCTCAGTAAAGAAGATGGATCCCTTCAAACGTTGTTATGATTAGCATGCTATTTCTCTCTATCTGCCCTCACTAGAATATCTTATTCGTTTAAATGACCTAGTGAAAGTTACACTTGTTTTCGGAGAAGAATTGGGAGAAAACACAAGTATTTTGAATCTAAATTTGGAAAAGCTATTCAATGAATTTCAAGTGACAGATAGAAGACTACCTTCCCAAGAGAGCGAATGAAACGCTTGCCGTCTCCAGGCTTATTTTGTGCAACAAAACTGCCAGGATATGAAAAATAAGCAAACTCAGAAGGAAATAGGAATGCAACAATGGCTATTTGGAAGAATACTTGATAGATAGTCCACCATGCACTTGAAGAAAATGTTTATGCTGGAACGCATTCATCTTGCTTTAAGTTTAATGTCAACAGCTAGAATCCAGTTATTCCAAAATTACTGGTGTTGGAAATCCAATTAGCAGCATTTATATTACAGAAATCTATATAGCCTCTTCTGTATTACTTTCAGAACTTGAGTTTTTATGAGTGAGAAACATAGGTGCTACATTCATTCCACTTGAAAATGAACAATTGTGCGAAAAGGTGCTGGTTGGAATGGGGGGAAAAAGGAAAACAGAGAAGAGAAAAACAATGAAGTTACAAGGAGAAGCAACAGTCTTGGCCAGAGGAAGACTCCACTTACTTATAAAACCATGCATATTGTGTTGGATTCATCTCGTAGAGCTGGTTAAGAACAGTCCTTACTGCTTTGTATGTGAAATAGTTGAGTAATTGCTGCAGGAAAGGAAGGACATCTTGATCAGCATCAAAAGAAAATTATAAAGCACCACCATAAATCATGGTCAGATATATCTATCATCTTCCAACTTCCCATAAATTAAAATGAATTAGAAAAAAAAAACAGTCAATAGCCAAGAGTATAGCTTTATGATTCGTGTCATAGCAACTACTAGCAATAGGTTTTCAAGGGTTGTGACGTGATGGAAGAGGGCTTGCAAATTACAAAGTAGGTCTCGAATTCGAGTCAGGACTTGCACTTCTTGTAAGTGTCTAGGACTGCCGGGATCTTACTCTTTTATCTAGGTCCATAAAATACACTTTCCGGGGAGGTGGAGTTCCCTTTCATTAAAAAAAAAAAAAAAACTACTAGCAATAGGAAACGTTTATGAAGCAATGGTTAGCTAATAATTAATGTAACCATAGTCTTCTACATTCAGCACATTAATTTCCTCGAAGGAAAGTTGATATCATCATTACACTATTTTTCATTTAACTTCTATAAAATGAAAAGTTCAGCTGCTAGACCATTGAGATCATGGCTATAAAATGGAAGCTGACCAGGCTTGTTTTCAGGAATGAATATTGATTTTCTAGGCAAAATCCTAAAGTTCCATCCCTATTCCAAATTTAACTTCTTGATTTTTCTTTAACCAGTAGGCTTTAAGACAAAGTAACAGAAGCATATTTGGAACACAAACATGAATTCATGATTGTTGATGTCAGGATCTCGTCATCCACAGGCCTTGATAGGGGAAAATGCTAATAATAATCGCATCAAAAAACAAAAACAACTTACCATTTTAACATCCCCAAAACTATCCTCATATTGCCCTGCCAACTCGTTGACAACCACCAGTCCCCGATCCTTTCTCTGTTTCCTTGAACTCTTGCTAACAATTACTGAAATAGCTTTCGATGAGAGCCTCCAATCATGCCATGAGTCCACAAAAGAACTCCTCAATTCCAGTGATACAGGCCGTGTTAGCTGCTTCCTCTTTATCGAACTCCTCTGCAAAACCAAGTCTCCACCAGGCAGCGCGTCCAGGCACAAACATGGACTCCTGTGCGGGTCTACCACGGATGAGCCCACGACAGATAAAGCTCCCACCATGTCTCTCCGCCAAATTTCACCTTAAAAGACCCTTCAGAAATCAAGAAAGTGCAGATGGGTATCCAATAAAATGGGAGTTACACGACTGGGAATCTCCGTCAAAGATTCAAGAGGTGAAAGAGAATTGGGAGGGTGGTTGAAGAAAGGGAAGTATATCGGAGCAAGGAAAGTGTGGAGAATGTGAAAGGTGGTTAAGTCTTAACCAGACATGATATTGAGGTCCAAAATTCTCCAAGCAAGGGGCTACACGTTTAAAAATCAAAGTTTTACAGCATCCTTTCTTGATTTCTAGAGTCTAACCAAAGTACCACAAGTCGTAGAATCTTGTGATTCTTTCTTGATGTATATGAACGTGCGGAATTCAACAACAACAAAAAAAACGAGACTTTGCATGGTTGAATCGAAGCCGACGTCAACACAGCCCCTCGATAAATGACTTGTATAGCAAATTGCTAGTCTAACTTGTACCACGGCCCCTCTCTCTTTTTTCATTTCAAGACTTGGGTTATGCAAATTTTAAGCCTAACCAGTTATTTTTTGTAAAATAATAATAATAATTTCACCTGTTTTTTTTTAATTTAATATGTATTTCATCTAAATTTTATTAAAATCATATGATCAATATCCTGTATTAACTGGCCCTTGATTAAAAACAAAATCATATGTTTACTCCCCGTCAAATAATATATAACATAAAAAATAAAATTAACTAAAACCAAGAGTATAGTTATATAAATACGATAAAAAAAATAGCGACTATTCTAGAAGAATTGAAAAAATTAAAGGAAAAAAATAAAAGAAAATAAAGGTCAAAATGAATAACATAATATAAGATTAATCTCAATTAAATAATAAAATTTAAACAAATCAAAACCTTGGGACTAAAAAAATTCAAGGAATTAAAAACAAACTGAAAAAAATAACAAAAAAGAAAAAAAAAGACTAAACCAAAATAAATATCATTAGCATTATAATTATGATAATCATTTTTGTTATTATTGATATCTTTAATATTATTTCATGAGTTATTGTTAATTTAAGCACCGCAAGCATTATAATGAAATATTATTCTTATTGTCATTATCATTAGTAATGTTACTATTAAAATAATGATTATAACAGCTAAAATTTCAATCACTAACATTATTTAAACAATGAAAATTATTATTTTTTCTAAAAAAAAGCCAAAAAGTTTAACAAAAGAGCGAAGAATAAAATAATAATAAACAATCATTGAAATTATTAGTATTATTGTATAAACAATGAAAACTATATAATTGTCTCGAAGAATAAGAAAAATCAAAAACTTTAACAAAAGAGCAAAAAAAAATGACAAAACTAAAATAAATATTATCAGAAAAAAAATCATATGATTTGAAGAACAAATAAAAATAATGGGAAAAAAAGAACAAAAGGGAAAAATATCATTTTTAGAATGATTATTAACATAAATTTCAATGTTAGGATGAAATTAAATAAAAATAGAACTCCAACAAAAAAAAATGATAAAAAAAACTAAAACTAAGAGTAGAATAACATGAACATGAACAAAAAAAATAGCGGTTATCCTAGAAGGACCGAAAAAATTAAAAGAGTTTAAGCAAAAAAAAACAAAAAAATAAGGGCTGAAATGAATAAAATAATATATGATCCATTTGAATTGAAGGATAAAATTGAAAAAAATCAAAACCTTGGGACCAAAAAATTTTAAAAAATTTAAAATAAATCAAAAATCAAAAGAATAAGGGCTGAAATAAAAGGTAACATATATGATCAGTTTCAATTGAAGAACAAAATTGCAGCAAATTAACACCTTGAGACTAAAACAATTAAAGCAATTCAACACAAACCAAAAATTAAAAGAATAAGGATTGAAATAAAAAATCACATATATCATGAATCAATTGAAGGATAGAATTGAAACAAACGAAAACTTATGTAGAAAAAATCAAGAGAAAAAACAAATCAAAAGCTCATTGACCGAAAGGAACACCCTATAAACACAAAGGACTGCTATGTAATTTCATCTGTAAGAGAGAGAAACAATGAAAAAAAGGGATGAATCGACCACCAGCACGTCTCCGCTACCATTGGATGACACACGCACCACTATATGGAAGAGGTCATGTCAGCGCATCCAATGAGATGGCGAATGACTATTTTTTACCATTACATCACGCCAAACATGCCGTTTGAAAGGTGTGGACAGAAGATACCTATTGACGCATCCTTGAGACATGCATGCGGTTTTTCCTTAAAAAAAGAAGAAAATACACGTGAAAATACAAATCTACCCCAAGGGTACATTTATAGTTTTACTGTATATTAGATAGTGAAAAATTGTAAATACCCTTGACCGGAATTCTTATATTGTGTCGCATTAAAGGGTATAACAGTTATTGCATTATTGATTGACAAACCAAAAAATTGAAAATATCTTTACCCACTAAACATTGTTTTGTCTGATAATAGTGGTAAAAGAGTAGTTTTAATGTGCAAAAAATTTAAAAATAGATACAAATATCCTCACACAACCAGGAAATGTCAACCATTTCCATGAAAAAATCAATAATATCCCTAAGATCAGAGTTAATTTTTAATGCAACAAGAAATAAAATAATAATTACACTATTATAAGATACTTGGTTTCTTAATTAATGTTTTTTGTCGGAACACTTAAAGCTAACGTCTAGTTTACAAACAAAACGACGTCGTTAAACGAGTGATGCTGGCAATCACCATCATGTCAGCGTCAGTTCCCCTAGAAACCAAAAAAACTCTTAGCGGGGGGCTAAACTGCTTCAGTTTCCAGCAAAAAGAAAAAAAGGGCAACCCAATCAATCCCTAACCCGAACAAAGAAGCAATTTCACACCAGCAAGCGAGCAAAGCACTAAATCAAAAGAATCGAAAAGGAAATGTTCTATCGAGGGTACGTGCATGATTTTCCCATTCCAATTCTTTTTTTTCCTCTTTAATCCAAACTCCCTTTCACGCTATTTCCTTCTTCTTACCTGCTTCGTTAGTTTATTTTTGTATTTGTTTTTTTGTTAATTCTTTTCTGTATGACATTAATCCTTATGCTGTGTGCTTAAATGGCTGTTAATTCCATGTTAATATCAAAAACCCATGTTGATGTTTCTTGTTTTGTTGCTTTGTTTATCTTATCTGCTTGTACTTTGTTCTTTTTTTTCCTTTTTTTTTTAAATTTGATTGCGTGCTCCTAGAAAAGAAACCATTTAGGGTGTAGGAACTGTAGCTATGCGCAATATTTGTGTCAAGGTTTTCATGTTAATCTCTAATTTTAGAAACTTTTTCAGAAGAAAAAGATTATACCAGACATGTTAATTGTTAGTTTTTATTATTAGTCTTGAAAATTTAGTGATTGATGTTAGGGTTGAAACTGGTGTTTTCTTGAAATTGTTGTTATATTTATATTTTGGAAATACTCATCTCAGATCTATTGTTGAGAACTATTAAAACGATTGCATAGAGGCACCTATCAATTCCTTTTTAAATATTGAGTATCTCTGTAATTTGTAACATGCTATTACTTGTACTGATTTTGCTAATACAATAGTTTTAAGAGGAGAAGGATTTGAGTAGCAAGTAGGCTAGGTTGGTGTCGTAAAAATTTATCATTTTCATTAGCTAGATTGAATTGGGTTAAATGAATATGTAGAGAGATGTAGATAGTTTAAACAGAAGAAATTGATGGTAGAACTGTGAAATAGCATCATCCTATAAAATCCTAGATTTACATATTGATGTTGGTTGGTGTGATGTTTTAATACTTGCGAGCTATGTTAATGAATCAGTGAGTGGTGGTGGTCTGGTGTTAAGAGTTCACTTCCTACTTTGAAGTGATCTGGAAAGAAGAGGTTGGGTAGTTGGGTTTGTATATATGACTGAAAGGCTCATTGGCATTCCACTGTTATGCTTCATTGGAATGAGGACAGAATATAACTTAGCTCAACTTGACGGAACACCTGCAGGGCACCTACAGTCTGGTGTGGTGCCACAAACCATCCACGAGTTTTTTACTGGCCTTAAGAAACTAAAAGAAGGGAGAGTGGGTGGGGGTGGGGGGATAACAAGAGCTTTATGCAAAAGAATTTCAACATACACACGTGGGATGACCAAGCCCTCGTTGATCAAATGATGAATCAAATACGATACATGGCAATCACATCTTTCTTCTTGTTTGAAATACATTCATGTGTATGTGTTATCTCAATAGCTTCCTTGGTGAAACAAGAAGACGAAGAAGATATTCCAGTGGCAGTAAAGTGAATAATGTTCTATGTGTGCATCTAGATCAAATTTTCTTGCTGGCTATATTGTATACTTTTTTACCATGCCATGTAGCTATAAATGGTAGTTTCTAAGGAAAGGAGGTGATGTCGTCTACTTTTGGCTTGCTTGATATTTAGATGAGTGCTGATCTTGCTTGACCACTTACTGTCCTGGTAGGTCAAGGAGGATTTGGTTAAATCATTTAGTACTTTTAGAATCTCTGACAGCTCGAGGATGAGACCCCATCTAACTTATTTGGGGGCACTATTCCAAGCTTATGATGGATAGAATATATGTCAAACATGTAAGGAAATGAGTAAGATTTGGGAGTGGAGTAACTTTTACTACGACCATGAATTTGGAACTTATTATGTGGATTGCAAGGCAGGTTTAGGTCCTTGTAGGTGTTATTTCAGATTTATCATTGAAGGTTTCCAATGATTTTATAGCCCAGTAACTTGATCTCACTCACTCCTGCTAGAGGCTAAACCAAACTCTTGCATGTCATTGTTTCCTCAATCCTCAAGATGCACTTATAAGCCCATTAATAATAATAATAATAAAAAAAAACATTAATGAACAAGTACCACCAAAAAATACAAATTGATTTTTATTAAGAAAATTTAAACAGAGGCTGACCTAGTTGATACATGCTAGAGAGATGTTCTGAATGGAGGTAGACCAGCAAACAAGTGGTTCAGTTATATTGACATGACAGATATACCTTTGTAATTTTTTGCATCTGGAATTCTTGTGATGATTCAAGGGTCTGGGATGCTGATTTTATGTCCCACCATAGAATTTTTTGTTTTTATTTTTTCTTAATTGATAAAAGAAAACCAACCTTTAAAGAATTATATTCGTGAATGCATTTAATAGTTAATTTTGCATAATTCTGTGCACGAAGTATTGGGGAACTTCTCATGTGATCTGCTGCAATGATGGTTTTTAAATTGTAGATATCCTGATGGACGTGACATGGGTGCAAAACGTCAGCGAATAGTTGACAAGGGTCCTTCATTCTATGCGAATTCCCCTGGTTCAAGTTTTATGTACAATGCACCTCCCAATGGATATGTTAGCCAGCCACCTCCTCAATTCCCTGTTGTCCGCCTTCGTGGTCTTCCTTTTGATTGCACAGAAACTGATGTGGCTGAGTTCTTCCATGGTTTGGACATAGTTGATGTTCTTTTTGTTCACAAGGGTGGCAAGTTCAGTGGTGAGGCTTTTTGTGTTTTGGGGTATCCTCTTCAAGTTGATTTTGCACTTCAAAAGAACAGGCAGAACATGGGCAGGAGATATGTTGAGGTTTTCCGAAGTAAGAGGCAGGATTATTACAAGACAATAGCGAATGAACTGTCAGAATCTTGTGGCTCACCACGACGAAACATCCCTAGGGCTAAATCTTATGACGAGGGAAAGGACTCAGCTGAACATACAGGGGTATTACGATTGAGGGGACTGCCATTTTCAGCTGGCAAGGATGACATCATGGAATTCTTCAAAGATTTTGTTTTATCAGAAGATTCAATCCATATTACAATGAACTCAGAGGGTAGGCCAACAGGGGAAGCCTTTGTGGAGTTTGCAAACGCTGAAGATTCTAAAGCAGCGATGGCCAAGGATAGGATGACTCTTGGGAGTCGTTATATAGAGCTGTTTCCCTCATCAGTGGAGGAGTTGGATGAGGCAGTTTCAAGAGGCCGGTGACCTGTTCTTATTGTACGTTTGCTTATATCTGGTATTTTGCACTAGAAATCCTTAACCTTGTCTTGTTGTTTTAAATTTTGCGTTACTACTTTTTACCTCATAAGTTTGTTGTCTTGAGCTGTCTAGGATTCCACTTATGAATCTATGCATATCTAGTCGGATTGTTATTCTAATTGTGCTCATTGGTTTAGCTTGTAACATCATTGGTTTATGTAAGTTTTTGATACCGCCTTTGAAAGACAAATTAAACTTTAAGGGAGGATTACTAGGAAACTGGAGGTTCTATTTTGAAGTACTTGGTGCCTAGTCTCCCCAGATGTAACTGGCAATTCCAAAAACTGTGCGGATCATGGAATCCATTTTATATATACGCATTTCAGTGCGGTGATTCTCAGAACAAAATTATTTTTTTCTTATTGCCTGTCGTATAGTAGTGAAGAAAGACAGCATATCATCGTCACTGGAGAAGTCATCTGTTGCTTTTATTGTCATCATTGTTTCATGTCTTAATTTACGTGTTTCTTGCTCCAATCTCTTAGGTGGTAGCATTAGCGTCTTGGTTACTACCTTTTCGGAACAGAAGGGATAGATACAGAAGACAAGACAGAACAAAAAACAAAATATGAAAAAGTTTATTTTACTTTTAATATGCATTAATATCAAATTTACATATTTAAACAAATAATAAGATATATATATATATATATATATATATCTTACTTTAGATTATATTGAATGTTGAAATTAATAAAAGTATAATGATTCCAGTTATAAAACCGATCTGGGGCTTAGATTGGTATGGGTTAAAAATCAATAGAGAAAGAATTAACCCGACTTGATCCTGGGTCAATCCTCAACTTGGTGGACTTGAGGTAAACTCTAGTAAAAATACTTGATTATTTAAATTTGTTTTTTTATCAAAACAACTTGATTTTGATCGTTTTACAAAATTTCTAGGTCAATCCAACTTGATCTTATTGACTCGTAACATAGGTCTTGTTTCGGGTTAACTTTTAAAATTATAATAATATTTATTTTTATTCTTTTATGATATGATTTTTTAAATATATCAATAAAAAACATGATATGTTTTTTTGATATATTTTTTGTTCGGTTAAATTTTCTATTTGTTTATTTTATATTGGATTAGTTGAGAAATACAATTTATAATTATTTTTTTTTGCATTTCATAGTGTTATCACGATCTTAAATAAACGTTTTGTTAGGTTTGGTATTTGATCTTGCAAGCATATAATTTTTTTATAAAATTAAATAAAAATAATTAACATAAACAACTAAGTTATTACACTCATTGAAATCCATGAACCATGTCACTAGGTGGCAAAGGTCGATTTAACTTTGGCATCGTCTTAATATAAAAGAACTTGCATTCTTAAAGTTTTTTTAAAGGTTATATTATATTTTTATTGGTCATCTAAATTATCTTTGAACTAGTTAACTCTAGATCAATCCTCGCATTGTTTAATTTGAAACTCGAGTTAGACAAGGAGTCGGGTTAATAAACTTCAAGATCAAAACACTTGATTAGATTGAATGATATTACTAAAAAAATCTCCATACCCTCAATATATATATATATTTATTTTATTTTTCTTAAAAAAAAATAATAGCCCAACTCGCAGCGGAGCATGTACGGACGTCCTAGTGAACACTCTAGTTGGTGAACCGCTTTTTTATAACGTTTTGGTTTGTGTTTTCAAAATGACCCGAAATTTCCACACGCATAAAACCAACTTTGGACTGCCTTGGACAGGCAAACTGTGTAGCAAACTTCCAATCAAGCTCCGAAAGATTCGTATATTTGTGTGGGAACAAGCTCCTCTTTCCTGCCATTTTCATCGTATTCTTAGCGTCCAGGAAACTACAGAACCTTGATTGGTTGGAGGTAATGATGAATGATTATGAGAATTTATTGGCAAACTGACAGTTCTTGTTTTTATCAGATCTTCACTGCCCTATTTCTTGTGAGAGAACTTGTGTTTTCACTGTCAGAACTGTATATTCTCTACAATTTACAGTGAGAAGCACAGCGCTGCTTGTCCATTTCACTGCTATTTCTCAGTCTGATTCTGCGTTTTGTATTCATCTGCCGCGGGCCAGTGATCAGGACAGAAAACAGAAACAGTAACATGCAGACTTACATAGGATTCCATTGAACAAGCAGTTGTGTTCGTGTATCTGTCTGTGTATACAAACAAGATTTCTACCCAACCATGCTCTTAATTAATCAACTTATGCTTAGTCAGGACTAGAATTTCATAGCATAAAGAAATTGTTCATGTCAAATTATTAAAAATGCATAAACAATAAAACGGAAATGTACTTGAATCCATATCCGAAAGTCGATCTCTAAAATTATACGGATGACCTTCCAGATTAATACATTTTTCTTTGAGAGCCTTTTGATTCTCTCTATCTTAACTTTATTTTCTTTCTGATGATGGGATGTCAGAATGAGAATGAAGCCGAACATGTAATCCGGGAACCATGATTATATATAAATATAGATAACCAAGTACCTTTTGATATTAATGCTTATTACCATTCTCACCATTTGATATTTCTATTTTAGCTCATACTTAAAATAGGAATAACTCTTTAATTTATGCACATTAAAGGTCCACTTCCTATTAGATACATCAAAAACTCAATTGCCTAAAAATACTTGGCAGATCATTTTTAATTAGGCTTCACTTTATTTGACAGTCCACAAACACATAGTTATTCTCATATAAGTCCAATGTTGGATTAATGATCCAACAAAACTTTCTTATTTTATTACAATAATAAGATATATATACATAAATTGATCAGACAACAACATTACTTGAATCCTTGACATCTATACAGTCGATTTCGAGATGGAAACCGAATACATCTCTATCAACTCCATAGTTTAGGATTTGAACATGGAGTCCTTGAGCTGAATCGATCTTCTCTTTTATCATATCAACCAACCTCTCGCTCGTAAGAGAAGTATACTCAGTTTGACCCTTGTGATTCAAGACAAAGTTCAAGCATAATTTGTTAATTGTTTGGTTAAAAAAACAAGAATGGCATGAAATTTTAAAAAATGTAAACCCTTTTTTAGGATCCCCTGAAGAGGGTCTGAAAATGTTCTTGAGGAAGACGCCAAAAAAAGAGAGAATCAGTGAATATAAAAAGGGCCACCCCCTCGCCCTCTCTTCACTTCTACCTGTGAAATCTGTGTGTTTAAGAATTTATTGAAGCTTAGAAGTAAAGAAACTAAAGTCAGGATGGATAGCAACTGTTCATGTCTTAGATTCTGATTGTTACTTTTAAAATAATTTTTATTTTGTTAAAAAATATTTCTAAACTCCAAAAATATAAATAAAATAGGCTACACATCAAATGCCTTGAAATCTTATTGAATAAATGTATATATTCCAAAGTCTCTCAAATGGAGTTAAATCACTGATCTTAACCCTCTGAAAAATAAAAAATAAAAAATAAAAATCAATCTTAACCGTAAGAGATGATATAAAAACTATATAGTAAAATATTTAAGTTTTAAAACTAAAAAGATTCAATAGAATATCCTTTTGTGATAAAAAGAAAATCTAAAACAAATTTTAAATCACCTGCTAATGTGTTTCGGGTAATGGGCAAAGCCTGCCCAAATCCCTACACTCCCTCAATCTTCAAAACTCGGGCAACGGGCAGAATGACCGAATTATCCCTAATCACACTCGCAGAGAGAATATAAATCCTTGATTCCTTAAAAGGGTCAAGCCTCTCCCTCGCTCGTCCCCTCCCTGCAGTCTCTCTAGCTAGGGTTCTGATATGTGCTTTTAGTTTTACCCGCTGGATACTAAGCTACTATTTTTCTTTTAATGGCCAGGTTTCTCAACATAGAGTAAGTCCTTGGCGTTTCCTTGCGTAAAGGTAAGTGTTTTTCTTTTCATTTACTAAAGTTTGAATAAGTTCAGATCATATTTTTCCAAGAGTTATAGCAGTAGCTGTGTTTTAGGTCTGTTTTGGAAGATTGAGCAAGGCAGTGATCTCCATATCTAGGTGGATCGAGTTTTTGCTAATCTTGTAAAAAGTAGTAGTATCTGTCGTGATCTTGAAAAGGTTGTTTCAAAAGAAGAGTTGTTGGTAATGCACCCCGCTTCTTAATTATCACTTTACAGTCAAATTTAGTTTGCTTTAAAGCGCCACCGCTGCAATAGATTTTCTAGCACTCGTAGTTTGTGTCCATGGTTTTCACCTCTAACGGGCAAGAAAAGTTTTTCTCGGTTCTATATTCTTGCCGGTTTTAGTATATCAGTTTGCCACACACATCTAGATAGCAGACACCAAAGTTCCTGTGCTCCTCTCAAGTATGGCTCCGACTGGTAGAAAAAGAGCTTCAGCAAAAACAACAACAACAAGAAGAACAGAGAGAAAAAACCAGTACAAAAAAACGGTTGTGATCAAGCCAAAGAGCATAAAAGAAGCAACAAAGATTGAGGATTTTCCTTCTAACTCTTCCACGGGCTGCAATGGCTGTTCAAAGATTGATTCTGGCTTGGATTTTGAGGGTGTTGATATCTCTACGAGTGCATGCTCTACTCCAAAAGCTGAGAGATTTCGGATACCAGAGATTCAAACATGCCCACCAGCGCCGAGGAAGCAGAGGATGGTATCGGTTTGCTCTTTGCGAAGGAGACCAATCGCTTTCTTTGCTCCTCCAGATTTAGAACTCTTCTTCTTCTGTGCACTTCAAGTCTGAAATGTTTGTTCATATCATATGATCAAGATCATTTGAATAAGTTGAAGAGGTGATCCTCAGTGTTTATAAGTTATTGCTTTCATTTAGTCATAGATAGCTTGTTCTTTTCAATTCTATGGTTGAAGTATAGTGTGATAGTTTGAGATTTTTGATTGAGTGCTCTGATCAGGAGGCAGTTGTTAATTAGCTTTTCCCTTTTCTATCTTGTTTGCTCGCTAATTTCAGCTGGGGTTTTTCCATTTGTAGGGTATACTAATACGCTAAATTTAGCTGGGGTTGTCCGACTAAATTTAGTCTTATCCATACTGTCTCTTCAGTTTTTTTTAGGAGTCTTGCTGACTTTTGAAGCTTGGAGAGTGCCCTGTAATGGCTTGATTAAGGTTCTGAGTGTGATTAAGTGTGGAATTATCAGCTTTTTATTGGTTTGGTCAACTTGGGTATGTAAAAGCATGCCACCTGCTTTATGTTCAAAGTCCCCCCCCCCCCCCGATCCCCTCCTCTTAATTATGTTTTTCTCGCTAACCACTGCTAACATATTCATGAAATTCATCCATCAGTCGATGAACTGGCTGTACAAGATAACTTGAAAAGAAGTCAATTCTACCGCTCCAAGTTGAATATCTATGGTTCCCAAGCACTCTTTAATGTCGTTGTTGTCTGTTGCCGTGGGTTCCCCTAACATGCACTCCACTAATTATATTGACCACCATTGATTAAGTCTACTGTAATTACTGATAAAACTCAATTAATGACTTCTGTGGCTGTAAAATCCTTGGGATTGCAGCAAGAAGGTAACTTTTTTCAGGGGAAGCAGCAAAAACACAAGTGAAGTCAGAGTGAGGCTTTTGTGACAGGATGGGGTTGAAAAGTGATTGAAGGGTGCTGTTTCTTTTCATATTATAAGAAGGGTGGGATCGTGCTGTCAGATTGTGGGGGTGTCTGTGTGTCACAGCTGAGCTCGGCATCCATAAGAGAATCCAATGAAGTAAGACTCGTGCGGGCTGTGGTAATTTTCATCGTGGAGAATCTCGAGAAATCTCTCTGTTTTTTCTTTCGTCGACTTTTATTATCAAATATAATAACTGGATTGGGCAACTGCGTTTATTATGGCTCTCTGAAACTTCAATTATGAAACTTGTAATCATAGATATGTCATACAGTAACAATTAACGAATATTCATAGATTATCATTCCTTCTTAATTTAAAGGAAAACTTCTTAGCCGAGATTAATTTGGTTCCAGAAGTTCAGTTAAATATGGGGTAATTGTCGATGAATAATCTTACCTACAAGTTTAAGCTATTAGGTAAGGTTTTAAAATATAATTTATATTATTTTCTAATATACTCTTTCAAGTGAAAGTCTTTGGAGCTTGAAACTGCACATAGATAAAATTTTCTCATCTAAAAACTTAAATTATTAAATAAAACTCGGAATATAATTTATATTATTTTTTGACAGCAATAAAATTGGTTAAGAGTTACACGCATATTAATTAATTTCAAGTTTTTTGAATCAGATAATAAGATTTTCATCTGTTTTTTAGTTATTTTTAGATATCAGTAAGGATTTCCTGTCATTAATTAAACAGTATACTGCTGAGATCTTTTCTATATATGCTGATGATTTGACGGTTTAAAGGCCATAGCCAAAATCAACCTTCTGTTCCAAAGTATTACAACTTATTTTTTATTAAAAAAAACCCTAGTGCATCCTCCATGGATAAGCTTGGAGAAGGCGTGATGGGTATGATCGCTTGCCTTAAATCCATGACATGATCATGAGAGGACTTGAAAAAGATGCAAGTGGGCAACGCTTTCGCGTTGAATATGAGCAGATGTTGGAGCTTTAGGGGATAAAAAATAGCCAGAAGGAATATGGGAAGGACGGTTTGCATTCATCAGATGCCCACCTCTTCTTTAAATGATAGGGCTCCCTTTCCCTTCCCTTTGAGAAACCCTCGCCACATTACCGTGGTCCCCTTCTTTTCCGGCAGCCATGATGACCGACGTCTCCGTACGATTCGTCGGCTTGTAAATATTATTTCTTCAGGTCTCTGGATTAACTTTGACCACCTCCACCGGCCGGATATTTATTGCTACACGCTGTAGCAAGCACATCGATCTCCTTTTTTTCATGGTTAATATATAGCTAGACAGGCACCAAGAGGCTGGTTTCATGGCCGGCTGGATTGTCCCTCATCTTCAAGAGTTGATTAAATCAGCAGATTGATCTGTTACGAAGGGTTGTGTGCATGCATGCATGCTCGAGGTTAATTTCCCTGCTATGAAAAATATGTTAGAGAATAATATAAATTATATATTGGTATATTACCGGATAACTTAAATTTTTAGTTGAGATGGTTACTTGACATGGTATCAGAGTTTTGTTGACCTAGTGGTCATTCGAATCTCATCAACCTTATTCTATTTGATAAAAATCAAGCACAAGATAATATATGTGTGAAAACTTCAAGTATTATTTCTTCAATCTCTCCGTCTCACTTGTTTTTGTTTACTGTGCAGGATTCAATTATATATAGGGGCTACTCCCACTACAGTACAAATAACATACAAATAATTCCTAACACTACTGGACAAAGAGTTCAGTTATAACAATAAATTTGTTATAACAAACTTATCTGGATTTTAACACTCCCCCTCAAGTTGTAGCGTAGATGTTTATCATGCCCAACTTGTTAATTGTCCCGTGAAACACTCTTCCTGATACCGTTTTTGTGAGTACATCTGTCAGCTGATCTTATGACCTTACAAACGGAAATTGTATAATTTTCCGATCAAGGTTTTCTTTAATAAAATGTCGGTCGACTTCAACATGTTTGGTACGATCATGTTGTACAGGGTTGTGTGCAATTTCAATGGCTGCTTTATTATCGCAGTATAAACTCATGGATGACCCATAATCAACTCTCAATTCCTGTAACACATGCTTTATCCATAACAACTCGCACACACAATGAGCCATACCTCGGTATTCTGCCTCCGCACTTGATCTGGCGACCACTTTCTGTTTCTTGCTTCTCCAAGTTACAAGGTTACCTTCTACAAAGGTAAACTACCCTGATGTCGATCTCCTATCTGTCTGATCTCCTGCCCAGTCTGAGTCTGTGTACCCTTTAATTTCACGAACTTCATTTTTTATGAATAGTAGTCCTCTTTCCGGTGCACTCTTCAAATATTTTAAGATCCGATATACTGCTTCCATATGCTCCTCTCCTGGTGAGTGCATGAATTGGCTCACCACACTGACTGCATATGTTATGTCTGGTCTCGTATGTGATAAGTATATCAGTTTAAATATCAGTAATTTAAACAATATGTCTGTACAAGTTTCAAGCCCAAAAAACTTTCACTTGAAGAGCGTGTAAAAAAATAATATAAATTATATCTTGGAGTTTCACGTGATAGTTTAAATTTTTAGATGAAATAATTTCTTATCAAAATATACCAAAACCAAAATAAATATAATCTTATATATCTCCATATTCCAGCTGCTCCATTCTCTCTCTCCCCCTCTCTCACTCTGTTTTTTTTTTAGAGAGAGCTCCACCATTTTTTCCCTTGAATGATTGACCAGTCCTCAATCATATGATGAGCACATGAGCACAATTATTAGGGCAACTTTACCTGGAAGGAAGCATGATTTCTCTTCATTGTCAATAATTAATTAATACCCGGAATTTAACTCCTTCAAGCACCCCCAGCAAACTGGAGAGCCGTCACCACAAGAAGAGGTGCTGGTTGCGATGGAAAAATCGGTAGATATTTATTTTGCGAAATATATGAAAAATATATTTATGATATCAGCATATGGCCACATTGGAATCTTTAAATAAAATTCCAGAATATGATTTATATTATTCTTTAATATATCTCCTCAAGTGAAAGCTTTTTATACTTGAAATTTGTACGGGCTCACATGATTTTATGCTAATTTTTTTTATCAAATACAATAAAAATGATAAGATTTGAACCCATAATCGTTAAATCAACAAGACTCTAATACCATATGAAAAAATCATATCATCTAAAAATATAATGAGATCACCAAATATAATTTATATTCTTATATTACCACTCCTCTTGAAAGATGGGTGACGACGTCATGCATGTCTATCTCCTAAAGTTGGATAGGATCAGTGTTCCTTTTCAATTCCTGTGATATCACTTTTACTTTTTATCAGTATCATAGTCAAGGCATTGTGTGAAACCAAAAGCATTTGTGCATCGACAGCAACCTCGTCCCTGTTTTTGCATTGTCTTATGTTTTCTAGAATCTGAGGTTGCCCCTCCTCCCTCTTTCACCATGGAAACGAGAGTAGTAGGTCAAACTAGCTTCTTCCATTGATAGTCTCTCCTCCCCCTTCGGTTGCACCGGCACTGTCTGGCATCCATTGCTGAACAGAAGCAGATATTCATGACCTTAAAGGCTATATATTATCATTAATTAGGTTTATCTGATAGTCGATCATTCACGTATAAAGAATAGAAATTGGGATTATTATTTGTTTTCTTTCTAAAATTACTGATTACTTTCTTGGCGTGCTCTAGGACACATTTTAGAACAATCTAATGACATCTCATAGTTTGGTGGACCATGAAGGCTTGAGATATTTATGTTTGAACAACATATTATGATCAAATCCTTTGCTTGTAATGATTAAGAAGGTTAGCTTTATTTTTAACTTCTCGAGTTTAAATTCTTACACAACATTTTTTTAAAAAAAAAAGTTTTTTTTTAATGTATCAAATTAATATAAAAGAATAATTCATTTAAGATTATTAATTATTTAATAATACAGTAAATAAAGGTTTATTTGATGTAATTCAACATAAAAATAAGTTGAATTAAATATTTTAATTAATTATATGTTACATTTAATTTAGGTTAAGTTTGCTTTAACATTAGATCACTACAGTGCATCTCTCAGAGCTCATTGACTTTTATTTATTTATTTTTAGTGAGTCCTTTCGGGGGGAACATTAGTTGCTCCAAGGAAATAAGTTTGGGCCAGAGTTCAGACTGAATTTGCGGAAGGCCTTAAAAAGTTAGCTGTGGCCCTATTTTGCAGGCCCATGTTAGTGGAATAGGAAAGCTCTGCTCGGACCAAATTAGGGGCCTGCTTTATGAGCAAACCACGTCTCTCCATCCTTCAGATAAAGTTATCGATTCAATCATATTCGATTTTCTTTATTTTCTTACATGATTAGAGATCAGTATTACAGCTAATTATAAAACCTCATTAGCTAGTTTGTTTATATATGTTAATATTAAAATATATATATATATATATATATTTATTTTTTTTAAATATAAATTAATTTAAAAAACAGCCACATCACAATTCTGACATGAAATAAAATAGATAATTACTAAAAAACTTTACTTGTTAATACTTTATGAAACAAATATGCCGGGAAAAATATATATGCCAAAAGAATAGAGAGAATCAAAGTTGAAATATACTGAGTTTGATTTAAGTTGTTTTTTAAAGTGTTTTTTTATTTAGAAATACATGAAAATAATATTTTATTATTTTTTTAAAATTATTTTTGATATCAGCACATGAAGATGATCTAAAAATATCGAAAAAAATTAAAATAAATAATAAATAATTTTTTTTTTTCAAAAGTATATTTGAAGTTCAATGCCGTACAGCGCGTTAATTTTAAACATTCTGCTTTGATTATGGTCCAAATGTAATTATTTTCATGTATTTTTAGATCTTATTTATTTTTAAAGTAAATAAATAAATTGGATGGTGGGAACTTTATGTCAACACGTGCAGGAAAGGGGGTGGGTGTGGAGTACCGAAGTTCAATTCAATTTCTTTGAAGTAATTAATTGACCAAGACTTTGCCGTTTTGGCGTTTTCTATGAAGCCAATGAGGTGTTCGAAAAGTCATTATGAGCTTGACTAGTGTGTACAGCAAGACTCGGTCAAGCTTTCGTAAGCCTGTTCTTCACCTTCCTTGCGACTTCAAAAACTTTTTTCTAATTTTAAAATACAAGTTTTTGTTTTTTTATCTATTTTTTTTTCTTCAGCTTTCCAAAAAATGCATCAAAAATAAAGATAATAGAATACATTTCTCAGTCTCTGTTATCATTTTAAATTAAAAATTAAGATTAAGCCCCGCTCGGGAGTGCGTTGCAACCGGCGATTTCAAAAAAATTGATTTTTTTTTATTTTAAAAACCGGTGGTTTGATGTTTTTAGATCATTTTGATGTGCTGATGTCAAAAATAATTTTAAAAAAATAAAAAAATATCATTTTGATGTATTTCAGCACGAAAAACACTTTGAAAAACTATCGCAATCGCACTCCTAGACAGTCTCTAAGAAAACTAGAAAAAAAAACAGTTTCCTATTCACCAACCACAAAATTCATCATACTGTTTGAGGGGTGCATCTGTCATTTATGATTTTCAAAAATTAAATTTCCAAGTAAATACACTGTCCATTCAGGTGAATGTTGTGTTTGTCCACAGCGCTTCAGTGACCCTAGCCTTCAAAGCCTAGACATGCCTAGATTTTTGTTTTATTTGAAATAAAAGAAGAAGAAAAGCCATGCGCGGAGGACTCATCTTCCAAGCCAGGACACACATGCCCTGTCCTTTAAAGCCCAATGAGGCCCAGGCTTTATTCTCCTAATCCTTCACTTTTGTTTTTCAATTGTTCGGGTACTTTATTTTTTAAAATAAAATTCTCCATTAATAAATAATTATTTTAATATCTTAAAAGTCATCTAATGATTACAAGCTTTTCAAATCAGATTAGATATTTATATGGTAATAGTAGCAACTGCCTGTGACTAATTAATTATAAATCCACCTAACATGTATTTTTTTTTTCCTTTATTTTTTATGCCATGATAAGTTTCTATCGGAGAAATAATTAATTATTGTTAATTAATTTCCTCGAGCGTGGTTTGTTAATCGATCTGTTTTTGTAGGTGTTTAAAAGTCACAGGACACGTGGCCGATTATCGTCTGGCCTTGGCCACGGGTTTCTAGTGACTTGCCCATCATGTGCGTGTCAAGTGTGACTTTGAAGTCTTAATTTATTATCTTGCTTGGCAGCCTCATAAACTGACAAATCGCTACCGACATGCACTCCACTTACCGACTGGGAACCTGCTATCACCGGTTTTCAGAACCTGCACTGTTCGCTTTTATCATTTTTTTTCAAATCCCTGTTATAAACCAAAAATATCTATCAGTGTCGAATTAAAAATATAAAAATTAAACAAAAATACGGAGCTAGATACTTCAATGTTTGCTTGTGTATTAAATGTTTTGAAGATTAAAGATTGAATATTCAGATAATTAAAATTATTTTTTTATATATATAGGTGATCCATGATCATTCGACCTTGTAATGTCGGTAAAATAAATAGGTTAGTCATTTTTTAATGTTGATATTCACGATGAGAGATAAATATCTTTTGCTCGATCTTAAATGAGACTCGAATATCTCTTATATCATGTTAAAGAGAATTAAAATTATTCTCACGTGATATTAGTGATATTTAAAATACGACGGTTCATTGAAAAACTTGTATACATTCCAGGATACAGAAAAAACAAGTGTTTTAAAGAGTAATATTTGTTGTTAAAAAGTCATGAAAATAGACAAGTGAAACCTTGTAACCCAACATGGGGTCATGTTGGTGTTAGACATATATTTGCCTAAAATTGACTCGTACTAAACATGTATACGACAAGCATCATAACTTGTTAAACTCATATTTGTTCAAGTTCAGCGCATAGCTAAACTTAGAAACGTCAAGTCTAATAGCTCGTTAGACTCTTATATACTTAGACTCATTGCATAGCTAGACTAAAAAAATTAGGTGCGACAACTCGTCACGCTCATGTTTATTCTGATTTAATATGTAGCTAAATCTTTAAGGATACTGGGTCTGACTATTTAGTAGACCCACATATATATACTCGAGCATGACAAGTTACAGGATTCATAAACATTGGATAAATAGTGTGAGGATTCTACTTGCTAACGTATTTTTTGACCTAATATATAGCTAAATCTTAAAGATATTGGATATGAATGTTATGTAGACCATATATACCTCAGCATGACGAGTGACTGAATTCATAAACATTGGGTAAACAGTTTACCAAACTCATATTTGTTTTAATTTTGCTTGGCATTGCATTTCAAGAATGTTTTTATACAGTTAAGAATGTGCGCTGAAGGTGTTTTTATTGAAAAGATATAAATAGGAGTATTTGACTTTCAAATTGGTCCCTGAACTTGTTTTTTATTAAAAATTAATGGCACATATTATAAAATACTTTTTTTTCTCCATCCACAGTCCTAATCCAACTATAATTATAGTCATGATTATCTAATTAGCCACCACCAAATCTAATGACACTACCAGACAAAATATCACAAGTGCTCACAGCAGTCTTAACAGTATCAATCCTTGTTACCTTGCCGACACTACAAAAACAGCCTGCTAAAATCATCAAATATAAATAATATTTTATCAAATAATAATAAATGTATATAAAAGATAAATTAAAAAATAATATAAAGTTTATGGTGAGAAGAAAGAGACAAAAAACTGAAAAAAACGGAGAGAAGTTTGGCAGGAGAGAGGTTGGGGCAGGTGTCCCAGAAAAAGAGGCAACGTGGAAAGACGGAGGGTGAACATATCATGACCCATCCAGGGCCTGCTGAGCTATCGTATCGTCTCTTGAAAAAAAAAAAAAAAACTTCTCCCTTTCTTGAGTTTTATTCTTCTAGAAGTATTGTTATATACCACTTCTGCTGCTGGAGAATTGCAGCAGCGATAGGCTCTCTCTCTCTCTCTCTATCCCGAGTAGATTATATCCCCCAAAATTTAGGGTTCTGTTTTATCGCTCTCTACACCGGTGAGTATCTCTGTCACTTGCTTATTTTATGATTTTTTTATCATTATTAGTAACTGTACGGTTGGTTCGTTGCATGGTTCGTTTCTTGAATTCAACTGATTTTTCTCTCTTGAATTCCATTTGTTTGGTCTGTTTTTTACAGGAAAATTTGTGTTTGGGTTTCTTCTTGTTTGGTTGCTAAGAAAGTCTGGGGTTTTTGGTTCAACGAGAGAGAAATTGTGATAGATACTGGTGCTGATTATTATGCTTGAGAAATGTAGTGGAACTAAAAGTTTGTACACTTTCTACGTTGATATTGAAACACGTTCTGGCTAGGTGGAGGTCTTGATTGAGCCAAATGGTTTTTGATGAGAGGGAAAAATTGGGTTTTATCAGTAATTAAACAATTTTTATTAAATGCATGGAAAATGTGTTCGACTCAATTGATATGTTGAAATACCAATCAAGAAATCCACCTTATCAGTCTGTTGTTTTTTCCCTTCGTGGTGCTGTGGTTTTATCACTTTTTAGGGGTCAATATTTTAATGAAAAAATATTAATATTGTGGCTTGAGCATGACGTAAATCTGCCTGATCACTCTGTGCTTTGAGTTTGATGACGAAAACTTTTCACGTCCATGTTATTGGTTGCTTCATCCAGAAGTTTTGCATTGAAACAGAGCCTGATAATTTATGGCCTTTTTTTAGGCAATCCTTCATCCATAACGTGTTAGAAAATTGCCGCTTTATGTCTCTCTATCCGTGCTATTTGGTAGACCGTGAATGTTATACCGCCAGAAGGTAGCCTGATCTGGAAAGCATATATCCTCCACTCTTCTCTTCTTGAGGACCTCTGTCATATTTGCTTGTAAATTATTATTTTTTTCAAGTTTTGTTTCACTTAGCACGTTTAATATATTAATTTCAATTTCTACCATTGCATTCTTCCCCTGTGCCTGGCTAGGAAAGCGAGATCTAATAAAATAACTCTTTTGAAGGTATGCAGTCAAAGCCTGAAAAAACTATTGGACTAGAACCCCATCCGAGTGACATTCAAGAATATACAGTTCACTCTGAACCTTGGTGGCGCAATATAGGTTATAGCTCCATGCCTCCTGCTATGACTGGTGGAAATGCATCCAACTCAGAAGGACATAATGATTCTGAATCAAATGATGACCAGTCTCTGTCGAGTGGTAGACTGAATGAGGAAGATGCTGATGCTAACAAAGATTCCCAAGCCACTGCATCATCCCATTTAGGTGCTGCTAACTACTATATTGCACAAAGTGCATCGGGACTATTTTCTATCGCATAAACTCTTAGCTTGATGGTGTAGCAATTGCTTCTTTCCAGCATATCTCAACTCATTTTTTTTTCATGCCTCTGTGGCTAGCTTTTATCACTTTAGATCTACAAATTTTGACCTCATTTTTTTTTTTTTTAAATCGTGCTTCTTTCAATATGATAGATGAAAACCAGCTGTTCGCCATGTCTGTCAATCAACTAGATAGGTGCTATCTAATTTTTATTGATGCTAAATCTGACTTACACATGTAGCATAGGCCACGGGTATCACATTTTGGACAGAGAAATACTTTGTGAGCCCAAATGTATTCATTTGTCTTTGTTCTGTCAATGCAAAGTTCCTTCTTGTTCACATGGAAAGAAGCACCATACTGGTTCGGTGCTAATTAGGCATTTTTTCTCCCATTAATGCTTAATAGGGAATCATGGACAATTGCAAAACCTTCAGGGTCTTGTGTCTAGTATGGCCACAATGCACAACGGCTTCTCACAATCTCCACAGTTTGAGCTTGTTAGTCACTCTATTGTAAGTTCTTATTCCTTCCATCCACGAAATTTCTTGTCTTCCGAGTATGTTGTGATTGATTCATATGTAGAACATAGACATTTTATATTTAAAGAATCCATCTTTACATGCCATTGGAAGAGATTTCTATTTTCTGGCATTTCTTCTGCAGGCATGTGCATCAAACCCATACCAGGATGCTTGTTATAGTGGAATGATGGCTTATGGACATCATCCTTTGGTATGTAAGCTTAACACCTCCTCCCCATATTCTTACAGTCATATCTTGATACTTTGAGGAATTACCTGTGGACTAGCAATATTTTCTGTTTATTCACTGCTCCTAAGATAAAATTCATACGTCCTTGGAAAAATGGTAGTTTTCTTCGCAAGTCAAAATTACCAAGAGATCTTACACCTTAAACTTTCCATTAATGATAGAATTCTGAACTCATTTAGCTAAATTAAAGTTGTCACCCAATTCTAGATAATTACAGGAGCGAGACCTTAATGAACTGTAATTATGGCATGCCTGTTATCTGCATGCAGTAAGGAGGAAGTCAGATTCACTGGAAATCCGTTGGGGTATTTATCAATATGCTCATGACTTGCTGCGAACAGAAATCAGAGTTCTGTGTGTGTGTGTGTGTGTGTGTGTGTGTGTGTGTGTTTGCTTAATTTGTTTGTGTTCAAAACATGATTGACTTTTAATGGAATAGATTGATCATTCAATGGTCAGGGTTATCCGCAATTTGTTGGAATGCCACATGCCAGAATGCTTTTGCCCCTCGAGGTGGCTCAGGATCCTGTTTATGTAAATGCCAAACAATACCCAGGGATTATTAGGCGAAGAGAACAGCGCGCAAAAGCAGAGGTTGACAAGAAGCTGATAAAGGCTAGAAAGGTAAATTCAAATAGCCAGGTTGGGATGTTCTGTCTCATTTCTTTCCTCTGATTGTCTTTCTCTGTTAGTTGATATGCTAATTATTTTTTATTTCACACATAATGCCAAATGTGCTAATTAAATTCCTCTTATTTATCGCTTCAATGTAATTATTAAGCTTGCAGTGTATCTTTTAGTTAACAAGGTCCATGTAAAACTTCACTTTAGTAACGTCAAGTGAGGCATCATTATTATATTCCACCAATCATGTTAGTTCTTAAGAATTGTCCTGAGGAGGCTTCAAGTTATTTTACAGACCAAGAACTGTAAAAATCTAATATTTGCACTTAGTCGCCTTAAATTGGTAATGACCATGCAAGCTTACTTCTTTCTAAGTGGATGAGATTTCACTCCTTTTTTAGTATATAAATCCTGGTACAATGTTTTATGGGTGATATTTAGATATTTGCTAGCTCCTCCTGCGTTGTCTGAAATGTCAAACTAGTGATGTTCTCCCCCTCCCTCCCCTTCCTCTTGTGTTCTTCAGCCATATCTTCATGAATCTCGACACCAGCATGCTATGAGAAGGGAAAGGAGTTCTGGAGGACGTTTTGCGAAGAAAACCGGTGATGATGCCTCGAAGAACACATCTGAAGGCAAGTTCAATGGTTCTGGTCCAGTCCATGCATCTCAGTCACGGAGTTCATCAGGTTCTGAACTCTTGCCCTCTGACTCAGTTGAAACTTGGAATTCCTCCGATGGTCAAAAGGAAACAAGAGAGTCGCAAGTGCACGACACTTTTGAAGCTCATGACCGTGTAAATAGAGGTGGCCTTTATCAAAAACACGGTGGCTTGCAATCCTCTGCATATGGCCTGTACCTGGGTGACAATGAGGATGGAGACCGTCCAGGGCAGCAACTTGGGAACCAGGCCAAACGAAGGTCCTATGGCCCCCAGTGAACCCAGCATGTTGAGTGGATGCGAAGGTGAAGTAGGGTCCAATTCACGCAAGTAGTGAAACTTGAACCCTCTCTCTTGCCTGGCAACCACGCACTTGGCAATAAATATTGCCAAGGCGGCAAATCATTCTTGGCTTTTTCTTATTCTTGCTTGTGTGGCTTGAACAGAGTGAAGGAGATGATGAATCCGTGGCTGGCTTCTTTTGTCTGCCAACGCTTCGCGTGCATCATCATTCTCATTCTCTCCCTTTCTTTTTCCTGTGTACATAGAACCGTCAAGGAAAACTCAAGTAGTAGTAGTTGTCTCTGGTTAGATTTTAGCCTACCAGCACTCTAGTTTGGAAGTATAAACTATTTTGTTTGACAATTTCTTTTCAATTGCAATTCAATGTGGCACTGTTTATTTCATCCGAGTGAGCTTTTGCAATGCGCTTAATTCATGGGAGGTCTAAACCTTCTTCAGGATAGTCATTTGAAGTCCTTCGTCTTAGGGGAAGAAGTGTTGGGTTGGCGGCGTGGTGCTTGTTTATACTTTATACATGACCACTTAATTGTTAATTCTGTGAAGATAAATTAATCCATCTGAGAAATACAAAAGTGAGAGGATCATGACAAAACTCCTGCAACTCAAGTCACTCGTCATAACTTCGGCCCTGTGATGCACTGGTGTCTTTTGGGGTGTGGGAAGATAATGAGCCCAGCAATGAATCCACAGAGAGAGGGAGGGAGTCCCCTTAACGACCATTCTGGTACGAAGATCAAAACGCAGAAATAAAAATAATGGCACGGAACTAACGTGACGTGTAAAGGGCTGGTGCCTTTGGATCATGTGTAAAGCCATGGCCAATACGATAAATATAGTTAGATGGCTCTTCATTACATTACATAAATTCCCTACACTCAGTATTGTAATCTATTTTCTCACTATTAATGATGGCACAAATTAAAGAACTGCTTTATTTCACTGTTTGATTACACAGTTTTACACTCAAAAATTTAAGATGAAAGAAACCCAGAGAAGGTAGTGTATCTGTCTTCTGCTTGGTATGGCATGATCTGCTGTCATATATGATCTTGATGTTGATTGGTGTCCTCCATGTTTTTGATTTCCTCATCCCTGTGTTGTTCTAAGATGGTTTCTCCACCGTCGTCGTCATCATCCACCGGAGGTTCCTTCTCTGAGTCTGTTTTACCGGAACCTGTGAAATTGTTGGGTTCTGTGGCATTCATCACAGTTGGCTGCTTCTCCATCATTCCAGACAGCGCCAAACTTGGAGACCACTCCAGAACTTCATCAATTATGTTGGACATCCGCTTCTGATACCTGCAGGACAAAAATTGCACTTCAGACTCAAGCAAGGAGATAATGATTTAAGAGGGGTTCGCCGCAGCAATTTTTTGAGACGAGTGAAACAGACATGCAAGAGTTCATAAGAAAAAGTTCGCCATGATTCAAGTTTTCCACAACCATCTATCTTGGTTCCTTAAGTTGTCATGTTCTGTGCAAGGTGGGAATTCAGTGTACTAAACTTAGCAACAGGTGTACTCACCTTGCTCTAGCAGCTTCATCAGGGGCATGGTGCCTCAGCAGTAATATGACTAGCACAGCTACCAATGCATAGAAAAGTCTAGTCGTCCACTTGGGCCTCTCCTCCTCATCCTTGTTTGGCCAGAAACGGAATAATTCTCCCAAAGTAGCTTCTTCAGCAAGGATGTTAGGGAAAAACCAAACACGTTTTCCAAGTAAGATGTAAAGAACACCAAATACTGTGGCTCTCACTGCAAAATAAACAGATAAAACTCAATGACCCCTAAAGCAATAATTTAGTACTAGTTATCACTGTCAACTAAAATGACAATTTGTACAGTGTGTGTGTGTGTGTGTGTGTGTGTGTTTGTGTGATGAGAAAATAATGCCAAGATATGAACCATGATGTGCACTCATTAGACTAATATAAAGAATGTAAAACCTTCCACGCATAATTTAGGACTAGAAAATTTAGAAGAAACCAGTTTATAACCAGCGAGTGATCTGCATCGTAGATAGAGCAGCACCAGAACTCTGAATCAAATAAAGAAAATTTAGGTGGACATTGTTTTTTTTCATCTCAGAGCTCAGTGAGAAAGAGCCACGCCAGTGATTTCTCATATACCAGTTACAGAGCATTAAATCAACCCTATCCCCCCACCAATCCTAAAATTTAAATATTATAAGGTTATTCTTTGCCAAAACATAATAAAAGAAAAAAAAAATACAAGAACATTAGGATAACGGGTTTTTCACAATCATTGAGTACTAGGAAACCATATTTCTAAAAGTATCTATAGGTACACAAAAAATAAAAAGTACCCCCATGTGTCCTGAAACTAGCACACAAAGGGCTATCTCTTTTCAATAACTCCAGATACTGATTACTTGAACAAATTAATAAGAATGTAAATGTATGAATTTACACCCTTACCTGGCAAGTTTCCCTGGGTTTGATAACATTATTTATCTAGTTACACATTCAGAACAATTATCTCTCACACAAAGGAAGTTTGAGGTAGAAACAGGCCAAGAAACCAGCATGACAAGTAAACACCTTCTGGAGTTCAACACATTCCAACTTTCAAATATGGAAATAATAATAAGCTTGCAACAGAAATCTAGATTTTTAATCGTAAAAATTTGGCCAAATGTTGCTCCACATGCAATGATACTGATTTAGCAAAGATAATCAGGCAATTCTAAACTAGGGTTTGATAAGTAGAATTGAGGTGCAGGAAGATTAATACAGTAGAAAAAAAAATGAAGCAACAAAAAAGAGCCCCGGAGTACTTACATGAAAGAAGTGAGAGAATAAGCAAAAGAAGTCCAGCACAAGAGTAGAGGATTAATAGCTTGCACCGATGTGGGTATACAGGAAACATGCAAATTGCAAGAGTCAACACTGGCCAGGAGAGTGAGAGAAGTGTTTGCCATAATGGCCTCCGTTTTACAAACGCCCATGCAAAAAAGGCATCATTTTCTGAAAATACTTGGTCCTATAAAGGACAACATAATGTTAATAACATGATCTTGAGATGTAACACAAAATAAAACTCTTAATTCCTTCGACTTGAAAAAATAACAGAGAAAAAGCACGCAACCGACCTGGACAGAGACATTATTAAAGGGTGAACGTTTCTATGCAACACAAATTTCCCTATTCTCATTAACATCCTAGTGAATCACCATATTCATCCCAACAACTCAAGATTTTCGCGCTATTAAAAAGGTTATGAAGATCAAGTTTGACCATTAACATTCTGCCCTACATGATATAAGGATACAGTGCGTGTTGGGGCAACACAGCACAAGCACAAAGTACTGCCATTCTTACAAGAATGAAAGGGGGGAAATACCACTGACACAGCAGACTTACTAACTGTGAAAGAGAGTAATAGATGATCACGAGAATCAATTCTTTTAACTGCTATGCCTTGACATGCACAAGTCCCAATCTCTAAGAAATCAATTACCCCAATCACAGAGAAAATAGTCATTTAAATTCACTTTTCATAATAAACAAGGATATACAAAATGCATGATGCTTTACAATTTGCACGGTGAATTCACAAAATCAACTGCTTCGACAATTGATTAAAAGATCACTTAAGTTCATACTAAACAACTTACAGGAAAGATCTCTAAATGTGCTGGCCAGGTAGACAGCTTTTTCTTCCCGGGACGAACAGTTTTCACCACACGATCACAACGCACTAAGAGGTTCTTGCTTAATAAAGTATTGGCAATCTCTTCAACCTCTAAATTATTATTTAACTCTAGTATATCTTTAACCTCTGAATGATTTTTCAGAAAGCTAACAAAATCCTTTCCTCTAAAATATTCCACACGGGTCTCCTGTAAGACAGCCCAACGAGATACCAAATCCTTGTGATCTCTCACCTTCTCAGCAAACAACTGAAACACATCCTTTTTTGCAGCTTGTTTCTGAAGAGAGAAACAATCATACAAGTCAGTGAACATTAGAAAAGGAATGAAGTTGAAACCATCATTATGCATAAATATGACCAGACCAAAGTTAGCCACACCAACTATTTCCCAGATATGGATGAGTTTCAAGCAATAACTTACAAGTATAAACTACCATTACTAGTTACATGGACTGAAAATGTACAAGTAAACAATACATGCAACCATTTTCGTACAGTTTATAAGGCTGCTGCCCATTAAAAGCAAATTCCTAGTCAAAACAACTCTTGGCAGTTTTAACAAGCAAGGTACATCTTTTAACATTAGAACATAATTTTGCAAGGACTTGACAGCCACTAAATACTCACAAGGAACAGGATCATAAGAGTACAGCACAACATTGAAATTCCTATAAATGTTGTATAACGATGGACAGAGATACAACCATCGTTCATTTAATCACCAATCGATAAAGTTCCTACAGATAAAAAAAATGAATTCACACAATGATCGCTCACAACAATGTCAAATACCTTCCTTTTTGTTTGTGTAATGATATATGGAATTCATACAGAAAAAATCCCATAATCAATGAACAGCAAAATATACAATTAAGAGTATCCCAGAAATATCATTACTTGCAAGTTGCATCCTTTTTCACTAGATATAATTTATAATCATCAAGTGTATACTAAAGAAAACACTACCATCTCCTCAATATGGTATAACAATCAGTGGCTGAAAACTTGTACATTGGGTTGTTTTGTCACAGGAGTAACAATTTAACTTCCATTTGTTTTAGTAACGAAAATGACACTCAAAAGACCATAGATTGCGTTTCCTGACATGGGTTTCCAGGAACGGAAAAAAGCATAAAAAATGAACTTAATGCAAATCAGACCCTTACCAAAGTTCGCATCTTTCAGGTCCCGCATAACAACAAAACACGTTATTCAGATTTACTTAACACAAGTGGATATAAATGACGGTCACATTTTATACATAAGTCGTTAATCAAGCACAAGAAAAATCAACAATTACAACAATGGTTTCAATTACATGAGTTGTAACATAAAGATAATAACTTTATTTTTAAAAAAGAAACAGAGGAAAACCCTAGATCAGAGAGAAGGAGGGGACAGACCCTAGGAGGGGTATCCGAGTTTAGATCTCTGGTGGCATTCGTTACGGCTCCTGATGATCTTCGAACCCTTTTCTTGTCTGCTGCCCCTCCTGATTTCTTCATCCTTTGCGTGTGCTTACGTTTTGAGTTTTGTTTGTGTTTTCACATTTATTTTGGAACTATCAGAGTTGTTTTTATTTGTAATTAAAATAGTATTTTTTACTCCCATTCCATTTTGAGGCACGACAGGTTTCTTTTGCTAGTGACCTGGTTTATCTAACGCTGGCCAATCAATGAAGGAACTGTTTGTATTTTTTAAATTGTTTTTTATTCAGAAAAATATTTACTTTTTTAAAATTATTTTAATATTAGTATAATAAAATATCTATAAACATCAATTTTTTTAATTTAAAATAAAAATATAAACTTTTTTTTTTCAAAAACAATTTTAAAACGGATTGAACCACCAGGAGAAAAAAAATTCTTCTTAATTTTCCTTTTCCTACTTATTAAATTAATGAAATTGCACTGGCAAAACTATGAAATATGATGAAAAAAGATTTATTTTATTTTATTTTTTGAGCAGGCATCGTCATCAGGTGCCTTACCCCCTTATCATTCTATATTTAGGGGTGTATGGTAATGTATTTGAAAATTATTTTTGAAAAAAAATGAAATTTTTTATTTTAAATTTATTTTTTTAGATCATTTTAATATATTAATATCAAAAATTATTTAAAAAAATTATTTTAATATATTTCTAAATAAATTTAACTTTCAAAATCAATCTCAACAATACTCATACACAATCATTTACTCTCCATGAATAAATAATATCAAACCCCACTATCAAATTCAACTTGCCTGATAAAATAGTATATATATATATATATATATATATATATTCAAATGATATTTGAATAGAGCAGGACGAGCGACATGCCCGTGCTATGCGCTGAGTTTTTTTATCTATGTAGAAAATTGATTGTTTTTATATATATTATATTTTATTATTTTAATATTTAATTAGTATAATTATAATTGATAGAATCTGTATAATCGAAATGAAAAGTGCTTCATATATTTTGTAATTGCAAATAACGTAGGTAATTTTTTTTTCTAAGTTCTTTTTTTCTCAGTAATATTAGATTTGACACATTATTAAAAAAAATCCACAAATAAACTTATATTTTTTGCATGCTATAATTAGTTGTTTTAATGTTCAATTACTAAAATTGCAATAGATCAAATATGTTAGAAATGAGTTTTTTGCGTGGTATAATTAGTATGTTTGCCCGTGCATTGCGTTAGGGTTTTTTCTATGTAGAAAACTAATTGATTTTTTATATGCTGTAATTAGTTGTTTAAATATTTAATTAGTAAAATTATAATAGATAAAATATGTAACAAATTAATTTTTCCCCGTCTAAAAGGAATAGTGTAATCGAAATGGGAAGTGGTTCGTATATTTTTTAATTGTAGATAACCTAGGTAAATTTGTCAACTTTTTTTTTAGTTTTTTTTTCTCAGTAATATTACATCTGACACATTAAAAATAAAAATATTGTAAATTTATGAAGAAATAAACTTAATTTTTTTGCGTTCTATAATGACTTATTTGCCATATAAAAGGAACAGTGTAATCGAAACGGGAAGTAACTCGTATATTTTTTAATTGTAGATAACCTGGTAAATTGTTATAAAAAAAAATTAGTTGTTTTTTCCCCAGTAATATTACATCTGACATATTAAAAATAAAAATATTGTAAATTTTTGAAGAAATAAACTTAAATATTTTGCGTGCTATAATGACTTATCTACCGTATAAAAGGAACAGTGTAATCGAAACGGAAAGTGACTCGCATATTTTTTAATTGTAGATAACCTAAGTAAATTTGCAAAAAAAAATTGAGTTGTTTATTTTTCCAAGTAATATTAGATTTCAAATATTAAAAATGAAAATATTGTAAATATTTTTTTAAGAAATAAACTTAAACAAAAGAGTATCAAATTTAAATTCAAAGCCAAAAAATTTTTATATAAGATTTATTAATCATATTATTATATTAAATGTATTTAAGAATATTGATATTAATTTTTTTTTAAAAAATATTCTAGGTCATTTTTTTCTCTCTATATAAATTTTTAGGCGGTAATATTCAATAAATATTAAAACATATAATTGGTTTCACATATTTTCATTTGACATAAATATACAAATATATAATTAATTTGACATATTTTAAATAATATATTTAATTTAAAGGATAAAATTGAAGTAAATCCAAAAATTGAAATTAAATCATTTAAAACAAAACCTGGAATTAAAAGATTTGGGATCGAAATGAAACTGAAATCCATAATTAACTTGCATAGAAGGATAAAATTGAAAGAAATCAAACTTTGATACCGAAAATATTAAGGATTTATAATAAATTTGCATGTAATGATGAAATTGAAATCAATCAAAACTTTGATACCAAAAATATTTAGAATTCCAGCCCAACCCGCAAAATTAAAAGCATGAGAACCGAATTGAAACTTCAATATATAATCAATTTTAATTGAAGGACGAAATTGAAACAAATCAAAACCTATATAATAGCAGTAAGGGCGAGAAAAACAAATTATAACGTTTAAGGACTGATATGAAACTTGACAAAAAACAGCCTAGCTGATGTCATTTGGTGCAGGCAGGAGAGAGAAATTGGTGGGAAAATTCAAACGACCATTGACATGTTTCGGGACACCTTCGTGTTACACGCGTCGCACCAGGTGGAAGAGAACATGCTAGAAAACCATTATAGACGCCGGTTGGGCATTTTTTGACGCTGTATGAAGCCGCACGCACCGTCCGGATCACGCGTGAGCGCGGAAATGAACGGCGCGTCTGACGACGCGCCAATAGTAACCCGACGAAAAAAATAATAAAATATTGGCTAATTACCATGAAGCCCCTCCCGCGCATGCATGTTTTTTGTCCTTTTCGAGGGACAAAATCGTTAATGCACTATTTAATAAAATATTTAAAAATTAAAAAACCGGTCAAAAGAACCGGACCAGACCAGATCATAAATGGTCAATTATCGCGGAGCCCCTGAAACCGACGGTGTTTTTTGTCTTTTTCGATGAGTTGTTTCGTTAATATACTGTTCATAAAGAAGAAAAAAAAGATGGAGGTGCACCCGCGAAGCACTAAGCCAAATGGCCAATGAATAGTGTTAATGAGCCACAATGAACAGTGATAAAACAGTAAAACACCGATGTGTTTTAGGTTTTTTGTTAATTAAACCCATTTGTTAGATTTATAGACGAGAAGATCCACCCGTGATTTATCTGACAACGGAGCCCAACATAGCCTGCCTAGTGCCCAGGCCGAAGGATGAGTCATGTTCCAATGAAATGACCAAATTATGGGTTGTCTGGGAGGACGGTTGTGGTTGTTTTTTAAAGTAATTTTCATTTTGAAATACATCAAAATGATATTTTTTTTATTTTTTTAAAATCATTTTTAACAATAGCACATCAAAATGATTTAAAAAAAACCAAAAAAAATCATTTAAAATGAAAAACAAAATTAAATTTTGAGCAAACGACGATTGGACCACCGAAACAAACAGCTTCTATATATCATTCCAGTCCTTAGTAAACTACGATTAGCCCCACCAATTTATTTAAAAATATCATCTCATCTAAAAAAAATTAATTATTAATTAATATAATTTATATTATTCTTTAATATACTAACTCAAATAAATAAAAAATTATACTTGAAACTTGAATAAATTCACGCTACTTTGTGCTTAAATATTTTTTATCAAATAGAATAAAAGAAATGAGATTTGAACGCATGACCGTTAGGTCATCAAGACTCTGATAACATGTCAATAAATCATCTCACTTAAAACTTAAATTTTTAAATAAAATTTTAAAATATAATTTATATTATTCCTTAACAACACTTGAAAGCTATATGTCAGTAGCTGTTAAAGAAGTGGTTGTGGTTTGATTTCCATATAACCTTCAGATGCATTCTTGCTATGGTCTTTACTCCCTCTACATATCAAGCAGCCAACATATTATTTTTATAATCAGGATGTCCGGGCCAATTTACATGTACCATAATTAGTTTTTCGACCCACTAAATATTCTAGAAGTCTTATAAACAAGTAAATCACTGCAAAATAGTGTGAGACTCTATTTATATTTACTCGGTTTATTAAGCAGATGTTATTTCATTGTTCGATGACATTTGCAGCTTGCTATTAAATCATCAATTCCATTTTGACTAGTGTTTTGTTTTTCAATTAAAATAGAATTTTTTGGTGTTTTGTTTTGGTATTGTATTATTTATATATAATTAAATATATTAATTCCACAAATAAAATTTTAGTTCTAATTCAAAGATAAAAATTATTTTGAAATTGTGCAATTAAAATTTAAAATATAAGTAAAAAAAATGAGAGTTGAACTGATATAACTTGATCAATTTGATGAGTCCAAATATAATATGAAAAATTGATTAAAATATAGTTTGACTAACAAAATCAAGTTGAAATCTTAAAAAAATATTGAAACAATGTTATTTTGGACCAACTCGAGTCAGTCTGGGTTGACCTTTTAAATGTGTGATCTGGGATAAAAAAAAGCCACGTCAACCTTGAATAAAACAAATCAAATTGTAAAATTCAATTCATATTAAACTCATTGCTGAATAATCAAACTAAAAAAAATCTAAAAAAAGAATGTCACCATCTATCTCGCAAGACTGTTTTATTCTTCGATTGATCTGAAATTTTAACCTAATATATATCAATATGTTAAGAGAGTCGTCACAAATTTTCATATAAGTCAGATGATTAGATTAAAAGATATAATTAATATTATAAAAATATATATTATTTCAAAACACACTATCTTGCCATGATAGGACAAGTGGAATTTGGACAAATTTTTTAAAATGAACCAGATTCTGAAGGAGATAAAATTTATTTTGCTTTTATTGTTTTTTAATTGAAACAAGATATATAAAAGAAATGACGACCTTGATTAAATCATTTAGGGGTGTTTGGCACTGTGTTTCAAAAGATTTTTTGAAATTTTTTATTTTTATTTTTTTACTTTAGATTAATTTTTTTAGAAAATTTTAAATCATTTTCACGTGCTGATGTCAAAAATATTTTTTAAAAATATTATTTTAATATATTTATGAATAAAAAATATTTTAAAAAACAACAAAAAAAACACATTATCAAACAGTCACCGGAAAGTGTTGCATGATCGAGTGGTCCAGGGAAATAGAAAAGGGTAAAAAGATATTGATCAGCGCTACTACCGTAGCTGAAAAGAGAACAGGGACCATTCACGAGCACAGTCCCAGGTTAGGAAGTGTACGGCAGCAGCCTTTTCTCGCTTCATCGTGTCTGTCTGGTGCCTTCGTTCTATTGTGATTTTCCTCTATGTCTATATTTGTTCATTATTTATTATCTGATATTATTTATTTATTAATTAAACTAATAAAATATCATGTGTGTATATTAAATGATGGATATTATTTATGTGTATTTTATATTGATTTTAGAGCATGTATATGTCACATTGTATTGAAAAAAATCTGAATATTTTACAAATATATTTATACAATATAAATATATATTTTAGATTAGATTCGGACAAGTTTTAGGTTAGGTTTGATAATATTCATACCTTAACTAGTATCGATAAGGTTTAAAAAATACTCACCCGATTAGACGGGTATCCATCGAGTTTATATTAAATTGTCATCAGTATCTAGAAGAATTATACCAGTTTCTTAAAAAAATAAACATATTCAATATAATTTTTAAAAAAAGATTAAAAAAGCTCGAATGCGCACATACACGTGTATATATAATTATAAATTAAAAAACAAGACTATATAAAGAAAATAACACACAAAAAATGATAACTCTTGACATGGGTTATTTATTTGGTTGTGTTTAATGAACCTGTTTATTAAAATTAATTTATAATAGAGATTGACACACACATAAAATTCATTTAATAACCCTTTTAAAATATATTATGTAATGCTACACATATTCAAACTATTATAAAAACAAATGTTTAATTTAAATAAAATACATTAAAAAAATCATAAGTGAGTCATACAAATGTTTAATTTCATTTTTATTTTAAAAACATTTTCAAAACAAAATGACAAGTTATATGGGTCTGTTTGGGACAGCTATTGCTGTAGTTTTTCAAAGTACTTTTCATGCCGAAATACATCCAAATGATATTTTTTTATTTTTTAAAAATCATTTTTAACATCAATACATCAAAATGATATAAAAATATCAAAATATATTCATTTAAAATAATAATAAAAAAAACTTCAAAAACTGCATCAAGCTTGAAAAAATAAGGTTGCGCGAATAGAGACTTCCACTGATGGCCTTTCATTATTTCTTCACTGCCAAAAAAATGTAGGGTCTAGGTCTAGATCTAATCTCATCGCTAGATATTTTCTCAGGTAAGTCTAGTGAGTCTTAATATTTTTTTTAAATATTTTTAAAAACATCATAATCACACTTTTAAATATTTTTTAATTCATTATAAAAATTATTTATGAAAAACTTAAACTTGTTTTTTTAAAATATTTTAATATGCTAAATCTTAAAAATAAAAAAATATTAATTTAATATATTTCTCAGTAAAAGATATTTTGAAACGTAATGTATTGTAATATCAAATAACCATAATCACCTGAGCTTTTTTGTTTTAAAATCATTTATTTGTTAATATTAAAAATATTATTTTAATGAAAAATCAATTTAAAAATAATTATTAACACATTCTTAAATGATTTTTGTTTTGACTCTTCGAGGTAGGTGGTGAGTTAGAAACTAAAATATAGCAAGAAATGAAATTGACTAATCAAGCACAACTAAAAGAAATTATAAATAATAAAAAAAAAGGTAGCTGCGAGAGGTCCCTTTCAATGCAGGCCGGTCCCATAGTTTCAAGTACAAGAAATACTTGGCTTCGGATCAATCTTGATGAGGGTCACTGTTTAGCGCTGTTTGCCAATGTATTTTATTTTTTTTAAATTAAAATTTCTATATATTTGTAGATACGATGTTATGTATTAATATTAAGAATAAAAAATATAAGAAAATATTATTTTTTATTTAATAATACTGTTTTAAAAGTAGTTTTTAATTGTTTATGTGCTTGAGAAATATTAAATTAATATTTTCTAGATAGTTTTAGTATATTAATGTTAAGGAAAACATTATTTTAATATTTTGTTGATTAAAAATATTTTGATAAAATTACATTATCAAACACAATTAAAAAAATAGATTTTTAAAAACACCAAAATAGAAAAAAACAGAACCTTTAGTTCAGCCTGGTGTTTTGTTTTCTGGGTATAACCTGAGGTTTGTTGGCAAAATAGTAATAGAAAAAGCAAGAAAAAGTCGAAAGGGGTCGGTGTTTCTCTGCCTTCGTTGAATCCAACGTTAAGACAGAGAAAGAGAGAGAATTTAGAGAGAGGGATTTAGTCTGCAAGATTAAAAAGAAAAAGAAGATGCAAAAAGAGCTTCTTTGACTCTCCCCACTCTCTCTCTCTCTCTCTCTCTCTCTCACCATCCTTCATACGTTTAACACCTTTTTGTATTCCTGCTCACATTATTTCAATTTCTTGAATTAATTTCTAATTAATTGCCTATTTAAGCTCATCTGGGTATTCTTCAGATTCTCCTTTCTAGTCTCCAAACCAACAGCATTTCAAGGTGATTTCTTCTCCTACTTTTGTAATCTAACATGTCACTATTTCGAGCTATAAGTTCTCTTGATTTTTTTTAGTTTTTTATTTCTTCGGATAATTATGCCATTCAGATGTGTTTGCTTATTTATTTTATTATCAAATTTGGTGTATGCTTTATTAGGCAGTCTTTCGCGAATACTTGTTGCACGAATCTGCTTTTCTTTGTGTCGCACATAAATTTGTTCTCGATTTTGTTTCTGGGTTTCTTTCAGATTCAAAGATTTGTACCAAAAGGCCCAGAATTTCATGGAGCTGTTTACCTTCCTTTAAAAATGCCTTTTTTTTCTTAGAAACAAAATGATGTTTATGCAGTTATTTTGTTACTTGTGTTTGCTGTAGAGGGAGATAAAACGTTTACCTTTTGTTTTGCTTTATTGGGTATTCTTGAAATCTTTACAGATCTTCAGTTTTTGGAAAAAGTTGAAAGTTTGAGATAGAGATCTTGATCCATGGGTAATTGCTGTGTAACCCCTTCCGGGGCTTCTCCCTCTGAGAAGAAAGTCAAAGGTAAAAAAAAGGAGAAGCAAAATCCATTCTTTGGTGATAGTTATGCTGTAACCAATGGATCCGGAAATGTAGACAAGCTTTGGGTCCTGAAAGAACCCACTGGCAGGGATATTTTAGCGCATTATGATCTGGGACGTGAGCTTGGCCGTGGTGAGTTTGGTATTACATATTTGTGTACCGATTTAAACTCTGGTGACAAGTTTGCTTGTAAGTCCATATCAAAGAAGAAGCTGCGGACTGCTGTGGATATTGATGACGTGAGGAGGGAGGTGGAGATAATGAAGCATTTGCCTGCTCATCCAAATATCGTGACCTTAAAGGCTAGTTATGAGGATGATACTGCTGTCCACATTGTGATGGAACTGTGTGAGGGAGGAGAGTTGTTTGATAGGATTGTAGCGAGGGGGCATTACACAGAAAGAGCAGCGGCTGCAGTTATGCGAACTATTGTGGAAGTTGTTCAGGTTGGTATTATGATCGTGTCCTATTTCTTTTGGTTGGTTTGGTGCTAGTTTGTTGTGTTGTTATAGATTTTCAGTATGAAATGATGCTACCATCTTGAGCTTGATAGGACTAAGGATTTCCTGATAGTCTTTTGAATTAAAATGATGGATCCCTTGTTAGTTCGATGTTTGGTGTGCACTGCTGTTAATTTTCCTGATACCCATTTTAAGATATGCTTCCTTATGCTGATAATGACCTAACATGGAAACCAGTTGATTTCATTGATACTTCACCGCAAAAGAGCTGATAATAAAGTTCCTGGACAGCCAGTGCCTTTTCCATTTTGATTCAGATTTCAGTCGTTTTGATAGGATATATCAATTTTTAGGTTTCTTTATTTACTTCCTTTTCTCTTACCATTTTTGTTTTAGATGGCCAACTTTTAGATGTTTATGAATAGAGGATCATTTAAAATTGGAATTTTCTATTTCTGCATGGTACTTGCAGTAACAGAAGTTTCAAGAAAGCATTATATCAATTAGTTATTTGATTTAATTACTTCAAATGATTTTCATAGGTTCTGCATTATTGGCTGTTGGTGCACACATTCGGGCCTTTTTGTCATTTGAAATAACTGGATCTTCGTTTGTATGCATTTGCTCTGTAGATGTGTCATAAGCATGGAGTCATGCATCGAGATCTCAAACCAGAGAACTTCTTATTTGCAAATAAGAAGGAAACCGCTGCATTGAAGGCAATAGATTTTGGACTGTCAGTCTTCTTCAAACCTGGTATTGAATTGTATCTGAGCCAATTGCCTCCCTCAGCACATTAAATGGCATTTTGTTAATATTTCTTGAAATTAAGCATCAGACATGATCTAATTCTTACTTCTGCTATTCTGTCTGAAGATTACTTTTCTTCTCTGCAGGTGAGAGATTTAATGAGATAGTTGGAAGTCCTTATTACATGGCTCCAGAGATTCTAAAGCGCAATTATGGCCCTGAAGTTGATGTCTGGAGTGCTGGAGTCATTCTTTATATATTACTTTGTGGTGTCCCTCCTTTCTGGGCAGGTTGTTTTTCCTGGTTTGATTGTCTAATTATCATGCTTGTTTGTACAACGAGTGTTTCTGGATGGTTTTATGGTTTCTGAATGGATAAAAAATTATAAAACAAAGCTAATTAGCCCATGGAACTGTTGTGGATTCTCACCCTTTTTCCGTTATGATCCTAATGGACATGAAAGTTACCTGCATGCAGTTTCTGCTCCTTATTTTTAAAACTGTCTTCTCAGAGAATTTATTCTCTTGTTCATGCAGAAACTGAGCAAGGGGTAGCACAGGCCATTATTCGCTCTGTCATTGATTTCAAGAGGGATCCTTGGCCTAGAGTTTCTGATAATGCAAAGGATCTTGTGAAGAAAATGCTTAATCCCGATCCTAAGCTAAGGCTTACTGCTCAGCAAGTGCTTGGTAGTTCTTTCTTCTTTTAATCCAAGGTCTGCTATCTAGTTGCATGCTTATATGTTAACTTGCAAAATTATACTGGCCTTTTGTTTGCAGAGCATCCTTGGATACAAAATGCAAAGAAGGCTCCAAATGTCCCACTCGGTGAGACCGTGAGAGCAAGACTCAAACAGTTTTCTGTGATGAATAAGCTCAAGAAAAGAGCCCTGAGGGTAATGATTCTTAATTCGTTTGCAGTTTAGCTTTGATTACAATGAATACTTTTTCCATGGGAACTAATATTATTCACTAAATTCTGACTGTGTGGTGCACATCTATACAATTCCTCCATCCCCAACAATCCTGCACCCTCTTCCCAAAATATGAAGGAGTGACGTTTTGAGCTGTCCATCTGCAGGTGATAGCTGAACACTTGTCGGTGGAGGAAGTAGCTGGCATAAAGGAGGCCTTTGATATGATGGACACTGGAAAAAGTGGCAGCATTAACCTTGAGGAGCTTAGGGTTGGGTTACAAAAGCTTGGCCAAAATATTGCTGATGCAGATCTTCGAATCCTTATGGAAGCTGTAAGAATATTTGCCTTACTGGCAGAAAATATTCCCTTTCTGAGAGGGAAAAGGATTAATTCTGTTATACCAGTAGAATATGGTATAGAAATTCATGCAAAGTTTGTCCCTTGAATTTTCTATGGTTTTTACAGGCTGATATTGATGGTGATGGAGCTCTAAATTATGGAGAGTTTGTTGCAATCTCAGTTCACATTAAAAAAATGGGCAATGATGAACACCTGCATAAAGCTTTTGCATTTTTCGATCGAAACCAGAGTGGTTACATTGAGATCGAAGAGTTGCGAGAATCCTTGAATGATGACATTGACACAAATAACGAGGATGTCATCAATGCCATAATGCATGATGTCGACACAGACAAGGTTAGTGTTTTTTATGTATTTATTGTATATAGACGCAAGTTAATTGCAAAAATGAACCTTCAAGGCTTTCTCACAGTCCTGAAGTTTGTAGTATGCTTTGTGTTAGTTTGCTTGTCTCATTCTGTTCCCTGGAAATGCCATTGGTAAATTATGATGCATTTTCACCAAGATTGTGATGTGATGAAAGTTTTCAATGTTAAGAGCGATTGGGCAGCTTGTTTTATCATCAATTCGCACCATGCCTTTCTTCCTCAAATCATGATTCACTATTGGATCATCTTGGGCTGATTGCCTTTGCTTAGTGTAAACATCTCCGTACCACATGTATCTCTCCCTTCAGCTTGACTCCATATGATGTGAATGGTTTTCCCTCTCGGCTGTGGATGATGGAATGAGAATGTCAGAATTTGTTACAGACGTTTGTCTCTTGATATCTGTATAACAACACTCAGAATGTTTCTGAGTTTTGTGGCATCTCGTGTCATCCAGTAGTTGTTGCTAATTTGGAAGGATAACCTTAATTTCATTCGATTCTGCAGGATGGGCGCATAAGTTATGAGGAGTTTGCTACGATGATGAAGGCCGGTACAGACTGGAGAAAAGCCTCCAGGCAATATTCACGGGAAAGATTCAAGAGTCTGAGCATAACCTTAAGGAGGGATGGATCATTGCAGGTAACCGTTTGAGGGCAGGCAACTCCAAAAGCTCAGTCCGTGGAGAAGAAAAAATCAACCATTATTGTTTGGTCTATGAAAGTTATTCTGACGTTATTTTTTTCTTGTTTCATTTCATAGGACCTTTTGGATAGATAGGATTAGTCGTAGTGTCCTTGATATGTTCAGAATTTGTTTGTCGTGGGATAGTTGCAGGAGAAGTGGCAGACTAAACGGTTAGAGAAAGGTTGGCAAGGATGGACCACAACATGTGTTTGTAAATATGCCATCGTCATTTAGGGCTTACATGTCCTGTTCATGTCAGAAACGACCACTTTCAATCACTACGTGGATCTGTTATTTTCCTCCTTTTCTTTGCTTTTTGTTTTTGGTTGCGTGTTTGTTGGATGAATATCTTATTTGGACTCAGAAAGTTGAGATTTCGTTTGCTTATTTTTCCTAGTCTCTCCTTGATGGCAGTCATTTATGCGTGTACATCCAAAGCATGTTTCTATTTTCAGCAGAAGTTTGAGGGATAAAATGTCACATTCTTTACTTTTTGATCACCTGAAATTTTCCTCAAATAAGAGCAAAAGCCTGAGCGAGTTTGAGTTGGTGTTTGAGTTGATGAATGTTCTTCTCTCACTTCAGGAACATTCAAACATGGAGAGCAACAAGGGTGAGATACGCACGTGATTTTTTGTATCTCGGTGATTGAATCAAGAAACTGGTTCTTTTAAAAAACCAATTGGGTTTACTTCATCTTGCCATCTCTCCAACCAGATAATCCTATTGAAGCTCGAGAATTTGGTGCAGGAACACTATCCACACCTGAAATATAACCACCAGGGATTTCTTTTTCGCAGTCTGTTTAATTCAAACTAAAAGCTTTAGAACAACCTAGCATTACAGCAAAATCTCAGCAGAGACTCGTATGATTTCACATCATGACATCGTTAGTCTGTTTCAGTACATGTCTGAATCTATTGTCTCTCCTCAAGGAGACTGCACGGTTCGATTTGCTGTCGGTCAGCAAATATTTGTCTCATGCATTGTCACCAAACACCATAAACGAAGTCAAAGTTGCAACTTTGCTAAGAACTAAATATTCCCTGATAGGTAGCATCAGGGAAAGAAAGAGTTTCACAGGCCCCACCATGTAGAAAACACCCCCATCAATATCTGGAATATTTCAGCATAACCGCACCGGGGAAAGAAGGTAGCTTCAGCCTCTCAAAGCTTGCCATGGACTGAAGACTTGAATCCTTACCAAAGTCAAGAGCAGCGGAAGTTCCTCCAAAGCTACCACTCACTAATTTGAGATAATTAATATATTTTAATTTCATCCCTATAACTTTTTAATCTTTATTGCTATTATTCTGACTGTTATGTATCTTTATTTGAGATAATTTTCTTTTTTTTTTCAATTTCATCCTTCTTGGATTTCTTTTCCTATCAAAACAAAGGCAGAAGAAGAGAGTACAGAACCAAGTTCTGCAAACACTACTGATGTCAAGGGTGAGTAGCAGATGAACAAAAGAGGTGAAGCTTAGCCCGAATAAGAAGATGCCGCAGATGCAACAGCTCAGAAAGATAGAAAAAATATAATATTTTTCATACATTTTGCGAGTGACAATTGCAGAATTGATGGTAAAAGGAGTTCTTCGAGTTTATTGACCAAGGTTCAGAGGTCACGTCTTTGCTCATGAGTTTTTTAAATTTATATAATAAATTTTGAGTTCAAGTTAAAATATATATTATTTATAAAAATATAAAATAATTAAAATTTTACTCGTTATATGAATCATAAAATATATATATTCGTGAATATAATGTTTACTCACATTAAAAAAAAAAATGCATGCTCTTGAGACGAGGAAGCAGTTGTGTAGTGTTCTGTAGGTAGAAGTTGACAAAGGAAAAAAAATAAAACTTTTAAAATTTCCTTCCATCCCTTTTTTTGTTTTCATAATTGAAATACATCTATTTAAAACTACGGCTATAAGTTGCCACTTTTCCACCCTACTTATTTTGGTGTTTTTTTTTATTTTTTAAATAAGATTATTTTTTTTTATTTCAAATTATTTTTTTATATTTTAAAATTATTTTGATGGGTTAATATTTTTTTAAATAAAATAAATAAAATATTATTTTAATATATTTTTAACAAAAAAATATTTTAAAAAACAATTACCGCGACATTTCCGGAAACCTTATACTTAAATAACATTTTTTTCTTTTCTTTTCCAGCCGCGTTAGTTTCCAAATTCTTTTAAAACAAAATACCCATTACGAAAAGAAGCATTAATTTGATTGTTTTTTTTTTTTTTTAAAAAAAAACTTTAAGCTGCTTATTTTAGGAGGTTTTTTCTTATATAATTGTGTATAGTATGTTGCGAGTGCTTTTAAAATATATTTTTTGGTCAAAAATATATTAAAATATTTTTTTTTTATTTTTTTAAAATTATTTTTGACATTAGAATATAAAAATAATCTAAAATCATATATATTTTTTAATTTAAAATATAAAATAAAAATAAAAAAATATATTTTTTAAATAATTTTGAAATTGGTAAAGAATATATATATATCTATATATATAATTTAGCATCTAAACAGCAGTCCTAATTGACTATATATTTTTATTATTAGCACGAAACCAACCTAATCCCGTCCACGTTCAATGTACCACAGAATCCAACTGTGGTTTTGCTGCCTGTCTGTCTTCTTACACTCCCACGCGCTCCTAACCACACCTCCCAGCCCTTCAACAGCAATTCCCCATAGAGCTGCCAGAGCGTGGAGTAGAAGCTCGTCGTGGGCGCATCAGATTAACCAGTTAAAAAGATACTCGTGTCACACACGTGACGGCGCACAATAGCAAATAGCAGATAGAGTTAAGAAAAACAAGAAAATATATAAATATAACCATTCACAGTTATAATTTTTAAGGCTGTCGCTGTCAACTATCTATCTTCTCCACTCACCAGTCTCCACAAATTATCAATCTCTCTGTTTTTCTGCTGCTTTTTTTTTTTTTTGCTATCTAGGGTTTAGGTTTTTTGTTTGAGATAAGAGAGATAGGAGGATGACGACGGCGACGTCGTACGGAGCAGCTCATGCTGCATTGTTGAAGGAGGGGAAGAAGATTCGGATAGGGAGTCATGATGGATTGAGGAGTAGGGATTCAGTTGGTTTGAGCAGGAGACATGTCAATCTGTTTTCAGTTTCAGTTCCCAGACCTAATCCGCTTATCAGAGCTGTCTCTTCGGTTAGATTACGTCAACCAATCCCCCTTCCTCTCTCCCTGCTTTAAGTTTCCGAAGTTGTTTTCTTTTGTGTTTGGATTTGTTCTCTGTTTTGGAAGGCTAAAGAGGGGAGTGAAAAGAAAGCATACTTAATTATTAGCACAGGCATTTCAGTTTTGATCTGTGTCTGGATTGAGTTGTTTATTTATTTATTATTTTATCAAAAGCTGCTTTTTTGAATCTCGCGCTAAGTTTGGATGCAGGGGAAAGAAATAACGTCAAAAGTAAAGGGTGATAGAGCTTGATTCTTTTTATTTCATTCATACTATTTCTTTCCAGCCATCTCGTCTAATATTTTCAATCTGGTGTCTTTTCTATATGACTTTTTGTTATAAGAAAAATGTACTCAGAATTGTTTCATGATTGTTGATTTTCTTATGAAATGTGTTGTGCTAAGTAAATTTGGGAGAAAAATAAAGGTGTCTAGAACCTAGGAAATCGAAATGTTTCTGATTTAACTTAATTAGATTGAGGTTATCGTTAATGAACGTTAACATTTTATATTTATTTTGGAACAATAAAGGATTGTAAGGCTAGGCTGCAAAGGCGATTTCTTGATAAGAATAACCTCGATGTTGATTATTTGTGATAAAGTTCGTCTAGTTTAGTTTTCATGTTTTATAACTTGCACAGTTTTTGTGGGCAGCCAGTAAAGCCGGAGACTGAAACTAAGCGTAGCAAGGTTGAGATAATCAAAGAACACAGCAATTTTATTAGGTACCCACTTAATGAGGAGTTGCTCACAGATGCCCCGAACATTAATGAGTCCGCTACACAAATAATCAAGTTCCATGGGAGCTACCAGCAGTATGACAGAGATGAACGAGGGGCAAGATCTTACTCCTTTATGCTTCGTACAAAGAATCCATGTGGGAAAGTCCCGAACAAATTGTACTTGACCATGGATGATCTTGCAGATCAGTTTGGAATCGGAACACTTCGATTGACAACCAGGCAAACATTTCAGCTCCATGGTGTTGTAAAGAAGAACCTCAAGACTGTGATGAGCAGCATTATCCATAGCATGGGTTCAACTCTTGGTGCATGCGGTGATCTTAACAGGAATGTTTTGGCCCCTGCTGCTCCATTTGCAAGAAAAGATTACCAATTTGCACAGCAAACTGCTGATAATATTGCTGCACTTCTAACTCCCCAGTCTGGTTTCTACTATGATATGTGGGTGGATGGAGAGAAAATAATGTCGGCAGAACCTCCAGAGGTAGTGAAGGCCCGTGATGACAATTCTCATGGAACCAATTTTCCTGATTCACCAGAGCCCATTTATGGAACTCAATTCTTGCCTAGGAAGTTCAAAATCGCAGTCACTGTGCCAACAGACAACTCTGTGGATCTTCTCACAAATGACGTTGGTGTGGTTGTTGTTACTGATGCTGATGGGGAACCTCAGGGGTTTAATCTATATGTAAGATTAGATTAACATATACTGAAACAGTCCTCTTTTTTTTTCTTCTTAATTGCCTACTGCCTTTTGTTTCTTACAATTACTGATGTGATGCAGGTTGGTGGTGGTATGGGAAGAACTCATAGGCTAGAGACTACTTTTCCTCGGTTGGCAGAATCTTTGGGTTATGTACCGAAAGAAGACATTCTATATGCAGTGAAAGCTATTGCTGTCACTCAACGAGAAAATGGGAGGAGAGATGATCGTAAATACAGTAGAATGAAATATTTGATAAGCTCCTGGGGAATTGAAAAGTTTAGAAGTGTCGTGGAGCAATATTATGGGAAGAAATTTGAACCTTCCCGTGAGTTGCCTGAGTGGGAATTTAAAAGTTACTTGGGATGGCATGAGCAGGTTTGACTTAATTTATAAGTGTAAACTTTGGTTTTATTTCATCACATTAGAATGTTTTGGCTAATCTTCCTAGGATCAAACATTTTCTTATCTGTACTTTACTTGCTTCTTGAATTTGACCTTCTGCTTACTGATAGATTGAAAATTCTTGGCAGGGTGATGGTGGCTTGTTTTGTGGGCTCCATGTTGATAGTGGTCGTGTTGGGGGGAAAATGAAGACGACATTAAGGGAAATAATAGAAAAGTACAATTTGGATGTGCGTCTCACACCAAACCAGAACATCATCTTGTGTGGTATTCGCAAAGCATGGAAGCGCCCCATCACCACAGCTCTTGCACAGGCTGGTTTACTGGTACATTTTTTTTTTTTACTTTTGGTGTCCACATTATCTTCTGTCCGGCTATTCCATAATTGTGATTCCCCCCCCAGCATTAAGTCCGTTGATTAATATAACCAGGCATGTATCATTTTTTTCCCTGTTCCTTGAGACTTGGTGTTAGGATTTGTATAGCTGAACTCCTTAGGTCTTAGTGAATCGTAGAAATGGATTTTTCATGAAACTGTTTGTGAGGTAAAGAAAGGATTTGATTTCCTGGTTCATATATGAAAGAAAGGATTTCATACTAGGCAGTAATTGGGTAGGTCTTGTCAGATGGTTCCATTAAGATTTAGATGGCATTAGCACACAATTGCAAATGTGATGTGCGGTCAAACTGTTATAAATGCCACAATATGGCAAGACCTGAATCTTCATTCCCTGTTTGTCATCTATTTTTCCGATAAAACCACAGAGCAAAGGACATCTTTTGAAATTTCATGCTGCCTTTATCAATTTCATCATTAGGTTCGCTAAGGATTGTCTTAATAGTCACTCAAGTTATTAATTTATCAGTGGACACCTTTTCAGAATTTGTATTTAATTTTATGGATGTAATCACTTATCATTTCAACAGTCGAGCTTTCTGGTAAACCTTTCAATGATAGTTGACATTCAAATCCTTAACGTTCTTGCATAGTATGCCAGAAAGACCCCTTATCATCTCTGTTTCTTGTTTCATGCTTCCATCTACTACTAATTGAATGATTCTGCTGTTCAGTTGGCAAATGATGAATTTCTGGGCTTATTATAGTGCTTATTTGGTTTACTAGGCTTTTGTTTTGCTTGTTTAGTTTTGTTCCATTTTTCTTAATTGTTCTGGTTTTGATTAATATTGCTCATGCTCAGGAACCCAAGTATGTAGACCCCCTCAATTTGACTGCAATGGCATGTCCAGCTTTACCAATGTGCCCATTGGCAATAACTGAAGCCGAACGGGGAATACCTGGTATCCTCAAACGTATTAGAGCAGTATTCGAGAAGGTGTGTCCTTTCAAACGAGTTCATCAGAATTGAAACAAGCGATTTGATAGATGAATGTACTGAGCTGTGAATTCCATGCAAATGAAAATTAAGACTATTTAATGGTAGTTTTTTGTGATTTCAGGTTGGTCTCAAATACAATGAATCTGTGGTCATAAGGGCAACTGGCTGTCCCAATGGCTGTGCCAGACCATACATGGCAGAACTTGGATTTGTTGGTGATGGCCCTAATAGCTACCAGGTATACCAAGGACTGAATTGATGTTCTTTTCATTTATTTTGTTTCAGTATTACAAATGAGAATTAAAGGAAAACGTAATGAACCATTTTTGTTGTTTTTAAACAGCTTTGGCTTGGCGGAACACCCAATCAAACTTCACTAGCAAGAACCTTCATGAATAAGGTTAAGATTCATGACCTTGAAAAGGTTTTGGAACCTCTGTTTTATAATTGGAAAAGGAAGAGACAATCCAAAGAATCATTCGGCGACTTCACAAACCGTGTGGTGAGTACAGAGATAACTACCTTGCAAGTTATCATCTCTCAACCCGTTTGAGGAAAAGTTATTATGTTGATTTTTTATCCAATCCTATTGAAAATTTCCCGTAGTCTAAAGATATTGACTTCAATCTTTTTTATTAGGGATTTGAAACTCTTCAAGAGTGGGTTGAGAAATGGGATGGTATAGTGGCTACACGGTCCACATACAACCTGAGACTTTTCACTGATAAGGATACATATGAAAAAATGGATGAACTTGCGAAATTGCAGAATAAGACTGCTCATCAGCTGGCCATGGAAGTTATTAGCAATTATGCTGCTGCCCAGCAAAATGGGAAAGGGGAATGAGTTTCCTACACACATCTTCTGCAATCTTCTTACCTGGCAAAATGGCTTGAGGTGAATGTGGAACAATCTCTCCTTCTATCTCTCTGTGCTTGTTACTGGTAGGAAACAGCCGCAATGCCAAGTTTCCAAATCTTTTTGTATCACAATTTTGCCTGTTCAAGTTTTTACATTTTATATTGTTGATGAACCAGGTCTTGTATCCTATTAAGCCAAGATTTGTCTGAGTGTTTTTCATCTGTTTATCCTACTAACAAAATCTCTTTCCATGCATGTAATCATCACTTTTTTTTTCTTCCAGTTTATTATCCAAGATTTATGCAAACCTGTACCGGTCCTAGATAATGGAGTGCTCAAGCAACCTGGGAAACCTATGTTTTTCTGTCATCCAGCAATTCTTGATGGACAGCTTCTGCATTTTCATCTGAATTCCTTTTGCAGATGTATAACTAATTTGACTTGGTCCAAATTTGGAATTTTCGAGTTTTTGATGTTCCCATTTTTCAAGTTTTTCACATGGGATCAGCTGGATAGTGCGTTGAATTTCTGCACAATCGAGTTTCTTAGGTAGTCATATTCCTTCGTAGTTCATAGTAAACTGCATCTGGAAACTGAAAAGTTTATCCTCCAAAGGTGGCATCTTAAGGCAACCTGTTCAGTTTCAGAAATCGAAACTTGTTGCGATGATCTAGAACAGATTTTTATTCAGTGGTGGTATGTGTTTGCAAAAATCCCCATTTCATCTTTCCAGGGTGTCGCAATAGATGTATTTTACCCAAAAGGAAAAGGGGGAATACAAAAGTCAGTCTTAGTTTTTTCGTGGCAACTCCATATGGCTATTAATTTGTTGCTCGTTGATCCAAATCACGGCAGAGGAGAGTATTCTTATTTTTCCATAAAATTGTATAGCTCTAGTAATATAGTTTGCAATCGTCTGATGTATTACATCCACGGGTGGGTGCTGCAAGCCAGCTCCTGCCCTTCACTAACATTTCCAGCAGAATTGGAGGAGGTAAATCCTACCTAGTACCTTGAAAAACAGGATTGGGTCTGAATAATAGGGCTCGATGAAATAGAAGATAGGATTTTTAATAAACAGGGTTCTCCAATAAAAGCAAATTTTAAGTGAGGACAACTTTTACATTATTACATCAATGAACATTACATAGAACATCAAATTCTCAATTGCGGCAGATACGAGCAGTTGGCATTGTGACACAAATAGGTGCATACTTCTTCTTAGCTTCCGGGGTCCCTGACTTGGGCTCTTCGTCAGCCATGGCGACTCTGGCAATGGAGCAGGCGGCTGCTGCTGCAGCTGCAAACACCAAATCCCTCCTCCCACTGGTGCTCTCTTCTTTGTTCTTCATCTCCACGTTGACTCTCTCTGTGGCTCTTGAGGCCCTGGCCACAATGAGCCCTCCACGTGGGGTTGTCGAATGAGGCTGTTTGGCCATGGTGGAACCAGTTAGGAATGGGGCTGTCATGGTTATGGACGCCATCTCCGCTCTGCAAATTTTCTGCTTCCTCTCTGTTGCTGAGTGTTTGTGTCTGACAATTACATGCACGTAAAGAATGGATTGAGCCGCTATTAGTTCTATGGCTTAAGGACTTACTGGGAGACAATCATCCATTTCCTTATCCCAAAAACTGTTTGGACGAATGGATTAATGCCATGTGTTGCTTTATCTTTGCCAGAATTTGTGGTTATGAAATCCTGTGGGCAAGAGTGGATGCCAAAGAGGCTATTCTCATACTCAAAACATGCTTCCTTCTCTTTGGACGTGGTTTCAACTTTCAACATGGAAAAGTAATCTGGTGTAAATTCCTCCAATTCATTCCCCTGAATACTCTATTTCTTACGATTCTAGGGACATCAACATCCAAATCTAGAGTTTGGAAAAGAAATCATCCATACATAATCTTGCAAAGAACAGGAAACCACAAAACTATATATATATCAAAACTATCTATCTATCTATCTATCTATCTATCTATCTGAAACTAGGAAACAATGATCGTCTATCCCAGTTAAACAATTCCACAGCATTCTCCTGGGAAAATCATCATACCCAATAAATTTCAGCACCAGATTCTTTCATAACTGCTCATTAATTCACCTGACTGCATGCTTCTGAGCATGTCTTCCGAATAGGGCAGGAGAAATCCCTATCAGAAAGAAAACAATAAATGCTGTTCCTGTTTCTTTTCAAACCCAATTCCACGCTGCTATAACTTCTCAGCATCAAACTTACCGAAACATAATTTCAAACTAACAAGAACGAACTCTTTACAGCCGCAGAAGCTAGACAATATCATCAGTTATCATCTCACGGATCTGTTCTTTTTGAATGCCACGACAACGATTATAGCAATCATGACAGGCAGTAAAATTTAAATAAAGCACAACACAGATAGTATATATCAAGGAAAAACACCATTAAATCAAACCGATGTTAACAGCAAACCAATCCAAGTTGGTCAAAATAAACAAAAAAAATCCAAAATTGATATGGAAAAGAGCAGACATAAAAGGTCACATATCTGAAACCTTAACAAGCTATCAAGCAAGCCATACTACTCCTGAGCCTATGACCTAGTCTTTCCGGATTCCGGGATCCCATTCAAGTCTCCACTCTCTCCACGTCTTTGAGGACTAGGGTTTTTGTTGAATAGGAATTCGGTAAAGCGAGTTTCCGTCCAGAAATCAGGAGTCAAGAAACCGTAGGTTTTCAAGAGACAGTCAAAAGTTGTCTGCATCACAAACTACATCCATGAAACAATCCAAACCTCTTAATATTATTATACACGTGCATTTTATCCCGCAATGAAACCTCGTCCATGTTTAAATTCTATCATATAATAAGGATTAAAAAAATAATTATCGTGGACTCAAATTAAAATCTTAATCTAAACTACCAATTCAATTATTATTATTAATCATATCCTAAAAAATCTACGTAACATTTTGGTGTCACGTCAGCAGCCCATCTCTAGAACAGAATGACTGCCAATTTTCCAGAAAACAAGACAAAAAATTGCAATTTGGTGGGTTGTTGGGAAGAAAAAAAAAACATGGACTGAAATGGCAGCTTATGAGATAGTCAGAAGGTTGACAGAAGTTAGAATATGTCTTTTATTCTTGTCTATAAATAGACATCAAGAGAGCAATTTTGTATATAAGCAAAATATAAGGACATAAAATAAATTATGATGTTATATTTCCAATTTATTATCTCATTGTAAATAATAATAAAATAATTTTTAATCAAACAATATTAAAATATTAGATGATAAAATTAAAAAAATATTAAACAAAAGAGTTAGCCTGTCAACCCTAACCTCTTAGAGAAAAAAAACAAGAGAAAAAACTCGATTCAACCCTTGATCATGATACCAAGATATCCCTGTATAAAACAATTTTAAAATAAATTATGGAGTTCAATTCACAACCTAATATTAAATAATAAAATTAAAAAGATAATAATAAAAAAGACACAAAAATGACCCGAGCTAATTTGTCAAGCATTATTTCTCAATCATAAGATCAAAACAACCAAATAAATCAAACCATGAAATTTAATTCTCTACCAACCCATTGTTAAATAATATAAAAAAAAATTAAAAAATTCAAATTAATTGGGTTAACCAACTAAATTTGTGATTTGTTTCATGAGAGTGAGATAATCTAATATAAAAAAATTAATATTTTTTTTTTAAATATTAATAGGAAAAATACAAAACAAACACTATTTTAAAAAAAGAGATGCTGTCTGAGAAGAGTATCTCCTCCTCTTTTTTTTTTAATAAAATAAAATAAATATTTTGGAAAATCTCCCCCAAATCTAGTTTTACATATCATTATTGTCACGTTATCATTAATTTGTCCCTTCTTTTACTTCGATCTCGTGTGGGAGTATTGCTCGAATGGAGTTTTGTAATTATATATATATATATATATATATATATATTTATTGTTTTAATATACTAATATTAAAAATATAAAATATTATTTAATTAAAAAAAACCCATCACCGTATTTTCAAACACCCCCTTTTAATATGGTGTCATAATTGCCATCTCATCAATTAATATTTTCATGCCATACATGTTATATCTTTAAATTTCAATTGATAGTTACGATTTTAAAAATTCAAACCTCTATAAATGAATTCAATTCTATTAATAGTATCATCTTAAATTCGAACCTGCATGTCATATCCGATTTCTCTTTAATCAAGCTCGTGAACCGAATCCAGATTCATTTATTTTGAATTCTGAGGAGGTGAGGCCACCTCCCCTGTTATTCAATGAACTCACTGTTTTTTTGGCGATCCATTTGAAGGGGCAGGCAAGATCTGCATGCTTCATTTAGCAGCAGCATAGCAATGGAGTGAAGTTTCTTACTGTCAACTTCATGAAACTCCTCTTTTGGAAGATAAGATATGCCATCTTTGAAATTTTATTTTTATTCGAGTAAATCTTATCTCTAGAAAATATATTTTTAAAATTCAGATCATTGAGTAAAATTCTGATTATTTTAAATTTTATAAAAAATATATACTCTAACTCGAACTCGAGATCTTTTACGAAGATTTCAAGTAATTTGCCATTACACTTGACACCCATCTTCGATAATCGTTGATGTGAGAAGACTGTTTCATCATCATCATCATTTTTCTATATATATATATATATATATATATATGTGGCTCGTTTAATCTGCTTTCAATCCCTGAATAATAATAAAAAAATAGAGCTCTGATATACAATCAGCAATCCATGACCTTAGAAATTTCTCTTTCACGCTCCACCAGCGAAATAAAAAGCGAAGAGCAAAAGCAGTAAGACATGAAAGTGGAAAATGCAACCTCTTTTTTGTCTGTTTAAGGTTAAAGTGGAAAATGCAACATTAACTACACATCCATCTCAGTTTTCTATAACAAAACAAGGTCAGAGGACAGGAAATTTATTAAGAAGCAGCAGCAGCATATGAGAAAGAAACACTCGCAGCACAGCTTTTTTGAAATCTCTGTTCCTTCCACATAACGAGGTTGCACGCCTGTAGCCTTAACTTCTCCTGCTCCTCTCTCTCTCTCTCTCTCTCTCTCTCTCAACCCTTTCCAGTTTGAACCCACAAGACACTAACTGGTATACAAATTTGGTGCCTGATAAGTGTTAAACTCTCTTTCACAGTTTCAGATCAAAGAAGCATTTTTGGTTCATAATCTAAAACCACCTATAGAATATGGTACAGGACTCTGCTTTTCAAATGAAAATCACTGTAGCATAAGAGCAGACAGTGGTTGTCTAGGGTTCTTAGGCTGTCATATAATATTATTAAGTAACCTCTCTATTTAGTTTCAAAATGGTACATTTTGGGTTCAATTATTATTATTATTAATAATAATCCTTCACTCTATAAACTATTATCGAAGGACTTTCAAAAACTCAAGTTTAGTACAAGTACTATTTATCTGTCGCAAGAGTCCAAACTCTGACTTCTCTCTCTAGTTCAACGAGAACCCACTTCTCGGCAGGACAGTTCCTCCGTAATAAAAAACAAACAACCAACTGTAACCGAAAAGGAAAGTTGTCAGTGCCAAAAATTTCTGTTCAAAACTCCATACTCTCTCTCCTACACTGTATCCACCAATAGAAAACGAAGTTGTTGTGAACTTGTTGTGTTCAAATCTTGAGCTTGAAACGCTTTTCCTTTCTTTGACAAGAAACCGAAGTGTATCTCAAAACCAAGAAGAGAAAAGGAAGAAAAAACTGAAGTAGCTGTTGTTCTTGAATGGATAAAGTATCGACGACGACAACATTGACAACAAGGAGACCAAAATGGCAATACCCACCCGCCCAACCAACTCCAAGAATCCTCTATTTACCTCGTCGGCCTCGCAGGAAACCACAAGTGCCAAAGGCCAATGCCACAAAACCAAGTTCACAAAGAAGAGACAAGAAAGGAAAGTTAGAGGATTTGTTTGATCAAGAAAGAGGGTTTGCTAGAGGGGTTATGCCAATTATGATTGTTAGTAGTAGCAAGGGTGATCAGTGCTTTGAGGAGGAGAGGAGGGAGAGAGTGGAGGAGAGGGTAAGTGTGGTGATGGAGGAGGAGAAGTGGAGGTTTCAAGCTGAGATGTTGAGGGCAGAGTGTAATTTGTTAAGGATGGAGAGAGAGATTGCTGTCAAGAAGATGGAGAGAAGAAGGGTTCAAATGGAGAGGATTCTGAGATCTGCTGTTCGAACTCTGCTTTCTGTTAGTATTTCTCTTATCTGTTCTGAATTTTATTTGCTATTTTCATTTAGGTTTTAACATTTTCACTGATGTGATCGGTTCTTGAGAGTTCATAATTTCGATTCTTGGCAAATTTTACCATAAGAAAATAATTTACTTTTTAGGCTTGATACTTGAGATAACTATACCTCAATTCATGCAAGCTTGACACAGCTGCCGGTCTACTTTTTTACTCTCTCTTCACGTGTCAGGTTCTTGATTATCATTAACGAGACCCTATCTATCACGTTTGTATAGTTTTGTGATACCCTCTCTGCAATGAAACATAGATTTCTGGCTGGAAGCCAAGAAAGTATGGGCAAGGGAAATAATGTACAAGAGGAGATTTCTTAGTAAGTTGTTGTAAAGATATAAAACAAGTTGGAATATCAGATATCTGGTTCAATTCAATCAATTTTTCTAGTTCAGGAAACTGAACAGTAAACACAAGGGATATGATTTTGAGACTAATTTTAAACTGTACCGTACCTCTTTATTTTTTCGTCTGAATTTAGTTTTGTGATTTGTTTGCAGGGGAGAAAAGGGATTTGTGATGGCAAGGATGTGAGCATGGTCTTGGATGTAGAGATTCAAGAATTGGTTGGGAAGCTAGAGAAGTTGCAAAGAAGATCGGGAGTTAAGGATTTAGAGGTTCGAAAGTGTAGTAATTTAGATAGACAAGTATCTCTTCTTCAAAGAAGGCTAAAGAAGCTGGGAGGAGAAATGGACGAGATATGCGTTAAGGATATCCAAAAGGTGGCCGAAGCAAGCTTGTCCATCAAAACAAATTGCAGTGGCAATGTAATGTTTAATCTCTCCTTGCTTAAGATTTTTCATTCACATTATCTTCTCTGTTTTAAGAAAACTAGATAGATGAATCTGACTGTTCTTTTAGTTTTTAGATTTCTGAATGAACAGTTCGCTTCTATGGTCCCAAAGAGGTGTGACGTGATTACAAAGAGCTTGCGATTTGCATAGCAGGTCTCGAGTTCGAGTCAGAGTGTACACCTCTTGTAAGAGTTTGGGACAAATTGGGGTTTTACTTGTTAATTTGGGTCCACAAAGTGCACTTTCCGGGGGGTGAGGTTTCTCACAAGAAAAAAAAATTCACTTCTATGAAGTCCAACAATTTCAAATATATAAGGTGATTTATAGTTGTAATCAATGTGGTTTTGGTTTTCTTTTAAATGTTTTTCCTAAAGCAAACAAATTAGCATATATATGCCTGTTTAGTTGCCCAGAAGAACTGAGGAACACAACACAAATAACTTCTTTTGCTGCTATTATTTTCTATGACTTTCAGACGTTTACATGTCAGTTATTGTTCTCTCCATTTATTTAGCAAGGAAATACAGCTATAGTTTCCATTACTGTGTCAGAGTTAGCATTGCATATGCATACGGCTAATTTCTAGAAGAGAACAATGTGCAGCAGATGGAGATACTGAGAAGGAAAATGGAGGGATTGTCGAATAGAAGCTTGTTAGAGAGAATGGAAGATAAGTATGGTTCAGTGCACTCTATAGCCCGCAGTTCTGCTGCCGATTCTGCCTCCACTTCCAAGAGAATAATAGAGTTTCCTGATATGCCTTCATCTTCAACAAGACAACCATGCAAGGTAAAAATCCATTCTATAATCTGTTAGTTTTGATTTAAACATCAATTATTCAATTGACTTTAGGAAGAGGGGGCATCTTAATGATTGGAGTTACTGTTGAGCAAACCAAGCGTGGTTTAAGGGTATATATTTGGTGACAATTCTGAAGTCCTAATCACTTTCAGCAAGGTCTGTGAAACATCTGTTCAACAGTGCAGAGAAATTTTTAAATGACCAGAAAAAAACTTAGTCAGCTCATTGGCTTCGTAGGATTTTAATATCAAATGTTCTATTGATGTCATAGAATAGTATCCATAATTGCTGTAACATTGCTGCCTGAATGATGATGGAAGCTCTTCTACAGGAGGAGAAAACATGCTCTGGGTGCTGCAAGATTATAGTGCGGAGAGTCATGGAGCAAGTTCGGGCTGAGACAGAGCAATGGTCCCAAATGCAAGAGATGCTAGGGCAAGTCAGGAATGAGATGGAAGAGTTGGAGGCTTCTAGAGATTTTTGGGAAGACCGAGCACTTGATTCTGATTGTCAGATTCAATCCCTGAATTCTTCTGTAAGAAACCAAGCTCTCTGTCGTCTATTCATTTCTTTCTTTATCTCTGAGGCATTGAATCTACCCTGCATAAGTGTTTTACCCTAAACACCATGGAACATACTAAATAGTTCAATGAAGTTCATGAATGTTAAAATGTCGAAATGATATTGGCAGCAAAAACTATTTCTAAATGTCTTAGAAAACACCTTTCCCCCTCAAAATTTGCATTTCTGCAACACCCAACATTAAGAAAGATTCAAACTAACAGTTCCTGGATCATCTGCGAATGCGGATGGCTTGTGAATAGAATGGCACGGCATTCTATGGGACTTCAGGTGCTCAAGTTAAGGGTACAAGACTGATAATAAAACATTTGATCCTAAGCTTTGTCAATACATTTTGCATTCACACAAAATTAACAATGTGGCTTTCTACAGGTGCAAGAATGGAGACAGAAAGCCCTCTCCTCTGAAGCCAAGGAAAATGATCTACAAAATCAGGTAGCTGTGCTTCAAGTGGAGCTCGAGAGGTTGAGGAAGGAAAGAGTGAAAGAAACATCAGGGTCTAAAAATTTACCATCAGTTTCTCTGGAGGCTCCAAATGAGACTGAGAAGCGAGTATTAGTTTGTCGTTTGAAGGAAAACCGTGATGCTAACGATGATTGTCGCCGGAAGGAGGCATTTAGTGATGGCAGAAGAAAGCCACAGCACGCCTGCACCGGTGGACTTGATGCTTCAAAACGTTCACTTCTTAGAGATATTGGCAATTCATCTCCCTTGGCGAGACAAAATAGTAGAGCAGTTTTCTATCCTGTGCAGGAAAACTTCAAATTCTGAGAATTCCCCTCCTTTCCCCTATCTACATGCAATGACTGCAACATTTTCCAACTATGCTTACCTGCTAACATGGTAGCTCGAATTCCAAAATATTCTTGACTCAAGTTCCAAATTTGCATAGTTAAATAATACAAATCATGTCTTGAGATCTCATATAATATTTTTCTTATGTGAAGAACTCGTGCCATGAGATGCATTAAACACTGTTCCAAGAAAGTAACGGATATGCATCCCTGAAGATACGTTTCAAATGCGCTACTCCTTCTCAGCACAGGAATTTTGCTTCTCCCCTCAGTCCCACCACCTCATGTTCTTGTCAACTATTTCACGAAAGAAAACAAAATCTTCTCTGCTTCATGCCCCTGCCAGAAAATCTTGATTTTTGTCTGGTCCAAATATTATGTGATGAATTGCAAAACAATTTGCACTTGATCATTTCAATTTCCTTAAAATGAAAATTGTTGGAACATGAAACTCACTCACTCCCAACCAAGGAAAGAAGATATTTGTTTGAAATGTCAGTCCCACCCACCTAAAAACATATTAGAATATTTTTTTTTAGTATTAATACATCAATTAAAACTATATATATAAAAATAACAACTTAAAACTAAAACAAATCTAAAAAAAGACATTACATTCGCAATCCGAAACACTCTCTTAGTAGACAAATTCATTAAGCTTTGTTTGCCTGTACTTCACTTTCCATCAACCAAACCAAAACCATCCGTATGAAAAAGTCCTAATCTCAATCAAATCAAACAATTGATGATAGACTAGATAATTGTAACTCCCTGGAAAATTGTTGTGATAAAGACGGGTCAAAAAGACTGAGACTGGGATACAGCCAACCAGTTGTCTTTTGATCAGTTTCCCTCTGCCGGGACTATTATCCTATTCCCATGTCGCCTATACCCGTTATTTTATCAACTTCAAAAGAGATCCTCTTCATGGCATGGCCTTACGGCGGATACTGATGATTCCGTTCATATAGAGGAGAACGAAAACGAGTAATATACATTCACACACCCACACCCACACCCACACACATGCTAAAATGGTTGCTGCAGGATGCAGTTAAATGAATGATTTTTCGAGAAAAAAAGAAATACGTATAGATGCTTGGGTCCTGAGAGTCACAATAATATATAACAAAGCTAAAATATACATATGATCATGCGCCAGAAGTTTATGCATATACTTCTGGACGTTGAAGCCATATGGAATAATAAACACAGCTTACCGATAAGAAACATTGCGAAAAATACTAGTGAAGTGATGCGATGAAAAACTAAAGACTAGAAAATTCCTAAAACTAGAAAATTCATCAGCAAACCTGAACAGATGTCATCTGGGGAAAAAAGGCTGATGAGATTCTACCTAAACGTAAGACACAAAAGGTAGCTGCTGGGGGAGTTTGGTCTCGACAGTCGTTTCTGAAGCCGACAGACCGGTGCTAGCAGGAGTAGGACTGATTCGGAGATTCTCAGCTGGGAGGTTAGTGATGCTCTCAGGAAAATATTCCGTGCTACCATACAAATTAAATGTTTCAGCTAGGTCAAATTGGAGGAGGGGAGGATTCCATATTTCTTCTGGTAACCCATTTGAAAAGTCGGAACTCAGAAGCATCGGGACAGTGTTGGAAGATTGCTTCATGAGCTGGCAGAGAACTAGTAAAAGAAGAAGCAGTCAAAGTTTTATTTATGCTTTGTATTCCTATTTTGTTGCAAATAATTATCTGCGTCCTAGTCATTAGGAATTTGGTGATCTGTTAGTTTGTTAGCAGATTGTGGCAGATTTTCCATGCTTAATTATAGCATTTTCTGTTTTGTTTTTCATTATAAATATCTAAAGATTGCAACATTAAAGCAATCGAATTCATCCATTCTCAGCAAATAAAACAGTAAAAAACTTCTACTGTTCAGATCATATTTTCTGGCAATTCTCAACAGTAACAAACTGTTACTGTACACATCAACCAGTTCATTACTTTCAAACTTCACTTTTCTTTTCTAAACACTTTCAATTGGTATCAGAGCTGATTTCTTAAAGGACCTGTGATGGATAATGAAACAAGTTTTTCTCACATTTCTTCTCCAATCTTCAATGGAGAAAATTATCAACTTTGGGCAGTAAGGATGGAAACCTACTTGGAAGCACTTGATCTTTGGGAGGCTGTCGAAGAGGATTATGAAGTTCCACCACTGCCAACTAATCCTACAATGACTCAAATCAAGAGTAACAAGGAGAGAAAAACCAAAAAATCCAAGGCAAAAGCATGTCTATTTGCTGCTGTCTTAACAACAGTTTTCACAAGAATCATGTCCCTCAAATCTGCCAAAGCTGTCTGGGATTATTTGAAGGAGGAGTATGCTGGTGATGAAAGGATACGTGGGATGCAAAGCCTCAACCTCATAAGGGAGTTTGAGCTGCAGAGGATGAAGGAGTCTGAGACCATCAAAGAGTACTCAGAAAAATTACTTGGAATTGTCAACAAGGTAAGATTGCTGGGCACAGACTTCACTGATTGCAGAATTGTGGAGAAAATCCTTGTTACAGTGCCTGAAAGATATGAGGCATCTATAACTACCTTGGAAAACACCAAGGATCTGTCCAAGATCAATTTGGCAGAATTGATAAATGCTTTGCAGGCTCAAGAACAAAGGAGAATGATGAGGCTGGATCATGTTGCTGAAGGAGCATTACAAGCAAAGTACCCTGATTCCAAGAGCAATTTCAAGAAAAATCAGGTATCAAGCAGTAGTAATGCTACTACTCGAAAATTCCAGCACAAAGGAAAATTTCCCAAACGAAATTTTCCACCTTGTCTACATTGCAACAAGACAGGACATGCACCTTTCAAGTGCTGGAAAAGGCCTGATGCAAAATGCAGCAAATGTAATCAAATGGGACATGAGGCAATCATTTGCAGAACAACAATTCAGAGACAAGATGTTGATGCACAAGTGGCCAGTCAAGATGATGAAGATCAAATGTTCGTAGCTTCATGTTTCTCAGTCCAAACCACCACAGATCACTGGCTGATTGACAGTGGGTGTACGAATCATATGACCTCTGACAGAAGCCTCTTTCGAACCTTGCAATCTACTGAAGTTGGGAAGGTCAGAATTGGGAATGGTGCTTGCATAGCTGCAAAAGGAAAGGGGACAATTGCCATCACCACAAAGTCAGGTACGAAAACCATCTCTGAAGTTTTATATGTACCTGAAATAGATCAAAATCTATTAAGTGTGGGGCAATTGATTGAGAAAGGGATGAAGGTTGTCTTCGAAAATTATGCTTGCTATGTCTTTGATGCTACTGGACAATTAATTGTGCAAGCCAAGATGAAAGGAAAGAGTTTCTCATTCCTACCATTTGAGGAGGAGTATTCAGCCTTTCAATCAAGGCTGACTGATATGGAAGTGTGGCATAAAAGATTAGGCCACTGCCATCAACAAAGGATGATAAGCATGAAGAAACATGACTCAGTAAGAGGAGTGCCGCAATTCACTGACTTTCCATCAAATTGCAGTGCATGTCAATTTGGTAAACAAAGCAGGAAGCCATTCCCGAAATCAACTTGGAGATCTACATAGAAACTCCAATTGATTCACACTGATGTTGCTGGTCCACTCAGCACACCTTCAATCAAAGGTAGCCGATACTATGTCCTCTTTATTGATGACTTTTCTAGGATGTGCTGGATTTTCTTTATGAAATTCAAATCAGAAGTTGCTGGGATTTTTTTCAAATTCAAGAAGAATGTGGAAAACATTAGCAACTGCAAAATTCAGGCCATTAGGTCTGATAATGGCAAGGAGTATACCTCATCAGAGTTCAATCTCTATTGCGAGGAGGCTGGCATCGATCATCAACTCACTGCCCCTTACACACCAGAGCAGAACGGGGTCAGTGAGAGAAGGAATCGGTACATCATGGAGATGGTGAGATGCATGTTGCATGACAAAAACTTACCCAAGGAATTTTGGGCAGAAGCAGCCAGTACTGCTGTTTTTCTTCAAAACAGGCTGCCGACAAAGTTGCTTGACGAGAAGACACCTTTTGAAGCTTGGTATAATTACAAACCCTCTTTAAGATTTCTTAAAGTCTTTGGAAGTCTGTGTTTTGTTCACATTCCACAGATCAAAAGGGATAAGTTGGACAAGAAGGCTGCACCTGGGATTTTTGTTGGCTACAGTGGTGCATCTAAAGCTTACAAGGTTTATCATCCTCAATCACAAAAAATGGTTGTTACCAGGGATGTCCACTTTCAAGAAGAAGACAAGTGGGACTGGGGACACTCACCAAGAAACCAGCAGCCTGCAGATCCATTGCAGCAGCCTGCAGATCCATTGCTAGATGAAGCAATTGATGATCCACCAACAAGAGGCACTCGATCACTTGAAGATGTCTATCAAAGGAGCAATGTAGCCCTCTGTGAACCAGAAGGCTATGAAGAAGCTAAGCAAAGTCCAGAATGGCAGAAAGCTATGCAGGAGGAGATATCAATGATTGAGAAGAATTGCACATGGGAACTTGTTGAAAGACCACTTGAAAAAAACATCATAGGCGTGAAGTGGATTTACAGGACCAAACTCAATGCTGACAGCACCATCAACAAGCATAAAGCTAGGCTGGTGGTGAAGGGGTATGCACAAATCTATGGTGTTGATTATTCAGATACTTTCGCACCTGTTGCGAGAATGGACACCATTAGACTTCTACTTGCTGTTGCTGCTCAAAAGAACTGGAAAGTATTCCAGTTAGATGTCAAATCTGCCTTCCTCAATGGCATATTGCAAGAAGAAATTTATGTGGAGCAGCCTGCTGGATTTGAAGTTCAAGGGAAGGAAGACAAAGTGTATTTACTGAAAAAAGCTCTCTATGGGTTAAAGCAAGCACCTAGAGCATGGTATGGTCGGATTGATGAGTATTTGACAGGTGCTGGCTTTCAAAAGAGCTTGTCCGAAGCAACTCTTTATGTGAAGAGCATCAACAATGATGTGATTATAATTTCACTCTATGTTGATGATCTCTTGGTGACAGGGAGCAACACAGAACAGGTGGAACAATTCAAGGTGAATATGATGGAAGTATTTGAAATGACTGATCTCGGTTTAATGAGTTTTTTCTTAGGAATGGAAATTTTACAGAGCAAGGATGAAATCTTTATTTGTCAAAAGAAGTACTCAATAGAAATTTTGAAGAAATTCCATATGGAAAGCTGCAAGCCAACAGCTACTCCAATGAACCAAAAGGACAAATTCAGCAAAGAAGATGGCACTGCCAAGGTGGATGAAGAGAAATTCAGAAGTTTGATTGGGTGTTTGCTGTATTTAACAGCCACTAGACCAGACATACTTCATGCAACAAGTTTACTATCTCGATTTATGCATTGTCCTAGTGAAATTCACATGAGAGCTGCTAAAAGAATCTTAAGGTACATCAAAGGGACCTGCTGCTATGGAGTCAAATTTCAGAAATGTCAGGAATTAAAACTACATGGATTTTCTGACAGTGATTGGGGAGGATCCATTGATGACATGAAGAGCACCTCTGGTTTTTGTTTCAACTTAGGGTCAGCTATTTTTTCATGGTCATCCAAGAAGCAAGACACGGTTGCTCAATCTACAGCAGAGGCAGAATTCATTGCTGCCACAGCAGCTGTAAATCAAGCCCTTTGGCTCCAGAAATTGCTACGTGATTTGTATATGGAAGGTGAAGAAGCAACTGAAATTTCAGTTGACAATCAAGCAGCTATAGCAATATCACATAATCCTGTGTTTCATGGAAAAACAAAGCATTTCAACATCAAGCTTTATTTTTTACGTGAGGTACAGAAAAATGGTGATGTCAGGTTGATATATTGCAAGTCTGAAGAACAATTGGCAGATCTGTTTACTAAACCACTTCCAGTAAACAGGTTTGAATTTTTAAGACAGAAGATTGGGGTTTACAGCTCCTAAAGCAAGGAGGAGTGTTGGAAGATTGCTTCATGAGCTGGCAGAGAACTAGTCAAAGAAGAAGCAGTCAAAGTTTTATTTATGCTTTGTATTCCTATTTTGTTGCAAATAATTATCTGCGTCCTAGTCATTAGGAATTTGGTGATCTGTTAGTTTGTTAGCAGATTGTGGCAGATTTTCTATGCTTAATTATAGCATTTTCTGGTTTGTTTTTCATTATAAATACTTGTAAAGATTGCAGCATTATGCAAGCGAATTAATCCATTCCTCATCAAATAAAACAGAGAAAAACTTCTACTGTTCAGATTATATTTTCTGGCAATTCTCAACAGTAACAAACTGTTACTATACACATCAACCAGTTCATTTGTCTCAAGCTTCATTTTTCTTTTCTAAACACTTTCAGACAGGATCTTCATAAGTCTCTGATAAAATGGGGACCTGGGCTGCAGAATAACCGTTGAAGAAGAGAAAGGCATCATCAAATCCATCTAAAGGAGGAGTGTCCTTCTGCTGCCATGGATTTTCCCATGAATCAGTACCGCTGCTGCAGTCACCATCCATAGCAGCCGGATCATTTGGACCACTGGGGAGCTGGTATTTCTCTGTAGAACATTGCTCTGGATTTTTGACAGGCTTGCCAATTTTCTTGTAAATCCTACACAAAACCCAGTCATCAAGCTGCACCAAGAAAAACCTGGTTACTAATCATGTTAAGAAAGAATTAAAAACAATTGCTAGCTAGCTAGCTGTTGATCAATTGATAATTAGAGCTGGATATTGAATATCCATATACCCTCATGTCATTTATGTTATTTCTGATCGGAGGAGCTGAATCTTTCACTCTAAATTCATGCATCATCCATTTGGTTTTATCACCCTTAGGGGCCTTCCCATTATAATAAACCAGTGACTTCCTATATCCAACAATAGCCTTATCGTGTACGATTTTCTTATCAGCTCCGGTGGCTTTCCAGTATCCGCCGCCTGCTGCTCGATTCGGCCTCGTTCCATTTCTGTACTTCCTGTCCCTTGGCGTGAAAAAATACCATTCCCTTTCTCCATAGTGCTTATATTGCTCTATCATCGATAAAAACAGCAAACTTAATTAATCTGCAGTCATAAATCCATTAATGCAAGAAGAAAACTTGTAATCTGAAACTAACTAGATGATCGTAAATGATACCAAATTAAATGAAACAACATATAATCAAAAGAAAAGAACCTGCAAGCTCCTCGGGATTATGTTGATAAAGTGAAACATCGGCAATCCTGTTCCTAGGCAATGGCAGACCACTGACCTTATTCTTCAAGTAATGCAAAACCAGCTCATGGTTATGAGGGCAAAATCTATAACCCGCTGGAAAATTATTGAAATAGTTGTCACCATCATCATCACCATCAATAATATCTGGATTTATCAAATGATCACGGCCAGCAACTCTTGGTGATGGTGGTGAAGAATTCACAGAAGATGGTGGGCTTGGCGATGGCTTGAAGGGCTTTGAAAGACTGTTTGAAACCCCTGAAGTGGTAATAGAAACCTGTACGTTCGCCTTCGATTCCCCCGTAAACTCCATAGTAGGACACTCGAAAGCAATTTCTCCTTGGCAGGGCATCGACTCAAAAGTTATGAATATGAGCTTCAAAAGGAAACTAACACCCCTATGCTAGTGATTCAGAGTTTGCATTTTTTTATTTAAAAAAAAACTGAAGATATATTTGAATCCTAATATCTTAACTATACACATATTAAATGATTTAGTAAAACAAAATTATCTTTAGTTTTTTGATAATTGAAATTTTATCTTTATTTCTAATATCCATCTGATATGTAATTATATCTTTTAAATGAAATTTATCATGTTTTTCAGTATCTATCTCCATGCTTTTCGAAATTCGTTTGCTGGGGAAAAGAAATCAAGCTGAGATTTAGAAAAATTTCGCGAACAAATCGTAAACGAACATTTTAAAAATAAGTATCTTCTGAAATTTGAAAACGGATTTGAATCCAATTATTTTTTATATTTTCAAAGACATTTGAAGTTGAACGAGAAACTTTTATGGTCTCCATTAGTTATTAGGGTTTACTTTGGAAAAAGAAATAGATAACGAAATGGATTGTGAATTAACTATTTCTTAAGTAAAAATGGATTTGAATTTACCATTGATAAATATTTTATATTGCGATTCACAAAGAAAAATATAGAAAGTAAACAAATTTCTAATCTTGACATTTTTCGTGCGAGGTATGGCTGATCATACAGATGGTGGCGGGGGTGATAACTGTTCCATAAAATCTGAATTCCAACACCATGCGAGGAGTCAAAAGGCTGTAGCAGGTGTGGATCGCAGTCTTGAAAGTTGGAATTGTCAGGTCAACAAACATGGACAATTGGGTAGAATAGCGAGTTTCAGGAATCGGAGCATCCATGGAACAGGTCCAGATTAATTTCAAGGAAGTTCAATGAGAGATGAGGATCTCCTTTAGGCCTACCCTAAAGCTGTTTTGATTTGGATTTTGAAAACAAATCCCACTCAGATTATGATATGGGAGCGATTGATATAATATTGGGTGTTTGAAGAATCAGCCAAGAAATCCAGCAGCAGCTTTGCAATCGATGAACATTCAAAACAGCCAGTTACGTATGCCAGTAAGTACTCGAAATATATTAAATGAGAAAGTAAGGATCTTGTTAACAATGCGCCAAAACCATGTCACTAAATTCCTAAAACTAGAAAACCAGCAAACAAATATAATACATAAATATCTTAACTATTAGCTAGATTGTCTATCCACTAAACTCTAAGATCCTGGAAGATCCATAAGCAAACTTAGTACATACGCTGGCTATATGACAGTCATTCTTGAAATCCACTAGAACCCAACTCCTAACACTAATTATCATAGGTGCCGAGGAGGATGTCCGGTAAGTTTGGCATTAACATTCGTCAGTGAAGTTGGCTGGTTATTTGCAGGATTTGTGGGAGGATGGCGCCTGGTAAGAAGAGCAGTATTTGTGGGAGGAAGGCGGCCAGTAGGACGAGCAGTATTCATAATAGGAAGGCGGCCAGCAGGAGGAGCGGTGTTCAGGTAAGGAAGTCCGTGAGCAGGAAGAACAGTATCTGCGGGACGAAGGTTGACAAGAGGAGCAGGATTTCTTGGAAGATAAGTTGGCTTGACAGAATGGAGGTCAAAAAATTGGCCAGGAATGTTAAGCTGAGACCAGTTTGTAAGATTCAGAAACTCGTCTTGGTATCCATTTTGCCTGTATGGCCAGTTGTCAGGATTGACGGGGAACATTGGGGCAGGATTTCCGAAAGTCTCAGCCATATTGGGGACCTGTGTATCTCGCAACGTCCTGCTATGGCTAGCAGGAGCGGTAGAGAAGTTAATAGAATCGGAGAATCCTCTTGGAGCAGCCGGTTGTTGACTCAACCCGTTATATATTGGCAATGCATTCTCTAAAGAACCAGCACCCATGTCATAAATCTCCCCGGCATAGTCAGCGCCCATGGCAGCCGGATCATTTGAATTGTGATCATGGAGGTAATCCTCACCAATTTCATCCAATGACCCTGAAGAATGTTCCTCATTCCTTTGTTCATTCCTGATCACATCAGAACGTTCCTCATTCCTTTGTCCATTTCTGACATTATTACGCTTCTCATGTTTCTTGTAAATCCTGCACAGAACCCAGTCATCCAGCTGCGACAAAACAATCAACTTCGGTTACTACTCATGAATTCAAACAAAATAGTTATACCAATTAGAGAGAAATAATCATATTGTACGTACCCTCATCTCATCTCTATGGTTTCTGACTTGCGGAAGTGGACCATTCACTCTAAACTCGTGCATTATCCAGTTGGTTTTGTCGCCCTTTGGAGCCTTCCCAGTATAATAAACGAGTGCCTTTCTATATCCCACAACAGCTTGATCATGTATGATGTTCTTATCAGCTCCAGTGGCTTTCCAGTATCCTCCATTGGCAGCTCGATTTGGTCTACTTCCATTCTTGTACTTTCTGTCTCGGGGTGTGAAGAAGTACCATTCTTTTTCCCCAAAATGCTTGTATCTATCTGTTAACAAAATAAACTTTAGATGATCATGCAAGTATTGTTTACTGGAATGCTATGTGTTAATAGATATAGCCAGATGGAAATCTGCTAAAATGAATAATCAAAAGAAACGGAAACATCTTCTCTGGGTTTGTATAAAAAATTTTAGCCAAAAGACAAGAAAAGGGTTTGTATCAAAAACCTGCAAGATACTCGGGATCGTATTGGTAGAGAACAACATCTACAATTTTGTTCCGAGGCAATGGCAAACCTTTAACCTTCTTGGTCAAGTAATGTAACACCAGCTCATGATCATGTGGGCAAAACCTATATCCAGGTGGGAAACTATTGAAATAGTGATTGTCATCGCGGTCATTAGAGAGTCTGGGTGGTGGTGGTGCTGGTGCCGCTGCTAAAGTGAGTGGAGGAGGAGACTGGAGTACCGGTGATGGTGAAGCAATGGCAGAAGGTGGATGCGGTACCGGTGCTGGTGGAGGAGGTGATGAGGTTGAGGTAATCAGGATTTGGGTCGGTGATGCAGGGGAATTTGAAGGGATGTTTGGTGTTATCAGGGTGGTAGGAGAATGCTGTGCGCCCGGCATTGATTCCTCGGTAAACTCCATAGGAGGACTCTCTGAAGAATTTTCTTCTAAAGACGACATTATTCTCTAAAATCGATTCTGTTATGTTTTATAGTGGCGACCAGAAACAAAACTACACATACATACATACATATATATACATATATATATATATATATATTTGAAAACTAATACTCCGCAATCCTGGCGACTTGATAAACCCTATCTTTATATGGATTTTATCGTATTTGATATTGAATTTGTTCACTATATTCCTTCTCCATTTAAAACTCTGTTCTGGGATTTTGTAATTCAAGTTACAATCAACTACTAAAGAAAAACAGGGTGGCCTCTAATTAAAATATGGAGATATAAAGAAAAATAGCATGTATATATATTACATTATTTCCGGTATTATATGATCAATTTTTTTAATATAAAAAAATATTTAGATGTTATTAATATATTTTAGTATGAAAAACATAAATAATAAAGGGTTAACCTGATATACTCAATTAGTTTTTTAGGTTAAAAATAACCCGAACAACCATTAAAAATAAATTTAAGTAAAGGAAATTCAAGATGACATTTAGAAAAATAAAATAAAAATATATTGAATTGATCTACGTCAATCTAGATTAACTTGTCAAATCTTCCATTTGAGTTATAAGACAAAGATAAAAAATTTGAAATTAAATTAAAAAGGTAAAATTGAAAAAAAATCAAAAATAAAAAAACTCGAGTAAATCCAAGATTGATTTTTTAAAAAAAAGAGGAGAAACATAATCCCTAGTGTTTATCAAAACCTAATCCCAATGAATTTCCTCGCAGCATACCATAATTTCGAGCCTGTATCCAAAGTTTAGTCACGGCTAACGTAAAGAAAAGCCAATGAATTATTCCATCCAACGATTCTAATTCAAAAACAAAATCACTGAAGTTTAAGTGCCTGTTTAGAAAACACAAGGTTATTTGCCAGCGTGCTGCGCTGAGTTTTTTTATGTAGAAAACTAATTAATTTTTTATATGTTGTAATTAATTATTTTAATATTTAAATAATAAAATTTTAATAGATCAAATTTGTTAGAAATGAGTTATTTCCCCGCTTAAAAGGAACAGTGTAATTGAAACGCAGGAAAAGTGGTTCGTATATTTTGAATTGTAGATAACTTGAGTAAATTTTTCTACCCATTTTGTTTGTAAGTTGTATTTTTTTCCCAGTAATATCAGATCTAAAATATCAAACATTTTTTTTTACAAAAACAATCTCAAATCCAACAATCAAATATTTCTAAGAAATAAGATTAAACAAAAGAGGACAAAATTAGAATTAAAATTTTTATTTTATTTTATAAGATTTATTCCTCATATTATTATATTAAAAATATTTAAGAACACTTATATTATCTGTTTGTTCTTCAAAAAATCCAAGGTCATTTTTTCTGTTTATATATATATATTCAGGTGCTAATATTAAATAAATATTAAAGTATATAATTAGTCTCACATATTTATCAGAAAAAAAACCTAAATAAATGACAAAATAAAAATAAATATAGGTAGATTAAAAAAAAAATTAACCTAAAAGATAAATAAAAATAATCTACAAAACAACAAAAAGAAAATATAATAAATATCATTTTTCGAATGAACTTCAACACAAATTAAAATGTTAATATTTAAAAAAACCTTAACAACAATAGAGATAATAAAAATTGATGAGGCCATAATTATTGTTAGAGAAAAAATATTCCAGAATATTTTATTTTATAAGATTTATGACTCATATTATTATATTAAAATTATTTCAGAACAATGATAGTATTTTTTTTCCTAAAAAATCTAGGTTGTATATATATATATCAATCTTAAAATGATCATTAATACAAATTAAAATGTAAAAAAAAATTAATAACAGTAGAAATAATAAAAATTGGTGAGACCATATTTATTGTACAAAAAAAACTCCATAATTTTTTTATTTTATAAGATTTATTACTCATATTATTATATTAAAAGTATTTAAGAGCAATGATAGTAAAATTAAATAAATATCAAAAAATCTAATTAGTCTGACATATTTAAAAGAAAACAAAACTAATAAATAATCATTATCATTATTTTGAATGTCTTATCATTAATAATATGAAATTATGTGACCTAAAGGGGAAACAAAGATAAATCATAATAATTATTAATTTTTAAATGATTACCAGCACATATAAAAATTTGAACATTAAATAAAAAACTTAATAACATTAGAAATGAAGAAAATTTGAAAATAGAAACTAATAGCATGTATATATAAATATGGACAAAAATATATAAAAAAATAAAGGAATTAAAAGTATAATTGATAAAATTAAAAACAAACATATATAATAAATATAATTTGAAGGACAAAATTGAAATAAATCCAAACATGGATACTAATGAAATTAAATAATTTGAAACAAAACCAAAAATTAAAAGAATTAGGACCGAAATGAAACTGATATTTATACTTAATTTGCATGGAAGGATAACATTGAAATAAATTGAAACTTTGATACTGAAAATAATATGGATTCCATACCAATTTTCGAAATTCAAAGTCTGAGGCCCGAAATGCAACTACAATATATAATTAATTTCAATTGAAGGACGAAATTGAAACAAATCAAAACCTATATAATAACAATAAGGACAAAAAAAACACAATTTCAACTGTAGGGACTGAAGTGAAATTTCAGAAAAAACAGGTGCGCTGACGTCAGCTTGCGCAAGCAGGAGAGAGAAAGTGGGTTAAAATTTTCAAACGACCATTACAACGTCTACGCCTACCGTATACTTACACGCGCCGCACCAGTGGTAAGAGGACATTGATGAAAATCATTCTAAATGCTGGTTGGGTATTTTTGGACGTCAGAATACGCCGCACGCGCCGATAAAAGAACGCGTGAGCGTTGAAAATGGACGGCGCGTCTTGCGATGCGCCACACAGTAAATTGACGGAAAATGAATTAAAAAATGGTCAATTACCGGGGCACCTAACGGTCAGAACATGATTTTGTCGTTTTGCATGGCTAAAATTGTTATTTACATTTGCAAAATAAATATTAAATATTGACTAAACCGGGTAGTTGGATCGGGCCGGACCGGACCGGATCGAAGGTGTGCAATTACCGTGTAACCCCTGAACCCTGTAACATGTTTTTGTTTTTTTCGAGGGATAATTTCGTTAATGCACACCGCAAAAAGACAAAAAACACAGACCAACCGAACCGAACGAATCGAACCGACCTGACCCGAAAATTGAGCATAACAGTAACCGTGAATAGTGTTTTGTGAGAGGGTGAATAGTGCTTCAACTCGTGACCTCTTTTAGCTGTTTAGATAATTAAAAATAAAAATCTGTTTTTTTATTTTAAATTAATTTTTTTAGTGTTTTTAGATTATTTGGATATGATGATATTAAAAATAATTTTTAAAAAATAAAAAATATTATTTTAATATATTTAATGTGGGTGTCTGGGTCAGTTTGCGTGCTCTTTGACTAATCTCACGGGTCTTGATGTTATCATTAGTGATGAACCTGAGATCACAAGAAAAACAAATTTTTTAGTCTCAAACTCTTACAACTAGGCCATTTACGTGGTGTTTAATTTTTTAATTTAAAAATGAAATTATATTGTTATTATTAACTTGAATCAATCCATGTCAGATCTGTGTCCCGGTTCATGCAGTGGAGAACTACCTTAAATGCCTGTCGTGTAGTGGAGCGGCAACCACAGTTGGGTTCCATATTGTCTACGAAAACAGTTGTTGTGATTTGAGTGTCGACTCTGACTTCCAAAGTTTTGGGAGTCGAATCAGCCATAAAAATCCGTTTGGCATGCAGCTTATTTTCCTTTGCATTATGCACACCGATAGTTTGGTATATTTTATGTTTTTATATAATTATATCAAAAATAATTTTTTTAAAAATAGATTAATTTAAAACTATGACTTTGCCAAGTGTAATTTGTCTTTGCATTTACATGATTCGAGGATGCCATAGTTTCCTCTCCTTGTTTTCTATTTTTCTTAAAATAATATTTTTGATATGCTGCCTGGTGCTTGTGATGATCTAGATTTTGATATTCCAATTGGAGAGAGGGTTTAATCCTAAGAGTGTAATTAAAATTATTTTACTAAAAAATGAATTAAAATATTTTTTAAAAAAAAATTGACATCAATACATGAAAATGATCTATAAACATAAATAATATTTAATTTAAAATAAAAAATAAAAATATTTTTTAAAATATTATATTAAACAAAGGAAAGCACCCTTGGAGTTGAAAAAAAAAAATCATCATGAACATGCTTCTCTTTTCGATATATGTCATCTGATGATTGAAAAAAAAGATATTTATTTTTAAAAATAAATAAATAATGCAAGCACTCAAAATAGCCTGATTATGTTAGCAAGAGGTGGAGGGTAGAATGAATAATCGTTTAGGGCTACGACACTGGCAAGGACATAATTAATATTTAATTCCATAAAAAGAAGTAACGAGTCATTGTGCCACCTCTCAAATCTATGGGCAATTCAGTTCATATCGAACCACAGTTCATGCATCAAACAAGATGCCAAGATCCTGCTGGTTAGAGAGGTTAGTTTCTTTGTTTTTTTTTTAGGTTCAAATCTTTAAACGAGGGCAGAGAAATTATTAATTTTTTAAAAGTATATTAGATCAATATGGAGGTGGGTTTTAAAGAACGTCCAGAAAAATATTTAATTTTCATTGATATATAAATGTATTTAATATATTATTTCAAAAAATAAAATAATAAGTTGATGTTAAAAAATTATAAAGGTGATAACATTAATTACCTCCATATTTTTTGTAATTTCTCAAATTTGATCTTTATTTTTTTAATTTCTTAAAAAAAAATTAAATTTGATATCTTTTATGATTTCATCCTTTAAAATTAAAATGGGTGGAGAATTAAATTCCTCAATTGAAATTAGTTCAAGGATTTCATGTGTTGTAAGTTCAAGAGATTTGGCCGAGGTAATTTGGTTATATATGAACTTTTTAAAAGCTATTTGTTTTATCTATTTTTTTTAGAGTTTTACTTTATTATTTTCCACGTGTTTTTTTTATATGGTTCGTCTCAAATTCATAACCATAATCACTGGTTTCAGATGTTAATATAGGTTTATTTTGTTTTCTTGGGTTATTTTTTTTAAATCGATATATTTTAATTTTTAATATATTTAAAAAAATCTATTGACTTATCTCGATCTTGTGTCCGAGACTATGAAGCTGTTTGGGACAGCGTTTGAAACGCTATTTTCAAAAAAAAATATTATTTTTTCATTTTAAATGAATATGTTTTGGTGTTTTAAGATCATTTTGATGTGCTGATATCAAAAATAATTTTAAAAAAATAAAAAAAATATCATTTTGATATATTTCGGCACGAAAAACACTTTGAAAAGTTAAATCAACAGCTGTCCCAAACAGGCCCTATGAGTTTTACTTTTTTTCCTGTATTGTTTTTACAAAATTATCACGATATTTTAATTAATTTGTTTTTAATTTTTGTCTGAGTTGTTTCATAATCCGAGTTGATTCCGATCATGGTTTTTAGTTTATTTATTATTGTTATATATATTTTTTAATTATATTATTTACATTAATAGTTGCACTAATGACTGGACCTTACATTTTTTCTTTCTGTTGAGATTGTTTTTTTGCCAGCCGGCTACAAATCTAGTTGATCTCTATTTTCGTCCGAATTCTTCCAATACAAAGGAAAAACGTTACCTGCACTCGTTTTTTTATATTTAAAGGTTATTTTTAAAATATTTTTTTTATTTTAAATTAAAAAATTTAAAAAATATATTATTTTAATATATTTTTAAACCAAAAACATTTAATAACACAATAACATTTCATAAAGATTCGTACCCAGAAAGAGAATCAGAATCCAGACGAGACCACAGCTGCAAGGTCTGGTGATCCCAACAACCCCTCAGCAGACCATCATACAAAGCCAGAACAGGTTCCACGCGTCTCTGGCATCGTGTGCACGCGCTCCGTTCAACATCATGATCGTGTAGATTATTTCATATAAGCATGTGACAATTGATGACATGATTTTTCGTCTTTTTCAAACAAGTATTCCACTTTTTATTTTCTTAATTCTCATGTTAAATCAAAAGATGAAATACTATATTTTGATTGATTAATTTTAATATTGATTTTCTCGATTATGAAATTGTTCACACAAAAACAATATTTTCCTTTTCAACTTGCCTCTATGATTTTATTATATTTATCCGACACGTTGACTTTACAATATTTTTGAATGTTTTTTATTATTAATTTTTAAGTACTTGTTCGGGATTGTGGTTATGATTGCTTTTGAAAATAATTTTCAAAATACCACCGCCAAAATAAATTATTCCCTTATTGTTAGCAAACTGCCTCTAAAAATCATGAAATGGATCAACACAAGTGTCTCGACAAAATAGAATATTCACTTATCGGCTCTTCGATAAATAAATAAATAAAACCATAAGTCACTGGCACACCCGTACCAAAAATAAATTAATATGATTTTTTTTACTATATTTTATGCAGTCTCAGATAAATACGAATTAATTGCCGTCCCTCACCCCATGATGACTTCTTATTTATTTATTTATTTATTTATTTTGTAGCATGATAAATAATTAATTATAACTATAAAAAAAAGAAAAAAGAAGAGGAACGGAGAGTGGATCTCAAATGCTCGGGGCGGGGAATCTGACAGCGAACCAGAGTGTGAACCCTCGGATTTCGCTTTAAAAGTCTCTCGTCTCTCACCGAACTTACAGACACCTGCCCCACTGTATTAGTGAAAATTCCATCTCCAGCGCCGAGCTGTAGACAAAACAGCATAGGAAACATCAAAAGAAGGAAACAAAGTCAAGTTTTAGTTGGTACTCCTCGACGCATCTTAACTCTCAGAAAAAAAAAGCAAGCATCAGTCAGCGCCGGCTGTCTGTCCACCGCCGCCCACCTACTTCAAATTTAGAAATGGCAATCGCCGCCTGCTTCTTCACCGCCTCTCTACCTAACAATACAAACCCCAAACTCATCAATCTCCGTTCGTTTCACCCCTCCTCCTCTCTCCATCTCCGCCTCTCCCTCCCCCTCCCCCCCCCTCCCCTCCCCCCTCCTCCACCAGCACAACAACCACCGCCTCCCTCTCTCCATCCCGTGCTCATTTGGTGGAGACGGAGGCATCAACCACCACCCTCCTCCCTCAGGGGGTGGCGGGGGAGATAACAGCGACGACAGCAGCCACAATGGTGATGGTGACAGTGCGGAGGATAAGAACAGGGAGGAGGCGATGATGGTGTTGGCGGAGGGGAAGCAGTCTTTGGAGAGTTTGCCGAAGGATTTAGCGGCGGCGATCCAGGCCGGGAAGATACCAGGGTCAGTTGTTTCGAGGTATCTGGAGCTTGAAGAGTCACGGTTTTTCGGGTGGTTGATGCAATTTGGTGGGTTTAGGGAGAGGTTGCTGGCTGATGATCTGTTTTTGGCTAAAGTTGGGATGGAATGTTTTGTTGGTATGTTCACTAAGGTAGGTATAGCATTACTGTTATCAGTAATTTGTTTTTACACATTTGGAAACGACAATGCATTTAATCTTCTGAATATGATTTAAACGGGTATTTTGCTTGGGACGGTTAATTGGATAGATTTTGCTAAAAAGAGTTTAAAGTTCGATACTTTGATTCCTATTTTATGTGCGTCTGCTTTCGACAATGCATTTGGACAATTTGAATAGAATGCAAAATGGTACAATTTTTGAACATCTTCATGGTGGTTTCATCTTTTTGTTCAAGCATACTTGTCTGTCTACAGTATTGAAAGATGCTTTTTTTCTTCTTCTGTTGGTTTATTTCTATGTTGAGAGATTGATCGTCTTAAAAGAGGAGATACAAATGGGGCTTAGAGTTGTCTCAACACCAGTGTTTCACTTTAGGTGGTTGAGTTTTTTGATTGAGTGAGGTTGGAGCATCCTAAAACTCATAAGCTAAGCAGTATTTATAGGGATATAGCACTGAAACTGGATGGCACGAAGAAAAAATGTATCATGTAGTTATTGATTTTCTTGAGGGCAAGCCAATTTTCTAGTGGTACGAAGATAATCTTTGCATAAGGGATTGTTATGCAATGGTAATGAATGCCATTACAACTATTTGACTGACCCAAGCCCAATCCTTCAAGTTTAGAAGCACCTGCATACCCTGAAAGAAGCGACCTCATCCCTCATAATGACTAGCAAAAATTGAGCTGGAAAATTTATGATCTGCTCCACATGTAATGATAATGAGCTTTTATGTTCTTTTTCTGGTTTTATGTTTTCCTTCTTCCTCTTCCATCCCTTCCAGTTCGCCTCCTTTGTTTTTAGTTTATGCTGACATTAGATTTTTTTAACCCTATAATGACTTTTTTTTTTTAAATTTTTTAGACTGCTGCAGAGTATGAGCGTCGGAGAGAGAATTTTTTCAACGAGCTGGAAGTTGTTTTTGCTGATGTGGTATGACTATTATAATTTTTTCAAAGAAGTCAGTACTTTGGAGGGTTTCCTGTGCATTCTATTTTGAAAATGTGTTATTTCCATTCCTCAGTTGGAATTCATTTTTTTCTTAGGTGATGGCCATAATTGCAGATTTCATGCTTGTTTATCTTCCTGCTCCCACCGTGTCTCTCCGATCACCACTGGCAAGAAACGCTGGAACTATTGCAAAGTTCTTACACAACTGCCCTGATAATGCATTCCAGGTTTCTGATTTAACAATAAACTTATGCATTATCCAGTAAGTCTTATGATGTTTGGAGAATAGAAAATTTAAGATAGTCACCTGTTCGTCAAATCCTTGTTTCAGGTTGCTCTTGCCGGGACTTCTTATTCACTTTTACAGAGATTAGGGGCTATAGCGGTATTCTTTCTTTGCATATTGCTCATTGTTAATTAAAAATCCTAATTCCGGTGCCAAGAGCAGCAGTCATTTAGTCAATTTTTTATTGCAGCGCAATGGAGCAAAGCTTTTTGCTGTTGGCACTGCCTCATCACTAGTAAGTTCTTACTGACAGGAAGTTATATATCGCTTTTTAGATTTATTTTGTGCTATGAAGTGAATTTGAAGTTAACAAGATTCTATACTTAAAGATTTGTCTCACCCATCTTTCATAGCCTATTACTTCATGCCACACGGCATCAACTATTGTATTTAGTTTTCTAAGGGAGAGTCTCTTATACTCATTGCAGTCGTCTCTATTGAAAAATTATTATTTTACATGCCAATGCCTTCCCTGGTGTCTTGCTAACTTTCCATGGAGCACAACTAAACCACCAAATAACTTTTTCTTTCCTGACATTTTATAATGGAAACTGGAACTGCATTATGGAGAAAATAGTGAAAAATCACCCCCCCTCTCTCCAATACACACCGTGTTTCGTCGTTTTGTTTTGGCATGGAGGATCTATTTGCTGCTTTTACTTTTTGTTTGTTTATTCTAAGCTCATTGTTGGAATTGTTAATCTTTATTGGTCTCAAAGCTCTGCATTGCAAGTAGTTTGTTTCTGTACTGTGTGCACTTTTGGTTATCACTATATACTAGTAGTAGCCTTCCATGCACGTGTTCTTGCATTATAATAAGTTTTTCTAGTTAGATGATAAAAAAGAATTAAATGTAGTCACCTTTTATTTTATTGAAAAATTCTCAACCATTCCCGGTTTGCCTCTTTTTTTCTTTCTTTCTAACAAAGTGCCTATCCTCGGTCATTAAAATGCCAATGGAAGAAAGATTCATGATTTTGAGGATGCGTAACTTTGATTCAATTGTTTTGTTTTAGGTTGGCACTGCTGTGACAAATGCATTGATCAATGCACGGAAAGCTGTGGATAAGTCTGCTGCCGGTGAAGTTGAAAATGTGCCTATAGTATCTACAAGTGTTGCTTATGGTGTCTACATGGCAGTTTCTAGCAACCTCAGGTACATTGATCTTCTAGACATGGTTTTGCTCTATTTTCTTAACTCTATTTGTCTTATTTATGTACTTTCTAGGATTACTGTTTAATTCATGCACTATTCATTCAAAACATTAGGCCTAGACTGCATGGGGCAAGAGATTTATTTCCTTATTGGAATTAAATTAGTTTCCTGTTGAACACAACATGCAAAATTTGATCTCTAGCATAATATTCCATGTTAGAGCTTGTTTTGTATAGCTTATGGTTCCAGATCTATCATTGGATTAATTGACAAATTAACAATGAAGCATTGTTGATATACTTTCCCATGACGAATATTGTAGAAATTTTTGAAAATAGGTGTCATCTTGTCCATTCAAAAAGCATCGAGGGATCTGTCATCATAATTTTGATGTGGTGTTTGAAATGTTTCTAACGAGGTGCTATATATATATATGTGCGCGCGCGCGCGCGCTATTGATATTGAGGGTTTGGGGGTGGGGGGTTAGAATGGTTTACTGACAGAGTAGTTCTGTTGAACAGGTATCAAATACTGGCAGGTGTTATTGAACAGCGTATTTTGGAACCTATGCTACATCAGCACAAAATCATGCTCAGTGCACTTTGTTTCGCTGTTCGAACTGGCAACACATTCCTGGGTTCATTACTGTAAGATTGCACACTCTTTATCTCCTGGAAATCTTATTGCTTGATAATTTATGTACCTGTGGCATCTCATGTTCATCACTCTGCTTCTACAGGTGGGTGGACTATGCTCGCATGATAGGAATCCAAAAGGCTCAGGAGGAGCATAAGGAATTGACTGCTTAGTTCTAGAAATGTGGGCTTGCTGCGTTGAAATTGATTGAAGGTAGGTGATCAATTGGAAAATTGAGGTTTTTGGGTGCTGAACTGTCAAGATGTCCTGAAAATCTACACATCATAATTAGTCGAAAGTTCTGACGTTTAGTAGTTGGTCTCAGTTTCCCTCAATGATTCTGAAATTTGTTTTTTTCCCTCTCTTGTTGTTGTTGTCCGGAATTGGACACGATCACTGGTACAATTTGAACGGTTGAAAGTGCCCAATGAGTGCAAGAAGAATAGACATTTTTTATGTGAATATCTTTCATACAAGCCCTTAAATTGATATGTGCAATGTTAATGTCTGCTGTCTCCTCAAAATCGCAGCATTCCATCAGTCGACCCTGCAATACACATGTCATGATCATCGGACAGTTGCAGTTAAGGTCACCGAGGAAATTCTTCTTGTTGAACTTCTCAGCCCACTTAAACCAACAGAGGATCGCTAGATGATAGAGCTTTCTCAACTTTCATTGGTTATTTCACGAACTGTAGCAAAACTTTGTAGATCTCAAATCTAGATTGTAGCTGGCAATATCAAGAGCTAAGTCTGACAACAGTGTTGGGCTTTTGACATATGGCAGAATGGAAAGACTCACCTGTTTGGCGGCAAATTACGTGGTGATGATCGGAAGTAGGTTTTAACAAATTGGTTCCCCTGATTTCCTCAAAAGATTCCAAGAAAAAATCATCAGGATCTTTGCATGGATCATTAGGGAGACCTCGAGGGTTAAGCATATAGAATGGGGTCTTGAAATTCTTCGACCATGGTCTAAATATCTCGACGGGTCTGATCAGCAAAACGCTTCGAGGGTATATATTTTCCTATATACGAGTAAAGTAGTCCCATAATAATTGATTGTTTAACAGTGGTTTAAATTATTTTTTAAAGTGTTTTTTATTTAAAAATATATTAAAATAATATTTTTTTTTAAAAAATATTTTTAACAATAGCATGTGAAAATAATTTAAAACAATCATTTTTTAAAAAAAAAGTATTTTTGAAATGTGATGACAAATAAGACAGATGAAAAAAAAAACATCAACTTTTCCTTTGGTAGCAGATGGTCAATTGCAATATCTAAGAGAAAGTTCAATGATAAAAGTTATTTTGGAGAGCCAAATCTCTAAAATGAATTTTTAAATAGTATATATATGATTTTTTTGTTGATGTGCACTCCAATGGTAAAAACTATTTTGGAGAGTTATTTTTTTATATTATTTTAAATATAATGCAATTATTTTATATATAGTTTAATTATGCAATTAATTATCCAATTAATAGGAGTAAGTTATATAATTAAATAATTGCTTTTAAAAACCCTCCAACAATAAAATTATTATTATTTTAATTATATTTAAATTAAAAAATAAATTTAAAATAAAATACTCGCAATATTTTAAATTTAAAATAATAAAATGTTGAAAAAATCATCCAAAATTTTATATTATCAATTTTATAATACGATAACATATTATCAATGACTAAAATGAACACATTAACAATATATTTCAAGTAACCAATAAAAGTTTAAACATAATTAATTAAAATACATTCCATTACAAATAATTCAATCAAATTAATTACAAATTAAAACCCCTATTTTTGTCATAATTTCCAATTTTTTATTTTGAAAATACGCTGCAGAATTTGGATCCAATGTAACATCTATTATAAAAACATCTATTTAATATAAGGAAAATAACATTATTATCAACATAGTTACGAATATATGCACAACAGCTCTAAACATAAAATTTAAACAGTTTATAAATCTAACAATAAATTTAAAGCATGTAATTAAGCTAACTGATCAAAAAAAATTTAATTTACCAATTTCGCATAATTTTTTCATGCCAACTAATAATAATAATAATAATAAGCATACCCCCCTCACCACACAAAACCCGTCCATTAACTCTCTTTCCCTGTGCCATCTCCCTCTGATGCACCGCTATTCTTTTCCTCCTCATCCTCCTCATCCTCCTCTTCACTACTCAACCTTTTCTTCTCTTTTTCTCTTCTTCAAATCTTCTTCTTCTTCTTTGCTGCCCCTTTTATCTCTCTTTGCTGCGTCCTCCCTCTTTTCCCTCTTCCTCCACAACCACTACCACCGCGACCACTACCACTACCAGCAGTCTCGACTCCTTTCCCAAACCCATCAATGGAGCATTCCACAGTATAATTCTTCGCATCACCCCCATCCATTTCAATCTAAAATTCCAGCCCTATATATAATTAAAATTCTAGCCATTTCAGCACCAAAACCAGCCCCCAAAGCTAGCCCATTTTCAACCTTGAATCACGATATATTTCCTCAACAAAATAGACCTATATCTCACCCAAAATCAACTCAACTCCCAGCCCATTTACCATAAAATCTGTTGTGTTGTTTATGTTGAAAAAATAGAGTAAGTTTAGAGAACAAACCTTAAAGATATGTTCATCGAAGCTGTTATGATGAAGGTATTTGCTTTGTTGAGTTCTGCAAAAATTGAATCAATTGTGTTGTTTTTTCTTGTTCTGATTGGCTGCTAAGAGATTTTCGATTATTTGTGTTTTTTTTGAATTGCTTTAACTGTAGTTCTCATTGTTGTTGCTATGTTTTAATCTGCAGATATTCTACAGCAGTATAATTCCAACGGCTATATTCATTTTGGCTCTGCATGCTCCCATGTGTAGGAATAGCTTCTCGATTGATGAAAAGATATTTTGACTTTCAGAATGTCTCTCCCGTTGGAGACATTAAATAGAACAAAAATAACTAAAATTTCAAAATTTTAACTTTGCTAACGCAGAAGGCTTCCGCGTTGGAACTGCTCTAACATCTGCCTAAATACCTCCAAGATTGTTCGTACAATTCTCACCTGTTTCTCGTAGTTAGTGGTTAATTCTAGATTGGATAGGTGCATTGATTAGAAAAGGCGGAGAAGATGAAGGCCGAGGATGGTATCTTAGTTTGGGATCTCAATCAAGAAAAAGATATCCTCGAGTAAAATTCGGTCACCACCTTGACTCTACATATGATTTTCTGTGTTCCCATGTATTTGCAGAGCTCACCATGCCGAGCACAATGTGGCTAATACTCCCTGGAGTAGTCGTAATATTCAAAGAAGTTCTTGCGTTATTAGATGAAAGTGACTAGTGTTAGAGAATAATATAAATCATATCCTGTGGCCTCACCTACAAGTTTGAGTTTTTAGGTGAGATGGTTCCTTGACATGGTATCAGAGCCTTATTGACCCAGCGATCATGAGTTCGAATCTCACCACCCCCATTCTATTTGATAAAAATCAAACACAAGGCAGTGTGGGCCTGTATGCAAGTTTCAAGCCCAAAGGGTTTTCACTTGAGGAGGTTTGTTAGAGAATAATATAAATCATATCCTGGGGCCTCACCTACAAGCTTGAGCTTTTAGGTGAGATGTTTCATTTACAGTCAGTTGCGCTTAAAAATGGTGAATCGAATTCAATCGATTCGTTGAATGGCTACAGTAAGGATGGTTAAAAAAAAGTTAAAAAAGAAGCAGCAACAAATTACTTTGACCACCAAACCAGCAAGCCATTGCAGTAAACTTCAATGCTTAATATTATCAGGTTTCGTAAACGTGGATTAACAGGAAAATGAACAGCGCAATGACGTTAACACATTGGATCCGATACTAAAAAGTCATCTCTTCTCAAATGTATAATCTTATTTTTTCTGATCTTAGAAATGAAAGACCATATCCTCCCATGCATAGACAGAAACATGGGATAACTTGCTACTAATAACCTCTATACGTACGTGAGTGTTTCTTCGTACAGCTAACATTGTTTAAATACAAACCTCTGCAAATCTATATGCTCTGCTGTTCTTTGTAGTGTAGTATTCAGGCAATGACTTCATCTTTCAAACATGACCTTATTTTGATGTCTGTAGAATTCGTCTCCGCCTTGTAATTAACATCACAGCACTCTATTACCCCGGCCTGGAAATTAGGCAGACGAAAACCAATAATAATTATTACTTTTTAAAATCTTTAGAGTGGATTTGAACTTGAAGTTAATTTGAAATTTAATGGATAGTAACTGGCAATTAAAGATTTAATTAGAACTTACCGTTTTGCGTGTTGTTGCTTGAGAAAGCACCCGAATTTTGGAGATGGAATCAGCGGAATGGTTGCCAGAAGCTGAGCAAGGTGGCAAGTTGCGTTGAGCTGCTCGAACATAGGTTGTAAGAACCTGGCCGTTCTCTGGATTATGCTCTATGGACTCAAAGAAAAATACATGAGGAGCTTCGCATGGATTGTTAACCACCCACCGTGTGTTGAACATGAAGAATGGAGGGCGAGCGTTCCTTTCCCAAGGCTTAAACGTTTCGAGGGGTTTGCGTAGAATGCTTCGAGGTATTATGTTCTCATATATGTTAGCAGAATAGCCCCACGACACTGAGAAAGACCAGTTGCTTTCTCTTTGGTAGCAGATGGTTTGCTGTGCAAGGCGAGACTGGTCAACTTTTGCAGCTTTCATGATGTGCCTTATAGCTTCGAACTTGTCCATTTTGGGAAAGATTGGATCTATGGTATCGAAATGGTGGAGAGTGAGGAGTGGAGATTGCGGGTGAGATGATAGAAAGCCTGATATATCACCATGTAGATCAATCTGCAGGCACCAGATAAAAAGATGGTTACGAGAAGAATCTCTTGAATGAACGTGCATGGTGCAGATTCATAAGCGGAAACAAATTTTAACGATTAATTCAGGTGCAGGAGGAGCAAAAGTTGGATCGATTACCTGGTGAATTCCCTTCTCAATTGACAAAGCAATTCCAAGATCAGCAAAACAAGACTGTGCCATATGATCACTGACCCACAAATGAGGGTACCTCTCAATACAATCATCTAATTTGGTTGATATTGCCTGTGCAAATGGATAACTCACAGCGTAGCCAGCCCCGCCAAATCCCATATCAAAAGAGAAATCAGCATTTGACTTGACACATTCTGAAATACCTCCAATGTACTGGTACTTGGTATGATCATATTTCCCTAGAACCTCTACTAGATTATCGACGAATATTACAGAGTCATCATCACACATTATTAACCATCTCAAATCCTTGTCCCCCACTCTATACATATCTAAAAGCGAATGAAACATTCGAACTTGAAGAGGGTTTGCTATTCTAGGGAACACTCTTAGTTTGGTGATGTCTGCATTGACTTGAAAAGGAGGAGAAGTCGCAGGCCAGGGTAGAAATTCCTGGGTGGGCTCTTTATCCAAGAAGACATATCCTCTAGTAACATTTGGCCGCCACCATGACTCGATGTATGCTTTTCTCCACCTCCATGATTTCAAAGAACCAATCACTATAAATCCAATGTGGCTAATATTAGTTGGAGACTCCATGGTGGTGTTATGAACGCTAGTTGAAGATGAATCTGCAGGCCATTTGAAGTGAAATGGCAGGTTGAATGAATCAGAAAATGGGTTGTCATGACTTTTTGACAAGAATGCGTAGAACAAAAGGAGGACGAGGCCCGAAACAGCTATGGATCTGCCTAGAATTCCAAGAGGCAAGGCTCGATAGTTTTGGAGAACTGATGAGCGTAACTTGGTGTCGTTTGACGGTGTCATTTTGAAAGATGAGAGGAGTGATGATTGCAGATGATCAAAAATCTAAGATGGGAAAATTATAGCCAGGGGATCGAATTCTATTTGTAGAGGGAATTCGGCAAGGAAAAATATTATAGAGCCATGATTCCTGTTCAAGTTTCCTGCTCCATGCATGTAATGAAGTCCTCTCTTTCATTGCTGATGGTCTAATGCATGCAGCAGCTCCTAGGAGTTGATTAATTATTCAGCAACGATATAGATTGCTTCAGTCCAGTTCAGCTAATTTCAATATTTTTACCATTGCTTAATTAATAAGAAAATAAATTACACCTGGAAATTAAAAAATAGAAAAACTCGAATTTGAATATGTGAGAAATATAAATTAAAGAGAATAAATGGTGTCTATTTTACTCAATAATTTCTAAAATATAAAAATACTGATAAGCATATGATCAATTTTGACTAGCTAGCGCGCTGTGTACCCCGGTGCCTGGGCCTGCAAATTAAGCAAGAGAGAGAGTTGTTTCAACTTATTTACAAACCGCAACTCATTTTCTTCATTGAAAAACGGTTCACGTTGCGATTTGGATATCGCAATAATAACCACAGAAGTTTCATTAATAATAAACAGAACCCAGAACGTTTACCTTTCTTCGAATATAAAACAACAACAATAATAAAAAATCTATTAATCTTTACTTATATATATATATCGGATATTTTGACAATTTTTGACGTTTTCCTTACATAAATTTTTTGAAGTATAAATTGAAAAACCTATGTAAATATCTAATTAAATTAAAAAAAACATATAGATCAAGTTCTTTGATCCTGCCACATGATATAATTATATTATTGTGCTTAATGAATTTATTTAAAATAAATTTAAAAAAGTCAACTTGGGTTACATAACCAATGATGTTTAATAAATTGATTTTATTTCAATTAAATAATAAAAAATAAATAACTATAGTAAAATAACACCACTAATATCATTCCATTACCATTATATATATTTTCTTAACCCTAGCCTACAGTGCTTGTTTGAAGGACAAGGTAGCTCTCCTAAATCTCAGGTCTATAAACATGCATGCACGTAGCCGGGAAGAGCAAGCAAATAGAGGTTTTAACCACCATATATATATATATATATATATATATATTAACCCTAGTCTACTATGCTTGTTCGAAGGAAAAGCTAGCTTTCCTAAATCTCACGTCTATAAACATGCATGGAGCCGGGAAGAGCAAGCAAAATAGAGGTTTGACCACCATAAATATATATGGGTTTGACCACCATATATATATATATACTAGTCAATGCCCCACGTCTCATCACGGACGGTACCGTATTTTTTTCAACATAAAAAATTATTAATTGTGTTAAGAATTTTTTTATTATAATATAAATTTAAACAAAATAATAAATTTGTGCAGAATTCTTGTGAAGTGCAAGTTTTCTATAAAATATATAAATTTTAAATCGATATTAATTTATCTGTTTAGTAGATTTAATGAAACAACTAACATAAAATTATCATCATCATCATCATTAAAAAGGCAAAGAAGATTCAGATTTCTGAATTATTGACTTCACTGTATTAAAATTAGTTCATTTTATAATTCAATTTAAATTAAACACAAAAACAAAGTATAAATTATGAAAACACCTGCAATAATCAAATAACAAAAATAAGTAGTTAATAATTATTAACATTACTGACCAAACAATTAAAATCATTAAATTGCCCAGAAGAATAAAATATATATATATATATATATATACACAAAAAAACAATCAAAAAATTATTATTATTATTGTACAAACAATGAAACCATAAAATCATCTAATTAGAAAAAAAAGATAAAAATAATAGAAAACACACAAGAAAAAATCAAAGGGAAAAAGAGGAGCAAAATATTAATTTCAAAATGATCACCAATATAAATAAAATTCAGGATTGAATCGAATAAAAACAAAACCCTAATAAAAAATAAAGCGACAAAAACTAAAAACATAGATTCATAAATGCATAGAGAGAAAAAACACTGTCGAAGAAGGTCCGAAAAAAGCAAAGGAATTAATATAAAAAAATTTCAAAGAATAAGGACCGAAATGAGAAAAAAATTGTTCCAATCGAAGGACAAAATTGAAACAAATAAAAACCTTGAGACCTAAGCAAATAAAAGTATTTTTAAAAAACAATTGTAGTGTAATTTTGCTAACAAATTAAAAGAATAAGGTCCGAAATAAAAGGTAGCATATGTAACCAATTTCAATTGGAGGACACAATTAAAACAAACTATATAATTAATTCAAATTGAAGGACAAAATTGAAACAAATAAAAACTTAGGGACCGAAACAAATAAATACATTTTAAACAAAAATTGTCGTGTAATGTTTTAAAAAAATTAAAAGAATAAGGACCATAATGAAAGGTGGAATATATGATAAATTTCAATTGAAGAACCTAATTAGAAGATATTAAAACCTGCATTCCAAAATAATTAAAGGAACCAAAAGCAAACCAAAAATCAAAAGAATAAGAACTAAATTGAAAACCACCATATATAATCAGTTTTAATTGAAGGGCACAATTACAACAAATCTAAATTTTCATTGAAGGAATCAGTAATAAAAGCAAAATCAAAAGCCTAGGAACTATAATAAACCATTCACAAACCATAAGGACCGAAGTGTATTTCTGGGCAGAAGGAGAGAGAAAAGAGAGAAAAAACTTAAAACTGCCCACCAACGATTCACGGGCCACCGTCACCCGACACACGCCACATCGGGAGGAAAATGACATGTAGGCACACCAGGTGATACAGCAGAAGATCTGTTTTCACCGATGGAATCAGAAGCACGCACTGTCTAAATGGCGAGTGCGCATGAAACACTGCGGGCGTGTCCGTACAATGTGCCTGCAGTGTTTCCAAAAAGAAATAATAAAAAATGGTAAATCATTTATACACTTCTAAACTCAACGATAATCATGAAAAAATCAGGGGAAAGTACCTCAATACCCCCGGCTGCTGTGCTTTTTTTTTTGTCTTTTTCTGTGGTTATTTAAGTAGTTTTACTGTGCAGGAATTTGAGAAAAACTGAAAACACCCCCAACTGTTTTGCATTCTTTTCTTAGCACCCAGGGGTAAAATAATATTTTTACTATGCAAAGAAATCAGAAACACCATCCATATCCCTTGGAAATGTCAAAAATGACCCTAGTCCCGAGTTTAATTTTTTCGGTCCTAGGATAAAATAGTAATTTTACTGTCACAATCCACGGTGAACTGTGTCTAGGTAAACAATGAAAAATTGCACAGTAAAAACCCCACGCCTATTATATTATATTATATTATATTATATTAACCCTAGTCTACCATGCTTGTTCGAAGGAAAAGCTAGCTTTCCTAAATCTCACGTCTATAAACATGCATGGAGCCGGGAAGAGCAAGCAAAATAGAGGTTTGACCACCATATATATATAACCCTAGTCTACAATGCTTGTTCGAAGGAAAAGCTAGCTTTCCTAAATCTCACGTCTATAAACACGCATGGAGCCGGGAAGAGCCAGAAAAATAGAGGTTTGACCACCATATCAGGGTAGAATTAGAAAGGACCCTTTTGAAACTATAACTAGTTTATTAGTCTCGTGTGCAAAACGACTAAAAGAAAATATTATAAAATTACATAAGAATAAGAATAATGTTTTACATTTTAATTGTAAATTATATTATCCTCTAGAAATTATTTACCATACGATTTTATTTTTGTAATTTTAAACATGTGTGTGTGTGTGTGTGTGTGTGTGTGTGGCATTAGAGTCTCCCTGTGGACTGATGCATTCTAAAATGTTTGTCTTCGAATGAGACCCAAGCTGGGCTTCTGCTGTTGAATGGAACTTGAACTCGTATTGTTACATGTTCAGATATATCAGAGGTCGAAACGACTAGGAATGTGGACAAATTGGAGTGGAGAGAATGCCAGGGACCTGCAATTCATTAAATTTGGAAATGAGGAAGGGTTGGTGAACGATTTATCTGTCATTAATGCTACCAAATAGTATAGTCCATCATATTATTTATCAAAACCAATCGTCCTCCTTGTAGTTAGATTCTGCAAAATACATCAAGGGAAAAATGTAACTAAACGTTTGAGTCCTTTTGTCAAATTGACTAATTGACATCAAATCAACTTTGAATGTAGGCACAAATAATACATCATGCAAATAATAAAGTTGAATTATGAGGAAAAGATCCTTTCGCAACTATTTTCACATTTTTCGCACCAAGTAGCAAGTATTAAAATTATTGAACTTTGCATTGAAGATTAAGGGATTTAGTCAAATATTTGAATTTCAGAATTTTACTATTCATAACAGGATTTATCCAAATATGTTATTTCTCCAATAATCTCTCAAGTTGTTGATAGTTTTTATTTTTTCTAATTCATGTTCTTGTAAGCCTATATATAGGCTTTTCAAATTGAATAAGATTAATTGATTTTCACTCCCTATTGAATTTCCAGCTTTCTTATCTTTCATAGATTTCTAGTTTTTAATCCAAACAATAATTGTTCTAAACAGTTACTATTCAAATAATAAAATTTCAACAATGGTATCAGAGCAATTGATCCTATAAGTTGAGGAAAATTTTGTGAGTGTAAAACACAAAGAGATTGAGTGTAAACACAATGAGATTGAGTGCTAAACATAGGGAGATTAAGGGCAAATCAAGAAGATTTTCTCAATTGATTCATGGCTCCCTCTTCCAGACATTCAGCTGCTGCAGTACCAATGTTCAATGGTGAACACTATCATATTTGGGCCGTCAAGATGAGATTTTTCTTGAGATCCCAAGGGTTATGGAATGTAATGGTGACTAATTTTGATCCACCACCATTGAATGGAAATGCTACTATTGTGCAAATGAAGGCACACAAAGAAGAAAAACTCAAGAAAGATACCATTACATGCCAACATTCTGGACTTGCTGACCATGTTTTTACCCAGATAATGAACCTGGAAACACCAAAACAATTATGGGAAAAACTCTAAGTTGAGTTTGAAGGTAGCAATAAAGACAAAACAATAATGTTATTGACATTTAAGAGGGAGTTTGAAGTGATAAAAATGAAAGACAATGAATCTATCAAGACATATTCTTGTAGGTTAATGAACATTGTGAATCAAATGAGACTCCTAGGGAAAACATTTGAAGATCATAAAGTTGTAGAAAAACTCATGTCTCACCCAGAAAAGTTTGAAGCCAAGATCTCTGCCATAGAAGTGTCTTGTGATTTATAGAATCTCTCCATTCAGAGCTGATTAGCAAACTTCACATACAAGAGCAAAGGGTGAAAATGAGAGATGATGAAGTTGTAGAAGGTGCCTTCCAAGCAAACAGTAAGGAAAAAAGAACTGCTATTCTGCTAAGGAAAACTTCAACAGTAGGAAATTGAGTACATTTTCTAAGAATAAGAATGTTATGACTCCAATGAGACAAACTTTCTCACCTTGTTCTTATTGTAAAAGAACAAATCATGCTGAGAAGACTTGTTGGTTTAAGGGGAAAACTATTCTTCATTGTGATTTCTGTAATAACCATGGCCATATTGAGAAGTTTTGCAGAATCAAAAGGAGGCAACCTCAGCAAGAACTACCACAACAAACAAATGTTATTGAGGAAGGCAAGGATGATGAGGAACATTTGTTCATGGCATTACAAGCAAGCAACACTTCCAAGAGGAATGCGTGGTTGATGACAATGGTTGTACCAACCACATGATGAAGTACCTGTCAATTTTTTCTTCAATTGATCAAACAGTAAAACCAAATATCAAATTGGGAAATGAAGATATTGTGCAAGCTAAGGGTAAAGGCACTGTTACAGTCAACACAAATAAAGGTATGAAAATCATTAAGAATGTCTTTTATATTCCAGAATTGGATCAAAATTTATTAAGTGTTGCACAAATGCTTAGAAATGGTTATGAAGTATCATTTAAGGAGAATTTTTGGCTTTATTACTGATACACATAATTTAGCAATAACAAAAATTAAAATGGAAGGAAATAGTTTCTATTTGGAGTTGGATGTCTTAAGTGTTTAAACTGATGAAAGTGTGGTGTGGCACAAAAGGTTTAGGCACTGTAATTTACAAATCATTGAACATGTTTCATGAAAATGATATGGTGAAAGGTATGCCTGAAATTCATGAGTATGATCAGCTTTGTAAAGGTTGGGAATTGGGAAAGCAACACCGAAAATCATTCCCTCATATTGTATCAAATAGAGCACAAATAGGCTGAAATCGGTGCATTCAGATATTTGTGGACCAATAAGAACAAATTCTTTGAACAACAATGTGTACTTTATGTTGTTTATTGATGATTATAGTAGAATGACTTGGGTTCATTTCCTGAAAACCAAGTCACAAGCTTTTTCAATGTTCAAAATTTTTAAGTGTAGGGTTGAAACTCAAAGTGGTCAAAGAATTGAGGTGCTGAGTACAGATAATGGTGAAAAGTATACCTCAAAGAAGTTCGAAACCTATTGTCAAGTAGCTGAGATTGTACACCAGTTGACAGTGCCCTATTCTCTACAACATAATGGAGTTTTTGAGAGGAAGAACAGGACAATGATAGAGATGTCCAGGTGCATATTGTTCAAAAAGAAGTTGCCAAGATTTTTATGGGCTGAAGCATAAATACTTCAGTATATTTGTTTAACAGACTGCCAACCAAGTTTGTTCATGGCAAAACACCATTTGAAGTCTGGTTTGGTGGAAGACCTACTGCCAAACACCTTAAAGTGTTTGGATCATTGTGTTACTTCCATATGCCTACTGCCAAAGAGGAAAGTTGGATGAGACAGTAGAAAGAGGATTTTTGTGGGATATACAACTGAATCTAAGGATTACAGAATATAGAATTTGAAGGGAGCTAAAATTCAGATTAGTAGAGATGTGGATTTTGATGAATATGCTTGCGGGAATTGGGAATTGATGGAAGTTGATCAAAGAACCACAATTGCTCTTAAATCAGCAGTGGGAAGAACACTTGATGAAGATCGATCTGGTGTTGATGCAACCTCAGATTCAACTGCTCGTAAGGTAAAATCATTGGTTGATGTATACGAAAGATGCAATCTAATGCATGTTGAACCTACAAACTACACTGATGTTGCAAGATTTCTAGCTTGGATTGAGGCCATAAAGATTGAAATTGACTCCATTGAAAAAAATAGAATTTAGAGTTTGACAAAGTTGCCTCAGGACAAGAATGAAATTGGTGTGAAGTGGGTTTTTAGAACCAAATTTAATCCTGATGGTTCAATATTCAAACACAAAGCTAGATTGATTGTTAAGGGATTTGCACGAGTGGCTGGAGTGGATTATGGTGACACATTTGCACTAGTTGCAAGGTATGATACCATTCAGCTTCTTCTTGCTCTTGCTGGTCAATTGGGATGGAAAGTATACCATTTAGATGTGAAATCTACATTTCTAAATGTCATACTCCTTGAAGACATTTTTGTCCAGCAGCCAGAAGAATTCAAAATTGCAAGTAAGGAGCATCAAGTGTACAAGCTGCACAAAGGCCCTTTATGGCTTAAAATAAGCACCAAGGGCTTGGTATAGTAGGATTGATACCCACTTGATTCAATTAGGTTTCAAGAGAAGTGAAAATGAGGTCACTTTGTATTTGAAGCAAGATAAAGATGGCTTGTAGCTGGTGATCTCCCTCTATGTTGATGACATGCTAGTAACTGGAAGCAATACACAATTGCTAATAGAATTCATCAAAAGGGAGATGGAGAATGTGTTTGATATATCTAATCTTGGTGTTATGAATTACTTTCTTGGAATGGAAATACATCAAAGCAGCTTAGGAATCTTTGTGTCCCAAAGAAAGTATGTTATTGATGTGCTAAAGAGGTTCAAACTTGAGTCATGCAAGGAAGTAGCTACACCATTGGCATAAAATGAGAAGATCTCGAAGAATGAAGGTGAGAAACTTGATGATCCCTCTGTATTTAGAAGTATTGTTGGTAGCTTGTTATACCTGATAGCAACCAGACCAGATTTAATGTTCCCTGTTGGCTTGCTGTCAAAGTTTATGAGCTCACCAAGCAATGTTCATATGGGGATTGCCAAGAGGGTGCTGGAATGCATTAAAGAGACAAGTGACCTAGGCATTAGGTACTCAATGACAGGAGGAGTGGATTTAATTGGCTATGCAGACAATGATTGGGCTGGAAGTGTGGATGACATGGAGAGCACTTCTAGTTGTGTGTTCACTCTGGGTTCAGGAGCAATATGCTGGAATGCAAAGAAACAAGATATGGTGACACAATCCACTGCTGAAGCTGAATACATCTCCATGATAACAGTTGCAAATCAAGCAATATGGTTGAACAAAATACTTGCTGATTTGGGAAAAAAACAGAGCTCACCAACTAAGCTTTGTTGCGATAACAAGTCTGCCATTGCAATTGCTGAAAATCTAGTTCAGCATGGTAAAACCAAGCATATCAATGTGAAATTTCACTCCTTAAGAGAAGCTGAGAAGAACATGCTTATAAAAGTCCTTCACTATTCAACAAAAGTTTAATTGGTAGATTTGATGACCAAGGCACTTCCTAGATCAAGGTTGGAATTTCTAAGGATGTAAATCGGTTTATTCAAGGCAAATTTCAAAGAGGAGTGTTAAAATTATTGAACTTGCATTGAAGATAAGGGGATTTAGTCAAATATTTGAATTTCAAAGTTTTATTGTTCATAACAGGATTTATCCAAATCTGTTATTTCTCCAATAATCTCTCAAGTTGTTGAGAGTTTTTGTTTTTTCTAATTCATGTTCTTGTAAGCTTACATATAGGCATTTCAAATTGAATAAGATTAACAGATTTTTATTCCCTATTGAATTTCTAGCTTTCTTGTCTTTCATAGATTTCTAGTTTTGAATCCAAACAATAACTGTTTAGAACAATTACTATTCAAATAAAAAATCTCAACAACAATACGAGCAATAACGAGCATTGTTTGTCTTTATGCAAAAATCTAGATTATGCATTAATATGATATGTTGCTCCGCTATCAATAATTCAATCACAAGAATCGACTTTAGAGAGACTTGGCTTACCACATTTGTTTCAGAACTGGGGCCATCATTTTGATTGCTAAAAAGTGACAAGAGCTACTTTAGTTGGACATTTGATAATGAAACTGCAAGCCTTCCTTCATCATTGTGTGAGATCTCAGATACTTGATTGGCAGCATAAAACCCTTTTATGCCGATTTGGGTTTGAGTTTGTTCTTGCATTGGGATGGCTTGGTGAGTATCCATGTAATTGATAGCATGTTTAGACCCAATGTTCGATATCTCCACAGTAAGTGCAATGAGGTCGTTGTTTTCCTGATTCAAAACAATGTTTTTCTTGGTCAAAACAGTGTTTTTCCTGCAAGGCAAATGGGCGATTTGATCGAAAACTCTTCTATCCATAGGAACAATTTGGTCACTCAAACATTCCTTTCTTCTCTAGCTAAAACTGATTTAGGCTTGTTGTCCCTGTTGTGCACTGCCATGACAGCGCTTGAGTTTTTTTTTCCAGTAGTGATATATGATGAACTGAGCATCCTCTGTTTCTCCTTTTGACAAACAGAAGCATAGATTTGTCGAACTGAAGGCAAATGATTTATGAGAAGAATGTGCCCACGAATAGAATTGTAATAATCACACAAACCTATTAAGAATTGCATCAATTTTTATTAATCTTGTTGTGTTCCATAAATTAGATATAAAAAACCCTTGTGTACTAGGATGAAATTGAGAGTTGTTTTGGCAGTGTGGTGCAATTTTACTGCTTATATAAATATATATTGTCAGCTAACTTTGTTTACTCATATAAATTGTTACTGCTACAATTCAGTTATGTTAACTATAATCAAGGAATATATATGAGTTATGTTAACTATATAATCAAGGAATATATATGAGGAAAACATGTTGAAGATGTTGCCTTAAGCTGCTGATTTTAATTGAATACTATTTCAATTATTTGCTAATTACTGTTGATTTAATTTCTGTTGTAATAAAGGAATTAAACAAGTCCTTAGGAGTTAGATGTTTTTGTTAGCGGAATATGGCATATTGTGTTGCTAGAAATCAACATTTCTGTTGCTTTTTATTCTATAAATAATTGTAAAAGATTGTAATAAAATTCAATTCAATTTTGCAAATTTTCCAGTTAATGAACAGTAAAAACAATCATTGTTCAAATTTAAATTTCTGGCAATAAGCTACAGTAATGAAATGTTACTGTTTAGATTAAATTCTGTCAACTCTCTCTTTCACGTTTCATTTATTCTGTACAAACACTTTCAATTGGTATTAGAGCGTAATTTCTTGAAAGATTTGTGATGGATTCCGAAACAAATTTCTCTCATATCTCAACTCCAATCTACAAAGGATAAAATTATCAACTTTGGACAGTGCGAATGGAAACCTATTTGGAAGCTATGGATTTATGGGAAACTGTTGAAGAAGATTACAAAATCCCACCACTGCCAAATAATCCAACCGTGACTCAAATCAAGAGTCATAAGGAGAGAAAAACCAAGAAATCAAAAGCAAATGCAACTCTATTTTTTTTTGTTTCAACAACAATCTTCACCAGGATCATATCCCTAAAATCAGCCAAAGATGTGTGGGATTATCTGAAGGAAGAATATGCAGGAGATGAGAAGATTCGTGGAATGCGAAGTCTCAATACATGAATTTGAGCTGCAAAGGATGAAGAATTCTGAGACTATCAAAGAGTACTCAGACATATTGCTTGGAATTGCCAACAAAGTTAAATTACTGGGAACTACATTTACAGACTCAAGAATTGTTGAGAAAATTCTGGTCACAGTATTAGAAAAATATGAAGCTTCAATCACCACATTAGAGAACACGAAAGATCTGTCAAACATAATTTTGACAAAACTTTTGAATACCTTACAAGCTCAAGAACAAAGAAGACTTATGAGGTAATATCATGTCAATGAAGGTGCCTTGCAAGCAAGCAAAATTCCCAAATTCTGAAAAAAGGAAATTTTTCAGAAAAGACCAAGTTGCAGCCAGCAGTAAACCCACTGCCAATCAAAGTCACAACAAAGAAAAATTTGTTAAAAGAATTTTTTCACCATGTCAACACTGCAACAAGATGGGTCATCCACCATTCAAATCCTGGAAGAGGCCAGATGCAAGGTGCAACAGATGTTATCAAATTGGATATGAAGCAATCATCTGCAAAACAAGAATTCAAAAATAAAAAGAAGCTCAAATCGCCAGTCAAGACGATGAAGACCAAATGTTTGTGGCCATATTTTTTTCAGTCCAAACCTCCTCAAATCATTGGTTGATAGACAATGGATGCACAAACCACATGACTTTTGATAAAAGTCTCTTTCCAAATCTACAGCCTACTAAAATTGCTATAGTCAGAATTGGAAATGGTATTGCATAAAAGCCAAGGGAAGAGGAACCATTTCCATCACAGCAAATTTAGGTACAAAAACCATTGTTGATGTTCTTTATGTACTCGATATAGATAAGAATTTGTTGAGTATTGGGCAATTAATAGAAAAAGGCATGAAAATTATTTTCAAAAATCAAACTTGTTGTATATTTAATGTTGTTGGACACAAAATACTACAAGCTAGAATGAAAGGCAAAAGCTTCTCATTTGTACCATTTGAGGAGTAGCATTCAGCCTTCCCAGTTAAGCTCAGTGACACTGAGCCATGGCATAAAGATTGAGACATTGCCATCAACATAGAATGATCAACATGAAAAAACAAGGTGCAGTCAAAGGTATACCTTTCTTTATTGTAACTTATTAAACTACAGTGCTTGCCATTTTGGTAAGCAGAACATGAAATCATCCAAACATCAACATGGTGTTTAACACAAAAATTGCAATTGATCCATACTGATGTTATTGGTCCCCTAAGCACACCTTCACTAAATGGCAGTAGATATTGTCTACTATTTATTGATGATTTCTCCTGAATGTGCTAGATTTATTTCATGAAGTTCAAGTCAGAGGTGGCTGGAATTTTCTGGAAATTCAAGAAGAATGTGGAGAATCAAAGCAGCTGTAGTATTCAAGCCATATGTTTAGACAATGGAAAAGAATACACCTTCATTGAATTCAATCTCTACTGTGAAGAGGCAGGTATTGAACACCAGCTGACAACCCCTTATACCCCAGAATAGAGGGTTAGTGAAAGGAGAAATCGATACATCATGAAGATAGTGAGAAGCATGATGCATGAGAAGAATTTGCCAAAGATGTTTTGGGTAGAAGCTGCAAACACAATTGTGTTCCTTCAAAATCATCTTCCAACAATTGTGTTTGCAGAGAAGACTCCCTTCAAGATGTGATACAATTACAAACCTCTCCGAGTTTTCTTAAAAAAATTGGTTGTGTATGTTTCATCCATGTTCCACAGATTAAGAGGGACAAACTCGATAAGAAGGCAATGCAATAAATCTTTATTGGTTATAGTACAATCTCTAAAGCCCACAAAGTGTATCATCCTCAAACCCAGAAAATTGCAATTACCAGGGATGTCAAATTTCAGGAAGATGAACAGTGGGACTGAACTGATTCATGAGAGATCAAGCAATTTAATGGTCCAATTACTCATTCCTTGCAAGATGATTTGATTGATTCTGAATCAATTAATGACTTACTAGTCAGAGGTACCCGATTGATTGAAGACATTTATCAAATGAGCAATGTGATTATTTATGAACTAGAAAGCTATGAAGAAACTCAACAAAACCCATCATGGCAGAAAGAAATGGAGGATGAAATATCCATGTTAAAAAAGACAATATGTGGGAACTTGTTGACAGACCTGCAAATAAGAACATTATTGGCGTAAAGTGGATTTTTAGGACCAAATTGAATGTTGACGGCTCCATCAACAAATTCAAAGCTAGGCTAGTTGTCAAAGGGTATGCTCAAGTTTATGGGGTTGATTATTTAGACACGTTTGCCCTGGTAGCAAGGATGGACACCATTAGATTGTTTCTTGCTGTTGCTGCACACAAAAACTAGAAAGTGTTCCAGTTGGATGTAAAATCTACCTTCTTAAATGGCATCCTATAAGAAGAAATTTATGTTGAACAACCAACTGGATTTGTTGATCAAGACAAAGAAAACGAGGTGTATATGCTAAAGAAGACACTTTATGGATTAAAACTAGCACCAAGGGCTTAGTATGGCAGAATTGATGACTATTTGATAGGTTTTGGATTTCAAAAGTCTTTCTGATTCAACCCTCTATGTGAACAAAATTGACGATGATGTTCTTATTGTGTCACTCTATGTTGATGATCTTCTTGTGACTGGAAGTAATTTGCAACAAATTGAAAAGTTCAAGCAGGATATGATACAAGCTTTTGAAATGAGTGATCTGGGGCTCATGAGTTTTTTTTTCTAGGAATGGAGATCAAACAGAACAGAGGAGTGATCTTCATTGGTCAACAAAAATATGCAAGGGAGATTTTGAAGAAATTCCAAATGGAGAATTGCAAACCAACTACAACTCCAATGAATCAAAAAGACAAGTTCAACAAAGAAAATGGGACTGCCAAGGTAGATGAAGAGAACTTCAGAAGCTTGATTGGTTGCTTGTTGCATTTAACAACAAGAAGACCTAACATACTGTATGCAACAAATCTCTTAGCACGTTTTATGCACTGTCTAAGTGAGTTACACATGAGAGCAGCCAAACAATTTTTGAGATACATCAAAGGACTGAAATTGCATGGTTTCTCTAATAGTGATTGGGGTGGATTCATTGACGACATGAAAAGCACTTCGAGGTTCTGTTTCAATTTAGGATCAGTTGTGTTTTCATGGTTGTCCAAGAAGTAGAGTATTGTGGCTTAATCAACTGCAGAAGCAGAGTTCATCGTTGCCACTGCAACAGTCAATCATGCACTATGGATTCAAAAATTGTTATGTGATTTGCATATGGAGGAGCAAGAAGCAACTGAAATCTCAGTTGATAACCAAACAACTATAACAATTTTCCACAATCTAGTATTTCATGGGAAAACCAAGCATTTTAACATCAAATTATACTTTGTTCGTGAGGTGCAGAAGAATGGTGATGTTAAATTAATTTATTACATATCTGAAGATCAATTGGCAGATTTGTTTACCAAAGCACTCTCAACAAACAAATTTGAGTTTCTAACGAGGATGATTGAAGTTTGTAGCCCTTAATGCAAGCAGGAGTATTGAAGATGTTGCCTTAAGATGCTGATTTTAATTGAAGACTATTTTAATTATTTGTTGATTATTGTTGGTTTAATTTCTACTGTAATAAAGGAATTGAACAATCCTTAAGAGTTAGTTAGTTGTTGTTTTTGTTAGTTGAACGTGGCACATTATATTGTTAGAAATCAAAATTTTTGTTGCTTTTTATTCTATAAATAATTGTAAAAGATTGTAGTAAAAATCAATTCAATTCTGGAAATTTTCCAATTAATGAACAGTAAAAACAATCCCTGTTCAAATTTAAATTTCTAGCAATAAGCTACAGTAACGAACTGTTACTGTTTAGATTAAATTCTGTCAACTTTCTCTTTCGTGTTTCATTTATTCTACACAATCAAAGCAAATATTTACTAATACTACAAAGGATACGATAGATTTGACTTTCCAACACAATAAGCATGACATGCTTTTAATGAGAATTCATCTAATTTAGAGTAACCTAGGTGCAAAAACCAATAAATGAAGTAAATGTTTGCAACAATAAAGGAAACAACTAAATGTGATTGGTGCAATAAAGGAAGCAACAATAAAATGGCAGATGCACTCCTTGGATATCAAAATAATAAGTTTTTTCTTTGAACATATACAATACAGGTGCCCAGGCCTTCAAGCATTAAGGCATATATCTTAAAAGTAATGAATATTCAGAGTAATTAGGGTTGTTTTTAGATTAAACTTTCTTAACTCTGTGTTTTGTTTCATCCATCAAATTTAAGAAAGAAAAATAATATTTTAATTAGAAAACTAAACTAATCAGAGCACAGATACTAAACACACAGTTCAATATAAAAAAGGCCAATAAACCAAGACTATATAAGTATTCAATCTATGATTAATACAAGGATGTTCACAATTATGCAGCAAGCCTCGGTAAAAATAGAACAATTTTTGTATTGCAATAATCACAAGGATGTTCAAACAATAGACACACAAACCTAATTTGCTTGTCTGAAAGTAAAACAATGAGCAAATTGAGAGCAATATATTTTTATAAATTCCCACCACCTTGTAATAAATTTGAGACTTTTTTTATCCCGGGTTACCTTCATTTCCAGTATAACCCAAAAACATCTTGACAATCTCCTCAAATGCACTATGTTGCATAAACCCTCTATCTAGAATGACACGTGTCAAAGATGGTTGGGTCCCCAATTCTCTTGCAAAGTAGATCAAACTTTAACGTTCAATTTAGAGAGTGTGAATGCTATAAGTTTTTCATTATTTCTAATTCCAACACAAGATGTTAATAGAAAATTGCATCTTTCAAGAAAACACGGATGAATTCTATACATAAAGAGTCACTACAATTGCCAAGCAAGTTAAATCCAGTACCTTCAGAAACACTCCTATTTTGTTCTTCCCAGCAAACAAGACACATAAGCATTGATATTAGCATTCCCCTTGCTTTATAAATACAAGTTTGAGCCCACCAACTTTGAAGCATTTCACATATATTATTGCCTGATAGTGCAATAGCCATAATATGATGATAATGAGTCTAAATTTGATTAGAAAACTCGCCAAAACCATAAACACAATCCAAGTTTTCGCTGCTTTGACGAGTGAAACTAAAGGCAAGTGAAGTATAAAAATATTTAGACAAGAAATCCAATTGCAACACACCTTTTTTTATTTCTAACAAGGTGAAAACAACTAACATCTGAGAAATATTGAAGAGTCACGAAAGTCAAATTATTTTTTTGAGAAAAAGAAAACAGAGTGAGAGTAGATAAGAACATTCTGAAGTTTTAGAATGAACAAGGATGGTTTTGAGCAAAGATCTTCAAAACCTATAAATTCTTAGGTGAACTTCTAGGAAAGTTCAATTTCTTATCATTTTAAGATATAGGGGTGAGCAAACCGAACCGAATAACCGATTTAACCGAGAAAACCGAAAAAAAAAACCGAAAAAACCGAACCGAAAAAAAAAACCGATTAAACCGATTACAAAATTATTAAAAATTGTCCGGTTCGGTTCGGTATCGGTTTTGTACGGACAAAACCGATTAACCCGAACCGAACCGGTTCGGTTCGGTTTGAAGTATTAGTATAAAAAGAAACTTAAGAAACCCTAACCTAAAAACACATTACCTACCGTCCGCCTCTCGCCTCTCTCTGGCTCTGCCGCTCTGCAACTAAGCCTAAACTAAGCCTCTCAGTTTTAATTTTACTAACACCTTAGCAAGTAGCCTCTCGCCTCTCGCATCTCTGTCTCTGCATCATCTAAGCAAACCCAAAAACCGGACAGTTAAATCTCCGTTCATCTCGCATCTTAAATCTCATCCCTCTCGCCTCTCGCTTCTTGGCCTGTTGCTGTCTTTCAGGTCTGACTCTCTACTCTTTATCTTGTTTCTTTCGCATCTTAGGTTTGGAGAATTTGGGGGTTGAAGGGTTTTATGGTATAATTAGGGCTTGTTTGCTTCTTTTTCATTTCATGTTTGCTTCACGAAATTCGGTATCTGATTGTTGTAGTATAAGATCTACATGGAAATCCAGAACTGGGAGTTGCTAATACTTGCAGACAATATTAAAAAAATGCACTTGTTCATGATGAATCCGAGAAGAGTGACTGTATTTGTCAAAAGATTGTTATTTTAATAAGATTGATTGTTTATGCTCATGTTTCCTTCATGTGATCCCTTACATTGTCGATGAATTTAACTATAAGCTTTTTATTAGTGTTAATGGGACTTTGCCTTGACTGAGCTGAAGAAAGATGATGCATAACATTGTTATTCAAATCCAAGTTTTTTTTACTTATTATGATTGGTGGTGTGTGCTAAAATTTGATGTATTAAATGGAGAAAATTTAACTATTTTCTTGTTCTGCTGTTAAGATTCCAGATTGACAGTTCTTTGTTTAGTCATGCTTTTATGCTTCAAGATACATGATATTAACACTGGCTTACTATCTTGCAGGGGCTAGCCATGACTATTGCAAATGGAAAAAATGATGCTCCAATTGCAACAAGAACTGGGGTTTGCATCAATATTTCTTTGCTTGGCTACTCATGGGATAGTGAGTTTCTTCCAGTTGATGAAGTTAAAGATATGCTAACTCTTCTTCTGTGATGGCCAGGGAAAAACTAAAGGAATTGAAGTTTGCTGGTTTCTTGGACTTGGTTCTCTTGTCTCATGGAACAGTATGCTGACCATAGGAGATTACTACTATACTTTGTTCCTGGTAGTCTTCTCATAAATATTATTTTTTCATCTCTGGCGTAAGTTATATTTGTCTTTGTTCTTAAAAGTATGGTAGAGTTTAAGGTTTTGAGATTCAATGTTTAAACAGTCTTGAGCCTAAGCAAGGCAATATGGTCAACTGGACTAGAAAAACTATCTGTTTGATGATGATTTTCTTTTTGTTTGAAGAAATACCATCCTTCAAGGGTACTTACCCTTGTTTACCAACCATTTGCCCTTGGAACAATGGCAATACTAGCTTATAAAGAGGCAAAGATCAATACTAGAAAGCGGAACATAGCCGGTTACATACTCTTTACTGCAAGCACTCTCATGCTCATAGTTGTAAGTAGCTTGAACAATCCCTATCTATTATGGTTTAATTTATTTCCCATCAATTTTGAATTCATGACTCACTGATTCTGATAATTTTGACAGGTGGATTTGGCCACATGAGGAAGAGGAGGCATTGGACCTTTTGTCGGAATATGTGCAGTTGTTGCTGCGTTTGGAATTGCAGATGCTCATGTCCAAGGTGGGATGGTCGGAGACATGGCTTTCATGTGTCCAGAATTCATGCAGGTTACACTTCTTGGGATTCTTTTTCAATTGTTCTTCCACTCTAAAAAGCATGGAACTTTGCATCTTACCGCACCATGGATGTCTTTTCTCGCAGTCTTTCTTTGCTGGGCTGGCTGCATCAGGAGCTCTGACCTCTGGTCTGAGATTGATCACTAAAGCAGCATTTGATAAATCTAAAAATAGTCCTCGCAAGGGAGTTTTTTATGTTAATGTTGCTTGTTTATTTTGAAGCCCTTTGAAGGCATTTTCTGTAATTTAAATTTGTTCACTTGTGTAGTTTTAATTATTTCTCATCATGCTAAATTACACAAAACAAAAGTATTAGAAAGTTTAAAAAAAAACTTAATAAACACTATATTAACAATTTAATACAAATATTTGAATTTGTTTCAAAAAAAATTTAAAAATACTTTGGGTTCTTTTTTTTCAAGCCCATCAGAAAATTTATTAGAAAATCCATCAAAAAGCCCATAAAAAAGCCCATAAGAAGGCCCATCAGATGGCCCAAAAACCAAATCCGGTTTTATGATTTTTTTAACCAAAAAAACCGCACCGAACCGAACCGAAAGTGGTCGGTTTTGAATAGATTCGGTTCGGTTTCGGTTTGTTTTTTTTAAAAAAAAAAAAATCGGTTTGGTTACTTTTTTGACAAAAAACCGAACCGAAAATGCTCACCCCTGATAATAGACTTCCACTAAAAAAATCAAGAATGAAAAAGTTATACAAGTAAGATCAGCAGGGAAAGATGACTGTCGGCATATGATGAGATGATTGATCCTAGTATTGATATTAAGGCAAAAGAGAAGGACAATCATAAAGGTGCTAGGAAATGAAAAGGAAGAGGATGGGAAATAAAACCACATATAGTACATTGGAAAAAATCAGAAGATATTTCCATAAAATTACAAACAGAGTGTCCATATGCATGCCAAGTCAATGATTCTATCATCTAGAGTTCATACCAAAAAGGAGTTAAAAGCATGGAATGATGTTTCCTTTTATTAAAGCTTTAGAAAGGAAAGTTTTGCTAAGAGTATTTTCTTAATTATTTTCAACTATTTACGCAAATTTGTGGATCAATTTCATCAATCTTCATTTTTGGCACAAGCACTTAGAAGCATCCTTGATATTTTATTACAGTCATCCACATTATTATTTTGCAGGTTTGACTACTCTCTATTAATTGTAAGTCTTATATAAATCAAGAATAAATTATGCAGTGAAATTCATCAACAAAATTAACGAGCTGTAGCAAAACTGTGTAGATCTCAATCTAGATTTTAGCTGGCTAATAACAAGAGCTAAGTCTGACAACAGTGTTGTATTTTTGACATGATGGCAGTGATGGAAAGACTCACCTATTTTAATGTAATTGAGGAAGAAAAGACTTGAGTTTTGAAAATACGATATGCTAAATGATTGACATTTGATGAAAAAGATGACAAATTACGTGGTGGTGATCGGACGTAGGTTATAGGAAATTGGTCCCCCCTGATTTCCTCAATAGATTCCAAGAAAAAATCATGAGGACCTTCACATGGATCATTAGTGAGACATCGAGTGTTAAGCATATAGAATGGGGTCTTGAAAATCTCCAACCATGGTCTAAATGACTCGGTGGGTCTCAACAAAACACTTCAAGGGTATATGTTTTTGTATATATGAGTGAAGTAGCCTCATGAAGTAGAAAAAAAAACAATTGCTTGTCCTTCAGTAGCAAATGGTCAGTTGCAATATCTAACTAACATCTTTATCTCCCTGTCTAAAAACCTTCATGATTGTTCGTACAATTCTCACCTATTTCTTGTACTTGTGGTTTATTCTAGATTAGATAGGTGCATTGATTTAAAAAGTCAGAGAAGATAAAGGACAATGATGGTATCTTAGTGTGGGATCTCCAATAAGGAAAAGATATCCTCGAGTAAAATTCGGTGGCCACCATGACTCAACATATGATTTTTTGTATTTCCATGTATTTACAGAACTCAACATATGAGTCATGTTTAACTTTTTGACCAGTAAATATTTGCAATTCTACAAACCAGCTAACCATTGCAGTACATTTCAATGCTAAAAAGTCATCTCTTCTTAAATGTATAATCTTATTGTTTCTGATCTTAGAAATTAAAATACCATATCCTCTCGTGCATATACAAATACATGGGATAACATGCTCCTAATAACCTATATACATAAGTGTTTCTGAGTACAGGTTAAAGAGATGAAACAATGGAGTGGTTTTAACAGACAAATTTGTATTCATGTTCTTTACATTTTATACAACCAGAAGCCTAATTTTAGGCATTCAAAATTATGTAACCGAAGGGAAATTTTCAATCACACTTAATGGCATATTTGCAAAAAGGAAAGATAGATTATGAAATCATGGGAGCATGAATTTTGGTGACAACTATTTTGGAGTTGGCAAATTCATTTGTTTCCTTGATACGCTCCCACAAGAACGAGCTACCATCGGATAGGTTGAGCTTGGTACAGAGAAAAGTTGTCCTTTGTCGTGAGAGTGGATTTATAAGTACATCGACGAGTTGGTCATTAGTGTGAACATGTCGAATAGTGAAGATTTTTGGCAACCAAATCTCACACCAAATGAATGTCAAGTTGAATATGCTTCATTCTTGAATGCTGAACAGGGTTAAAGCTTAACTGGGTGGCCCCCAAGTTATCACACAATAGCAAGGGTGGTTGTGATAATAAGACTTTAAGTTCTTGGAATAAAGACAACAACCACATAGACTCTGCGACAGTCGTGGCCAAGGCCCTGTACTTAGCTTCGGTTGACGATCAGGTAATGACACGTTGCTTTTTAGAGCTCTAGGAGATTGGTGTTTGACCAAGAAAGATAAGATAGGCTGAAGTTGATTTTCTATCATCCAAACTTCCAGCCCAATTAGCATCTGAAAAACATATGAGTGCTGGTTTGAATGCTTTATGAATGTTGATCCCATGAAAGATGGTGTTCTTTAAGTACCTCAACAGTCACTTAGTAGTCGTCCAATGATTCTGTGTAGGGCTATGCATGAACTGTGAGAGTTTGTTGACGGCAAAGCTGATATCAAGTCTGGTTTAGGACAAGTATTGTAGGGCTCCAGTCATGCAATGATATTCTGTTGAATTAACTGATGCTGGAACATCTGCCAGTTTGAGAGGAGTCGGGGTAAAGAGGGGAGTTATGACATCCTTAGCACCATCCATACTTGTTTTTGCTAGTAAATCTTTGATGTACTTGTGCTGAGTGAGAAATAGTCCATCTTTGGTGGGAATCACCTCAATACCAAGAAAAAATATAAGGACCCCAAATCTTTTATGGAGAATTTTTGTCCAAATTGATCAATAATGCTGGCAACAAATGTTGAATTATTTTCTGTGAGAATCAAATCATCAACATACACTAGACAATAAGCAACTGTGTCGCCATTATGAAACACAAACAGGGAGGTGTCGGACTTAGCATTGAGGAAACCAAATTCAAACAATGCCTGTTTGAGAGCAGAGTACCAAGCCCAAGGGGCTTGCTTTAGCCTATAGATAGCCTTGGTAATGCATCAAACATGATTTGGTTTTTCCAAACTTCGAAACCCAGATGGTTGCTGCATATAGACCTTTTCACTCAGATGCCTGTGAAGAAAAGCATTATTTACATCTAATTGTCATAGTGATCAACCATTCATAACAGCTAGGGTTAAGACAATGCGTATGGTGACAGGTTTGACAACAGGACTAATGTCTTTGTGTAATCCAATTCAGGTCTTTGATTGAACCCATTGGCCACAAGTCTGGCCTTAAAACGGTGAACAGAGCCATCAACATGCCTCTTAATTCGAAATACCCATTTGCAACCAACAACATTATAGTCAGCCGGAGGTGGGACGAGTTGCCATGTATTATGACACATTAGAGCAATCAGTTCAGAAGATATAGCATCACGCCATCTAAAAATCAGTGATGGCTGCAGCAACACTCGTTGGTTCTAGTGAAAGGGGAAGGGGACGCTTAGTGACCACAAAAGATTTCTTAGGTTTATGAATGTTATTCATGGATCGAGTGGTCATTTTGTGGGTGCACAGTGCATCAAGCTCAATTTCAGATACTGTGATGTTTTGTGAAGGCAAAGAAAAAGAGGAAAGAGTACTTACTTGGAGAGGAGATGATGTAAGAGAAGACACAGTCATAGGCGATGGCAATATAGCAGTACCCACTGCCAGGGATGAGGAAGCTAAAGGAACTAGTAGAACATGTGGTAGCATGATTGGGAAAGGGGAGGTTGCAGTGACTGTTGGGGTGGAATTAGGTATTGGACTACAAGATTGGGATTTTTGAAAGGAAAGTGGCTTTCATGGAAAATGAAATGCCAAGAATGAAACATTTGGTGCTGGGCTCGAAGCATAGGTATGCATTTTGAGAGAGGAAATAACCCACAAATGTACATGGTTGGGTTTTGGGCTCAAGTTTGTGGTGATTATAGGGCCTGGTCAAAGGGAAACATAAGCAACCGAATTGCTTGATTTTGAGATAATTTGGGTGTTGGTGGAACAATTTTTGAAATGGAGATTGATTTTCTAAAGTCGAGATGGGCATTCTATTAATAAGGTAGGATATGATTTGGAATGCATATGGCCAAAATGATAGCAGTATATGAACATCTGTGAGTAGGGTAAGACATGTTTTAACAAGATAGCGGTGACGTCTTTCTGACATACTGTTTTGTTGGGGTGTGTGGGGAGCAGTGGTGTAATGACTAATCTCATTAACAGAAAGGTAGGATTTGATACCAATATATTCACCACCATTATCGGAGTAAAGACTCTTGATTTTGGTGTTAAATTTATTTTCCACGAGATTTTGAAATTGCGGAAAGATTTTATGAATATTGGATTTATGAGTCATAAGATATAGACAAATGTATTTGGCAAAATGATCAATAAAAATGACATAGTATTTGAATCCTTCAATTCTAATTTCATGAGATGGTCCCCAAACATCTATGTAAATTAATTCAATGGGAGCGGTACTGGTAAGACCATGATTATTGAAAGGTTGATAGTGAGTTTTATTTTGGGAGTGAGAAGTACAGGGGGATACATGACCATTGTTCTGGGTTGATAACGAGAAGGTGTGAATTAAATGATGGATTAATTTTGACGATGGATGACCAAGTCTTTTGTGCCACCCATCGATGGTAATGCGATTGTGAACATAGGCAACAACCTTTTAGGAAGATGATGGTAGATTCTTCGGAAATGGGTACACCCTGTCTTCACATGCACCTTTGAGTAGTGTCACTCCCATGATCCGATCTTTCACTAAAAAATAATTAGGGTGAAATACAAGGTAGACATCATTATGTTTGGTAAAATGATGGACATGATAAGATTTTTTTGAATCGTGGGTACACAAAGGGTATCTCGTAAATGAAATGTATGATTAGATGAGGCAAGAGAATGATTCAATGTGAGATACGGGCAAACCTGATCCATCACCGATTACCACTTCATCAATACCATCATATTCAGAATGAATTGAGAGTTTAGAGAGATCAGTAGTCAAATTATGGGATGCTGCAGAGTCAACTAGCCACTAGTGATTTTTTTCTTAGGAGGATGCTGCACAGTTGGCAGTAAATTCACCGGAGGACATTTTTGGGCAATTTTGCCCAATTGGTCACGCCATTAGCATTTGGACTGATATTTTCTTTGACTCGAATTTGGGGGCCCATTTTGATCCAAGTTAGGGGGCCATTTTTGTGATACCCATTTAAATTACGGGTCCTGTTATAGGTGTACCTAGGGCTTTGTTTGTGTTGTCCAGGAGCTCGTGCTTGTCGGTGAGGAGAACTTACAGTGGGTATGAAATGGGTTGGCTGTCCAAGGGCACCTCCTTGCCGATGAGAATAATATGCAGTGGGGATGAAATTTGTTGGCTGTTGATTTTACAGCCTTTAAAGGTAACTTTCATGCCCAACAAGAAGATCATGAAGTTCCTCAAAATTCAGAGATGTTTCGCGAGCATGGATGGGAGCAGCAATTTCTCTAAATTCTGGACTCGATCCATATAGAATGTAGAGAGTTAAATCATCATCAGAAATTGGATGATCAATGATTGCAAGCTCATCGGCAACCATTTTTATAGCTTGAAGAAACTTAGCTACAGTATGATTTCCACAAGTGCTCAAGGTTAGATCTTCCTTGAGTTGCATTGCATGTGTTGTGATTTGCCTGCATAAAGACGATTAAGTGATGTCCAAGCCTCATGAGAGGTTTTGCATGCGGCTAGAAGTGGAGCAATTGTAGTGGATGTGGATGCAAGAATGGTGTGAAGTATCAATTTATCATGGCGAATCTAGTGGAAGTGTGCAGCTCTGGAGGCGGTGGATTCTGTTGAATCAATAACAGGGCATTTTTTGGCACTGGTGACAAAATCAATGAGATCGTAACCTATGAGCAGTGCTTTAAATTGGGCTCTCCATTGGGGGGGGGGAAGGTGGAAGGGGTGAGTTTTTCGTTAATGGTGATTGTAGCGTTGAGGGTGATGATGTGTGAGTCGGCAGAGGATGCAGATATAGCAGCCATGACACAAGTAGAGAGGAAACTACTCGTTAGAGTTTTTGTTGCTCTGATACCATAAAGAGATGAAACATTGGAATGGTTTTAACACACAATTTTCTATTTATGTTCTTTACATTTTATACAGCCAGGAGCTTCATTTTAGGCATTCAAAATTATGTAACCGAAGGGAAATTTACAGTCATACTTAATGGCATATTTGCAGAAAAGGAAAGACATTATGACAGATTATGAAATCATGGGAGCATGAATTTTGGTGACAGCTATGTTGGAGTTGGTAGATTCATCTGTTTCCTTGATACAGGTAACATTGTTTAAATACTAACCTCTGCAAATCTACATGCTCTGTGGTTCTTTGTAGTGTAGTATTCAGGCAATGACTTCATCTTTCAAGCATGACCTTATTTTGATGTCTGTAGCATTTGTCCCCGCCTTGTAATTAACATCACAGCACTCTATTACCCCAGCCTGGAAATTAAACCAATAATAATTATTACTTTTTAAAATCTTTAGAGAAAGGGCCAAAAAGCCTCCACTGAGTGAATTTGAACTTGAAGTTAATATTAAATTTGATGAATAGTAACTGGTAATTAAAGTAGCACTTGCCGTTTTGCGTGTTGTTGCTTGAGAAAGCACCCGAATTTTGGAGATGGAATCAGCGGAATGGTTGCCAGAAGCTGAGCAAGGTGGCAAGTTGCGTTGCCCTGCTCGAACATAGGTTGTAAGAACCTGGTCGTTCTCTGGATTATGCTCTATGGACTCAAAGAAAAATACATGAGGAGCTTCGCATGAATTGTTAAACGCCCACCGTGTGTTGAACATGAAGAATGGAGCGGGAGCGTTCCTTTCCCAAGGCTTAAACGTTTCGAGGGGTTTGCGTAGAATGCTTCGAGGTATTATGTTCTCATATATGTGAGCAGAATAGCCCCACGACACTGAGAAAGACCAGTTGCTTTCTCTTTGGTAGCAGATGGTTTGCTGTGCAAGGCGAGATTGGTCAACTTTTGCAGCTTTCATGATGTGCCTTATAGCTTCGAATTTGTCCATTTTGGGAAAGATTGGATCTATGGTATCGAAATGGTGGAGAGTGAGGAGTGGAGATTGCGGGTGAGATGATAGAAAGCCTGATATATCACCATGTAGATCAATCTGCAGGTACCAGATAAAAAGATGGTTACGAGAAGAATCTCTTGAATGAATAGTTAAGCGTTTTCCTATTTCGTAGCTAGATAAACGTGCATGGTGCAGATTCATAAGCGGGAACAAATTTTAACGATTAATTCAGGTGCAGGAGGAGCAAAAGTTGGATCGATTACCTGGTGAATTCCCTTCTCAATTGACAAAGCAATTCCAAGATCAGCAAAACAAGACTGTGCCATATGATCACTGACCCACAAATAAGGGTACCTCTCAATACAATCATCTAATTTGGTTGATATTGCCTGTGCAAATGGATAACTCACAGCATAGCCAGCCCCGCCAAATCCCATATCAAAAGAGAAATCAGCATTTGACTTGACACATTCTGAAATACCTCCAATGTACTGGTACTTGGTATGATCATATTTCCCTAGAACCTCTACTAGATTATCGACGAATATTACAGAGTCATCATCACACATTATTAACCATCTCAAATCCTTGTCCCCCACTCTATACATATCTAAAAGCGAATGAAACATTCGAACTTGAAGAGGGTTTGCTATTCTAGGGAACACTCTTAGTTTGGTGATGTCTGCATTGACTTGAAAAGGAGGAGAAGTCGCAGGCCAGGGTAGAAATTCCTGGGTGGGCTCTTTATCCAAGAAGACATATCCTCTAGTAACATTTGGCCGCCACCATGACTCGATGTATGATTTTCTCCACCTCCATGAATTCAAAGAACCAATCACTATAAATCCAATGTGGCTAATATTAGTTGGAGACTCCATGGTGGTGTTATGAACGCTAGTTGAAGATGAATCTGCAGGCCTTTCGAAGTGAAATGGCAGGTTGAATGAATCAGAAAATGGGTTGTCATGACTTTTTGACAAGAATGCATAGAACAGAAGGAGGACGAGGCCTGAAACAGCTATGGATCTGCCCAGAATTCCAGGAGGCAAGGCTCGATAGTTTTGGAGAACTGATAAGCGCGAGTTGGTGTCGATTGACGGTGTCATTTTGAAAGATGAGAGAAGATCAAAAATCTAAGATGGGAAAATTATAGTCAGGGGAATTCTTTTTGTGGAGGGAGTTCTGTAATGAATAATATTATAGAGCCATGATTCCTGTTTACGTTTCCTGCTCCATGTAATGAAGTCGTCTCTTTCATTGCTGATGGTCTAATGCATGCAGCAGCTCCTAGGAGTTGATTAATTATTCAGCGTTGATTTTCATCAACTAGCAGCAATATATATTGCTTCAGTCCAGTTGAGATAATTTCAATATTTTTACCATTACTTTAAGCTATAATATGCTTAATATATACTCTGTCTATATATATATATAATCAAATTTACTAGCTTTAATTCACGGACCGTCGAGGAACAGGGCGGCGTCTTGGAGGTGTATGCCGTATACCATCACATGGTTTAGAAATGATGATCAAAAGGTATTGCTTCCAATAAGAATAGTGCATTTTATGTTATTATTTTTAATTAATTTCATGAAATGCAGCGTCGAATGGTTTTCTTTTTTCCATTTAATTCTGTAAACGCAACATCCCATATATATATATATAAAATAATAAAAGAAACATCAAAGAAAACAATAAAAAAAAAAATGAAAGTCAATAGTAGTGTCTGCTTTTAAATGCTTGTTAAAAATATATTTATTTAAAAACAACTATTAAATTAATATATATTTTTAATAATTATGATATATTAATATTAAACATTAAAAAATATATTTTAAAATTAAAAAACACATCTTGCACGGCATCTTACCGGGCTTATTATTATTGTTTTAGTGAAAAGGCAGGCTGGAGACTACAATAATCAGTGCATTATTTTGTGGCATCAAATTAATTGAATTGTTTTTATTGAGATAAAATTGTAGATTAGCAAGTTGATATTATTTGGAAAGGGTTATAAGCACATTTTCTTCTTCTTCCTAACTTTGAATTTCAAGAACGTAGCAAGCTCTTCTGCCCACTGCTCGCGAAAACAATTTCATGGAAATCATGGGCTTACCTGCTTTTTTATTCTGATCGTGGTGGTGATTGTCAGCAGCGAGACCCGAATACAGCAGTCCTGGCCCATTGTCTTTTTTTTCTGATCGTGTTTTTTTATTATTATTATTATTATTTTCTATCTACACGCGACAGGAGTTTTTTATAATAATATAAAAACTCAATGCTATTATTTTTTTTCCCTGAACAAAAAACCGTTGACATTAACTTAAAAAAAAAAACAGAGAGAGAAGGCTGAATTTGAATAGGCAGAAGATTTCGTGGCAGATAAGATTTCGTAAACCAGTTTCCAAACATTAAAAAAGAAATTACCCTGAAAATAGTTTCTTTCTTCAACTCTATGCTCCGACGCACATATATAAACATTGCTGCTTAAAGTCGAACATATAAAAAAGAAAAAAAACAAGCAGCGATTGATTTATAAGCCTCGGACGTGGTTTTCTTACACAAAAAAAAAAAAGCCCTAGTTTGACCTCTAGAGGTGAAACCTCTATTTTGCTGGCTCTCCCCGTCTCCATGCATGTTTATAGACGTGAGATTTAGGAAAGCTAGCTTTTCCTTCGAACAAGCACTGTAGACTAGGGCATATATATATATATATGCCAAACATTTTTGCTTTCACCAGTAAAATATTCAAGTGATTATAGTTTTTATTTGTCAGTTAAATATCGCATTAGAATCTCCCTTTGGACTGATGCATTCTAAAATGTTTTGTCTTCGGTGAGTAATTCACTAGATAATCATGGCCTATCGTTCATTGAATGACTAAGACATGTTGTACAGATTTTAGAGACAAATTTGATCTTACGGGAAACAACTTTCGTTGCCTCTAGTTTTATTTTTCACCATCATCTGCAGCTAATTAGACAATAAGACACTTGAAGGAAAATACCAGACCCCTCCTCTACAAGAACTATCCAGTTAGAATGAACATTATAAATCCCGAGGGCCGTCGAAAGATTGGGTCTTTCTAAGATTCCAGTGGAGGCCATCGTGGATGCTTCGCAAGAAGTCGTTTGTAGAATCAATCTGGCATGCTGTTGGCACAGGCCATGGCGCCATGCTGCACACAAGTGCATCGCCAGCTGTCAGCTGTTTCCTGTCCTTGCCATCAAATGAGACCCAAGCAGGGCTTCTGCTGTTGAATGGAACTTGAACTCGTATTGTTACATGTTCGGGTAATATCAGAGGTCGAAACGACAAGGAATGTGGACAGATTGGAGTGAAGAGAATGCCAGGGACCTGCAATTCATTCAATTTGTAAAGTTTACCATGAACATTTTACATCATAAATAGTAAATGACCACTATGGTTGCTTCTAAACATGCTGAAGCACGAAATTAATCTATTTTCATAGCAGGCAACTTCCCAGGAAAAAAGTGAACATCTTTACACAGGAGCTCATGAATGCTTAAATGGAAAGATGTTATCATGATGTACCTGAGGATGAACCATTGATCCTCCAGCTGCCAATGAATATGCAGTGCTACCTGATGTTGTTGATAAAATTAATCCATCTCCTTGGACACATGTGACAAAAGAGTTGTCACAATAGCATTCCAAATTTGTAAGGAATGATGATATTCCACGATCGATTGTAACCTCATTCAAAACAAGTACAGGCTCCTCCATTTCGTACTCATTTTTAGCAGCATCTCTAATAACATGGCATTGCAATCGGTGTCGTAATGTTATACTGATTGGACCCCTAAGGACTGAATCAAGGCAATCTCGGTAATTTTCGCTATCTTAAAAACAGTTAAAGAAAAGAATACTTGCAAATCAAGACATGAGAAAGGTAAGTAGTCTTGAGTAAAAAATGACTAACAAATAAATAAAAACTGTCACATAGAAGCCAGCAAATGCAATTGGTGTTTTCAGAGGTCAATTTAATTTTCTTTTTAACAGAAGAACTTCATTAACTGGCATGAAGGATACAGAATGGTGTCATAAAGCCAAGAGACCCTAAAGAAAATGGTACAATTGGAGGAACTGGTCCTTTGAACATTGATGCTGCCTGCAAATGACGAAGGGTGATGGTAAATCTATCAGGAATGAAAACAAAAGGAATCCACAATCAACCTAAGAGTGATGTACATCAAGCTGAAAGAACATACCCAAAGAACAGTGCCATCCCCACCAAGAGTCACGACAAGGTCAACTTTTGTGTGCAGGCTCATAATTTCCTTCTCTGCAAAGAAACATTGTGAACTCATAGATAGTTAGATTGTGTGCACTATCAAGATATTAATGGTGAGCTAAAGGGTGAACGAGATGTAGTCTAAATTTGATCTTCACACTGAAACTTGAATCATGCAAAACCAGATATAGTGCTTATTGAGGATCTCTAGACTGTATATGTCAAGGGAATCAATTATGTATTAATTAGGAAAGTAATTATGAGTTATAGATAGTAGTGTTTTAGTAGAACACTTATGCTTTCATACTTAGCCCTAATTTGTAGCTAGGTTTATTGTCTATTTAAGAGACAAGACACTCAAGAAGAAAGGGCATTCAGTTCCTATTCAATACAATTTTGACATGGTATCAGAGCCAAAATCCTAAACACAAAGGAAACCCTAATTTTTTTTTTGTTTAAGGGGCTGCAGCAGCCAGCCCCCTTGGCAGCTGCAGCCCCCTCCCCGTGCTGTCTATGGCTCTCGGTATCTTTGACTGTATTTTTCCTAAATACATCTGTTTCAACGCTTATGGTGTATTCTTGGTTGTGGCTGGGTCGGAGAACAGCCCCTCGGCATCGTCTTGGTTTCTGGGCTGTATTTTTTAGAAACAAGGCTCTCGTGTGATTGTAGCGTCGGTTCTCTTTTGTTCTGGCGTGATTCTTGGTTGTGGCTTGGTCGGAGAACAGCCCCTCGGCATCGTCTTGGTTTCTGGGCTGTATTTTTTAGAAACAAGGCTCTTGTGTGATTGTAGCGTCGGTTCTCTTTTGTTCTAGCGTGATTCTTGGTTGTGGCTTGGTCGGAGAACAGCCCCTCGGCATCGTCTTGGTTTCTGGGCTGTATTTTTTAGAAACAAGGCTCTCGTGTGATTCTAGCGTCAGTTCTCTTCAGTTCTGGCGTGATTCTTGGTTGTGGCTAGGTCTGTTGACACACGAAGATTTTTTTATCCTTGTGTGGCAGGACAATTTTTTGGTGTGTTGGCACTGTCGGTGGTCATCGACTTCGTGGGTTTTCTGTTTCGGTGGCTGAGTGGTGTTTATTGCTCTGTTTCTGGTTTGCAGTAGCACCTTCGGCTCTCTCCTTTGTTTTTTGGGCTTGCTTCCTTTGGGCTATCTTAGCCGGACAAATATTAATATTTAGTTGACAAATTGATGCTTCTTGATCGACTAGCATCAATTTGAGGGGGGATGTCAAGGGAATCAATTATGTATTAATTAGGAAAGTAATTATGAGTTATAGATAGTAGTGTTTTAGTAGAACACTTATGCTTTCATACTTAGCCCTAATTTGTAGCTAGGTTTATTGTCTATTTAAGAGACAAGACACTCAAGAAGAAAGGGCATTCAGTTCCTATTCAATACAATTTTGACAGTATATGCATAATGATGCATAACCAAGAAAAGGATTGTCACATCATACTAGCACTGGATTGTCTGTTATCTCACATCAACTTTATCTCGAAATTTGAGCAGGATGTAATTTTAACCATTATTACATGTGGAGGGCACAAAATATCTAGTGCAATTTGTGAGGGATTCTCAAACAGAAGCATGAAAGAGATCATGGTCTGGCATGGTGCTTACAGTTTTTCTATACAGGCTTAAATAATATACATGTGCGTATTGATGCATAAAGAAGAAAAGAATTGCTAGACGTTTTAAGTTGGACTAGCAGTTAAAACCATAGAAGAAAACAGCATCTTACTTCAAATCTTCTGACTATAAAGGCAAGCACTTAAGATAAATTTTACAGCATAAAACCAAAAGCATGTAATTTGCAAAATTTCGTCACTCAAAATGTGATGCATTAGCAGTAAATATGATTCATGGCTACCGGTTGTGTTTCTAACATTAATCATAATCCGATTTCTGCCTCTTAATTTTATTGTAGAGCACCATTGTCCAAATAAAATAGAAAACAAAAAACATTTAGTGGCTCACCATCTTTCCATGTATGCAAAAAGTTGAAGTACGATGATTCTGATAAAAGTTCACCCATCACGCGTGGTTCCACATAAATGTTTAGCTTTTTATGATCATTCAACCATCTGGAATGGGAATTAAATTTAATTAACAGCATGCAACCAATTAAAAATAAAAATAATAATGTAAAACTACAGGGTCTGGAAAAATTTAGCAACCCTCAAGGGAAGATGAATTCAGAGAACAAAGTAGAGAGACCACACTAGGAACTAAGGAGACCATTTCTAGAGAAAATTTCATCAGCACCTGACCATTTCTGCACATAGAATCCGGACAGAGGTTGAATTTGGTTTGGTCATAATCAGCACAGTCTGTGGTTTAGATTCCCACTTCAAAGAAATCTGAAAGGAAAATGAGAATTTGCTTAGGCACAAACACATATTAAATGCCCCTTGTTAGCTGTTCCTAACAGTGAGAGAAGCACAGAAGCATTTCTCAAAGGAAAAGCAGTACAAATGAACAGGTATATTTGTAAATTTGCTTATGATGGGGGGGGTTGCATGATTCAGTAGGAGATTAACATTGAAAGAGGAGGATTCAATACCTGTTTACTGCTGCGCCCTGCAGCTGTTATATTTCCTCTTTCAAATGAGACAATATCATGTTTGTGTTGATCACTGTTGTCACCTTTGCACCACCATGAGAGCTTGAATGATGCCTGTCTCAGGATTCAATTCAAATTTAAATATAATTTGTCAGAGCATGAATAATATCTAGATTCATTAACAAAAATTCTAAAGCATGGTTTAGCTAAGGAATTCCTTGCAATCAAACTGTGACAGTTCATTTATATTATCACAACAATCGACATGCAAAAGAACAACAAAAGCAACACTAGAAGCAAAGTTTTTGAAGTGTACAATCCAGGTTCTAATAGAACATCAACAGATGGTGTAGTATTTACCAAGGCTAACTGGTTTCCATCCAAACATGTGATGCTGTGATGCTCGTGCAATTAAACATGCAGTTCAACAAACTAAATAGTGAATCTGCTGGGGGGCACAACAAGATAATTACCTTTCTCATAATTCTGTTCAGAACTGCTTTGGCTTGGGAACCAGTCTCTCCATCCTGAAGAATTTCATGAGAGCAAAGCCCATTTGTACTACAATTTTCAGATTGTTCATTTGTTTCATTTCTCAGCATGGGTTGATTGGTCAAGTTTTCCACCCGCTGAGCATCAATATCACCAATACACTCCCCTGTTGACTTTCCTGTAATACAATCCATCAAAGTTGTTCCTTAAAACAGGAAAAAAATCAGACATTGAAACACTCAGAACATGGTGGGATATTTATTTAATGGACACGGAAACCTGAAATAAGCCAGAACTTAATTCAGTAGCATTAGACACTTGGAAACCAAACATTCAAGCATTCCACACAAGGAATTCACACAGGTTTCAGCTTCAACAAGCATGCCATGCTTTTAATGACAATTGATCTAATTTAGAGAAACCTAGGTGCAAAAACCAGCAAATGAAGTAAATATATGCAGCTATAAAGGAAGCAGCAAAATGTGATTGGTATAATTACCATTTACAAGTTAACTACTACAAAATGGCGGATGCCCTCATTGGATATCAGAATAATAAGTTTTTTTCTTTGAACATCATATAATAAACAAATACGACATATCATAAGAGGACATAGTGTATTGAATAGAAGCTGTAAAAGTCTTGACAGAATCTTTAATGGCTAACATCCTATATAAAGAAACTAGAAAAACATATTAAAAAGCTCAAACTTTAAAAACCAAGAAAAAGCCTGCTATTTCGTTCACCCATTTTGGAAAAAAAGCATCCAGCTTTGGATGTATTAACACGATACAGGTGCCCAGGTCTTCAAGCACTAAAGCACAGATCTTAAAAGTAATGAATATTCAGAGTAATTAGGGCTGTTTTTAGATTAAACTTCCTCAGCCCGTGTTTTATTTCATCCATCAAATTTAAGAAAGAAATAGAATATTTTAATGAGAAAACTAACCTAATCAGAGCACAGATACTAAACACACAGTTCAACATAAAAGAGGCCAATAAACCAAGACTGTACAAGTATTCAATCTGTGATTAATACAAGGTTGTTCACAATTATGCAGCAAGCCTTGGTACAAATAGACCAATTCTTGTAATGCAATAATCACATGAATGTTCAAACAATACACACAACCTTTTGCTAATCTGAAAGTAAAACTATGAGCAAATTGAGAGCAATACATTTCTATAAATTCCCACCACCTTGTAATAAATTTGAGACTTTTTATAGGTTACGTTCAATTCCAGAACCACCCAAAAACATCTTGCATAAAACCACTATCTAGAATGACACGTGCCAAAGATGGTTCGGTCCCCAATTCTCTTGCAGAGTAGATCAAACTTCAATGTTCTATTTAGAGAGTGTGAATGCTATAAGCTTTTCATTATTTCCAATTCCAACACAGGATGTTAATAGAAAATTGCATCTTTCAAGAAAAGGTGGGCGAATTCTCTACATAAAAAGTTACTACAATTGCCAAGCAAGTTAAATCCAGTACCTTCAGAAACTCTCCTATTTTGTTCTTCCCAAACTTCCCAGCAAACAAGACACAGGAGCATTAATCATATCATTCCCCTTGCTTTATAAATAGAAGTTTGAGTCCACCAACTTTGAAGCATTTCACATATATTGTTAGCTGATAGTGCAATAGCCATAATCTGATGATAATGAGTCTAAATTTGATTAGAAAACTCACCAAAACCATAAAACAATCCAAGTTTTCACTGCTTTGACAAGTGAAACAAAAGGCAAGTGAAGTATAAAAGCGTACAACACATATTAGACAAGAAAACCAATTGCAACGCGCCCATTTTTATTTATAACAAGGTGAAAGCAGCTGACATCTGAGAAATATTTAAGAGTCACGAAAGTCAGATTATCTCTTTTGAGAAAAAGAAAACAAAGTGAGAGAGTAGATAGGAACATTCTGAAGTTTCAGAGTGAACAAGAATGGTTTTGAGCAAACATCTTCAAAACCTGTAAAATTCTAGATGAAAATTAAGGGGAACTTCTAGGAAAGTTCAGTTTCTTATCATTCTAAGATCATAGACTTTCACTAAAAAAATCAGGAATGAAAAAGTTAAGCAAGTAAGATCAGCATGGAAGGATGTCCTTTGGCATATGATGAGATGATTGATCTTAATGTTGATATTGAGGCAGAAGAGAAGGGCAATAACAAAGGTGCTAGGAAATGAAAAGGAAGAGGATGGCAAATCAAACCACATATAGTACATCGGAAAAAATCAGAAGAAGTTTCCAGAAAATTACAAACAGAGTGCCCATATGCATGCCGAGTCAGTGATTCTGTCATCTAGAGACCATACCAAAAAGGAGTTAGAAGCATGGAATGATGTTTCCTATTATTAAAGCTTTAGAAAGGCAATTTTTGTGAAGAGTGTTTTCTCAAATATTTACGCAAATTTGTGGATCAGTTTCATCAATCTATTACAGTCATCCACATTATTATTTTTGCAAGTTAGACTACTTTCTATTAATTGTTAGTCTTATATCAATCCAGAATAAATTATGCAGTGAAATTCATCAACAAAAGTGGGTCTCTACAATGCGTTTCAGTTGTCAAGCATGTTCTAAATAGATCATACTTATTTATACTATTAGTTATAGGTTGCAACAAGGTTTATGGTTTGAAAATTAGATCAAGGGTACATTTACAGAGGTGAGGTGTGATTTGCTCAGAATGGGGCTCATCTGGAAGGGCCAAGATGTAGTTGACCTTTTTCAGTGTGCTCATCTGGAAGGGCCAAGATATTGCTGACCTTTTTCAGTGTGCTTGAATATGACCATGAGTCAGTACATTGGTATCTTACCAATCATCAACCTCAAAGTGAACACTTGTTAAAAATCCCTTTATATATTCATTCAAAGACTTTTGGCATATTTTCACCCTACACCTCGCTCTAACTTCACATATTCTCTCTCTCCCTCTCTCTCTCTATCTCTCTCTCTCTTAATAACACTCCTCTGTACAAAATGCCACTCATTCAACATTCTTTGCAATACAAGAAGAGGGGCATCCTTCAACAATAAACTAAATACCCAATTCCTACTTCTGTCATGCACTCCCTTCCCATGCACCCCATCTCCCATTTCCAACCCTTCATCTGCTACACATGTTCCATCCCACTAAAAATGCTCAATCTTCTCTTGCCTTTTTCTCTAATTCATCCCCACCGTGATACCGAATCCCCAGTCCTTGGAATCTATAGTCATCAATATGGAAAATCCCAAACAGACAAGCTATGAAAAACCTTCTACCATTGACAAAATAAGAAATTAACTGATATTCATAGGACCAACCATCATTGTGTTAGCAAAAACAGATAATTATATGGAACTTAAAAAAAGATTAATACAGCGCAGATGAAAAAAGAACATCAATTATATCAACAAAGGGGCAACATAATCTTACAATTCATCAAGCAAGTGCACCCATTAAGACGAACCTTGAGTTCAATATTTGGAAATGTTCTAGAATCCATTACGTTTTGCTTTTTGGTGGGTGTTATCCCATTTCATCCATGCCATCCTTTAACTTTCAATAGTCCACACAAAATCAAAACTACTGATACACTCTAATTTTCTGTAGCCAAACAAAGACATGGAAGTAGGATTGTTAAGGAAGAGAAACTTTTCAACCTTTGTCAACAGTAATTTAGCTTATATAGCAGTAGACCAAGGAAAGGAAGTCATTTATTAGGCAGTATCATCAGTATTACATAAAATTAGTTGCCCTTTCTGACCCCCTTCAATTGTGAGTTTCTATAATTCAACTTTTCTTTTTTATTTCATGATTTTCTAGTTCTTGCCACTTATGGGGGTTAGCTATCATTCTTCCTCAACATTATCCTTTTCTCCATAGGTTTCCTGTTTCCCCTTTTCTAGCTAAGAAAATATGAAATCCACAGTTAAACCCATGATTTCACCTTCACCCATGAGATGTCATTTGGCTCCAATGCCATAAAAGCAAATTCACGAAATATGCTCATAAGATATTGGCAATACATTCTTTACAAAAACAGTTAACACAGAAGCATCCACAAGAGTGCTTGCGCGGGTATAAACCTACAAGTTCATGGATGAACACAACGCCTTCATACCAGGGAGTGGACAACATAATGCTATCACATTGCCTTCTTCTTTAGCGAATTAAAAGATAAAAACCTTATATGAAGTACAGTGGTGCTAAATGAAGCACCCAATAATATCATATGTATGACTTATGCATGCAGTGAATTTCAATCGCATCACATTTTAATACACGATAAATCGTGTCCTTTTTGCTTTCCAATTATGGGCCTCATGGTTGAAGATGTTTGTCAACAACAAGTGATCTACATTCCCATTGAATGATTAATCCAAATCCTCATAATAATGAAAAACTTCAAAATACATCAAAAATAAGTTGCTTTTAACAACAAAAAGACATCACTTTTGAACTGGGATAGACCAAAAGACTACCCCTTAAGCTCTCATGCATCAACCATCTATAGGAGAAAATAAAAATGTATGTACCGATAAATATAAATTAGGATAATGAATAACTTCTCATCCACTGTTGCATCATTGATAAACTTTCCAAATTCAAAGAAAAACAATATATTTTTGTCTATATGAATACAAAATTGAAGAGAACAATTATGATGAGAACCTTTCTCTCAATAGATGAAGTAATTCTAAGTAGGAACTTGTATTTATAATGAATGTCAGAGCAGAATACTGGTTTTAAACCAATAGAAAAGCTCACAGGATAAGTGCATCCAAGAAAGGAGACAACAGATATGACTATTAATCATCAGATATCTAGGAGACCATGGGTTTGAAACAATAGAGAACCAAATCAGACAGATGACAAAGGATCAACCTGACAACAACCGATTCAAGTAGTACAAGATTGTCTGTTCATACCAAACTACCAAAAATCTAGAAATCAAAGGAACTTGATTCGAAGCTGTCAAATTAAGCAACAACAGTCACATCAACAGAAAAATGAATCTTGGAAAGTGATTTTTGTAGGAGAATTCAAATAAATCTGGTGAGGATTCATTAAATCATTCTTTCTTATCTTCTACAAATTTCCTAGTTCGCACTATCAAGTCAAATGCAAGATATATAATGAATGAAACTCGAATGCCAATATTTATGCATGTTGTTTAATCATCAGAAACCTTTGTGCTCTAGTTGCTGATTCCGTGCTCTTTCCAATTCAAATCTACGTTTCCATTCAGCAGCCTCAGCTTGAGCAGAAGCCTTCCCTTCAGCAGCTCGTCTTAATGCCTTTGCAACAGCTAATTTGTAAAATTGCATATTAGATGTTTGCTCACAGTAAATAGTTCCAGAAAAGCAACGTGTAGGCCCAAAAATTAAGGGCAAACATACTTCTAAGAGCCTCTGAGAATTCTATAAGATGGTCATCAGTTTGCTGAATTGTAGTCTGTTGAAGAAGCTCCTGCACTGCCTTATCAGAATGGAAAAGCGTAAGCGAGTCACTAAATCCATTGTCTGGCTGTGAAGATGATACACTTGTTTCTCCGTTTCCATGTGGATCCTATCAGAAAGGAGACAATAACTTGACTTAAGTGATGTGATGCAATGAGAAAGCAAGATGTTGAGTACAGTTAATGGAAAGAGAAGTTGACAAAAAGCTTTTCATTTATGCCGGTTGAGAAGGACTAAATGAATTTCAAACACAACAACTAAACAAAACCCTCCTTATTATATCCTTGGTAACGTTGGATTGTGAATGCATTAAATATTTTTCCCAGTCATTGAATGCATTATCCACGCTGGAAACCATCACACCAAAATTCGAAAGTCAAAACTTGCAAAAGCCACCGATTTGGCAATTTTCTTATCATTGATTATAAGAGCTAGACTCGCGGGCTTTTCCAGCTAAAGGAAACCCTAGCATTTGAGATTATAATTAGAAATGCATCAATAGCATGATTAAAACATAAGCATAAACAACTTATGAGATATGATCATGGAATAGATGTAATGAGCCAACACTGTCAGAAACAAGATTTCCTTTATTGCTTTCACATGGGAAAACACTGGCATTTCTTCAAATCATATGGAACTGCATGAGCCACAACTCATTTTTTCTCCAAATTACACTTGTAAACGATAAGATGAACACGTCTCCACTAAATCATGATAACAAAATAAATAAAAGAATCCAGGCAACTGCTTAGCCTTCAAGTAAAAACACTTCTACCTGATTGAGTTTGGTTACCAATTCACAGATAGTGCGGGGAAAAAAAAAGGAAACGGAAATCAAAATTAACAAGAGAGATCCAAACAAATAAATGATGAAAAACAACCAACTGAGCATAACAAATCAAAATCCAGTATATAGTTATTTATTGATAGGGAGGGAGGGAGGGAGGGAGGGAGAAGAAGAATTACAGTGGAGTTGAGCTTGCTAGGCGCCATCACCGAGTGAGTGGAGAGAATAATTTCGTGGAGATTGAAGAAGAGAAAACACAAGGAAAGAAATCTTCTCTTCTCTTCTCTTTGTAACAATAAGAAGCGTTACGACAAGTCAGTCGGTGCATTACATCAACAAAGAGACGGACAACATGGGAGTTAGCTCCTGCAATTCATGTCATGGCTATTAATTATTATTATTAATAATAAAGACTTATTAGGAGTAAATAAAAAAACATGACTAACTACTACAAATCTACAATGAGAGAGAGAGAGAGAGAGAGATTTGGTTAAGGTCCCACTCCCAAATAACGCGTGGCAACTCGAAGACCGGATTTCAATTTGCTTATCCCATTGACTATATTTTTCACATTGCTTCTCCTTCTCCTTCTCCTTCTCCTTCTTTTTTTGTCTCGGTCCAAATCTTGGGGTGAGATTTGGTTTAGGATTTTTTTATTTTTATATATAAATAATAATAATAATAATAATAATAAAAACAACAACAACAACAGTTAAGGTAATAGTTAAAAAAAAAAATGGCTTCAAGTTTCCTTTTCCATTGTACCAGATTATACAAGACAAGCTTGATAAAAACTATATTTGTTAATATAATATATTAATTAACGCCGGGGGTTTTATGTTTTAGGGTCTGTTTGGAAGTGCGATTGCGGTAGCTTTTCAAAGTGTTTATCGTGTCGAAATATATTAAAATGATATTTTTTTTATTTTAAAAAAATTATTTTTGAAATCAGCACATCAAAATGATCTAAAAACACCAAACCACCAGTTTTTAAAATAAATAAAAAATTCAAATTTCGACCAAAAACCGGTGGAATTGCAATGCCAAACGAACATTTAGTGGATGGACGGAGGGTGGTCGGGCGAAAATGGACAAAAACAATTTGGAGAGAATAAGATTTGGCAGGATGCAATCTGACTTGGACCAAAATTAATGAAATGGTGAATTTGGACCTCCGATCCATCTTCGTCGACTTTTGACTTTTATCTTCATCGTCTTGCCGTCACCTGCTACGTAGCGTCCCCATGATTTAACTATCTTTGCTTTTACCTTTGACTTTCTAAACGAAATGGTAAAGTTCCACTTTAGCCCCTGTAAACTCAGCAATATCTACTTTGACTCCTAGTTTCAAGTTTACGGGGTTGTTAGCGCTCGTGATTTCGATTAAATCGTAGCTTAATCTGTGTGCTCTTAACAAACAGTCGTTCTACTAGCTTAATTACCTACATGCTGCCACGTGTAATCTGAAAACCCGGAATGATATTTTTATATAGTTTTTAAAAATTATTTTTAATATTAATATATTATTAAAATACATATAAAGAATTTTAAAAAAAATCAATAACAAACACTAAATATATTGGTGTTAAAGAATAATATAAATTATATTATGGGACGTCACCTAACAGCTTAAATTTTTAGATGAGATAGTTCCTTAATATGATATCATAGTCTTGTTGACACAACATTTACGAGTTCAAATCTCACCACCATCATTCTATTTGATGAAAAACCAAGTACAAGAAAGTGTGGGTATGTGCAAGTTTCAAACCCAAATGACTTTAATTTAAAAAAATGTGTTAGAGAATAATATAAATCATATTTTAAAATCTCAACTAACCGTTTAAATTTTTGTATAAAATTGCTATTTATTAAATAGACTCGTCACAAAGATTCTTACACCAGAATCACGAAAACATCATTATAATCGAAATGACCAACGGCTGTAGACTAAATCCATCATCTCCGGCGACTTGTCTTTTTTGTTTGACCACGAAAATGTGTGGGGGCTTGAAAGTGGGTTGGTGGTGAAAATGAAATGCCTGCACTCACAATTTTCGTTTACATTATCTATACTTACAAGACACGTTACCCTCTAATTAACTCCTCCCTGCAAATTTAATTTTTCCATGAGTGTGGTCCAATTTTATTAATTAAAATTTTGATCTAAACCCAGTCACGCATGTTCACGTGGACAAAGAAGAAAAATAAAAAATAAAATCACTTAAAAAATATTGTTTTATGAAAAAAAATAAAGTTGGATTGTTTTCTTTTGTTTTATTGAGAAAAAAATGCTTGAATTTAGGTCCTGTTTGGGAGTGCGATTACGGTAGCTTTTCAAATTATTTTTCGTGCCGAAATACATCAAAATAATGTTTTTATTTTTTTTAAATCATTTTTGACATCAGCACATCAAAATGATCTAAAACACCAAAACATATTCATTTAAAAAAAAAAATTCAAATTTTCAGCCAACATCCCAACATCGATTACAACGCATTCCCAGGCAGGTCTTAATCATTTAGACCAAGTCCAAGACTTTTGTGTGCCGATATTGCTGGCTACTTCAGCGGTCATAAAAGTTTTGTTTTGGACACATGTAAGGAATTAAGAAGATATAACCTAACATATAGAGGCCGGCATCTCTTGCAACTGATGAAATAGAAATTACATTAAATTAGTGGGAAAAAATCTTCTGTGTTATTTAACATGTCATGAGTTAGAAATTGTTTGCAGAACTGATCGTAAACAGTAACGTGGCGGTGTCCGAATCAAACACATCCTTCAAGCTCGAAATCAAAGATAAGCAGCTCCAAGGGGTTTGGGACTAAAGTATATGATTACATATGTTCTTATTTTGGAGTTTCATGATAATTATTAAAGATTTATATAATCATTAATTTTAAATTTTATAAAATTAATCGAGCTACGGATAAACTAACATTAACATCTAAGTTGTTAATAATAATAAAAAGATAAGCAGCTTCAATTCCAATTTCATAAACTTACCAGCTATATACTTTCATACACGCGAGTCATTTATCCTGCGCTCCGCCGCAGACAGAATCAAATATTTTTTAAATATAAAAACAAATGTCAAGAGTGAGATTTTTTCATAATATTATACATTTGTACAAAATAAAGAACATGAAAATAATTTTATTAGAATAAAAAAATATTATTTGATATGAATAGCAAATAAAAATAATTAAAGGGCATAGGTGAAAGTATTATCTATTTTGTTTTTTATTTTTGCCCTTTTTTATGGTTTGGTTTTGATTTTTTTTTATTTTTTTCAGTTCTTATGCGCATTCATTTTTCTTATTGTATTTATTTGTGTATACTCTTAATTTTGGTTATTGATTTTTTTTAATTTTTCTTTTATTAGGGTTTTATTTTTATTCAATTTATTCTTAAACTTTTAATTTATGTTGATAATCATTTTAAAATTGATATGTCTTCTTCTTTTCTTTTCTTTTCTTTTTTTGTTTGATTATTATATTTATTCATTTCTTAAATGAAATTATTTATGCTAATATGTATTTATTTTTATCTATTTATTTTTATTTAAAATATTATGTATTTTTGTTTTGTCATGTATGTTGATTGTTTTTATTTGCTATTTTATTAAAGTTTTCTATTCTATTTTTTAAGATAATTTTATGATTTTTATTGTTACACAATAATAATAATAATAAAATCTTAGTGATTTTGTTTTTTATAATTGTTTTCTTGCTTGCTCTTCTGTTACATTTTTTTTTCTTATGAAAAAAATAATAATTCTCACTATTTAAACAATAATGATAATGATAATGATAATGATAATGATGATAACAACAATATTAACAATAACTAATAAAATCATATTAAGAATATCAACAATAACAATTTTTATTATAGTTCAAACAATTATAATAATTATATTCATAATGATAATAATATTGTTTTTTTTAATTTTTTCCTTTACTTATTTTTATACATTTATAAGATAAAATAATGTTTTTTAATATTGTTAATATTTGTTTTTGTTTTACCTTCAATCATCATCATCATCATCATCATCATAATAATAATAATAATAATTCAAGTAATTTATAGTCCGATAATGTATTTATTAAGAATTAAATTTTATAATTTTTCTGTATACAATGCTCAAAATCTAATATCTCGGATTATTTAATTTATTAAAAATTATATTACTTAACATCAAACAAAAAAAAAAAAAAGTCTTATAATTTTTTGACCATCTTGCTGATCACCTATCACCAGGTCTATTTTTTGGACCCTTACATTATGTGGTGACTGGCCTGTGAAAAAAAATGTCTGGATGCATAGAAATTGAGCACAGCAAAGTCAAGGAAAGCAATTAACATGAATTTTGCTGGGTGGTTTGTGTCGACTGGATGGTCATTGCTTTGCTATGGGCAGAGTCGGTTTATTTCATCGCCCAAAAAAACGATTGGTGCTTTTTCATAATGTGGTTAATTTTTTAAAAAAATATTTTTTCATAATTTGGTCCCTTTTATTCAATTTCACCATTGATTAAGAATTCAGACACATTTGACATTCAATTAGGATTGCACAAAATAAAACCTCAAGGACCATAATAAATTATTGAAAAATTCACGATCTCATCTATAGTGTTTTGTGTGTGATAGAACCATTTCAGCTCCACAACAAACAATCCATGCATTTAGTTTTTTATTTGATGTTAAAGGACAAATGAAAATTAAAAAGTGAAAAAATATTATGATTTAATTTGAATTAACATGATAAACTTGTATCTCAAGTCACGGGGCCAAAACATACTTATAAAAAAGCACATAGAAAAAAACTCAAAATCAAAGAAATTTTTTTTTTACAAAAAAATAGTGTACTTGTTTTTTTTAAAATGTTAACTTGACTTTACATCTCGTATTCATGACCCGAATCATGAGACAATAATGACAACATTGAAATAAGTAACAAAACTCGGTCCTTAACAATCTAATGTTGAATATAAAAAAAAATAATGAAATCAATTTTGAAAAGAAAAGACTAATTCTCACATAAAAATTAAATTAAATCAAATAATAAGGGGTTTAAATTAAAAATAAACATAAAAAATAACAACCAAAGGAATGAAGACCAAATTTATTATAAATTCTAAACATTTATTATTAAATCAAAATTTATCAACTTTGATTAACAGTTTAAAATCCAGGTTATGGATACGACCACAATGAACTAACTTGGTTGGTCATTTGCTTATCTCTCTTCTCTAATGGGCCTTCATTAGACTCAGGTGAAATGAATTCATAATTAAATTAAAGAGTTATTAGAAAATCAACGATAATGTGCGTGTTACATGTGAAACCACTGCATTGGGAAGAGACACGTGCATGTCCACCACTTTTAGATGATAATTTTTCTTGATGTCATAGGAATTGTCTTTGAGACATGAACTTGACTCTTTTTTTCTTGTCTCTTGTTCTCGATCTCCACATATAAATTCTTGGTCTAAAAATAGGGTTGATTTTTTTCTCAATCTCAATTCCAGTCCATCTATTTTAGTTATTTGTAAGAAAAAAATACTAACTTATATTTTGTAAAATAAAGCATCAACTTAATATCTAATATATTTATTTAACATCACGAGAACTTTTATAAGATGCCAATCAATCAAACTATAAAGCCCAAACACCATGCAAGGATTGAATTGAATGACAAAAAACCATGGTAATGGAAAAAAACCAGAAGGATTAAAAAATCAAAAGGACAAAAGAAGAAGAAACAATGAATGAACAACAAGAAATACTATAAAATAACTAAATCTTTTATTTTCTATTTAACTTAATAATTAGATTAAACATCTTAGACGTAATTTCCATGCATCTCCTCGCCAGCTTTTCAATCAAGTGTTAGTTTGTTATTGTGTTTCAAAAATATTTATTTTAAAAAAAAATATTTTGTGTTTTTAGTATTATTTTCATAAACTGATGTAAAAAATGATTTAAGAAAATAAAATAAATATTATCTTAATATATTTCTAAATAAAAATCACTTTAAAAAATAATTTTAAATAAACTTCCAAATAGACACTAAAAAACACTTGAAACAACATTACCAAACATACCTTTATAAAATAATGTCTAAACATTGGATTTTCTAGTAAAGGGTCCATTCCATTACTTAACCCAATAGCCCAAACGCAAAGCCCATTAACAGCCTTTAAAATCCTAAATATTAACTAAGTCCATCAATTTTTATTTGATCTGGGTTTAACCTCGACTTGCTCCCTAGCTTACCTAATTTATCAATCAAATACTAAAACAAAATATTCTAGCAATTACCCCCCTATATTGATTTTTCTTCCATTTCCAAGGGAAATTACCAGCCAAAGCTCCATTGAATTAGTTCCATGCATCAGAAAGAGCCCAAAAACAGTATTCTTAAAAATATAAAATTGTATTAGGGATACAAAATAACATCGAATAACTCTAAATTTAAGTTTGTCATAAGGTTTTCAAGAGAAATCTATCAGTTTCTTTCCAAGATCTAAATCGATTTCCTTTAATTTTACTGGGTAATTTCCCTCGAAAATGCAAGATTAAACTTTTATTCAGGGGATGATAGAGGTCAAGTTGAAGCATAAAGGATGTGATTGAAACAAAATAATATATTTGGGGGTAAATTGATAAAATAGGTATAGTTTTTTGGGGGTAAATTGATAAAATAGGTATAGTTTTTTGGGGGAATTGAGGTTAGCCCTTTTACTACTCCTCCCACGCGCTCTTTCGATCACAGTTCAGCCTCTCCTCCACTTATAATTTCTACCCCATTCTGTCGATGACTCAAAATCTCCTTTCGCTAATCTACAATTCAAAACCTCTGCGAACTCATGGATTCCCTTCAAGCCACCTACAGAGAGGAAGAGGAAGACGAAGAACAACAACCACCCAACAACAGTCCTCCCACCCCTCCTCCTCCTCCCACCACCACCATCACCAGTAGCAGCAGTCCTACTGAACTCGAAGAACAGCAAAACGGAACAGACCCACATCAAAACGACACTGAAATAACTCCAATTAACAACACGATAGCCAGCCAACAACCTCAACAAGAGGACGCCTTTGTATCAGCCTCTGAATCTCTCTCCGAATCGGACCACCCGACAACCTCAAACGACACCGAGAAACCCACACCCAAATCTTCCAAAATCGAAGACACTGAAATTGAAGACGATGAAGATGAAGAAGACCCACCTCCTAAAAAACAGAAACAACTCTCCTCTTTAGCACAGAAACAAGAGCCACCCGAACCAGCGACAACTGCAGAAATCGAAAACAACAATGGAGCCAGCGAATTCAAGAAACCAACCAAAATCACCCCAACAACAACAAAAAAGAAGTCGAAGAAAAAGAACAACAATCATGTCTGGGTTACAAGATCCACACGCAAAGGCAAGAAAAAAAACAAACCAAACCCGCAAAACACTCCATCAGAAGACACAGTCTTAATCACCCCAGCCCCAAGATTCCCTGACAAAAGCGACGACTTCCCAGACTTAAAAATCTGCTTGTCTAAAGTATATAAAGCAGAGAAAGTCGAATTGAGCGAAGATAGATTGGGTGCAGGGAGTGCCAAGGGTTATAGAATGGTGAGAGCTACAAGAGGGGTATGTGAAGGAGCTTGGTATTTTGAAATTAAAGTGGTTACTTTAGGAGAAACCGGACACACGAGACTTGGGTGGTCTACGGAGAAAGGGGACTTACAAGCACCGGTTGGATATGATGGAAATAGTTTTGGGTATAGAGATATTGATGGGAGTAAAGTGCACAAGGCATTGAGGGAGAAGTATGGCGGGGAAGGGTATACAGAGGGGGATGTTATTGGGTTTTATATTAATTTGCCAGATGGGGGGTTGTATACTCCTAAACCTGCTCATTTGGTTTGGTATAAAGGGCAGAGGTATGCTTGTGCTCCTGATGCCAAGGAAGATCCTCCCAAGATTGTTCCTGGTGAGTTTTTTTTTTTTTTGGTGTGATGCGGTGTTTGTTATGTCTTTGGTTTGCTTGTATTGTTATATTGTTCACTCTTGAAACTCGTGTGTATTGCAATGTGCTGATTAAGCAAAGATGTTCTTAGGTTATCTATTTGTTCGATTTTAATGGCATTGTTAGGAGCTTGAAGGTGTTGCTTTTGTCTTGCATTTAATAAAAAAAAACTTAGGATTGCATGAATTCGCACTACTGTATTAGCATCAAGAATTTAGCAAAGAAGGTTTCTTTAAATTTGAATTATAGTGTTGCTTGAAATTGGAATTTTGTAATTGCAAATAAGAAGGGAAATAAGTAATGTGTTGACTTTACTGCCAACTAACAAATCCGATTCTTGTAGCAACAGATATTAGCTAATGGTGTGGGTGGGAAGAAGATTCCTGTCGTAGATTTTATTGAGATGGGGTGTTCAATGATTATTTTGTCACTATGAAGGGTTTTTTTTTATGTATTTGGATACTCTTTCTATGTTCCGGTATTGTCTCTTAATTGTAATTTCACTTTCTCCCATCCATACTTGGATTTGTTGTTGGTGAAAAAAATTGAAACTTTCTAGAGTGTAACGTGTGAATTTTACTAATCATATTCTCTTATGGGAAATAGACTTGTGTTACCATATAGCATACACTCAAGTACAGAAAGTCAATAATGATAATTTAAGCTCTCTCTTTTTAAAGCACAGCTGTTCTCTTGCATTCTAAGACAGGTGTGTAATCGGTTGGAGGAAGTTGCATTTATTGGACCTAAACTAGTTAGCTCATTTACCTGAAACTTTAGCACAGGATTAGATGATCAAGTGATATAGTAGGTTGCTTGAAATGTATTGTGAATCTGAGTGAGTTGCAAGTTTCTCATAGTTGTGAAAAGAGCCATGTCAGTCTTTGATTGTGAATGCTAGCAGCACATGTCCTCAATTGTGGACGAAGAGCTACTTGTAGCCTTCCTATGTCTGACCAATTTGGACTTTTTTTATTTTATTTGGGTAAGTTTGGCAGTGCTGAGGTTAGAGACATGTTTTTTCTTCACCAGAGAGAGTGGAGGTGGCATGCCAAAGGGGTGCTTATTGTTGAGATGGTTTTAATCACATCCACTTTTGCTTTCCCTGGAGCATTACTTTCCAGAAATTAAGTGTCGTGATCAAAATTAAACATGAGCTGATAGTATTGTGGAAGCTTAAGGTAGGCTAAGAAGAGGTGATAGATCACCTGTTTTGCACATTGCATTTGCAGTCTTCTCTCATCCAATAGGTCTGTTACCTTGTGGGAACTTGTGTGTTCCAAATGACTAGGCATCCCCTTGTATGCTTTTGTCCATTGGATTACACGAGGAGCTACCAATTGAAGCACCCCTAGAATTAGAGGCTCTCCTCTTCTCATTTTGTTTCTTGTACAGGATCTACTTGTTTTTTACAGAAGAAATGGTGAAGGTTTACCTTACTCCAACTTGCATATAATTTTCAATGATTATAGTCAAGCACAGATTCTTTACCTGGATGGATGTCATTTTATAAATCAGGAGAAAATTATATAATATGAGTATCTGATTTATAGGTTATGATGGTTAAAGAATATACAGCCCAGTGAATTGAATTCCAAAGCTAGTCAAGTTAATGTCTTATTCTTAATATCTAATGATACTATAATATATGTTATTGCCAACACCCTGTTATTGCAGAATAATAGCGAGATGTGCATTAAGGGCATCTGAATTCTGGGTTGCTAGGTAGGGCATGCTAGGGGACAAGCTTGGTGATCACTTGTTGAAAATCTTATTTTAAAATGAGCATGGTTGATCCATGCCCTACTCTTGGTGTGCTAATATGTATACGTGCTTGATATGATGGATGTTACTACTAACTGTACTAAAAATTATTTTCTTGTGCAGGAAGTGAGATATCTTTCTTTAAAAATGGAGTATGTCAAGGTGTTGCGTTCAATGATTTATTTGGTGGTCGTTACTACCCTGCTGCTTCAATGTACACTCTCCCTAATCAGCCAAATTGTTTGGTCAAGTTTAACTTTGGCCCCGACTTTGAATTCTTTCCAGAGGATTTTGGAGGACGTCAAGTTCCCAAGCCTATGGTTGATGTTCCTTACCATGGGCTTGACAATCGTGCTGAAAATGGTGCGAATGATGAGAAGAAACATTAGCAAGTAACCTTTTTATGATCTGCGGAGTTGGGAGGTTGATTTGAGTTGAGCATTTTATTTATAATTTTAGTTACTGATATATTAGGACTGACAAGTGAACTGATTCAGTTTCTGGAAACTCAACATTTTTTTATGGAAGATAAAAAGAGAGTTGATTTATGCTTGTGAGATGTAATTTTATTTCATGAGCCCGATGGTACCCTAGAACTGTTTCTTTGTCTGGACTGGTTTTTGTTGATGAGAAAATTATTAGCTTACAACAGCATATCTGAACTGATTTGCACATTTTTGAAGTGATATGTGATACCTTTCTCAGAATTCCTATTTACTAGCTAGATGTTTCAGAAATCATGGCTCAAGGCTTCTGCATCATATAAATCTCTGATTTCCTATTTACTAGCTAGATGTTTCAGAAATCATGGCTCAAGACTTATGCATCATATAAATCTCTGTTTTGCTGCTTTTCCTATATCACTGTAGTTTCGGTAAGTTCTTTGCTATTGTTGGAAGATGATGGACAATCTAGATTGTCAATCTTTTTGGTTGATTAAAGTGACGGTTCCTTGAGATTACTAATCTAGATTATGCATTTGCTTGAAAGAATTTCAGGCACACTTGGGCTTCGAGAAAAGTGGTATTTTAGAGTGGCATAATCAATGTTGTTAAAATCGCGTTTTGACTTGTAAAATTGTGCGATTTTACTGGTTAAATGCATAAACCTGGTAAAATCAGGTAGAAAAATCGAACCCCGGTAAAATCGGTTCTAACTCGGTTAAATTGGTCTGATTTTACTCGGACGGAATTGATCTGATTTTATGATCCTCGGCTAATACTTGGTCTGTTAATTACTTTCCTTTTCTCCCATTCTTCTTTCAGTTCTTACTTAGTCTTCTCTTCCCTCTCCTCTTGCCACTGGACCAGTTCTCATCCCTCTCTTCCCCAAATCGTCCTCTACTCTCTTCACAGTGGTCGACCTTGTCATTATTGTATGAGATCACTGGTGAGGGAAAAAAAGAACATAGAAGGAGATGAAAGAAATGCTTCCATCGGGTCAGCCTTGTGGAGGAGGTTTGGTTGGCGACGATGAAGGAGCTGTTGGAAAGAATGGCAAAACCACTATGCGGGGGCTCCTGGGAAAAGTGACAAGACAGGTGTTGTGGCAGGTCCTGAAGTTGAATCTGGAGGTGAAATGGGTGGGAAATTAGTCCACTTTGATGGGCCATTTGTGTTTACAGCAGATGGTTTGTTTTGCGCAACTGCAGAGATAACGGGGAAGAGTTGATTCCACCAATTATATCAGTAAATACATTTATCAAATTCTTTCTGCTCGTAATTTATTCATTTATTGATGTATAATAGCTTGCTTTCATAAACTCTGAATAGCCAAAACAGATTCTTGATGACTGTGTTGAACTTGTATTGCATTTTGGTGTAAAAAGATGAATTTTGAGTAAGAACTGTTTTTTATGCTTTGATGGATTGATGGCCATTGATTGCAAGGAGTTAAAGATCAAGGATGAAATGAAAAATTTAATAGCTGGAAATCTATGTCACTTGAATTGAAACTCTCCACCCTGAAGGTGTTAAAAACATTTGCAATACATTCTATTTGACAAGGTTGAAGCTTAACTAATGAAGGTTAAATACATTTGCAAGACTGCATTGTAATGTTTTGGATTTTAAATACCGCATGGCAGTGACTCTTTTTAGATTGATTGTTCTAAGCATCCACATACAAGATGTATACCAATCACATCTCCAGTAATAAATAGATGTATACTAATCACAAGATGCATATTAATTTGCACTTTCTGTGTTAAAATTGGGTTATTTAACATTATTTAGCATTAATAATTGTGTTAAAATTGTACAATTATTTTAAATTATTTTATATCATGCATGAACCTTAACGAATGAAGTTTTATAGCCATAATTTTGTTTTATTGTATTTAGAAATATTTTATGTATAAATTTATGATTTTTCTACCAAAACGATTTTAACTGTGATTTTACTATTTTTGTACGAAAATATTTTACTTATGATTCTATGATTTTACAATCTGATTTTATGATCCGAGTTCAAATAACAATTCCGTGTTGTGTCAAAATAACAAGTTTTACAACCTTGGCTCTCATCTTCTGGATACAGCTGGGAAAGTGCTGCTGAATGCAGTTATGTTGTTGCAGGTTGTGGTTGGAAGTATAATGTAGCTGTTTATTTTGAAGTGATGGAGACAAATGGACCGACTGATACATGTTCTTGATTTTACCTTCGAATGGCTGGTGTAACGTTAACGCTCAGGTTCAAATATACTAACAGCAAGAACTAGTAGTTGGGCGCATGCGCGTTCATCATTTACGACATACTTTCATTTTATTACGGAAGAAAGTTTTTTATTAGTTAAAAAAACAAGATAAAATAGTGTAGTGTTTATCTCGTTTAAAATTTCAGTTAATTCTGAAAATTCCACCTCAATTTTGGCCGGAATGTTCTGGTTTTGTTCTGTCCGTTCTGTTTCGGCCAAATAGTATTTTTTTAAAATAATAAATATTTTACACTGATCGTTAGATTGAGATGAAATTTTACGAGGAGTCTCTTGACATATATATATATATTATGTTAAAATTTTAGAGAGATTGATGATGATATTCTCATAATATTATACATGTTTATAATTTTGTTTAGAAAAATTATTTTATTGCGTCTTTTTTGGATCAAATTGCATAATTCTAAAATATTTTATTTTATTTTTGAATATATATATAAACAGTACAACTCCAAAACAACACATCAAAACACTTTAAACCAAAACATTATGTTACAATTAAAATAAAACAGAACACCAGCATAATTGACATCCTTGGATGATACTGTTCTACCAGCTTGGACCACATGCTGGAAATTAGGCTCATGAGAATTCAAACCGCCATGCCCAAATGATGGTGCTTTCAGGTGATGATGCGCATTGCTTCTTCAGAGTTCAGATTGCAAAGAAATGAAGTAAGAACCTCTTATCCCGACAAAAAGGTTACTTAACCATACATGGATTCTACGTTGAGCTCTTCAAACTTACTGACTACTTGTGGGGTAAAAGCTCGTCTGTTTCTCAGAAGTACATAACAGAACTTGGAGAGAAGTTGTCTTCTAACTCTTGATTGTTATCTTACAGAACTGTTATCATGGACCACCTGGCACCATTTTGTACACCACACAATACTTTTTCACGCGCGAGCACAAGACATTTATATCCAATGAAGTATTGTTGACTGTTTCTTTCCGTTTTGACTGTAAGGTAAAAAGAGAGAGGATAAAACAGTTTTATTTTTATCTTGATTTAAATTTTGGCCTGTAATAGATTTTGTTTGGGCTAAATAATATTTTTTAAAATAATAAATAATTATATCTCTTAATCTGATTGTTAGATTAATATAAAATTTTACGAGAAATCTCTTGATATATTTATATATATTATGTTAAAATTTCAGAGCAATCAGAGAATGTAATGACCTTGCAAGATTGATGATGATATTCTCATAACATTATACATGTTTATAATTTTATTCAGAAAAATCATTTTTAGATTAAATTGCACAATTCTAAATAATTTTACTTTTGAATTTGAATTTGAACTTTTTTTTTGAATTAATATATTTAATTATATATATAAATAAACAATACAACCCACAAAACAACACGGCTCCAAAACCGAAATATTATATTTTAATAGAAAAAACAAAACCCAGAAACGGCATTGACAAAATGAATGTTCAAACAATTAGAATAGAACGTGAAATTGGTTTGTAAAAGCAATTCTTACTGATCTTCCCTATCTCCAGAACACAGAAAACGACGAGGAAATTCAAATGGCCAAAGCAAGTCTATGTATGTTTTTTTGATTCGTTTTGCCCTTACCATGACTTTCTCTAAAATATCAGGCAGGGCCAGTGTGCTCCTAGAGAGGAATTGGAGAGCTGAGACCCTCTTGAGAAGACAAAGAATGAGCAGGCTGGTGTCTTTTTGAAGGGAAGGGCGAGTAAGAAGTCTTCCTGAAAGATGGCCTCTTCATCAGCTGCTTCATAGTCCTCCTGGAATTGATCGTCCGAAGCATGGGGAGAGTTCTCTCCTTGAACTTGAGAATGACGAAGAAGAGAAGTCTGAAACCAATGAGAATGAACAGGACAGCAGCTAGGTCCCACCATTTTGAATGATCCAGACTGATACCAAGCACGGTCGTGAGAACTTCTTCTCCTTTCAGTTTTGGACCACCAGGCACTAAAGGATCGAACTCCAGCCCGATCATGTCATTCTTGTATGCTCCCTGCGTTTCCCATCATATATAGGAATGGTAAATATCAGGTGTTGAATCCATAAAAACTAAGTTTCAATCTTGCTCGTGCCCTACCTGCAATCCCCATGATCCGAAGTTGACATAAGAAACTGGGTAGCGCCAGAAGACCTTGGGAATATCAGGCAGCAACCGGAAAAACCCAGAGGTCATCATTAGGATTCCCTGCAAACATATATGATCAGTGGAATAGAAACCATGAATGAAGTTTAGGGAGAATTGATGATGGTGGGATGAAAAAGATGAATCAGAAGGCTGTTCTTACAATATATCCTGATCCAATAACGAATCCCATCAGGTAGTTGGGGACCAGTGAAGCTATAGTCATCATACAACTCTCCACAGTTGCTATGCTGCTTAAAAGGTCGAGGAAAACAAAGAAAAAATTTGAAAACTCTGGCCGGAATTTCACCATGTAGTAGGTAATGCTTGAGGTGCCAAATGACATCACAGTCAAGTAGGGAAACGAAGAGAGAAAGTTTGACAGTATATACACAGCGACGCCATAATACCCATCGAGCCTTTCCTTGTAAAATACCTGTTTAAAGCATTGAGAAGGCTTAACTAAAACTCAACTGGTGCCATATAACTCTCTACTGAGAGTTTATTTTGAGCAGTTTACCTTCAGTTCTTCAATGAAGGAGGGGAAGCCTCCAATCGACATGAATGTCATAAATCCTGACAGAAATCCTCCACAAGCTCCGTGGGCCAATATTGCAGTATACCCTTTGCCAACGTCTAAAAATACGGTACCGACGCAAATAGACAACAAGATGTACACGATAATCCTTACCCAATAGTACCCCAAATCTCTCCACATGTTAATGAAAGATCTCCTTGTCAGTGTTGAAAGTTGTTTCCACCAGTTCGCTTGGCTTTCCCCTCTTATATTAACCAGAAGCCCTTTCTGCAATACAGAATTCATGACCATGAAAACCAGTTCTTCAGAAATAATACGAAGCGTGATTATTATTTTTCATGTCAATGTGTGTGGTGTTGATTCCTTACATGTATGTAGCAGTACTGTGCAGATGCAGAAACCAGATGCAGAAATATTTAAAAAGCTTACAATAGCCACAATTTCTTGAATCCTAGCTCTTGCATTTGCTGCATGGTTGGAGGACCTGTACTTCTTGACTAGCGATGCCTTAATCTCTGCTGTTGGTAAATTTGCCAAAGAATCTGATGGATTTTGAATTCCCTTCAGTTAAAAAAACCAGAAGAACTATAATTCAGTTAAGCGATTTGTAATGTAAAAAGAAAACTCCAAGTACTAGGGATGGACAGACATTTAAGATCTAGCTAACACATTCTGTGAATTTGATGACAGCAAAAACTAAACTGCCCTAGCATACTTGCACATACTCTGTGAGATCCCATCAGGGTTGCAGTGACAAGGTCGAAGTCTGAATTAATACAACGTAAGAAATGATCAGAAGGGTTTCTTCTACGTGGACATGGGAATCCAGCTTCAGCAAAGAACTGCAAAATTAGCATTTCAGGTTCGACTCAGATGCAAACTTAGAACTCTCATTGAAATGAGTAGTTTTCAGTTTGATTACGAGATAATTAACGCATAGTCAACATGTGCTTAGCAGAAAGAAAAGAGAAAAAATGTTTCACCAAAATAAACTTGTACCTCTACTGCCATCTTTGCCTCCCCAAAATAAACAGTTTCACCACCAGATAATAAGAAAAGGTCATCGAAGAGTGCGAAAACCTCGCTACTTGGCTGGTGAACGGAAGATATAACGGTCCTTCCATCTCGAGCAATATTTCTAAGAGTTTGAGTTACAAAGAAAGCTGCGGCACTGTCCAGGCCACTTGTAGGTTCATCAAGAAACAAAAGTTGTGGCCTAATGAGGATTTCAAGTGCAATACTTAGTCTTTTCTTCTCCCCGCCACTTATACCTCTTAAATGCCAGTTTCCGATCAGCCGATCACCGCACTCTTGGAGACCCATTTCCATGATCGTCCCCTCTACAATGTCATCTATCTCTTCTTTAGCCATGCTGCATGGAAGCCTCAGATGAGCCGAGTAATTCAGGGTCTCTCTGACCGTGAGTGTTCCCAGCAATGTGTTTTCTTGTGTTACATAAGCCTGATTAATGATGATACAGCATTAGAAGAGAGATATGTTTTCTGTAGAAAATAAGTAATCATGCCATCTTCTTCAAATTTTTGTTGGGGAGAAATAGCTAGGATATAACATTTCTAATTAGTTTATTTTTATGAACACAAGAAACTAGAATCTTACAACACCACCGTAGTCCAGTCTCCTCTTCTTCCCGTTGAGCAGAACTTTCCCGGTCATCAGAACATTCCCTGCTAGTCTTCCTGCACAAATTTCATAGATTGCAGGAACATATAATCAGTACCATCAATCTTAATGACATCCAAGTCAATGAATATTTCCTCCTATTCATGATCACTAGCTATATAAACCAAATTTATTGAATATGATTGAGCTGTACGTAATCATAACAGGTTGGAATTTGGAACTCTCTTGCTCTAAATTAAATTCATAATAAGGCAAATTGAAGCCTCTAATTAACTATATATCATGTTAGCTAATTATGGTTTAACAATGAATTCTTTTGTAAGGAAAGATTGGAATATTGTTGTTGAAGACGAGTTTGTATATTCTATCTATAACATGGATAGTACCATTCCATAGATGCTTTAGCCTTGCTATGAATGCACGCGCGCGCGTATATTCAAGTATACGAATGCCAGCAAAGGCAACATCATTAACTGCATATATATATATATATATCACGCTTTGGGAGTGAGCTCCATGTGCATCAAGCACCAGCATTTATAAGTGTGTGTTTTACACTGTGATAAACCCTAAATAGGTGGCTGGCCGGCTAGGTCTGTCTAAATATAACAGTAATGAGTACTTTTGCTTAAGGGTGTTGTTGGGACCGGTAGGGATCATAAAAGCAAGAATGGGATCCTAGAAATTTAGTGCCGGCATTAAGGCATCGGCAGCCCGAATGATTAATTAGAAAGAAAAACAACAACAAGAAATAACAGTTGGTGTAGCTTGTGGCCTGTTCGAACCATCATCTAATCTAAGCTTATCGACATCGTTAAGATTTTTTTTCTCCCTAATTTTGAATGAATGCTCGTACTTGACTTGGTCTAATTAATTCCTTCACTGCTTTTTCTATCTCTTTGCATTTATTTATTAACTAGGTTGTGTTGTTAGTGTTTTTATATATATAGTTTAAAGGACGAAAATAAAAAAATAATTTATCTCTTAAATAATCTCTGAAAGAATTTCTTATTCTTTTACAATAAAATAAACAACCCAACTATTTACATCTTTTTATCTCACTAAACAGCACTATCCTAATTAATAAAGCTTTAAACTTGTGTTAATTATGCCCTATCAAGCCAACAAGAATAAGCCACTATATATATCCTATCTCAAAAAGCAATATCACAAAGGATCATGTGAAGTTTGAAAACATCAAGTTATACCGTGTGTGTGTGTGTGTGTGTGTTCTTACGATTCCTTGGATGTAAAAATGCTAGAGAAGAAACCCTACACTCCATACTTGCTAGAATTTCCACAGAGAGAGTGGGAGGGGGGATGCAAGATCGAACCTGCTAAAGCATCAAGAAGGGTAGATTTCCCAGACCCAGATGGACCCATAATCGCCAATATTTTACCAGGCTCGGCGTACCCATTTAGCCCATTCAGCAATCTCCTCGTAGGTTTATTGCCAAAATTCGGCAGAACCACTGTTAAATCCTCCCAAACCAAGAACATAGACCCCCCTCCGTCTCCTCCTGATAAACATGCCTCCGCATTCCCGCCTCTAGAACCACCCTCTCCACCACTGCTGATTACAACCTGCTCTATCTCCATATCATGCAACAGATACTCTCAAGTACTTGGAATCTGAAAGCAGAAAGAGGAGAATGTATAAGAAGAAACTAATATTTAAGAAAGGTGGTCCTTCGCTATATATGTCTTTGTGATGAGGGGATGGCTTTCCCAGGTCCAGACTCGGCAAAGAAAAGCAGAGTAGAGAAGTGAATATGTAGCAGAAATGGTCTGCTAGCTGCTAGCTTTTATCAGTACCGGTGAAGCAGTGATATAAAGTTACTCGGGCAGCAAATGCTAATCACCAAACCTCCATTAATGCTTTCATTAATAAGGTGCAGGACAGAGAAAACGAGAGTAGTATCTATCTACTTCAACAACTGGTGAAATACTTTTTCAACACCAATTTTACTACTCTAGCCATGCATGACATGATTTCAAGCTAGAATCTCAAATATATCACGGTGTCCTACATTGTTTTTCATTTGCTGTCACCATCCAGAACCGATGAAATTTATTGCAGAAAGAAAACACATAAACATTGATCATATTTGAAGCCGATGCAAGTTATCTAACACGATGCGCTTTTTCCTGGACATTATTTTCAGAGATTTTTCGATTTGGTTCTGTCTGCAGAGTTTTTTACGATCGGAAATCACGCAGTTTCTCAGATATTTTATTTTTTTACAATCTACCGACCGAATTTAATTAGAACGTCCAGTACGGCTTCACAAATTCAGCTAAGTCCAGACGTTGGAATTGAATAATTGCGATTGTCCATCTCTTTTTTCTATGAAAGAAAGAAAAAGTTGCATGAACCCTATTTCTAGCTAGTCTCTTTAATATCATCAACACCAACATTCAACAAACTGTCTGCTAGCTTGAATGAAACATTACATAATAACTTGTTTGCGAAGGTACGTACAAGAACAAAGCAAAATAGTGTAGGACCTGCGACATTAATTACTCTTCAATGTGAGCAATGAGAATATGATGAGAGCAAATAAATTTTTGAAGGTGGACGGTAACCTAACTATTTTCCATGCCCCCGAAAGAAAAAAAAAATGTATATATACATAACTTTATATCTTATAGTTTTAATTCATAACTTAATTATTAGGTAGAGATAGTTTTTTAATATGGTATTAAATATTACTACCTTTATTCTAATCCCATTATCTTTATTTTATTTAATAAAAAATAAAAATAAAATAATATAAGTTTATTCAAGTTTCAAGCTCAAAATACTTTCACTCGATAAGATGTGTTAAAAATAATATAAATTATATTTTGAAACTTAATTTTTTTTAGATGAAATGATTATTTAATACTGTGAATACAATACAGGTACCATTTATGAGAACAATTTCAACTACATTGCTGGACACCCCATGAACAATTGTTCATTGCTATAAATATTCTTTAAAAGAGAGTAAGACTCATGCCAATTTTTAGTTTATATTAATCAAGAAAATATTTTTAAATTTATGGTTGAAGATGCATCACAAAATAAATATTTTTAATTTTAAATAAATAATTTATATTCTGATATTAAATATCTTAATTTACAGTCACCTCTCAACTTTCACAGATACATATTTAATTATTATCGTTAAATTTATTTTTTATGAAGAGTTAATTGAATAACCTAAACCTCTTCGAGGACTATAATAAACTTTGGAGGGTTATGGCTCTCGTGGCCCCCCTTTAGTCCTTGGGAGCTCCGCCTGTGCAGTCGTAGAGTCAAAATAAAATATAGTGCTCTGAAATAGAAGAGAAACCAGGGGGGGATTAAAAAATATATATTATAAATATATATAAAAATATAGTAGTAGGGTAAAAAAAAAACTAAAATCCTAGTCATTTTGATTTAATTAGTAGTTTAAATAATATATATAAAAAATATATCAATAATAAATAATTAACTGGAAAAAAAATAGATTTTTATCTCATCAGAGTGTCAATAACCCTACAATCAGGTCTAACCGGATAAATATTTTAGTTGAACTAGAATTGGGATTAACGGTTTGATACTGTGTTATTTAAAAAAAAATGATTTTATTTATTTATTTTAAATTATTATTTTTATGTATTTAGATCCTAATATTAAAAATAATTTTTAAAAAATAAAATAATTTTAATACATTTTAAAATAAAAATTACATTAAAAAATAACTCCAATCAAAGCGATTAAACAGTTTCAGCAGCTGATGCAGGCATGTCTGTATTTGAAATTGTTTTTTCAAAATATTTTTTATTTATATAATTAAATTAAAACGTTTAAAAACACAGTAAAATACTATTTAAAATAAAAAATAATATTTTGTTTCAAAATATTTAAGAAAAGAAGTGTCAGTCACGTAGTCAACAAGTATCATCAATGCTATCACGTGCTAATTCAACAGTAGAGCATTGAGAAGGTTGTCAAGTGATAGGCATTTCCTTTGGACGACGACACCTGCATGACAAACTTAATTTTCCGTCTTCTTTTATTTATTTGTTTAAGACATTCGTTCCTCTACTAAAGCGAAGGTGCTTTGATGGGACGGGATAACTCAACTCTTCATTTCAAAATACAAGTATTCTAACCATAGTATGCGACTCTTGCTTGATATTAAAAAAATGTTTTTTTTATAGTTTTAGATTTAAATCATATAATTACTAATATAATGATTATTGAAGATTTATATAATGGCCCGTTAAATTAATCGATACAAGTATTGTAATCATCTAGTAGGTGGCCCAGTGATACAAGATTGGAACTAAAAGGTTTGCCCTTCCTGTGATTTCAGATTCGAGCCCTGTGTTACTAATATTATGGTCACTGAAGACTTACATGACCATTAACTTCAAAACTTGTAAAATTAATCGAGATGCTTGCAAGCTAATCCAGACACCATGTTAATAAAAAACACAAATATTGTTATATGGATATTATTGAAAAAATATGAAATGAAATTATGACGATTATAGAATATCGAGTGATCTTTTGGGGTGAGAATGTATATATCTTTTATAAAATAATTATTACCTATAATTTATAATAGTCATTATAATATTTTTCATTAATGATAATTTATTAGAAAATATTAATTTTATTTCTTTTAAATTAAAAATTACTATGAAAAGTTATATTGTTAACTCAAAAAATCTTTATATTCGATTTATTATAAAAATAAATAAATTTATGACACTAGCTAAATATAAAAATAATTTTAATTTTAATCTCTTATATTGCTAGCAAGCTGTTGTAAAAATAAATCTATTATAAACATAAGTTCTATTTTTTTAGCTTATTATTATGATTATTAGATAGTTTAATGGAAAATTAACAGCGGAAATGAGAGAAGGAATAAATAATTATAAGCCCTAACATCTTGATCCCTCCTGCCACAAAGTAATCCAGCCTATAAAAACTAGACGTCTAATTAAGATAACTTTCTTTTGTATTAATAATAAATTAATACAAAAGTCTCTAATAATATATTTTTTGAAGAAAAATAAAAGTCTAGAGAAGAAATTTGCATAATTAAAAGCAATAAATATTAAATGTGTATGCTTTCGTTATATCCGTCAGAAATAATATGAAGCCAGCCCTGTATGATCGGTTACCTTCAACAGGACTGCGATCTATCTGTTCTCTGTAAATGCAAGAACTTCAACGTTACAATAAATAGTTAAGCCTCGGATAATGTATTGTAGCTCGGATACCTTGTGGGAACTCAATATACTATCAGTGCTTCTAGTTGAGTGGAGAGCTCAGGCCCTCCTGGGATGACAGGGAATGGAGAGGTTGATGCCTCTTCGAAGCAAAAGATGGCACCTTTCTGAAGGAAGGCCTCTTCTCAAGTGTTCGCAAAGTTCTCTTCGAGTAAAGATTCTCGACGAATGGCAGAGCTCTCTCCTTGAGCTTGAGAACGATGAAGAACAGAATCCGATAGCAGACGAGGATAAGATAGATAGCAGATAAATCCCACCACTTCGAGTAATCTAGGGGAACGCCAAACATGTGTGTGACAACAAATTCTCCAGAGATTTTTGGATCGCCGGGTATTAGAGGATCAAACTCCAGTCCGAGGAAATCATTCTTGTAGGCACCCTGTATTTGCAGTTCAAAACGAAATGGGTTAAAGATATACGATGTAAGCATGCCAACAGATTATCTTTTTATTTCAATCTTGCTGCTGAAATTTGTGGCATCTCATTTACAATAAGATGATGAATAGAATTTATGTTAGAATTACCTGAATTCCCCAGGCTCCATAATTGATATACGAAACTGGGTAGCGCCAGAATGGTTTTGGAAGATCAGGCAGCAATCTGAAGAAACCAGAGGTCATCATCATGATTCCCTGCATGAGTAACCAAATGAGGATGTTGCCGGATAAATCAGATGGTGAACATAGAAACAATTACGTTTAACGAAGACCTGAAGCATTTTGATCTTACAATGATTCCAGCCCCAGTAATAAGTCCCATCAAGAAATTAGGGACCAGTGAAGCGACTACCATCATCAGGCTCTCTATTACAGAAATGCAGCCGAAGATATTGAGACAGAAAAATACATAATGATCAAATCCCGGTCGAAATTTCACCAAGTAAAAGCATATGGTCCCGGAGAGGAGCGCAATCGAAACCAAGAATGGGAAAGAGGATAAGTAATTGGACAGGATAAACACTGTAACCCCATAATAGCCATTGAGCTTTTCTCGATAAAAGACCTGTTAAGTAGCAAACAACATGTCAAGACCACAAAACTAAGAATATCTCTGCTGTGCCATCATATTTTTACAGGCACAAACTTCTCAATATTTTATCTTTTCTACATAAACAAGATCGTTACCTTCATTTCTTCAATGAAAGAAGGGAAGCCTCCGATAGACATAAAAGTCATGAAGCCTGTTATAAATCCACCACAAGCTACTCTGGCTAAGATTGCAGTGTAGCCATATCCAACATCATAATAGATTGTACCAACACAGATGGAAACAACTATGTAGATCGCTATCCTTGCCCAGTAATATCCCACATCTCTAGACATGTTCACAAATGATCTTCGGGTCAGTGTCGAAAGTTGTTTCCACCAGCTTGCTTCGCTTCCGCTTTGAATTTCAACTTCTAGTCCTTCCTGCAATAAATGAACTTCTTCAAGAAATGTTTTGCAAGCAGCAGCATTTAGCATGTTACTTCCAAATTTGTTTCTCATCAAACTTTCTATGAACAGGCCACTCAGTGATTGTTTCTTTTAGCTTGTCCATTAAAGTTATTTTCATATCAGATAACCGAAAACTTCAAGCAGAGTATAATGTTTCTTAACAGCTTTCGATAGCAAAACGGAGTGCAAGCCACCGAAAAAGTTTTGGTGTCAGTAATAGGTGCAAAATAATAGCAGAGAACAGAATAGTTATATCATGTAATGATGTAGGAGATTGCAGATTGACAGCATTAAATGGAAGGAAAAAAGGATTAGGAATGCAAAATCTGAGATTTCAGTTGCTTACAATAGCTGATATCTCCTTAACCCTTGCTTTCACCTTTTGTGCATAATTTGAGCGCCTATATTTCTCAACAAGTCTTGCTTTGATCTCTGCTGTTGCCAAATTAGCCAAAGGATCTGCTGATTTTGGGACATCCTATAGATAAGACAGATACAGAACAGTCACATTAGACATCTTGATTTAAACGATTGAAAGAAACAAAAAGGTTAATGAAGGCATCCATTGGAGCATGTTCGTGTTTGGACAGGGGCAGAATAGTGCTGTTTCCCTCTTCTTCTTTTTTATTTTTATGAAGAGAGTAGAGGGTTCATCTATGAACCTGAAATAGCTTGCTAAAGATTTTCAACACCTGTGTACTGAAATCTGTTTTTTTTCATTCAAATGACATTGACAGGAATCTTCAGCACTACTATAACATGTGACGTGATGTAATAAAGAATTGTTATTCAAAATACCGCCTAAGAAAGTTCAGTTGGAAGTGATAAATACACGAATTCTTTGAGATCCTTTCAGTGTTGCTGTTACGGCATCGAAGTCTGAATTTACACAGCGTAGGAAATGATCAGAAGGATTCCTCCTTCTTGGACATGGAAACCCAGCTTCAGCAAAGAACTGCGAAGATTGACACTAAAATTTAGATTGCAATAAATCAACAGGAGCTTAATTTAGTATTTCTAAGATCATGCGTATAAGTTTCTTTTCTCTATTCTTCTCATACCTCAACAGCCATCTTTGCATCTCCAAAATATACAGTTTCACCACTGGAGAGTAAGAAAAGATCATCAAAGAGTGCAAAAACTTCACTACTTGGCTGGTGAATGGAAGATATAACTGTCCTTCCATCGCGAGCTACATTTCTAAGTGTTTGAATTACAAAGAATGCTGAGGCACTATCAAGACCACTAGTAGGTTCATCAAGAAACATGATATGTGGCTTTGCCAGGATTTCTAGTGCAATGCTTACTCTCTTCTTCTCACCACCACTTATGCCTCTCAAATGCCAGTTTCCGATCACCCGATCAGAACATTCTTGGAGACCCATTTCCATTATTGTCGCTTCTACGATATCATCAATCTCCTCTTTGGTCATTGTATTTGGAAGCCTTAGATTTGCAGAGTAAGTGATCGTTTCTCTGACTGTAAGAGTTCCTAATAACACATCCTCTTGTGTCACATAAGCCTGAAATTCGACACAGGAAAGCACATCACTAAACAAGTCAATTAAGCTAAAATCACACTGCTTATAGTTAGCTATATGGCAAAAGAAATTGTTGTTATATGCATAATATTCCTTTTGCAGCAAGGCTTCCATTTGGAAGAGAGCTTTCTTTCAGGTTTTGAATTTCATTATATACTTGAAATATAAGAATTCCCTCGAAAAATTAGCAGATCCAATTGGACTCAATCATTGCATATTGGTAGACAATACTCACAACACCAGCGTCTGCCCTCCTCTTCTTCCCATTGAAGAGAACATTTCCAGTCATTATCACATTTCTTGAAAGCCTACCTGTGGCAAGATCGATAATGAATACTATTAGCAAAAGGTTGGGAAAATCAGGACAAAGCTTCACCAATGCTGCTGCCAACATAGTAATAAAGCAGTTAAGTAGTAATTAATCCAGTTCCAAGTAAAGTGGTCAGGTCCCCACTAGGAACTCATCTAGATTTAAATATGTATAGTTTTTAGCCCCAAAAAATTTGTTTCTCTTTATTGATCAGGTCCCAATTTTGTTTCAAGATTCATCATCGTTTACAATCGGCTTAGAGATAAAATAAAAATAACAGCATTATCAAACAAAAAATCATCAACTAACACACCTATTAGCTCCTCTTTTCTTCCAACCCTGCTGCTGCCCATATCTCATTAATTTAGGGGGCCATCACAGGACTTTAAACTTATCAAGTGGAGTAATACAACTTTTTTTAATTGATAGAATAAATTGAATATTAAGGGGGTGTTTGGCACTGAGTTTCAAAAGCGCTTTTGAAAAAAAATGAAATTTTTTTATTTTTATTTTAAATTTAAAAAATTTGGTGTTTCTAGATTATTTTCATGTGCTGATGTCAAAAATAATTTTTAAAAAATAAAGAACATCATTTTGATACATTTCTGAATAAAAAAACACTTTTAAAAGCAACTCGACCACACTCCCAAACAGTTACTAAGTAGAAAAATCACCCTTTAAAATAACTAGGGAGTACCAAGAGAGCTCTAATTTAATCTTTGTTTTCTAATATATATATATATGTATAATATATATACATATTATAGTCTAGATTATGTAGTTCTTAAGAAAGCTAATATCCAATTAGCCTTTAAAAATAATTAAAAACAAGCCACATGAATAGACCTTAACAAACAAGGTTCCAGGTTCACTTGACTAGCCTCCAGAAAAAAAATGGACAAACAATAAGCTGTACATCCAATTTATTTTTTATTTTATTTGAAATAAGCATATGATGATTTGTTTGTGTGCCTAAAATCTGGCCACCAGCCATATGCTAACACTTTCCCCATTTTTTTTTTTATCTCAAAATCCATTTTCTTATATATTTTTTACTGAAAACCACTCTTATAACCAAAAGAAACTAATTACCTAATAAAAAAACTCTCAACCTAAATTTACATTTTCAAGCTATTAGAAGACAAAAAACATTTTATTTACACTCCTCTCATCAACATCGATAGTAATTTGGCTATCTTGGTGAATTAAATTGAAACAACCAACCTCTCTCTTTTCTTCATTATTTTTCAGGAAATCTCTTTCCTCCTCAAACTAATGAAGTTCTATACTAAACCATATAATCTCAAAATTTAAGGAACCAAAGAATAAATTTGACAAGATTTGAAGCTTAGGATGTGCTGACACCTTTTTTTTTCAAAAAAGAAAAAGAAAAAAAGAGGGCATTTATTTTGCCTAGGGTTCTAATCATCATTATTATTTTATTTTAAAAAAAGAAGCAATTCTAGTGTCCTCTTATTTTTTATAATTTTAATTTCAATTACTCGGCGCCATGTTAGATGTTATTCATACAGATGAATGCTGTTAACTGTCTGGTGAAGAAGCTTAAATTTCGAAAGAGAAGCACACTTATGGAGATCTGCTTGGTCTCCTAACTTTTCTTCCTATAAAAAGAACAGTAGCAGCATTTGATAACTGAACGCAGCCTGCGTGAACATTTTATCCCAATTTCCCATGATAAAACACAGAATTTCGACTGTACAAAATTCCAAGATTGTAATTAAACAGATAATATATAGGAATGTGTCCCGGGAGTTGGTTAAACATTAGCACAAAATACAGCCAATTAATTCTACCAAAGAAAGAAAGAAAAAACATACCTGCTAGCGAATCAAGAAGAGTGGATTTTCCAGACCCGGATGGACCCATAATAGCCACGATCCTACCTGGTTCGGCATACCCTCTAAGTCCTTGAAGCAACCTTTTTGTTGGGCCATTTCCAAAATTTGGTAACACCACAGTTAGATCCTCCCACACCAAATATATCCCCCTCTCCTCGCCGCCGTCCGATGCCATCTTATCTCGGTACGTGCTGCTGCTCCCACCATCACGAAAGTTATTGCTAGTACCACCACTCTTAGCACTGTAACGATGACTTGCCACCTCTATCTCCATTGTGGCCACGTACAGTTTTGGATCAGCGAGAATTTGTGAATAGCTAGAAAAAAGAAGAACAGGGTAACATGCCGGTGCTGGCTCGATAAGTAATGTGAATGTACTAATGGCCCGCCATTGATTGGACAACAATCACCAAACAACTAGATATGAACGTGGATGGATCATTCAAGAAATATGGGTGGAGGGAGAGAGAGAGAGAGAGTTTAATGGCCTGTGTTTAAAAGAGAGACTGGTGCAGGTGGTCAGTAAGGAAATAAATGCGGGAGCTGTGAACATGAAATGAAATACGCGGGGCTGCCTGCACTGACAGTCTCTTTCATGATAGTTATGGTCAACTTTCAGATTTATTTTCAATAAATGTTTTTGTTTTATAATATTATAGTTGGACACGTAGGTTGTTTGTAACTGTTTTTAAAATTGTTTTTTATTTAAAAATATATTAAAATCATATTTTTTATTTTTTAAATTTATCTTTTATATTAATATAAATTTTTACAATAAAAAAATTATTTTTTTTTCAAAATTAATTTTAAAAATATTTATATAAAACATGGATTGTGCTGGATAATTTTAAATATATATATATATTAACTAAAAAATAAATCGTGTTGGTGTTTTCCTGTTCACTGCACTGTAACCTTAGAGATGTTTTTACTGTGGATTGTGGCAGTGTGCTGCCGATTCTGCCCTTAATGAGTTAAGGCTTGCGTGTGGTTGGGTGAGGGTTTTATTGATTTTTCATTGCTTTTGTTTTTTCTGGGACAGGAAAGCATGGGGGACGTTCTTTCTTCTGTGGATTAGGTTTCCTATAAGCATGCACGCCACTGTCTTTTCAAGTCTTTTCGTCTCCTTCACTTATGAATACGCTGTTATAAAAATCCATCGCTGGATTACCTAAAGGCTGAGATGGCAAGAACAGGCATGATCAACACGCATGCTTCTATGAGTTACCGTCGACCAAGAGACTTAGGAAATTCCAGAAATTTTACAAATGGTGAGGGGCCAACACCTGCAGACCACCCCAACATACCACCAGGAGACTTAGCTCTCCTGCCTTAATCACCCTCCTTCAATATACAAGTGCTTGCCTACACTGCCATTTATATATTTGTTTTTACAAAGAGATCGAAGCACCAGATCTCATGTGGAGCTTCAATTTCAAGCTTTTTTTGTCTGAATCTTGAACAAAATCCTTTCAAATTCACAGAGTTTGCTTTTCTTACCTTACATTTTTTTCTCTTGCAGTCATCTTTGAACTTTATTTAGCAATCTGATTCTACTACTCTTTATGAATCGAATTGAATACTTTTAATCTCTGTAGTAGCCTTTTATAACATTCCATTTATTTATATCTCCTGTATTTTCTTAAAATAAACTTGCCTATATAATTATATTTTTTTCCTTTCTCAATATTTCAGCCATCTCCAGTAGAAAGAAATCATTATTGATGAAGAATTTTGGACAATCAGCTAAAAAACAGGAAGTCACACGTTCTCCCCCAATAGAGGCTTCTTTGCACACTAACTCTTTTTTTCTTATTTATAACAATTTTTGGTTGAAGAACATGAGCTTTTTTCATTTAATTTGTTAGCTTGCACTTTTCTTTTGGAACAGGGGAATTAGCAAGGAATGGGTTGACTCTCATTTTGAAAAGGAGTTTTTGCTTCGTTGTTCATCTCAGCATTACTTTGTTTCTGCGACGATTTGCAAACAATTTTTCTAAAGTTGATTGAGTCTTTGTCAAGTAGTAATTGGCTTACTTTTTGTGATCTCTTGCAAGGCAAAAGCTGGACTTGCAAAAAGTAATTTGTATCAGCGAAACAAAATTTAACTTAAATTTACTCTTATTTGCTCTTTGCATGTAATTTAATTAGTAATTATTTAATGTAAATTTATCATTTCAATTTTTTTTGCAAATATAAGCCCATATGCACATGCATGCCCGCAACGATGTGCGGGCAATGTAGCTAGTATATATATATTCTACGTTATCTTCTTCTTCTTCTTCTTTTTTAATTAAAGGTTCAAGTGATCTGGTATCAATTCCAATCCACTCGGGCTTTAGAACGTGATATGTTTGTCGTTGTGTTTTAAAATTATTATTAAAAAAAATTGATTTTTTTTTTTTATTGTTTATTTTAAACTAAAATTTTTTAGTGTTTTTAGATATTTTATACGCTAATATCAAAAATATTTTTTTAAAAAATAAAACAATATTACTGTTATGTATTTATTTATTTTTAAAAATAATCTCAATCATTATCATACCATCCAATATTTTTTTAAAAGAGTATTTTATGGGGCTGTGAAATATTTGATAAATATTTATTGAATGCATAATTGTTGATTTTATAGGGTTCTATGGGAATTTAATTGAAAAATATTTTTGTTTTTAAATTAATTATTTTTAATATTTTAAGATAATTTTAATATGTTGGTATTAAAATAATTTTTAAAAATTCAAAAATATTTTAATTAAAATTCAAAAATATATTTCAAAAATCAAATTCGTGAAACATCGATCAGTCCATTTTAAAGCTTTTGAATCACTCGAGGGCTGTCTACGTACACTGGCAGTATCAGATCGCTATAAAGGATAGCCAACGAAACAATTCTCAGCGTCACGATTATCCGAACATTATAGCCTGTTTATTTCGGAGTTTCAACTGTTTTCTGTTTAAATTTTTTTTTTCATTTTAAATAAAAATTTATTGGTGTTTTAAAATTATTTTGATGTGCTGATGTCAAAAATAATTTTTAAAAAATAAAAAAAAATATTATTTTAATATATTTCTAAATAAAAAGTACTTTTAAAAACAATCGAACCACCCTCCCAAACAGGCTTTTGATTTACTCCTTCAGTACTGGTATTAAAAGACTTTTAATTAAAATAATATTTTATTTAGACTTCTTACATTAAAACATAAAAATTATTGGAAAATATCTAAAAATATTGATTTTTTTTTTTTGAAAAGCTAAACCCTCAACTAAAAATATCATCAAAGGATGCTAATAAATTACAAAATAGTTAAAGAAATATAATTTACTCTTAACCTTTACGTGAATATGTTAGAAAGTAATTAAATAAAACATATTAAAATTTAATTAAAAGTGATAGAACATTTTTTCATATACAGAAAACCTTCCAAGTATCGGAGAAAAAACCACAAAACTTATTTTGTTTAATCCATTTGTTGGACAGGCAACTGTGTTGTTTCTGGGGATAAAACATATCTCAAAAACAGCTTCTTGCGAACAAAACAGAATCCATGAAAGATTTTACAAATATGTTTCCCGGCTACCAATCACTCGAAGCTTCTAGGCATCTTCCACGGGAGTGTCATTTGAAGAGCTAAAAATCACCACTTAAACTTTTAGGCAACTTCATCGAGAGTATCATTTGAAAAGCTAAATTTAAAAAATTAATTGTTTATCATATTTGTTTAATGTTTTAAGCTTCATAGCTTTCCCATGCATGAGCTGCTAGAGAAGGTTAGAAAATAATATAAGTATATCAAAAATATTTGTTTTTATTTTTGTTTTTATTTAAAAATACCTCAACAAGAGAATAAACAATTATATACAAAATTAATAATTATATTGTTTAAGGGTTTTTTAAAAGCAATTATATAACATATTCCTATTAATTGAATAATTAATTGCATAATTAAACTACATACAAAATAATTGCACTATATTTAAAATAATATAAAAAAATGACTCTCCAAAATGGTTCTTGCCATTGGAACATTTATCAACAAAAAAATCATATATACACTATTCAAAGAGCTATTTTAGATATCTGGCTCTCCAAAATGGCTCTTGCCATTGGAGTTGCTCTTATATTATGATTTTGTTCTAAGAGTTGAAACCTGATAGTTTCATTCTGTTTCGGCCAAAATATTTCATACCAGTTAAAAAACGAGATAAAATATGGTTATTTTTATCTCGGTTTAAATTCCAATCTATTTCGGATTTTTTGGCCAAATATCGGCCAAAACGATCAGGTTTCGTTCCGCTCATTCTGTTTTGGCCAAATAGTATTTTTTTTTAAATAATGAATAATTTTACAATATCAATCATATCTCTTAATCCGACAAGTTAGATTGAGATGGAATTTTACAAGGAATATCTTGATATATTTACGTATATTGTGTTAAAATTTCAGAGCAATTAGAGAATGTAATGACCTTGTGAGATTGATGATGACATTCTTGCAATATTATACATATTCATAATTTTATTCAAAAAAATCATTTTATTGTGTCTTTTTTAGATTAAATTACACAATTCTAAATAATTTTATTTTTGAATTTAAATTATTTTTTGAATTAATATATATATATATAAACAATACAACCTCAAAACAGAATACCAAAACACTTCAAAACCGAAATAATTCATTTTAATTGAAAAAATAAAACACGGACCGAAATAAAATTGCAAAACTTGTTGAAACACGGAGAGATATGCGCATGCACAGGGATTAATCAGAAGTGTTCATATAATTTTGCAGCGGGGAAAACAAATTAGCTGCCATTATTTTTCATATAATGTATTTTCTCTTTTCCATATAAATGTTTTGCTAGAGTTCGTAACAAACGCATCTGGAAAATCTATTTCCTATATCACATCTTCCTGCAATTACTGGAGAAAAACAAAAGACTTCGCTGTACGTGTTGCATGCAGCTTGGCTATCGTCGCCGACCGCCCGTTAATTGAATTCCACCCATTTTTGTCCTTGTTGTTATTTTTTTTAGATTCCGTAAAACCTGGAAAATATATTTTGTAGACTTGAATAAAGAAAAGAAAAATTTAACCGTTTTAGATTCTTATAATTAATACACGTCTTAAGAACTCGAGATCTCAAGCCCACCACGTCTCTGCTGCGACCCTTCTTGGTGTCAATGATCATTCGATAGAACGGTTTCATCGTGTCTGAGCTGCCAACCTTCTCTTCTGTCATTTAATGGCGAGACAGATCGATCTCTCTATTTTGATGTTCATGTCATTTATTTTTGCTGCACGACTTCCTGGTAAATCTTTTTAGGGTAAAACTCAAGTGGAATGAAAGCTTTTCTCAGTACTGTTTCTGCAATTTTTCAAGTGCTTGATAATAATTGTCTATTTTGCCGGGCCTGAATTCTCTGCCATCAGCTTGCTCATGATCAAGGGTTGGGAGCATCATTAAACTCATCGTTTCATCTCTTTTGCCTCGTAAGTTTACTGAGAAATTCTCTTGAAAAGAGTCAAGTAGTGCCTCGCTGATTGATGCGTGCTTGGATGGTAAGAAAATGGGCTCGTCACTGCACAGCGAATCGCCTCCTGTGAGTCGTCGGATTCAAGGATAGCGCCCCACAAATATCCAAAATAGGATCTTTTGCGTCGGCAACTATGGCTGTGGGGACGCCAATAAATGCAGAAAAATCTGCAATCCAAGCATCAAAATCTGCAATCCAAAAACCTCGCGGAATATGATCTCGGATTATAAGAAGAAGGGCTCATGAACTCAGAACTAAAAGCAAGCTTACATTAATCGAGAAACATGGGGTGAATATTAGAATGGAGCTGTTTTTGAAATTGTGCCGCGCGCCACCTCCATCAGACAAATTCTATTTCTGTGTCAAGCCAAGTAAACCAGCAAGAAACTGTGAAGGTGGGTGTAGTGGATGGAAAATAGTAAGCCATAAAAGTCATCCCAGTTGATGACTATTTTGCCAGTGAATTAATGAGTGTATAAACCCTCCGTGTACAATATTTTTAGATTATTTTAATATATTATATTAAAAAGTATTTTTTTAAAATAAAAAAGAATTTATTTTGATATATTTTTATGGGAATAAATAAATTAAAGACAATTGTTTTTACATTCTCAAATATATATATATATATATATATATATATATATATATATATATTATGCATTCTTTTCCTCCATGCTTTTTTTATTAAATAGCCCTTAACCTCCTCTCTGATAAAGGAATAACTTTCGGAAAAGCAGGAAGAACTTTCCACAAAAACATTTTTTAAAATTTTATTTTTTTACCATTTGATCAAACTCTGTACAGAGCATCGTATAATTCAATAAAAACTTGGCCGAAAGTCACAAGTCATGAACTGGGTGAGAAGATCATTATTAGCTGCTAAGAAATGTGAAGCACAGTCTCAGTTTTACAAAGTCAGCAACCCCACCAGAACACATAATCACTGCCTTAATCAATGTTAACTAACCTCTCTCGCATGTATGGACCCCCACAACCTTCCCTCTTGATTCACTACGGTCCTGTTGAGAACGCCATGAAAAGAGCTCCTTGTTATTCCGAAAACGATGGTCAAGTCTTCGAGTAGTTTCCTGTGGCCTTTCTCTTGCTATGGCCCTATCTGGGGCACCACAAAGGATCCAAAAAAACAAAATAAGTTGTACTTGACGCCCCCTGCATGTCTTTAGCTTCCAAGTCTTTCTGTGTGTATGTTCATGGATTCTGGCCCTATTATCACCAGATTCTCTCGTGCCACTATGCCTTTGTTTCATTTAATATTTTTCATCTCGGTCCTCTTGAGATTGAGCTTTGGTTCTTCTTCTTGGTGCCCACAAAATCCACAGAACAATAGAAAATTTCAGCAGAAAACTGATCGTTTCTGGGAGTTCCAAGAGCAATCTAATACATGGGTTGAAGTGGAACTGCCATATGATCTCGTCTCTTGTGTTAATGACAACTGCACTAAAGTTGGTTCAATTCATCCGGTTACAAGAGATGCAGAAGAGCAGTTAGAAAGACAAAATGATGTTACCAAGAAAACTGGGAGTCTGAAAAGGAAGGAAGGAGATGGAGGAATTGAAGGGAATTCTGAGATTGTTCTGCCATTGAGGAAGAGAATTTCTTTGACTAAAATGTCTGAGTCATCCATTTGGGTAACTGGTGAGAGTGGGTCTATCTATGAGAGGTTCTGGAATGGAGTCCAGTGGGTGATAGCACCCCATGATCTACCAATATTGACTGGCCATGCAGTCTGTATCTTTTTTGTCAACCAAAGTATTCTTGCTCTATCAGAATCAGGAATCCTATATCAGGTACTAGTCTTTTTTACAACTCATAAGATTTCCTGTCTTGTCTATATGATTATGGAAGAAACCACATATAATATGAGGCATCTTTGCAATTATCTAGCTTGATTCTAAAAAAACTAGTGGTTTCAATTACTTATAAGATCATCTGTGTTTTATCGGACATGTAGACCAGCAAACCTTGATTGCATAGTACTTGCGAGAGCCTTTTGTCTTCCTGTAGTACTGGATTCAGTGAGGAAAGTTATACATACTTTTTTTCTAGCTGCCATCAATTCTGCAATCTGTGTTATACAAGAACTTGTAATCAGTGTAACCTTGTCACAACTCGAGTCAAACATTCAGGCATGGCACTCTTGCATGACCTGGGCTGGCTCTTTCTTAATTAGCTCTAACACATGTCTTGTCTTTGAAGTTGCTCGTGCAATGGTCCCATGATTTTCTTCACACATGAGCAATTTACAATACTGTTGTATTGAAACCAAAACTAGTTCCTCTACTTCAGGATATGTTTGCTAACAAATTCAGGGGGTAATCTGAATTTTGATGGTCAAGCGTGCTTTGATGTCTGCTTGATAAAAATGGATTTTCTGATCACTATAACTGTCAAATGCACTGTTGTTTCATGTGTTGGATCATTTTTTCTCCTTTCCAGATGATGATACTCAGTGAGAGCTCACAGCCAATTTGGGCAGAATTCACACCTACTCTCGATGAAAGCACAAATAAAGAAGCAGGACAAAGTTCATCGATCCTAATAAAGTCAGGCATCATTTCACATGATGAGTTGTGAGTGCATCATTTCAGTTTCAAGACCTATTCAGTGAATTATACTTACCAAGAGTCTGAAACAGCGTAACGACGTTACTTAACTGCAGCAAATGTACTAATTTTCACTGCATTATTTGTCAGGAAAATTTATTTCTGCACAAAGAATGGTTCGTTGGTAGAACTTAGTGAGGCAGAATCTCCAAGGTAAAACTAGAATTTCTAAGACTAAAAGTTGTCATAACTACAACTAGTTTTATTGCTTTTGAATTCCAATCTCTGCTTACAGAGAAGATTCTGATTGGGAGACTCTAATATTAACGAAGTTTATGCTGTAAACATAGAACAGATGGAAATATCACGGGCGACCACCTGGTGCGGATGTTGCAGCAATTGCTGCTGCTGCTACTATTAGACCAGAAGTAGTATATACCATAAGGTTAGATCTATCTCAAATCAACAACTCTAATTAAATAAAAAAATAAAAAAAATGGACGGGCTAATACAAGTATATCTAATTGAGAAGTGTACCGGCAAACATCAAATTGAATGTGAAGTTGCCAGTAGTTATAATCAGATATTCTGTGTAGGACAATGTCCCAATTATGCCATGATTTGTGGCTAAGCTGGATCATTGGTTCTTGGCTATTATCTTCTTTGCCATTTGAAAAGTAAAAAAAAATGTGTGCTGCAAAGCAGTTCTACAGGTGATCTCTACGAATACGATAGGAGGTCAAAGCCATCATGGAAGAAGCATATATGGACAGGAGTGAAAGTAGAAGATGCTTCTCTGATGCCATCGATGGGATGTACACTATATGGCCTGAGTGGAGACTACTCCATCTCTCTTTTTCTTTTAACTAAGGTACCCTATTTGTAGATATAATGAACACACAAACACACAGACAGCAGAAAGTGATAAAAGGTAACGCAAATAGGTAGATATGAGAACTTTTTTGTTTCCAAGGAAGCTAAATGAATCCCTGGACTCACAATGTATTCTGTATAACCAGGGTGGTAAATTGATAGAGAGACGACTGAACCAAAGGAAGTGGAAATGGGTGGTCCATGGAAGTCCCAAAGATCATCAGTTGACGTCTATCACACCTGGTGTACAAGATGAGACAGTTGAAAAATTCGTGTCATTATTTTTCACCACTTCCTCAGGATCGGTTTTCGAGTATCGAATATCAAAACAGTCAGGTGAGTGAAGTAGTTACTGTAAATTCTATTCAATCTCAAAATGGTGAGGGTCTTCGCTATTCTTGTTCTTCTTCTTATGCTTTCTAATGAGATTCCTTTATAGACTCAATGAAGGACAATCACATAACAGAGACAACCCAAGTATGGTTTTTCTGGTTTTCACTCATATATCCAATTCACTTCTCTGGGAAGCCATCAAAGAATGCTGTTCCATTGAGTTGAGATCGAGTAACCAGTTCATATATTTTAAATCTCAAATCCTAATTCTGGAAGTAGGCTTTGTCTACCTCTTAGAATAGTTAAGGTGGTTCATCAAAGGACTGGAAAACTCCAAATGATCTATTCAGGGAACGGAAGGGGCAACTTTTGAAACTCCTAGGGAATTCCATGTCATGGCTGGCTGATGAAAAACTGGACGACCTGAAAATAACATATAACTCCTCTGGTTGCACATTAAGATTCTCATGGAATTGAAGTTCATTCTTCATTCAAAGCCCTTGGTATATTTGAAAAGTTGGCACAATTGAGAAGCTTGCAATGCATCTAGCTAGCACTAAAACCAATAGAGGTGGTATTTAAAGTAGGTTGTTCTTCTGCACTGCTTCTTCAATTAAATCAATAGCTTTCTAAAATCCTGGTAAATGAATTCTGGAAGAACAAAAATCACATGTTTTATTTTTGGAACCATTTCTTAAAGAAATTGTGGCAGATTGTGGGTTTTTTAAAAATTCAATAAGATGAAAACCATGGTTTTTGACTGATTTGCACCTTTGTGTATCAATGAACATGTTTGCTGTTTGTATCAACATTATTGTTAAGTCCGACCTAACTTTTTCTCTTGGAGCCAGGCACCGATCAGGGAAACCAAGTTCCTGAAGCATGGTCGAGTCATACGCATCCCCTGCATGCAAAAGTTGCGAGTGGAATTTCTGGGCTGCAAGTCCAAGATGGTAGAATAGTTTTCGCACTGCATGATGGTAGACTTGCAGAACTGCATCTACCTGGTCTAGGCGGAGAAAATACAGGGCCGAATCATCAAGTCAATCTCCAAAAAAAGATATCAGTTAAATATGTATGGTCAATATTAGATGCCCCAGAGACTGAAGGGTGGAATGCAGAGTATTGCAGAGAAGAACGTGGGCCCATGAACTGTCTTGAAGGCGTAAAAGATGAGACAAATGATGAAGGAATTACAAGATCAATCGCAAGAAGGAGAAAGGGAAGTCAGGAACAACAGGATTACCTACTTCCATGTGCTAATGGATCAAAGAAAGCCTTGGAAGAATATAGATTCCCAGATAATTGGATCAACTCTAACTTTCGTCTGCGAATGGTGCATGGAGGCAAATCATTTTTCCTTATTACTGATGGTGGTTTGACTTTTGAATATCTTTATGCTGAAAATCTATGGCTTTGGCTAAGACACGACCACCCAACACCAATGAAAGGTGCCCTTGGAAACTACAATGGAAGCCTGTTTCTGGTAGACATTTACGGGAGCCTGCTTATCAGAGAGAGAAGCAGTGAGGGGCTAGCGTGGGTAAATTGCACTGCCATGAGGAATCTCGGACAAGTTATCGGAGGCCCTCCATGGGATGGGATCCCAGGTAAAGCTCTGAAAGTTACAGAAGAGGATGCAATCTTCGTAGTGAGCAAAAATGGAAGGCTACTGCAGTTCACAGTAAGTAGCAGGAATATTTTTACTGGTATACAACTCCCGTGTGCACAAAAGATTAAAAGCATCAGAGAATTTCTTTTCATACTCCCGGTTCACTAAATTTTTCATCATGTCATTGCCATCATCACCATCCATATAAGTAGTATTTCATGTTATCTGACAACCAAGAAACATTACTGATTAATAGAAACAAATATCCTGGATTATTACTCTAAACGCTCACTGAAGGCTAGATAGCCACAGCAGACAAGGCACTTGTGTGATTTTCCAAGAATTATAAAGGATCCCATTGCTGATTATCAATCAAAATTCTGCACAGGTTGCCCTGAGGAAATTCAAATGGAAAGATTGTCAAAACCCTCCAAATACCAAAGTTGCAAGTATTGTTGATCAGGAGCTGTTCCGGGACAACATAGTATTTGTCATTGGAAGGAATGGGAAGCTATACCAGTATAACAAAGTGACTGGATTGTGGCATGAGCATTATCAGTCCCAACATTTGATTTTATCAAGATTGCCTGGAACTGCTATGAGGGCATCATCACTATCACTTACAGGCTCGCTATTTATGCTTTCAGAGGATGGTGGGCTAGTTGAATATCATTGGAATACCGGTGATGGCTGGAATTGGATTGAACATGGAACACCTAACAAAGGTGTATCCTTGATCACTTCCCCTAGCCCATGCTTTGAAGGTAATCAACTTCTTCTTGTTGGTTCAGATGGAAAAGTTTACGTAAGGTATATGGACAAAATGACATGGAGATGGAAGAACTGTGGCTTCCCATATGTGGGAAAATTAATGAACGAAGATCAAACACGTGAGGGTGGAAATGATGACAATGAAGAAGTTTGCATGGATGAGGATTTCGCAGCTAGCTTGGAGAGTTTTGCAGAGAAGTATAGTGATTTTAATAGAAACTGTGACCCAAAGGTTGGTATAAGAATCTTTTGTTTTCTTTTTAAAGTTTCATATACTAACTGGATGCTGGACAGCTTCAGAAATCAATGATGAGTGTTTTGAACATTCACAGGTGGCTCCAACAAGGCCAATCCCATTTTCTGATGATTCAGTCATCTTCGAGCTCAAGGATGGAAGAGTAAGGAACACTTGTTCATTTACTGTTTCTGATTTCTAATAATGAACACAAGTAAACTTGAGATGTGGGGTTTATCATAATTCACAAGGAAAGAGCTGCTAGTTGAATGTCACATAAACAGACCAGGAAAATGGAGTTGGGCTAAAACTTGAAAACTACACGAACATTCTCATAGAAGCTAAACACGTCATATATGTCAGCAAATGTTTTCTAGGAAACAGTCTAGCACTCCTGACAACAAACTTAACAGAAATTTAATCCAGGAAGCTAGAAGTTGAGCTATTGATCACTTTCTATCTGCAATTTATGTTCTAAAACTCTAGTGGTTGCAGGCTTATAATCTGAAACATTCTTCTCAGCTAACATAAACTTAAAAGTGATATAAAAATGAGAGCTTACATCAATACTTATGGCAGTTGGCAGAGATGAGAAGAGTGGAGGGCACACACTGGGTATGGTCACGCACGATAAGCACTCCAGCAACCCTGTGCGTGGCCAATTATTGGACGGCTGTGGCTTCTCGAGGAAAACATACAAAGGAACATGTCAGAAACATGCAATTATAGATCAAAAACTACAAGTATATGAATTTTGTACATTTAACAGGAGAAAGCAAAGAATATCGGACCTTGCTGTGGGAGAGCAGGAGGGTGGAATTAGAGTAGAACCACCAGGAACATAATTTCTAATATGACTGCTTGTACAGTGAAGGAATTCAAAGGAAGAACATGCTCATCAACCCATAATTATAATATCTTCTTGCTACGCGTACCTCCACTAATTGTTAAAATTTATTCCTTGTATTATTATATTGAAATATTTTAGAATACTGGTAGTAAATTATCATTTCTTGAAAATCATAAATAGGTCATTTATATATATATATATATATATATATATACATAGGGGTAAATTTGTATTTAGCTATTTAAAAAAACATGTGCAATAATCTTAATGCTCTCGGCGGTTCATGTGCATTTTTGTCTTATTAATGGTGTTGAAATTAGGCTCAAAGTTAGGGATTTCCTAGTAAATATCAGTATAGGAAATCTGCCATAATATGCTACACTAATTAGGAAAGATACTGTTATTTCCTAATGTATTATTTCCTATTCAGTATCCAAAGATGTATATATATAGATGTAAAGATGCACCCTATGAAATAAGATGAGATAATCAGTCTCTCTCTTTCTCAAATTCTACAAATGGGTATTATGATTATTTTATTGTAAGAAAATACAGAGAAAATACAAAATTACTCCCAAATAATCTGGTAATGTCAACTGGTCCAGTGGGAAATTCAAAAATATCCTTGATTTCGAGGCAAAGACTGAGGTGCACTGAGGGGTGAAATCATAGTTGTCAGTTCCGTTAAAAAAACCGAGATGAAACGGCGTTGTTTTCGTCTCGGTTTTAATTCCGGCCTGTTCCGGAAATTCCGGCCGAAACATCTCGGTACCATTCCGGGTGTGCCGTTCCGGCCTTAAAATCCTCTTCTTTTTTTAACTTTTGATTTTTTTTCTAATTTTGAGATTATATTTGTTTGACTTTGTGTTTATATTGTATAATTTAAAGTTAATTTATCTTGAATTTTAATTATGTTTGTTAATTTTATATTTTACTTTATATATATATATATATATATATATATATAATTATATATGAACAGTACAACCCCGAAACGGCACGCCGAAACGCTCCGAAACCGGAACGTTTCGTTCCAATAGAAAAACCAGAACGACCACTGGAACAGCGACCGAAACGGTATTGACAACTATGGGTGAAATCGTTAATACACTGTGTTTTGTGAGTGTGTGCACAGTGTTTGAGCGAGCTATTTTATTTTTTTCTTAATAATAATAGTCGTGATGCGCGTAAGCTGACTCGAACATCCTGGTTAAAAAAAATATATAAATGGGAAAAGACAGGAAAAAAATGTTAAAAAAGTGGATCCTGGAATTATTTATGATGCACATAAGATGGCCCGGACACCTCGGTGTTTAAAAAAAAAATCGGAAATATAAAATTGACCCTGTGTTGTCATTGATTTATTTTAACTTGAAATTAAAAGAAATATAATTTAATTATTTTTTATCACTCACCGCAAAAGGAATTACGCCTAATTATATCATATTTTGACCACAATATTAAATTTTGCCCGGTAATTAAAGTTGGTTGTGAAATACAGTATTATAACTTCTTAAATTCTTTCATAATTTTTCTCTTTCAAACCCATTTTCCTCTCTGCCAATGCCCCAATCACCATGAAAGCTAAGCCCGACACAAACCCAAAATTAACCAGTGTTGTAACCTTGAACTGGGTTTTTAAAAATAATTCAGAAATGGAAATAGAGAGAGAGAGAGAGAGATCGTCATTGGCATTTGCAGAGAGCTTCAACCAAGAAAAAAGGTGTATGTTCCTTTCATCTGTTATACATGGAGAGAACCTAAATCTTTACACAGAAAACCAAAACATGGGTCCGGAGAGATTTCTCTGAAAAGCTTGCTTGATTAAATTTTTCATTCGCGTGCAATTTTGAATTTTTAAAAGCCAGCAACACGTGTTGTGTTGAATTGAAATCCGCTCAGTGTGAAATGTTGAATTTTGAGACAATAGTTGTGGGTGTAGTGCGAAGCAGGGGATCAAACATCAAACATCCAGTCCACAATAAACATGAGAGTGCGTGAACAGTGGTGAATAGTAAATTACCGAGCTAATTTAGTTTCTTTGTAATGTAATGTAATGTAATTGTAATTGTAATTGTAATGTGGAATGACAAAGCAGGCTTTCATGGCTCTTGTGGAATCCTGTCTTGGGCTTACCGTCCATTCAACGGCATTAGTGGATCAAGTAGTATTGGTATGCCATTTGGAAGCCCATTTGAATTCTGATTCCTGAGAAAGGGCCCTGCTGGAAATTTATATTTATATGCAGTGATTTGTTCTGCCATTTGAGATGGCTTCTTCTTCTTCTTTCACTGAAAAATATCCCGAAAAAATCCAGAGAGGGAAACAGAACACAGCACCCGCAATTTCCAGAGCGAGAAACCAATCAATATTAGTGGCAAACACGGAGGCTGAAGCGGTGGATTTTGAGCCAGAGGACGATGATTTGATGGACGAAGACGGTGCCGTAGACGTCGACGCCTCCTCCTCGCGGCGTGCTCCCCTTCCGAAGTTAAAGTCTGCCATCACCGGAGGCAGCGCGTTTCCTTCACTCTCCGCTCCTAAAAAGACTAAAGGCCGTGGATTGAGAGAAGATGTTGATACTGAGAGACAGAGCCGATTCTCCGGGCGTGGATTTGATTCCCTCGGTTCTGGTGGTGGGCCTGGACCCCAGCGATGTGAGTGAAACTTAAACCCTAGATACTTTTGGCTTGTTGTTTGAGTTCTAGGGGCTTAGAGTTAATTGAAAGTAAAAAAAATACTAGGGTTTTGATTGGTTTCGTGATTTATGAGGTGGTTAGCTGTGAATTGACGTGGTTAATTATTTTTCTTTTCTCGGTTATTATTGAAAATTTATGATGGATTGTGCTGTTCTTGTCTGTATATGTGATGCAATTAACAAATAAAATAAAATAAAATAGCGAAACTTTTGTTTGAATTAAGGGGAATATGGAATCGAGTCTTATATCATAGTAGAGACTGCTCGTGTAAGCATGGTATACTTGCGGGGGGGTCTTCCAGAACTAAACCATCTCGCTGGTTTGTTTTGAAATGACTTTATTGGTTAGAGTACATATCTATTCGATCAGTTCCCATTGTTATTTATAAAACAGTACCCCATTATTCCTGGTCATTTCATGAAGCAATTTGTGAATGATACTGGTGCTTTGAAAGTTCTCATAGCCTGTGACCAAATAATGTTTTGTTCTAGGTAGCAGTTTTCTTTTTGTTCTTAAACTTGTGGTAGATGTTAATTGTTCCATCTATTTTGGTGAGGAAGCACAAGATGATCATTTGCAAGAAGCTTTTGGTGAGTTTGGGGAAATAAAGAATTTGCATTTGAATCTTGATCGCCACACTGGTTTTGTGAAGGTAATCAAAAGCTTCACTATTTTTTTTAAATCGTTTTTGTAGCTGTTTGGTTCTTTTGTCAAGTTGAGAGTCAATATCAGTGAAAACCATTGTTAGATTGGAATTCAAAACACAAAGATCAATGTCATTACAAGTCCCTCTGCTTCACTGAATTTTGGTTTGGAGCATTTGTTCCAAAAAAAATCACATTTCAATAGCACGCAGCAATCTCACTTTTCTCAAAGTATAAACTGTGGGTTGAATCTTTAATTGTTATTATTATAGGCGTCTCCTAAAAAGGAATCATCTCTATTCAATTTATGAGACGTGGCAACTCAGATTTATTCAGTAATCATTCTGACATGGTGTTACATGCTGCATGACTGTATCATTGATCCTCCTTGATTGTCAAAAATGATCTACCCTTGACTGCACTTAAATTGTGTACTATGTTTATATCTCCACCTGCTCTATACACTAGTTGCACCATGCACGGAAGGTTGTGTATGGTGCTGGGCCCATTTTTTGTTTGTGAGAAACTGAACTGTAGTGGTTTAAGATAATGCTTGGCTTTCTCTCACTATTTTCAGTCATTCGTATTACGATGTTAAATATTTTGGTCTTCACTCATCACTTGATTTTTCTACATCATCTCAATATCATGTTATTGTTGTATTTTGCTATATTTTTTTTTTTCATGTAGTTAAATCAAAATATTTTTTTTTTTTTAAATCTCACCAAAATCCATAACTCGCTTCATAGGTTTGACTTGCTAGCTTGGGTTATATGGTTTATAGGTTTAACAAATTTACCCATTTGGCGTGTGTGTTTTTTTATTCTTGGCTTGTTAATCGTTTTTAATAGCTTTTTCTCGATTTTATCATTCAATAATGAATTGATTGGGAAATATTTTTTATTTTTTATTTATTTGTCTATCTGCTTTCTTTAGAGTTATCATTGTCTTCATATAATAAAATTATTTAAGTCAATTGATGTAATTTGTAATTGTCTAGATAGTTTTTGTAATTAAAAAAATCATTATTTTGAAGTGATGGTAAATGCTAACTCATGTTCTTTACGAGCCATTCATATTATATTTTTGATCTATGAAATTAATTAATTTAACTCGGGCTAACTCCCCTGTAAATTTGTTTGAAACTTGAGTTGAATAAAAAATTAGATAGCAAGATTTCAAGATGTAACCACTAAGTTATATTTAATAATACAATAAAAAAATTATTCTGTAATATTTTTAAAACACTTCTGACCAGCCAATCTCTAAAGACCACGGTATTAAATAAAACACATTTGCTATTCACGGTTCCGATTTGTTTTCCTATATACCCAACCCGAATGATAAATTTTACATTTTTATTTTCCAAAATTATCCCTCTCCCCAGCCATCCCCGCCCCCCCTTCACAATTGGTTCCAAAGAGAGAAATGGTTTTTTCAAGCGAGACGACAACGTTTAGAGGATGGTTGTTTATGTTGATGGGTTCCGTTTCTTTTGTGGGATTTCTATTTGCGGCAGTGATATCGAAGCTTCTTCCATTATCGGACAACTCTATCATCTCTGCCATTCAAAACGACAGGTAATTATTACTTTGCTGCTGCGTTTGGCCTTTCCCTTCTCTTCTTCTTAAATCTAAACTGGTCTTAATTAATTTGCATTACAATAACAGTTATTACTGCTTCTTGGTCCCCTTGACACTTCCTATCCTGGTCAGTGCCGTGTATTTTCATTGGCTCAGCATGAAGATGTTCAAACATGCATAAGACTCCCATCAAGCAATGAAAGCTTGTCTGAATAGGTATCGCGTGACATATATTTTAACTTTTCAGCCCTTGTTTTTATTTAGCGGTGGGCAATGGGCTTGCCCTTTGTAATTTCTTGTTTTTAAACCCTTGTGGTGTTTGGATATTTCTCGTAGAAACTTCTGCGGTGGAGCTTATTGATTTCAAAATTACTAGAGTGCTCTAAGTTAAATTTTCTTAGAAGTGAGTTTTGATTGTAAACTGGATGAGTCCCGGCGCAAAGTCCTGTGTTTGGAGAGAGTAAAGTAAGTTTTTATAGTTATGCTGAATCTTCTTCGATACAAACCTCAAACTAATACAACCGACAACAAGGTGGGACTGGGACATAGATAATGTATTCCTTGTAGTGTTAGGCGAGTATGATGAAGCATTGCATTCTCTTGGAATCTCTCATTTTTTTCTCCATAATTTGTGATGTTTGAAGTTGCAAATAACATCATATTAAACTTATGAATTATAAGAATCTGCTCACCACTTCTGGTTGCTGGTTGATCACACGCCTTTCTTCTGAAATTCGAGAAAAGAAAGCTCGATCAAAGGATGCCCCATTAAGAAGAGAATGTGATGAAATCCAGAATAAGTGCTAAGTTTTCATCCACCTGCACCAGGGATACCATACAAGTAATCACCTTTCCATTCTGACATGTTTAATTTACTCTGTGACTAGGAGAGCAAGGTTTGCCTTGAAGAAGATATTACAGGGAAGTGGTGGTTATGCCAGGATTTGGTCAAGTCAAAACACTAGAAACTTGAGCCATTTTTTGACAACTCTTTACTTCTAGGTTGCACAGAGTTTCACATAGTCAAGGAGTTAAGACTTGGAAGCCATTTTCATTGGATGCATTTGAAGACAAGATATTGAGAGAAGTAGAGAGAGAGAGAGAGAGTCAAAGAAAGCTCTCTGGAGGCAACAGAACAGAACATTTAATTCTACTGCAGCATGCATGGACTGATCGATTTCCAAAAAACAAAAAAGAAATTCGTTTTTTTTAATCTCCCTGGGGGTGGGGATGTGTGTGTTTGAGCTCTTCTAGACGAGCCGGGGTATTGTTAGCTGCCAATACTTGAATATTCCAAGTGCATAGAACGCAATGCATATGCGAGGTTGATTCAAGCCCTGGCCCGAGTGGCAACGTTTTTCCAGAATAGAATAGAGGCTAAAAACAAACACAAATCCTAAATTGTTCTATTGGATTTGTGCCCGTTTTATATTTGTTTTCCAACATCATTCGATTGTTTTCCAGGATATTGGTAAGTGTGTTTTTTTCTAGAGGGAAGTAATCCATTTTGATAAATAGCCCATTTCTTCCTCCACGCACCCACCTCTCCGAATTCCGATTCAAACCCACCCAGCTCGTGGTCCGGCCTGGTTTCAAATCCTGTCAGGTTACGACTGTATTGTGGTGAATTGTTTTTAATCGGAAAAATAAAAGTGGTTTTTAAAATGCATTAAAAAACGAGAGCTACCGAGATACCCTATGCTCACTGTGCAAAATAAAAGAAATGGCCCCACTCAATAAAGACAACACAGATTGAATTATTATGGATATCACCAATTTCTCCGATACAGCAAGTGGGCCAGCAGCAATGATGCTCCCGAGGACAAAGGCAAAGAACCCGTAGCCAGGGCTAGAGAGAGGTTGATTGGAGGGGAAATGCTTGCGAGGTCCTCTGCATTTAGACCTGTATCCCGGTAATGATTGCGTTTTAAAATAATATCTTTAAAGTCTTATATAATTTGAAAATGTATCAAAAACAATTTAAAAACAGGAAAAATAATAATCCAACCATACGTATATCCCCATTCATGACTGTGTTTTACCTTCTGAAATATGCTACACTTTGACTGTGACAATGAGAATCCTTCCTCGTAAAAAAAAAGGGTATCGTTGTAATTTTGTACAGAAAATAAGAAGAATAATTCCAGGGCAGGGGGGGCGCCGGAAGCAATGGCTACAGGAAATGAGCGAGGCATCAGAATCCACAATTCATCATTATTGGAGTGGTAGATGCATTTAGTCCCCGTTCGTTTGTTTGTCATTGCGATCCCATCAATTTTTGATCGAAATTTTAAAAAAAAAATCATTTTAAAAATTGGCGGTTTAGTGTTTTTAGCTCATTTTAATGTGCTGATTTCAAAAATAATATTTAAAAAAATAAAAAATATTATTTTGATGTATTTCAGCATGATAAACACTTTGAAAAGCTATCGCAATCGCACTCCCAAACAGGCCCTTACTCATTCCAAGTACATGATGTAAGATAAAGAGTTTATAATTTATATAATAAATTTTAAATTTAAATCAATAAATATATCAATTCTAAAACTCTAAAACAACCTAATATGCTTTTAGAATTGAAAATTTGAATTTACTCTGGTAGGCTCGCATGAGTACTTCTATGCAGAGTTGTCGTTCTGTTCTGATTGAAATAACTGAAATATTTAGTATTGATTAAAAAAATAGAATAAAATGATGTTATTTTACTGATCGGAATATTCTTGTTTCGTTCTAGCTAAATAATGTTTTTTTTTATAATGAGTAATTTTATGATATCAATATAAATATTATAAATATTATAATTAAAATTTATAAATATATGTTAAAATTTTAGAGCAAACAGAAAATATAATGACCTTGTAAGTGATAATACAATTCTCGTAATATTATACATGTTCATAATTTTATTCAGAAAAATCATTTTATTGTGTCTATTTTTAAATTAAATTGCATAATTCTAAATAATTTTATTTTTTAATTTAAACTATTTTTTTAAATTAATATATTTTATTATATATATAAACATAAACAATACAACGCTAAAACAAGCTGAAACCAAAATATCCAATTCCAATTAAAAAAACAAAATAATTGACAAACTTTCTTCTATGGCCAAGTCCCTGATTCATTCTACGAGAAGCCTAGGTATTGCCTTTTACCTTGGTGTGACTGGAGCTGCAAAACTTCATTAGTGGTCTTCTGATAACAGCTATCGTTCATGTGACTGGGAGTTCTTACTGGCTTTTAGCCGGCATTACCGCGCCAAACTTAGTCAACATGTGTTCTTTCAAATGTATTTTTTTAAAATGATTTTTTTATTAAGATTTTTAGTATTTTTAGATAATTTTATTCAAAAATAATTTCTAAAAAATATATATATTATTTTAATATATTTTTGAATGAAAAACACTTATAAAAACAACTGCAACTATACTCTCCAATAATCATTGAATATGTGTTCTTGGCTCGGCGATATTCACACAGAAACGTTCAGAGGAGTGTGGCGGTGGTTGACTGCTGTGAAGATGGTTCTGAGAGTTCAATGGCCTGAAATACTTGCGCCGCCGGTATATAAATAATCACCGGTGCTTAAGGTATATAAGATTCAATGCCGGTTCGGGAGTGTGATTGTAGCTTTTCAAAGTGCTTTTCGTGCCGAAATATATTAAAATGATGTTTTTTTATTTTTTAAAAATCATTTTTGACATCAGTACATCAAAACGATCTAAAAACACCAAACCATATTCATTTAAAATGAAAAAAAATCAAATTTCAGCAAAACACCGATTAAAACTCACAGCTAAACAGACATATATGTATCTCGAAGTAAGAAATTGTATGTGATGTTATGGCTTATTGTTACCGGTGGAAAAATTGGTATTTTTCAGATTTCGTGCTTCATGGGGATGCATTCCGTGTAATTTACACACACAGAAACTGAATTTAGATGGCTGCTTCCAGGGCTGACCATAATTATCAATAACATTTTTAACGACAACGATCACTGGCAATGAAATAGTTTAATAATTCTTAAAGTGAAATACAAAATAATTCTTACAGTAAAATACAAATTTAAACTGCACTTTCAAGCATGGTTGTTAATTCTATTTTGGTCGGTACTTTATTTTATCAATTAAAACAGAATATTGTGGTTTTTGAACGTACTATTTCGAGATTGTACTGTTTATGAATATATACAATTAAATATATTAATTCTAGTTCAAATCCAAAAATAAAATTATATAGAATCATGTAATTTAATCTAAAATAGACACAATAAAATAATTTTTCAGAACAAAATTATTAACATGTATAATATTACAAGGATATCATCATCAATCTCGCAAGGTTATTACATTCTCTTATTGCTCTAAAATTTTAACATAATATATATAAATATGTCAAGAGACTCCTCGCAATTTTTTTCTCAATCTAAACGTCATATTAAAAAATATGATTGATATTGTAAAATTATTCATTATTTAAAAAAAAATTGGCCAAAACGGAACTGGCATAACAAAATCGAAATATTCCGGTCAAAATTTAGGACAGAATTTCTAGAATGAGCTGAAATTTTAAACGAGATAAAAACAATATTATTTTATCTTATCTTTTAACTAATATAAAACGTTTCAGTCATTTTAATCAAAACAAAATAAAATTAACAATACTGCTTTCTCTTTCTCTTGAGAAAGAAAATAAAGCATGGTATTATTATAATAAAATTGGCAATAAAAAAAAGTATAATGAGAAACACGGAATAAGGAATCGAGGAGCCCTCCTCAATGATTAGGCCCTTGATTGGAGGGGAGGGACCGTATAATTCAAACAGGAAGACTTCTTTATACGGTATTCCATACTCGTACAGATACAGTACATCACCCTGCGTATATACACCGGAGACGAGAGGAGGAGACGGTGAATCTATTTTTAAATCTTGCCTGACACAGTACGGGAGATAGAGAGAGAGATTGTGTCAGAGTGAAAGCAGGTGAGCGTGCAGTCTTTCGAAACACCAAGCAACGGGTAATCACATGCGCTGTTTCAGCGCGTGCTATTAACGGACAGAGACACGGGACCGATGTGGTTCCTGTACCTTGGTCTCTTCATAAAAAACAGCTAGCAAAAATCTATCGGCATTTATTTTTCATTTGACTAAGGGCTTGTTTGGGAGAGCTGTTGTAGTAGTTTTTTAAAATATTTTTTATGCCTAAATACATCAAAATAATATTTTTTTATTTTTTAAAAATTATTTTTGATATTAGCACATCGAAATTATCTAAAAACACCAAAACATATTTATTTAAAATAAATAAAAGTCATTTTTTTTGGAAACGGCGGTTGAAACGCCGTCCCAAACGGGCACTAAAGAATGTTTTGAAATGTATTTTAAAAATACCTTTAAAATAATTTTATTTTTATTTATTATTTTAAATTAAAAAAATTGATATTTTTAAACAGCAAATAAGATTTATTTGTCAACCATGCTCTATAAAATAAAAACTACCCTCACTCAATAAAAAACTACGATTACAAAATAAAAAAAAAGCACAAGGCTACATTTATCCAATAAACTGAAAATTAATTAATTAATAAATAATTTTAAAATATCTTATTTATATTTTTGAACAATGTCTACCTGGAAACAACTCTGATTTTCCTGACATGTAACGTAAAGCCTATAATTTCTAATTTTTATTTCTTTGCTACAATTACAATCAGTTCATTTTCATACCGGATGATTTATAAATTAATCAATGATCCGATTACTTACAAGTTTATCTCAATTATTAATTTTAAATTACCCCGAGAATCAAATTCAATTTTAAAATTCTAAATTTAAAATTCAAAGGAGGTGCAGATTTATAGGACTGGAAATAACACGATAATCATGTTTTTTTATAAAACAACAAGGAATTGAGAAGAGGATAATGAGGTAATATAATTAATTAAATTGTATTCAATTGAAATACATGAATTTAATTTATTTAAATTAAGTTTTTTTTTGTTTTCCAAAATCATTTTAGTGTATTGTGATATTTTTCTAAACAGAAATTACTTTAAAAAACTAAAATCCCAAAATTAATTTCACTGTGGGAAATGTTGGAGCGTGCGCGAGTGGTGTTAGGTCTTTTCCTTTCTTGGTTTCGAGGCTGATCAGAATCTCCCCTCCCCACTCGAGCCTTGTTCTTGTCCAAATCTGTAAAAGACAAACCCTAAAAAGATTAAAGAGAGAGAAACCCAAAAAACAAGAGAGAGGAAAGCTAACGTGAGCGAGCGAGTTCACTCTCCAAAAAGGGCTGTTGCATGTTTGCACTGCCACCAAAAGTCGTGTCTCCTCGTTTGTAGATTCTTTTTTTATTTTAAAATTATTTTTTCGTATTACTTTAACATACTTACCATAAAGCAATTTAAAAATTGGAAATGTTATTTTAAATAAGAACTACCTTAAAAACAATAATCGATTAGACGAGAGAGAGAGAGAGAGAGAGAGAGAGAGAGAGAGATTTCAGCACCGTAACCAAACTTCCCGTTGATTGATGCTCTCTCTCGTCTTTTTCTCAAACATTTTGAAATCCTGACTCTTTGTTGCTTTTTTAATAGAAATATATGTAATTTTTTAAAATAAAAATATATTTTTAATATATTTGTAAATAATAAAAAACAAATTACCCTATAATAACAGTATCCCCTCCTTTTCCCAGTTTCAAGATCATTACTTTAAAATAACAAATCCCATTGCCATTATTATTTTGCCTTTTCAACGAAGTCCACATTTCCCCCCCCCATCTCTCCTTCCTATCTATCGACTCTCTTGCTCCGGAAGGGTGGAAGTTTGTGTGGTATGTTTATGCCCTTGGTTTTCTATCACCATGGATTCGTATGAAGCTGCTAATGTGGTGTTTTCAAGGATCCAAAATTTGGAACCTGAAAATGCCTCAAAAATCATGGGCTACCTTCTCTTACAAGATTACGGGGAGAAGGAGATGATACGTTTAGCCTTTGGACCAGAGACCCTTTTGCAAAATCTCATTTTCCAGGCTAAAACCCAACTGGGGTTTCCCTCAAGCACACCATCCACACCCTCTTCAGCTTTCATCCATTCCACTAGACCCAGTCCCTTGTGCATTTCATCTTCAAGAGTACCAAACAATAATGGCTTTGACATCGCAAGTTCCTCTTCTCCCTCCTGGCCTTTATTGAGTCCCAACTCAACTACTTCACTCTCTTATGCCAGTGTTGTTAATGGAGCCGGTAATATCAATGCTAGCTCAACACCTTTTCAACCCACTGCCTCATTATCAAAAGCATTTTCTTACAGCAATAACAGTGACAATGCTAATGATCTCGTTGATGAGTATGAGCTCCAGGAACGCTTTTCCTTTCTCAATGATTCAAAGACTGATGATTTATTTGATCCAAGGGGAGAGTTAGCCATGAGTCCAACTGCATACGGTGATAACGGTTTGCACAAGCGAAGTTTTTCAGTACCAGGCATGTGTTTTGGATCTGAAGATTCATATTCAGGGTTTGGTTGGAAGCCTTGCTTATATTTTTCAAGAGGGTTTTGCAAAAATGGTGCAGGTTGCAGGTTTGTTCATGGAGATTCGGCTGATAGCGCTGCTGCTGCTGGTTCACCGAGTGAACTCAATGAGTTTGAACAGTGCCAAGAAATACTTAGGTCTAAGGCTGCTGCTCAGCAAAGGAAGATAGCTGCAGCCTCACAGTTTATGGCTGGAGCTACTTTTTTACCTCAGAATAAATGTATGAACTTCTTTAATCGGCAACAAAATGACAGCCAAAGGTATATGCGTTACACATGGAGTTGAGACTTGAAAACCTTTCTTTAGTTGCACTTCCCGTGCTACAATATTTTCTAAATTATTTCTTTTTAAAAAAAAAAAGGGGGTTTTGTTAGTTGTTTTTTGAACTGTGTTTGCTCCAATATGCTGTTTTAGATTAGCTGCATTGATGATGGGGGATGAGATTCACAAGTTTGGAAGAATCCGGCCTGAAAGGAGTGATTTTTCGCAAATGGGATTAGGAGGGGCAATGAGCCCAAGTGCAAGACAGATCTATTTGACATTTCCCGCTGATAGTACATTTCGAGAAGAAGATGTTTCAAGTTATTTTAGGTAAGTTTTTAATTCCCATAAAAAAGAATTTGAATTTCCAACAATTTGTTGAAAATGGGTTACTTGCTTATGTGATTTTGAAGCTTTTATGGGCCAGTGCAAGATGTGAGGATTCCATACCAGCAGAAGAGGATGTTTGGATTTGTTACATTTGTGTTTGCAGAGACAGTGAAGCTTATATTGGCCAAAGGGAACCCGCATTTTGTTTGTGATTCTCGTGTGCTTGTTAAGCCTTACAAGGAGAAGGGAAAAATCCCGGACAAGTACATGCCAATAACCTATTCATCTTGAGATTTTTTCTGTTCAGTTTCTGTGCGTTTCCCATTGATGGTCATGTTCTTAATTTAACGATTTCAGGAAGCAGCAGCAGCAGCAACTGATTGAGAGGGAAGAGTATACAGCTTGTCCAAGCCCTTCTAGGATCAATTGCAGAGAGTCATTTGATCTCCATCTTGGTAAGAAGACGATCAAAAACGTTGATTTTCTAAAAAGAATCTCGTACCTTTTTAGTCAGCTAGAGTTTTGGCTTTAATGTCATAGGAGGAGGTAGAATGTTTTACAATAATCAAGAGATGTTGAGAAGGAAATTAGAGGAAGAGGCTGATTTACAGCAAGCTATCGAACTCCAAGGGAGAAGGCTATTGAATCTGCAACTTCTCGACTTAAAGAATCATCGTCAACATCGACACTTCCACGATTTGTCAACCGGGTCTCCCCTCCCTTCACCAACTATCGTGCATAGTCCCAACAATCAAACCCTCTTTTTCCCGATCGATGGCATTGACAAAGAAGTTCATCATGGTTAGTTAATCAATCCGTATTGTTATAACTTGGTAATTTAGGTTCATAATTTTTTAAGAGAACGAAGGTAACATCTACTGTGTTGCCGCAGAGAATGGTAGCAACCCTGATGATGCAGCTCCGCGAAATGCTGATCAGGAAGTGAATCAAGCTCGCAATCACAAGAATGGCGCTGATCAGGAAGTGAGTCCAGCTCGCAATCACAAGGATGACGTTGATCAGGAAGTGAGTCCAGCTTGCAATCACAGCGATGGCAATGACAATAATAGAGATAATGAGGAGAAGTCCAACAATGATGAAAGTGATCTCCATGAAAAGTAAAAAAGCACGCATACTACTCAGATTCTGTTTAATTTCTCTGCTATATTCTACTTTATGTTTCTACTTTCCATCTTTTAGCATCTCTTTTTTATTCCATTCACTATTACTTTCCCTGCTCCTAAATCCTCTTAACTTTATGTCGTGTCATTTTTGCAGCTTGGAGCATATTCTCCCTGACAATCTCTTTGGTTCTCCTAAGAAATCAGCTGGTGACCACCTCACTGTCTTCTCCACGGCTTCTGTGGAGGTTGATGAAAATACCACAAGCCCTACTGCATCTTCTCCTAACAGTAACCCCTCATTGCACAACACCTCTCTCAACATGACCTCTCTTAAATCTTGTTTTCTCCAAATGCCCAGGTAACCTAGCACCAAATCACTTCAATAACCCCTGTTAAAGGAAGGGAGCTCATTATCTGTTCTTTCAGGTTTTCTTCTGGGCATGGAACCATTGGCCTATAGGTGGCAAAATTGAGCATGGCCAGCAATGAGGAGATCGATTGTTTAGGGTGAGAGATCAGCATAATTAGTGTAAATGGATACGATATATGCGCATCCAATCCTCTCAATTTTTTTACTTTTTTTTGTCAAATTGGATGCCTTTTGCAGATAAATTGGAAGAACATAACAGAAGTTAAAGAAAGAAATCCTCTAGCTGTATAGCCAAAAAACTACACCCTCAACAAAGAAAAAGATCCGTAGACAAGATCTCAGCAAGATCACCATCGTCATCAATGCATACTACTACTTACAATGAATACATAAAAGCATACAAAAAGGACAGATGAACCATGAGGGAGTTGGGTCTCTCCTCTTTTCCTCAATGTTATGTGGGCTTGCAATGTGCTGGACCACGCAGCAATTGCATTGCAGAACACACAAAAGGCTAGTGGTGATTCCCTTATCATCTGTAATTGAAGTCCTTTTCTTTATTTGTTTTACCCTCCTTTTATTACGAGGTGGAAAAAAAAAATAGAACTGAAATCTGTATGGAAGTAAAATCCTACGTCCCATGTCACCATGTGTACAGAAATAGACCCAAGAAGCTAAAAAGAACTGTAGCAGAAGTTTTTACTACTTCACTCCAATCCAGAAGACCTTGAAAGATAAAGAAATGCAATGGCTAAGTGGTGGGCAAAAGCTGTGCTCTGGCTCTTAACTTTTCTCGTCATTGTATCTGTCATCCATTTAGAACATGGTGGAGCAGTAAAGTTTTTATTTTTCTGGGAAAAAAAGAGATAGTGAAGGGTAAATAAAAGATTGTTCTTTCATGTGAATAAAGTCTACTTTAGGGGACTCTTTTGTCTCATTTGTGGTCTTTTTTAGGTGGACATGAATGGGTTAGGGCCACTCTCCCACATGGGTGTGTTCCGTTCACTTCTTTCCCTTTCAATCCTTTTAACCTCTCTCAGATTTTATAGATTTGACCCTCAATTATTTCCCCTTTTTGTTTTTTAGGCCTATTTTTCTCTTCTTTTTGCTACCTTGCTGTCTTGTAGCTGCTGATGCCCTCGTATATTTATTTATTCTTGCCTTTGTTGGTGACTGTGCTGATAAAACTAGAGGGTTTAGCATCGCTTGGATCTAGTTAGTGCTCAAATTTTCCGCAGATGTGTGGTTGCCCACTATGTGAGTTTGTTGTCCTGTTCTGAGCATCATGTTTTTGCCGGTGTTTTGCCCGGCATGTAAATCTTGTACCGAGGAGGACCACCGTGGGGAATTTGTGGTGGATAACTAAAATGTTGATAGATTTCTGATACTGCTTTGCTTTGCACTAACCACTCATGGGGAGTTAGGATGTCAATCTCATTGCACCCACCATTGGAGGTAGTTGCAGCAAACTCAATTTGCAGGTTTAGCTGCCTCCAATTTTGCTAATATATAGCCTCAAATATTTAGTCAAATGATGCCCAGTTCACGACATTTTCCATTTGTGTGGAAAGATTGGAATCCAACTACGATGGTTTCAAGGCAGGCCAAGAATCATTTTTTGGGAAAAGCAAAGATGAAGAGGGGAGTTATTTCCACTGAAACTCGATTCGAATGGATGAATTCCAAGAAAAATACCTCATTTCAAAGTGCTCTGTGAATGTGTAAAAAAACCAGTCAGTGATTTCTGCAGCAGAAAAGTAAAATGATGCTTGCTTGTTATGGCTTTGTCCTGCTAAAACTATTTCTTCACTGCCCAGAAAGAAAAGGAAAAAGGAAGAAGTATTTCCCCCCCGATTGAAAATTCACCATGGCCCACCTTGTTTGTTCAGTGCAGAAGACCGCCATGAATATGAACTCGATGAAGCAATGCTGCAAGCTTAAACTGAAAGTTGCAGTAACTGAGTCCACTTTTAGCTCTGCTCAAGCAAAAATGTAATAAATTGAAGCGGTCCCCCATCAACACGAGAGGAACAAGAGTAACGTTACCGCTAGGAAAAAGAAAAAGAAAATGGAGTTAATGATATTTGCAGCAGATTAAAGAAATGAAAACGATGGAATCGGCGTTATTAACAAGAATAATAAAGAGTTATCTGTTCTTAATCAAGCCACTATGCTTTGTTTTTCCTTTTGCTTCTTTCAAAAGGCGAGGGTGGGTGAATATTAATTAACCAAAAATAAAAACATAAAAGAAAAGTGGTTTTACTGCACCCTCTTTATATTAATAGTTTTTATTTCTTCTTGTACTTATGATATGTCGTTGTTGCAAGTTTAATAGTGTAATTATAGTTTATTTAGGTTATTTTTACAAATTTTTTAATTTTAAAATTTAATATTGAATTAATTAAAAATTAAACTTCTTCATTTATTTTGATATGTTTTTTATTGAGATATCTTTGTCGTGATCTGGATCACAGTTTAGAAGGTTAACCTGGGTTAATTAGAGTTGTTTTTTAGCTTGTTTATTTTCAATTTCATCCTTCAATATTATATTTATTGTAAATTGAATTTTATAATTTATTTTGATTTGAATTCTATAAAATTATCATTACTTCATACCTGGATTACCAGGTTAACATGAATTAATCCAATAAATTATAGTTTTGATATTTATTAAAAACAAAAAGGGTTAGATATTAAGGTTTATTTGATATTGTGTTTTAAAAATATTTTTGAAAAAAATAAATTATTTTTATTTTTTATATTAAATTAAAATTTTGATATTTTAAGAAATATAATTTTAATAACTTTATAAATAAAAAATATTTTAAAAAGCAACAACTTATATTCTCAAAAATGCTCGATATTCGTTCTGTGCCACTTCAAAACTTCATGGACGATGTGAATCATCAAGGTATTTCAACCTCAAACCTTTATGCAATAATGATGTTTTGAAGTGGTGGAGGCAGATGTGTTGTGTTAGGCTAGCAATCATTGTCTAAAATCATCTTTGTAATGATATCTGTGTGTTTGGTTGGATAGTAAAACACAAGGCAACATCATTTCGTTGATCAAGCCACTTCGGCTTCCCTTTTCTTCTGCTATTTTACACATGAAATATTGCTGTAATCCAGAATTTAAACTCATCAGAAATCAACAGCGATTCACTGGCCTGCTCATCGAGCTCGAGCTCACCTTCCTCGAGAAAAATCAGAGAAGGGATCTCAGACACGTTCAAAGAGAGGACGATCGGGAAAGCCAGACTCTTACATGATCAAAGTTCAACTGTCTGTTAAAGTGTTTTTGTTCGATAATTTATAAAAATGCCATTTATCTGTTCATCTTTTAAAATGATAAGTTCTCAGAAACATCGCTTCTGTAAACAAACAGCGAAGATGCTAATGGGCACGCAATCAACGAATCCACCCTCAAACCCGCCCGCTTTGATGCTCTGAGACTCAACAAACGGCTGTTATTATGGTGGCAAAAGAAATCAAGCGCTCATTAATGGCACACCAACAGCACTGCAGCAATGTATGTATGTATGTATGTATGTATTGCTATTTTTTGATCGGTAAATCTGAGTGTAAATCTGAAGGAAGATTGCAATAATCACTACAGCCAGAGTGTAGAGTAGGAGGGAGATTAGTCAGCAAAAACAGTAGAGAACGTGCACTGTTCGGCAAGCTAAAAAGAGCAGCGAGTCAGTGAGTCGGGAGTGCTAAGCGTATCACACGCTCTCTCCCTTCCACTCAGTTGCATACTTCTGACAGCTTGACTGTTTCGGGTTCCATGCCACCCACCATTTTACTAACTGTGTTTAAGCTTTGAAAAAGCATTTTTAGAGCCCAGATGGAATATTTAAAGCAAATTCCAGTGAAATTACGACCAAATATTTATTAAAACTGAATATTTTGAAATTATTTCAGTTGAAATCACGAAATTAGAGAGCTCTCTAACCCATGATCGTTATTATCCCCATCTTGTTTTAAAAAATGTTATTTTAGACAGTGTATCACGAGCTAAACAGTGTAGCCCTAGACAGGAGACTGGAGAGAGTGTACATCAAAGAAAGAGGGCTGCTAACAATCTTCGCGGGTTCTTGTCCTCGCTATAGTTAAACAACACGTGCCTATCTTGTCAAATATTTATTGACACGTGGCGCTGCTTTGATTCTTGGAACTCGTGAGTGCATGCTGCTGTGAAATCGACAGGATAAATGGACTCTTTCCACAGAGCAGTGGGGATAGTGTGGTCTTTTTACGATAACTACAATTACTTTATTGGAAAAAAAATGAAACCTAGACCCCGTTTGTTTGCTGTAAAGTCGTTTTCTTTTGAAAAGTGAATTCCAGGAAAAGTGAATTTCTGAAAAGTGAATTCTGATGTTTGACAATGTTATGGAAAATGAACTGGAAAACACTTTTCAGTGTTTGTTTGTGTTATGGAAAATGAACTGGATTAATAAATTAATTTTTTTTTAAGTTTATTAAAATAATGAGTAACAAATCTTACAAATTAAAAAATTGAATGAGAATGAAATTGAAAAAAAATATAATTTCATAAATTATCTCAAATAAAATAAATAATAATCAAAATAATAGAAATCAAATCTAAAAATTTAAAAAAATGAAAGGTGAATAAATTAAAATAATAATAATAATTAACATTTCATAAATTATATCAAATAAAATAAGTAACAATAAAAAAAATGAGGACCAAATTTGATAGATAAAAAATTTCAATAAAAAAATGATAAGAAAAAAGCAAATAGCAATTATAAAAATAAGGACCAAAATTAATATAAAAATTAAATTTTAAGAGATGGAATTGAAAAATAAATATTCAAAAACAAATTATATATAGCAATCAAAAGTTTGAGGATCAAATTTGATATAATCAGCAAATAATGACATTTCTAAATTTTTCACAACTTCCGGAAAGTGTTTTCCGCCCAAATTTTTCGGAAAACACTTTCCTGAAAACCAAACCAAATTTTTCTTTGACTGGAAAGTGTTTTCCGTTGACCAACTTTCCGGAAGGCAAATAAACACAGTAAAGTTTGGAAAGTGGTTTCCTAGAAAGTGAATTCCGAGAAACAAACACAGCCCTAGTGAACGTGGGTTTGTTCTGATGTTTTATTAAGTTACAATTAAAATACTAATTTACCCTTACAAATGATTCGAGATCGGTCCTTGCACATTAATTTATTTATCATATTCATATTAATGAGGGTTTTAATATTGATTTTAACTTTACAATTACCGTATCGACTTAAAAAAATTAAAAATTCGTAACATTCTGTGGCGCGCCTCCTTCTAGTAATTGAGCAGTGATATTACTCTATTACCCTTATCATTTAAATTCTTGATTCTTTGCTTCACGGGCTTCGATTGTCATTTCCTACTAATTCGTTTTTGTTATTGCTGTTCATAAATAATAGAGATTGATTTATTTTTACAAATTAATGAATGGTATGTTACTTTATTACCCTTGCTATTCATTTTTTTCCCCTTGGGTTCAGGGTCTTGGTTGTGATTTCCTGGTGATTTGTAAGAGAGTTCCGTACACATTGCAACTCCTTTCTCCCACGTGTCAGTAGCTTCATTGTCTTCAAACGACGTGTGTGGATGCTTCCGATGATGGAATTCGCCATTACACCGCACCGTTGGATTCATCTTCAAGTCCTCTGCCTTTTCCGGTGTCGTATGTATGGTGGTTGTGGCTGGTTTGATGCTAATCTGATCCCCCCCCCATCCTCGTTACTCAAACTGGGCGTTGACTATGTATGAAATAATATCACCCCTTCAATTTGTTTTTTCTTTTCATTCTATTTTCTTTTTGTTAAAAAATTATTTCACTCAAAAAACTAAGTTGTTCGATAAAACTTCGGAATATGATTTATATTACTCTCTAACATCTTTTTCTCTTAATTGTAATTACTTTATTTAGATTAATTATTTTTAAGTGGATTTTTTTATTTCATTCATGGTGGTTTGATTTTGTTTATTTTTATCAAATTTGGTACTCTTTTTTTAATAGTTAGTTTTTATATATAATTTTAAATCCTTCTCTTGATTGAATTTTTTATTTATTTATTTTCATCCCTCGATATTTATTTTTATATCAAATCAAGTCTCAGCTATTTTAATTCCTATTTTTTAAATAATTTTTGTAATTGATTTGCTTCTTCCATCTCTAACCATTTGGTCTCATTTAATTTTTCTCTAGGTATTTCATTTCATTTGATTTTTATCATCAAGACTACTTGCTTGATATCCAGATGCATTGTATTAAATTGAATTCAATTTTAGTTAATATCATTTGCATCATGTTATAATTCAAAATTTATATATAAAAAAATTATTTGTCTTAAAAATCAATATTCATATAAGCCAATGGCTCTATTTAATTCTTCAAAACATAGCAGTCAATTTAGTTTTTTAATGTCTCCTACCACCTTAAAAAAACATAATAAAAATTCATCAAACTTATAAACTCATTTCGAATATCTAGACCAAGATACTGGTCTAGATAATAAAGCGTGCTTCACTTCTTTTTGTTATTTTAACATTAAATTTCAAAAATATTTTGGAAAAAAATTGATAATTTTTATTTTATTTTTATATTAAATTTTGTCAGTGTTTTTTTTATTTTCATGATGTCAAGATTATTTTAATATATTTCTGAATAAAAAATATTTTTAAAAGCAATATTTATATATTAAAAGCTAAACCAAGCACAGCTTCTTTTTTTTATATAATGAAAATAGGATACGAAACTGTTTTTAAAATACTTTGAATTTGGAAATATATTAAAATAATATATATTTTTATTTGTTAAAAAATTATTTTTGATATTAATATATTAAAACATAAAAAATAATTTCAAATAAAAACTAAAAATATTTTTTTTTAAATGGGATTCTAAGAGGTATTCTTAAACACTCTTTTAGACTGGACATTTTGAAAACAAGCATGCGGTATTGATTAACTGATGATTAGCATTGTGTTTCAAAAATATTTTTTAAAAATATATATTTTTATTATTTATTTTAAATTAAATTTGTTTATGTTTTATATTATTTTAATATGCTGATATAAATTTTTTAAAAATATATTATTCTAATAATTTTATGAAGAAAAAACAATTTGAAAAAAAAAACTTTAATCATGCTACCACCTACCAAGCGGACCCGGAATTGAAATCCCCATGAACATGGAGGTTGATGGTTTATCCCACACTTGATATTTAAAAATATAATATCTGTGCACGTAAACTAACCAGGTAGTAAGCACACCCTACCATAATAATAAAAACACACACGTACGTAATGTTATTTTAATGCCCGTTTGGCTGTGCGTTTTAATCGGTATTTTGCTGAAATTTGATTTTTTATTTTATTTTAAATGAATATGGTTTGATGTTTTTAGATCATTTTGATGTGCTGATGTCAAAAATAATTTTAAAAAAATAAAAAAAATATCATTTTGATGTATTTCGGCACGAAAAGCACTTTGAAAAGCTACCGTAATTGCACTCCCAAACAGGCCCTTAATCAACGAATATAACTCATAATAATAAAATAAAAACATAATAAATTAAAACAAATTTTATCTCGTTTAAAATTTCAGTTTATTCTAGAAATTCTGTTTAAATTCCAACCTGAATGTTCTTATTTCATTTTGTCCGTTCTATTCTAGCCAAATAATATATTTTTTTAAATAATGAATATTTTGGGTGCTCACACGTAATGATAAAGGTATTGATATTACATTTCATTTCAAAAATGTTTTTTTTAAAAAAATATTTTTATTTTTACTTTAAATTAAATATTTTTTAAAAATAAAAACACATCATTTTAATTTATTTCTAAAATAAAATTATTTTTAAAAACAATCCAACCACACTCTATGATAGTTACTTGGAAGTTAGAGACAAGCTTTGAGATTTTAATAACTCATCTCTAACGTTCTTTCGACATGAAAACACCCCGGAACGTCTTCTTAACCCCACCAAGTTATTTTTAATTTCAAAACACTCTTTAATCAGTAAAAAACAACAATTAATCAAGTAAAAAAATACAACGGCAAAAGAAATTGCACCGGGAGACACACCAAACCGCCTCGACAAACACCCATCCTGGTAAAGAGATTAGTGTTGAGATAATCAGATAGTTGGTTAATTGGTTACAAATTAGTTGTTAATTGTTGTTGTTTTCAGTTGTAATTAGTTAGAATCAGTTACTTTCAATTTGTGTCAGTTGAGGTACCAAACTGTAACTAGTATAAAAGGGGAAGGGTATACATGCATAATGTGTGGGAGTCAATTGCAAAATAATAAAGATCAAGGATTCAAATAATTAACCTGGCAGAAGGTGTTCCAGTGTCAAAAGCTCAAAACTAACGAGTTTGTTTTCTTTATATTTTATTATTTTTGTGGTTCTAGTTTCGAGCCGTGTGGTGATTAATACAATGATCATTAAAAATTTATATAATTATTAATTTTAAGGTTCATAAAATTAGTCGAGGTACATGCAAGCTAGCCCAAATATCCATGTTAATAAAAAAGATATTAACCTATTTATATCAAAATCATTTTTTTGTCAACCATTGAAACATGACCACCTAATTTTTTCTCTCTATTTTATTTTTTCAACAATTTTCTTTTTCTCTCTCGTAGCATAAAAACTATGAAACTGTCTGGGACAGCTTTTGAAACGCCGTTTCTAAAAAATTCAAATTTTATTTTTTTCATTTTAAATGAATATATTTTGGTGTTTTTAGATCATTTTCATGTGCTGATGTCAAAAATAATTTTTAAAAAATAAAAAACCATCATTTTGATATATTTCAGCACGAAAAACACTCTGAAAAGCTACAGCAATAACTGTCCCAAACAGGTCCTATGTCATTAAAAAAAAGTTCAAGACCTAGAAAGTCAAAATACAAGGGACCAAGAACCCATGAAAGAGGAGTTTTTGGATGAAAATAAAAAAAAAAACGACATGTTTTTTTCCATATTGTAAATTTTTAACTCTATAACATTAACTTGACCTCTAATTAAAACTTTAAATTTAAAAAAGATTTTAAATTCACGAAAATGGACAAAGAAAATAAAATCTCGACAACATAACACCCAGCAATGAAAAATATATTCAAGAATGTTATAGAGATTGAGTACTTATTTGACACTGTGTGTTTAATTTTAATTTTAATTTTAATTTTTTACTTTAAATTATTTTTTTTAATATTTTTAAATTATTTTAATGTGTTAATATAAGAAATTTTAAACAAAAAATAATTTTAAAAACAACACCTAACCCATTACAAAACAATTAGATTCATGCACGAGACTCGAAAAAAAAAAAGTTTTTTAAAGTGTGGGAACCTCGGTCTGACGTCGTAAAAAACTAAATTCCAAACACACTAAAAAACTAAGAAAAAATTAATTTAATGACAAACTAAAAAAATAAAAAAAACGATTCATATTTGAATTTAAATTATATGATCAACGAACGACGCTGTCAATAATAAATTTAAATGCACAGTAATAAAAAGAAAAAGAAAAAGAAATTATTTTGGGTGTAGAATACAATGATCAGGATAGAGACGATGACCGGAATTTTTGTATTTTTATCACAGCAGGTGGTCCCGATAATGCTCACATGGCCGATGCCTTAATCTAATAATAAAAATAAAAATAAAAATAAAAATAAAAATAAAAATAAAAATAATAAACAACAAGAACTGAGAAGCATAGGTAGAAGGACTCAAAACAAGAAAGAGATCTTTACAGAATAAATAATAGAGGAAAAAGGGAAGAGGAGGGAGATTTTGACTCTCCGAGTCCAAGCCCGCTGCTTTCACTTCAAAACCCTATCTCAAGATCTCTCGCTCTGTTTCATTCCTCGGGTTTTATTTAAACAGAAAGAGAGAGAAAAGAAAAAGAAAACACACACTGAAACCATAAAACCACAACTTCCACACACACGTCCCTCTGCTTTCATGTCTTTCTTGAAGTAAAATAGTAAACCACCACCACTAACCAGAGAAAAGAACCCAAAAACAACTGCCATGGATACTTATGAGATAACTAACTTACTGTTAACTAAACTCAAGAGTTTAGATCCAGAAAACGCCGCTAGAATTATGGGTTTTATTCTCATACAGGTCCCTTCTGAAAAAGATCTGTTACGCTTAGCCTTTGGCCCTGAAACCCTTTTGCAAAATGTAGTCTTTAAGGCCAAAACCCACTTTGGACTCTCTACAAGCACGTTTTCTACACCCTCTACACCCTCTTCCCCGTTGCCTCTCAATCCCATAGCAAGGCCCTGTAATAACACTAACCCCTTTTCACAGTCGTCTCCAAGAGTCGCAAACAATGGCTCTTTCCTTGATTTTGGAAAAAACCCGCCTCCAAATCCTTGGCCTGTTCACGGGTTGCCAAATAATAGTAATGGTAACACTTCAATCAGCCCAAAGTCCAGTCCTTTTTTGTCCTATGATAATATACGGTCTGGGTCTGTTTTAGTGCCACCACCATTCTCGACGAATGGTGGTAATGGCGGTGGTGATTGCAGTAATAACAGTGTTGATTTTCCTGATGAGTATCGATTAGATGATTATCTCTCGTTTCTTGATGACTCCTCTTCTAAAAATGAAGGCTTTATGGACCAAGGGGTTCAGTTGGGTGGTTATCCGGTTGCTAATGGAGATAGCCATCTGCATAGAAGGAGATTTTCAGAGAGTGATGCGTGTTTTGGTGCTGAAGATGGGGGTTTTGTTCTTGGGTATAAGCCTTGTCTGTATTTTGCTAGAGGGTTCTGCAAGAATGGAGAAAGTTGCAAGTTTGTTCATGGCGGTGAAAACATGGCTGAGGTTAATGGTGGTAATATTCTTCTTAGTTCACCAAGGGAAATGGAGGAAATTTATTTGCAGCAGCAAGAGGAGATGATGAGAATGAAGGCTGCACAGCAACAGCAGCAGCAAAGACTGGCTTATAACAAGTACATGAATTTTCTGTTGCAGCAACAGAATAAAACCGAGAGGTATATTCAAGATTACTAATTTTGCCTTTAGCATGCCTTATCCTCGTATAAAGTGTCAGATTTTCAATTTCAATCTGTTCTACTGGTGGAGTTTTGGTCTTAATTTGGTGTACTTGTTAATTTCGGGACATTAATGCTCAACTGAGCAATCCCTTATTTATATACAAGATTAGACCAAGGGTACGTGATAGGTTAAGTGTTTCCATCTTATATTTTACTTTTAATGATAATTTTGGCCGGCCAAAGAAAACTAGTCTTTTTTTTTTTGAGGGAGGTAGAGAAAAAATGGTCAAGGCAGATAAAAAATAGTCACGGTGATGATATATAGATAGGAAAAAGAATAAGAGAGAAGTTCATTTTTTTAATTGAGCTAGTTTTGGTTTTCTTTTTCTCGTCATGGTGTTCTAGTCCAAATGGGTGATTTGATGGATCTCATTATGCATATGTTTCTCCGTTTAACAACACACTTTTTTCTTATGAATTCGACTCGTTATTGGAATTTTACTTCAGGATTGGGTAATGGTGCTATTTGTGGATGTTTGATGCTTGCAGATTGGGGGCAGCAGCAGCTATGATGGGTGATGAATTTTACAATATTGGTCGGCTCCGTGGTGGAAGGAATGACTTTTTTGCAATGGGAATGGCTGGAAAGGCAAATTCAGCATCCAGACAGATATACTTGACATTCCCGGCTGACAGCTCTTTCAAAGATGAAGATGTTTCAAATTATTTCAGGTAAATTACCACTACTTTTCACGTGCTCTTCTCAAAGACTCAAGTTTGGTTATTCTTGCTGTTTACTTCTAAAAGTAGTACCTAGAGGTTCAGTGCTAGGAACTGATTGGATTGCCTACCAAAAGATGAAAGCATGTTTATGCCAGCGAAACTTAAGCATAATTTATGAAGTGTGCATGGTGAAAATTCCTATTGTTAAAAGTGAAGAATAGTGGTAAACTTTATGTTGCCAATTGTCACAATTTTTTCTTGGTTCAAGGGTTGGCTTTTGTGATAAGTGCATTCCTCTGACTGATGATAGCGAGTTAACAATAATATATTGCTTGAAGGCTACCAGTATGTTTGTAGTCATGTTCTGGAGTTAAAAGGAAACAATGAACGAGTAAACAAAACAATAATATATTTCTACAATTTCTGGCTAAAGATAGACGAGCATCTGATATATTCATGGTCATCTGATATCAAGGAAAGGAAAATATATTGCTAAGCTGTGGAGATGAGAGTTTAAAGACTGTATGCCAGTGTGTTTGTAGTCCTGTTCGGATTTGGAAGGGATATGATCTAGAATTTTGAGTCTCATGACTCTTCTCGATAAATCAAAGAATGAAAATAGTGATTGCTAGTTTAATTTAGACTGATATAGAGCTCTCTTCTCTGGAAATTTTTGAAACATGATTATTGAAGAGGCAAAAAATTGTGATATATATGTTGCTTTATTTCCTGGTTGCAGAGGTCACTGTTGAGTAATGTAATCACAATGATTTCTTTATGTTTTGTAGTTCTTTTGGACCTGTTCAAGATGTTAGGATTCCATACCAGCAGAAACGGATGTTTGGATTTGTTACATTCGTCCACCCAGAGACTGTGAAGGAAATATTGGCAAAGGGAAATCCTCATTATATCTGCGAGTCACGTGTGCTTGTCAAGCCATACAAAGAGAAAGGAAAAGAAGCAAACAAGTATGGTATTGTTTTCTCCGTTGCTGTTTCCTTTTGTGTCGTATTTCTGGCATTTATGTTTTACTTGCAAATAAAACAACAGGATGCAACAATTACTGGAGAGGGGGGATTTTTCACCTACTTCAAGCCCTTCAGGTTTCGATCCTAGAGAGCTACGTGATCTTCATCTTGGTGAGTAAAAATAATCAAACAAGCATAAACTTTTTATGTATTTTGAAACTATTCATTTTTTTTTATTTCTTTTTCACTTTTAAATCACGTGTTTCATTAATTATCTTCACTTAATCTCTCTTCCTTCTACAGGAGCAAAAATGCTTTACAATACACCTGAAATTATGCTGAGAAGGAGATTGGAGGAGCAGGCAGAGCTGCAGCAAGCTATTGAACTCCAGGGAAGAAGGTTAATTAATCTGCAACTTCCAGACTTGAGGGGAGATCATGCACATCACCACCACCGTAGTCTTTCTGTTGGTGCTCCCATTTCTCTGCACACTCATCATGCTCCCATCAATCAAACTGACACTCTTACTTCTGATGGCAAGAACGAGTTCGCGATAGAAGGTTGGGCATTTGAAACATATCATGTCAATGATGGAGAAGCTCTCCCACTACTAACTTAACTTTCTTTTGGCAGACAATGGGAATTTCTCAGGTCCCACTAAATCTACTTATATAGCCGCCATTGAACAGAATGTTCAGGATGAAGTGAATGCAGTTTACATTCAGAACAATGGCACTGTTAATTGCAAGTTGGAGAGCTTCACTGAAAGGTATCAAATTGCAGACTCGGGAAAGTTATCTTTCATATCAAAATGCCACTTTTGATTGCTCATTTTTGTATCAAACATCTTTAGATCTTAATTTCCCTCCTTTCACTTTTCGTTTTATTTCCTCATTTTTTGGTTTGTGTCCTGTAGCCATGGAAGAAACGTGGAACCTGATGTCCTCTCAAAATCATCTGAGAACCAGCACCTTGACTTGTTCCCTGGTGCTAAAGAAAGCAATGAGTTATCTGTCGCTTCATGGTCTGAAAATGATGTATCAGTGCCCACCACTTCTACCAGTGACGAGGCTTCCCATTGAGTTCCAATGCCAAGGTGCTTTCTGCTTGCTATAATTTGACTCAATTGCACGCGAATGTTATTTCTAACGTGCAACTTTTTTTCTGATTGGTTTAATTTTTGATATGTAGCTAATATTTTGTAGGTAATAAAGGTTAGCGTGGCCAAAGAGCAACTTTACTAGAGTAAGGCACCATTCCTCCATTAGAATTCTGTGGTTCTCTTCTGTTCAAATGATTTCTTTATGATGCTGGGTTCTATTTTTCTTTGTCCATGCAGAAAAATAGAGAAGCACATAGAAGGAACTGTAGATGTATAGCCTATATGATACCTGCACTTAATGGTAGAATTTCAGAGATTACCTCAGCTAGATAGCCATCCTTGTCACCAATACGATACTACTAACAGCAACTGCATATTACATACGTAGTGGGCAGACAAACTAGTTTCAGTAGGGTTTTCTCTTTGCTACTTGCCCTTTTGTAGGTTTTGTGCAGGACCACAGACTACATAGCTGGACTTTAAATATCATGGCTCTTTGTTACAATGACACAATTATACATGTTTTTAAGTTCGTTTACCATCATAGTCTTGTGAATGGCTGAACACTTGGCAGATTTTTAATCGGTGCCAAGAAGATTAGAATTCAATAATGTTGGTACTTGGCTCTTTCTTGTTAATCGAAGTTTAAAAATTTCATCCGCGTTGGAATCTTCAAAGAAGGTAAGAACTAAAAAGAGAGGAAGCTTGAAAAATGCGAGGGTGGAATGTGGTTTCTTGTCATCCTGATGATCAAGGCTCGAGGGGTAACTGGAAAGGCCACCCTCGTCACATGGATGCTGACAGTGTAAAGATGCCTCACGGTATCCCGCTCATATCATTTTCAGCTTTGTCGAAAATATTTGTTTTTATTTCTCATAGTTTATTAATATCAGATCCCTTCTGTTCTGCCAATGCCTAGCAGAAGATGGTATTTCTGCATGTGCTTCTGGCTCTCTCGCTTGTCATCAGATTTTTGCCTCACAACTACACATTTAACCTGATAATCTGCACTTAGTGAATCCTAGCGACCAAAGTATCGAGCTAATTAATTTTCCATGATCTGAACAAATTGTCTCCATCGGGGTAGCCCCAACAAGTCTTCTCCCCTCGCAAGATCATAGGTGTTAGCTTTGCGACCAACGAGCTCAGAGAAGACAATGGACCACCGCAGTTGACTGGTCGATATCAGCGTGATTATTTATACAGATACCTTGTCCTTTAGTCTTTAGATGGCTTTGACTGTCCTGTCCTGTCCTATCCCCTGTGTGTTTCTGATGCTAACATGTTCTTTCTGTGTAATTTAGTTGCCCACTTTTGGTACAGCTGCGTCACCCCATCGAAATATTTGGTTTTGTTTTTGATTGTCAATGAGGTTGGTTTACATGGATCTCGGTCATCTTCCAACCGTCGTTCAGGTTCTCCAGCGAACCTTGCTTTTGTCTTGGCTGCATGATCACCTGCCTTTCATTGCCATAAAAGAAAGGAAAAGCCATTGCTGTATCCACTTTGAAGATTTTCTCACCCACCAAAACAAGAAAAATGCCACTCAAGTAGAAGGATTGGTAAGAGTCAGAGAGTCCTCAAACGAGCCCAACTCTCTCTCTCTCTCTCTCTCTCTATATATATATATATATATTTTTTTTTTTTTGGGTTTCAGGGAAAATGACTGTCCATCGTCTGAAGAGAGAGAATTATTAGAGAGAGAGAGAGAGAGAGAGAGAGAGAGAGAGGGAGCAAAGTTTAAATGCGAAGGTGGGTCAGATCTAAAATTAGGCAGTGGTGAGCCCACCTGACACTTCTCTAATAGTATTTTGTTTTTGATCGATATAAATATAATATATTTTTTTAAAATTTATTTTTGATATTAATATATAAATAAATAAATAAGTTAAAAGAAAATTAAAATTTAAAAAAACAGGCAGCTAGCCATGCTCTCAAATTGTGGTGTTTGACACTATTTCAAACATGATTTTTTTTTAAATATTTTTTTATTTTTATTTTAAATTAAATTTTTTTAATGTTTTTAGATTATTTTGATATAAAAAATAATTTTTAAAAAATAAAATAAAAATTATTTTCTTATATTTATGAAAATAAAAAACTTAAATAAACAAACTCAACCATACAACCAAACACACATTAAAATAGAAAATAAGTGAAAAGGCAGATGGGAAATTTGGCATCAAAACCAAAATTTCAGTGATGGTCTGCTTGTTTTAGGAAGTGAAGCTCCGTACATTTATTATTGAAATTCACAGAATGGCCCAAACCATTCCCAAAATTTCCGATTGTCTTTCTTAAAGACAAGCCCGTACGCTTCCAGACAACAGGCCCATCATATATCATTATTCCGCACCATGGGCCGGATTCAACCAGACCTTGTTTTTTAAAAATAAATAACCTCCCATTTGTTTTTGTTTTTTATATATAATTACACCCGCTTATTTATTATTGATAATTTATTAATTATTATAAGTATATAAGAACGATTCATTGAGTGCATTTTTAAAAATACTTGGAAATATACTTAGTTTTGGTCGATGCGTGAACTCACTCTGGAACATAATATTGCTTATCGTAATGATAGATAATTTGCGATCTGTACAATAGATTTTAAATTTAAGTGAGTGCATGTAATCCCTATAATAACTTAAAATAATTAGAGTTTTATTCGCTCATCTAAATTTATAAACGTTGGGTTATTTATAAGTTGACCGAGTTAATTGAAATTGATTTAGGTTTTGTTTAACATTGTGTTTCAAAAGTATTTTTGATAAAAATCAAAAAAGATATTTTTATTTTTTACATTAAATTAATTTTTTTGTTATTTTTATATCATTTTCATGTCTAATGTCAAAAATAAATTTTTTAAAAATAAAAAATATTATTTTAATGTATTTCTGAATGAAAAATACTTTAAAAAATAATTTCAACCACACAGTTAATTAGTTAATACAAAACCATATTGTTTTAATATATATATATATAATTATAATTATAATTATAATAATGTTGTTTTGAGTTTTTTACGAGTTAACTTGCTATATCGATAGTAATTAGAATGTTTAACTTGATTAATTTAAAATTAATATAAAAAAATATTTTTTTAAATAAGAAATTGTTTTAAAAAGCATCGTGTCTTGGAGTATGGTAATTTTAGAAAATTAATTAGAAGAGTAACGGATGTGATTGCAATAAAGGAAACAATTTTCTGATTTCTTCAGAACACTTTTGGAGATATGAATCTGACAGTGCTCCAGCTCTTGCTGTGATAACAGAAGAAAAGTTTAGCTAGCTGACACCATAACTTCATGAAGCTCCTCTTTTGTTTTTGTTTTTTCTGGATTTCATGGTATCAACCTTACGGATTCACAGGTTCCTGTCCCTCCCAAATAATCACTATATTCTGATTCTTGATGGCCCTGCACGAGGCCTGTGAGTTGCGATGAGTGAGAGGACTTTTACATCAATGGCACCAGAATCCATGGCTAGTATTTTGTTTCCATCAATGGAAGATGCCCTCCTGTCATCGTTTTTGGATTTAGCCTCACGGCTTCTCCATGATCAGATAATTGTATTTCACGACACCTTCCATGATCTGTGTGACGCTTATATATAAAGCTAAGCTGTTCTTCGATTCATTATCACACAGTATTTCACAGCGAAGGGGCCACCACAGAGAGAAGAAGAGTGCAGTTCTTCGCTTGATCGATAACACAGAGATACCTCCGAGGTCAGTCTATATATATAGCATTAACGAAGTAGCTTTTCACTGTTTTGCTGAAATCTTGAAGCTCTCTGTGTAAAACCAAAGATCAAACACCTCTTTAGTCCCCCCCCTACCCTCTAAATTCTTCTTCTTCTTCTTCTTCCTCCTCGCATGGAGGCCCTGGGTTGATAAATGGGCGGTGTGTCCAACAGGAGAATCCTGTCTCGTCACGTCGGGGACATGCTCCAGTTAGGTCACTAGATGGGTCTAGCCTTAAAATCAATGAGATGCCGATGTAATAATATATAGCAGCTTCCATTTTGTTTTTCTCACCCCACAAACAGGTAAGTCCATTCATCAACAGGAAATTTCATATGATCTCTCTTATTAGCAGCAATGATCGAACCATTTGCTTTAGTTTTTGTGACCAAAGAAATTTCCCATCTTCTATCACAGCACTCTAAAAAACTGCTTTTAAATTTCGAGCAGTGGCAGATAAATTAAGCACCATTAACTACCAGCAGCCAGTCTGAGATGTTTCTTCATGTCCATCTAACTAACCCACATTTTACGAGGTGTTCCTGACTTGATAACTGTAAATCTTTTTACAGGCAGAGGTCTTAATATACATGTATCAAGAAACAATATTACAGATAGAGTCAGGGAGACAAATCCTTGGAAACATTTCATATTACGCTAAGCAGTAAATTTCTTTCATTTTGTTCCTTCAGGAATTAGCTTACTTATAGAGCATGGACAGCAGCAGTGACACCTCGAACAATTCCTTCTCAGGTGCCCTTTTATGTTTTCTTTTTGAACATTTAACAGGAAGAATATGTGTAGATCGACAAACCTCTCTGGCAATTGATGCTTGTAATATCTGGTAACGTTAGAGTAATCTTTTAGGAAATCCATGCAAAATCTCTTCCGCGCTGCGAGCACTGCAGAAACAGCACGAGGAGAAGACCAGAAAGATTGAAGAGCTGAAGAGTCAGATCGATTCAGTGAAGCCTGGCTTGGAGAAGAAAATGAAGGAACCTTTAGGGGATAAAAAAGAAGTTTTCAGGAGCTTGAGTGAAAAATATAACAGCCTGAGAGAGGAATACAATGCCTTGTTGGCCGAAAAGTCCAGGGAATAGTCCCCTGGAGAGCTTTTATCATTTTGTATGCCATCCAAAAACCTGCATTTGTCAGCAATGAGATTCATGTCGTTTATCACCTCAATGTCATAGATTACGGGTACTTTTCCAAGTGAATTCTAATTTTTTATCGATTTTCTTATGGTTTTTGTATGAAATTGTAAATATTGTTATAAAAAACCCTATAAATTAACAAATCCCTGAGTCATTTAACTCGTATTACACAATAGGTGGTACTGTAGCCATAGAGACAATTGCACTGTGGACTGACCATTTTCATCACTTGCTTCGCGCGTGTCTGTGCACCTGTTTCTGTTTTTTTTTCTTCACAAAGATAGTTTTTATAGTTTCTATGGTGAAAATGACTCAGAAATGCCTGTGGCCGAGCGGCTCGCTGCAGGGGTTCGATCTCCTCAGCCAAAAAATTTGTTTTGGTTTTTTTTTTCTCTGAAATACGTTTTTTTTATTTGGGATTTTTCTTTTTATTATTCTCTCTGAAATACGTTTTGTTTTTTTATTTGGGAAAGCAACTGTCCCTTTTTCTTTTTATTACTATTCTTATTATTTTTATTTTTTAAAACTATTGTGGTTTTGTTTTTTCCTTTTACAATGTTGATTTTGAAAATGTCTGTTTACAAAAGTTGCTTTCTCTTTTTTTATATTCTTATTCTTATTCTTATTATTTTTTAAAACTAGGGTATCAATGATAGTTTACGCGTACCATGACTAAAATTATCCTCCGTGCAATGATAATTTTAGATTTTCAAATTTTTATTTTGCTATTGTTATACTAGGGGGTGTTGAGCTATTTTATTATATTAAATTTCACATAAATAAAAATTATTTGAAAATTTATTATATTAAATTTCACATAAAAAAATATATTTTTATTTGCATCCAACAAATCCTATAAAAATTGTTTACTCAGCCCACAACGTAGAACATATAGTTTTTTGAAAATTTCAAATTAAATGATTTTTTCAGCTAATAATTTTTTGTTTTGTTTTATCATCTATTTTTTTTTTTATGTTCTCTTTCTTTGATTTTTTTATTGGTTTTATTGTTATTATTTTCAAGTTAGAAGAATTTCCCCCCTGATAATTATGTTTTTTTTATAAAAAAATTAGTATGATTTTTTTCTTTTATTTATTTCTATTCTTTATTCATCATTAACACAATAATAATAATAATAATAATAATAATAATATATTATTTTTCTTGCTTACTCTTTTGTTAATGTTTTTGAGTGTTTTTTCTTTCGGGATAATTTGATAATTTTAATTGTTTTTGCAATAATAACAATAGTCATTTTGTATCTAATATTACTGGGATAAAAGACAACTCGAGAACAAAAAATAGACAAATTTACCTAGGTTATCTACAATTAAAAAACGATACAAGTTACTTTTGTCTCGATTACACTGTTCCTTTGAAATGGCAAACAAGTCATTATTATATGTTTTAATATTTATTGCATATTATCGCCTAAAAATATATAAAGAGAAGAAAAAAATGATCTCGGATTTTTTGCAGGAAAAAAATTTATATCAACATTCTTAAATACATTTAATATAATAATATGATGAATAAATCTTATAAAATAAAATAAAAATTGTTGTGAATTTTAATTTTGTGCTCTTTTGTTCAAGTTTATTTCTTAAAAAAAAATGAATTTTTAATATTTAAGATCTAATATTACCCGGGAAAAAATACAACTCAAAAAAACAAAAGGTTAATAAATTTGCCTACATTATCTACAATTAAAAAAAATATACAAAGCACTTTCCGTTTCGACTACACTGTTCTTTTTAGACGGCAAATAAATAATTATAGCACGCAAAAAATTTATATATATTTTTTTTAAAATTTTGCAATATTTCTATTTATAATGTGTCATATCTAATATTACTGGGGAAAACAGGCAACTCATATTTGTTTTTTTTTACAAATTTATCTAGGTTATCTACAATTAAAAAACTATAAAAATGATCACACTATATAGTATGTGAGACTAAGTATATGTGTTTAATATTTATTTAATATTATCGCCTAAAAATATATAAAGAGAGAAAAAAATGACTTGCAATTTCTTGCATAAAAAAATTAATATCGATATTCTTAAATATATTTAAGATAATAATATGATGAATAAATCTTATAAAAAAAAACTTTGGCTTTGAATTTAAATTTATATTTTAGACTCTCTGTTTTTTTTCCTTTTAAGAAAAAAATGACCTTTTTTTCACATGTATTTTTTATTTTTTACTGTCCAAGTCAGTTGTTCTTTTTTAATCGGTTTTTTTTTGTGTTTTTTTTTAACCAGAGTATCCGTGACAACAAATTTCTAATGAATCATTTCACCTTCTTAGCAAATTTTCTAACAAATTTTATCAAAAGTTTTTTAGTAATAGCAATATTCAATCACATTTTGGTTGAAAAAAAATATTTTTAACGAATTTTATCAATTACAATTATACTAATTAAATATTAAAATTACAAAATACAACATTTTTAAAATCAATGAATTTTCTAAACAGATAAAAAACCCTAGCGAAACGGGCAAATTAACTGGTCACAAACTATAATGAAAAGTTCACAAGAGCCGAAAGTCTAAAGTCCTGATGGCATTACTCCAGTTTGATCCCCTAAAAATCTGATTGATCTAACAGGCCCATGAAGCTTGTCTTCAACTCGCACCTAGCCCAACAAGAAAACACTTAATATAATATTTACACATTAAAAATATTTAAAAACACACAAAAATAAATCATTTAAAATAAAATAAAAATCATTTAAAAAAAAACATTTTTAAAGTGGTTCTCAACCACCCGAAATAGCATAGCAGCTGAAATTTCATGTAATATTAAAGCAAGAAAATACTATGAAGTTATAGAATAAGAATAATTCATGTACCAGCAGGGGTCTGTCCTAGTGGTAGTTGTAGCGCTTCTTTTCATGGGACCGTGATTTGAGTGTCCCAGTGATATCTAGAGGGTGTCCCTTTTCATAACATCCTGGTTCGATCCCTGCCCGGTACGCTTGTCACCACCATGGTGTCTTACATGATCATTAGGCTTGCAGGACGTTCAGTGGATCCGGGGAATAGTCGATGTGCGCACAAGCTAGTCCGGACACCCTGATTATATAAAAAAAAATTCATGTAGTTCAACAATATTTAAAATTGCATCACCCAAAAATATTTCTAAACACTCCTCTCATCCTTCTAAATTCAAATATAACCTCAAAAATCATTCTTTCTTACGACCAATAAACACAAAAAATCAAATTGAGAACTTTAGAGCTAAAAGGTACCAACAGGTTCATGAAAGTTTGATGTTTTTGTTTGATGTTTAGTTTTGACCGGATTAATAATTACAAAAACTCTCTCCTTTCTCGGTGCCCGTTTGGCTATGCGTTTCAATCAGTGTTTTGCCGAAATTAATTTTTTTTTTTTTCATTTTAAATGAATATGGTTTGATGTTTTTAGATCATTTTGATGTGCTGATGTCAAAAATGATTTTTAAAAAATAAAACAAATATCATTTTAAAGTATTTCGGCATGAAAAACACTTTGAAAAGCTACCGCAATCGCACTTCCAAACAGACCTTCAATCTCTCTTCTTCATCTTCTTTGTATTTCCCTTTTTATTTTCTATTTTCAAATTAGGTTAATATTGTTTTTTACATATAAAAACAGTAATTAAAATGACATCAATATCGTAACATAAAGGCATTGTAAAATCAACATGGTAGCTTCGGAACTTTTTGGTATGTCAAACGACGACAGTTTCTTGCAGTTGTTGTTACTACATCAGGAGGCTGTTAAAGTAGATGTTTAGGAATAGGATAGTATTTGTATTTTTATTTGTTTTTTATTAAGAAATATATTAGAATAATATATGTTTTATATATTTTACAAATTATTTTTGATATTAGCCTATTAAAAAATTAAAAAAAATAAAGTAATTTAAATTTTTAGAAAACACTTTTTAACCGCATTATCAAATAAGCTTTTGCCACAATTTTATGAGCTTTTTTTTTTGTTTGTAAATAAACTGAAATAATATATATATATATATATATATATATATATTATTTTTAACATTAACACAACAAAATAATATGAAAACACAAAATTAATTTGATAAAAAGGAGAATTTTATTTTTTATTTTTTTCAAAGCGTTTTTAAAACGCAAAAACAAAAAAGTTTTATAGAGATTCCAATTATTGAACATTATTAAAAAAATTGCTCATTCTACACTATAGGGTAGAATTTTTTTTTTAGTATAAAAAAGATGTTCAAACAATGATAACTTGAGTGAACCTAAGTTAACTTGCTACATGGGATACTCTCGTAGAACGGAAAAGAAAAAAAATAGAAAGCTTAAAACCCAATAGCCTAATATCAAATAATAAATTTTTTTTAAAAAAAATCAAGGCTTAATAATCTAATGTCAAAGAAAAAAATATTTTTTAAAGAAAAAAATATTAAAGTTAAATTGGATTAATCTTTGAAACCAACGACTTTGATCACGAGACCAAGATGACTATACAAAAGAGAGAGAGAAACTTGAACACGATTCTTAAATAAAACAAACAAATAGTAATGAGAACAATGGGAATCAACTTTGATATAAAATTATTGTGAACAATGGGAAACCAACGACTTTGATCATGAGACCAAGATGACTATACAAAAGTGAGAGTGTTTTACTGTGTAGTGCACTGTAGCATGTGAGGTTATTTATTGTGGACTTCAACAGTACGCATCACTTAATACCTTTAATGTTTTTAATCATCAAATCAACCCTTTAATACTATTAAGTGATGATATATAAAATCATAGGTGTATTTTATATGAGTTTTAAAACATATTGACTCTTGGTATTATTGGAAATAAAACCTAGATTTTAATTTATATTATTAAAAAAATAAGAAGAATTTATGCATCTCAAAATTAAAATAAAAGGGTGAACACAATAAATTGGATGCTACATTTAGAAAGGGTTTCTATGGCATAGCTCTAATATACATATTTATATAGAATAATATAATGATGCAGACATAAAAAAACATAAGAAAAAAAGCAAACACATTTTGTTGAATAAAATTACTACAAAAGAAATTAACTTAAAATTGTGTTATTGATATTCATCTTAAGTAATTTATCATTTTAAACCTCTTAAATAAATCTAAAAACTTATCTAAACAAATTTAAAAAACAAAAAATAAAAGAATTGTAGCTTCATAGGTAATTCATTGTGGACTTTAACAGTGCACATACACTTTTACCCTTAATGACCCTAGTGTTGTGTGTTTTTGGGTAGGTTTTTTTTTTGGTTTTTCATTCTCTTTAATTCCTATGTATATATATAAAAAAACAAATCTATAAGATTTTTGCGGAGAGAGAGAGAGAGAGAGAGAGAGAGGTACATGGGTCAGAAAGTAGGGGAGAGTGACAGGTATAATCCTTGCATTTTTTTTAAATATTTTTATTTGTTTCAATCTCAAAGTTTTTATTTGTTGCAGTTTTGTCTTTCAATTGAAATTAAATATATTTTTTGTTTTTCATTTTGGCCCTTATTCTTTTAATTTTTTATTTAGTATTAATTTCTTTGGTTTTTTCGGTCTTTCTTGGACATTATTTATTTTTTTGCCCGTATTTTTGCATCTATGCTTTTAGTTTTTGTTTTTAATTTTTGTCATTTTATTTTTTTGTTGAAGTTTTATTTTTATTTGATTCAGTCCTAAAATTTTAATTTATTTTGGAGATCATTTTAAAATTAATATCTCTCTCTTTTTACCTTTGTTCTTTTTTGGTATTTTCTGTTATTTTTATCTGTTCTTTGGATTAGATAATTTTATAGTTTCATTGTTTGCGCAATAATAATGATATTTTTATTGTTTTTTTGTTAAAATGTTTTTTTTCGGGGCAATTTAATGATTTTAATTGTTTGGACATTAATTTTGATAATAATTTTAATTGTTATAGTCATGATAATGATGGTAATATGAGGATGGATTTTCAATGATATTTTTTTTCCTTTTTGTAGATACAAAATGAATTACTTATTTTTATTATTTGGTTAATTGTAGGTGTCTTCACAATTTATATTTTATTTGTTATGTTTAATTTAAATTATAAAATGAACTAATTCTAATACATTGAATTTGATAATTCAAGTATTCGAATCTTCTTGCTTTTCTAATGAAGATGATAATGTTATGCTGGTGATTTTGTTGAAACCTACAAAAGAGATAAATTTAAATCGATTTAAATTCATATAATTTATAGGAAACTAGGATACCACATGAATTCTACATGGATTTATTAAATTTATATATAATAAAAAAACTCACATAATTAATATTTCTTTGCGTTGAACAAAATATGTTTTAGCCGCGACAAAGTGAGGGTAAATGACTAGTATATATATAAACATAAATTCAAGTTTGATTTGATCACTATGTTTAAACTCATTTAAGGGATGTATTTTTTAAATTATTAAAAAAAAAGAATAATTAACATACAAATGAATCTGAAATGCCCCAATTAACAAATAATAATTACTTTTTCCTTATTTTAAAAATAAAATGTATTTTTAAATCTGATTTAAAATTTAAAATTTAAAATTTAAAATTTAAAACTTCAAATGCATCCATTCAAATTCCTTTAGATAAGAGTAACAAAACCAGCACCATACATGTACAATTAATTGCATGTAATTGTTTTAATTAATCTTTCTAATATTTAGCCACCTAAATTAAAAACCTCCCAAAATATTTATTACTTCAAAACATCTTAATTAATGAACCCAATTATTTATCAGGAAAAAAAAGCCCCATCATTTTCTCCACGAACAGCAAACCTCTTTGATCATCAAGTTTCCACCACCCTGTTCTCCACCGTCGATTTAATGATTCCTTCTGCATTGACATGTCACCGGCGTTGATAGACACCGGAGCTCAGATTCAAAACCCTAATAGCAACATCAACGGTCAGCTTTCTCATTCTCTACCGACCTCTTATTATTATTCTTATTTAACTTCAAAAAATATCCAATCAAAACAAGAAACCAGCATGAATCCATCAGATTATGTTAATAGAAATTCCGAGTTTTCAAATTCAACCCAATATAGTAACCAAGATCCAAACTTTAGCTCTCTACCATCGTTATCATCGTCAGCCACAGGTGGTCTTTCGAGGCCAAGATTGGCAAAAGCTAGGAAGCAATCAAATCAACAGAATTTAAAAGTCAATGAAGATATCTGGGCCGGGTCTGGGTCTGGTTTCAATCCGTTTCGACGTGATACGAGTCGGGTTGAACTGGGCGGTTCTGGTTCAACTGAGTTTGATTCTGGGAGCGGTGGTAATGAGGCGTTTTTGTGGGGAGCTAGTGGAAGTAATGTGGGTTTTAATTCGAGTTCCAGCAAGGGACTTATAGAGGGCTTGGAAAGTTTGAGAATTGGAGTTGGAACTAATCTAAATGTAAATGAGAATGGTAAGAGTGGTTGTGTTTTTGCGAGTGATGGTTATAAGAGTTTTGGTGTTGATGAGAGCATGCAGAAGTTGAGCATTAATGATAAGAAGAAAGTTGTAGATGGAGAGTCTAAGTTAAGTACAAATGCTAGGTTTGAGAGCGGTGCCAATGTAGGCAGTTCTATTGGGAGAAATGTAGGGTCAGCACTATCTGATGAGTTAGAGAAGAAATTGAATATTGAAGAGGCTGGGGATACCACTAATGGTGGTGGTAGTTCTGGAGCCAAAGATATCAAATTTGGATTAAAAATTAGTGAAAATTGTGGTGATATTTTAGCTGATGCTTCAGAGAATGCACTTCCTGATCGGATCAAGAAATTGAACATAAAGGACTTTGTAGATACTTATAATGTAAACAATAAGACCAGTGAGAAGTATAGCTTTTCTTTTGGAAGCAGGGAAAGCACTGGCGGTTTTGTGGGTGGAGAAAATGAGGGTATACTTTCACGTGAGAGAGGTTGCAAGTTTAACCTCGGAAGTGTGAAGGGAGAATATTCAGGTCAAACTGACATGGGATCCTCTTCTTCACGCATCTTCAGAAAGGATATACCAACTGTAAATAAGGGTGATGAGAAATTCCATGATTTTGGTGATCCCACGGAATTTGTTTTTGAAGGAGGAATGCAGGGTACAGATGTAGGTGGCTTTCAAGTACCTATAGATCAACCCAAAGTTGATGCACAACCAATTGGAGTTGCACGACCATCACATGCCTTCTCATCCAGTAGCTTGGCTGGCGGGGATGTGTTCAAGGTGCCGCCTACTGGTGGACTTGAGAAGACAGATGGGTTTAGCTTTACAAGCAAGCAAGACAGTGCTGGGTCACCGTTTGTAGAATTTAATACACCAAATCCCAAAGGATATATTTTCACTGGATCAAATTCGAAAATGGAATTCAGTACGAAGGTTAAAGACTCGAAAGTGAAGAAGAAAAGGGGAAAGTTGAAGCAACCTTTCACAGTCCCTCTGTGGCAAGGTCAAGGTTTTGTTGATAGGGAAGGTGGTTCCCAAGAAATTCCAGATGCTTCCGAATCTTATTCGCCAATGGATATTTCACCATACCAGGAAACATTGTCTGATGCTCGAAATTCCAGGGAAACTTCTGTTGCATCGGAGGAGTCTTTCACTTTGGATTATCAACATCAATCAATTGATTCACAACCACCTGTTCTGAACGATGCAATAGATGAAGATCTGGTTGTTAAAACACAGCAAATGGATATAAATGAAGAGGACATGAAATACAGAGAAGCTAAAGAGGAAAACTCTGAATACTGTTTTTATAAAGATACTGGAGCTGAAAATTATCTGGAAGAGTCTATTTCTGGGGCTGAAACTGAAAGCTTTAAATCTGCAAATGAGGAAATAGATGCTATCAATGATGTTATGGTTACTTCAGGAGAAAGTGAAGCCAGTTCAAGTGCAAATCTAGATAGTGACCTCAGGACACAATTTTTTTCAGCTGTGAGTTCAGAAGATGCTGTCAGCTCGGGCTTCACCTTTGCTGCCTCTTCTATTGCACAAGCATCTCCAAAACGTCATCATAAAAAGAAGATTCTGGATAAAGTTGATAATGATTCCTTCAATTCCTGTGCTAATTCCAAAGGTTCATATGCATCATCTTCTTTGCAATTTACACCATTTTCTCGATCTTCACCCTTGTCCCCTGTACGGAGCAAGAAAGCCAGCTCATCTGCTGCTTCACATGTGGCCGGGGATACCGGTGAGCTTCGTAGAGGACAGGAGATTGATCAAGTGTCTGTTTCTGCATCTGTTGCAGCTCAAGAAGCATGTGATAGGTGGCGACTAAGGTAAGATAAATTCGGTCAACTTCATGTCATTTTCTTATAAAATTATTTTATTTGGAATTTATTCTCTTGTTTATCTATCTACTTCATTTGTTTCTTGATGCGAACCTTAGCAGGATTTTATTGAACTCATGAACCAAGATCATTCTAATTTAGGCTTTGAAATTGATAGTTGAGCTTGACACAATGGACGACTTGCCTAAGACACCAAGACTATAATAACTAACCTCGCACAATGTACTAATCTGGAGATGAGCACAAGAAATATAAATCCACAACAAAGATTGTCAATTCTTTAAAGAGTGTAGTTCAATTAAGAACCAAACAAGAAAAAATCCTATTTCTATGCTTCAATATGCGGCAATGAATATGTATTCAAATCTGAAAATTAAGTCATACAAAATAAACCTCTAAGATAATTTAATAGGCTCACTTGACCCAATTTAAAAGTAGACCCAAAATAACCCAAAATTAACTAAATAGCCTGAAAATAATAAAATAAATATTCTCAAATTTTATCCCATGGTGCCACCACCTTTATTGTCCAAGGTAGAGTAAGATTTTATTATTTCAATTAAATCTCCTTAGTAGATTAAACTCCTTGATAGATCGAACTCTTAAAACAAGTAAGTCAAAGGTTGCCACATAAGTTTTCAATAGCATTAAGGACTTTTTGTAGTGAATGGAGTCCATAACTCTTAAGGAAACATTTTCTCACTTTGCTGGCAAGGTACAAATGTCTAGTTTTCAACCCAATTGGAATCACATCCAAACTCCTCTTGTAGCTTCAGATATGACCCGAAAAGTAGATAAAAGTTCAAACTGGCAGATTTGAACCTTTTTAATCCAAGTCTCTTGACTTAGCACATTAAACTCTTCTTGGATTCACTTTGTTTTAGGCCTTAGAATGGACCCAATAAACACTCCTAATATATCCTTTAATGTCATAGCCAAGATCTCATCACTTTTGTAACCATAACGTATGGTTGCGAGCTTTTACTGCTCTTATGTTTTTCACACCTTTTATTTTAGGGGAAACCAAGCATACACTAGTGGGGATTTGTCTCAAGCTGAGGATTGTTACACAAAAGGTGTAAATTGTGTTTCTAAAACTGAGACAAATAGAAGCTGTCTCAGGGTGTTGATGTTGTGCTATAGCAACCGTGCGGCTACTCGAATGTCTCTTGGAAGAATGAGAGATGCACTTGTAGACTGTAAGATGGCTGCTGCAATTGATCCCAGTTTTCTCAGGGTGCAAGTCAGAGCTGCAAAGTAAGCTACACCATTTGTTTCTGATAAATTTTCTTGGTGACTTGATGATTTAATTATTATGTATTCATGCACACACTTCAATTTCTTATTCAACTTATTTGTACTTGAGAGTTTGTAACTTCTGCCCCAGTATGCTCTTTCTTCATTTTAATTCATTAAGTTGACACAAAAGTTCTGTTGCCATTGTGTGCTTGAGATAGTATCTTGCTGTTTGTTGATGTAAACACAGAATATATAAATGATTTAAAGTCTTGCTCCTCTTGCTTCTATGTAATTCATTAAACTTTTAATCACTTATTCTCAGGCCAATCTTTAGCTTCTGTTTTTGTTGAATAGCAGCTCCTTGTAAATGCACTTTTGCTTATTTGTGCTGTGCTTATTTTCCTCTCTCTTTTATCCCAAGTTGTTACCTTGCTCTGGGGGAACTTGAAGAGGCAGTGCAATATTTCAAGAGGTGCTTGCAGTTAGGCATTGATGTCTGTGTGGACCGAAAAATTGCTGTAGAAGCCTCTGATGGGCTGCAAAAGGCACAGGTAATCTTTCTTTTCATTTGTTTTGTTTGAATAAGACCTTAAAATTGATATTTTGTTTAGTTTGGGTCTAATCATCCCTGTACATGTACCCTTGTTAAATAATGGCATGAAATGCACAGTTAATATGACTTAATTCTGTTAAATTGGTGGATGCCATCCACGTTTGAGCTTCTTGTATCTTGTTTTTGTGTTGCTACCAACGCTTGCAACATGGTCAAGTGGTTTAGAGTTACAGCTCCACAAACCACATGGCCAAGAAGCTTTGCTTTTAAATGGACTATATATGATTTCCCTATTTCATGGCTGTTAACTGTTTTTCATGTGCAGAAAGTGTCTGAGTGCATGCAGCGTTCTGCTGAACTTCTGAAACTGGGAGTACCTAATGATGCAGAGAGTGCTTTACAAGTAATTTCTGAGGGTTTGTTGATAAGTTCATACTCTGAAGAATTGCTTGAAATGAAAGCGGAGTCACTTTTCATGGTTTGTATTTCTCTTACTGAAGCTTTGAAACTTTATTTTTAGTGAACTGCATTCTATTAGTTCCTTTCCAAGTGAACCTCACTCCCAACCTATCTGGGGCAAGCTACATGTTTCATTTTCTTCATATCATTAGAATTCATTTCATAAGTATGTGATTAGTTTACATTGATTGCCAACAAACCACAACTTGGGCTGGCACTGGCTATGCCAATCCAGCCCAACATTGAAACCTACATGAGTGCGGTTACTAGTTTCACTATTTAAGAATCTAATAAACAACAAAAAGATGAGTGGGAGCTTGGTTAACTTTTATGTCATCTAGCAGCTGCGGAAGTATGAAGAGTTAATTCAACTGTGTGAGCATACATTCGATTCTGCTAAGAAGAATTCTCCTCCATTACATGCCGATTACCATGTAGAAAATCTTGGTCCTGAACTCAAAAAGGGCACTTCCTTTATGATCTGGCGTTGCCGCTTCGTTTTCAAATCTTACTTCCATCTTGGAAAACTGGAGGAGGCTATTGTTTCACTAGAGAAGCAAGAGGGACTTACTTCTATAGCAAGGAGGTAAGAAATATGCCTCAAATATCTCTGATTTCATTTATTTTAATGATGATAAAAGTATTGTTTCTTCAGTAGTCTGTCCAGGAATGATATTGAAACTCAGGAATCACTAGTACCCTTAGCTGCCATTGTACAAGAACTCTTACGCCATAAGGTATTGGATTCTTGTTAGATTTTTTTTTTCCCTGAATAGTGTTTGTCGTATCTTAATCTCTTATCTTATGGAATTAAGACGACTAACTGCAGGCTGCAGGGAATGAAGCATTTCAAGCAGGAAAGCATTCAGAAGCTATCGAACATTACAGTGCTGCTCTGTCACGTAACATAGAGTCACGGCCTTTTGCAGCCATTTGTTTTTGCAATAGAGCTGCTGCGTACAAAGCACTGCGCCAAATCACTGATGCTATAGCAGACTGCAGCCTAGCAATTGCTCTTGATGGAAATTATTTGAAGGTTTTCTTCTAAACTGATGTCACCCTTATCTTTTTTTCTCCTTTGGCATAATGATGTACAGAACCTGTTGGCAATTTTATCGGTTCCTAGTTGAACCAGATCATTTATGATGTTGATTACAACAGTAGAAAAATTAAATGGAGCCTTAAATGTTAAATTAGCTCTTAAGAGAAAACACTCCGTGTTCTATTTTGCTCAAATTGGGAGAACAAAAATCTGTCTGGGTATCAGGAGTTTATATTCTCTGAAACTTTAAAATTGTACTTGATCACGAAGCTGATTCAGCACATTATTGTTTTAGTTTCGTCAATCTGAAGAAGATTGCTGGCTTTGAGTTAAGCTGTGGAAATTGTTAAAACTTGACATGTTTTCAAGATAATTTAATTATATTCTGACTTCATTCCTTGCCTTATTAAATTGCTTCAAGAATGCAGGTTTATGATAATACAATTTACTGAATTGCTAAATTGATATCTGCACATTTGTTCTACCTTGGGTGCACAATTTAGTGTCCATGGGAAAAAAATGATAAGTTTCTGGGAAAGCACTGGTTTTTTTCTTAATATATGTTTGAGAATTTCTGGGCAGAGTAGTGGTATGTTTAGCTACTTTGAGGACCAAAATCATGTTGTTTTCAGTTGAACAGCCTTTTTGGTAATGCACTCTCCATGCTTTATTAGGCAATCTCTAGACGAGCCACTCTATATGAGATGATTAGGGATTATGGACAAGCAGCTAATGATCTTCAGAGAGTGGTAGTTGTTCTCACTAAGCAAGCAGAGGAGAAAACTAAACAGTCTGGGCACTCTGATAGAACAACAAACCTGGCAAATGATCTACGACAAGCTCGTCTACGTCTTTCTACCATAGAAGAAGAAGCCAGAAAGGAGATTCCTCTAAATATGTACCTCATTCTGTAAGTCACTTTTGATCCTAGAAGGTCCATATGGTCTGATCTCTTTATAATGTCTTGTCATTTACTGGAATATGAATGGTTTCTATTCAATCTTTTGATCATGGAGGGTAGTTGTTTGCTATATCAGAGAGCATTCTTTTATGTGGCTCCATTGCATGTGGTAGAGAGATTTATGATCTATGATCACTCCTTTTTTAGCACATGTTGAGATAAATGAGTTGGGGTTAATCTGGTCCCTATCTCCTCCTCCTGGTATAGTGCCAGTGCTTTTAGTGATTAAGTTGCATCTGGTTCTAAACAAATCCTATATTTAGCCTGTCTATTAAAACCTGCTAATAATTTAATCTGTCTTTTAAGTTGACTGTTATTGAGATGCTGTGTTGTAATTAATTTAATAATATTTGTTCCCAAAACACGAATCCTTGGCACCCAAGTTTTCCAATCTCATTTGTGACACCCTAACCCAAGTTTCTTTTTCTTCACCTCTCTCTCTCTCTCTCTCTAAATCACACTATGAAGCATTTTTAAATTAAAAGCGTTGAAACCCGCTGTCTTTCTCTATTAGTTTCTCATTTCCGTTATCTGCAAGCCTTGCTTATTTCCTATTCCACAAAGCCATATATGTTGGCATCCAAAATTGATGATCTAGGAAGAAGTGGGTCTAGACAGCGTGACAAAACTCAGACATCCCAGCCTCACAAGAAACAAGAAAAAAATAATCATCTTGCACCAAATTATGACTTCTGATGGTGGATTTGAGATTTTCGTTTCAGAATTTGATTGTTGAATTTTAGAGAGGGAGATGAGGGTTGGGTGAAAGAAATGAGGTTGTAGTTAAAACGGTTGTTTGGATATTTAAAAAGTATCAAACCTATCTTTCAGTAATAAAACAGTTGATGCTGGGTAAGGAGCAACAGTGGTGGAACAAAAACCAAAGTTTTTTGCAAGGGCCAAGTTATAAAATTATAGTGGCTTATATGAAACATATACTAATCTGAAGGGGCTTTACTGAACTTTCAAAAATGTTGGGGGGGCATGCCCCCCTCATAGTTGGCTTGCGCCCCACCCCTGCCAGTGAGTTTGTAATTCAATTGGTATCTGTCTCCCTCCCCCAATAGGTCTCAGGTCAGAATTGTCTTTCCTTTGTAACAACAACAACAACAACAACAACAACAAAAAGAACAGTAATATTGGTTAGGGAATTAATTTATGATTTCTTATACTAGGACACCTACAATTGCTTCAAAATCACAGATACTAAATTATTATTGTTCTATTATTATTATTATTATTATTTGTTGTTGATGATGTCATCGTCAATACATTGCTGCTTGAAATTTAAGACTCAATTCAAATGTGGGTTATAAAATTGTTTACCAGTCAAATTATGATGGCAGGGGAATTGAATCTTCTGCTTCAGCATCAGAAGTTAAAAAGGCATATCGCAAAGCTGCACTAAGACACCATCCTGACAAGGTTTGTTACATGTTCTACTTTATGGACATGCTTATTATGATCCACCCTTTTGACACATTGGTTATTGATGTAGGCTGGTCAGTCCTTGGCAAGAAGTGATAGTGTAGATGATGGTCTGTTGAAGGAGATAGGAGAAGAAGTCCACAAGGATGCTGACAGACTTTTTAAAATTATTGGAGAGGCATATGCCATGCTTTCAGACCCTGCTAAGGTCTCATGCACATTTCTATTATGCACTCTATTATACTTCCACATTATTCTATTGGATCAGCTTTTTAATATTTCTGTGAATCTGATAATCCCTTGTTTTGCCCTCCCGAAATGGAGAAAAACTTCTGTTCTGAAGTATTTTCTCTTGCTAACAAGGTACTTTTTGAGCTATTCTAAGAATCATTGCCTCGATTTGGGTGTTGTTGTGTTGGTCACCAGTCTTTTACAATTTATACTACTGCCCCGTCTCCAATGATTTCAAGTAGATGGTTTGTTATAGCAATGTAAATTATGCAAATTCTTTTTGTTGTTATTTGTATAAAAAAGAGAGGGAAAAAAGAGGAGGTGAAGTAGAGAACATATAGGTATGTGGAAAAACAAGTTGTAACATATACAATGACTAGTGGATTACAAGGCTGAAGTTGTTTTATTTGAAAATGTGATGTTTTATTTGCTTGTTACTAAGACACTTGCTGCATTTTCATGGTCTAGTGATGACAAACCATGCTTAATTTCTCTAAACAAGAACATGAAGAACCAAAATATATTAATTTTGTTTTGACAATTTTAACTCTCCTGCTGCATTGCATGTCTCTTGTTCTAACATACTCAACAACTAGTGGATTGCAAGGCTGACTATGGAGTTACTTAATGCAAAAATATGATGCTGCTTTACGTGCTTGTTGCTAAGACATGTGCTGCATTTTTATGGTCTAATGATGACAATCATGCTTAATATCTCTGAACAAGAACATCAAGAACCATACTTAGTTTTGTTTTGACAAATTTAACTCTCTTCCTGCACGTCTCTTATTCGTATTCATGGTGTTTCCTTTGCTGGGATGCTTGCATGCTTATGCTTCTTATTTACTTGTTTTGTTGCCTGCTCCGTGTCATTGGAAGTGTTCTTTTTGTTATCTGCATGACTCCTTAACTATTAACCACTACACTGTCTGTCGGCCATTTGGTAGCTCCCTTTGCCCTGAATAATGAGTTTTACTTTTCTTTTCTTGTGTGTGTTCCCTGGAAAAGTACACTGCCATCTAAGTGGCTGCACGGTAATTAAGGTCATAAATCATCATGCCATTAATACTCCTCCTTTGCAGATCATACAGGCTTGCGATTTTCTTGATAGGCCCAATCTTTCTGATAAATATAATAAAAATGTTTAAACTCATAAATTCAGTCGTTACATGTAAAAACTGGAACAAATCATTGTGATTTCTTTTACCGCTTAGCATAAATTGTGCCCTTCATTTGGAGGATAAGTTGCTTATTTTGCCGTGCACCTATTCATGCCTTAGTATGTTGTGCTTTGTTTTTCCTTTCTGTGAGAAAAATCGGTGTTTATGTGGTCGATATACAATGTTTCGCAGCGCTCACAGTATGATTTTGAAGAAGCGAAGAGGAATGACCCAAAGAAACGAAGTGGAAGCAGCACATACAGAACACATACAGAAGCTCAGAATTATCCATTTGAAAGCAGCAACAGGAGACATTGGAAGGAGGTTTGGAGGTCACATGGTCGGTAACTCAACCACCGAAATGCTAGGATCCACTCGATTTAACAGATTTTGATGACAATTTGTGGCATGCATGACAAGAAGAATCTCTAGATTCTTGATCAAGTTAGTCCATCCGTAAGTCAGGTGACAAGTCTAGTGGCTGGCCAGCATCTGCACGTAGCTTTTATCCAAAGGTCTTGCAGATGGGAAATTATACCTACTACTGCTTAAGAACTGGCAACCTAAATGCAGAGCTGCCTAATCGTTGAAAACTTTTCCAAAAATTGTGGATTTTTTCACATGCTAGCTAACTGTACCAAAAGGAAGGAAATAGAGGGAAAGGGAGAGCTAGATTGAGAGTTTGAATTTGAATTCTAAAAGAGCACAGACAATGGAATGGCATGCTGTTTGAATGTGATCTGACAAAGGAGATTGCTAACTGCTCGAGTTGTGTAAATGCATCGGCTTTGTACAGATGAAAAGTTGACGGTGCAATCAAGAAACTAAACCAATAACTTGAAAATCATATAGGACTTTGGTTAGATGAATTCTTTAGGTTTAGCTTCGTCTAGTGATTGTATGTAAATTGATTGTGAGGGGCATGCCCAAACTCCCATCATTTCCACGTTTTACTTGATTATTTGAATCTTGCTTGAGATATTCACTATTTAGTGCCTAACCCCTTATTAAACTTCCATTTGAATACCTTAACTTCAATTCTATCTATTTGACCATCTGTTTTTTTTAATGTGATAGTTTTCATGACAAGGGTTAGAAGAGAGACAAGGTATTGTGTGGCTGTTATCTCGCGTCAAGTGGCAAAAGAGCAGGTTGGGATTGAAAAAGAAGTGAAATGAGTTAATTTGTTGAAAAAGTACTCTAAATTAATATAAAATTTTGGATAAATATGCATTCTTAAAATCGTTCTAATAGAATTGATGGAGCAGGACATGTAATTTTCCAGGTTTGGTAAGGATATGTGGCAGTGAGTAGCATGAGCATAACCTCTGCTGCGAGCTTGTGATGACTTCCTGCAGGGGTGAATATTAGGAGAATTATAGTGTCGTTAACTCTGTCATCGTAATCGATTTTATTTCTCTCATTTGCCTTTTTTTTTATTCTCTTTTCAAGTCTGGTTAATCTGTGGATTCCCGGAGAATTTTGCCTTCAAACTCGAGCTTTATTTTAATAATAGAATTTGCCCTGGTCCTACCTCTTCAAACCCTTTTTCTCTTCATATTCCAAGAAGTATAAAGCTTGGTTCAATCATGTAATCAAAGGAGGGCTTGACGAGTTCAAAAGTGTACGTACTTTACAACTTATGCTAGAGTGAAAAATTAGAGTTGTTTTATTTGTTCATTAAGGTGGTTTACTATTTTCACGAATATCCTCAAAAGAGTAAACCTCTGAACAGTCTGCAACTTTTAGTGCTAAACGAAAACCTCCAGATAATTCTGTAATCTCCACCACCTGAGTCCTGAATTGTAATACCTGGAAAGTAAACATCAGCTTAGTGTAAGTCACTTGAACCTGGACTTGTGAATTCAGACACTGACAAGATATGAATTGAAGGATTGACACTGGAACATTTTACCTTTTAAGTGTATAGTAGCAAAACTGAGGAAGAAAAATGCAGTATGCTTGGATAGCTTTCCGAGAATTCTCACAAGAATATTCCTAATCCGAGCTCTTTTGGGTCTGTTTCCACCATCCAAGGTGGCCTATTGAATAAAGAAACATTAACACAAGGCTAAGGAAAAAAGAAAGAAAGAAAAAAAATGAAGGGAATTGCGTTTCTGGATTAGGATAATTACTTGTTCATTATAAAATTAATTGTTCCTTCAGTTGCGCGATTAAGAAGAAGTTCTCTTGCCTCAATTGCAATTCCTTCAGGCTACTTGGGAGAATTTGAAAATGAGTTCATAACATTTGAATATAGAACTTGTGTTAGTAAAATCATTTAGCTCTTGTACATACCTCTTCGGGAAACCAGACCCCTGGTTGTGTGCTTCCTTCAAGAACTGCAAGAGCAAAAGCAGCTGTTGCATTTCCCACAGAACTGAAAGCCAGGATTTTCAAGAGCTTAGCATTTTGTTATAAAACATATTTTTTCAGAAACATTTAAATGCTGGTTTTAATTGAATGGGCTAAAATTATCTTGAAACCTGGGACTTACACGGAGAGTTTCCGGTGACTAAATAGACCAAGTGTATTGCGCCCATCTGTGCACTCCAAATCAACCTGTCCAATGAGTAGAAAAATTAACAATGAAGTGGACCATATGGTTGAATATTTTGCTTAACATTCAGTACATTCTAACATCCTCTTTTCCTAATGCAACCAAGTAAATATAATCAGCTATGAATTGCTTTCTTCTTCTTCTTATTATTATTATTATCTCACCCTCATTGAAACACGCTCTCCAGCAATCCCATCAACTGCTCGGACTAGAGGGTCAAACAACTGAACCAATTGTTGGACTTTGGTTCTATCCTTCAAAAATTCCTGCAAAGAATTCATCAAGGTTTATAACTACAAGGTTCAGATTTAAGAGCATCATAGCACATCATGTCTCGGCATGCCCCCAGTTTCTTTAGTTGTTATTAAATGATCCTTCACTTGCAAAAAGCACAATAAATTATATGGCAAGCTACCAATTTTTGGTAAAAGAAAAAAAAGTGTTTCTCATTAACTTTTGTATGGATTAACATCTATTAATAACATTTTCAGAAGCAATAGAATGAACTTATTTTGAAATCTTCAAGCTACCCTTTTAACTTTTAGTAGTATTGGTAATTTTGATTATGGAAATCAGGTGAGAACATACCGGAGACAGAAGATTTGTCATGGCTGACATTCCCCAATTCCAAAAGAATGGTGCAGTTCCAAATCGAGCACTGACTGTTGGTATTCCTAGCACATCATGAGCACTTCGAACTTCAGGTAAATTCCTGGACATAAGGATATATATTGAGTTGAAAATTTTTGAAAGCAAAGGATATTTACAAAAATATCAAGACAGAGGAAACCAAATGGCTCTTTTCAACAAAAGACAGTTACCATAAAGTGTACAGTTTTTCAAAGTTGTAATATACAACTACATTCATCTGATAAAAAGAAAAAAGAAAAAAAAATGCATGTGATACGTGCAACATGTTATTTTGGATGCTGTGAAACATGAATTAAGTTCCAAAAATATAACCCCTAAAAGGACTTGTTATTTTTAGGAAAACAGAAAACTGCTTCATTCATGGATGAGCTTCATCGAAGAACATTCTTGTCATAAGTTTTGGTTTACAAACTATAAAATGCTAAAGAATGAGGAAAGCACAAACCATAGAAAGGAAAAAAAGAACAAGTACTAACTACGATGTAGTTGTGGTCAATTTCCCCAAAGGAGCCCTGGGGATAGAAGTGTTACACGACTACAAACTAAGAAGAAACTGACAAACAGAATTATGTGATCATGGAATTAAAGAGAGAAGAAAAGGACGAGGAACAAAAGGATGCAAACCATTCTACAAAGGAGAGGAAGAAGCTCCAAATGTGAGGAGAGGAAATTCTCTTAGGCTGATGTACAGAAGAAGATTATTCATAGTTGATTTGAGGAAATGAAATGTTGATTATGAAGTGTTTTGCAGATCATCCACCGATTGTCTAGAGCCATTGAAAGACACAAATAGTGACTAAACTTTCTAAGTGTGGCATTTGCAAGGCTATAATTTCTCCAAGTTTCATTAATTGCAGTAGTTAAGGGTGTGGAAAACAAAAGTTTTCACTAAAGCCAGAAAGATACACGGAAAATTATAAATACTAAAAACAAGGATTTGAGAATTGGTGCCTGAATACTATTATAACTGTAATCAAAATTGGTCCATCCCAATTTATGATGCTCATTCAAAATTCGATTGCGGGCCTGTTACATAGAAACTGGCACATTGATTTTTTTCTGATTAGAGAGAAATTTCTCAGACACTTACAACAGGTAAACATCTCGCTTTCCGATCCCCTTTCCAAAGTCGATGTTAACCATTCCACTATATGGCTTTAGTTTGATCTTTTCTCCTGATTAAATAAACATTACCATTGTTTAAGTGTTGATTAGAGGAGTGCTACAGTATAAATTGAAGAGGATTATGCTGGTTTGTAAAATGCCGTTGAAACTAACCTTTATTAAATGCAACAACCTCCTCACCAAGAAGTAAGAAACTAGTAGCTAGTATGGTTGGACCAGCACCACCACTTCCTGCTGTGTAGTAGTAGAACCTGAGAAGAAGAGAATTCGAGTGTAAACAGCATAAACTTCAAAACAAACCATTGAATAGCTACTTTGTTGCATCATGCAATGGATCAGCATCTACCGAGCACCAAAGATGCACAACTTCCATGTTAATTCAATTGATTAATTTGCACTGGAATGAAAGGAGTTTCATAATGATATGCCTTAACTCAAAAAGAAGCATCAAAGATACCACCAAGGATCAGATTTCTTTCAACCAAAATCAGAGAGGAAAATGAAGATTTTTGCCTATGAGGTTGATGGCATGGCTAAGGAGAAGAGATGCTTTCAGAATGAAAAGCACATTTTCCACTTCAAGGAAAACTTTATGAGGTACCAGAAATTATGGATGGAGATGAGCATCACTCTTCATCTCATCTCCATCAGAACATATATTAGAGAACTGAGGTGGTCCTGCGGATACTGGTAAACTAAAGTGGCGGTAAGACAAGAATCTCTAGATGGATAGTTAACATTCAAGGGATGATACATTAAACTAAAATTGTAAGAGAAACCATAGTGGCATTTGGTGATGAATAAGGAGTTATTGACTGGTCAAAAATCTCTTTGATTTAAGTTCTTAAGACGAGAAAACAATTACCTCAGCCTCTCTGGCTTTCCCTTGCTTTCAGTATTTGCAGCACGTACTAGCTCTGCTGCCATTACTGTCATGATATGGTAGAAATTAGCATGTAGGGTTGAATAAAAGTACAGCGGCTGAATGTGAGGTGGTTTTCCACATGACTTAATGTATTATCTATCCACCACTTCGATATCAATGTAACTTATAAGATGCTACTCTATGCTGGTGTAATTCTGTTTTTCTTCAGGCATAGTCATCTCAAAACAATGGACCTTGGGCAACCTGAATTAATCTTTTTGAATTTGGATCTATCCAGAGACACATGGTTATATGATTAGATATGCTCCTTAAAGTCACAAAATGGTAAGTGATGAGTGTGTTTTGACTGCAAATACAGAAATGCATTTCATACAGGGGACAAAGTATGCAAATAAAAATGATGACCTGGCAAGAATGCTGGTTATCATACCATTGCTCACTCCTGGATAGATTCCACCGGTTGTTATGGCAGGAATATTTGCAGCTAAGGCTTTATCCTTGAAGGACTTTGCACGCAATGCATAGCTTGTATCATCGCAAACATCAACATATGCCGTCTGTTAGGAAAATGCCAAACGACAGCTCCTAAGATAATATCCTTGTAACTATTATAAACAGGCCTAAAAGCATTCACTTATACAAAGAAATTTAACCTGAAAGTTGATATTCAGAAACATAATGTTTACCTTTCCTCACCTTGGTCTCTATGGCAGCTTCAAGTACAGTGCATTTCCCTGCCTGTTGAAAAGGCCCTGCAGCGTGAACGACAAGATCTACATCTGCAGAGGGATTAATAAAGCTTAAGACTTGGAAGTTCTGAGAAGCCAGAACACATGGCTGTTCAGTTCATTACACTTTCATTTGGGTAGATTTACAGCCAAGATTTTGATTTGGTAGGCCTTAATTATTACAGCTGAAGTGTGCTTGTTTCCTAAAGCTTGGCCAAGTCATGGCATTTTCCTAAAGCTTGTCTGGACTAAACCCGGTCGGGCTCCATGAAATATGTAGAACCCGGTGATTTATGAGAAAAATTCTACAAAAGGGAGGAAGCAAATGGAAGTCAACCCCCATGCTTAGAACTCCAATAAGATACAGGAACTTGTCTTCTTAACATATATGGAGGGCTAAAATAACATAAATCAAGCAGTCATGAACAGCAAGATCTCTTCAAAACTCAAAAAGCACAGTGAAAAGGAAAATGGTAGAAAATTTATCCTTGCTGAAGCCTTCTTAACCTGCTAAAACTTGTTTTCCCGTTGCCCCCAGTCAAGTCCGAATGGAGCCATAAAATGATCCAGGATATATATGTTAAAAACATAAGCAATTGCTAGAAAACACAGAAGTAAAAAATAATGGCTTTGCAATTCTGATAGTTAAAAGATTACTGTACCTTTCAAAGCTGCTGCCAGTGAGTCTACATTCTCAATGTTGACTTCAGTGAACTCAGAGTTCTTCCCCAATTGACCCACCATCGCAGCACCTTTTTCCCTACCATCAATTTCCTCACTTCTTATTTTTCTTTTTTAGTCACTTTCTCATAAACCAAACAGAAAACAAACAAGGGCTTTTGTATTTACCTGTTTCGACCACCAATCACAATTCTAAGGTCAGGGCAGAACTTGGAGAGAGCAGTGGCGGTGGACCCACCAACCCGACCCGTTCCACCCAGTACAAGAACGCTCGAGTTGCGGGTCTTCTCAGGAAGTTGAACAGCGTGGCCTTTAGAATTATCATGTTTGCACTCTTTAACGCAAGCCTTTACACTCGTGCTGCTCTTCAACTGAAACAGAGCTTGCCTGGCTATCATTACAAATGCCATCACATTTGATGTTCCGCTACCTCCTAAAAATGGAAGGACTAAAAATTCAGGCCATATCCCTCTTATCCCATTATCAGTTTATCGTTAGCAATGATGTGGCATCTTCTGGTGAGTGGTGACATGGTGATTCGGTATCCACATGGTCCCTTTAACTTTAAGTGCATCAACTTTTATATAATGTTCATTTCAGTCCTTCTTGCTGCCGACTTCTCACGATTCACTGCCTCGTTGGATGAGGACAGACAAATATTTCAAGAATGAAGGAAGGAAAAGAGTTTCATCCAGTGGACTCGCTCGCCCTTGACTTTGCATTAGAAGCGTCAATCAGATAATTTACCCTAACAAAGCTCTTGGCTCGCCAACAGTATACTTTTTTCCTTGCCCTGGATTTTGCATGTCAATTAGCGTATGATCCTCTTCGTCACCATTCCTCAGGGGGGCCGACTTCTTCAGGTCAAAATCTTTTTCAAATGAGAAGGGATTGGAGGACCAGGCTGTGCAGGCTCAGTATTAAGATCTATATTCTGGTCCTCTCTTTGAACCAGCCCTCGTGTCACGTTCGCTTTATCTCTGGCCTCTCTAGCCAGGTTCAACAACGTAGGTGCCGATTGAGTTCACCCTCGTCAGTCTTTTCCGGAGACGATCCTCCTCCCGGAGAAGAAAAGGCTACCCTTCATCATGGGCTGTAATTTGTTGAGCCAAGTAATTGGCACAGCAGAGGTTGAAGAGACCACTTCTATTCATCTTGGAAGCGAATAGGGTGTAAAAACTAGCGAGTGCATAGACACAGGAGTCTAGAAGAAGATTGTTTGGATTTTTTTTCTTCATAAATATAAATAGACAAATAAGTGCCTGTTTGGTATGCGTTTCAATCGACGTTTTGCCGAAATTTAAAAAAAAATCATTTTAAATGAATATAGTTTTGTGTTTTTAGATCATTTTGATGTGCTGATGTCAAAAATAATTTTTTAAAAAATAAAAAAACATTATTTTAATATATTTCGGACACGAAAAACACTTTAAAAACATACGTCAAATAGTTAATTTAATCTATTTTAAAGTAATGTAGGTTTATAAAAACTAATTATTTATTAAATAAAAAATATTTTACATCAAAACCAAATTCAAGAATCTGATCAAAGCCTAAACCCTAGCTTGATTAAACCTGAACTCGAGACCCCATAACAAGTGCATGCATGACTTAAACCCAAAACTCACTTTGCTTATGATTTCTTTCTTTAAGAACATTGGTGCTCCATGGATTCATTTCAGCTTTTTACCATATAAATTATGAGATAATCTTACAATTTTTCATCCCTCGTGAGATAAAGAGTTGTTGGGTTTATCAAACATATTAACCAAGATTTTCTTAGATCAATTTATTATTTATTTTCAATTTATTTAAATTAAGTTAATATTCCATGTTGAAGTATTTTTGTTGAGGAATAATTTCCATCAAAGTTTTAATAATAAAAATAAGTGGGTTCTAATTTCAATTTGAATCTAAATATATCCATTAACCATGTTCTTAAAACAAATTGCCAACCAATAAAACAAAGTATAATTGCTAGCAGTGATGATCTAAACTTGGGTGATAGCTTTCCATGGCTGCTGCTGCTATAACTACTGCTAATATAATTGCCTCCCCAGTTAATACAGCTGCTGATATGGTTATCGCCTTCCTTTGCCCTGCTTCAAACCATCGATCATGGAACGGTTTAAGAAAGCCATTGCAGGGATCAGTGGAGCTAGTAATATATAAAAAATCAGTAGTAAAGTATTAAAAAAATGAAAAAAATAATTGCCTGTTCAAGTAAACTTTTAGTTGCTCCTTCAATTTAAGCTGGATGCCTGGAGCCTCGATCGCGTTTGAAACGCCGGTTTACAGCTTTTTTTTTTTCATTTTAAATGAATATAGTTTGGTGTTTTTAGATCATTTTGATGTGCTGATGTCAAAAATGATTTTTAAAAAATAAAAAAAATATCATTTTGATATATTTCGGCACGAAAAACACTTTGAAAAACTACAACAACAGCTCTCCCAAACACCCTCTCATTGGAATGCTGGGTGTGTGTGTATACAATCCTGTAATATATATTCTTTTCAACAGATAAAAGTGTAATTCTACTATCAAAATGAATAGCATTTTATATTATGGCTGTGTTTGTTTTCTGGAAAGTGGTTTCCGGGAAACCACTTTCCAAACTTTCCTGTGTTTATTTGCCATTAAAAAAATTGGTCAATGGAAAACACTTTCCAGTCAAAGAAAAATTTGGCTTGGTTTTCAGGAAAGTGTTTTCCTGAAAATTTGGGCGGAAAACACTTTCCAGAAGTTGTGAAAAAATTAGAAATGTCATTATTTGCTGATTATATCAAATTTGATCCTCAAACTTTTGATTGCTATATATAATTTGTTTTGAATATTTATTTTTCAATTTCATCTCTTAAAATTTAATTTTTATATTAATTTTGGTCCTTATTTTTATAATTGCTATTTGCTTTTTTCTTATCATTTTTTTATTGAAATTTTTATCTATCAAATTTGGTCCTCATTTTTTTATTGTTACTTATTTTATTTGAAATAATTTATGAAATTTTAATTATTATTATTTTAATTTATTCACCTTTCATTTTTTTTAATTTTTTAGATTTGATCTCTATTATTTTGATTATTATTTATTTTATTTGAGATAATTTATGAAATTATATTTTTTTTCAATTTCATTCTCATTCAACTTTTTAATTTATAAGATTTGTTCCTCATTATTTTAATAAACTTGAGAAAAATAAAATATTAATAAGTTATTTTTCCAGCTCATTTTCCATGACATAACCAAACACTGGAAACTGTTTTCCAACTTATTTTTCATTACATTACCAAACATCAGAAAATATTTTCTCGAAATTCATTTTCTAAAAAAAAATTATTTTCCAGCAAACAAACGGTAATTGTATTTGTGTGCAAAATAAACTCTGCAGTATTTTAGCAACTCGTTTTACATGTTTTGTACAACTAAAATTAATTTAGGATGTAATAATAAAAGGCAAGAGGAGACGGTACAATTTGATCACGTGGAGGCTCACGGGAAAGTTATGGTCTAATTGAAACATAAAGGGGCAAATGTTTAATGAGATGCAGACCGTTGGATGACACGTCCGATCACGTGACCACCGGAATTCCAATCCGATCTGGCACGCGGCAAAACGAGTGGAATAAATGCACCGAGTACGAGGGGGGCAAAATAGGAAACCAGTGTTAGGTGGGGTTGACGTGGTCCATCAATCATAGATGGTGAGCTGTCAAGAGGGGGATACAAACACGTGTTGCATCTACAACTCTAGGTGGTCCCACTTAGCTGGACAGCTTATACTGACACGTACTGTTATTTAGCAACGTCCGTGGACAGCGACTCTTAGCTGGGACTGGGATCGTACGCACAGCTGCCTTTGATAAGCCGCTTTATAACCAACCATGGCTCGGCTTCTGCCTGCGGCTTTGCCTCTCCTCTGCCACCTAGCTAGGAAGATATTTTATCAATTTCTCGTTAAATTAGATATATAAAAAAATAACTTTCATTAAAATAAAATAAAATAAAATAATGGAGTGTATATATACATCGTTATAGAGCCCAGTCCGAACTAGCTGCTCACCCTGAAAACTCACCAGTTTAAAATTTAATTCAACTTGAGTTTTATGTCATGAAAGTTAATATGGTTAAATTGTTTTAATTTCATGAATTAATTTGTGATTTAATTAAAATTTAAATGAGATTTGATTTTTTAAAAAATAAATCTAAAACAACATCTATAATCATTACAGAACATCGGTCCACTCAATCTTTTGTCTACCCAAACTTTATATAATATATAGAGAGAGACACACACAATATAACAATATAACAAAGGTTTAAAATAAAAGGTTTGTTTTTATGAGATGTCAAATTTGAATTATATAGTTATTAATATGATGGCTACTAAAAACTATATAATTATTAATTTTAGGATCTATGAAATTAATATAAATACATAAAAGCTAATCCGAACATCTGATTTAATAATAAATATATATATATATAGTATAACATTTTCCCCTGTATATTCAATTATATAATGTAAGACCTATGGAAAAAATTTAAGCATGAAGTGTAGGAGAGGGTAGCTGATGATGAGATGTGTCAAATGCTATGTAATTGTTTTGGATTATCGTTACGGTTAATTTTGAAACTGTTTTTTGTTTAAAAATATATTAATATAATATTTTTATTTTTAAAAAATTATTTTTGATATCGGCACAAAAAATAATTTAAAAATATTAATTTTTTAATTTAAAATAAAAAAATTCAAATTTTTTCAAAGTATTTTAGAAAGTAAAATGCCCTATCGCTTTAATTAGAATTTTTTTTGTGAACGTGGAAATCTAATTAAGATAAAGCTCGATCGCAGCCATTAAGAGTATGGTGAGACATGCAAATGAAGCGATCATTTACACCCAGATAATAAGATCATCATCACGACTCAATTATTGTCACTGCAAAAGGATTTGCATCTTCTCTCAGCGTATGGATAAAAGCTGCATGATGCCTTTTTGTTTTAGCTTTTTCAACTATGGTTTTCAAAAAAATTATAATTTTTATTTTTATTTTTTCATTTTAAATGAATATGATTTAGTATTTTTAGATCATTTTAATGTACTGATATCAAAAATGATTTTTAAAAAATAAAAAAATATCATTTTGATGTATTTCATCACAAAACACTTTTTGAAAAGTTATGAAAAGGTACAGCAACAGTTCTCTCAAACACCCTCTTAAGGCTTCAACTGCATCGATCTTTCCATGCATGCACGGCCGGTCTGCCTGCTGCACTCTTGCATGCCCAGCCAGCTCGCTGCATTTGAAGAGTCCGTACGTTTCAAAACAGCCAGTCCATCGTTTGAGCAAAAGATGAATGATCTGCACCGATTTCACCAGCTTTTTTATACATATTTCAGCCTCGATCATAATTAGAATGCTTCATGCCAGTAAGAATTGAGAAAAAATGCAACAACTCATGATCTACCAGGTGAGGAACGCCATCTGCGCGCGTTCCACTTCAAAGCAGACGCTGACTTCAAACCAAACTGGTCCAGCCTGCCATCATTGTAGATTACTTCATTTCTAGTAAAGCCAGACTGACCAAAACACGCCATGCACTAGCACATACGAGTCCTTCTTTTGCATAGATCCAGAGCAAGAAAAAAAAACACTGTACATGTGTAAATAAATCACCAGGAGTTTCAGGGACGACCCACTCGCTACCCCACCAGTACAAGAAAAACTGCATTCAATGAGGTGGGAAATGACTTTGACCAGTCAAAAAGTGTGTTTGGTGTGTACGTGGTCACCATGTTTAAGGGCAAAACTTGTGATTAGGTATATATCTATATACCATTAGCGAGCAATCTTTTTGCTGGGTAATTAATTGTACGCGACTTGTAAAGTTTTGTTTTCTTGCAGATATTATTTGATGATCGAGTGTTGTTGATCGATCAATTTGAAACTCTAAGTTAACCAGCATATTAGAGAGAGAGAGATCTACTTTAGCTTTTGTTGATGTCTTGACGGGGCAAATTTGTATATTCATCAAGTACTGATAGAACCCTAAAGCTAATTCTATTTGATCACTTCGAAAGTTAAAAGATTTCTCCACAAAGCTACACCACCAGTCTTTTTTAATCCAGAAAAGGGGCACGCGTAAAATAGATATCATACATGATAACCGAGAAAAGAAAACCTAGCTAGGTTAAAAAAACTTCCCTAGATGCGAAACTTCCCCAGCTGGATGTGATCTTCTTGTTTACCAAAAAATGCGTGAAATTCTCGTCGATGGTTTGTTCTTGAAAGAAGAAAGAAAAGGAGCAAAAGTCTTTTTATTTGGCTTATTTTCCGGTCACCCCATAACTGTACGACGGCGCCCTGAAAGTGACTGATTGCACCCTCCTACCATCATTTAATTCTGTGTTTTCACATACTCGGCTGTGTGAAACACAGATTAATGGTGGGAATAGCTGGATATGTTTTTAACTTCACCGGAGATTTCAGGCTATTAATAAATGTGAACTTTTGGTCGGTAGGTTGTTGAAAATTTGCTTTCTCGCATTCTATACAGGGAGAGATAGAGAGAAGGTTCAGACCAAGTGAATGGGTCTGCTCATACATGTGTGTGAATGATGATAGTGATTATTGAGGATGTGTTTTTTTTAGAGAGAAAAAAACGTGCAAGACTTGCCATTTAATAATAATAAAAATAAAAAAGTTTTTACCAATTTTTTTCAAGAAATAAAATATAAAAAATCATGCCCTTCTAGCTATACCACACGTGTCAGTATATACCTTTGATAGCATATGGACTGTTGCCGTATAATTTTATTAACTAAGTAAATTAGTTAGCTAATGTAGAGAGAAATAGTTCATTCCATGATCATTTTTACACCCATCCTAAGCTTTGAATTTTAAGGTATGGTTGGCTAATTATTTTGATTTTAAAAAAAAAAAATCAATGCGCAAATCTGATGGGGGCGAAGCTAGAGTGTTGTTTCTCATCCAGGAAAGTATGTGCTTATTTAGAAGTATAGTTGCGGTTATTTTTAAAATATTTTTTTATTTATAAATATATCAAGATAATATTTTTTTATTTTTTTGAAATTATTTTTGACATGAAAATGATATAAAACACACACAAAATCTAATTTAAAGTAAAAAATGAAATAAAATAAATTCATTTTTTTCAAAAATACTTTTAAAACGCAGTATCAAACACCCTGTATATCTTGCAATGTGTGATTATTGTCCAATTTAATTAATCATTAATGTTTTGAAAATAAACTTTTTCACCTGCTTTCACCAATATTATTAATTAATTTGAAAGCAATGTGTATAGTATATAATTGGGTGGTAGTTGAGAAAATCAGAGAGGGTTAGATCTTGTCAAAAAGCGTAATCATGTCATGTTATTTTCTATCCGCAATTCATCCATCATTTCCTCGAATTGTGTTCATGGAGTGATCTTAGGTTTCAATTCTTTACAAAACGACACCAAAATATCTACTTTAATACGTGGACACTTGCAACTTCGTCGAATCATCGATTGAATCTAGTCGAGGGACTTCTCCTCGAATTCGAATTTTGAACACTAAACCTTCTCCAAACATATTAAACGTTAATTAATTAAGAAGGTCATTAAAGGTGGAAGCATGTACTTATATTAATCTTTTTGTCCTCGGAAAATGTGACATAACGACAAAGAACTTATCATGTGTATAACAAATATCAAATTCGAGTTAAGACATATATCTCTTATAAAAATTCGAATTAATTAAAATTTTATTCATTTATTTAAATCTATAAAATACACTTATGATATATTAGGTTTCTTTACCTCCAAAAAAATGTTCTGTCTCTTGACCAAAAGTAGAATTCGTATAATAATAATAAAATAATGACAGGAAATGCTTTTAGTGTTAATTAATTTCCGAGAGTGATTCAATATAGCATATGTCACATAGGATTACCATCAGCATTTGTCACTAACTCAATTATTAAAAGACAAAAGCATGCACCACTCCAAACCCCACATTCACCCAATGGGATTCGTCGGCTATGGGACGAATCATTGAAAAAACTAGCTAGGAATGGCAAAAATAAAATAAAATAAATCCAAATCTCCAGAAAATGACCAAGATCGAGTGCGTGACTTTTCGTTTCCATGGCCCTGTCTAAGTCTATTATATTATCATCAATCTTCACTTCTTTTTATACGAGAAATCACTTTCTATAATATATTTTATGAATTTAACGAGTAAAATCACGGTTAATCTAAATTCTTACAAGAAATAGCTTGACTCAAATTCAAGACATGTTGCACAAATCACAAGTATTCTGTCGTCACATTACGCTCCCGAGGGACATCAAACTTCACTTGCACAATAATAAATGTTAATAGTGATTGTATTTATATTTTATTTACTTTTCATATTATAAAAAAATCTAGATATTTATAAATTATATGCCGAGTTTCAAATATCTATATAAATATTTTTTATTATTTAATAGATATTAAACAATCATTAATATACAAATATATCCATATAATATAGGTATATATTTCAAGGTAGATTTGACAATGTTCATATCTTATTTATTATTTATTGAATAAAATAATTATTCAAAAACTATAATTCCATCTGGTTTTTTGAATAAAATTGATATCCGAAAACATGAAATACTTTATAATATACGATGCTTCTTTTAGCATGCGAAGGATACCTTTTTAGGCATCAAATCCCTGGATTGAGTGTACATGATAAAGAAATCGCAAAGGTATTCAAAAAGCGTGGCATCCTAAAAGATGTCCGGTCCATAGGCACGCTAAAAAAGTTGTGTCAAATTTTTATGGAAAAATAGTATTTTTATTGATATTAAATTGATAAAAATAAATTATTCTTCTAACTACAAGGAAAAGATACGATAAAACCCCTCATGATTTCGCTAAATCATTGTTATTCGAGTAAACAATTTTTAGATGAGATGATTTCTTAGTATGGTATCAGAGCCTTGTTAACCCAGTGGTCACGGGTTCGAATCTCACCACCCTTATTCTATTTGATAAAAATAAAATCATAAGGTGATGTGGATCTGTGCAAGTTTCAAGTCCAAAGAACTTTTACTTGAGGGGATGTTAGAAAATAGTATAAATCATATTCTGAAATTTCACCTATAAACTTAAGCTTTTAACTGAAATAATTACTTAACATCAGTCACCATTGATGAAAGATTTCACAATCTAAAAACTTTGACCGATGAAAGATCCATACTTTACATATCGAGATGATAAAACTCTCATCTATAGAAAGAATCATATTTAAAAGCTAGACCGAAAAGATTGGTCGCTGACAACACAAAATAAATAAGAAATGAGAAAAATCCTCATCTATAAAAATAAAAAAATAGATCGAAATTAATTATCTAGTAATTGGTTCGGTGATAAAAGCTTAATGGCCTGTTTGGAAGTGCGATTACGGTAGCTTTTTCAAAGTGCTTTTCGTACCGAAATACATTAAAATGATATTTTTTTTATTTTTTAAAAATCATTATTGACATCAGCACATCAAAATGATCTAAAAACACCAAAACATATTCATTTAAAATGAGAAAAAAATAATTCAAATTTTCAGCAAACGTCGGTTGCAACGCACTCCCAAACGGGGTCTAAAATTAAAGAGTTTACTCTTCCCATGATCTCAGATTTAGTTATTTATATGATGACTACTACATATTTACATGGTCGTTGACTGTAAAACTTGTAAAATTAATCGAGATACATACAAACTAGTTCAAATATCCATATTAAAAAAAGATTTAAATTGGCTAAAAGTAGCTGGCATTAGTCCGGATTGATAAAAATGACGTGATGAATATGTAAAGTATGTGATATTTTTTCTGCTACATATCCTTTTTGTCCCTGCAATGCAGGAAATATATTAATTAATATATAATACAGAAGGCTACTGATAACAACAGCATTCCATATCTTCCCTTGTAGGTGGCAGATTTTCTTTCCTTAAACTAGGATAGCAAAAAAAATCAATTAAATAAAAATAAAATAAACGATGAAAACCGAAACATTAAAAGAAATTCAACTAACTTACTGGAATATTTTTAAAAATTTATGGTTTGATTCGATTTAGGTTTCTCAAGATTAAAATTGGTAAGCCATAACTAAATCGGACCGATTCAAATTTAAAAAATATAATATAAAAACACATTTTATTCTAAAATTAGTAAACCACAACCGAACTGGTTCAGTTTAAATTCTTGATTTGATTCCATTTTAGTAAAATGGGATAAGAGAAAGACTTGGTCGAGGAAAAAACAAAAAAAAAACAATGTATTATTTTTGTTTTTTACACATAGAACAATCAAACTGAACAGAAACCAGTCGTTTTTAAACTAATTTCAGTTTAGTTTCATTTTCTTAATTATAATTTTAAATTGGTTTTTTTTTTTAATAAAAACCAAACCAGAAACAATTTCTCAGTTCCCAACTTGCCGCTATCATTTGAATATCAATAACTCCCACCTTGCCTAAATAAGTAATCAGTTTTTGGTGGATGGATAGGAATCAAAGAGTGCTGGAATTTTCTTAGGCTACCGATCAGGAATATATGATTGGCAAATAGTTAATCTGCGTGGGTTCATTTAAATGCACGGAGCATGGGATGGCAGGTGTCAGCTTCCGTAGTACCCAAGGTATTTCCATTAAAGAAAAATTATATCTAAATTAAAAAACCATGAAATTTGCAATTGATACCAAGGTTGTCAATACCGTTCTGGTCGCTGTTCTGGTAGCCGTTTCGGTTTTTCTATTGGAACGAAACGTTTCAGTTTCGGAGCATTTCGGCGTGCCGTTTTGGGATTGTACTATTCATATATAATTATATATATATATATAAAATTAAAATATTAATTTAACAAGCATAATTAAAATTCAAGATAAATTAACTTTAAATTATACAATATAAACACAAAGTCAAACAAACATAATCTCAAAATTAGAAAAAAAATCACAAATTAATCAAAATAAAGAGGATTTTAAGGCGGAACGGTATCGAGACGTTTCTGCCGGAATTTGGACGAAATTTCTGGAATGGACTGGAATTAAAACCGAGACAAAAATGACATCGTTTTGTCTCGATTTTTTTAACGGCACGGAACATTTTAGCCGGAACGGAATTGACAACTTTAATTGATACACCCATTTTATGAAGTGAGAAATATATATCTTGAAAATTATATATATATATATATATATATACACACACACAGCCCTGTGGTGATTAATTCCTTGGATAGAGAGGGAGAGTTATAATTACGAAGGCAACTTCAGATTTATTGTGGGCCCAGAACAGACATTTGAGACTCTTTAGCATATATCACGTGCTTAAAATTAAATGGAAATGCCAGCTTAGCTATTTGCCTTGCCAAGCCAGAGTAATCTGTACTGTCAGAGGATCATTCATTGATTTTGACTTTTTAAATATGCACGCGCCGTCAAATATTTTGGTTTTATTTTTTATTTTTTATCTTAAGTTAATTTTTCATTTATATTTAAAAATTATTTTGATATTTTACTATTTGAAAAATAAAATAAAAATTATTTTAATACATTTTAAATAAAAATACATTTTTTTAATAGTACATCAAATATCATATTACTGACCAGTTTTGAGAGTGTGGTTGATGTTGATTTTAAAAATGATTTTCATTTAAAAATAAAAAAAGTTTTAAATTGGATCATGCCTATTCAATTTGGTTTTTTTAAAACATAACATGGTTATAGACATTAAGAAGCTGTTTGACGCGGCGTTTCATCTGTCATGCCGCAACTTTTCAATTTATTTATTTATTTTATTTTAAATGAATATGTTTTGGTGTTTTTAGATCATTTTGATGTGCTGATGTCAAAAATGATTTTAAAAAAATAAAAAAACATCATCTATATCTATTTTGGCATGAAAAATATTTTAAAAAGCCACCGCAATTGCCTTTTCAAATAGACTCTAAAGAGGATGACCCTTGTAATAAGCACAGTTAGCCGACATCTTAAAAAGAAAAATTAAAGGGAAGGATATTCCTGGATACCTCTCTTTCATTGAAATTAATTCTATTTTAAATCACATTTTAACATGTCATAATCAATTGACAGTTCTACTTCTATGCAGTTTGATTAAGCGAATTGATATGAAAAACTTGAATAAAAAAATACATCATCCTAAATAAACTCGGTTAATCCAATTAAATATAGTTTATATCATATTAAGTTATTATTTATTTTCAAAAAAATAATTGATTTAATTTAACCGGATGAAGTTAATCCTATAACTTGGTAGTACTAGCTTTGGTCGTGTTGTGAGCACAGCTGGAATTAGCGGGACACAGCTGGCATGTATGAAGGACACGTGACCACCATCGCAGTCTGCTCTCTTTTTATTTATTTATCTATTTTCCTCTATGAATCTAATATTCGAATGACAATAAGAATAGAATTTTTGTTATATTCAAATTTTATTGTTATTTATTGCATAAAAAATAGATTTTCATATTTTTATAAATCTATTTCAAGTATATGCATGTATATTTGAAAACTCCAGCATCACTATCTTTCCACCACTTAGTGCATGTTTAAAAATGTTACTGAAATTGTTTTTTAAAGTATTTTTATTTATAAATATATTAAAATAATATTTTTGACTAAAATGATTTAAAAACATTAAAAAATATATAATTTTAACCAATATTATTACATGTAATTATGTAAGGAAGAGGGAGTTGAACTATAATCTCCCCTTTTATTTAATTCGGATAAGAAATGCTTCTACTGTGATTTTTTTTTTTATATATATACAAATAAATTAAATAATACAGGCACGTGAATTTTAATGTATAATAGCTGCGTATTAAAATTATTTAGACACGGTTTGGCTTGAAAAAGAATTAAATTACTTTTATTAATAGTTTTTAAGTGTCAATTTTATTAGTGTAAAAAATATATATAAAAAATACTTTACACTATGTTCTGCACTGCGTTTTAAAAAAGTTTTTGAAAAAAAATACTTTAAATAATTATTTATAATATTTTTAAATCATTTTCATGTGGCGATGTCAAAAATAATTTTTAAAAAATAAAAAATATTATTTTGATATATTACTTAATTCCAGTAATTACTAACATCATTAACCCTCTTGGATGGCATGGCTAAAAACAAAAAAAAAAGGGAAAAAAAAGGAAAAATGAATGAAATGGTCGTGACTTAAATAAAACCCTATAAATAAATTGCAAGAACCATTCGACACAAACCCACTTGTCATCAAATTCATGGCTATCTTCATAATAATAATAAATGTAGGGTGGATGAACACAAGATCAGCGTGCCCCATCCACCAGTTGCTGCTTGGTGAGCAGAGAACTTTGTTATTTTAGATTATAAGTCACAATCACATTAGAATATTAACGAACTGAGTTCACACGGGTAAATTGCAATTAAGAGAACGCAGGCATTTTCTAGCCACTCACCCAGCCAACCCGGCCCTCCGTGCCCGTCTCCGGAACGGAAAAAGGTCCGAGTCGAGAGAGTCAAACACAGTCAACACCGGTCATCTCTCTCCTTTCAAAAAGCAATTGCACACGCACCAGCAGCCCCACAAAAAAGGCAGCCTAGCCCGCAAGTCAAAATCCTCATTAACCTCAAAATCTATTCACAAACGGCAATGAAATCAACAAAAGATCCTCGACATAACCCTGTCAATTCCGAACATTAACAAGGGCAAATCTGGCATTTTAATACATATATAACTACCGTACAGCTCGCTTTCCAGCGCTTCTTTAGTTGAAAAAAAAACAATTCTCATCTCTCTCTCTCTCTAACACTTACCTGTAAAAAATTATTATAAAAAAACAGTCTTTTAAAGCCTTTCCACGAACTGTTCATCTACAAAGAGGCACCGTCACCGGCGATTGTTTTTCGCGGCCTAGTCCTCGTAAAGTATTTAACTTTCCTATCCGGGCTTCAGTCAGACAGTTCATTTACATAGAAAAGCTGCGATATTTCATAATGAAACGGCATCGGTTTTCTTTTTTTTGGGGTTGGTGAGCGTATAGGGATGAGATGGTAAGATAGTTGGATAAAAGGGGCGTGATGGGGAAGGTGGCGGTGGGAGTGGCGGCGTTGGCGGCTTGTGCAGTGGCAGGAGTGGTGGTGGGGAGGAGGGTACGGAGTAGGAGGAAGTGGAAGAGAGTGGTAGGAGTGTTGAAAGAGTTAGAAGAGGCATGTGAGACACCAGTTGGGAGGTTAAGGCAAGTAGTGGATGCTATGGCTATAGAGATGCATGCTGGTTTGGCGTCTGAAGGTGGCTCAAAGCTTAAAATGTTACTCACTTTTGTTGACCATTTGCCTGCGGGGTATAATAATCCATAATCTAATCTACCTCTCTCTTGTTTTGTTACTGTTTGTGACTTGTGATATATACTATGTGGTTCTACGTTTAGTGTGTCGCGTGTTTCTGTGTGTTGTTTAATTCTTGGTTGATTCATCATCGCTGTTTGGTTTAGGAGTTAAAGGGGAATGATTGATTGAATCGTACTTGTCTCTTTAGTTTCTTTTAGTGATATTTGTATGCCTAGTAATCTTGAATCCGATAGTTTGTGATTGGCTTTTAATCTCAGTTTTGCTAGTTTGGGTAAACAAGTTTCATTTTTATGTTAGTTTGGTATTTTATCTATTTAATTACGATCCTGTGATCGTTTTATGGGGTGTTCTTGCTGTTTGTGCTCTAAGCTGTTTTTGTCTTCAATTAAAATTTGATACAGTTTGGCCATTTGTTTCCCATTGTTGTTTTGGAGAACTTTTTGAACATTTTTTTTCTTGTTTTCTCGCAAATTGGACAGTTTTGTGTTTGTGTTATTTCTGTTTCTTGTTTCTCCACGCTTTCTTCCAAATTTGTCACTGTTAAAGTGCTTGGTTATTCCAATTTTGTTTTTGTTTTGATGTGATGTTTGGTCTGTTTGCTGTTTTTTCCTTTGTGTTGTCTAAGTTTGTTTTAAAGTGTTTGGTGGGTTCACTCGGTTAGATGATTCTGGCACAGTGGTTTTGGAACTGGATTTATTTGTAAACGCATGCACTTTTAAATTATGTATTCATGTCCTGCTATCTGTTGTTTTGACAAAACTTGATTGTAATGAATCGATCTTTCCACTACTTGATTTGGGATTTTTTTTTTCTCAAACAAAACCTTACACCTAAGTTTATAGAATCTAAATGTTCTTTTTCTATTCCCTTCTATTCTGATTTAAAATGTTATAGAACTGTTTAAGAAATACTATGCGTTTAGGTTCCTCGATTGAAAAATGGTGGTTCTCATTTCATCTTGTTTTCCAAGTGGTTGCTCAAAGAATGAAGGACAGAATCTGCATTGTATTTAATGAACAGAATTTTCATATCTGACTCTTGATTTAACAATTGTTTTAGTATTTCGTCGTTGCAAATATACATAGATGAAATTTATACATCCTAGTGCAGATTTATTTAGAAACATAGTATTGATGCATTTCATGCCATCAAAGGGAGTTCATAGTGTCAATTACTGACACTGGCAGACTTTCCATTTAGCGCAATCCCCTTTTTCTTTTTGAGGAGTTCTGGCTGTTGAAAACTTGCAATGACAGAGATTAGATATTGAAATGGAGAGGGTGTGTTTACATTTGTTAATAGTATTTACCCTGTTTCCTGTACCTGTCTTCGATTATATATCAGCTGGAAGAGTTAGGATCAAGTTATACCAGATGCGACAATTTCATCTATTATCCTGCGTAAATCATTTGTGACCTATCCTTTTTAGCTAAGGTTGTTTTTGGTCCTTTTCCCATGCATGCCATGCACCTAAAATTTAAGTTCCTGAAGTGAATAATAAGAAGAAAGTTTTTCCCATTTGTGATATATAAATGAGATAGATTGGACATCCATTTAATTTCACATTTGGTGGTATTTGTAATGTAAATGTATAATTACTAGCTTTCTTGGGTTAATTTTACCAATAAGCAGTGATTATGTGCCTCTATTTTTAAATTGGTTTTTTTTATATATATATCAATTATTGGCGCTGGATCAATTTTCAATTATGCGGTCTATATTTGTAATTTTTTCCTAGGTTGCATTGGTAATTTGATTTCTGATGTTGTTGTCAGGAGTGAGTTAGGAACTTATTATGCTCTAGATTTTGGGGGCACAAATTTTAGGGTCTTGCGGGTTCAGCTTGGAGGTAGAAGATCTTCAATCTTGTCTCAGGACGTGGAGCAGCGACCCATTCCCCAGCACTTGATGACAAGCACAAGTGAGGTGACCAAGTTTTAACTGCAAATATGTCACTATATTAGGGCATGCTTTTGGAAAAGAAAAGAAAAGAAAACAATAAGAGATCACCTCCTGCCTATGACAATTCTGCCATGCATTTTTTTGGCTGCAGGATCTCTTTGATTTTATTGCTTCAACCTTAAAGCAATTCGTTGAAAAAGAAGAAAATGGTTCTGAGCCTTCTTCGGTGAGAGTAAGGGAGCTTGGGTTGACATTTTCTTTTCCAGTGAGACAATTGTCTATTCATTCGGGGATCCTAATCAAATGGACAAAAGGATTTGCCATTGAAGATATGGTAAGCTAGATGATGTCCGCCAAGGAAACTTTGTAAATGTTGACTGTGTAATTGTTAGTTGGATTTCCGGTGCCTTTTTGCTGTTCTCAATATGTCTACAGATGTTTTGTGTTGTTCACAAGGAGCAACCTTGGACGTGTTTTTTCATTTCATGTAATTTTAGGATGGGGAAAAATCTTAAATATACTTGGCCTGAAATGAAATCACTTGTCATAAATATGTTATAATTAAGTGATAATGCTTCTATTAATCAATCTGGAAGTTCTTATAATTTTTTTTCAAGTGACTATTATAAGTGAACTTCTGTTTCGTTTCCTTTGTCCTTTTTTTTACTGTCTGATTTATTGCACAAATGATTGTAGGTTGGAAAAGAGGTGGTTGGACTCTTAGAAGCAGCATTGGTCAGGAGTGGTTTAGATATGCGTACTGCAGTGTTGGTAAGCACTCTCTTCTCTTATGGAAGCAACATTGATATTTAACTTCCCTTTAACCAATATAACAGTTCAATTATACCATTTATTGCTATTTGAAGTATTTTAATAAATAAAAACTCATTTTTGGGGTGTACTTCAATTGGCAGTATTGTTACCAGTCAAAAGTATGTTTTAGTATTTGTGTATAGTTACTGTTAAGCGATCAAACATTTATACTATGCCGAATCAACTAAGTTTTTTTTCTCCTCGGGTCATGTACTTTCTGAATTGAATAGCTGGACCAGCATTGCAATGTTAACCATAATTTCATTCATATTCAGAACAAAAGAAGATCTAGACCATTATTGCAGACTTCCTGCGAAGATTTTCCCTATCTGCTTTGCATGCATGAAGTTTCTTTGATTGAAATCTTTGGTACTTAATCATAGGAAAAACACTTGCTTTCTTGTAACTGGTGGGGTTTTACCCGTACCAGGATCTTGAATAACTCGTAGTTGATGTTGTATTGTACGCAAAATAAAGTTCATCTCACTTCTCTAATGAATTGATCTGGAACTTAAAAATTACCAAGCCATGCACGTATAAATTCAGGCACCAGTATGCTTGAGCTCGTGGATGATCCTTTTGTTGATTTCAAATTTTCCTTTTTTCAATAGTTTTTTTTGTAAGTAAAAAATTACCTGGATGTCTTTTCTGAACCTTCATTTGTTAAACTCATTTCCTATGAGTTTGGTGTTTTTTTTCCCTTCAATAACAAAAGGGTGGTTCTCTCTATGTTTTTTTTTTTTTTTTAATGTATTAATGAAGAGGGTCCCCTTGTTTTGAACAGGTAAATGATGCTGTGGGAACCTTAGCACTTGGACATTATGATGATGCCGACACTGTTGCTGCTGTGATAATTGGAACGGGTACTAATGCCTGTTATTTAGAGCGAGCAGATGCCATCGTAAAGTGTCAAGGTCATCTTATAACTTCGGGATGCATGGTACCATTCCTGTCTCGTTCAAGCATTTTCCTGGTGATTAACTTGAAAACGATTCATTATTATATTTGCTCACTCATATTTGCTGTTCTCTTGTTTAATTAGGCTGTTAACATGGAATGGGGAAATTTCTGGTCATCCCATTTGCCAAGAACTTCTTATGATATTGATTTGGATTTGGAAAGCCCTAACCCAAATGATCAGGTAAGGAGCAGTTTCTGATGTTTTTATTATTTATTACTATAAAGGACCCGCTCAATGTTTTTTGTTGGATTTTGTTGCAGGGTTTTGAGAAGATGATATCAGGAATTTATCTAGGTGACATTGTTCGGAGAGTTATTCTCAGAATGTCGCAAGAGTCGGATATATTTGGACCTGTTTCGTCCAGATTATCAATCCCCTTTATTTTGCAGTATGTTACATATATATACAGAAATCTTGGGTACACCAGGAGTTCCTTTAGTTGAACAAATGATTTTATTGTTGTATAAACGTGTCATCTCTCTTTCATCTTCTATGCTCACTGTCATTTAAAGCTTTTTTCAGTGCTTTATAATTTCTTACTCATTTTCCTCCTCTATTGTTAATCAGAGCACCTTTGCTGGCTGCAATGCACGAGGACGACTCTCCTGAATTGAAAGATGTGGATAAGATCTTGAAAGAAACTCTTGAGGTAGTTGGATCACTCATTTTTTCCTTTCTCGTGCTATCGAATTCTGCTACGGATTGACCATATCAGTTTTATTTTCCTGTGCACCGGTCAATTTCAGATTTCAGAGGTCTCTTTGAAGGTCCGGAAGCTTGTTGTAAGAATATGTGACGTTGTGACCCGCAGGGCTGCTCGATTGGCAGCCGCAGGCATAGCGGGAATCTTGAAGAAGATTGGACGGGATGGAAGTGGAGGTGTCGCCGGTGGAAGAAGTAGAAGTGATCCAGAAATGAGAAGAACAGTTGTTGCGATTGAAGGGGGTTTATATACCAGGTATATGATGTTCAGAGAGTACTTGCATGAAGCCCTGAATGAAATACTGGGAGAAGATGTGGCCCAGCACGTCATTCTTAAAGTTACAGAAGATGGATCCGGCATCGGCGGAGCTCTCCTTGCCGCCGCAAATTCATCCTCCAGTGTGGATAACGTACAGTTGCTATAAATATATATTATTATTTTTTTTATATATATATATATATACACACACATATAGCTCCCCTGTAAATGCATGTCGAAAAGAAAAATGTCACGGCTCTCATTGAATCTTAGGTCTATTGTTTTCCATAATTGTTTTTTAAAAAATGGTTTTTATGGAAATTAAATTATTTTTTGATGTTTGTTAATGTAATGCAAAATGAAATGAAAAACGTTTTATTTTGTTTGATTATGTTTTGGAAAATAAGTTATTAATACTGTAGTTTTTTTTTCAAGTTTATTAAAAGAATAAGGATAAGGATTGAGTTTGAATAAGGATAAGAATAATATATATATATAAATCAAAATGAAATTAAAGAAAATACAAATTATCTCATAGATAAAAAAAACTTCATTAAAAATATAATAAGAAAAAAATAGAATTAATTTGATTTAAAAATCTAATTAAATCAAAGTTTAAGGGATAAAATATTATGAAAAAAATTAAATTTGCTGTATTTTTTATAGGTTATTTTTTAATTATTAATTATTTTTTTATCTCATACAAGTTAGTTGATTAATATAGTGAACTTGATTCAGGATTTTTTATCTATATTTTATTATTTAAAATCAACTTAATCGTACCTCTAGCTTTCTATTTTCTTTCTCCAGGTTGGTAACTTCAAAAGTGTTATTACTGTGTATATATATATTAGAAAAATAACTTACACGTGTTGTGGCGTGGGGAAAAATAAAGCAAAACCCGGCGCCTTGTCATAAAGAGAGAAATGGAAGCACGCGACCCTGAGCAAAGGGTTCCAACTTCCAAACCATAAATATGATGATGTCATAAGGTGATGTCATCATAACTTTAGTGTCAGCAAGCGTTGACAGTTTTCCTAAGCCATTTCCATCCACCCACCCACCCGTGGAGATCCTTTTCTACACTCCCACAGCCTCTGACACAATTTACATGATTTAAAATGTATTTTCTAGCAATATTATCTGTTAAAGTATTATATGCTCTAACATATCAAATTAATATACTCTTATACTTTGTATTAAAAAATCCTGAAATATAATTTCCTACATAAATATATTAGAAATTTATTATTTTATAATAATAATATATTTTATTAATATATTATTGCTGATGTGGGTGTGTATGTAAGAGAATAATGAAGTAATTTGTTTCTTTATCTAAAATCTATATTCTATTTATTTGATTAAAAAATGAATTTAATCAACCGATTTTTCACCGTATAGCCCAAGCATTACAAAAAGTTAAGAAAATGCTAGAAAGACACGTAGCTCTTGACACGGGTCAAATAAATGCTAATAAAAGCCCACATAATTGATGGGCCTAGATTCTATATTGATGTTTCAAAGTTCGGGATCTTTCAATAAAGCCCTGAAAGATTCGAGAATTTACTAGAAAGACCTAGAGAAGCCCACATATGTGATGGGCCTAGATTCTATATCGAAAGTTTCAAAGTTCTGGATCTTTCAATAAAGCCTGAAAGATTCGAGAATTTACTAGAAAGACCTAGAGAAGCCCAGGTTGATCGCCCTGTAATCTATAAATACTCGGCCGATCCCACCTTCCTCATCATCGTCAAGACGACAAAAGCATTTCATCGCTCAATCACAAACACGACTCCCGCTACGAAGGCATAAAGAAGAGCAAATACGAGAAGATGGCAATGATTCCAAGCTTGTTCAACAACCGATCACGAGACATCATCTTCGACCCACTCTTTTCTTTCGATCCATTCAAAGATTTCTCTTTCCCTCCATCTTCCCTCGTCCCTCGCGAGAATTCAGCTTTCATCAACACTCGCATCGACTGGAAAGAGACCCCAGAAGCCCATGTCTTCAGAGCTGATCTTCCTGGGATTAAAAAGGAGGAGGTGAAAGTCGAGATTGGAGATGACAGGGTGCTTCAAATCAGAGGAGAGAGGAGCGTGGAGAAGGAAGACAAGAATGACACATGGCACCGTGTTGAGCGTAGCAGCGGCAAGTTCTTGAGAAGGTTCAGGCTGCCTGAGAATGCCAAGATAGATCAAATCAAGGCAGGGATGGAGAACGGGGTGCTTACTGTCACTGTGCCCAAGGAGGAAGTCAAGAAAGCTGATGCCAAGAAGACTGTTGAAATCTCCGGTTAAAGAAGACAACATCATATTTTGATCATCTTGATCTCGATGTTTGTGTTTCGTTCTCAATTATATATGTTAGCAGATGAAAGTCTCGTATGTTTCTTTCCTTTCATGCGAGTAATTGAAGTGTGGTTTTGTAATAATAATATATTAAATTAAAAACCTGGTTTCTAATTAATAGAATTTCTTCTTCTTCTTCTTCTTACGATGATGATGATTATCAAGATGCCTTGACCCCCAGCTTCATGCTGTAGAGAGAGAACATCTACCTTCTTTCTACAAGCCACGCTTGAGGCCTTAACCCCCAACTGCTTTGTTTTTTGGATAATTTAAGCTGAAAAAGTTAAAAATCACTCTTACTAATGCATATTTTTTTCTATTTTGATATTTGTATCTTCGTTTTAATTATAAAAAATATTTATTTTATATTTTAGTCTTTATAAAAAGAGAGAAAATCGATAGAAAAAGAGGAGAAATAATTTTTTTATTTGGCCAAAACTAACGTTTAAGATAAACAAAATAGAAAAAGATATCGAATTGCATTTATTCTTAAGGGGTGTTTTAAAAAAAATTGATTTTTTTTAAAATTAATTATTTTTAGTATTTTTAAATAATTTTAATATGTTAATTTTAAAACTAATTTTTTAAAATAAAAAATATTTTAATATATTTCTAAATAAAAAACATTTTAAAAAACAACACTTCGCATGTAATTATGATCTTGGAAGAAGTAAATGCTTGAAATTGCATATGTAAGGTTCGGAAAGAATAAAAGCCCATGTAGGCTCTCATGGGCCTTATTATCTTGGAAGTTACTGCCCAAGTCAGGGCTTTAAAAAATTCTAGGCCCTCGATTTTTAAAGAGCATGCCAGAAAGCTCGTGAATCTAACAATGACGATTGCCCTCCATCAAGGCCGATCAGCAGCAATCCACAACGATTATTCTTCAGCAAACGACCAACCAGTTAAGGCAATTAAAACATATCGATCATGGCAATGTTTCCAAGCTTCTTCAGCATCCGGTCACGAGACATCATCTTCGACCCGTTCTCTTCTTTCGATCCATTCAAGGACTTCCCTTTCCCTTCTTCTTCCCCCATCCCTCGTGAGAATTCAGCTTTCGTTAACCCTCGCATTGACTGGAAAGACACCCCAGAAGCCCATGCCTTCAAAGCTGATCTTCCGGGGCTTAAAAAGGGGGAGGGTGAAAGTCGAGATTGAAGATGGCAGGGTGCTTCAAATTAGCGGAGAGGGGAGTGTGGAGAAGGAAGACAAGAATGATACATGGCATCGAGTTGAGCGCAGCAGTGGCATTTTCCTGAGAAGGTTCAGGCTGCCTGGGAATGCAAAGATGGATCAGATTAAGTCTTCTATGGAGAATGGCGTGCTGACTGTTACTGTGCTTAAGGAGGAAGTCAAGAAAGCTATTGAAATCTCCGGTTGAAGATGATGCTTGTTTGTTTATCTTGTTTGGCTAGCATCTATCTATTTTCAATCAAGAACTCCGTGTCGTCTTCTTATGTTGATAGCTGAAAATTGTTAATATCGAATTGTTCAATGGTAAATAAAGTGTTTTTATGAGTGATTTATAGTTTCTGTTCTTTTTTCTTTCTTCACTATGTTCTTGATGCTTGTAGGACACCATGGGCAGATATGTTCGGAAAAAAACTGCTGAAGAAGCAGATAGCTGTTAATATTCTTATTGTCTGTCGTGGGCATAGAGTAGAACAAGACAACGTTAATAGTAGGAAAGAACACACGCAAATCTCTCTTTGATGACTGGTTCCTCAATTGAGCCTAAGCCCTGCGAATTTTTCTACACTACTCAGGACAAAGAAGCAGAATCGGCAACTTCTAAAAGAAGAAGAAAAGAGAGGAGTGGTTTTTTTTATATGTATTAAGTTCAAAACATTCATCCACACTCAGGACATAAAACACAGAAATACATGTTTGAAATCAACTGTTTTCGTTGAGTTAGAAGAAAGGACTGGAAATGATACAAACCTTGTAAGACCAAAGCAGAGAAACCTGGATTATAAGCGGTCAACAGCCCTCCAATTCTAACACAACGAACCCTAAGACTTCCAAAATCAGAGCTCAAAGAGAGAGAGAGAGGGAAAAAGAAGAAGGGGTAGAAAAGGGAGAGTGGCGCTCAAAGGATCGATTAGGGCCGGGTTGTGATAGAAACTCTTCTGATAATTCAATATGCGAAGGTCGAACCGAGGACATGAATAGGGTTTTTAGAGCTTCCATGTCTGATGATGGAACTTCATGTTTCCTAATGTATCATGTTTTACTTCCTGAAAGACACGCATCAGTTCTGAGTTTGCCTGCCTTCTGTATTTTCTTTGATCGGATCTCTTTCCGGGGCCCGTCCTTCCGGCGTCGCCTCATCTCTTGGATCATGAGCGAGGATGATGACGTGTATATAAACCAAAGAGAGACGTTGGTTAGACGGGATCGAACGATAACCCACATCGACTAGTTACAAAGAAGCAAAACTTTTAATGAACGCAGGAAAGCAATAATCACTTGTCTCTTAGGAGACATCCGATAAAATTGGAACGATACAGAGAAGATTAGCATGGCCCCTGCGCAAGGATGACACGCACAAATCGAGAAATGGTCCAAATTTTTTTTTTTTCAAACCCTCTGGGATTTCTTCATCTTCCTTGTACTTTTTCCCTCCCCCTCTGGTTTCTCCTCCTCCTTCCCTGTACGCGTTAGGGATTCGCAATCAACAGGCCAGTCGACACCTTTGCTCACTCTTAGTTTCATACTTTTAAATGTCTTCTTCTTGAACTCAGCTTGGAACCAGTAGCAGATCTAATTCTTCTTGCTATGAATGTAGATGGTGTGCTTGATGAAGTGTGAAATTGCAGTTCTGAATTGTAATTCTGATCCAATTTTGGGCCACGAAGCAGCAAGGTGGGTTTGGGCCTACTTACCACGAGAAACCTGGCTAGGCTCAACTCCGAAGTTAAAGAAATCTATCTGAGTCCAACTCCAAGTGCTCGTCTTCTTGTTGTCCGACGAAATAGATAGAACTAGAAAGTAGAAACCCTCATCAAGCACAGCTTAAGCAAGTAATGGCAACGGAAAACAAGCCGAAGTCCAGAGCTAGTGCTCCTACCAGCAGCAATAAGAGAAAGCAACGCTATCTCCCTCACAATGTATCCTTCTTTTACTTCCTCTCTCTGTACTTGTCCATATATATGTTATTTGTTTTTCTTTCTTTTGATTGTGCTTTGTATGTGTTTCTGTACTGCAGAAACCAGTGAAGAAGAAGGGTTCCTACCCATTACACCCAGGAGTTCAAGGCTTCTTTATCACTTGTGATGGGGGTAGGGAGCACCAAGCCTCTCGTGAGGCTATTAACGTTATTGATTCTGTATGTTCCTTTCACTTATTTCCTTCTTCTTTTCCTTTTTTGTTGCAAAACTCAAGCAGGAGATATGGAAAGTCGAATCATATAGTTGTGAAAATATTGGTGTAGTGAAAAGGGTGGGAAAGATTTGTTTTTGTTAGAGAATAATATAAATCATATCTTGGGAGGGCTAATTTAATAGCTCATATCTTGGGAGGAGCTCATTTAAGCTTTTAGGTGAGACCTCAAAATAATTTTCTAACAGTTTTTAAGCTCCAAGTAGAATTCATTTATGGTCATCCCTTTAAATCATGGCTTTGAGTTCTTATGCCAAGTAAAATTCATTATGGCTAGTCCTTACGGACTGGGAGGACTACTCTAACAACTTTGGACCAGCAAAAAAAAATAACAGTATCTTAATAAATTCCTCCAACAAGAATTCTGCGTTTCATAGGTGGAATTTTTGTTTTTTTTGTTTGCTCTTTCTTTAATCATAATGTCTGGGAAATGAATTTACTAAATTCAATCATTTAGAGTGCTTGTAGAAGTAGTGAATGCACCTTTCCCTTGATTTACGAGGTCAAATTACGTACTCTCCATTGAGCTGCTGGTATTTGCACTTTTTTCTTGCAGTTTTATGAAGAGCTAGTATACGGGAAGGATACTAGGGTGAAGCTTGCAGATTTGCCTAGTAAATCTCCAAATAAAAAGACCAAGTTCTCATATTCTGACGACGATGGAGATGACGTAGAGGATGAGGAAGATGGGGAAGATGAGAACAAATCAGATGCCCCTGAAGGCAATGATGCCAAGAACGATAATCCTACAAACATAAAGGTAGGATCTCCTAGTGTAGAAAATGAAAACAATGAAAATCAAACAGAAGAGAAGACTAATCAAGAAGAGGGTTGTAAAAATGATGAAAAACAAGCAAATGAAGCAGAGGAGCCACCATCAAAGAAGAAATGCACTGAAACATGTGCTCCCAAGCCTGTTGTCCAAGAAAAAGTGGTGGAGAAATCCATTGATAGGCTTATTGAGGATGAACTCAAAGAACTTGGAGATAAGAACAAGGTGAGCAAAGTATTTCCCATGTTCCATTGAAAAATAAATAATTTTTTAAATGAGTTGATCAGAGAAATTGAGCTGGCGACCTAATTTCTATAGCTTTTGCCTGTGCTCCTTTGTTGACCTCATTTTTTCTTTTCTTCCCTTTATTTGCACTTAGCTCTCTATTGCCCTCTACTCTATTTGGTATTTATATAGATTATTTACACTTTTTTCTCACTAACTTCACACCCACCACATTACAATGCTGTTAAGATGTGCTGGTAGGTACTCAATAAGGATGTTTTGCTGAAAGTACAATGATTTGCCCTGAAATGAAGATAAAAGACATACAAGCAGTGCACTGCACCATCTAACGAAATTGCCTCTGGAAACACAAAATCTGTATCCTGATTTTACTTTCAGAAAGTATACTGGGTGACACATTCATATGATTCATTCCTTTTGTTTTCTTTTATTTGTCCTCTCAGCCTACCTGTTTTGCTTCTTCAAGATCCAGACGAGGAAAATGGAAATTGTAGGAAGTAGTAGGAAAGTAGAAACTCATTTTGCTTCCTCATAGCCAATCTTAGAATGAAATGCAACTCCCTGAACAAACTTTACAGCGGGTATAAATTGCTGTTTAGCTTGCAATCAAGCATAGTGAACTTGGGTGCTCGTGTGTTTGTAGCAGAAACTGTAGTTTTACTCCTTGCAATGCTGAGAGTATTTTATCCAGATGTGCTACATTTTTCATTTTTGATAACTGATCTCCTATCTTGTTGAGTCTGCTATCTGTTGATTTCACTGATTCCTGTTGTTATGGTGAGCATGCTTAAAAAGGGTGGTCTCTGTCCCCTATGTTGCTGCTATTTTTGGCCATATCATCATATTCTTAAGCTGACTATGAGTTTTTCTTCTGCTTGAACAGAGACGCTTTCTCAGCCTTGATTCTGGTTGTAATGGTGTTGTCTTTGTTCAAATGCGCAAGATAGATGGAGACCCTTGTCCCAAAGATATTGTCCAACATGTAATGACATCTGCTGCGTCAACAAGGAAACATATGTCCAGGTTTAAGATTGCTGACTTCTTAGGTTAAATTTTATAAAGGCATAACTTCCAACCATTGCTCACTATTATCCCCTTGTGAGCCATACTTCAGCCTCAGGCCACTGCTTATGGGTTTTCATACCCAAAATTTGTGGCATCAATCTGTGTGTGACATTTGGTGCATGATGTACCAAATTGGCTTTCTGTGCTGCTAAAAGCAAGAGCTTTTACAGCATCTTAAAAAAATTTCATCATTTCAGCATGCTAAAGTTTACTATCTGTTCATCTATAGGTTCATCATGAGAGTGCTACCGATTGAAGTTGCATGCTATGCTTCAGAAGAGGAAATTTCAAGAGCGATCACACCAGTTGTTGAAAAATATTTTCCCGTGGATACTCAGGATCCACTGAAGGTACCTGTAATTATCTATCCCATTAATACTTACCTCAAAAGTAAACTGACACTGCTTCTCCAGGGCTCCATAAGTGAGAATTATAAAACAAGTAATAGAAGTGTTTGAGTAGCGTATTCACAATTTCTACTAATTTCTTAGTGATGAATGAACTTCACCATCCAATTCATCAATGCTTGACAGCTTGGAATACAGAGGGAACGCTCTTGGGAAGAGTTGAGTCTTCAAATATGCTAACAATGTGGGCATTAGTCTTGGTCCAACTTCATTGTATGGTTTGATTTTTAGCGGAGGCTTGATTCATAATCTAAAGCAAGCCAAGAGGTAGCCTTATTGAACTTGAAACTGATATGAGAAAGAGGGTCCCTGTCTTTCCACCCGTGATCCTAGTAATGATTGATAATGGGTATTGGATCCTGTGTAAAAGGAGATTCCTAGAATGCTGGATGTTAAGGTGAGTAAACTGGATAAAATTTGGCATGCAAGACTCCTAAGAGATTTTGGACAGAATCTGGGTTGTTGAAACACTTGGAAATGTTAGGGTTTTCGTGTTTAGAGAAACTAGAGTTTGTTATGGGATTTGGAGTGAAATGAAAGCAAATGGAAATAAAACTCAAGCTGTTTGGCCTATGTGAATAGTACCGGGGTAATATTTCATTGAGATCTCCTAGGATTTTCAACTTTAAAAAAAGAATTTCAATGGAGTTTCAATTAGATTGCAATCATGTAAAAAAAAAAAATTAAGAAATTTCTATGGCATGAACTTGCTTATGGAGAGGTACACTAAATGCTTATCCAGTGAGGAAAAGGAAACCGATTTACTAATTGAAGGAGAGAATATAACGAAACACTATTTGATCTAAAGAAAACCTAAAACAAAACAAAAAAAACAATGGAAAGAATGAGGAGGTGACCAAGCATTTATAGCTATAAAAACAAGGCCAAGCCATACAAAAACTAATGTTACCCTAGATATAGTATTTTGTGATTCACTGCTAAATTTCCCGATAGTTAAACTGCTTTTTGCGCTGAAAAATCATGTTAGATGAACTGTGAAAAGGGAAACAATGCTCATTTGGATGAAGATGTAAATCTAAATCTGTATATTCAAGAATTACTTCCTTGCTTCAATGTTCTTAGAATTCCATATTGAATGAATGCATTGATTTCATGCATCGCTTTTGTCATCATAAGCTAGCTTTGGCACCACTTTTGAAGTAACCTTAAATAAACTTCCATTTATTCTGTAAAATTCTCAGAGCTGCAGGACACGGTTAGTTCAGGAGTTAGCATTACATAAGTTTGGATCCAAGGGAAATTGGCAATGAGGAAATAGACATTGGACACCATCAAAATTTAATTCAATAATGATCCAAAATGAAGTTTTGTTTCTTCAATTAATCAGACATGAATAATACTTTCAAGTTTTGTTTCATGTAGCATATGGTAGCTGAGCAACTGCTACACTGCTATATTCACCCCTGTAGTCTGACATCCTATTGTGGTGGGATATGGGAAATCTTAGTAGATAAGAAATCCAACTTTTGCTGATTGAACCGAGTCAAAAAGGACTGACAGAGTTGCATCTCATACTTGCAACACAAACTGCAATTTGATCACTTATTCCTTCTGTGCAGTTTGCTGTAATGTATGGAGCCCGTGCAAATTCTGGCATTGACAGGATGAAAATTATAAATTCAGTTGCAAAATCTGTTCCTGAACCTCATAAAGTTGATCTTGGCAATCCTGACAAGACAATTGTAGTTGAAATTGTCAAGGTAAGAATCCGTTCTCTTTCCTGCTATATGACTTATCTTTTGCAGACACTGCTCATTTGTTACAACACTTTGTGATGTTTTGACGTTAGAATCGAGTTTGTTGGTTATATCTTTTAGAAGATGCTACTAGGCTCTCTATCAGCAACGATATGGAAAAACTTTTATAACCATTATCACCACCTGATGCCTATGAGTGATCATGCATTTGGTCAAAGTAATTGGCCAGTCTTTGTTTATTTTTTAAGATCATACATGTATCAAGCTTGTTCAGCCTCTTACACTTGTAATGTATTCATTACCGCAAAGCACTAGAATTACTTGCTCCGTGTACAATCTATTACTGGTCGAATCATTACCTATCAGGAAAGAAAATAATCAGAGTTTGACTGCCTTGGTGCTAGTTTACTTTTTGCCCAATTAACTTGATTACTTTGGCTTGTAATTTTCTCAGACTGTATGCTTGATCGGGGTTATTGAAAAGTACAAGGAGTTGTCCAAGTACAACTTGAGGCAGCTCACATCATCGAAGCAGTAGTAGCTTGTCACAACTTAAATTGAGAGCAAAGCAACTTTGGATCTGTTATTTTTAGTTTGTATTTAAACAGTGGTACGGTATCTTAAATTTTGGTTCAAATATAACTTTTTCTTTCTTTCTCGAGTTCCTTGTGGTTAGAATGTACATGGCATTGTTGCAAAAGCATATTACCAGAAGACAATCCCTATCATGTTTTGTCTTCACATCTTCCTTTTGTTTCTGGTCTTTCCTCATTTCTGCGCGCTGCAAACTTTGGATCTGTTATTTTTAGTTTGTATTTAAACAGTTGTACGCTAATAAAAATTTTGGTTCAATATAACTTTTTTTTCCTTTCGTTCTCGAGCTCCTTGTGGTAAAGAATGTTCATGACATTGTTGCAAAAGCATTATTTATCAGAAGACATAAATCAATGTCTTGTTCTGTCTTCACTTCTTACTTTTGTTTCTGGTCTTTCTCTTTTCTCCGCACTGCCCTGGTGCGAGACTGTTGTTTATGTTTTTTTTTCAACCATCATAGCAATTACCATTACCAATGTTAGTAATACTTATTTTCTGTCCAGCTTGCAGAAAGAGATCATCTTGATTATGGAAGTGACACTTATTCATAATTTCTTTTAGTTTTTTGTTATAAAATAAGAAGAAAAAACGATTGCACTGCCCTGGTGCGAGACTGTTGTGTTACTTATTCATAATTTCTTTAGTTTTTTGTTATAAAATAAGAAGAAAAAACGATTTTCTTTTTATATATATTGAAGGGATCTTTCCTTTTTCCTTCAATAGTTTCCTATAGTTTCCTGTTTCAGATTAAACACGCAATTGCTTATAGAAAATAAAATATTCAGTAAGATTGTTGCAAAACGACTTTTCTTTTTTCTCAAAATGCACATGAAGCAGAAGGAGCAGCGATGCTGAGAACATGCGGATTGGATTACACACACACCTTGCGAGGAAAGGAAAATAAAAGAACAGAGAATTCATTAATTCATCATCATTCATCCATTGAGTCAGTACAGTAGCGCCTATAGTTAAAAAAGAAAAATGAAAGTCACACACCACACCACACCACCAAACAGTAAAGTAACCAACTGCTTTTCCTCTTCCTTCTAAGCAGCAGCAGCACTTGGAGGCTTGTACAACTTTTCCACCATTTTCCTATATTCTGGAACAGACAAGGTACCAAAAAGTATGTAAATATGCTATCCATACTCCAAGCAATCCCACCAATTCAAAGTAAATGTGTTTGTTATCCAGAGACTCCAAGCAATACAGACACCAATAGTCCAATACGGTATATACATGTAATCATAGAGCAATACAAACCTTCTTGATTGCTCCAAAGTTGTGCTGCTTGAGTGTTGAGAGGTGAACTTATGTTTGGCTCTGAACATAACATGAAAAGAGAAACAATGTTAGCACAGCCAATTAAATCACCAACTTTCATTAACCAGAAAAGGGGGAAATGGAAAACAAGATTCACCTCCAAGCAGACTTTGGATTGATAGCAATATTGTCCTCACATCGTAGGCAGATGACCATTTATCCTAGAACACACAATCAAACATCACTGATCAGCCAATTTGCATCTTAGAAAACATTCGTAACTACTTAAATAAATGCACTACAGCACAAGCTTCAAGTAAAATGATTAATAGTTTTACCTGAAGAATATCCAAGCAAATGTTGCCGTAGACATCAAAATTGGGATGGAAGCAGCTGGTTTCAAACTTGACTTTTGGTGGCTTGAAAGGGTAGTCGTTAGGGAAGGAAAGGGATAGTCTGTATTCTGTTCCTTCAAAAACAGTGTCTTTGCTTCCTGTGATTGTTCCTTTCCAGTAAAATATGTTGTCCCCTTCAGGGAAGGCAGATATCCCAGATTCTCCACTCATCTACAAAACAAAATTTATCAGAAACCCCTCAGATCAAGTTTAACCACTGATTTGTTGCTGAAAACATTAGAGATAAACAACAAGACAGGTTTCGATATTCTTACCATCAACGCCATCAGTTCAGATTGCAACCTGATTTCATATAAAAAATAGGTAACAATTAGTAAAAAAAACCTTAAAATTCTCAAGCCGATTAAAAGACAACGAGTAACCAGATCAGGTTAAAAAGCAACCAATTCTGAAAAAAAGAAGTCAAGTAAAATTAAACCATGAAATATCTCAGGCAAATTACAGCAAAAAACACAAGCATTCAACTCAAGATTATCACACAATCAATTAGCTAATGAAAAACAGTTAACTGGATTAAATACAAACATCATCTGATCTAAAAACGGAAGAAAAACAAAACCAAATAAAAGTCACAAACCACATTCATAAACAAGAAAAGAAAACCCATGAAATAAATCCAGTTAAAATTCGTGATATGTTACATCATTTGACAAATAAGAAGAGCAGATCAAGCGCAGAAAAAGAAAAGAAAAGAATACCGTTTAAGCACGGATTGTGTATCAACAGTCTTTGCTGCTGGGACAGTCTGTTTTGACGGGGTAGTCCCAGCCGGAGCAGCCACCGGAGTATTCCCTTGATACCCATTAATAGTTGCCATTGTTCCTCTTCTCTTTCTCTTTATTTTAGAATCCAAGAGAAAGAAAACCCAAATCAAGAAATTGATCGGTGAAGTTTTGTATGTTTAGAAAACAAGAAGAAGAAGAGACTTGAGACAGTGTTTCTTCTTCCTTTGTCTCTTCTTCTTCTTTGTGTTTTTTTTTTTTTTATAAAGATAGAGCGCGTTTCGAGAGACAGGGAGGGATATGGTAGAGGCCATGCATTTGTGGTTTATAAGAGGTTGAGATTGCCAATTACGGTACCGTTTAGGAGAGTTTTGGGTAGGGTTGGTGTATTTTCGAACGTTAGAAATAATGTGGTAGGGATTTGAATTGTCCTTTTTCTCACCGATCTACAACGGCTAGTTTCCTGGTTTCGATTTTCTTTTTCTAGCAGTAGTAAATGCCACGCATCCCCTAACTTTTAATATATATATATATTAACTCGAGATTTAACTTGAACCGGGTTTATAATAAATAGAGAACAATAGTTAAGAAACTTGAATCGACTCGTAATCTGCAGACCATTTGATTTTTTTTTTAAATAATTTTATAAAACCAATTGACCCACAACCCAGAAAACTTTTTTCCAAAATAACAATGAATATATTTAATTTTATTTATAATTTTTGCTATGCACAAGTCAAATTTCTCAAGGGATTTTTCTCTTTTCATTATCAAGGTTGTCAATACCGTTTCAGTTATCGTTCCAGTTTTTTTATTGGAACGGAACATTTCGATTTCGGAGTGTTTCGGTGTGCCGTTTCGGGTTGTACTGTTCATATATAATTAATTATATATATATATGAAAAAAATTAAAATATTAATTTAACAAGTATAATTTAAATTCAAGATAAATTAATTTTAAATTATACAATACAAACACAAAGTCAAACAAACATAATCTCAAAATTAGAAACATCTCTAAAATTCCAAAATATTATGATAGTAAAATGTTTTAAAATAAAAGAAATATTATGATTTTGAGCCGAAACGGTATTGTGGCATTCCGGCCGGAATTTAGCTAGAATTTACAGAAAAGGTTGAAATTAAAACCAAAACGAAAACAACACCATTTTATTTCAGTTTTTTTAATGATACAGAATATTCTGGCCATTTCAACCGGACCGGAATAGAATTAACAAACCTGCTCATTCTCCCTTCTAGCTCTGTTAGAACAGAGATAAATTCTGACAAAAAAGATAAAATTTGACGTGCTAGGGGGTAATCATGAAAATATCGCGAAATCCAATGTTTAATGTGATTTTTGAAGGTATGGAGATAATTTGGGTGCCCTCTATTGATTTCTGATTAACGGTGTGAGTGAAGATTTAATCTTAAAGCTGCTATCAGTCCCACACCAACAAAAGATGAAGCCTGAGTTCCCCAACCTACCACCTATCCTGCTGTTTAATTTTAGTCCACACCATTGCCATGACTTGCGGGAAATTCACCAACCTGTAATTCCACCACAACTTCTTTAACTAGATGGAAATATCATAATACATGCGCTTGTTTGCTTTGATGTATCCGTCTGACAACGTTTCAGGAAATGTGATGTGATAACAAAGAGCTTGTAATCTATACAGCAGATTTCAAGTTTAAATCAAGACATTTATTTCTTGTAAGAGCCTCAGAAATTTTATTCGCTCATCTAAACTCACAAAATATATTTTCCAGAAATAGATTTACTTGTATCCAAAAACAAATATCCGATTGACAAGGATACCTGTTTTCCTCTACTTGATATCTTTTGATTTGTTTTTTCCTTTCCTTCTCTGCAGGCTTTTGTCTTTTTATATCTGAATCTGTTCTAACCGATGGCTTCACCATCCCTAAAGAGCCAAAAAATGCCGAATGCTATAACAGATAATAAATTCCATGTGAACACTTGCAAACCATCAAGGGCATCTTCATTTCATCGATGGATCAAAAAGGTGGTGTGGTTGTGGTATTGAGCATAGTCCTTTCAGTGGGATATCACCTTTCGTTTGGTCTTGGAACGATGATTTGTCTTGTAATGAGGGTCCAGATTTCCGCAGTGTTATTGAAACTCCTAGAGATTCATTGTTTAGAAGTACAAGACTGGTTTTGCTTGAGAATATTTGTGAAAAAATCACAAACTTGGTGTGTTCATGGCCTCGAATCTATTAGTTCTAATCTAAGTCTCAAGCTATATCAGAAATGTAGTGGTCATATTGTAACAGCTTTTGGGACTACTTTTGAGGTTTCATATCCAATTCTTTTTCTTGGTTTTACAGTAATATCTTAGACTACATTTTGCATCAAAACTAAGTTCATAAATCTCTATGAGAAAGATAGAGCCTAGCATAGCAATACTTTAGTTTCAAATCTTTAATCATTCCAAAACCATTATAAAACAATGACAAGTAGCCATTACAAAGAAAGAAAAGTGTTTGCCCTGCCAATACAATGATTTGGAATGGAAGGTCTTAAGCTGCCTGCCTAGTCTAATCCCATAATTCTAAGAGACAGTTAACTTTTCTAAGTACAACTTCTTTTCTTTTCTTGTTTTTTCTTTAAAATTATGTCATCAGCAACATATTACCTCGTCATAAGTTTCCCAAGTCATACACAGCAGCAAATTGCACCGCAAGAAAAGAACGCAAGAGAACAATCAGCGATGGAGCTTGATCACACAGGCTACTCTTTCAAAGAAGATTGGCCACATTCTCATGCTGAACATCAGGACCGATCGCATCCACTCCGGTGCTACCCTCTCAAATGTACCTAATGTTAACACACGATATAACAGCTCTGGTTCCTCTTCAGCTTCCTTCTTCACCCATGTTAGAGTAAATGCATAACCTGTTATATAAACAAAAATCAAAGCTGCAGCCATCAGCATAACAGATGCTGGAAATGCTTAGAAAATGAAATGAGAACAGGAACACAAGTAGCTAGTCAAATGTCGAGTGAACAACAAGAAGGTACACAGCAAGATTAGGTTGAACATGGTACACATTCTTCAGGCCAAAGACATCATATCTATTCAAAAACTTAATTGGGAACTAATGCCAACAAAATATAAACCTGCAACACAAATTCATGATGTTCACAGTGGACACCATCTCCTGGATTACCCAAAAAAAGGGCACGTGCACTGTGAAATGACAAAGTACGAAAAATCAATACATCCCATGGAGACTAGCTACTTGAGCTCATGTAACTATCTAAAGAAACATTTGTTTTATCCGAAGCTCTAACTTCTCTGCCTTATCTATACAGGAATCAGATTATCTCCCAGAATTTACATCTCTCCAATTGGATACCTACTGAACTATCATGTTGGAATGAGGAAAAGAAATGTATCCATCATGCTTCCAAATTGGGCATAAGTGCAAAAGTGTTTGGAAACTCAATGTGAGTCCCGCATGTGTCAAAATGCATAAAAACTTCGATGATAAAATTGTCTGTGCTGAATTAATGCAACCCAACAGAGTAATCGTTTATCCACTTAAAACTGAAAATAACTCAAATATCCATGAGGTAATGCATAGAATCTAACTACAACATGTACTTAGTTTAGCATAGCTAAAGAAATCATAGCAATCAAAACCAAATACATAATTCAGTATTGTTCAATATCCAAACAGATGCAATGCCCCTAGTGCAAAACCTCACTGAGACAGAAAATAACCAAATACGTGTTTATGTGCTCCTACATCCAATATGATTTTGCAGAAAAGTATTATAAACACCATCTAGCCAGTATCCAATGGACAGATCATATAACCTACTGGAAGGAAACTCAAATTGGTGAATGATAACGCTTCAGAGAAGATCAGTACCTAAAACAGGACATGCAATTTCACACATATACTATGACAGGTCTAAATAACTCATCATCAGACTTAGATGAATTTTCAATCACTGATTGCTAAACATAAACAGATTTTTAACGGCCTATTTGCATATCTACATGTTTCATAAAGAATCACATCAATTCACCTATTATGATTGAATCAGTATTGAAATAACATCAAGCCCAAACTATTAACAGAAAAGTTAAAAATAAACAAAGATTAAAATATTTGATATTTGCATATCTAATACTAAAATTACCACTTGATTGATGCAGAGCTGAAATGCAAGCTTCATCATTTTGATTAACAGCAGACAATTTCATGCCTACAAGGTATTCTAGAAGAGCTTGAAACTGGAAGTTAGCAGGGCCACTTTCAGCTACAATGCCGCCATCAAGAGAAAAAAAACAATAAATAGATGGGATATGAAAAATTGACAAAGATTATGGGAGAAAATTTAGCATTTGAAACAAACCTGATCTGTTTGAGATTCTTTCACAAGATTCTAGCTGGACAGCCACACAAGAACAGTTAGAGGGGGTGGGGAAAGGAGAGTAACAGCTTTCACTCTACAAATGTAGGTTACAGACAATACCTTCTGATCATCTGGAAGATCCCCACAGGAAACAGTTCCCTTGGATGAGCACTTGGCTGATTTTTCTTGCATATCACTGTATCCAACTATATCATTATCACCATGGGTAATTACTTCTTCCATTTTCTCCCTAGCTTCTCGGCTACGTTTTCTCAACATTCTTCTCGTTGAGGCAGTGAATCTCTCTTCTGGTGTAACTTGTGCAGTTTCAAGCATATTCAAATGGACATTATCATTGTTTCTGTCCATATAATTGCAAGGAAGTGCACATTGAAGCTGGTTTTGAAGCTTCTCAACTTCTTCATTTAGCATTTTATCTGCCATAAATAAACCTCTCAGAAATGAAAAGGATGTATAATTATTAAGCACAGTTTTGGTCAGAGCAACTCGAGCTTTGCTTCTAAATCAAAAGGGTCAGTAAATGATACTTCCAATAACATATTTAGATAAAAGTCTTTTTTACACACGCAGTGGAGCAAGAGAAATAATATTGAGTTAGGTAGATGGTTTGATCAACCATTTTTATCATTGAACACTTGAGGATGAGCTTTCGCTTTCATTTCTTAAGAAGTCAAATTATGTGTTAGATGAATTTTTTTTTTCAATAGATAGTAGGCACTTGCTATGGCTTGGGTCAAGGATACTTCAGCGGTTTCAATGTGTATGCCACCTGATAATGTAACTACTGACAGCTAGAAAATATAGAGATGCCATTAAAATTGGCTGCTATTGAAAAATTAACAAGCTTCATATGCAATCCCATCTGCCATGGATCCAAACCCACAATGTAAAAGAATCTTCAAGTTTGCACTATAATGTAACGATAACCCATCAACACATTACATAGTTGCACTGCATCGAGTCAAATTTCAAAATTGTAATTTGTTGCTTACAAGTATTGAACGGGTGTTATAGGCGGAAGGAATAGAAAAGAAAAAAGAAATTGGATAATTTTATATGGTGTAGCCATATGAAATACATATTTATAACATATATCACATACGAGTTCACCATTAAGTAGAAGCCTTCCTAGACGATTGCCTTGTTAATTGATTAAAAACACTCGAAAAAGAAGAAGAAAGGAAATTTGGCATTCGTCAAGCAATATAGGGTTCCTTACTTTTCTTGTTCTCTTCCATTAACAGCTTCTGGTACTCTGCACATTGTTCATCCATGGTGGACCTGCAAGAAAAATAAAATGAGTGAGTGAAGGGAAAACATGTAGAACCACCACAAAACTTAGGAAAGGGCAAGTGGGAATATTGGATGCCTGACTGAAGCAGCTTCACTTCTCAAATCACTGGCTTGTTTACGCAACCTGTCATTTTCATCTTTCAAGTATTGTATCATCTCTTCAGCAACTGCAGGGACCATTTTTTTTTTTGGCAATAATTTACAAAGAATAGCATAAGAGAACCAAGAGAAACAAAAAAATAAAAAAGTTGCGGTTAAACTGGGCTTCTTCTTCACTAATTAAACCTTAAATTGAAAAGAAAAGCATACCAGAGGCATAATTCAAAAACTTGACTTCTTGATCTTTGTTGAGCTCATCAAACTCTGACAATTGTTTCTTCTGCAAACAAACATGGAATCATCCATGAATTACATAATTAAACCAAATGGGTGTTCATAATTAGATGATCTCTCGTCTCGTCTTGTCTTGCAAAAGAAAAGAAAAGAAAAGAAAAGCAGCACACCTTAAGCTTATCGTACTTGGCGTAGAGTTTTCTATACAAATCCTCCATCAAAATAAAAAGAAACCCAAACCCTGAAACCAAAATTAGCGAATTTTATTACCATAAAGCAAACAATTAGTCAATCAATCATAAGAATAAGAAAGAAAAGTAAGTAGTTTTACCTTAAACAATTGCTCTTTCGGAAATCAAAAGAATTATTGAGTGACCGGGCGTTTCGAGAACTGAGGTGAGGCGGGAAAATTGAAGATTGAAAATTTAAAAGACAGGAGAGGAGAGGAAACTCCGTCACTCGCAGTCTCTGAGATTTGTTTTGTCGGAATAATTGAAATATTTGTGCGCGCGTGTGAGTGTGTGTATTGTTGGGTTGGTCTTGCAGCCTTTGTGTGGGTCCATGCACTTCAAATTTATTCCGTGTTTTTTTTTTTCTCGTGACCATTTTTATGAAATAAATTATCAATATAATATAATATAACAAAATCAACTGAAAGAAAGAGTTAAGTCAATTTGGATTAACATGTCAACTAAGATTAGAAATAACACTATAAAAAATAAATTAAAACAAATTATGAGATATAATTCTTAATCTATTTATTGTTGAACGATTAAATTAAAAAAATAAAAAAAGTCAACAAACCAAATTTATGACTATAATCATGAAACCGGGATAACTTTATAGAACACAAATAAAAAATTATTAAACTCAATTATCAATTAATTCATTGTTTATTGGTGACACCGGAAACAAAAATCAACTAAAAGAATAGGTTAAGTCAATCTGGGTTAATTTGTCAAATCAAGATTGGAATAACACCTTAAAAGTGAAATCAAAATAAATTATGAAACTTAATTTTTAATTAACTCAATTTTGAAGAAAAAACAATTAAAAACAACAACTCAATTTAACTAACCATACTTGTGACCATGATCATTAAACTAGGATAACCTCATACCCAAATCATAAGACCATGATAACTCGGAAAAAAATCATGAAAATCAATTCTCGATCAACCCAATGTTGAAAGAATAAATTGAAAAAAATATCAAATAAACTAAATGACTTGAGTCAACCCGGGTTAATATGTCCAATCCAGGTCAAGAGAAACCCCCTAGGTCATGAGACCATGATCAAACTTATATAAACCAAATTAAAAATAATTATAAAACTCAATTTTCGATCAACTCAATATTGAAGGATGAAATTGAAAAGAATTAATTAAAAAATTGACAAAAATAATCAGGTTTAGCACAGTTAACCCACAAAACTCACAACCTAAGTTCTAAGAATAGAATAACTCGATAAAAAAATAAATTAAAATCCAATACTAAATAAAACTTAATATTAAATGATAAAATTTAAAAAATTCCTAAAAACTTTTTAGTAACAAAATGAAAAAACCTTGCCATTTTAATTTTCATTGCAACTGAAATGTGAAGGCTTTTGTTAAAAATATTGTTGTTGTGGAAAGTCACTAATTCAAGTATGATCCTGTAATTCACCATAGTGTTGATCACAATTCTATAGATGCAATTCAAGTCTTTCATCTCTGAGAGAAGATGAACTCAGGAAAATTAAATATGAATTACATTATAACTCATCATCTCTCTCTTTCTTTTTGATAAATTAAAAGATTTTCAAGATTATGAAATCTCATAATTATTCATCATAGCTTCCCAATTCCAATAGACTACAGTCTCCAATAGCCAAAACCTGCTGTGATTGACACCCATGACATCTCAAGAAAGAGGTAATATTTGTCAGGTCTTGGAACAATTTGATTTCCCATGTCAACTTCTTCAGGTGTTTGAAAACTATTCTGCGTGCCTCATAATTCTTTCGCTAATCTTCACATATTTTGTCCCCAGAAAGAACGCTGCTCCAGAACAAACATGTCAGGCACGGCTTGCTGTAGCTATGAAAAAAATCTGTGATTTCCTTATTAGTAATAACTGGTCATGCACGATGCAGGAATAGCAAACTCTATCAAAAGGAAGTGCTCTAATTTCTAAAAGATAAAAATGAATTTATTAAACTCTCTACATGGTTAACCATGCTTGTCAATTTTATGCTCGAACAGGTGGGATCATGATACAATCATTGTGATTTGGGTGATCAGGAAAGTTAAAATCATGAACTCTTCAAGGCTGATAAAGCTTCTCTTGTTGTGGCTGAAATAACTGCGTCTGATGCATTCGGCAAGTAATAGTATTTTCCTGCAGAGCAAGATTTGTTTAGCACAATTACAATTAATCTGTTATGGCCCTCTTGAAAATGAAGAATTGATGAGTTTTCTGGTAGACAAACCTTGAGCAACTCTTGCGATTTCTTTAGCAAAACCAGTTGAAACGAACTTGTTTTCCGTGTCAATGACGAGGAGAGACATCCCTGCCTTGAATATTTTCCCAGCCACTTCAAGAATCTCATCCTTCATCATACATCCAGAAAATACATCACAATCATAGCATAACAAAACTGTAGCAAAATTCTAGAATTGCAGACTTGCCTCTGTATGCACCTCTTCACACAGATAAATTGCAAATCAAGATTTGGGATCTAGAATTTCCCGTCCAACATAAAGCATGCTTTAGCAAAAGTGGTGACAAAAAAATTATGCATCCCTTTACAACAAGCTTATTTGGATGGTTGAATACACTCGAATAAGTCTTGTACAGTCTAAAATCAGATAGAAGAAGGTCTAAAATCTGACAGGCGTTGATCATTTCAGAGTGAACAAATTAGGCAATCTCCTGTATGGGGTCTGTCTGTCTAGTGCCATTTAGAAGCTTTTGCGTTGCAGTTGGCGATATACTACATGTACTATTCAGAGCTCAAAATTTACCTTCAATTCTTTTGTTGAAGGTCTTGGAGCATCAGGACCAGCAGCTTCGGGATCAGTAGACCTTTTCAGTGATATATTGGCTCTGCCGTCAGTTATTGCAACAATCATTATGCGTCCAACATCACCGCTCTTTTCTGCATTTAACCCAACCCGGACAGCCTATAAAAAATTAAGCTCATAAAAGTTAGAATCAAGAAAACAAAATAAGGGATGCGTGTATGCAATTCCGTAAAGTTGATTGCAAGAAAAACAAGTGCTGCACAATTTCAACAATAAATCAGAAAGGAATAGCAGCTCAGAAGTTAAAAAACCAAAGATACTGGCATCGGTTTTCACCAAGCATATGCTTGGGATGTCATCCACAATATAAATCACACGAAGAATTTTATGCACATCACTTACAAGTGCTCGAATTGAAATATTAATTGACAAAAATGCCCATTTTATGGGAATTCATTTGTTGATAAGAGAACAGGGGGGATAAACTGGATCTGCTTACAGTTGTTAGACCGTGAGCTAAGGGAGAACCACCACCACATGGAAGCCTTTCAAGGCGCTTTCTTGCCATTGAAATTGATCTGGAAGGAGGCAAAAGAACTTCAGCAGCATCTCCACGGAAAGGAATAATAGCAACCTAATTCACATTGACCAGAAAAAGAGTTAGAAATAATCAGTTGTTTGCGGTGTTAATAGAATTCGATAGTTGAAAGTGCTAGATTCCATCAGAAGCTAGGTTCTTTTAACATAGAAGAATCAGTAGAAATTTGAAGTACAAGGTTTCACAACAATTGCTGTACATGACAGATGTACTAATTATATATACCTGATCTCTGCTTGTATAACTCTCAGCAAGCAACTTCAGTGCTGCACCTTTTGCATTTTGCATTCGATTTAATGCCATGCTCCCACTAGCATCAACCACAAATATTACCTGTCATTAACTATGTGTATGAGAGTCCAGACATATCAGATTTTTCAACACTTCAAGGGAACTCGTTTACTCTCTCAATGTTAGGGAAATCAAAACAGAACCAAAACTCCCTCCCTCAATAACGGAACATAATTTAAACCAAATGCACCCTTTCAAAGCAAAGGAACAGAAATTAGCCCAACGTACCAATCCTATTAAGCCCACAGTGGTTGAAATCTATATAATTATTACCAGACAAAAAAACTGATAGAATGGTTGAAGTCTCTAAGATTCAAATTCCATTACACTTCTAAGTGCCTGTTTAAGAGGGTGGTTGAGATTGCTTTTGAAAATATTTTTCGTTTAGAAATGCATCAAAATGATGTTTTTTTTTTTTTAAATTATTTTTGACATTGGCACATGAAAATGATCTAAAAACACCCAAAAAAAATAATTTAAAGTAAAAAATAAAATAAAAATTCATTTTTTTTCAAAAACGCTTTTAAAACGTAGTGCTAAACAGGACCTTAAGAAAAAACATTATGTTTTGAAGTTTACTTTCATCTCTTTATGGCAAAATGATGGCAAGTAAAATTTAAAAATTGAATCTAGAACTTTCACATAATTGTATACCACACTAATCATAACTTTGAAACACAATCAAAGATAAAACATATATGCAATGGAATTATGTTTTGAAGCAGAATCATTTTTTTTCAAAAGGAGGTCGAGGATAAATGCAAATACTACAAGAATCCATTGTTACCAGTGCTCCGGCTTTTCTTGCCATTCTCTTTGCCCTCATGTCAGTTTTCTCAACATAAACCTTCCTACTCTTTTGAGTATCCTTCTCTTTACGCAATTTTTGATATGGAGCAGCTGCCCTGAGGGTTGCATCCACTGCTAATCTCTTTACAGGACCCTTGAATGAGGAATTCAGGAAAAATGGATGAAGCAAACCATTCAGTGGGGCAAGGACAAACAGATTATTATGATTTTAGAAAAGGAGTGTTAATTAATAATCTAAAGAAGAACCAAAGATAGAATCAATGTATTGGATATAAAATGATCAGAATTCCTTGTGCTGTTATATCTAGTTGTGTAAAATTATACAGAGATAAAAATAAAAAAAACTGGCCTGATGTGGAATTTAATTGTTGTTTAAAAAGAAAAGGAGGACAGAGGAGGCAGAAGAGATTCAGGGAACAAACCTTTGGCAGCATGGGTTTAATATACCGTCCTCTGTCCTCTGAAAATATCACATTCTTTGCTCTCCCAGCCTTCCCTCGGCGTCTCTGTGCTTGTTGTGCAAAGAAGAGAAGTTTCTCATCAACCAACCCTCCTTCCGCGTCAAAGATGAATTCTTCAGGTATTTGTTCCTGCTGTTGCTCATTCTCTTTATCGTCACCGTCATTGTCATCGTCATCCTAGTTACCGAAAATAACACTCGCATTTCAAACAAGTATGTTCCAGGTAAATAAAGAAGAGATGAATGATAAGTCGGAAGAAATAAACAACAATCTGTTTTCTTCCCTTTCCTTTTCCATTTTTTAAAATATAATATTGGAAAGACCAGAATAATTTTCTCCATCAAACAAATAAGTTCATCAATGTTAAGGAACCTCTTGATCTTCCTCCTCATTCTGCTCATCCCCTGAATCTTGATTCTGAGGAGGTGGTGGAGGTGGAGGTGGAGGCTGTTGGTCTTGCTGCTCAGGTGGTTTCTCATTTATTATTGAACGAGGAAGAATAACCAGTTCTACCTGCATAAGATGGTATATCAGAATAGGAAGTTAGTATACTTTATGCAAATCTTATGAAAGATCATTTCAGGAAATAGATACGAAGGGATGATGATAACAAGAGCTAAATTTTTTATAAATTTTTATAGAAGGTTAAAATCTGTCTCAGAAACTTTGTATAGAAGTGGTTATATCAGTGAATCTTCATCGTAGGCAATGAACATGATTCCTCTCATTTTTCTCTCATTACTTATAATCACCATGTTTCAGAGAAAAAAAACTTTACAGCTTTTTTAAGGTCATCCACCGTCACTTTTTCACGTCCTTCTAAAGCAGTCAGGCATTTTGCAACACGGGCAGCATAGAGCTCAGCTCTGTGTCCCTGCCATTCATAATATACATTTAATAGCAGCTCAAAAGTAAGAGCAGCAAGTTCAAAAAGAAATAAGGGAGATGATCTGTGGACTCCTTGATTTTGCTTTCCAACAGGGTGGGTTTAGGAGGTGGGGGAGGAGAAAAAAATTTAAAAGAAGACTACTTATTGAGCAAGAGCCTTAATCCCAGTACCTGGCAACCACCTCTAAGGGCTTCCAAAACGAGGTACTTCAATTGCTCCCTGCCAATAGTAACATCCTTCAAATACTCCCTTGCCAAAATGATCTGCAAGAAAAATAATTTAGAAACATTGCATAATTTATCTATGTGGACAACAAAAGCATACTGCAGCAACACAAAATGCAATAAGGGCCAAGTATCATATTCATCAGAATAACAATGAGCATTGAAGCAAAATGTATGACCAGCAAAATTTGGATATGCTGTCATCATTCTCTGTGGTGTTCTAGGTAATTCAATTACCATAGGAAATAAATTATGTGAGCACGTCCAGGTTGTTTAAAAATAACTCCTCCCAGAAATCTTGACAGAGAGGCCTTCTAGAAAGTCAGACTTGCTAATTTGCATATATTATTGTATTAACAATAGCTACAAAGAACCATTTAGCAGTAGCACCACAAAAGACAGTATCATGGAAGAGAAGTTATATACAAAGTCATAACTCATTGTGATTTGGGGGGCAGAACTAAATGGAGCATGTTAGCCATCCCAAACATGATGGTAGATTCAAAAAAATGATCTTTCCTTTTTCTATTATATAAAAAAAATTACTTCAGATAATCATAAAAACATGTCATTAAACAGAAATATCTATCTGTTCCTTCAAAGAAAAACCTTCTCCCCTTATGTATACAAGGAAGCCATCCCAAGTAGGTTGTCCTGTCTTTTGTTTAGCCAAGCGATATCAGTTGTAGGAATATGGGAAATTATAGCCTCCAGTTGATCTGGAGTGCATTAAATTATAGACAACAGCCTGGCACCTCCTCTCAACTGACAGAGGATAATTTCCATTGGATTACACCCATCCATTCCCAAGGTTTTTGTTTTGCTAAACTCCAAAAAAAATTCTATTGGAGGGCCAACTCACAGGACAAGTTATTGCTGGACAGTACCTGGGTCTTTGCAAATTCAGTCTCTTCCCCAACCATTTCAAATACTTCATTACTATGTTCCTGAAATTGGGTTGCAATTCCAACAGCTGCAACACGATCTTCAAAATTCATTGGAAGATCTGCGCTGCAAAAGAATTGTGTCATTATTGAAATGGTGAGAAGAAAATTAAGGACAAGGTAATCACTCCATTTCTTAAATGAAGGCACATACCTCAAATTAATAGCAATGCGATCTAATAAGTGTTCACGAACAGCACCTTCTTCTGGGTTATAAGTTGCAATCAAAAGTGGCTTGCAAGGATGCCTAAAGCTGATTCCCTCTCTTTCCACGATATTAACTCCTTCGGTCAACACATTAAGAAGCAAATTACTTATACCCTCGTCCAAGAGATTAATTTCGTCAACATATAAAACACCTCTATGAGCTTCAGCAAGAAGGCCAGGTTGAAAGACAGTTGTTCCTGTTTTCACGGACTCCTCAACATCAACAGATCCAATGAGCCTATCCTCAGTAACTCCCAGAGGAATCTGTGCATGAATAGACTAGAGTTGTTGCTATGTCATGAAAACCATATAAACTACTAAGGCTTTTTTCAAGACACGGACCTGAACAAAAGGAGATCTCACAACTTGGGTCTTGATATTACCATTGGAATCATATTCCACTCGTTCAGACAAACCCTCCTCCCACCTTCAGAAAGGATGCCCAGAAGGGTCATTTTGAGAGAGAAAAAAATAACAGTTCAAAACAAACAAACAAAATCCCTTGACCTGAGGGGTTAACATCATGATTCATGACAACATAAATTTGGCAGCTCCATGTGATTACTGACAGAAATTAGATGTGTCAATATATGCACTATATATGTGTGTGTGTGTGTGTGTGTGTGTATTTCGTGATATTTGTTCTGCATGGAATAGAAGTAAATAAGGCTTCAGCTTCCAAATCCACATATGCTTAGACTTACTGAAAGGCAATGCTAAACTTTTAATTGCTAACATGGATTTCTTAATTCGCATGGCATCTCCAGCTTTATCATTTACAAACAAGAAAACTGGACAGGAGGCAAGATCTCTAATTGATCTTGAGCAGACGAACACAACTAGTTCTAAGGATTTATTTTCTGAGCATGAACAAACATATAATAAACATTTTTTTATGGAGATTTCCCACACTGCTTGCATTGCATTAATAAACATCACATAAATCAAGGAAAACTTATTCTGAGTGGGGAGTGGACAAATTAAAAACTTCCTTTCTAAGGCGATTAAAACGAAAGCAGTTGTCTGTGCGAACAAATATTTTCTTTTTTTGTATGTGGAAAAGAAAAGAGCACACACAGACATGCACACAAATCTTTCAAGCACTCAGTGGCTTACTCATCAGGGCATGCTGGATCTGCATTTGCTATTGAACCCATGACTACATCAATGGGTGGCAAAACTTCATGAAGCCCGCGTGCCATAACTGTCTTGGCTGTTCCTCGCCTTCCGGATATAGCAATCCCACCAATCTCACGATCAATAGCCCCAAGCAAAAGAGCAGTTTTGATAGCATCCTGTAACACAATTGACATCATTAGGCGCATGTTAATGAAAGATTCATAGTGAACCATTACAATTATCAAATGAGTTTCCAAATTAAACACAACCAATGCCGCACAGGTGTGCTCTGCACACTAAGTTGTCATGATCATATGTGTTGACACACAGCTAATGGCATTCCGTTGCAGCTATCGAGAGCAAGCACTCCTTTAAATCATTGAGAATCGAAATTTCAAAACGCCAAAGTCTCTCAACTTAATGACAAAGTTCCTTCAATAATCTTCCAGCATTAATTAATTCATTTTTTATCCATAACAACATATCGAATACAATCCAACCCTACAAGAACCAACCCATTCAGTATATCCACCAAAAAACAACTAACAAACAAAATAAGTAAAAACCAAACGACCTTCTACTAGCAAAGGCAAATTCGGTACTTATTTTATCACCAGAATTGAAGGGGGGGAGAGGGAGAGAGAAGGATGTATAATATAGACCTGGCCAACAACAGCAGCTAAAGGGAAGTACTGTCTTCCATAGTAGGTTGAGTCCAGCTTCTCAGTGGCAGTATTAGGAGTAGCAACAGCACCATTACCAGACTGGAGAGTTACATTTGCAGCGAAAACGCGAAAACGACGAGTGTGGGAGTGTCTTTTCTTGGGGCTGAAAGCATGAGAAAAAGAAGGGGTGGGAAAAAGAAGGGAGTGTGGTTTGAGTGAATAAAAAAGAGCAGGAGTGGAAGATTGAAGGATAGAGAGTGAAGAAGAAGGAGATGGAGGAGTGAATGCCATTGTTTTGTTATGTTCAACTTGAAAATCACAAGTGTTCTGTGTATGTCTTTGCCTTTTGGTTTTCTTATCTGTTACAGATAGGTTTTGGTCCCTTCTCTTTGTTGATCATGTTTTATAATCTCTCTCTCTCTCTCTCTCCACTTTTTTATGGGCATTTATTTATTGGAAAATTACCGTAATATCTTATGGTTTGATCATGTTTTATTCGAAACATTATGTTTTATATACTAATATTAATATAATTAATAATATTTTATAGTAAAGAACGCGTGAAATTAATTAACAAAAAAAGAGTTTTAAAATAATATATGTTTGTTATTATAATTAATTTAATATATAAATTACTTTTATAAAGAGAAATGTTATCTTCCTGATAGCAAAATTCGTCATCTATATATTTCTCTTCTTCCTCATAAAAGCTAGCAGACACACATCTTCATCTTCATGGCTATTTAAGATTATATTTAAGGTTGTTTTTTAAAGTATTTTTTGTTTATAAATATATTAAAATAATATTTTTATTATTATTTTTTAAAAATTATTTTTGATATTAGCACATGAAAATAATCTAAAAAATAAATAAAAATAATTTAAAATAAATAAAAAACTCAATTGTTTTCAAAAATATTTTTAAAACACAGTGTCGAACACTTCATCTTCATCATAATATTATCAACATGTCTTTGTTTGCATCGATTAACAATAATATACAAGGCCCTAACTAGGATGGACCCAAGTCTATGGATAGAAGGGACTAAAATGGAATAAAACAAGGGTTGATATGAAAAGAATTAAAAGTTTGAAGGGCCAATTAAAAACTAAATAAAAAATATCCAACACCAGGGATCACATTGAAAATACGCTAAAATTAGAGGGTACATTTGAAACTTTGCAAGGATAAAATTGAATTTATTCCTAAAATTATATTCAATTGTGGGTTCAATTGAACTAATTCAAAGATCGAAAACCAAAATGAAAAGGGAGATTTATAACCTAATTTAATTTAGAGTTGTTAAAATGATGTCGTTTTGTTCAACATCAAGATAAAAAAAATAAAAAGTTATATGATATGTTATCCGACACTATTCATTGTCTTATTTCTTTGGCCTCATAAAAAATGGCATGATACTTTTTATCAAAGTTATTCAATACACCTCCCACACCTTAGGTGAGACAAAACAAAAACATACATGCTGTTACCATTGATGTTGCTCTACACTTCTAACTTATTTTCACTAAGTGCATGTGTTGGTTGTGGTTGTTTTTTAAAGTGTTTTCATTCAGAAATACATCAAAATAATATATTTTATATATTTTTTAAAATTATTTTTGACATCAGCACATCAAAATGATCTAAAAACACCAAAAAAATGTAATTTATAATAAAAAAATCTTTTTTTTTCAAAAGTGTTTTTGAAATACAGTATCAACTACTATATTAAGTGTCTAAAACCCCTACCCCAATCACCGCAACCTGATTTTACAATATTGTTGGTTTGTTGACAATGGTTAAGATCTATTTCAGGCAAATCAATAACTATTATTCGAGTTTGGAAGGATCTTAAACACCCACTTCACCTTCTATAAATATGAGTGAACCTCAACTAAGAAAAGGTCATGAAACAATGTTAAGTGTTTTGGGATTTAATTATGCATGACTTTCCTTCATTATAAAAGAGAAGATTTAAACACAAAACATAAAGCATATAAGATATGTTAACATGTCAATTTGATTGACTTATATTATTTATGCACAAGTATTTTAGTTTTTTCATCAAATTTAAAAGTTGGCGTGTACAATGTGAAATATATTTTTCCCAATTTAAAAGGGGAAAAGTTATCACAATAAAATTGTTGAAGGCTTATAGTACTTTTCCTTTTATTTATTTTTATAATAATTAAATGGGTTGAAAATGCTAGAATAATAATTCCAACAAATTTCTTTTCAACTTACAAAAAAAGCAACATCGACCAAGCATTTCACTTCAACAAAAAAAATATAAATTAATATATTTCATTTCAATAAAAAAATGCGTAGTCTAATAAAAATTAGTAAGAAACCAGAATTAATAAAAAAAAAACTAATTGATTTTAAGCAAGGTTAAAAAAAGGTTTCTTTTTAGTTAAAATCTTGTTACCTAATTAAATAATTTGTTTTGTATTTTACTTAACCATGATATTTAAAAAAAAATAACCACAAAAATACCCGGCAAAAATACAAATATGCCCCAGTCTGGGTATTGTTCTCTGTCTATTATGAAAAGTAAAATAATAGTTTTACCGTGCAAAAATACACAACAAAGACTAAAATACCACCAAATATTTTGGCAATGCCAACCTGCCCCTTAAAGAAGTCGTATAAGCCTCTGATTCTAAGATAAAGGCTGAGACGTATTGAGAGGTAAAATCATATTTATACTATTGAAATCCACAATGAATTGTTTTTACATCTATAGTGAATAACTGGGCTTTTTTAGGACTTTTTATAATTGAGGAAAGACACTAAAAGTTTCTTTCCATGTAAAGTTTGAAATTACCACCTAGTCAACTAAAATGTTTGAATCTTGCCATTTCTCAACAAATTAGAAGCAATTAACCATTAATTTAGCCACAATAATTTATTCATGAAGAAAAAAAATTGATGACTACATTAAAAAATATATATATATTGAAATACACAATGATTTGTGAATACATGAACAACAAAGCTTTTTATATAATTTCTTTTTTATATATTGTTAGATGATTGCTTTGAGCATTATTTTTAAACTCGATTGAAGACAAGTTTCACGTCATATAGGTTAAGTGAGTTAACCCAAATTATTTTTTATTTATAAAAATAAAAATAATATTATTTTAAAAAATAAAAGCAATGAAAAAATATCATAGATTTAATTACAAGTCAACCGGTGTTTTTTAATTGGATCACATTGGATAAATTCTTCCTCTATATTTGTTGAAGCCCAGCCCAGACTAGCATATCCAGACCCTTGATCTCGGGTTTGAAACAGTGGGTTTGAGTTTTTCTTTTTTTCAAGAGAACTGGCTACCATAGATGAAGTTAAAAAGGCAAATACTAAAGCTATAAAGGAAGAAAGACTAATTGATGACAGGAATTCTCATCTTTTTGTTTTTGATGGATAGAATGTGATTCTCTCTAAATGTCACCCTGCTGAAAATGGTCAGCAGCCCAAGAAATGTGTCAAGAACAGAAAGAACCGTTCGATTCCGCTGCTTAACATACTTAAAAAAGTTGGAATTCTCCTACAATTTTTCTCCAATCTCAAGTTTCGTAGTATGTATCTACATGAAATTAAACACAAACACAAAAACCTATACATACACATCAGCATTCTGTATCATATTTGATGCGTTCCATATAAACAGGTGTGTGCATATATCCACGTAAATACATGCAAGTTTGTGTTCATCTGTTTCCCACGAAATCAGTTCTACTAGTTGAAACGATTCAAGAAGGATGAAACAAACATGCACATATGAATTCCATTTGATTATATTGATGTGATATTTACAGAGATTACATGGTTAACAGCTACTTTTCAATAGAAAATCAATGTGAAAAAAATGAAGTTAAAAATCCAAATACAGAACTGCTACCAGAGCTCCCTCAGTTCTAGAATAATGTGCTACTGTTCATAAACCCTCTACCAATTCTAAGCTTCAAGCACTCCCAATTAAACCAATCCTATTTGCTAGCTATCGGGACAGAAAAAATTATATTATATATATAAAAGGAAAATGCCAACAGACCTGGTAAGAGATGCTCCTACACATGCTTCCCAAGCACGAACTGAATGAATTCCATCCGTGAAGACAGCGATGGCATCGAGCAATCTTCATAGAGATTGAAAGCTGTTAGAGTAACTACCTCCTCAAATAAACTCCTTGATTTTAGTTTTCAAAGAATCTTCCCAGTGTATTTTATAAGCTTCTGCCATGAATGTCAAGAACATTAGAAGATTTACAGTTCACTCTGAACTTGAAAATAACTCTAGCCTCTACCGTTCCTGTCTCACCAGTTAAATGACAGAGTGGATCTAATCTACAATTGTTTCACTCTCATCTTACAATTCAGTTGATGCCATGAATGATTGTGGTTGGATCTTGATGGATTCTACAAAGGATCCATCAATTGTTAAGCTATCCTTTGCATCATCAGGTCCTAATGAAGCCAATCCAGTTTCTATCAAATCCACACCAACCTTGCAGGAAGAGAGCTGTGCATCATCATCTGAAGTTACAATAGCATCATCTCCTGATTTAATTGTGCTCTCTTCGACCATATGACTTTCATTAGGTGATGTTAGTAAATCTGGTTTAAAATTCTCGTACAAAGTTTGAATTGCATCAGTATTCTCAATCACATTTGCAAGTGCATGCCCATTTTCTGCTTCCAACTTAGACTCAGACACAAAACTCTGATTTGAATCCAGGGCAGTACCTAATTGCCCCTCTACATGAACAGACTCGTCAACAGGAAGTGAACCTGGATGATCCTCCTCTGGATGAAGGATGCCATCAGTCTCTTCCTTTGGTAATTCAGTCACAACATCCATTTGTACCTCAGCTCTTTCAACCTCATGGCTTGTGGTTGCCGAATGCGGGCAGACAGGAGGAGTCTTCTTAAGGCACATATGGCACCTAAAACCAATGAGCTTATTTATGTTCTCCATATCAAGTCCAAATGCATCTCCATGAAACCATTCTGCGTAAAGCATGTTAGAGTGAAAACATTGCTATGAAAAAATGAAAAACAAAAGGGGGCGTGGGGGGGAGGAAGCAACAGATATTGTATTTTTCATTAGTTCCAATAATTCAATTAACTAAATGGAAAAGGAAATAGAGAATAATAAACATAGTTACCTCCACAAATCTCACAAGAAATATAATTTGAAATAGATGTATATCCTGCTTCACAGCAAAGATGGCATTTGGATCGATCATCAATGGCACTCTCTGACGGGGCAATAAGGCTTTTCTCCCTAAAATGTGTCGCCCGTTCATCATCTGGCTTTCTAGACAGCAGAAGACCATTGCACCAGTAACTATGACAAGTATCTGTTCTCTTCTTATGCAACAAAGTACTTTTCTTTGGTTTCTTATTTGCCCCTCTTTTGGATTTGGCTGGTCTTCCTCTCTTGCGTCCCACAACCTTCTTGTTTTGTAATGCTTTCTGTTTAGCTTTCCTAGCTGAACGACGTAGTGGTACAACAGCAACCTTCTTGTTTCGTGATTGTAGCAGTCGTGAACCCCTCAAGGCTTTTTTACTGTTCTTCAGTCGCATTGAAATTCTAACTGCAGTGGGCTTTTTAGATTTTTGCTCCTGAACTTTTGTGTTCTTGATGCTATTTTTTCTTCTTTTAGTGTTGTCAGTCTTCACAGTTTTTGCATTTGTCTTCTTCACATTTTTCCCATAGTGGCATCGGTGGCATGTATATATACATTTGGCTGTGATGGCACCAGCAGATTTATTCGCATGCCTTTTGTGGAAAAATCCTGAAAATTGTATCATATTTGTAAGGTAAAAAAATTAATGGACAAGGTGAGTGAGTGCAAAATGTCAGATTTAATCCTGTGATTATTGAGGCATTTACAAGGAAGAACTGCTTACCCTTGCAATTCTGACAGCAGACAGCTTCCCTGGTTAAATATCATAAGGAAATTAATATTTGCAATGAAACAAATATTGAAAAGAACAAAAAAGACCAACACAAATGACTTTAAACAAAAAGGTGCATATAATTAGTACTCATGTTGTCAAATTTTAACAGTGTTTGATAAATGAACAAAAATATTGAACATTTTAAAATTAAATTACCTGATTGGAACATCTTTGTTACAATGCCCGCACTGATGGTAGTCAGATCTTTCTGCTCTTGCAAAAAGATAAGAAAACCCTCTTTGCTTCAAGGGCTTCTTCACTGCCATGCTATCCTCAGAGAGTTTCCCAGAATTCATCTTACTAGATCTGCGAGCAATTCTTCTCTCTTCAAAACTTTTCAAGAGATACAAGGGGACATAAGATTCATTTAGCCAATACTTCTTCCTTTCACTGGAGGATTCTTCAATCATAGACCCATTTTTTGAAACAACTTCAGGAATACTTCTCCTCTTGCCAAAATCAAGAAGATACTTTGTCCCTTTTTCTTCTACACACTTCCTGCGAATAATTACCTTCTTGAACAACCTGAATGATTTTCTAAGCTCCTTGTCCAACATGGACAAAGGATTAATGTTCTGAATTTCATCCCACCTAATGTTCGAATCAAACTCCCTAACCTGGAAAGGTAATACAATTTAAATAAATAGATGGAACCAGCAGAAAGGAAGCTGAAAACAAACATTGTAATCAAACAGCCAACATTTGCAGTTCAATGTACATACCCACATAGATGGGGTTGAGAAAACAAAGCATGAAGGTGATTGCCATGATCAAGAAAAATCGAAAGGGAAAAGAAAAATCAGCCCCATACCTGCAAAGCAAGCTGTTCTACAGTCACTGATGACTCAACAGCAGCTTGCCAGGTAACATGTTTGCTTCTCTTTGCAAAATCTGAATTCTCAGGATATAGTATGCCCGCTATCTTCATGCAACCAGCTGCAGAATCTCAAACTCCAAACATATTCAGAATAATACCAGGTTGACTGAGATGCAATAACTACCATCCCAGAGTAAATAGAAGAAAGAGAAGAAGAATTGCAGACCTTGTCTGGCAGCCTTGGATGCCAAGGAGCAAGGTAAAACCTTCCAACTGAACAGCCGGCGAGAAAGCCTACCACCTCTCCACCAAAACATACCCAATCCACTGGCAGATTTTGCACAAGAATTTGACTCGCATTCAGTAGACCTAGCCCTTTTCCTGCCAATCCCATTCTTTAAAGATGCACGTGAGGAAGCAATCACAATATGAGAAGATGATCCCATCGTGACACCAGAGTCCACATGTTTCACCCAGTCTGCTGAAAGTGCAAGTCGCTGCACATTTGCCTCTAACTGCACAATTGCCCATAAGACCATGAATTTAAGCTAATGCATCAAGGAATAACTGTGGTAAAGATTGTTACAGCTTGGACCAACTTGGTCTGTTCTGGACAGAGGAGGCAAGGGCTACAAACCCAACTTGTTATGCTTAGAATGAGACTACATAAATACAAATATAAGCTGGTTCAAAGGCAACATAGGCCGTCCTAAATCAACTTATTGCTGAAATCCAGATTAAGGAAAGATACAAGTTTGAATAACATTTCAAAATCAAGTGAGCAGGGTACATTTTAGAATCAAGTGAATTGGGTATAAAAGCTTTCAAACGAGATAGGCTCTGCATGCCAGTTTGAAGTTTAAACCTTGAATAAAAAAAAAAAAAACTTGAAGAAATGAAAAGCAATATCAATTCTGCCCAGTGCTGACCCATCAAGGTAAAAGAGAAGTCCTTACTTTGAGCAGTAAATGTTTAACTGATGCAATATCAGATGCCTTGAGAATGCTTTTACGCCAAAGCTTGGTATAATGCGGATTTAGCCATGGACCCAGTAGCAGCCCCTGAAGCCGATCTTCAATCAAGAGAATATGACATATTAAATCTATAAGATAGCCTTTCCTGTTTCTTTTTGATTTGAGATTGATCACCTCACTTTCAGACCCCTCCTGAACAGGACCCAAACTCATATTTAACAAGCAAGCTGGCTCATCAGTGGTAGCTCTGCAAGAGAAGCACCATCCGCATTTTTCTTTCTGGACTTCAGCATTTAGACTAGGAATACTTGACCAATGGAACTTGTTGGATTTCTTTAAAATGACCTTCATCTGAGCTAAAGCCATTTCCTCGTCTGATTTTATGGAGTTTTCAGTCGTCTTGTCTGATGATTTAGACAATAAAACTTCCGCAATTGAAGCAGATTTATAACCAAAAATGTAATAGTTCATGTACTCAGTTCCAGGCTGCGCCTGTAATGTGATCTCAACTGTCACCTTTGCAGCAGATGAAGGACATCTTGTGGGAGGAGAAAATCGATTCTTTTCTTGTTTAACATCCAAAATTTTGGGAGTCATAGAATTGTCTCCCATGAGAGGGGACATTCGTGGAACCTCAGTTTCATTTGAGTAGCCAGCAGGTCTGTTATAATAGTCAGGCCTTTTCTGAAAGTTCTGGTTCTCCAAATTGATTTGGGTGGTTTCAGCTGATCCTTCAGAACTCATGCATGTCAGGCTCACAGACTTTGAAAACTCAACATCAAGATGACCACAACATCTATTAGCAAACTTTTCCAGGTTTTGTCCATCAGCAATCTTGATTTTAGTTGCACATGTTTCTAAAGATGCCGAAGTACATGCAGGTATGCTCATGTCTAAGCTCTTTGTATGCTTTGCTGAACTCAAATTGCTTGCTCCGTATAAAGTAACAGGAATATCCCAGTGCTTGTGGATAGCCTCCAAAATGCTACCATAAATCATCTCTGAAGACTTTAGCACTTCAATAACAGCACAAAGACCATCCCTTTGGTAGTAATTGAATGGGAGTTCAAAGTCACGTGCATCTGACCTGCAAAGTCAGCAATACATGAAAAAATATGCATGTGCTGAAGCAAGCTCACATGCAGATGGAACATAAAATAACTGTAGTTCAAATACTATGATCATTCAAGTTTAATATTAAAGGTTCACGATCACAATCACAAACTTGTCCCCCTAGCAAAAGGAAGAAACTATACCAAATCAACAGTGTAAAGTCTAAATGCCATCAACTAGTGAAAAGAAATCCTATGGCTACTACCAATTAATTAGTCATTTAAATGTGTTGCCTGGAGATATTGATGATCTTAAATTTTTAAACCAATATAAGAATATACAGACTTCAACACTTCTTCAAATATTACAGTTTCATAAAACTACCAACTTAACAGACCTTCATCACATTACTTACACTGTTTTGTTCAATTCTTCGGAGACTGTATTCTACATGATAGCTACTCAAACAATAAAGATACCAAAAATAGTAACAAGAATAATCATCAATGACCAATCCATGAACGGTAGGAAAAACTTACACCAACAAGTAACCACAGCTGCTAAAATATAGCCGGTCATAAGGATCAACTCCCAATAGCTCTGCTCCACGAAGCAGCTTTCGAGGTTTCATCCACGGTTTCTGCCTGTCAATTGCACACTCAGGACAATACCAATCACCCTCTGGCAAAGATTTGTTGGCAACACCTACACACTTTGCATGATATGCAGCAGGACAACCATCACAGCATATTAAATTCCCGTCCATTTTACAAAGGCAGCATTCATCACTATTCCAGTCGTCAGAAGCATCCTCCGTTAGGCATGAGTTACCTGAGACATCCATCGCAATCTTCCTTATCTTGAAAGTCCCCGGACTCACATTTCTATCAAAATCAATGTCAGGTTCAGCTCCTGTAGATCTCCTATTAAGCTCCGACCTAATGGCCTCCACCTCAATCAAGTCATCACAAAGACACTGTAGTATCTCCAATTTCACAGATACAGGTTGTTTGCGGTAGTCACTTCTGAACAGATTCAATTTACTAAGATCAAATCCAGGTTTCAACCCTGAACCATGGATCAGGAGGTACTCAACCATGAAAACAGGCCATGTAATCAAGTCCAGCAAACCCCAATCAAGGCTCCTACATTGATAGTCAATATAGACAATCAACACAAATAAACCCAAAGTTTCAAATGAAGACAAAATCAACGTCAACAAAAATAAAAGGTAGGAAGAAACAAAAAGAATACCTCAGGCAATTAGAAGCAGATTCAGAACCTTCATTTGAAAGGTGCTCCAAATGCTTTCTTAGAATTTCCAAAATTGAAACATGAATAAAATCAAATAAAGAACTTGGAGAGTTACCCTTCAGTGCTGCCACAAATTCCTCCAGCCCAAATGGACTTAAGAACAACAAAGTGCTAAATGACCTTAAACAGGCATAAACTGAGAATAGGTCAAGTACTGGAATTCCACTCAAATTTAAATTCAGTGAAGGAGGTAATTGCAACTTTGGAGGAAGAGCCACAGGCTCTTTAGGCCATTCATGATGTGAACTAACAGGCGTGTCCTCCGTCAATGAACTAACTGCAGGAGACATTGATAAATCTTTTAGCATGTTGTTTTTAGCTGACCCTCTACGAGCACTTCTTCTCAAGACTGTTGTTTCTTGCATAGAATTTCCATTATCCAAAAGCTTTCTCCTCTTTCTAGCACTAGCACTGACCTCTTTATATGAACTTCCAATATCACCTAGGTTCACATCAACTCTCGCTGTACAATCTTCCCTAGCAGCATTAGCTTCTATAAGAATTATTTGTTCTGGAATTGAATTCAAATTATCTGCAACCTTTCTCCTCCTCCCACGCCTCTGACCACCACTCCCCATCATACAATCATCCCCAACAGCATTAGCATCTGAGAGAACAGTCACTTCAGGAGTAGAAATCAAATTATCTGGAAGCTTTCTCCTCCTCCCGCGCCTTCGACCAACACTCCCCACTATAGAATCATCCCCAACAGCACTAGCATCTGAGAGAACAGTCATTTCAGGAGTAGAATTCAAATTATCTGGAAGCTTTCTCCTCCCCCTCCCCCTCCTCCGACTCCCGCTTTCCTCTGTATACACACTTGCTGAGTCAATCACCTCAGGACAATCCTCCTTGACATCCTTAACATCTTCCACTCCAGAATCACAAGCCCTGAAATCTTCACAGGAAACAATATTCACCTCCTCGATTCTCTCAACAAACTCCAGACACGAATCATTAGCGACATGAACACCTTGCAATTTCCCATTAGGAATGGCACTTTCAATATGACTTTTCTCAACCTCCTCCATCCTTTGAATCTCAAAATTTGTAGTCTCTTCCATCCGCCCTTCAAAACCAACATCCATCTCATCCTTAATTTCCTCATCAATCCCCAAATTCAAATCAAACCCACATTCCCTCTTTTGGGTCTCTACAACTTTACACTCCAAATCAACCTCAAAATTCTCATCCACATCACCACTCACATCCAAATTCAAGTCAAAACACCCTCTCTTCTTCCCTTCAAAATCAACACTTAAATTGTTGCTATTGTTACTATTGTTGTTATGATTATAATTAGGATTAGGAATACCCTCCTCTTTTTCCTCATTTAAATCAAAATTGAACCCAGCATTCAAATCAAAAAACCCCTCTCTCATATCCTCCGCAACTCCGCTTCCTTTCTCCAGGGTTTCATTCAAATCAACATTAATAACAGGATTTTCCCTCAAGTCCCCAACGAGCCCATCATTTCCATTCATATCCAAATTCCCGTTAGCCTCAACAACTCCATAATTACCTGACTCTTCTCCGCTCTCAGGCTTCTTAGGCTCAGCACGCCGGCGCTTCTTGGGCTTCCGTCCCAGACGAGGCTTGGGGTCCGCAGGCCCAGCAGCGGAAACGCCGGCGGCTTCTTTCTCCTCTTCTAACAGAGAAACAACTTTACAGAGATCAAGCTCCTCGAGATCACCGTCCTCGTACTTGATCTCGAAGAAACCAGACGACTCGTCGTAGGATTTGACAAATCCTTTGAAGACACCCAATCCCTTCAACTTCTTACTAACTGATTTACCTACAAACTCCATAACCTTTTTTCTCCTACTTCGATCTCTGTTTGGAAAAAAAACATTGAGGAATTCGAAATTGGAAAGAATGAGAAATGCTGGGTTCTGGCTATTATTTTTCTCGGGGCTCTCTCTCTTTATAAAAACATGACCTTGGAGGCTGCTTCTTTTTTTTCCAGAGAGTTGGAGAGAAAGAGGTGGTTTGCTTCGAGAGAGAGGCAGTGACTTTTCTTTTCTTGTTGGAGAAATAGGTGTGTAGAGGGTAGTTTAGACTAGGACATATAATATATCTTATTACAACCTCGTACTTTATTACATAAAAAGAAATAAATCTAAAACAATCAAAATGTTAATTCTAAAATAAGATCGACTTGTAACTGCCGTGGACACAATAAAAATAATCAATGAAATAGGATTACTCTCTAAGATATATAAATATATATATAAATTAACCAAATCTTGAAAATTCTTAATAAATTATTTGATTGGTTTGATTTCACTATATATTGGTAATTACATACATGTAGTAATTTATTTCGATCACATTCCAAATATGAATTTATAAATAAAGTTGTTAATTTTATTAAGAGGGTGGGAAGCATGCAATGCATGACCTGCAATATATATATAATTGGGATGATCATGTCAGCTTGCATGTACCATAATTAATATTAGAATCTATTAAATATCTTGCAAGTTCAATAAATAAATAAAATATCACAGGAATAATAGATATACACAGAAAAGCTCGAAGTCAGACATGAAAAAAGAGAACAATTCCCTTCTCCTCTTTCCCCGCTGGTCCAAACCTAAAGTGATTTTGCAGCCAAGTTTGAATCTTCTGCTTGCGAGTTTGGAATGACTATGAGAACCGTGTGTGCGTGCAGTGGTGATGGAGTTGACGGGCCACCTGCCTGTTTCCACCCCACTATCTCCGGGGAAGCTGAAGGAGTGGATGGATAGCCGCCAACAACTTCCATTTCACATTGTCACCTTCGGTACTTTATTCAATCATTAATCACGGAAATAAAAAAAGAAATAAAAAATCTTGTAGTGACAAACGATGCTTCGTTCAGATTTTATGCAGCTTTTAATGGATACGCGTCATCTTTCATCTGTGAATTTGCAATACAAGTGCCCGTTTGTGAAGATTTTTTAGAAAGATATTTTGATTGAAAATATATCAAGATATTTTTAATACCAAAAACAATTTAAAAAATAAGATTTAATGCAATTATCAAATCAATACTCGGGTGGTAAAAATAATTAAAAAATCCGATGTGGGATTCCATCTTTTCGCGTTTAAACAAGTGATACATTTATTCATCCTGCGTGCATGGTTCATTTGTACAGCAAGAACAAAAGCAACGCCTAAGGCTGTAAACGGCCAACTCTTTTCATGCTTTCATTCATTTCTAATCCACTTGAAAAAAAGAAAAAAAAAGGTTTTGCTTTCTAATGCTACAGACCCGACACTTGACACCACAACATAAAGGTTCCAAAAACTTTCGTCACGTCTTCATGATGAATCTTTAATGACACCATTAACATATTACAAGCAGAAAAACTAGTCTAAATCAAGATTGTCAATACCATTTCATCATCAGTTGGTGTTTTGTCAACTAATCTATTTGATTGAAACAAAACGAGTGAAACAGAATACGAAGAACAAAACCAGAAAATTTCAGTAGATATTTGGCTAAAAAATCCGGAACAAACTGAAATTTAAACCGCGATAAAAATAGCATCGTTGTATTTTTTTAACAGGTACAAAACATTTAGGCAGAAACAGACAATTATGGTCTAAATCACTCACAACCCGATTGACGGCAGTAAATTACGACCTGATTGACAGTATTATAGTACTTACTATTTTCTAAAATATTTTTTTATATCAAAATATTATTTCTTTTCACAATGACAAAACAAACACAAACAGACAACAAAAAAAGCATAAGCACAGATGAGTATTTCTTTGTCTACCATTTCAACAGAGTAGCAATGACCATACCTAAAATTAACACCAACCTTGCTATTGTGATTGCTGAGCAGAAAGGTAAATATGAGATTATGAACTAAGGATTGAATTGATTAATGAACAAAACCCAAAGCAAGACTTCCGTTACCAGGGGGGATTGCTGATCATGAGAGCATTAAAGTGTCAACGACCTTGGCACAACTACCAAGTGATTGATAGCATTTAACGTGCAATGAGCTCAATGCAACCGTGTGAAAGCTGTACCAAAAACACCATGGAAGAAAACAAACAATATCAAAGATGTTACATGGTTAGTATACAGAAATACTCATAACGTAGGTTCCCAGATATGCGACTTTGGTTAGCTTCTCCCTAATCTACCAGACTCGCAGATGTGGCCCGGGAAAAAAAACAGTTAAAACAACTTAGCTTGCACTGAATATTGAGGCTAAACTCTATTTTCTTTCAATAGCCTTAGTCATATACAATAATCAATTTTGGAAACAGGGTAAAATTTTGATAGAAATTTTAGCCAGATGACACATCATTGATTGGCCGACTTAAACCAGAATAAACTGCTTTCTTGAAAAGAGGATGCACATTTTCTGTGAGTACATCTGCATCTAGCTTCTCGATGTGAGCCCATATCTGCAAACAAAGTAGTGCATGGACGTCAGAAACATAGACATCCATTGCGTTTTTTATCATCTTTAACTATACATTTAAACTGAAAAAATACAAATGGCAGTTGTGGCCATCATGAATTCAAAACATGCACATAAAGAGCAGTGGCTAGTGCATCCAAACGATGAAATGGTATAAAATAGAGCAGTTTCATAGAATACTTTGCTGGTATCAAACACACTAACAATAACATCAGTAATAGATATCAATGTTCCCAAGCTTCTGTTGCCAAAAAGATCCAAATTTTAAGAAGTTAAATAGTTTATGGCAATGTTTCACAACTGGAAGTGCAGAAGAAACTGAAGGGATGGAACATCAATGAATCAAGAAAAGTGTAGAGTGCATAACAAAGATATCTCTGTTCGACATCTATAATGTTGTGAACAAATCCAGCTATATTGCTTGTCCATATCAACTTCCCGCTGTAGGTGTGTGTGTGTTCCTTTTCTTTTTTTGCATTTCTTACAAGCACTGCCTGTTAATTTTATGTTCAGAGGGCCTAAAAGAAAGTAGAGATTGTCTTGGCTACCATCTAACAATATACCAAGTGCCAATTTCTAAGGTAAGTTTTAGGCAAATAAGCCTCAGGCTCCTGTGCAGGCCATTTGGCAGTACTCTACAACAGACTGCTGTGCAGAAGCTGTCATGACATTCTCTTAGTAGGACTGAACAAAAGACAAATCGTTCCAGTTGAGGACTCATTGCAGCAAAAAGAACAGCTTTTGCTGAGCTAGATTTCTTACATCAGGTTTACAAATATATATATAAAGCACGGGATCTCTAAAGCTAAGACTGGCATCGACTAGTTTGTCCAAATTGAATACAAAATGTATGCTGCTTAGCAGCTAAAGGGGCATGGCAAAAAATTCTGAATTGTTTCCCACCCCGTACAGTAAAATTGTTCTGCAACAGCTGTACAATATCTATCAAAGAGGGAAAAGAAGGAATATCTGAACATAAAACTCAGACAAATGCCAAAGTCAGAAAAAGAATAGCAACTCATTGCACCATATTTACCTCAGAAGCATACTGCCTTGCAAAGGCCTTTACATAGCCGAGAGTGGATAAACACCATTGCTCTTTCTCTCCCACATTATAGATGTTGCTGTCCTTTCCTCCATTCGACTGACTGCCAGAGTTGAGGGAAACAAAATAGCTCTTGAAAAGTGAATGCAGAGAGAATAAAAGGCAAAGGAAAGAAAAAAGGAGAAGAAGAGGGTGGGGGGGTGGGGGGGAGTAACCTTTTGTTGGGTCTCCTGCTCTCATTATCAACTTCCATTACTGATGATTCATCAAGATCAACAGTCATTTCATCTGATTGAATTGACTTTAATTCCCGCAATGTTTGAGCTCTAGAAGGATCAGGTAGTCGTTCCATCAACACATTTGAGAAGTTTTTGTACAAAGAGAGGAACAATGCCTGCACATGCAAATCATTGTTACAAAAGAATGAGGAGCTGCCTCCAGGCATGAATATCTTATTCAGGAAAGGTTGGGTTTGTTTTCTGTATTCCAAGCTTGTATTGACCATGAAACTTGTACACTGAGATCAGAAACAATCACCCCAATACAGACATGCATAAGAATATAAAAAATCCACAGAAAAAAAACCAAAGCGAGACCAGACCAATTACCAGAGCCTACTGTCAAACTAGATTCACTACTTGTTGAGGCAAATGACCTCAATAGGCTTCAGACATGGGTTTACTAAATAGCAAAGCCAAAGATGGAAAACTATGCATGAACAACATGCAAGCTGGATGCATACTTGGATATTGACATTAAATAACGTGTTTTTTTGGTTTATTTTTTCAAGCCAGATGATCCAGCTAAGAAACAGAGATGGAAGACAAAAAGGAGAAGGATGAGAGTGGGAAGCTATTAAGAATTAAAGGCAGTGAAACAGAGGAAAATTACAGCTATTCTCACGCTGATTACCTCATTTTCATCAAGGGCGCGAGCAAGAAGAGCCTCCTTGGCCTCCAAAGACTCATGCACAGACACCTCTTCTTCCGTTGCCTTTTCAGCATTTGCTTTCAAGCGCTTCAACCTCACAGGGTTATCACCAAGAACAGGCTCACCATCCACAAGAGAGAGCTTTGACTCAGCAGCATCTAGCTCTGCTTTTGCCTTTGCCGCTGCTGCTTCAGCTGATACAACACTCTTCTTAAGAGATGATATCTCGTTTCTTAGATCAGATATACGGTTATAAGTCTTGCCAATAGCATTTCTAAGAACCTGTGAATGAATAATTGGGATTAAAAGGGAGTAAAATCTAAAGAGATTGTTGATAAAAAAAACACGAAATCTTCTCAGTTCCAAGGATATTTAGCAAGAAAAAGAAAATCCAGAAGCGGGGAAAATGTTCTGCTTAGAAAAAGAAAGAGCAGTGAAATGATTATGAAGCATCGGTGAAATCTTATTTGCATCTGTTGAATTCCCACCATGAAACCCCGGTTAAAAAGATCTTAAAGGAAATGAAAGAATCACTAAAGGACTACAAGAAGCAGAGATTTGGTCACCATTTAGCTAATCAATGAAAACATAACAAAGATGAATGACAAGTGTGATTCTAAAATAAAACAATGAGTACACAAACACGTGAGCACAACAAGCAAGAGCTAGTTTTCAGTGACAAATAAAAATTGCCAATATTTATTATCACTTTGAATACATGATACAAGTTTTCCCTAGGGGAGCATTAACAGCCAGACAGCTTCAAAAGAATACCAAGACAGTTTGCAGATTTATGAAAATGCGTGTTCAATTTTCAAGAGCTCTTGATATGTTGCTTATAATACAAATATTGTTGCAACAGCTGCAAGAAATACAACTATAAAAGTTAACATCAGCCCATCACATACATGTTATCTATACCTCCTCAAGTTTTGAATCTTTTATAATCAAAACAATAAATTCCAATAAGAAAATCCACTCTCCTATAAGCCAAGAAAGCTTTATCATGAGCATTTGGAGATCACTTCTCCACCATTCTTTCCATACAAGGGAGCATATATAAATTATAAAGAGATTATCTTTCCTTTGAAAAACATCAAAGACTTTTCCAAAATGGTTGGCAATGGAAGGGAGGACAACAAGTAAAGGTCCCCTTTTCTCTTCCCCTCCCCTTCCTTTCTCTCGACCAAATAGGTTTTAGATAAAAAGGGCTCGCCTTTTTCCTTGTCTTCTACCTCTCCTTTAACTCTCTTCCTTCTTCCTCATACCAGAGGGTGAAACGTTGCTCAAGGCATGGGGCAAGTTCTGGTACCTCCTTCATGCATTCATATTTCAAGCAGAAAGTATATCCTAAAATCACTATTATAAGTCTTTCATCTTTATTTTTCATTTGCTAGAAGAATTCAGTTCTACAGTATTCAAATTGGCACATCTAGTTTTCTAACGACTCAATGGAAGATCATCCCTTGCTAATTTTAAACTTAAAATCAATCATCACCTGGAAGATACAATGGCTGAAAGTTGGTACAGAGTGGAGCATCTCAGCAGGAAAAAAGAAAGAAAGAAAGAAAGAAACCAACAAAAATAACTGTCAACAAACCTCCCATGGACGATCAGATGTATGAAATTGCTCAACGTTTGCTGGAGAAAATACCCATCTCACAATTGCCAAATTAGAAATTAGTCGATAACCCATCATTCTGTCAATTGCTACGGCAGTCATTTGAGCATTGTTCTTCCAATATGAACTAACTTCAGCTATCAGCATGACCTGCTTATCATGATCAGGACAAATTCGTGCAAATACTTGGCCATATCTCTCCAAAACAGTGATCAAATGAGTGAAACTTTTAGAACCGATATCAAGAAGGGTATGTACAACCACTTTAAGGGCAACATCCCAACCATGATTAGGAAATACACTTTCTTCTACCCATGAGATTATTTCTCGAGCAGTTTGCCTTCCCTTCACCTTGTTGTTGAGCTCTGCAGACAGAACATGCTGCTCAGTTCTTTCTCTACCATCTTCAATGCTGTATATAAAGTTTGGACTACCCTTTGGTGGAAGTAACTCTTCTAAAGCAGGTGCATTCTCAATGCTCTATTCAGAAAGAAAATATGAAGGAAAAGTGTCAATCAACAGTAGCATCATGCCATCCAGAGGAAGAGCTCTCAACCATTAAAACTATGAGAAAAATATGCAGCTTCTCAATTCAGCTCCCCTTTACAACCCAGCATTAAGAGCAAGAGGTGTTTCACCTTGTAGCATTTATTGTAGATTTTCCATTTCACCCACATGAAGAAGGTGATTTGAAGGGAGGGGAAGGGAATTATAGCATCTGTAATGAACCAAGTTTTGTATCCAGAACATCCGTTGGCTTTTCAATAGTATTATGATAAGCCAAAAGAAAACATAACAGCATAATTGCTTTCTAAATGTTAATGTGCAATGCTCATACCAACAGGTGGTAGAGGTTTTGCAGAACGGCACACATTGCATGTCTTAGGTCATAAGAAAAATGAAACCCTGACAAAAGTTTAAGGGTACGGGTAGAATCACATCATGATGTGCACACATTGCAGAGGTGACAGCTTCTACCTGGTTGAAAATTATAGATGCTGAAGTCTATACAAAAGATGCAACTGGAACTGGTAATTTTAAACTAGTATGAAATTGACAATAAACAGTCTTGTGCTATAGTCTCAACCATGGCACATGCACCTATTGTCCAAATTTTAACCTTTAGAGTGAAATTTTGAGACCGTTGGGAAACTTGTGAAAGAAATAACAGTCTTGAGCATCGCCTAATACCTGTTTAACTTTATCCCAGTATGACAGACGGACTTCTCTTTCCAAGACCTCTTGAACAAACACACGCTGTGGGGCCCACTTAGGTAGGTCTAAAACAAAAGCCCACTCTTCCCATGGCCAGATGAATTGAAAGTTTGACCTGTGAAATCAGGACACCATCATAAAACACACTCGGACAGAGAAAAATCCAACTGGCATGGTAAAAATAATCTATGATGCAAGGCATTTCCAGATGCATCTAGGGAATTCAACTATATATTTAAGCAAGGGAAGATATGTAATTTCAGTGCATTTCCTGCAAAGGAGAATTTTCTACCTATTTGGAAATATATAAAGCATCTTCCGAATAGAAAAGGTTTAGATTTCTTATTTAGGTTGCGAATTTCCTGATCAAAGTAGGAGTATTTTCGCTTGTTATTTAGGAGTCCAAGTCTAATTCAGATTAAGAATATTCCGAGCCTATAAATATGCTTCTAGACTTTATGTTGCAGAATTTAGGAATAAAAGTGCAGCCAGTTGGTTTGGTTTCTTGAAAGTGTGAAGCAATTATTAAGGAATGATTCCTTAACCCCTAGAGTGTGATGCATAAGTTTTATCTGATCCTTTACTTCATATATTATTCAAACCTGTGTTCAAATTTAAGTCCCAAATCTCTAAAACCTACCACCTTAGCCCTAATAACAATCAACTGAAACTTTCACTGCATTGTCCGAGATATCCAAAACATGATTGAAATATCAATATCTTAGTCATTTCAAATATCTAGAAATTACTATTTGAGACTTTCTATAACCAAGATACCCCTCTTAATAAGCATTAACTTATATAACGATACAATGCAAATCCAATAAAGAATCAAAAGGTGGCTTTCATTTTAAATCATTATTCTCCTTCCCCCCCTCCCCGTCCTCCAATAGCGAGTGTGAGAATACCTCTCTTTCGCTAACTTTTCAAAGAGTAGACTTACAGATGGTGTGAAAACCAGAGGATGAGCCTTGTCTGACACTCCATATCTAAATCAGCTATTTTCTCAAAAAGTGCGCGAACTGCACCAGCTACAACTCCAGGGAAGGCTCCAGGAAGAGCCTAGCAAGCATAATTCATTGTCAGAATGATTGAAGAATGAAATAAAATTTTACTGTCTAGAGCATTCTCATAGAATCAACATTGCATTCAAATGCAAAAGAAGAAAAAAGTGGAACTTAATAGCAACTGTCTTACCTTACAAAGGTCCATTATCACAAGTGTGTAATATATTGGCTTGAAAGGAGGTAGTGGTAGCAAAAGTAACTGTAAGAACAATATAGAGATGATGGTTACGTGAGAGATTTTACCATACAAAATTGATGATAACAAACACAAAGGTTCATGTTGTATTAATTAGCCATTGGTCAAAGTAAATTTGACTACACAACATTCTAAGACCCCACAATTAAACATCAGAATACAGTTCAGACAATTTGCTTACTATAAACATTGTCTCCCCTCCTTCCAAAAGAGAGAATCGTTATATATAAAAAAAGAAGGAGAAGCATCCAGTGTTTCAAATTTAAAAAAGTGCATCATGATAACAGTACTTATATTTCATTTCAACCTATTTCCAAATAACAGAATCTAATATGGTCAAATTAATTAGATGGCCAAGTTGGGTAGATTTTAGTTGTTCGGATTTTGTGGAAATTATTTTAGCTGGTTTTGAAATTAGGGAAATGCTATAATAGCTGATCTGCAAACATATAGATACTTCACAGTTTCATTACACACACAGGACTTGTGACAGAATCATTGGGCTTTCGGTGTAACCAAAAGGAGATAAAAGACGAAATAGCATAAAATTGTCTATGAACTTCATCAAAAACACAAACCAAAATTATCTTACCTGAGAGAAAATAGTCTCTGCCATGAGATAGTCGTAACGAAAGGGTACAGGCAGGCCAACCATGAACGAAGCACATTCCTTTCGACTAGCTTTGCAAGAACCAAGAAAAAAAAATAACTAACACCGAACATACAGGAGATTCAATTAAAAAATCTGAGAATAGTGAGCATAACCAAATACAAGAGATAAGGAATAAGGAACATGATGATGACATCAAGCTGATCAACACCAGAACAAATGGAAACAAAAGACAGATACCCATGTCCTGAAAAAATGTTTACAGGAGAACCACTGGCCCAATTTTATCCCTGGAAAATGAATTAATTACTTTATGACTTTCATATAGGCACATGATGCACGCTAGTAAACAAGGATAAGAGACCAGAAAAAATTCTGCAGGAACAAAATTCCATATACAGACATGAAACATCCATGGCATGGTAATGGGCTAGCGCGTAGCTGGTTAGACATTCATGCTACATATAAACTTATCTACATAACATAAAAAATCAGATGACATCAATCTTCACAAGTTGAAAGAATTATTGTCGTTGGATTAGCCATATTTTATTACACCTTTTATTTTGTATAGATATTCAAATGAATCCAACAGATCCCGGAACAGCAGCCCACTCGTTATAATATTAACGAAAAAGTTTAAAACAGTGAGGAATAAATAATGTAGAAGGATGGGTGGATGGTATTATACAAACCATCCATTGAGGTACAAAAGCACATCCAGCAAGTACTCTTCCACAATGAAGCGATCTATGGGTTGCATATCCTGTTATTCAAATAAAGGACGAAATGAATGTGAAAATTTAGTTTAAAAAAATTACCAAAACAAGGAAAGCTAAATTGTAGCAGAATGAAAAATCTAATTGCAAGTGCTTATTTTTGTTGAAATAGCATCAGTCAAACACTTTGGCATGGTACACTGAAGCTGTGAAGCAGCTAACATATTAAAAAGTAAAAAAGAAAGAAAGAAAAAACAAATTCCAGCACTAAACAAACAGTTCACTATCTTCAATTACAGAGAGGAATAAAAAAACCATCAGATTTCCGAAAGTAGAGTACAGTATTCCAGTTTCAATACTTGTAATCCCACTGTCATTTTTTTATGTTATAATGGGAAACCTCTGCATACCAAAATCGCATGAAATATAAACAGGTTAAAAAAGAAACTCATAAGGTTTCCTTCCACTCCCATGTCCAAAGACAGGTTTGAAGGAAAAGATCATATGCAAAGTGAGGGACCAACATAAAGAAGAGTTTTGGTGCTAGAGGAACACGTTCAATTACCATTGGAAGGTCATCTTTATAAATGAATGTCTACAAATGACCTTATGTTTCAAAAGAAATCACTAAATTATGAAAAAAATCATGACAGCTATCTTCTTCCTGCTGTTTGAGGTATGTTTCTATATGCATCATAACATGTATGAGCATCCACAATATGAAAAGTAAGGTACCTCAGTTTTACTTGCAGGAAATATATTAAGCCTGCGTATCCTTTGAGGATACTTTAACTCTGCATTGTGCTTCTGTTTACCATAAAGTACCCCAGAGACTTCTGAAAGTGGCTCAGGTTGCTCAGGAGCGTTGATGGGCCCAAACTCATGAGACTTCCCAGCAACCAGCTGAGCTTCAAATGAGAGATGAGGTCTGGGTACTAGAAAGTGTAACGTGGCATAAATCAAACAAGAATCATAAGTGAGGAAGAAAAAATAAAAGAAAGTATTGATACCCTATGACTTCAGAATTCAAAAGATTGTGTTAAATGCAAGAAAATAACAGAATAATAAAATCTCAAAATTTCACACTACATTAAGAAGATAATTATCATAAATGAAATACAGCATTTCCATGTTATCAAGATTTCAAAGAGGGTAATCAGATGGGAACACTGCATACATTAGTTTGTGTGAAAACATGAACCCAATAGTTACTCATTGTGCATAAGGTTATCTGTCCACAAGCAAATTTGTTAATGAATAAAACATTCTCATTTATAAGCAAAATTTATAAGGATTGGGTAAGCTAATTTCATCCTCATGGATGTTTTATGCAATTCTCAGGAGTTATTAAGCACCCTTTTTTCACATATTCCTCATGGCATAGCAAATGAGTAGAATGTAACCTCAACCTCTCCTGGTTCCAATAAAAAAGACCAAGAGATTGTTCAATGTTTTCTAGGTAAAGGTAAATACTAATATAATTTTATAAGACTAAGATTGTTCAGTGTTCTCTAAATTTTTCTTCCAAGGAATTCATATTTTCCTTCCTATGTTATCCTTTACAGTGTTAAATATCCACCTTTATCTTGATCTGACCAACAATAATCTGAGGACATCCATATCATTACTACCAATGAAAAAGATAATACAGTTGATGATATCAAAAAGGACAAATTGCAAGAAAAGTATTGAGATGAGAAATAAATACAAATAATACCGAGTACTTACCACTGTCTACTTTCCATCCATTGCTAGACAGTACTTGAATCCGACCCCATAAATCTTCCAAGAAATCCTGAACAAAACATAAAGAATTGAGTGTTGAGATAAAAAAGAAGCAGGAACGACTCAGAATTAAAAAGATATGGAATTAAGTACATTGTGGAACATAAACTTTAGTTCATAGTTTCAAGAAAAACAGGATCTCTAGAAAGAAGCCAAACTTTTCCATAAATTCATTTGTTATTTCTGATTGGTCAAGATGTTTGCATATATGTGATAACAGCATAAAGTAACTACAAAAGAGAAATGATACCTTCTCAACAACACCACTCCCAGATTCATCATCATCCTCAAAAAAAGACAATCCAGTATCAGAATTATGCCTTCTAATGCTCAAATAAGCTTCTATACCAACCATGACGCACTCAATCTCCTCAGGAACTTGCTGCACAGAGATGTGTTTGTTAGCAATGGGGAGGGAGAGGCAAGTATCACATATAATATTGAGTTCCCTTAAACCAAGACTGGATGAAAATATGCAAAATAAGGCAGGAAAAAAAACATTCAACAGAGTAAAGGTAAATTCATTTTTTTCTGTAACTTTAAAAGAGAGAGAACTAAGATTAAGAAGAAGAAAAGAGGTAACAAAGACCTGTCAACAAATCCCTACTGAACAAAAAAGGTCACTTTGGTATTCTAAAGACCAAATGTTTCTTAGAACTTTCATATAATAGTGGCTTACATGATTAAGGTTCAACACGCATAAGTCTAATTCAACATTTAAAAACATACAACAGTTTCATGCATTCATTACCACATGCACAGACATCTTCCACGTGATATGCTACAGTTAAATACAGCTTGATGAATCAAATGCTTGCATTCAAAACTTCGCATTTTTATTTCATAGTTAAACAAACATGTATAACAGTCTGACATTTCTAACTTGAGTTCATTCTGTGGAAGGATCCCAACAACCATATTAGTTTCCAATACACCAAGAAGTCAGCATCTTTCAAGCAGTGCCTGGTATTCATTTTGACAAAAATATATGATGACCATGAATACAAGTACTCGGGCTGAGAATTTAATTTGAAATAAATCAAATTAACAAAGATGCATGATAAAATAGAATGACCATATGAGTTTTGAATACACCAAGTAAGCATCTTCCGATAAGTCCTTGATATTCATTTCAATGCAAATAAATAGTTATGGATACAAGTACTTTTTATGAGAACTTAAGATGATGGAATGTGAAATCTAATTGAAACATGCTTGATGAAATAGACTTTTTGGCATGAGATATGCCTAAGCTAACCACCAAGGATGTAACCAAGAGAAGTGTTACCTCCACGAGCTCTGATCCTCCCCATGGAAGACAGGATAAAATGCAGCTTACATAAAAGTCCCCACGGGCTTGCCAGGAAGGATTTCCTTTCTCTTCATCCAATGTTGTGGAAGCAGATGATAAGAGTGTTTCAAACACAACTACCAGAGAAGAAGGTTGGAGAACTTTGCTGCACATCTACAACAAAGTATACAATCACTTTGCCAAGTTTCTGATCAGACTTGAAAGAGAAAATAAAAACACAAGATGTCATGAACACTATAACAAATTAGCTAAATCTCCTTCACGACCTAATTATTTTCCATCACCCTGTGTTACCAATAACCTTAAAGGCAGAGAATAAATTATTTGACTGCTTGATTTAAATGAACCCTTGCATAACATTATCAACACTCCTAATCTTCTTTGCAAAAGAAATCACCTATAGATGGGCATTGAATGATCGAATAGGAAAAGCTAATCAACATACCATAACAGTAAGAAAGCGCATCAAAATGCGAATCATGTCACAGTTTCCAGAATCTAAGGCATCCTGAAACGTTCACAAACATGGAGAGGAAAGATCATTTACAAGAATAGCACATCAGTGAGAACAGTTCAGAATAGAATTAAACATGACCAAAATATAATGCAGCATAGCTATTATAATTTCAACATAGCCTCTTGTAACATAATTGATGCATCAACAAGGTTTTTCTACAATTCCACACTTGAGTCTCTCCTCACCTTTCACACACATGAGCATAACCCACTAAATTAGTGCTAGTAAGCAGTGACACAAGAAAAAGGCTCTCCATATTTTTTTACAAATATATCTGACAATTGAAGCTCTTATTTGAAGAAAGCACTACATGTGATGACTTTTACTGGAACAATTGTCATATGCACAATGATAGGCATGTATAAACCCTAAAGAATATATAACCATTTAGATCTCAACAGGCTACCAGGGGAATTTCAAACTGAACTGGTATAATCACAGCCTATTCAGGCGAGGTATGCTCACCTGAAAATTAGCTTGAGTTGTCTCCACCATTTGCTTCACAAAGTCCTCGTTCTCCAGGTTCAAAAGGCCAACCTGTGTGTGTTTGTGTGTGTGTGTGAGGAGGCAAGAGAGAGAACCAGGAGAATAAGCAGGTCATTCACTGTATTTGTAGTAAAGCTTCATCATAAGAAGCATGTAAATTACAAGGGTACACAATTCAACAAAAGCACAAAACCAGTCAAAATCAAAAGGAAATATGCAAAACAGAGAACGATGAGATGATAGGTATTTTATACAAGTAAATTGTATGCTGTGCATTTTTTTACTTTTATTGGGGTGTTTAATGACCAGAGAGGCATCTCTACCACCAGGAAGAAAAAGAACCTAGCATGGGAAAAGACTCGGTAGTCTTCTTCAAGACTGATGCCCTTCTTCATCTACTTTAGGTCAAATGTAATAAGCTCGTCAGTATCAAGCTAGACATAATCATTATGTACTATAATATCATCACTACACAATGATAATAAGTTTATTCCCTCAAACTGCATAGGTCTTGTTACAGTGGAATTTTGTAGTCTTTTCTGGTCAACTTTTGATTTTTATATCATGTTGGATTAATGAGGAAAATATAGGCCATGCCACTAAGCTTACAAGAGCCAAAATAGATCCGTAAATGTTCTAGCTAGGAATAGACTTCATGTTAGAAAAAGCATCAGGGTGATCTTTCAAAAGATCGAATGGATTTGGCAACCATGAGGTCCTCACTTTTCTATTCAAAATCCTTTCTTCAGTACTTTGTAGCTAATGAGGTCCACGCCTAATTCTTCTAACTTGCTAGGCGACCCATTAAAAACCACCATGATCATCATCATGACACTAGCAGGTTACATCCTTGGTTACATTCATCCAGTCCCAGCATAAGACTTGCTAAGAGAGCCCATGTCCATAAGAAGCATACTCGAGAAACTACAAGAAGAATATACCACGGGAAGGTGATAAACACTACCCTTAATGCCTTTTTTTGGGGGGAGGGGGGTAAAGAAACAAAAACGAAACAAGGAAAACACGGCCCATTTCAAGATAATCAGGAATACAAGCCACGATTTGACATACATGAAAAAATCTAACATCCAGGAAAACTAAACGAGAACATAATAAAGTACAATACCAAAGTTCCGTATAAGGGAATCTTGTGAGGCAACTGTTCAGCACACTGGAGAAGGAACTGTCATTTGGAAAGAAATCACAGTAAATAAAACAGCACGCCCGTAAAAGCAAAGAAATCTCATTAATCAGCTTTTCCTTGTTCAAAATAAGATAGAAAAAAAAACACAAGCTAATTTGTAGAGAAATCAAAAGAAGAAGAAAAAGAATTAAACTTTACAGGTAAAATGTCGTCAGAGGAGTGCTCCAACTCTCGACGAATAACACCGAAGCAAGTTTCCTGCAAGAGATTCAAAATCATGAGCAGGGGAACGGTTTTAAAAAATATATATTGGAAACCTAGGGTTTTTCAAGAAATCGAAAAATCAGAGTGGGTGTTTTAGTACTGACAATGTGTTCTTTGAAGTCGGAGCTGGTGCCATAGTCGGGACACTTGTCGCCGATTCGAAGAAGGAGACTTCTCCAGCTGCTCATTTTTTCACTTTCTTCACCTCTCCTGAGCTAAAAGCTTCTGTTCTTTTCGGGGAGGAGAAAAGGAGTTTTTGAAAGACAGGAGGGGATTTGCAGGGTTTAATGGCCTGGGTCGATGAACCAACCCTAAACGAGTCTACACCGTTTTGGGCTTTCTGTGTTTCCTCTTGGAGCCCGAGTGCTTTCGGCCCATTACTTTCTTTTTCGTTTTTTACCCCCAAATTTATTCGGAAGGGAATTTCAAATTCAATATACTCATTCGCTCACATGAGATTTACCATAATTATTATTATACATGAAAACGATCTTCCTTTCATAATAATTGTTCCAGACCAAAGTATTAGATACGAGAATAGCTCTTAGATTTGGTCCACGACCAGCCAAACTATTATAGTTAACAAAAATTATTCGGGCATTGGAATTGATATCGTGTTGTCATCGTGATACATTTATTTTTAACAATTTATATAGGGTTAGTTTAGTTATTAAACCAAAGTGTTGTGGTCTTTTCATTTTTTTTACGATGTACTTGTTTTATCTCTGTGTTTTAAAAATATTTTTGAGAAAAATTGATAAATTTTTATTTTTATTTTAAATTAAATGTTTTTTGTGTTTTTGGATCATTTTCATGTGATAATGTCAGTAATAATCTACTAAAAATCATTTTAATGTATTTTATATGAAAAATATTTTCAAAAACAACTACGATCACACTTTTAAACAAGCACTTAAATTACTTTATTGTTTTTAAGGACAAAACCAGCTTGCTTTTTTTACAAGGGCTTTTTTATCATTTTATTTAAGTTTTATAGTTAATGTAAAAGTTATCCGAGGATGTTGTCGTATTTGACCATGTAATAAGTATTGTTAAAAAAACATGACGATGTGTGTGTATTGTGCATCAATGAGTGAGAGACCCTCGCACCATTTGGGAGGGTGTGTGGGGAGTTATTCGGTCACCAAACATCGTCTCCCTGGACAATGTTTGGGAAATTTTGACACCTCATCCGCGATGAGGCGATGCGCAAGTCAAACATGTTTTGAGTATGGCGCTCCCGATGATTTCTCTTTTTTATTCTTTTCCTTTCTTTCCTCCTCGAATTCCACGCTAGTCCCTCTAGAATTTTAGACCACTCCCTTCAATTTCTTTTTTCTTCGTATTTTGTTCATGGCCTTTCGATTACTTTTTTTTTATCCTGAATGATCTATAAAATTACTGGACTGAAAAACTTGGATCCAGTTTCTTGCAATGCCAATATTCCAAGGTTAAGGTAAATGCTTTGTTAAGTGGGAGTTTGTCATCACTTATTTATTGAACTTGTAGAATATTCAATAAATTTAGAAATTAGTTATGGTACGTGTAAGCTGATCCGGACATCTCGGTTATAAAAAAAATACATAGGAGAGGATTGTTGTATGTCATGCCTGAAATCTAAGAACTAAAACCATCTCAATAAAACCATCATTTTGATGATGCATGACATGAACAATTCCCATCTTTAATATTATTTAATTTTATATTAAAACATTGAGTTTTCTGGTCTTCTTACCAGTAATAAAGATAGCATAAATGGTAATTTTACTACAACACACATGAAAAACATTATTATACCCTCGAGCTAAGTTTCGAAAGTAAAAAATAAAATAATAAAATAGTCATTTTACTGTAACCTTGGAGACATTTAACAAATGACCTGCGAAAAATTAATTTATTATTTGATATGAAAAGTAAATAAAAAAATAACTTTTGTAAAAAACAGCTTTTGGAATGCAAAAACATGCAACCTCTTAATGTAATTTTAACAAACTTCCAATTCTAAAAACCTTAAAAGGTACAAAATCCATGTTCTCGAGGAATGTGTTTCCATCCATTGCTAGACAGTACTTGAAGAATGTGCTAAAATTGAAACTCTTTTACTTTCCTCGTTGATTGTCAAAGATACCTAACCCGTTTCTATGAGCAGCCGATTTCATGAACACGGACTCTGTAATCTGTAAGGGAAAATAATTAAATCCAATGGCTGGCTTTCAGGAGAAAAAAAGGGAATAAATTACAGTAGCCCGGCCCTTATTAGAATTATAATTACAAAAGACGATCCAAACCCCCCGGTTTTTGGCTGAAATTTAATTTTTTTTTCATTTTAAAAACCGGCGGTTTGATGTTTTTAGATCATTTTGATGTGCTGATTTTAAAAATGATTTTAAAAAAAATAAAAAAACATCATTTTGATGTATTTCGGCACGATAAGCACTTTAAAAAATTACTGCAACTAGACTCTCAAACTGGCCCTAAACATATAGCATGATTTTCCCATCATTTTCTTTCTTGTTTTGCAGAGTTAAATTTTCTAGAAATGTCAGCATTTCCAAGGTGAGGATCGATTTCCCCCCTTCTTTTCAGGCTACATTGTTCCTCCTTTTGTTTGAGATGAAGAATAACACAAAAGAGGATTGTTGTATGGCATGCCTGGAATATATAAATATACTCTGTTTGATACTGTATTTTAAAAGTGTTTTTGAAATTTTATTTTAGATTAAAATTTTGGTGTTTTTAGATTATTTCCATATGCTAATATCAAAAATAATTTTTAAAAAATATTATTTTAATATATTTCTGAATGAAAAACACTTTCAAAAGCAACCGTAACCATAACCACACTCCCAAATAGTCATATAATAACTAAAACCCTCACAATAAAGGTCATGTTTGATATTGCGTTTCAAAAGTATTTTTGAAACAAAATATTTTATTTTAAATTAATTTTTTTAGTATTTTTATATCATTTTTATGTGTCGATATAAAAAATAATTTATTTAAAAAAAACATTATTTTAATGTATTTCTGAATAAAAAACACTTTCAAAAACAATTTTAACCACACTAACAAAGCACAAAGTCTACCTAGATGTATTGCACAATAATTTTGATGCATGTCGAGAGCATTTTTTATCTTAATGCCCATTTGTTTTAGCTTTTTCAACTATAGTTTCCAAAAAAGTTGCAATTTTTTTTTCATTTTAAATAAATATGGTTTAGTGTTTTTAGATCATTTTAATATGCTGATGTCAAAAATGATAGATCTTCCAAACACCCTCTTAATTGATCGTGAAAAACTAAGAAGCTGTTTGGCACGGCTTTTTCAAGCCGTGCCGCAGCTTTTGATCTTTTTTTTATTTTTTTATTTTATTTTAAATGAATATGTTTTGGTATTTTTAGATCATTTTGATGTGCTGATGTCAAAAATGATTTTTAAAAAATAAAAAAACATCATTTAGATGTATTTCGGCACGAAAAGCTTTTTGAAAAGCTATGAAAAGCTACAGCAACAGCTCTCCCAAACACCCTCTAAATCTAGTTCACAATCCATCTCTCCGTGTAAATTACGGAAATTCTTTACGAAATGATGGTGGGATTTGCCGCTTTATGCTTAACAATTTCTTCGTTGATGGTGTCTTCAATGACGCCATACAAACAAAAACACAACTTTTATAATGGTTAATTAAAATTATTTTTAAAATATAGTGTCAACACCGTCTTACTTGACGGGAAGGCTAGGACTTACTAGCACTATAAATCATATTCAGCATAGCTTGCCTGTTTAAAGACTAGCAAGAGTTCTAACAAAAGAAAAATGGCATTACCTAGAGAAATATTCACAGTCTTTCTTAATTATGAATATATTATACGATAGCTGACTCTAATCAGAATCCCTTAAGGAGCTGTTTGGGACAGCTGTTGTTGTATCTTTTTAAAATACTTTTCGTGCCGAAATATATCAAAATGATATTTTTTTATATTTTTTTAAAAATCATTTTTGACATCAGCACATCAAAATGATCTAAAAACACCAAAACATATTCATTTAAAATGAAAAAAAAATTGAATTTTTTAAAAATACAGTTTCAAAAACTGATCCAAAGAGCTTCTAAATATAAAACTCTAACCCTGCCGATATCTATCATTGACTTGTAATTAGCTACGACTTTCATCCTCACCGTTACTGCTCCCATCAAGACCACAATTGCAATTTTAGCACGTCGAGGTACCATTCGTTATGGGACTTGGAGTTTTCTTTTCCGATGATGGATTGTCATCGCCTTTCCCTTTAAAATATATATTTTTATTTATTTTTTTCTCCATTCAAATTATCTTTAAGTGTTTTTAAATTGTTTTGGTAGAATATAAATTATTATTTTAATTTATTTTTAAATAAAAAATAATTTAAAACCATCACTATCATAATACCAAATAAGCTTAATTATAAAGTCTCGTGTAACAAACATGGCACACAAAAATGTAAACTCACTTAGAGTTTGTTTTTGGATTACATATAGGAATTGGTTTTGTTTTGCTTACGTAAATCACAATCACAAGCTCAATGTTTTTCTGAAATGTTTTTTTTTTAAATGTAAATCAAGAAATTTATACACATATTTAATTAAATAAATTTATAACTACTGACCTCAACAAATGAAAAAATCATTAATGATAACTAAAGATATAATTGAACAATTCAACCGATAAATAGAAACAATATTTGATCCTGAAACATAAATCATTTACCTTGTCAGCTTGGGTCAATTATTTTGTTTATCAAAATTAGTATTTTATTAAATAAAATAATAAAAAATACCTATTATGGAAAATAAAATTAAAACCAATCTATTTTGGAAAGAAAGATCTCAAACTACCATGTACTCGAAAATAATTTTGGAAGATTCTATGCAAAATCCAGTGTTTTTTAGAAAGAAAATCCGATCTCGTCTATCTAAAAATCTAGGGTTAAATATTGAATGGAAAACTACCCAGCTACCCCAGATTTAGTTCCTTTCCCCCCCTCGAATCCTTGCATTGATACCTTATAATTAACTGCCAAATAGAGGCGAAGCAAGCACAACACCCTCCATCAATATAACACCATGCATCTCGGATCAGATATGTCACAACTCAGAATCAACCCTAGCTAGCACTGAGTCGGTGGTGCACGTATAACTCGGTAAAGAAATGGCAACTGCTCATCGTCATGCTCTGGCCCTGTCAATGCTGTTGATTGTGGGAGTTCATATTCTGGGCAACCACAAGGTGTCTGCTAAATGCAAAGAAATCATTCCTTCTCTCGTCTCCAATTGCTCCCGATTCGTTCGAGTTCCAGGCCCGAGAGTTCCACCGTCCGCCGCTTGCTGTCAGGTGGTGCAAGCAGTCACGGTGGCTGACGTTCCATGTTTTTGCAAACTTATTACCCCGGCTGTGCAGAAGGTGATTAGCATGGAGAAGGTGGTCTACGTTGCTCGAACTTGTGGCCTTCCTGTCCCGCCGGGAACTGTTTGTGGAAGTGAGTCGTTATATTAATATTACATTAAAATTTCCTCCCATTGTTCATCGTTCTTGTCTTGTTTTTGAGTTAATACATTTTTTTCTTCAGGTTACACCGTGCCTCCTAAGTTTGTCTGAGACAATTGAGTACAAGAGATCGACGATAGCTCCGTGGCATATGAAATTGAATAAATATATACGCGACTAGATATATATATATATCCATGGCAGTGTATATATATATATAAATATAGTCGTTTTTCATGTATGTCAAGAGAGGGTTTGCTTTATCTGATTATTACAAAATAATAATAATAAAAATATAAATTCCCATGAAAGACTAGGGTTTCAATATTCATAGCATTCCAAAGTCCAAACTACTAGTTTTATTTTCGCTCCAATTAATTCAAAACACCCAACATGAGTGGCACCTTGAGTGATTAACCATAACTCGGAGCCCCAAAAAATAGATACAATTCTAAAGTATAGACTATATAGTATGTTTGGTACTGTATTTTAAAATATAAAAAATTCGTGTTTTTATATTATTTTATGTACTGATGATAAAAATAATTTTTTTTTAAAATTATTATTTTGAATACTTTCAAATATAATCTCAACAACATTTCAATTATATCAGTGTATCTAATAATTTAAATTAATAGAAAATTAGATGAGATGATTTGAGTAAGCATGACGCGAGCCAAACGACCGAGCACTCCTTTTTTAAATAAAATATAATTCAGTAAATCATATTCACTGCCCTGTCAAAAATTCAACCTCCCACCATTCGTCATCTGTCTATGGACAGTTTGGAAATTATACTAAAAAAACACCACCGATTTTGCACGCAAAACAACTCCTCATGCCGACAATGCAAGATCCTTAATTACTTTAATATGTTATCGATAAATTATTAAATTTAATTTCTTTAATATGGTATCTCCGACTTCTTTAAAAGAAAAGATTTATATTTTTTTTTACAAACATTACTAATTTAATTAAACTTATTATTTTTTGTATTAATATGTATTTTAACTAATTTTATGGACCTTAAAATTAATAATTATATATACCAATAATAACTATTATATTCTTTACCATAAACTCAAGGAGATATAGGGCCTGTTTGGGACAGCTGTTGCTGTAGCTTTTCAAAGTGCTTTTCGTGCTGAAATATATCAAAATGATATTTTTTTATTTTTAAAAAATCATTTTTGACATCAGTATATCAAAATGATCTAAAAACACCAAAATATATTCATTTAAAATGAAAAAAAAATGAATTTTAAAAACACAGTTTCAGAAGCTGTCTCAAACAGCTTCATAGTTTCTTACGTCACTCGGCAAAAAATAATTGTTGAAGAATAAACATGTTCTTGAATATTGGTGTTTATATAAAGTAATCTAAAATTATAATTTATTTCTTCTTCTTTCTATACCCGGTAGAATTAAAAATTTTAATTTTATTTTTTTTATTATAGAAAACAAGTTTTTCTTATATTTGTTTACTCTTTATACTTGATATTTATATTATTTTACATTTGATCTATTTATCACTATTTTTTTTGTAAGATTCTTTTAGCTTTATCTTTCTTTACATTTTTTTTTGGAAAGAAATATATATATTTTTTATTTTTTTCACTTTAGATATTTTCTTTTAGCTTAAAATTTGCTTCGTTACTTGGTTGCAGCGGCTCGTCGTCAGCAGCTGGAATGGCTCGAAGACACCAGCACCGCAGTGACTGCCACCAGGAAAACCAAAAGCCATGATTCCTAGCCCACCAAGTGGACGCACACCTCGCCTCTGACCTCACAGATGAGAGATCGAGCTCAGTTACTACTCGCTGGAGCCACCGACCGCAGTGACCTCATCATGGCTTTCATCGGTTCATAAATACCCAGTTGCTATCAAGCAGCCACCTCCGTCCATGAAATTCACTTTCAATCCTGTTTTATTTATCCCATCAATGTAAAGCGTATTGGTAGGAGTGCATGCCAACTTTCCGTTTGACTAATCAGCCCAGCAATGAATGTAATCCACCACCTGTCTTTTTCGAGGAGACCTCCTCCCCTCCTCCTCCCTGTTCTTCCCGCCTGTCTCTGCTAGAGCATTTCGTGACCGACTGGAATTGTTTTTTTTTTTTTAATTTTTGTTTTGATATTATACATTATAACCCACAAAAACAGAGTACATTTCTTGCGAGCATCGTTGCTTTTACATAGAAAATAATTACACAAAACAAAGACTGGAAAAAGGGGTGAAAATTGCACTCCCAGCTGAAGTCATTTTTCTATCTTACAATGCAGATTAATCGTCAAATGTTAATGAACTTGTATGTATACAAGTTTGAGCCTTAATTTTGTGTTTGTCTGATGCAAACTAGAATGGAAAAAACAGAGGGAATACCGAGCTTGGAAAGAGCTTTCAATCATTCCAGTCAGTATGCATTTGCAGAAGAACAAAATTCTTTCATACAAAACGGGGATTACAAGAAAACTCTCAACACTAATGGATCAACCCTGAGCTCTTACTTCCTACACCTCCAAGCTGAAATAGAAAAAAGAGGCCGATCTTGCCAGCAAATTACCGCACTTCCATTTTCTTCTCTCATTCTATACCCATCGCAGCCATAGCCCTGCAACATCCTTCTTCCCTGCAGCATACCGTAGTAGCTTAAAGAAACATTTCCAAACCCAGCCATGTCAAGCCTTTGGATCCACTTCTCCAGTTTTTCATGTCTTTCCTTCCTCCCAGCTCCCTCGAATGCTATGATGTTCTTTATTTCTTCTCCGAAAAGCATCTTCTCCACCTTCATTCTTTCCATCGATGTTCTAGAAACAGTAGATTCCAAGCAATCAAATAATGCGGCATAAGTGTATAGTGCCTCCAGTAGCCTCTCCATAAGAGTCGATCCATTGTGGTTTGAATCTTGTTCAGTTACAACCATGAGTTTCGGTGACAAACCCCACAGGGAGTTAAGGAAGTCATCCGTCTTCATTGAAGCAGTTGAGGATAGCGGTGATGATGAGGCTGAGTCGGGACTTGGGCTATATCCGTTTGCCGTGTCTTTCTCAAGCAGCTCCCCTAATGTGCCTTGATTCATTTGACGGACTCTTTGAATGTTGATTCCATTTGAATTCTTCAATGTCGATGGGGATTTCTTCCCCAATTCATCATCAGAGGCCAAAAAAGCATGCAATTGAAGAACTGAACTGATAGCTAGAGCCTCCCCAGTTTTAACACGCAATTTTTCAATATCAAGATTCTCTAACCTGCTAACAATGGGATTAAACTGAAATGGGATATCAAGCTTTTCTGCTTCTTCGATTAACTTCTGAGCCATTTGATCTAATACCTCTTTATGCGGATGAATCCCTGTGATTCTCAGATGGGGTGGTCCCTCAGGCCTCACGCTAAAAGCTTGAAGAAGCGCAATCCACTGGGCAGGTTCAGCTGCGTGAAGATCAATTAAATGAACCATCTTCTCCCCTTCCATGGCTTCAATTATAGCTTGATTCGCCAGAACAAAAGCGACTTTTATGAATGGAAACATCTCATAAAATAGTTTGCGAACTAAGATTTCCTCAGAAACCAAAGTTATTTGAGTAGCGTTGAGGGCCCTGTCGATACCAGGCCAGGCTTTGACGATCCTACGAGCAAGCGCCTCAGCAAAGTAAGCAGCGATGCGCTGCATGGTATCCCCATCAGGAGAGGCTAGATGGGAGATTTGACCGAGGGCAATCTCTGCATTTTCAAGGCTACCAGAGGCAACGTGGTTTGCACAAGTGAGCAATAAATGGATCAAATACAAACCCCTCTCCTCGGATTTTAGCTCTCTAACCCAGGGATATGGTGATCCCATGCTAGGTGAAACTGGCATCGTGGAGAAAAATTGGAGAGGTGAGGATGTCACAGATGATGATCCATCGTCTTGATACATTGATGGAGCCACTAAAATACTCGACGACAACAGCTATATACTTTGGGAGCCAAGAAGGAAAACAATTGACAACAAAAGATGGGGCTGAGAAATTCACTTCACAAAGAAAGAAAGAAAAGCGAAATTAAGGATTCACAAGCATATGACACATGATTTTCATGCAAAGAATCAAACTTGCATGATTACAAACTATGAGAAATGATTGTTTACTCTCGGGTAGAGCCCCCAAAAATGAAAGCTTAACTGAGATTAAGAAACAAAGACCAATTCAGCTAAATTTCACAAAGAAAGAACCAAATTAAAACAGTAAAAAAAACATACAACAAGAACTACTAAAAAAAACCAGCCAAGAAAACAAAGAGCATTAAAATTCTTACTGGGTTTTGCAATTGATCGAAAACCCAGATTAGAAATCCAAAGATTTCCTCCTCAAAACCTCTCTGTAAAATAAAAGACCTCGCTTTCTCTGTTTTTCTGTGGTTTTAATTTGTGACAAAGGGAGTCAATAGGTTCCAACTAAGAGATCACAGACTAGTACACGGCTACGTTGTCGACAATGCGTGAGGGCTGCCTTTTGTCGTTTAATGCTTTGTTGTCGTTCTATCAAGCAGTGGAACATGGAATTTCTGAGAAGGCTAGCCTTTCTTTCCTTCTTTCTTACGTGGTAGTCGGTTTCTCTCTCTTCACCCCCTGTTTTTCTCTCTCTCTACAAGCTTGTCTGTCCTTCTCTCCTTCTGAAAACCTCCACTTTTATGGCTTTTTGTCTTAACATTAGGTGGATAGGGAATCAAGGGTCGCCTAAAGGACTACAAGTAAATAAAATATTCCAAAAGGTAATGAAAGTCCAAACACACCCTAACAAAGACAAACAATGCATGCTCTGAATTTTGTTTCCTAGTGGGGTAAGTGTGGTAATTGCAGGCAAGAAACAATGGATGCATCCAAAACTTGGTTTTGTTGTCTTGTTCCATGCGAATGACCAAACAATTTGATACTATTATCTTTCTCACATTAAACGACAAAGAGACAAGGGGGTTAAGGAAGCGTCCAAAACTAGACCAGATACTACATTTATCTCTTCTTCTTCTTCTCTTCTAGGTGGTTGGCCTTTGTGCAATCTCAAGTGCCAACCCTAACCTAACTACAATTCAAAATTCCCCTCCCCTGTTATCATTTTTGACCTGTCCTTTCCCTGCCCTGCCCCCACTCATGTCATGGTCATATCAGGTTTTTTTTTTTTAATTCAAGTAAACTTTATCTTTTCAAAAAATATATTTTTATGATTCAAATAAATAATTAAAATCTTGGTTATTTCAGGTTCGTAAAAAATACATGTTCTGATTTGAATTTAAAATATATAGATCTCAAATTTTTTATCATCGGACCAAACCACCCTTAAGTACTTTAGTGGGTAAACATATCTGGTTTCATGCTGTTTAAAAACTTGTTTTTTTAAAAAATGGACCACTTTCCAATAAAAAGCGAGTGTTCTTGAACTGGTATAGATGCAAGGTCTGGTTCTCTCACTAGATCAACGGATGTAAAGGCCTCGTTATTAGCAACAGGGTGCCACTTGATCAAAATTTTCACGCCAATCTCTTGTGTGGATTATCTGGATTGAATAGTACAAATCCATGTCCCATGAAAGAACAAACGAAAACAAAAGAATTGTATGTAATCCATCTCTCTCTCTCGTGCTAGAAACCCGACAACCTTGAAAATCAATGGCGTTGAATTTGAGTGACTGGATTGCCACGCTATACAGAGTTTGTTGCCTCCAAAACACAGCACTTGTGTCTCGTTTCTCTTAATTCTACACCTCTGAGCTCAAAAGTTGGAGAAATCAAGAGACAGATATCATTAATGCTAAAACGTTGTTAGCAAAGATCGCAATATTGAAATGTTGCTATTCAGCCTTCATTAATCCCCATGATTCACACGAGAAACAAGTCCCTGCAAGTAGATTCATGGCGACCATGAGTTCTGTGGGAAGCTCCCAGTAATATGATGGACACCCTATGCGATAGTAAAATCCATGTGCAATGTGCTAGGGCACATGGATCACGACAAACTTAGGGTAAATGCATTTTGTTGCCCGGAACAACACGTTACTCGTAATTGATTTTTTTTCAACTGGACAGTTGTTTATTACATTATTAAACATTGGATAAGCCTACTCTATATTTGCTAGGACTAGGACGTGACATCATGTGGAGCACAGAACCTAGTAAACAATCCTGGTTCCACTCAGCCATGCCTGATCCTGACTCCCAGCCAGCTTTGTTCTTGAAATTTACTAGGAAAAGAACTATTAGAGAAATCCAACTTCAAAGAATAAATAAGAGTGGAGCATGATGAGTCGTATTCCACAGTTCAGATGGTCAAGGTTAGAATGAGTGGTTGAATGGGAACAAATGAATAAAAAGGTTGAATAGACCAGTCCATACAGAGCTTGCCGGAGTTGCTTACAGAAAACATGGAAGTTCTGGACATTATGTATTGCTTTCTTAGCTGTTTTTGTCTGATGTTAGTAAGATCAATACATTAAAATTATCCCCACATTGAGTACCCATTTTGCCCCTCGTCTCCTAAACTCCATGGCAGGTGATTAAGTTTCTGTCGACCACATTTGGATTAAATGAGTAAAAATCTTCACCAGCTGGACAGATTTCTCTTTTAATATAGTTTGATAGTGGAGACTTCCAATCTGGACACCATGGTGGTGAAACAAGTGGCTTCCTGTCTACCAGGTCCCATGTTTTACCAGTTCATAGGCTACAGGGGGGAAAACAGAACAGGCTGTTTGCCTTCTTCTTTAACCACTAGTGTGATTGTTTGATATCGATCGTGTTAGTTTTCACTCTTGCATAGTGGTTTTAAAAAATAAATTTAAGAAAAACTATAAATTATAAAGTTACATAAGTAATGATTAACTGTAATTTTTTAAACTTTGGTTGGAGTAAAAGACAGTTTTCCAACACTTGTGTACGGGAGTTTTATTAAGTAGCCATTTTATTAATAAAAATTTATGCTATTAGGTGAGATCTTATAATATAATTTATATTATTTTTTAATATATTTTCTCAAATGAAAGTCATTTGATCTTGAAACTTGTACAAACACATACTATCTTATGTTTGATTTTTCATCAAATAGAATAAGGGTGATGAAATTCGAATAACTGCCGGGTCAATAAAACTCTAATACCATATTAAAAAACCATTTCACTTAAAAGATTAAGCTATTATATGAGACCTCATACTATGATTTATATTATTCTATGAAAAACTTAAGTTACTGATAATGATGTGGTTGAAATGTTTTTTTTTTATGTATCGTTTAAGATTATCTATAAGAACATGGCAAGGGACAAGGAGATGGAGAAGACAGATCCTCTGAAACTATAAACTAGCGTGTTGATTTAAGTAACGTGAATGGTAGATTGCTTCTTTAAGTTGATTGAATGGGCTCTAGTCCAATCACTGTGGGGCATCACAGTCCCCGACAACATCACAAGATGGGCATACATTTCTTGACAGGACGGACTTTCTTCATGGGAATGCGCTCAATCCAAATCCAAAAAAATATAATCTTTAATCAATCAACTATGATGAAGATTGAAGCTCTTCCATGGCGAATCTTTACAGGTTCCTGATTTTGATTTCTTAGTTGGATTCAAAGGTCATTTCATAGGACAGAACTTCGCCTCCTATGCTTTTTCACACCAGAAACCTTTAACAATTTCAATCGGCTTGAACTTGAAAAGCCACTGCCCTAAGAACTTCTAACTATGGTTTCAATCGGCTTTCAACTCTGATCACCTGGTGAGAGAGCATGCACGTGTATTAGTGAAGGAGAGTCCAGAAAGTTTCCAGCTTGCAAGATGGTTGGTTGCCACGTGAAGCCAATTTTGAGAGCATGGCGCTCACTCACCATCAACTGCCAAGTGATTTGACATTAATTTAATCTGAAATGACAGCCCAACTAGGGTCTGGAATGAATGGTAAAGGGCCACCAAGCGAGACGGGGAAGGAAATGGAGCACAAAGTGATCTGTCTGGTGGAATCTGAGATTCTGGGAAGTTAATTTTTTTTCTCATAAGCACGAGTCCTTGTCTCCACGACTTTTCAGAATTACTTTCTCTTTTCCAAGACCTTCCATAAGCAAAGCAAAACAAGCAAATAATAACGACAAGGAATACGCTGATTGCTTTCGAGAGAGCTTCTCCTTGTCCGAAACCTGCAGATTAGAACAACTGAGTTAGTATTCAAAGAATAACGTATTAGTTAAATATACTAATGAGGATATTTTATTTTTTCCTGATGAATTAAATTATATCAATGAGGATATATCTTATATGATTTAGGAACAGATATGATAAAATCATTCCTAGATTATAGCCATACATTAAATTAAGATGGATGAGTGAGAGTGAGCTGGAATAGATCTGGTCACCAAAATAAGAACTTCAACCCATTTGACCTTTACCTTCCCCTTTTTATGAACAGATTTTGGTTTTTAGATAAGGGATTCCTAGTTTTTTTTCGTTCTTTCCTTAACTAGGATCACCTGAAATCATGTTAACCTTGTCATCTGGTGGTTTATCTAAAAGAGTTTAACTAAACTACTCGCTTGTAATGTCGTAGTTTGTTATACACAGCATCATCATCCACTGGCAGAGATGTTTTAGACTTTTAGTAGTTTGTAGTTTATAAACTGACTTAGGGCCTGTTTGGTATTGCGGTTGCTGTTGCGGTTGGGGTTGAAAAAATGGAGTTTCAAAAAAAATGTTTTTTCTGTGGTTCAAAAAAAGCAGTTAAGTGTTTGGTTAAAACTGTGGTTGAGTTGGAGGTTGAAGAAAAAGCAGTTTTTGGTGTTTGGTTTCCAAACTTTACAAACTGCTTTTAACTTGTAAAATTGCTTAAAAGGGCATGGAAATATACACACACATTTATACATATATATATATATATAACTTCTACAAATAAATTTAAAAATAAATAATAATTTATATTAATGTGAATACTTCAAATAAAATGGAAACATAATTTCATTCTCCCATCAAACTATTTGCAATGCTCTCTCGCACAATATCCATACGGGAATTTTTATTTTAAATTAAATATTTTTGGTTTTTTTATATTATTTTCATGTGTTGATGTCAAAAATAATTCTTAAAAAATAAAATAAAAATTATTTTAATACATTTCTGAATAAAAAATATTTTCAAAACAACCTCAATCCTGAGTTGTAATTTTTTTAAGACTTTTCATTTCAAAAGTGTTTTAAAAAAATGATTGTTTATTTTTATTTTTTTATATATTAAATTAAATATTTTTAGTGTTTTCATATCATTTTCATGTACTAATATCAAAAATATTTTTTTAAAAATAAAAAAAACATTTTAAAAAATAATAAAAACCCGAAACGGAGTTTGAAATGGCGTTTGAAAAGCACCTTGGATGTGCTTTTTTTGAAACGCCGTTTGGGTGTAAAAATAGGGTGGGACCCACTAAAATAAAATGGTGTTTGGTCAAAACCAAACACCAAAGCTCCATCCCGTTTGGCAAACGTGGAACGCACCACGTTGCCAAACGGGTGCTTAGTTGCCCACCATTCTGCTACAGTGAGAAATTTTTATTTATTCATTGTAATTTTTTTTTTTTTGCATTTCAATCCTTATTCTTATTTTTTGGTTTAGTTCGATCCTTATAATTTATTTGGTCTTTCTGTGATGGGTTTTATTTTTTATTCATATTTATGTATATATACTCTTAGTTCTGACTTTTTATTTTTATTGTTATTTATCTCTATATTAAATGCAATCTGCGTTAAAAAACAGAGCAAATTTAGTTTTGGTGCATGAAATGAGAGTGAAAATCTCTCTTATGCACGTATATGGAATGTTCTGTTATTAGTTATATGTTATCTTTGTATTTTTTCACATGTTTTGTCTACGTTTAACTTGTTATATTTTTAGTTTAAAATGATTTTTATTTTTTTCAAATAAAATATTTTTTATTTTTTAAGATTTATTCTTTATATTATTATATTAAAATATTTCAGACTAAGATTGAAAAAAAATCTTAGTTCATTTTTATATATATATTTTAATGGGTTAATATTAAATAAATATCGAAATATATAACTAACCTAATCTATTTTTAAGAAAAAATACTTTAAAATAATTGTTATCATTATTTTCAACACCTTGTCCATAATAAAATTAATAAATATAAAAAATAAACAATCAAAAGTTTTTTAGATAAACAGGAAAGAAAATAACACTCTAACTTAGATTATGTTTGATAGTCTGGTAATGTCTCGTAATGATAATAATACTAATTTTGTTTTTGTCCTTTAATTTTGTTCCTCAAATATTTTTATTTGTTCTTTATATCATTTTTTTCCCAACATTGCTAATATTGTTTTTGGTTTTACTCTCAATTATAATAATAACAATGAGAACAATAATTCAAGTAATTTATCATTTGGTGTTGTATTTATTAAGAATTAATTTTTGGAACTTCTCTATATATAATATTTCAAATCTAATATCCTACATTAATGATTTGAAAAAACTTTTGTGGCTCAATATTATTTTTAATTTTTTTATCTTATTTTTTAAAAATTGTATGACTTAACATTAATAATTTTTGTCAATAAAAAAATAACACATTAACTTATCATTTGGTGAGTCATGTTGTTTTTAAAAGTAATTTTTGTTCATAAATATTTCAAAACGATATTTTTTATTTTTTAAAAATAATTTTTAACATCAACACATTAAAATGATTTAAAATCATAATTTTTTAAAGTAAAATAAAAATAATTTTTTTATTTTTTTAAAAAAAATATGTTAAAAACCCATTAAATACAGGAAGTGTCTCTTCTGGACCAGAAGACCACCAAAAAGATTTCAGCCTTTTAGACACTGCTTCTCAGATCTTGGAAGATAGCATTCGGCCCTTACTTACAGGCCATGAGAGATTTATCAGTCACCTCATTAGTGATTAAACTAAGATCCAATGGGCTACAGATTCGTGCAAAGATCCCAAGCAAATTGCAGGATGAAGGGGCAAATGCAAAATTCTCAGTAACGTATCTTTGTTAGAAAGGAGATCAAACAATGTAAAATTGTTACCTATATGGCGTAAAAACTATTTTTTCACAGCTTCATGACAACCTTTTTTCACAATTTGTTTTGTAGCCGCCTTGAATGAATACATAAACAGGTCAAACTTGTCTGACTATATATTCCACCGGCTTTTGGCCGAAATTTGAAAAACAAATTTCATTTTAAAACCGGTGGTTTGGTGTTTTTAGATTATTTTGATGTTCTGATTTCAAAAATAATTTTTAAAAAATAAAAAAATATCATTTTGATATATTTCGACACGATAAACACTTTGAAAAGCTACCGCAATTATACTCCCAAACAGACTCTATATCAGCAGGGGAGAAAACAGAAGTGGAATGCATTATCCTTCAAGAACAAGTATCCGCAAAACTGTTAGAGGCATTGACTTGCATATTTAACACTGTCTTGCCAACCTCGAAACATGCCCCTCATGTCTTTTGCCGAACCCATTTGTTTCATTAAGTTTTGCAAACCACCCATGCCACCAAGCAGCGTCAGCATCTGTGGAGGGAGGACTTCCTCATGTGCTGTGCTTTCCTATCTCAAAATCTGGTGTTTGACACTGTGATATAAAAGCATTTTTAAAAAAATTAAAAAATATATTTTATCTTGTATTTTTAATTTTTTTTATGTTTTTAAATCATTTTATGTGATGGTATCTAAAATGATTTTAAAAAAATAAAATAATATTATTTTAATGTATTTCTGGACAAAATACTTTAAAAAACAACTACAACCACACTCTAAAAAACAAATAGTGACCAGCTAAAGTACCCGGCATCTGCATTCAAGAAAATGTGTTATGCATATCCAAGATGTAACGCAATGCACTAAATGTGAAATGTGAAGATATCAAATAGCACTTACTCACCTTCATTGGTCAATGAATCCATCATGGTCATGTATCCCTTAATCTTCACCTGCCTTTCCTTTTCATGACCTTTTGGCATTCATTCTCCACTAAATCCTGGAAGCATTGAAAATACATAAAAAAAAAGGGTTGTCTGAACACTATTAAGCTGAAAGTTCTGATGCGTGTGTGTGTATACATATAAAAAAAATCCCTATCTTCTCTACGAAGATCCAACAAAACAGGATAGTTAGTAACATGGTTATCAAAATTGCGAGTTGACGTGCAAAATCGTACTCATCAAACCTTGTCAATTCGGTAGAAAAATCGATTTTGGTCAAACGATTTTACGAGTCAACTCATCAAACTTTATCAACATGATAGAAAAATCGATTTTGATCAAACTCGATCAAACTCGGTTAAAATCATTAAATCGGACCAAATTAATTCAATTTTACGATCCTGCTCATTTTGTCACCGCTTCAAAAGCTAATTCAAAATTTTGATTTCATTCAAAAATTTAAAGTTGGACCCCTCTCTGTATATAAGGGCAACAACAAATAAAGGGAGATGAGATGGTTTGGCCAAGGGAGCCAAGAAAAAGAAATGGGGAAGAGGATGAGGAGATGAGGAGAAAGAGAGTAGCGGTGCAAGGAGAGGGAGGTAGGGAGGCGGGAGGCGGCGCAAGGAGAGGGAGGGAGGCGGGAGGCGGCGGCACAAGCAAAGGGAAGGAGAGGGGGGGGGGATAGGGTTACTTTGGGGGGGACCTTTTATACCACCACTACTACTACTAATAATAATAAAGTAGGTTTCTAGGGGGGGTTATAATAATAATAATAATAATCGGGGGTTTTATAATAATAATAATAATTATTATTATTATTATTATAAATAATAATAATAATTAGCATAAAAAATAATTAAAAAAAATCCTATTGATTTAAGACAATAAATAACATTAATTAACTTCAAATACAACAACCATAAAAAAATATAATTACTTGAAAAACATACAATAAGTAGCTTAAATTTCAAATCTCAAATATTATGGGTCTTTTAATTATATTTAAATTCATTTTTTAATTTAAATATAATTAAAAATAATAATTTTATTGTTGGAGGGTTTTTCAAAATCAATTATTTAATTATATAACTTACTCCTATTAATTATATAATTAATTTCATAATTAAAAAATATATAAATAATTGAACTTTATTTAAAATAAAATAAAAAAATGGTTCTCCAAAATAGTTTTTACCATTGGAGAACACATCAACAAAAAAAATCATATATACACTATTTAAGGAGCCATTTTAAAGATTTGGCTCTCGAAAATGGCTCTTGACATTGGACTTGCCCTAACTAACTAACTAATATATATATATATATATATATATATAGAGAGAGAGAGAGAGAGAGAGAGAGAGAGGGAGGGAGAGAGAGAATATATGTATAAAATCACTCTTGAAAATCAGTAATATTAACTTTAAAATTTATACTTAAAATTTTTGAAAAAATAATATTTTTTTACTTTAAATTAAAAAAATTTGATGTTTTTAAATCATTTTCATGTCTTGATGTCGAAATAATTTGTTGGAGTTGGAGCTAGTACTAGCAATATCGGTGTTGGTACCAGTATTAGTATTGATAATATTTTCAATAATAATGCTTTTGATGAATGTATTAAAAATGACGATCATGAGACTGATTTTAATTTATATATCACATCAACAAAATATTTATTTTAAATTTGTTATTTTTTACCTAATGAAATTTCATGGACATAATTATTTTGTAATGTATTTTTAAGTTATTTTGAATCATGTATGAATTTTAACTAATGAAGTTTTATGGTCATAATTATGTTATATTGTATTCGAAAATATTTTACTTATGATTTTATGATTTTTTTACCTGCACGATTTTAGCTGTGATTTTATGATTTTTATACAGAAAAATTAAGGTACGATTTTACAATTCGATCCAAGTTTTCAAAGCACCACCTTCCATGTCGTGTCAAAATCGTGATTTTGACAACAAATTGTTGTTAGTAGAGAACCTGGCCAATGGGACCCATTTTCAGTAGATTCTGGAATTGCTCATACATAATCCTTAAGATAAACCTCCCTTAGCTTTTGCTGAAGCTCGGGCAGTTGATCCATAGGAACAACCTCCTGGATTTTATCCATGAATCCAGACCAATCACCCATGCATAGTTGGAAGATCAAAACAATGCAAGCACTATGAGAATCAAAAACATCCAAATAAATTTCAGAGGTAAGAACAAAATCAAAGCAAGGGCGTCAAACTGAAAGAAAGCAGGAGAATACCTAAGAGGCGACCAGCAAAAGGTTTAACATCAAAGACTTCAAACTTGTCCATGTGCTCTCCGGTTCTAATAAAAATGACAGGACTTTCAGTCACTGCAACAGTGTACATGTAATGTAAACCACGAAACGATATAAATGCTTAAAAAAGGAAATTTTGGTACAGTAGAACAGCCTCCAGAATACTCACGTACTAAGTGATTGTTTAAAATTATAATTGAGATTGTTTTTGAAAGTGTTTTCAAAATCACTTTCCAAATGCATTCCCAAACACCCCATTGCTTCAGAAACTCGATGAATTTCTTCAAAAACTGCAGCTTCCTGTTTATGCCATCCTCTCGCATCAACAATTAGAAGATCAAAATTTTACTTCTTAAATCTTTCCACTCCTTCCACAGCAATTTTCACAGGATCTGATTCCATATAACTGTATCAAGAACAACAACAAGTAAATAATTGATCGATGGAAAACCCATTATTTATTCTCCTCCGCTTAAAATCACTACCTTCCATGGAATGGAGTTTTAGCTTTGGGTGCATTCTGTTTTAACTGATCAAACGCACCAGCTCTAAACGTATCAGCGCAAACCAGCACGGGTTTCCACTCTTTTTCTGGTGATAATAGGCATATTTTGTGAAGGTAGTGGTTTTTCCAGACCCTAAGAAATTAAATTTCATTAGGTACTTTTCCTAAATAAACATCACAACCCAACAAACAAAAATTGAAATGCAAATTCTATTAATAGAATTAAAAAAAATACCTTGCAAACCTACAAACATAACAACACTGGTTTTCCCTTTCTTTGGAGTGAAAGAGGGCTTTCCCGTGTCCAAAATCTCGCACAGCTCATTAGATATTGCCTGGTGAAATAAAATCCAATTCAGTAAAAATAAAATTAAAATAAAAGAAATAGATTTGTGTTTGTTTTTTTCAAAAATATTAATGATAAATAGTTACTTGTTGGATGATTCTGCGCTTGTTGTGACCGGCAGCAAGATCGTCGAGATTGACGATTTTCTTGATATTAGTTTGCATGTCGCGAACAAGTTTGAATTGAACATCAGCTTGCAGAAGAGCGCGTGTGATCTATTTTATTGTTTTTCCTGGATGATTGTTGCATTGCTCATTTGCTGGATTGCTGGGTAGCTCGGGATATCTTCCTCCTAGCTGTACCAACACCATTTTTGCTTTCTTTTTTCGAGTTCCAGGGATTCAATTCGATTTTTGATCGGGGGAGCGAAAGACGAATAGTGTTTGTTATTGTTTTTTTTTAATATATTCTGCACACTAAAAAATATTTTTTTTACTTTTTAAAATTTATTTTTACATCGTAATTTAATTTAAAATAATAAAAAAATATTTTTTAAAAAATAAATCTTTTAAACGAGATGTTGTGTAGTGCAAGATAGAGGAAAAACATCACTCTTTTAATATATAAAACACCAAAACATGCAAAGAGAAAACTTTTCATATTGGATTCGCGTGTGATTTCTTTTATTTTTGATTATCAAATTTCTTTTATTCATGACAAGTTCGTAATTTTACTGTTATATTTTAAATTATTTTTTTGTGATTTTAAATTATTTTTATGTGATGATGTCAAAAATATTTTTTAAAAAATAAAAAATATATTATTTTGATGTATTTCTGAATAAAAATTACTTTCAAAATCAACCTTAATTACACTCTAAAAAGGTACCAAGACAAAAAAATTCATTCTTTATTTTTTATTTTCTTGATATTTCAAAAATTCAATATTAATTTTTTTTAAAAATTCAATCACATTATTTGCATTCACAAGAGAGGGCGTGATGTGGTGAAAGATAGAGAAGGTTAGGTTAACACCAATTCTATTTCTAACCATGAAAAATATTAATTTTAGTGTCAACTATTTTCACTTGATAAATAAAATTTTACTTGGGTGTTGTTTGTCATATTCATCGCCTCAAATAATAGATCCGAGCTAGATTTCTTTATTTTTTTGGGTTGTTGGGTCTTTTTTTTGGGTTATTCGAGGTAATTAATGGGTTTAGTAAGGTGTATATGGTGTTTCTAGAAATTTTATGGCAAGATAAATCATTTTTTTCATGAGCTTGTAGTTATTTGTTTGAGTTTTTAAAAAATAGTAGAGAAAAAAAAATAAAAAAAATAGTCTAGCCATGATCCGAGGCTAAGAGGGTGTTTGGCACGATTTTTTTCAAGTCGTGCCGCAGCTTTTGAAGTTTTTTTTTAAATGAATATGTTTTGGTGTTTTTAGATCATTTTGATGCGCTGATGTCAAAAATGATTTTTAAAAAATAAAAAAACATCATTTGGATGTATTTCGACACGAAAAGCACTTTGAAAAACTACAGCAATAGCTGTCCCAAACAGGCCCTAAGAGGCCTCTGGACTACCATAACGAGGTCTCTTACAAGTTACATGTTTATGAGGCCTCTACATGTTTGATCTGTTTTTTTTTTCATGTTAATTTGTTTTTGGTTTTACTGTTAAATATTAGATTTTTATTATAAAAAAATTCAAAAGTAACATTTTGTTATGTTTTTTTAATGAAACATGATTTATTTATTCCTAGTATGAATAAGATTTTAATATTTCTCTCGTGGTGTGAAGCATTGTTTTCTATGTAGCCCTACTTTATTTTTATTTTTGTTTAGTATTATTTAATTGTTTTCATGTGCATGTGTTTCTTATTTTTCCAGGTTAAACATTGACTTTAACAAATAAAATTATCAATAAAATCCATGCTATGTGTCTAAAGCAAGTCAAATGACAAAAGTCATTTTGAAGAGCCAAGTTTCTAAAATAGCTTTTTGAATAGTGTATATATGATTTTTTTTGTTGATGTGTACTCCAATGGTAAAAGTCATTTTAGAGAGCTATTTTTTTATATTATTTTAAATATAGTGCAATTATTTTGTATGTAATTTAATTATGCAATTAATTATACAATTAATAGGAGTAAGTTATATAATTAAATAATTGCTTTTAGAAAACCCTCTAACAATATAATTATGCCCCTTTTACACACACACAGCCCCCCCACCCACACAACACGCACATGCACACGCCCGCGCGCGCACCCCTTCCCTTCGCCCCCCCACAGACAACCCGTCGTCGCCCCTTCTCCCCTGGCTCCAACCCTTTCTCCCCCAGCACACAGACATGTATAGGTTTTTTTCCTTAAGATATGTGTATTTTTTAATTTTTGGTTTCTGTCTCGAAATATGTAGGAATGGCTTCGGAGGAAAAAAAAGAGTCATTTTGGTTACTCAAATGGTTCTCCCGTTTAAGACATCAAAAAGAATGAAAATAGCCAAAAACTCAAAAATTTGGCTTTGCTTGCTAGGATAGCTCTCCCCGTTGGACTTGCCCTAAGAGTATCTCCAATGCAAAAGGGTATTTTGAAGAGCTAAATTGATAAAATAGTTTTTTGAATAGTGTAAATATAACTTTTTTGTTTATATATATTCCAATGGTAAAAGTCATTTAGAAGAGTCGTTTTTTATATATAATTTAAAATATAGTGCAATTATTTTGAATATAATATAATTATACAATTAATATGAGTAATTTATATAATTGCTTTTAAAAAACCCTCCAACATTATAATTATTGATTTTTTAATTTTATTTAAATAAAAAAAACAAATTTAAAATAAAAAATTGCAAAATTTGAAATAAAAGCAGCTAATTTCTTATAAAAATCAAATTAATAACTAAATCCAATTCAAAAACACCCACCAATAAAGAAGAGAATCCAGCACCCACCAATCCACAAGAGAAAATCGACAATGGGCTCCCCAGCCTTGTATGGTCACAAAACCCCCCTCTTATATTACACTTAAAACAATGTTATGCCTTGTTCACTATGTAAAAAAGTTGCAGATGATATCTTCACCGTTCATTTTCTAACCTTCACTCTCTTATACATCCCTTATTTTCTTGTTCTTTTACCCCCATCACTCCCCTTTATTGGTCTCTTCTTTGTTAACGCCATTTCCACACTCTCTCCTACTCTCTTTTTGTATGTTTTTAGGGTTTCAGTTTTCAGTCCCTTTAGAGAATGTGTTTGGAGTGTAGAGTGTCTTTGTGCTTACACCTCTACTTACAGCAACAAATTTTTGAATCAGGATTTTAGATTGAGATATTGGTTAGATCGGCCTGTGCCTCCGGACAGTATGTCATGAAGAAGAGTATAAAGGGCCTGTCTGGGAAAGCTGTTGCGGTAGCTTTTCAAAATGTTTTTCGTGCCGAAATACATCAAAATGATATTTTTTTTATTTTTTAAAAATCATTTTTGACCATTTAAAATGAAAAAAAATTCATTTTTTTGGAAACGGTGGTTGAAACGCCGTCCCAAATGGGCAAAAAGTTTGTCAGCATGCGAAGGAGAAGAAGATCGATGAAGACTTTTGATTAGCTTTTGAACAGTATTCCAACAATATATGTACATTATTTTATCTTTTAGCTTTTTTGTTGAAATGGGTAAAAATAGTAATCGATGACTAGATAGTCATTTTAGTTATTCGAATAGTTATTGCGTTGAAGTAGATAAAACTAAAAGAACAATTTTTTAGCTTTGACTTTTTTATAGCTATTGGGTTGGAGATGCTGTGAGACCACACACATGTATACACGCACATCCACATTTATTTCTTAATTTTTTTAATTTAGTATTCAATTAAATATCATTTAATTTTAGTCGATTTTCACATAAAATGGTAATATTTATTTGATAACCTGTGCAACATTGTATGCTATTATTTTATTTTAGTTTATTCAATCATTTTTATGAGCATATCTATTTATATTATGGTTTGACTATCTAAAATATTAGTTTTAATAATAATTAAAAATAAATTTAAACTCAAATGTGTATAAAATTTATGTTGCAAAATCAAATATCTTATTTTATATATGTCTCTTAATTTTTCAGTTGTTTATTTAAATCCTGTTTGGTTGGCGTTTCAAATGTCGGTTTGCAGCTTTTTGGCTTTTTTTTCATTTTAAATGAATATGGTTTGGTGTTTTTAGATCATTTTGATGTGCTGATGTCAAAAATGATTTTTAAAATATAAAAAATATTATTTTGATATATTTCGGCATGAAAATCACTTAGAAAAGCTACAACAACAGCTCTCCCAAACACCCTCTTAATCATCACATCACCAACGAGTCTTTTGTATTTATTGACATAAATCATTTTTATTTTATCAATTTAAATGGATCTATAGTCTTTTTTATTTTATTTACAATTGCAATTTTTCTCACTTAACAAAACAAAAACATTGAAAACCTATTTGTGAAAATTCATGTTGAAAAAGTATTTATTCAGCACCATCAAATTGTGTTTCAGGTAATTAGTTTTCTTCTAATTTGTCTAGTTATACCATCATTGTATTTGTAATTGTAACTTGGTATGACATTTTTATTTTTTATTTACTTTAAAATTCTTGTTTAATTGATATTAAAACAAGTTTATCAAGTTGTTTTTGAACAAATGTTTCCCTTGAGTCTCTAATTTTATTTATCTGAATTATATATTTTAAGATGTTTATTTTTTTATATTGTTTTAATTGTGTTATACTATTACTTACAACTAGGCTAAAATTATTTATTTAACTAGTTTAAATTTTTTATTTTTATTTTTACAATCCAAATATATATATGTATTATATTTTTCATGTTTTTAACAATCTTCATCATAGCTCAATGTGTTTGAACTGTTGTTTTATATATGATAAAATAGTAAAAAGTGATAGAGAATAATATAAATTATATTCTGAGGCCTCATTTATCAGTTTAAGATTTTAGGTGAGATGGTCCATTAACATGATATCAGAGTCTTGTTGACCCAGCGGTCACGAGTTCGAATCTTACCATCTCATTCTATTTGATAAAAAAATCAAGCATAAAATAGTGTGAATCTATGCAAGTTTCAAGCCTAAAAAGCTTTCACTTAAGAAAACGTGTTAGAGAATAATATAAATCGAGTGTCTTTATTTTGCTTACATTTTAACCAAGGATTTATTATATCCATAATAAATTTTTTATAATATTAAATATCAGGTTTAATAATAACAGTGATTCAAAATCTACAAAGTTAATTTTTTACATGTTTTTTTCAACGTCTTTCCATCCACGCTCCGGAGAGAAAGAAAAACCCTGTAAGGACACTGTCCTTCACTCAGCTCAACCCCCATTCTGCATTTATTTTTTCATCCCTTTAAAATTGAAATTGAAGTGCTAATTTGAGACTGTGTTAAGAGTTGTGTTTTAAATTATTTTTATTTAAAAATATATTAAAATAATAATATTTTAATAATATCATATTAAAATAATTCTAAAAAATCAATTTAAAACAATTTGTTTTTCTTAAAAATGATGAACATATTAGAAAGCAGCGTACACCACTCCAGGAACTCGTCTCTCGCTTGCCGTCCGATTATTCGCCAGGTGGGCTCATGCCATTGGATCCAAAATACACTAAACTAAGAGAGATTTATTTATTTAACTATTAACACGTGTTTTCTTCAAAATAAATAAAAAGCTCCATAACCCAAATCGATTAATATTATTTTTTATTTCCGCTCCCTCTCTCTAAAAAAAACACTAGAAACAAATCCTCATTTTTCTCTCTCTAGGAAAAAAAACGAACACATTGAGGGTGTCTTTCTTCTCTCCTTTTTCCCACGGACACCATTCGACGATCAATCCCCAAATAGACTCATCGTCTTCCTTTCAAACGGGGACCGTTCTTAACTTCACCCTCCGAGCATCTTAGCAACAACCGCCGCCTATACTCAAAAATCTATGCCCGTTAACATTTAAACCAAAACATCCTAAAACGACACGTTTTTTTTTTGTTTTCAAATTCATTGGTCGCCGGCGATTTGTAAGGTGCCCCAATATTAACCTGTGCACCCTCCCCTGTTTTTTGTTTGAAAAATATCTTGACCTAATTAGCTAGATAATCAGTTTGGTTCTTCATGTATTGAGGTTAGCTTCTTGTTTAGTAAGAGGCTTCGATTTTCGGCACGAATTTCTTTTTCCGATGTTTATTAACGTGAATTAAACGTTTCCGATTTCGAATTTAGGGTTTCATGATCGTTCTAGCGTTTCTAAATTGGAGGTTTAAGTGTGTAGTCATTTGATATTGCGGTTACACTCGTGGATCTATAGTTTGCTTTGTTTTCATCTTTTGTTTTGTTTGTTAGCGGGTTTAGTGATTATCTCGCTTCGGTTTCTGATTGTTTTTGACTGTATTGAGCCTGTTCTGATACTTTTTTTTCATTTCTAGTATCATCTGAACTCTCTTCGTCACTTGTTTCTGATTGTCTTTAGTCTTTTTCTATTGGTTTTGATTCAAGCCAAGTGTTTTTTTTTCGATTTTAGTTTATAGTTTTTGAATACCATCAATCGCCAGTTTAAATTGCGATCAGAATCTTCTTCAGTCCTAGTTAGTGAATGTATTGCGGAATGAACGAGGTTTTGTTATCAATATTTGATTACTTAGTTGGCTGCTATCTGAAAAGAACCCGATAATCTTCACGTCATAAAGAAATTTATTGATTTACAAATTTGGGCTTTATTTTTTGCTGACTGGTACAGTGAAGGGTATGGGGTTAAAAGCTAAAACTCTTCGTTTTGAAGACAAAAAATATTTCTTTCTCATTCTGTGCTTTTTACTGACACCTTTGTGAAGCGCAATTTTAGTTTTTATTATCTGTACGTTGATTTTAATTAATTAATAGTTTCTATTATTTCCAGGCCTTGTAGGGAGATTGTAAGAGACAACAGAAAAGTTAACTGGGCATTGTATTCAAAGCAAGCATTCAGACAGGGAAAGATGGGAAATAATCACCTTTGAAATTCCATGTGAGAAGATGGCTTTTTTCAGGAACTATACAACTGAAGCAGTTTCACAGAGTATCCTAGAAGGAAAAGTGCAAGGTCAGGGTATAGGTAGAATGCTAGGCAATGAGGATGTAGACGTGACTTTTAGTGAAAGAGAACTGGATATGAACATGGATGCGCAATATGAAAGTGAACCCGATGATGCAGGCAGGTTGCAGAGTGATGTAGCTGTTGGCAATGATGCTGGTGTGAGTAATTCAGAGTTGCAACCTTCTGGAAGGAAAAATGTGGCAGGAAAATGGGGTTCCAGTTTTTGGAAGGACTGCCAACCCATGGCTACTCCTGGGGCATCCGATTCCGGGCAGGATTCCAAATCAGAGGATAGAAATGCAGAAGGTTCAGAAGATAATGTATCAAATGGAAGGGATGATAGATTGGAATCAGAAGATGAAGAGGGACAAGAAGAAGGGGGTAAGGGTGGGAAAGGCCAATCTGATGTCCCTGCAGATGAGATGTTGTCTGATGAATACTATGAGCAGGATGGGGAGGATCAAAGTGACTCGATGCGTTATAGGGGGATCAGTAAACCCGTTGATTTGAGTTCCAGGTTGCAATCAAAGCCTGTACCAATCAAGAATAATGTCTCTAGGAGGTCTAGAGGTTTGCACAATCATGAAGGTTATGATGATGACAAAAATGACATGAATGCTGATTATGAGGAAGAGGATGAAGATGGTAATTTCTTTGTTATTTTTGCATTTTCTGTTAGGTTATAATACCATTTTCACTAAAACAAGTTATGAGATGCTTGGATATCATCTAGTAGTTGGTAATTTCTTTTACTGTTTGTTGCTGGAGCTGAAATTTTTGTGATATTGCTAGCAGAAGATGATCCTGATGATGCGGATTTTGACCCTGATCATGGCGCCTTGAGTGGTCACATGGGGGACAAGGTGGTTGTCTTTCGTAGTTGTTATTTGTAGTATGGTTCATTGCCTTTGTATTTTGTACAGCAAGCTGGTTTATCACGAGCTTTGTCAGGGCAATTGTCATGATATTTTATTTCAGTCTGCTGTTTTTAATTCCTATTTATTGTTCTTTGTTTTTTTTTTTATCTTTACATTCTTCTGCTAGTCTATTGCCCTATTTTTATAATGTGGCACACATTCATTTTTGTGCATGCTGCAAGGCATGCCAAGAAGAGGCTGTGGGTTCTGATAAGAAAGTTCATACCAATATCACACACCTATTCTTTTTACCCTAACAAAGTGTTTTTTCACCAAAACCAGGATAAAGACTGGGAGGGTGAAGATTCAGATGAAGATGTTAACAGTGATGATTTGGTTATCTCAGATGGTGAAGATGATGATGATTCATATTACACAAAAAAACCTAAGGGTAGGCAACAGGGTAAAGGTGGATGTAATACAAAATCTTCCAGAGAGCACATGTCATCACGTGCTTCTGGTCGACAAAAGAGAGGGAAAACAGCATTTGAAGAGGACGAGTATTCAGCAGAGGATTCTGACAGGGATGGAGATTTCAAGAACATGATTCAAAGAGGTGCTCATCTCCGTAAATCTAATGCCCGGTCCTCTATGTCAACAAAAAATGGTGGAAGAAACAATGAGGTTCGCACTTCTAGTAGGTCGGTTCGTAAGGTATCATATGTTGAAAGTGATGAAAGCGAAGAGATTGGTGAAGGGAAAAAGAAGAAGGCCCAAAAGGTGCAGTCTATCATGCTATAATTTATGATGTCACAGAAGTGCTTCATATTTTTTACCTGGATTAAAAAATCTTATGATATAATCATTTTGGTTAGAAATATCATCTTATAGATTAGGGCGTGCATATATGAGGTTTTTTGCTTGCTTTGGTCCGAATATATACAATTATATATATGTTGCATGTTTGCTTCTTATATTTCTCCTCATCAAGTTTTTTAAATTGAAGGGGCATGAGTTCTTGCAAGTTTTCCAGGAACTCCCTAGAAAGTGAAAGTAATTTTTTTAACCTTAAACAAACATTTTTTTTTTGTACATGTGTTTGTTTGTTATTAGGCCTCTCTTTTTCCTGTCCTGGTCAGCAAGCTGGGTTTGCCGTGCCTAAGTAATTTTTAAGCTGTAAAAACTCTTAAAATAATGTATGATGTCTAGAGGACATTCACACAGGGAAATTCGTGTAGAATCCATCCATGTGTTTCAATGTTTAGCAATATATTTTATATCTATTTGTTTTGTCCAAAATCCCATCAATGAGGTTAAATTGGTTCTGGTGTTACGGTTTGAGGATTGTAGATAGGTCTGTCAGAAATTATTTTTCTGTGAAAGGTGAATGATGACTGGGAATCATTTGAACCAGAACTCCTGGTCTTCTAGTTTAGTTTATATGTACTTGTTTCTACTTCGGATATTTCCTTATTTTGCTATTATTGTTTTGGCAATTGTGGTTATACTTTGGATTTGAATATTATAAATTTCACAGGCTTCAGTGATTTAATAATTTCTCTCATTACCTCCACAAGTTTTTGGTATGCTATTGTTATTCTTCATTTTGTTTGCCTTCTCCAAAATAGGATGAAGTTGAAGAAGAAGATGGTGACTCCATCGAAAGGGTACTATGGCATCAGCCAAGAGGCACGGCTGAAGATGCAATGAGGAACAATAGATCAACGGAGCCTACTCTGTTAAGCTACCTGTTTGATTCTGTGCCTGACTGGAAAGAAATGGAGTTCTTGATAAAGTGGAAAGGCCAGTCACATTTACACTGCCAATGGAAATCATTTTCTGACTTACAAAATGTATAATTGCTATTATTTCTGTTTCTTATGTGTGAAATATAAGCTCTAATCATCAAATTCATTTTAAGAAGATCTGCTGTTTACATTGTCTGATGTTGTGTCACCAGCTAAGTGGTTTTAAGAAGGTACTGAACTACACTAAAAAAGTGATGGAAGATGTGAGGTACAGGAGATCATTTACACGTGAGGAGGTATACCTTTTGCTTTTAAAAGGGTTTTGGAGTTTTCTTTTCTTAATAATATTAGAGAAGAGAAAGAGATGCTGGGATGTGCATGTCTTGATATGATATGAAAACACTCAATAATAATTTACATCTTTTGCCTGATCTGAATGTGAGGTACCTGTAATTATGAAAAATGCACAATTTTTTTTCCTATAACAATGAAAATAGCTTATGTGGCGCAGTATTTTCACATGCTGTTCTAAATCATTATTTCTAAGGATCCAGACTGAATAGGTTATACGATTAGCATTTAGTTGCCTTGTTTCCTGAAAGCCAGGTGATCATTTTGTCAAGATGGAGCAAGTCCTACGTTGGTGTGATGATATTTTAGGGGCTCTTATAACTGGAAGAAATATGTGATCCTTTTTTCTTTTTTTTTTTATCATTTCTTACATTATGAACATGCTTGTTCTTATAGGATGACGAAATACTGAATTCTAACCAAAATGTACTGAATGGTAATTTGTGTGCCTTTTATTTTGTCTTTCATTCATTTGAATCCAGAAAGAATTTATGCTTTCCTTTAATATTTGGCGATCTATGTTTTTTGAATTGGTTTGCCGCTGCTGAGGGTGCATTTTCTGTCTCTTGACTAGAAATCCTTGAATTTTAATTTTGGGAAAATAGTATTTGCATTTTAATTCATGGAACTGTGCCTTCCATATTTTTTTCCTTTATCCCAATTATTTTTATGGTTTTACAGTGTACTTCAATACAGAATAAACCTGTATGGCAAATTGGTTATTTGGGATGGTTTAGTTATCCTTAAATGTTTATTTTTTTATCTATCAGATTGAGGTCAATGACGTGAGCAAGGAAATGGATTTGGATCTAATCACACAAAATAGTCAGGTTTGTTTTGCAGTATTGTTTTACAAGTCTTTGGCCAGTTCTTTTTTATTTTTATCTTACACTATTCCACAAATCTTTATGCCACTCACCAATTCTTGTTAGTTGCTCATATGATTTTGTAGGTGGAGAGAGTTATTGCTGATCGAATTACTAAAGATAGCTCTGGTAATGTTGTGCCGGAGTATTTAGTCAAGTGGCGAGGACTATCTTATGCTGAAGCAACCTGGTATTCAATCTACACTAGTCTTGTGATTTTTTGGTGGTACTGAAACTCTCATGTACCTCTTATTATTGATAATCACATCCTATACATGGTCGTATCTCCTGGCTTCTGGGATTCAACAACGTACATGTGAAATTAGCCTCTAGGTATCCACTGATGAAGTAGTGATGTATGCATAGGTGTTTGCGAGAGTTTCTCTGATACTTAATAGTCAATGATGTGTGGTGCAGGGAAAAGGATGCAGATATTGCTTTTGCACAAGATGCTATTGATGAGTACAAGGTCTTACACAAACAATTTGTATTTTTGGTCTAGATTTTTCTAAGAAAATTATGGCTTAGCAATTGACATGAATGGAGTAGTACTCATCTGGAGGTACCATTTCTTTTGCAGGCACGTGAGGCTGCAATTGCTGTACAGGGTAAAATGGTGGATCTACAACGCAAGAAAGGAAAAGGTCCGTGATTTGGTGTAGCCAGTGTTTTTTGGGAATGTGTCTCAGTTGAAAAGTTGGATAATTACAACCTGCAAAATGAGTGGCATCGTAATTTAAAATGTTCAAGTTCTGCTCTGAAAACTGAGGATTGTTTTCGCTTTGCTGCTTGATGTTACTGTCCTACTAGCAAATTTTAGTCAGGTTTTTTGTGTTCTAATATTCAAATATCCTTTTTTTCCCCTTTCATTTTCTAAATCCAATTTTTATTAGCGTTGCTCTTATTCAAATAAAAAAAACTCACGTGGGCACTTCTCTGTAATTTGTTTTTTTTTTTATAATTTTTTTAACTGTATCACTAGTGAAACTAGAGATAGTCTTTACAGTGCCAGATATTCTCTGCATGATATTTAGTGTGATATGGTGCAAATATAGAATTTAAATGCGTGAGTGTTTTGTTTTTCTTTTCTCTTAGCAAGTTTAAGGAAACTTGATGAACAACCTGAATGGTTGAGAGGAGGAAAGCTTCGTGATTACCAGCTTGAGGGTTTGAATTTTCTAGTTAACAGGTATGGTTTCTTTTTCTTGAAGGGAAAATTGTTGACTAACTTAAATCTAATGTCATTTGTACATTTCCTAATTAGTCACTTGCATTTCCTAGTTGGAGAAATGATACAAATGTCATTTTAGCCGATGAAATGGGTCTTGGAAAAACAGTTCAGTCAGTTTCCATGCTTGGTTTTTTGCAGGTAAAACCCTTTCTTTTCTTGAACAACCCAAGGATTTTCTTTAATTATTTTTTTTATTCCTTTTTTTTCTAATTGTTTTGTTCTTGGGATCCCCTATAATTGCCTCAAATAATTTTTTTTTAAATATATTTAAACCATGCTAATTGATCATGTTGTGAAACATTCATATTTTCTCACTTTGCAGAATGCTCAGCAGATCTCCGGGCCGTTTCTTGTTGTTGTACCTTTATCAACGTTGTCTAACTGGGCAAAAGAATTTAGAAAGTGGCTTCCTGAAATGAATGTTATTGTGTATGTTGGTACTCGTGCTAGTCGAGAGGTTAGTCATTTTTTCATGTCTTTGAGATAAATCTATTAATTTAATTCCTTCTTGATACTAGCATCTGATCTTTAACAGTTTTGTGCAATTTAAATTAGACTCTTGGATTTAAAATCATAATATTAGTCAAAGTTTAGTTATATTGATCACGTGAGATTCCGTCAATTGTAACTGCATGAAGGTGCAAAGATTGCACGAAGTACTGCTTTTATTGTTGCAGTGCTGGTGAATTAAAAACTAGAAGAATTTGACCAAAGAGTTCCAGAAGTAATCAAATTCTTAAAACCTGAAAGAAAATATAATTTCTTGGCTTCTTTTTTATGTCAAGAAGCAGGTGCTTTAGGGTCGATTCTCTAAGGAATAATGAAAGAAAATTGGAATATTTATCACTTTGATCTAGATTATCTATGCTTTTTTCTTAGAGGGATGTCTTGTCCTCCAGCTCTATACTGTACATTGTTTTTCCTAATGATACTCCTTCCTTAAAAAAAGACTTTTACTTATCAAGCAGTCCATGTGATTAAAGCTCAGGCATCCAAAAAATCTTGATCTGGGAAATGGATAGGAAAGCTCAAAAGCCCTGATTTAGTTGGCGACAACTGTGTATGTATGCCAATAGCTTTTTTTAATCCTTGAGAAGCTTTGGAGGCAGCTTATGTTAGAGAATAATATAAATCATGTTATTAGGCCTCACTTACAAGGTTAAGCTTTTAGGTGAGATGGTTCCTTAACATGGTATCAAAGCCTTGTTGACCCAGCGGTCACGAGTTCGCATCTCACCACCCCCATTCTATTTGATAAAAACCAAGCACAAGGTGATGTGGGTCTGTGCAAGTTTCAAGTCCAAAGGGTTTTCACTTGAGGGTGTGTGTTAGAGAATAATATAAATCATATTATGGGGCTTCACTTACAAGCTTAAGCTTTTAGGTGAGATGGTTTCTTAACAGCTTACACTTTGTGCAAAGACAGAAAAAAAAAGGGTGGGGGGGGGTATTGAAGTGTCTGTGAATAAAAGCGCTGTAATTAATGATGGCAGCTGTGCTCATGATCTGGTTGATCAAACATTTTCTTTCAAGACCTAGAAAAATCATGCATTGGTGGCATTCTCCAGCACCAATAGTAGATTAGTTTCTGCTTGTCTGTGAAACTCTCTTACTGTGATGAGATAGGGAGTTGGGATTTCTCTCCTTTGTTGCCTACTATGACAAGGTATTTTGGCTACACTAGCGTGGTTAAAACTCTAACTTGTTGTCTTTAAATAAGCCAAGTCCTTAAATAAATGGGATGGTGTGGGAAAAAGACCCGAATAGAAAAGGATTTTTGTTTTCACCTTGTCAATATTTGTTATGTTCTTTTAACTCATGTTGCAAGGTGTTACTTTCAATTGTAGGTTAACATTTTGTCTTGTTTCATCACAGCTTCCTTTTGTTTCGTGTTTATTCATGTTTTGAGCCTTAATTTCAGGTTTGTCAGCAATACGAATTTTACAATGATAAGAGAGTTGGCCAGCCTATAAAATTCAGTACTCTGTTGACGACATATGAAGTTGTTCTGAAGGACAAAGCTTTTCTGTCCAAGATCAAGTGGAATTATTTAATGGTTGATGAAGCTCATAGGTTAAAGAACAGTGAAGCACAGTTATACACAGCTCTTTTGGTAATGACGTTTTACAATTAATTTTGGTGCTCGTTATTTTGTATGTATGCCGTGATTGGTTCATTTAGTTATTTGGATAATTTGTTTTCTTTTTCCTGCAGGAATTTAGCACCAAGAACAAGTTGCTAATTACTGGCACTCCACTGCAGAACAGTGTGGAAGAACTATGGTTTTTATTCATTTCCTCTAACTCACTGTTATTGTTCTTGCATTCAAACTTCAGGAATTATCCTGTGCCAAACTTGCCCCCCAGATATGATAACTACGAAGGCCAGTAAAGGTTTTTAAATATAGTCCTTATCTAACCAGCTCTTGAGATAAGAGCTACTAGTGCAATCACATGTTCTGTATGCTTGTTTTTGGTATTTTCTACCATTTAACATTTTGTCTTGGCACATTATTAAACATGCGTGAAATAAGCACCCTGTCTGGAGAAAACTGCTGATACTAATTATGGTATATTTTATGGTGGTCAAATCTATTTTTGCGCATATTTTGAAATTGGAATGCATAAGGAGGTCATTGGTATGTTGGTTCTGCTGAATGTTTATGATGGCTTGCAAGCCAGCATTAATTACATGAGAGCTGTCTTCATTGCTCTGTTTTGTTCAAAGTTCATTGTTGATTTTTTCCCCTTTGATGGTTATTTTATCCTCTCCAGTGTTTTCTCCCTCAGTTGCTGCAGACCTCTTTTGTTTGCATGGTTTAATTGATTTTTGTTTTTTCTCAAAATATGCCAGGGCTCTGCTTCATTTTCTTGATTCTGACAAGTTCAGGAGTAAGGATGATTTTGTTCACAATTATAAGAATCTTAGCTCTTTTAATGAAAATGAGGTGCAATACACTGTTGTTTTTGCTTTTTCTTCAGAGTTGGCATACACAATCACACATATTGTTCTACACTTAGGTAATTTAAGTTTCTATGATTTTTTTTAGCTCGCTAATCTTCACATGGAATTGAGGCCTCACATTCTCAGAAGAGTTATTAAGGATGTGGAGAAATCCTTGCCTCCCAAAATAGAGCGCATCCTGAGGGTTGAAATGTCTCCTCTCCAGAAACAGTGAGTGATGTTTTCCATTTGTGATAAAGTGATGTTCTTCTGGATTATTTCTTGACAGCTTTTGTAATATTTGAGTTTTGCTTATGTTTAGATACTATAAATGGATTTTGGAACGTAACTTCCAAGACCTGAACAAAGGAGTTCGTGGGAATCAGGTTAGTGTATGCTATGAAATTATGAATATCATCATAGAATTTTAGGCCTGGAAAGTAATTCTAACAGCTCCTGGTGACAACTCTGAATTTTGAGTCAAACATTAGAGGAACTTCGTGTATGGATTAGAAGTGCTGAAGCTGTATGTTTTTTCTTTTACTGTGTTGAAAACTGATAATGTTAGTTGTTTAATGTTTTCAGGTATCACTTCTGAATATTGTGGTAGAGTTGAAGAAATGCTGCAACCACCCCTTCCTATTTGAAAGTGCGGATCATGGTTATGGTGGGGACATCAGTACCAATGATAGCAGTAAACTGGAGAGGATTATCTTAAGCAGTGGAAAGCTGGTTATACTTGACAAGCTACTTGTCAGATTGCACGAGACAAAACATCGTGTCCTTATTTTCTCCCAGGTTTGTTTCAGAAGCATTTTTGTTGTTATTCTCCTTAGATAGATGTAATTGTTGACTGTAAATTACTTAGGTATCCCTCCTAAGCTATAAATGATAATATGATATCTTCAATTCTGGATCAGCCTCCTAGTGAAATGTGGAAAAGCTGATTAATTATAATGAGGGTAAAAAATGGTTTGTAGCGTGCATTTTCTTGGTATTCATGATTTATTGCCTATGCAGTCAAATTTGGATTGCATATGGACCTCATCATTGGTTTAGTTGATGTACGCAATTGAGTAGGCATTTTCCAAGTACCAGGGCGGTTTACTTGGGACTGCTGATGCTTAACTAACTTGATGCATCTTCATTTCCACTTTCTAAAATTCTGTTATACCTCACAATTGAATCAACTATCAAGTACTGAGTACTAGCCTCAACTGACACCTTGATGAGTTTTTAGCAGGGTGTTGTGATGATAATTTGATGTGTCTCCAATGATTAGTGTTTCAAATTGTTTTCAATTTTCTGTAACTATCCATTTGAAAATCTTGGTCTTGGATATATTATTTGAATCAACTTATTTTACCTTAAAGGGTACACAAGCATATTAAATGACAAATGAATTGTGGCATTGGTCAACTGCTGCAGATGGTCAGAATGTTGGATATAATAGCTCAATACATGTCTCTCAGAGGATTCCAATTTCAAAGGCTTGATGGTAGCACAAAGGCTGAGTTGCGTCAGCAGGCGATGGACCATTTCAATGCGCCTGGTAGTGATGATTTCTGCTTCCTTCTGTCAACTCGGGCTGGCGGCTTAGGCATTAATCTTGCAACTGCTGACACAGTTATAATATTTGATTCAGACTGGAATCCTCAAAATGACCTACAGGTTATAAGCAGAATGAAAACTTGTTTCACCCATGTTTTTTGGTCTTTCTACTACCATAATGGATCTTCGTTTCTATCAATTGAATTATTTAGTTTAGAGGAAACGGATGTTGCTTAAATGTTTGATGATTTATCAGGCAATGAGTAGAGCTCATAGAATTGGGCAGCAAGAAGTTGTTAACATCTATAGATTTGTGACAAGCAAAAGCGTTGAGGAAGATATCCTAGAGAGAGCTAAGAAGAAGATGGTAGATTCTTGAAGTTGATTTCTATCAGTGCACTCCATTTCTTTCATCCTAACAGTCATGTTCATTTGCTCTCTCTCTCTCTCTCTCTCTCTCACACACACACACACACACACACACACAATACTCACATCTAATATGTTGACATTCTGTTATGTTGTGTAATAGTATTTATATATCTATTTTTTTTCAAATTTGTTCCTTTTAGGTTCTCGACCATCTGGTGATCCAAAAACTAAATGCAGAGGGTAGATTGGAAAAGAAAGAAGCAAAAAAAGGGGGTTATTTTGATAAAGTAAGAATGTAATAAAATTTAATTTATATTTTTTGTTGGTACTGTTCTGTATTTCTAATCCTAAATATTGGTATTCAATTGAAGGCTGAATTCTTGTTTGTATGATTATTGTGGCATTCTAACATTCTGTTAGTTGCTGTACTATTTCCCCTTAGAACTATTGCACTTACACTTTTTTTTGCCTTTCTTTATTGCAGAATGAGCTCTCAGCAATTTTAAGATTTGGGGCTGAGGAACTCTTTAAAGAGGACAGAAGCGATGAAGAAAGCAAGAAAAGACTCTTAAGTATGGATATTGATGAAATTCTTGAAAGAGCGGAGAAAGTGGAAGAGAAGGAAGCTGGAGGAGAGCAAGGGAATGAATTGTTAGGTGCTTTTAAGGCAAGTAAATAACTCATTATTTTCTATGTTGGAGGAATCCTGCTGCTTATTTCTGTACCTTTTCTGTTTTGATTATATCCAGGCTGCTGAATTTACATTAGGGTAGTTTTGAAGGTCTAAAATCTTAATTGACCACGCTTATTATCATATTTATTGATTCTTTCACGCATAAGTTTGCTGATTAATTTTATTCTTGGGTTATATCCAGGTTGCAAATTTTTGTAGTGCCGAAGATGATGGGAGCTTCTGGAGTCGTTGGATAAAACCAGATGCAGTAGCTGAAGCTGAAGTGCACATCTCTTTTGTTGAATTTGATTTAAGATTTTATACATGACAACTTGACATGTTTTTTGAATGACTAGTGACTTTCGTTTCATTTCATTTCATTTTTAACTATCATATTTTTATGGTGATATTTGTTTTCTCCCTTTAGGATGCTTTAGCTCCTCGTTCTGCAAGAAATACTAAGAGTTATGCAGAGGATAATCAACCTGGGAGAAGTAACAAACGGAAAAAGAAAGGTTCTGAGCCACCAGAACCACAGGAGAGAGTGCAGAAGCGTCGTAAAGCAGATTATTCTGCTCCCCTAGCACCAATGATCGAGGGAGCATCCTCCCAAGTGAGAGAATGGTCTCATGGAAATCTGCCTAAGAGAGATGCTTTACGCTTTTCTCGTGCGGTATGATTTGAATTTATCTTTCAATTTTTAAGATTGTTAAAAGTGAAAACAAATCCTTTATAGACAGTAAAACTCTGTATATCTACATCTTTTCTCTTGTTGGGAATGTTGAGATAAAAACCACACATTTTCAGATTTCTTAACTTCACGTGTTTTTTAATTTAATTCATACTATGTAATAAGTGCATTCATCTTTTCTTAATGTGGGAATCAGTTCTTAACCTCCCCTCTCATATTCTGTGAATTTGTTGGCTGGATATTGTTTATTTTCTCCTATGTTTCTTTCTATTCTTGCAAGACAAATTTAGCTAGTCAAAATCAGTTTTCTCATGTATCTTTTCTGCCATTGTCATATACTCTTTTGCAAATTTTTACTGTTCTGTAAGTAATCTAATTGAATGTAATGGCAATATCGTTAATCTGAAAATAGGATTTGAGAAACGTGGATTCTTTCAATTCTGTCGAATTTTGGAGAATCCAACTCCAGCTGGTTGATGACAGCTGGAAATGCTCTTATTCCTGATGACTCCACTGCTATCTGGTTTTAATAGATAGTTTAGGAACAAAAGTATTAATAAACAAATATTAGTTCAACAAAATTTTTATATTGGTACCTGGAAGGAAATATGAGCCGTTTAGCTTCTTTCTCTTTTCTCACTATTTGGAAGATCGTGGATAACTTGTCCAATCTGTGCAATATGTGGAAGTGCCATGCTGATTAAACTGGTTAAATGTGAGAACTGGCCAAGCTTGGAGCACTTCTTCCATTGTGGAAGTTTATAAGACAGCCTTTTTTCTTCCCTTGTTTTGTTTTCATTTTAATTAAAAGTTGTTTCTACTAGCGATGCTTGGCTAAAGCTTGGATTCTCTCTTTATTCTTTTTTCATTGACTTAGGTGATTAAGTTTGGGAACTTGAATCAAATAGACTTGATAGCTGAGGAGGTTGGTGGAACAGTTGCGGCAGCTCCACCTGATGCACAAATAGAGCTTTTTGATGCTTTGGTTGATGGTTGTAGAGAAGCAGTTGAAGTTGGAAATCTGGACCCAAAGGTCGGTTATTCTTGCTATACTTTTTGTAGGTGCTGCATCTCATATGTTTGTGGTCGAATACCATAATTACATTTTCTGATTCAACAATTTCAAATGGGACTTTCTTCAGGGTCCTTTGTTGGATTTTTTTGGTGTCCCTGTGAAGGCAAATGATCTGTTGAGCCGTGTGCAAGAACTTCAGCTACTAGCAAAGCGAATTAGTCGTTATGAAAATCCCGTTGCACAATTTCGAGTGTTGATGTACCTGAAGCCTTCAAACTGGTCCAAGGGGTGTGGCTGGAATCAAAGTATGCATTTCCTATCTTTTTTATTATTATCTTAGAGGATAATAATTGACTTGTTTCCTTTAGCTGATTGATTGTGGTATTTTCATTAGTTGATGATGCGAGATTGCTTCTGGGAATACACTACCATGGGTTTGGCAATTGGGAGAAGATACGGTTAGATGAAAGGCTTGGCCTTTCGAAGAAGATTGCTCCAGCAGAACTCCAGCATCATGAGACCTTTCTACCACGTGCTCCAAATTTGAAGGATCGTGCTAATGCACTTCTGGAGATGGTAAGCTATCATTTGGAAAGCAGAAAATGCCAAAACTGGAAAGCAGGGCTTTCCTTTTGCTTTCATCCAGTCTCGTTCTGTAACCTTTGCAAAGCTTTGTCTCCATTATGCATGTACGCTATGTTTATACTGTTAAACTCCAGTTCCTATTTAAACTATTGCCGCAGCAGACATGAGTATATTAATTAAGTTAGCTTCCTAGTTTAATAATCAAGATTGTGAAATTTTAAGTCTTTGAATTGTCAGTCGCCCTTGCAAAGTTTTGTTTCCCATTTTAGTTGCATGTTATATGTATTTTTAAAGTCCATGTTACCATTTAATCAATTGTCACAGCAGACACAAGTATATTAATTTAAGAAGCTTCCCAGTTTGACTGTCAAAATTGTGCGAGCATCCGTGGCCAATGATTCTCGTGTCAGATGGCAGTAATTACACAAGTGCTTGCTGTATATTAGTTGTTCGTTATTGTTATTCCACAAGTGCTTGCCTATGATATTATTGTTATTTCGCATATCTAATTTGCATTGAAGTGAGGTGAATTTTATGCACTGATAACGAGCACTTCTTTTTTTTCAACCAGGAACTTGCATGCTTGCCTTTTTTTAAATGTTTGTTATAGTTCATATCTAATTTGCATTGAAGTGAGGTGAATTTTATGCACTGATAATGAGCACTTCTTTTTTTTCAACCAGGAACTTGCATGCTTGCCTTTTTTAAAATGTTTGTTATAGTTCTGTCTCATATCTAATTTGGAAGTGTGGTGAGTTTTGTGTACTGATAATTTGCATTGAATTGAGGTGGATTTTATGTAATGATAACCAGCACTTTTTTTCAATCAGGAACTTGCAGCTATTGGTGGAAAGAAAGCAAATGCTAAAGGGGGCCGGAAGGCCTCCAAGAAGGGGAGAGAGAATCTTCTGAACATCTCTGTTTCACTAGACAGGGACAAGAAAGTAAAGCCAAGATCTGTAATGGCCAGTGTGCAAACAAACAAGAACAGGCCTCAGAGACCACAGAGAGTTGAGCAATTAGTAAAAGAGGAGGGTGAGATGTCCGACAATGAGGAATTATGTGAGCAGTTTAAGGAAGTAAAATGGATGGAATGGTGTGAAGAAGTCATGTTTGATGAAATTAAAACCCTGAGACGTCTTAACAAATTGCAGACTACCAGTGCTGACCTTCCAAAGGAAAAAGTACAGCATCGTTTGTTCTGATTGTCCATTGTGTAGTGATGTTTTTTGGATACTAGAAGTTTATGTCCAACCTTTTCTTGCAGGTGCTTTCAAAAATTCGGAACTATTTACAGCTCATTGGACGGAGAATAGACCAGATAGTCCTAGAATACGAGGAAGAGCTTTATAAACAGGATAGTATGTGCTTCTCCATTCTATATATGCTCAATTTATTTTCTCTGCCGCTTCTTCTCATTTAAATCAATGTTTTCCCAGGGATGACAATGCGGTTATGGAATTATGTTTCTACTTTTTCAAATTTATCTGGTGAGAGACTTCGTCAGATTTATTCGAAACTTAAACAGAAGCAGGAGGAAGATGCAGGTGTTGGCCCCTCTCATGCCAATGGTGCTGCATATGGATCTCTTGACAAAGACTGCGATCCCACCAATTTTGAGAGGCATATGGGGTATAAAAATGAAACTGCCTATCCATTGTCAGAACCAACAAACAGAGGTCATGATGCTGGGAAATTTGAAGCGTGGAAACGACGCAGAAGAACTGAAGCTGATAATCAACCCCAATTTAAACCCCCCTTACAAAGACCACCGAGTACCCGCTTATCCAACCCTAGCTCGTTGGGGATTCTTGGGGCAGGACCACCTGATAATAGGCCTTTTCTTGAGAGACCTTATCGAGTGCGGCAAACTGGTTTTCCTCCAAAACAAAAATTTACATCAGGTATAAAGTAGTCTTAGTGCTTGAGGGAAGGAGAGCAACTGATTCAAGTCATAAGCCCCATGGCTTCCCCGTGGTCCATAACTGCTTCAGTCATTAGATATAAACCGTGGAATTCTTTTCAACATCACAGTAATAAGGTGCCAATTCCTACTCAGTTTCTTTCTGGCTGATCTAAAAAATATCCATTGGATGAGGAGTTTGTACAAAAGGTGCCTGGGGGGATGACCAAAATTAATCAACTTGAGAAAGATGTAGGTCTTCTTGTTACAATTCTTTGTCAAGGAAATGAATTGGGTAACTGGTTTCACGTATATAGTGGGGTTAGGGAAAGAAATTTTTCATTCAATTTAAAATATACATAAATGAGCGGAACATATTACATGCATTATGCCTTTGAGAGCAGTGTACATTATCAGTTTTGAATAATTTTGATTCCGTTTTACTATAACAGTTTCAGTTTTTCATTATTCTGAACCTTACTGTTCCTGTCGAGACACTAATAAAACTTGTCAATATGTTATAAACTGCTGTGTTCTTGGCCCATGATGATAAGCTTCGCTTGTGGACGTGGCATACATTATAGTTATCTGTTTCGATACTGATTCAGCTCTACTCTACTCTAATTATTACTGTAGCTGGTGTTTTCACTTCACATTATAGTTTTTGCTTGTGAAGTTGTGTTTATTGATGCTTATTCTGTATACATGCATTTCTACCAACTTGGTCAATTTTAATAGGATGGACTTCTTTGTATTAGAAATCGGGAATGCTGAAATTGTGCATCGAATGATGCATACTTTTAGGTCTGAGGATTCATTGATGCTCTACTTGTGCAAAGAGTTTCAGATGCTTCGAGGTTTAGTTTCCTCGTGTTCCTGTAAGTGTCTATATTTTTTGGATGCGCGTTTTATGTCCAGGGCAATGGCCTTATGCGCGTTTTATATATTATGCCGATTGACTTTTTAATTGAAAGTTTGGATTAGGGGTGTTCATGGTCTTGTCCAGTGCAGCCTAATCGGGAGTTGGGAGATGTAATTTCTTGAGAACTTGACCTGACCGAACTGAAAACCAGTTCAAACTGAACCGGTCCTGCTCAGTTAAGGTCGGTCGGTTTTTATGAAACTTATACCTGTCCACTCATGTTTTAAAATTTAACAAACATAATCAAGTAAGCTGCAAAATCCTTTCATAAACCTTATCTGTTTTGGTAAACCGGGTCAATGAATTGAGTGATGGGTATTTTATGCAATAAATTGATCCAAAAATAAAAACAAAGCATGAAACTGAAAAGGAAAGCTTTGACTACAATGATGAAGGTAATTTATCACAACCCGATTTCGTACTTCAATTTTAATGACTCAAGACCACCACCATGAGAAATTACTTTGTTGATGATAACATTGAAGACTTGGAAACTTAGCACCCCTAGTTCTCCAAACACCACTCTAAATAATAGAAAATTTCTAGTTGCCTCCAAAGAGATCAAGAGATAGAGGGCACGGGGTAAGGGGAGGCAGGGAGGCGCAACTGCTATGATTACTGATTAGGGTTAGATTTAGCTTCTATTTGTACTTTTTTGAGGCATGATTAGGGTTAGATTTAGCTTCTATTTACTTTTTTGAGGCAGAGTTTAATTTTAGTTAAACTGGCGTGGTTCAATCAATTTTATTTTATTTTATTTTTCTGAAATCAAAAGCAAACTGTATCTAGTGATTTTTATAGTTTTCAACTTAGTTTTTTCAATTTAATTTTGAACACATATTCATGCAAGCTTTTCCCCAAAGCCCCATCAAAAGGAAGAAGTGTAGGGGGGCTAATAACGTGCTTCCTGCTAGAGCAGGCTGGTTTTGTGTTTTTGGTTAGCTGCATCCCAGTAGCTTGTCAAAGAAGATCTCTCGCATGCTTGGAGGTCAATTTTTGTTATCAGTGCTGATAGATGATCACGAAGAGTCTAAAAAACTTCTGGGCACATTTTTTTTTAATTTTTGGCACTTCAAATAACTCAATCCTACGTTTTGTGGTTTGAAATTTGTACAAGTAGAGAAACCAAGTAGCACTAACATATCCTATCGTTCATGGTAGACGTTAAAAAAAAGAAAAAAGGAAAAAAGAGGAAGCCCCACAAAGTCTTACCCATCTAGAAAACTCAAGCAAAATAGGAGATAAAAACAAAAATTATGAAAAAGAAGTGAAGAGAGACAAGATTAAAAAACGCTGTGTGGTCTTAATTCCCACAGGAGAAGTGTGGTCGATAGCACTTTATCACTTTATCTCTCCCATTGCTTTCTCAACCTCATAATACCACCTAGTTTCCAAAAACAATGCATGTCGTGCCAAAACAAGGGAAGTGTTCTTCCTCCTCCCTCAACAACAAGAAGAGAGTGGGTAAACCGGTGATTTCGTTCAGTCCCTGATGTCTTTCCAATTTGTTTTGTGTCCACCGATTAAAGAAATTTGATTCCCTTATGCCCTTGCCATGGCAACACAGCAAAACTACACCTATTTGTCTAACTTATATACTAAAAAATAGTCCAATTAAAATCTCAAAATATTATTATTTATATAGTAATGAGTGATTTTCAATGGTCAGTTGTGTTTTAGACCTGTCATAACTAAATGAGAATTGGCTTTATATAGATTACATTGATGATCTCGTGATTATTTATGGACCGACGGAACAAGTTTAAGCCTAAAACAAGGTTTGATCATGTTAGACCATATTAACGGTTCAAAATATTCATAACTTTTAATTCGATCGTTAGATCGAGTTTAAATTCTTATTTTTTCTATAATAGCGATTGCATCACTACACGAACAATTAGGACGTAGACACAAAAAATCTTACTAAGATTTTTTGCTCTTGTATCAATTCATTTTATTTTATTTTATTCTGCATGCTAATTAGTAATTACCCGATATATCCAAAATATTGGCCACGGCAGTCATTCTTAGCCGCAGGATTCCAATAGGTTCACTCTTATCCGCCACGTAAGTGGGTGGAGGACCCCACTTGGGACATTGATTGGCTCTCCCGCCCTCTTATTAAACTGAATTCTACTCTTTAGCTTTTTTTTTACTACAGGCATTCATTCCCTAACACTGCCAAAGAACCAGAAAAAAGAGGCAGAGAAACACTTCTCTGCTATCTTCTGATCAAGACCCACCACAATCAGGTAATTTATACCTGACAACCCTTTCTCCTGTTACTCTCATCTTTTTCTTTTAGGAGTGTGTGTGTTTGTTCTATATCTATCTATATCTATCTTCTGCTCTTATCAGTGCTGGTATGGTCTTGTTTTGATGGTTTGTTAGGCACCTCAAGAAAACTGAAATACACCTCCTCCATTACTGCTTTCATTCTTGTTCTGAATCTTCTACTTTAAGAAGTTGAAAAGGGCTGATTAATCAGGATTGATATTTTGGCATGATTTTCATAATTTCTTATAAGATGTGATAACCTGAGTGCATTGATATTAACTATTTCTGGGTTCCTTGATCATTACGAACGTAGCATGCTTTACTTTTCTATATGGAAACTTCTTTTTTTATCATGGATAACGCAGAGACTTGATGAAGGCATGGTGTTGATGTGCTTTCTATTTGAAGAAATTCTCAAATTTGTATTTGAAGCAGAGAAACTAAGGGTAGACAAAACATAAAATTAAGACCATATTATGTTTCAAATTTTATGTGGTGTCAGTTTTTAAAGAATTATAGAAAAGAAGCAACTGGTAAAAGTACACGATGATGTCCCAAGGAGATAGCTGAGTGGTTTAAACTTTAAAATTTCTCTTGGGTGTCTTAAGCTTAAATCATAGGGAATTAGAAGACAGTTACTGTATGAGGTCCTTACATGCCTTCAAATGAAACCTTTAACAAGGTTGACTAGGGCTAAGGTGACTATTGATGTTCAATAATTTTTGAAAAAAAACTTGATTTTTGTTAAATTTTTTTAAGAGAAATGTAAAGGAAGATAAAACAAAAAAGAAAGGAAAGGAAAAGGAGTTGTAAATCCTGAAAGTGAAAGGCAGAATTACAGCTTTCAACAAACTGACAGAGATTCTTCCATTAAGCTACATAGCTTCCACTCTTCCTACATTTTGCTTCTGTTTTCATACCAAAAGCACTTGCAACTCCAAATTGAATATTTTGGTGCCTTTTCATTCCGAAATCTAATTGTATGTGGTATTTTGTATTGGTTGATGCCTATTTTGAATACAACAGTACTGCATGAATTGTCCAAATGAAACTATGTAAAATGAAATTCGGCTTGGTTTCTTTAACTTTGTGTATTGGCACAAAAATGCCTAGGAAGTGTAGTTGGACAAATAATGTTTTCCTGATTTAAAAATTTAGTAAAGTACATAAACCTATATGAATTGTTCCGAAGAGGTTTATGAACACTGATTTCTGTATTGTGATTTTCTATCTAAAGTGTTTTGATGTAGTTCAACCATCAGCAATTTCTTGAAAATAGTTTGTTGGTGATATTCTTCAGGGGGGAAGATGGACTACTTTTATGGACCAGGAAGGAATCATCTGTTTGTTCCAGGGCCGGTTAATATCCCGGATCCGGTCATTCGGGCAATGAATAGGAACAATGAGGATTACCGCTCACCAGCAATTCCAGCCATGACAAAAACTCTTCTTGAGGATGTGAAGAAGATTTTCAAGACAACCTCAGGAATTCCATTTATCATCCCAACCACAGGTACTGTTGCAGCAGTCATCCGACAAAGTCTTAAATTCTAAAATGTTTGTACTTCACCTAGAGCACAAATCCAAATACAGTGAAATGCTTCAGAATTCTTGGATGCCAGTATGTCATCCAAGAATTCTAAATTTTTTGGAAGTGTCTGCTAACTTATCCATCTTATTGGAGACATTTATTTTTATATATTTTAGTGAATAGTAGTTTGTGTTAGTTGAAGTTGCTATTTTGGTTCAGGCACTGGTGCATGGGAGAGTGCACTTACCAACACACTGTCTCCTGGAGATCGAACTGTGTCTTTCGTGATAGGCCAATTCAGTTTGCTCTGGATTGATCAGCAGCAACGCCTTGGTTTCAATGTTGATGTGGTAGAAAGTGACTGGGGTCAAGGTGCCAACCTTGACATCCTCGCCTCAAAACTCGCGGAAGATACTGCGCACACCATTAAAGCTGTTTGCATTGTTCACAATGAGACAGCAACTGGAGTTACCAACAACTTGGCCAAAGTTAGAAAAATACTTGGTAAGTGTATATGCCAGTGCTTGGCAATGGCAAATCTTAGCTGAAATAATAAAGTCTCTTTTTATTAATCCCTATGTATGCTAATAGTCCTTAACCGGTTATATTACTTGCTTAGATATTTCTCCATAGAAAATCAAGGATCATTTCCAACATAAACCGGCTAAAATATGCATTGACATCAGCATATGATCCTATAACAGTCGTTGACCTTTTATGTTTGTCTAACTTCTGGAACATGAAAGCTAGGCCTGCATCAGCTGCCTGGGGATAGAATGAGACACCTATATATAGAGAAAGGTCCCAAACTACTCGAGAGTTTTGGGTTGAAACTCGAAAGTGGTGTCTGCTGATCTCCAAGCTTGATGTTGGTTCCCTGAAGGTTATTCATTGTGCAAAGGAGTACCTCTTACAGAGGGTTGATTCCAAGTCTTATTTGCACATCTGCTCCAGTGACGTAGTGCTTCTTTTACCTATCTCTAATAAATGCTTTAATAGAAGCTTTTCATAGCATTTATAAATCAATGTAGTTTAAAATGCTTGAGTGAAGCATACTGCAATGTACTTTGTGGTGGGTTTTTTATGGTGGAACTTATGCAGTGCACAATGTAGTGTTCCCCTCCCATTTGTTAGAAATGATCAGTTCTGAGCTTGTAGTTTTTTTGGATTTTTAGATTAGCTTATATGCTTTATTTGACAAACAACATAAAGTTCTGAGAACTTTGGATATGATAATTCAGTTCTTTCATCGTTTAATTTTAATCTTGATCACGTAAGATATGTTTTTCAATGATTCTCAGATGACTACAGCCATCCAGCTCTCTTCCTTGTTGATGGAGTGTCCTCCATTTGTGCCCTTGATTTCCGTATGGATGAATGGGGAGTAGATGTGGCTTTAACTGGCTCTCAAAAGGCTCTTTCTCTGCCTACCGGGATGGGTATCGTTTGTGCTAGCCCTAAAGCTATCGAGGCTTCTAAAACTGCGAAGTCGTTTAGAGTCTTCTTTGACTGGAAGGACTATTTGAAGTTCTACAGTCTTGGAACATTTTGGCCATACACTCCTTCCATCCAGTTGTTGTATGGACTTAGAGCAGCACTGGATCTCCTTTTTGAGGAAGGGCTTGAGAATGTATTTGCAAGGCATGCTCGTTTGGGAAAAGCAACAAGGTTCCTCCCTTTTCTTTTTTTATGTTTTCCTTTCAATTATTTCAGAAGGTTATCTCAATCATTGAACTGTGACAGATTCACAATTCATAACTCCTCGAGTTTTAAAATGTAGGCTTGCTGTGGAGGCATGGGGCTTGAAGAACTGTACTCAAAAGGAAGAATGGTTCAGTGACACAGTGACTGCTGTAGTTGTTCCCCCGTACATTGATAGTGCAGAAATTGTTAGGAGGGGATGGAAAAGATACAACCTGAGCTTAGGTTTGGGTCTTAACAAAGTAGCTGGCAAGGTTTTCAGAATAGGGCATCTTGGCAACCTGAACGAGGTAACCTTCATTTCTCATATCCTTTGACTTGCGCATGTAGTGATTCATTGAACATCATTCAGAAAGTCCATCTTAATAATAAATCCAAGAAGTAACAATTTGCTAGTGTGAATGTATTCATTACTCATGGATCAAGGGAAAAAACTATAAAATTAACGGTAAGAAGTCATTTCGATTTGTTATTTATCAGCCTTTTGACCTGGTAATTGTGGGCAAAGAGACAGCTTCAGAATGTCTAAGGACTCGTATTTGAAAATCCCTCTACTGTCTAAACTTCAGAGCTTCTTTGGATAACTTTTAAACTCTGATCACAATATAATGGATTAAATAGCTATAGTTTCCAGCAAAAATGTTCAACTGCTGCAACTTTTAACTTTTATTCTATGACAAAGTGACGGAGAAATTGAATCTTAATTACCAGTCATGTTAGCCTGTTAGTGTTAAGACGGTCATAACTCTGCCAAATGGATCCTTATTCCTTAATCAGACCCTCATTCTCTTCTCATGTAACATGATCTGTCAAACATAAGCATTCTCTGTAATATTTCCTCACCTTGTCATTTCCTTTTAAGATAATGACTTGGAAAATATAACTCGCCACAAGCGTCTTATTTAATTGTAGCCCTGCCTCATTCTTTTTCTGCATGTAATTTCTTTTCTCAGCTGCAATTGTTGGGCTGCCTTGCTGGAGTGGAGATGATACTCAAGGATGTGGGTTACCCAGTAAAGTTGGGAAGTGGAGTAGCAGCTGCCTGTGCTTATCTGCAGAATAATACCCCTCTGATAGTTTCCAGGGTTTGATTGAAATACTATCAATGTCGTTTATTCTTTTTCTGTCATTCGCTCCCAGAAACACTGAAATATGAATGTTTCCCTTCCTGTGCTTGTACTATTTTGAGGCTTCCGAGGTCTCCTTATGTAAATCTTTGCTTTTTACAAGACCGTGTGTTTTAAACATCTTCGAATCCAGTCTAGTTTTCTTTCTCGAAACACTTTTAACATTCAATGTCTTATCTTATAATTCATCAACAAGACTGGTGATTTCTAATGCTATCACTGGATACCAAATCATGTGTGTTTATCTCTGCTTATTACAAGCACACCATTGAAACCTAGGCCTTGTACTGCTAGCAAAATTTGAAGTTTCATGGATGCTGATTGCTGAAGATGCTGTTTGGAGAACAACTTACCTGCCATGTCTATAGTTTCTTGATTGAGGCTGGCCTGCCAGTTTTCATTCTTTGCAGCCCCACTCATTTTTGCTCTGGTATGTGCTCCTCGTTTAACTCTCAATTCTCGTGGTATCAGATTATACCTCACCGACCAAATTTTCGTCTGATATTTGGATTGATGAGACCTGAGTGTGCTGGTAAGTTCTTGTTTCCTTCAGACTTTCTGGTGTCCGAATTTCCAATATTGGCTTTTGGAATGGTTAGCATTTCACAGGTGACGCTCACTTTTTGATTGGCTCTCTCCATCTAGGCCGTAATAAGAATATAATGTTTGAAATCACTGAGTGTTAAAAATTAATTCCAAATGAAATTCAATTTCTAAATTAAAGGGAAACTCCATATTTTACTGCACTACAAATAGAATTCAATCTTTAATTTATTTTTATATCATATTTAGAGATTAAATCATATAATTTTTTACTAAAATCTCTGAATTGAATCCAAACATTCCATCCATGCTGTTAAATACATATGAATCAACAAAACCTGTCTATCCAAGCATTATCTGGCCACGAAAAAATTGAGTTGAGAAGTGTTTTCATACAGCATGGGCATATTCAAGGTACCTGAATCAAGCTCATTATAAGCTTGCTAATTCTTCTTCCCAACGAAGGGAAGCAGACGCTGGCCCTGCGTCAAGAATGGCTGATAAAGTAAAATCAGGGCAAGAACGATTTCCTTTCTGGCTATGGCTGCGAATAGATCTGTCATATTTCCTTTGGACAGTAACCCAAGTTCCATATTTGACCTGGAGATTTTTTTATCAAGCTCTAGATCTAAACCCCAATTCAGCTATTCTTAATCTTGGTCTACTCACGTAGCGTGAGTTGCTAGAACGTGAAAAGAAAGTCAAAACCATCTTGATTTTACGTCATCTTTTGTAAAGTCAAAAACTTGGGCTTACTCGGAAACGTATTCAAACCTTTGGTCAAAAAAGACTTCCACTTCTCCTTTCATTCTCTTTAAATATCGTATCATCCTCCTCACCTCAATCTCCACCTCGGAAAAGTTCCATGGAGGAAGATTGCTTTGATCGCCTGACTGATGATCTTCTGCTCGTTATCTTCAACAAATTAGGTGATGCTAAATCTCTCACTCGATGCACCTCAGTCTCCAAGCGCTTCGCTTCGCTGGTCTTCGAAGCCGACACAGTATTTCTTTCCATCCCTCCTCGCAAACACAACCCATTAAGGAGAAATCTTTTCAAGATTCTTATTGGTAAGTTGATAGCCAAACCACTCCATTTTTTTCACCATTTCATTGCTGACAAACCAGATACGAACCGGAAAGTTGTTTCTTTTTATTCACCTAAAGAAGTTTTGAAGCAATTCCGACAAGTGAAAACTATGCACATAGAGCTTCCTTCTGATGGTGGCAAGACAGGATTAATGGAGGGAAATGATTCACTGCTAAAATGGAAAGCCAGGTTTGGTAGCGAGATAAAGAGTTTCGTTATTCTTAGCGCTACATCTTTTCAGAAAAGAGTGCAACCCTTATCATCAGGCGACTTTTCTGAAAACAACGGAGAAGTTTTAACAGATGGGCAATTGAAGTTACAGATTGTATTGACAATTTCTTGCCTGCTTGCTGCTTCAGCAAGGCATTATTTGATGAAGCAGGTTTTGGAAGAACATCACGCGCTTGAAAATATGATAGCAAGTGATGCGTGCAAGCAAGGGAAGGTTTGTATGGGAAAAGATGAGGTCGCCGATATAAGAAACTCAATCAAATCAATGGTGGCAACAGATTCATCTCTGGAGAGGACACGAGTGCCTGATCTGAGCATGAGGTTGTGGTATGTGCCTGTGCTGGAGCTGCCGGAAAACGGGTACATAATGAGAGGAGCCACACTTGTTGTGCTTCGGCCGAACGACGATGGGCAGATTGGAAATGGAAGGAAGTCTGGTTTGTTTGGTTTTGATGGGGAAGAATGTGAGAAGAAGGCATACAATGAAGCTGCGAGAGAGATGATGAAGATGAAGAAGAGCTATCTGATGACAATGGAATCCTTTTGATCTGTGAAGTTGAACACAATTTTCTGTTCAATTTGACATAATTCATGTTTATGTTTGGAATGTCTAAATCAATATTTTCTTTAATTTTACGAATTAATTAGCATTCAAGTATGATTCTATAAAATAACAAATAACTTCTTGCAATATCAAATTAACAACTTGGGATGACAATTCTATCCCTTTTTATCGAGTCGGTTACCGAAATACCCTTTATTTTGTCTGAAATTTTTCTAGCAACATGTCGTTTTCGAAATTGTACTTCCCAACCCTCGAATCAACACCTTCACTAATTTTAAAATACCTTAACTACCCTCATTCCTCTCTTTTCCTGTTTTTAAGGCAATGCCAAGGGCCCAAGATTAGTACCCGCAGTCAACTCTTGGATTAGTTTACGCTGGCTTGGTGCCGTGCTTCGCAAGGCTGATTTTTTTTTAATATATATATATATATATATAATGTTTAAGGGATGAAATGAGATTAAAAAAATATGAAAAAACCGATTAGGGTAAACTTATAACTTTGATTAGTAAAATCGTGTTAATCTAAGATATATCACTAAACTAATTAATGATCTAAATTATGAGACTCGATAAAAATATTGAAGGTTGGAATTAAAAAAGTAAATTTTAATTATATAAAAGAATTTTAAAAAATAAAAATTAAAAGAATGAAAATCAAAATTAAAATACAAAATATATTTTTTATATTTTATTGAAAGGTAAAATTGAAAAATAAATAATTTAGTTAAAGGACTAAAAAGTGAAAAAAATAAAATAAAATAAAAAATAACATAAAAATAAAAATAATGTTGTGACTAGAGAATGAAATTAAATAAATAATAACTTTTAAAAAATAGCCAATAACAAAAAAAAAAAAAAACTATGAGGATCAAATTATAAAATATAATATAATCAATTTGAAATGATGGATGAAATTAAAGACTACTAATCTCTTACAAAATTGGTCAAGGACAAAAATTACAAATTCAAAGAATGAGTACCACATTGAAAAAGATAATATTTGATAAATTAAAATTATTTTTTTAATAAAATATCAGAATTAAGATAAATTATTAATAAAAAAATAAAAACTGAAATTAAAATATGATAAGATTGAACAAGAGAAAAAAAATTCTATCAGTGTAGACTCGACTACTAACGAAGGCATCCGTGTTGCAAGTGATCCGTAGATAGACTGGAACCAATATGAGCTGATAATCGGGCCTGTTTATGGAGCACCAAAACAGAGAAGGCCCAATGGCCCATAATCCGAGCCCACCTATTCATAACATGAGAGGAGGGTACGTAGACTCTAAAAAACGCTAGGGTTTTAAGGTGGTCGAAATTCAGCAAACTCCGAGCTCTAACTCTACCGAGGCCTTCGCTCTCTCGCCAAGTAGCAAAACAAACACCAAGCAACTTGTAGAAATTTCTCTTTATTTTTCTTCGGCTGCAATTCATTGTTCTTTACTTGCAAAACCCATTTCTCTTAACTCTATAATAATTTATTGATTTCCCGGTTCCTTGTATTTGTTAGGTTTTTGTCTGCAAACTGTTTGTTCTAGTGCTTGACAGAAGTTCAGGCTTTTTTCTTTTTTCCCGCCTTTTGGGTTTAACTTGAAAGTAGGATTTGAGAAAGCATTGAACACAATGGATGGAAGATTAGCGAATACATGGAAATTAACAGTGAACGAGAAGAAATTCATAGAGACTGCTTTGGCTTCAAACCTTAGAATTGATGGTCGTAATCCTCTTGAGTATCGTAAAATTACCATCAAGTTTGGAAGGCAAGTTTCTTTTTAGTACTTTTTTTTGTAATTTTTTTTCCAGTTAGGTTTCATCTTTCAAGCTCTCCTTTTTTGTTTTACACATTTCACTGTATTGGTGTGCCTGTTTTTTGCTATATAAAAGTTGATGTGCTTTTGGTTTAAATGATGCATAGGAGCTGCAAGAGGAAAAGAATAACGGTGTTCCCTTGATGAGTTGTTATTGTGTCATAATTGCTAGTGTCTTGCCATTGTTTGGTTTTGTTTTTGAAGATGGGAGAGCTTTATGGTTGATTGTTAATGTATATTGGGATTGGGGTTGATTGAATGGTATTTTGGTTGTGGTAAATTTGCAGAGAAGATGGGTCATCAGAGGTGCAGCTAGGACAGACTCATGTAATGGGTCTTGTGACAGGTCAATTAGTTCAACCTTATCAAGACCGACAGAATGAGGGGACACTTTCTATTTTTACTGAGTTCTCTCCGATGGCTGATCCTTCATTTGAACCAGGCCGCCCTGGGGAATCTGCAGTTGAGTTGGGCCGTATAGTTGATCGTGGTCTAAGGTGATTAGTGTCTTTACTTATATTTGTTTGAGTAAAATTTCTCAAGTTTGCTGGCTTGATGTTTTTCTTTGCTGTGCAGTTTTTGCATGGAATGCTTCTCTAAGAATATGTATTTCTTTTTACAAAAATGTGTGTATATGTGTGTCACAATCATATCTGAATACTACATTAATGATGCCAAATTGTTTGGATGAAGTAAATTTCATTTTCTTCAGGGCCTTCTTAGAATGAAGCTTATGGTACTCCTTTAAAAAGAATACTGATTTATAATATAGTTCAACTTTGATCAAATCTTTAAGCGATCTTTCAGGGAGAGCAGGGCTGTGGATACAGAATCACTTTGTGTTCTTGCCGGGAAGTTAGTGTGGGCCATTCGTATTGACCTTCATATCTTAGACAATGGGGGGTAAGCTATGATAATTTTGCTGTTTAGTTTTCTGCCTTTTATTCATGTTCTAAAGCTAATTATTTAAGTAGAAATTTCTCTCATTAAGACCTGCATATTTTTTCTTTATTTCTTCTTTTACTGATGCTAAATAGTTATTATTTGACTAACACTCACTCACATACTCTACAAACAGAAATCTTGTTGATGCTGCCAATATTGCTGCCTTAGCCTCTCTCTTAACGTTTAGAAGACCGGAATGCACTTTAGGAGGTGAAGATGGTCAAGAAGTGACAGTACATCCACCAGAGGTTGGCTAATTTAATGCCTTTAATTATTTACTTGTAATGGAAGCTTGGGTTTCAACCAAGGAAGCGTTTTCTTAGTTTTGTCTTTTTACCTTTAAGAACCAACTTGGCTTGTAAAATGTACCCTTATTGGAGTTGGTACTTCATATCTCTCCATGCTTTTTGGATAATTATTTAAATTGATACTTCAAACAATCAGGAAAAAAGAAAGTATTGAACTTATTTTGTTTATCATGTCACACTTGAGACCTTCTTGAGTTGACTATCCTTCTTTGTCTAGTCATCATTCTGGTTGCTGTTATGCACAACTCAGATGATCAGTGCTTTCCAACCTCATATGCATTCTACAAGTCTGACAGTAGCGGTGGATTACTCATGTATAAGATTAATTGGATAACTGTAGTGGGAGTGGAAAATGGTTTTTTTATAATGTATGAGATAGAGTTTGTAAAGAATTTTTGCCTCCTTATTTAAGTTCAATTGTTTTATTATACAGCCAATAATTCATCTTGTTTAACTCATTGTGTTCCACGCAAGGTAATGTGGTATTAGGCCTTAACAAAATGATAATCCTAGAAACTGATTCATGATGCCATGCTGGAGCAAATTTATTCTCTTAAAGTTACTTAATGTCCATGAAGTTTCCTATAATTTAATCTTGGAAGTTGCAATGAAGATTGAACTGTTTTCACCATCCTTGTTCAATACAGCTGTGTGTATTTACTTTGTAGAAATAAAAATACCATCGGCTCATTAGAAGTAGTTGAAAGCTTTCATCTCTGGTGTTAAGAGCAATTGTTTTCATGGAAGTTGTGCCCAGGCATTATATCTTAAATAGACTGTTTGCCTACAGAATAAGATCCTAACACAACACCCTTTAATAAGGTCTCTAGAAAATCACAGAGAGGGGAGCACTTTTTAACTTCAGAAGTAGCCATGTTTCCATGATCTACATCTTGCTTATGTCCACAAAAATAAAATAAAATAAAATGGATCATTTACTTTGAACTTGAGATTCAGAGGTCCTTGTTGGAAACCTTCCCTTTTTATTCTCCCAATAAATGTTGTAGACTGTGATATTGCTGTGGCAGTTACATGTCGAACTTTTTGATGTTTTACCAACTTTAGCCTTTTGCATATTATAGTGTTAAGTTGATTGTTATCCATTACATTGTGACAGGAAAGAGAGCCGCTTCCTTTGATAGTCCACCATCTCCCTATAGCAATAACTTTTGCATTTTTCGGTGGCGAGGGCAAAATGGTGGGCAGATCTATACTACATTTTTTTGTGTCCACTTCTGATGCATATTGATGAGGTTGAAAGGCTCATCACCCAGCTCTTGTAATCTGAATGAGTGCTATGTAGGTTGTTGATCCTGTCCACAGTGAGGAGGCTGTTATGGGTGGAAGAATGACTGTAACAGTTAATGCGAATGGTGACATTTGTGCAATTCAGAAAGGTGGAGGGGAGGGTGTGCCACAAAGCACTATTATGCATTGTTTGCAACTTGCTTCTTTGAGTGCTGAATCCATAACGAAGAAGATAAAAAATGCAGTGAGTTTCTTCTTTAGAAATTTTTTTGAATGTTGAGATGCAGTATCTTTTCTGATACCAAATATTCATGCTTTCTTAATGAATCTATTCTTTTCTTTTTTTCTTTGTCAGTTTGCTGCTTCTAGAAACACATGGCCATGGGATTGCTTTTGCTCTGAACCTAATTTTAATGTGTGAATTGATGTAGGTTGAAGCATACAACACAGAGAGAGCATTGCGCAAGATCAAGCGCCACCCTACTTATGATTCTGGCAATGTTAGTGTAGCTGCTCTTGATGTAATAGAGCAAAATAAAACCACTGAGCAGGTGGAAGGTAGTGAGTTGTCAAGGCATCATTTGGAGAGATTGAAGTTGGTACCTGAGGATACCTGCAGCAGTAGAGGTAATGACAATGATGATGATGATACCAAACCATCTGAACAAGGTGGAACAGGTCGAGTACAGGGCAATGCTGTGAATTTTCTCGGGGGTCCATCAAGCTGGTATGGTGCTAGAACTTTCCAAAGTTTTTTTGAAGTGCAAACTTGCTCTGCCAAAAGAAGATTTTGCATCCATCGTTAGAATCATAGTTTGTTGAAGATAGAAGAAAGTTTTCTGAATCATGAATTTAAAATTACCTGAAAAGGATCTCTTGACCCTGAAGAAATTTAATAACATTAGTTTCCAGACCATTTCTCTGTTATATACTTTTATATTTGCTTATGGCTCCTTGTAATGGATTTAAGTCTGTATGATTATGACTGATGCAAAGAGAGAGTGAGAGCTGTGGAACTGGGATCTAATTAAGTCAACTGGATTTATGGTAATTAGAAATTCTATAGATTTATAATAGGCCTTTCATCTTGCTCTTGTGCTTTGGAAACTCTGCTCTATCTGGTTTAAGAAATTTTCAACTTTATTATTTTCCTATTTTTTGCATGATTACTTTTAAAAAGTGATGCGAATCTTCTTTTTTCCTTTCCACAGGGATCCTTATTCGAAGGGTGTTGATCCTGAATCCTTGAAAGCTTCTCTAGCCTCACGAGGTATGCATTTTCACAATTTTCTTAAAAGTACAAGACCTTTACTCCTCTCCTGCCTGTAAATGATTTTGCTCATTTTGTCCCTTCAAGGTTCATAGTTCACTTAATATGTAATACTGTATAAACTCTGAAGCAAAACTCCCCTCGTCAAAGAGAATTTAAAGCAGACTTTGGATTGTTCTTTTATTATGGGAGGCAACTCTAAAATAAATTTCACAGAGAGACAAATCTTATTTATTCTTTGGAAGGTACAGAATAGGTAGTTGGAGCTGCATGGGTAAGTGACAAAGAGGCTGCAGATCTCCTGCTATGCTGTTGTTCCGCAGCAAGAGAGTCAACCTTCTGTATTTTGACTAGTAACATTTTCTGTGAATTAATAATAAATGCCTGAACATTGGCTGCGGGAGAGTAGAGTAGCAGTAGTATTCCATAGAACAGGGTGCAGTTATCATAGATCGATTAAAGGGTAGGTCTTATGGTGGTCACGGACCTTCAGTGAGTATACAAGCTGCTTTAATCATTAATTTGGTGAAATAATGGATAATGAAGCCATATATGCAATCTGAATGTGCATATTTCTTGGAAAGGGCAACCTATTGCACCTTTTTCAAGTGTTTTTTTGTTTGTTTTTGCCAGTGCAACATAGCTTATTAGTGATTGTGAAAACTTGCAGGAGTATCAACACGGCATATGAAACAAAATGGAAGCGGGGAAAATAGTCCCAAAACTGAACCAGAAAAACCAACCAAAGATATTAAACAAGCAACTTTAGCCACAGATACATCCGGAACTGCACTGCAAACAAATGGAGAGAAAACATTGAAGGATGCTGTGAAGCCCAAAAACAAGAGGAGAAAGAGAGCTTCTCCCAGCATGAAAGGAAGTTAGATGAACTTCTGAGCAGGAAAACATCTACCCTGCAGGTATGCCAGTGAAGTATTTTTTGGGAAATAATCCATCTGCATGCTGTTTTAATGAACCCCTTTTGTTTTCATTTTGTTTGTTATGGAAGCTCAATGTCACTGCTCTGTATAACATTCAGATAGAGAGAGGCCTGCCCTCTTTCTTTTCTCACACCATCTCAAATGAGTGGAATGTCCTTGCTGTATCGTGTGTAGGTTTCTCCTTACAAATTGGATGCATTGTCATTCAATGAAGTCAATTATGACCTTGAAATTTTCATGGTGCTGATTGTCGATCCTTTTCAGATCTTTGACACATGCTTCCTTCTAGTCCCCCTTTATTACAATGAAGGGTAACCGGTGTTGGAAAAGTCAACTTCATATCCAACAGTGAAAGACAAGAATGAACCAGCAGTGGCCAGGATATACAGAAGAGGAGACCAGAAAGAGACTTCTCTGAACTCTCTTAATGATTCTCTTGCTAATGGAGTAACACGTGTTGGCTGCATGGGTATTGTCACCCGCTTTGGTTGTGCTGCTTAAAGTTGCTCCAGTTTAGATATTTGAACTTTTTAGAGGCTATTTTCGCGGCAGTGGTGCTTTGCTTTGATCCCATATGCTGTTTCTTACAATGTTTGAGGATTTTCTTTCCCTTTATACAATATATAGCTAGTGAGTGGGAGTGAATTCAAGCTGTCATATTCCTCTTCAGAGAAATGTTCTTCTCAACCTGGCTGTCGATCTCTTTTGTGAGGGGTCTGTTAATTGGTTTGTTGCCATTCTATCAGGAGTTGGCATTTTCTTTGTTTCAAGCACCTCAAGAATAGGAAACGAAACATCTATTTAGCCATGCCTGGTGCAACATCTGATATCAGGATTATACTATTCTCACTGCTATATATTTATCATTTCATTCTTTTCAAAATGCATTATATGCTAATGATCTGTTATTATTCTTTATTCCATGAACCATTGCATGGGGAAACACTTCCATGCAGATGAGACTCCTGGCTTTAGGACAAGCCGACGCACCCAACCTATATGCCAAGATAATTTATAATATTAACAAACAAATATCTTAACCTAATTGCAGGGTTTATATTTATAATATAAATAAATCTTTTTATCAAATGGTATTGATGAAAAATACATCTATATCTTAAGCTGATTGATGTAAATTGTTTTATTTGTATTATTTTTGTTGTATTTAAAAAGGAAGTAACGTTAATAAATCAGATTTTCCTAAGGATTGTACATTAAAATATTAACACTTTAAATTATTTCATTACTAGCTCAAAAATGTAAAGGGTTTGGTTGAACAGACAACAAGGGTGTAAATGATGAACAATTCAATTGTTGTATTACGTAAACTTAACTAATTTAAGCGACCTTGATAATGATTGATTTAACATGGATATGATTTTCTTGTTTTTTTTTTTCTAGTTCAACTTTTTGTTATCAGATATTTATAGTTTTGTTTTTGTGCTTTAAAGATAATTATTTAGTTTTTTCAAATTATTTTTTTGAATATTCTTAGATTATTTTCATGTGATATTATCAAAAATAATTTTAAAAAAATATATATCTCGATAAGTTTTCCAGATAAAAATATTTTAAAAATAATCGTTATTACACCACCAAACATTTTAAATAATTAAAGTTTATAGCACAGACTTTTAATTGGTTTAAGCAAAAACAACAATAATAATAATAAAAAACAAATATTTTATAAGAAATCTAAGGTCTTTAGCTAATTTCTTATATTGTTTTCTATCTCCTCAACGCTTCATTGATGTTTTATTTATTTATTTATGTTAATATTAATACAGGGCATAAGATACCCATCTCATTTTATAATTTTTACATCTGGCATGGAGGCATGTTATGATCGACAAAGTGGGTGTTTGGCTCTTACATCGATAACAATTAAAGTTAGTCATGAAAGAAACCATAGATGTAATTTGAAAACCTAATATTAATAAATTAATTATGAATTTTGGAGGGGGGAAAATGACAATCCAATTACAAGCAAAGGTGGTTTTGTGCTGTTTAATTTGACTACAATCGGCAAACGTTTACCCATGATGTTTTTTAAAAGTGTTTTTGAAAAAAAAAAATAAATTTAAATTAATAAAATTTGATATTTTTAAATAATTTGGATGTGCTGATGTTAAAAATAATTTTTTAAAAATAAAAAAAATATAATTTTAATATATTTTTGAACAAAAAACACTTTAAAAAACAGCTGCAACCACACTCCCAAGCAGGCTTAAGTCACTATTTATTTTACCATTTTTTTAAAATATTCTTGAAATTATTATTTTTCTTGAAAAAATATTAATATATTTAGGTGTTTTTCTGTTATTTTGATATTTTAACGGTAAAAAATCATATTATTATTTTTTAAAATCTATTTTTAATGAAAACATACCTCGTATCAATAAATACATACTAAAAGTATTGTTAATGATGCTACATAAATAGACTTGAAAAACGAAATATGAGTAATTATTATTAATAATATTTTTTCTTAAAAAATACCATGTCTCTAAAACAATGAAACCTGCTTAAAATCCGACGCATACAGGGATAAGATTTTATCATTAAAGCCCATTATATATTTGAAAGCAGTTTCCTACGTCCATTCATAATTGAAGGGTTTGAAAAAATAAATAAAACTTGATCTTAGCCATGCAGGTAAGACAACATTCTCTTTATATCTTTTTATATAATTATATGTTTTTTTTTTAAAGTCAAAGTTTTTTTTAAAAGTCAACTTGTTTTTCCCAAGTCGACTGAAGTTACAGGTGCTCTTATTTATTTATTTTTTAGAATAAATTGAGTAATGTGTATATTATAAATAAAAATAAGAAAAAATTATCTAATCCATATACCCTAATTTATATTTATATGCTTGATAGTTTGTTGATTTAATATTTGCTTTTGCTCTACTTAGAAACGTTTCGACTTTAAAATTATTGTTAATAGATTTTCAATTAGATTTATTTAAGAAAAATGAATTAATTAAATTTAAAATCTATAAAAATAAATTAAATATAATTATAAATCCAAAGTCGATTTTACTCTATCCATAAGCACCTTTAAGTCAAACTTTATTCACATGCATAAACATATCAAAACTCGTTTTATTTATTGGTATTATCCTCTCTTTTTTAATAATATAGTATCGTAGAATTTAAGGAACAACCATAGATTGGAAATAAATAAATAAATAAATAAATGGATAAAGATAAAGACAACTAAATTTGTTTTTCTTCTTTCTTTACGGAAAAGGAAAGGGTGGAGATAAGACAAAAACTAACCAAGTAAGATGCGGAGTCCGTTACACAAAGTCCGGTCACTCACACACAAGTTATCTGTACAGGGAACTACACCGTAGAGTTTTTCATGTTTAGAATCAAACAAAACAAAACAGAGCAGCATATGGCCACAAACAAACTGGCAAGGATACGTTGAAAGGCAACGCAGTCAGTGGTTGATTGGCGGATGAAGAGAAGAAGACGAGCATCAGCTTAAAACACAAAGAAGAGAGAGAGAGAGATTTGACCCTAAAATGGGTTTCTCCGAAGACAATCTAAAAGGGTTCATTTTGGCCTTGTTGTCAAGTCTATTTATTGGTGCTAGTTTCATTATTAAAAAGAAAGGACTTAGAAGAGCAGCAGCTGCTTCTGGTGTTAGAGCTGGTAAAAAATATTTTCTTTTTCCGGTTTTTTGAAATGGGATTTTGGTTTTATGAAATGGGTTTGTTTTTTGGATTGTGGGATATTTGTAGGTATTGGCGGGTTCTCATATCTCTTAGAGCCACTATGGTGGTTGGGCATGATCACGAGTAAGTTTTCCTTTTTCTTTGTTAATGATTCTTCTTTTGGTTTTGGGAAAATTTGATATATTTCTTTTGTAGGAATTTCAATTTGCTCTATTCTATGTAAATGAATTGATCTTTTACTTTTGTTATTTATAAGATGGTTGTATCTTGTGATTCTTTTGATTTAATTGTAAAGTTTAGTGATTCATATTTTCTTTGAAATCAGGTTCTTACATTGGTCAGCTTAATGTTAATAAGATTTTTTCTTTTAGTTGATATCTTTTTTCGTTTGGTAACCTAAGGAATTAATTAAGTTATCTTGTTCTAGTCAAATTGAGGAGTGCTAGTTGGTTAGAGTACGCGAATTATGATTAGTAATGACCATCTGATTATTCGCTGATTGTTTGTAGAATATCTCTTGTTGTCTGGTTTCTCATATAGTGATTATTGGAGAAATTGCAAACTGTGTTGCATATGCATTTGCTCCAGCAGTTCTCGTTACCCCTCTTGGTGCATTGAGTATTATTGTCAGGTATATCTCTTATTTAGTATTGCATGCTCAATTTTTGGAATTTTTAAATTATCTAGTCAGATTTTCTTGTGTTTTATTTTCTTTTTTCATGGTGTGTAGTGCTGTGTTAGCTCAGTTTATCTTGAATGAGAAGTTACAGCAGCTAGGGATCTTGGGTTGTGTGATGTGCATTGCTGGTTCTATTGTTATCGTAATCCATGCACCACAGGAGCACCCTATAACGTCTGTTCAGGAGATATGTAGTATGGCAACTCAACCAGGTTAGTTTGCACCTTTACATGCACATGTCTTTCTTTCATTGAAATTGTTTTTTTATATACCATTTTACCATCTGCTGCAGCTTTTTTGCTTTATGTGGCCTCAGTGATTGTGTTGGTTTTCATTCTGATCTTCCATTTTGCTCCACAATGCGGGCACACAAATGTGTTAGTGTTCACTGGCATCTGCTCATTGATGGGTTCGCTTTCGGTAAATCATCTGAACCAGTGATGTTACTTTGATTTTTAATTGTAAGGCCAAATTTATGAATGGAGATACAGTTTTTTTTTTTTCATTCAATCGATGTTAAAAGATAAAATAATTTAATAAAAAACCTTTCTGTATTGATGGGGATGAAGTTCCATGCATTTTGAAGTTAAAAAGATCTGCAATCTTTCAATGGCTGTGAAAATTCACTTTTTCAATGACTAAAATTTTAATTATGTGCAGTGAACTTTCCTGTGGTAATTGTTAACCAGATCTCTCGAGAGAAGTGACTGATAAAAATGTTATCTATGATGTTTCTTGGCCAACATAAGATGGAAAGTATTTCCCTTAGTAAGGTTACGTGTTTATGTAATGGAGCTTGTGCCAATGCAATTGTTTACTGTTTCTCCTCTTCGACTGGGATGGAAGTATGAGTAAACCCCACTTCCTTTTGTCGTTTTTTTTATTTCATAATATGCATTGTCTTCATCATGTGCAGGTGATGAGCGTTAAGGCCCTTGGAACTGCACTGAAAATAACATTTGAAGGAAACAACCAATTGTTGTACCCAGAGACATGGTTCTTTGTGTTTATTGTGACCACATGTGTCATCACGCAAATGAATTATCTAAACAAGGTTAGAAATGTAGAAATATTGCTTTTTGTTTATACGATTAAGTTCATCATGCATAAATCATGTCTGTATAAATCATGCTCCCTCTTTCTTGCATTGCTCTCCTTTTCTCCTTGATCTTCTATGTTCTGTATCGCTTACTTTTTGGTTTCTGTTCTCTATGTTCTGCATTGCATGCTTTTCTAATCTTGTGCTTAAATCCCTTCAGAAGGTTAAGCTGGCATGTACAATGAATTTGACTTGCTGTTGGCATATGGCATGACCCAGAGCACATTTCTACTTCATTTTACCTGGCAGATAGTTACTGTCTAGAATATTTGACTTTCTTTCAATTGCACACGTATAATTTAGTGAATTACAGAAAAGTTCTGTCACATGTGTAGTTTCTTGTTACACCTTTTCCTTCTAAAAAGTTAAGTTTGAATTTAAATTGCTTCCATCAACATGCCCATTAAAATTTATGCAAATCCTACAGTGTCAATTATTAAAATTCTTCCACTATTCTATCATGATTTTCTCTTGTTTTGGTGATTGGTGACGAATTGACAAAGGTGAGACTTGAACCCTAAATCTCACTCCTCTCGCTTGTGAGAATGCCATCAAACTACAAGCCCATTTGTCACATAATTCTCACTCTTTATGTCTTTCTCCGATATCCCAATCCAATCTATTTCAAGCCTAATATCCAAGTGGAATGCACAAGATTGTGGGTTGATCCCACCTCCTTAACCTCTATTTTCAACCAGGACACATGATAAGGTCAAAGATAGCTGAATAGTATTCATAGTTTCACTAACATTTCACAAACAGAAATGAGATGGGGGGAACAAATACAAAAATAGATTTTGTGTTTCAGGATTGCTAGAAAATGAGTTGTAAAGCTGAACCATTCATTTAATGTTTGGTGACCTGATATTAAATGCAATGAGTAATCAAGTTATAAAAAGGTTCCCAGATTGATCACGTGTTTTGCAGGAAACTAAGTAATTTTGTCTCAAGAGGATGTCGCTATCAACATCCCATTGACCTAGAATACACTGCTTAGGTGAAGTACTAGATAGCACCTTAGGCCATAGCTATTAAGGAACCTTCCGTGTATAGTTCTTTCCGAGGTATGGTGGTTGGGAAGAAATGATGCTACTGAATCCAGGAAAGAAAGTATCAAATTGTTTTTATCCCAAAGCTGCAACTTTTCTTTTTCCTTTTCTTTTTTAACGTTCATCTGTGCTGCATATATTTTTTGGTTCTTTAGAACCTTGAGATGGTTAAAATGTATCTTGTATCTATAATTCTTATTTGCTAAACAAAATTGCAATCTTTGGTGTTTCAGGCGCTCGATACATTCAATACTGCAGTTGTATCCCCCATTTATTATGTCATGTTCACGTCACTTACAATTATTGCCAGTGTAATCATGTTCAAGGTACTGCCACTCTCGTGTAGAAGCTTACACTGTGTAATTGCATTTATTTCATTACTTTGTACATTTTTTGCTTAATGCTCTATTCATTTTAAATTGATTTCACTGGAAGAACACTACTGTAGCTTTAGCTTGTTGAGGCATTGTTTTGTAAGTTGATGCAAGATAGGATAAAGAAATTGTCTTGATTGCATTCTAACGTATGGTTTGTTTATGCCTCACTCACTATGGCAAGGCCAGGCATCAGGATTAGGATGCTGTCACTGGGCTTAATTTGAGAACCATTCCATTTTCCTCTTCAAGACCCTTATTTCAAACAGTAAAATGTTTAATTTCTGATTCTTATTTGACTTTATCTACTGTTAATAATACATCACAACAGGATTGGGATGGTCAAAGTGTGGGAGACATTATATCAGAAATATGCGGCTTCATTGTTGTTCTCTCAGGGACCATCCTATTACACACAACCAAAGACTTTGAAAGAAGTTCATCCCTTAGAGGTGCTTTGTTCAGACTCTCTTTGATTTTCACTAACTCAGTGTAATCAATCTTGAATTATGAGTAATATTCTTTAGTATTTTTTACTAATATCATGTGGGCTATGGATGTTCAAATAAGTCAGGTAGCTATGCATCAATATCCCCTACATTATCTGCCAGACTCTGCAGTGGAAATGGAGAATTTATGAAGCATGATGAGGAAAACCAGTCACCTACTGACGTTGTTCGCTTACAGAGACAAGAAATGCACTAGAAGTGCTCTGCAAAAAAATCTCTTCTGCTTCATGTTGTTTCATACTAGGCATGATCCATATCTCGAGTTCTTTGACAGCATTGCTGAGAGATGGTTGTCTGGTTACATCCAAACAGAAAACAAACAAATTTACTTTGAGTAGGTTGTTTTGTGGCCCTCAGAAATCCTTGAAAATTCATCTTATTCTTTTTCTTTTTCGCCGTGCAAAGTCATGGAAGAAACCATTCGATAGCCTTGGAGAAGTACATCCTCATTCTCATCCGTGAATGTGAGATGAGGGAGAACACTGAATCAGAGTGTTCTACATGTATGTTTGCTGGGTTATGGAATGGTCGTTGATGCTTAATTTGTCAATACCTGTACAGTGTGTTTGAGTTTGCTGGTGTAAAGGGATGTTCATTCAACTTCTCTAGCTGTCAAAGGCAGTGCAAGGAGAGTGATCAGAAGACCCAGAAACCTATTTCTGTGAAGAAAGGTTTAAAGGGAGTCTATGCCCTGCAATTGATTTATTGGAAACTTGAGCTCTAAGGTAGTTCCTTTTGTTATGTTACTTTTTTTTGGATTTTAGAAAACCTCACCCCCGAAAAGCGTATTTGCCCATAGCATTCATTCTTTGAGAACAGGCAAAATAAGATATTCTTGCAGTGTAATATTTGTTCATCAGTTATTAGCAGGTTTTTTCTGAGAACTGAGCAAAGAGTGAGATGTGTATCCTTCACATTTTTGCAGGTCAAGAATTTGTGAAACGAAATGTTGAACGTTAATCCCATTACGTTAATGCAGACACGTGTTTAGAGAAAGAGAAACATAACCAATTAACCTGATTCTTGTAATTTCTTCAGCGGTTTGTTTATGTGATAGAAATCATGTTTTATAATTTTTTGAGAGAAAAACTTGAAATTAACTTTTTTCAGTATTAATAGATTGTTGACATGACATGTTAAAATTAATTTTTAAATATTTTCAAGCAAAATATATTTTAAAAAAGAACCATGACATTCTAGCCACAGCCCTGATAATTAATAGCAAACTAGTTTTTCTTCTTTCTTCCAAATTCTTTCAGGCATGTTTTTAATTGTTGGAACTAAGTGGATTAAATTATTCAGAAAAAAACAAATTACGTTCAGGAATTCTCAACAATATATATATATATATGAGAAAAAAGAAGTTAGATTCAAATCCCAGAATTTACAAGTTTAATTCGTAAACAGGTAAATTAATTCAAAAAGGTCAATTCGTAGGTGGAAATGCTTATTGATCCCGTTCCGTTCCGGCCGGAACGGCCCGTTCCAATGCAAAATCCGGGACAAAACGGCGACGTTTTTGTCCCGGTCAAAATCCCGGCCAATTCCGGAAAATCCGGCCGAATTCCGGCCGGAACGCCCCGGTTCCGTACCGGGCGTTCCGTTCCGGTTCAAGCCAAAACGACGTCGTTTACATAAGTAACAAACGACGTCGTTTAGCCAATACACGGGCAAACAATTCATCTCCTTTCCCTTTCTTCTTCCCGCTCCCACTCTCCCAGACCCAAACGAACAATTTCCCCAAATTTCCCCAATCTATTCCCGATTTCTCTTCTCTCAAATTAATCCAGAAATCCCTTGTTTTCGATTCATAATCCAGAAATCCCTCACTTGAAAAGCTCAATTTGTAATCCTCAACCCCTAAATCAGCTCAATTTCTGAAACCCTAAATCAAAAATCAAAATCACGGCGGCATAATTTCTTCCACACGGCGGCGCAATTTCTTCCACACGGCGGCATAAAATCTTCAGTAGTTCTTCTTCCCCATATCTCCAGTTAAAGGTACACATTTGAGGAACCAAATCCTTTAATTTATTGAAAAATTAAAACTGTCGAAAATGCATGAATGTGAATGGAGAAATAAATTTTCTATTTTGCTCTAAAAATGCATAGATGTGAATTTATTGTAGAGCAAGACTGGGTGTATAGGTTGAGATTTTGTATTAACGAAATTATGAAGCTTGAAGCCTTGAAGAAGTCTGCAGAAATGCAAAATCCTATTTCTGGGATTATGAGATTATGGGAATGTGGGATTGATGTTGTTGATGCTTGATAATGAATGCTTGATGTTGTTGATGCTTGATAATGGCAATGCTTTTAGTTTTCATGATGATCCTTTTCTGATTGGCCGATGCTCATGTTTTATGTACTGCCAATTCTGCTATTTAACTCTTCGGGCTGCTTTCTGCAACAATTTGCAACCTTAATTTTTTTTTGGAACATACCTGTTGTCTGCCGTGTCTGTGTTGAAGTTTGAAACTTGCATTCAAAAGCAAATTAAGATTCGACGTAATAAAACCACTGAAAAATGAAAGCATTGAACAACTAGAGCTAATTGCTATTTGCTGCTATTAATTGGAGAGGATTCAGTATACTAACTGGTAATTATTTAAATAGGGATTATGGGAATGCTGTAGTTGAATCCTTCCTCCAAATATTAGATATTTTTGTTGAGTTGCTAATGGTCCTTTGCAGCTTCATACTTGTGCATTTATTTTATTCAGTGTGGGTTTTGGTTGTTCATTTGTTCGATAAAAAACAGCCATTAATGGAGGAGTATTAGATCATGAACTTTTAACCTAGTCCCTTGTTTACAGTGCTTGTAAGTGTCAATATGTTAAATACATCATAAGTTGAACCTTCATTTTGACCCTTACATGCCTTACTTTGCTTTCAGTTGATATTAATATATATATATATTTGAATTTTAGATTTGCTATTTAGGCTTATTTGAGTAGTCAGAATAACAAATTAGGAGTGACTCTTTAACTTGGAGCATTGGGTAAATCTGCCTTCTCCAATTATTCAATGAAATGTTAGATTTTGCCAGTGGTTTCCAGAACTTGTATCTAGATTGTTACTTTACAATGAAACACGGCCCTCTCAAGTTGTTTGTGGTTGCCTTTATGCACAGCAACCACACCAAAAGATGATAAACAACAGAGAACCGGCCAATGTAATCAATTACGAGCTCAATCAAATCTATGTGATCAAGGAATATATACAATCAACTTTTAATTAATATTTTCTTTAATAAGATGTTCTAATTACGTGATCATAAAGTAATTAGGTTTCCCAGTCCCCACTCCTCCTCCAAACTCAGGTCAAACTAGAACCCCGATCTGGTTTATGGCCTCGTAAACTGTCCAGGTTTTCTCTCCGTGGAAGAATGCCAAACTTGTGCAGTTTCTGTTGCTATTCAGATCATCAGGTTTATAAACTTTTTATATAGTTTTGTTGTTAGCTTGACAAATTAATTCATGGGTTTTAGTCAGAAACTGGTTTGTAACCTAAATACATCATCGAGGATTCATTTTTTAGTTTAAAACTGGCTGCTTGACATGGCTTCTCCTCCTTCGATCTGCACGAATTTTAGTGAGAGTTTCTGCTTATGAAAGTGCTCTTGGCTGAAGCCTGTTACTAACCTGCTCTCAAACCACTGTCTCATTGCGTATGGCTGAATTTTCTACCTAGGAACATAGAAAACGTTGGATTGAAACAAACCCTAGTATCAATTTATAGAGAATAAAGTGTAGTTTTGTTTACCATTGTGCATCGTCCATTAAGAGATTCATGTTTTGAAATCCAATTTGGTATGAATTTCAAATCGTGGAGTAAAGAATGATACATGCCTAACTTGTGTTATCTTTTTACAACAGATTAAATTACATGGCTGAAAACTCATCTAGTGGTGGGACTTCCATGTATTCAGCTCCAGCAAGATCAGATGATCCAGCATGGGCTCATGGACAGGTGGTTCCTGGTGTAAAGAATGCAAGTATATGCATTTATTGTAATAAACGGATCAATGGTGGTGGTGTTACTCGGTTGAAGTACCACCTTGCTGGTATTAAAGGTGAAGTTGAACCTTGTAAAAAGGTCCCTCCGGAGGTTAAGTGGCAAATGAAACAACTGGTAGATGACATGACAATGGAGAAAGAGAGAAGAAAAAAAATTAGAACTGATATTGGAAATTCTCAATCAGCTTCCAATGATGAAGAAATAGAAGAGGGTGATGCTGCAAATCCTCGTTCGGGTGATATACGTTCACAAACAAGTAGAAGAATGACAGTGCAAGGAACAAGTACATCTGGAAGAAGGATTCCTTTATTTGCTCCACGAACTACCCCGGGTTCCCAGCCTAGTATTAGAAGTGCAATGGCTACTAAAGAGATGGAACACAATGCAAGAAAAGCCGTAGCAACATGGTGGTATGATGCTAATATACCGTTTAACAGTGCTAATTCGTATTATTATCAGCCAATGCTAGATGCCGTAACATCCATAGGACCTGGGTTTAAAGGCCCATCATATCATGATTTAAGAGGACCACTTTTGAAAGATGTAGTTCATGATGTCCATGAATACATTTTAAGTATCAAGGCTGATTGGAGAGTTTATGGATGTTCAATTATGGCTGACGGGTGGTCAAATAGGAGGAATGCACCAATTGTGAATTTCCTTGCCTATTCTCCGAGAGGCACCGTATTCTTGAAGTCTGTTGACACTTCAGGACTTCGAAAAGATAAAGAGACATTGCTGGAGATGTTTGATGAAGTTGTCAAAGAAGTTGGACAAGAGAATATTGTCCAATTTGTTAGTGATAATGAGGCTTCATTTAAGGCTGCTGGAAAAGCTTTGCAGCAAAGGTATGACACCTTTTTTTGGTCTCCTTGTGCTGCCCATTGCATTGATTTAATGCTAGAAAATATTTGTGATCCGAGATATTTTCCAATGATTGATGAAACCATTAAAAAGGCAAGAAATATAACCAAGTTTATATATAACCATGCATGGGTTCTAGCTTTGATGAGGAAAGAATTCACAAATGGACATGATTTATGTCGTCCTGGCATAACAAGGTTTGCAACCCATTTCTTAAGCCTCCAATGTTTACTGAAGTTTAAGAATGAGCTTCGACAGATGTTTACTTGCACAAAATGGGTTGAATCAAGTCATGGCAAAAGTCGGGTTGGAAAGGGAATTGCTGCTATAGTTTTACAAGATAAAGACTTTTGGCCGAGATGTGCACATATAGTCAACGTCAGCGAGCCTTTAGTACGAGTTTTAAGGTTAGCAGACAGTGAAGAAAAACCATCTATGGGATATTTATATGAGGCAATGGATAAAGCAAAAGAAGCCATCAAAACAAGGTTGAAAAATAGAATGTCTCAATATGGACCATATATTCGGGTAATTGATGCTAGATGGGATAAGCAACTTCATAGTCCATTACATGCAGCAGGATGTTTTCTTAATCCTGGAATATTTTTTAGGCCTTCTTTTTCAAAACAAAGGGAGGTAACTCGAGGTTTGCTTACCACAATTATGAGATTGGTTCCTGATTGTGATACTCAAGATAACATCAGTGCCCAAATTGAGGAGTATAAGAGAGCAACTGGTCTTTTTGGTATAACCCTAGCTATTCGTCAAAGAGAAAAGTTAAATCCAGGTAATAACTTTTATTTTTTACAATATAATGTCTTTTTTTATCTATAATATTTGATTTATTCAAAATTTGTTATCTAGTTTCATGGTGGGAGCAATTCGGCAATGATACTCCAGAACTTCAAAAGTTTGCAATTCGAGTTCTTAGTCAATGCTGTAGTGCAACTGGGTGCGAAAGAAATTGGAGTGTATTTGAATTCATCCATTCAAAAAACCGAAATAGGCTTGAGCACAAGAGATTAAACGATTTAGTATTTGTTCGCTATAATCTAAAGATTCAACAGAGGTAAGTAAAATATCAATATTATTATATTAGTGATTATTTTCTATTACATTGCTATTAATTTTTTAATTTCTTTCGTGTTTATTCTTTGTAGGAATATGAGCAGAACAAGAGATGCTTTAGATCCCATTAGCCTTGACAACATTGATCTATTGAATGAATGGATTTGTGAAGAACCCGGTCTTCTTGATGGAGATGACATAAGTTGGGAGAGTATCGAAGCACCTTTCGCTACTTTAAATTTAGATGATGAAGAGACATGTGTAAATGATGAGAATGAGCTTGGTGGAAATGACCAGCTATTGGAATGTCTTGTTGACGACTTTCCTTATGTTCCACAGCCAGATCAAGATCCTTATTTTTATATTAATGATGTAGAAGATGTTTGATGTATTTTTCTTTTATTTTAGAACATTTTACTTTCATAATATTTTGGAATTTCAAAGATGTTTCTAATTTTGAGATTATGTTTGTATTGTATAATTTAAATTTCATTTATCTTGAATTTAAATTATACTTGTTAAATTAATATTTTATTTTTTTCATATATATAATTAAATAAATATGAACAGTACAAAACTGGAACGGAACGCCGGAATGCACCGAAACCGGAACGTTCCGTTCCAAACAAAAAACCGGAACGGTACCCGGAACGGATTTTACAACCTTGGGTGGAATGTCAGTTCGATTAATAGCTTAGTTGATAAATAGCCTTGAAATAAAATATTTAATAAATTAATATAAATTTACTAAATCGGTCGGTCGTCCTTCCCTCTGACTCGCACGCATGCATGTACACTACGAGAAGCAAATATAAAAACACTGGATGTTCTCTGGGTGTGATGAATGTTTTTAATATAAAAAAATATTTAAGTTCTGTTAATGTTTTTTATAGAAAATAAACACTTAAATCATATAAAAATTGATTTGATATGATCTATTTAACTTAATAAGTTTAAAAGTAATATGGACAACTAGTAAAATATAGTTTAATTTATTTTATTTTTTATATTAAGATGGTAACATATAAAAATGACTAAAAAATCAACTTGGGTTGATTTGTCAAATTTACGACTTGGATCATTAGATTAAAATAACTATAAATATAAAGCAAATTAAAATAAATTAAAAAAACTAAATTCTCAATCAATTTTATATTGAAAGATAAATTAAAAAAATCAATTAAAAAAAATCAAAGTCAACCAAAGTTAATTTGTTAAATTTACTACGTGAGTTATAAGAATATGGGAACCCCGTTAAAAAATTAATAATTTTTTTTTATGAAACTTGATTCTCAATTAATAGTTGGAGAAAAAATAATAAAAAATGACCTAAGACAACTTAAATTATCTCATTAAACTCATTATCTGAGTTATGAGACCGAGATAATCTTATAAAAAACAAATTGAAAAAACAACTTAAATAAACCAGAGTTAGTCTATCAAATTTGAGACTTAGACCATGAAATTAGGATAACTTTATATAAAATAAATTATGAAACACAATTCTTAATTGACTTATTATAAAAGAATAATTTAAAAAAAAAAACACTCTAACAAAAAGATATAATAAAACAACCGGAGAACAAACCAAAACAATTGTGAGAAGCTAGTATTTATTTACCTCCCTATGGATATATTGTCTAAAAATGAGTATTTATTTATCAACTCTATATTTTACTATTTTGTATTTATCTCTTAGGGGAGATATTAACTGGAAATTAGAAATAGATTTTAATCATTTTTCATCTGTAAGAAAAAAAGAAATAGTAGATCTGGAAATCCATAGCATCATCAATCCACAGATACGGTAGCGGTCCTTAGTTAAATCCCTTTTGAATACTTTCTGTGATTTTTATTAGAAAGAAGCTAAATCAGATAGCGGTTTTACTGTAGCAGCTGGCTTTTAGTTTTTCAAATTGTATCCCACATCGGATAGATAGCTGGCGAGACAAAGGGCTGTGTGTTGGCTTTTAGTTTTTCAAATTGTATCCCACATCGGATAGATAGCTGGCGAGACAAAGGGCTGTGTGTATAAATACAAAGCATGAAGCATTGAGCAACATACTTACCTGGACGGGGTCTATGGGCGATCAATAAGGTTCATGGCCTAGGTCAGTGACATCCATTGCACTGAGGATGGGTGCTGGCTTAAGGTCTCCCCAAGAGGGAGATCCTACGTCAAAATTTGTGGTAGAGGGGGCTGCGCAAGCCGCGGCCCCTGCAAAATTTAGTTCAACTTTATCTCCGGACGGTGGCACTAATCGTATCGGGTCTGAATTGCCAACGAAAAGAGTGTTCCAGAAGTCGCCACGTCACTTAAGGTACTGTTCCTGCTTTTCAATCCTTAAAAGGAAAGAGTGTTCTAGCATTCTATATTTATAACAAAAGTTATGGAGACCGTGGATGAAGAGGAAAAATATTTTCCAGTCCTTTTATTTTTTAAAAATGAATTCAGCTCTAAAATCTACAGAAACAAATTTATTTTTTTACTGTATTTATATTTTTAAACAATCATATTTCTGTTCCTTTATTGGAGCAATAAATTAGCACCGCAAATTGGAAATACATTAAAAGAACATCATCAAAATAAGAAAAAAGGCTGAAGTCGTGGGCCCAAGCCTGCGAATAGAAATGAAATGAATCGAATTAAGCCCGGTCGTTGGAAATGCTCAGAAGCCTATCAAGGTAAGGCTCTAGACCGCCATCCATGCAAAACAGTCCGGCCCTACGCTGCCAAAAAAATAAAAATTGAAACCAAGAGAAGTGTGGGTGCTACGTGGCGATATTGTCAGCCATCGGATTCATGTAAATACAAATGAATGGTCACTCCATTTGCATTATTCCATTTGTCATAAACAAGCTTGAGAGATATAAATATACAGTTGTGATTTTTAATGTTAAGATTTTCATGATTTTGTTTTATAAATCTCAGATTGCATCTCTATAAGTTAATTTTCAATTATTTAATAACAACAATTAAATTATATTTTTGATTTATTTGAGATTAGTATGATAAATTGATATTTAACTAAATCTGTAAGATAGTAACGTAGTAATTTCATATATAGATAAACTAGTTAATTGATTGTATTACGTTGTTGCGGGCGAATAAATATTTTTTATAATTATTATAATTAAAATAATTAATAGATTTTATTAATTTAAAAATAAAATACAATATCTATATATGGAAGATTTGATATAGTAAAATATATTAACACATTATATTATAATAACAAAAACATTTAAGATTTAATATTTAAAAATATTATTATTATTGTTGTCGTTAAAACAATAAAATTATGAAATTATTCCAAGAAAAAATAAAAAAATATTAACAAAAAGGAAAGTAAGAAAAATTAAAATTATTATCATCATTCAATTAATATAATATACATCATAAATAAAACTACGTAGTTTTAGATGGCCATCCGTCTTCTCTTCCTCAGGACACTACACAGGCTATAGAGCACTTTTCGCTTTCGTAGTTTAACTTCTTTTCATAGTTAGGAGAAGCACAGCAGGAAGAGAGAGAGAGAGAGAGAGAGAATGGAAGCAAAGTTAGGGAAGGTGATCGAGTCCATCACCAACTTCTTCACCGGCGCTGACCAGATCCCCTGGTGCGATCGCGACATCGTCGCTGTATGTGTTTCTTTTTTTATCTTTTCACCTCAATAAATATCTTTGCAGTATTGGGTATCATCTTTTGTGTTGCAATTCAAAAAAAATTAAAAAAAAGGCGACACTTTTTAGAAGCTACTTGCTTAGATTTGGAAATTTTCAAGTTTGATTATTTATTAGAGTTTAGCTTTGGTTGCAGAATAGCTATAGATTGATTGATTGATTATTACCATTGCTGCTTTCCCATCGAGGTTTTTTAAGTAGCAGTACTATGAAAAGGAATCATTTAAACCCAGTAATGATTCTCTTCTTATTTACATCTGTGACTGTTTTGGGTTTCCTTTCTTCGAGGTTGATTTGCTTTCTTCAATCTCCCAAGTTTCTAGATGATCTCAAAAATATAGGATAAATAAAAGATGCATGGAGTTTCTCAATGTTTTAACTTCTTCATTTAGTGGCTTTATGAGGGGGGGGAGAAAGATTTACAAACACAAACATCTGCGTGTTGCTTGTAATGTATGGCTAGTCATTTGGAAACCGCTTCTACTCCTTGCATGGTTTTTGCTTTTGGATTCGGAAGGCGATTGTTTTGTAAATGCTATTTAGTTTTTATGTCAAAAGTTAATGATGTATCAGGGTTCTGGGTGTGGTATTCCTTCTGCTGCAGACTTTTGTAACATTCATATGACATGCCATTCTTGATTGCATGTATTATTTGCTTTTCTCTTTTCTTATTCTTTTCACTGATGCATCCGTAGGGATGTGAGCAAGAGGTTCGTGAAGCCGAAAAAGGTTCTTCTGACGAGTTAAAGAATGAATGCATCATGCGCTTGTCGTGGGCTCTTGTTCACTCAAGACAGACAGAAGATGTAAATAGAGGCATAGCTATGCTTGATTGTAAGCATATAGATACAAAACCATCTCTCTCTTTCTTTCTCTACACGTGCACACATACATGGTTTCCCCCTTGTTACTTATACTCACTTTTGCAGCTTCACTGGGCAGCACTACCAGCCCTTTGAAACTGAGAGAGAAGCTTTATCTTCTAGCTGTGGGTTATTATAGAAGTGGTGATTATTCAAGAAGTAGGGAGCTGGTGGAAGACTGTTTGAAGGTTTAGTATCCACATTTCCTGTTCTTTGTTTCATTTGAATTATCGTGAAAAGATTTTCCCTTCTACGTAATGTTGTTTTCTCATAATTCATGACCTCATTCCAGTACTATGAACATATTGCCGTTTCATAGTGCATTTTGTAGATATGGTTCAACTAAAATGATGTTCTACCCTGAAGCTGCATGATCATTGAGAAGGCAAATGTGTGATTTAAGGTCATACGTTGCATGCTATTCTATACTAGTTTTTTTATGCTATGTGACTGAATCGCAAGGGCATGGTCATTTTATAGATTGAGCCCGAATGGAGACAGGCACAATCCCTTAAGAAAGCAATTGAAGACAGGATCAAGAAAGGTAGCAATTAATGTTGGTGATACTGCCTGTATTACAATTTGAACTGAATTGGTGAAGCTTCTGAACTATTGTCCTTTGTTTTTGGTTTGTTTGTAGATGGTATGATAGGCATAGGGATCGCTACTGCTGCTGTTGGAGTGGTTGCTGGCGGGATTGCTGCAGCTTTGGCACGTAGAAAGTGATGTGGCCTTTGATAATATCGGATATGCACGAGAAATACACTTAATGGAGTGTTTGTTGCAGAAACCAAAACTAAATTCCGGTTTAATACACGCTGACTTGTTCCTTTCGTTACATGAAAGAACTTAAGAGGTTGTCTTTTTTATTACACAATTTTCTTTCAAGGTAGTTACATTCAACGTGTATACTTTCGGATTTCTCTGAGAATTGCTCCCTCGTTCTTCATTCTTACGGCTGTCTTTGGTCATCAGTCCTACTCTTTCCAAGAGACATGGGCCATGGCTGATACTCTTCCATATTGATGTGTTCATGACTTGCATTAACTTATTCTGCTTCTAGTTCACTTGTAGCTATCACAGGTCATTTTGCCAGGGTAATGTCAGCTCCTGCCCTGGAAATTTATGAACCATGCTGTCACCTAATTCAAAGAAGCATGAAGGTTACTAGTTGTTGTCGGAGAGGCCGTGAATAGGTGCAGGTTGTAAGGTTACAGGCGTTACCAATCTCAAATTCTCAATCACAGTGCAACAAGCTCAGGGAAGCCGTTAATATCTTCTCGAGCTCATGAATACATCAATTTGTGAACTGTCAAAATCTCGACAAGCAAAGTCCGCGCTAGATTACCAAAAATTATTAAATAGACAATAAAAAACTGAAATTTCCCTGTCTTTTTAAGCTGTCGGCAGGCTGTTAGTGTCTGCGCGATTGGGAAAACTGTTGATTGCTTCACCAAATTCAACAATGATGGTAATTTTTTTGTTATTTTTTAATGGTCTCAAGGCCATGGGAATTCTTGAGGCCTCCTTCCGAACACCGAAAGTAATTATACTCTCCAGTTTGGCTAAAACAGACCATCCACATGAGAATTTGACGTGGTTAAAGATAAGCACATCCTGTGTCTATCTCTATCTACCTATATCCACGTGAAACCTCGCAAGAAAAATGCTACAGCAGGAAAGTGAGCGCTTACTATATTATTATTATTGGCTGACAGGAAATCTTTCGATGAGCTCTATGCCCACAGGAAATGGGTATCCTGAGTCAGCGATTGGAGAATCTGTGGACCTGTAACCATCAATGGAGGCTAGCTGCCCATTAATTTGTTCTTTTTGTGGCATTTTATTTTAACATTACCATTCCAGAAGCCAGAAAAAGACACGAACCATTATGAAAGATACACAGTTGCGTTGTTCTCACCACTTCCCATATCATCTCAGACTCCATTTCATTCTTAGAAATTCGTATCTAACAAGTAAGCTTTATGAACTTGGAACAACGTGCGTAGGATTGAAGGGCTTCTTGCACCAAGAATTTTCCTACAAATAGTTTTCACTTGTCTGACAGATCTTGTCAGCAATAGTTTCAGGCTTTCAGCTTTCAGACAGAAGCAGGGATCATGAGGTTTGGAATTTTCCACTACGCATACGTGTTCTTTGCCCTAATGATGATGATGAGCACTTCTCCAAACACCATTCGACTCTCAGGTAATTCAATAAAAACAGTTGCCCTTTGAATCATCGGAGATGAAACGAGAATATTACATAAGATTGATTTGTGATTTCGCAGGTGGGAATGAAAATAAGATGGCTATGGCTAGAAGGCTAGTAAGGGTGGGAATCAATGATTATGAAGAACCAGGGGCAAGCGGTAAGCATCTTCCTTCACCGCCTGGTGATGATCAGCTTGGTGATAAAGCTCAAGATTATCAAGAACCAGGCTCAAACCCTAAGCATGTTCCTCCCCAGCCCCCCAGTGAAGATGGTTTAGTGTGAAAATTACTGAAATCATATTATTTAAAGCCTATATGGTCTCCATTAATCATGATGCTTTTCATTTTCAGCTACCCATTGATTCTGAGTTGCTCTTTTTTCTTCTTTGCTTTGAAATGGAGCTAATTAATGGCTGGGTATCAAAATACTATGAATAAAACTCTTTTTTTTTAGATGTTTTTGTATTCCAAGTTGAGAAAAAAAACCCGATTCATTGCACGATGCCGTTGCCATGAAAGGTTTGAATTTGAGATTTTCAATACAAGGAAAAATCTGATAGAATCCTTATCTTCCCAGTAAAAAATTCTAATAAATCATCTTAATTAGAACATGTTTCCTTTTTTTTACATTGCTAATTAAGTCTGGTTATTACCCACCAAACTCTATAAATTAAGCTGATTCATTGCATGCTGCCATTGCCAACTTGCCGTGAAATGATCCGAGATGCCGTTTGACCCTGAAACCCCACTGCAATTGTGTTCTTAGCTATCCAATTAGTAGAAAAGGAGAACACTGATATTAATTAAATTATAATTAATTGCAGAGAAATTGCGCATACTTCCACACGTTGCTCCCTGCCCTCCACCAAGCAAATCGACATTTCTTTTAAAATATTGAAATTTTAAAGATCTCAGCAGCCACCCTTGCTGCCCTATGCTACAGAGTTATTAGGGCCGGCATCAAATTCAGGTCACTAATCTAGTTCAATTAAAACAATGTTCTTTTTAATAAAATAAAAACAATTATCGTTTTGAATCTACTTTTTTCTTACAAAAAAAAGGGCTTAAGCTGGATTTTACTGATTTCATCCATGTTAATTTATATTGATTTTTTATTAAAAAAAACTAATGATTATATGTTTATTTTGGAGTGTGGTTAAAGTTGTTTTTTAAAGTGTTTTTCGTTTAAAAATACATCAAATGGTTTTATTTTATTTTAAAAAAATATTTTTGACATCAATATATAAAAATAATATAAAAACACTATTTTTTTTAATTTAAAATAATAAAATAAGAGTAAAAAAATTCAATTTTTCTCGGAAACGATTTCAAAACGCAATGAAAACAATACTTATATTCTCTTGAAAACAATACTTATATTCTCTTGAAGTATATCCCGACAATGTTCATATTCTCTTAACTTGAAAGGGCTCAAAATCCAGCTATTATATTAGTACAAAAATTAAACAAGTAAAAATCAAAACTAGTTTGGTAAATATAGCATTATTATATTTGAACAATGAATTATATATATATTCTCGGACCAATTTTAAAAACCGTCGTCTATTAAAGGAGATGGTCTAAAAACAGGGAGTTTTAAAATAATTTCTAATTAAGGAATCCTTATACAAGGAAAACAAAAATAGAATTGAATCCTATCCTCCCAGTAAAACATTCGGACAAACCTTCTTAATTAGCACGAGTTTCTTTTTTTATATTGGCAATTTTTGCTAATTAGGTCTGCTTAGTACCCACCAGACTCTATAAATTAATAAAGACAGTATCCACACTCAGAGAAAGAAGAAGAAGAAGAACACAGGATGGTTCCGAAAAAACACAGGATGGTTCGGCTCGTCTTTTGCCTGCTCACCTTCTCAACGATTTGCTTTGCTCGGGACCTTAGTCCTCGCACAAGTATATATAAATATATAATACTCTATTTTTTATCTTTTATTTTTATTTTTATTTTCATTAAGGTGTGTATATTTGCAATAAATCTGAGAACAACTTTAACAACAGGTGTGGAGGATAGTCAAGATCATGGACTTCATGCTGGTGTGAAGTATAAAAATGGCATGGAAGAGATTCTCGACACTGATTATGCTGGTCCAAGAACACACGATCGACCTCCACCTTCTCACCCATTGAATTATCAACCGCATGTTTTGGAAGACAGTCTCAACACTGATTATGCTAGTCCAAGAACACACGATCGACCTCCGCCTTCTCACCCATTCAAACATCAAATTCGTGTTTTGGAAGACAGTCTCGACATTGATTATGCTGGTCCAAGAACACACGATCGACCTCCACCTTCTCACCCATTCAAACATCAAACTCGTGTTTTGGAAGACAGTCTCGACATTGATTATGCTGGTCCAAGAACACACGATCGACCTCCACCTTCTCACCCATTCAAACATCAAACTCGTGTTTTGGAAGACAGTCTCGACATTGATTATGCTGGTCCAAAAACACACGATCGACCTCCACACGATCGACCTCCACCTTCTCACCCATTCAAACATCAAACTCGTGTTTTGGAAGACAGTCTCGACATTGATTATGCTGGTCCAAGAACACACGATCGACCTCCACACGATCGACCTCCACCTTCTCACCCATTCAAACATCAAACTCGTGTTTTGGAAGACAGTCTCGACATTGATTATGCTAGTCCAAGAACACACGATCGACCTCCACCTTCTCACCCATTCAAACATCAAACTCGTGTTTTGGAAGACAGTCTCAACATTGATTATGCTGGTCCAAGAACACACGATTGACCTCCACCTTCTCACCCGTTAGATTACCAGCTTCATGTTTTGAAAGATAATCTCGACACTAATTATGTTGGTCCAAGAACACATGATTGACCTACACCTTCTCGTCCGTTAAATTACCAACCTCATGTTTTGGAAGATAATCTCGAAACTGATTATGCTGGCCCAAGATCATGACCTACACCTTCTCACCCATTGAATTATAAAGAACATGTTTGGGAACATAATCAAATGAAAAAATTGGATGTTTTTCTCTTTTTGTACATATTACTAATGGCTTGGATGGAAATAAATTAAAAATAAAACGAAATCCCAAGGAAAAATTGGACGTTTTTCTCTTTTTTAGTACAAACTACTAATGGCTTGGATGGAAATTAAAAAACAAATTGAGACCTAATCTATCGTTTCAAGACTAGTTATTTTTGTAATCAAAATGCGACTAGCAAAACCTTTCCCTCTCCTCTTTCCTGTCTGACAAGTCTCTTTCTCCTCTCATGGCAAAAATGACTATAATTTAAACATAAATATAAAAAACTATAGACATCAAAATGTAAAAATTGCAAAACTGAGGGGTTATATTATAAAAAATGTAAAACTAAGGGATTATATTATAATTTATTGCGCTTAGATTATACACTGTGGATAGCGTAAATATCGAGTAGCACTGGAGTTTAAAAAAAACATATTCTCATTTTAATTTATTTTATAATAGTTATGATGATTATAATATAATTGTAATGATGAGGCGATTGGCTCTGGATAAAAGATTGTAATGCTATGAATCAAGCACCCATCCAACCCCATCCACGTGTTTGAGGCCAAGCACGTGCATGCCTCCATCGCTCATTAGCACGGCCAGTCAAACAGGCAACAGGCCACCACACAGATCTCCTCAATTTCGGGCACAGAAAACCTGAAGCAGCTCAGTTGTCCTCCTCTGACACAGAGCAAAGCAATCAAACAGTACTGGACAATCCAATTCCATGTCTTTCTTTAGAAATCTAATTCAACTCTCTACTTCCAAATCCAAACCTCTCTTACAAAACCCAAATTTCCTCTTCACTTCACTCTCCCACTTCACCACCAACACGCCGACGAGTTATGCTGGCCTGGAGCCTACTAAGAGGGATGAGAAGCCCAGAGTGGTGGTGCTGGGTTCGGGTTGGGCGGGATGTAGGCTAATGAAAGGAATTGACACTGATTTGTACGATGTCGTATGCGTGTCGCCGAGAAACCACATGGTTTTCACCCCTCTGTTAGCTTCCACTTGTGTTGGGACTTTGGAGTTCAGGTCCGTGGCTGAGCCCATTGGTCGGATCCAACCTGCCATATCGAAAGCACCTGGGTCTTACTTTTTTCTTGCAAATTGTACTGGCCTTGATACAGAGAAACATACGGTAATGCGACGTGACTTGCACTTTTTGTGTTTGCTTTTGGGTTACCTTTTTCTTTTTAGAGAAAGTTTTTTAGCAGATTGTTTTTGGAGAGGATATACAAAGTGACTTCTTTGCGCACTTCTTAGTGCTAGTAAATTAAATTAACGGTGCCTTGTTTCTAGATTTTCCAATTTAAAATGGTACATAATTTGGCTTGTGTTTATTGAAGGTGCATTGTGAGACTGTTACGGATGGATTGGACACAGTGGATCCATGGAGGTTTAAAATCTCGTATGATAAGTTAGTGGTTGCATTGGGAGCAGAAGCATTGACCTTTGGAATTCGCGGTGTGAAAGAGCATGCAATTTTTCTCAGAGAAGTTCACCATGCTCAGGAAATCCGCAGGAAGCTACTACTCAACTTGATGCTGTCTGATGTGCCTGGTATGCAACTGCTCTTATGTTTTCGTTTTAACGTTTTTTTTTTGGGAAATAAATTTATATGTTAAGTATGTTTGTATAATATGATATATTTTTCTGTGCCGGGACAGGTCTTTCAGAAGAAGAGAAGAGCAGATTATTACATTGTGTTGTTGTAGGAGGTGGTCCCACGGGAGTTGAATTCAGTGGTGAACTCAGCGATTTTATCTTGAAAGATGTTCGTCAAACATACGCGCATGTGAAGGATTATATACATGTTACTTTGATTGAGGTCTGCTTGTTATGAATTTTAAGCTACTAGTTGTGTTCATGTAAAACTTTCTTTTTATCATTTTCAAGCCTTTAGTGCTTACACTGTGCATTAAAAATAATTCATTATTGCTATTGGGATTTTCATCAGCTAATTTACATTTCAGAGTTGCCACTGATATATGATGGGATTAAGAAAACTGTTTCTTATTCGCAGGCAAATGAGATCTTGTCTTCCTTTGATGATAGCCTCCGTCGCTATGCTACTAAGCAGTTGACAAAGGTTAGAAATGTTTTGAGTGTTGCAAAAATAAAATAAAATAAAATAGAGGCTGTCTATCTTATTTGAATCATTTAGTCTCTCAACGTGAGAAGATTGTTCATGATGTTGATCTTTCTTAGTTATATGTTAATGAAAGGCATCAATTCCAGCTTGTATAAAGGATTTGAAACTTCCCTTTTAACTGTGCTATAATTGACTGTTGGAACCAGTTGGCATTCCAATTATTGAGGAATTGTTATTTTCCTGTTTTTTGCAGTCAGGAGTTCATCTTGTCCGTGGGATTGTCAAGGATGTTAAACCGCAGAAGCTAATTCTAACAGATGGCACAGAGGTTCCATATGGTCTGTTGGTGTGGTCTACAGGTGTTGGCCCCTCACCATTTGTAAAATCTCTGGAATTTCCCAAGTCTCCTGGTGGACGGTAACTCACTCATTCTCTATGACAAGTTTCTGGTTGATATAAATTTAGAAGCATAGCTGGTATCATCTCTTTGTAAAAGAAGCCAACTTTTTGATATCATTGTTCTGGAAATGCACGGGAAAGATTGTGATTCCTCAAGTTGACAGTTCGATGATTTATAAAGATTGTTCTAACCATAACTCTCCCTTTGCCTTCTATTTTTATCCCTTTGTTTCTGATTGGTCTTCCTTTCAAAAAGCTGCATAGCTGCACTGATATTATTTTTGAAAATCCCACATGGTTCCAAACATGTTTAACCGGGTTTGGCTTTTGTCTAATGCTTCTGATACGTTTACAGGATTGGTATTGATGAGTGGCTGCGAGTTCCTTCGGCGCCGGATGTGTTTGCAATTGGTGACTGCAGTGGGTTTCTTGAAAGTACTGGCAAACCAGTTCTTCCCGCATTGGCTCAGGTGAACTAAGAACAATATAAGCTACCTTTAAAAGACTCCTGCCAATTTAGCTCGATAAAGAGATTATTTGAGTTTTCAATCTTTGTCCTCTTCATTTCTGAAAGAAATAGGCCATGTATGATTGCAGGAAGTAAAGCAATTAGATCTCTGTAACTGAGCTATTTGTATGCTTCCAAGTGCCAACTTTCTTTTTATATCATATGTGCAATCGTGTGTGCTATCAAGTTTTCTCGTGAGTCCTTGCTAGTGTTTCTTCATTGATGAAAAACTGATTCTTTCTTCGACATGTTTATCTGTTGAGTTTTCTTCAACAGGTGGCAGAGCGTCAAGGAAAATATCTTGCAAGTCTACTGAATAAAATTGGTAAAGATGGTGGAGGGCGCAGCAACAGTGGTAAAGAAGTAGAATTAGGGAGTCCATTTGTTTACAGGCATCTGGGAAGCATGGCAACTATTGGTAGCTACAAGGCACTTGTGGATCTTAGACAGAGCAAGGTGAGCATCCATTCACTTTCAAGCCAAACCGCCGTGGTTGATCTATAATAAGATGAAGTCGGCTGACTCAGAATGTTTTCTGCAGGAGGCAAAAGGATTAGCTCTGAAAGGATTTGCGAGCTGGTTTATATGGCGTTCTGCATATCTAACACGTGTTATAAGCTGGAGGAATAGGTTCTATGTGGCTATTAACTGGGCTACAACATTTGTCTTTGGCCGTGATATAAGCAGGATATAGCGCTGAAGAGAGTCACAGGTTTTATCTCTGGAGCTTATTTAATGCATTCTTTTTATATAAATTTTATTCTCACGTCCTGAAGGGTAGATGTCTGGTTGCAGGCATGCCATCAGACTGCAGTTCTTCAGGTTCAAGAGAAACATGGTCATGGTCAGGCCTCACAGCATAAAATGTCTCCCTGGGTACAATTACGTCAATTTTTTTCTTATCCTCGTAGTAGCCTCGTGTTTGTTATATATGATTCCTTCTCCCTGAATCTGATAGTAACTCGGACGGCTGATTTCCCGGATTAAATCTGTAAAGCTTGTATAAGGATACGTGAGAATGTTTTTTTGTACATTCATTTCACAGCTTTAAAGAATCTGAGTTTGTTCCAATAAAAGATTAATGAAATCCCTACAAAGAGATAGCAGACCTTTGCAGGGTAATTTCCAGAATTTGATAGAACATGCAAGCGAGCGAGTCTGAGAAATGTCATGTTGCTGGTAATGTGATGATGATGCAGGTGAAATCAAGCATGGGGTTTAGAATGCGAACAGTTCCACTAGAAATTCTGAGATGTCTGTCAAATTTTGGTGGTGACCGGGTCCACAAGCATCGTGCTAATGCTGTATTCTCTATCCTTTTCTTTACAAAATTTCCACTATTCTCTATAAAAAAAATAACTTAAACAATATAAAAAAAAGAAGTTATATGTACAAACACTTTATGAAAAACATTAAAACATTTACATTTTTACATTTAAATATGATATAAATATTTAAAAAAAAATTAACATAACTTTTTACAATAATTTTTATTTTGAATAAAATAAATTAATATTTTACAGCAAAATCATCACAAACTAGTATAAAATAAATTTTGATTTTCTTATAAAAATAGTTATAATCTTATTATATATTTTTTTATTTTATGAAAAAAATCCATGAACATGTTTTTAAATTTTCTATCAGAAAAGAAAAAAGGTAAACTTAATAGAAAAGGAAAACACCCACAACTTCTCAATTTAAGTTTCATGCATTTTGAAAGTAACATAACCGGGTGAGCTGAGTTGACTGCCAAGAGCAATTCAAGGCATTAACGGCATTAACATGGTTTATATTCTTTGAAAGATAAATACAGTTCATATCTACATGCATCATAGCCTGCCTTCCGAGCAGTATACCATCAGGCGTACAGCCACCATAATCAATTGTTTCAGATTCAACCCCACATAGGTGGCAGAGAACTAGAGCAGAATATCAGAAATGCCAGAATTAGCCAACCTTCTGCCAACAAGATCTTTTAGTTCAATCTCTCCTGGAAATCTCGCCTCCCTCAGTTTGGAGAAAATCTGAAATTCACAAAAGAGAAAATAAGATTACAAGGGAACTTAAATATATTTCTCCTAACAAAATTGAAATCAAGGTAAAATTTTATCAAGCAACTAAATAAAACAGTTGAAAAAAGATTCTCAAATGCTCGGCACAATCGCAAATTTAAATACCAACTCCGACTAGCATTGGTGGCTCTGGGAAACTAATGGGATCTAAATGGTTGAAAATGTATCCAATGCATACAATCTCTCTTACATTACCAGATCGTCAAAATGAACTAGCAGATCCTTTCAGATATCCACTGGCAAAACAATAAATGCATTTGAGCAAACTATAAATTCAATTCATGCTCAAGTGATAAGCCACTAACCAACTCATCATTGCAATAAACTTCAAACGCCCCAGAGGATTGGAGGAAGGACTGTAATGCATTGCCAAGAAGCCAAGTAGATGCAATGGTCCCAAATTTATTGGCACGTAGAGTATAATACCAAGGAGGCGGAGTCATGAGTCCTATCATCGGAAAAATCTGTTCACCGCCCAACACAATTCCCATTACTCCCACCTGAAAAACCGGTACTAATTTGGCTGCCACCCGCTTCGGCAGGGATGGGGGGTAATTTACAAGTACAACATCAACTCCTGGAAACTGCGTTTCCAGCATCTTTTTCATTGTTGCCGCATTCCCTCTGAGAGCAACACAAAATAATAATCCGAACATCAATATCAACTCAAACCAAATCAATCCCGTCAAAACCCCAACCTTAATTACACCTAATGAGATTACAAGAAGATCTGCAGAATTCACCAATTTTCTACATCAATCACCAATAACCACTACCAAAATCCATGAAAATCAAGGGTTCTTTTCAGATTGACATGGCAGGGAAGAATCCATTCAGCTGGCCATGTTACTTGATAAATTGATCAAATTACAAATGGAATTTGTGATCACGTAAACATAAAAAAAAAAACCATAAGAATTTAGACAGCGAGGGGGGATCAAGGAATCAAAATACCTGTAAGAGCAGGAAGCGCAAAAGTCAATTCTGACAGTGCTGCCAAGACCAATCCCTCCAACAACTGGCTTCTGCAATAGAGACACACACCTTAAGTATTTTAATTCTTTTGAGATTTAAGGATAAAAACGTCAACGCGATACTTCACCTGCGTTGGAGATCCTAGGGTTTCATGGGCAACCACTGGTGGTTGTTGGTGATGATGATGGTGATGGGGGTGCGGGTGGGGGTGATGGGGTTTAGGAGGCGGTGGAGTGAAGAGGTGGATAAGGTCAGTGCATAAGAGAAATAGAGGCAATCCTACCAGCAAAATCTGTGCTCGATCCATAGCCTAATACTGTGAGAGGGAAGTGTCTCTGTGTGTGTGAAAAGTAAACAAGAGCCAGGAGGAGAGATTGGAACGACTAGAAAACGCACGTTCGCTAATGCGGAAGTGCTTTTTCAACCATTGGATCTCCTTTTATTTGATCCAACGGTGGTTATTTGTCACATCTTTTTTCTCCAGTCTGGAAGATATATATATATATACACATATAGTTTTTTTATCTTCGTATATTTTATTTCTGCTGTTTATGACAGCTCTCTGCCTTCTTCTTTTTTTAATGTTCTCGTAGCTATAAAGTATTTTAACATAATTTAAAATAAAAAACAAGATTTATATTTAATTAAATAAAAACTCCAGTCTTTAATTAAATTTCTAGTCAATTAACAAGACAAAATCACAAGTCATCATTATGAGTTCGACATATATATTATGTAATTTGTTGGTAGATTATTATCTTACCAGGTAATTTTTTTTATATAGAGTAAGATTTATTGTTGGATCTTATAAACTTTATTTTGGAAGAATATATTAATAAAAAAAAATAATTTTTTTTATAATTTTCATGCATAAATCAAATATAATAAAGATTAATTATTTTATTTTTAACCAAATAGAAATATCATATGCTCGACAATTGCATTGTCAGCAATCGCATTTAAAAACGAAATCTAAGAATAAAAAATCAAGAACTCATAATTATTTAAATTACAATTAAATTTCTCCAATACAGTATCAAACAAGCTAAAGTCAACCACCACGTCATCTCCATGTGTGAGTACTTGCTGCAATGAAGAAAAAAATGGTATGCCAGGGTGAATAAATTAGTATTCCTGTACTCGATTGGAAAAAAAAAAGTTGAGAAACTTTTGGAGGAACCTCGTTGCAGGCCCAAGGCCCATTGAAAAGCTTAAAAGACAGGCTCATGAAAATCCAGGTCTCCCGTTATGATACAGCCAAGACATCTTGTGGCTGGGCTCTGAGATTTACAGATGAACAGGCCCAAATATATTAAAATTTAGCTTTTATATTAGCACATTAAAATAATTTAAATATATAAAAATATTGACTTGAAGTAAAAAGAAATCAAAATTTATTGAGACGAAGACCAAAACAGGCCTGAGCTATTTTTAGAAGAGTCACGGTAAAAGCAATAGGAATTTATTATTATATTGTTTACTAATGTGATTAATGAAGTTAGGTCATTTTATTTCTAGCAGGTATACAGAGGTTTTTGACATTGAATTTTAACCCCTTTTTTTGTTAAAATTTATTTATTATTTTTAAATGAAAATCTTAATATTTATTTTAAAAAATAATTTATACCATCATCTTCTGAAACATAAACTCCAGATCAAATCTTAGCACCCGTTTGGCAACGTGGTGCGTTCCACGTTTGCCAAATGGGATGGTGTTTTGGTGTTTGGTAAAAACCAAACACCATTTTTTTTTAATGGGACCCACCCAAAATAACACCCGAACGGCGTTTTTTCAAAAGCACCTTGGAGGTGCTTTTGAAACGCCGTTCTGAAACGGCGTCTGTCACACACGTTTTTTGAATGGGTAGCGCTGATATGGACCGGAAATCATCTTCTCCGCCTCTAGTTTGGGCATTATCTCTGCAACCTCTGGGTCTGGTGGGGTTGACATGGTTTCTTCTCCTCTTCATTTTTCATGGTATAACTGCAATGGCCCTTTGGCCATTGATTTTGGATACAAGGGCTTGGATTTGAAGAACAAAACTATTGGAGGATGCTAAATTAGGATGATGTTTGGTTTATGTATAAATAATATAAATGTTTTTAGTTGAAAAGATAAAAATATAAAAATAAATTGAATAATTTTAGAGTACTTTTTTTTTTACTTTAAAATGAAAGGTAAGTGACATACCTCCAAAAATAATATTTATTCATTTTAAAAATAATACTTTAAAAATATTTTTATTTTAAATTAAATTATTTTTTATAGTTTTAGATTATTTGGTTGATGTCGGTTATCCGAATGAGTATAGATATTTAGGTCCATATAGAGAGGAGAGGTATCATTTAGAAGATTTTCGACGTCGGGGGTGAACCAAGTGGACGACGCGAAGTATTTAATCGTGCATATTCATCACTACGTAATGTGATAGAACGGACATTTGGAGTATGGAAGCAAAGGTGGAAAATTTTGGTGTGCATGCCACTTTATCCTTACAAAACACAGGTTGCGATTATTGTTGCATCGATGGCACTCAATAACTATATTAGAAGGAGATCGCAACATGATGGTGTTTTTGTTGAATATGATCGTAATCCCGATTATATCCCAGATGAGTTATTACCAGATGTTGTAGCATGTGAAACTAGTCAGAGTTCGGGCAGAAATTCCCGTATGGATATTATGCGCGAGAGCATTGCGAATAGTTTGATGGGAGAATGAAATTATGTTTCCATTTTATTTGAAGTATTCACATTAATATAAATTGTTATTTATTTTTAAATTTATTTGTAGAAGTTATATATATATATATATATATATATATATATATATATATATATATATATATATATGGATGGATGTATAAATGTGTGTGTATATTTCCATGTACTTTTAAATAATTTTACAAGTTAAAAGCAGTTTGTAAAGTTTGGAAATCAAACACCAAAAACTGTTTTTTCTTCAACCTCCAACTCAACCACAGTTTTAACCAAACACTTAACTGCTTTTTTTGAACCACAGAAAAAGCATTTTTTTTGAAACTCCATTTTTTCAACCTCAACCGCAACAGCAACCGCAATACCAAACAGGGCCTTAATCACACGATGTGTAGCAGTAACTCATAAGCCTGTCACCCTTATCGTTCCCTTTTCCTTGCAACTACGACAAGAAGAAGAGAGAGGGAGGGAGGGAGGGGGCATGCCATGCCAGGGACCCTATAACATTTTGTGCGGAAGTTGCAGGCAATTTTCGAGGTGGTGCCCAACTTAAATCGCAGTGACATTTCAATTCGAGCAGACATCGATAATTATGAATAGTCTTACATTACAGATTCAATGGTTTCTCATGCTATCGACAAAGGTATTGTAAGCCAAAAGGTGGACGGAAACAGAGGGCGGTGGACGGACACAGAGGGCAGAGGTGGTCGGCAGGGAGCCATGCAGTAACCTGCTGGACCCTGTCCCTCACTGTTTCGTTTAATGAGTTCGAGCGGTGAAGGCTGCAAAACCAAGAAGGAATTCCCTCTGCGTGCTTTTCCCTGACTTCCAGGGCACGGTAACCAGACAATGTCTCTCTCTCTCTCTCTCTCTCTCTCTCTCTCTCTCTCTCTCTCTCTCTCTCTCTCTCACGTAGGCATGATGCCCTTGTTTGTCTGACATCTGAAGCCATGAGAGAAGTGATCGAAGCTTTAAGATTTCGACACGTGGATGACGAATCAGACATTGGAGGGAGACAAGGAACTACACATGATGTAATTAACAGAAATAAATGTGAGCTACGTTGAAATTATAAATGGTGATCGTTGAAGTTTTGAGAAGAAAGCTGCACACATCACAGTGATCTTCCTTGCACATTAGTTATTATACATTCAATTTAGTCCTTGACTGTTTAATATTTTTTCAATTTAGACTTTTATTATCCAATAACTACTGTAGAAAACAAAAGGGGCCAAATACCTTGAATCCGGGATAGGTACGGAGATGGTAAAAAGACTTGAGGTTTAATTAAAATAATTTTTTTTATTTTTTAAAAAATATTTTTGATATAGTATATTAAAATAATTTAAAAACACATAAAAAATTTAATTTAAAATAATAAAATAATTAATTTAAATTTTTAAAATGCATTGTTAAACCATCATGGTAATTATTATATCAAAAGAAATTCCCATGATTTTTTTTAAAAAGTAATTATTCTAACTTAGTGGAGAACGGGAAATAAACAGTTTATTTTATATTAAAACATTTGTTTTCTAAAAATAAAATGCATGTAGTTTTACAAAACATATACCGAAACCTATCAGGTGGTTATTATTACCAATCAGGGGCGAAGTGGCAGTAGTAAGTATGATTACCCTGTGCTGATATAGACCAAATGCCTGTTTGGCTGCCGTTTCAATTGGTGTTTTGACGAAATTTGAAAAAAAAAATTCATTTTAAATGAATATGGTTTGGTGTTAAAAAATAAAAAAAACATCGTTTTGATGTATTTCAGCACGAAAAATACTTTGAAAAACTACCGCAATCGCACAACAGGCTCAAGTCCTTGCAAGAGCAGTGAAAGCCAACAAAATGAACAAATTGACTTGTCAATGGGCGTGGAAACATAATTTCTGAGTGTGTCTGTATCAAAAAAAAAAAAACTGCTGTCAACTTGTTATCGTTCAAATCTAAAGCCCGCCTCCTGTCCCCTCTCCCTCCTTTCCTTCTTCTCGTCTCCATGTGTCTTTCTTCTCTCCATCTAAAAAAGAAACAAATTCAAATCTCTTCTTTTCTTTTCAACTCCCACCTTTTTCTTTGTTGACCTACTTGTTCTCCTTTTGGCAAAGTTGAAATCCCACAGACCCCATAACCAATTCTCACTCTGAAACACTACTTCGGAATATACCTGGTTTGATTTTAACTGCTACCTTTTTTGAGGGGAAGATGAAACTGTTACCATCTCCTTCTATCTCGTCTTCCTCGAGTTCTTCTTTTGATCCAAACATGTGCACTTCAAAAAGTGCCACTGCTAGTTGCCTTACAGGTCTTCTACGTCGAATTCTTTGCTCTCGCAGCCTCCCTACACACCCCTCTGACCAGATCACTGAAACAAGCTCGATACTCTGTGATAGCAGACACCAAGAACTCATCGAGTCAAATGAGAAACTCGAGACCGCTGCTGCTACTCCTGGTGTTGTGGCTAGGCTGATGGGACTGGAGTCTTTCCCGGAAACTAGTTCAGTTGATGTGAAAGTCGGTGCTAATTCGATATCGAGAAGTCGATCGATGAATTCTATGGAGTTTAGAGGTGAAAACGATCGAATCCAAGGGCAGCATAGAAGGGTTAAGAGTACATTATCGTTTCGGGAGAGGCCAACTTTTCTCGAGGTAGAAAATAAGGAATACTTTGTTCTTAGCTTTGAGAATATTGGAGGTGAAAGCAAGAAAGTTAGATCTAAAGAGAGGAAATGCGAAGTGGGTTCTGGAGAATTGAAGGAGAAGAGAAGAGAAAGATCGAAAAGGAAGGAGAACAGAAGAGAGAAAGTGGTAGAATCAGAGAAGAGGGGGAGAAAAGATAAAATAAACAAGATGGTTTTGAGAGATTTAAACGAGCCAGAGTTGAGTAACAGAATACTGGAAGATCACAAGCCTGATCAAGAAGTTGACAATGGTGGAAAAATCAAAGATTCACCCGCTCACTTGAGTCTAAAGGACAGTGAAGTTTTCTCCTTGGAAAATAAATGGCTGTATCACGAGGAAGTCTCCGGCAACGGAGCAGGGTTGAGGAAGACAAACAAGAAAACAAAAGCAGAGTTCAGCTCACAGGATTCCAGCCCTGTTTCTGTTCTTGATTTTGATCAATTCATCGATGATCCAGAGTTTACTAAATCAGGTGCCATTCTCATCAGCTCAGCTCAACTTCAACTCCCTCACGCACAATTAGTAGCTGGTTTCATTTTTTTCATATCAAGAATTGTGTTCTGAAAATTATGGTTCTTTTTGTTCTTGTAACAGAGGAAGATACAAAGTCAGGGGAGTCAAATTCAAGAAGGAGATTGTCCCCGCGACTTGAGAATCAAGATCAAAAACACTTGTCACAGCGTAGCGATGGAAACCTGATCTTCGACGATCGAAATTCCAATAAAACTGAAGAACCCTGTCCAGGGTCAAGGAAGAAAGTTTGCCATAACCATGACTACTCGAACATGTGGGATGAAGTTTGCAAGCTGACAGAAACTCAAGTGGTCGAGACAAATTTAAATGCGCACAAAAATATGTGTAAATTCGAAGAAGATCTTGAAGAAATCAGTGCAGATTTTGGGTTGCAGATTTTGGATCAGTTGTTGCAGGAGCTTGTAGATCAACTTGCTTGACTCTTGCCATGAAAAAAATATTTCAACTAGCAGGATTATACTTTTTGTAAATTATATTATCACAAGAAACTCGGAATCTAATCTTTACCTTTCGAATCTCTCAGCCGCAGAATTTAAATTCGAACTCCCAAAGATGTTGGATTGCTTTAATACTCGTAAATAATTTGTTACAGGAAATCATGTGTCCTTTTCTCTCTGTCTGCTTTCCTTATGAACACTTTGAGCTTTTATTAATGTCTCTATAAAAAAAATTATATTGTCTTTTAAAATTATTTTTGAAAAAAAATAAAAATATATTTTTTTTATTTTTTATTTTAAATTAATTTTTTTTAGTATTTTAAGATTATTTTGATATGTTAATTTTGAAAAATAATAAATTTCTAAGCAAAAAAATATTTTAAAAATCAATTTCAACTACACTTCAAACTAATTCTCTTATTTAGATCCCTCAAGTATCAAACGTTACTCAATAAAACCTCACGTTAGATACTTTCGATGGAAAACATTAAGTGCCTGTTTGGTTGGTGTTTCAAACGCTAGTTTGGTTTTTTTTTTTTTAAATGAATATGGTTTGGTGTTTTTAAATCATTTTGATGTGCTGATGTCAAAAATGATTTTAAAAAATAAAAAAATATCATTTTGATATATTTCGGCACGAAAAATACTTTGAAAAACTACAGCAACAGCTCTCCCAAACACCCTCTAAACCATAATATGTTTTCGTCACATATTTCAGTTTCAAAATTACAAAACAGTCATATTTTTTTAGTTCTAATGGGTATGAATTTGTATTTCCATATTTAAAGTGTTAATGATACATTATTGATATGAAATGATGGTCAGGCAATGTGTGTCATATTGTTTTTAATTGGTATACAAAATAACTATTTTAAAAAAAATGCTATTGATTTCAGTTATTTAAATTATTTAAATACTTTTAAAAGCAAAAAAAATAATATAAAAGTTTTGTCTCTACTTATTTTGAATTTCATCTCAGCCCCTGCAAAAATCAAGTGTCCACACGGTTTATGTTTGTATCCATTTTTTATCATTATTTTTTATTGCTATTTTGCTTTTAATACTTTTTGAGGGGTTTTTTTCCAATTATATCCCTAAGCATTTTGTTTTTCTATCCAATCATTATTTCTAGACCTCATTATTTTTATTGCATTTTTTTGTCTTTTATTATTCTCTTGATATATTTTGTTTTTCAATTTCATCCCTAAACATTGTATTCCATTTGTTTTTTTTTATCTATTATTGTTCTTATTCTTTTGATTTATATGTTCTTGCTCTTTTTTTATTCTTTTCTTTATGTTTTTTTATTTTCTTAACTTAACCCTTATTATTTTCTTTCAACCAATTTTTATATCAAATTTGATCCTTCTTGTTTTGATTGATATTTTTATTTATTTATTTTGAATGATTATGCATTTTGTGTCATGATTTTTTCATATTGGCTTTCAATGAGGTGATCTTAGTCCCATGACTCGAGTTACATGTTTCGAGAATTAACCCAGTTTAACTCTCGTCTTGTTTTTAATTTTTTTTTTAAAAAAATATATTTTATTTTTTCAATATTATCGCTCAACACAGAGTTGCTCGGCCTTGAACTTCATGACTTTTTATGTTTTTTTACGAGGTTATCCGAATCTCAAATCCTAGATGGAAGGTTAGTCGAGTAAAGCCTAATGACACGAAATAATTTTTTGAATTGATTTTTTAGCCTCATTGTTTACTTTGCTTAGGAGTTGACCTTCATTGTTTTATTCAATTTATTTTATGTAGGATTATTCTTATCTCACGATTGGCCTATTGGTTTGGTATGCTGAGTTAAGAAAAAAAATCATAAAAAAAAATAGTTCATCCTTCAATGTTTTCTATGTTGATAAGCGAGTTCTAGATATCTTTTATTTTTATCTTTATTAGGCTATTTCATTCTCGTTTAAGTTTTTATTTGTAATCAAATAAGACCATTGAGATATTTTAAAAATGTATCTTTTTTATAATATTGATAAGTGTTTATATTTTTAATAAATGAGTGGGGTTTCTTGGGGATCATTAACTTTTTTTCTATCTTATTATTAAATTAATCAAGATTATTGAGTTTATTTGATTCAAAAGCCCAAGTCGTGAATTTTCTAACACATTTAAAAACACTATCATCATTTAGATATTTGTTTTATTAATTTAGGAAAAAAATGACATGGCTCGCGTTATAGCATGAAATACAATCTAATATAAACTATAAACAAAAATTCATATATTTATTATTATTATTATTATTATTATTATTATTATTATTATGTAAATTAACCTTAAAATATCCGTGAGTTGATTTGTTTGAAAGTCACGTTTTTTTTGTTATATATTAATTTAAGCGGATACCGTCTGATGTGGGATCCAGCTGAGATGATTTATTTTTCTTGGAATCAAAATAACAATGTGATGATAATTGAGGGATAAATATGTAATTTTCAAAATATAGATAGCATTGCGGCATCACATGGGAAGCTTGTTGTGGGCAAAGTGGAAGTCATGATTGAATTGCGAAAACTAGTGCCAGGTAGGTTTTAAAGGCGTTCAGGCCTGCGGCAGCATGAACAGTTGCTCCTTTTTTTTATTAATATTTATATCATGTCAGTTTGTGTTAACGTTAATTAATCTTATGACTGGCTAATTAAGATTCCAAAACTTGTCTTCTTGTTTTTTTTTTAATTTCAAAGAATGAAAACGATGGCTTGATTGGAGACTAATCATGCGTGTTTCAAGAGTTAATGTTGTTTCTCTGCTTTAAGAAAAAATAATGTTATTTTCAGATTAATATTATTTTAATGTTTTCATGTCGTTTTAATAATATATTGATATAAAAAATAAATTTAAAATTTTAATTATGGTAGAAGGTTATCCATGTCTTCACCTGTTTTATTAGTTTATAGCTGAGCATTATCTTAATTGTATTCTCAAGGGACATGATGTGATGATAGAGAGTTTGAGATCTGTATGACAGATCTCGAGTTCGAGTCAGAATGTATATTTTTATAAAAATTTAGAATAATCGAAGTTTTACTCGCTCAACTAGATTCTTAAAGTATGTTTTCTCAGAGATTAAATTAATCGCATCCAAAAAAAATATCTTAATAGCAATCAGTGCAAAACCCACTTGACCAGGTCCATTCCGAGCAGGGTTTTTTCTTCTTTTGAAAAAACAATGCATGGTGAAGTCATACTTTACTTCCGCAGCAAACAAGGAAGAATGTTTTGTCTCAAATTAAAATATATAAAAAAAACCCAAAGAAATAAGATAAGCAAGCACTAAGGTGTGCAATTTAGCCACAGCCACGGGAGATGTAGGTTTCAGTGCGCAACCGTAGGGTTTTTGGCTTTTTGCACGAGCTCGGAGCGCCGGAGCATCCTCTCTTCCTCCAGTGCGCCACTACTTCAAAAAGTGTTCAGAAGATACAAAGCAAGGTAATGATAACCAGACTGCCTTTCCATTAGTGCTCAACAAGCTCCCCGATTTGAGAATGATGGGATCGATGAATCTCATCTTTTCCATGCCGAAAGTAAGACTTAGTACTCAAAAAAGAGCGATGGGCGGACAAAATTGACAAAAGATGAAAGAATGAGGAAAAAAATGGCATCATAATGGGATCTAGCGTCAGCAGTAGATCCTTAGTCCTGGAAATTTTCGTCCGTTTTCGATCTTTTCAACCTTTAGTTGGATGCAGAGTCGTTGATTACAAAGCATCAAATTTCTTTTCCTGCAACAGGGCCATAGAAAAAGACTCCAATACAACTTGGAGAATAACAAGGCTTCTCGTCTACTGAAGAACATGCTGATTCAAGTCGCTGAAAGGATAAGAAAAGCTCGTTAACATATCAGGACAGGGAAGAGAAGAGAAGGGAGGAGAGCATTAAATAAGCAGAAAGATAAAAGGATCCACTGAATTCTGATACATGTTTTATTAAGTAATTACTGTAACAGTTTCTGGCACATATGATGTATACAACCCAAGAGCTAAAATGAAATCCCGAGGCCACCGCCTCTACTCTCGTCAGCACAAGATTATGCTTCCGACTTGTGTATGCGAGTGGAAAAGAATCTAATGCTCTTACAAATCTAAGAAATCCACGAGCAGAAAAACCTTTAGTCCTGCCCAGATATCTTTTTTACCTTCCTCGGGTGTAATTTCTATTTTTTTTTCCTTTTGTCTTTTCTCTTACTCTCCTAGATATGATCAAAACTAATAAAAATTCAAAAAATGGAAAATAAATAAGTAGTTAATGTTGAATTATGGGCCAAATTGGGGCTAATATTGCTTCTAAGCCACCAATGGCTTCTGCTCCAAGTACAGCTGCTCCGCCCAAGCTGGGAGCGTCTCTGAACCTCCAATGTTGAGATGACATTGCTGCTTCTGCTGCTCCTCAAAACCCAATGGCCCAGCTTTTGCAGGAGGGGTATCCTTCACCACGGACTGTACCCACGAAACATCCGGCTCATCAACAGTTGTTGGCACCGAGTCAGCAGCAGCAAAACTGCTGCCATTGCTTCGAAAACCAAAAGATGCGGACTTCCGGAGCTTATTGAGATCTTCTGCCTGGATACCCCAATCCAATTTTCCATCAGGAGAACCCCAGTCAGAAAGGTTAGAAGGCATTATGTTTGCTGAAGGTGATGGTGAAGAAAACCCGGTATGACGATTCACAGCATTCCGTTCCACAAAGCTCTGGCTACGCTTTGCAAAGGCAGAGGACCTTGAACTCAAAACTGCTGCTGCCGCCCCTCCAGAATGATCAACTCCAAAAGATGATCTTCTCACAGGAGATGATGAGAAGCTGCTGGTGGGATAGCTGGACCGAAGCTGCTGGTTGATGTTCTGGCGCATCTGCATTCCTGTTGGAGGCTGCAAATGGGCTACTGCAGCATCCAGTGAGAGTCCCTGCAACTGAGGCAAAATTGAAGGATCAAGGGATCCAAAAATATCTTCAAGGTTAGTAGGCCTCACTCCCCCAAGCCTGTTCAACTCCACAGTTCGATCGCCAGAGGCAGCAAAAGCTGCGGCAGTGGACAGACCATTGTTCCAGCTGGAGGGAGAGGAAAGACCAGAAATCTCATCCATAAACTGCTGCCTTCGTCGGTGACTTTCAAGCCCAAAAAATTCCATGTCTAAATCCATATCTCGAGCGCACAGTGCAGATTTCAACCTGCTACCAGGAAGCTGCAATGCAGGGGGCACCACATTAGAATGGTTTGTCCATCCACCCACGGGTGAAGAGGACCCAGAGGAAGCCGGTGGGGTTGATTTGGATGGAATCAAGACAGATGGAGAACCGAGGGAAAGTGGGCTAATAGAACTCATGTCCAAAGTTGAACCATTGGTTGAGTAGGATCTAGGAGAAGGCACTGCCGAACCTGTAGAGGCATACAGGGGACGAAGCTCTTCAGGCTTGTGAGCAAAGAAACACACCCTCCTAGCACAACCTGTCTCATCTTTACAGAGACGAGTTCTATACTGCGCAGGATGAAGCCAGCACTCAAATATACCGTGAGCATATTCACAGGCATCACCCTGTCTGCAAGACCCCTTTCGAAACTCAGGACATGGAACACAGCTATAGTGGTATTTCCTGGGGTCGCGACGCCTAGCATTCTCCCCGGGGTGCACAAATGGGCACTCTGTCCAATCATGAGAGTATGCCCTTGAGCAAGGCTTGACCTTAAATGTATACATTCTAAACTCGTCAGTCCCATATATCCCATTCTTAATATCAGGTAGTGTCAGATCAATAGGATACTCTTTCTTCTCGGACCCATCTTTTGAAACCCTTGGCGTTGAAATTTCTTGCTGTTCCAGCCCATCCATCTCATTAACAATTTGATAAGCCAAAACACATGATTCTTCACCACTACTACCACCCTTTAACATGATCTCCAGGTTCTTTCTCCTTGAATTAGAACCAGACTCAACAACAGAGGCAATCAAGTCACCAGGATGATTTCCATTGGCATCAACGGGATTAGGGTCAGCAGAGGCATCAAGCAAGAGCCTGGCAACCTCAGGTGCTGAAGAAGAACCACCTGCAGCAGCACAGTGAAGCGCTGTGGCCCCATCAGAACCATACCCTCTGTTGACGTCTACATGACCTGTTTCCAGTATATAATTCAACACCTCTTTGCTTCCGTACAGGGCAGCAATCATGAGAGGTGTCCTCTCCTCAATCCCCATCTTTTTCGAGCCGATTCTCCTTCCATACCACAAACCTGGCTCATCAACATCATGTCCCTCCTCTTCAATTGCCCTCTTAAACCCGATCAAATCATTCGAGGCAGATAACTCGAGCAAACGAGAGAAATCATCGCAAACCCCATCTTCCTTTTGAAATTCGTTCTCCATGCTGAAACCAGTATGTGTCGGTTTCCTCTTTGAACCACTGAACATCGAAAAGCCTCTCTCTTTTGAGCCTCCACAAAGTCTCTCTTCTCTACAGAATTGTAAACAAGTAAAGCCTTCAAAAAAAAACATTTACAAACACAGGTTTTAGGTTGTTTTCCATTACACACAAAGAGAGGGGGGGAGACAATAAGTGACAGAAAACTTCGGCAAGGACTAAATTCCACCAAATTATACTAACAAAACAGCCATAAAAAACTTTTCTGAAATTTTCGAGCCATTATAGAAAAACAGTAACAATCATAAAAGAAAAATATCAGGTGAAAAAAAAAAAACACCATCTAACACACCCTCCAGCCTGGTTTCTAATAATAAAAAAGCAACTAACAATTCAAAAATTGTTTCTAGCATAATTTCCATAGATATCAACCTAAACACCCCCACAACTCAAACCCCGCTCTTTACCTACATTTTCTAACAAACCTAGTATTGTCAAAAACCCACCAAGGAAAACAAAACCCATCATCAAATCATAGCAGCAAACATAAAAAAGCACATACCCTGGCTTCAAATGTAATAATACGAGAGCTTGAATGTAAGAACTGGACTAAACCCTGAACTGCTTTGCTCTGTTTTTTTTCCAAGTTAATTAACCTCTCTCCCCTTTTATTAACATCACAAAGACAAAAAAAGCTCAAGAAATAAAGAAAGAGAGGCCTTTAGGCTTCTCTCTTTTAATGGGGCTTTTGTTAAGGTCAAAAGGTCCGAGTCTTTGAAACCACCCTCTGTTTCTTCTATGGCTCCTGTATTTTTTCACTTCTACTACTGTTTTTTTTCATTTATTTTTTATTTTTGTTTTCCCTCTTTAAGGAAAATGAAATGCAAATGCAAATGCAAATACAAATGCTAATGCAAATGAAATTTTATGTGGGGGTGGATGGTGGGGGCCACGAGGCTCTTAATATCTAACGTATCGATTGTTAGGTTGCCACGTGTTGAATACCCAATAGAAACTGTCCTCACCGAAAGGTGACCGTATCGAGATTCCGGATGGTCACACTTTACGCGTTTTTGGCCTCTTTTGGATGACGTGGACGTACCTGCACCGTCTTCGTGATTTTTAATCCTATTCGTTGCTTAATTATACTAAGCTCACAGTCTGTAACGTACGGTTGTAAAACAAACTAATTGTATTGGTGAAAGCGGGTGCATAAAGCTGCGTTTATTGGCCTGTTCTTTTTAGAGTGAACAAGCTGCTAATTTGAGCTGGAGATTGTTGTTTTCAAGTGGAAGAAAAATGCGCCACTGAGGAATGAATTCTTGAAGGCAGCGACCTCATATCATGTTTACAAATTGAGGTGAAGAATATTTTTTATTTAAAAATATATAATTATTATTTTTTTTATATTAGTATATTAAAATGACAAAATATCAATCTATTTTTAAAAAATAATAATAATAATAATAATAATAATACTTAGAATCTATCTTGACAGCTATTTAAGTGTTAGTTAGAAAATTAATTTTTTTATTTATAATTATTTTTATACATATTTTTAAATTATTTTAATATACTACTATTAAAATTAAAAAATATTTCAAGAAAATAATCAATATTAATCACAGTATAAAGTAAGATCTTGTAATGAGCGCTTCGATGTTTTCTAGAAAGCTCTGTCGTCTGTTTCAAGATGGACCTTTTTGATAATGTTAATGTTTGATAGAGAGACGGGAATAATTGGGCTCTCAGATTGTTTTTCATCTTCCATAGGAGTGACGTGGAAAACATAAACGAAGGCCTGAACAGGTTAAATTTTATTTTTAAATAAAGTTATAAAATTTTGTTTTTGCAAATATCTCTTTAAATATTTTATAATTTCAGTTTATGATTTTTTAAATATTTTTTATCACATGCACGATTTTTTAACTTTTAAAATATTTCTTCATAGCGTGATTGTTTTTTTCTCATTTCATTAAATCTATGTGAAAAAATAAATTGATCGAAATAAATAATAACTTAATTTATATAATTCAGTGATTTTAAAAATTTAAAAAAATGAATGAATTAGTGTTAAATGTTTTTTATTAAAAACAAATATAAGAAGAAGTTTTTTTTACTAAATAAGTGAGTTTTTTAACATTAAAAGAAAATGAAAATATCATTTTTAAGATTAATATATCTAGAGAATTAAAAATTGATTATGCTCTCAAATAAATTGAATTTGACAATGAAAAGATGAAGAATAAATAATAACCAAAAATATGCATTTATTTTAAAATTATCATATCGTATTTTTAAATATATTATATTATATATTTGTTTTGGTGTAGGGATTTTATTTGACATATCATTGGTTTACTTAGTTATTTTATTATCTAATGCGTTTAGATGAATGATTTATTAATTGATTATATCAAAGTTTAACTACATTAGCTTTTTAAAAACAGATTATCCTTTTAATGATAGTTATAAATTCTTTTTAAATTAGTTTTAATGAGTGGAGGTATTATTATCTTAGGTTAGTTAAAAAAAATGTTTATTAAAAATTAAATTGAGAAAAATACTCTTTATTTATTATTTCAAACATTGAAATATCAATAATAATAGTACAACTTTTTCATAATTTATTATATTTTTCTCATCAGCCAAGCATGTGCAACATTAATTATGTATTCATATCATTATCAAACATTCACACACTTTTCCTCGTAATTTCTTTACCTTTTTTTTTATTTTCTCGTGAATTTTCTTTTTCATATAAATGGCCTGGTTCATAAAATAGTGTTGACATGGATGGATTAGACAGCCTGATTTATAAACTCGCACACTTTTCATATTGTTGTACATTTGAAATTACCTGATTGCACTTGTACTGTGCTTGAAAGTTAGGATGTCGTCTGTGAGTGGGACTCTGGTTACACCTCGTTATGCCGGTTTTTCAAAAGGGCGATACCGTAACTTTAACTTTAGATCCCAGGCTGAATATTTTCAATTGTGCCATAAAACTCAAAGCTTTAAACAAACTATACAGGAATGATATGTAACACCGCTGTCCCCTGTTCATGTCCCGATGACAAAATGCTTTCAGACTATATATTATCTCCCGAGTTCAAATTAAAACTTGTATTTTTTATAAAAAAATAAAATAATTAGAATTTTATTTACCCATTTATACTTATAAAATATATTTTTTATAAATATAAAAATAAACAGTGCTGATATATTAAAAAAAAAAAAAAAGCTAGTCATTTGCTGCATGACAATAACAGACGGGATATTTCCTTCCAATTGGATAAAGCCCGTGTCTCTGCTGTGTTGATTTCCTCGTAAATAGTAGTTGCTGTGCTGATGGAGCCTCTCCTATATATGCTATAGCTAGTAACTAGGATGCCCCTACCTTTCTCCTTATGCCCTCATCCTCATCGATGTACGATTCGGGATGTTTGAATGTTCATGTATGGAACCGCTTTGATTTGACTTTGGCCATTTGTGTTTTGAAATAGTTTTTTTAAAATAAAAAAAAGTTTTTTTAATTTTTAATTTTAATTATTTTATATTTTTAAATTATTTTAATGTGTTAATATTAAAAATATTTTTTAAAAAATAAAAAATATTATTTTTATATATTTTTGAACAAAAATTACTTTGAAAATCAATTTCAAATAGACTCACTTCAGTCTTTTTTTTTCAGTGTTTCAAAAATATTTAAAAAATAAATAAATTTTTTTATAAATTAAATTTTGTTGGTGTTTTTTAAATTATTTTGACTTGATAAAATAAACTATTTTAATATATTTCTGAAAAAAATAATTTTGAAAATCAATTTCAATTTCCCTCTTAAACATTGTGATTTAAAAAAAAAATGTTTGAAATTCTATTTATAGTATTTTAAAATATTTTAATACGATGAAAATAAAAATATTATTTTTATATATTCTGGAATAAAAAATGATTATTAATACAAACTAGAAAGAAAAAGGCCCGGGACCAATTTGACTATGATTAATTGAACATGTCAAGCTTGATGAAAAGTCCATGGTAAGAGGTATGCTTCAAAGTAGACCCCACAAAACAAAAACGACATCGAAGATTGCATGAAAGATATGGTGACGAGGACCCCGTGAAAGGGTCGGAAAAAGCTTTGATCATGTCGTTTTCACTTGTGGAATGAGAAAGTTGCCTTTATGCTAGGTGTGCCGAGTTAGGACATGTATTCATTTATCACCCTATCTGGTTCTTGAACACTAAGTCTACATGTTGAATAAATAAATAAATACATAAACTCGTCATATTCCTTTTTATATCTCGGTTGAAAAAAAAACTATGAATTAAGTGTTTGATAATGACAAAAAAGTTGGCAATCAATTATGGATACATAATAAAAAATAAGTGAAACTCAGTTTTGTAAAAAATAAGAAGTTCCTCTATTCATGCTCTGGATGGCTACATATCTTCGTATCCCAAAAATATTATTATTAAGCTAAGAGGGGAAGGGAGGGGCGGATTCTAGGAGAGAGGTTTGAGTGGAATATAATTATATTATTTTATTTTATTTTATTTTATTTTATTTTTTATATTAAAATAATATAAAAATCTAAAAACTTAATTAAAATATATTAAATATAAATAAACTTAATTAAATTGATATTATATATATGTGTTTTTTTTTAATAATCTTGATATAATCATATTAAAAATATTCACGTATAAATATTATAGATATTGTTCGTGATGACATTGCAAGTAATTACATTATATTATTATAATTATTAAATCTACAATATGTAAAAAATTATATATATATACACCCTTTAAAGTAATTTCACAAGTTAAAAGTAATATGAAAATATTGGTAACCAAACACATGAAATTGTTTTTCATTAATTTAAAACTCAAAAATAGTTTTAACCAAACACTTCAAAATTTATTTTGAACCGCAGCTATAGTGCTTTTTATAAAACTGTTTTTTTAAAACTTCAACCACAGAAGCAAAAGTAATACCAAACACACTCTAAATCTAGCTGCTACAACTTCTATCCTATCCTGTTTACCACCACATTTCAAATGTATTTTTAAAAAAAATAAATTATTTTTATTTTTATTTTAAATTATAAATTATAAATTTTTTATATTTTAAAATTATTTTTATGTGTGAATATCAAAAATAATTTAAAAAAATAGAAAAATATCATTTTAATGTATTTTTTAAAAAAAAATACTTTTAAAAGCAATCATAATTTTTTACAAGATAAAACATCTCATATATATTATTGATAAAACTTTGTACACACATATAAATATAATAAAATCTTTACTTTGTTATGAATAATTATTTTAAACAGAGAGACATTGTAGTTTATTATGTCGTTAATGTTGGTATTATAAAAGATTGTCCAAAATCCTACATGAGATCTAAAAAAAATAAAAAATAAAAATTGGATATGATGTGCTCATCAAGAACATTTTTTTGAAGATTCTGAGTAATACTACCCGGAAAGATCAATTTTGAAGATAGAATTACATTACCGCAACCAAGAACTTGAAAGTTAAAGCACTGTTTCAAGTTTATAAAAGGATATTTGGGAGAGCTTTTCAAAAGTGTTTTTAAAAAAAATGAAATTTTTTTATTTTAAATTAATTTTTTTGGTGTTTTTATATAATTTTGATGTTCTAATGATAAAAATAATTTTTTAAAAATAAAAAAATATCATTTGATGTCTAAACAAAAAGTACTTTAAAAAATAACCACACTCCCAACACAGGCACTAAAGCGTGCATGGCTAACTTTAAGCGATGAATATGCCCTAGTATTTGTAACTTTATGTGATGAAAAATAGAAAAGTTAACATTTTAAAGATATCAGAAAAGGCTAGAATTAAAAGTTATGCTATATTGAGGCTATATATATATATATATATATATATATATATTAAAAACACAAATAAAAGGCGTCAATGTTTTACTGTAAATCTATACACGGATTAATGTTGATCTTGATAGTAAAATTATCATTTTACCCCTTGGGTCGAAAAATTTAACTCCTGGAACCGGGGCATTTTAGACATTTATATGGGTGCATGTTTGGTATTTTAATATTATTTGGTTTTTTTTTGGTATTTTCCGTTTTAAGTTGCACATGAAAACTACCATTTTACCCTTGAAAAGTTGACAAAAATACGGGGAACAACGGGGGTGTTTTTATTTTTTTACATATTTGTGCACAGTACAAGTACAAAAATACACCAAGAAAAGACAAAAACAAAGGTCTGAAACTGGGGGCATTCTGGTACTTTCATGACCAATTTTTTTGTGGTTATCGTTGAGTCCAGGGGTGTATATGTAATTTGAATTTTTTTATTTCTTTTTGGAAACACTACATGCGCGTTGGACGGACGCGCCAGCAGTGTTTCACTTGCACGTGCCCTGCAGGCAGCGCCTGCGGTGGTGATAAGTCGCGTAAAATGTCAGGTCGCTGTGTCACCAGGTGTGCCTCCATATTCTCTTCCTCACAGCGCGGGGTGTGGTGGATTGAGGGCGACGGTCAAGCGTCGATGCACAATTTTTATTTCCCTCCTTTTCTCTCTCCTGCCGCAGACCAAATACATGTTAGACCTTTATGTTGGTGATTAGTTTATTTCAATCCTTGGTCTTTTGATTTTTATTTTATCTCTGGTTTCTTCAATCAAAATTTTAATTGTTTTCAATTCTGTGATTCAATTGAAATTGATTATATGTTGGTTTTCATTTCAGTCACAATTCTTTTGATTGTTGGTTTTTTTATTCTTTTAATTTTTTCGGTCTATAAGTTTTAATTTGTTTTAATTTTGTCCTTCAATTGAAACTGATTATATATGTTACTTTTCATTTCGGTCCTCATTCTTTAATTTTTTAGCAAATTTACACTACAATTGTTTTTAAAAAAATCCCTTTATTTGTTCTAGTCCCGGAGTTTTTATTTGTTTCAATTTTATCATTTGATTGGATTTAATTATATATTTTATTTCTCATTTCAGTCCTTATTCTTTGAATTTTGAATTTGGTATTAATTCATTTGATTTTTTTGGTCCTGCTTGACTAATGTTTATTTTTCACCCATATTTATGCATCTATACTTGTAGTTTTTGTTTTTAATTTTTTTTCATTTTATTTTTTGTTGGTTTTTTTTTCAGTCTTAAAATTTTAATTTATGTTGATGATTATTTTAAATTTAATATTTATCCCTTTTTCCCTTTGTTTTTTGTTATTTTTATTTGTTCTTCGGATGAATGATTTTTTGGTTTCATTATTTGCGCAATATAATGATAATTTAGTGATTATTTCTTTTATTGTTTTTTATATAAAAAAAACTTGCTTGTTTTTTTATTCTTTGGTGCAATTTAATGATTTTAATTATTTAGGTAGTAATATTGATAAAAAATTTAATTGTTATAATCATGATAAGGATGGCAACGTAGGAATGGATTTTAAATGATTTTTTTTTTTATAGATAGAAAATCAACTTTTTTTTGTTATCTGGTTATTGCAAGTATTTTTATAATTTATATTTTGTTTGTTGTGTTTAATTTAAATTGGATTATAAAATGAATTAATCTTAATACAATGAATTCAATTATTCAGGTATTCGAATTTTCTTATTTGTTTTAATGATAATGATAATTTAGATAAATTTATATCGATTGTAAATTCATATATTTTTTAGAAAACTCATGCTCCACAAGAATTCTGCATGAATTTATTATTTTGTCTAAATTTATATCATATAAAAAATCTCACATAATTAATATATTTTTGTATTGAAAAAAATATGGTTCCGACCGCGATGAAATATACACACCCATGCGAGTAAGTGGCTGGTGTATATGTATGTATGTATGTATGTATGTATGTATGTATGTATATACACAGACAAACGAGAGGTCTGAATTTAGTTGAATTATATTTCATCAATACACACACATGTGATAATAAAAAAAACATTTTATATATTACCTATAATATAAAAGGCGTGGGAAAAACACTGTAGCAATGTTTTTCCCGCGCCATGACAAAAGGAAGTGAATTTTCGTTTTTTTTTTGCTTTTTTTCTTTCTAATTACATTTTTTTTTTCTAATTATTTTTTCTCCTTTTTTTTTCGTTTCTTTCTTGCTTTTTTTTATTACATTTGTTTTTCTAATTTTTTTTTCAATTTTTTCATGAATTGTTTTTTTTGCTGGTTATATTTTTTTTCTTTTCCACTTATATATATATTATTTGTTTTTTCAGTGTTTTTCCTGCGCCATAACAAAAGGAAATGGGTTGATATATATATATATATATATATATATACATATGTATGTATGTATGTATGTATGTATGTTCTTTTTTTGACAAAAATTGTCTTTATTTTATGTATTTGTGCTTTTAGATTTTGTGTTTATTTTGTCATTTTATTTTTTATACGTGTTGTTCTAAAATTTTAATTTATGTCGGTCACACTGTATTTTATTTTTAAAAATTTCTTTATTATTTTTCGATCCCAAGGTTTTGATTTGTTATAGTTTTTTCATTTAATTGGAATTAATTATATATATATATTGATTTTTATTTGACACTTATTCTTTGAATTTTTTATTTAGTATTGATTCCTTTCTTTTTTTCTATCTTTCTTAAAGAGTGTTTATTTTTTGTCCATATGTATTCATTTAAACTTTTGAATTTTGTTTTGAATTTTTGTCATTATATTTTTTATTGACGTTTTATTTTTATTCAGTTCAATTCTAAAATTTTAATTTATATTGATGATCATTTTAAAATTAATATTGCTCTATTTTTCTCTTTGTTCTTTTTTTTCTTTCTATTATTTCTATCTGATTTTTGGATCAGATGATTTTATAATTTTATTGTTTACACAATAATGATGATAATTATAATGATTATTTTTTTATTGTTTTTTGACAAAATATTCTATTTTTTTTAATTATTCGGGTCAATTTAATGATTTTCACTATTTGGACAGTAATATTGATAATAATTTTAACTGTTATAGTGATGACAATGACAGTAACGTGGGGATAAATTTTCAATTTATATTTTCTTCTTTTTGGAGATAGAAAATTAACTACTTATTTTTGTTTTTTGATTAATGCATGTTCTTTCACAATTTATATTTTGTTTGCTGTGTTTAATTTAAATTGAATTATAAAATAAATTAATCTTAACACAATGTATTCAATAATTCAGATATCTGATTTTTCTTGCTTTTTTATTGATAATGATAATTTTATATTAGTTATATCATTGAAACCTCTCAAACAGATAAATTTATATTCATTTAAAATTCATATATTTTTTTAAAAAAACCTGCACTTCACAAGATTTCTGCACATGTTTATTATTTTATCCAAATTTATATTATAATAAAAAAATCACATATAATTAATATTAAAAAAATATGATTCCGGCCGCGACGAGGCGCGGGTGCCATGGCTAGTCTGAAATAAGTTATGTTGGTTTGGCATCATACCACAATGTATAGAAGTGGGGTCATGAGATTAAGATATAAAAAATGAGGAGGAAAAAACAGAGAATTGATGGATATGAAAAATAATTCAGCTTTGTTTTTTTATATATATATTTTAAAATAATTGTAATGTGATAATTTCTAAATAAATGTTAAAAAAATACAAAATATATTAAAATATATATTTTAATTTAAAATTATTTTAAATATTATTATATCAAAAAACATAAATAAAATAAAAAATCTAAAAACACAGTACAAAACCGGGCTGGACTGAAAAGTCAACAAAGCACACCAGTTTAGCTTGCCACGCTGCAAATTTTAAATGGTTATTCTGCATCCCGATGGAAGTTTCACTGCTACATTTTGACTTTAGTAGCCAGCCACCTCGGACTTTCTCTCCTCGCACTGCTACAAAAGGAAGCTAGCTTCTAGCAAAACCCACAGTCTACTGGGCCATGAGCACAGGCAGAGTGTCCACAGCAGTACGGCGACGGAGAATGCTCGAGTTGGAATTTTCTTGCCAAACCCTCCTCAATTATTGGTCACACCATTGATAGTCTTCACTATGAACAAAATCAAGGATGTCATATAATTGATATTTTTTATGGTAGTAGTAAATTAATTGTTTATTTAAAAAGTATTTTTTAAAAAAGTATTTTCAAACCATGAAAATACATTTGAATTGTTCCATCTTCAACCTGTCAATCAATTTACAGTGTAATTCCAAGTACACGTCACGATGCATAAATCAACTTTAATAATTGAAGGATGGAAAAAGGCAACGGGCACTGCATAAATAAATAAATAAATATTCACGAGAAGAAGTGATCGTTGAGAACCCAAAACAGAGTTTTAGGGCCGTCACATGACAAATTTACAAGAGTGAAAAAAAAACATGGAGACAAAGTGAGCTTGTCGTCATGCCCCCGCCGAGGTGGCAGTACACTTTGGACTATCCTTAACACCGGTAATAAGGTTTTGGATGTTGAAAACTTATAATTGACGTACACGTGTCGGGAAAAAAGGTTCTGTGTTCCCACCCTTTCTCCTGTTGATTTGTGAACAAGGGGTGTTTAGAGATCTTTTCGAAAGTTTTTTTTAAAAAAATATATTTTTTATTTTAAATTAATTATTTTTGATATTTTTAGATGATTTTGATATGATGATGTTAAATTTTTTTTTTAAATATATTATTTTGATATATTTTTAAACAAAAATCACTTTTAAAAACAACAACAACTATATTCCCAAACAGATTCTAAATAGTAGTATTCTATCATTGAATCCACTTCGGAAAAAATATATGCCAATGAGGAGAGATAAATACTATATTTTTATTATTTTTCATCTTTAGGTCATGGATTTTATTTTTTATCATCTCTTTATTTATTTTTTAATGTGAGAAGTTACTATACGAGCATTGCAAAATATTTTGTTTTGGGAATTTTTTTTAGTGCATCAAGAAATATTAAAGTTATAGAAAAATATTTAATATTTTTAATAAAATTAATTTAACGAGTCAACCTTTAAATCTTTTGATATGATTCTTTGTATAATTCATGTTTTTAAACAAACCATGTGAAAAGTACTTGGTTGACTTGATTAGTTCCAAGACATCTCAACTACCAAATTTTTTTAAAAAAATAAGAGGATGAGATTAAAAAAAATAAAAATAAATAATGAAATTAACATTAAAAAAATCTCATGGTCCAACTTCTTACCTAACTCGGGTTTAAAAATCACCCGACATGATTTAGCCTCGGTTCAAATATAACCCGGACACTTGTTGAAATAAAACCTAAGAATGAATTTTTTAAAAAATAAATAAAGAAGAGGGGAAATGAAAAAAAAAAACTTTGTGGAAAAAATATTAAAGCTGGGGCGTCGAGTTTAACTTCAAAATTATTTTTTTCCTGCCGCTAAATAGTTTTCAAAATTATTTTTATTTAATTCCCTTGCAATTAAAACAAATATTCACAAGAAAGGTTGAGATTTACATTATAAAAAATAAAATTTTCAGGATAATTTTTATTTTATATATCATTTTTTTATTTACATTGAATTTTATTGGAAAATAAAAATAATAATAAACAGGTTAGATAGCTAAGTCTAATAGGATAACCTAAAATGACTGGTCTGAAAAAAAAAAAAGGAAAAAGTATCAAGCTAGAGCATATAGCTTTTTATTGTACTCAATTACTCCCTGTTTATCATTGTATTTAAAAAGTATTTTGATTTTTTTTTTAAATTAAAATTTATTGGTGGTTTAGATTATTTTCATATGATGATGTTAAAAATAATATTTTAAAAATAAAAAAAATATTGTTTTAATGTATTTTCAAATGAAAAAAACACTTTAAAAAATAACTTTAACAACACTTTCAAACAATTACTTAAACATGACAAAAATAAAGTTAAGAAACTAAATGTACCATAAATGTATAAACTGAGACTTCATCAATCAAAATGAAGTTTCCATGACTTTTTAACGAGACGCTTTGGTTTATTTTTATTTTTTAATTTGTTCCCTTTTTTTTCAACTGTCAACTCAAATTCTATCATTTAAAATTATTATTTTATTTAACTTCAGAATATTCTAAATCGTAAAATAATGCTAACATAATTTGGGAGGGTGAACTTGAAAAGAAATAAAATACAATGATTAAAAAAAAAATGTCCCTTTACAAATGCTGTCGACAATATTCTATGTTTATTGATACTGGCTTTGATCAAGTTAGAGATGACATATCGTATTTAAATTTGTTTGTTTTATATTTTAAAATATTCTTGAAAAAAATAGAGTATATTTTCATATTATTTTGATGTATTAATAATAATTCTTTAAAAATAATTATTTTGATGTATTTTTTTTAAAATACTCTAAAAACAATCATTAATATACTCTCACACAGCATGCATGATGGTTTAGATTTTCTCGTACATAAAAACAACTGCAAACTTCTTGATCCCAAGAGGAGAAGGGTATTGTTTTTTCAGTTTAGGAAGTTCCTAGAAATAGATAACTGGGGCTGACGGGCTTAATTCCAAGGATTCTGTATGGGCCGAGTTTGTCTGGACTTGGATGGGCCTACTTGACTTTTTTTAGACAGGCCTATCTACGTAATGGCGAGGGAGTCTGAGCCCAATCGGCTGCAAGCCTGCAATTTTCAAACAAGGTTAAATTTGTTTTTGGTTGTAGTTATTTTTAAAAATGTTTTTCATGAGTTTTCTGAAATGTTTCAAAAGCTTTTGCCAGGTCTCTTCGACAAGCAACAGAATATGATCTGCGTCGTTTTGGACTGTACCAAGGTTTGATTTCTCTCCTCTTCAGCTGTGATTTCACTGGCATTGAAAGCATTTCCCCTTGTAAACATCCTTTAGATCTTGAATTTGATTCAAAGATGAGAAATAGTTGTTTTTCCCGTTTCATTTTGTGACTCGATTAACAAAAGAGTATGCTATGCTTCTGCTTTGTGGATCTCAAAAGTTCCTGCTCTGACATCATTTTTCAACCTGATATGCTACTTTGTGATTTGTCCCCTTGGTAGAAGACTCTTCTTCAGCTCTTCACGAGCATATCATTGCATCAACGTTTTTGCAGCTCAGAAACCATAATTTGAAATACTTCCATGGTATAAATAGGAAAATCCATCAACACTGGTTGATAGTTGAAACTGCTTTGGCATGTGAAGGGCCAACCACTATGAGCATTCCCTTTTCTACAACAAAATATTATAAAAAAAGATGCACGATGATAGCTGCACAAAAAAGATTTTGTGATCAATTGACCAAAAGGGCTTTTCCAGATACTACAGCTATATACGCTACTATACATATAATTACAAGAAACACTAATCTGTAAAAAATCAGTTCACAGATTTATTCTTGAAGGCAGACATATTCCAGGAGCTTGCTCTCTCACCACAAGGCCTCTACAAGTAACTAGCTTTATATGATTACATTGGGCACCGAATTGGGATTTCTGCCTGGCTTCACTGAACCCTCTCACAACCACATCTTCGATCCAATCCTCCATTGCCCTCTTCTTCTCAGACAACCAAGAAGCTGCAAGTATTTGTACCAGTACTTCATGATCAATCTCCAGCAATACCTCGGATCCGAATACCCTCTGACATTGTTTGATGATTTCCTTCACTGTCTTCTCAGCAAGAGAATCAAAATCAAATGGCTTGAATACCACCTTTTCATCCACTTGATCAGAAAAGTTTTCCAACCAAGCTTGTGAGCTTTCAGAAATAGAGTCACTGTCATAGTCACCGAAGTCAGCGCACTCTTCTCCCGTATCTTCTACAGGAAGATTCAAATCCAGATACGATCGCGATCGCAACACCTTATGGGCCCGTTTGCTAGACTCGCAGCTGCTTTCCTGCTTCATACAGTCACTGGTTACGTCGAGTTTTCTTTTATTTGCAGATGAGATTGCAGAGGTTACTTCTCTTGAAATCCTCACATTCATTTGACTGCTTTTAGTGGCAGCCTCTGCAACATGTTCCACTATTATTTGCATTTGCCAACTTTGAGCTCCGAGTATCATTTCCTCTGAAAACCTAACGGTTTCTTTCTCTGAGAGTAACTTTGTATTACCCACTGTGATTGCTGAGGTTGCGACAAAAATTGTATTGTTGGTGCTGACTTCTCTTCCACGTGAATCTGGAAATTTACCGGTCCTCAAAGCATGGGACAAGCTATTCTGGACCAAAGGATCAGCCTTGTCTACATTTTCAAGAAAAATTAAAGAATGGGGTTTCTTGCTCAACTTTGAGGCAATATAGTCAACAATAGTTGTCGACCTCCCTAATTCTTCATCATGCAATCCTTGACTTTCAAGCACTGAGTTTGACGAGTTAACCTTGCCATGGGAACCCAAATCCACGGAGATGAAGCTTTGGATACTGCCAAACATTACCACAGCAAGTGCTGTCGCGATTTTTTTCTTTCCAATTCTATCAGGTCCAAGGAAAGTAAACGAAATATCTCCTTTGGAATTTGAACCGCAGCGTCTTCCATGTCCAGCTTTGCAGCGGGATACAGCTTCGCTAATAGCATGCGTGGCTCTATCCTGCCAGCCAACTTGTTCAGAAAGAGCTCTCATCACTGATTTGAAATCTCTTAAATTGAATTGCCCTCCTGAAGAAGGGCCAGAGCAGGAAGAAGATTGTGTAATTTGAAGTGTTGTATTGTCATCATACCCCGCAGAACCAGGACCTGAGAAGAGCTCGTGATGCTCCCTAGGGTCACAAAACTTTGCAGTAATCGGCTCTCGAGTGTTTGATGCATAAAGAGTTCCCAATCCCAAGTCTGTGGTTACAGAAGTTACAGAAAAAGATGATGTCCTGTCAGTGGGCAGACTCACATTGGCCATGGGGTAAGGGGTGAACCAAGAGCTCTCTTTCTCTTCTTGCTGACTTCTTGGAAGCTCTTTGAGTGGCTTAGATAGGTGATTCACATTCTCAACTTCAGAAACTACACAGGATTTACCTGGAAAGATCTTTTTCTTGTCTAAAGAAACACCAAAATTTAGATTTGCATATTGATTCTCATTTAGTGATGAATCTCTGCTGCTGCTGCTGCTATTGCTTCTGCTCTCTTTCCTATATTCTAGGTACTGAAAACCCTCAGCAATGGAGGCCTGAGTTGTGGCCTGGGAAACAACAAATTTGGAGAATGGCTGAGCATGATGGAGACGTTGACAAATATCATTCCATCTATTTTGTAGAGCCACGATTTTAGCATTCAATGAAGTACCATCATCTTTGGTCTGCACTGAAGATGAAGCACACGCTTCCATAAATATTGCCACTAATACCAAAGAAAAACAGAAAATACATAACGTGCAGATAAATCTTTGCTAACAATTCATACTAGAACCAATACGGTGATGTGTGTGCATTGTGAGCTAAGTCAAATATTTGCAACCACAGAGTAACCACACCTTGACCATGTCCACTGCCTTTCTCATGTCAAATTCAGCCAGTTGTAGCGAAGAAGGTGAGTTCTCTGAGCACTGTTCAGCAACTGATATTGTTGGTCCCATCTTCAGGGTAGCAGCGACATCTTGCTCATACTTTGCATTGCAAAGGTGGCAACGTGTGATCGATTGATTTATGCTGTTTGGTGAGATTTTGAAATCAGATGGGGTAGAAAAGAACCCACCAAATGGAACAAAAGACCCCAACAAGCTGTAAGTTTCATGAGCAGGTAACTGTGAGATTGAATGGGTAAAAGATGGTCAGAAGCTAAACTGTATGCACAGCATGCATATCTGCATAATTGACTTTTGAATATCACTAGCCATTAGCATGGTGTCATATCTCATTATCAACGAAAAGATAAAGATGAAAAATACAAGCACAGGCAAAACGATTGAAGGAAATTAGCTCAACACTATTTTTTACTTCATGGAACAAGAATAATGCTTCGGTAGCAAGAATAAGTGCGCCATTTGAACAAGGTAATACTTGGCACACAAGCAATATAACTAACAACAACCACACAGGAATAGAACCACCAGGTAACCAAAAAAAAATATGTATAGAAAAAGCTTAGAAAATGCATCTACTAATGTAATCAAGATAACAAATTAGAACACGAATAAATAAGTCTAAAACAGCAGCAAACTCTGGCTCATGGAAACAATCATTAAAAAATAAAAATAAAAAGATCAAATTCATGCCAGTCATTATCGGCCATATCTTTCCCCTATCTTCTTCCTACAGTATGCTATCATCAGAAATGCACACATCAAAATTAGACTCCACCACCCTGCATAGAAATTCTTGCATCCAAATTTTAAGAAATATCCAACGAAAGCATAATATAGGATGTTTGCTATCTCAGGACAAAAATGCTCACCTCGATTTCGAACCAAAACTTCCAATGGGACTCTTGTAAGAAGTAATGGGCAGAATCCTAAGATCCCAATTCTTTTCCACCCCCAAAAACCGCCCTACAGACTTCAAATATGTGTCATAGCTATCTGCAGCTCCCACCAACCAGATTTTCTCCTTAAAACCCTCCAATAAACCCGTCAATTTCGAAACTAAATAACTCGTAGCATCCTTGCACACATCGTCACCGACCAAAACCTTGAGATCTCCAATATTCACAACAATCCCCGGACCCGAACACCGCTCCAATTCCTGACCCAACTCCTCAAACTTCAACCCCATCTTCTCTGTGTCTCCCCCTCCCTCACTAACAAAATGAATAACATCATCTTCAACGCTAATTACACTCACCCCACTAATCTCACTAGGCAAAACACCTCCTTTGTTATCTTTATTTACACTCTCAACAAAACCCTTTAAAGCATTACTTGCATAAACCCCAACAAGTAATAAGTTTCTTCCCTTCCCTTCTCTCTTCACTAAAGCCTCCCCAATTCTCCTACAAACATCTTCATCGCCAACATCATCATCAAGCCCACCACTAAACGGAAAATTAAAGCCGGGTGGTCGGCCCGGAACTGTGCTATTCGAGCCTGGTAAATTACATAGAAATACGGGGGCACATCCGGCCCGTGAGAATCTCGAAGTCTGAATAACCGGCGGCTGAACTATCGCCATCTTTATATCATTACTCCTAAACCCGGCTTCCCCCAATACCCGACTAACAATCGGGTCATCCAAAATCGATAAAATGAAATGTTTCATTTCAACTCTCAAAACCGACGCCGCTTGCTGGTTACAGTGTAATTGGTGCATATGAAAATTATCAGGGTGTCTCCGTTGATTCGCCTGTGACCGTTTGATCGCTGCCATGAGGGAGTTCGATATTGGCGGGTCCTCCTCGAGCGTTTTCGAAGACTGCAACCGGTCTAGAGAGACGCCAACGCAGAGGTCGAGAACGTGAAACTGGCGGCGCGCGGAGTACGCTCTCGTGGTGGCACGTGAGCAGGCGCTCTTGAGAGTCGAGTCCGGGAGAGCTAGCAGAGCAGACACAGCGTGCAGAGAGGTCGTCTGGGAGTGGCTTCTCCGACGCGCCACCGCGACAGCCTCGTCCAAAGCACGCGCCGCCTCCTCTGTCAAGCATTGCCTCGCTACGACCACCGGCGTCGGCATCGCCGGCTAGCCAAAAGGGACCTGTGCGTGTGTGTATATCAAGGACGAGGAGGTCTGGATTTTCTTCGCGCTTTTAAGGTTGCAATAAAAAATAGGACAGGGTGTTTACTTCAACAGCTTTATGAATTATTTATTGAGGAGGAGAGTGGAGGCTGGAGTCGAGCCTGGCCCGGTGGGTCCGGTTCGTTAACCATTGGAGCTAAAGAAAACGCACAGCACAACCCATATTCTCTTCTTCTTCCTCTTCCGGTGTGTTTTTGGAGAGAGATGCCGTGCCCACTGAAGCGTATGGCAAGGGGCAACAGGGACAGGAGGAGGGGATGGCTGGAGTCAGTGTCTTGGCTTTTTGGGTGTTCAATTGAGGAGAGAATATCAGAAGATTGTGTTTGATAAGCTGATAGATTTGGTCTTCTTTTTAATATTAATTAGCTCGTTACTGTGATTAGGATGCCCTGCTCCACCACACGTTCTATCAGGACGACAAACCAATCAAAGAGGGATTAATAAAATACTTTATTTTGTGGATTTCTTTTTATATTCTCCACTGTGAATAGTTAAAAGACATATTATGATATTTTAATTTTATTATTATTCTTCTGCTACTGCTACTTAAGCATTTAAAAAAAAAAAAACAGTGTTTTAAAAGTATTTTTGAAATAATTAGATTTTTTATTTTATTTTATTGATATTTTATTGATAATTTTATATATTAATATCAAAAATTAATATATTTTTTTAATAAAACACACTTCCAACATTTCCAGAATTAGCAGAGGTACTGATGGTGAATTTTTTAGGATGCTGTAAGTAAAATTCTAGCAGTTCTCTATGAAAAGCCTCCAGCCGTAGAGACAACTCTGTACGTCACAGGAGGTGGTGCTGCTGGAAAAATAAATGTTCATGGAGGATCTCGAGAATCGAGAACAAGAATGTACCTTCTCAATTATTGACATCATGTATTTATATAGCTAGTAGATGAATATAGATTAATATATTCTCAATTGTATTTATTGAAAGTTCTTTTTTATATTAATAAAAGTAAATTCACATTTTTTAAAATTGTGGTCTAAACTATAAAGAAATAAAATTGAGTAAATAAACTCGTGTCCTAAAAAATATATTATGCAAGGCTTTAGCATATCAAAAATATTATTTTATTTTATTTTTCATAATAAAATATATAGATGGATTATTATAAATCTTGAAAAAATCAAAATAAAAAAAAATAATTTTAAAAAATATGCAAAACCCGTTATCTATATATCATGAAACCAGTATAAACTCATAAAAATTGAATTGAAGACAATCAAAAAACTAATATTAAAAAAAGCTAATACAAAATGATAAGATTGTACGAAACCGAGTTCCAAGCAAATCAAATATTAAAAGATAAAATCATACAAAAAACAATCACACAAAATTATCTAAAATAATCAATTAGAGGATTAAATTGAATATAAAAATAGCTTTAACAAAAAAAAGATTAGATTGGAAAAATCAAAAGAACAAAAACTTTAGTTGAGGGATAAAATCAAAAGCCATAAAACTTTAACAAAACAAATCCAGGAAAGGAAAGAAAAAAAAAACATATGAAAAGGTGTCATCAATTGAATAAATTGAAAAACAAAATCTTTTATAAGATGAACAAGAACCAAATAAAAAATTTAAATAACGAGGACTAAAATTGAAGATCTAAAAACAGACGACAATCATGCATTTTGGGCCTATTTGGGAGTGCGATTGCGGTAGCTTTTCAAAGTGCTTATCGTGCTGAAATACATCAAAATGATGTTTTTTATTTTTTAAAAATCATTTTTGAAATCAGCACATCAAAATGATCTAAAAATACCAAAACATATTCATTTAAAATGAATTTTTTTTTCAAATTTCGGCCAAAAACCAGTGAAATCACAATGCCAAACGGGCACTTTATATAACACTATAGGAAAAAAAAGAGAAAAAAAAAAAGATCATCTATAACATTTTGATTGCTATATATTGCCACACATCATACTATATGAAAGAAAACATAATAGTGCTTTCAATGAGTGGTCAAGAGGTTAGGTTTGGCTATTGGATGGTGTGTAACGTGTCATCTAAATAGTGTGGGAGTCAACGCTAGCTGGGAGTGTTTAGCTCAAACTTTTCTAATAAAAAAATAAAAAAAGTTAACATGAAAAATACTAAATTGACCATATATATATATTATTAAATGAATAGTCATGCCCTATCATTTTGTTAAAAAAATTATCACGTGCCAGAAAAAAATATCTATCAAATTAGCTAAGCGCTTGACAAAAATTCGAAGAAACAACAGAGCTGCTATGCTGTGTTATCGAAGATAACTCAAGGTTAGTATAAAGTAGCGACGTGGCCTGTAGCCCTGCATGGTAGACTTCTCTGTCATTCCATTTTAAAAAAGGTTTTTTTTTTAAATAATTTTTTATATTAAATAATTTTTTTTGATGTTTTTAATTTATTTTCATGTGTTAATATCAAAAATAATTTTTAAAATATAATAAAAATATCATTTAAATATATTTCTGAATAAAAAATTCATCTAACCAATCACTTCGTTTTTGGAAAATTGCTGTGAGTATTTGTTTTTGTGTTATGTAATTATTCTTTTCAATTAAGAAGCTGTTTGTGACAGCTTTTGAAACGTTGTTTTTAAAAAATTCAATTTTTTTTATTTTAAATGAATATGTTTTGGTGTTTTTAGATTATTTTGATGTGCTGATGTCAAAAATAATTTTTAAAAAATAAAAAAACATTATTTTGTTATATTTCGGCAAAAAACACTTTAAAAAACTATATCAATAGTTGTCCCAAACAGGCCTAAATTTGTAATTCGGGGTATCAATTAACTCTAATTATTTTAACTTCTATGTAAAAAGTAAAATAATGATGAAGAATAGTCTCGTGATGAGGGGAGAAAAAGGAGTATAATTGATGGGCGATCATCATTGATTGTAGTGGCTTGCTGTGTCATCAATAGGGGGATGGTGACCGGCAATTATGCCTTTCGAGAAGACACGCCGATAAAAAAAATATGTCGATGATGGAGAAAAATCGGCATCAAGCTGCGGGCAAGTCCGAGGAGAGTGCGGCGCCTTTTCGATTTTCTTTTTTACATAAACAAATATTTTATCTATAAAAATAATCTATTGATTGATATTTTAAAATATAATTTATATTAATTTTTTAATATATATTCTAAATATTTTTTCAATTTAAAATTTGAATAGATTCATATTATGTTGTACTTAATTTTTATCAAATAAAATAAGAGTGATGAGATTTAAACTTGTAATTATTTGATTAACGAATTTTTAATACCATGTTAAAAAATCATCTCATTTAAAAATTTAAACTATAAAATTATATTTATATTATTATTTAACAATCACTTTTTATTATGTGCGTGCTCAAATTTATTTAAACGGGAATGAATACAGAGAGAGTCGTTTTGCGAGTTTTTTTTTTAATATATTTATAAAAAAAAATCAATTTTATTAGTTTGGAATTTTCCTCGCCTGTTCTATTATTATATATATATAAAAAAAACACGCCTGTCTTGCTGCATAAACTTAAATCAGAAGACACTGAAAAGTGTCAAGAAAAATCCATGCATCAATCAACCATCATTTTCAGACAGCACCCACTTGACTATGAAACTCGGGGACCCTTGCCTCTATTTTCATTGGACCACGAAGGTTTACAGGTATGACTGTGACGGGGTCCTTGTCTTGCCATTATATTTTCAAGCCTATAATACATTTGCTGACACATTATAATTATAATTATAATTATTATACATATACTAACAGAAACTGCCTTTTATTATATAAATGGTATAATTATAATATTTTTCTTATAAAGTGGGTAGGTAATGGTGATAAATAAGTCGTTTTTATTATGTTTTAGAGAGAAAAATTCTTATATTTCTGTTCTTTATACTTGATATATTTTATCATTTTAAATTTGATTTGTTTACCATTGTTTTTAAGTGCTTTTTTATTTTTTATTTTTTTTCTTTGTTTTTTTGGAAAAAAATATTTTTTTTAATAAATATATAAAAATGATCTATTCATAGTTTTTCAATTTCTCATTTGAATTTTTTTTCATGATTATAATAAAAAAAATTACTTTATTGTTATTTCTTTTTTGTATAGTGAACTATACTACTAGTTAAAACCGTTTTGTTATCAAAGCAAGAAAAAATAAATGGATGAAAAATAGACAGAAATATATTTTTTCATTATAATTCATGGTAATATTTATTTTTATTGTATATTATGGTAAAAAAAATATATTTAAAAAAAATCATTGAAATAGCATAGCACAGGGTAAGCATCACCGGTTGTTCTAGTATATAGATACTTTGTCACTGTATTCTAGAAATATTTTAAAAAAAAATTGAATTAAAATTTATTTATATTTTTCAATCACTTTTATATATTATTATCAAAAATATTTTTTTAAAAAATAAAATATATTATTTTAATATATTTATGAATGAAGAACAACCACTATTTTTATATATTATAATAATTTGTATCTTCGAGCCAAGTGGAAATCCGGGTCTACCTAAGCAAAGCCAGCCTCCAATAGTTTTCCGTCTCTTCCCTTCTCGGGAGGGGAGGATTCGGGAAAAAAGGAATTTGATTTGACTTTTTATATTATTATTTTTATCATGAATTTGTCCACGTTAACGTCTTTCAACTTTTTTCTTCGCTTCAATTAAAGAAAACAAACAGTTAATGAGATAATATAAAAATGGCCTTGCTATTTTTAATTTCAGAGTTCAATATAAATCGTGGGTTAATCATCAAGTGAATTCAATAATATTATTTAATTTAATATTATTATTAAAAAAAGCTATCGACAATTAAAATCCAACAAGAAGATAAAAAAAAATGTTTGTTAATATTGTGAAAAATTTCCTCTAAATATCTCAACATTCTTATTTGATAATAAAATAAAATAAATGAATGGGAACAAGACAATATTATAAAGAGAAAAATAAAAGAAATATGAAGTTCAATTATTAGCAAAGAAAATATTGAACTAAAAATCAATCAATCAATAAATAAAATATAAAGAAAAATGACTTGAGTTATAATACCAAATTTATGACCTAGTCATGAGACATAGAGACTCTAGTGCAGAAGAAATTGAATAGAGCAATTAAAGTCAACTCGTAGATAAATTAAATGTTGAAAGATAAAACTAAAAATAATATAAAAAGTTTATCTAAACTAACTCATGACCGAGATATAAGACCAGGATAACCCCACAAAATAAAAATAAAAATCATGAAGCTCAAGGTCTAATAACCTAATGTTTAAGGATGAAGCAGGAAAGAAAATTACTTAAAAAAAGGCTAAAAAATATATCGAATATATATCAAGCTAATCTTCAAAAATCGTGAATCGGGTCATGAGATCAAAATTAGCCTGTAAAATGCAAATATGAAAAAAACACAAAACACAATTATAATCATCCAAAATTAAGAAACAAAATAAATCAAAATGAAGATTGAATATGATATAAAAATGAAATTAAATAAAAAAATCTACAAAAATAATAATAAAAAATCAATCAAAAGAAAGATGATCAATTTTCATAAAAGAACCAAATAAAACAAAATGGAAATGAATAAAAAATATAGAAAAATATATGTAAAATATCAATAAAAAGAATGAAGATAAAATTTAATTGAAAAATAAAATAAGCATCCATGAATAAAATGAACTTAAAAATTCGGAAACAAGGAGTAAAATTGATATAACACACACACACTCACATGATACATTTAATTTTTGAAAGAACTAGCGCAATATTCAAGATGATCAAGGAGGTGTTTGGGAGTGTTTTTCAAAAGCGTTTTTGAAAAAAATTAAATTTTTTTATTTTTATTTTTAAATTTAAATTAATAAAAATTAGTATTTTTAGATCATTTTGATATGCTGATGTCAAAAATAATTTTTTTAAAATAAAATAAAAAGATAATTTTAATGTATTTTTAAATAAAAAATACTTTAAAAAACAACTACAACTACACTTCCAAACAAGCACTAAATAGAAAAAAGAGAATAAAAAAACACTCAAGACCAACCACTGCTCAAAATTATGCACGTGCACACGTGATAATAAAAAAGGGTAATACGATGCTTTCAATATTGTCGTGAAAAAACAATATTTAACACCAAGAAAAATTGCGTGCACCGTCTAAAAAGATAAAATTGAAGATAATTTCAAGAGGGGATATATTTTATTATATCTGTATTTGTTAAATTGGTAATATGTCCCGAATTAAAACTGATTATAATTAAAAATCATTTTTAAAAATACAAAAAGGTTATTTTAAAAAGCCCCTATACCCCAGTTTTATTTTTTTTCAAGAATATTTATATTATTTTACCACCCATCTAAAATGTTAAAAATTCATTTTGTCCTTGATTAATACAATAATAACAAACGTATCCTATAAAAAAACTAAATTGCGTCTATAAAATTATATTATTTCAATAATGCAACGAGTCTACAAACACCAGACACAAAGACTGACTGATTTGTTTTTTAATATAGCTTAATTTTGTTGCCCATTTCTGTTTCATAAACTTCGTCGTTTTGCTCTTGTCTTGTCCGGGGAAAACGCCCCCATTTCCTTGTTTGGTAGGTACAGAATACAAATCTTTCTCAGTTATGATTCGAATACAAATCTTTCTCTTTCTCAGTTATGATTCGAACTAGCTATTTTGTTCTGTATGCTTGGAACCGTGTTTTTCTTTCTCGCTTGGTGCGTGTTTATATTGCTATGCATGCAAGATATTTTTAAAGTTTTTTAAATTAATATATATATATATATATTTAACATTACCACATCAAAAATATTTTCAAAAGCTTCCAACTTGGATCCTCAAAATATACACGCATTGGTGGAGTAAATTAAACTCCGAGACGGTAGAAAGGTAAACGACATTCGAGAATCGGGTAAACTACATGACAATTCTTGTATCAATCAGTGATGGAATTGCACAAGTATGATCCCAGCAAAAGCATGTGAAACCTACATTCGAGCGGCACGTGTCGAAGTGAAGATAATTGAGATAAGGTAATCGACTTATCTGGGATTGTTCGAAGCTTTTCCGTTATCTTTGTTAGAAAGATTGTTCGAAGCTTTGAAATAGATCGCTTTATAACTCATTATTCGAGGAAGGTATACGTGCGAGAAATATCTTGAAATAATATGTGGAATTTATTTTTAAAAAATTAAAAGGAAAAACTACTATACTACAAAATAATTTTAAGAATCGAATAACAAGCGTTTTCGGGAGTGTTTGAGATTGCTTAGAAAGTTTTTTTGAATTTTTATTTTAAATTATTTTTTAATATTTTTAAATTATTTTGATGTGCTAATATCAAAAGTAATTTTTTAAAAATAAAAAATATATATTATTTTAATATACTTTTAGATAAAAAACACTTTTAAAAACAATAAAAACCCTACTTTTTGCTATTTGCTATAGATACATTCGTTGAACCTTGAGCACGGATCTACTACACACCAGGACGTTTTCTTTCCAATTAAATATCCATTGAATGAAAGATAATCCACAAGGTCCATTGAATCTAACAATGGGCAGAAACCAGCTGTAACATTAGGAGAGGGAAATATAGTACGTCTCTCATGGTGGCCAAAGTAGCTGAAGCGCCTCTTTACTACAGGTGCATACAAGTCAACTCATTTTAATAAGCTTTATTCCCGTATGCCTCTATTACAAGCCTAAGGTACAGTTTTGCATTTCGTTTTGAATTTTTTTAATTTTGAATTAAACTTTTTAATTTTTTTAGATTATTTTGATATATAATGTAAAAATAATTTTATTTAAAAAAAAATAAAAAACAATTTAAAAATAATAACATCTACAATCTCAAACAAGTTGCTTATATTTACAGGACATGTGCCAGGGCAAGAGGCAAAATCGTGATCTTAGAGTAGTTGTTGTCCCAAATCACAAACCCCTTTGCTTTCTCTCTCCTATAATGGTGGTTGGATGGCTGTGGATCTCTACCAGAATCCTGCATCGCTTTCATTTTCTTATCGCTCGACCTCAATAACCAGGAGGGCCAGCCACCGCGAAAAGCTACTTGCTTGTGACAGCTTGTTTTGGACTTACACTGATCCACTTGCAAGCTGCGAGGTTCAATCACCACCATCCATCTGTTGCTTTTCAACTTCAGAAACACGTCCCATCAATCCGGGTCGAGCCATTTTTCTTGTGTCGACTCGAGATTATAAAAAACCTTCCTTCTTCGGTTTGTTTAAAAACAAAAAATATATACTGGCCAGAACTTAGCAATCGACGAAGATCCCATTTGGTTTTCACGGTTTATATGAGATTTGAACTCCAGTTGCTGAAAAAGAATATTTTCTTTTGACAAGTGGCCCAACACCATCTGGTGAGTTCATCACCGAGTCGCATCCCTCAACTTGGCAGGCATGGCGAGTGGATCGGAAGGGCTGATTTTATTCTTCCAAGTGGTGATGATAATAGAGAAAGGAGAAAAAAAAGGAGGAGCCAAGTGATTAACCCTCACTTTCTCTGTAAAGTGGGCTTTGCTCGAAATGGAATAGTAGCTAGTAGTAGCATCATTTTTTTTGGACACCTTTTCCACTAATTGTCCGTTCCTAGATTTGCCGTCTTCTCTCTTTTAAGCCCCGACCAAGGTCGCCCGGGGATCTTGTCGTATAGCTTGTTTCGCACGAGTCCGAGTGGATTTCCATTTTTCACACTAGGCCACCTCGAAAAGTTCGAAATATTTAAAGAAAACTTTCCGAGCACAAGACATTCCACAAACAAAAACGTGTTCCATTGAAGTTCGGTTTTGTGGCATTGAAAAGTAACTTTGAACGCTTATCCTTGACCAAGTGGTTGTTTTGAAATATAATATAGACATTATGATTTAAAATATTTCTTATTTAAAAATTGTTTAATTGAATTTCGGTTTTGTGGCATTGGAAAGTCACTTTTGAACGCTGTAAAGTATTTTTTTCTCATAAAAGTTTTAAGATAATATTTTTTATTTTTTTCATCATAAAAGTTTTAAAATAATATTTTTTAATGTTACTATAATAAAAATGATATAAAAATAGTAAGAAAAATAATATTCAAATTTAAATCTTGACTCGTGGTAGGACAATAATAATAATTTTTTTTTTAAAAAAAACGACACCCCCTCCCAACACACTACTCTAACTCATGAATATAGTTTGATACTTGAAGTTTGTAAGTATGCAAGTGAGTCCTAAAATAGTGTAAATAATTTAACTTTCCCACCATCTCTGTGCCCTTTCTGTCCTCAACAAATCGCACCAAGTATTCTAAAATAAGTGTGGTCATGTAATTTATAACGTGTGTAATTAACTTATATCTAACTGGAAAAAACAAATAGATATATTGAATTAAAAATATTTTTAACTTGAGATGTAATGTATTATTTCTTGTGTTTTTTATTCACATTTGGTGATCATGAATAAAGTATTGTCTCCAATGAACGTGATGTGGTAACAAAAAAATTGAGATCTATATTGTAAGTCTCGAGTTCGAGTCAGGACATACTCACCTTGTAAGAGTCTAGAATAACTGGAATTTTACTCGTTTAACCTGGACCTAAAAAAAATCCCTAAAGAAATTGGTTTCCACGTAAAAAAAAAGTATTTCCATTACTACAAACAAGAGTGTTTTAACTACTTTACACGTTTAAAGAAACCTTTCCAAGAAAAAAAATTTATTGTTGATAAAAGGTTAGGAGATTTCAATATCAATTACCCTATATTTACCTTTTAAGAAATAAAATCCTAACTTTGAGAAATTTCGAAACTTTTTGTTGAAAGTATATTAAATTTTTATTAGTATCAATGAAAAAAATAATTTTTGAATTTTTTTTGGTCAACAATTAAAACCTGTCCTGTTGACCATACAATCGATTTTATCAAACCGATAGTATCGACTTCAATGTATCTCAAACTTGATAATTTAAGGTCAAAAAGTACCACTAAACCGAATATTTGGAGCCCCCTCACCGATTAACCTTTATATTAATAACGAAAAAAAAGGGTAAATCATATAGTCGTGAAAATTACTCGTCGTAATTGACTTTTTTTTTAATCGATTCGATCCTTTACCGGTACGTAATCAGCAAGTGTAACCGAATCTTGACGTGTCAATCAAAGCATATTGGCTCGAGATATTTTGATGTGATATCGAGGATTGTCAATGTCCACCTGTACAGTTGAGAGGCAACTAGCCACATAAGCCATACAAGGAGAAGCAATGACTAGGGTTCGGTGAGGTCTCTACTTTGTTGATAAGATGCCACACTTTCGACCCTGATGTGACAGCATTTCCTTTCCTAAAACAAAAGAAACCCGAGTGGGGGAGGTAAAACTACGCGGACAGATATGATGAAAGGAAAACGGGTTGGTGTTTTGTGGGGTACCCTGTCATTTCACTCTCAAGTATTTGCTATTTCAAAGAAGAGTGCAAGTTAGGAGGTCATCTCAAACCCTGGAAGATTAATTATTAATTAACTAATATATAAATGAAGTGGCCAATTCCCTGTAGATCCATTCACGGTAGATTGTGAGTGTATTAGCTGTGAATTGTAATAGTATATTTTTGGGTCGATTGGTTTTCGGTTCATTCGGTTCGGTTGGTTTGCCGGTTTTTTTTTTTTTTTTTATTGTTTTTGGCACAATGAAATAACGCTTTTAGCCCTCGAAAAAGATAAAAAACCGGTTATGGGTGGAGGGGCTCCGCGGTAATTGTACACTTTCGGGCCGGACCGGTCCGGTCCACCTACCTTTTCAATATTTAATAGTTTTTGGGAAATGGCTAATTACCGGTGTAGCCCCTCATAAGATAAAATAACTGACTTACGCACAGGGCTAAATCGGTAATTGACCATGCTTTTTTATTTATTTATTGTCGGCGCGTGTGTCACACGCGGCCGACAGTATTCCGCCTCATGCCCTATTTGAGCGGCGCGTGAGTAGTGATGGAGTCGACGGAGTTGGTCTACCGGCGTCTCAGTCGATGCGCCTCCTCCTGGTCTTCCTCCCGGTGCGGCGTGTTCTGGTCTTCGATGGCCGTGGACGCGGCGGTGGCCGGTTAAAGCCGCTGCAGCCGTTTCTCTCTCTCCTGCACGTCAAAGTTTAGGAGAGTCCCCCGGTTTAGTTTCTTTTGCACTTCAGTCCTTGTACTTTTAAATTTGTTTATAGTCCTGATTTTTGTTATATAAATTTTGATTTAGTTCGATTGGGTCCTTCAATTGAAATTAATTGAATGTGCAATTTTCACTTCGATCCCCCTTCTTTTAATTTCTAGATTGGGTTTAAATAACTCAATCAATTCGGTACAGCAGTTTCAAGTTTTTCAATTTTGTCCTTTGATTGAAATTGATAATAAATTTGATTTTCATTTCAGTCCCTATACTTTTAATGTTGGATTTTAATCCCTTAATATTTGATTTTCCTTTCGGGCTTTATACTTTTAATGTTTTTTTTTTAATCCCTTGATTTCTTTTTACGATTTAAATTTCCTTAAAGTTTTTATGGTTTTTTTAGTCTTTCATTTATTTTATTTTTTTCATTATTAACACAATAATAATAATAATAATAATAATAATAATAATAATTTAATTGTTTTTTTTTATTCATAAAGAGATTTATAAGTTTTAAATTGATTCTCTACAATATATTTATTTAATATTATTGTATTTTTTTCTAAAACAAATCACCGATATAACTATTATAGTCCCTAAATTCTTTTAAAAAGGATTTTTTTTTCATGTATTAAATACCGACCGCCTAAATTGGAGAATGAATTAAAATTTTAAATCAAGTAGATCTACAGCTATATATATATATCCATGGAAGGTGAATATATACTTTATATAATTAGATTTTTTTATACGAAGAAGAAAAGGAAAAGTTAAAAGAAGGGAAAGTAGTGCCCAGAACCACACACGCAAAAACAAAACTAGAGAGAATTTCCATAATAGCTTGAAATAAAACTTTATTTTCTCATTTGATCGCATTTGATATCGAGTTTTAAAAATAATTTTTTAAAATAATTTTATTTTATTTTAAATTATTATTTTTTATGCTTTTAGATTATTTTTATATGTTAATATCAAAAATAATTTTATTTTAAAAAAATTATTTTGATATATATATATACAAAAAAACACTTTAAAAAATAGTTTCAACCATAATCTAAACATATATTAATAAATGTGATTGGGATTAAGTTGCTATTTAGCAAGTGTAGTGAGAGATTTTACAGTAGTTTCATTTTAGAGAATTCGCGTATTGATATAGCTAATTCTCATAATCTATTTTGATTGATAGAGTTTGAATCAATTTTTTTCAATCTCAATATTTAAAGTGTTTTAGATGATACCATTCTATTAAATTATACCTAAAAAAATCTGTTAAATGTCACATGAATAGAATCTAACCATTAAATTTGAAATCATGTTAAAAATAAACTATAAACCCTATTATTATTTTATTTTTTTCATTATCAACACAATAATAATAATAATAATAATAATAATAATAATAATAATAATTTAATTGTTTTTCTTCCTTACTCTTTTGTTAATGTTTTTTAGAGTTTTTTTCCCTCAGAATAATTTGATAGTTTTTATTGTGTTGACAGTGATAACAATGATAATTTTTAGTTTTTATTGTATTTTTTTATGTTTTTTTTGTAGTTTTTACAATTTTTTTAATCTTTCATTCATTTATTTGTTCTTTCATGATAATAATAATAATAATAATAATAATAATAATAATAATAATAATAATAATAATATTTTAATTGTTTTTCTTGCTTGCTGTTCATGCTTTTTATTTTTTTCCCTCGATATAATTTGATAATTTTTATTGTTTTAATAGTAACAACAACAATAATTTTAGATGTTAAGACTCCGATGTTGCTATTGTTATAATATTTTAAATTAATATTGCTTCATTTTCTCCTTTAGTTATTTATTTATTTATTTACTCTTTGTATTAAATGATTTTTATGATTTTACTATCTGCACAATAATGATTTTAGTTATTAATTTTATTTTCTTTTAAAAATATTTTGCTTTTTTTTTAATATTAGTTCGCGCTCTTTTGTTATCTTTTATGACACAATACCTACATTCTAAAAGATGTGATCTATGCTTGCGTAACAAACGCTACTTAAAAATTTATACATTTTATCTCCTAATCTATAAATTTTATTTAATTATATCATATAAATTTATCGTTGTGAATTTAATTATGTTAAATTATATATACAAGAATGCCCGCGGCAACGCGCGGGGGCAATTGTCTAGTATATATATATATATGCTCGGAGCATAGCAATCGCCTAAATTTAGAGACCCTTTCATATATATATATATATATATATATATTAAAATTGAAGTTTAGAGTAATTTTAACCAACCCCGGTTGGAGGTAACCTGCCAGCGTCAAAGAACACAATAATCCTTGTGATAAATCCCGAGTTCATATGATTCTCGATGAACATATTCTGTCTTCCACTAATTTTTAACTGAAAACTTCGAAGTTCCGTCCTTTTGGTACAAAGAAGAGGAAGAGGGAAAGATTCAAACCCACGATTTTCTTTGTTACACCGGGCAGGTGGTACCACCGGGACAAGCCCGGAAAATCTGGCCTTGGTTTTTTCTTTCACTTACCCGTGGAGCAAACAACGTCGATTAGGTATGGGCCAGGCTAGAAAATTGATTACAGAGACATCTTTGATAGTCCGGCCCAGCAGATGAAGGGTGGCTCGTGAGAAGCCGATTATTATCATCATGGCTCTGCTCAATTTAACCTAAACCTAATTTAATCAGTAACATTCTCAAATATATGCTAAATTTTCAATTTGATGAGATTATAAAACCAATGTATCCGAATGGGTCATATGATTTGTACATGATTGCTATATAGACTAGGGTCTAACGATCGTAAGATGATCATGTATTTGCCTGCCAAAATCCACAAAAGATCACAAGGAACAGCGACGTTCATTCTCAATAGGTATTCGGAAAAGCTTGCTGTTATCTAAAAGCTGGGATGGAATGCCAAGAGGTGGTGGACACTGGACAGGCTAAACAATAGATGTCAATCAATCATAATATTAACATATGCTTTTTGAAAAAAAATAATTAAAAAATGCATGTAAGTTTGTTTTCTAGACCAAATGCACTTGGACTTTATGGTTTGGGTCAGGCACGCAGGCTAGTTTCTCTAGCCCAGCTGTACTTGATTGTTGTTGTTTTTTTAAATTGGATAGTAGAATTGACTTTAAATAAATTTATTTAAATAATATTTAAATAATTATTCAATTATGACATATTTATAAAATAAAATTATACTTTCTTATTGAATTTAAATCATTATCTTTCTTACAAATATCTATTTTTAGTGTTAAATAATTAAATAAAAAAACTACCCACATTATTAGATAAAATATTTATATATACATCTATCTTCTAACTTGTATAATAAATATTATTTTTCTATTCTAATCTTTAACTAACATTAGCAACACTTTAATTTTATAACTTACCAGGTCATTTATTTTTCAATTTATTTTTATAAAATGAAAACATTATGTTTTCAGTTTACAATTATTTTTTTATAATACCGGAAAATACATTCACAACCCTTTTTTAAATGTTGCAACTTAGTTAGGCGTGTTGCCGAATTTATTATTATTAATATTTTTTTTTTAAATTAACATGGTGCGAGTAGCTGTAAGTAGCAAGTTCTGTATCTATAAAAAGAGAACATTCAAAGCTTCTAATTGACATTCAATAAAAAGCAAGATGAATCACGCAAGTGAGTTGGATTGGATGGAAGTATTCTCCAAGGGAGTGGATGAAGCTTGAGGTTGATGGCTGTGGGAAGGGAAATCCTGGGTGCTCGGGAGCAGGTGGACTGCTGACGGATCTTAGATTATTGGTTTAGAGATTGCGTGGTCTCGAGGTATTGCCGAATTGATCATTGATTTGGATTCCGAGTTGATGATATATTATATATCTCCGGGGAGTTTTTAAATAGAGATTGGAAAGTGGTAATGCAGCCTGCATTTAGAATTATCCCATTCAATAATAAATTAAGCCAATATCATCCTTGGCAAATTATTACCAATAATCGTATACTTTTTCTTTTTTTCTTTTTATTTCGATCTCATTAATTTATTTTCCTGGTTTAATTTAATCTAGGCCGAGTTAGCCTCGGTTTTTTTTTTTTTTTTAAAAGAGGACTACCATTTTAAGGGAGGACCACATGCTACCCTCATATTATTCCTATCGTACTCTCAGCTTTCTTTCTTCTGCGTTCTCTCTTTCTTTCTTTCTCAATGACAGTCAAGCTTTCCTATCTCAGTACCATAATCCCTATCGTGGTCATCACCTCCTCATTGCTCCATATTGCTGTGGTCAAAAGTCTTGGCACTGCCTCCACCATTGCCCTCACATATAGTACTCCTACTGCCTGTGGTATCGTTGCTGGCGAGCCAACGCAACGAATTCAATGCTACCAAAATGGAAGAGCCATTTCTATGCAGCCGAATATTTCTTTTGAAGCTATCTCTGGAGGTTTAAACCTCTTGTGCGGCCTCAGGTCTGGAGGCCTGGCTATTCTGTGCTGGGAGACTGCTGATATAACTCAATTTTCAAGCTTGCAACCGAAGCGCATTTACTACAGCAACACTGTCAGATTGACTGATCTAACAGTTGGAGATGTTCAGGTTTGTGCAAGAGAAGTCAGCTCTGGGATGGTTAAGTGTTGGAGAGGAGTTGCGAGACGTGGGTCTTCTTTCCCATCACCCGGGGTGGACTTAAAGTTTAGTACAATCGCATCCGGGAGCGGCTTTACTTGTGGGATTTTGATGAATAGCAGTAGAGTTCATTGTTGGGGTAATAATGATGTAGGAGCTGAGATCGAGAGACAGTTTAGCAATTTGGCCATGTTAACCTTGGTTGCTGGAGAGTCTCATGCCTGTGGACTGACCAGGGGTGGAATCTTGGTCTGTAAAGGGAGCAATAGTTCACGACAATTGGATGTTCCTTTTAATTCAGCTTTTGAATTTTTAGGACTCGCAGTAGGAGCAAATTTTACTTGTGCTGTTAAGCAAAGAAATGGACTAGTAACATGCTGGGGAAAAACTGATATATTTCAACTGGATAGCTACGTTTCTGAAAATTATTCATTTGAGTTGATTGTTGCTGGAATGAATTTCCTATGTGGGCTTACAACGAGTAATTTATCGATGATTTGTTGGGGGACGGGATGGTATAATGATCTTAATCATCGAAACGCCCTTCCACTAGGAATGATAATTCCAGGCTCATGTATTCAATCTTCATGCAGCACTTGTGGCATGTATCCAAATTCAGAGACTTTATGTGGCGGATCCGGGAGTATCTGCAAATCGTGCCGGATTGAACGTCCACTTGCATTGCCATTGCCACCATTAACACCACCACCACCCGAAGAAATGCAGCAGGCCCTTCTAGTGCAGTCAAGAAACAAGCTTTCTTTGGCTTTTATGATTGTCGGTTCCGTAGGTGCTTTTGCAGGGATTAGCACTATTGTTTATTGCTTAGGCGGATTTTTGCATAAAAGATATTGCAATACTGTCCAACCATCGATTACTGATGTGAATGTGAATACTGATGGTGCCTCAGTGAACAACCATTACATTGCACAGCCTGTGAGATCATTTTCCATCAAGAGTCTTGGCTCGACAAGGCTGGGATTTCAGAGAAACGGATCATCTTCCAGGCTTACAGAAAAGACACAGAATTTTTCCCTATCAGAACTTCTTGCTGCTTCTAACAGTTTCTCATTGGAGAACAAGATTGGTGCCGGGAGCTTTGGCACTGTGTACAGAGGCAAACTTCACTGTGGTCGTGAAGTGGCCATCAAAAGAGGAGAAACTGGTACAAAGACACGGAAATTCCAGGAGAAAGAAAGTGCATTTGATTCCGAACTAGCACTTTTACCTCGGCTTCACCATAAGCATTTACTGGGGCTAATAGGTTTCTGTGAAGAAAATGACGAGAGGCTTTTGGTTTATGAGTACATGAGCAACGGGGCTCTCTATGATCAACTGCATAGCAAGGAAAATACTGAAAAGAGCAGTAGCATTTTGAATTCTTGGAAAATGAGGATCAAGGTTGCATTAGATGCTGCTAGGGGAATCGAGTATCTCCACAACTATGCAGTGCCACCGATTATTCATAGAGACATCAAGTCCTCAAATATACTGCTCGATGCAAATTGGACTGCTAAAGTATCTGATTTTGGATTATCACTAATGGGGCCAGAATCTGATCAGCAATTCATGCCAACCAGGGCAGTTGGGACAGTAGGATATATTGATCCTGAGTATTATGTACTAAATGTGTTAACAGCAAAAAGTGATGTTTATGGTTTGGGGGTGGTATTATTAGAACTTTTGACAGGAAAGAGGGCTGTGTTCAGGAATGATGAGGGCGGTGCGGGTCCAATGGCAATTGTGGAATATGCAACACCATTGATAGCAACAGGAATGCTGCGGAGTGTGTTGGATGAAAGGGTGGGGCAGCCAGGGACGCCAGAGACCGAGGCAGTGGAGCTTATGGCCTACACTGCACTGCATAGTGTAAATTTGGAGGGAAAAGAGAGGCCTAATATTACTGACGTAGTTGCTAATTTGGAAAGAGCATTGGCTCTTTGTGAAGAGGTCCACACCAGTTTCTCTTCTACCACATTCTCTATTCCTTCAGATTGAATGGAAATATATATATATATATATATATATATGCATGCATGCCAAAAGAAAATCCATGTAATTTTTGTGTAGCTCCTTTCTAATCTAACTTCCGTTTTCCACTTCCCTAAAGCTAGTTATCTTTTTTTAAGAAATAAGGAAATCCGATCCCCGGAAAACACAATTTGTGGGCCTAAATGAGCGAGTAAACCCTGACTGTCTTAAACTTTTACAAATGATGCATATACTGACTCGAACTCGAGACCTGCTATATAGATCACAAGTATTTAGCCATCACGCCTCACCCCTTAGGAACCCTAAAGCTAGTTATCGCTAACATGATGGTCCCTATTTTTATCTTGTTTGTTGTGTACCTGTATTGAAGGCATTTTCCTGATAGCTGGTTTGTTCCTTTTCTACTGGCTTTAATCTTGAGGTTTCTTTTGCTATCACTTCTCTTTGTTTTTTTTTCTTGTTACACTTTAAACAAAGCAGGACTTTAATTAATCAGTAAAAGTTAGTTGGTCTGGGAGACATTGGGGCAAGGGGATTTATTGGAGATTCCAAGCAAAATCATTCCACCCTTGCAGTGGGATCTGAATCACATGGGAGCAAGTAGTGGTTAAGTTTCAACCGATCAATCCATGCTGTCCTTGATAAAGATCTCTCCTAGGTCTTCACACATTTGTGTCGAGGATTCTATTGTGCTTCAAAAAGATGGAAGAGACAAGTGGGGTCCATCACAGTCAAACAAATTGCAGCAAAAAGAATCAGCCTGGCAGAGAACTCAAGTTATAACTCAGCAAGATATTCAAGCTTGTTGAGTGATTGCCAGGCTACCAGCTGGTTCAGATGATAAAATTACTGCGTTTCTTCTAAGGGGCCGGAAATAGAATTCCAGCCCTACTCAGGATAAGCAAGGTCGAGACTCGAGAGAGGAGAGGGTGTGGTTTAGAATATAATCAATAATGGCCGGGCATCAAGCGTCGAAGTTTAGAAAATGGTGGCACTTTTCCCTCTGTGCCCACAATCCATATCAATATGATCTGTCACAGGCTGTCCGATTTTGAGAAAAACTGCCACTCGAAAAAAGATCCAGTGAAAGTGGGATTCACGCATGTGAAGTAAAGCACGTGACATGGTTTGCTTTAGGAAAAATATTCAAGTAGAAGCTAACAAAATATAAAATTTCTTTCGATTCGATTGCTGGTTTTTTTAATGCATGAAGGGCTGTTTAATCACGTATATTGACGTTATCTGCACGGCGGTCGAGGAGTCCTCTTGAAAAGAATGAGGTTCCAGCTACCAACTCCAGCTTCAATCTGTGGGTTGAATTTAACATGAGCAAATGAATAATCCTTTTAAGATTTGTTGATTAATCGGTGTCACGAGTCTGCATTAGGTGCTCGGTAGCTGTGGCTTGATCACAGATTTTAAGCTGATTATTTAGCTTCTCTGACCAATTCAGATTCCCTCCCGATTTTCTTTGAATCCAAACCTTCGTTAATGGCCGGTCAACTCTTAACACGTCACTGTCAACTCTTGTTAAATTTTAAAATGCTTTCGTGTTTGCTTGCCCCGTTATCCATCTTATTTAAAAATTTAAAAGTTTATTTATATTATTTTTTAAAATGTTTTTTCAAGTAAAAATTATTTGGGCTTGAAACTTACACATAATCTTACATTGCATTATGTTTAATTTTTATCAAATACAATGAGAATAATAAGATTTAAATTCGTGATCGTTGGGTCAACAAAATTCTGATAGCATGTTAGAGAATCATTTCACATATTACATGAGACTTTAAAATATGATTTATATCATTTTTTAACCGATATTACTTGCAGTTGTGTATGATAAACAGACATTATACATTAGAAATTAAGAAAGCAAATACCAGAATATAATCTGCACGAACTCAGCATAGTTGTCTTTGAAAATATTGCAGCATAGTTGTCTTTGAAAATATTGCAGCTTTAATTTGTCAACTATGCATTCGGTGGCAGATAGCAAGTGCTAACAAACAAGAACCAAGAAACATGCTTCTCGACCGAGCTCTTGATGATAAACAATTTTGTCTGGGAGTTCTTGGTTCCTTGTCATCAAGCAGAGGGAGAAAAAAGAATTCCTGTTTGAAATACTATATGTTGTTCGGAGAATGCTTCTTCCTCAATGGCTTTGTTCAGTAGTTAAATCAATAATTCAGTAAGTCTACCACAATAATTTGTCCACCAAACATTTCTGATGTAAACAAAAAAGAGACCGTTTATGCGAAAGAGAATCATCGTGGTAGGGAAATCTCTTTGCTTTTGAACTTGTTTTTCCCAACCTTTTTTCTGTAACCGGAACAACCGAACATCTGTGAATGAAAATTAATGTAAAACCCCCCATGAAAATTGGGTTCATAGGATACGAAAACTTTTAGAAAGACTTTAGGTTATGTAGTATTTCTGCTTAAACCACATGTGCAATCAACTCGGGTTTGGGTTAAAATTACTTTCATCATCATCAATCACTTGGTTGATTAGAAATCTTAGTGGATAATTTTTTAATGGAAACATTTATTAGATTTTATTGTGTTTATATGACATATTTAAAGGTTAAAAATAGTGAAAATTAATTCCGCCTCAACTTTGATCCAAAAACTCTTGTATAGAAAGGAGATGGTGGAGTTGTTTAGTGTATAAGAGATTAGAGGTATCAAAACAATCTTCACTACTATCAACAAACATTTACCTTCCACTATTTCCTGTTGTTTCTAAGGTAAGATTTATATAGACATGTATGATTGTTATTATTAATTATGATTTTGAATTTGTTGATATTTTAGGGATTCAAAGTTTGTGTTTTTGAGTTAGTTGGTGAATTAATTGTTATGAGTTTTTGAGATATAAGTTGAAATTTTGAGATTTGTAGTTTTGAGGAGACTAATAGATTGAGAATTTAAAATCTTGTTCAATCAATCAACTGGTTGATTTTATAGCTTCGATCGACTGATTGGTAAATTTGGTTGTTTGGTTGGCCCGATGCCTTCAGTTGTCTAGTTCATCAATTTTGGTTGACTAATTGATCATTTTTGATAGAGTAATAGGGGTTGATTGATTCTTTTAGTTTTGATCAATTTGGGATATGTTTAGGATTGATTAGGTGGATCTATTTTGATTTTATAATTATATTTTAGCATTTAATTTTAGATTTACAATCTCTTATGTTATTTGGTTCGAGTTGTTTTGAGTATGCTTTTATATATTTAAATATTTTACACACACACACACACCCACCCCCTTGACGTTCCACTTGTTGATTATTAGTAGAATTCTTTTGATATTTGCTTCTGTATTCCTTCTACTTTTGAGTAAGGTGAGTGACTAATATAGATATTTGAATTGTTAATATGAACTTGATCATGCTTCTTGGTAAAATATATATCTTGCCCATTATCTCTTTTTTATGATAAAGTTTGATCACTATTAAAACTAATTTCATAATATGAGATATTATGCAAATCTGAATTGATATTTTCTCATTTGATTGATAGTATGAGTTAAGCTTTTATACATAATTTTGCATTTTGTTTTGTTTGATTATGATCCTATGATATGTCTGTCAAAATACTCATGTTAACATAGTACTATTAGATTTTGTGCATATTATAGTTCTGAATTCTATTTGGTTGGGAGAGTCACTAATCTATGTTGACAGACCAACCCATAATCTAGAGCATCATGCTCACGAGTTGTAGCATGAAACTAAATATGCATGTATATATTTTTCATTATTATATTATTTCATAAGTGTATATTGAATGTTATTTACTTACTAAGTTGTTGAACTCATTTTTTTTTAGATTTATAACTTTAGTTAGCAGATCATTTTTGTTAGATTTTCAGAATCTTTTTTTTTATTATTATAATTGATATTATTTTGTTATGTCTAGTTAGTGATCCATATTTACTAAATTGCATTAAAGATTGTATTAAGATATTGATTTATATAATGAATTTAATTATGATATCAAATGCTGTGTAGAACTTTCACTAATATATATATATATATTCGTATAAATAAGGAATCTGGAGAAAAACCTTGTCTATGTGTTGGTCATCATGGATACAATAACGAGCCATGACATTGATAGAGAAAAGTAACAATGGAAAACACTCTTTGGTTCAATCCGCTACTGGAGACGATCAATCTCGTGATTTTTGTCACTCAGAACAATCTTGGGGGTCTTTTAGGTCAAATCTCACAAGAAGCCTTGCACTCTTGTATTTCACTCCTCTACGATCATGCAATGGAACTGCTCGAATACCATTTCTCAGCTCTGATATAGGCAAACATGTCTGGCCTCCGAAGTCGTCATGTTTACTATATTTATCAACGTCGATAACTTCGAACCAAAGCACTGACAATTCAGGACCAGCCACTTCGAACTTAAATTCCTCATTCCATTCCGGTAGCCAGCTGTTTGTGACCACCTTTGTTCTTCTGGCTTTACTAGCATGGACCCCAGCAACTCCAACCTGTGAATCCAGTGACTGGTTATCATAAGTAACATTTTTTTCATGGTCATTTTCCAAAAGAGGGAAGTCTAGAGGAGCATTCTGCCAATGAGTAGTGCAAGTGAGGTGCGTTAAGATGATCATAAGAAATTCAGGAAAGCTTCTGGCATGTCAAAGATTGCAAACAAGTACAGAACTCTGATGGTGAAACATTTTCAAAACTTGTGACTGAAGAACTCGAACAGGCACATTTACTAATTATATCACATAATTACTTCGATTATCTTACTTTAACCAAGAAGTCAGGTGGAGAATATTGATCAAAATGCGTGTGGCGAAAATCCAAATGCCACCCTTCCCCTGAGTAGATTTTCACCTGATAATTAGAGGTGAGTTCGATCCAGATGCTACATTATTAAAGAGATGATAAGTGGAATTTAAAACATTTTCTGTCACTATTTAAGTCCACGCACCTTCAATATTTTATAAACTGGCAAGGGCATACTAGGGTCAAAATCATCCTTTTCCCTCAATAAAAAATCTGGTTTTTTCACATAACCACAGCCACCATTGGCTTTAAACATTCCTTGCATAATCCAAAGGTGTTTCCCATAGCCCTGTCAAGGAAACAAAGAGGAAAGGGTCAAGAAAACCCCACAATACCGTAAAATAGAGAATGAACATCTGTCCCAGCAATCAATTGAAATGGAGCTCAAACATTTCAAAATTATCCTCCTGTTGAAATTGATCACTCAAACTTGAAAATGGAATGTTAGCAGAAGAAAGCAAGCACAATTATTCCAATATAACTGAAGCTGCTAGGAAGACAAACACCCAGTTTAGCCAAAAGACAAAGTTTGATGATAGTGTTGTTGGATCTGTAGTCTCATACACTGCTAGTTTTATTTTTTTACACACACACACAATTACATTGTGGCTATAGAATCACTATTCTTTTCTTGGAAGAAGTTTCCTAGACTTGAATCACAGTGGTGCGACTCTCCCACATATAATACAGTACAGAAAATTTTAAAGCAAGCTGCATGTTATACAGATGCTATATCTTAAAGCAAAATGACCAAAGATTTCTAAGAATTCTTAAAAATTTACTCAGAATACTCCAAAATTGTCGCCAGTGATTACTACAAGCAGTAGCATTTTAGATATGGGAACTGATTTACCTCAACAATGATAGGCTTTTTTTTTTCCCTTTTTTTTTGGAAAGAACTTGTGTTCCTAATCCCTTTTGATGAAGAAAATTCTCAGAGCCAACACAGTAACAAGAAAGTCATGAACTATACGTATCATGCCTGCAAGAAGCACATTGCAGGATCTTTATAGTACAAAGAGACTTGCTTTTATTTGTTGTATCGGCTGTTCTGTTGGAACAGTTTTGCTAACTAAAGAACTTTTCAAATGACATTATATCAGGCTTTTCTTTTAAAGTATTCATTTGAGAGTGTCTTGTTCGGTCTTATGTCCTATAAAGAGCGATCAATGACACGTATAATGGAACAGAAGGCTACAATGCCATCCTAGCCTCTTTTGAAATTAGGTGTATTCTAATATAGAATCAGAAGAAATGCATGAGAAAATTAGAGATAGAATTCAAAGTCGGAGATATCCCTAGAGCACAAAAGTATCGGTAGTCATTCTATCAACCTAAGAAGCTAGGAGACAAACCTGCATATTAAATGCAACCATTTGATTTCCATGTTTCCATCCGACGAAAGGATCGTAATTGGATGAATCCACGCGTGAACCTTTGGGGTATACCCTCAACAAATGGTTCTTGGTGATCCTAGTGGAAGAAATCATTAGACTTGATAATTAAGATGGTGGCAAGGTAAACAATACCGATGGTTATATTCTGCAGGAGGACTAAAGCAAATTTAGAAAAGAATGCCCTGCCTCTGCAATGAGTAGAAGATCCAAGGTGTTAAGACTATCCCGGCACTACAATGTTGTCCCCAATTAAACAACGCAGGTTTTATATCAATGAAGCACATAATCCTTGTTGATGAACAAAACTAGTTTTTTTTAAAGGGGCAGAAGAGAAGGATAAACTTATTCTGAGTACAGTGTATGATCTTATTTACCTGACAATGTCTTTTCCATATGTTATCGTAGCCTTTTCAAGTTCTTGCTCACACAAGCTCAGGCGTCTTACTTGTTTCGCATCCATTCTGAGCCATTCTTCTAATCCACCTTTTGGCTTCCCTGCAGGAATGGCAATTAAATCCCTGTATTCAGGTATTTTCATCTCCTCATCATCTTCTTGAAGCTGTTCTCCCTCATCAATCTGATCCTGGTTAGCGAAACACATGAATGAGCAACTAAAAAGGTTAGTTCTTGAAGAACGCAACTTCTCATCATCCCCTTGTTCCTCTGATGTTTTTTCTGACTTGTGTGGAGAGTTGCTGTTTTGAGTTTCAAGATACTCTCTTGGCAGTTTAGTTGAAATCAAAATCTTTTTCTTCAGTGACTCTGGTGATAATTTCTCTAATCCATCTGTCTCGGGATGATACAGCATGCCTCCGAATGTTTTAGTGACCATCTATTTACATACCAATTTTGGTCACACAAAAGGTACACTCAAAACCATGCCAACAATAAAAAATATAACCATGATATAGATGCACTCTCACCTTGGCAACCTTTTCTTGAAGATTGGCAGTTAGGTGGTCTTCAAACGTTATCACAACAGGATATTCAGATACCTGAAAGGCAAATTCCTTAATAGCATGCAAACATTTGAGGAGTTTCACTGAAGTTGTCAGGGTCCTGCATATATAAAAGAAATCTAATCATTCGGGGGCTAGTGGCTTAATACATTTTGTAAAGTTGTGACACTTGAAGCAGAATTGAAGAACTCGTCAGGAATTTTGGGTGCCAATCACAGGGTCAACCCCATAGCCTAAATGGGACTGCAAGCTCCACGAGTGAGTTACTAGTTGGTCCTGTGTGGTTCCTAGATGACCACACATGTAAAATAAACAAAAGGCTTGAACACATCGTTTTTTACAAGAGCCGATGCAATTAAGCATGGATCATTTTCTCATTCTTATTTTCAATGAAAATCACATGTTTATATTACAAAACAAAACAAACCTCGAGCATAAATTAGGTAGACACAAGTAACACGACAACACAAAATGAGATCTAGAGATAGAAGTGAAAAATTAAGTTCATACCCTCCATGGCGAACCTCCACATCGTTGTTCCTACATGTATATTAAGAGACAATTAGACAGACATCAGGCATAAATATATTTACTCAATGTTGTAACTAGAACAAAATAGATTAACAAATACCCTCCATGGAGAACCACCGATTTGATGTTCCTGGCTGGCCATAGATCTAATTCGATTACTCTTACACCATTTTGCAAGGCTTTTTTGATAGGTCTAACGCTGCTCTTACTGCTGAATTGATTCCCAGACAAGTAAGAGTTGTGGCCTGTGTACATGAAATAATGAGCTAGTGGAGCAGTCATGTCTTGATGCACCTGAATTCAGAAAACATCACACACAATTACCATTATAGGAGACTCTCACACACAACAGAATGACACATAAGATTTAAGTAACCAAGATGTTAAAGATGGATGCATGAAGGATGCTTGGTGTAATTGTGGAAGTGCGAAAGGAGAGGAGTATTACACGTGGAGAAAGAGGAGTATTCAGGTCGCCAAGAAGATATCGATAGAAGGCTTCTAGATTAAGACCCTTTCTTGGGAAGATGTTGAGATGCTTGAGACTATTGAATATCACCTCAACGTCATCTTCCTTGGCATTGCTTTGTCCTTGAATCTTTGATAGAAATTTAAGTAGACCATCCATCGACATGGTGCCGTTCTGTGAGTAGTCCTGGAAAAGTTTTTTGACATCATCAGGGGGTTCAAGCACCCTGTGTATGAAAGTTCTTATGCAAAAGACGCAGACCCTGAAAGACTGCTCCATTTGCTAAAGAAAAAGAGATGAAATCCTTGAGTTGATGCTGTTTATGCTTCCATGTTTATAGATTCTTCTTTTTTGGAATGGAGAAAGAGTAGAATATCTTCAAATGGTTGTACATCTCAAGAGTGGTGGTAGAGCAAACTGAGCATCTAGGACGCTCAAATTGTAAGAAAGCTACAATTTTCACAACCCGTCCTCTTCATTTGTTGTTTGAGAACAAACAATATGTTGGGAGGCATTTCTAAGTGGGTCCTTTCATATGGGCTAGATCCACACAAGATATTGAGCCATCCTCCTTCTAGGAGGGAAACCCAAACCCAACAAATCTCCCTCTTCCCGACTAGGTGGAGGGATTCGCCATCCCGCCGATCAAACAACATGTCTCAAGCTTCTCACTTGTTAGAGCCTTCGTTAGCATATCAGAGCTATTATCATCAGTGTGAATTTTCTCAAGAGTTAACAACTTATCATTGAGAGTATCTCTTATCCAATGATACCTTACATCGATATGTTTCAATCTTGAATGAAATGAAGAGTTCTTTGCAAGGTGGATAGTACTCTGATTATCACAAAACAACACATATTGTTGTTGTTTGAGACCAAGCTCCTGTAAAAACCTTTTCATCCATAGCAACTCTTTACAAGCTTCCGTTGCTGCATTCAACTCTGCTTCAGTTGTAGAAAGTGCAATGCATTTTTGTAACCTTGACTGCCAAGAAACAGCCCCTCTTGAGAAGGTGATCAAGTAACCCGAAGTAGACTTATGGGTATCCACATCTCCAGCCATATCAGAATCCGTAAAGCCAACCAATATTAGTTTACCACTCCCAAAGCTAAGACACATCTTGGAAGTCCCTCATAGATATCTCATAATCCACTTCACCGCATTCCAATGTTCTTTTCCTGGATTTGAAAGAATCCGGCTAACAACACCAACTGCATGAGCTATGTCTGGCCTCGTACAAACCATTGCATACATCAAGCTTCCTACTGCTGAGGCATATGGAATTCTTTCCATATTTTCCTTCTCTTCATCCATCGAAGGGCTTTGCTTTGTGCTCAACTTAAAGTGTGTAGCAAGAAGAGAGCTAACCACTTTAGCATTGTTCATGTTGAACCTCTCAAGCACTTTCTCAATGTATTGCTCTTGTGATATAAACAGCTTCTTATCTTTTCTGGATCTATGAATACGAACCCCAAGAATCTGCTTTTCTGGCCCCAAGTCCTTCATTGCAAATGACTGACTTAACTGCTTCTTCAACTTGTCAATTCTTGAAGAGTTCATGCTAACAATCAACATATCATCAACATAAAGCAATAAAATAATGAAATCGCCATCAGAGAATTTTTGCATAAAAACACAATGGTCAGAAGTAGTCTTCTTGTAGCCTTGCTCCTCCATAACAGACTCAAACTTCTTATACCATTGTCTAGGTGCCTGCTTCAAACCATAAAGACTTTTCTTGAGCCGACACACATAGTCCTCTTTTCCTTTTATCTTAAAACCCTCTGGCTACTCCATATAAATCTCTTCCTCCAAGTCACCATGAAGGAAGACAGTTTTCACATCAATTTGTTCAACCTCTAAGTCTAGACTAGCTGCTAAACCAGGACAATAAGGATGGATGACATCTTCACAACAGGAGAGAAAATCTCATCAAAGTCAATGCCTTTTCTCTGCCTGAATCCCTTCACAACCAATCTAGCTTTATACCGTGGTTGTGAAGTGTATTCTTCCTGCTTCACCTTGTAAATCCACTTGTTTGTCAAGGCTCTTTTACCCTTAGGTAGCTTCACCAAATCAAAGGTGTGATTGTCATGCAATGACTTCATCTCATCTTGCATAGCATCAACCCACTTTGACTTGTGTTCATCTTCCATGGCTTCTGCATAACACTCGGGCTCTCCCCCGTCAGTTAATAACACATACTCATTTACAGAATACTGAGTGGAAGGATGTCGATCTCTGGTAGACCTTCTGGGTGGAACATCTGGTGGTATCTCTGGTACTGGCAACTGATCATGAGATTCATCCTGTAAAGGAACATCTGAATCATTTGGACCTTGAAAGTCATTTTGAACATCATGTTCAACTTGTGCTGGCAAATCTATCAAAGAAGACGAATCCAAGTCAATCAAACAATCACTATATCGAGGCACTACCTTTTCTGTCTTCTCAATATCATGTATAGTTTGATCTTCCATAAACACAACATCTCGACTTCTCACAAGTTTCTTCTCAACTGGATCATACAACCTGTAACCAAACTCATGTAAGCCATAGCCTAGGAAGATACACTGTCGGGTCTTCACATCCAGCTTTGATCTCTTATCTTTGGGAATATGCACAAATGACTTACATCCAAAGACACGCAAATGATCATAAGAAACATCTTTGCCATTCCAAACCCTGTCTGGTACATCAAATTGAAGTGGAACACATGGTGTGAGATTAAGGACATGTACTGATGTGTTCAAAGCCTCCCCCCAAAAGAAGTTTGGCAACTGTGATTGTGAAAGAAAACATCTTACTCTCTCAACCAGTGTTCTGTTCATTCTTTCAGCCAAACCATTCAACTGAGGAGTCTTTGGAGGTGTCCTTTGATGCCGAATACCCTGTTGCCTGCAATACTCATCAAAAGGACCCAAATACTCTCCTCCATTATCTGTTCTGATGCACCTCAACTTCTTCCCAGTTTGTCTCTCAACTGAAGTCTGGAATTGCTTAAACACATCAAATACCTGATCTTTGCTTTTCAAGGTATATACCCATAATTTCCTTGAATAATCATCTATGAAAGTCACAAAGTAAAGGCAACCACCAAGTGTTTTAGTCTTCATAGGACCACATACATCTGAATGTACAAGATCAAGTATATCTGTCTTTCTGGCAGAAAAGGAACTCTTAAATGTGTGCACTTTTTCAAAGATGCACTCTTCATTCCTGATAGCAGATTCTTCTCGGCCAATATTTCCAAGCCTTTCTCACTCACATGAGCAAGTCTCTTATGCCACAACTCTGCAGAAGACTCGTCATCCATTGCATTAATAATGTCTTTGGAGAGTTTTGCTTCCAACATGTATAAAGTAGAAAGCTTAAGGGCTCGAGCAATAACCATAACACCTCTAGTGAGCTTCCACTGACCATTATGAAAGATGCTGCAATAGCCATCATCATCAAGTTTACCTACAGATATCAAATTCATGCGGATGTCAAGAATATGCTTCACATCACGGAGAAGTAACTTCATGCCATTACTCATCTCCAAGCACACATCTCCAATACCAACGATTTTGGCCAAGTCATCATTACCCATCTTCACTGTCCCAAAGTCACCGGCTGTATAGGAAGTGAAGAAATCTTGTCGGGATGTACCATGAGTTGAAGCACCACTGTCAATCACCCAACTGGTCTCATGGCATGCAAAATTAATAACATCATCATCATAAACAGTGAAGAAATCTCCGGAAGTGGTGGTGGCAACTCGATTATCATTCTTGCCATCGTCATTTTGTATCTCCTTCCCTTTCTCTTTGTTCTCTCTCTTCAACTGTCTGCAATATCTCTTGATGTGCCATTTCATGCCACAATGATGACACTCAACATTGGCAAACCTGTTGGACTTGTTTCTGCTGTTATCTCTATTTTTCGGACCTCTTCTCTTACTCCTCCCCTTTCTTTCTATAATCAACACCTCTGACTGTGAAGAGGATCCCTGTGATTTTCTTCTCATCTCTTCATTCAATATACTAGTTTTAGCCAGATCCATATTGATTTCACCATTTGGGGCTGAGTTAAATAGTGACCTTCTAAATGTCTCCCAAGAGTCCGACAATGTATCAAGTAAACACAACCCTTGAACCTCTTCGTCAAACTTGATACCCGTCCCAGCAAGCTGATTAATAATTCCTTGGAAAGTGTTCAAGTGATCCGTTAAGGGAGTTCCATCTTGGTATCTCAAATACATCAATTGTTTCATCAAAAACATTTTACTATGCCCTGTCTTACGAGCATACAACTCCTCAAGTTTTTTCCAAAGTGTGCGTGCATGTGTCTCACCCTCAATATGATTCAAAACATTATCATCTACCCACTGTCTAAGATAACCACATACTTGTCTATGCATCAAAGTCCATTCTTCATCAGATTTATTTTCTGGCTTCTCAGACGCAAACACAAGTAAATGGAATTGTTTCACATAAAGCAGGTCTTCCATTTTACCTTTCCATATATGATAATTTAAACCATTCAAACACACCATTCTACTTAGATTAGCCTCCATTATTCAACACAAGATATTTAGGGTGCTCGATCGCACCAAGCTCTGATACCATTTTGTTAGGAGAAACAACAATACTCAACACTCCCTCTTTGTGTGAATCTATAGGAAACTCCTAAATAGAGCAATATATATGCGGAAAATATATATTCAAACACCAAAAGCACAACACGCAATTTTTACGTGGAAAACCTTCCCAATGTGAGAAGGAAAAACCATGGGACCGTAGTCCACTCAAACAATTCCACTATCACAAATAATGGGTTCACAATGTTCTTCCTCAGATTTAACTAAGGGCTACAACATATATCATCAAGATTAAATTATTCTTGGAATACAACAAGAATTAAAGAGAACAAAGTTTGAGAGAAGGCTCATAAACTGACAGCCCCGATCTTTGTCAAAAAAGATCAACTTCCACAGCTCCAATCTTCAATCCAACCGTTCATAATGAAGATCAATGTGTCTAAAAGCTTCTTTCCAAATATCAACCCGATTCAACAGTGAACGAGCTGGCAATCCAAGGAAGAAGACAGAGTGTTCTGCTGCCAACTTCTTTCTTTTCCTCTCGGCTCTCTCACTTTTTCTTGTCCTTTTTCCAGCAGCTCAAAAGAAGTGGGGACATGAAGCCCTACTTTTTTAAGTGGGTCCTTTCATGTGGGCTAGATCCACACAAGATATTGAGCCATCCTCCTTCTAGGAGGGAAACCCAAACCCAACACAATAGTGGTCAGAACAAAATAGTTGTAGTAATTCTACGAATCTTAATACGGAATTAAGGGAAAGAATTTCTTGTCGCTGTTATTAACCTTGAATCACAAACAGATAAAAAATGAAGAGGTGGGGCAGGGAAATTCATCTGTCCCTTGAGTTATTAAGCTGTAAAGTTCACAGGAGAATACAGGGTCATCCTTACACTCAGTTTAGACACCCGTTTTGTTCTTTAAAATATTCAGAAACTCAGAATGTCACACATATATCAATAGGGGAAATCTACTAAAGAACTCTACTAAGCAATTAGAGTGTAGAGTATGCAATATGCGTAAAAAGTAACTACGTTGTTTAACCTGAATGTGCATAAAAATTTACAAGTAAACTACCATGATTTTTAAAATACAAGGAAACTCTCATCTAAAAGACAATGATTCAAAGAACAGCCATGAGTTCTCCTTCAATATGAACCATAGATTATTTTTCATGAGAACCAACTCTTTTAGTAAACGGGTAGTCAAAATGTGAAAGCATATATATCACTGACTAATCCCTTTAAAAATAGCACAAACAAGTAGAGGACTCCGGGGTTCGGTTTTGTTGTGGAGCACAAACTTGGAAGGAGAAATTGGCAAGTCGACATCGGAGATGCAGGGGCGGCGGCGGATATGGGAGAACCCACTTGGGCACAGACTCACCTCCAAGTCTTCTCTTCTTCTGCTTGAGAATGGCAGTCAATATGAAATGCTTACTTGCCACACAGTAAACGAATGCCACACAATAATTAACTTTATTTATATTCTTCTATTTTTATTTCAAATTAATGTGAATTAATTAAATGACATAATTAATAAATAATCATATTTTTAAATGAGAGGTTCTTTAAATAAAAACATAAATATTATAATTTTATGTTTACTTTTTTATGTAATTATTATAATAAACATGATATTTATTATAAATAGACTAAAGATTATATACCTAATTAAAACATAGATGAATGATAATAATTAAATTAAAAAGAGAGAGAGAAGAGATCATTGTTGATATGATCATAATCATCACGATGTCTATTTCTTATATATATATATATATATATATATATATAACTTCATAGTTCACATTTTAGTTAATTATTTTAGCATAAATTATTATGGGTTTTTTATTTATATTAATAGAAAAAATTGGATAATATTTTAAATTTGGAAAGAATTAATATATTTCACACTTACCATATCCTAAATCTTAAAAAACATTAATCCATCAGTTACTCGTGGATGATGGCCCAGAAAGACCAAAGAACAAATCATAAAACCATAGCCCACCAAACGTCGCCCTTTTTTTGAACCAGGAAGGCCCCTGGAGACTCCACGTTTATCAGCCAATTGGGTTTAACTAAAATACCCAGCTAGCCACGCGGCACATCTCCATTGGGCAATGCCATTCCCTTCCTGTATAAAATGAAAAATAAAAGATCCTCTCTGCAGCTTCTCACTGTCACCCGCTAAAAAACCCTGAAGTAGAGATGGCAAGATCGGGATCGTTGGCCGTTACCCTGCTTTGGTCTTTAGTCCTTTTCGGAACTCTGACCCTCATCCAGGTAATCTAAAATCAGTTATGTTGATTACTAGCTATCTGGATCTGTCGGCTATAATGGTTCAATTAGATTGAGGCAAATACTAAGAGATTGTGTTCTGATTTTCTGTGTTTCAATTGCTGGCTGGAAAATTGCAATGATCGGTGAATTTTTTTTTGTTATAAAGCTGAAAATCTGATCTGCTTTTTTTCAGGCGAAGAAGTCGAAGGAAGATAAGGAGATTACCCATAAAGTTTACTTTGATGTTGAGATTGATGGAAAACCAGCTGGTATGCTCTTTGTTTGAATTATATTAAAAGAAAAGAAGCAATTGGGTATTTCGATGATGAGGCTTCTAGATGCCTATGTGATCCATTTGCTCTGTTTATGCATGCTATCGTGTTCTGGCTTACAAACAGACTGTTTGACACCAGTGAGATAATTTTTGTGCTGCCGCTCTCTGGATCTATGGGCAATATCGTTGGCAATGACTAACCTTTTCATTCATTTAGAGAATGATCTGAAATTATTGGAGCTATAATAACTGTTGAACTCTGCAGTGGAAGCAATTTGCTGTATAAATTTCTCTGTTTTACATGTTTTGCATTGCTTTGTTCTCAAGTATAGGTACTAAAATATGACATCTATTCTCAGGTCGCATTACCGTCGGACTATTTGGCAAGACAGTTCCAAAGACCGTAGGTATAGTTTTATATGTGGTTCCTTGATTGTTGTTAATCTGATTCAGAATGTTGCTAATTAGTTGATGCTCCCTCCCAATTTGCAGAAAATTTCCGGGCACTGTGCACTGGTAAGCTGCTAAACGAAGCACCTTCTTTTATCTACATGTTCCTGTGGACTAATTATTTCCTATATCCATCAAATGATTATTCTATTTCCAAAGTAATTGGACTTGGTTTTTACAGAACATTTAACATTTCTGCCATTTTCATTTCTGAATGTTTGATCGTGTGATTAGTGATGAATATCTAGACTGCTGACCTTGAAAATTCTTGCAAGCCCTGGAGAGAACAATAAAAGTGGCTTGTTTTTTAAAAGAACTGGAAGACAATTATTTTTTTATTGTGGTTTGTTTTCATAAAATGAATCCCCATGATCTTAGCCTCTTGCAACTGAATTGTGAAAGCTAGGTTCATGCTGTACCATTATTCTTTGTTTCAGGAGAAAAGGGTGTTGGAAAGAGTGGGAAACCTCTTCACTTCAAGGGGAGTGCATTCCACAGGATTATACCCAGCTTTATGATCCAAGGAGGTGATTTCACACTTGGTGATGGTAGAGGGGGAGAATCAATTTACGGGGAGAAATTCGCGGACGAGAATTTCAAGTTGAAGCATACTGGACCTGGTAGGTGAAATGTTCAGTAATTTTTAATAAACAGCCTCCTGGTTGCATGATAATCATAATCATTTTTTGTACAGGAATTTTATCGATGGCAAACGCTGGATCTGATACAAATGGATCTCAATTTTTCATCACAACGGTGACAACTAGCTGGTAACGACATGTTTATGTTTTGAACATATGGTGCGGGATGCACCTGCAATGCTCTAATCTAGTGCTGAATGTTTTGCACAACTGAATGATCAAAATATATGTCGTGCAGGTTGGATGGCAGACATGTTGTGTTTGGCAAGGTCATATCGGGAATGGATGTGGTTTACAAGGTTGAAGCTGAAGGCAGGCAAAGTGGCACACCCAAGAGCAAGGTTGTGATCGCAGACAGTGGTGAACTCCCTCTATAAGTGGGCCCGCTATTTCCCTTAAAAATGTATGGTGTTTTTCACATCATTATGTAGAAGACTGCTTAAGGTGAGGTAAATTGCACGCTGAGATTTTAGAGATGTTGTTTTAAGTGGAAATCCTCTCGCGTAACAACAATGTACCAAATGCCTCTGAAATACCAGTCATGGATTGTTATTCGACGCACGATTATTTTGAGGCCGAAGATGGTGGGTTACTTAAATTTATATATTTTTTAATCCAACCAGACCCAGATTTATGACTTAGGGTGTTACTAATGAGATTTTCCTGTTTTTTTTTTTATTTTAAATTATTTTGTGTTTTAGATTGTTTTTTTGTTTGTTTTTGAATTGTTTTGATATGCTTTGATGTTGCATTATTTTTATGTTTTTCACTCTCAAACAGGTTTTTAGAGGATGTTTAGTGTAGATTTGTAAATTTTGATTTTCTTTTCTTTTCTCTAATTTAGTTTTTTTATTTACAATTATGCTAGTCAAAATGATTTTTTTAAAAAATAAAAAATATTATTTTAATATATTTTCAAATAAAAAAATACTTCTAAATGTAAATTTTAAAAAATAATCTAAGTAACCAAACAAATCCTCAATAATCTTAGAAAGTACTGTCAGCCTTCTCTCAGAATTTTGGGCTGTTTGGGAGAGCCGATGCGGTAGTTTTTCAAGGTGTTTTTCATGTTGAAATATATCAAAATGATATTTTTTTTTATTTTTTAAAAATTATTTTTGACATCATCACATCAAAATGATCTAAAAACATCGTATTATATTCATTTAAAATGAAAAAAATTTAATTTCTGCGGCACGGATGGTAAAAAGCCAAAACAAACAGCTTCAAAGAAGTCGCTTTTTTAAGAAGTTGAGTTAATTATTCATATACAAAATTATTTCCATTCAATTTGATGTTATGAAAACTTTGGTTTTATTTTGCTTTATTTATTTTTATTACAATAAGCAAAAATTAGAGGATAGACATCTACAGTGTGGTCAGCTATGTTCGAGTCTGTGAATAAAAAAAATCATGAAAATTTGGCAGAAATTACTTTTTTATTTGAAAATATATTAAAATAATATATATTTTAAAATTATTTTTGTCAAACGATATAAACATATTAAAAAATAATTAAAAACAAAAAATATAAATATAAAATTTGTATTTTTTTTTTAAAAAAAACTTTTAAACATCCTCTACGTTGCTTGACTACTAAACTATTCCAGTATTTTTTTTGTGGTTCTCTGACTGACAAAAAGCAGTCAAAAGATGAATCCGTTTTCTCTTCCTTCTCACGAAGGTGAAGTGCTCCACTTGATCAAATTCATGTCATTAATCCACGCCCGAATACGAGTTTACCTTTACTCGAGCATCAAAACACAATAAGATGATGGATTACTTAACTACTCACAAGAATATTTTAACTACTGATTCAGACAACGCAGAAAGAAAATATAAATGGAATTGAAGTAGCCTGTGTTGTTACCAACAAAAAAAAAGGGCGTCATTTCTGCAGTGTTAATGGGTCTGAAAACTGCTCAACGTGGTTCATATTACTCAGGTGACAAAAATTGCTATTCTAAGAAACTAGAAGCACTAGAGATATGGGCAAAGACACGGGAGGACGAGACCTTTGCTGTCTTACCAATCATACAATCTTGCTTGATTTAGTTTCCTTTGGAGATTTATCAGTTGAAAGAACTCCTCCCAAATCTAAATGTCTCGAGGTAATTAGAAAGGAAAAGTTTGTTCTGCATCATAATCACCTCAGAACAGAACGAACCATACCGTTTTCTTCTTCATCACCGTCACAACCTCAGATGAACAAATAATATGACAATCACATATATAATAATAATAATATGACAATCATATATATATGAGAACTGCGACCCTTTAACCTCAACCCTTGATACCCTCGACTTACATTGAAAACGTCTTCTCTGACTGCCTTCAGAACCAGTTGTTCATAACCTGTATTATGTCGACAGCTCACATTTCTTCTCTCTTGCTCCTCCATCCATGTCTATTTTATTTAACAGAAAACACAGCTAGTACATCTTCCCGTGATTCTACGGTGAATTTCATCTAGAATTTATTGTCATTGATGAACAATTTCAAGAGTTCCAAATACATAAATAATAAATAACAACTCACCATGGTGGTCGATGAAGGAGAAGACATTCTTTGGAGTATTTATTGTTAGGCAAAGTACAGATGTCAAGAACTAACACCGAAGGAAATAAGATGAAAGAATTGATTATACTATAAGAAGTCAGTCTCACAAATCGAAGAATAAGGTTTTGGAAAAATGGATATGCCGTTACTTGATGCCTCAGTTTCTATGATGTCCTGATTGAAGGATGTCTTCGGATCCCCCCACCCTGTCTACTAACCTAGATAATATACAGTCACAACACATGGAACCGCGGATTGATTAGCCTTGACATGGATATTTTTTTTTCCATTAAGTTGAACAGCATAAACCTAGCCTCTGATAATGACTGCAAAATTTACGAGAACTGTCCAAGTTCCCGAAGGCAAGCCAAGAGTCCACCTAAAAGCAAAGCCAAATCAACAGACTGGTATGGATGTCTAAACCAGAGTTAATAATTTGATAGTTCCCCGAGTCCAAGTTCAACACCCATATTATCATCCACAATGTAATCGCATGGAAAGGCAGTAATTCTAGCAGTGATGATTACAGCAGCACTGTCCAACAAAAGCAAAGTCAAAGATTTGTCAGTTCACTCGATTGACACTAAGTTTAGGCCTGAATAGTATTTGCAAACACCCAAGTTACAACAGGAGGGCCTGCTGAAGATGCTCAAACAATCACACAAATATACTAAAACATCAACAGAGGTCGCAGAATTATGGCCTAGTGGTAAAATATGCCCCAAAGTTTTACTCCCTCTGTTTTCCAGATTCCATAACTACACTGGCACTACATTCAAAATTCAGGACCTGTTATTATTTTAGAATTCAAAAACAAGAAACCTATATTGATCAATATATCCATCTTCTACCTGTAACCCCTACAAATGAAACTTAATTAGCTCCTGCAAATTAAATACCGTTTGACTCATGACTTTTTTTCCTCTCTTTGACAAATCATAAATAAAGCACCGAAATCACAGACCTACCTTATTTCGAATTCCCTCCGTCAGCCTCTGTTAAGAGTTTTGCAAGCAAATATAGCAAAAGAGAAAGTAAGACGGGGAAAAAAAGGTAAACAGAACATAAATACCTTATTACGTACGCATACAATGCAGTAAAACCCAGTCCCGCGGGCTTGAAATCATCATCCTTATAAAACATAACAACAAACACCACATAAGCATACATAACCATCATTATCACCCCCTGACCTCCATCTCCACCACAACCAACCACCAGGACACAAAACAAGACAAACACGACAGACCTCAAAAGAGTTCATTATTAATTGACTGGCCAAGCATGATTGATTATGCAAAGATGATCGAGATTACTTTAATTGATTGATCCTTGATTTGTTTTGATTTGATTTCAAGACTCGTTGCTAGCGTTCTCCAAATTGCTTTCTCCTCCATTCTTAACGCTACGCCGTTCCACAACAATGTTGGAGACATTGAATGATAAATCGGAGTAAATCGACATTACCTTGGAGATATTTCCATTTATCTCGCGAATTAATGAAACGTTTTTAACGAGATTATCTGGAATCTTCGACTTGTGATTGGCGTTCACTTGCTTAATCAAGTCACTGTTGTGATCCAGTACGCTCTGCACCTGCTTGAAACTCTTGCTCAGTGTATCCCACGCCTCCGCGTCACACTCTTCTTCCTTCTTTGCTTCTCCTCTGTCGTTTTTTATCCGCCTTTTGTTTTGTTTTGGTGAAGCGGTAACGGTGGTGTTGTTCATGCTTGGATCTTCTTCTTCCTCCACCAGCGATGATGATTCAAGCTTTTCAATGCTTCATGTGTGAGTTAGCTTCTCTCTCTCTCTCTCTAGATTTCGTCACTCTAGTTCTGTTTTTTTCAGCAGAAATGACGAATATTAAATTTGTTTTTATATCTTGTGGTGAAAGAAACGGGTCGGGTCGATGGCTAACCGACTTGACAAGGCGGTCGGTAGTTGTTGAAGAATTTGACAGCCCAATCAGGTGTTTGGAAACGATTGGTTCTTGCCATTAGGGTGACTTTCAATTGGTCTGTCAAAGGACCATTGGTAGCTGGTGGTGTAAAATGGATGATTGTTTTTAAAAAACAGAAAAAAGCGGTGGGGCTCTCGGTTTGTTATAATTGGTAGAGTGATTCGTTTGTTTTTAATATTTATAAATATATTAAAATAATATTTTTATATCAATACATACAAACAAAAATTTAAAAATTTAAAAAATTAAACTTAAAATGAAAAATAAAAATATATTTTTTTATTTCTTTTCAAAATCAATTTTCAAATGCCCCGACAGACGGTGCTGACCTGATATTTGTTTGGTAATCTCAAAGAGATGTCTTAGTGGCCGATTGGGTGGTTTTAATGATGTTAAAACAATAAATATCTTCTCGTTCAAATAAACTAATAAATATCTCTCGTCAACTGATTTTGGGAGCTTTGGGCGCGCGAGGACACTCACGTTGAGACACGTGAGTGATATAAAGCTTGTTTGACACAGTTATTGTTATTGTAGTTGAGATTGAAAAAAATAGTTTCATGAAAATTATTTTTAGTTGTGGTTCATAACTAAAATTTAAGTATTTGGTTATAACTATGATTGAGTTTGAATTTAATGAAAAACAATTTTGTGTGTTTGGTTACCATGCTTTTCATATTGCTGTCAACTTGTGAAATTAATTTAAAGTACACATGTACACACACATACATACGTACATATATATAAATATTCTGTTGGAATAATTTCGTATGTTTATTAATCATTATAATAACAAAATATTTGAAATAAATTAAACACTTGTTTTTATTTTCCCATTAAACTACTTCCAATTCTATCACGAACTAAATTCATACGTGAACGTGTTTGTGATCCCTGACTATTTGAATGAGAAACAACATCTGGTTCAGAAACAAAATTAGGATTGCTATTATATTCAGAAAAAGTTATATCTTGTGATCTTCTTCTAATATGATAATATAATGCCATTGATATATCCACAATCTTCACTTATATTTTGTCCATATTTTCTAGTCTTTTTCACAATCATCCTACTTTTTTTTTCTTCAATGAATGACCAATTGTTTTTTTGAATAATGTGATTAGAATATTTTATCACATCTGGTTCAGAAACAAAATTAGGATTGCTATCATATTCAGAAAAAGTTATATCTTGTGATCTTCTTCTAATATGATAATATAATGCCATTGATATAACCACAATTTTCACTTGTGTTTTGTCCATATTTTCTAGTCTTTTTTGCGGCCATCCTACTTTTTTTTTCTTCAATGAATGACCAATTTGTTTTTTTGAATAATGTGATCAGAATGTTTTATCACATCTGGTTCAGAAACAAAATTAGGATTGCTATCATATTCAGAAAAAGTTATATCTTGTGATCTTCTTCTAATATGATAATATAATGCCATTGATATAACCACAATCTTCACTTGTGTTTTGTCCATATTTTCTAGTCTTTTTCGCGGCCATCCTATTTTTTTTTCTTCAATGAATGACCAATTTGTTTTTTTGAATAATGTGATCAGAATATTTTATCAAAATGCCTTTCTATCATTTTAAACCCTAGTGAGAAAATTGCGAGAAAAAAACAGTTACAAAAAAAGCACACTAAAACAAGAATCTCACTCTCGGTCTCTCGCTATCTCGTGGGCGCATTCTCACTTCTTTGGTTTCCTCATTAACTTCCACTGGCCACCATTTACTCTCTCATGCCGCCCACAGCCCCCAAAACCCTCATCCTCAAACCTAACCATCAAAAACCTCCACCAGCCATGGCCGCCTCCGAGGATTACTTCCGCCACGCTCTCGTTGAGAAACAATCCTCAATCGATCCTTAAGGAAACGCTGTCCGTGCACTCAAAGCCTCTAATGCTGAAAAGAAGGATGTCGACGAGGCAATTGAAAAACTGAACGCCTTAAAATTAGAAAAGTTACAATGGGAGAAAGGGAGGCGAGGGAGTGATGCAGTGTGTGTGAGAGGTTAGTGTCTGAAAATTAATTGCAAAGTTCAGAATGGTTGGAAACGGCCCCGAAACACAACCATGGACTAATTCATTACTTTCCCAATTATACAGCCTAGGCTTTACAGGTCATCATGAGAAAAACTCAGTGCACATCAAGTTTGGAAGAAATAAGATTGTTTTGTGCAATTCCAATAAATCTCTCTTAAATAAGAACAAGTAATTTGGTCAGTTTATGACTTACAATGTACATCCTGACCATGTACCAAGTCATTACCAGTGACAGTTTGAAAGGGAGGGTTCAATACAAGTTCAGAACACAAGAGGAGCTTAATCTACCTGCTTAGGGTACAGCCTAGTCTAGCTCATCTTTCACCTACTTCCATAAATTAGCGGAGCTACCACATGGATATTAACATCTGAAACCTGTTCCTTTACATTTTACAGTACCTGATCCGTGAATCCCTACTGATTGTTAACCAATATAACGAGAAGACCTGTTGTGTGCTCGACTGCTTGGCTTGGGGTACAATTAGTCAGTATCGCTATCTATATCCAGAAAGCTATACTCTTTGTATCCATCAATCTTGATTAGCAACACTCCCTGGTTTTCTTCTCTCCATTCAATGCCTTCATTCTCCAGGAGTCTTGTTACCTACATTCATTAAACAGAAAAATACAGTATTGTCAATGCAGGAGACGTAGATGATTCAGCAGGTAGCTTTTGCATTTCGGAAACTCGCTTTTCAGTTCTTCCATCCCAATATTTCCCAAAGTCAGATGTTGTCGAAGATGAAGGAAAGAAAAAACTAGAGGTAAGAAAGTACTTTTTTTCCCATGTGACAAATTTGACATGAGAAGTACAAAGAAAAACCCATCATGTTACAGAATTAAACAAGGCAATAGCTACTGCACTAATCATAAGCCAAACTAATACAAGACAAAGGGACGTGCACTTTGTTTGAAATTCATTGCCACAACTCAGAACGTCAAACCTTGAAAAAACAATTAACTAGCTAATTTTCCAATGTATGATAGCAAATTAGCAGGAGGTGGGATGGTAGGAGTACATACTGCTTGTTTGACTTTTGACTTTCCCAGACCATGACTCCCGCATCCAGTGATTACTCTGAGAGTTTGAATTGCTGGGACCAGACCACAAATGTTCATTACATACAGCAAAATTGAATATCAAGTTAAGTCCGCATAGAAATAAGGAAGATGCTTACAGCGAACATATTTTCCAAATAGAAGATGAAGTTTCAAAACCCTCATTGCTTGTTTGACATGTTGCCCATGCAAATCAATTGTTAAGACATTTGCTATGTCCTTGTTTCTGCAGAATACTAGCAAATTATGGTCGATATACAGCATTGAATGTAGAGATGGAAAGTAACGAATCATCGCATGCACAGACCTAGCTTTAAAGATATTCTGGCTTGCCTTTTCATCTGCCTCACGTGCCAACTTAGTTTGTATCCTCCCCTGTCCAAATCAAAGATAGCAAGTCAACAATTTATGGCCCAAACTTCACCAGTTAGATGTGCTAAATATCCTGGGAATCTATCTAAATTGTAACCCACCAACATAATTGGAAGCATAATTGCAAATACAGCCCAACAGCATTCAGACCAGCCCACAAGTAAAATGAGAAAGGTGGGTGATGGTTACAAAAGAAAAGTTGATAACCACAGTTTGATGACCCTGTTTTGATAAATTTGTATGACATGCAAGAATTCAAAACCAAATGAAATAATGGGGGGGGAATCGCTTAAAAAAATCAAACCAAATTGGAATAGGTTTACTATTGGAAATGGGATGGCTATCATCCTTGTTTTGCTCAATAAAAAGATTTATATAATTTAAAAGGAGATGCCATAGTAAATGCATCTTAAATGTTTTATCACAAATGTCACCAGAAAAAAAAAACTTTCCAATTTTTTCAAAAAATAAAAGGAAGATAGGCTAGGCAGTCCAACAATAATAGCACTCCTTATCACTTTCGAAGAAGTAATAAGCTGTCAGTGGAAAGACAGAGGGGTAGAGGAAAGCCTACGATAATATGGGGGAAAGTGGTATTCAAGGATGTAAAATCCCTCAAATTGGGATGGATTTGGTTTATGATCAAGCTACATGACGCATACAAATCCATATAGCAGACCCCAACTAGATTGAGGATGAAGTTGTTGTTGTAGGCTAGGCAATCCAACATAAATTATTTAGGACCTTCTCCATGACCACTCAATTCATTACATGCATCAGACACCATGTGACTTTTTTGTTTCCAAAAACAAGAACTCATATGGATGTTGACATTAAAAATACAAATGGAAATATTCTTCCCTAAAGCAGATGACTCACCTGGTCTGAAAGGTAAGCTGCATGCCCCCTATCTCCCTTTGAATATGCTGCTGCAGCCTGAAGAAAAGTATCTTATGTCAGAAACAGATTCTGTTATAAAAAAAGAGACCTAAATTCTTATATGGTATCTAATGTTATGGAGCTTGTAACTAGGAAATCTTCTTACTTTTTGATAGTACGAGGTCCTTGAATTCCAGTGTCGCTTAGCAGATTCTCTAAAAAGATGATATTCTTCACCATTAGCTACAATTCATAGAGAAGTAATGGTAAAGAAAAAGGCATGATGAAATTTATTCATCCATATATAACAAGACATTAGTTGTTTAAAGTTTTTTTGTCAGTTGCAGTTGTGTTGTCTGCAGAGTAGATTTATAAATTGCAAAATGGTAAACACAACAAATCAAAAGCCGGTAAAGAAATGATTCTGCAAAGCATGTGACCTACAAATAACATATATAAAAATTAATGCCAAATACCATAGTTATTCTGCAGAGGAAGTGCATCAATAGATGGAAAGACATCGACACCAGGCCCCAGTGATTGCATTTTCTTTACTACATTCCTCCAATTCATAGTGCCCGGTTCATGTTCAGAACTCTTGGGAACATTAAACAAACATTCCAATACCTTTTGAGGGAGATTTGACTCATTGCCAATTGGGGTAGTTGAAGATGGAGCTTCAAAACCAGCAAGGGCCTGACAATAATTCCTAAAAAGGGAAAAACAAGTAAGCTTCTGCATTAGGTGCTTTTTACAGTTGATTAAATCACAAGTTATCTGTTTAAGTGTACCAAGCAAATGATTTCTAGCAAATTGAAATGATCCACATTCAACAAAAACAGTATACATGCTCAATTGAGGTCAACAGTTTCAGAAGTCTTCAATTATCATCTTATGGTCTAGGAAGTGACTATTAACATTTGCATGAGTTTGGCCCTCTCCTTTTCTTTCCCTTTTTCATTATTTTGAAAAAAAGAAACAGTTACTCTCAGTTGCTGCTGAATATCCTATGCTATAAATATATTCATGCTCTAGACATTGAGTTTCGATTAATATTAAGCTTAAATTTCTCAGTAAAAATTTGAAGTATCTGATTAACATTAACATTAATAGAATGATTGAGTATATCCAGCAAGATATTAAGGTTTTTTTTTATGAAAAAAGTTGAATTAACAAAAAATGAAAGACATGATAGTTAAGAGAGTTAGACAAGAATCAACAAAATATAAATGGAGGCTATGATCCACTGACAGGAAAAAAATTCATAACCTCCATTTAAAAGGATACCTTTTCTACATCTTTTATCAGTTCTATTGCTACTAGAAGTTAATAGAAATGCAGGTTTTTAATATATAAAAAAAATATATCACCAGATTGAAATTAAAAGACTACAAATTTAAGATGAGGGCCAGCAGAGCAGAAGAGACCTCCAATCCTTTGAGCATAAAATAGAATCCTCTGAAGAGGCCCTGGAGTGGTACACCATAAAGAAAAGTTCTTTACCACCTCAACAGTTTATTATTACTAGCTAAAAGCTTGCAACACTCACTCTATCGGTCTCTATTAGACACTCACCCAATTAAAAAAAAAACACATCCGATTTATTCATTCTAATAAAACTGGGAACTGCACATAGTAGATTCCTATGCTAACAAGCGATACAAACCCACATTGACTTTTAACATTTTCCAAAATTTAAGTTCTACTACCTAATTCGTTCTAGTTTTCTCACCTTCATCCTTTCCCTGTTAAAATCCCCTATAGCAGTCCTTTATTTTGGTTGATAATTAAATGTACCCTTTACCAACAACTTTTGAATCCTGTAGATTTGTTTACTGGGTTATTGCAGGATTTTGAAAAAAGTCTCCACGAATTTCTTTGATCTAGATTGAAATACATTTGTTATTTTTTATGAAGAATCTAATATTGGATTCTTGTTGCAAGAAATTCGCTTGTAATATAGGACTCATTCATGTTCCATTGGTAAAGTTGACAGATTAATCAACCTCATTTGGGTCATTTATTATCTGGGTTTTTATTCTCATGGTCAGACAAATTTAACTTAAATGCATCTGGACAGGGACAGTTCAAAGTTTGATTTCTTTCATCTTGTACAGCCTGCAATACTACTATTAATATAATTATCTCTATCTAGTTTACTTAAATGAGCTCTTAGTTGTTCCAAAACAATAAGGAGACATGAGAAATATTAATTTTGCATCGTTGAAGAGAAATCTAAGGTTGAAAAATTCTAATGTAAAAGTTGTGGTTTTGAAGACAAGACTTCATACTTCCAAAATAATATTGTTTATGCTTTATTTAACCACAGCCAGTTACCAGTTTTACAAGGGAAGGGAGGTGTGATGTAGATGTTTTTATTGGCCAAGTGTCTAATAGAGGGTGATAGAGAAGTAATTATCATGGTGATTCTAGTTCACTCATATAAAAGTGGAACCAGCAGGTAATTATCATCGTGGGTCCCATTATTTTGTGGGTGAGAGAACAAGACATCAGGAGAACCAAATAATTCCTTGAAATACTACTATTGAGACTTAATAGTTACTCATGAAATATGGCTCAACACTCCTCTCCACACCTACCCACTCATGCACAATATGCATATATATCAACATATTAAAGCATCTAGTTGAGCAATGGTGGAAACAGCAATAAAAGCAGAATGGATTACCTGTAACCACAGCCCCATACACTATCCTGAAATTCACTTTCAGAAGAATGGGAAGTGTAATCTGAAGCCACATCAATCAACTGTTGAAAATTTAAAATGATCATTATATATATAAAGAAAACCAAAGCCACAAGTTTCCATGTCTTGAAAAACAAATCATCTCATAATTTTTTTTGATATGTATAATTTGCAATATTGTTATAGGCAGAAATTGATTCAACAAAATAACACAGGAAGAAAACAACAGAAAAAAACACTTCTGTATTAGCTTTTGAATCCCTAGGTCTATAATGCCCTAGATTTACCTCTTTGCAAAATACCACAGGGTAGCTAGAATGCTGAAAGAATATAACTAGGACTCTTTTCTAATAAAAAGGGCAGATTAATATCTGGGTATTTGTTAATGGATAGAAATGAACCTATATCAGTATTAAATTGGAATAGCATTGAGAATTCAGTGTGATTGTCGTGAAAACCACCCATTAGAAGCCTGCATGCTAAATTACAATACAGGGACATAGAAAACAAACAAAACAGAAGGATGGAGGTTACTGCATTTGTGAACAAATCACATAGAAGACACCTATAGAGATAAAAAAAAACAAAAAACAAATGGGCTGTAAATAGTTCCCAAATTGCAAATGCACCATAGACAACCTCTTCTTAGTTTCAGAATCAATCATCTTAGTGTAAAAAAAAGAAAGAAAAAACCTCATCTACTTCCAATTCTAGCAGTAACCTTAAAAATAATCACGTCCTTAACAGAACTACTCTGGAAACGAACACCTAAGGGCTTCTTATAACCTTGTGAAGTTCCGAGGAAAATAATTAAGACCAAAAAGGCTAGGGAGAGAAATCAATTTTAAAGCTCGTAAACCAACCAAAAGTTCCCTGGAGGAAAGGAATCAGTAGTGTTACAAGAAATGTGGGTTAGCCAGCATTTCCAACAGAATAAACATCACATTTGGTAACACTTACATTGTCACTGCGCTCAGAAAAAAATCTGGCATCTTCTTTATAGTTTACAGAATATTTAACAGCTCTATCACTTCTTGACTGTTCATGGGAGGAAGCAGATAAATCAAGTAATGCATCCAACGCCTGAAAAATAACAAGCATATGAAAACATAATTCATATTTTAGAGAATCAGTGCTCCAGACATAAGAGTAGAATAGCAAGTTGCAACAGCTACAAACTATCATTTCAAAAACCAGCTCATTTTTTAGGAGGTATGAACATTGGTGGATTATAACTACTATAACTCTGGGCTTTACATGCTTTATGGCAACCAAATGTCAAAAGCATTGGTAGATTATTCAAAGCATAATTATTTTCACTCCTATACGAACATCATATAGACGCTGAAGGCAATGGAAATAATCCTGGTTTAAAGAGTGGTGAAGGAAACGGGATGGTACTTTCATTAGGAGTGATACTGGGAGGAAAGATTGACTGCAAATCTAAAAATATGAATAAATTCCAAATTACAATCTCCATACCTTTTCAACATCATATCCGCAATGACCTGTCAAATCAAGATCTCAAGTCAGGTGTTATCCAACAATTACAAATTAATCATGAAATCCTTTCCACTAACTACAAATAATGATAATGATATCTGTATTTACACATAAATCATGATTATATAGCATATTACCAACATGATTGAAATATACACACAATCCTATATAACGGATTTGAGACTCCTCTAGTTGAGTTAAACGGTGGTGCAAAAATAAATTAAAGAAAAGGCCTTTAGCAAAAAAAACCATTAAAAACTGCGGTTAAGAACTAAGTTTAAGTCAGTAAAACTAAAAACAAACTCAATGCTAACTTCGAGTGCACTCAAATGTATCCAATCCCAAACCCAAAACCCTCAAAACTCTTGAACATTGAACAGTCACCAATCAAAAATATGAACGCCAAGGCCAAACATAAAAATACTCCCACGAGTAACAAAGATAAAACTCTCCAGTCCCACTTATCAGAGGATAACATATACACCATCTACTTCTACTATCTTCGTATACAATCAAAGCACATTAGGGAAGTACATCGAACAAGAAGAAGAATTAATACCAAATCACACTCCTTTATCCCAATTTTTACCATGCATTTCAATTTTTCACAAGAACCTCAACCACCAATTCCCTCTTTACAGTTCACTCGACAGAAACCAATCATTCAACTAATTAAAAAAAAAATCTAGGGATACAGACCAGAAAGGTCAATACTTACAAAGAACATCTCTAACAACACCCATGCTGAGCTCACAATCATTACCAAGCATCGAGCACAAAAACTGTTCCGCCTCTTTTTTTTCCACAACACCATTCCCAAAGCCCTTTGCTTTCATAGAGTCCCTCCTCGGGCTGGCCTTAACATATTCCTTCCCTAAAACCGTCGACACCGTCCCCGTAACCGCCAAAACTTTCTTCTGCTTGTTCCCTCCTCGAAACCCTTTCCTATTCACCAAATTCCCCTCCAAAAACCCATCCCTTGAAGCCGAACTCGAACCCGTACTACTACTCGAGCTCGAACCCAAGCCAAAACCCGATAACCCACTCGAAACGGAACTTGTCGATGGATCCTCACTATTTTCCATCGAGTTTGCCAAAATCTGCGCCGCTTTGTCAATATCTCCCTTCGCTTCCCTATATGCTTCTTCGGCTTCTCTAACAGATATCGAGTCAAAAGCTTCCATTAAAGCCTCAACTACTTTGGTTCCTTCCTGTTTCTGCTCCTGGTTTTTTTGTTTTTGTTGCGATTGTTGACTGTGATTTCCGTCACGTGCGATGGGTTTAGAGGCTAGTGAAACGGGTCGCTTCTTCTTCTTCTTATTGTGTTGTTGCATCATATCTTAGGGTTTCGAGATTAAAATTAGGAGTATAGATTTAAGAGATTGCTGATTTTGACTATTTGAGGAACCCTAGATTATGGGAGGAGAGAAGGGGGGAGAAATTAAAGAAGAGTTTCGCTGAAAATAACCGCTGGAAGAGTAGGGGGGAGGAAGGTGGTGGTTGAGGGAGAATTCATATCGGTTATAGAGGCATGGCATCAGCATCACAGAATCTCTGCTATTACGCGTTTTCTTTGGTCTGTGAAATCTTTTTAAGAGGTTGTGTTGACCTCACGCTCTTGAAGTAGGTCGTTGAACACACGCTCGATTCTTGTCTCGTCTCCTTTTCCTTTTCCTTTATGGATTTCTTTACCTTTTCTCTTGCTGTTATTTTTCATTTATTTTGGTATTTTTCTAAGTTGGATTTTGAGTGATTTTATTAAGTATTTATTTTATAAAAGTCTTTTTTAAAAAAGTTATTTTATTTTTGTATTAAAATATTTTTTTATGTTTTTAAATTATTTTGAATAATTAAAAAAAACAAAAGAATATATTAAAAACAATCTTAATCCTACGCCTACACCTAAACAGGTTATTTTTTTTTGGTATAAACCACGCGGTGTCCTAGATATTGGTCCAGACTAATCCACGTTCGCACCGGGTGGGCCCCAAAGAGGTGAAAGTGCTCCCCAAATAGCCAGCTCCATACAAGAGTAGAGATTGAACCCCTGACCTCTTTTAAAGGACGAGAGCACCCTCACCACTCACGCCAGTACCCTTGGGTCCTAAACAGGTTATTAAGTGTGCTGTGGGTGATGTGATTAAAGATGACCATTGTTTGTCTCCTTCTCTTTTATGGCTTCGAGTATAACCAAAATCGCAATCATTTGATTATGAATAATTATTATTTTATTTTAGTTTATTAACCTGTTTTTCAAATGAAAAATAAATATTAAATTAATTTCAATGTATATGTTTTCATTTGAAATTGAGTTCATATAATGTTTACAAGATTGTTTTAAATAAAAAATAATTTAAAAAGATTATGCAAAATAATATTAAATATACATTGAAATGAAAGTAAAGATTAAAGCTATTGAAAAGATAATAAAAGTATTGCCACGTGTTATTGTTGCCATATCTAGTGCTTCCGGTTAAATAATATTTATGGGACCATTGTAATCGGCAAGAACCCAAAGATAATAACATATTTTTTAATAACTTCTTATTTGGAAAAAAAAAATAATTAATGACACCATTTGTTTTTTCATTTGAAATTGAGTTTAAATGTTTTAAAAATATCTAAAAAATATTAAATTTATATTAAAAATAAAAAAAAATTTTCATTTTTTAACTAATTTTTTTTTTGAAAATAGTAAACACTCAATAACACCTGATTGTGATTGAGTTTCAAAAATATTTTTGAAAAAAATATTTTATTTTATTTTTTATTTTAAATTAATTTATTTTAATATTTTAAAATTATTTTAATGTATTAATTTCAAAATAATTTTTAAAAAATAAAAAATATATATTTATAAACAAAAAATAATGGTAAAAACAACTTTAGCAACAATTAAAAGTGAAGATGAAAGCCCATTGAAAGATAATGAAAGCATCGTCAAAAGCTGTTGTTGCCACATCCAGGGCTTCAGATTAACAATATTTACGGGACCATTACAATTGGCAACAACCCTAAGGATGTTGATTTGAGAAAAAGCAAATCTCCACAACGTTGGTCATCTCTTCCCACCGACAGCTTCAAAGAAAGAACAAAGCTGGACCAGTTACCTTACCACCAAGATTGTCGTTCCGAGTCGTTCCGGTCGCTATTTCAGTTTTTTTATTGGAACGGAATGTTCTGATTTTGGAGCGTTTTGACGTGCCGTTTTGGGGTTATACTGTTCATATATAATTAATTATATATATATAATTATAATATTAATTTAACATGCATAATTAAAATTCAAGATAAATTAACTTTAAATTATACAATATAAACACAAAATCAAACAAACATAATCCCAAAATTAGAAAAAAAAATCACAAGTTAATCAAAATAAAGAGGATTTTAAGGCCGAAACGGCACACCCGGAACGAAACCGAGATGTTCCGGCAAGAATTTGACCGGAATTTCCAGAACAGACCGAAATTAAAACCGAGACAAAAACAACATCGTTTCGTCTCAATTTTTTTATCGTTTCGTCTCAATTTTTTTAATAGCACAAAACATTTCGACCGGAACAGAACTGACCCTGCTTACCACTACACGGATCAAGGACACGCCTTGCATTGCAGGAGCGCAAGTTCATAAACCTAGGAAAACTCGAATTACATTTCTGGTGCAAGATGATCCAGTGTTCGAAGTTCCAAACTTAACACCTGCTGATGACCCAAAATTGGAAAATCATTGTGCCGTACCAACGGAGACAAGAAAAAAAAGGCTGCATGCTGCTCTGCTATACAGAAAAAGACTGCCCAACAAGCACAATATATAGAAACAACAAGCGCTCAGATGAAAAAAGATATATATGCTAGCCGATTTATTAGATTACAACAAAAGAACAACGTGAAGGGGGAGAGCCGTTTGATGCCCAAATCACTTCATGGTTTTCCCTCAACTGTTTGGATTGGTTCTTCATACACAGAGTTAGCCAATACTTTAGCCCGCGCTGTGTGATGTGGAATAGGAGTCTGCTCCGTCTCCTTGGGAGAATTTGATGGCGTCCATGGACGTGCTTGAATGGAACATGGGGGTATTAATTTTGCTGCTCCAAGGGAAGCGTGGAACTGTTCATGCCCATCTGGTTTCAAGAACTCCAGCTCATTATCACTTCTCTCGCAATGCAGAAACTGCATTTTCCTTCTTTGCACCTCATCCTTCACTCTCTAGAAAGAGAAAACAGAAGGAAATAAAATTCCTCAGCAAAAACATTCCCAGCTTATTGCAAATAGAAATTGAAGTTATGGAAGAATAGTGTGAAAGATCACGCAATCATTTTGTAGCATTGAAGGTATTTGACTCCTATTGTGGTTCTTTCATTTCAAGTTAGGGGGGGGGTTGTTGTGGACAGGGAAGAACCTATGTCTACCATTCAAAAATTTAAGGTATCCAAAGCATATTTAAGATACCCCACACTATCTCTGCCTTTCCAAAATTTAGAAACTTAATTGTCGTGGTTTCTGATCCAAAACATCCACCCTCTTTACAAAGCTCTTACCTTAACTGCAAGTAAATGTTTGGCACTGCGTTTCAAAAGCACTTTTTTAAAAAATGAAATTTTTTTGGGGTGTTTTTAGATTATTTTGATGCATTTCTGAACGAAAAACATTTTAAAAAACAATCTCAACTATACTCCCAAACAAACCAATATGCATATTGGGAAGAGTCCTGTCATAATCACAAATCTAATGTGTACTTGACAGAACAGCCATTTCAGTTGAAATGCAAAAAATAAAGTGCAGTATGCTCGAGCAAGAATGAAGTTTAAGAATACTGTAGTAACATGCCTGATGAGACTGTTACTTTCCTTTAAAGACTGGTACTAGATTATTACTGGTAAATTATTAGAATCAACGTCTTTATGCCGAAAACTGCTACTACGGTTAATCTACTCATCTTTCATTAGGTGCATATCAAATCTTTGAATCAATTAAATTACAATAATCAACTTGTGTGAAAGCCAAATTATCACCATACGCTAATATGTCATAACACAGCCAAACACAGAAAGTGTCTGATTCTCTAGCATTCTGATAAAACCATGGTCTTTCAAGTAACTTGATGATCTACCCTAGAGGAACCAAGTTCGTGCATTGCATCATGTATGTGAAAAAAGCTACCATCGCTTTCCATGTCTACAATCTATTGAAACTAAAAGTGATGCTCATTTATGATCAAAAATGATTTTTGTTTCCTACTTTCTCAGAACAATACCAAACAACTTCCAATCAAAAAATATATTCCACAACAAAGCAAATGCATCAACCAGCAACTAGAGCATCAAAACAAACCCCCATAGCAGCAAAAACAGTGAAAAAGTTAAGAAACAAACCTGCAAAAATCTTGAATCAAACTTAGGCAATCCAATTTGTTCAACAGTAAGGGAACCAAACAAGTTCCCCAACAAAGCAGCATCAGGCACAGCCAAACCTTGAACCAACCCCGCCACAAACCCGCCTAAAAAACTATCCCCTGCACCGGTCGGATCCTTTTGATTCGCCAAAAAGGGTGAAATCCGCAACTCCCCTTCTTTCCAATACACTTTACACCCATCTTTCCCATTGGTCACCACCACACAACACCACTTCCTCACCTCCTCTACATCCATAAACGCCGCCTCCTCCGATGACGCCTTCAAAACCTCAATTCGCGGCAACAACGAATAAAATTCCGTCTCCTCTAACTTAACAAGCTTAACAGTCCCGTCAACACTATCAAACACCCTGATTAATGCTTGAATATCAACAAAAACAGCATCACAAGTCTCAATCATCCTCTCAAGCGTCTCGGGAAGTATTTCCCCGCCAACACCAACTGCCATTCCATAATTGGACCTCGCATCAGGAAGATCTGATGACCGAATCGGGTCGCAAGCGGAGACCCGTTTCAAGACCCGATCTTGATGACCATTCTCATGAATACCCAGATCAAAATAAGCATGAAAAACAGTTGTTTTTGAAGTGGGTATGACAATTGGGGTATAATCAACTGGGTATTTAAAATCTTCCCCAACTTTTGAAACCAAATTACAAGAAACCGACATTCCATTGACAACATTGGAAATGAAAGAGGCTGCACCACCAAGTGATTCGGCTTTAACGGTATCCTTTTGCATCAAAACATCGTGGCAGTAATTGCCCACAATCAAAACACGGGTTTGCTGCTGTGGGGTTTTGTGGGCTGCTGCTGTTGATGTAACCATTGTCGTGAAGTTGATGTAATTGTTGAAGGTTCGCAGGTCATGGGTGATAGAGAGCTAATATAGGAATGATCATGGGAAATGAAGGAGTGAAAAAAATGGACCAAAATGGGGGGTTTTGGTTACGTGTCGAATGAAAGAGGACGCGCGCCAGACATTGAGAGCGAGTTTGTGTGGCTTTACTCTTATAAGATTAAGAAGATGTCGCTGTTTATTTTGGTGGGAGGCGAGGATGGAACTCCTTTTGTCTTCAAGCGCTCAAATACTGAAAGGAATCGATGCAGGGTGGCTGATGGTGGCGTTATTATTATATTCTAGTGGGATACTGAGAAATGTGTTCCCTCTCGATAAAAATTTTCTCCATCTATATTTTTTAATTTAAATTTTATTCCTTTTCTTTTAAAACTAGTATCTAATAAAATTTATATTTTTTTATAAAATTACAATGACAACATAATGATGTAAAAAACATATTCTTCTAAGAACTTGTTTGACACTACATTTTAAAAATATTTAAAAAATATATATATTTTTTATTTTAAATTAAATTAAATTTATTTAGTGTTTTCAGATGAATTGCACACCAAGTTTTTGTCTATGGAGTTTTTAAGGTTGCTTTATTAATTTATTTATTTATTTAAGAAGTGTTTTGTATGGTTGATAACGTGCTTATACATGGTATATATTTTTTAAAATTATTTAATGTATTTTGGAATAGCACAAAAATTATTTTTTACCAAATCCAAAGCTGGTCTAGAGAAGAAGTTTTTATCCCACCAAAGAAATAAAATAAACTTATTTAATCAAGCACAAGGATTGTTATATTACCTTTCATATAAAACATAACATGATTTATTTATTATTCATTTCTTCATATTTTCCATCAAATGTTTAATTAACTTGTTTCAAATTTTAACTATGAATTATATTGCTGCGCTTGCTTATTAAAAATGTTGCCAACAAATTAAAGATGTATATGAGATAATTTATGAGACATGCAAAACAGTTTTGTCATTATAAATATAAATGAGTATTTACTTGATGTTAAAAGAAAAAAAAATGAATCAAAGAATTAAAAACTTACATTGATTTGTGTCAAAAATTCAAGCATAAATTAATTCGAAGCAATTATAAGTGCATGAAAAATAGTTAATTACCAAAATAATGTGTTCATTAACATAAAAAAAATATGAATTCTTTTCAAAATACCAATAATAATTTTCTAAAAATAGAATTTTAATTGTATTAAAAATACATTAAATTTTTGGGTTTAAATATAAGTTATAATCTATAATTCAGATATTATACAAAACAAATGCATTATTTTTATTACAATATGTTGTTTTGTTTTGTCCAATGTATACATACAAAACACAAAACATGATAGTTAGTTGTCTAGTTCGATTAAGTTAAGTCTAGTATAATCCGATTAATATTAATCAACATATAAATGTCTATCAATTGCTTTTCCATCAATTTGTTTTATACTAATGTTCAAAATTACTCTTTAATTTAAGTTTAAAATAAAAACATATTAGTTTAAGCAATACCCAAGCATAGCAAGCATCTTTTGTTTTTAAAACAAATATCAATGTATTTATCTTAAATAAGATGTTAATGGTGATTATTGTTTTTCATATTACATAACTTGTCATTTACTCATGATTTATAAGAGAATAATTATGGCTTACTAGTTATCATAAATTACGTGACATTTCTTTTTTCTAATATTTACCATTAATTCATTGAGATGTCATCTACCATAAAAATAATGAATCCCGTTATACAATTATAGCATCATATAGAAATATGATAATTATAGAAAATTATAAAATAAACAGTTACCAACGATTAATTTCAAAGGATATTGTTGGTTTTGAATGAAGTATAGTTGTATTACCATAAATTAATAATATATAAGTTGTACTATTCAAATTGAAGAAAAAAAAGTGAACACACCATAAAGAGGAGGATATGAATGCTTAGATTGTTTTACTAAATTTCGTGACCGAAGGATCTAATATACTCATTAGAGAATGTGATGTAGGCATCCAACTTTAATGGGCAAGTCGTAATATCAGCAACTTGATCTTGTGACTTGCAATACTTGAGCTCCACCACACCATCCTTTGTTAAATCTCGATGGAAATGATATCTAATAGCTATGTGCTTACTTCTTCCATATATTATTGGGTTCTTTGACAACTTAATTGTAGAACTATTATCGTAGTAGATCACACAATACTCTTGATTCTAGCTGAGATGATTAAGAATTCTTTGTATCCATATATGGCTTGACAGGCACACAATACAGCTGATATGATTTCTGCTTCCGTTGTTGACAATGTAACCACAACTTACTTCTTTGAACTCTATGACACTGCTCCAGAACCCATCACAAACACATAACCCGGCGTCCTTCTTCTATCATCCAAGTCTCATGCATAATCACTATCAGAATATGCAACCAAACTTCCAGACCCTTTCTTTTTCTTGTAACAAATACCTAATTCAGTGGTACCTCTAAGGTATTTCAGAATCCTTTTGACTGCCATCATATATAGTTTGGCAGGGTTCTCTATATATCTACTCACCAAACTCATTACGTACATTAAATCAGGCTGCTAAACAGTTAGGTACATTAGACTACCAATCATTTGTTTATACTTAGTAGAATCAACTTTCTTTCCACCTTCATCCTTAGTCAGTTTGAATCCAGGCACCATAGGAGTCTTTGTGGCATTGTTGTTATCCATTCCAAACTTTTGCAATATTTCTTGAGCATATCTTTTTTGACTTATGTAGATCCCTTCCTCATTATGAATTACTTCCACCCCTAGGAAGTATTTCATCCTCCCTAGATCTATCATGTCAAACTCATTCTTCATCGAGTATTTAAATTCTTTCATTAGCAATTTGTCATTGCCCGTGTATATCACGTCATCTACATAAATGCTCACAATCAATAGTTTTCCTTCTTCTTCTTAGATTGGTGAACAAAGTGTGTTCACTTGCATATTTCTCAAATCCTTTCTTTAGAAAGTATTTCTCTATTATGCTATAGCATGCCCTCGGGGCTTGTCTCAGCCCATATAGAGCTTTTTTCAATTTGAATACCTTTCCCTCATCTTCTTTTTTAACAAACCCTTTAGGTTGTTCTACATAAACATCTTCTTCCAACTCACCATGTAAAAACACACTTTTAACGTCTAACTGTATACATACCAGTTCTTTTTACAGCTACAAGTCCCAGAATCATGCGAATGGTGTCTCACCTTGCAACTGGAGCAAACACCTCTATATAATCGATTCCATGTTGTTGTGCATATCCTAGCGCCACCAGTCTTGTCTTATATTTATCTACTTCTCCTTTTTCATTCATTTTAGTTTTATATATCCATTTCACTCCTATAGATTTTGCTTCTGCTGGTAGGGCAGTAAATCCCAGAAATGGAAATGGAAATGGAAAAATAGTTTTCTTATAAGTGAACATTACCTTATTTAACATTGCGTTTTAAAAATATTTTTGAAAAAATGATTTTTTTATTTTTTACTTTAACTAAAAAAAAATGATGTTTTTAGATCATTTTCAAGTACTGATATCAAAAATAATTTTTAAAAAATAAAAAAAAAATATCATTTAGATACATTTCTAAATGAAAAATATTTTAAAAAATAACTTCAATTACACTTCCTATCAGGCCGTCAGAATTTTCCAAATTCATTTTTAAACCAAATTAACATTTCCATGTTATCATCTTGTATGAACTTGTTTTTTTATTTCAAAAGTAATTCAGTTATCTAGGATGCACTACATGTTCGAACGTTAAGATGCAACATTATAGAAGAAAAATACTTAGGATGTACTAAACTTTCTTTTTGGACAATACAAAGACTATAATGACCATGTTAATGTTATATTATCATTGATGTGCTCATAATTTAATATAATATAAAATATCCTTGAAATTTAAGAGGTAATGTGATTTTTTTTTTTTTTTGAAAACTAGAGTCAGAAAAAAAAACAGGATTTTCCTATTTAAATTAAAAATATATATATTTTATTAGTTTTAAAATTAATACTGGGTTTGGAAAATATATTTTAAAGATTCTCTAAGGTTTCTCCTTACAATTTGTTTTTCAAATAAAGAAAAATAATCCTTGAATAATATAATAATTTTCTTTTAAATACGGATAAAATTCTCATTTTATATTTAGTTATTTCCATAATGTTTTTTTTATTAGAAATACAATATGTTATTCAGTTAACAACAATATTTTTTTATTGATAATTTAATTTTACATGCATATTTTATAAGATCATAATTACTATTTTCTATTATACATCTAAAATAAAGATTTTATGAGTTAATAATATATTTTTTCATGATAATTTTAATTTTAATAACAGAAAATCAATAATCTACAATTAGATTATTACGAATACAAAATAGAAAGATGATTATTGTAAATTATAGTTTTGATTTTGTATGAAAGATGTAATCTTGATGTATTTTCTTTAAGCTTGTTCGATTCTTAATAAATGAACATCTCTTCAATTTATTTTTTACTATAAAAGGAAAAAATAAAGAAAATAGTTTTTTTCTCAGTGAACAGCCAACAAATATAAAGCCTTGGAGTAGAAAAAAAGGCTCAACACAATTCCCTTTGTCGAGACAAATGAGAAGTGTGATGTGCCTGAACGAAAGAGAGAGTGCCTGTAAAAAGGGGGACTATCCAAGACCATTTCGCTCGTGAAGGATAAAAACTAAGGTAAATCAATTTTTTGTTAGTTTCCGTTTTTTATTTATAAAAAAATTAAATTAAAATTATAGAGAAAAAAAATTGGTTTCGATTCGGTTTTTTTATGCAAAAAATTAAAAAATAGTACATTGTTTTTTTAGATTTTTTTTTCTGGACCTTAGCCAAGTCTTTCTCTTCTCTCATTTCACCAAAATACAATTAGATAAAAAATAATGAACTGACCCGGAATAATAAAAAGTTTTTTTATAGTATATTTTTTTTAATTTGAACTGGTTCGATTCAATTTCAGTTTACCGATTTTAGCCTTAAGAAATTGGACCGGGCCTAATGTTTTTTAAAATACTCTAATCAGTTTTTTTAATGGTTCAGTTTTTTTCGGTTATTTTTTTCTCGATTTTATTGGTTTTTCAATTTTTTTCGGACTACTAATAAAAACACTACATTTTAAAAGCGATTTAAAAAAAAAAAATTATTTTTATTTTTATTTTTTATATTAAATTAATTTTTTTATGTTTTAGATAATTTTTATGTGTTTTTGTCAAAAATAACTTTTAAAAAATAAAAAATATCTTTTTAATACATTTCTAAATAAAAAAACATTTTAAAAAGTAACTTCGAAAATATTTGCATGATTTAATGTAACCCAACACATCAAATTCAAAAAATATGAATTTTTTTTATGATAATAAATTAAAAAAATTAATAAATAGATATTATGAGTCGGGTGACAGATTAAGATTTTTAAAACTTTATTGATTAGACTCAATACATATACTATTTTTTTTTTATTTGATAGTTTCTGGATTAAGCATTTATTTTTATTTTAAAATATCTCAACTCTAAAGTTATTGCTAGTGAGTTTCTTACTATATTTTTCTAATGTAACAAAAAAAATGTTATACATATTTTATATAATCAAATGCTAAATTCATATAATAGCGGAAATTTAGATTATAAATACCTCCAATCATTGTTGCTCAAGTACCGAAAAATGAATTCTTAATTGCAGCAACAATAAAGTTTTTTCTAAAACAGCAACAACAATACAACTTTAAAATAATAAAAATTTTACGAGAGGAACCTTCTGATCTATGTTTACCAATAGTCATAGATAAAATACACAAGCTATTATTTATAGGTAGATTAGAGACCCCACTCATTAATTTATTTTCCAATTTTCTCCTTCCATCAAGGAGATAATTAGCCATGATCAAACCCCATGACCTATTTTCATGATCGTGATTTTGCATGATCAAGAACATAAGTATGTCATGAGGGGCATAAAAGGTAATTTTCAACAAAAAAAAATGATAGTCTATTTACTTAATAGAAGGGGAAGATAACTAGAATTTAATGATGAAGCAAGATATAAAAATTAGACCTAATAATAAAAGTTTAATCCATCACACCTATAATTCATGACTAGATTCATTTCTAATATTGACTTATAAAAATTAACAATATAAACTCAACTGGCAGATATTTATAATGTCCACATAGAGAATTAGTTTAATCCATGTTCGGATCCAAAAATAATTTAAATAAATCAAGTTTATAACTTATAAAATATTAAAAATTAGATTGGACATAAGTATGAGTACAAACTTGACTAAACTATATCTATCAACACCCTAATTCATCCCTGTAATGATATTCTCCGAGAACCATTGTTCAAGGATGTCCTCCATGCATGCTTTCAAGAGATAGAGAAGGATATCCCGCATGTTAGACATGAACATTTTCTACAGTGTTATTCCGCTGAAATTTTGTTTTTTAAAGTATTTTTTATTTAAAAATATATTAAAAAAGTATTTTTTGAAAAAAAATTATTTTTTATAGAAAATGATTTAAAAATAATAAAAAAATTAATTTTAAATAAAACAAAAAAAATAATATTTTTTTAAAAATATTTTTAAAACACATTTAGAGAAAGAAAATCGCACAACCCTATTGGCTAACTTTCGATAAGAAATTACCACCACCGGGAGCGGAATACTTTTCTTAAAGCAAGGCATCATTAATATAATCTCCACTCACGACGGCTATAATAAGCTCAGGAATATACTATAGTTTTGTACATACGGAATCATAACCTTTTCCCAATAAAATGCCTTTGAATCGGATTCCATTGCATTTCCAGCCACTAAAATCTCTTCTTTCTTTGAGTTAGTGGGAAATGGTTGCAAGTCAAAGATGGTAAGCGCGTCGAAACCATAAAGCAGGAAACAATTCGTGCCAATTCGATTACCCCAAGGCCACGGATTAGAAGAGGAAAAAAGCCGATGCAGTTTACCATTACTCTATATTCTTATCCATTTTGCAACAACATTTATATATATAAATAATATGCCCGCGCTCCGCCGCTGAGGTTAATTTTTTCTAATCTAATTTTAATATATATAATTTTTTATTTAGTTTTGATCCCTTGATTTTTTTATTATTTTGAGATGGTTCTTAATTTTTTGTTTGTATCTATATCTCTCTGCTCTTAGTTTATATTTTTAATTTTTATTGTTATTTTTATTTGAATTAAATGCAACTTGTGTTAAAAAAATATAGTAAGTTTAGTTTTAGTGATGTAAAATGAGAGTGAAACTCTCTCTTATGCATGTATAGTTAAACGTGAAATGTTTGAAACACCCCCGTAGGTAACTTTTTATTTTGTCTTATTTGAGACTACAAAAGTTATTTTACTGTGTACTAAAAACGTGAAATCACCGCAACACACTCATTGACAATTCTTGGTTTTTTTATCTTATTTGCGAGTATTATAGTTACTCTACTATGCACAAAAATATTTGATGAAAGCTGACCCGGATACCCCGATTATCAAAATAAAAAAAATAGGTTCGAGGATTAGTCGTGGTGCGTGTAAGCTAGCCTGAACATCCTGGTTATCAAAAAAAAAAAATTGGTCTGTGATTAGGTATGGTGCGCTTAAGTTGACTCAGACATCCCGGTTATAAAATATATATATATATATATATAAGTGGAAAAAGAAATAAAAAAAAAGTATAACTAAGGAAAAAATGTTTTAGGGGAAAAAACACGGAAAAAAAAGCTTTCAAAAATTGTTTTTGGTTCGGGGATTAGTTGTGGTACACTTAAACTGGTCCAAAAAACCCAGTTATAAAAACAAAATAAAAAGTATAACCGGGGGAAAAAAACCACTGTAGCTGGAAACAAAAAAACAAAATAAAAGGCATAATAATAACAATAATAAGAAGAAAAAGTATTGTAGCGGGAAAACAGGGGAATGAAAGCCGACCCAGACACTCTAATTATAAAAAAAAAATGTATCCGAGGATTAGTCGTGGTGCGCATAATCTAGTGTGGACACCCCGGTTATAAAAAGAAAAAAAATTGGGTCAAGGGATTAGTCATGGTGCGCTTAAGCTGACTCAGACACTAAAAAACAAAAAAAAAATGTATAAGTGGAAAAGGAAATAAAAAAAATATAATCGGGAAAAAAATGTTTTAGGAGGAAAAAACCAAAAAAAAATTGGATTCGAGGATTAGTCGTGGTGCGCTTAAGCTGGTCCGGACATTTCGATTATAAAAAATAAAACAAAAAAATATATAAGTAGGAAAAGAAATTAAAAAAAATATATAACTGGGGAAAAAATGTTTTAGGGGAAAAAAACACTTGAAAAAAAACTATAACAGGAAAGTAGGGGAAAAATGCACTGTAGCTAGAAACGAAAACAAAAAAACAAAAAAAAATCACTGTAGCAATCCACAGTGAAATGTGTGGGGAGCTACAGTGTTTCCCCCACATGTTTTAGTGTATTGTTAACTAGCCACTTACCCGCGACTCGTCACGGCTGGATTCATATTTTTTTCAATGCAAAAAAATATTAATTGTGTGAGATTTTTTATTGTAATATAAATTTAGGAAAAATAATAAATATGTGCAGAATTCCTGTGAAATCCAAGTTTCCTATAAAATATATGAATTTTAAAAATTTATCTGTTTAGTATGTTTCAACAAAATCACCAGCATAAAATTATCATCATCATTAAAAAAGCAAAAAGATTCGGATACCTTATTATCGAATTCCTTGTATTAGGATTAATTCATTTTTTTTATCTAATTTAAATTAAACACAACAAACAATATAAATTATTGAAACATCTGCAATAATCAAATAAAAAATAATTAGTTAATTTTCTATCTACAAAAAAAAAACATAATTGAAAATTAATTCATACGTTACTATCATTATCATGACTATAACAATTAAAATTATTATCAATATTGTTTTCCAAACAATTCAAATCATTAAATTGCCCAAAAAGTAAAATAAAAAAAAATATTTTTACAAAAAAAAATAATAACTAAAATTATCATTATTATTGCGCAAACAATGAAATCATAAAATTATCTCATCCTGATAACAAATAAAAATAACAGAAAACACACAAAAAAAGAACAAAGGGAAAAGAAGAAGAAATATTAATTTTAAAATGAACAATAATATAAATTAAAATTTCAGGATTAAACAAATAAAAATAAAACCACAATAAAAATAAAACGACAAAAATAAAAACTAAAACTAAAACTAAAAGTATAGGTGCTTACGGATAAAAATAAACATTGGCAAAGAAAGACCAACAAAACAAACAGAATTAATACCAAATAAAAAATTAAAAAAATAAGGGCCGAAACAAAAAATAAAATACATAATTAATTCCAATCGAAGAACAAAATTGAAACAAATAAAAACCTTGGGATCAAAACAAATAAAGATATTTTAAAAAAATTATAGTGTAATTTTGTTAAAAAATTAAAAGAATAAGGAATGAAATTAAAGTTGCATATATGACCAATTTCAATTAGAGGACAAAATTAAAACAAATTAAAACCTGCATACCGAAAAAAAATAAAGGAACCAAAAACAAATCAAAAATCAAAAGAATAAGATCTGAAATGAAAATCAATATATATTATTAGTTTCAATTGAATGACTCAATTGAAAACAATCTAAATTTTCATTGAAAAAATCAGATTTAAAACTGAAATCAAAAGAACATGGACTAAACTAAAATAATCACAAATATTAAAGATTTATATGCATGTTCTGTCGATAGGAGAGAGAGAAAAAGGAGAAAAAAAACGTGACACGCGCCGCATCGGGAGGCAAAAGACATGGCAACGCTCCAAGTGACACGTCGAACATCCAGTTTCAACTGAAAAAGGATGCCCCACGTGCCACTTGTACGACGTGTGAGCGGGAAACACTGGCGGCGTGTCTGTACGACGCACCTGCAGTGTTTCAAAAAAAAAATTAATTAAAAATGATAAATTACCTATATACCCCTAAACCCAGCGATAACTATGAAAAAACCTAGAGCGAAAGTATCTCAATACCCCCAACTCCAGGCATTATTTTTTGTCTTTTTCAGGAATTATTTTTGTAGTTTTACTGTGCAATATTTTGTGAAAAACGAAAACATCCCCACTGTTCCACATCCTTTTCTCATCATCTAGGGGTAAAATAGTAGTTGTACTATGCAAAGAAATTAGAAATATCATCCATGTCTCCTTAAAATGTCGAAAATGACTCAGGTCCCCGGGGTTAAATTTTTTCGGCCCTGGGGTAAAATGATAATTTTATTATCGCAATCTACAGTAATCTGTGTCTATGTGCAAAGTAAATCAACCACGCCTTTTATTTTATAGTAATATATATAATATAAACTAGCTATTTACCTGCGTTTTGCTGCCTCCAAAACCATATTTTTGCAATGCAAAAATATATATTAAGAGTATGGGATATTAAGATTATGAGATTTTTTTTTATTACACTATAAATTTGGGCAAAATAATCAATTTGTGCAGAATTTTACAGAGCGCAACTTTCTAATAAAATATATGAATTTTAAATTGATATAAATTTATCTGTTTAGCAGGTTTCAATGAAATCATCAGCATAAAATTATCATCGTGATTAAAAAAGCAAGAAGATTTGGATACTTGAATCATCGAATTCACTGTGTTAGGATTAATTCATTTCATAATTTAATTTAAATTAAATACAATAATAAAATATAAATTATGGAAACACCTACGATAACTAAATAACAAAAATAAATAGTTGGTTTTCTACCTATAAAAAGAAGAAAACATCATTGAAATCCATTGCAAAGTTATCATCATTATCATGACTATAAAAGCTAAAATTATTATCATCATTACTGACAAAATAATTAGAATAATTAAATTGTCCCAAAAAATAAAAAAAATAAAATATTTTTACAAAAAAATAAGCAAGAAAGCAATAAAACAAACAATCACTAAAATAATCATTTTTATTGCACAAACAATGAAACCATAAAAAAAAACTTTAACAAAAGAGCAAAAGAAAAAAAAAACAGCAAAAAAAAACTAAAAATAATAGAAAACATTAAAAAAAAAGAACAAAGGGAAAAAGAAATTACCAACATAAATTAAAATTTTATAACTGAACCGAATAAAAATACAACCCCAACAAAAAATAAAAACAAAAAATAAAAGCATAAATCCATAAATATGGACAAAAAATAAACATTCTCCAAGAAGAAACAAAAAAAGTAAAGAAATTAATACCAAATAAAAAATAAAAGATTAAGTGCCAAAATGAAAAATAAAATATATAATTAATTCCAATTAAAAGATAAAACTGGAACAAATCAAAATATTTGGACCGAAAAACAATAAAGGGATTTAAAAAAAAGGCAATAAAATTGTTTAAAAAATTAAAATAATAAGGACCAAAATGAAAAGTAGCATATATAACCAATTTCAATTAAAAGCCAAAATTAAAACAAATAAAACCTGCATACCAAAAATATTGAAGGAACAATAAAGAAATCAAAAATCAAAAGATTAAGGATTGAAATAAAACGTATCATATATGATTAATTTCAATGAAGGGCATAATTGAAAACAATTAAAATTTCTATTAAAGAAATCAATAAGAAAAACGAAATCAAAAGCACAACAACCAAAATGAACAAACTAACAATATGAAAGACCGCATTGTACTTTCCAGCAGTAGAAGAGAGAAAAAGAGAGGGGAATAAAAACTGTTCACCAGCGATTCCACGACCACCTTTACATTACATGCACTACCCCGGGAGGAAAAGGACATAGCAATGCACCGTATGATACGACAATCAGACATTTTACACCACTTAAAGACACATCACGTGCTGCCTGAGAGGCGCGTTCACGTGCAAAACTGATGGCACGTCTGTACGACGGGCCTACAGTAAATTAAAAAAAAAGAATAAAAAATTATAGAATTATATTGTGCAAATATACGTGAAAAATCCAAAATACCCTCCAGTGACCTTTTTGTCATAGTAAATAGTTTCACTGTGCATTAAAAATTGAAAAGACCAGAACACCTCCTAGTGTGCGTGCGTGTGTATATACACACTCGCACACTGGGAGAAAGATCGAGAAAAAGACCCCCTTTGATTTACACTTTTACGGTTGCAAAAGCAAGAAACATAAAGTTGAAGAAACAAACTGACCACATCTGCTTATTACAAATATTGCTACTAGACTGGTAAGCTAACTCAAGACTGAAGGGAGAAACACAAATACTCGTGTGCCATCAGAAGATCGTCAGGATTTCTTGACACGCTAATAAAGGCGCCAATATGATCAACCATTGCCGATACCACCCATAAAAGTTCTTGGATCTGGGCAGTTCCCTGTGAATTGAGCCTGTGAGAAGTCAAAACCGGGGTTCTGCATGGACAAATATTCAGCAATTAGAACTGGAACATAGATTTTCTTGTGGTAAATTCTAAAAAGTAAAACATTTGTATATGGAGAAAGATCTCTATATAAGGTTGTTATTTTAGGAATTTAATAGAAATGATGTAGCTCCATGCATATTTCAGTAGCATTTACAGAAATGCAAATTCATTTCTAAAAATAGAGTAAGCTTAACAAAACAAGATTGGTTCATAGGTAAAATACTTGGAAAATAGAATGATGTCATTGACATAGTTAATAAAGCTTCTAGTCAAACTTCATACAACAAAGGAAAAAAATTGTAATCCTGTCTTCGATACATAGTTCCCACATGGAAGGCGCAAAAATAATGACATGAACATATTTATTGAATTAATGAAAATCTTAGCTATTCCAATCCATGATTGGTCCATCAAATTTCATCATCATAATAACTGGATTTATCAACACCCAAGACAATAAGATAAGATGCTAATTTCAGATATCAGATTGTTTGTTCCTTAATGCATCTTAGTTTTAATTAGTATCACCTACTCCTTACAGTGCACATAGGCTACTATGCATATACTTGAATTGGGTAGGACGAATCCCCATGCTAAATTTTCCACTTTCCAAAACCCAACCATGGTGAACAACAGAAGTAAAACCAGTCTTTGCATTTGTATGAAGGTTGAAACAAAAGCAGGTTAGTGATATTGCTCAGATGGTCAATCATCCATATCTAACTAGCTTATACTGTGATAAATTACAAATCCTTGTGAATCAAAATCTCCTAACCACGAGAGAAAACACTGCCTAATAGACTAAAACTAGTCCCACATATAAAATTCCGCGGCTCCTTGAAAGACCAGCATTGACTGTATAAGCTAGTATAAAAAGATTAATAAAGAGTTCTTGCTATTAAGACACTTGGGCCCAGATCACAAATACCGGATGAGCCATGGCATCAAACAAAAATAGCACAAACTTTAAGGGAAAAAACAATGTTAGCGATCAGTTATGAAGCACTCTATAAACAAGTCAAATACATTAATCATCAAGCAAAACAAATGAAAATCGATAACTTAAACTGCAATGACCATTATACTTAGACGAGTTGTAGTTATTTACCTCTTCCTGAAATCTCTGAAGCATTAGACGCTTCTGCTCAAGATCAGAGGAGCAAGGATCCAGTTGACCCTCACCCAATATTGGCGAAGCCCATGTCTGACCCTTGTCCCTTTTTTGCAGTGTTAGGTGCATTATATCATCCTCTCCATAACCCAAAAACAACCCAACAAGTTAAACTTTTACTGGAAAGTCATATTTCCCAAGAAATTGCAAGACAAATCCATTATTACACAGACACCGAACAATAAAATGAGAGGAAACATGAGTACTTTTTTTTCATTGCGGTACAATTATGCTTTCAAAAAAAGTTAATTTTTAAATTAGTTTTTTAGTGTTTTTTAATTGTTTTAATATACTAATATAAAAATATATATTAATTAGAGACATTAAAAAAAAACATTTTAACATACAACCTATACCACTCCCAGAGGCACTAAATGCATACCTAAAGTCCAGAAGGAAGAATCTGTTTTGACTGCACAAGCGAGGTCATGCTGTAAAATCAAAGAAATTATCAAATAAAAGTTAAAATGAGAAATTAATATATTATTTTTTTGAAAAAAAAAAGAAAAAGAAGAAAACAAACGTTGAGATAAGGAGGGTTGCCTTTGATGCCAACTTCAACATGTTTGGACTGAATCTTGCAGTAAAACTGCTTAGAGTGAACATTTGGCGGTAAATTTATGTAAATATTTACCTCTTCAAGGGTTTGATCCCACTCAAATACAGTTTTACCTAAATAAACAAGAATCGTACACGCACAAATATCAGAAATCAGAAAGAATATAATTTTGATAGAATGGGAGAATTTGAGGTGCAGACCTTCACGGACGAAGCTGTGGCGCTTCTCTGGATCCAATTTCTCAGCCATTCTTTCACGTTTTCTCCGATTTTATTTAATTTCTATTCTGAGAAAGAGAGAGAGCTGTGTATTTGTTGAAATCACAGTCCAGTAGAGAAAATAAAAGACAGAGAGAGATAAATCAAAGAAAGAGACTAACCTGAAGAACTTGAGCGGGCGAGCTGATCTCCGGTAACGGAGACGCGTTGAGACTTGGGAGTTTTTTTTTTTAAGGGTGATAATGGGCTTTGTGGACTTTCTCCGGTTTCCTCAAACGCTCTGGGGGTTCTGGTTTTATTAATTTTAGAAGTGGCTGGATTGGGCTTTCTCTAATTCATTTATCATCCTATCGTTTCCCATTTGTTTATTTTACATAAAATATTTTATAAATAAAAAATATTTTACATGTTATAATAAAATGTTTTACACATAAAAAATTAAATATAAAATAGTTTACATGCACAGTATTTTTAATAGCGATGGTGGAAGAAAATATGATAGTAAGATCATAGTGATGAAAATAAAAATGGTGAAAAGATAAATGTCTGGTTTGATATTGTATTTAAAAAATATTTTTTTAAAAATAAATTTTATTTTTATTTTTTATATTAAAATATATATTTTTTGAAATTTTTATACTATTTTTACGTGCTAATATCAAAAATAATTTTTAAAAATAAAAAAAATTATTTTAATATATTTTTAAATGAAAAATATTTTTAAAAACAATATTAATTATAGTTCTACACGAGCACAACGATGATAGTTACAAATATTTGATAAGTTAATTACTATTCATAAAATATTTTATAACAAATAAAATAATTATATTTGAAAGTTATCTATAAAATAGTAAAATAGTTTTTACAGAAAGCAAACATAGAAAAATATTTTTTAACATGAGAAAATCATTTGTTAATGCAGATTTCACGTGACTCACCATACCATATAAAAAAATAAGGCAAATGATTTGAAAACAAAATTTTAAATTAAATTTCTATGGAAATTGACGTGTCAAGCTACAAGTGGTAAAATATGTTTTCATGAAACACAATGCATGGTTACAGAGTAACGTATATAATGTTTTGCCTGTGCACGCCTCTTAATCAAGGTTAATAGTTAACCTCGTGCATTTAAGGCCGTAAAACAATCAAGTCATTCAAGATTGACTTGAGCTCGACTAGTGAGATTTTTTTCTTCTTGTTATTTAAATCATGTTCTTTATTTTTTATTTAATTTGTTTTTCAAAGTATTTTTATTGAAAAACAAAATCAGATTGATTCTTTGTTAGATGTTTTTTTTTTATAGTTTTAACGTTTTAATATAAAAAAATATCAATAAAATATATTAATAATTAAAAAAACACTTTGCACCAAATTATAATTTAATACATTCCAACCAAGCTCAAACAAATTTTCAATTGTGTTAAACAAATTTCAACACATGATGGCATAAAAATTGTAATTAGAGTATTTGCTCATATCATATAACAGGTTGCATTATTATCTATAGCTCTGTTACCTACTATTAAGAGTGTGTTTGGTATTGTGGTTACTATTGTGGTTGAGATTTAAAAAAATAGTTTCATGAAAAATATTTTTAATGTGGTTCATGATTGAAATTGAAGTGTTTGGTTAAAACTGTGGTTGAGTTTGAGGTTTAATAAAAAATAGTTTTGAGTGTTTGGTTACTATGCATTTCATATTGCTGACAACTTGTAAAATTACTTTAAATGACACACATACACATATATATATTGTTTTTTAAATAATATAGATTTAATAATCATAATAATTCAAGTAAATTAGACACTTATTTTTATTCTTCCATTAAATTATTTGCAATTCCATCACGAACTAAATCGATACGTGAAGGCCTCTGCGATTCCTTGCTATTTGATCGAGGAACAACATCTGCGATCCATACTAAGTTTCAAGATCTATATCTATATGTTGCAGAGATATAATTCCAAGATCAAATCCAGTTGCAAGTTTATGATCAATAATCAATCGAAAAACAATGGGGTTTTGTAGTGAAACGAAGTCATGCACCTATCCTTTTCATCATGACTATCTCTATCTATATTTTTTTTTAATTTTTTTTAAATATATATTTTTTTTAAAATCAGATTGGGTTTGACCCAACTAAATGGGGCGACCCAGCCAAGGTGAGCCAAAGGCCTAACTCTGTTGGACTTGGGATGGGCCGAGAGTAGGTCCAATCCAGCCCACTATTTTTTTTTAAAAATGGTGCGTTGCACTGTTCACATCTTGCGTGAACAATGCCCTGTGAATTAATTCACTTGCGCACTATTCACATAACATGTGAACAATACCAGGGTGGTCAGTCGATGGTGATGAGAGGCTCACTTGCCGATGTCGCCGAGTAAAAGATGCCGAGGTGATTCTTATTGTGGTGGTGGCGTCGAAAATGGTGGCTGGGAGGAGCATCGAAAGCTTGTTGTCGTTGTTGCTACTTCCACGATGAGGCTTGTTGTTGTCGCTGGAGGTCATGCCAGAGGTTCTAGAGTGGAGGAGAAGCTACCAATACTGAGGGGGATGGTGGTGGTGCTCTTCGGGAGCTGCCCTTGACCTTGGAGAGAGAGAGAGAGAGCTGCTATTGATTGTGGAGAGAGAGAGAGAGAGACCGGTTGTGCTGCGGCTGACGATGTTCATTGTTTCTGAAATTAAAGTATAATACTTTGCTTGAGCTAAGAAGGTCATGGTATGGACTGATGAGAATTGTTTTGCATTTTGGTGGAGAAATGAAACGCATGGAAGCTCAAAAATTCTGCTTCTTGTAAATGGTGGTTCAAAAGTTTTTTTGGTGGGTTGAAACTGTGGTTTTGTACTTATCAAACGATGATTTTATTATAAAACTATTTCCCCCCTCGAAACTCTGTTTGGAACGCAATACCAAACGACCACCAAGTTTGATTTGCTAAGTGTTTGTTTGAAAGTATAATATATATTGTGTGTTTAAAGTGTTTTTTTCTTTGAAAAAAATCATAATTTATTTTTGATATTAACACATTAAAATAATAAAAAAATAGCAAAAATAATTATAAAAAATAGCAAAATGATAGTTTAATTGCAACGCCAAACAAACCCTAAAACAATGAATCATGCCATATGATCTAAACATCTTAATCAAATAGAAATATCCTAATGAGAGGGAAGTAAAAAGAAAAAAAACATTTGTTTTATATAAAAACACATCTAAACTAGAAAACTTAACATGGTGGGCGAGTCTAATAAATTTTAATATTATATTAAAGAATTAGTAAACATGAGAAATTTAAGCATTAGATACCCTCTAGGATATAGTTTTATAATAGCTTGTAATTAATTGAAATAAATATAATTGGTTTTGAATGAGGGTGCCATAAGTTAATAGCAAATGACCTGTATTTTTTAAATTAAGAGAACAAAGAACTAACCGTGAATGGTTTTTAAATGTGGCCAACAACTGTCATCATGACACTTGTTAATAGTTATTTATAGTTTTAAATTAGCATCCAGTTTTTTTTGCAACATAATTTATATTATAAACTAGTGTTGTTGATCTCGTTCTGTTTTGACTGAAACGGCTGAAACATTTCGTACCAGTTAAAAAAAAGATAAAACAATGTAGTTTTTACCTCACTTAAATTTTGGTCCGTTTAAGAAATTCCGCCCAAATTCCGGCCAGAACGTTCTGGTTTCGTTCTGCCCGTTTTGTTTTGGCCAAATAGTATTTTTTTAAATAATTAATAATTTTACAATATCAATCATATCTCTTAATCCGACTGTTAGATTAAGATGAAATGTTACGAGGAGTCTCTTAATATATTTATATATATTATGTTAAAATTTCAGAGCAATCACAAAATGTAACGACCTTACAAGATTGATGATGACATTCTCGTAAAATTATACACGTTCATAATTTTGTTCAGAAAATTCATTTTATTGTGTCTTTTTTTATATTAAAATTTTCTCAATTTAATTATTCAACAAGTTTATTACGTATTGAACTTTTTAATTTGATTTGATTTGCTTTATTTAAGGTTTTTATGGTCTTATAACGGATGTCACACATTTGAAAGGTTAACCTAGGTTGACCTGAGTTAATTCAATATATTTTTAAGATGTCAACTTGATTTTTTTAATTAAAGTATAATTTTTTTAATCTTTCATGTTATCTTTGAACTCATAAAATCGGTCGAGTTATATCATTTCAACTCTCATTTTTAAATTGTACAATTCTAAATAATTTTATTTTTGGATTTGAACTAATTTTTTTAATTAATATATTTAATTATATATATATATATGCACATACACATAAACAGTACAACCCCGAAACGGAGCATCGAAATGCTTTAAAACCGAAATAGAATTGACAACCTTGTTATAAACACTTAAAAAGTTGTCATATAATATAATATTCATTTAATATATTTAATTAGCATATAAAAATGTTTGGATTTTTATTCCATTCATTAGCTTGATTGAAAAAACAAGAATAATATGTGGAGAAATTTTTTGGTGCTTAAGATGTAATTGTTAAATACTTACAAGAGAGAAATAAACACAAAAAAGATAAAGAGAAACAAAGGAGAATTGCAAAAATATTTTTTTCCATACGAAAGAGAATACTTATCATTTTTTAATTCAATCAAATATTTTTTTTTTGTATTCACTTTCCATATATCTTTCTCTATATTGTAAATATTCAATAGTTAAACCTTGAGCACTATAAAAAATTTCATGTATTCAATAAAATAATGTTTAACATGTGTTCTAAAAGCAAAAGTAGTAGTTATCTTTTATCATTTATTAAATATATAATATATAAATAATATAATATAAAAAATAGTGATTGTGCTCTTGGAATAACACGTTGCATAATTCTTTGTGGCTATAACCCCTGACAATCATGACTAAAATCGATTGCTTAAAACGACAAATTATACTATATAATCCAAACATCTTAATAAAGTAGGAATATGTAAATTAGAGGAAAGTAACATAAATGTTAAGTGATCTATACCAAAAAAATCAGATAAAGTAGAAAACTTAACATGTTTGGTGAGTTACCAATATATAATTTTATAGACTTTAATACTACATATGAATTTATTTGAAACTAGAAATCAAGGCTACTGGATAAGTCTTTAAAATATTATTATATATTATACTTTAATAATCAATAATTAAAAACAAATACAATTGGTTTTAAATGAAGTGTTTCTATATTGCCATTTCTAAATTAAGAGAACAAAAAACATACATAATATTTAAGAAAATTGTGGTCAATAGGCAACATTATTACACTAGCTAGAGTTGTTGAATTCATAGTTTAAAATCAACATCTAGTTTTTTTTTTTGCAGCATAATTATATTACAAACACTTAAAAAATTGTCATTTAATTTAATGTTTATTTAATATCTTTAGTTAACATCTATAGATGTTGGATTTTTTATTCCATTCATGAACTTGATTGAAAAAACAAAAATAATATGTAAAGAGTTTTTTTTGGTGCTTAAGATGTAATTGTTAAATTCTTACAAGAGGGAAATAAACACGAGAGATAGAGAGAGACATAAAACAAGGGAGAATTGCACAAATATGTTTTTAATATGAGAGAGAATATTTTGATTCAATCAAATATGACTTTCTCTATTTTTTCCGTATATCTCTCTCTTTATATTGTAAATATTCAATAATTAAAGCTTGATCACTATAAAATTTTCCATATATGTGATAATATAATTTTTAACATGTCTTCTCATGGCAAAAACAATCATTAATAACTTATAAAAAGTATAATATAAAAATAGAGACCACTCACTTAGAATAACACACGTTGTATTATTCTTTGCGGCTCTGACAATCATGATGAAGATCGATTGTTTAAAACGACAAATTATACTATATAATCCAATCATCTTAATAAAGCACTCACTTAGAATAGCACGTTGCATTATTCTTTGCGGCTCTGACAATCTTGATTAAGATCGATTGCTTAAAATGACAAATTATACTATATAATCCAATCATCTTAATAAAGCACTCACTTAGAATAGCACGTTGCATTATTCTTTGCGGCTCTGACAATCATGATTAAGATCGATTGCTTAAAACGACAAATTATACTATATAATCCAATCATCTTAATAAAGCACTCACTTAGAATAGCACGTTGCATTATTCTTTGCGGCTCTGACAATCATGATTAAGATCGATTGCTTAAGACGACAAATTAAGGTATATAATCCAATCATCTTAATAAAGTAGGAATATGTAAATTAGAGGAAAGTGACAAAAATTATTTGACCTATACCAAAGAAGCACATAAACTAGAAAACTTAACATGTTTGGTGAATTATCAATATATAATTTTATAAACTCAAATATTATATCAAAAAAACTAATTGAAACTAGAAATTAAAGCTACTGGTCAATCTTTAAAATATTATTTTATATTATACTTCAACAACCTATAATTGAAAATAAATATAATTGGTTTTAAATGAAGTGTATTTGTATTGCCAATTCTAAATTAAGAGAACAAAGAACATACATAAAGTCAGTCATAATTTAAATTCAACATTTAGTTTTCTGTATTGCAACACATTTTCTATTATAAACACTTAAAAAGTTTCCATATAATATATAATTCATTTAATATCAATAAAATTTTGATTTTTTATTCATTTATTAAGTTGATTAAAAAAAACAAGAATACAATAAATAATCAAATATTGCTTTACATGTGTTCTAGGAGCAATCATTACCTTTTCACATTTTAAACCCACATAATTCCAATGTAATGTTCCACTTAGATATTATAAACTTCAATTGTTAAAAATAATTTCTTTTTTTAAAAAAATATTTTAATACATTTTGAATTTAAAAAAACCACCACACTATATTACAAAATATACACCTAACGCATTCAAGTTTCCCTTCCTATATATACATGTACGTTCTCGAACCAGGTACTGCATTCAAGTTTCTCTTCCAAAATCTCTACTCTCCTACCAAGTAGTGCCGTCATACACATATTTTCTATCATTAATTTATCTTATCTTCCTTCTTATTTTCTTCATCATGGAAGGCAAGAAAACAAGAGGAAGGCAAAAGGTTGAGATGAAGATAATTGAAAAAGAAGATGATAGATTGGTCACTTTCTCCAAGCGCAGAGCTGGGATCTACAAAAAGTTGAGTGAGCTCGTCGCTTTAACCGGGGCAGAAGTTGCATGCCTCGTCTTTTCACCTGGTGGTAAGCCGTTCTCCTTCGGCCACCCTTCATTTGAAAACGTGGTGGATCGTTTTCTCGAAAACCCATCGAGCACAGATGGCGGCGCCGACGAGCTTGCGGAGCTGTACAGGAGAGCGAGGATCGGAGAGCTAGCACAGAAGTATAATGAAATGAAGCAGCAGCTGGCTGACGATAAGGAAAAGGGCAGCAAGTGTAAGGATAAAATGGAAGGTAATGAGAGCGAGGATTGGTGGAATTCTCCGGCAGAAGAGCTCAACCTCCCAGAGTTGATTGAATTGGAGAAAAAGTTTGAAAACCTGCAAATGATGTTACACAACAAGACGAAAGACAACAATAATGGTGCATCCTCTTCACATGCTCCAGAAATTGGCCAGCCTCAGGCAAATGATCCAAACGTTGCCTCTGATCATGGAAGCGATTGGGGTGTGGGAAGTTCTGGGTTTTAACTTTGTTGAAAAGGCCTGTTACCTTTTTAGGGTTTATGCTTATGATTAAAGAGTTTTTTTTTAAATCTATTATTATGTTTTGTTTAGTTTAGTTTCTTAAGCTTTGTTTCTTTAGGTTCGGATCTAATTTTGCTTATGTCAAAGTGTGGTTGTCGGATTACAAATAAATATATTTTATAAACATGCTTTGTGTTGTGTGAATGGATTTACATCTCTAAATATTTATGGTTCTTTTTAAAACCATGAACTCGATCTCCATCTCTAAATATTTAATATAATTATATATTTTTTATCAAGCAAAATATTTAGATAAGTTTGCTCCCTCCCTTGACTTTTGGAAGATTTTTAGAACCTATAGTAATAAAAATTTATTAAATTACACTAGATCGATGCACGTTGAGTATGTGCCTTGCGAATCACTTAGAGTTCTTTATTATTATTATTATTATTATTATTATTAAATTGGATATTTGGATCAGCTTATGTGTATCTTGACTAATTTCACAGACTATGAAGTTAACGACCATGTAAATCTCCAGTGACTATCATATTAGCAACTACAGGGCTCGAACTTGAGATCACAAGAAAAACAAATTTTTTAATCTCAAACTCTTACAACTGAGCCACATAATACATGGTTGAATCACTTGGAAGTTGGAATTCTTAATTAACATGGAAGCTGATTTAAAAAATATCTTATTTTTTTGTGTATTAAAATAAATTTACTTAGAACTACGAAATAAATTGTCTTAATTTATTTTTAAAAAATCTATATGCTAAAATATAAATGTTTTTGCTATATGACGATACAAAATACACCACCATTTTACAAAATTAAAAAAGAGATTGAAAAACCAATTTAATTCTTAAAAAATAGATTGATCTTATTTCTTCATTATAAATATCTATATATTTATGCATCGAGAAAAATTTTGAGTGTATAAAAAAAGGTTCCTGAAACACTCTTAACCTACATATTACCTTAGTAGTTCTTTATGTTGACTATTAAAACTCTAAAATTGCTATAAAAAAAACATATAAAAAAATCAATAAATAAAAATAGACTAGAATTTATTAAATTAATTTATATTTGGTTTCATTATATAATATAATTATTTTAAAAAAATAAAAATAGTCAAGATACACATACAGTCCTTTTTTAATTGAAACAATTGTGGACATGCATTGTGAGAAAAGAAAAAAAATGAAGCTCTCTCTCTCTCGCTTAAAAAATAGAAACAGGATAGAATGATATTAAAAATGTTGTTTTAATTTTTAACTATGTTTATATAAAAAAAATAATAAGAATTGTTTAGTAATTATTTTTTTAAGGAGCTCTTTTGATAAAAATATTTATTACGGGAATATTGTGCACCTACACTTTGAATCAATGATGGTAGCATTTAACCATTTAATAGATAACTCAATGATAAAAACCCGAGACTAAGAGATTTTTTTCCCTTGTAGTTACAGGTTCGAGCTTTATAATTACTAATATAATAATTATTTAAAATTTATATAATTATTAATTTTAAAATCTATAAAATTAATCTAGATATATACAAATTGATCCGAATACACATGTCAATAAAAAAATAAAGGTAACGTTTAACAGATAAGCGTGGTCCTATCTTAATTTTCTTTTGGGCCACCTCCAACAGATAATATCTCAGCCTAAAATCACTCTTAAAGTAACCGAAAATAATTATATATGGACAAAACCCAGGTCAGTTTCTGTTTGGTAACGTGTAATTATTAATAGTTTTTTATTTTTTTACTAAAAAAAATTTTAAAAAAAAATTTTAAATAAAAAAACAAATGAGATCTTAAAATAAAAATTAAAAAATCATTTTTTTTCTGACTCTCCTAATCAATTTATGGGTAAAAATAGCTAAAAATCCTACAGTGGAATTCAAAATCTGCAGCCCCACGTGAGAGTTTCATGCAAAACAATTTTCCGTTAAGAATGTTATTCGGTAACCGCTGTTTGACGATTTAACATGTTCTGCTTGGGCCCACCTATGTCATTAAGAAAGCCCCTTAAATGGAAGTAGAATTCAATGTTCTACACTGGAAAGTGGAAACGGCCCTCCAAAACGCCAACTCACAACCCAAAATCATCTCCTGTCATTGCATGTTTTTTTAACCGGTCATTAATTTAGAGACCTAGGCGTTTTCTAGGTTCAAGAAAATTCGTGATTTTTAATTGTTACCTAAAAAGTAGTTTGTGTTTAATAAAAATAAATCAACAATTATATATATATATATGTTGATAAATGTAGAAAAACCTGTGAATATTAATTAAAGATTAGATCAATAAACTGAGAGATACATGTAGATTACAATATTTGATTCTGTATCCAAAAAATATATTATTTATTTAATATTATTGGTCAATAATTTTTTAAAAATATTAATTTAAATACATTGAAAAACAATTACAGTGCAATTCATTTTTATTAGCGATTAAAAAAGAGTGGCTGCTAATATTGAAAAAGAGTATTGTAATCTTATTTAAAAAATAAAAATTTGATGATATTTAATAAAATAATATCCTTAATATATTTTTCATGAATTTTAATTTAATTTAAGAAAAACAAATGAGGCTTAACAACAAGAGACTAGACACTTGATACTGGGCGAGCCACTGTGCTAGCCTATAAACCAAAAAAAAAATAAAAAAAAATAAGTAGAAAACAGGGTTAAAATCATATTCATCCTTAAACTAGTTGTTAATATATTAAAAGAAATTAAAAAATCACCTTGAAATAATTAATTCGTGATTTTGGAATGAAAATAATTAATCATTTTCTCACACTTTTTTTCTATCAACTCTCTTTTTCAGCTTTCAATTTCTTTTATTCTAAATGTATCTTCACACTACAAATTATCTATACGGCTAAAGGAGGACACGAAAATACTGTTCATTATCTACTATTCATCCACTCTGTTTTCACGGTGGATTTGAACAGTGATTCTTTTTTTTTTTGAAAAACTGATTTTTTTTTTAAAAAAAAACGTTTTTTTACCTTTTTTTTTTAATCTATACAGCTAAAGGAGGACACGAAAATACTGTTCATTATCTACTGTTCATCCACTCTGTTTTCACTGTGGATTTGAACAGTGATTCTTCTTCTTTTTTTTTTTTTAGAAAAACTGATTTTTTTTAAAAGAAACGTTTTTTTACCTTTTTAAAAAAAAAAAATTGATTTCCTTTTTTTTTAATGTTTTTTTAACTTCTTAAATATTTTTTTTCTTCTTAAACGTTTTTTCCTTTTTAAATATTTTTTCTAACCGTGGTGTCCGGGGCAGCTTATGCGCACCATGATTAATTTCTCGGTCCACATTAACATTTTTTATTGTTTCTTATCCTCCACTTATATATATTTTTTAGTTTATTTTTTTGATAACCGGGTTGTCTATGTTGGTTTACGCACATCACTTTTTATTCCCCGAAATTAACAGTGATTTTCACCTTTTTATTAACATTTTTTATTGTTTCTTTTCCTCCACTTATATAATTTTTTTTAGTTTATTTTTTGATAACCAGGTTGTCTGTGTTGGCTTACGCACATCACTTTTTATTCCCCAGAATTATTTTTTTTAACGTTTTTTTAACTTCTTAAATATTTTTTTCTTCTTAAACGTTTTTTTCCTTTTTAAATATTTTTTCTAACCGTGGTGTCCGGGGCAGCTTATGCGCACCATGATTAATTTCTCGGTCCACTTTTTATTAACATTTTTTATTGTTTCTTATCCTCCACTTATACATTTTTTTTAGTTTATTTTTTTGATAACCGGGTTGTCTATGTTGGTTTACGCACATCACTTTTTATACCCCAAAATTAACAGTGATTTTCACCTTTTTATTAACATTTTTTATTGTTTCTTTTCCTCCACTTATATAATTTTTTTTAGTTTATTTTTTGATAACCGGGTTGTCTGTGTTGGCTTACGCACATCACTTTTTATTCCTCAGAATTAACAGTGATTTTCACAAAAGTCTCTTTAATTATGTTTTCTTAAATATATTTAATATAATAATATGATTAATAAATCTTATATAAAAAAAAAATTGGCTTCAAAAATTAATTTTGTGCTCTTTTATTTAAGTTTAATTCTTTACAAGGATTTCCAATGTTTTCATTTTTAATATTTTAAATATAATATTACTGCAAAAAAAAAAACTCAAAAAAAAAAGTTGACAAATTTACCTGCATTATCTACAAGTCAAATTAAAAAATATACAAGTCACTTCCGGTTTCCATTAGACTGTTCTTTTTAGACGGCAAATAAATAATTATAACACAAAAAAAAATTAAGTTTATGTTTGAAAAACAAATTATAATATTTTTATTTATAATATGTCTGATATTTATTGAATATTATCGCCTAAAAATATATTAAGAGAGAGGGAAAATAACTTTGGATTTTTTTAACGACAAAAATTCATATCAGTATTCTTAAATATAATTACACTAACTAAATATTGAAATAATAAAATACAATACATATACAAGCAATTAATTTTCTACATAGAGAAAAAAAACCCGTCGCATCGCCAATTATTTAGTTAATTATAGATAATAAGAGTTAATATTTTTTCTCAGGTTGCTGGAGTTCGAGTCTCCCTGCCACCGAAAATGATTTTTGAGTAAAGAACATTGTTTTCTATTGTTCATAAGTGTTTCACATGTTTTTTTTTGCAATCATTTCTTCGATAACTGGGGTGTCCGAGTCAGCTTATGCGCATCACAATAAATCTCTGAACTTAATTTTTTTTAACAATTTTCACTGTTTATTAATATTTGAAAATGTTTTTTCCTCTTCTTTTTTTTCAGGCTTTTTTTTTTTTATACTCGCGGTGTCCGGGTCAGTTTACACGCACCACAATTTTTTCCTCACGTATATATATTTTTTAGAACCGGGGTAGGTTACACGTGTCACGAATAATCCTTTAACATTGTTTTTTTATTTTTTTCAACTTATTAATTTTTTTTATAACTAGAATGTCCAAGCTAGCTTACGTGCACCATGACTATTATTTTGTACATAGCCAAAGGAGATGACAATGTCAAACAGTGATAAACAGTGATTTGAAATGTGGTTTTCGTTTTTCATTACTATTTAAAAAAATTAATTGAACTATGATTCTGGTAAGATATGACATGAGTGTTTGGTAATGCATTTGAAAATCGCTTTTGAACAAATTTTAATTTTTTCTAATTTTAAATTAAAAAAATGTTTCTATATAATTTTGATGTGCTAATGTCAAAAATAATTTTCTAAAAATTAAAAAAAAATACAACACATTAAAAATCAATTATTTTTCTACATATAAAAAAGCCCAGCACAACGCGCGGCAAAATCAGCTCGTTCAAACTATATCTCATTAAATTGATGTCTAATCAATTAAGTTTTGAAATATGTTCAAAACCTTTATATCTAAAAGGCCAATTAATGGGCCTCCTTTTAGCCCATATTCGGAGCCCTAAGATATTGTATATAGCAAGAACCCAATGGGGTTATATGTGATTTCTTCTTAATTTAAAGAAAATGCTTAAATTAGGTACATATTTTGATAGAAAACAGAGTTGGATATTAACTATCTATTTATTCTTTATTTTAACTCCTCTAATCTTAGAGAAAAACTATATAATTTTCTTAATAATCTTAATTGATTCAGTCAAGGACTGGATTGCAAGTTAATTAAAAATAAACCTAATTTTTACTAAAAAGAGAGGGACATAAATAACATATAATATAATGATTTATTGGTTCGCATATAATAGGAAGTTAATCGCCCATACAACATTATTTATCTCATGTGAGATTCTTGGACAGGGATTTGAATAGAATTTTCCATAATCAATTATTATAATTTAATTGAGATAATACATGACTAGTGATTTTATTTTTTATTAACATGGGTGTACGGACTAGTTTGCGTGAACCTTGACCAATTCCACGGGTCTTGAAGTTAACAACCATGTAAACTTACAGTAACCATCATATTAATAACCACGTAAATTTACAGTAACTATCATATTAACAACCACATAACTCGAATTTAAAACCATAAAAATATCAAATCTTTTAATTTTAAATTGTTACCATTGAATCACCTATTAGATACTTACAGAGATTTTGTTAATTAGACGAATGAAACATCACACAAGATGTCGATGTTTGTACCCATGAAGTATACAAAGAACGGCACAAAAACACAAACCTCGAGTGGCTAATGCCCTTTCTAGCATTCAAAAGATAAGGCAAAATTTTTATAACTCGTTCGTAGGGAAAAAAACTAAAATAGTCGTGCTTGTCATCATAAGAAGTAGTGCCTCCTTCCTAACACGTAGCTGTCAAGTGTTAATGCAGAGATGCACAACATTTAAGTAAATATTGGATGGGAGTAAGAGGAAAGTAATTGTTTTGGACGGTAGGGATGAGAAATTTCGACCAAATTTCTCTACTTGTTGAGAGAATCTGATCAATCAAATGGCATTTATGCATTCTTTTGTGCCCATTTTACTTCACTAGCACTCGGAGACAGGTGAAAAAATCACTACCATATGATTGTTCTCGGCGAGGCCTTAAAAATTCCGGGAAGGTTCTAAGCTTTCTTGGGTACGGATAATGCTGCCCCCCTCTTTAATATAAAATTTAGAAGATTAAACATGAAGTAATTTGAGGGATTTTATGGAATGTTTATCGTTTCAGCTCATTAATTCTGCAAAATCTAGTATCCTAGTATGACCATAATTCATTTAATCAGCTAATTATTTATATATAACATATATGTCGGTTTAAATGATTTAGTTTTGAAGTCCTAATTTCAACATTAATGTAGATGATTAAATTCTAGAAAGTAATGCAGCTGGATGATATCCTCTCATATGTCTATGTTACATGTGTCGATCAAATTTAAAAATTTATTACTCATTCAGGTTTGTATTTATTGAATTCAGAGTAATTAAAATTATCATTCCTATAAATTAAGTAATATGAAAAAAAAAGAGATAAGATCGAGAACATGAAAGAATATTTAATTCATACAATTATTCTGGGATTTCTCGTCATCTAGTGAGCTTGTTTATTGAAGTTCATCGTCATTTGAGTCTCCACGCACGCACTCTCACACCTCCACAAGATTATGTGCTGCAGTTGACGTGTCTGTTTGCATGTAAAACACGTGTCCCTAATTACCTTGTTCACCCAGGTTTTCTTTTAGGCTCCTGGATGTAACCTTAATTATGTAGCATTGGGTCAAACCGGTTCCAAGAATTTTCGGACTTGTTCTTTCGAGTTTCGGTCTTGGTATTTGTAGACTAATCTGGTGATGGGTTTCTTTCTAGGTCTGCTAATTTGTTTAATTTTAACTTGGATTTTTACGGGGTTTCTAGGGTTTTCAAAAAAAAATTATTTTCAGTCCGAGACTTGATTTATACTAACTCTACTTCGACAATATATTGTCTGACTTTGAGTTTCTAAATCTCGGGTTTTAAGGCCAAGATTTATACTTGGCATGCCGGTTGTTTTATATGTTCGTCCAAATTAACATAGCATTCGACTAGAGGTGCCGTGTGCTAGTTTAACCTAGCTAGCTAGCACTTTTCAAGGAAGCAGACGTAGTTTTCCTTTCTCGACGCTAGCTCTTCTCCTTGCTATCATCGTCAAGTTATTCACACGCCAGTACTGTAAGACTGCTTATTAGGAATTAATGATAGATTTTGGGAAAAGTTGGCTGGATAAAGTGAAGGGATCGATGGATAATTAAGCAAATTTTGAAACCCAAAACCCTCTAATTATTTGGCTAACAGATGAAGGATAAGAGTCAATCCAACCAAGTTAAAAGCATATTGAAAATTGATTGTGAAAAAAAAAAAAAAGGAGGACAGAAATCAACCTATCTAATTCGAAAGGACTGAGAATTATATATATTAGGAAGGATTTTTGAGGGATCTCTGCAATCTCATCTTTATCTTTCTTAGCAAATGAAAAATACATCCAATCCCTTTTTTACGATCAATTCCTCACCTGACAGTTCAAGCTCAAGTTGAGTTGACATAAATGTTGTGATCTCGTTGAGTTTGAGTGAGTTTAACTGTAGCAGTATCAGTTGCCTCAAGCAATTTCATTTTATTTTTTCCCCTCTTTTTTCAGGTCAGTACATTCTGGGCCAGTTAACAAGGGCCGAGCTACTTGCATGGGAATTACGGGGCAATAGCCTCCCTTATTTTTGTCCTTGTAGATTCTAGAATTTATTAAATTTTGAAATTGAAACAGATGTTACTTCGAAAGGAAAAATGAAATGAAATGTAGCTGTTTAATTAAATACTTCTAGCACATCGTCCTTATTAATCAATTAATATCTCAAAAGCAAAATGATAAAATTTAACCAATTAATAATTATTTATGTGCTTTAAACACACTATATAGTAAATAATTACGAAACAATGTTTCTATATCAATACACAATGTACGTAGCGCAATACAGAAAAACTAAACATGGATGGCCTCAGTTGCTTATGGTTAGATAGTGGATGCTTAATTATCGTATGGTTTTTGCCGTGCTAGTGACTTCTGGCACGTGTATGTATCACTTATATTTCTTAGACACATAAAATACTATTTCTATTTTTTTTTCCTTCTTTGAGTTGATGTCAAAGAGTTTGATGATCCATTTAACAAAAATATCAGTCGATTATTCCATGTCATTGCACTTTTTTTTCTTTAATTTTTAGAATAGTTCTGTTTGTTTTAGGTTGTTGACGATAATTTAAAAGGTTAATTTATCATATGTTATTTATGATGATATATATATATATATATATATATATATATATAAACATTTTAATCGACAAAATTAATCATGTTATATACAGCCATGGAAGCAATTCCCTTCCTATCTTTGCACTCTGTCTGCTAGTAATGTATAACGCATGAGTTCATGTGAAACCTCAGTATAGAGTGCCACACAGACATTTTCATTAGCAAGTACGTGGACTCCCATGCAAGAATGGCAACAAGCAGGGGAAAATTCCAGGAAGCTACACTAATTATAAAGAAATTGCTCTCTCGGATCTTTCTGCCTCGAAAACATTTTGCTTCTCTTGTCCTATATATATATATATATATAACCTCCTCTCGATTATGTCAGCCCAAGAATTACAGCTAGAGCTAGCTGGGGAGTTCCTTCACGTAGAAGAGAAAACAAACTAAGTGTACTGGGGCGGTAGCTATACAATATTTTGCCACAACATGGACCAGTACTACTCACAGGTTCATCATCAGGTCTCATCAGACTTGGAAAATGGAGGTGTTAATTATAAGGCAGGCTTGAACAGCAATAACATGAAGGAGGTTTCTGTCAACGGGAAGACACCACAGAATATATCATCTTCAATTGTGCGGAAGAAATCCGATCCAGTGCTTGTTTCATCAAATGTTCGGTTTCAAATGCTTGGCTATTTCTTGACCAATCTTCAAGAAGTGATTCTTGGAACCAAGCTGGCTGTTCTCTTCCCAGCGATTCCTCTAGCAATTGCTGCTGACTATTATAAGCTTGGAAGAGTAAGTTGATTGATTTCATTTTGGGAGAATCATGGAACTTTTTTTTTTATTACACGACCATGTCATTGATTTTTCTATATATATTTACAATTGGTTTTCATTAAATGAATATATCTTGTTGTATATCTGTTTAATTTGCATTGTTCTGCCACACGTAGCCTTGGATATTTGCTTTGAGCTTGCTTGGACTAACCCCACTTGCAGAACGTGTCAGCTTCCTCACCGAGTAAGTCTGTAACTAAGTATAGTCAAATAATTTTATACGCAACTACTTGTGGAATATTTTATCCATTAGTTGTTCTGATATTAATTTTTATTTTCAATTTCTGCTGTTCTTGTTCTTGTTAATCTCAGACAAATTGCTTACTTCACTGGTCCAACAGGTAATTTAAAAAAAAATCCCACAGATTACTTCTAATTATGGCTTTATACCATGATCATAATTTGAGAATTGAAGATGGCTTGATCATTTGCAGTTGGAGGACTCCTTAATGCAACATGTGGCAATGCAACCGAGCTGATAATAGCAATACTTGCTCTTTACCAGAACAAAATACATGTCTTGAAATATTCTCTTTTGGGCTCCATTTTGTCAAATCTCCTTCTGGTTCTTGGGACTTCCCTCCTATGTGGAGGCTTAGCCAACCTAAAAAAGGAACAAAGATACGATAGAGTAAGGCACAAACTCAAAATCCAATTAATTTTACAGCATGGGTAATTAATAATAATTATATATGTTCTAATACATTTCATAATTAATCTTTTCTTTTTTTTGGCTTGAACAGAAGCAGGCTGATGTGAACTCACTACTTCTATTACTGGGGTTGCTGTGCCACATGTTGCCACTGATGTTTAGATATGCCATAGGGGAAGGAACTGCCACCGACTTCTCGACCCTTGAGATGTCCAGAGCGAGCAGCATTATTATGCTTATAGCATATGTTGCTTATATCTTCTTCCAGCTAAAAACTCACAGGCAGCTGTTTGATTCTCAGGAGGTGATTAATTAACTCTAGAGGCAAAAAAGTTTTAATATAAAAAAGCATACGAGGCTCATTATAATTTGGGACTGACAAATGAAATTACTTAAAAATGCATCCTTGAAAATGTTTTATTCAATGAGATCAGTATTCTATCAGGTCAGAAGGAAATAATTAATACAAAGTTGATATTAATGCATACAACTTACTGGTTCAGTCCCCTGAGGGGCATGATGTGATGGCATAGGCTTGCTTGCGATATGTACAGCAGATCTCGATTTTAAGTCAGGACGTGAATCTCTTGTAAGAGTCTGGGATAGCCAGGATTTTACTCAGCTCACCTGGGCCCATAAAATACATTTTCTAGTGATGAAGTTTCCTTGCACCCAAAAAAAAAACTTATTGGTTTAGGTTGAATGACAGGAAGGTGATGAGGAGGAAGAAAAGGCAGTGATAGGATTTTGGAGTGCATTCACTTGGTTGGCTGGCATGACAATTATCATAGCTTTGTTATCTGAGTATGTCGTGGGCACAATTGAGGTACATTACACTTGAGAGTTTATAAAATATTACTTGTTAGCAATATTAATGCATCTAACTAATATGAGGATTTCAAATTTTAATGTATGTCAATCAGGCTGCATCAGATTCTTGGGGCATTTCTGTCAGTTTCCTCAGTATAATTTTGCTTCCAATAGTGGGGAATGCTGCAGAACATGCTGGATCGGTCATATTTGCTCTCAAGAACAAGCTGGTATGACATGGTTAGACCATGCATGACCGTAGTCTTACTCTTGTATTTTTTTACCTGCTAAGTTTCAAGAACACAAATATTTATCTGGGTGTTATGCAGGACATATCGTTAGGTGTTGCTCTAGGTTCTGCTACTCAAATTTCAATGTTTGTGGTAAGATTAAAGCATCCCAGGCAAACAAAATCCTTTGCCAAGTTAACCTTGGAAAGAAATCGTGATTATTTTTTAAAAAAAATTATTTTTTGTGGGTTTCAGGTCCCTTTATGTGTTGTTGTTGCGTGGACAATGAACATCCAAATGGACCTTGATTTCAGTCTCCTTGAGACTGGTTCTCTTGCTTTCACGATAATTATCACAGCCTTCACTTTACAGGTTTTTTCATCTAATATCCTCTTAATTACCAGTGCCAATGCATGTTATATTGGCTATTAATTATTTAGTTGATTTGTAAATTCTCTAATGGTAGTATGTTCATTACTCACAGGATGGAACTTCACATTACTTGAAAGGACTGCTTCTTTTCCTGTGCTACATTGTAATTGCTGCGTGCTTTTTTGTTCACAAAATCCCTCAGAGTAAGTTCCTAGCTAGCGAAAATCTATGTTATAGAATGATTCGAGTTTCTTCATTCATCGCAGCTCACTGCTAATGTTTCCTACAACTCTGATTTAGGTCAAATCTCGGAAGGCAAACCGTTCACCGGACTCTTTGCAGCTTAGCTGCATTTACATGTGGGGCTTGATCCCCGACAAAGAATGGTCCACAGATCAGTTTATGCTCTTTAATTCATCTGTGAACCACCTGAATCGGCATTCTGGTAAGAGAGAATGGTGTGGTAAATGATAGCTTTTGAGTTCTAAGGCCATCAAAAGCTGAGACTGGTTTTTTTCGGATTTAGAATGGAGCTCTGGAGAAGAAACAGAACGTATTATGGAACAAGTTTGCTTATAGCTCTTCCTAATAATGTTTTGGTACTGAATTGAAGTACAAAGCAGTGTCAAAATGCATACAGTTTTTCCCTAGTAGCTGTAATTTTGCTTATATTTGATTTAATTCACTGTATCATGTTTCTTGCGAGAATAAGGATGTGTTTGGTATTGCGGTTGTTGTTGTGGTTGAGGTTGAAAAAAGCAGTTTTATAAAAAATGCTTTTACTGCGGTTCAAAATAAGCAGTGAAGTGTTTGGTTAAAACTATGGTTGAGTTTGAGGTTGATAAAAATAGTTTCGTATGTTTGGTTATCATGTTTTTCATATTGCTGTAAACTTGTGAAATTAATTTAAAGAACACACACATATATATTGTTTTTTAAATATTTAATAATTATAATAATAAAATATAATTAATAATTCAAGTAAATTCGACACTTGTTTTTATTCTTCCATCAAATTACTTGTAATTTCATCACGAACTAAATCTATACTTGAAAACATTTACGATCCCGGAATAATAATAAAATATCATCAAAAACAAAATTAAGATTACGAGATAAAAATTATATTGTGATATTCGTCTAATATATTTATTTATTGTAATTAATTTTTAAATTATTTTAATATATATATATATATTAAAATAATTTATATACCCCAGCCCCCAGCTCCCTATATATATATATATATATATATATATATATACACCCCAGCCCCCAGCTCCCTATATATATAATTTATATACCCCAGCCCCCAGCTCCCTATATATATACACACACCCCAGTCCCGTGTCTCTCTCTATATATATATGTCAGTGGAAAAAAAGCAAGTTTTATCTGCTTCACATAAAACGCTGGTAGGAACGCGTTAATGGTGGGCCATAGTGGTTGTGCAGCAGGTTTGGTGCCCGTTCCGTGCGTTACCAAACGATAATACACTAGCTTTTTTTAGAACGTGGTTAACACCACAAAACCAAACGGGTACTAAGTTGTCTGTACTTCTTGCAATGTAATAATCAAGCTAATAAAGAAAACAACTTTGAATATCAGAGTAATCGCACCTCAAAAAAATTAAGATAATTTTTTTGTTGGGGAAGAAGAAGAAGAAAAGAAAGGTGCTACGAGAATAATTTGGACATTAAAATAATTATAGTATTTTTTTCCTGTTAATCTGCAGTTCTAACCCACATCCTTATTTATTAATTGACGAGATTTAAGTGGCTGACATGAACTTTGCAGGACAGCTTAACTGTTAACTCATGGAACAACTTGATGCTGGGCCCCAGGTTGCTCATAAATAACAGCAATATCAGGGTTGACAATAGTTTAGTGGATTGATTACTCATATGCCAAGATTCATTCATCCAACTGTAAAGTAGCGTTGCAATCATGAGATATTACTGTTGTATATAATGAATCAATTGTACAAACATGAGATATGTATTTTCTGCTATAAATATTCTCTGCTACAGGTCAGTAACTGATTCCTGACATGTAGGAATCAGTTACAACCTCTTTGTAGCTCCTCTGTATAAATACACAGCTCATCATCAATAACATATCATCTCAGCAAATTCAATCTTCTCTTCATCAGTTTTTACATGGTATCAGAGCAAGTTTTCATCACTGCCAATTAATCTTTCCTTTTGCCATATCTCTCCACTGCAAATCAAAACCTCTCGTCTAGCAGTTCTCTTTTGCTATATTCATCACAGTCAAATCCTCTCATATTCATCACAATGACCAACACTGAAATCTCATCCAATCTAGAGGCTAATCTAGATCGTTCAAAAGAAAACCTCTCAAACCCATTTTTCACACACCATTCAGATCATCCAGGTTTGGTTTTGATTTCCAACCCTTAAATGGAGACAACTATTCCACTTGGAAAAGGGCTATGACTTTAGCCTTGAATTCCAAAAACAAGCTGAACTTTGTCAATGGCTCAATCAAAATCCCTTCAGAAGAAATTGATCCAGAAGGATATGCAGCTTGGTCTAGATGCAATGATATGGTCCATTCATGGATTATTAACACTCCGAATCCAGAAATTTCAGATAGTGTGATATACTATTCTATAGCTCATGAAGTTTGGGAAGACCTTCATGAACGATTTTCTCAAAGCAACGCACCTCGAATTTTTGAAATCTAGCGAGATATCACCTGTTTCAAGCAAGAACATCTTTCGGTTTCAGCGTATTACACAAAATTGAAAGGGCTGTGGGACGAACTGGTTTCCTACAGTGATTCTCTACATGGGGCACAATAAGATCAATAAAAATTGATGCAATTTTTGATGGAGCTAAATGAGTCTTACACTGCTGTTCGTGGACAAGTGCTATTGATGAATCCCTTTCCTTCGATTCGGCAAGCTTATTCCCTTGTCACTAAAGAAGAAAAGCAACGTCTTCTAAGCTCGCCACACACCATCAATGATTCTGTTAACAGTGCAGCCATGGCTGTTCAGGGGAGAAATGGCAAGCCCAATGACAGGGGAGAACGGACCTACCATTCTCTTCGATCGCACGGGCGATTTGAGCAAGACAGAGATAATTTTGGGGGTGGACGACGATTTGAACACAGCAATGACAGACAAAATTTTGGACCAAAACAAGGACGGCCTCAATGTTCCCACTGTGGAGAGCCAGGACATTGGATGTAGACTTGTTACGAACTCCATGGTTACCCAGCTGGGCACCCCAAATCCAAAAATAACTCGGGGAGACGGTTTAATAATGGTCATAAATTCACTGCCAACCATGTGGCAGCAACCTACTCTAAGGAAGACGACAAGTCGGTTGGGATTTCAAAAAATCAATTGAAACAGCTCCTATCTCTTCTCAATGATAAAGGTGCCGAATCCAGTTCTAAACCACCTACTGTGACTAAACCAGGTTTGCCCAAAATTGCTTCCCGCAATTGGATTATTGATAGCGGGGCAACAGACCATATCTCCTCTTTAATTTTCAACAGCATAACAATTATCCCTTGCCTCCTGTATTATTGCCTAGCGGGGAAACTGCAAATATTGTTACAAAGGGAACACTGCCTCTGAATTCCACTTATTATTTGCATGATGTGCTGTGTGTACCCACATTCAAAGTTGACTTGATGTCAGTCAGTCGATTGACAAGAAATTTAAATTGCTCAATAATGTTTTTCCCTTATTGGTGTATTTTGCAGGATCTGGCTACGAGGAGGATGATTGGTTTGGGTAAACAACGTAACGGACTCTACTACTTGGTGAAAATAGCGACGAAGAAATCTATGGTACAACCTACCCCACCACCACATCAAACAGTCTGCAACCTCACCATCTCATCAACTGATCTCTGGCATAAACATTTAGGCCACATCTCACCGCATCGTTTAAGTTTCCTTGCCCAGCAATTTTTAAATTTTTATGTTCAATCCAGTCATGTTTGTCCTATTTGTCCTTTAGCTAAACAAAGTCGTTTGCCTTTCAGTTCTAGTAATATTTCAACTATTAAACCTTTTGAGATAATTCACTGTGACATTTGGGGTCGTTATCGACATCCTTCCATTTCTGGTGCTTAATATTTTCTTACTATCGTTGATGACTACACACGTTTCACGTGGATTTTTTTAATGCGTCACAAATCAGAAGCTCAATCTCTTATAAAATATTTTTTTTGTTATGTTTTCACACAGTTTGATACTTCCATTAAAATCTTTCGAAGTGACAATGGTGGTGAATTTATTTCACTTCGTTCTTTTTTCCAAGATAAAGGTGTCATTTTTCAACATTCCTGCGTTTACACGCCTCAACAAAATGGGGTTGTGGAGCGCAAACATCGCCATATTTTGCAAGTTGCTCGGGCTTTAAAATTTCAGGCTCAACTACCAACTCATTTTTGGGGAGAATGTGCTCTGACTGTTGTACACATTATCAATAGACTCCCTTCCATAGTACTCAATTTTAAAACTCCATTTGAACTTCTATACTAAAAAATGCCTTCTTTTTCTCATCTTCGGGTTTTTGGTTGTTTAGCTTATGCTACCAATGTTCATCCCTCTCATAAATTTGATTTTCGTTCTATGCCCTCAATTTTTGTTGGTTATCCTACTGGTCAAAAAACTTATAAATTATATGATTTATCTACCAAAAAGTTTTTTACTAGTCGTGATGTGCATTTTCATGAAAATATTTTTCCTTATTCCTCTGCCAAACCCGGCTCACCCAATGATTCTGGCCCTATTCCTCTCCTGACCCACGGTTCTGTTATTTCCAGCCCATACAATTACAGCCCAAATGATTACAGCCCAAATGATTCCAGCCCACATAATTCCGGTCACGATAATCCCAGCCCCAATAATCCTAGCCCAAGGACTACTTCTCTCCCCATCGTCCCTGCCCCTCCGTGTTTCCCACCACCGGCCGACGCCAATACTCAGCCACCAAATCCTCAATCAACGGCCACCCCTGCTACCCAACCTCCTCCTATACTACATACATACACCCGTCGTCCGAAATCTTCTAACCCAGCTCCACCAGCTGCTCCATCATCCCCTTCACCTCTCAACCCAAAATTACCCACTCACCTTCCTCAGCCCCCTGAAGACACACCACCACCACCCGATCCCGTTCCCCTTCGTCGCTCCAGCCGCCACACTGCTCCGCCAGCCAAGCTTAACGATTTTGTCTGTTCTACTGTTTACTCCCACCAATCAGCTCCTTGGATGCTAGGTTCCACCAAAGGTATGCGTTTTCCCATGAGCAATTTTGTTTTTTACCATCGTTATACCCCTGCAAATCACTTCTTTGTTGGTCAGATCAATACAATCACAGAGCCCAAAAATTATTCGGAGGCTGTTCTCCACCCTGAATGGCAGGATGCCATGCGCTCCGAATTACAAGCTCTGCAAAATAATGGCACTTGGACAATCACCCAATTACCGTCCGACAAGAAACCAATCTACTGCAGATGGGTTTATAAGGTTAAACTCAATTCGGATGGTTCAGTAGAGCGTTGTAAAGCTCGTTTAGTTGCACAGGGCTTCACGCAATTGGAAGGAGTGGATTACCACGAGATATTTTCTCCCACTACCAAAATCATCTCGGTTCGCTGTCTCCTTGCCTTGACAGCAGCCCATGGCTGGTCCTTGCACCAAATGGATGTGCACAATGCGTTTCTTCATGGAGATTTAACTGAAGAACAATCTAGTTTATCGCCTTCACAAATCACTTTGCGGTTTAAAACAGGCATCTCGACAATGGTTCGCCAAATTTTTCGAAGCTATGCATTCTGCTGGGTTTGTACAGTCAAGAGCTGATTATTCGCTATTTACCAGAAAGCAGGGTGTGTCTTTCACCATTCTCTTAATATATGTTGATGATATTTTGATCACCAGAAATGACCCCGTGAACATTGCTGCAACTAAACAATTCCTGCATGAACATTTTCATATCAAAGATCTTGGTGATTTAAAATATTTTTTTGGAATTGAGGTATCTACTTCAAATAATGGAATTTTTATTTCGCAACGTAAATATGTGTTAGAAGTCATTGAGGATGCCGGGATGGCAGGTGCTGCTCCTATCAATACTCCTATGGAACAGGGCTTAAAGTTATCAGACAAAGGTCCCCTACTCAAAAATACAAACCAGTATAGAAGATTGGTGGGTCAGTTAATTTATTTGACTGTATCAAGACCAGACATAACATATGATGTGCATGTTTTGAGTCGTTTTATGCAGCAACCCAGGAAACTTCACATGGATGCAGCTCTTAGAGTTGTGCGATACCTAAAAGGGGCACCCGACCGGGGGTTATTTTTTTCTTCCAAGAATGATTTGAGGTTGAGAGCTTATTGTGACTCAGACTGGGCAGGATGTCCACTCACTAGAAGATCTACAACAGGCTATTGTGTTTTTCTTGGACCTTCATTGATATCCTAGCGATCAAAGTGACAGAAAACAGTTTCGCTCTCTTCTGCTGAAGCAGAATACAGAGCAATGACAGGAGCATGCTGTGAGTTGACAGGGTTGCGATGTCTTCTAAGAGACTTGGGAATTTCACATCATGAGTCTGCTTTATTGTATTGTGACAATAAGACCGCGTTGCACATTGCAGCTAATCCAGTGTTCCATGAAAGGACTAGGCACATTGAAATGGATTGCCATTACATCAGAGACAAAATCCAAGATGGCTCCATTACTACGCAATATGTAGACTCTACTCATCAACTCGCATATATTTTGACCAAGCCACTAGGAAAAGAGTTTTTTGTTCCTATGGTTAGCAAGTTAGGAGTGCAAGATATCCACTCTCCAATTTGAGGGGGAGTGTTGAGAAAGGCAATATTACTATGTATATAATGAATCAATTGTACACACATGAGATATGTATTTTCTGCTATGAATATTCTCTGCTACAGGTCAGTAATTGATTCCTGACATGTAGGAATCAGTTACAACCTCTTTGTAGCTCCTCTGTATAAATACACAGCTCATCATCAATAACATATCATCTCAGCAAATTCAATCTTCTCTTCATCAGTTTTTACAGGTTGCTCATAAATAACAGCAATATCAGGGTTGACAATAGATTAGTGGATTGATTACTCATATGCCAAGATTCATTCATCCAACTGTAAACTAGCGTTGCAAGTTTTTGGATGCAGATTCCCCATACACTGACTGAATTAGCTCCGCACCCTTTTCGTTGTTTATGGAGCATGAAACTGGTCTGGTTCTGTACATTCAGTTCATTATGCAAATTCAAAGATCATAAATTTCAATCCACAATTCCAGCTTGTTGTAACGTTCATCTGGGACATCCAATTAAAGTATAGCAGGAACATTTTGGGATTGTGGACGAGAATGTAAGACGACTGTATCTCTCGTTCTTCTAATCCCTTAGCAGAGAAGGCATGAAATCATGTGCATTTTTAGTAACCCAGATGGCCTGCCTGATTTCAGGATGACTGATCAAACTCCTGCTCTTCCGTACCTGGCGACAGAGATTCGAGGTGCTTCATGTGTGGTCGAGAATTAATTCAGGGGAAAAAATAGTTATTTGATTGAATAGTTAGGCCGCATCGATCAAGAAGATGGGGTCCTGAAACCTTTCGTGTTGGATAGAGTACCATATATGGTGTCAGGACTGCCTTAACCATGTATGGACAAACTTAGAAATAATATTATACGTTTTTCTTGCAACCTCAATGCCAGCATATTAACGGCCGAAGGTCACAATCTGCCGGCAAGCAAGGCAGTCTAGAAGCATTGACGCCGCAACTATTTGCCACTCACCATGTGATCTTGGTTAATTTAAAACATAAATTATTTTTGACACGAAAAGGAAGCTATTTAAATAATGGTTTTGCTTATCTTGATCGTGAGCAGCAATATATTATTGACCAATTATTGAGCCTTGATGGGCAAGCTTGAAACCTTGCCACATATCCTCCCTCAAAAGAATAAGACAACTTGTTTGATTCAGATTAGGTGTCAGCCCCTTCTAAAACACTGTTAAGAGGTCATTAGCTACCATACAGGAGGACACATGAAATCCTTTATTTATATATAGAAGATGCAAAATTCTAAAATCTGAGCTAGCTATACGAGATATCAAATGGCAGGTAAGGAATCCGATAATGGAGCTGCTGCTAACTGCGTTGCCATCATTTTTGGGGTCACCGGGCTTGTCGGGAGAGAGATAGCTAGAAGGCTAATCTCAAAAAACAAATGGAAGGTTTATGGCGTGGCTAGAAGGTCTGAGACTTTTCCTATCCTGAGTCCCAGCTACCGTTTCATCTCATGCGACTTGTTAAACCCTAACGAGACAGAAAAGAAGCTCTCTGTGGCGCAAGATGTGACTCATATGTTCTGGGTCACTTGGACAAGCGAATTTCCTCTGGATAGCAGAGAATGCTGTGAGCAGAACGAGGCCATGATGTCCAATGCCTTGAATGTCATCCTCGCCAAATCTAAGGCGTTGAAGCACGTTTCACTGCAAACAGGAATGAAGCATTATCTCTCATTGAGAGGCCCTTTCGATTATGTGAAAGAAGAGTCTATCTACGATGAAAAATGCCCTAGAGCAAGCGAACGATATAACTTCTATTATGTTCTCGAGGACTTGCTCAAGAAGAGACTGGCTGGTAGAGTGGCGTGGTCTGTGCTCAGGCCTGGTTTGTTGATGGGGAGCTCCAGCACGACCTTGTATAACATCATGGGCTGCTTGGCTATCTACGGTGCTATTTGCAGACACCTGACCCTCCCTTTCGTGTTCGGAGGGACAAGGGAGTGCTGGGAGGAGGTGTGCATTGACGGCTCTGATGCCCGGCTAGTAGCTGAACAGCACATCTGGGCAGCTACCGATTATGAAATATCTTCCACGGACGGCCAGGCATTCAATGCAATTAACGGTCCAAGTTTCACATGGAAGGAGATCTGGCCGGTCCTCGGAAAGAAGTTCGGAGCGGAAGTGCCTGAAGAAATGTTTTCGGACGACTTCTGGTTTGCAAAAGCAATGGGTGACAAGAAGAAGGTTTGGCAAGAAATTGTGGTGAAGGAAGGTCTGCTACACACAGAGATGGAAGATTTGGCTAACTGGGAATTCCTGGATATCTTGTTCCGCTTTCCGATGAAAATGCTAGGAAGCCGAGCGAAAGCTGACCGGTTGGGTTTCACGATGAGATTCAAGACATTGGAATCAATCTTGTACTGGGTTGATTCCATGAGAGAGGAGAAGATAATTCCTTTCTAGAGCTTGATTTGACTTCATTTGGATTGAACAATAGTCGAGAGAATGTGGTGCACCACTAGTTGGCTGATCATCTCACAGCAAATAAAAATTATAGTGCCTTTATATGTGCTGTTTCGCTGACTGACTTTAATATTATGAACATAAAATATATTGATAACACCGTATGATAAGAGTTTATTAAATAATGCAGATGCCCACCTGTTCTTACTCACTCATTTTTGCATGCGTAAGAGTTAAGAGTCAACTGCATAATCGATGCCATTGTTCATCTCTCATGTTCAATCCCACTCCAATGGAGCAAGCAAGGGGTTGGGTTCTCCATGTTTTGGGGACATGGTCGTGTTGGTCAAGCATTTTGGGTAACAGTACCATGTCTCAATCCACGGCTGTTTTATCTATTTCTGGAGAAAAATCTGTTCAAAGTAAGACAGCGGCTGCTCGTTTCTATGGTTAGTTTGAACTTGGATTAGTAAAACATGAAGAATGATTTCCACGTCTTTTTATATGCCCAACCAACCTGTCACCAGACAAGAACATCTGCAGACAATTATTTTGGAACCGCTAAATACGTAACAATTATGAAGGGCAAAAAAACAAACTAACATCCTTTTTGATAAAAAAAATTTAGAGAATAATATAAATTAGATTTTAGAGTTTCATCTAACAGTTTAAGTTTTTAGGTAAGATAGTTTCATAATATGGTATCAGAAACTTATTGACCCAGTGGTTACAAGTTTGAATCTCACCATCTTCTTTTTATTTGATAAAAATCAAGCACAAAATAGTGTGGGTTTGTATAAATTTCAAATCAAAGAGTTTTTACTTGAAGTGGAATATTAAAGAACATTATAAATCATATTTCAAGAACTCGCCTAATAATTTAAATTTTTAAACATAAAATTCCCGGTTAGGTAGAGTGATGGGATCAAGCACTAAAGAGAAATCTCCTATACATTGTCTTCTGTTATGACTTTGATGCATGCCTGTGCAATCCATAAAAGAAGTTACACTCATCTTATCTGGATTGTAAATTCCTCGTCGTTTCTGGAAGTTGAGGACTTTTATGGAGACGGCGAAGATGATAAAGAAGAAGAGACAAAAGCCACCAAGTTCTGCTACCGACACTCCGATCATATCGGGGCCATAGCCGAAAGTAACGACATCCAAATACTTTTTCACAGGGCCTTCAAACCCTGTTCCTCCTGCAATTATTGTTTCCACACCAACACCTAGCTGAGAAGTGATATAATACCCCACAGAGTCCATGCAATTGGGCAGATCGACGTAGCAGAACCAGATCCACCATCCTGGAATACTCTGGAAAGGGGCAGACAGTAGCCATAAGACGTGGTTTAAAGGAAACGAGTACCCCGTGCACTTTTCATGGATATGGGGATTTGTCCCAAATCCTGCAACTTCCTTTCCCCCTCATTCATGTGAAGTCAAATTATTTCCCGGTCCCTTAACTATATGATGTCCTTTCTACTGCGCTTCACTTTGGAAATCTTATGTCATGATCGATCTTTACGTGTGTGTGTGTGTAAAAGAGTTATCTGGTTTTGAGGAGAAATCAAAAGTTGTTTATGTAATCGAGGAAAGGAGGCAAATTATATATATATCCACGAAACAAGATAGAAGATTGTATTGTAAGAGATGGTCCGCGTTTCCCAGCACGCAACTGTATCATTTATCCCCCGTACGTGACAAATGCCTAAAATAGATCGCCCTAGTTCTTTCTACAGATTCAAATAAAGACAGCTAGATATGCTTTTGAAACTGGGAGGAAACAGAATTAGGCTGCTTAATGAATTACAAGAAAATTCGAAGAACAACTTTGGATTATCTGTTTGGCTGATATATGCAGAGGTCCTTTGGACATAAAAATCATCAAACTTCTGTCCATTGTACGTAATGTCACCGGATTTCTGGGGGAAAAAAGAGTTGAGTAAGGTTTGTGCTAGCAGCAACTGTAACCAAAAGCAGATTAAAATGAAGAAGACGAGGATTATGAGAATCTCCTAAAGGGGATATTCTAGACAAAATGAAATTTTTTTCTTTTTTTTTCTTTGAGTATATCATTTCCAACCTCTTTGTAAGGTATTTCAGCATGTATAAATCAATTCCTAAACTCTAATTAATCCACTGTGATCAATATTTAGTAGGTGTTTGGTTCTGTGACAGTTTTGTTGAATGATAAGCTTGTTTACTGGAAAAGAAGACAAATAAGCTGAGTATGCAGCAGAAGGAAGAAGAGCATCAAGAGGCAGTGTGTGTATATGCTTAGCTGTCATTAATTGTTTGTTAATTCAGTTGTAACTAACTAAGAAGAGAAGATTAACTTGACTTCTCTATGTAATCACAAATCATGTGTAATGTGTGTTGCCTAAACTATATAAATAGGCAATCTGTCAAGCACATTGTAAGCACTACAAAAAATACATAAAGCAAAACACTTACTCTGCAACTCTTTTCTCTCCAGCTCGTAAAGCCTGTTTTCCCTAAACTCTAGCATATCAACCTGCAATCAAACCACACAAAACACAATTAATTCATAAAGTTCAACATGGTATCAGAGCTAGTTTGATCAACAAGGAAGGGAGTAAAAAATCTGTGATCATACAAACTGAAAAAAGAAGGAAAAATGGTGAGCAGTGGTGATTTACGAACACCTCAGTTCAATGGAGAAAACTATGACTTCTGGTCAGTTAAGATGGAGACAATCCTCATAGCATTTGATCTATGGGATGTAGTTGAGTTTGGCATGGAATCAAACTCTGTTTTGACAGTTGAATCAAAGAAAGAAGAAGATGAATCTGAATCTGAATCTGAGGAGGTTGCTGGTTCCAAAGGAAAAAAGGTTGGTGAGGCTGCTGTATCCAAAGAGAACAGAATCAAAAATGCCAAGGCATTGAGCCTCATCCAAGGAGCAATATCTGATGAGTTGTTTCCGAGAATCAGAAATGAAAAATCAGCACAAGGAGCATGGAATGTGCTAAAGAGAGAATATAGAGGGGATAAAAGAGTAAGGGCAGTGAAGTTACAAGCTGTGAGAGCTGAGTTTGAGTACATGAGAATGGGAGAAAATGAGAGTTTAGAGCATTACCTGGCCAAGTTTTTCGAAGTAGTGAACAACTTGAAGTCACTTGGTGAAGAAGTGCCTGAAAAAAGGATTGTGCAAAAACTATTGATGAGTTTAAGTAGAAAATACAGATCTATTGTTTCTATAATTGAAGAAACAAGAGATCTTGATGAGCTGAGAGCTGAAGAAGTTATAGCCTCTGTCAAAGTGTTTGATAAGAGAGAAAACCTACATGATGAACAAGATGGAATTACGAGAACTGAACAAGCATTCAGTAGTCTCAAAATTGGACACAATCAAGGCTGGCAAGGTCAAAACAGAAGACCTACAAGCTGGTCACAAGGAGGAAATATGCAGAGCAATCACATGCACAACAACAATCAGTATTCAAACTTGAATTATGACAGAAGAATGAATCACAACAGTGTTTTCAGTCCACAATCTAAAATTGGAAGCAGTAGTCACATCAATGTGAAGCCACAATGCAACACATGCCAAAAATTTCATTTTGGTGTGTGCAGATTTAAAAGTCAGCCTAAATGTGGTAGATGCAATCGATTTGGACACAACACAAATGATTGTGTTGACTCCTGTGAATTGGCAAAGTGTGCACAGGAGAAGGAAGAAGTGTCCATTGCAAACTTATTTTATGCTTGTCATGCAGCAAGTATAAAGAACAAGGATGAAACAAATGAAGATCATGTTGAACAGCAAATTGAAGTCATGCATGATGGTGTAGTAGAAGAACAAACATTTGAAGGAATCTCAAATCTCAGGATTGAGTTAAACAAAAAGGCTGCGGCTTCTTCTTTTGAGAAGGATTTTCAAGAAATGCAAGAAATGCTGCAGCAGTTGAAGCTTGAGAAAGAGAAGACTGAGGTGTTGTTGAAAGAGAAAGATGAGATGTTGAAGGCTAAAGATGATGAGATTGAAATGAAGGGTAAAGAACAGGAGAAAATGAAAAGTGAGTTTCAGAAACTAGAAAATGAAAGATTAGCCCAAATTGAGAGGGCTCAGAGGCATGTTGAAAGTTTGTACTCTGACTGAGATCTTCTCCCACCAAAGACAATCAAGGATCCTGAGCCCAAAAAGCCAGAAGACTGGGATGATGAGGAAGATGGTGAGTGGAAGCCAGAAGACTGGGATGATGAGGAAGATGGTGAGTGGACTGCCCCAACCATTTCTAATACTGAGTACAAGGGCCCATGGAAGCCAAAGAAAATTAAGAACCCCAACTACCAGGGCAAATAGAAGGCACAAATTGTTGACAACCTAGATTACGGTTGAAACTTGGGGTTAAATCAGTAAACAACTTAGGAGAGGCTGTTGAATGATAAGCTTGTTTACTGGAAAAGAAGACAAATAAGCTGAGTATGCAGCAGAAGGAAGAAGAGCATCAAGAGGCAGTGTGTGTATATGCTTAGCTGTCATTAATTGTTTGTTAATTCAATTGTAACTAACTAAGAAGAGAAGATTAACTTGACTTCTCTATGTAATCACAAATCATGTGTAATGTGTGTTGCCTAAACTATATAAATAGGCAATCTGTCAAGCACATTGTAAGCACTACAAAAAATACATAAAGCAGGACACTTACTCTGCAACTCTTTTCTCTCCAGCTCGTAAAGCCTGTTTTCCCTAAACTCCAGCATATCAACCTGCAATCAAACCACACAAAACACAATCAATTCATAAAGTTCAACAAGTTTATATAGTTGACAGGTTATATGGTTAAGGCTCACCGCAGGGCCAAAATATTTGGCAAAAGTATAGGTTACAGTTTTGTACTGTAAATCCCATCTAAAACAGCAGTTAAATCGCGATTTACGAAAAACATTGTTTAGTTAAATGGAAGAGAGGTTGCAGATATTCTTGCGCTATGATTTGTTAATGTAGTTTAACTAAATATCAAAGCTAACCAAGCAATTTATATTGGTAAAACTCCAGTTGCCCTCGTGTAAGAGGCAAGTGAGCAGGACAGGGGTCTCTTAAATGGATATTTTTAGAGATGACCGTACAGCAGGATGCTTCATTAAAGCAATAGTTGGATGATAAAACACAAAGCAGCATATTAGTGGGCCTTCAAAGATGGTAGTCTGGTCTCCGAGACTGCAGCACTAGCCGTTGGGCCATAAATTGTAGCCCAACTTAGACTTCTTTGAATAACTGGGCTATTTGCTGAAGAAAGCTAATTGTTTTGCTTTTATGAGCACTTTGAGGTTGGGCCAGGAAACCCAATTGAACTTCCTGGATCTCTAAAAGCACTTGGCCTTCAATTTGGTCATAAAAGAATCAAATCATAAAAAAGGGACTAAAATTCAAAAAACACTACGCTAGTTCATAATAAAATGCAAAGCCACAACACCATACCTCTTATATTTTTTTGGTTAATTATATTATGTCATGGCCTTATGAGTATAAATAAGAGTACTAATCAAACCTTATCCAACAACTAGTTGGTGGGTGGGTAACCTTGTCCTCAACAACAGTTGTTGAAAGAAAATCCCGACATGATAATATATAAAATGTCCTAGAGCATATATTTATTGGACGGGTAGTGAAGTCTTTTCCATCATATTCAAAGGCCGCCGCCGGCTTATTATTATTAAACGTGAAGACGCATGAAAAATCGAAATAGAAACTATGAAAAATGAATATAGAGAAGCTTTAAAATGTTCTGGTCCCGGAATCCGGGTTGACTTTGTATTTGATAAGCCGGAAACCGAGAAAGCCAATCTCTGCGTTAGAGTTAACAGCCATATACATCGCCCCTTTCCAGATTCCATTTTTTTTTTCCGGCCGTATCCCTGTCGGCTTCCTAGTTATCAAAGCGATAGCATATTTGACATGCCACCACATTCACCCAAGAAAATAAAATGTCAACACATCAGCACTGGAAAACACGATTCTTCAACGATGAAAAAAATCACCTGGTGTTGTACGACTCCAATCTGTGAGTACACAGTAATTAAAATAGTGATACCAGCAGCTGTTTTAGTTTTAGTTCATAATTTAAATTTATAATTTGTATTTGTAATAAATAATATTAATAATAAAATAGAAAAGCTTTAAAATGTTTTTTATAAAAAAAATAACTTGCCGGTCCGAAATCCTAGGAATTTTTTTTGGATACTATGAAATTTAATCTATTGCAAATAGGGTCTTGACCTCGTGGTCAGTGCAGTGTTTATTCCTGTCAGCTACCCAGGTTCGAGCCTTACCTTGCATGCTTGTCGTCCTCACGGTATTTTACATGTTTATTGGGCTTGCAGGATGTTCAGTGGGTCTAAAAATTAGTTATGGTGTATGTAAATTGACAAGGATAACTGGTTATAAAAAATAAAATAAAAAATCTAATCTATTATAAAAATAACAAACATTTTATCATCTCCGCGTTAAAACCTCACGGCCAATACATCACCCCTTCCCTTCTTCTTCTCTTTTTGTTTTGGCCCCGAATGGCGGTGTCCCTGCCAGGTTCCTAATTATCAAAGCAATAACGTATTTAACAGGCCAACACATCAGCATTGATCAATTTTGCTCTTATACCTATCCAGAACAACTGCAATTTCATTTCCCAAAAATACCCTCTGCTTGTCTAGTTGTATGTCTGTCTTTATGTACTGACTACTGAGTTAAGAATTGATCGAGTGAAAGAACAATACTAAACCCCCTAGTGATTTTACCTCGTTATGCACCGTTAAATGAACAGTGCCGTGAAAATTTTTGGTCCTCTAACTTTAAAAATAACATAAATTATATAGTTTTGTTAACTCAAAATTACTCTAATTTAATTTCTATACAAAGAATTTCTTGTTATTTTTTAGAATCTAGTTGAGAGAGGAAAACAAGAGATCGTTGGATTTCAATGGTAAAAAGAGAATAACATATCTTACACCGATTTATATAAAAAATAATAATAATAATTGATATTTATGTCAAATAGTTTCATTTGACAATAATACTTTATATTAGATTTTTTTACCTTTAAAGTCCAAGATATAAAAAAAAATGAGTTCAGGTGAATTTTTATTTTCCGGTTGATTTAGATTTTTAGGATATTTTGAGGTCATGGATAGGTTTATCATGCTTCCTAAAGTATTTTGGGCAAGAACTTTGTCACAAAATAAATTTTGGGGTCAATAAATCTTAATTCAAACAATGCATGCATCATTTTAAAAAAAAAAATTAGAGTAAACAATTTGTCGTCCGTCTCATTACAACAAAAACAAATACAAACTGAGTTGCAAATGGCCCTGGCAAAACGAGTCATGCTAGATTTTTTTTTTAAAAAATCTCATCTCTTTGATATTGTATGGTCAAGAATAAAAATTTAATGATTTATTTTGTTTATCTTATATTAGGTCATTTCAACCCCATTATTTAAGAATAGTGTTTAACAATGACTAAACTGATCGACTCAATTTTTTCAATTAATTTTTTTTCAATTTAATAATTTAATATTATTTTTAATTGAAAACTAAACTTCATGACTTGTTTTGTTTTGATTTTAATCAGTTTGTCTGGCCTTATGACATGAAAAAAAATGTTTTACAAGTTAACCAAGATTAACTGAATTTTTTTGTTTCATTTTTTAATTAAAAAATTTACAAATCTTATTCTTCGATATTGAGTCCAATATAAGTGATTGAAAACTGAGTTTCATTTTGTATTTTCATATACTCTCTATAGGATTATCTAATTTTATGATAAAAAGATTTGATAAGTAAACCATGTTAGATTGATTAAATCTTATTTTTTAACAAGGTTATATCGTTATAAGAGCTTAGGTCATGAGTTTAATGAATTGACTCAAGTTGTTTTAATTGATTTTTTTTAATCTCATATTTCAACATTTAGTTGATTAAAGATTAAAATTTATAGTTTATTTGATTTATTTTTCACGGGGTTATATTGGTCTTATGACTCAAATCACAAGTTTAACATGTTAACTGAAGTTGCCTTTTTAGGTCTATTTTTAATTGATTTTTTTCAACATTGTCATTTAATATTAAATTGATTGAAAATCAAGTTTCATAACTTATTTTAATTTACTTTTCATATGGTTATCATAATCCAATGACCCAGATTGTAAATTTGATATGCTAACTTGAGTTGATATGATTTGGTTTAATATACTGTTATCATAAATTCATAATACTAAAAGCGAATTCATCATGAAAATATTTTTAGTCAAATTATATATTTTTATTATTTTTTTAACTCATAAAATTAATTAAATTACATCAAATCAACTCCCATAAAATTTTATTTTTTATTATTTTAAAAATATTAACATCATCTAAATATTTTCTAACATTAACAAAAATCAAACCCATATATAGCGTAAGACAATTCTATAATACAGTACAGTACTAAATATTAAAAGCGACACCGTCATTATAACGATCTAGATTAAAAAAAGTACAAACTTATCAGTATTTGTCGAGAAAGGGTAAAGTAGTAAAACGAAAAATATAACGGAGCTGCGTCTGGTTTTAAGGAGTTCGTAAACGACAAAAGCGGGGCGTGTGTTTTTACTACTTGCAGGAGAGAGGGTTTATCATAGCAATTTTTCGTTTCCTAATTTATCTGATTCTGGAGATAGAATTTTAGTCATCGAGGGGAGTGTTTTTCATTGATTGATTTTTCTGTTTGTTTTATGGGAATTGGTTTCCGAGAAAATAATAATAGCAAGCCTAAGCCATGGGAAAGTTGTCTTTCAAGGATTCTCTCAAAGCTCTTGAAGCTGATATCCAGCACGCCAATACTCTGTACTCTTTCTCACTCTATCTCTCTTACTTTTTTTTACTTTTTAAAGAATTTGGCATGGTTTAATTGAAGTTTTTGAATGCGTAATTGTTATCAACCACTGATGCATGAATGACGAGTGTTCTGTGAATTTGATCCAATTTTGTTGCCTTTGCTTTACTTTAAAACTACCAAAATAAGAAATTTATGAGTTATAAGAAAATGCAGCCACGATGATTCTTGAATTTTATTTAATTGGTGAATTGATTTATAGTCTTGAAGTTGATTTCAGAGGGACTGTGTTTCAATGAGAAAGCATTTTTTTCCTTCTAGTTTTCTGCTGGGAAAATCCTTTAAACTTATGATCATGTTAGGTGAAAGATTGTTGTTTTCCCATGATTTTAAAATTCTATAGGCAAGTAGCTATTGTTGTTAAAACAACTAGATGAATCAATGTTTGTACTTACGGCATTTTGATACACCTGTGTTCAATTATTAAAGATAAAACTTCATCACTTTGGTTTTCTTTTCTCTTTAGCAAACCTGGGCTCCCCAGATTTTGCAATCAATATCATTATTTTTAGTCCCTTTTCTTTTAAGCTAGTTTGTTCATTAGAAACCTTGAGACTGGTAAAGCAAACAATGTTGCTGTTTATTGATTCAAAGTGTCTAGAAATTATATATCGCCAACCATGAAATTATACAAGTGGCCAAGTAAAATTAATGTGAACTTCTGGTTCGATACCAATTAATATTATCAGCAACTAGTTGCTCCTAGCAGCGCCTGTTTTAGAATTTTCTTTCATGCTAAGAAAGAAGTATTTGCTTTTAAATGAACAGTCATAAGTTTAACCCCGATACTACTGTTATTGCGTTTTCAACTTTTACTGTATCATCTCTTAGACTTGGACCTGATTTTTCTGAAGGGTTTAATTCTGATAAAACTTTCTTATCGTAATTAGAGAGTGATGTTGATTGTTGCTGGTGCTAACAATTTCTTGTCCATCGTCATTGCCTCTCTCCTTTTTTTCCATCCAAGGGAAGAAAGAGTGAACAAGGTTTGTCATTGTGTGTCTTACATTCTATCTTGTTAATGCAGTGCTTTAGATCATCCAAGGGAGAAAGATGGAGCTCGCCTTCAGATGCGATTATCCTATAGCCCAGCATCCCAATTCTTTCTCTTTCTTGTGCAGTGGACTGATTGTAACCTTGCTGGTGCCCTTGGTTTGCTAAGAATTCTTATATATCTTGTATGTTTCTTTCCACAGTACTCATTTCAGTTTGCTTGTTTTAGATTTGCACTGTTTTCTGTCAGGTTCTCCCCTGTTTTGTGCCCTTCAGTTTTCATTGCCAAGTTATTTATCCATATAATTTGTCTGTTGTGACTCTTCATCACTCCATCACCTTGAAAAATGTAGTAATAATATAACAACTTCTTGTTGGGGTGTGACGGTGTGCTGATTGGTGCAGAACTATGCAGACGGGAAAACTACTATGTCTGTTCAAGAAAGGAAAGCTAGCATCAGAGAATTTTATGGTGAGTGATACTCTGAGAAGTCTGGACTGTTTTCCTTTTTTACTTGGACTCTCAAAGTTTGGAAGAAACATTTTCAGTCTGTAGGAGTGAAATTCAAGCTTACAAAGTTTGTTTTCTATAAACAGCAGTGATATTTCCTTCTATACTGCAACTTCAAGGAGGAATCACAGATGTGGAAGATAGGAAACAGAAAGAGGTATGTGCTGTGAAATATAGAAGAAAGGACGAGTTGGAGAAGGGGAAACTCTCAGAAGTCGATATAGAAAGAGAAGAAGAGTGTGGGATTTGCTTGGAAATGAACAACAAGGTTGTGCTGCCTAATTGCAGTCATTCATTGTGCTTGAGGTGCTATCGGGATTGGTGAGCTTTCTGTCTTCTTTCTATGGTCCTAGCGCAATTTCTGATTATCTCATCTTTACTGCAACAAAAAATAAATAAATGTGGATGTGTCTTTAGTCTTTGCCCTGGATTTGAAGATTGGACTGGACAGTCACTTTATGCACCTGGTGATTGCTACTCCTTTCACATTCTTATGAAACTCACTTGTAAAACTTATCCAATCCCACAATGATGTAAATAGGAGAGAGCATTGCACCTTCTATACTGAATAATTGCACTGAAGTTTGAAGTTTGTGGGCTTTTAACTTCTATTGGGTACTAAAAGAATCTCATGGTAGCCTTGTGGCACATCTTGCACAAGACAAAGGATCCTTTTAACATGTATACAGCCAACCCGAGCTTGTTGCTTGTTAATAAATGATTGTATTTTCAATAGGTGTTTTCTATACTCATGGACATCTTAGAAAGTTCATAATTCTGCTACTTCTTCGTACATAATTTTCTGTTGCTCAGCATCCCCATGTTTGGAATTTTTGTCTGGTATCTTTTGCCTTGGAACTTTTCATCTCAAAGTCGATGCTATCGTAGGCCAACCCTCCCGTCTCAGTAGTGGAGGTCCTTGACTGGCCTGGTTTCTTAATTTGAAAGAGTCCTCTCAGTTAATGCTATCGTGGGCCTATGGTGTCGTAATTTCCTAACTTCTATGGTGTCTTGATAAGTTGTTTTGCTTTCTTCACAGGCGGGGGCGGTCTCAATCATGTCCCTTTTGTCGAGGTAGTCTTAAAAGGGTCAATTCTGGTGACCTTTGGATCTATGCAGATAAGTCTGATGTTGTCGATTTAACGTTGATTACGCGACAGGATTGCAAGAGGCTGTTCATGTACATTGATAAGTTGCCCCTAATAATTCCAGATACTGTATATATGCCCTATGACTCTCATCTGAAGTAGCGGTTCATGCACTGGCTTGAGCAAAGATTGTACAGTTATTTAACCGTGACTTTAGAAAATGTAAATGTCATTTAGTTACCTACGTTGAAACTGAGTTTCGAAAATGTAACCCAGGTTTAACTTTTATGTTGATTTTGTTAATGGCTAATGGTGTACTGCAAGTGCCTGCAATTTGTGGAGGCTGTGTGATGTCAATATTGATGGCTTTAATTCGTGTGTGTATATATATAAACCGCGTGGGTGTTTCACTGTGCACACAGACACAGTGCACTGTGGATTGCAATAGTATTTTTTTTTTTTGGCCTTTTCTTTTCTTCCAAGTACATTTTTTTTCTTTTTTCTTTTTGTTTCGATTTTTATGATTACGCTTCTCTTTTGTTTTTTCGTTTCTTCTTCTTCTTTTTTTGCTTTTTGTTTTTCCTAATTATTTTTCTTCTTCTTTTTTTTCCTCCATTTTTTGCTTCTTCTTTTTTTGCCTTTTTTTTGTATTTTTTCCTTATTATAGTTTTTTTTTCATTTTTTTCTTATTATATTTTTTTTCTTTTTCTACTTATATATTTTTTTGTTTTTTTGTTTTTTAATAATCGGGGTGTCCGAGCTCGCTTAAATGCACCACGATTAATTTCCATATCCAATTTTTTTTGATAATCAGGGTGTCCAGGTCAACTTATGCATATCACGACAATCCCCGGACCCATATTTTTTTTTCTAAAGTGCTTTCCTGCTGGTATATTTTTTTTTCTTTTTTTTATACTTTTGTTTTATTCACTTATACATTTTTTTTTATAACCGGGATCTCCGACCAGCTTAAGCACACCACGACTAATTCTTAGGCCAATTTTTTTAAAAAACAATATGGATTGCTACAGTGCTTTCACGCTTATACTTTTTTTTTGTTTTCTTTTGCTTATACATTTTTTTTGTAACCATTGTCTCTCAGCCAGCTTAAGCCTCTTTCTTTCACTTATATATTTTTTTTCACTTATATATTTTTTTTCTAACCACAATCTCCGGGCCAGCTCAAGTGCACCACCACTACTCCTCGGTCCAAATCTGTTTTTTGATAATCGGGGTGTCCAGGCCAGCGTGGACACACTATGACTAATCTCCGAACCAATTTATTTTTATTTGTTCTTTGGATTAGATGATTTTTATAATTTTATTATTTGCGCAATAATAATGATAATTTTAGTGATTATTTTTTTTATAAAAATCTTTTGATTTTTTTTTTAAAGATTTTCCTGAAATTTTAATTTATATCGGCGATCATTTTAAAAGTAATATTACTCTATTTTTCCCTTTAGTCGTTTTTTTTTTATTTTCTGTTTCTTTATTTGTTCTTTAGATTATATGATTTTTATGATTTTATTATTTATGCAATAATAATGATAATTTTAGTTATTATTTTTTTATTGTTGTTTTATAAAAATCTTTTGCTTTTTTTTTTAATTTTTCATGGAAATTTAATTATTTTAATTGTTTTGACAGTAATGTTAGTAATAATTTTAGCTTTATAGCAATGATAATGGCAATAACGTCAAGATGAATTTTCAATCTATGTTTTCGTCTTTTTGTTGATAGAAAATTAACAACTTATTTTTTTTATTTGATTATTGTAGGTATTTTCACAATTTATATTTTATTTTTGTTTGATTTAAATTGAATTATAAAATGAACTAATCTTAATACAGTGAATTTAATAATTCAGATATCCGAGTTTTCTTGCTTTTTTAATGATGATGATAAATTTATGCTGGTTATTTCGTTTGAAACTACTAAACAGATAAATTTATATCGATTTTAAATTCATATATTTTATAGAAAACTTGCACTTGACATGAATTCTGCACAGATTTATTAGTTTAGCTAAATTTATATTATAATAAAAAAATACACACAATTAATATTTTTTACATTGCAAAAAATATTGTGCCGCCCGCGGCGAAGCGCGGGGGCATTGTCTAGTATATATATATATATATATATATATATATACACACACACACACACTAGTCATTTCACATTGCTTTACCGTAACCGAAATTATATTTTTTTCAATGTAAAAAAAATATATTAAGAGTATAAGATATTAAAATTGTGATATTTTTTTTATTATATTATAAATTTGGACAAAATAATCAATTTATGCAGAATTTCTAAGGAGTACAATTTTCTAATAAAATATATGAATTTTAAATTGATATAAATTTATTTGTTTTTAACAGGTTCCAACAATATTATCAACATAAAATTATCACTATCATTAAAAATAAATAAAAAATCGGATACCAGAATCATCGAATTCACTGTCTTAGGATTACTTCGTTTCATAATCTAATTGAAATTAAATATAATAATAAAATATAAATTGTGAAAACACCAACGATAACTAAATAACAAAAATAAATAATTGATTTTCTATTTATAAAACGAAGAAAACATCATTAAAAATTCATTGCAAAGTTACCATCATTATCATGGCTATAACAACTAAAATTATTATAATCAGTACTGCCAAAATAATTAGAATCATTAAATTGTCCTGAAAAATAAAATAAAATATTTTTACCGAAAATCAAGCAAGAAAACAATAAAACAAACATTCACTAAAATTATCATTTTTATTGCGCAAACAATGAAACCATAAAATTATCTCGAAAAATAAAAAAAAAATACTTTAACAAAAGAGCAAACAAAAACAACAACAAAAGAAAAAACAAAAATAAATATTATGAGCATAAAAAAATCATATGATCAGGAGAACAAATAAAAATAAAGAAACCCCTCAAAAAAAGGGAAAAAGAAATTACTAACATAAATTAAAATTTTAGAACTAAACCGAATAAAAATAAAACCGCAACAAAAATTAAAACGATAAAAATTAAAAATAAAAACTAAAAGCATAAATGAATAAATACAAACAAAAAATAAATGTTGTCCAATAAGGATCGAAAAATCAAAGAAAACAATACTAAAAAAGAAATTAAAAGAATAAGTGTCAATATAAATATATATATATATATATATATAATTAATTAATTGCAATTGAATGACAAAACTTCAACAAATCAAAATCTTGAGATCGAAAAATAATAAAAGGATTTTCAAAAACAAAATATAGAGTAACCAATATAAATTAAAATTTCAAAATAGTACTGAATAAAAATAAAACCCAACAAAAAATAAAACAAAAAAAACTAAAAGCAAAAATGCATAAATATGGATACAAAATAAGTATTGTCCAAGAAGGACAAAAAAAAACAAAGGAAGTAATACAAAATAAAAAATTGAAAGAATAAGTGCCAAAATGAAAAACAAAATATATAATTAATTCCAATTGAAGAAAAAAAATATAACAAATCAAAATTTTGTGACCGAAAAACAATAAAGGGATTTAAAAAAATACAGTGTAATTGTTTAAAAAAATAAAAGAATAAAGACCGAAATGAAAAGTAACATATATGACCAATTTCAATTGGAGGACAAAATTTGACCAAATTAAAACTTGCAGGCTAAAAATATTAAAGCAACAAAAAACAAACTAAAAATCAAAAGATGAAGGACTAAAATGAAATGTACCATATATGATCAATTTTAATTGAAGGGCATAATTGAAAACAATCAAAATTTTCATTGAATAAATCAGTAAGAAAAACAAAATCAAAAGCTCAGAGATCAAAATGAACGAACTAACAATATGAAGGACCATATTGTTCTTTCCGACAACAAAAGAGGGAAAAGGGGAGGGGGGAAAAATTGTCCATCGGTTATTCCACGACCACCTTAACATGACACACGTTGCACTGAGAGAAAGAAGCAATGGCGACACATTGTATGACACGACAACAAGACATTTTCCACCACCTACAAACACGCCCCACGCTACCTTAGCGGCGCGTTCACGTGAAAAACTAATGGTGTGTCTGTATGACGCACCTGCATTAAATTCAGAAAAAAAATTTACAGAATTACCTAAGCACTCCTAAACCCAGCAATAACCACGAAAAAACTAGGTGTGAAACTACCACCATGCCCCCAACCACAAAACTTCCTTTTTGTCTTTTTCGAAGGGTATATAAGTATTTGTACCATGCAAAAATATGTGAAAATTCCAAAGACCATATTTGAAAGATGAAAAAAATAATAGAGAGGATTGAAGAAAAAATATATTTTGATGGTTTATTTATAAATTAAAAAATGGCAAGGGTGAAATTGAAAAATATTTGAATTTTAATAGATTATTTATTAATTAAAAAATAATAGGGGATGAAGTTGAGAAACATTTATAATTTGACAGGGAGTGAAACTGATTTTTTTTAATAAATTATATATAGATTAAAAAAAAAAGTAAAATTGGAAAACACTTGTAATTTCATAGCTTATTCTGTGTCATCACCCAATTTTTGGGTGACTCCCCAAAATAAAATAACAATAACAAAAATAAAATAAAAGGGCTTGGTGTCGGTAGAAAATCATGGTGGAAATTTGGAATATTTTCTGAGCCGAATCGTATCTCTTTTGTGCCAAAAAATGAGAGAAAATACAAATTCGAGGTAAAAATTAAGTAAAAAATCATAATTATATTTTTTATAGGCCAATTTGATTTAATCATGGGCTAATTCAAAATATTATTATATTTGAGAATTAATTTAGGGTCCAATTGAAGAATTTAATTAAGTGCAAGGACTTAATTATGCTTTAAATTGATCAAATTAATTTTATTAAGGGCTTAATTGACAAAAAATCAAATTTTGAATTTAATTCGGTCTCAATTGAGAAGTCTGGAATTTTTGGAGACCCAATTGAATTTTTCCAAGATAATTGTGCAAAATTAAGGGTCAAATTGAAGTTTAATTGTCAATTGAGAGTCAAATTGCGTGAATCAGAAGGGACCAAAATGAAAAAAAGCGCGCACAGTTAAGGCTAATGTTGAAATTCGGACAGGGGCACGATTGCATAAAATTACAAATTTAAATCCAATTGGGGGTGCAATTAGAACAATTACAAAGTAAATGACCAAAATGCACTTCCACCTTCCCAAAGCTGTCACAACACGCCGACCTACCTTCACCTGCGCCTCCCGACAGTCGCCTGAACACCACCGCCGACAGCCCACCTGCAGGCCACCACCCAGCCGAAAGCAAGCCACCATGTCGCCGACCAGCAGCCACCGTGGCAGGCCAAGTTCTCCTATAAATAAACCCATGCACGCTGCCTGCAGAAGGGAGGAAAATTACACAGAGAGGGAATTAAACAGAGAGATTTACGTGGAGAGGGAGAAAAAACCAGAAAATCTACGTAGAAGAGAGGAGGAAAGGGGGGAAGAATCACGTTACGGGAGGAAAAAACGGGGAAAAATTTACGCAGAAGAGAGAACAAAATAGAGGAAAATTTGCAGAGGTTTTGGCAGAGAAGAACAAAGAAATATCACACGAAATAAACCATCACCTTCACTTTTCTCAACCTCAGCCTCAACCCCCTCTCTCGGTCTGCAGACCAACATCTCTCTCTCTCTAAAGAACGCAGCAGCAAGCTCTCTCTCTCCTCCAGCTCTCTCTCCTCGCCAACTCCTGCAACAGCTCCCGGCGAGCACACCAACGGAAAACACCTCCACCGTGACCTGCAACAAACCAGCCTTCATCTCCAACAGCAGAAACCAGCTCCGGCGAAGAAGAGCACAACAGAGGCAGCAACGAACGGCCACAGACCAGCCACTTCCAGCCCTCCTCCCGGCCACCACGGGTCTCCGTTTTCGACGCCACCACGACAGGGAGAACCACCTCGACGTCCTCTACCTGGTGGCAGTGGAAGGTGATCTTTTCATCGTGGTCGGTCGACCACTAAATCACTGTTCACGTGACAGTGCAGTGAACTAATTCACTGCACTGTGGACGTGTTTTGCGTTTTATTTCTTTTCTTTCCCGACCCTTTTGGGCTGGCCTCTCTCGGCCCAGCCTAGCTGGCTAGGCCGGGCCCAAGTCCAGCAGACTTGGGCCCTTGGCCAACCTCAGCTGGGCCAGGCCCAGCCCGAAATTTAATTTAAAAAAAACAAAAAAAATCTTTTTTAAAAAAAAACAATTTTTTTTTGTTTTCGTGCATACGGCCGGATTCCAAGATTTTTCCATCATATTTTTCGTAAAAAAAATATATGTTGCATCTTTCTCATATTTTAAACGAAAATTGGATATCATAACCAGTTTATGATTATCCGTTGGAATTTGGCCAAAATATCAAAAATAATTTAACAATTATTTTGTTTTATCTATCGCGGTGTAAAATTACATTGTAAAGTACACCCGCAGATAAAAAAGATTTTTACTACGATGTAAAATTACTTTGTATACTACATCCGTAAATAAAAAAAAATTTACTACGGTGTAAAATTACATTGTAAAGTACATCCGTAGATAAGAAAAAAGATTTTCAACTGCGGTGTAAAATTACATTGTAAAGTACACCCGCAGACAAAAAAATGTTTTTTTTGAAAATACAGTGTAAAAATATATGTTTCAAACTTAGGAAAAACAATCAAACAACAATGCAGCTTACCTTAGGTAGGGTGCACTGGGGGTGATGCGTCTTCCCCTTGCACAACAAGTCCCCTTACCTAAACTCTCGCAGACCAATAGGTTCCTAGTGACTTTAATACTAGGTGACGACTCCTGATAATTATAGTCGTAAATTTTAAAGCTATAAAACATACCCCTTTTCACTGCGTGTCGTTATCTCCCCCAAACCCGGGGGAATAGCGGGGCGCGAAGCTCTTAAAAAACCGTCGTCGCGACATTCTGAATTAAAAAATATAAATAAAAAGTTACTTTGGATTTTTGCATGGTTTGTGTAGATTTCAAGGCGAGGAGGGAGAAGGGAAAATATTATCTCTAGTGCTAAACTAGCGACAATGTTTATACACACACCTAATCACAATGTAAAGAATGATGAGATCTTTCAAACATCACACTGTAAAGCTGTTATTGGTAGTTGGGATGACCCCACACGCATTGCATCAATGATGTTAGTGCTGCCTGCATGCTGTTGCCCGTGATAACAAGTTTTTTTTTAATTTTAAATGAGTATTTAATATATGACAATTACTATATAGCTAAAACAGCTCGGCTTCGCGCACTGTGGACTGGACTTCTGTCGTCCGTGTGTCGCGCGAGATCGTCCATCCTTTTTTATTTTTTACACAGGTCTTCTTTTTGTATTTTTTATGGTGAATTTGACAAATGAGAAGCTTTGGCCGAGCGGTTGGCCACGAGCTGCCAACACAGGCGCGCGCGATTTCGAACCGCTCGGCCACCAATCTGATTTCCTTTTTTTTTAAGAACTGTTTTTTTTTGTTTTTTTTTAATAACTGGTTGTTGTTTTTTCTTTTTACAAATTTGATTTGTTTTTTTTTAAGTACTGTTTTTTTTTTAAAAAAGTTTTTTTGTTAAAAACAAATGATTTTGTTTTTTTAACGGGTTGTTGTTTTTATTTTTTTACAAAAAACAATATTTTTTTTTAATAACTAATTTTTTTTAAAAAAGGGGTTTTTTGTTAAAAAAAACAAGGTTTTTTTTTAAATAACTGATTGTTTTTTTTTTTTACAAATTTTTATTTTTTAAGAACTTTTTTTTAAAAAAAAAAGGGTTTTTTTTGTTAAAAAAAGGTTTTTTTTTAATAACTGATTGTTGTGTTTTTTTTTTTTACAAATCTGTTTTTTTTTAGAATTGTTTTTTTTAAAAAGGATTTTTTTGTTAAAAAAATGTTTTTTTTTACTAGCTAGTTTTTTTTTTTTTACAAAAAAGAAGAATTTTTTTTTAATAACTAAGGTGTCCAGGCCAACTTACGTGCACCACGAATAATCTCCGGATCCACTTTTTTTCGATTTTTTTATTCCTATTTTGTTTTGCCACTTATACATTTTTTTTCTTAACCGAGGTGTCCGGGTCAGTTTACGCGCACCACGACGATTATTATTATTTTCTAGAATACCTAAAGGAGATCGCGGTTCCAAAAAGTGATGAATATATATATTTTAAGGTGTTGATATGAAATAAATAGCAAAATATATAATTAGTCTAACATATTTATCAGAGAAAAAATCACAAATAGTTATTATCATTATTTTAAATGCACTAATATTAAATAAATAGCAAAATCTATAATTAGTGTAACATATTTATAAAGAAAAAAACTTACGAATAATTATTGTCATTATTTTCAATGTCTTATCTACAATAATTAGAAATTTCAACACCTAATAATATTTAAAAATAATAATTAAAATGAATGAAAAAAACAACAATAAATATTATTAGATTTTAAAAAATTATTTGACTTGAAAAATAAATAAAAAAGAAAAAAGAGAATGATAAGTCCAACCATTACGAAACACCCAACCGCCAACGAATGCCCAATTGACTAAAAAAAAATAAAGTTATTCATCTATAATTTATATCATCGATTGTATTTTTTTCATCAACCGATTATATAATTGTCAAAATAATTAAGACACACCAAATAATCAATCGATTGCAGTTTTGCAATCTATGAATTAAATAAATTGACACAAAATAGCAATCAACCAGAAATAATCCATCTCTGATAGATTTTAGCGATTGCAATTTTGCTATCAACTGGTTAAATCGTTCGTTGTTGTTAAAATAAACCCAATCATCAACAAGTTCGATACAAGAAAAAAATAATTCATATTTTATTCATTTTTTAATTGCAAATTTACGTCCACCAATTAAATAACTGTCAGAACAATCAAAACACACCTACCAATTAATCAATTATAGTTTTTCAATATGCAAATTACATAAATCGATAAAATATCTAAGCAAGTTCATCCATTAATGAATTGGCTATAAAATACAATTCACTCATCTTTAATATATTTTATCGATTATAATTTTGAGAGTTGTCAACTAAATTATTATTCGAGCACTTAAACTGATAACAACAACCAACTAATTCAATACAGACAAAAAAAAATATAACAAAATTTAACGATTACAATTTGCTATCTACCAACTAAATAAATCTTTGCAGGCTAAATAATTAATCAGTTTGCTACATCAAAAAAGCCTAGCGCAACGCGCGGCTATATTCTGATATTTGTTAGGTATCAACGCCTGGAAATATATATAAAAAAATGAACTGAGTTTTTTTAAAATCTCAAATTAATTTAATCTAAGTGTTTTGAAATAGTTTTAATATAATAATATAAAGAATAAATCTTAAAAAATAATAAAAATAAAAATCACTGTAAACTAAAAAAATATCATGTCACATATATATAAAATAAATGCAAAAAAACACAAAAATGTAAGATAAGTATTATATGTATGCTAGGACGAACAACTAAGTCGAGTGGTTAACGCGTTTGCTACCGCACCACAAGAGCGAGACTTTGAATCTCTCCGGCTGCTGATGTTTTTAAACACTGATGAACAATGATTTTCACTTTTCATTGCTGTTTGAATTTTTTTTTTAGCTACGCTTCTTTTTAAAAAAAAATCGGAGTATCCATGTGAGCTTACGCACACCACGACTAATCTCCAGATCCACTTTTTTTTTTTTGTTCATTTTTTCCCTGTTTTTTTCCTACTTATACATTTTTTTCCATGACCAGGATGTTCATGTTAGTTTATGCGCCCCGCAATTTTTTCTCTCATTACTGTTTAAAAATATGCTTTCCCCTTGCATTTTTTGTCTATAACTAGACTTCCTTTTTTTTTAATAAACAAGGTGGCCGGGACAGCTTACATGTACTATGACTAATCTTCGTACCCATTTTTTTTAACATTTTTTTTCTTTTTTTTTCCAATTACACTTTTTTTTTCATTATTCTATAACCAGGGTATCCTGGTTAGCTTTTTTTTTAATATTTTTTTCATTGGGTTTCTTTTTTTGTGTTTTTTAACCAAAGTTTCCATGACAACTTATGTGCACCACAACTAATCTCTGAATCCATTTTTTAAACATTTTTTCCACTGATTTTTCCCCACGTATACGTTTTTTTATAATTGTGATGTCTGGAACAACTTAGACGCGCCGTGAATAATCCCTAAACCCATCTTTTTGGATTTTTTTCTGTATTTTTCGCACTTATAATTTTTTCTTTTATAAACAGGGTGTCCGGGTCAGCTTACGGGAACTACTACTATTATTTCATAAAATAGCTAAAGGAGATTGCAATTTCAAACAATAATGAACAATTATTTCAATTGTGATTTTCGTTGTTCATTACCATTTCAAAAAAAATTCCTTTTTTTATATTTCTTACATAATTCTTATTTCTGTCCATATATATACATGCTCTCCAATTAAAAAATATACGGACCACTTCCCATTTCGATGGCACTATTCCTTTTAGGCTGAGGAAAAATTTATTTGTTACATATTTTATCTATTATAATGTTACTAATTAAATATTTAAACAACTAATTACAGCATGTAAAAAATCAATTAGTTTTCTACATGAAAAAACCCTAGCGCAATGCGCGGGCAAGCATACTAATTATACCACGCAAAAAACTCATTACTAACATATTTTTATCTGTTGCAAGTTTAGTAATTTAAACATTGACATAACTAATTATAGCACGCAAAAAATATAAGTTTCTTTCTTGAAAAAAAATACAATATTTTTATTTATAATGTGTCAAATTGAATATTACTGGGAAAAATATGCAACTCATTAAAAAAAATTTACCTACATTATCTATGATTAAGAAATATACGACCCACTTTGCATTTCGATTATAAAGATTTTATCAATTATAATTTTACTAATTAAATATTAAAATAGCAAAATACAATACATATAAAAACAATCAATTTTTTACATAGATAAAAAAGTCCCGGCGCAACACGCGGGCATTAAGCTAGTTATAACAATATATTGGAAAAACCTCAAAATATACAACAAAACCAATATCAAATTACCAAAATATTAGATATTTATATCTTTTATTGCTTCAAGAAACACCAAAGGAATTTAAATAGTATAAAAAAATAAAAGAATAAAAGCAAGAGTTTTGCATTCAAAGGCTAAAGTTGTAATTGTACTTAAAAAAGTGGAATGACAAATATAACATCATACAATATATTAAATAAAAAGTGTTATGATGAAAATATATTTTACCCAAATTAATTTATTATCTTAATTTATAAGAATAAATTTATAATTATATTATCATAATAAATTGTAATATTCGAGTAAAAGCTTTAATGTTTTTTATAATTATTTCAAAGAGTCAAGGGTATCTAAAATTAAAATTTTATTATTTACGTCACCAATTACTATATATCTAAAAGAGGAAGGTAGTTTAAACAGTGATTTTTACTGTTCACGCACACCCAGATCCACTGTGGACTGGGGTGCGTCTAAAAGAGGAAGGTAGTTTAAACAGTGATTTTTACTGTTCACGCACACCCAGATCCACTGTGGACTGGGGTGCGTGATCTGGTGTAGCAAATGTCATTTAAGCATGGTGCTGTCCCTCGCATTTTAAATAATATTTATATTTTCTGTCGCGGTTAAACACCAACACATATTTGTAGTTAGTGGAAAACGCGTGGATAACAACGAGGGCAGGGGTTCGACCTCTGCGCCTCGCGCCTGCTTAATTGAGCTGTTCTCTATTTTGTTTTCTTTTTTTCGTTTTTTTTTTTTTTTGATTGTTTTTTTGTTTATTTATTTATTTTTAATTTATTTAGCCTGCTTAATTGAGCTGTTCTCTATTTTGTTTTCTTTTTTTCGTTTTTTTTTCTTTCTTTTGATTATTTTTGAGCTGTGCTCTTTTTTTTCTTCTTTTGATTGTTTTTTTTGTTTTTTATTTATTTAGTTTTTTCTTGCTTATAATTTTATTTCTTTTCATTTGTTTTTTAGTCAAAGTTAATGATTTTTTTTTCATTTATTAAATTTTTTCTATTATTAACGTCATAAGAATAATAATTTTAGTTTCTTTACTTGCTTTCTATTTTTTTAATATTTTTTTTGTCAGTATAATTTAATATTTTTTTATTGTTTTAGCAATAATAATAATGATATTTTTAGATGTTATGACTTCGATGTTCCTATTGTTATAATATGATGTGTTAATGTGTTTTATTTTATCAAACCTTACATATATATATGTTATACTTTATGTAATTTTTTAAAAAATTTCATTTAATTGAAATTGATAATAATTTTTCAAGCCCTTATAATTTTGATTTTTTATTTTAATTCAGTTAATTTTTTATAGTTCTTACATATCTCCTATTTTTTTTTGTCTATGTTTGTATATATATGTGCATTTAATTTTGATTTTAATTTTTATTATTTTTTTATTTGTTGAGATAACATTTTTTCACAAAAATTTTGCTCTTAAATTTTAGTTTGTGTTTATGATCATTTAAAAATTGATATTTCTTATTTGTTTTCATTTGTTTTTTCTTTTGGTTTTTTTATTAGCTTCTTCATTTATTTTCACGTCAAATAATTTTTTTAGCTAATAATTTTTATTTTTTTTGCACTTTTGTTAAAGTTTTTGAGCTTTTTTATTCTTTTATTGAATTTATTTTTCCTTTATTCATGCTATAATAATAATAATAATAATAATAATAATAATAATAGTTTTTCTCTTGATTTCTTTTATTAATATTTTTGAGTTCTTTTTTTCTCGGAATAATTTAATATTTTTTTATTGTTTTAGCAATAATAATGATATTTTTAGGTGTTAAACCTTCGATGTTACTATTGTTATAATAAGATATATTTTATTATATCAAACCTTGCATGTATAGATATTATATTTTATTTTTAAACCAGCAAAATCTATTAATTATTTTAATTCCAACAATTAAAAAATATATTTGCTCAACCCACAAATAAGTGCGAGCAATTAACTATAAAAGAGCCAAAGGAGATCGGTGATTTACTATTCATGCGTACTCAGATCCAATGTGGACTAGGGTGCATGATCTGCTGCTGTTTTTTTTTTTTAGCAGGTTTTTTTTTTTAACCGTGATATCCGTGGTAGCTTACGCACACCACGGCTAATCTCCAGATCCATTTTTTTCCCTGTTTTTTTTCCACCTATACATTTGTTTTTTTGTTTTTTTCTCATAACCGGTGTGTACAAGTTAGTTTACGCTCACAACAATTTCTTTTCTCATTGTTGTTTAAAAAGATACTTTTCCCTTGCACCTTTTGTGTGTGTCTTTATATATATATATATATATATATATATATATATATATACACAATAATTAACAGTTATTTCAACTGTGATTTTCACTTTTCATTACTATTTGAAAAAAAAAACCATCTTTTTGTATATATTTCTTACATAATTCTCATTTCTGTCCATGTTTATATGTACATGCTCTTAGTTTGTTTTTCAATTTTTTAAATTCCACTGTTATTAAGATTTTTTTTCATGATTAAATTTTAATTTATAAATTTTTTTCTCTAACAATAATTATGGTCTCACCAATTTTTATTATTTCCACTGTTATTAAAATTATTTTTTTTAATGTTTACATTTTAATTTCTGTTCGTGATCATTTCAAAAATGATATTTTCTATTTTTTTCTTTTTTTTATTCTTCCATTCAAATAATTTTTTTAAAATCTAATAATATCTTTTTAATTTTTCCATTTATTTTTTTATTTTTTTTGTTAATATTTTCAGGTTTTAAAATTTCTTATTATTATAGATAACACATTCAAAATAATTATAATGATTATTTGTAATATTTTTTTCTTATCAATATGCGAGACAAATTATATATTTTGATATTTTTAATATCAACACCCTAATATATATATATATATATATATATATATATAAATAAATGACCTATTTATTATTATTCTAAAATATTTTTAATATAATAATATGAGTAATAAATTGTACAATCAGTTTTCTACATAGAAAAACATCATTTCTAACAGACTTTATCAAAAGAGTCTTGACAGTAGCAACATTCAATCACTTTTTAATGGGGAAAAAACCTGTTTCTAACAGATTTTATCAATTATAATTTTACTGATTAAATATTAAAATAACAGAATACAACACACATAAAATCAATCAATTTTCTATATAATTAAAAAAGCCCAGCGCATCGCGCTGGCAATACCGCTCGTACCTATTCTATTCCAGTTAAAAAATGAAAAAAACTTAAATAGAATTATTTTTAAATCAAACATATTTATTCAATAACTAAACATTATATTAAAAGTTAAATAAATAAGCCAAGAAATCAGTGATCCCAAAAGCCCAGAGAATTCTTATCTCTCTTTTTGGGCCCAATTAGATTTGTTTTCAGAGGGTTTAAGAGTTTTACATACAAAATGACAAAAACCCGAAGCTCATTCATCGTCTCAATCCCTCTCCATCTAAACAAAACCCTAGCTAGCTAGCTAGCTAGAATCAGAAATCTGTGGCCGCCATGGCGGAAGAGAAGCTCAACAGATCAACGGAAGAGGAAGAGATGAAGAAGAAGAGAAAGCGTAAGAGAAACAAAAATAAAAAAGATGAAAAAGAAGCAGAAGATAAAATCTCCGATGTAATCGAAGGAGGAGCAGAGGAGGAGGATGATAGGCAAGTTGAGGAGGTAAAAGAGAAGAAAAAGAAAAAGGAGACGAGTAAGAAGGAAAGTGAAGAGGAAGAGGAAGAGGAAGAGAAAGAAAAAAAGACGGTGAAGAAGGTGAAAAGTGGCGGTGGGATTATGAGCACAGAGTCATTTGACTCTTTGGGATTATCTGAACCCACTCGTAAGGCCATTCAAGAGACAGGGTTTGAGTATTTGACTCAGGTATATTGTTTTCTTGTACGGTTTTAGCTAAGAAACCTGATAGTTTTTATTGGTTTTGCCCGCATCAATGTCCCATGCATTAGTTTTATTAGAACTTCAAGCTTTCTAAATTCCTGGCGATGTTTTTTCTAGCTTTGCAATGTTTCTGTCTTGTTGGGACTTCTATATAAAAAATAGTTCTTATAGCTCTGCCTAGAAGAAGAACATAGTGCCCACGGTAATTTCTATACAATGTAGGATATCATACATATTTTCTCCTATTTATGCATTTAACGTTTTTTATAACTAATGTTTCTTTGCAAATACAGATTCAAGCCAGGGCAATCCCGCCGCTTCTTGTAGGAAAAGATGTTCTTGGTGCTGCAAGGACGGGTTCTGGGAAAACTCTTGCATTTCTAATACCAGCTGTAGAGTTACTATATAATGTTCGTTTTGCCCCTCGCAATGGAGCCGGGGTGGTTGTTATTTGCCCGACAAGAGAACTTGCTATACAGGTAAAGTAATCCATGTACTGCAGTTGTATCCTTGCGAAGCTGCATTTCTATTCTCATTTAGATAGTATTAGACAAACCTGGTTTAATTTTCAATCAGGAAGCCTGTAGAAATTATCTGTGAGCCAGCAGTAGGATTTCATGGACTAATAGATATTACCTCATTTCTCCCCATGTAATTATGGATGATGCCAAGAAAAAAGGAATTATTGTGTACTTTCCTTTTGGTAACTTGATTTCCCCCCCTTTGTACGACTTATAAATCATGCTTGCTGATAAATTCTAATTTTGATGGTAGAGCCGAAGTTTCTATGATATTTTGGAAGGTAGATGCTAAGTGTGTTCTGTTTTTGACATGGAAATGTATGATTGAGTCCTGTACTCTGCGTTGGCATCCCCATGCTTCTTCCTATGTGTAATTACCATCTTATATTTGAATTTTAAATTAGCTGGCAGTATGTCACTTTGCTAATGGACTTTGCTTTGATGGCTTTTGCAATTTGAACTTGCTTTTTTTAGCTTTAGAGGAAAGTGATGCGACTTTATATTGGTAGTATGCTATAATTTGGTATCAACTTGCCACAGAATGAAAAGAGAAAAAAATGTGTTTGTAAAAGTGAAAATTTTATGTCTCCGGATAGTTCACTTGTTGTTTTCCTTGACTAATTCAATAATCAACTCTGCAGACTCATGCTGTGGCAAAAGACCTTCTCAAGTATCACTCCCAGACTCATGGCTTGGTTATTGGTGGTGCAGCAAGAAGAGGAGAAGCAGAACGCATTGTTAAAGGGGTAAATTTACTGGTGGCAACACCTGGTCGACTTCTTGATCATCTTCAAAACACAAAGGGATTTATTTATAAGAACCTCAAGGTAACTTTTATAAAGCTTTAACCTTGTTATAGAAGATGATTTACTCGTTTTATTTTCAAACTAATCAAATTGGTCGACTAGTTTTTGACTATATTAGCTAAAATAGTTAGTGGATGCAGTATAAGACTCGCACAAAGTCTTAGCAACCAGATGCTGCTCCCTGTTGCTAAAATTAGTTGCTTGGTGCTTAGAAGCGTGCCCTAATTTGTAAATAACCTTTTGAACTTGCAGTGTCTCATTATTGATGAAGCAGACAGGATATTGGAGGCAAACTTTGAGGAAGAAATGAAGCAAATCACCAAGCTTTTACCAAAGGTAAATTAAGTTGTGGTAATTACATATGATTTTTTTATTTAGATGTAAAAAAGATATGTTCATAACGCAGTGGCATCTCTGAAAGTTGTGTAAAATTGGCAAATTCTACTTTCATTGGATAAAATGTACTTTCTGAAACAATGTATGTTAACCATGCTGGTCCAACCTGTGTTTTCCAAACAGTATTCACAGCAGCACTTTGAAGTGAGTTGATTGGTTGCTCTTTCAGTATTTGGTATATTTGCATTAAACAAATCTCATCAACCTCTTCTTGTTTTCAGTGCGAACTGAATGGCATCCTGAATTTTCTTGATTATGTTTCCTTTGCTAAAACCTGAGTTCAAATGCTGATGTTTGATAAAATTCAGTGATATGGTCTCTTCCAATGAGCTATGCTCCTATTTATGGCTGTAATGGCATTCATTTATTTCCTTCTGGCAATAGTCAATGTGGTTTACTAATCAATGTGGTTTACTAATCAATGTGCAGGCTAGGCAAACTGCCCTATTTTCAGCTACCCAAACTAAAAAGGTATCTTTCCCAAGGCATTACATTTTGATCTTAGTTCAGCTATCTCATGCTTTTCCTTTCAATATTTGAACCATTTTTTTCTCTTTAATTAGATTTTCAATGATTAAGCTTGTAACACAAATTCAGCCCTTTCCCCTTTTCCCTTTTCCTTTTTTGATAATGAAATTCAGTATTTTATTTTCTGGCCGATCCAATAATTCTGGGTTTCAATCTCAGGTGGAGGACCTTGCTCGTTTGTCATTTCAGACAGCTCCTGTCTATATTGACGTGGATGATGGTAGAACAAAGGTAGACGTGCTGTTGCTTCTGTGTCTGTAAACATTTTCATACACATAAGCATAGTTGTACATGCAAGGACAAGTTACCTGCCTTTAAACCTGACAAGATGTCGGGTATTGTAGGTCACAAATGAAGGTCTGCAGCAAGGCTATTGTGTAGTGCCAAGTGCCAAGAGATTTGTTCTTTTGTACTCCTTTTTGAAGAGAAACTTGTCAAAGAAAGTGATGGTCTTCTTCTCTTCATGTAACTCTGTCAAGTTCCATTCTGACCTTCTTAGATACATCCATGTGGAATGCTTTGATATCCATGGAAAACAAAAGCAACAAAAAAGAACTTCTACCTTTTTTGATTTCTGCAAAGCAGAGAAGGGCATCTTGCTTTGTACTGATGTTGCTGCTCGTGGACTTGATATTCCTGCTGTGGTATGTTTCTTTCTCAAAGTTACTGACTTGCTAATATTTGCTAGGATCTTGCCCCTAGAAGTGTTTTGTGTTTGTGGGTGTGAGGAACACTGACAATGACTTTGGATATCTGGGTGTATAGTAAGAATTCTGTTTAGCTTGAGATATTGCATTATGACTGGCTTATCACTAGAACTAAATGATCTTTTTAGAATAAAAAAGAGAGAATAAAGAGACTGAAAAATAATTTGGGTCATTAATGTTGCCAACCATTAGAGATGGTATGCATTTGTATTTTTGGACTCGCCATGTTTTTTGGGATTTTTGAAAGGATCTGGCTTCAAAATTTGAAAATTGCTCACATAAAAGAATAGTTTATCATTCAGACCATGGAAGCTGCTTTTCCTTTTTATGTCAGCTAATATTTGTTCCTTCTCTTTCCCTTTCTGCTTGTAGGACTGGATTGTGCAGTTTGATCCTCCTGATGAACCTAAGGTGCTCATATTTTTTGGCTAGCATGTTTCATTAAGAGCTCAATGTTCTCATGCATGCTCAATAACATGTGCCCTGAAATTACTGCTTTCAGGAATACATTCACAGGGTTGGTCGAACAGCCCGAGGAGAAGGTGCAAAAGGAAATGCCTTGCTTTTCTTGATTCCAGAAGAGCTGCAATTTTTGCGCTATCTGAAGGTATATAGCAATTTCTTCACGGCTTCTTGTCTTACACATCCCCAATCTTGTCTTATGAAGAGGGCACCACCTTAATGTAATAAATAGCTGGTTTCATTTCATCATGCTGTAGGATGTGCAGCATTAGGGTTTTGAAATCTGCTGTCTATCAGATTGAAAAGGAGAATGTTTATAAAGAATGAAGGTTGCTTTTGCCTTTTGTGTACTCTAAAACTTGTTCTCTCTCTTATAGGCGGCGAAAGTCCCTGTCAAGGAGTATGAATTTGATCAGAAGAAGCTGGCAAATGTTCAATCACATCTGGTACTTTCCTACTTCCTCGCTGTTGTATGTTTCATTATAATAACTAATGTTATAAGGAACTTAAATAGAATTACTGGATTGTTTCAGGAGAAGTTGGTGGCCAGCAACTACTATTTGAACCAGTCAGCTAAAGATGCATATAGATCTTACATACTGGCCTATAATTCACATTCTATGAAGGACATTTTTAATGTCCACCGACTCGATCTGCAGGTACCATTCCTGGTCCTTGCATTCTAGAAGGCGATTGCTTGAATGATCATATTTATTTTTTGAGCAATGAAATGGCTAATATTGGATATATGTAGGCTGTTGCTGCGTCATTTTGCTTTTCTTCTCCACCAAAGATGAATCTGAATATGGACAGCAATGCTTCCAAGTTCAGGAAGAAGGCAAATAAAGGAAGCCGAAATGGTTTCAGTGAGAGCAATCCGTATGGAAGGCAGAGTGATGGGGATGAAAAGCGACAATTTGTAAGGTATTAGCCTAGATCAACATAAGCATGTAACACAAATTTTGGTGGAGCGAAATGTAATCACTAATCTTATGATTTTATTTATTGACTTGTAGCCTTGCCCTAAAATTTTGTTTAAATGTTTCTACATCTGCTTCCAGTTTATGCAACTCCGAGATGTAATGTTGAACGAATACTTGTATCAATTCTAAGGCTCTGAACTCGAGATTTTGTTTAATCTCTTGCGGTAGGTGTACAGAACTCTAACTTGGGTTTGGTCAGATTGCCACCACCAGTGTTGTCTTGATCGAATTCCTTCACGAGCCATCTTCCAAACACTTCCTCCGCCTTCTGTTACTAACCGTTAATAACAATCCGCTTAGCAAGTGAAGAAAGTATATGGTGTAACCCGGTTGATATCATAAATGCCTTAACTTGCAGTGAAAAATAAATTATCCAAAGAAAATTATCTAATATACTAAAAGAGATCATAGTCACTTACTCTACATTATGTGTAGTATTGATTATGTTTTTTTTTTCCTTCTAAATCATTTTTTTTCCTGTTTATAATTTTTTTTCACTTATATATATTTTTTTGTTGTTTTTTTTGTGGTTGTTTTTTATTAGTTTTTTTTCTTTTTTTCACATCAAATTATTATTTTTTGCTTATAATTTTTATTTTATTTTTTTGTTCTTTTGTTAAAGTTATTGATATTTTTTTCTTTGAATTTCCCCTCATTATTAATGCAATAATAATAATAATAATAATTTTAATTTTTTTTTCTTGATTCTTCTTTTGTTAATGTTTTTGATTTTTTTTCTCGGAGTAATTTAATATTTATTATTATTTTAGCAGTAATAGTAATGATATTTTTAGATGTTAAGGTTTTAATGTTTTTGTTGTTATAATAGGGTGTGTTGATATATTTTATTATATCAAATCTTGCATGCATAGATGTTATACTTTATTTGATTTTTTCAATTTTTTCATTTGATAGAAATTGATAATATATTTGGTTTTGTTTTTTACCCCTATACTTTTAATTTTTTATTTTAATTCATTTAATATTTTATAGTTCTTAAATAGTTTCTATTTTTGTCCATGTTTATATATATGTGTCTTTAGTTTTGGTTTTTAATTTTTATTATTTTCTTTTTTGTTGAGATAACATTTTTTTTCAAAATTTTGTTCTTAAATTTTAGTTTGTGTTTATGTTCATTTGAAACTTGATATTTTTTTTTCCTTTGTTTTTACATTTGGTTTTTATTTTTTTATTTTCATGTCAAATGATTTTTTTAGCTAATAATTTTTATTTTTATTTTGTTTGCTCTTTTGTTAAAGTTTTTTGGTTTTTTATTCTTTTATTGAATTTATTTTCCCATTATTCACGCAATAATAATAATAATAATTTTAGTTTTTTTTCTTGCTTCCTCATTAATGTTTTTGAATTTTTTTCTCCTCGAAATAATTTAATAATTTTTATTGTTTTAGCAATAATAGTAATGATATTTTTAGATGTTAAGCCTTTGATATTGATGTTGTTATAATAGAATGTATTGATGTGTTTTATTATATCAAACCTTGCATGTATGGATGTTATATTTTATTTTTGAATTAGCAAAATTAATTAATTATTTCAATCCCAAAAATTATAAAAAATATTTGCTCGGCCCGCAAAATAGTACGGATAATTAACTAGTTTAAGCAAAATAAAATCGGCTACTTCAAACAAGTCTTGGTTACTAGTAGCGTCCAGTGTCAGGACTCAGGAAGAGCATGCACATGGCGCGGCTGATTGATTGTCAAGTAATAGGGAGGTATGTGCTTGGGAAAGTTTCGGCAGAGCTATCTCTATAAATATTACATACACATCAAAAAGAATATGTAGGTTCAATAAATTAATTGGAAGGAATCAATGAGAAGAAATACTTGAATTGACCAAAAAGAAAAGGAAAAACAGCAAACCAAAGCGTTACAGTGGAGAAATGCTGCTGAATCATGAATCATTTAGACCTTGGATACCCATATAATCGGAGTAGAAGAGAGGATGGTTCTCTTGCGGATGGGCAGCGTAGGCGTAGCCTCCATGACTGGAGATGTCGAGGCCTGCTACTTCGTCATCAATTGATATTCTGAACATCTTAAGCTTATCAAGTGCAAAGAAAACGGGTCCCATTGTTATGCTAACCCAGGCCACTATTACCAGCAACTCAACCACTTGGCATCCGATCAGACCCCATCCACCACCTAATAAGAGGCCGTAGGGTCTTACCACTCCTGCCGCGCCTGAATTATAAACTTGGATTACGAATTCCTTTTTGGCGAACAATCCAGTGAATATCAAACCCCAAGCACCACACCCACCATGCAGTTGAGTTGCCTCTAATGGGTCATCAAATTGCAGCTTCAGAGCCAAGATGTTTAGCCCAATCAAGACCCAAGCTGCACAAAACCCACATACAATCGCGGCCCATGGCTCCACAACAGAGCATCCTGAAGTAATGGCAACGAAACCACCAAGTAATCCATTGCAAGCATCTAATGCATCCCAATGGCCTACTAGTAATCGCCGGCCGAATAGGGTTGTGAGTCCGGCAGTTGAGCCGGCCAACGTAGTTGTTACCGCAGTCCGGCCAACACCAGTCCAGTTACCTTGACTGGTTGTATTGGGGTAGGCCACAAGAATCTTACCAAATGAACCAGGATTGAACCCAAACCAGCCGAACCACAACAAGAATGTCCCAAGCACCACAAGAGTTGCATTGTGCCCACGCATGGGCACGGGCTTGCCAAACGCATCAAACCTGCCCACTCGAGGACCTTGTATGAAAGAGCCCCAAAGTCCAGCAATCCCTCCCACCAAGTGAACGACGCCACTGCCAGCAAAGTCAATAGCACCGGAGCCGAACAGCGTCTCTGAACTAGGTGACAGCCAACCACTTGATGACCAAACCCAGTGAACCACAATTGGGTACACAAATCCAGAAAGGAAAAATGAGAAAACAAGATAAGCACTGAATTGGGTTCTTTCGGCTATGGAGCCACTGGTGATTCCAGCAACTGCTATAGCAAAAGCCCATTGGTAAAGAAAGTAACTGTAGTCATAAGAGGTGTCGGGAATATCTTTGAGAGCAAAGAAGGTTGTGCCTATGAAAGGGTTAGAATTGGCGCCATCACCAAATGCAAAAGCAAAGCCGAAGAGGTAATAAGAGATGCTCCCAACAGCAGCATCGACAACATTTGTAAGCATAATGTTCATCGCATTCTTGGCCCTGACCGAGCCGGCACATAGCATGGCAAAGCCAAGTTGCATCATAAAGACCAAGTAAGCTGAGAAGAGCAAGTAAATGGTGTTGATGGAGTCTGTAACACTTTGTTCCCATGAGACCTCCATTGGTATCTTGGGAGAGAGGGTTGGCTGCTGCAAGCGGGAGATGGAAGATACAGCCTAGTTTGCGACTACTTGCTCTATTGTGTGTGGATAGAGCGTTGAATGGTAGCTGCTCTGTGGCCAGTTTTTAGTTTCTACTTCTTGTTATTTTTTGGTAGGACCATTTAGAGGAGGTTGTTGACTGGCAGCTCGTTCTCCTTCAAAGACTTGTTTACGGAATGGATAGGCCTCAAACTTGTCGTTTTAACTTTAGATTCAGCTATTTGGAATATGCCGTATAATATGAGGGGATGCAAATCCGTTGATGAAGGAAATTGAAGTGAGCGATAGAATACGATGCAATTTTTCCAAATACCAAATAATATAACGGCAATTTTTCCGGCAGCAACTCGGTATAAAATGGCCACAGGGCCTCTTATTTCTGTGTTCTCTCAAGAACAAGATGCAAGGTACACAATCTCCACTCTTGAGAATCTGACAATCAGGTTTTTAATACTACAGACAATAGCAGATTCATTGTAGCAATAGCAGATTCAATTGCAATTTACATTAAATATTTACAGACAGTAGTTGTATATTTGTATTTAAATTCATATCTATACGGGTGGTTTTGTGAGGAATTAATAGGCTTTCTGGTAGTTACCATGACCCCCCGCTGGAATTCGGGTGGTGAGTGAAGGTCTCATTGTAACAATAGCAGATTCATTTGCTCCAGCTCTTAGGGCAGCCCTGCCGGCTTCAAGGAACCTCCTAACTGCATCCTCGGCATATCTGTTGGCTTCACCCACTGTCATGCTTTTGCCAATATCTGGGTAAGCACTCAGTACATAATCACCGTTGAGCTGTGACGCAAGCTGGATCAATTCGACCTGGAATTCTGTGAGGCTTGCATCTTCTTTTGGTCCCCATGGCCTCATTAATGTTGTCACCTCGGGCAGGGTTTCTGTAAACAAATTTCAGGAATAATTTCAAATCATATGGGGTAGGACAACATATCAATATTTCTAAATAATGTTTGGTCAGAAGAGATTTCTGTGCGAACCAATGGTTTGTGCAATGCCATAGTAGATGTGTCAACATATATCATACACATAGACTGAAACCAAAAATAGGGTCTCCTCACTCTTGACTGGCTTCCACATCTAAATTTCCAAATCCATATAGTTTAAAGGCTTAAATCTTGTCTCCGATCTCCATTATAACTAAAGACATGTAGGTTAAAAGGAAGTGCATATGAAGGACAAACTAATCATGTCTTCCTGCTCTTCTACCAGCAAAAAGACAACAAGAAAATACCAATAAAGGTCTGGGATGTTGCCACAGAAATCAGCACCCTCCCTGGCCATAATATGCAGAAGACTCTATATGCTCCCACATTTTGCACAGATTTATGTCTCTGCCAGTTAGAAAAATATTACCTACGAATTTGAAGGGAGGTAACCGATTGGGGGATGCAATAAACTTTGCACAGATTTAAGTCTCTGTCGGTTAGAAAAATATTATCTATGAATTTGAAGGCAGGCAGCCAACTGGCGGATGCAATAAAATCTATCCATGGACAAAAAGATAATCCATTAAAGGTGAAATTATAGGTAAATCAAACAAAAGCATTATAGGACGAAATCAAATATAAATACTATCCAATTAAACAGGGGTGCACGGCCATGTCCTACTTTAACCCTCAAGCAATCAACAAAGTTCAGTAACATTTTATAAACTACAAGACAACGCAACTTAGTTGTTCAAAAGAAGAGCTAAACAGAACTAAATATTTATGGTTGACGATCAGGATATTGATATGCCAAACCTGGACAATCATCACGAGGAGTGTCGCGTAGGTAAAAGTAGTTCTCAAAACTACCAGCCCATGCATCCCTCCTTGTCAAGAAATTCGATTTCAAGTTAAAGAGCTTCTTCACCGTTGCGGGGATTGAAGAGTGCTCAAATTGAGAAGATGGTCTTGGCCCAACTGGCTCATGGATCACTGTAATGCACCACACATACACATCCACAATCATTTCCTAATCAATCCACTTTTACACTACCTCCTCCTATTTACTTGTGCAAAAACGTTTTCTACAAGACGTAATCCTTAAGCAACAAAATAAACACTTACAAAACAACAAAGATTCAAACAATTACCAGTTCCCTTGTCAATCCAAGGAGAGATCAAAAGAGTAGGAACCCGAACACCCAACCGGTTAAAGTGGAAATAATACGGGTCAGATCCAATAATCCCATCCGGATTCGGCACCCCGCGCACGGGCGTAGGCACGTGATCATAAAACCCGCCATGTTCATCATAAGTTATCAAAAGCGCCATTTCTTTCCACTGCGGACTACTCCTCAATGTCTCGTACACCTCCTTCACAAACCTCTGTCCTCTCGCTACGTCATGTGATGGATGATCATCATTGGCTGGAGATAACTTCACATCGAAATACCTCTGCTCCACCACCACATAATTAGGTAACTTCCCTAGCTTCGCATGCAATTTGAACTTCAGTCCGTAGCTGTGAAACTTCAATGCGTGCTTTAATTTCCTCAGCGACGTCAAGAAAAGGGTAGCAGGGATGTTTTGGTAATAAACTCCAAAACTGAGGCCGTTTTCATCAAGGGAGTCGAAGATCGTTTTTTGAGGGAATCCATGGATGAGGTCTTTCCGCACGTTACTCATGGCTCCGTGTGAGGTTGCTGAGTGAACATAGAGCCGGTTCGGCTGAGTTGACGCGGGAACCGACGCGAACCACCGGTCAAAAACGGCGAACTCGTTCGCTAACTCGGTGTACACCGGTACCCGGCTCGGTTTGAACCCGCTCATGACGATTTTCGACATGGTTTTACTCATGCTCTTCGCTTGTTGCGCAAACCCGCTCATTGGAGCCGGGTCAGCGAAGCTATCGTTTGAACCGAATATCTGTTCTCGGATCGCTTGGAATGAGTGGCCAGGGTCCGAGTCGATGAAGACCGCGTCGTCGGAGACGAAGATTTCATCGGCGTTGGAGTCGGAAGCAGAAATTCGATTCGATTCCGATCCGGTTAAGCCGTCGATCTCGGGTCGGGTTGACTTGAGCCAGCCGAGGACGTGATCGAAAGAGCGATTCTCCATGACTATAATCACTAGGGTTTTGATGGGACCTTTGATTTTGGATTTGTGCTTTTTGTGTAAGTTATCGAAGTCCAGGGACTGGGAGGAAATTACTAGATACATAAAGAATAGAAAGGCGAGCGGGAGTCGACGACAAGTCATTTCCGGCGACCGAAAACTGCAAGAAAATTGCAGCGATTTCTCTGGGAAAGGAAAGGGTGGTGTAATAATGGAGTAGCCGACGACAGGAAGGTAAATAAAGTGCTCTGTGATTTTACAAATAAATGTGGAAGCAGAGGGGGGGTTAAATATCATGGAAAATCTATATGCTTGGCTTGACTTTTATTTATAATTATAATCAGGAAAATGGGATTTAATTAACTTAAATTGAACTAAAAAGGAGGTGTTTACGGGTTTTCGAAATTCAAACTTATGACGATGATGATCATGCCTCGCCCTCTCTTTATTTTCTTTTGGCGACGTGACGTCGTGATAGAGAAGTTCCTTACGGATAGAAAATAGTAGAGGTAGAGGTATCACTAGGGGTGAGCATTTTCGGTTCGGTTCGGTTTTTTGTCAAAAAAGTAACCAAACCGATTTTTTTTTTTTAAAAAAAAAACAAACCGAAACCGAACCGAATCTATTCAAAACCGACCACTTTCGGTTCGGTTCGGTGCGGTTTTTTTGGTTAAAAAAATCATAAAACCGGATTTGGTTTTTAGGCCATCTGATGGGCCTTCTTATGGGCTTTTTTATGGGCTTTTTGATGGGTTTTCTAATAAATTTTCTGATGGGCTTGAAAAAAAAGAACCCAAAGTATTTTTAAATGTTTTTTTGAAACAAATTCAAATATTTGTATTAAATTGTTAATATAGTGTTTATTAAGTTTTTTTTTTAAACTTTCTAATACTTTTGTTTTGTGTAATTTAGCATGATGAGAAATAATTAAAACTACACAAGTGAACAAATTTAAATTACAGAAAATGCCTTCAAAGGGCTTCAAAATAAACAAGCAACATTAACATAAAAAACTCCCTTGCGAGGACTATTTTTAGATTTATCAAATGCTGCTTTAGTGATCAATCTCAGACCAGAGGTCAGAGCTCCTGATGCAGCCAGCCCAGCAAAGAAAGACTGCGAGAAAAGACATCCATGGTGCGGTAAGATGCAAAGTTCCATGCTTTTTAGAGTGGAAGAACAATTGAAAAAGAATCCCAAGAAGTGTAACCTGCATGAATTCTGGACACATGAAAGCCATGTCTCCGACCATCCCACCTTGGACATGAGCATCTGCAATTCCAAACGCAGCAACAACTGCACATATTCCGACAAAAGGTCCAATGCCTCCTCTTCCTCATGTGGCCAAATCCACCTGTCAAAATTATCAGAATCAGTGAGTCATGAATTCAAAATTGATGGGAAATAAATTAAACCATAATAGATAGGGATTGTTCAAGCTACTTACAACTATGAGCATGAGAGTGCTTGCAGTAAAGAGTATGTAACCGGCTATGTTCCGCTTTCTAGTATTGATCTTTGCCTCTTTATAAGCTAGTATTGCCATTGTTCCAAGGGCAAATGGTTGGTAAACAAGGGTAAGTACCCTTGAAGGATGGTATTTCTTCAAACAAAAAGAAAATCATCATCAAACAGATAGTTTTTCTAGTCCAGTTGACCATATTGCCTTGCTTAGGCTCAAGACTGTTTAAACATTGAATCTCAAAACCTTAAACTCTACCATACTTTTAAGAACAAAGACAAATATAACTTACGCCAGAGATGAAAAATAATATTTATGAGAAGACTACCAGGAACAAAGTATAGTAGTAATCTCCTATGGTCAGCATACTGTTCCATGAGACAAGAGAACCAAGTCCAAGAAACCAGCAAACTTCAATTCCTTTAGTTTTTCCCTGGCCATCACAGAAGAAGAGTTAGCATATCTTTAACTTCATCAACTGGAAGAAACTCACTATCCCATGAGTAGCCAAGCAAAGAAATATTGATGCAAACCCCAGTTCTTGTTGCAATTGGAGCATCATTTTTTCCATTTGCAATAGTCATGGCTAGCCCCTGCAAGATAGTAAGCCAGTGTTAATATCATGTATCTTGAAGCATAAAAGCATGACTAAACAAAGAACTGTCAATCTGGAATCTTAACAGCAGAACAAGAAAATAGTTAAATTTTCTCCATTTAATACATCAAATTTTAGCACACACCACCAATCATAATAAGTAAAAAAAACTTGGATTTGAATAACAATGTTATGCATCATCTTTCTTCAGCTCAGTCAAGGCAAAGTCCCATTAACACTAATAAAAAGCTTATAGTTAAATTCATCGACAATGTAAGGGATCACATGAAGGAAACATGAGCATAAACAATCAATCTTATTAAAATAACAATCTTTTGACAAATACAGTCACTCTTCTCGGATTCATCATGAACAAGTGCATTTTTTTAATATTGTCTGCAAGTATTAGCAACTCCCAGTTCTGGATTTCCATGTAGATCTTATACTACAACAATCAGATACCGAATTTCGTGAAGCAAACATGAAATGAAAAAGAAGCAAACAAGCCCTAATTATACCATAAAACCCTTCAACCCCCAAATTCTCCAAACCTAAGATGCGAAAGAAACAAGATAAAGAGTAGAGAGTCAGACCTGAAAGACAGCAACAGGCCAAGAAGCGAGAGGCGAGAGGGATGAGATTTAAGATGCGAGATGAACGGAGATTTAACTGTCCGGTTTTTGGGTTTGCTTAGATGATGCAGAGACAGAGATGCGAGAGGCGAGAGGCTGCTTGCTAAGGTGTTAGTAAAATTAAAACCGAGAGGCTTAGTTTAGGCTTAGTTGCAGAGCGGCAGAGCCAGAGAGAGGCGAGAGGCGGACGGTAGGTAATGTGTTTTTAGGTTAGGGTTTCTTAAGTTTCTTTTTATACTAATACTTCAAACCGAACCGAACCGGTTCGGTTCGGGTTAATCGGTTTTGTCCGTACAAAACCGATACCGAACCGAACCGGACAATTTTTAATAATTTTGTAATCGGTTTAATCGGGTTTTTTTTTCGGTTCGGTTTTTTCGGTTTTTTTTTTCGGTTTTCTCGGTTAAATCGGTTATTCGGTTCGGTTTGCTCACCCCTAGGTATCACCACGCATCACTGGGTGGATCATTCAAATTCAAAACATGGAAGGATGCTTTCATACTCCAATAATTGCAGTAAAAACAATAATTTATATAAATAATTCATGGGAAAATATACAAATTGATTTTGTTTATTGGGAATAGTTTTGTTTTTTAAGATCTGAACGGTGGTTGCTTCTTGTAACGATCAAGCTGCTTGGGGGGGGGGCTGATAAAAGCAATGGAAATGGAAGAAATACAGTTTATAGAGCTTAGCCCTCAAGTAATTGCTTTATGAAGACAGCAATGTTATTTTGAGCCTTTTGTGTTCTTGAAGCGAATCTTTGTCTTGCTCTGCCAGAATCCAATTATCCATCAGAAACAATCATGAGCTTGACGAGTAAAAGTATTTACTAACAAAAGAGAAAACAGAACCGCAATATAAAATTATGACCTTTCGATCAGTCTCCAGGCCCGCGTAGTTTTCGGCTGGCTACGCATTACATCAGCCACCTGGCAATGTTTTATAATGAAAAAAACATCGGCGTCTCAGGGAATATTTCTGATACCGCTATTAAACCATCAAATAAAGAAAACACAGTTATTATAAAAACATGCTGATATATCTCTTGTATATTTTAGTCAACGCAAGGTTTTTAATTGTGATTACTTTTTTTTTCAAAAAATATTATGTAATTGATACGTGATATGTTCATATTTTACATGTTATTAAAAACAAAAAAATGATAAATGTGTAAAAATTATGCTCAAAATCATATGAATAGTAAAACATTATAATTATGTAATTGTTTGAAAGTATAGACATGCATTATAAATTACATATATTAAAAAATTTTGGGCATTTTATTGAAGCAATCACAATAACTATTAGTTTTTTTTTGAACTATCATCCATGAACCTCTTTTATTTTTAGCTTTCTATAATGCGTGTAAATTTATTTTTTATAAAATTATTGTAGTTTCAAATAAATATTATAAAATTAAATTAATATTTAATTCTACAATCATTTATTTTTATCATGTAAGTAAAAAATAATTTAAATAATAAAAATTAAACTCAATAGTTTTTTTGTTAAAAAAAAACCATTTTTTTTGCCGGTGCCCTTAAACCTATAAACTCATCCACTAAGTCGCATTATTCAATTCTCTCATAATTTAATTTAAAATCAAGGTAGATAAAAAAATCAAGGCTGTACAGCCGTCCCGCTAAACTAAGATTAATAATACTATTAAAAAATTCTTTGTAACCTTAGTAAAAGAAGACTATGCTAAAAAATGTTTTAATCCAGCACACACCAAATACATTACTAATAACTATTTCATAAGAGATTGGATTAGAATGGTTGACCAAGACATTTTATTTAAAATGGTATTGTGATAATTATTTTTTATTTGAAAATATATTAAAATAATATTTTTTTTATTTTTAAAATCTATTTTTAACATCTATTTATATCAAATCAATACAAAAATATCAATAAAAAATAATTTAAAACAATTTTCGTTTTTTTTATAAAAAAGAAGAAGCATGACACGCCCGCAAAGTCAAATACAAGCCAAAAATCGGTTTCAACTACAAGCAGCATGACTTAGACCAGGTACCTTGGAGGATCTTTTCAATATACAACATTTCTCCATGCATGATAATGATTATGCTATGAAAATGGATTATAACAGATTCAAGAAACCCTAGATGCCATCAATGCCCAAAACCTGTTAGTAAGAATAAAAGATTTCACTTTTCTAAGATGGTAAGATGATATTTCTGTATCCGGCTCTGATCTCCCTTAAAACAGATGAAGAGATTTCTTCAGCTTGTCCTGTCTCCATTTTGGAAGCCCATAAAATGTTTTTTTCCGCATTCCAAACTTCTCTCGAAACTCATCGTCGCATAAGTATCCCTAAATTCATAAACTGTAATTAGCTGCTGAATTGAGCTGATATTCAATTGATAGAACCACAGCAATGCAAAAAGGCAAACACAGCAGAATCAAATTCTAAAAAATAGCCACTCAAAATCTTAATTTGTTGAAAAACAAATCTTCAAAAATGGCATTCTCAATATAGCCAAAATTTCCCTGAAGTGAATTAGAATTGTAGCAGCTAGTTTTATAGTCAAATGCTGTGCTGAAACGATAAATGGTGAAGGTTTAGATGAAAACAAGATGGCTACCTCTCTTTTGGTTACATCTATGTCCGTTGCTGGATCACTTGAATTCACTTTCAATCGCTCATAAGGATAGACCACTGAGTTCTCACTAGCATCATTGCCATCACCCTGATCTAAAACTGCAGCCTGAGAAGGGGATTCTGCTTCTGCTTTTGGAGAACCTGAAATGACCAACAATGAAGTTTTAATAAAAATGTCAATCAGGTCATGCAATGGGATGACCAAGTAGAAATTCACAAAATACTGTCCCACAAAAAAATTGTATGTTAATCATGTCAAATTTCCATTATGTCATAAACATTTGGTGGCTGCATCTATTCAATCTGATAAAGCACTTAATTAGCCATTATCTGATCAGGGGCCATACACCATGGGACAAAACCTCATATGTAACTTGTATTTTCTGCATCTATATTGATAGTTATTTGTTCCAATGACTCCGACTGGGGGGAAACAGAAAATTTGTTCGCTGCATGCCATATTAACAAATTAAATGATTCTTTATTACCAGCACTCTCATGAAAGGGAGACCCAGGAAAGAGCTTTCTTGCTGTCGGAGTTGGGGTGGAGATTTGGAAGTTTGTTGAAGAATTAAAGTGCGTGACTGAAGCACTGGTTACTGAAGATGAACTACTTCTCCCATTTGAACTTACAGACTTGCTTCTCAAACCATCTGGAGTTGACTCCTTGGAGGATCCTTTCCATGATTTACCTGTATGAACCTGCACAACAAATAAAATGAAGCATGAATAAATTCAACCTTATATTACAATCAAAGAGGCCAAATGTTGTCCAGAACCTAATGTGCAAAAACAAATCTGATATCTATAAATACAAGGTTAAAAATTTCATTATCTTTTTCCACAACATCATCAACATTGCCTTCATCACCTCAAGCTAATAATAATGCATCCCACATGAGATGAAATGAGATTACAATGGGATAAAACAGTATGGCCGGATGAACCTGAAGCAAGAATCAGTTAAATGCATGCCATATCAATCCAAATTGAAATTCTTAGGCTATACATTCAACTGAAAAAATCGAGTTATGCTCATTGGTCATTACTGATAAAGCAATATTTGGGCGAGTAACATTCTTTGGCTTCTTCAGCATTTTACCAGAGCTTTCAGAGCCAGGAAATGCACCCATCCAAATGCACGAGACAAGTATTGAAAAGTAAGATACCACACTTACTTCAAGATTTTGCTTCTTTCCTTTTAGAATAGCAAGCTTTCGTTCAAAGGAGTTTCCATGCATCTACAAGGTCCACAACCATGTTAAAATCGTTAACTACAGTTCACTGTGCACTGAATACATCACAAGGAAATTTCATCGCTATCTTCTACTTTTCATGAGGTTCACTATATGCTTCAAAATGTGAGCATGTCTAGTCATAAAGTAAAAAGAAAAGAGACTACGAGGAAACTGAGGGTGTGTATGCTTCTTTGTTTATGGAGAACGTTTACTGGCTGCAGTTTTGATAGTGGTTCACTGAATCCCCACCACTCCCCCAATACACAAATGCATCATTTTAACTGCAGAAGACAATTTATATCTCCCACTACCATTTTGGAGTTATGATACTTCCCACGTAGCACCATTAAAGTTAGGAAAATTGTATTTGCTAGAACATCAGGAATTATCCACGTATTCAGTCCCACATGCCACAATTAGATCCACTTACATTTGCCTTTGATGAATCCCACTCAAAGAAGCGAGTGAAGAAAGGTGGTTCCCGCCCCTCTGTAACGACATAAATAGGAGTCTCAGAAGATAGTCCTTCAACCAGCGGGTCTGTCTGAAGGAATTTCTGCCAGTTTCAAGTGAAACTATGAGAAGAAATACACACTGTAACAACTCGAATTCTAATCCGTGATCGGCAACATAGGAACAGGGCTGTGAGAACACCACACCTATACTAAATCTCAGAACATATATATATCATAAAACAAATTATATAAAATTTCACAACATCTCATAAAATTTCAAAATATCCTTCATAACCAATAAAAACAAATCATAGTCCATAATACTTATTACAATATAAAAATCTAAACTTTAAATAAAACAGTAAAATAATAACCATTCTAAGATATCAAATCAAAATTTAAAAGAAAATTCTTGCAAAAACAAGCAAGGCATATCAATCAAAAGTGAAGACGCAAAAACACCCTGCAAAATCAACTTGCTAACAAAAACTAAGAAACTGATAAATAATATAAAAAAAAGAGTTCAACCAACTTGATGAGGAAATAAAACTTCATATACATTTTAGATACTATAAATTGTAAGTTGGACACACACTCACACAAAACATATTACCATAAGATATTGAAATACATGTCAGATTAGATATAAACAATATATGAAACCCTAAGGTTTTCAAAAGAGAGCATTGTGGGATGATCAAACACGCACAAGCCATTGCCTCTCTTACCGAACCAATCAGTGCGTGACTGATCATCCCACGGTGCCCTGTTCTGAAAATCTTAGGGTTTCATTTGTTATCTGATCTAACCTGTATTTTATTACCATATTAATGCTTAGTGTGTGTGAGTTTTGCACAACTTATAATTTATAATATCTAAGATCTATATTAAATGTCATTCCTTCATTGAGTTTGTTTAGTTTCTTAATTTCAGTTAGCATGTTGAATTTGTTGAGAGTTTCTGCTTCTTCGTTTTTAATTGGTATCTTCGTTTTTAATTGGTATGTCTTGCTTGTTTCCACAAGACTTTTCTTTTAAATCTTGATTTGATGTCTTAAAGTGCTCCATTATTACACAATTTTATTTAAAGTTTGAATTTTATATTGTAATAAGTATTGTAGATTATGATTTATTTTTATTGGTTTTGAAGAATATTTTGAAATTTTACAAAATTCTGCGAAATTTTATATAATTTGTTTTATGATATGTATGTTATGAGGCATTGTGTCTGTGGAGTGTCCTCACAGCACCGCTCCTTCATTGTCGAACACTGACCTGGAATTCAGGTCATGACACACAAATACAGATAGAGGTGAAAACTGAATAACCTAAAGTATATTATTTGTTAATCAATACACTTAAATCATGTCATGTGACTATAAGTGGCATATAAAAAGTCATCGCACATGAGACCATTAAACAATAATTGTAACCTTAAAACAATTCATGCCATATGAACCATCAGATTTTATTGCACATCATTTGAATTGTTGAATGGAAGTGTTAAGGTCCATGTTTCATAAAGTGATACAAAAACGAGCAACTCATACTATTAAATAAAGATACTTGTGTCCAAAATAACTTGAAACAAGTTAAAACAAATAAGTTACCATGCCAAGCAAGATGGCTTGCTGCTTTGATTTGATGTTTGAATGGCTTCCAATCCAGACATGTATTTCTTCGTGGCAGTTGAGTATTAACACATCTTCAGTGGTTAAATCATCCTGTGCAAAGTTGTATATCTCTTTCACCTGAAAATAAAAGGAACGTGCTTAATACAAATTTTGTGACAGATAAAATAAGTATCATCTCCTAAATGTACCATACAGGAGTAATTTGCTAAAGTAGTTGACATGTTTATAATCACCAAAATGTACTAAAATCATGACCTAGCTATTGGCCTTCAAACTTAAAATTTGTGGAGGGAATTTGCAAACTACTTGAATTTACTAAGGCAGATTCCAAGCAACTTCTATTTGTATCCGAAGCTTCTAATTTACAAACAAAATTGCTTGAATCAGGCATTCAAAACCATTGTATATGAAGCTTATATAATATATCATAAAGGTCCACCAACTTCTAACTGCATGTTCCTATGAAACCAAATTTAACTATACCTTGAAATTGCCTGCAACAAAATTCAACCAAGCAGCATAAGATCCAATAACCACCATTAGAAAAAAATTGACAGCAATTAGCACCTGTAATAACTCAAAACCAGGGCAGAGCACATCATCTTTAGAATGAATGGAATTTGAAAGTGTATTTTGCATACCATCAGCGCATGTAAGCGTAAATAGACGTGGATCTTCAACATGTTGTTTTAGCTCCTTTTGCCTTGGATACTCAGTTTTTCCACCAAGGGCATTCCAAAAAATATCAGGTTCACTCCCTTCTCGCACTGATATAGGTTGCCATGTTGGCTACAAATGACCAGATAAAATATAATTCTCTTTACTCTTTTGGAAAGTTAAGAAGAAAACTCAATTCAAATAACTATGAGCTTAGCATCAATCAGGGAAAATAAGAGCATTAATCAGGGAAAATAAGAGGGAGGATGGAGAAGATTTAAAATGTGTTTGATTTTAAAATTGAAGGGAAAGCAAGAGTAACAGAAGGGAGATTTTGAATAAAAATTCTTCTGATGTGTGTTTTTAAGAGAAGAAAGTACTAAACATGACGTTTTAGCTCAGGTGCAAAGCTTGCAAGCTATTCTTGACTTAATGTCAAACTTTAACTGTAACATACTAAACCTTGGAATAAAACCTAAAATATTTAATTCTAAACTCTTACCGTGAGACCAAAGAACTTTGTTGTAAAATACATAACCTTTTAGAAAATAACACCAATTTTTCCCACTTATTCCTCCTAAAAGCTAAACCAAATGCAATGTAGCTTCGATAAACCCAGAGTGTAAGCATATAATCATTAGCATATGGCCACTTAGTGATGGCTCAACAGCGTACATACATTAATCAATTCCAGCATTCTGTCCAGAAGAGCATGGTCTACAGTAGAAGAGAGATTCCCTATCCATGTGAAGATGGATGTTCCAGTTTGCAAGATGTAACAATACGAGGAGTTCAGGGAATTTGAAACCTGCATGAAACGTGCAGCTCATAATCAATTAACATTCAAATTGCAACAGCATTTAAGAAGCAAATACAAACACTCTGTTTTTGGCATATTCTGTTATTCAGTGATTTCATCCTACAGACCATATAATGGGTGATTAGGCAAAATCAATAGCAAAGTGAAAAATAAAACTATTGAATCAAAACAGAACATACTTATTGTGTGTTGAAAAGATTTATGGCATGATCAATATAGGCACACAACTGTTTGTATCTGTGTTGGTGTGAAGGAGACAATTACATGGTTTTGGTGTCAAAAGTTGACACTTGCATTTACACGGTAATTTTGTAGCATTACAATCACAAGGATTATTATTGTGCAAAAGAATGTCCTGCAAGACAACTCTGAGAGAGCAAGGGTGACACTAATAGTGTAGATTCCACTGTGCTAACTTACCTGGTTAACTTGGATGGCTTGCATGTTCTCTGGACTGATCCCCTGAACTCGAAAAAGTGCAGTCTTCTGTTCATCATAAGTCTCATCCAAAATTCCTTTCTCTGCAATCAAGTTCTTGTACCGTTTACTTAAACCTCCCTGAAGGAAATGACAAAAAAAAGTAAAATAAATAAATAAAGCACTGTGCATGTTTAACAGTAAATTAACTTGAGAATGAAGGGGAAAATACAGTTGACAGAAAAAGAAAATAAAAGGAAAGATCATAAAAGCTTACTAAGTACAGACCTTGAATATAATTACTGTCTGAAAAATTGAGAAAAATAGAAGTGGCTCCTTATCTTGAATAACTTGAACCTAAATACAGAATATTAGTTCAGTCAATAAATCAGTTTCTTGAAAAACTGGATGGAAGGTCTCCAATATAATGCATATAAATGCGAGAAAAAAGAACAAACCAAAACTGGATCCTTTTTGCTTGAGTCTGCTATAGCATTCATGTGGGAGATAGCATCCACTCTATCATCCTGCAAGTAGTAAAGGATTGTTAGTGCATCAGATAGACACTGTGATTAAGGGGGTCTTTTCACTTTATATTGATTTTATAACATTATATTAGAAAGTTCAAAGAAAAAGGAAAAACATTAAGTGTTTCATAAGGACAGCAAGCATAAAATTCCAATACCAAATGTTTTTGCGTTTCCAGGCAAATATGACTTATTTGTAACTCAAGTAGAAACAATGTGCAATGAAAAGAAAACTGCAGTTTTCATTTTCCTTTTTTTTTAATTTTAATTTGTAAAAAGATAATTTCAGATGAAAAACAAAATTACCGATTATTTTCCTCTCATCTTTTTCCCCTCTACCCTTAAGACCTCGCAACCCACCAGTTAAAACATATAGAATTCCCAGAGAAAAAAATATAAAAGCTTTTTTTATTTCAAATTATACAAATATATAGTAAAGCATACATGATCTTATAAGAACAAAATAATCGCCACCTAAATATTGCCCCAAGTTCCTCTATTATGTGTGAGCAGCTTTGGAAATGTGTGCACATACAGTCAAAATATTATTCCTATGGTTGACCCCTGTCTTTGAACTCTATCATAATTATCTACACTTACCGGTACACTGTCACGACCAAGCCATGCATAAAACAAATGTTCATCCCTCCCACTGCCAGGATATGTATACTGAACAATATAGCAATCTCCACTGAAGAGCTTTGTTTGTTCTGGATCAGGAATAAGGATCAAGTGTTCACCATTTATCCGCCAAACCTGAATTATTAACATCGCATCAAACAGGAACCTGGGATAATATATGGTTGTAGTCAAAACTCAGGAGGGGAATTGACAAACTACCTTCAGTTTTCCTCGGCAATTTATATATGGCTGGCAGTCTTCATCATCTGGCAATTCCTTCACATCATAGCCCTGATGCTTAAATATTGCTGGAAAAAAAGGTGAATTAAATAGTTAGTGTTAAAGCAACTAAATTAGTAAAACCACCCATTCTGCTATCACCCTTTCTAATCTTTCCTATAATTTGTCTGCACAGGTAACAAACCTGCTACTTTTCCACGACCTTCTTCATACAACTTTGGCTCCACCACTTGAGGCCAATTCTTAAAATACGACCTAAATATGGAAGTCTCCAATCCTTGAGTTAGAAATGTTAAATGGGTTGCCATTGACCTTCCCTGATTTCTCAGTAAATCCTGCAAAGAAGTAGCCATTAAAAAAGGTAAGAATAATGCGCATAAGAATCCCTATGGGCTAAGCACGATAAGAGAATTTGAAAGGGTGGTCATTTTTTTACCTCAGTCACTGAAATTGATTTCTTCCTTTCTGTAATTGAGGTGTTCCTTCCCATCCATACAAAAATCTCAGAACCACAGTCAAGCATATAGCACTTGTTTGTCTCCAGCATTTCTTTGTTCAACGAACTACCTTCACAAGGACACAGCTTAGCCTGTGCTGTTATCCTGTTAATAATGAATCTTTAGTAATTTCGGAAAAAGCAAGAGGTGTTAATTAAATGAAAGGAAAATTTTATGGAAACAGTAAACACATACAAAGCATCCAGGCACATAGCGGTAGACATGCACACACAACTACATCAAAAATCCAAAAAAAGTGAATCGTCTATGAATTTAGGCAAGCTAAGGGCAAAGCATAATTATTTGTATTTGTAAGAGCACAATACAGTATCCTTTTGGTGGCCAAATACAAGATGAATTCAATAGTCGAATGTTACCAATCCTAATCCTAGGCAAATTAGCCGAGCTTTTGAATGGCATCCTTAGACTTGGCAATATGCAGGAGTGAACATGTGTCAAAACAGCGGAGAATCCCTGTAGATGAAGAAAAAACTCACCAGAACAATTGTAAGAATGGAGAATCAGATTGTTTCTCAGCACAAGAAGGTAAATCCTTAGGAATAGGAGCATATCCACCAAAAAAACTCCAGAATTCCCCAACATCAGGATCGCCAACAAGTTTCCCATCCTCTGCGGCACCAGAATAATTAATTGCAAATTCTTTTTTTCTTTAGATAGAGAGGAAAAGAGGGGGGGAAAGGAGTCTGACCAACAGTGGCCACTTCACAGGTTCCGCCATGCTTGTTCTCCTTGATATACTGAACAACCTCCAAAGCTTTAGCCCTTTCTTGAGTGCTTGAGTTGCACCCACTAAAGAGGAAAACTTTGGATGCAGTGTCAAGTATAAATACATCATTGTGGTTCAAGGATGACCGGGAAAAAGGCACCTGGTCAGAATGCTCACCTTTAAAACCATATTCACCAAAATCCAAACAGGACTAGGACATATGCAGGTGCATATTTATTGATAAATAAATCTTTTAAAAAATCAATATCGATAATCATTATGCTTGTAAAAGTTGGTCTATATTAACCAACAGAAAAAGGTGTGTAATCAAATGCTGACTAAAATTATGTTAGCTACACATTCACAAGTATCATTTTCAGGCTCCATCTAGAAGAATCCATGCAATGGCATCAGAAATATCTATATGCACCTATCTGAAATAGCTGAGGGTTTTAACAGTAAATGAGTGACAAATCTTCAACATCTCTTAAGTCATAGATGGCTAATTCAGTTTCCACAAAGTTTATAGAGTTGTTCTAACTTACTTCTTTCACAGAAACAACATGCTCCCCTTTGCATGTTAACAAGCTAATTTTGTATGATTCACCATTTAACTGTCCAGACTCTGAAGAAAATACTCCTTCAATGGGTATAACACACGGCTTAAAGTACGACAGGAACTTCTCTGTTTCTTGGCCCTGAACTTCCCTGTACTGTACAGTACAAGACCCTAGAGCTGAATCTAATTCTAGTGCTTTGTCTGATGCTAAGGTGGATTCCACCTGCAAATACCATTAAGCAACCTCAGAACATTTTGTACTAATGCAAGCCATCAAATGTAAAATTTTGCGCTCTGCAAACAATTTCAGTCAGAAAAGATAGGGAGACAAGTGCCTGTGAATAATTTAAGATGGACGAGACCTGTAGCCAACTAACACTACATTTTTTCTTCAATCTCCTAGATCAAATGTCACAGTATGGTAACAACAATAAATTGAGTCGACAAAACATTTTGACTCGGAAAGTTCTTCTTTTAAAGATCTTGAGCTCAATTGATTGCTTTCTTTGATGCATTCATTCGGTTGCATATATTTCACACAATTCATTTGATCCTTATAATATAAGCTGGCAATTCAAAATGCAGTACTTCCCTTATCAATGCAGGTCGACTAGATCCCGGGTAACTAAGATAAGAAGGCAAGATTGAAGAACAGGAAGAAAAAAACCTCATCTGCATCTTTTCCCAGCCAGTAATGTATGTCATGCTGAGGCGGGCCGCCTCTTTGCAAAACCGTCTGTCGCGCAGCACAAACAACAAATAAAGCTCAATATTATCTGTCTAAATTACAAAAAAGAAGAAGAAGGAATTTATATATCAACAGTAAAATGTGAGAAGCAACAACTTACACTCAAAACTACATATGCGTTCCCGGAATAAAACTTTCCATGCAGAGATTTGGGGACTGGAACCAACCGGAGCTGCTTCTCCACACACCATATTTGTAAGCCACTAAGCACGTGACAGATGGCGTCAAGGAAGAAGAAGAAATTAATAACCTCAAGAAACATTACATTAATTAACCACAACTATTTCAGAGACAATCCAGTACAAAAACAAGCACAAATAAGGATACGGCTTGGCTCCTGCGCCATCGAGTACAGAGTCAATCTCCTTTGACATTGTTGCTCATTCTCTTCTCTGGTTTTCTGCCATCCAAAGTAAAAAAAAATAAAAAAATGTTCTTCGTCAATAAAATCGAACTACCGTAGTAAAAACCTCACCAGATTTGATGGATTTCGGCATGTTTTATTTATTTTTAATTTTTAAAGCGTGAATGATTGTTGAGGAAGAGTAAAAACAAACTAATGATCGTTGAAGATGTTAAGGAGGAAGTGAAAGAGAAAGGAGAACGGAAAGGGAGTAGGCAAGTTTGGCTTTATCGTCCAGCTAATTTAGGGGCCCACTCTGTGTCTGATGAAATGTAAAAGATGAAAAGGACAAGGCGCTGTTCCCGCTCCTTGGATTTCAATCATGGACGGCTGGATCATTGCGTTCGCGGGCCCCTTTGTGATTTTTTAAGCCGTTGATTGCTCAGTCGAGTCATGAATGATTACCTGGACCAACACAGAGTTTTCTCCTCCTTTTTTTTTTTTTTTTCCTGTTTTTAGAGAGATGATTGATAAGCACCAAACGCGTGCATTTGAGGAAAACAATTACATTATTACATTACACTACACTATAAGCTAAAACAAAATGGATAGTTTATAACTGTTCATGCACACCTAAATCACTGTAGAGTGGACATTTGCTCTGGTACTTTGCGAGCGCATAAACTTCCTTTTTTTTTGGGCAATAGGGCTTCTTTTTTTTATTTGTATGGTAGAAATGACAAAGGAGTGGTTGTGGCCGAGCGGTTATCCGTGCGTTGGCAGCATAGGACGCGAGAGTTTGAATTGCTCAAACAACAAAACTGATTTTTTTTTTTTTTTTGTAAAACCGGTTTTTTTTTAATAACTGGTTTTTTTTTTTACAAATGTTTTTTTACAAAAAAAAAGAATTTTTTTTTTTAATAATTGATTTGTCCGTGCCAACTTATGCGCACCACGACTAATCTCTGGATCCACTTTTTATTGACATTTTTTTCCCTATTTTGTTTTGCCACTTATACATTTTATTTTTTTTAACCGAGGTGTCTGGGTCAGCTTACGCGCACCACGATTTTTTCTTTTCAAATATATTTTTTTTTTCCTAACCAACTAAGCGCGCCACGAATAATCCTTGAACTCATTTTTTTTAACATTTTTTCCTGTTTTCCCCCCTTATACATTTCTTTTATATAATAACAGTATCTGGATCAGCTTACATACACCACTACTATTATTATTTTATAGAATAACTAAAGGAGATCGCAATTCCAAAAAGTAATGAATGTATATATTTTAAGCCGCTAATATGAAATAAATAGCAAAATATATAATTAGTCTAACATGTTTATAAGGAAAAAATTGACAAGTAATTATTATCATTATTTTTAATGCTTTATCTACAATAATTAGAAATTTCAACACCTAATAATATTTTTTAAAAAAGAAATTAAAAAATAAAATAAATGAAAAAACAAAAATATATATTATTAGATTTTAAAAAATTATTTGACGTGAAGAATAAATAAAAAGAAAAAAAAAGAATAATAAGCCGGACAATTATAACACACTCAACTACCAACGAATGCCCAATTGACTACAGAAAAAATAATTCATCTCTAATTGATTTTATCGATTGTATTTTTTTCATCAACCGATTATATAATTATCAAAACAATTAAGATGCACCAAATAATCAATCAATTGCAGTTTTGCAATCTATGAATTAAATAAATCGACATACAATAGCAATCAATTAGAAATAATCCATCTTTAATAGATTTTAGCGGTTGCAATTTTGCTATCTGTTGGTTAAATAGTTCGTTGCCGTTAAAATAAACTCAACCATCAACAAGTTCGATACAATAATTTTACTAATTAAATATTAAAATCATCAATTATAACACGCATAAAATCAATCAGTTTTCTACATAAATAGAAGCCCAGCACAACGTGAGGGCACTTTCGCTCCCATTGGCACTGCTCACCTCCACCCATCGGCACTGTGGAGTGGATGTTTGCTCCGGTGCTTCGCGCATGCATGTGCTCTCTTTTTTTCCTTCTCGAACAGTATATTAACGAAAATATCCCTCGACAAGGACAAAAAACACTATCTGGGTTGAGGGCCTCAATGGTAATTGCACGTTTTCGATCCGGTCAAGTTCGTCTGGCCGGGTTTTTTTTCTTAATAATTCATGGAACAATGCAATAATCGTTTTATCCCTCGAAAAGGAAAAAAATCAGACGTTGGAGGGAGGGGCGATCCGGTAATTAACCAATTTTTTATTCTTTTTTACGCGCGGTTATTGTTGGCGTGCAGTCCGTTTCCGCACTAACGCGTGTTTCGGACGGTGCGTGCGGCTGATTCCGGCCATCAAAAATGTTCAACCGGCGTCTACAATGATTTTCAGGCATGTTCTCTTCCATTTGATGCGGCGCGTGTGACGATATGGTGTCCAGATATGTATCAATGGTTGTTTGAATTCCCCCCCTCCATTTCTCTCTCCTGCCTGCGTCAGTTAACGCCAGCGCAGCTGTTTTTTGTCAAATTTCATTTCAGTCCCTGAATGCTCGAATTTGTTGTTCTGGCCTTTAGTACTATTATATAGGTTTTGATTTGTTTTAATTTCTTCATTCAATTGAAATTGATTATATATTATAGTTTCAATTAGGTCCTCGGTCTTTTAATTTTGCGGAATGGTCTTAAATCCTGAATAATTTTGGTATCAAAGTTTTCATTGATTTCAATTTCATCCTTCCAAACAAATTTATTATAAATCCGTAATATTTTCAGTATCAAAGTTTGATTTCTTTCAATTTTATTCTTCTATGCAAGTTAATTATGGATTTCAGTTGCATTTCGGTTTCAATTCTTTTAATTTTTGGTTTTGTTTTAAATTATTTAATTTCAATGTTTAGATTTACTTCAATTTTGTCTTTGAAATTAAATATATTATTTAAAGTATGTCAAATTAATTATATATTTGTATATTTATATCAAATTAAAATATGTGAGACTAATTATATGTTTTAATATTTATTAAATATTATCGCCTAAAAATATAGAGAGAGATAAAACAAATGACCTAGGATTTTTTGAAGAAAAAAAATAATATCAGTATTTTTAAATACATTTAATATAATAATATGATGAATAAATCTTATAAAATAAAATAAAAATTGCTTTGGATTTTAATTTTATGCTCTTTTGTTTAAGTGTATTTCTTAAAAAAAAATACAATATTTTTATTTATAGTATTTCAAATATAATATTATTGGGGGGGAAAGACAACTCAAAAAAAAAGTTGACAAATTTATCTAGGTTATCTACAATTAAAAAATATGCGAGTCACTTTTCATTTTGATTATACTATTTCTTTTAGACGACAAATAACTACTTATAGCACGCAAAAAAATTAAGTTTATTTCTTAAAAAAATTATAATATTTTTATTTATAATGTGTCAGATCTAATATTACTAGGGAAAAAAAAACAACTCATAAAAAAATAGACAAGTTTACCTAGGTTATCTATAATAAAAAATATACGAACCACTTCCCATTTTGATTATACTATTCCTTTCAGGCGAGAAAAAAAATTATTTATTATAATTTTACTAATTAAATTGTAAAATAACTAATTACAGCATGTAAAAAATCAATTAATTTTCTATGTAGAAAAAACCCAGCGCAACGCGCGTGCAAGCATACTAATTATGGCACGCAAAATAATCATTTCTAACATATTTTATCTATTATAATTTTACTAACTGAACATTAAAATAACTAATTATAGCACGCAGAAAAATTAAGTTTATTTTTTTAAAAAAATACAATATTTTATTTATAATTTGTCAGATCTAATATTGCCGGGGAAAAAATGCAACTCATAAAAAAAGTACATAAATTTACATAGGTTATCTACAATTAAGAAATATACAAATCACTTCCCATTTCGATTATACTATTCCTTTTAGGCAGAAAATAAATTATTTATAATATATTTTATTTGTTATAATTTTACTAATTAAATATTAAAATAAGTAATTATAGCATATAAAAACATCAATTAGTTTTTTACATAAAAAAAGCCTAGCACAACACACTGGCAAACATGATCGTTGATGATATAAGGGGTAATGAGTTTAGGTACATTTTTATACTCTTTGTTTTAATATTTATTTTGTATATTTTTTTTATTGAATTGTTTTTCTAATTCTATTTAGTAAGTTTTGTGAATGAAAAAATAACATTATTTTAATATCTCACGTGTATAAACATAAAAATAAATATGTAATATTTTGTAAATTGCGCTAACCATATAAATAACTAGTTTATTATTTCAGCATGAAGTAGTAAACTAAAATTATTAATGCTACAGAACTATATCATTTTACATTCTACTATTTATTATTTGTTTTTTCTTTGTAGATAAAATAATAACAGCTTATTTTTACTGTATTAATTCATTTTAAGAGTAAATCATCTTATTATATTTTTATTTAATTATTTGTTTAATATAACTTGATAATTTCCATGAATACATAATCATTTATTTTCAATTAAAAATTAAATACTTTATTAATTTATTAAAAAGGTATTTTCATAAATAAGTGTTTGTTCTGTTAGTTTTTAAAATCAATCAGTTATTTTATTAATTTTATTTGCTTTCATAAATAAAATACATGAAAAGATCCAGCATAGAAAAAAGAGAGCGAAGGAATGCTTGTACAAGTTTTATCTCGCGAGCATCCTAGGGGGGGAAGGCAAAAAAAAAGGGTTAAAAGTAAATTAATAAGTTTTTTGGTTTTTATTTTTTATTTTTATAGTTTCAGATAAAAAATTATTATTAAAGAGCTAAAATAGTATTTATTATAGGTTAGAGTTGTTTCTGCAAGTTGGTCAGAAAAATTAAAAAATTGTTTAATATATTTTATGTAAAAAAAAAGGATTTTGATTGAAGTTGTATTTAAAATATAATTATTTTTTCTAAATAAATGTTTTTTCATTGGAGTGCATATAAAAAATATTATATTTATACTATTCAAAAAGTTATATTATTAAATTATATATTTACATTAAACTCTACAGATTTTTTATATATTTATCATCACAATAGTGTATATATATATAATCACACATTACACACACACGAAAAATAAAAACTATAGACATTTCACAAAAAATAAAATAAAAAATATATATATATATTATTAATCTAAATATACATGTTAGGTAAAATTTAACATTAAAAATTTGAATATCCATATTTACATTGAATGATTTCGTGATCCATGTGATAAATACATCAAGTAACTTAGATATTGTTTAGAAGTATGATTGAAGTTATTTTTGAAAATATTTTTTATTCAGAAGTTTTAACTTAAATAATATATGAGGTCTTTTTATTTTTTGGGAGCTTAGAGTTTGATTTAAGGTTATGAACGAGTTTATTAAAATTTCAATGGTGTTTTTTAAGTGGACAATTGGTTGAGAAATGGGTTACAAGGACCAAAACTTTCTATTTCGGGCACCTTATACCAGTATGAAATACATTGTTTTTTGGTACAAGCAGCACGTTTTTTTTTTATTATTATTAAAAGAAGGAATTATTCTTCAAAATCTTTTTTTTTTTCAATTGACTTTAAATAATTAGTTTTTTTAAATATTTTTTATTGTTGTGTATATATAAAAAAAGAGCTTCAAGCATCAAGACTAGATACCCTGACATGCATGCTCCTCTCGACCTCTCGACCTCTCGACCTCTCGACCTCTCGACCCTATCCTTGATTAGTGTTAGAACTTTCTAGAGAAATATAATTCTTGATTTAGTATTTGTTAAACATATACGGCAACTTTTAACTTCTAGAGTAAAGTTTTTCCATGTACTGAAAAGCATGTCGCCACTAACGATTTTACAGTATAAATGAAGGTATTTTAAAAATATTTTTAATTTAAAAATGAATTAAGATAATATTTTTTTATATCAGTTCAAAATAATTTAAAAATATTATTTTTTTAATTTAAAATAAAAAATAAAAACATTTTTAAAACTCAGTCAAACACGAAAAATTAGACCCAAATCACTACGAAGCGCAGGGATACCTATATAATTCATAATTAATTTTTTTCTTTTCATTAAAAACAAAAAAATAAATATACTAGTAATGTTAAAGATGGTTTAATATCGCCAAATCTTCATATTTCTGGTATCAATGAATATTGAATTGAATAAACAATTAAAATTTAATAAAAAATAATAATAGATATGAAACCTAATATAATAATAATAATAAAAAAATCGAAGTTCCAGATAAATTGTTTTTTGAAGTTAGTGGTCGAAGTTGAAAATTTCATGAATTATAAGTAAAATATACTTTACCTTCATTATTATTTTGGTTACAATAATCAGTTTCTCTCATTCGTATAATTAGTAATAAACCATCAATATTCTTTAATTATTTCCATTTTCACATCATAAAAGTGAGATTAAACACCATAATTATCTTAAAAAACCCATTTTTATACGAGTTGTCACTAATTAGCTCTGCATTTCAAAAATATTTTAAAAAAATTATTATTTTTTATTTAAAATTAATTATTTTTAATATTTTTATATTCTGATATTAAAAATATATATTTTTAAAAATATTTTTAAAAACAATTTCAATATAATACTAAACAACCGCTAAATATCCTAATAATCTATTTATTGGCTGTTATTCAGGAGAGAAAAAAACTCTGGAACCACGCGGGCTTGCTAGACAAGTCGGTCCAGTAAAACCGTATCAAAAAGACGTAATCACTTACCGGCCCATTAACGTTGGTGAAAGGAATCGAAGGTAAAACGGGGAGAGAGAGAAGGAGAGGGAGGAGAGAAAATAGAGGTTTAGAGAAGGAGAGGGAGGGGTAGCTATGAATCCATTGACGCTGGTGAAACGAATCCAAAACATAAACTCAAAAGAAGCCGCGTTAGGGATTTCAGAGGAAGCATCATGGCACGCTAAGTACAAAGATTCTGCTTATGTCTTTGTTGGTGGTATTCCTTTCGATCTCACTGAAGGCGATCTCCTCGCTGTCTTTGCTCAGTAACTCTCGCTTTCCCTCTTCAATTCCGTGTATTTTTATTTTTAATTACTGATTAAAAGGCTCAACATTCGTGGGTTTTTCTTTTTGGTCCTGGAAAAGGCAGTGTGTGGTTTTCTGTTGATTATTATTGCTCTTATTTTCGGAGTTAGCTGCTTAATTAGAAGTGAGTTTGAAGGGATTAGCTAACAGACCATCTTGTTTTTTTTATCCACTAATGTTTCAAAATGGGTTTTTCAGATACGGGGAGGTAGTTGATGTTAATCTAGTAAGAGACAAAGGTACTGGTAAATCAAAAGGTTTTGCATTTCTTGCATACGAGGATCAGAGAAGTACAAATCTTGCTGTAGGTTGGTTCTCTCTGTCTCTAATATGCTTGCAATGGACTATAGTCACTACCTAAAGTGTTTCTGCTTTCTAATATGCTTGCAATGAACAAATCTTTTTGGCTTTCATTCAGATAATCTGAATGGAGCTCAGGTTCTTGGCCGAATTATAAGGGTTGACCACGTTACTAAGTACAAGAAGAAAGAAGAAGAAGATGAAGAAACAGCGCAGCAGAAGAGGGAGGCTCGAGGGGTTTGTCATGCGTTCCAGAGAGGTGAATGTAATCGTGGAGATGGGTGCAAATTTTCCCATGACGAGCAAGTAAGGTTCATAGATCCCTGGGAAAGACAATTGTTGATATATCTTTGTTTTTTTGGATGCCTGTCCCTTTAGTAGTCTGCGTACTTTTGCATGCAATTATAGTTAATGGAAGCTTCAATATGAATTTTAATATTTTTCTCCTTTTCAACCATATTCTTTATCTCCTTTTGAAATTAATTGGATGATAATGCACTTTGCACGGTACTCATCTTACATAAGAGAATAATTTTTCACGTTTTTTTTTACCCCCCGAAAAGTAACTGGTTGATGCTCTATCTAAACCCATATATTTAGTTACTTATAATCACATTAATTTTAAATAGATAATAAAAATATTTTTAGTTGTGATTGATCTTAAGAAATTTGTTTTTTAAAATTGTGTTGGATTAAAAAAGTTATCAATTTTTATTTTGATTTAAGCTATCAAAACTAAAGCGTAACAATCTATGCATCATTTCACAAAATAAAACATATAGCATTTAAAAGGGTGGTCTGAACATGCATTTCACACTATATTCTAAAAAAATAAAAAAATTAAAATTAAATTTTTTTTACTTTAAAAATAATATTTCGCATTTGAAGGTTTATGAAAAATTCATTATTTCATGTACAGATGATTAAAAATGAAATTTTCTATATAAAAACTAAATCTTCAATATTGATACAATATCTAACCGTACAATCACTTTTAAAAAACTACCGTCCATTCCATACTAAACAAACACTTATTGACTATATCTTGTAAGAAGATATTCCATGCAAAAGGGTAGATCTGTTAACCATTCCCTTAACATATAAACCGTGTGGCCAAAACACTGTGTTGTTCACTGTGCATCAAGACTGAAGACACTGTGGATTGTGGCAGTGTCCGGACGCATATACCCTTAATGAGCTCGCCTGTTTGGTTTTGTTTGTAGGGGCTGCCTCGGTTTTTTCCTTTTCATTCTCTCTGCGCCCATTTCATCTTTTCTTTTTGGGCAGAGAGGGCGTCGACTTCTTTGCTCAGGCTGGTCATGGGCTGGTTTGAGTTCGGTCTGAGCCGCCGTTCGGTCCTTTCTTTGCCTTGGTTCGCCGGTTCAGTTTGTGGCTCGATGAGGTATGGTTTTGCCCTCTGCTTTGCGTTAATTTCTGGGTTTCTCGGTTTGTTTTCATTGGGTTCATGGGTTCAATTTCATTGCTTTTCTTTTGCTTTTTCTCTCTCGGTTGATGGTTTCTGTGGGTTGGGTTGTGGTTGGTTCGTTTTATTGGGTTGGTTTGGATTTTGATTTTTTCTTCCTGTATAGTGGGGGCTGGGAATTCTGTTTCGTTTAATTGGGTTCGGATTGCTTTCATTTTGATGTTTGTGTGTGTTGGGTAGTGGGTAATTGGTTTAATTGGGTTGGGGTTCGATTTTTCCTTCGATTGAATGTTGATTTGAGTCTCGGGTTGACTTTGGGTTGGTTTTGATTTGGGTTATTTGCATGCGGGTTGGTTGGTTCTTCCTTTGTTGCTATGGATGTGGTTCGATTCGGTCTGGTTTTTTCTGCATTCGGTTTGGGTTCCATTGATTCATTACTGTTGCTCTTTGGTTCTGTTAGTTTGGCCACACGGTTTATATGTTAGTTAATTAAGCTTTTACTGTTGCAATCTGGTTTCTTTTCTTTCATTGGTGCTGTAACATCAAGTCATTTCGCATTAATGTTCTTCTCTGTGTGTTTTGCAGTGTACATGCTCCTATTTTGGCTTCTCCTCACGCCGTCATTCTTTGTCTGCTAAGTTACGTTTCATATATATCTCCCTGTTTTTGTTTGTTTCCCTGTTGTTCTGCTGCATGCTTTTGTTCTTATGGTTTGGTTTGCTGCTGTCTCTTGCTTGCTTTTTTTCTTCTCTTTTCATGTCTGCTTGGAATCTCTCTAATTCCTTCTGTTTTATTTTGGAGGTTCTTTTCTGCTGGTTGTAACCTGTTGCTGCCAAGACTTGCTTGCGTCCTTCGTGTCTTTCATTCTGCTTTTGAGGTTTGTTCTTTATGCTTTTTGTTGATGCTTGGTGGTTTGTTGTTTGTTTATGCGTTAATTTTGTTTGGAGCATGTATGGTCTATAATGTTATAATAATTGATGCACACAAAACCCACCTTTCTAATCCTACAAAGACCAGTAATCAATACGTTAAAAGTCGATTCTTCCACTCCAATATTCATATCCTCACTCTTCAACAAAATTCCAGGCACCAACTTCAAGCCTTTACTGTTTGTACAAAGAAATGAAATCAGTATTGGGTCAGTAAACAGAAGGGAGGCATGTAAACTTTGGGATTCTGTGAAACAATTCAATTGCTTCATGGGTTTTATTAGTTCTTCCATAAACTTCAATCAGATAAGCAAAGGTAGATTCAGGTGGTCCAAAGTTTTCAACTTTTTCGAGAAGCATACGGCAATTCAGGAGATAATTCGAACAATTTGAAACAACATATTCTGAGTAAAAAAAAAAGCAGAGGGCTCTTTTGTGATGCAATTATGAGAGTTCTAGGTTTGCAATCAGAAGTTTCCAGTTGAAAAGCCTAAAATTACTTTGAAATAATATGCAATCAGATTGTCATTGAACTTCTTTACCTAGGTTCCTAGCTTCTACATGTTTATGGTTGGGAAGGCCTCTAAAAAATCCCCTTCACACAACTAAAGACACATGCTTGCATGTGCTTGCTTGCTGCATGCACACATAGAGTGTTTATGTAAGAGAAAGTTAAAAAAATAAAAATAAAAATAAAAAAATAATTGATTCAGCCCCTTTGGACACCATGGATTGTGTCCCTTTTAAGTCAAGCTTTGTGATATTGTTCAACAACTCTAAACTAGCAAAATATTCTTCTTGCTGCCTCCATGTGAGCTGATTGAGTTGTGTTTGGTTAGATATAGGATGGTAACATTTATATATATATATATATATATATATATATGGTTTATTCTCCTTTTATGTGCATATTTCTGTTCCCTTTCGTTTGCTCTGGTAGTTTCTTTTTCTTCCATCTTTTCTTCTCAGCCCTGCTTCGAATCTGTTAGGTAATTAAATCTAATTCCTTGGCTGTTTTTTGTTAAAGTTCTGGCCTGCTAATTCATACTGGTTGCTGCCAAGGCTTCGTTGCATCCTTTGTGTTGTTCGCTCTACTTTTGAGGTTGGTTTCTTATGTTTTTTTAATATTTGCTTGCTGGTTTGTTATGGTAATGTTAAATTTCTGTTATTATGTGTTGTTGCAATTTCCAATTGTTAGCTAATATGAATGGAAGTTTAATGCTAGAACAATTTGAAACAACATATCCTGAGTAAAAAAAAACAGAGGGCCCTTTTGTGATGCAATTATGAAAGTTCTAGGTATGCAATCAGAAGTTTCCAGTTGAAAAGCCTAAAATTACTTTGAAATAATATGCAATTAGATTGCCATTGAACTTCTTTACCTAGGTTCCTAGCTTCTACATGTTTATGGTTGGGAAGGCCTCTAAAAAATCCCTTCACACAACTAAAGACACATGCTTGCATGTGCTTGCTTGCTGCATGCACACATAGAGTGTTTATGTAAGAGAAAGTTAAAAAAATAAAATAAAATAAATAATTGATTCAGCCGACACCATGGTTGTGATAATGTTCAACAGCTCTAAACTAGCAAAATATTCTTCTTTCTGCCTCCATGTGAGCTGATTGAGTTGTGTTTGGTTAGATATAGGATGTTAACATTTATATATATCTTCCAATTTTTTTTTTAAATAATCAAATTAGCAAGTAAATTATTTTGAATGTTTCATATTTCTCTTTTAATTTTCTCATTCGTGGTCTGATTAGGTGGAAAAAACCTAAGCCCACGTCTATGTTGTTTGATTTGAGATAGAGAAAATTACAAAGCTTGAGTTCTGAACCCATAATTGACAGTATTTTCCAACTAAAGAGCTAGAGCAAAATTAAACCAAGAAATATAGCATCGAAATTTTTGAACGATCAATGCTTCTTTCCGTCATTCAAATCTACAGCACGATTTGTGAATTGCAACCACCATGAAAGAATGCATGGTGACACGTGGATTGAAGCATGAGAGAGTAAAGATATTGACACTCGAGACAACATTTTATACTGTTCTATTATGCCACGTGGTTGGGTGTTGAAATTTTCAGTAGAGAGAAAATCATTGTTAGTTTCATTGGCGAGCAACTGAGCATAGTAGATAGTAGTTTCTTTTTTTATTGATTTTTGCTAATTGAACTATAATTTGAGATTAATTATATATAAAATTACTTAAGTAAGTGTATATACATTGTTTTAGGTTGTAAGAGAAATTGATGAATTGTGTTAGGTTGGCTATGTTAGGATTTACTTTATGAGTTTTGTTAATATTAGATTTTTAATGAAACTTTAATGATTTGCTATATTGATAAATTAACATTGTATCCTGTTGAGATTTTCACATAGCATGTTCTATGGTGGAGATTTTATGTTATTATAGTGGTAAAATCATTGATGATGATAATGGTATTATTGATAATAAAAGAATTATCTATTTACGTTTCTTTTAATTTAAAAATTTAGTATCGAGGAATGGAATGATGAATTTATTGTTGATATGACGGTAGTTGCCTGAATTGTTATATTGATGTCCCATTACTGGTGATATGAATTTTAATATAATAGTTAAGTTAATTATGAAAAATAGTTTGTAAATATCAGAGCTCTACTTGAGTATAAAACTTTATGAGTTTGGAGTTGACTTGAGTCTCAAGTTATAATCAAGCAACCACAAAATCATCACATCAAGTAGATATGTCTATAATAGTTGGTGAAGCAATGCACCTGACATTGTTAATAATAATAATAATAATTACGAACACATTATTAGATTTAAATTTGTTATTTAAAATTATATAACTTGACTACTTGACATGTTAGTTGGGCTAAAAAAATGTCTAAACACTCTACATAAAATCTTATGGATGCTCATAAGTTCTACGAGGATGAGTTCGATTTATATAAGCCCCATCATGTATATGTGAGCTCAATTATTCATTCTTATTCAACTTGATTTTCGAGTGTGGAAGTTTTTAATATATAATCAAAAATGCTTCTATAATGTATAATCAAAAATATGTATTATATATATACCATCAATTAAAAATGTAAAAACAGACCATGCCCTATTCCTATTGATTTTATATATTTCTATAATTACATGCCATAATTCATAGATAAAGAGTATTCTCATCGAACTATGTAGATGGAAAGTATATAAACGCATGTATGACCTATAATGTTATAATAATTGGAGCATGTATGCGTTATCTTGATCCAGTTCAACCCAAAGAAAAAAAATCATACCATTGACATATTAAATGAGTGTTTAGGATAGCAGTAATTTCTATTTATCTGTTTCACTTGATACACCATAAATTAATATGTTTTTAATACTTCCAATGTATTGATATTAAAAATTTAATTTCGAAATACACTGTCCAATTGAGTTAATGCCCTAAGAAACCATATCACAATAACTAATATCATGAGCTATATATATTATTCCAGGAGTCTAAATTATGCTTTATGATGAAATGATTTACCTTGATAGCTATAGTTTCTGCACTACAAAGTTTTCCATGTGTCAAACATAATTGAACCAATTAAATAAGGGATGGTTCTGTTATTTTGCAATACACCTAGCAGCTACTTAGTTAGATATAAGAAACAAACAAGTTTAAGCTCTTATTTTTGCCCCATCAACTCCTAAATTAGTCATTGAAACTCTTAGTTGACTATGAAGTCACAAGGGTAATGATGAACTTGATGATGATAGCATCAACAGATTATGCCAGCATTATGCAGCTACACATTTTATATGACATCCATATGCACAAGTCTTAAGCTTAACTAGAGTGGCATCATCCCGAAAGAATACAGCAAACAACTGGACCAAAAGGGACAACTATACATTACAATACCTGCATATTTTACCTTAGTTAGTTTGTCAAATTATTCATATAAAAGGGAGAAGGGAAAGGAGGCAAACAAAGAAGTGTCCATAGGAATCTGAGCAAACAAAAATCAATGGGCCCAAGTCAAGCATAGGGTTATGTTGCTATAAAATGGAGAGCAAATATAGAACCAGTGTGCCCCCAAACAAATGAGAGACACTACAAACCACGACAATAATGGAAATGCAAGTTAATATGCAAGTTTGTCACAATTAGAAACATATGATTCTCCAAAGATGCTTTCGAACCCTATTAATCTGCATATCAATTATCAAGCTTAGCTCACAGTTCTAAATGTCAAGTTAAAAAGCAAAGCTTCCTATATCCTGCGGCACAATATTTCCTTGATTTTGTTCCCTCTTTTAAGGCGATTTTTTACTATAGGTTGGGTGACAATCAATATTAGATTACAAAAATTAATAACTTATAAATAGAAACAAAAGGGTTAGATTGATATTAGGTGAGATTCAAAACACCAGTAAAGGGGTATTATTGTATTCGAATCTAAATCCGGAAAAACCATAGAGAAATTAATTTGGTTTTTTTGTTTGGGAATTTAACAATGTCCATCTTTCTTGAAAGCTGATCTAGCAGTTGTGATTTTGCTTTTGCATTTAAATATCAATTCCTCATTGTTTAGCCTTCATTACAAATGAGTTTCGGATTCCTTTTCCTTAATACAAGTGTTCAAATGTTTCAGGAAGAATTGTTGTTGCAAGGCTGCTTTAAAGGTCCATTTATTGGTTGCGGCGCTTTTCTTTTGGTCCCTCATCTTTCTCTTTGCAAACTTTGCTGCATTGTTAATCAGGTTTGTTTGTTAGGTGTTAATTTCTCTTGCTATGCCACTTTCTCTATCAATTGTTTTTTAATTATGAGTTCTTCCTGCTTCTTCGTTGGCTTTGCTTTTGCATTATTTGTTGTTCGCATCTCATTTTCTATGCTTGACAAGCTTCGGTCGCTTTGCTCTTGATACCGTTAGCTTTTTCCTTTAATGTTTATATATGTTTACTTTTTCATGCAATGGTTTTCCTGTCTTTGAAATTTACCTATACCCATAGTTCTTTCGAACCATTGTTGCGTTTGTGCTGTTACTGTTTGTTTTTGCTTATACGATACGCTTTGTTTTGCTTTCATTGCAAATGACCCTTGGTCTTCTTTGGCCTTCATTGTTCTTTGCTATCGTTAATGTTAAAAAAAAGATAAAATAAACATAAAAAAACAGCATTAGAGTTGTAGATAACTCGAATCCTTTTGATATTGGGCTTCATGAATTTTGACACCATTGAGCTTAGATTTTCTGTTCTCTTTATCAATATCATTTCCAAACATGCACTAGGTTACTAGACTGTTGATTCCATTGCTTGGTATTGAGCATCTTCTTATTTCATTTCAAAATTGAATTGATTGCATATTCAAGTTTTTTTAATCATTAACGATAAGCATAGAGCCTCCAAACATGCTCTAGGTAATTAGCTTATTGACTCAATCGCAAGGTGAAGTTTGTGAGATGAGTAGAAAGAAGCTAGAGAAAGAAATTAATGGAGTTTGGGCTTGGAGTAATGAATAAGTGAGAGAACAATTATAATGAAGAGTTAATACAAGATTAACAAAATTTGAGTGCTGAAATGATGTTGATATATTAGAGGAGAGGCTGCCATTGATGACTCATACAGGAACTACCATGTCAAAAATTCTGGTATGAGTAGGATGATTGTTTTTAAAAAATAGGGGCTGTCTTTGCTTCATTTTTTTCCCTCTTAGCAGCAATAGACACTCATTAGCACTTTTAAATTTCACATGTGTTTGTTTTTAATGGCAACACAAGTTTTATACTGTCATAATACAAAGTCAAAGTTTCTTTCACTGCTGTACTCCATCAACAATGAACAACATTAGACTATATCAACTTTGCCAACAATCTGCTCTGTTTTTTTCCCCTTTGTTTAAAAGATGTTTGAGTTTTGGATAGTTTGAATCTTTTCGAGATTAGGCTTAATGGGTTGTCTAACAAATTAGCTTCAAATCTTTGTTGTTATCTTTGTAAACATTATATCCAAAATTAGCTTCAACATTATTAATGTTTTTTTTCTACATTTATGTATTTATCTTAATTTCAGTTGTGCTGTAAAGTTAATCAACTTGCTCTTTTCAGAAGAGAGCATGTTTATTTTCAGGTCGTATAGAAGAAAACTAGGGGTAAAAATTGATTGGGTTTGGGCTTAGCAAAGAACTAGGTTTGGGTTTTGACATTATATTGATTTATTACAGGAGAATCTACCATTAACAACCCTTACAAAAGCTTCAATTGTAGAAAATCTGGTATGGGTTGGGTTAATTTTTAAAACAATTCGGGCCTGTCTTTGCTTGATTTTTTTTCCCTCAACATCAACAGACATTCATTTTTTTTTGTGGCGAAACCAGTTCAATGCTATATTATTACACAATAAAAATATTTCATCAGCCACAATACAACACTTTAAAACAACAATGCACTGTCTCGGCTTGGACAAAAAAACTGTCCTGCATTCCCCCCCCCTCTTTTTAACAGATATTTGACTACGACATAGGTTAAAATCAATATTAAATGAGAAAAAGGAATAACTTACAAACAGAAACAAAAGGGTTAGGTTGAGATGAGGTGAGATTGAAATCATCATTGAACAAGTATTATTGTATTTAAAATTAAATTAAGTCTTATGCAAAAATTGATTGATTGTTTATTACCGGTTCATCCATTTTTCATTCATTGATTTATCTACGTTTGCATTTCTTTTTGTTCTTTCAATTTATTAGTTTCTTGCACTATTGGCATATGCACATTCAAAACTTTTTTCCCTCTTACAAATCAATCATCTACAATGATTCTCAACAGCGGTATTCCCCTTACAACAATTGAGTTCTCTTGATGTAATTAACTCTTTTGCTCTCTTTTGTCTTTCCAATAGTATTCGGGTTCGCTGTTGATGTTTTTAATCTTCCGAACTGCTTATTACTTGAACTTCATCAATATGTGTGTCCACTTGCTTGCTATGGTTTTGTTGTTCTTATATACATCATTCATTGTTATCCTCTTATGCTTATGCTTCTGTTTAGATGTTGATTTTTTCATAAGGAATATGTAACAAAGCTACAAATTAGCATAAAACAAAGATTCAAAGCTTATTCATATTAACAAATTAAAACTGATTCTGTTAGCATTGTTCAAATAAAGCATTTGCAATGTACGTAATTCCTTCAACCAAAGACAATAAATTGGCTTCATTTCTACAAAGAAACTTTGTTGCTCATTGTGTTTCTCAGGATAGAGTTGTCCCTCACCATTATGCAACTCCTTGACATGTTAAAAAGCGTTGAGATTATCCTGATCCAATCATTAATTTTAAACTTTTACAATTCATCATTAAGACTACAACATTAAAAAAAGGAGACACATCATGCTTAGATTGTCAATCCTGCTTTAAACATGGTTTACATATATATTTCTTAATAAAAATGTTTCCTTTCATGAGAAAAATACATTGTCTTGGAGCATTTGTAATGGTAGTTAAACTAATCTCTTAATGCACAAACTAAACTTGACATCCATGCCATCACAAAACCATCAACATCATTTTAACCTACTAGACAACAAATGTCTACATTAATAAATGACAACTAACTACACTCCTTAAAGCCTAAGCAAAGAACAAGATGAGATTAGGCCATTGCTTGATTTCATAAAAAATCACTCCATTGATAGATACCTGCCACGACTTTTCCTACTGATTTAGAGGATCCGGACAAACGACAAAGAAATCAATGTGGTTTTTTAGTTTGGAAATTTAACAATGCTCATATTTTTTCAGACCTGATCTAGCAGTTGTGCTTCTACTTTTGCCTTCAAATATAAGTTCTTCATTGCTTAGCCTTCATTACAAATGAGTTTTGAATTTATTTTCCTTGATACAAGTGCTCAAATGTTTCAGAAGAAATTATTGTTGCAAGACTGCTTTAAAGGTTCATTTATTGCCAGCAACGATTTCCTATTGCTCCCTCATCTTTTTCTCTTCAAGCTTTGCTGCACTATTACTCAGGTTCGTTTCTTCCATATACTTTTCGCATTTAATTATTCTTTCAATTTTCTTCATTATATTTTTACATGCTTAGCTTTGTTTTTTCCCTGTTTGTTAGTTTACTTCAAAATGGATTCCGACCTCTTTCCAATGGCTTTATGTTTTCCCAACGAATATAAAACTTCTTCACACCATCAGAGGTTGCTTTCCACACCAATTATTTCTAAATATTTATCGTTTATTTATCAATCATTCTCATAAAAAGTTCAATTTCTTTTAGGATTTGCTCCAATAAGGCTTACAAATTGCAATTGAGTATTATATGACTTGACCTCAGTTTAATAATGATAGCTCTGCATATTTCATATGTTGACAACTTCAGCAAGCTACTTAAAACACATATGCATGCTATATGATTAGCTGTATAACTGAGTCATGCATTTAATTGATTTAATTTCTATTACTAAACTTAACTTTAGATATATAATGCAATTACTAAACTTAACTGGATTATGCATTTCATTACTTATGAACAATGTTGCTGCTTTTTGATATATATTGATTACATATATAATCCAATCAATATATATACTATGTTACTTTTTATTATATTTACATGTTGGTTGTATTTTTTCATTTCTTTTTGATATTGTTGCCTAGATCATTTCATCAAAACAATGTGTGTGATGTAAAGTGGAGTTTTGAAATGAATATGATATTGAGCATATTCTGGAATGAATTATGCAATTGATTGTATTAAAAACGGATGTGATTGTGGATGAGATGTTACTCAAATTGTCTGCAGGTTGTGTTATGGATAACTTGGGATCTCCCGATATAGGGGAGACTCTGCCGAAATTTCGTTAGAAATTTCGACGAGAGAAAAAATAATAAAATTGCACAGTTTATTATGGAATTGATTATGGAACAAATAAACATTGTTGCATTCAATTAATCTTGAATATTGTTGCTGCTATTTTTACTGTAGATATTTGTTTTCTTTATAGTTACTCTCTGATAATATCTTTTCTTCTACTGCTACTATTATTGCCTAGATTGTTTCTATTATTGTTGAGGTTAATATTGTTAAAGCTGCTGAGATTTTCATTTACAACTATACATCCAGGTGTTCCCTTGCTATAATTTGGCATAACAATTTTCCATTAATACAATTTCCCCCCAATAATAGCATTCTCTTTCTTTGTTCTTTTTTTTATATCTACAATGATTTTTCCAGCATATGGTGTTAGTTTTTAATTGTTTCTTTGCTGATTTGCTGCATTTGTTCTTCCATAATATTTCCTTGAATTTTCTATTAGATGACTTCATTTCTTCATCATTTAATTTATGACCTTGCAATTTTATTTTTTTCAGGAAGATTAACAACAAAATAAGATGTCTCATTTTAAAGAGGGGTTTTCACTTCGTTCTGCACCTCAACATCCCTCTATTTGGCACTGATGTACAAATTGTATAGTTAACGCTCTTTTATCATCTTTTGTGACACTGCATATATTCTAAAAGATGTAACCTAAGTTTGCGAAACAAACTCTTTTATGTTATGGTTCTTAACTTTTTATACAAGCTATATTATAAGTTTATCATTATTAATTTAATTATATGATATTATATACACAGCAATGCCCGCGGCAACGCGCGGGCAATTTAGCTAGTATATATATATATGTTGATAAATGTAGAAAAACCTGTGAATATTAATTAAAGATTAGATCAATAAACTGAGAGATATATGTAGATTATAATATTTGATTCTGTATCCAAAAAATATATTATTTATTTAATATTATTGGTCAATAATTTTTTTAAAATATTAATTTAAATACATTGAAAAACAATTACAGTACAATTCATTTTTATTAGCGATTAAAAAAGAGTGGCTGCTAATATTGAAAAAGAGTATTGTAATCTTATTTAAAAAATAAAAATTTGATGATATTTAATAAAATAATATCCTTAATATATTTTTAATGAATTTTAATTTAATCTAAGAAAAACAAATGAGGCTTAACAGCAAGAGACTAGACACTTGATACTGGGCGAGCCACTGTGCTAGCCTATAAACCAAAAAAAATAATAATAATAATAAGTAGAAAACAGGGTTAAAATCATATTCATCCTTAAACTAGTTGTTAATATATTAAAAGAAATTAAAAAATCACCTTGAAATAATTAATTCGTGATTTTGGAATGAAAATAATTAATCATTTTCTCACACTTTTTTTCTATCAACTCTCTTTTTCAGCTTTCAATTTCTTTTATTCTAAGGCCTTGTTTGTTTCAAGGAAACTGAATTCCTGGAATTCAGTTTCTTCATTTTCCAATGTTTGGCAACCCATTTGGAAAGTGAGTCAAAGGAAAGTTAATTCCTCAACTTTCCGGTCAAACTTGCATTTTGCTTTAGTTTATGGAAAGTGTTTTCCTTTTGATAACAAAAGGAAAACACTTTCCGGAACACAACTCATCAACTCTTCTTCCTCAATCCTCTCTTCCCAATCAAAACCGCAGCCGGATAAAACCCAAATCAAAAACCCTAACTCTTCTCTTCCTCAACCCTCTCTCTCAACTCTCAATCGAGCTTTCTCAACAAGTCCCAACTCCAATCGATCAATATTCTCTAAACTCAACCTTCCTAACTCTTCCTCGGAATCATCTTCGTTAGTCCTCAGCTCGTTAGAGTCAGAGTCATCTTCCTCAATCCTCACCTCAGCAACGCAGTCTCCTCAGTCCTCACTCCTCAGGTCAGTACCTTTTCTTCTGATTTTCTCTATTCATTAACTTCAAATTGAGTCTTTTGGGTGTGATTTCAAAGAACCCATGTTTTCTTTTTTGTTGTTCTTGTTTGTGTTGGTTTCTTTAATTTGTGTGCACCTGAGCTATGAGGAAATGGATCGGTAATTTGTGGGTTGTCTTGTTTGTTGTTCTTGTTTGTGTTGGTTTACTGTAAATGAAGATAAAATATTGGAACTTGAGCATGATAAAGAAACGGGTTGGCTACTGAATAATTTGGCCATAGTATGCTGAGGAGATAATTTGTTTAGTGGCATTTTGGAAATGAAATATTTTGATTTGAATTGTGAAAATTGCAAGCAAGTAGCAGTAGTTAATAGATGAGTGGAACAATGTCTAGAGATGTAGGTGTTTCCTTTTCTGGTGGCTCTTGTGAGCTAGAAAAGTGTAGGTATTTGAGAGATTTTTTTTATATTGTGGATGCTGAACTTGGATCTACTTTCTCAGATCATTTAAGCAACAAGAAAACTATCATTCTTATGCAAAATTATGCTGGGGTGATATTGATATTTTCTCTTTTCTATTCTAAATCCCATGTGTGTTTTGTGTGTGTTGCATGGGTTTAGAAGTCTTGAAATAGTATATGCATCCATATTTACTTCGTCAAAGAAGCAAAGTTTCAAGGAGACGAATAGTTGTAGATCTCTTCCTCTTGGTAGGAACTAATTGTTGAAGGTGCATGAGGGCATGGCGGATGGTTTGTAATGCACCACCTGCCAAATCAGCGGGTTAAGTTTGATAGGGATTACAATAATAGGTTGAAGTCTGCTAAGGGTGGGGAAGACAAAGATGGTATGCAAAACGCCTCAGGATAGATGAAGATGGAGACGTGGCAGATGAGTTCTTTGACGAGGTTTTACTAGATACATCTTCCAGTGTTGATGAGCATCACAAGCCTCTGCCGAGGCTTGAAGTGAAGTACAGTACTCAGCCAGCTAAAATCAAGAAGCAGATGATGTCACATGATGGAAAAATTCAACTGCATGTGGAACATCAGGGGAGACTGCGGTGGATATAATGGATCTTCATGTTCAAGGCTCTTGGGTGGCTGGGTTGAATTTTTAAGGTCAATAGGTAGGTTTGCTGCTGGGTTGTTCTTTAAGAATAGATTTACGTTTTGTTTTTGTGGCATGAACTATGAAGACCCTGGACCCAACTGTATTATTGTTCATGTTACAAGGCTTTGTCCAATTGGTATACAATAAGATTATAATTCAGATCATCTAATCAGATAAACCTCACAGATGCTCTAGAAAACTGACTCTGTTGGAGCTGAATGAATGTACCAATTGATCCATGTTGTTCCATGTACTTCCTCGTATATATATATCATCTCATTCTTCCCTTTGAAGAGGCTTTTGTACCCGATCTTCTTGCACACCTGGTTTGATTGTTCACATTTTCTTATTCCCGGATTTGTACATGTTGGTTGTTTGCACACAAAGTTGAATACCGGGATGTTCCAATGACTTGCATGCTGTGCAATTGCCTGTTTACATGTATCTGTTATTTCACCTAAAAAAAATATTTATCCAAAATACCCATCAAAATATTTTTGTATCTATTTATCTTTTAAAAAATACTTTATACCAAAAAAAAAAACCAAATATATAACTCTTAACATAAACTAATTTGGCTTTCTTCATATGAAAAAAAAAACTTATTTTAAGCTTTTAAAATTGAAAAAAATATATATTAATAAGTTTTACTTAAAAAATATTTCACAAGCTTATTTCTCTATAATATGATATGACATATATTGTTATATTTTATAAAATAAGCTATGTATGAATATAGGATATAATAAAAACATTCATCATTATACTTTTTAGATTTCATTTTTTTTATTTTAAGTGATTAAATATTTTATATATATTAGATAAACTTGAAAAAAAATTAATTTATTAATAAATTATTTTTCAGTTCATTTTCCATAACACAAACAAACACTGAAAAGTGTTTTCCAGTTCATTTTCCATAACACTGCCAAACATCGGAATTCACTTTCCAGGAATTCATTTTCCCCGGAATTCATTTTCCAAAAGGAAACCACTTTCCAGCAAACAAACGGGGTCTAAATGTATCTTCACACTACAAATTCAAACTATATCTCATTAAATTGATGTCTAATCAATTAAGTTTTGAAATATGTTCAAAACCTTTATATCTAAAAGGCCAATTAATGGGCCTCCTTTTAGCCCATATTCGAAGCCCTAAGATATTGTATATAGCAAGAACCCAATGGGGTTATATGTGATTTCTTCTTAATTTAAAGAAAATGCTTAAATTAGGTACATATTTTGATAGAAAACAGAGTTGGATATTAACTATCTATTTATTCTTTATTTTAACTCCTCTAATCTTAGAGAAAAACTATATAATTTTCTTAATAATCTTAATTGATTCAGTCAAGGACTGGATTGCAAGTTAATTAAAAATAAACCTAATTTTTACTAAAAAGAGAGGGACATAAATAACATATAATATAATGATTTATTGGTCGCATATAATAGGAAGTTAATCGCCCATACAACATTATTTATCTCATGTGAGATTCTTGTACAGGGATTTGAATAGAATTTTCCATAATCAATTATTATAATTTAATTGAGATAATACATGACTAGTGATTTTATTTTTTATTAACATGGGTGTACGGACTAGTTTGCGTGAACCTTGACCAATCCCACAGGTCTTGAAGTTAACAACCATGTAAGCTTACAGTAACCATCATATTAATAACCATGTAAGTTTACAGTAACTATCATATTAACAACCACATAACTCGAATTTAAAACCATAAAAATATCAAACCTTTTAATTTTAAATTGTTACCATTGAATCACTTATTAGATACTTACAAAGATTTTGTTAATTAGACGAATGAAACATCACACAAGATGTCGATGTTTGTACCCATGAAGTATACAAAGAACGGCACAAAAACACAAACCTCGAGTGGCTAATGCCCTTTCTAGCATTCAAAAGATAAGGCAAAATTTTTATAACTCGTTCGTAGGGAAAAAAACTAAAATAGTCGTGCTTGTCATCATAAGAAGTAGTGCCTCCTTCCTAACACGTAGCTGTCAAGTGTTAATGCAGAGATGCACAACATTTAAGTAAATATTGGATGGGAGTAAGAGGAAAGTAATTGTTTTGGACGGTAGGGATGAGAAATTTCGACCAAATTTCTCTACTTGTTGAGAGAATCTGATCAATCAAATGGCATTTATGCATTCTTTTGTGCCCATTTTACTTCATCAGCACTCGGAGACAGGTGAAAAAATCACTACCATATGATTGTTCTCGGCGAGGCCTTAAAAATTCCGGGAAGGTTCTAAGCTTTCTTGGGTACGGATAATGCTGCCCCCCTCTTTAATATAAAATTTAGAAGATTAAACATGAAGTAATTTGAGGGATTTTATGGAATGTTTATCGTTTCAGCTCATTAATTCTGCAAAATCTAGTATCCTAGTATGACCATAATTCATTTAATCAGCTAATTATTTATATATAACATATATGTCGGTTTAAATGATTTAGTTTTGAAGTCCTAATTTCAACATTAATGTAGATGATTAAATTCTAGAAAGTAATGCAGCTGGATGATATCCTCTCATATGTCTATGTTACATGTGTCGATCAAATTTAAAAATTTATTACTCATTCAGGTTTGTATTTATTGAATTCAGAGTAATTAAAATTATCATTCCTATAAATTAAGTAATATGAAAAAAAAAAAAAAGAGATAAGATCGAGAACATGAAAGAATATTTAATTCATAGAATTATTCTGGGATTTCTCGTCATCTAGTGAGCTTGTTTATTGAAGTTCATCGTCATTTGAGTCTCCACGCACGCACTCTCACACCTCCACAAGATTCTGTGCTGCAGTTGACGTGTCTGTTTGCATGTAAAACACGTGTCCCTAATTACCTTGTTCACCCAGGTTTTCTTTTAGGCTCCTGGATGTAACCTTAATTATGTAGCATTGGGTCAAACCGGTTCCAAGAATTTTCGGACTTGTTCTTTCGAGTTTCGGTCTTGGTATTTGTAGACTAATCTGGTGTTGGGTTTCTTTCTAGGTCTGCTAATTTGTTTCTTTTTAACTTGGATTTTTACGGGGTTTCTAGGGTTTTCAAAAAAAATTATTTTCAGTCCGAGACTTGATTTATGCTAACTCTACTTCGACAATATATTGTCTGACTTTGAGTTTCTAAATCTCGGGTTTTAAGGCCAAGATTTATACTTGGCATGCCGGTTGTTTTATGCAATGACACTGTTTATGTTCGTCCAAATTAACATAGCATTCGAGGTGCCTTGTGCTAGTTTAACCTAGCTAGCTAGCACTTTTCAAGGAAGCAGACGTAGTTTTCCTTTCTCGACGCTAGCTCTTCTCCTTGCTATCATCGTCAAGTTATTCACACGCCAGTACTGTAAGACTGCTTATTAGGAATTAATGATAGATTTTGGGAAAAGTTGGCAGATAAAGTGAAGGGATCGATGGATAATTAAGCAAATTTTGAAACCCAAAACCCTCTAATTATTTGGCTTACAGATGATATTATGGAATATCTATGGGAATTAAATTGTATCCTACTATAATTGTATCCCTAAACATACGGGATTGAGCATAGTCTTAGGAATTGATTATGTATATCACACATTATTTAACCTAATACAACAAAAGCAGAAGGTAAGGTTTTTGGCCGCCACATTCCTTCTCAATTGTTTTATCATTGTTTTATCATGAGATGAAGGATAAGAGTCAATCCATCCAAGTTTAAAGCATATTGAAAATTGATTGTGAAAAAAAAAAAAAACTGAAGGACAGAAATCAACCTACCTAATTCGAAAGGACTGAGAATTATATATATTAGGAAGGATTTTTGAGGGATCTCTGCAATCTCATCTTTATCTTTCTTAGCAAATGAAAAATACATCCAATCCCTTTTTTACGATCAATTCCTCACCTGACTGTTCAAGCTCAAGTTGAGTTGACATAAATGTTGTGATCTCGTTGAGTTTGAGTGAGTTTAACTGTAGCAGTATCAGTTGCCTCAAGCAATTTCATTTTATTTTTTCCCCTCTTTTTTCAGGTCAGTACATTCTGGGCCAGTTAGCAGGGGCCGAGCTACTTGCATGGGAATTACGGGGCAAAGAGTTTGATGATCCATTTAACACAAATATCAGTCGATTATTCCATGTCATTGCACTTTTTTTTCTTTAATTTTTAGAATAGTTCTGTTTGTTTTAGGTTGTTGACGATAATTTAAAAGGTTAATTTATCATATGTTATTTATGATGATATATATATATAAAAAACATTTTAATCGACAAAATTAATCATGTTATATACAGCCATGGAAGCAATTCCCTTCCTATCTTTGCACTCTGTCTGCTAGTAATGTATAACGCATGAGTTCATGTGAAACCTCAGTATGGAGTGCCACACAGACATTTTCATTAGCAAGTACGTGGACTCCCATGCAAGAATGGCAACAAGCAGGGGAAAATTCCAGGAAGCTACACTAATTATAAAGAAATTGCTCTCTCGGATCTTTCTGCCTCGAAAAACATTTTGCTTCTCTTGTCCTATATATATATATATATAACCTCCTCTCGATCATGTCAGCCCAAGAATTACAGCTAGAGCTAGCTGGGGAGTTCCTTCACGTAGAAGAGAAAACAAACTAAGTGTACTGGGGCGGTAGCTATACAATATTTTGCTACAACATGGACCAGTACTACTCACAGGTTCATCATCAGGTCTCATCAGACTTGGAAAATGGAGGTGTTAATTATAAGGCAGGCTTGAACAGCAATTGCATGAAGGAGGTTTCTGTCAACGGGAAGACACCACAGAATATATCATCTTCAATTGTGCGGAAGAAATCCGATCCAGTGCTTGTTTCATCAAATGTTCGGTTTCAAATGCTTGGCTATTTCTTGACCAATCTTCAAGAAGTGATTCTTGGAACCAAGCTGGCTATTCTCTTCCCAGCGATTCCTCTAGCAATTGCTGCTGACTATTATAAGCTTGGAAGAGTAAGTTGATTGATTTCATTTTGGGAGAATCATGGAACTTTTTTTTTTTATTACACGACCATGTCATTGATTTTTCTATATATATTTACAATTGGTTTTCATTAAATGAATATATCTTGTTGTATATCTGTTTAATTTGCATTGTTCTGCCACACGTAGCCTTGGATATTTGCTTTGAGCTTGCTTGGACTTACCCCACTTGCAGAACGTGTCAGCTTCCTCACCGAGTATGTCTGTAACTAAGTATAGTCAAATAATTTTATACGCAACTACTTGTGGAATATTCTATCCATTAGTTGTTCTGATATTAATTTTTATTTTCAATTTCTGCTGTTCTTGTTCTTGTTAATCTCAGACAAATTGCTTACTTCACTGGTCCAACAGGTAATTTAAAAAAAATTCCCACAGATTACTTCTAATTATGGCTTTATACCTGATCATAATTTGAGAATTGAAGATGGCTTGATCATTTGCAGTTGGAGGACTCCTTAATGCAACATGTGGCAATGCAACCGAGCTGATAATAGCAATACTTGCTCTTTACCAGAACAAAATACATGTCTTGAAATATTCTCTTTTGGGCTCCATTTTGTCAAATCTCCTTCTGGTTCTTGGGACTTCCCTCCTATGTGGAGGCTTAGCCAACCTAAAAAAGGAACAAAGATACGATAGAGTAAGGCACAAACTCACAATCCAATTAATTTTACAGCTTGGGTAATTAATAATAATTATATATGTTCTAATACATTTCATAATTAATCTTTTCTTTTTTTTGGCTTGAACAGAAGCAGGCTGATGTGAACTCACTACTTCTATTACTGGGGTTGCTGTGCCACATGTTGCCACTGATGTTCAGATATGCCATAGGGGAAGGAACTGCCACCGACTTCTCTACCCTTGAGATGTCCAGAGCGAGCAGCATTATTATGCTTATAGCATATGTTGCTTATATCTTCTTCCAGCTAAAAACTCACAGGCAGCTGTTTGATTCTCAGGAGGTGATTAATTAACTCTAGAGGCAAAAAAGTTTTAATATAAAAAAGCATACGAGGCTCATTATAATTTTAGCTCATGAAGTTGGGGGACTGACAAATGAAATTACTTAAAAATGCATCCTTGAAAATGTTTTATTCAATGAGATCAGTATTCTATCAGGTCAGAAGGAAATAATTAATACAAAGTTGATATTAATGCATACAACTTACTGGTTCAGTCCCCTGAGGGGCATGATGTGATGGCATAGGCTTGCTTGCGATATGTACAATAGATCTCGAGTTTAAGTCAGGACGTGAATCCCTTGTTAGAGTCTGGGATAGCCAGGATTTTACTCAGCTCACCTGGGCCCATAAAATGTATTTTCTAGTGATGAAGTTTCCTCGCACCCAAAAAAAAACTTATTGGTTCAGGTTGAATGACAGGAAGGTGATGAGGAGGAAGAAAAGGCAGTGATAGGATTTTGGAGTGCATTCACTTGGTTGGCTGGCATGACAATTATCATAGCTTTGTTATCTGAGTATGTCGTGGGCACAATTGAGGTACATTACACTTGAGAGTTTATAAAATATTACTTGTTAGCAATGTTAATGCATCTAACTAATATGAGGATTTCAAATTTTAATGTATCTCAATCAGGCTGCATCAGATTCTTGGGGCATTTCTGTCAGTTTCCTCAGTATAATTTTGCTTCCAATAGTGGGGAATGCTGCAGAACATGCTGGATCGGTCATATTTGCTCTCAAGAACAAGCTGGTATGACATGGTTAGACCATGCATGACCGTAGTCTTACTCTTGTATTTTTTTACCTGCTAAGTTTCAAGAACACAAATATTTATCTGGGTGTTATGCAGGACATATCGTTAGGTGTTGCTCTAGGTTCTGCTACTCAAATTTCAATGTTTGTGGTAAGATTAAAGCATCTCAGGCAACAAAATCCTTTGCCAAGTTAACCTTGGAAAGAAATCGTGATTATTTTTTAAAAAAAAAATATTTTTTGTGGGTTTCAGGTCCCTTTATGTGTTGTTGTTGCGTGGACAATGAACATCCAAATGGACCTTGATTTCAGTCTCCTTGAGACTGGTTCTCTTGCTTTCACGATAATTATCACAGCCTTCACTTTACAGGTTTTTTCATCTAATATCCTCTTAATTACCAGTGCCAATGCATGTTATATTGGCTATGAATTATTTAGTTGATTTGTAAATTCTCTAATGGTAGTATGTTCATTACTCACAGGATGGAACTTCACACTACTTGAAAGGACTGCTTCTTTTCCTGTGCTACATTGTAATTGCTGCGTGCTTTTTTGTTCACAAAATCCCTCAGAGTAAGTTCCTAGCTAGCGAAAATCTATGTTAGAATGATTCGAGTTTCTTCATTCATCGCAGCTCACTGCTAATGTTTCCTACAACTCTGATTTAGGTCAAATCTCGGAAGGCAAACCGTTCACCGGACTCTTTGCAGCTTAGCTGCATTTACATGTGGGGCTTGATCCCCGACAAAGAATGGTCCACAGATCAGTTTATTCTCTTTAATTCATCTGTGAACCACCTGAATCGGCATTCTGGTAAGAGAGAATGGTGTGGTAAATGATAGCTTTTGAGTTCTAAGGCCATCAAAAGCTGAGAGACTGGTTTTTTTCGGATTTGGAATGGAGCTCTGGAGAAGAAACAGAACGTATTATGGAACAAGTTTGCTTATAGCTCTTCCTAATAATGTTTTGGTACTGAATTGAAGTACAAAGCAGTGTCAAAATGCATACAGTTTTTCCCTAGTAGCTGTAATTTTGCTTATATTTGATTTAATTCACTGTATCATGTTTCTTGCGAGAATAAGTTGTCTGTACTTCTTGCAATGTAATAATCAAGCTAATAAAGAAAACAACTTTGAATATCAGAGTAATCGCACCTCAAAAAAATTAAGATAATTTTTTTGTTGGGGAAGAAGAAGAAGAAAAGAAAGGTGCTACGAGAATAATTTGGACATTAAATTAATTATAGTATTTTTTTTCTGTTAATCTGCAGTTCTAACCCACATCCTTATTTATTAATTGACGAAATTTAAGTGGCTGACATGAACTTTGCAGGACAGCTTAACTGTTAACTCATGGAACAACTTGATGCTGGGCCCCAGGTTGCTCATAAATAACAGCAATATCAGGGTTGACAATAGATTAGTGGATTGATTACTCATATGCCAAGATTCATTCATCCAACTGTAAACTAGCGTTGCAAGTTTTTGGATGCAGATTCCCCATACACTGACTGAATTAGCTCCGCACCCTTTTCGTTGTTTATGGAGCATGAAACTGGTCTGGTTCTGTACATTCAGTTCATTATGCAAATTCAAAGATCATAAATTTCAATCCACAATTCCAGCTTGTTGTAACGTTCATCTGGGACATCCAATTAAAGTATAGCAGGAACATTTTGGGATTGTGGACGAGAATGTAAGACGACTGTATCTCTCGTTCTTCTAATCCCTTAGCAGAGAAGGCATGAAATTATGTGCATTTTTAGCAACCCAGATGGGCCTGCCTGATTTCAGGATGACTGATCAAACTCCTGCTCTTCCGTACCTGGCGACAGAGATTCGAGGTGCTTCATGTGTGGTCGAGAATTAATTCAGGGGAAAAAATAGTTATTTGATTGAATAGTTAGGCCGCATCGATCAAGAAGATGGGGTCCTGAAACCTTTCGTGTTGGATAGAGTACCATATATGGTGTCAGGACTGCCTTAACCATGTATGGACAAACTTAGAAATAATATTATAGGTTTTTCTTGCAACCTCAATGCCAGCATATTAACGGCCGAAGGTCACAATCTGCCGGCAAGCAAGGTAGTCTAGAAGCATTGACGCCGCAACTATTTGCCACTCACCATGTGATCTTGGTTAATTTAAAACATAAATTATTTTTGACACGAAAAGGAAGCTATTTAAATAATGGTTTTGCTTATCTTGATCGTGAGCAGCAATATATTATTGACCAATTATTGAGCCTTGATGGGCAAGCTTGAAACCTTGCCACATATCCTCCCTCAAAAGAATAAGACAACTTGTTTGATTCAGATTAGGTGTCAGCCCCTTCTAAAACACTGTTAAGAGGTCATTAGCTACCATCACACATGAAATCCTTTATTTATATATAGAAGATGCAAAATTCTAAAATCTGATCAGCTAGCTATACGAGATATCAAATGGCAGGTAAGGAATCCGATAATGGAGCTGCTGCTAACTGTGTTGCCATCATTTTTGGGGTCACCGGGCTTGTCGGGAAAGAGATAGCTAGAAGGCTAATCTCAAAAAACAAATGGAAGGTTTATGGCGTGGCTAGAAGGTCTGAGAGTTTTCCTATCCTGAGTCCCAGCTACCGTTTCATCTCATGCGACTTGTTAAACCCTAACGAGACAGAAAAGAAGCTCTCTGTGGTGCAAGATGTGACTCATATGTTCTGGGTCACTTGGACCAGCGAATTTCCTCTGGATAGCAGAGAATGCTGTGAGCAGAATGAGGCCATGATGTCCAATGCCTTGAATGTCATCCTCGCCAAATCTAAGGCGTTGAAGCACGTTTCACTGCAAACAGGAATGAAGCATTATCTCTCATTGAGAGGCCCTTTGGATGATGTGAAAGAAGAGTCTATCTACGATGAAAAATGCCCTAGAGCAAGCGAACGTTATAACTTCTATTATGTTCTCGAGGACTTGCTCAAGAAGAGACTAGCTGGTAAAGTGGCGTGGTCTGTGCTGAGGCCTGGTTTGTTGATGGGGAGCTCCAGCACGACCTTGTATAACATCATGGGTTGTTTAGCTATCTACGGTGCTATTTGCAGACACCTGAACCTCCCTTTCGTGTTCGGAGGGACAAGGGAGTGCTGGGAGGAGGTGTGCATTGACGGCTCTGATGCCCGGCTAGTAGCTGAACAGCACATCTGGGCATCTACCGATGATGAAATATCTTCCACGGACGGGCAGGCATTCAATGCAATTAACGGTCCAAGTTTCACATGGAAGGAGATCTGGCCAGTCCTCGGAAAGAAGTTCGGAGCGGAAGTGCCTGAAGAAATGTTTTCGGACGACTTCTGGTTTGCAAAAGCAATGAGTGACAAGAAGAAGGTTTGGCAAGAAATTGTGGTGAAGGAAGGTCTGCTACACACAGAGATGGAAGATTTGGCTAACTGGGAATTCCTGGATATCTTGTTCCGCTTTCCGATGAAAATGCTAGGAAGCCGAGCGAAAGCTGACCGGTTGGGTTTCACGATGAGATTCAAGACATTGGAATCAATCTTGTACTGGGTTGATTCCATGAGAGAGGAGAAGATAATTCCTTTTTAGAGCTTGATTTGACTTCATTTGGATTGAACAATAGTCGAGAGAATGTGGTGCACCACTAGTTGGCTGATCATCTCACAGCAAATAAAAATTATAGTGCCTTTATATGTGCTGTTTCGCTGACTGACTTTAATATTATGAACATAAAATATATTGATAACACCGTATGATTAAATAATGCAGATGCCCACCTGTTCTTACTCACTCATTTTTGCATGCGTAAGAGTTAAGAGTCAACTGCATAATCGATGCCATTGTTCATCTCTCATGTTCAATCCCACTCCAATGGAGCAAGCAAGGGGTTGGGTTCTCCATGTTTTGGGGACATGGTCGTGTTGGTCAAGCATTTTGGGTAACAGTACCATGTCTCAATCCACGGCTGTTTTATCTATTTCTGGAGAAAAATCTGTTCAAAGTAAGACAGCGGCTGCTCGTTTCTATGGTTAGTTTGAACTTGGATTAGTAAAACATGAAGAATGATTTCCACGTCTTTTTATATGCCCAACCAACCTGTCACCAGACAAGAACATCTGCAGACAATTATTTTGGAACCGCTAAATACGTAACAAATATGAAGGGCAAAAAAACAAACTAACATCCTTTTTGATAAATTATTTCCGAGAATAATATAAATTATATTTTAAAATTTCACCTAACAGTTTAAGTTTTTAGATGAGATAGTTCTATAATATAGTATCAGAAATTAATTAACCCAGTGATTACAAGTTCGAATTTCACCATTCTTTTTCTATTTGATAAAAATCAAGCACAAGATAATATAAGTTTGTACAAATTTCAAATCAAAAAGCTTTTACTTGAAAGAAAATATTAAAGAATAATATAAATTATATTTTAAAATCTCACCTAACAATTTAAATTTTTAAATGAGCTGATTATCATAAAATTCCCGGTTAGGTAGTGTGATGGGATCAAGCACTAAAGAGAAATCTCCTATACATTGTCTTCTGTTATGACTTTGATGCATGCCTGTGCAATCCATAAAAGAAGCTACACTCATCTTATCTGGATTGTAAATTCCTCGTCGTTTCTGGAAGTTGAGGACTTTTATGGAGACAAAAGCCACCAAGTTCTGCTACCGACACTCCGATCATATCGGGGCCATAGCCGAAAGTAACGACATCCAAATACTTTTTCACAGGGCCTTCAAACCCTGTTCCTCCTGCAATTATTGTTTCCACACCAACACCTAGCTGAGAAGTGATATAATACCCCACAGAGTCCATGCAATTGGGCAGATCGACGTAGCAGAACCAGATCCACCATCCTGGAATACTCTGAAAAGGGGCAGACAGTAGCCATAAGACGTGGTTTAAAGGAAACGAGTACCCCATGCACTTTTCATGGATATGGGGATTTGTCTCCAATCCTGCAACTTCCTTTCCCCCTCATTCATGTGAAGTCAAATTATTTCCCGGTCCCTTAACTATATGATGTCCTTTCTACTGCGCTTCACTTTGGAAATCTTATGTCATGATCGATCTTTACGTGTGTGTGTGTGTGTATAAAAGAGTTATCTGGTTTTGAGGAGAAATCAAAAGTTGTTTATGTAATCGAGGAAAGGAGGCAAATTATATATATATCCACGAAACAAGATATAAGATTGTATTGTAAGAGATGGTCCGTGTTTCCCAGCACGCAACTGTATCATTTATCCCCCGTACGTGACAAATGCCTAAAATAGATCGCCCTAGTTCTTTCTACAGATTCAAATAAAGACAGCTAGATATGCTTTTGAAACTGGGAGGAAACAGAATTAGGCTGCTTAATGAATTACAAGAAAATTCGAAGAACAGCTTTGGATTATCTGTTTGGCTGATATATGCAGAGGTCCTTTGGACATAAAAATCATCAAACTTCTGTCCATTGTACGTAATGTCACCGGATTTCTGGGGGAAAAAAGAGTTGAGTAAGGTTTGTGCTAGCAGCAACTGTAACCAAAAGCAGATTAAAATGAAGAAGACGAGGATTATGAGAATCTCCTAAAGGGGATATTCTAGACAAAATGAAATTTTTTTCTTTTTTTTTCTTTGAGTATATCATTTCCAACCTCTTTGTAAGGTATTTCAGCATGTATAAATCAATTCCTAAACTCTAATTAATCCACTGTGATCAATATTTAGTGGGTGTTTGGTTCTGTGACAGTTTATATAGTTGACAGTTTATATGGTTAAGGCTCACCTATTTGATAAAAGTATAGGTTACAGTTTTGTACTGTAAATCCCATCTAAAACAGCAGTTAAATCGCGATTTACGAAAAACATTGTTTAGTTAAATGGAAGAGAGGTTGCAGATATTCTTGCGCTATGATTTGTTAATGTAGTTTAACTAAATATCAAAGCTAACCAAGCAATTTATATTGGTAAAACTCCAGTTGCCCTCGTGTAAGAGGCAAGTGAGCAGGACAGGGGTCTCTTAAATGGATATTTTTAGAGATGACCATACAGCAGGATGCTTCATTAAAGCAATAGTTGGATGATAAAACACAAAGCAGCATATTAGTGGGCCTTCAAAGATGGTAGTCTGGTCTCCGAGACTGCAGCACTAGCCGTTGGGCCATAAATTGTAGCCCAACTTAGACTTCTTTGAATAACTGGGCTATTTGCTGAAGAAAGCTAATTGTTTTGCTTTTATGAGCACTTTGAGGTTGGGCCAGGAAACCCAATTGAACTTCCTGGATCTCTAAAAGCACTTGGCCTTCAATTTGGTCATAAAAGAATCAAATCATAAAAAAGGGACTAAAATTCAAAAAACACTACGCTAGTTCATAATAAAATGCAAAGCCACAACACCATACCTCTTATATTTTTTTGGTTAATTATATTATGTCATGGCCTTATGAGTATAAATAAGAGTACTAATCAAACCTTATCCAACAACTAGTTGGTGGGTGGGTAACCTTGTCCTCAACAACAGTTGTTGAAAGAAAATCCCGACATGATAATATATAAAATGTCCGAGAGCATATATTTATTGGACGGGTAGTGAAGTCTTTCCATCATATTCAAAGGCCGCCGCCGGCTTATTATTATTAAACGTGAAGACGCATTGGCCGGTTTTTGCGTTTTTGTCTCCGGTGTGTCTGGGAAAGAAAAATCGAAATAGAAACTATGAAAAATAAATATAGAGAAGCTTTAAAATGTTCTGGTCCCGGAATCCGGGTTGACTTTGTATTTGATAAGCCGGAAACCGAGAAAGCCAATCTCTGCCTTAGAGTTAACAGCCATATACATCGCCCCTTTCTAGATTCCATTTTTTGTTTTTTCCGGGCGTATCCCTGTCGGCTTCCTAATTATCAAAGCGATAGCATATTTGACATGCCACCACATTTACACCCAAGAAAATAAAATGTCAACACATCAGCACTGGAAAACACGATTCTTCAAAAAATCACCTGGTGTTGTACGACTCCAATCTGTGAGTACACAGTAATTAAAATAGTGATACCAGCAGCTGTTTTAGTTTTAGTTTTAGTTCATAATTTAAATTTATAATTTGTATTTGTAATAAATAATATTAATAATAAAATAGAAAAGCTTTAAAATGTTTTTTATAAAAAAAAATAACTTGCCGGTCCGAAATCCTAGGAATTTTTTTTGGATACTATGAAATTTAATCTATTGCAAACAGGGTCTTGACCTCGTGGTAAGTGTAGTGTTTATTCCTGTCAGCTACCCAGGTTCGAGCTTTACCTTGCATGTTTGTCGTCCTCACGGTATTTTACATGTTTATTGGGCTTGCAGGATATTCAGTGAATCTAAAAATTAGTTATGGTGTATGTAAATTAACAAGGATAACTGGTTATAAAAAATAAAAAAAATCTAATCTATTATAAAAATAACAAACATTTTATCATCTCCGCGTTAAAACCTCACGGCCAATACATCACCCCTTCCCTTCTTCTTCTCTTTTTGTTTTGGCCCCGAATGGCGGTGTCCCTGCCAGGTTCCTAATTATCAAAGCAATAACATATTTAACATGCCAACACATCAGCATTGATCAATTTTGCTCTTATACCTATCCAGAACAACTTCAATTTCATTTCCCGAAAATACCCTCTGCTTGTCTAGTTGTATGTCTGTCTTTATGTACTGACTACTGAGTTAAGAATTGATCGAGTGAAAGAACAATACAAAACCCCCTAGTGATTTTACCTCGTTATGCACCGTTAAATGAACAGTGCCGTGAAAATTTTTGGTCCTCTAACTTTAAAAATAACATAAATTATATAGTTTTGTTAACTCAAAATTACTCTAATTTAATTTCTATACAAAGAATTTCTTGTTATTTTTTAGAATCTAGTTGAGAGAGGAAAACAAGAGATCGTTGGATTTCAATGGTAAAAAGAGAATAACATATCTTACACCGATTTATATAAAAAATAATAATAATAATTGATATTTATGTCAAATAGTTTCATTTGACAATAATACTTTATATTAGATTTTTTTACCTTTAAATTCCAAGATATAAAAAAAAAATGAGTTCAGGTGAATTTTTATTTTCCGGTTGATTTAGATTTTTAGGATATTTTGAGGTCATGGATAGGTTTATCATGTTTCCTAAAGTATTTTGGGCAAGAACTTTGTCACAAAATAAATTTTGGGGTCAATAAATCTTAATTCAAACAATGCATGCATCATTTTTTTAAAAAAAAAATTAGAGTAAACAATTTGTCGTCCGTCTCATTACAACAAAAACAAATACAAACTGAGTCGCAAATGGCCCTGGCAAAACGAGTCATGCTAGATTTTTTTTTTAAAAATCTCATCTCTTTGATATTGTATGGTCAAGAATAAAAATTTAATGATTTATTTTGTTTATCTTATATTAGGTCATTTCAACCCCATTATTTAAGAATAGTGTTTAACAATGACTAAACTGATCGACTCAATTTTTTCAATTGATTTTTTTTCAATTTAATAATTTAATATTATTTTTAATTGAAAACTAAATTTCATGACTTGTCTTGTTTTGATTTTAATCAGTTTGTCTGGCCTTATGACATGAAAAAAAATATTTTACAAGTTAACCAAGATTAACTGAATTTTTTTGTTTCATTTTTTAATTAAAAAATTTACAAATCTTATTCTTCGATATTGAGTCCAATATAAGTGATTGAGAACTGAGTTTCATTTTGTATTTTCATATACTCTCTATAGGATTATCTAATTTTATGATAAAAAGATTTGATAAGTAAACCATGTTAGATTGATTAAATCTTATTTTTTAACAAGGTTATATCGTTATAAGAGCTTAGGTCATGAGTTTAGTGAATTGACTCAAGTTGTTTTAATTGATTTTTTTTAATCTCATATTTCAACATTTAGTTGATTAAAGATTAAAATTTATAGTTTATTTGATTTATTTTTCACGGGGTTATATTGGTCTTATGACTCAAATCACAAGTTTAACATGTTAACTGAAGTTGCCTTTTTAGGTCTATTTTTAATTGATTTTTTTCAACATTGTCATTTAATATTAAATTGATTGAAAATCAAGTTTCATAACTTATTTTAATTTACTTTCCATAGGGTTATCATAATCCAATGACCCAGATTGTAAATTTGATATGCTAACTTGAGTTGACATGATTTGGTTTAATATACTGTTATCATAAATTCATAATACTAAAAGTGAATTCATCATGAAAATATTTTTAGTCAAATTATATATTTTTATTATTTTTTTAACTCATAAAATTAATTAAATTACATCAAATCAACTCCCATAAAATTTTATTTTTTATTATTTTAAAAATATTAACATCATCTAAATATTTTCTAACATTAACAAAAATCAAACCCATATATAGCGTAAGACAATTCTATAATACAGTACAATACTAAATATTAAAAGCGACACCGTCATTATAACGATCTAGATTAAAAAAAGTACAAACTTATCAGTATTTGTCGAGAAAGGGTAAAGTAGTAAAACGAAAAATATAACGGAGCTGCGTCTGGTTAGCTGCGTCTGGTTTTAAGGAGTTCGTAAACGACAAGAGCGGGGCGTGTGTTTTTACTACTTGCAGGAGAGAGGGTTTATCATAGCAATTTTTCGTTTCCTAATATATCTGATTCTGGAGATAGAATTTTAGTCATCGAGGGGAGTGTTTTTCATTGATTGATTTTTCTGTTTGTTTTATGGGAATTGGTTTCCGAGAAAATAATAATAGCAAGCCTAAGCCATGGGAAAGTTGTCTTTCAAGGATTCTCTCAAAGCTCTTGAAGCTGATATCCAGCACGCCAATACTCTGTACTCTTTCTCACTCTATCTCTCTTACTTTTTTTTACTTTTTAAAGAATTTGGCATGGTTTAATTGAAGTTTTTGAATGCGTAATTGTTCTATATTAGTTATCAACCACTGATGCATGAATGACGAGTGTTCTGTGAATTTGATCCAATTTTGTTGCCTTTGCTTTACTTTAAAACTACCAAAATAAGAAATTTATGAGTTATAAGAAAATGCAGCCACGATGATTCTTGAATTTTATTTAATTGGTGAATTGATTTATAGTCTTGAAGTTGATTTCAGAGGGACTGTGTTTCAATGAGAAAGCATTTTTTTCCTTCTAGTTTTCTGCTGGGAAAATCCTTTAAACTTATGATCATGTTAGGTGAAAGATTGTTGTTTTCCCATGATTTTAAAATTCTATAGGCAAGTAGCTATTGTTGTTAAAACAACTAGATGAATCAATGTTTGTACTTACGGCATTTTGATACACCTGTGTTCAATTATTAAAGATAAAACTTCATCACTTTGGTTTTCTTTTCTCTTTAGCAAACCTGGGCTCCCCAGATTTTGCAATCAATATCATTATTTTTAGTCCCTTTTCTTTTAAGCTAGTTTGTTCATTAGAAACCTTGAGACTGGTAAAGCAAACAGTGTTACTGTTTATTGATTCAAAGTGTCTAGAAATTATATATCGCCAACCACAATGCAAACGAAATTATACAAGTGGCCAAGTAAAATTAATGTGAACTTCTGGTTAGATACCAATTAATATTATCAGCAACTAGTTGCTCCTAGCAGCGCCTGTTTTAGAATTTTCTTTCATGCTAAGAAAGAAGTATTTGCTTTTAAATGAAACTTGCAGTCATAAGTTTAACCCCAATACTACTGTTATTGCGTTTTCAACTTTTACTGCATCGTCTCTTAGACTTGGACCTGATTTTTCTGAAGGGTTTAATTCTGATAAAACTTTCTTATCATAATTAGAGAGTGATGTTGATTGTTGCTGGTGCTAACAATTTCTTGTCCATCGTCATTGCCTCTCTCCTTTTTTTCCATCCAAGGGAAGAAAGAGTGAACAAGGTTTGTCATTGTGTGTCTTACATTCTATCTTGTTAATGCAGTGCTTTAGATCATCCAAGGGAGAAAGATGGAGCTCGCCTTCAGATGCGATTATCCTATAGCCCAGCATCCCAATTCTTTCTCTTTCTTGTGCAGTGGACTGATTGTAACCTTGCTGGTGCCCTTGGTTTGCTAAGAATTCTTATATATCTTGTATGTTTCTTTCCACAGTACTCATTTCAGTTTGCTTGTTTTAGATTTGCACTGTTTTCTGTCAGGTTCTCCCCTGTTTTGTGCCCTTCAGTTTTCATTGCCAAGTTATTTATCCATATAATTTGTCTGTTGTGACTCTTCATCACTCCATCACCTTGAAAAATGTAGTAATAATATAACAACTTCTTGTTGGGGTGTGACGGTGTGCTGATTGGTGCAGAACTATGCAGACGGGAAAACTACTATGTCTGTTCAAGAAAGGAAAGCTAGCATCAGAGAATTTTATGGTGAGTGATACTCTGAGAAGTCTGGACTGTTTTCCTTTTTTACTTGGACTCTCAAAGTTTGGAAGAAACATTTTCAGTCTGTAGGAGTGAAATTCAAGCTTACAAAGTTTGTTTTCTATAAACAGCAGTGATATTTCCTTCTATACTGCAACTTCAAGGAGGAATCACAGATGTGGAAGATAGGAAACAGAAAGAGGTATGTGCTGTGAAATATAGAAGAAAGGACGAGTTGGAGAAGGGGAAACTCTCAGAAGTCGATATAGAAAGAGAAGAAGAGTGTGGGATTTGCTTGGAAATGAACAACAAGGTTGTGCTGCCTAATTGCAGTCATTCATTGTGCTTGAGGTGCTATCGGGATTGGTGAGCTTTCTGTCTTCTTTCTATGGTCCTAGCGCAATTTCTGATTATCTCATCTTTACTGCAACAAAAAATAAATAAATGTGGATGTGTCTTTAGTCTTTGCCCTGGATTTGAAGATTGGATTGGACAGTCACTTTATGCACCTGGTGATTGCTACTCCTTTCACATTCTTATGAAACTCACTTGTAAAACTTATCCAATCCCACAATGATGTAAATAGGAGAGAGCATTGCACCTTCTATACTGAATAATTGCACTGAAGTTTGAAGTTTGTGGGCTTTTAACTTCTATTGGGTACTAAAAGAATCTCATGGTAGCCTTGTGGCACATCTTGCACAAGACAAAGGATCCTTTTAACATGTATACAGCCAACCCGAGCTTGTTGCTTGTTAATAAATGATTGTATTTTCAATAGGTGTTTTCTATACTCATGGACATCTTAGAAAGTTCATAATTCTGCTACTTCTTCGTACATAATTTTCTGTTGCTCAGCATCCCCATGTTTGGAATTTTTGTCTGGTATCTTTTGCCTTGGAACTTTTCATCTCAAAGTCGATGCTATCGTAGGCCAACCCTCCCGTCTCAGTAGTGGAGGTCCTTGACTGGCCTGGTTTCTTAATTTGAAAGAGTCCTCTCAGTTAATGCTATCGTGGGCCTATGGTGTCGTAATTTCCTAACTTCTATGGTGTCTTGATAAGTTGTTTTGCTTTCTTCACAGGCGGGGGCGGTCTCAATCATGTCCCTTTTGTCGAGGTAGTCTTAAAAGGGTCAATTCTGGTGACCTTTGGATCTATGCAGATAAGTCTGATGTTGTCGATTTAACGTTGATTACGCGACAGGATTGCAAGAGGCTGTTCATGTACATTGATAAGTTGCCCCTAATAATTCCAGATACTGTATATATGCCCTATGACTCTCATCTGAAGTAGCGGTTCATGCACTGGCTTGAGCAAGATTGTACAGTTATTTAACCGTGACTTTAGAAAATGTAAATGTCATTTAGTTACCTACGTTGAAACTGAGTTTCGAAAATGTAACCCAGGTTTAACTTTTATGTTGATTTTGTTAATGGCGAATGGTGTACTGCAAGTGGCTGCAATTTGTGGAGGCTGTGTGATGTCAATATTGATGGCTTTAATTCGTACATATACATACATATACATATATACATATACATCTATATATATATATATATATATATATATATACTAGTCATTTCCCATTGCTTTACCGTAACCGAAATTATATTTTTTTCAATGTAAAAAAAATATATTAAGAGTATAAGATATTAAAATTGTGAGATTTTTTTTATTATATTATAAATTTGGACAAAATAATCAATTTATGCAGAATTTCTAAGGTGTACAACTTTCTAATAAAATATATGAATTTTAAATTGATATAAATTTATTTATTTTTAACAGGTTCCAACAATATTATCAACATAAAATTATCACTATCATTGAAAAACAAGAAAATTTGGATACCAGAATCATCGAATTCACTGTCTTAGGATTACTTCGTTTCATAATCTAATTGAAATTAAATACAATAATAAAATATAAATTATGAAAACACCCACGATAACTAAATAACAAAAATAAATAATTGATTTTCTATTTATAAAACGAAGAAAACATCATTAAAAATTCATTGCAAAGTTACCATCATTATCTTGGCTATAACAACTAAAATTATTATAATCAGTACTGCCAAAATAATTAGAATCATTAAATTGTCCTGAAAAATAAAATAAAATAAAATATTTTTACCGAAAATCAAGCAAGAAAACAATAAAACAAACAATTACTAAAATTATCATTTTTATTGCGCAAACAATGAAACCATAAAATTATCTCGAAAAATAAAAAAATTACTTTAACAAAAGAGCAAACAAAAACAACAACAAAAGAAAAAACAAAAATAAATATTATGAGCATAAAAAAATCATATGATCAGGAGAACAAATAAAAATAAAGAAAACCTCAAAAAAAGGGAAAAAGAAATTACCAACATAAATTAAAATTTTTAGAACTAAACCGAATAAAAATAAAACCGCAACAAAAAATAAAACGATAAAAATTAAAAATAAAAACTAAAAGAATAAATAAATAAATACGAACAAAAAATAAATGTTGTCCAAGAAGGATCGAAAAAATCAAAGAAATCAATACTAAAAAAGAAATTAAAAGAATAAGTGTCAATATAAATATAAATATAAATATATATATATATATATATATATATATATATATATAATTCCAATTGAATGACAAAACTTCAACAAATCAAAATCTTGAGATCGAAAAACAATAATAGGATTTTCAAAAACAAAATGTAGAGTAGCCATTATAAATTAAAATTTCAAAATAGTACTGAATAGAAATAAAACCCAACAAAAAATAAAACAAAAAAAATTAAAAACAAAAACTAAAAGCAAAAATGCATAAATATGGATACAAAATAAGTATTGTCCAAGAAGGACAAAAAAAAAACAAAGGAAGTAATACAAAATAAAAAATTGAAAGAATAAGTGCCAAAATGAAAAACAAAATATATAATTAATTCCAATTGAAGAAAAAAAATATAACAAATCAAAACTTTGTGACCGAAAAACAATAAAGGGATTTAAAAAAATACAGTGTAATTGTTTAAAAAAATAAAAGAATAAGGACCGAAATGAAAAGTAACATATATGACCAATTTCAATTGGAGGACAAAATTTGACCAAATTAAAACTTGCAGGCTAAAAATATTAAAGCAACAAAAAACAAACTAAAAATCAAAAGATTAAGGACTAAAATGAAATGTACCATATATGATCAATTTCAATTGAAGAGCATAATTGAAAACAGTCAAAATTTTCATTGAAGAAATTAGTAAGAAAAACAAAATCAAAAGACCAAAATGAACGAACTAACAATATGAAGGACCATATTGTTCTTTCCGACAACAAAAGAGGGAAAAGGGGAGGGGGGGGGGGAAATTGTCCATCGGTTATTCCACGACCACCTTAATATGACACACATTGCACTGGGAGAAAGAAGCAATGGCGACACATCGTATGACACGACAACAAGACATTTTCCACCACCTACAAACACGCCACACGCTGCCTTAGCGACGCATTCATGTGAAAAACTGATGGTGTGTCTGTATGACGCACCTGCATTAAATTCAGAAAAAAAATAATAAAAAATTACAGAATTACCTAAGCACTCCTAAACCCAGCAATAACCATGAAAAAACTAGGTGTGAAAGTACCACCATGCCCCCAACCACAGAACTTTCTTTTTGTCTTTTTCGAAGGGTATATAAGTATTTGTACCATGCAAAAATATGTGAAAAATCCAAAATACCCTTTGACAGCTTTCTTCTTTTTGTCAGCTCCGAGGGATAAATAGGTAGTTTTACTGTGCAATAATATATGGAAAATACCATAACACCCTTAGTACCAGGGTCAATTTTTTCACGGTTCCAGGTGCAAAATAATAATTTTACCGTTAAAATCCACAGTAAACAGTATATAGTGAAACCTCGACACATTTTATATATATACTAGCCATTGCACCCGTGTCTTGTCACGGTTGGAACCATATTTTTTCAATGCAAAAAAATATTAATCGTGTGAGATTTTTATTATAATATAAATTTGGGCAAAATAATAATTTGTGCAAAAATCCTATGAAGTGCAAGTTTTCTATAAAAATATATGAATTTTAAATGGATATAAATTTATTTGTTCAGTAGGTTTCAATGAAATAACCAATATAAAATTATTATTATCATTAAAAAATCAAGAAGATTCGAATATCTGAATTATTGAATTCATTGTATTAAGATTAATTTATTTTATAATTCAATTTAAATTAAACTCAATAAACAAAATATAAATTGTGAAAACATCTCCAATAATCAAAAAACAAAAACAAATAGTTAATTTTCTATCTCCAAAAAGATGAAAACATAAATTGAAATTCATCCTTACATTATCGTCATTATCATTACTATAATAGTTAAAATTATTATCAATATTACTGCTCAAACAGTTAAAATCATTAAATTGCCTCGAAGAATTTAAAAATATATATTTTTACAAAAAAACATTAAAAAATATGCAAACAATAAAATTATAAAATTATCTCATCTAAAAAATAGATAAAAATAACATAAAACAAAAAAAAGAACAAAGGAAAAAAAGGGACCAATAATAATTTTACCAAAATGAAAAACATAATAAATAATTAATTCCAATTGAAGGATAAAAATGTAACAAATCCAAACTGTGGGACCAAAAAACAATAAAGAGATTTAAAAAAACAATACAGTGTAATTTCTGAAAAAAATTAAAAGAATAAAGATCGAAATGAAAAGTAGCATATATGACCAATTTCAATTGGAGGACATAACTAGAGGAAATTAAACCTTGCATACCAAAATTATTAAGGAAACCAAAAATCAAAAGATTAAGGACTGAAATAAAACATACTTATATAATCAATTTCAATTGAAGGGCATAATTGAAAATAATCAAAATTTTCATTGAAAAATCAGTAAGAAAAACAAAATCAAAAGCATGGACTAAAATGAAACTTCCAAAAATGTGAAGGATTGCACTGTACATTCTAGCAGTAGGAGAGAGAAAAAGGGGGAAGAAAAACCGTCCACCAGCGATTACACAATCATATTCGAAAGACACGCGCCGCATATGGAGACAGAGGATATGGAGGCGAACTAGGTGACATGGCGGAAGCCCAGTTTTCACCGCCTGAATATGTCATACGCACCACCCCAAAAGACGCGTGCAGGCGGAACACTGCTGGCGTGTTCGTACGACGCGCCTGCAGTGTTCTGTAGAATTTGTTTTTTAAAAAATGGTTAATTACCCATACACCCCTGGACCCGACTATATTTACAATAAAACCGAGGGTGAAAATCCTGAAATACCTCGGTTCTAGTCGTATTTTTGGTCATTTTCGGGGGCTATTTTTGTAGTTTGAATATGCACAAATTCAGAAATACCATCCATGTTCCTTGAAAAATTCTAAAATACCCTCGGTCCTAGGGGTCATGTTTTGTTGTTTTTGGATGCTATTTGCGTAGTTTTACTAGGCAAAGAATTCAGAAATACCATTCATGTCTCCTACAGATTTCAAAAATACCACCAGTCCCAGAAGTTAAAAGTTTTTGGTCTTGGGGGTGAAATGGTCATTTTACTGTAGCAATTCATAGTGAACAGTGTCTAGGTGAACAGTAGAGAAGTGCACAGTAAAATTGTCTCAACGTTTATATTTTAGTTTATATATTAACTAAAAAATAAAACGCATTGCATTTTTCCTGTTTGACTACTGTTGACTGATAATTTGCTCTGGTGCTTCACGCGTGCATGTGCTATCTTTTTTCCCCGTCTATGAACAGGCATTAATGATTATGCCCCTCGAAAACGACAAAAACGTGACGCAGGGACCAGGGGTTGTTTCGGTTTTTTCAAAAAATTTGCACTGTGCACAGACGGAAACAACCCTCGAAAAAGACAAAATAGCGTGCAGTAAACGGGGGTAGGTCCGTATTTTCCCCTCAAGTTTTTTTGTTAATACCAGTGGGTTCAGGGGTGTGTCGGTAATTATCCAATATTTTATTATTTTTTTCGCATGAACTGCAGGCGCGTCGTCCATACGCGCCCACAATGTTTCACGCCAACGCTCCCTTAAGGCGGCGCGTGCGGGTCCTTCAAGCGGTCAAAAATTCCCTCCCACCGTGTAAGGAGGTGCGCCGTCATGTCCTCTGTCTACCGTCACGGCGTGTTCCAGTCATATATGTTCAGGTAAACGGCGGCGAACAATTTTGTGTCGGTAGTTGGTTTTCTCTCTCCTGCCACTGCAAAGTCTGCAGAGGTCCCTGACATATGTAGAAAGTTTATTTTAGTCCCTAGTGTTTTGATTTCGATTTTATTACTGATTTCTTTAATTGAAAATTTTATTATTTTCAATTGTGCCCTTCAATTAAAATTTATTATATAAGGTAATTTTTATTTCAGTACTTATTCTTTTGCCTTTTGATTTCTTTTTGGTTCCTTTAATTTGTTCGGTACGGAAGTTTGAATTTGTTGTAATTTGATCCTCCAATTGAAATTGGTTAATATGCTACTTTTCATTTCAATCCTCCTTCTTTGAATTTTTTTATTAAATTACACAACAATTATTATTATTATTATTCCATTATTTATTTTGGTCCCAAAGTTTTTATTTGTTTCAATTTTATCCTTTAGTTGGAATTAATTATATATTTTATTTTTCATTTCGTTCCTTATTCTTTGAATTTTTTATTTGATATTAATTCATTTGTTTTTTTTTTAATTCTTGGTAAATGTTTATTTTTTATTAGTATTTATGCATTTATGCTTTTAGTTTTTGTTTTTAATTTTTTTCTTTTTTTATTTGGATTTTATTTTTAATCAGTTAAATCCTGTAATTTTAATTTATGTTTGTAATCATTTTAAAATTAATATTGTTTTCTTTTTCCCTTTATTCATTTTTTTATGTTTTCTGTTATTTTGATTTGTTCTTTGGATTAGATAATTAGTATAATTTTATTATTTACGCAATAATAATGATAATTTTTGTGATTATTTTTTTATTGTTTCTTTATAAAAATCTTTTGATTTTTTTTAATGATTCTCCTGAAATTTTAATTTATGTCAGTGATCATTTTAAAATTAATGTTGCTCTATTTTTTCCTTTATATCTTTTTTTTGTGTTTTCTGTTTTTTAATTTGTTCTTTAGATTAGATGATTTTGTTATTTGCACAATAATAATGATAATTTTAGTGATTATTTTTTTTATATAAAAATCTTTTGATGTTTTTTTAATGATTTTCCTGGAATGTTAGTGATTTTTCAAGGCAAATTAATTATTTTAATTTTTTTGACAGTAATGTTGTTAATAATTTTAGCTGTTATAGCAATGATAATGACAATAACGTAGGGATGGATTTTCAATTTATGTTTTTGTCTTTTTGTTGATAGAAAATTAACTACTTATTTTTGTTATTTGATTATTACAGGTATTTTCACAATTTATATTTTATTTTTGTTTGATTTAAATTGAATTATAAAATAAACTAATCTTTATACAGTGAACTCAATAATTCAGATATCCAAGTTTTCTTGTTTTTTTAATGATGATGATAAATTAAGCTGGTTATTTCCTTGGAAACTATTAAACAGATAAATTTATATCGATTTAAAATTCATATATTTTATAGAAAACTTGTACTTGACATAAATTCTACATAAATTTGTTATTTTTGCAAATACACATAATTAATATTTTTTATGTTGAAAAAAATATGGTATCGTCCGTGACGAGACGCGGGGCATTTGCTAGTTACTTTGGATTTTTGCATGGTTGTGTAGATTTCAAGGCGATGAGAGAGGAGAAGGGAAAATATTATCTCTAGTGCTAAACTAGCGACAATGTTGATACACACACCTAATCACAATGTAAAGAATGATGAGATCTTTCAAACATCACATTGTAAAGCTGTTATTGGTAGTGGGATGACCAAACATCATGATGTAAAGCTATTATTGGTAGTTGGATGACCCCACATGCTTTGCATGAATGATGCTAGTGCCGCCCACATGTTGTTGCACATGATAATAAGTTTTTTTAATTTTAAATTAGTATTTAATATATGACAATTATAACAATATATTAGAAAACAGCAAAATATACAACAAAACCAATATCAAATTACCAAAATATTAGATATTTATATCTTTTATTGCTTCAAAAAACACCAAAGGAATTTAAATAGTATAAAAAGAATAAAAGAATAAAAGCAAGAGTTTTGCATTCAAAGGCTAAAGTAGTAATTATACTTAAAAAAAAGTGGAATGACAAATATAACATCATACAATATATTAAAAAAAAAGTGTTATGATGAAAATATATTTTACCCAAATTAATTTATTATCTTAATCTATAAGAATAAATTTATAATTATATTATCATAATAAATTGTAATATTCAAGTAAAAGCTTTAATGTTTTTTATAATTATTTCAAAGAGTCAAGGGTATCTAAAATTAAATTTTTTATTATTTACGTCACCAATACCTATTCTATTCCAGTTAAAAAATGAAAAAAAATTAAATAGAATTATTTTTAAATCAAACATATTTATTCAATAACTAAACAATATATTAAAAGTTAAATAAATAAGCCAAGAAATCAGTGATCCCAAAAGCCCAGAGAATTCTTATCTCTCTTTTTGGGCCCAATTAGATTTGTTTTCAGAGGGTTTAAGAGTTTTACATACAAAATGACAAAAACCCGAAGCTCATTCATCGTCTCAATCCCTCTCCATCTAAACAAAACCCTAGCTAGCTAGCTAGCTAGAATCAGAAATCTGTGGCCGCCATGGCGGAAGAGAAGCTCAACAGATCAACGGAAGAGGAAGAGATGAAGAAGAAGAGAAAGCGTAAGAGAAACAAAAATAAAAAAGATGAAAAAGAAGCAGAAGATAAAATCTCCGATGTAATCGAAGGAGGAGCAGAGGAGGAGGATGATAGGCAAGTTGAGGAGGTAAAAGAGAAGAAAAAGAAAAAGGAGACGAGTAAGAAGGAAAGTGAAGAGGAAGAGGAAGAGGAAGAGAAAGAAAAAAAGACGGTGAAGAAGGTGAAAAGTGGCGGTGGGATTATGAGCACAGAGTCATTTGACTCTTTGGGATTATCTGAACCCACTCGTAAGGCCATTCAAGAGACAGGGTTTGAGTATTTGACTCAGGTATATTGTCTTCTTGTACGGTTTTAGCTAAGAAACCTGATAGTTTTTATTGGTTTTGCCCGCATCAATGTCCCATGCATTAGTTTTATTAGAACTTCAAGCTTTCTAAATTCCTGGCGATGTTTTTTCTAGCTTTGCAATGTTTCTGTCTTGTTGGGACTTCTATATAAAAAATAGTTCTTATAGCTCTGCCTAGAAGAAGAACATAGTGCCCACAGTAATTTCTATACAATGTAGGATATCATACATATTTTCTCCTATTTATGCATTTAACGTTTTTTATAACTAATGTTTCATTGCAAATACAGATTCAAGCCAGGGCAATCCCGCCGCTTCTTGTAGGGAAAGATGTTCTTGGTGCTGCAAGGACGGGTTCTGGGAAAACTCTTGCATTTCTAATACCAGCTGTAGAGTTACTATATAATGTTCGTTTTGCCCCTCGCAATGGAGCCGGGGTGGTTGTTATTTGCCCGACAAGAGAACTTGCTATACAGGTAAAGTAATCCCTGTACTGCAGTTGTATCCTTGCGAAGCTGCATTTCTATTCTCATTTAGATAGTATTAGACAAACCTGGTTTAATTTTCAATCAGGAAGCCTGTAGAAATTATCTGTGAGCCAGCAGTAGGATTTCATGGACTAATAGATATTACCTCATTTCTCCCCATGTAATTATGGATGATGCCAAGAAAAAAGGAATTATTGTGTACTTTCCTTTTGGTAACTTGATTTCCCCCCCTTTGTACGACTTATAAATCATGCTTGCTGATAAATTCTAATTTTGATGGTAGAGCCGAAGTTTCTATGATATTTTGGAAGTTAGATGCTAAGTGTGTTCTGTTTTTGACATGGAAATGTATGATTGAGTCCTGTACTCTGCGTTGGCATCCCCATGCTTCTTCCTATGTGTAATTACCATCTTATATTTGAATTTTAAATTAGCTGGCAGTATGTCACTTTGCTAATGGACTTTGCTTTGATGGCTTTTGCAATTTGAACTTGCTTTTTTTAGCTTTAGAGGAAAGTGGTGCGACTTTATATTGGTAGTATGCTATAATTTGGTATCAACTTGCCACAGAATGAAAAGAGAAAAAAATGTGGTTGTAAAAGTGAAAATTTTATGTCTCCGGATAGTTCACTTGTTGTTTTCCTTGACTAATTCAATAATCAACTCTGCAGACTCATGCTGTGGCAAAAGACCTTCTCAAGTATCACTCCCAGACTCATGGCTTGGTTATTGGTGGTGCAGCAAGAAGAGGAGAAGCAGAACGCATTGTTAAAGGGGTAAATTTACTGGTGGCAACACCTGGTCGACTTCTTGATCATCTTCAAAACACAAAGGGATTTATTTATAAGAACCTCAAGGTAACTTTTATAAAGCTTTAACCTTGTTATAGAAGATGATTTACTCGTTTTATTTTCAAACTAATCAAATTGGTCGACTAGTTTTTGACTATATTAGCTAAAATAGTTAGTGGATGCAGTATAAGACTCGCACAAAGTCTTAGCAACCAGATGCTGCTCCCTGTTGCTAAAATTAGTTGCTTGGTGCTTAGAAGCGTGCCCTAATTTGTAAATAACCTTTTGAACTTGCAGTGTCTCATTATTGATGAAGCAGACAGGATATTGGAGGCAAACTTTGAGGAAGAAATGAAGCAAATCACCAAGCTTTTACCAAAGGTAAATTAAGTTGTGGTAATTACATATGATTTTTTTATTTAGATGTAAAAAAGATATGTTCATAACGCAGTGGCATCTCTGAAAGTTGTGTAAAATTGGCAATTTCTACTTTCATTGGATAAAATGTACTTTCTGAAACAATGTATGTTAACCATGCTGGTCCAACCTGTGTTTTCCAAACAGTATTCACAGCAGCACTTTGAAGTGAGTTGATTGGTTGCTCTTTCAGTATTTGGTATATTTGCATTAAACAAATCTCATCAACCTCTTCTTGTTTTCAGTGCGAACTGAATGGCATCCTGAATTTTCTTGATTATGTTTCCTTTGCTAAAACCTGAGTTCAAATGCTGATGTTTGATAAAATTCAGTGATATGGTCTCTTCCAATGAGCTATGCTCCTATTTATGGCTGTAATGGCATTCATTTATTTCCTTCTGGCAATAGTCAATGTGGTTTACTAATCAATGTGGTTTACTAATCAATGTGCAGGCTAGGCAAACTGCCCTATTTTCAGCTACCCAAACTAAAAAGGTATCTTTCCCAAGGCATTACATTTTGATCTTAGTTCAGCTATCTCATGCTTTTCCTTTCAATATTTGAACCATTTTTTTCTCTTTAATTAGATTTTCAATGATTAAGCTTGTAACACAAATTCAGCCCTTTTCCCTTTTCCCTTTTCCCTTTTCCTTTTTTGATAATGAAATTCAGTATTTTATTTTCTGGCCGATCCAATAATTCTGGGTTTCAATCTCAGGTGGAGGACCTTGCTCGTTTGTCATTTCAGACAGCTCCTGTCTATATTGACGTGGATGATGGTAGAACAAAGGTAGACGTGCTGTTGCTTCTGTGTCTGTAAACATTTTCATACACATAAGCAGAGTTGTACATGCAAGGACAAGTTACCTGCCTTTAAACCTGACAAGATGTCGGGTATTGTAGGTCACAAATGAAGGTCTGCAGCAAGGCTATTGTGTAGTGCCAAGTGCCAAGAGATTTGTTCTTTTGTACTCCTTTTTGAAGAGAAACTTGTCAAAGAAAGTGATGGTCTTCTTCTCTTCATGTAACTCTGTCAAGTTCCATTCTGACCTTCTTAGATACATCCATGTGGAATGCTTTGATATCCATGGAAAACAAAAGCAACAAAAAAGAACTTCTACCTTTTTTGATTTCTGCAAAGCAGAGAAGGGCATCTTGCTTTGTACTGATGTTGCTGCTCGTGGACTTGATATTCCTGCTGTGGTATGTTTCTTTCTCAAAGTTACTGACTTGCTAATATTTGCTAGGATCTTGCCCCTAGAAGTGTGTTGTGTTTGTGGGTGTGAGGAACACTGACAATGACTTTGGATATCTGGGTGTATAGTAAGAATTCTGTTTAGCTTGAGATATTGCATTACGACTGGCTTATCACTAGAACTAAATGATCTTTTTAGAATAAAAAAGAGAGAATAAAGAGACTGAAAAATAATTTGGGTCATTAATGTTGCCAACCATTAGAGATGGTATGCATTTGTATTTTTGGACTCGCCATGTTTTTTGGGATTTTTGAAAGGATCTGGCTTCAAAATTTGAAAATTGCTCACATAAAAGAATAGTTTATCATTCAGACCATGGAAGCTGCTTTTCCTTTTTATGTCAGCTAATATTTGTTCCTTCTCTTTCCCTTTCTGCTTGTAGGACTGGATTGTGCAGTTTGATCCTCCTGATGAACCTAAGGTGCTCATATTTTTTGGCTAGCATGTTTCATTAAGAGCTCAATGTTCTCATGCATGCTCAATAACATGTGCCCTGAAATTACTGCTTTCAGGAATACATTCACAGGGTTGGTCGAACAGCCCGAGGAGAAGGTGCAAAAGGAAATGCCTTGCTTTTCTTGATTCCAGAAGAGCTGCAATTTTTGCGCTATCTGAAGGTATATAGCAATTTCTTCACGGCTTCTTATCTTACACATCCCCAATCTTGTCTTATGAAGAGGGCACCACCTTAATGTAATAAATAGCTGGTTTCATTTCATCATGCTGTAGGATGTGCAGCATTAGGGTTTTGAAATCTGCTGTCTATCAGATTGAAAAGGAGAATGTTTATAAAGAATGAAGGTTGCTTTTTCCTTTTGTGTACTCTAAAACTTATTCTCTCTCTTATAGGCGGCGAAAGTCCCTGTCAAGGAGTATGAATTTGATCAGAAGAAGCTGGCAAATGTTCAATCACATCTGGTACTTTCCTACTTCCTCGCTGTTGTATGTTTCATTATAATAACTAATGTTATAAGGAACTTAAATAGAATTACTGGATTGTTTCAGGAGAAGTTGGTGGCCAGCAACTACTATTTGAACCAGTCAGCTAAAGATGCATATAGATCTTACATACTGGCCTATAATTCACATTCTATGAAGGACATCTTTAATGTCCACCGACTCGATCTGCAGGTACCATTCCTGGTCCTTGCATTCTAGAAGGCGATTGCTTGAATGATTATATTTATTTTTTGAGCAATGAAATGGCTAATATTGGATATATGTAGGCTGTTGCTGCGTCATTTTGCTTTTCTTCTCCACCAAAGATGAATCTGAATATGGACAGCAATGCTTCCAAGTTTAGGAAGAAGGCAAATAAAGGAAGCCGAAATGGTTTCAGTGAGAGCAATCCGTATGGAAGGCAGAGTGATGGGGATGAAAAGCGACAATTTGTAAGGTATTAGCCTAGATCAACATAAGCATGCAACACAAATTTTGGTGGAGCGAAATGTAATCACTAATCTTATGATTTTATTTATTGACTTGTAGCCTTGCCCTAAAATTTTGTTTAAATGTTTCTACATCTGCTTCCAGTTTATGCAACTCCGAGATGTAATGTTGAATGAATACTTGTATCAATTCTAAGGCTCTGAACTCAAGATTTTGTTTAATCTCTTGCGGTAGGTGTACAGAACTCTAACTTGGGTTTGGTCAGATTGCCACCACCAGTGTGGTCTAGATCGAATTCCTTCACGAGCCATCTTCCAAACACTTCCTCCGCCTTCTGTTACTAACCGCTAATAACAATCCGCTTAGCAAGTGAAGAAAGTATATGGTGTAACCCGGTTGATATCATAAATGCCTTAACTTGCAGTGAAAAATAAATGATCCAATGATTATGTTTTTTTTTCCTTCTAAATCATTTTTTTTCCTGTTTATAATTTTTTTTTCACTTATATATATTTTTTTGTTGTTCTTTTTTGTGGTTGTTTTTTATTAGTTTTTTTTCTTTTTTTCACATCAAATTATTATTTTTTGCTTATATTTTTTTTTCATTTTTTGTTTGTTCTTTTGTTAAGGTTATTGACATTTTTTTCTTTGAATTTCCCCTCATTATTAACGCAATAATAATAATAATAATTTTAGTTTTTTTTTTCTTGATTCCTCTTTTGTTAATGTTTTTGATTTTTTTTTCTCGGAGTAATTTAATAATTTTTATTATTTTAGAAGTAATAGTAATGATATTTTTAGATATTAAGGCTTTAGTATTTTTGTTGTTATAATAGGGTGTGTTGATATATTTCATTATATTAAATCTTGCATGCATAGATGTTATACTTTATTTGATTTTTTCAATTTTTTCATTTGATAGAAATTGATAATATATTTGGTTTTGTTTTTGACCCCTATACTTTTAATTTTTTATTTTAATTCATTTAATTTTTTGTAGTTCTTAAATAGTTTCTATTTTTGTCCATGTTTATATATATGTGTCTTTAGTTTTGGTTTTTAATTTTTATTATTTTCTTTTTTGTTGAGATAACATTTTTTTTCAAAATTTTGTTCTTAAATTTTAGTTTGTATTTATGTTCATTTGAAAATTGATATTTCTTATTTTTTTTCCTTTGTTTTTACATTTGGTTTTTTTATTAGTTTTTTTTTTTCACATCAAATGATTTTTTTTAGCTAATAATTTTTATTTTTATTTTGTTTGCTCTTTTGTTAAAGTTTTTGGGTTTTTTATTCTTTTATTGAATTTATTTTCTCATTATTCACGCAATAATAATAATAATATTTTTTTTTCTTGCTTCCTCATTAATGTTTTTGAATTTTTTTTCTCCTTGAAATAATTTAATAATTTTTATTGTTTTAGCAATAATAGTAATGATATTTTTAGATGTTAAGCTTTTGATGTTGCTGTTGTTATAATAGAATGTATTGATGTGTTTCATTATATCATACCTTTCATGTGTGGATGTTATATTTTATTTTTGAACTAGCAAAATTAATTAATTATTTCAATCCCAAAAATTATAAAAAATATTTGCTCGGCCCGTAAAATAGTACGGATAATTAACTAGTTTAAGCAAAATAAAATCGGCTACTTCAAACAAGTCTTGGTTACTACTAGCGTCCAGTGTCAGGACTCAGGAAGAGCATGCACATGGCGCGGCTGATTGATTGTCAAGTAATAGGGAGGTACGAGCTGATTTGCCCGCGCGTTGCGCTGGGTTTTTTATATATAGAAAAATAATTGATTTTTAATGTATTGTATTTTTTTTTAATTCTTAGAAAATTATTTTTGACATTAGCACATCAAAATCATGTAGAAACATTTTTTTTAATTTAAAATTGGAAAAAATTAAAATTTCTTCAAAAGCGACTTTCAAACGCATCACCAAACACTCATGTCATATCTCACCAGAATCATAGTTCAATCATTTTTTTTAAATAGTAATGAAAAACGAAAATCACATTTCAAATCACTGTTTATCACTGTTTGAAATTGTTATCTCCTTTGGCTATGTACAAAATAATAGTCATGGTGCACGTAAGCTAGCTTGGACATTCTAGTTATAAAAAATATTAATAAGTTGAAAAAAAATAAAAAACAATGTCAAAGGATTATTCGTGACACGTGTAACCCACCCCGGTTCTAAAAAATATATATATGTGAGGAAAAAATTGTGGTGCGTGTAAACTGACCCGGACACCGCGAGTATATAAAAAAAAAAAGAAGCCTGAAAAAAAGAAGAGGAAAAAATATTTTCCAATATTAATAAACAGTGAAAATTGTTAAAAAAAATTAAGTTCAGAGATTTATTGTGATGCGCATAAGGTGACTCGGACACCCCAGTTATCGAAGAAATGATTGGAAAAAAAAACATGTGAAACACTTATGAACAATAGAAAACACTGTTCTTTACTAAAACATCATTTTCGGTGGCAGGGAGACTCGAACTCCAGCAACCTGAGAAAAAATATTAACTCTTATTATCTATAATTAACTAAATAATTGGCGATGCGACGGGTTTTTTTTCTCTATGTAGAAAATTAATTGCTTGTATATGTATTGTATTTTATTATTTCAATATTTAGTTAGTGTAATTATATTTAAGAATACTGATATGAATTTTTGTCCTTAAAAAAATCCAAAGTTATTTTCCCTCTCTCTTAATATATTTTTAGGCGATAATATTCAATAAATATCAGACATATTAGAAATAAAAATATTATAATTTGTTTTTCAAACATAAACTTTTTTTTTTTGTGTTATAATTATTTATTTGCCGTCTAAAAAGAACAGTCTAATGGAAATGGGAAGTGACTTGTATATTTTTTAATTTGACTTGTAGATAATGCAGGTAAATTTGTCAACATTTTTTTTTTGAGTTTTTTTTTTTGCAGTAATATTATATTTAAAATATTAAAAATGAAAACATTGGAAATCCTTGTAAATAAATAAACTTAAATAAAAGAGCACAAAATTAATTTTTGAAGCCAAATTTTTTTTTATATAAGATTTATTAATCATATTATTATATTAAATATATTTAAGAAAACAGGATATGAATTTCTGCCCTTCAAAAAATCCTAGGTCATTTTTCTTCTCTGTCAATATATTTTTAGGCGATAATATTCAATAAATATTCAAACATATAATTAGTTTTACATATTTTAATTTGACATAAATATACAAAATATAATTAATTTGACATAATTTCAATAATATATTTAATTTAAAGGATAATCGTAGGCTATTTTGTTCTCTCTCTCTATATATTCTTAGGTGATGATATTCAATAAATATTAGAACATATAATTGGTTTAACATATTTTAATTTGATATAAATACACAAATATATAATTAAAAAGTCAAAACACTGAAAATTTATTTCAAGAAAGAAACTTAAACAAAAGAGCACAAAAATTACTCTTGAAGCTAATATTTTTTTTATAAGATTTATTTATTATATTATTATATTAAATTTATTTAAGAATACTGATATGAATTTCTGTCATTAAAAAATCCTAGGTCATTTTTCCTCTCCCTATATATATTTTTAGGCGATAATATTCAATAAATATTTGAACATAATATTAGTTTTACATACTTTAATTTGACATAATTATACAAATATATAATTAATTTGATATACTTGCAATAATATATTTAATTTAAAAAACAGAATTGAAGTAAACCCAAACATTGAAATCAAATAATTCAAAACAAAACCGGAAATTAAAAGAACTGGGACTGAAATTAAACTGAAATTCATAATTAACTTGCATAGAAGGATAGAATTGAAAAAAATCAAACTTTTGGTACCTAAAATATTAAGGATTTATAATAAATTTGCATGGAAGGATGAAATTGAAATCAATCAAAAATTTGATACCAAAAATATTTAGAATTTCAGCCCACCCCGCAAAATGAAAAGAATGAGGACCGAACTGGAACTTCAAAACGTAATCAATTTCAATTGAATGACGAAATTGAAACAAATCAAAACCCATTTAATAAAAATAAGGGCAAGAAAAACAAATTAAAACGTTCAAGGACTGAAATGAACTTTGACAAAAAACAGCTTAGCTGACGTCATATTGTGCAGACAGGAGAGAGATATTGGGTGGGGAAATTCGAACGCGGGGCGCGGTCTTACCACTCGCCCAAGCGACTTCTTTGGACAGTTGTCGGATACAAATAATAATAATATCAATTTATTTTTTAATTATTTCAAAAATTCATTGTTACAGAGATTCGAGCTCTCGCGCCATGCCTCGCTTCGGCGCTCTCTAACCACCACGCCAAGCAACTTTTTATACAGGTGTAGTCTACAACTAATAATAATATTATAAATTAACTTGACTGTTCCTGTCCTCAGTGATTGAGTGTAGATGAACAGTGCCAAAACACTGTTAAAAAACCGTGACCTTTTTTTAGCTTTTAGATAATAATAATATAATATGACTGTTTAATTTCCAATCTCTTTAAGCTTTTCAAATATAATATAATAATATAATATAATTTACTATAATATAATAATAATCAAAATCATTTAGTAATAAAATATAATATAATATAATATAATAATAATATAATATAATATAATAATAATCAAAATCATTTAGTAAATATATATATATATTATTAAATAAATATTAAAATATATAATTAGTCTGACCTATTTAAAATAAAATAAAACTTAAAAATAATCATAATCATTATTTTGAATGTCTTATCTATAATAATTAGAAATTTCAATACCTAACAATATTAACAAAAAAGCAATTAAGAAAAAAAAAAAGTCAGGGGAAAGCACATTTTCAAACAGTAATAAAAAATGAAAATCACCGTTAATTTTGGGGAATAAAAAGTGATGTGCGTAAGCCAACACAGACAACCCGGTTATAAAAAAAAAACTAAAAAAAATTGTATAAGTGGAGGAAAAGAAACAATAAAAAATGTTAATAAAAAGTGGACCGAGAAATTAATCATGGTGCGCATAAGCTGGCCCGGACACCACGGTTAGAAAAAAATTGTTAAAAAGTAAAAAACGTTTAAGAAGAAAAAAACGTTTAAGAAGGAAAAAAAAGGAAATCATTTTTTCGCCCCACTGGAATTCGAATTTCGGGCTCCCGTGTGCAGACATATTTTTGAACCACTCGCCAAAAGCAATTTAATTGTTTAACATTGTATACAAATTATAAATAATGCAAACAATAAGATATTAAAAATCCAAAACCATTTTTGTCGCCGGGAGATTCGAACTCCAGTCTACTTTACAGACGCGCGTGCCTTAACCACTCACCCGAAGCAATGTCTTTGTTCTGTCTTGGTATACAAATTATACTTATATTATTTTGTAATCTCACTATTCAAGTCCACAGTTATCTGAGTCTACATAAACAATTATCCATGCTACAGTATAACAGTGATCTGTTTTAGCTTTATAGATAAGAAAAAAAAAATGGATTCGGGGATTAATTATATTGCGCTTAAGCTATTCCGGACACCCCAATAAAAAAAATATTTGATGGAAAAAAATGAAAAACAAAATCAGTAAAAATATGAAAAATAAACTATAAAAAAATAAAATCTGGGGATTAATTGTGGTGTGTTTAAGTTAACCCAAACACCTCTATTATAAAAAAATAAAATAAAATTATATATAAGTAGAAAAAAAATATAACCAGAAAAAAAATATTTCAATACCTAACAATAATTAGAAAAAAAAGGAGCGAACAAAAGAAAAAAAATATCAAACAGTAATAAAAAGTGAAAATCACTGTTAATTTTGGGGAATAAAAAGTGATGTGCGTAAACCAACACAGACAACCCGGTTATCAAAAAATAAACTAAAAAAATTTATATAAGTGGAGGAAAAGAAACAATAAAAAATGTTAATAAAAAGGTGAAAATAACTGTTAATTTTGGGGAATAAAAAGTAATGTGCGTAAACCAACACAGACAACCCAGTTATCAAAAAATAAACTAAAAAAAATTGTATAAGTGGAGGAAAAGAAACAATAAAAAATGTTAATAAAAAGTGGACCGAGAAATTAATCATGGTGCGCATAAGCTGCCCCGGACACTACGGTTAGAAAAAAAATATTTAAAAAGGAAAAAACGTTTAAGAAGAAAAAAACATTTAAGAAGGTAAAAAAAAGGTAAAAAAACATTTTTTTTAAAAAAATCAGTTTAAAAAAAAAAAGAATTTTTTTTTTAAAAAAAAAGTTAAAAAAACGTTTAAAAAAAATCATTTAAAAAAATAATCAGTTTTTCAAAAAAAAAGAAGTAAAAAAACGTTTTAAAAAAATTAGTTTTTCTTTTTTTTTAAAAAAAAAAAGTTAAAAAAACGTTTAAAAAAAATCATTTAAAAAAAAATCAGTTTTTCAAAAAAAAGAAGTAAAAAAACGTTTTAAAAAAATCAGTTTTTTTTTTTTTAAAAAAATCAGTTTTTCAAAAAAAAAAGTAAAAAAAACGTTTTAAAAAAATTAGTTTTTCTATAAAAAAAAAAAAAGAATCACTGTTTAAATCCACAGTGAAAGTAGAGTGTATGAACAGTGTTAACTTGCACAGTAAAAGCATGTTATGGTTTAGCTGTATAGATAATAGATAATGTGCTTGGGAAAGTTTCGGCAGAGCTATCTCTATAAATACTATGTACACATCAAAAAGAATATGTAGGTTCAATAAATTAATTGGAAAGGAATCAATGAGAAGAAATACTTGAATTGACCAAAAAGAAAAGGAAAAACAGCAAACCAAAGCGTTACAGTGGAGAAATGCTGCTGAATCATGAATCATTTAGACCTTGGATACCCATATAATCGGAGTAGAAGAGAGGATGGTTCTCTTGCGGATGGGCAGCATAGGCGTAGCCTCCATGACTGGAGATATCGAGGCCTGCTACTTCGTCATCAATTGATATTCTGAACATCTTAAGCTTATCAAGTGCAAAGAAAACGGGTCCCATTGTTATGCTAACCCAGGCCACTATTACCAGCAACTCAACCACTTGGCATCCGATCAGACCCCATCCACCACCTAATAAGAGGCCGTAGGGTCTTACCACTCCTGCCGCGCCTGAATTATAAACTTGGATTACGAATTCCTTTTTGGCGAACAATCCAGTGAATATCAAACCCCAAGCACCACACCCACCATGCAGTTGAGTTGCCTCTAATGGGTCATCAAATTGCAGCTTCAGAGCCAAGATGTTTAGCCCAATCAAGACCCAAGCTGCACAAAACCCACATACAATCGCGGCCCATGGCTCCACAACAGAGCATCCTGAAGTAATGGCAACAAAACCACCAAGTAATCCATTGCAAGCATCTAATGCATCCCAATGGCCTACTAGTAATCGCCGGCCGAATAGGGTTGTGAGTCCGGCAGTTGAGCCGGCCAACGTAGTTGTTACCGCAGTCCGGCCAACACCAGTCCAGTTACCTTGACTGGTTGTGTTGGGGTAGGCCACAAGAATCTTACCAAATGAACCAGGATTGAACCCAAACCAGCCGAACCACAACAAGAATGTCCCAAGCACCACAAGAGTTGCATTGTGCCCACGCATGGGCACGGGCTTGCCAAACGCATCAAACCTGCCCACTCGAGGACCTTGTATGAAAGAGCCCCAAAGTCCAGCAATCCCTCCCACCAAGTGAACGACGCCACTGCCAGCAAAGTCAATAGCACCGGAGCCGAACAGCGTCTCTGAACCAGGTGACAGCCAGCCACTTGATGACCAAACCCAGTGAACCACAATTGGGTACACAAATCCAGAAAGGAAAAATGAGAAAACAAGATAAGCACTGAATTGGGTTCTTTCGGCTATGGAGCCACTGGTGATTCCAGCAACTGCTATAGCAAAAGCCCATTGGTAAAGAAAGTAACTGTAGTCATAAGAGGTGTCGGGAATATCTTTGAGAGCAAAGAAGGTTGTGCCTATGAAAGGGTTAGAATTGGCGCCATCACCAAATGCAAAAGCAAAGCCGAAGAGGTAATAAGAGATGCTCCCAACAGCAGCATCGACAACATTTGTAAGCATAATGTTCATGGCATTCTTGGCCCTGACCGAGCCGGCGCATAGCATGGCGAAGCCAAGCTGCATCATAAAGACCAAGTAAGCTGAGAAGAGCAAGTAAATGGTGTTGATGGAGTCTGTAACACTTTGTTCCCATGAGACCTCCATTGGTATCTTGGGAGAGAGGGTTGGCTGCTGCAAGCGGGAGATGGAAGATACAGCCTAGTTTGCGACTACTTGCTATTGTTTGTAGATAGAGCGTTGAATGGTAGCTGCTCTGTGGCCAGTTTTTATTTCTACTTCTTGTTATTTTTTGGTAGGACCATTTAGAGGAGGTTGTTGACTGGCAGCTCGTTCTCCTTCAAAGACTTGTTTACGGAATGGATAGGCCTCAAACTTGTCGTTTTAACTTTAGATTCAGCTATTTGGATGCCGTATAATATGAGGGGATGCAAATCCGTTGATGAAGGAAATTGAAGTGAGCGATAGAATACGATGCAATTTTTCCAAATACCAAATAATACAACGGCAATTTTTCCGGCAGCAACTCGGTATAAAATGGCCACAGGGCCTCTTATTTCTGTGTCCTCTCAAGAACAAGATGCAAGGTACACAATCTCCACTCTTGAGAATCTGACAATCAGGTTTTTACTACTACAGACAATATAGCAGATTCATTGTAGCAATAGCAGATTCAATTGCAATTTACATTAAATATTTACAGACAGTAGTTGTATATTTGTATTTAAATTCATATCTATACGGGTGGTTTTGTGAGGAATTAATAGGCTTTCTGGTAGTTACCATGATCCCCCGCTGGAATTCGGGTGGTGAGTGAAGGTCTCATTGTAACAATAGCAGATTCATTTGCTCCAGCTCTTAGGGCAGCCCTGCCGGCTTCAAGGAACCTCCTAACTGCATCCTCGGCATATCTGTTGGCTTCACCCACTGTCATGCTTTTGCCAATATCTGGGTAAGCACTCAGTACATAATCACCGTTGAGCTGTGACGCAAGCTGGATCATCTCGACCTGGAATTCTGTGAGGCTTGCATCTTCTTTTGGTCCCCATGGCCTCATTAATGTTGTCACCTCGGGCAGGGTTTCTGTAAACAAATTTCAGGAATAATTTCAAATCATATGGGGTAGGACAACATATCAATATTTCTAAATAATGTTTGGTCAGAAGAGATTTCTGTGCGAACCAATGGTTTGTGCAATGCCATAGTAGATGTGTCAACATATATCATACACATAGACTGAAACCAAAAATAGGGTCTCCTCACTCTTGACTGGCTTCCACATCTAAATTTCCAAATCCATATAGTTTAAAGGCTTAAATCTTGTCTCCGATCTCCATTATAACTAAAGACATGTAGGTTAAAAGGAAGTGCATATGAAGGACAAACTAATCATGTCTTCCTGCTCTTCTACCAGCAAAAAGACAACAAGAAAATACCAATAAAGGTCTGGGATGTTGCCACAGAAATCAGCACCCTCCCTGGCCATAATATGCAGAAGACTCTATATGCTCCCACATTTTGCACAGATTTATGTCTCTGCCAGTTAGAAAAATATTACCTACGAATTTGAAGGGAGGTAACCGATTGGGGGATGCAATAAACTTTGCACAGATTTAAGTCTCTGTCGGTTAGAAAAATATTATCTAAGAATTTGAAGGCAGGCAGCCAACTGGCGGATGCAATAAAATCTATCCATGGACAAAAAGATAATCCATTAAAGGTGAAATTATAGGTAAATCAAACAAAAGCATTATAGGACGAAATCAAATATAAATACTATCCAATTAAACAGGGGTGCACGGCCATGTCCTACTTTAACCCTCAAGCAATCAACAAAGTTCAGTAACATTTTATAAACTACAAGACAACGCAACTTAGTTGTTCAAAAGAAGAGCTAAACAGAACTAAATATTTATGGTTGACGATCAGGATATTGATATGCCAAACCTGGACAATCATCACGAGGAGTGTCGCGTAGGTAAAAGTAGTTCTCAAAACTACCAGCCCATGCATCCCTCCTTGTCAAGAAATTCGATTTCAAGTTAAAGAGCTTCTTCACCGTTGCGGGGATTGAAGAGTGCTCAAATTGAGAAGATGGTCTTGGCCCAACTGGCTCATGGATCACTGTAATGCACCACACATACACATCCACAATCATTTCCTAATCAATCCACTTTTACACTACCTCCTCCTATTTACTTGTGCAAAAACGTTTTCTACAAGACGTAATCCTTAAGCAACAAAATAAACACTTACAAAACAACAAAGATTCAAACAATTACCAGTTCCCTTGTCAATCCAAGGAGAGATCAAAAGAGTAGGAACCCGAACACCCAACCGGTTAAAGTGGAAATAATACGGGTCAGATCCAATAATCCCATCCGGATTCGGCACCCCGCGCACGGGCGTAGGCACGTGATCATAAAACCCGCCATGTTCATCATAAGTTATCAAAAGCGCCATTTCTTTCCACTGCGGACTACTCCTCAATGTCTCGTACACCTCCTTCACAAACCTCTGTCCTCTCGCTACGTCATGTGATGGATGATCATCATTGGCTGGAGATAACTTCACATCGAAATACCTCTGCTCCACCACCACATAATTAGGTAACTTCCCTAGCTTCGCATGCAATTTGAACTTCAGTCCGTAGCTGTGAAACTTCAATGCGTGCTTTAATTTCCTCAGCGACGTCAAGAAAAGGGTAGCAGGGATGTTTTGGTAATAAACTCCAAAACTGAGGCCGTTTTCATCAAGGGAGTCGAAGATCGTTTTTTGAGGGAATCCATGGATGAGGTCTTTCCGCACGTTACTCATGGCTCCGTGTGAGGTTGCTGAGTGAACATAGAGCCGGTTCGGCTGAGTTGACGCGGGAACCGACGCGAACCACCGGTCAAAAACGGCGAACTCGTTCGCTAACTCGGTGTACACCGGTACCCGGCTCGGTTTGAACCCGCTCATGACGATTTTCGACATGGTTTCACTCATGCTCTTCGCTTGTTGCGCAAACCCGCTCATTGGAGCCGGGTCGGCGAAGCTATCGTTTGAACCGAATATCTGTTCTCGGATCGCTTGGAATGAGTGGCCAGGGTCCGAGTCGATGAAGACCGCGTCGTCGGAGACGAAGATTTCATCGGCGTTGGAGTCGGAAGCAGAAATTCGATTCGATTCCGATCCGGTTAAGCCGTCGATCTCGGGTCGGGTTGACTTGAGCCAGCCGAGGACGTGATCGAAAGAGCGATTCTCCATGACTATAATCACTAGGGTTTTGATGGGACCTTTGATTTTGGATTTGTGCTTTTTGTGTAAGTTATCGAAGTCCAGGGACTGGGAGGAAATTACTAGATACAGAAAGAATAGAAAGGCGAGCGGGAGTCGACGACAAGTCATTTCCGGCGACCGAAAACTGCAAGAAAATTGCAGCGATTTCTCTGGGAAAGGAAAGGGTGGTGTAATAATGGAGTAGCCGACGACAGGAAGGTAAATAAAGTGCTCTGTGATTTTACAAATAAATGTGGAAGCAGAGGGGGTTAAATATCTTGGAAAATCTATATGCTTGGCTTGACGTTTATTTATAATTATAATCAGGAAAATGGGATTTAATTAACTTATATTGAACTAAAAAGGAGGTGTTTACGGGTTTTCGAAATTCAAACTTATGACGATGATGATCATGCCTCGCCCTCTCTTTATTTTCTTTTGGCGACGTGACGTCGTGATAGAGAAGTTCCTTACGGATAGAAAATAGTAGAGGTAGAGGTATCACCACGCATCACTGGGTGGATCATTCAAATTCAAAACATGGAAGGATGCTTTCATACTCCAATAATTGCAGTAAAAACAATAATTTATATAAATAATTCATGGGAAAATATACAAATTGATTTTGTTTATTGGGAATGGTTTTGTTTTTTAAGATCTGAACGGTGGTTGCTTCTTGTAACGATCAAGCTGCTTGGGGGGGGCTGATAAAAGCAATGGAAATGGAAGAAATACAGTTTATAGAGCTTAGCCCTCAAGTAATTGCTTTATGAAGACAGCAATGTTATTTTGAGCCTTTTGTGTTCTTGAAGCGAATCTTTGTCTTGCTCTGCCAGAATCCAATTATCCATCAGAAACAATCATGAGCTTGACGAGTAAAAGTATTTACTAACAAAAGAGAAAACAGAACCGCCATATAAAATTATGACCGTTCGATCAGTCTCCAGACCCGCGTAGTTTTCGGCTGGCTACGCATTACATCAGCCACCTGGCAATGTTTTATAATGAAAAAAACATCGGGGTCTCAGGGAATATTTCTGATACCGCTATTAAACTATCAAATAAAGAAAACACAGTTATTATAAAAAAAACATACTGATATATCTCTTGTTTATTTTAGTCAACGCAAGGTTTTTAATTGTGATTACTTTTTTGTTTAAGAAAATATTATGTAATTGATATGTGGTATATGTTAGAGAATAATATAAATCATATTATGAGGCTTCACTTACAAGCTTAAATTTTTAGGTGAGATGGTTCCTAAATATAGTATCAGACCCTTGTTGACCTAGCGGTCACAAGTTCGAATCTTACCATCCCCATTCTATTTGATAAAAACCAAGCACAAGGTGATTTGGGTCTGTGTAAGTTTCAAGCTCAAACGCTTTCACTTGAGTGAATGTGTTAGAGAATAATATAAATTATATTATGGAACCTCACTTATAAGTTTAAGTTTGTAGATAAGATGGTTCCTTAACAGTATATTCATATTTTATATGTTATTAAAAACAAAACAAAATGATAAATGTGTTAAAATTATGCTCAAAATCATACGAGTAGTAAAACACTATAATTATGTAATTGTTTGAAAGTATAGATGCAATATTATGTGTTAGTTTAATTTATTGAAAGACATGCATTATAAATTACATATATTAAAAAATTTTGGGCATTTTATTGAAGCAATCACAATAACTATTACTTTTTTTTTAACTATCATCCATGGACCTCTTTTTTTTAGCTTTCTATAATGCGTGTAAATTTATTTTTTATAAAATTATTGTAGTTTCAAATAAATATTATAAAATTAAATTAATATTTAATTCTACAATCATTTATTTTTTATCATGGAACTAAAAAATAATTTAAATAATAAAAATTAAACTCAATACTTTTAAAATAAATATAAAAACCATTTTTTTTGCCGGTGCCCTTAAACCTCATCCACCAAGTCGCATTATTCGATTCTCTCATAATTTAATTTAAAATCAAGGTAGATAAGAAAATCAAGGCTGTACAGCCGTCCCGCTAAACTAAGATTAATAATACTATTAAAAAATTCTTTGTAACCTTAGTAAAAGAAGACTATGCTAAAAAATGTTTTAATCCAGCACACACCAAATACATTACTAATAACTATTTCATAAGAGATTGGGTTAGAATGGTTGACCAAGACATTTTATTTAAAATGGTATTGTGATAATTATTTTTTATTTGAAAATATATTAAAATAATATATATTTTTATTTTTAAAATCTATTTTTAACATCTATTTATATCAAATCAATACAAAAATATCAATAAAAAATAATTTAAAACAATTTTCGTTTTTTTTATAAAAAAAGAAGAAGCATGACACGCCCGCAAAGTCAAATACAAGCCAAAAATCGGTTTCAACTACAAGCAGCATGACTTAGACCAGGTACCTTGGAGGATCTTTTCAATATACAACATTTCTCCATGCATGATAATGATTATGCTATGAAAATGGATTATAACAGATTCAAGAAACCCTAGATGCCATCAATGCCCAAAACCTGTTAGTAAGAATAAAAGATTTCACTTTTCCAAGATGGTAAGATGATATTTCTGTATCCGGCTCTGATCTCCCTTAAAACAGATGAAGAGATTTCTTCAGCTTGTCCTGTCTCCATTTTGGAAGCCCGTAAAATGTTTTTTTCCGCATTCCAAACTTCTCTCGAAACTCATCGTCGCATAAGTATCCCTAAATTCATAAACTGTAATTAGCTGCTGAATTGAGCTGATATTCAATTGATAGAACCACAGCAATGCAAAAAGGCAAACACAGCAGAATCAAATTCTAAAAAATAGCCACTCAAAATCTTAATTTGTTGAAAAACAAATCTTCAAAAATGGCATTCTCAATATAGCCAAAATTTCCCTGAAGTGAATTAGAATTGTAGCAGCTAGTTTTATAGTCAAATGCTGTGCTGAAACGATAAATGGTGAAGGTTTAGATGAAAACAAGATGGCTACCTCTCTTTTGGTTACATCTATGTCCGTTGCTGGATCACTTGAATTCACTTTCAATCGCTCATAAGGATAGACCACTGAGTTCTCACTAGCATCATTGCCATCACCCTGATCTAAAACTGCAGCCTGAGAAGGGGATTCTGCTTCTGCTTTTGGAGAACCTGAAATGACCAACAATGAAGTTTTAATAAAAATGTCAATCAGGTCATGCAATGGGATGACCAAGTAGAAATTCACAAAATACTGTCCCACAAAAAAATTGTATGTTAATCATGTCAAATTTCCATTATGTCATAAACATTTGGTGGCTGCATCTATTCAATCTGATAAAGCACTTAATTAGCCATTATCTGATCAGGGGCCATACACCATGGGACAAAACCTCATATGTAACTTGTATTTTCTGCATCTATATTGATAGTTATTTGTTCCAATGACTCCGACTGGGGGGAAACAGAAAATTTGTTCGCTGCATGCCATATTAACAAATTAAATGATTCTTTATTACCAGCACTCTCATGAAAGGGAGACCCAGGAAAGAGCTTTCTTGCTGTCGGAGTTGGGGTGGAGATTTGGAAGTTTGTTGAAGAATTAAAGTGCGTGACTGAAGCACTGGTTACTGAAGATGAACTACTTCTCCCATTTGAACTTACAGACTTGCTTCTCAAACCATCTGGAGTTGACTCCTTGGAGGATCCTTTCCATGATTTACCTGTATGAACCTGCACAACAAATAAAATGAAGCATGAATAAATTCAACCTTATATTACAATCAAAGAGGCCAAATGTTGTCCAGAACCTAATGTGCAAAAACAAATCTGATATCTATAAATACAAGGTTAAAAATTTCATTATCTTTTTCCACAACATCATCAACATTGCCTTCATCACCTCAAGCTAATAATAATGCATCCCACATGAGATGAAATGAGATTACAATGGGATAAAACAGTATGGCCGGATGAACCTGAAGCAAGAATCAGTTAAATGCATGCCATATCAATCCAAATTGAAATTCTTAGGCTATACATTCAACTGAAAAAATCGAGTTATGCTCATTGGTCATTACTGATAAAGCAATATTTGGGCGAGTAACATTCTTTGGCTTCTTCAGCATTTTACCAGAGCTTTCAGAGCCAGGAAATGCACCCATCCAAATGCACGAGACAAGTATTGAAAAGTAAGATACCACACTTACTTCAAGATTTTGCTTCTTTCCTTTTAGAATAGCAAGCTTTCGTTCAAAGGAGTTTCCATGCATCTACAAGGTCCACAACCATGTTAAAATCGTTAACTACAGTTCACTGTGCACTGAATACATCACAAGGAAATTTCATCGCTATCTTCTACTTTTCATGAGGTTCACTATATGCTTCAAAATGTGAGCATGTCTAGTCATAAAGTAAAAAGAAAAGAGACTACGAGGAAACTGAGGGTGTGTATGCTTCTTTGTTTATGGAGAACGTTTACTGGCTGCAGTTTTGATAGTGGTTCACTGAATCCCCACCACTCCCCCAATACACAAATGCATCATTTTAACTGCAGAAGACAATTTATATCTCCCACTACCATTTTGGAGTTATGATACTTCCCACGTAGCACCATTAAAGTTAGGAAAATTGTATTTGCTAGAACATCAGGAATTATCCACGTATTCAGTCCCACATGCCACAATTAGATCCACTTACATTTGCCTTTGATGAATCCCACTCAAAGAAGCGAGTGAAGAAAGGTGGTTCCCGCCCCTCTGTAACGACATAAATAGGAGTCTCAGAAGATAGTCCTTCAACCAGCGGGTCTGTCTGAAGGAATTTCTGCCAGTTTCAAGTGAAACTATGAGAAGAAATACACACTGTAACAACTCGAATTCTAATCCGTGATCGGCAACATAGGAACAGGGCTGTGAGAACACCACACCTATACTAAATCTCAGAACATATATATATCATAAAACAAATTATATAAAATTTCACAACATCTCATAAAATTTCAAAATATCCTTCATAACCAATAAAAACAAATCATAGTCCATAATACTTATTACAATATAAAAATCTAAACTTTAAATAAAACAGTAAAATAATAACCATTCTAAGATATCAAATCAAAATTTAAAAGAAAATTCTTGCAAAAACAAGCAAGGCATATCAATCAAAAGTGAAGACGCAAAAACACCCTGCAAAATCAACTTGCTAACAAAAACTAAGAAACTGATAAATAATATAAAAAAAAGAGTTCAACCAACTTGATGAGGAAATAAAACTTCATATACATTTTAGATACTATAAATTGTAAGTTGGACACACACTCACACAAAACATATTACCATAAGATATTGAAATACATGTCAGATTAGATATAAACAATATATGAAACCCTAAGGTTTTCAAAAGAGAGCATTGTGGGATGATCAAACACGCACAAGCCATTGCCTCTCTTACCAAACCAATCAGTGCGTGACTGATCATCCCACGGTGCCCTGTTCTGAAAATCTTAGGGTTTCATTTGTTATCTGATCTAACCTGTATTTTATTACCATATTAATGCTTAGTGTGTGTGAGTTTTGCACAACTTATAATTTATAATATCTAAGATCTATATTAAATGTCATTCCTTCATTGAGTTTGTTTAGTTTCTTAATTTCAGTTAGCATGTTGAATTTGTTGAGAGTTTCTGCTTCTTCGTTTTTAATTGGTATCTTCGTTTTTAATTGGTATGTCTTGCTTGTTTCCACAAGACTTTTCTTTTAAATCTTGATTTGATGTCTTAAAGTGCTCCATTATTACACAATTTTATTTAAAGTTTGAATTTTATATTGTAATAAGTATTGTAGATTATGATTTATTTTTATTGGTTTTGAAGAATATTTTGAAATTTTACAAAATTCTGCGAAATTTTATATAATTTGTTTTATGATATGTATGTTATGAGGCATTGTGTCTGTGGAGTGTCCTCACAGCACCGCTCCTTCATTGTCGAACACTGACCTGGAATTCAGGTCATGACACACAAATACAGATAGAGGTGAAAACTGAATAACCTAAAGTATATTATTTGTTAATCAATACACTTAAATCATGTCATGTGACTATAAGTGGCATATAAAAAGTCATCGCACATGAGACCATTAAACAATAATTGTAACCTTAAAACAATTCATGCCATATGAACCATCAGATTTTATTGCACATCATTTGAATTGTTGAATGGAAGTGTTAAGGTCCATGTTTCATAAAGTGATACAAAAACGAGCAACTCATACTATTAAATAAAGATACTTGTGTCCAAAATAACTTGAAACAAGTTAAAACAAATAAGTTACCATGCCAAGCAAGATGGCTTGCTGCTTTGATTTGATGTTTGAATGACTTCCAATCCAGACATGTATTTCTTCGTGGCAGTTGAGTATTAACACATCTTCAGTGGTTAAATCATCCTGTGCAAAGTTGTATATCTCTTTCACCTGAAAATAAAAGGAACGTGCTTAATACAAATTTTGTGACAGATAAAATAAGTATCATCTCCTAAATGTACCATACAGGAGTAATTTGCTAAAGTAGTTGACATGTTTATAATCACCAAAATGTACTAAAATCATGACCTAGCTATTGGCCTTCAAACTTAAAATTTGTGGAGGGAATTTGCAAACTACTTGAATTTACTAAGGCAGATTCCAAGCAACTTCTATTTGTATCCGAAGCTTCTAATTTACAAACAAAATTGCTTGAATCAGGCATTCAAAACCATTGTATATGAAGCTTATATAATATATCATAAAGGTCCACCAACTTCTAACTGCATGTTCCTATGAAACCAAATTTAACTATACCTTGAAATTGCCTGCAACAAAATTCAACCAAGCAGCATAAGATCCAATAACCACCATTAGAAAAAATTTGACAGCAATTAGCACCTGTAATAACTCAAAACCAGGGCAGAGCACATCATCTTTAGAATGAATGGAATTTGAAAGTGTATTTTGCATACCATCAGCGCATGTAAGCGTAAATAGACGTGGATCTTCAACATGTTGTTTTAGCTCCTTTTGCCTTGGATACTCAGTTTTTCCACCAAGGGCATTCCAAAAAATATCAGGTTCACTCCCTTCTCGCACTGATATAGGTTGCCATGTTGGCTACAAATGACCAGATAAAATATAATTCTCTTTACTCTTTTGGAAAGTTAAGAAGAAAACTCAATTCAAATAACTATGAGCTTAGCATCAATCAGGGAAAATAAGAGCATTAATCAGGGAAAATAAGAGGGAGGATGGAGAAGATTTAAAATGTGTTTGATTTTAAAATTGAAGGGAAAGCAAGAGTAACAGAAGGGAGATTTTGAATAAAAATTCTTCTGATGTGTGTTTTTAAGAGAAGAAAGTACTAAACATGACGTTTTAGCTCAGGTGCAAAGCTTGCAAGCTATTCTTGACTTAATGTCAAACTTTAACTGTAACATACTAAACCTTGGAATAAAACCTAAAATATTTAATTCTAAACTCTTACCGTGAGACCAAAGAACTTTGTTGTAAAATACATAACCTTTTAGAAAATAACACCAATTTTTCCCACTTATTCCTCCTAAAAGCTAAACCAAATGCAATGTAGCTTCGATAAACCCAGAGTGTAAGCATATAATCATTAGCATATGGCCACTTAGTGATGGCTCAACAGCGTACATACATTAATCAATTCCAGCATTCTGTCCAGAAGAGCATGGTCTACAGTAGAAGAGAGATTCCCTATCCATGTGAAGATGGATGTTCCAGTTTGCAAGATGTAACAATACGAGGAGTTCAGGGAATTTGAAACCTGCATGAAACGTGCAGCTCATAATCAATTAACATTCAAATTGCAACAGCATTTAAGAAGCAAATACAAACACTCTGTTTTTGGCATATTCTGTTATTCAGTGATTTCATCCTACAGACCATATAATGGGTGATTAGGCAAAATCAATAGCAAAGTGAAAAATAAAACTATTGAATCAAAACAGAACATACTTATTGTGTGTTGAAAAGATTTATGGCATGATCAATATAGGCACACAACTGTTTGTATCTGTGTTGGTGTGAAGGAGACAATTACATGGTTTTGGTGTCAAAAGTTGACACTTGCATTTACACGGTAATTTTGTAGCATTACAATCACAAGGATTATTATTGTGCAAAAGAATGTCCTGCAAGACAACTCTGAGAGAGCAAGGGTGACACTAATAGTGTAGATTCCACTGTGCTAACTTACCTGGTTAACTTGGATGGCTTGCATGTTCTCTGGACTGATCCCCTGAACTCGAAAAAGTGCAGTCTTCTGTTCATCATAAGTCTCATCCAAAATTCCTTTCTCTGCAATCAAGTTCTTGTACCGTTTACTTAAACCTCCCTGAAGGAAATGACAAAAAAAAGTAAAATAAATAAATAAAGCACTGTGCATGTTTAACAGTAAATTAACTTGAGAATGAAGGGGAAAATACAGTTGACAGAAAAAGAAAATAAAAGGAAAGATCATAAAAGCTTACTAAGTACAGACCTTGAATATAATTACTGTCTGAAAAATTGAGAAAAATAGAAGTGGCTCCTTATCTTGAATAACTTGAACCTAAATACAGAATATTAGTTCAGTCAATAAATCAGTTTCTTGAAAAACTGGATGGAAGGTCTCCAATATAATGCATATAAATGCGAGAAAAAAGAACAAACCAAAACTGGATCCTTTTTGCTTGAGTCTGCTATAGCATTCATGTGGGAGATAGCATCCACTCTATCATCCTGCAAGTAGTAAAGGATTGTTAGTGCATCAGATAGACACTGTGATTAAGGGGGTCTTTTCACTTTATATTGATTTTATAACATTATATTAGAAAGTTCAAAGAAAAAGGAAAAACATTAAGTGTTTCATAAGGACAGCAAGCATAAAATTCCAATACCAAATGTTTTTGCGTTTCCAGGCAAATATGACTTATTTGTAACTCAAGTAGAAACAATGTGCAATGAAAAGAAAACTGCAGTTTTCATTTTCCTTTTTTTTTAATTTTAATTTGTAAAAAGATAATTTCAGATGAAAAACAAAATTACCGATTATTTTCCTCTCATCTTTTTCCCCTCTACCCTTAAGACCTCGCAACCCACCAGTTAAAACATATAGAATTCCCAGAGAAAAAAATATAAAAGCTTTTTTTATTTCAAATTATACAAATATATAGTAAAGCATACATGATCTTATAAGAACAAAATAATCGCCACCTAAATATTGCCCCAAGTTCCTCTATTATGTGTGAGCAGCTTTGGAAATGTGTGCACATACAGTCAAAATATTATTCCTATGGTTGACCCCTGTCTTTGAACTCTATCATAATTATCTACACTTACCGGTACACTGTCACGACCAAGCCATGCATAAAACAAATGTTCATCCCTCCCACTGCCAGGATATGTATACTGAACAATATAGCAATCTCCACTGAAGAGCTTTGTTTGTTCTGGATCAGGAATAAGGATCAAGTGTTCACCATTTATCCGCCAAACCTGAATTATTAACATCGCATCAAACAGGAACCTGGGATAATATATGGTTGTAGTCAAAACTCAGGAGGGGAATTGACAAACTACCTTCAGTTTTCCTCGGCAATTTATATATGGCTGGCAGTCTTCATCATCTGGCAATTCCTTCACATCATAGCCCTGATGCTTAAATATTGCTGGAAAAAAAGGTGAATTAAATAGTTAGTGTTAAAGCAACTAAATTAGTAAAACCACCCATTCTGCTATCACCCTTTCTAATCTTTCCTATAATTTGTCTGCACAGGTAACAAACCTGCTACTTTTCCACGACCTTCTTCATACAACTTTGGCTCCACCACTTGAGGCCAATTCTTAAAATACGACCTAAATATGGAAGTCTCCAATCCTTGAGTTAGAAATGTTAAATGGGTTGCCATTGACCTTCCCTGATTTCTCAGTAAATCCTGCAAAGAAGTAGCCATTAAAAAAGGTAAGAATAATGCGCATAAGAATCCCTATGGGCTAAGCACGATAAGAGAATTTGAAAGGGTGGTCATTTTTTTACCTCAGTCACTGAAATTGATTTCTTCCTTTCTGTAATTGAGGTGTTCCTTCCCATCCATACAAAAATCTCAGAACCACAGTCAAGCATATAGCACTTGTTTGTCTCCAGCATTTCTTTGTTCAACGAACTACCTTCACAAGGACACAGCTTAGCCTGTGCTGTTATCCTGTTAATAATGAATCTTTAGTAATTTCGGAAAAAGCAAGAGGTGTTAATTAAATGAAAGGAAAATTTTATGGAAACAGTAAACACACACAAAGCATCCAGGCACATAGCGGTAGACATGCACACACAACTACATCAAAAATCCAAAAAAAGTGAATCGTCTATGAATTTAGGCAAGCTAAGGGCAAAGCATAATTATTTGTATTTGTAAGAGCACAATACAGTATCCTTTTGGTGGCCAAATACAAGATGAATTCAATAGTCGAATGTTACCAATCCTAATCCTAGGCAAATTAGCCGAGCTTTTGAATGGCATCCTTAGACTTGGCAATATGCAGGAGTGAACATGTGTCAAAACAGCGGAGAATGCCTGTAGATGAAGAAAAAACTCACCAGAACAATTGTAAGAATGGAGAATCAGATTGTTTCTCAGCACAAGAAGGTAAATCCTTAGGAATAGGAGCATATCCACCAAAAAAACTCCAGAATTCCCCAACATCAGGATCGCCAACAAGTTTCCCATCCTCTGCGGCACCAGAATAATTAATTGCAAATTCTTTTTTTCTTTAGATAGAGAGGAAAAGAGGGGGGGAAAGGAGTCTGACCAACAGTGGCCACTTCACAGGTTCCGCCATGCTTGTTCTCCTTGATATACTGAACAACCTCCAAAGCTTTAGCCCTTTCTTGAGTGCTTGAGTTGCACCCACTAAAGAGGAAAACTTTGGATGCAGTGTCAAGTATAAATACATCATTGTGGTTCAAGGATGACCGGGAAAAAGGCACCTGGTCAGAATGCTCACCTTTAAAACCATATTCACCAAAATCCAAACAGGACTAGGACATATGCAGGTGCATATTTATTGATAAATAAATCTTTTAAAAAATCAATATCGATAATCATTATGCTTGTAAAAGTTGGTCTATATTAACCAACAGAAAAAGGTGTGTAATCAAATGCTGACTAAAATTATGTTAGCTACACATTCACAAGTATCATTTTCAGGCTCCATCTAGAAGAATCCATGCAATGGCATCAGAAATATCTATATGCACCTATCTGAAATAGCTGAGGGTTTTAACAGTAAATGAGTGACAAATCTTCAACATCTCTTAAGTCATAGATGGCTAATTCAGTTTCCACAAAGTTTATAGAGTTGTTCTAACTTACTTCTTTCACAGAAACAACATGCTCCCCTTTGCATGTTAACAAGCTAATTTTGTATGATTCACCATTTAACTGTCCAGACTCTGAAGAAAATACTCCTTCAATGGGTATAACACACGGCTTAAAGTACGACAGGAACTTCTCTGTTTCTTGGCCCTGAACTTCCCTGTACTGTACAGTACAAGACCCTAGAGCTGAATCTAATTCTAGTGCTTTGTCTGATGCTAAGGTGGATTCCACCTGCAAATACCATTAAGCAACCTCAGAACATTTTGTACTAATGCAAGCCATCAAATGTAAAATTTTGCGCTCTGCAAACAATTTCAGTCAGAAAAGATAGGGAGACAAGTGCCTGTGAATAATTTAAGATGGACGAGACCTGTAGCCAACTAACACTACATTTTTTCTTCAATCTCCTAGATCAAATGTCACAGTATGGTAACAACAATAAATTGAGTCGACAAAACATTTTGACTCGGAAAGTTCTTCTTTTAAAGATCTTGAGCTCAATTGATTGCTTTCTTTGATGCATTCATTCGGTTGCATATATTTCACACAATTCATTTGATCCTTATAATATAAGCTGGCAATTCAAAATGCAGTACTTCCCTTATCAATGCAGGTCGACTAGATCCCGGGTAACTAAGATAAGAAGGCAAGATTGAAGAACAGGAAGAAAAAAACCTCATCTGCATCTTTTCCCAGCCAGTAATGTATGTCATGCTGAGGCGGGCCGCCTCTTTGCAAAACCGTCTGTCGCGCAGCACAAACAACAAATAAAGCTCAATATTATCTGTCTAAATTACAAAAAAGAAGAAGAAGGAATTTATATATCAACAGTAAAATGTGAGAAGCAACAACTTACACTCAAAACTACATATGCGTTCCCGGAATAAAACTTTCCATGCAGAGATTTGGGGACTGGAACCAACCGGAGCTGCTTCTCCACACACCATATTTGTAAGCCACTAAGCACGTGACAGATGGCGTCAAGGAAGAAGAAGAAATTAATAACCTCAAGAAACATTACATTAATTAACCACAACTATTTCAGAGACAATCCAGTACAAAAACAAGCACAAATAAGGATACGGCTTGGCTCCTGCGCCATCGAGTACAGAGTCAATCTCCTTTGACATTGTTGCTCATTCTCTTCTCTGGTTTTCTGCCATCCAAAGTAAAAAAAAATAAAAAAATGTTCTTCGTCAATCAAATCGAACTACCGTAGTAAAAACCTCACCAGATTTGATGGATTTCGGCATGTTTTATTTATTTTTAATTTTTAAAGCGTGAATGATTGTTGAGGAAGAGTAAAAACAAACTAATGATCGTTGAAGATGTTAAGGAGGAAGTGAAAGAGAAAGGAGAACGGAATGGGAGTAGGCAAGTTTGGCTTTATCGTCCAGCTAATTTAGGGGCCCACTCTGTGTCTGATGAAATGTAAAAGATGAAAAGGACAAGGCGCTGTTCCCGCTCCTTGGATTTCAATCATGGACGGCTGGATCATTGCGTTCGCGGGCCCCTTTGTGATTTTTTAAGCCGTTGATTGCTCAGTCGAGTCATGAATGATTACCTGGACCAACACAGAGTTTTCTCCTCCTTTTTTTTTTTTTCCTGTGTTTAGAGAGATGATTGATAAGCACCAAACGCGTGCATTTGAGGAAAACAATTACATTATTACACTATAAGCTAAAACAAAATGGATAGTTTATAACTGTTCATGCATACCTAAATCACTGTAGAGTGGACATTTGCTCTGGTATTTTGCGAGCGCATAAACTTCCTTTTTTTTTTTTTTCCTGTTTTTAGAGAGATGATTGATAAGCACCAAACGCGTGCATTTGAGGAAAACAATTACATTATTACATTACACTACACTATAAGCTAAAACAAAATGGATAGTTTATAACTGTTCATGCACACCTAAATCACTGTAGAGTGGACATTTGCTCTGGTACTTTGCGAGCGCATAAACTTCCTTTTTTTTTTTGGTAACAGGGCTTCTTTTTTTTATTTGTATGATAGAAATGACAAAGGAGTGGTTGTGGCCGAGCGGTTATCCGTGCGTTGGCAGCATAGGACGCGAGAGTTTGAATTGCTCAAACAACAAAACTGATTTTCATTTTTTTTTTGTAAAACCGGGTTTTTTTTTAATAACTGGTTTTTTTTTTACAAATGTTTTTTTACAAAAAAAAAGAATTTTTTTTTTTAATAATTGATGTGTCCGTGCCAACTTATGCGCACCACGACTAATCTCTGGATCCACTTTTTATTGACATTTTTTCCCTATTTTGTTTTGCCACTTATACATTTTATTTTTTTTAACCGAGGTGTCTGGGTCAGCTTACGCGCACCACGATTTTTTCTTTTCAAATATTTTTTTTTTCCTAACCAACTAAGCGCGCCACGAATAATCCTTGAACTCATTTTTTTTAACATTTTTTCCTGTTTTTCCCCCTTATACATTTCTTTTATATAATAACAGTATCTGGATCAGCTTACATACACCACTACTATTATTATTTTATAGAATAACTAAAGGAGATCGCAATTCCAAAAAGTAATGAATGTATATATTTTAAGCCGCTAATATGAAATAAATAGCAAAATATATAATTAGTCTAACATGTTTATAAGGAAAAAATTGACAAGTAATTATTATCATTATTTTTAATGCTTTATCTACAATAATTAGAAATTTCAACACCTAATAATATTTTTTTAAAAAGAAATTAAAAAATAAAATAAATGAAAAAGCAAAAATATATATTATTAGATTTTAAAAAATTATTTGACGTGAAGAATAAATAAAAAGAAAAAAAAAGAATAATAAGCCGGACAATTATAACACACTCAACTACCAACGAATGCCCAATTGACTACAGAAAAAATAATTCATCTCTAATTGATTTTATCGATTGTATTTTTTTTATCAACCGATTATATAATTATCAAAACAATTAAGATGCACCAAATAATCAATCAATTGCAGTTTTGCAATCTATGAATTAAATAAATCGACATACAATAGCAATCAATTAGAAATAATCCATCTTTAATAGATTTTAGCGGTTGCAATTTTGCTATCTGTTGGTTAAATAGTTCGTTGTCGTTAAAATAAACTCAACCATCAACAAGTTCGATACAATAATTTTACTAATTAAATATTAAAATCATCAATTATAACACGCATAAAATCAATCAGTTTTCTACATAAATAGAAGCCCAGCACAACGTGAGGGCACTTTCGCTCCCATTGGCACTGCTCACCTCCACCCATCGGCACTGTGGAGTGGATGTTTGCTCCGGTGCTTCGCGCATGCATGTGCTCTCTTTTTTTCCTTCTCGAACAGTATATTAACGAAAATATCCCTTGACAAGGACAAAAAACACTGTCTGGGTTGAGGGCCTCAATGGTAATTGCACGTTTTCGATCCGGTCAAGTTCGTCTGGCCGGGTTTTTTTTCTTAATAATTCATGGAACAATGCAATAACCGTTTTATCCCTCGAAAAGGAAAAAAATTAGACGTTGGAGGGAGGGGCGATCCGGTAATTAACCAATTTTTTATTCTTTTTTACGTGCGGTTACTGTTGGCGTGCAGTCCGTTTCCGCACTAACGCGTGTTTCGGACGGTGCGTGCGGCTGATTCCGGCCATCAAAAATGTTCAACCGGCGTCTACAATGATTTTCAGGCATGTTCTCTTCCATTTGATGCGGCGCGTGTGACGATATGGTGTCCAGATATGTATCAATGGTTGTTTGAATTCCCTCCCCCCCCATTTCTCTCTCCTGCCTGCGTCAGTTAACGCCAGCGCAGCTGTTTTTTGTCAAATTTCATTTCAGTCCCTGAATGCTCGAATTTGTTGTTCTGGCCTTTAGTACTATTATATAGGTTTTGATTTGTTTTAATTTCTTCATTCAATTGAAATTGATTATATATTATAGTTTCAATTAGGTCCTCGGTCTTTTAATTTTGTGGAATGGTCTTAAATCCTGAATAATTTTGGTATCAAAGTTTTCATTGATTTCAATTTCATCCTTCCAAACAAATTTATTATAAATCCGTAATATTTTCAGTATCAAAGTTTGATTTCTTTCAATTTTATTCTTCTATGCAAGTTAATTATGGATTTCAGTTGCATTTCGGTTTCAATTCTTTTAATTTTTGGTTTTGTTTTAAATTATTTAATTTCAATGTTTAGATTTACTTCAATTTTGTCTTTGAAATTAAATATATTATTTAAAGTATGTCAAATTAATTATATATTTGTATATTTATATCAAATTAAAATATGTGAGACTAATTATATGTTTTAATATTTATTAAATATTATCGCCTAAAAATATAGAGAGAGATAAAACAAATGACCTAGGATTTTTTGAAGAAAAAAAATAATATCAGTATTTTTAAATACATTTAATATAATAATATGATGAATAAATCTTATAAAATAAAATAAAAATTGTTTGGATTTTAATTTTGTGCTCTTCTGTTTAAGTGTATTTCTTAAAAAAAAAATTACAATATTTTTATTTATAGTATTTCAAATATAATATTACTGGGGGAAAAAGACAACTCAAAAAAAAAAGTTGACAAATTTACCTAGGTTATCTACAATTAAAAAATATACGAGTCACTTTTCATTTTGATTATACTATTTCTTTTAGACGACAAATAACTACTTATAGCACGCAAAAAAATTAAGTTTGTTTCTTAAAAAAATTACAATATTTTTATTTATAATGTGTCAGATCTAATATTACTAGGAAAAAAAAACAACTCATAAAAAAATAGACAAGTTTACCTAGGTTAACTATAATAAAAATATACGAACCACTTCCCATTTTGATTATACTATTCCTTTCAGGCGAGAAAAAAAATTATTTATTATAATTTTACTAATTAAATAGTAAAATAACTAATTACAACATGTAAAAAATTAATTAATTTTCTACGTAGAAAAAACCCAGCGCAACGCGCGTGCAAGCATACTAATTATGACACGCAAAAAAATCATTTCTAACATATTTTATATATTATAATTTTACTAACTGAACATTAAAATAACTAATTATAGCACGCAGAAAAATTAAGTTTATTTTTTTTAAAAAAATACAATATTTTATTTATAATTTGTCAGATCTAATATTGCCGGGGAAAAAATGCAACTCATAAAAAAAGTACATAAATTTACATAGGTTATCTACAATTAAGAAATATACGAATCACTTCCCATTTCGATTATATTATTCCTTTTAGGAAAAAAATAAATTATTTATAATATATTTTATCTGTTATAATTTTACTAATTAAATATTAAAATAAGTAATTACAGCATGTAAAAACATCAATTAGTTTTTTACATAAAAAAAAGCCTAGCACAATGCACGGGCAAACATGTTCATTGATGATATAAGGGGTAATGAGTTTAGGTACATTTTTATACTCTTTGTTTTAATATTTATTTTGTATTTTTTTTATTGAATTGTTTTTCTAATTCTATTTAGTAAGTTTTGTGAATGAAAAAATAACATTATTTTAATATCTCACGTGTATAGACATAAAAATAAATATGTAATATTTTGTAAATTGCGCTAACCATATAAATAACTAGTTTATTATTTCAGCATGAAGTAGTAAACTAAAATTATTAATGCTACAGAACTATATCATTTTACATTCTACTATTTATTATTTGTTTTTTCTTTGTAGATAAAATAATAACAGCTTATTTTTACTGTATTAATTCATTTTAAGAGTAAATCATCCTATTATATTTTTATTTAATTATTTGTTTAGTATAACTTGATAATTTCCATGAATACATAATCATTTATTTTCAATTAAAAATTAAATACTTTATTAATTTATTAAAAAGGTATTTTCATAAATAAGTGTTTGTTCTGTTAGTTTTTAAAATCAATCAGTTATTTTATTAATTTTATTTGCTTTCATAAATAAAATACATGAAAAGATCCAGCATAGAAAAAAGAGAGCGAAGGAGATGCTTGTACAAGTTTTATCTCGCGAGCATCCTAGGGGGGGAAAGGCAAAAAAAAAGGGTTAAAAGTAAATTAATAAGTTTTTTGGTTTTTATTTTTTATTTTTATAGTTTCAGATAAAAAATTATTATTAAAGAGCTAAAATAGTATTTATTATAGGTTAGAGTTGTTTCTGCAAGTTGGTCAGAAAAATTAAAAAATTGTTTAATATATTTTATGTAAAAAAAAAGGATTTTGATTGAAGTTGTATTTAAAATATAATTATTTTTTCTAAATAAATGTTTTTTCATTGGAGTGCATATAAAAAATATTATATTTATACTATTCAAAAAGTTATATTATTAAATTATATATTTACATTAAACTCTACAGATTTTTTATATATTTATCATCACAATAGTGTATATATATATAATCACACATTACACACACGCGCATACACTAGTTAAAAACTATAGACATTTCACAAAAAATAAAATAAAATATATATATATATATATATTATTAATCTAAATATACATGTTAGGTAAAATTTAACATTAAAAATTTGAATATCCATATTTACATTGAATGATTTCGTGATCCATGTGATAAATACATCAAGTAACTTAGATATTGTTTAGAAGTATGATTGAAGTTATTTTTGAAAATATTTTTTATTAAGAAGTTTTAACTTAAATAATATATGAGGTCTTTTTATTTTTTGGGAGCTTAGAGTTTGATTTAAGGTTATGAACGAGTTTATTAAAATTTCAATGGTGTTTTTTAAGTGGACAATTGGTTGAGAAATGGGTTACAAGGACCAAAACTTTCTATTTCGGGCACCAGTATGAAATACATTGTTTTTTGGTACAAGTAGCACGTTTTTTTTTTATTATTATTATTAAAAGAAGGAATTATTCTTCAAAATCTTTTTTTTTTCAATTGACTTTAAATAATTAGTTTTTTTAAATATTTTTTATTGTTGTGTATATATAAAAAAAGAGCTTCAAGCATCAAGACTAGATACCCTGACATGCATGCTCCTCTCGACCTCTCGACCCTATCCTTGATTAGTGTTAGAACTTTCTAGAGAAATATAAGTCTTGATTTAGTATTTGTTAAACATATACGGCAACTTTTCACTTCTAGAGTAAGTTTTTCCATGTACTGAAAAGCATTTTTTTATATCAGTTCAAAATAATTTAAAAATATTATTTTTTTAATTTAAAATAAAAAATAAAAACATTTTTAAAACTCAGTCAAACACGAAAAATTAGACCCAAATCACTACGAAGCGCAGGGATACCTATATAATTCATAATTAATTTTTTTCTTTTCATTAAAAACAAAAAAATAAATATACTAGTAATGTTAAAGATGGTTTAATATCGCCAAATCTTCATATTTCTGGTATCAATGAATATTGAATTGAATAAACAATTAAAATTTAATAAAAAATAATAATAGATATGAAACCTAATATAATAATAATAATAAAAAAATCGAAGTTCCAGATAAATTGTTTTTTGAAGTTAGTGGTCGAAGTTGAAAATTTCATGAATTATAAGTAAAATATACTTTACCTTCATTATTATTTTGGTTACAATAATCAGTTTCTCTCATTCGTATAATTAGTAATAAACCATCAATATTCTTTAATTATTTCCATTTTCACATCATAAAAGTGAGATTAAACACCATAATTATCTTAAAAAACCCATTTTTATACGAGTTGTCACTAATTAGCTCTGCATTTCAAAAATATTTTAAAAAAATTATTATTTTTTATTTAAAATTAATTATTTTTAATATTTTTATATTCTGATATTAAAAATATATATTTTTAAAAATATTTTTAAAAACAATTTCAATATAATACTAAACAACCGCTAAATATCCTAATAATCTATTTATTGGCTGTTATTCAGGAGAGAAAAAAACTCTGGAACCACGCGGGCTTGCTAGACAAGTCGGTCCAGTAAAACCGTATCAAAAAGACGTAATCACTTACCGGCCCATTAACGTTGGTGAAAGGAATCGAAGGTAAAACGGGGAGAGAGAGAAGGAGAGGGAGGAGAGAAAATAGAGGTTTAGAGAAGGAGAGGGAGGGGTAGCTATGAATCCATTGACGCTGGTGAAACGAATCCAAAACATAAACTCAAAAGAAGCCGCGTTAGGGATTTCAGAGGAAGCATCATGGCACGCTAAGTACAAAGATTCTGCTTATGTCTTTGTTGGTGGTATTCCTTTCGATCTCACTGAAGGCGATCTCCTCGCTGTCTTTGCTCAGTAACTCTCGCTTTCCCTCTTCAATTCCGTGTATTTTTATTTTTAATTACTGATTAAAAGGCTCAACATTCGTGGGTTTTTCTTTTTGGTCCTGGAAAAGGCAGTGTGTGGTTTTCTGTTGATTATTATTGCTCTTATTTTCGGAGTTAGCTGCTTAATTAGAAGTGAGTTTGAAGGGATTAGCTAACAGACCATCTTGTTTTTTTTATCCACTAATGTTTCAAAATGGGTTTTTCAGATACGGGGAGGTAGTTGATGTTAATCTAGTAAGAGACAAAGGTACTGGTAAATCAAAAGGTTTTGCATTTCTTGCATACGAGGATCAGAGAAGTACAAATCTTGCTGTAGGTTGGTTCTCTCTGTCTCTAATATGCTTGCAATGGACTATAGTCACTACCTAAAGTGTTTCTGCTTTCTAATATGCTTGCAATGAACAAATCTTTTTGGCTTTCATTCAGATAATCTGAATGGAGCTCAGGTTCTTGGCCGAATTATAAGGGTTGACCACGTTACTAAGTACAAGAAGAAAGAAGAAGAAGATGAAGAAACAGCGCAGCAGAAGAGGGAGGCTCGAGGGGTTTGTCATGCGTTCCAGAGAGGTGAATGTAATCGTGGAGATGGGTGCAAATTTTCCCATGACGAGCAAGTAAGGTTCATAGATCCCTGGGAAAGACAATTGTTGATATATCTTTGTTTTTTTGGATGCCTGTCCCTTTAGTAGTCTGCGTACTTTTGCATGCAATTATAGTTAATGGAAGCTTCAATATGAATTTTAATATTTTTCTCCTTTTCAACCATATTCTTTATCTCCTTTTGAAATTAATTGGATGATAATGCACTTTGCACGGTACTCATCTTACATAAGAGAATAATTTTTCACGTTTTTTTTTACCCCCCGAAAAGTAACTGGTTGATGCTCTATCTAAACCGTTCATGCATGCAATCCACATGCAGCTGGCTGCTCTACTTTTAAAGGTTGCTTTTAGATATTTGCCCATGAAATTGAACCTCCCTCCCTGTCTGTAGTTAGCTGTGGTCAAATTGGTGACAAGGTGACTTGCATATCCATTGATTTGAAGTCTGATTATTTAGTAGTCAGTTTTTGTTAATGTGTATTTAGAATGAATCCCTGAATCAATGGCCAGAGAAATTGCCCGTGCCATGATATAGTCCATCCATCGGAACTGCCCATCATAAGCACTAATATAATGATTCCAATACTAACATGGAGATTAGTATTGATTGTAGTTGATTATGGTTTGAGATAAAATTTCTTTCTTGCTTACAAAGGTGGCTCATTGAGCTGGACAATGATGATTTAGAGTCTTCTCTACTTGTTGCTATAAACCTTCAAGATGTAGTTACATCCTATTCACATACTTTCTCAATTGGCTTGGGATTTGTTTCTTTGATTTGGAAATCACTCGATCCTATAAACTGCCTTTTATTTTAATTCATCTCCTGACCAAGAGAATTATGTTATTGGTTTAAATTACTTTGTGGGGTGAGATTGTTGAATGTGCTGTGCAGATTAGGTTCTTGCAACTCATTTTTCATTACAAGACAGCTGGCTCACATGTTTATGCTCTGCTTTCTTTTTGTATCTAGAGAGCTGCAAACACAGGCTGGGGTGCTCAAGATAAAAGTCCTAGATGGGGAAATGAAATGTTTGAGGGTTCAAAGAAGAGCAAGGAAAGATCTAGCTATAACATGCCCTCTGAGAGCCACCCTAAACAAAGTTATAGGAGGGAGGAAAAGAGATCAAGTTGGCATGATGATAACGAGATTGTGCCGAAGCCAAGAGAAGATAATAACAAAAGGGAAGACAAGAAATTAAGAAGGCTTGAAGATGATGCGTTTGTGCCAAAGCCAAGAGAAGATGATTATAGGAGAGATGAAAATAGATTGAAAAGGCACAAGGATATTGTACCTGAACCGAAGTCGAGAGGAGATAATTATAGAAAGGAGGAAAATATATCGAGGAGGCAATATCGTGATGAATTTGAACCTAGGTCAAGAGAAGATGATGACACGAGGGAACCAAGGAGATCAAGAAGGGACGAAACAGAGTCCTTTTTCAAAGAAGAGCAAGATAAGAGACGAGGGGACAAATTGTCTGCACATGGGAGGGATTCTTCCTCCAATCATCATCGGGAAAGAGATGATCACAGGCGTAAAGCATAGAGATAATGCTCGCATCACTAGGCATGCTCCCTTGCCACTACACAACCAGGGTGACAATGACTTTTGTTTTGGGCACTAGTGATGATCCTAGACTTTGTATTGTGAAATTTTGAATCAAAATCTGCATAGTTGCAGCTTGACAGAGCAGAGTGTCCGATGATATGTTTTTATAAAAAGGATGGATTTATGGAACAGTTTGACGTCATTTAGGAAGAGGCAATCTCACTTCTATATAATATGTAGAATGTTCATTGCGATTGGTTTATTGTATTGTGACTGCATTGAATCCTTTTTTTCTACTGTAAGATGCCGATGGGTAATTGCAAGTTCCAAGTACTTTAAAAATGAAACCACCTATGGCCAGTCATATCGATGATTGCTCTGTTTAATTTGAGTTATTTCTGGGCGGAAATTACCATAGATATCTGTGCTATGATTGGTCCAAATTTCTCAGGTATACAACTAATTTTTGATCGACATGCAAGGGATGGATGGCTTGTATTATGCATCTGATACCATTTCATTTTATTCTACAGGCCAAATGGCCGATAGCCCAAGTTTGGTCCCACTTACTGACTTTGTCATGATTCCATTTACCGTCAGGTTCTCAGTACTCACGCCTTCCTGAGGGCATGATCCTTTTGACCCGGTGCCTGATCCATCTAGGATGTTGGTTAGATGGTGCAAGCTGATGAACAGCATAGCTCTTTTTTTTTTTTAGGATTTGAGGATACCCTGTTTTTTGAAAAATGTATTTCATAGTTTCAGATAAATAAGTAAAATCCTGACTATTTTAATTTTTTATAAAAAATATATGTCCTAACTTGAACTCGAAATCTACTGTGTAGATCTCAAATTCTTTATAGAGTCCCTGGGACGCATAGCTTGGAGTCTTCGTAATCCTTTTCTGTAGGTGTTACGTGATTAGATCCCAACAAATCAGAAGGTTCCAGGAGGCCACCAGAGGAGACTAGAAAACTGAGTTCTTGCCTCTGATATTACTCTATATGCCTTCATCAGATTGATATTGTCCTATCACATTTTATCTCAATTACAGCTGCTCGTTTAATTTGCTTGAGAGAGCGGAGAGATGCTCAAAATCGATGAGAGTTGAATGGATTGTTCTACTTTGCAAATGGTGAATGAAAGTAACAGTGCAACAGCCAGCCCCAGTTTCGATAGCAAAGCGCCACGCCGATCCCTCTTTGATCAACCTCAAGGTTTGAACTTTCAGAACATGGGACCACATAAAATTTAGGTGGGGTCCTTAGAAACACGAGTTCAACTTGACGAGATTCAGCTAGCAAAATTCTGGATTGGCAAACTAGCAAATAGCAAACTGGATCTCAGTTGCAAGATGTCTAAAACCTTAGCATCCTTCCATCGTGGAGCAAATTCAGTAGCATAACACAGCAAACAGCGAAGCTGCTGCGATATTCAATAAGACAAAATTCAAACAACAGCTATATTTACATAATCAAGTCCCAAATGTATTTCAGCAAAAACAGGGAGAATGCATGTGTTATTGCTCCCAAAGCAGAAGTTTGAAAAAAAGAAGAGAAAATAACAACAATTTGGTTCATCAAAAAAGTTGCCCCAGGCACGTTCTGGGCTTAGTTGCTTAGATTCCAATTGAGGTTTCAGCAAAGATGGAGCCTAGTTTCTTGGAAAGTGCTTCTTCACTAGAGACTGCTTGTGGAGGAGCTCAAACCAGGTACAAGAACAGTGCGTTGTTCACAAGTCAACAAGGATTCTTCATCCTCCATGGTTACTGGGTTCTCGCAAGGTGGAGTTGAACAATTATTCTTGTCTGCTGGCACCGGCACCTCTTTTCTGCTACCTAAAGATTCCTCTGACTCGAGTTTTATGTCTGCATTAATTATGTGTCCCTCCGCTGGATAGGCAATACCATTGACAACCTCATACTTACCATTTGATTTATCTTCTGCACAGGCAATGTGACCTGAAAGCATTAAATCCTTGTTGACATCAGAGATAACTTCCCCCCCCTGAAGAGAAACATTTCCAGCACCAACAGGCTCCAAATCTGGAGTATTAATCGCTTGCTCCTCCATAATTTTTTGAGCTCCAGCATTTTCCCAATCCTCTGCAATCACTACACTGCTATTGCTTTCCCATGTCTTGAATATTCTGTCTGGACCAGGTTGCCAAACAATTTCTCCTGTGCTTCTTTTAAGAATAAACTTGTACTGCATGGTCAAATCAATGCGCACATCCTGCCAAGATTCAGAGTTTGTATCATATACCTCATTGAATACCAGTAGGATAGTGTCTTTTAATAGTTCCATCTTACCAGCTCAACACTCCATGTGTGCCCCTCTGACCAGTCGAGTGGTATGGCATTTGATGGATCCCACAGACCAATCATTGGGTCTTCCCCAACCAGGAAAAATTGCTCACCGAACGTACACTCCTTCTGCAACTGGAACTTCACATGAACAGTTTTTTCTGGCAGAGAAGCTACAATCAATATTTTGAAATCACAGCAAGCACAAACTTGGATATAAGAATTTGGAGCACAGTATGACTTGCTACAATCAATATTTTGAAATCACAGCAAACACAGACTTGGATATAAGAATTTGGAACACAGTATGACTTACTTATTTTTTGGTTCCCGGACACTGCAGTCTCAAAGTCAGTCAACACCTATTCGAAAATTTAAGTCAATCAAGATGAAACTATTATATGAACTTGATTAAGCTCCTATGTTATGATAAAAACGAATTCCAGCAGAAACAAAAGAACTCCAGCTTATCTTAATCTTAAAGAGTGACCCCAGTAGAGCAAGAGCGTAACTCATTACCAATTTGGAACAAAATATGAAGGGTGCTCTTATACTACTGAAGTGGCACCATTGTCGCACCACTGATATCAGAGAATCACAGCGATGACTTTCAAGTTGTTCACATCAGCTAATTGACAATAATTAGTCAACATTGAACACTCACGTATCTTTAGAGGGGGGAATGCACTAAGCGATACTTGTTGATCAATTATAATAAAGGAAATGGAAGTAATCAATGTTTAACATAGGTTTTTACGCATTCAAAAACACTCATATATGAGAAAGTCCACTGCAACGTATCCATTCTGATTACAATTCATAAAGACAAACATACGAGTTTATTTCTTATCCTGTTTATTGTAAAATTGAAAAACATGATATAAACAAACAGAGCCAAATCTTCCGGTATCAATCCAAGGTACAGAAAGAAATGAGAATCCAAGAAACTTATTACAGAAACAAGGTACCTCTGCCTCAAATGCGGGATGAGATTTCATGACCAGCAATGGAGCATCTCTGCGTCGACACAAAGCCAAATGATCAAGATGTGCTCTCTTTAGACTTGGAGATGGAGAAAAGCCAATATCAGATCGACCCAGTTGAGCTGATCTTGATGGTGATAAAGTTTTATTATTGTTTTTTGTGAAGACCTTTGTGGACAAGCCAGTTAAAGTTTCCATTGCTAACAAACACAAAGGCCAAAGCCTGAATCTTGTTGAACTAGAAGAGACGTTTAGTATCTGTAGAGTGAGGAACGTGGCGGGTATGTTATATACACTCTGGGAAGACCAAGGAATGCGAAGGCTTCGGATCTAGCGTCAAGTCGCGGGTTTTTGACACGTGGCGTATCAACCAGCGCTTGTTGGTTTGATTTTCTGTTAAACTCAACAGATTGGAGGGTTTCAAGGATCTTTACCAGGTTTTTTAGCTTCATCTTTCATTGTTTTGGATTGGTGCTCGGTCAAGACTCAAGACTCTTTAGAGCTCAGAATATGAAGAAAAAAAAAATCCCTTCTGCTGGCCAGGATGAGTTTATTTTTTTACTATGGTATTTCTTTAAGACGTGTCGTCCATTACTAAGAAACCTTGTATTTATGGGAGTAGACGACACTTCATCCATCAGATCAACCTTGTTGGGATTCTATTTTAGAAACTTCGACATTTCAGTTATTGTCAACAGTACATATGAAGGAATTGATGGTTATGGTGAAGAAACTATTGCAGTTTAGGTACTAGACCTTCAACAATGCAGATCTTCCCAATGTGGTCAAGATATTCGAACTCACTTCAAAGAATCTGAAACTCATGGTAGAAATTGCATGTTCTATATAGTTACAATGGTTACTGCAGCACCCATCCCTGCAGTGAAGAGAAGCTATCATCAACTAGAGGTTTGTACTCTTTATTTAACAAAATGAAAGCCCCCAGCAGTAATTATGTTTCAAACTTCCCAAGTTTACAATATTTGCATGTTCCTCCTAGAATCTACCCTTACAGAGCTGGATTGCGATCAACTAAGCTTTACTCCAGAAATCGAATCCTCATCGGCGCATTCCAGAAATGTAATGGTTGACAAGTTGATGCCTCTAAGGGACCATCAGTGTTGGTGAGTGTACTCATTTTCAGGGAACATAAAGTGCACAAAATAACATCGAGAATATAATTTCAAAAAACTTGAACTTCAATACTGACAACATGCTGGGGAAAAGAAATACCTAGAAAACATAGACAAAATCTGGACTCACATTCCATACATTTGCTTTGCATCACAGTTGTAAAAGAGAAATACCATCCAAGTAAGATGCTTCTTTCTTGATTAAGCTTGAAGCCCAGAGCAAACACCATGAGAATTGATTAGAGTTTTTTAGCCTGGAACTCCCAGTTCTCCTACAACTCCATCACACTTGCTTCCTCCCCGGACTCCAATGAGGAATTATGTCATTCCGTGGAGAATTGAGGTGAGATCTTCAAACCATATTCCACCCTTATTTACCAGTAATCCATACACGAGCAATTCCCTCCACTAAAATGATGGAATCTATACCGATCTCTCAATACTATATCTCTATTATAAAGTTTAGATATGAGCTTAGCAACTGAATGACAGTCCCCACAAACACGGAGATTTTTCACAATCCTGATTGGTTGTGATGGTTCCATCCTAATAAGCCCATATGCAATTGCCAATCTTTCACTGTGAAGGTTAAGGGCATGCTCCTTCATGTATTCTTCTTCAACAAATTGTAGAAGGTGGGACTCGTCAGACACATAACCAGTTGATTTTAGTCCAGCTACAATCTCGTCCAACTTAGAGTAGATTTCTGTGGAGAGAGGGTGGGAGTTATCTCCAACAAGAAACTCATGAATGATGCCATTAACCTCAATCGAGCTACAACCTGGTTCCTTCTCCAACCCAGAAACTTTCATGTGCTGCCTTAATCTAGAAACACAGTCCCATTTACCTGCTTTGGCATATATATTGGATAAGAGCACATAAGCTCCATGATTATTGGAGTCTGTCTCAAGCAAACGACTACAAGCCATTTCAGCGAGCTCAACATTTCCATAAATTCTGCATGCTCCAAGTAGAGCACCCCACACAGAAGAACTAGGGACTATCGGCATTTTCTCTATTAATTCAACAGCTTCTTCAAGGTAGCCTGCACGACCAAGAATATCAACCATACAGGCATAATGTTTGCTACCAGGCACAACACCATAAACTGGCTTCATTTGGTTGAAAAACAACCTGCCCTCATCCACTAGTCCCGAGTGACTACAAGCGCACAATAAGTTGGTAAATGTCACGGCATTGGGCTTTACCTTAGCTTCTTGCATCTTTGAGAACAAATCAATAGCAGCTCTCCCATGCCCATGCATTGCCAACCCAGCAATCGTGGCACTCCATACAAACACATCTCTCCTTTCCACCGAATAAAACACCTCCAGTGCCTTCTCTAGATGGCCACACTTAGAATACATGTCAATAAGCGAGGTTGTGAGATGGACGTTTAACTTAATGCCCTGCTTCTTTATGTACATATGAATCCACCCACCTAAATCCATTGCTCCCAGCTGAGCACATGCTGCCAAGGTACTTGCAAGTGTAACTTCGTTTGGTTTTGAGTTCTTATTAAGCTGTAATTCACGAAAAATGGCTAGTGCCTCTTTTGGCTTCCCATTCTGTTGATAAGACGATATTAATGCATTCCAGGCAGTAATCTCTTCCCTGGGCATGACATCAAAAACCCTCCTAGCCGCATCATAATCACCCACTTTTGCATACCCATCAATCATAGTTGTCCACGAAACAATGTCTTTCACCTCCATCTTATCAAACAATCTTCTAGCATCTTCAAGGCTCCCACATTTCACATACATATCAAGCATTGCATTACTCAAAATCAAATTTATATCAATCCCATTCCTCTCAATGTAATCGCAAGCCCATCTACCAAATTCCAAATCTATCTTCTTTGCACAAGCTGATAAAACTCCCACCATTGTCACACGATTGGGCCTCGCATTCTCCATCTTCATTCTTTGAAACAACTGCAATGCCTCCTCAGGGAAACCCCCTTGCACAAACCCCGATATCATTGAATTCCATGATACAATATCTTTCTCAACAATCTTCGAAAAAACTAAGTAAGCCGAATCCAAATCCCCCAATGAGGAATAGAAATGAATGAGCGAGTTAGAAATAAACAAATCCGAACCAAACGATGCCTTCATGACCATTCCATGAATAGCTTGTCCAACAAGTAAACTAGAAACCTCCGTAGCAGCCTTAATAACAAAAGGGAAAGTGTAACTGTTAGGAAAACGTTGGCTCTCATGAAGCATCTGGATAAATACCAAGAGGCCTTGGATGGGTTTGGGGCTTGAAGCAAAAGCACGAATGAGGGTGTTCCAAGTGTAGAGATTTGGCTTGGGAATTTGGTCGAACACCTTGCAAGCATAATCTAGGCTCGAGGCAGAGGACAAAGCACATGCAGCGAAGAGCTTGGTAGCCGATGGAGGGTCGAAGAAGAGACCAGTGCGTAGCATATGAGCATGGAGTTGTTTCAGGTGTTTTTTGCTGGCACATTTGTCAATGAGTACTGGGACTGTGGAGGGATTGCTTCTCTGGTCGTTATTGGCAGTTAAAATGGCGGGGTTTGAGGTAATCGGGACAGAGGCAAGAGGGTTCCCTAGGGCTGCCATGGATGTTGAGATTATTTTTCCAATTTAGAGACCTGGAGACAGAATCGACGTACCTGCAGTCATCTTCTTTTGCAGACGTATCTTTCTGCTTGCCTTTGATCACTTTGACTTGAAGCTGGCAAAGTGCAGGCTGCAGCAGAAACAGTCCACGCTGGATGAATTAATTATACCTTAGCCTCTATAGTTAACAAAACTAATTAACCAGTTCTTGAAATTTCAAAAACTATTATTAATCCTTATTTCTTTTTATTTACATTTATAAAATAATCCTCTATCAAATCATTGTGTTTTTCCTGTTTTCCTTTTTTTTTTGTCAAATAAAATAAAGAGAGGTGAAGTAGTTTTTTTTATATATTGCTCGAGCTGTAATTAATGATATTTTATTATATATTTAATAAAAATATTATTATTATTATTATTATTATTATTATTTATGATTCATAAATTTATTTTCTCCTTCATTTATATTTTTTATTAGATAATTAATAAAATATCATCAACTACAGCTCAAAAAATCATAAAATATTTTTCAGTGAAATAGTTGAGAGAACTTTGATTTGAAAATAAAATATTTTTAGAATATAATACGGATTAATTTAATTACAATGAGCTCTCATTAATTTTAAAACGTCAATGGAATTTAACATTGATCTAATATTTTTAATTTATTTTATTTAATTCAACTGTATAACCTTTTAAATTATTATTGCGTAGATGTCCTTGTTGCTTTAGAAAGATCTAGTTATAAAAAATACAAAAATTAAGTAAAAATAATTAAATCTTGATAGTTCTAATCGCGTAGGGTTGCGTGTCTGAATGGCAAAACATTTGACGAACGTCAGCATGAACTTTAAATTTAGAAGAGTGGTTCACTGAAGTCTATGGACTGGCACGCCAATGGACCCGCAAACATTTAAACAACTCGGCAAACAAGACCGGGTCCATGGTATTTGTTTTCCTCGCTTTCTGAACAAAAAATCTCGAGCTCATTCCTCGAATTGCCAAACAACACACAGAGAGCAAGCTAGTCTTGCAGAATCAAAGATGAGCGAATGTTTTTGTAAACAAGACAGAAATTCTGCAATCCTATCCTATGTTTTCTACATTTTTTATTTTAAAATATTAAGCTAGTAGCTTATTATTGGACCGTTTAATATTATCAAATTTCAGAATATTATAGTTTCTGTTTTTTATTTGACTCTAGGAGAAAAACTGCTTCACCAATCAAACTTCTAGTTTTTGAATTGAATCTCATATATAATTGAATTTCAAATCCTAGTTTTGTAAAAAAAATTACTCAAAAAGACTTATTTTTATTTATTTTGCATATAAGAATTCATTGCATAACAGTTTAACCAAAAAATAAAACTTTTTTTTTTAAAAAAAAAAACAAAACTGTTTTTCATGTGGGTCTAGTAATGCAGTGCATGATATCTTTTAAAAATATTTTTCAATTAAAAATATATTAAAATAATAACAATTCGTATGAAATGAAAAATGCATGCACATCATATAAGAGTTATCACATATCGATTGAGAAATATGTAGCTTGTTACCTTGAAGTATGGTATAAGAATTCATGTAAACATAAAATCTATTTGAATTTCCTTTCCCAATTGATCCTTACGAGCCACTACCTAGGATTTATCTGACTTGCATCTAAATGGTGTAGATATGTATTTCTCTTCATTAAAGATAAAAGAAAAGGAAAAAAAAAGAGAGATTATTTTGTTTTGAGACTGAGAATAAGCTTTTTTTTGTTTCTGATCTGATATACCACTACATGATGAAGCTTGAAGACTTCAGATCTGATATATTTGATTCTGCAGCAGGAGAAATAACACAGAGAGAGATATTGTTAATGGTTTACATCCAGGAAAACCTTATTTTTCACGCACAATTTCTTCAACAGAAATGGAAATCAACCCTAGCTAGCAGGCGGCATTCACATCAGCTGTTTCCTGTCATGTCCCTGATGAGTTGCGTGATAGAAGTGAAAGAATTTCCACCGTCCATCACAGCCTCCCTGCCTTTCTCGCTCATCTCTTTCACCTTCTTCCTCACCTCACTGTCACTTTGCATAGCACACGTTACAGATTTTGCAATCTCATCTGCCGACACAAGATCACCACCGTCCCTGTAATCCAATTTCAGCTCCACTGACAGTCCCAATTCCTTCACCATCCTAAATGCATTAAGCTGCTGCTCAGCATATATAGGCAATGTAACGATCGGAACACCGTACCACAAGCTCTCCAAGATGGAGTTCCACCCGCAGTGAGACACGAACCCTCCTACTGCCCTGTGAGCTAGGACTTGAACCTGCGGTGCCCATCCACACATAATTCCTCGACCTTCTGTGCGTTCCAAGAATCCTTCTGGCAACGCATCTTCAGGATTCATGAATGGACTGGATGTAGAGAGTGGAAAACGCATGGACCACAAGAATCTGAACCCACTTTGCTCGATGCCAAGTGCTATTTCTTTCACTTGTGGAAGGCTAAAGCTCCCATAGCTCCCGAAGCATAGAAACACCACAGAAGATTGAGGCTGTTCATCGAGCCATTTCATGAGGCTGTCCACCTGATCCTGGTTTAAATCAGGGTGAGGCTGACCCTTCAGTTGTAGCACTGGTCCAACAGGGTAAACTGGAGGGATTCGGTGATCATCAGAGAAGGATCTGAGCACAAAAGGCTCCAGCTCAGCAAACGTGTTCACGATTATACCTTTTCCATCCCTGAACCTTCGAGCGACCTTAACATAGGCAGCATAACCACCATCTTCATTAAATACAGCATCAGGCAAGACTCGTGCAGGAACAGGATTGAAAATACCTGGTATTAACGAATCAGGATCGGACATTTTCATCACCTCGCTGATTTCATCATGGCGTCCGGGCAGGTATAGCATAAGACCCAAGAATCCTGCGTTGGAGGTTATGAAGATATAAGGGGGGAGACTGAATTCATTTGCAATGTCAATCATGGACACGCAAAAGAAATCAAGAACAAACCCAGCAACTCGGACACCCGAGTTAGACAGGGATGATATTATATCTGTGACAGCAGCTCTGACTTGGGTTATTTGACTTTCAATGAAATCACAGATATAAGCTTCTGGGGATTTCCTTAGAAGGTCTGGTGGGGGAGGATCCACTTCGGGAAGATGAACGAATTTGATTCGGGGCTGTGATGCCGTGAGTGATCTGGTGTATGAATCAATAGATGAGGTAAAGGGCATGTTCATAACAAGTACTGTGATTGATAATCGATCATCATGGTCGAGGAGGCGCTTCGCTAATTCAAGGCCTGATGACAAGTGACCGACGCCGGGGCCTGGAATAAAAATCAGCTCTTGTTTCTTCATTGCTTCTTCTCTGATCTTCCTTTCTGCTACCTAATTCTCCTTTTCGTTTGTCTGCGTACTCGTATTCTCCTCCATAAGTCATAAATGGACAACGCAAAAAGTAGCTGTCGAAGAGGACGCAACAGCTACTGATTGGTTGCCAGTTCACGAGGTGTTTTCTCCGGTTTTGGACTGTATTATATTTTATCTGCCTTGGTGCAGATAGATGTTGTCTCAATTTGGTCAGTGGTGACTTGACTGAATAAAAAACATAGGACTTTCTATAACATTTATTAAAAAATACATGGATGAAAAAATAGAATACAAAAAAAAAAGATTAAAAAAATAGTAGAGCTCAACTAAATTAGCATGTCAACTCTACAATACAATTGTTATACCAGGACAATTCTCTTAAAAACAAGTTGAATAAAACAAAGGAACTCAATTATCAGGCCCAGCTAGGTTAGCATATCAAACCTTCAACACAATTATGATACAGGGCAATCCTCTTTAAAACAAGTTGAATAAAACAATTAAACTTAATTACCAAGTAATATAATATAATATAAATCGTTATAATTGGAAAAAAATATTAAAAAAAGCAATGGAAAAAAGATGTAAGTCATCTTGGGTTAACTTGTTATCCTTATGATTATGGGTATAGAATTATGATAACCTCATGGTAAAAATAATAATAATTCAATTCCCAATAAATTAAATATTGAAGAACGATATTTGAAAAGAACTTAAAAAAAGAGTGAATTATCAACCCGTGTTAATAATTAAAACCCATAAACCCTATCATAAGCCCAGAAATAATGTTATAAAAAATATTAAAAAAACAAAGTAAAATTTTAAATTAAAAAATATCGAGTGTGAATTTGGGAGAAAAAGACAACTAAAAAATATTTAAAACAAAATAAATAACAATTAAAAAAAAGGTAAAATCTCACTTAAAAATAAGTCAAACCATTAAAAAGATTAACAAGATTTTAATGGATCTGCCCATTTTGGTTAAAAACTTGTTGAAAGTTCATCTTCAATAAAGTTTTATTAATATAAAAAATTAACAAGATTAAAATAAATAATGGATGAGTGGTAAATTGATTTAAAAAAATATACTTTTACGTGTGTATTTGCGAAACCAAGATCGTATATCCATATTTTTAAAACTTAGACTAAACCATTAGTGCCCATTTGACATTGCGACCCCACCGGCTTTTTTCTGAAATTTGAAAAAAAAATCATTTTAAAAACCGGCGGTTTGGTGTTTTTAGATCATTTTTGATGTGCTGATTTCAAAAATGATTTTGAAAAAATAAAAAAACATCATTTTGATGTATTTTGACACAATAAGCACTTTGAAAAACTACCGCAATTGCACTACACCCACGCATTGGTTGACCTAGAACCCAGACTAGTTCGGGTAAAACAAATAAGGTAAGTATATACCTTGACAACTCCTATCTCTCTTTCAAACCTAACCTACATTTCACGTAGAGCACTTGCTTCGTGTTCTGGACTTTTCAAACTTCTCCTCATATCCTCTAAATCTATCCAAACCAAAAAGAAATAATCAATAATCCGACCAAAGCCTTCACTTTATTTTGTCTTAGGCCATATTCTATAACAATCTACTTCATAGGATCCCACAGTTTTTCACTGGACAACCGACATATAGACAAGTTTCAAAACGACACCATCCCCCTTTCTTCTTCGTATAATGCAACATCAACGAGGGTTTTAATTTTGAGGAAAAAAGAATTAGGGATTTGAGAGGTTGGTTTTTGTTTTTTTATTAACATAAATATTCAAACTAATTTGCGCATAACTTGATTAATACAGAGAAGATATTTTTAGGCCGATGAATTAATTTATAATTTTTATTAATTTTAAATGTTTTTTTGGACTTGCTTAATAATAAGGTATAACTAGAATTGGGTAAAATATATTTCAAATGTCAAAACAATGGAAATTAGGTCTCGTATTAAAAAAAGGTTACATCTTTTTAATTGTAATAGAAACTCTTTTATGTTAACTCTGCTGATTGGAGAACCTAGTCTTGGATTGGGTTACCTTTTAGGTTAAATTTTCTAACTATACCTCTATCTCATGCTTGTTTTACTTTCTAGTAACCTATTATGAACTTGGATTTGAATTTATTATAAAAGAATTTTTCAATGCGTTTTAATACATTTTCTTACAGGAAAAAAAAATCTTAAATGCGAATAGAAAAACTTATGTATGCATATAATTAAATAAATCATGAATCATTGTATAAATAAATAAATAAATAAAATAATTAACAATAAATAAGAATATAATTGAAAAAATCAAGAGACTAATGTAGATTCAGATATTTAATATCTTAACATGAGTTATTTACTCCATTTTGTTTAATGGATTTGGTTATTGTTGGAAAATTATAAAAGCTCTGATACCAATTGTTGGAAATCTTGAATCTGTACAGTAACTGTTTAGAACAACTACTGTTGAGTTAAAAATATGGAAAACAAGAAATCCTAAAGAACCCGAAAATCATAAATATTGGAATGAATCACATTCATTCATTCACGAAAATCATAAATATTTGAATGAATCACATTCATTCATTCGATTTATTCAATTGAAACTTGCCTATTTATAGGCTTAAAAAAACTAGAAATTAAAATAAATTAGAACTCTCAATAAACTAGGAGAGGTTATTGGATAAATAATAGGTTTGTTGATAAAACCTATTATGAATAGTAATTTCAACTAAATTAAAAGACTACAACTAAATCTTCTTATCTTCAAAGCTAATCTCATTAAAATTTAATAGTTATAAAAATGAATTTGTAATATAGATTGACACAAACATAATATTTATTGAATAAAATAAAAATAAAAAGATATTATATAAGGTTTCAGATATTACGAATATTATAAAAAAAATAAGTATTTAATCTATATAAAAAATAAAAATGAATCATTTTTGGAAAAAATAAACACATTCAATATAATTAGAAAAAAAGAATCGTTATTAAACAAAGGATAAAAACCCCAAAAAAATATAGAGAAGACACATTAATTAAAACATAAATTTAAAAATTATTTTAAAAAATCTATTAATATAAAAGCAATAAAAACAATAAAAAAAAGAAGCAATGATGTCAAACATTATTGAGCCTAATAAGTAATGCATAATACCTGACCCAGTCAAGAAAAGACTCGCGCGCGTGATTTTATTTTTAAAAGTTTAATAGGGAAAATGACCCGTTGTTTGTTCTAGTTGCTTGAAACAAAAACAAACGATGTGTCATTTGAAAATCCTAGATTGCAGTCATTGGGTGGTTGAGAAATTTATTTAAAAAAAAAAACTATTTAAATATATTTTTGACGTGAAACACTTGGGAACCTTGTGAAACCAATCAATGACTTAAAAAAACAAAACACCCCAAAACCAGAAACCATAAATCTTCTTGGTCTTAGATTATCCTTTTTGTGTTTTCAAAGTAAAAAACACTTAATTTAAACCCTCTCCCTCATCATATGAAACTTTTAACACAGAAATAGATTATTTTAGCTGCCAAAATCTTCTCCGATAGCTAAAATCTGAAGACCTCTCTCTCTCTTCCACCCAGAAAAAGGTTTAAAAAAAGTTTGGTGTCAATTTTCTTTTTAAATTATAGGGAACTGATCATCTAATCGTTAAAAAAATAAGATAACAAGAAGCTTTTGACACAAATTTCAAATCTACTGAAAATCCCAACTCCTTTCGAATCATGCGCATCCCTATTTTTCATTTCAGTTCCTTTTCTTTCAATTGAACCCTCAATCCCAAAACAACATGTAATTGCATACTGATCTGGACTCAAAAGAGCTCAATTGTAGGAAGAAAAAGTTTGAAGATCAAAATGAAAATATTAATAAAATTACATTGTTACAATCGATGATGAATTATACGAGGATGAACAGCAAAAATAGTTGCAGTTTTTTTGAACCAAAAGCTTTAGTTTTAATTGATAATAAAATTGCATGCTACACAACAACTAGTGTGATTTCCGGTCTAATCTAGAGAATATAACACTTCTCTCCCTGCTTGATCCATATGGAAAAACTCCTTGCACTTGCAGGGCTGATTAAGGTTTCATATTCTTATGTTGCAATCTGTTTTGTGGAGACCTTGCTAAATGGTTGTCCTTTTACCACTTCAAAGAACCTCAGAATCCAAATTACCCCCACACTTGGATTAATCTCGATTGCTGGTGTCCACCAGTGATTTGAGGTATGCCATAGCGATTTCAATGAGCCGGAATTGCTGAATTGCATTTGTCATTTTGCCACATATAGGAACTGAAGAACCCAACAATATTGCCTTAGACTTGCATTATTTTCCTGCCATCTTCGTTGTACTTCTCATGTGCCAGTGCCTGATCAAAAAGTAACCCAAACAAAACTCCACAACAGAAATTCTGCACTTTTATCTTAATTCATAACCACATGATCTCATGGTTCAAAACTAAATCCTGTGACACTGAGCTCAAAACTTCTCTAATCACACCGCTGACCACTCTGCTTGCATTGCAACTCAGAAAACAAAGTCAAAAGCGTCCCCTTTGACTCGTTATATTTCTCTATGATTTACATTCTAGGATTTAAAAATTATGCTAAATGATTATTGCAAAAATATAATCTTAAGAGCCATGACCCATGTTGAATCACACAAAACCAATACGACAAATGATGAAATAAAGTGGATGCATTCAATCAGGTAACAAGCTTAGAGGGACTGGAACTGAATTCGAGCAAAAAACAAAACTCTTGTGCTTGAAAGTTGGGGTTGTTCTTGCTGCTAAGGTCTGAGCTAAGGCAAGAGCACATCAGAGTTTGCCAGCTGGTGAGTTTAGATGTAAAACATTAAATATCAGATCAGTTACCTAAAGCTAAGTATTTTTAAGTAACAAAGTTTCCTAAACCCTTTCCAAGAAGCTAAACTCCCACCTGATCCCCATGATAACTACACAAAGAGTTTAAAGTATCGAACTGAACCAGTAATATTCATGTACTGTATTATTCAATTGCATTTTGAAGAACTAAGAATCGCTTCTTCAATCTGCTTACTCTGAGCTACTTGGGCAAAAATGGAAAAATTGACAGAAACCAAACTCCAATCTCTTGTAATCTATTTCATTTCTTCTGATTTCAAACCAAAATCTCACTAAAGCCCTGCAGCCGTGATGTGTATAATAATAATATACCTTAATTTCTAAGCAAATCCCTTCACAAAAATCCCCATCACAAAAAGGAAAAATCAATTGCTTTCCCATGAAGTTACTAGGAATGCAGGCTCTTTTTGATGAATGAACAGATTCCAGAGCCATTCATTCTTAACCAAGCACGAATATTAAAAAACCAAGAAGCATAAAACACTCATCAAAACCCCAGATGTAAAATCCTTCTGACTGAGTTTTCTAACCGTCTACTATCCACCTGGTAATTGCAATCAAGCAACAAAGTTAAATCACAAAAGAAGTAAGCAGATTCAAATTACAAATCATCAAAATCTCCAAAAACTTACCAAACAAACACTCAGATGAAACTATAAGAAAAGCACAAGATTCGTCATTACATACACAACAGCAGGAGCAACAAAAACATACATAGTATTTAGTTACTTTTTTTTAATTGATACAAGAAAAACAGGTTAATCAGCGAGTGCTGTCATAATCAACAATCTCAGAATCTGTAACAGACCGTGAGTGTTGAACAATTGACCTCCCAATCGAATTGATCCATTCCTCTTTCTCCTTCTCCGAATCTGCTATAAAATACATTGTTTCTTGGCTCGTGGAAAGCTCAAACGCATAAGGTTTGTTAAGCACATCTTCTGCACCTTTCACGGTCAAGCACTTGCCCACTGGGACCACCCCACGTGGAATTGACCCTCGCGTCACGCTTCTCTCCTTGAACCAGAGAAGTTTCCCTTGTTTGAGGATGAACCAGCGACGTCGCCAGGTTTTTATGTAGTCTCCTTGCTTCGTTAGCCAACCGGACCGTTCCGGGTCTGACCAGAACTCGATGTTTCTGTAATCATCCGGGTTTGGGTCTTGACCCGTTAAGGATCGCAAGATCGACTCCATTTTCTTTTGGAATTGGAGGAGATGGAATCGAAGAGGGGAGAGAGAGAGTGTGATGTGATTCTGTTTGACTGTCTTTCCTCTTATTATTGTTGTTAATTTTGTTAGAGGTGGCTGGGATAAAACGAGGTCGTTTTATTTTTATTCTCTTATCTTTATATTTTTTAAGGAGAATATTTTATATATATATATTTGAATTGCATCCATGCCAGGAGATAAAAACGTCGGTTTTAGTTATTTTAAGACATGGTCGACATTGCTGTTGGACAATATTTTTTAAGACTTACGAATTTTCTTATTTTTGAATTGTTTAAAAGTATTAAAAACAAATTTTTAATAAATAAATAAATAAATAAATATATTTATAAATAAAAGCGATTTAAAAAAGCAACCGACTATCCCACGGTACTAAACAGAATCATCATTTTACTTTTTCAAGTTACTGCAAAAACGATAGCAAATCAACCACTGGCTTCCATGATCGATAAAAACAGAGGATCGGCTTGTTCCCTCGAGTTTCCTCGGCCGCTGTTACGCCATTGACTAGAGATGGGCACGCGTTTCCTTTTTCTCTTTGCATCAACTGAGTTTGATATGAATTTTCCTCGGAGACACGAGGAATACAGCATGATTAGGCAACAAAGAATCGTCATGCAAATAATAATTTCAATTTAAAAGCTTGCACTGCCATTTAAAGTTTACAAACAAGAAAAATATAATTAGTTTTTGCATCAAGCATCCTCTTTCATTCAACTTCAGTGAAATGGTCATGAACAGTTTTTACAGCATTTGAAGATGTTTTAGTCTGCTCAGGGAGGCTAGCCTTTGAGCTTCTTCGTTATTCCAGCAACATACTTCCCCTGGTAAAAGGCCTGTTGGAGTTCTAAATCGGTGGGTTGACGGCTCCCGTCTGCTGCAAAAGTTCCGGCACCATAAGAGGACCCACCTTTCACTTCACCCATCTCAAACATGCCATTGCCGAAGGTGTACCCCAGAGGAACAAAGAGCATTCCATGGTGTGCTAACTGAGTTATGGCTGTGAATCTGCGAGCATGAGGTGAACAAAAAATCAAGTGGCCATCAGCTTTTACAGCAAGAGGGAGATCACAGGAAATCGTATGAACACATGAATATGGAATAAAAAATGTCAGACTAGATCTAATTATTTATCAGGACAATGATAGGAGTAGCAGTGCAGGATAAATTGTACGAGCAGGAAGACAAGCGAACTTTCAGATTTACTTTCGCTTCCATTCTATTCACGCAGTTTATGCGTTCTTGATAATTCGACATGAACATGAATATCTATATGCTATGAAATGCTAAATATAACATCTCCTACTTCTCATGTTGACAATGAGGATGAGGAAAAACAAGCACAGAGGGCAACGGGATAAAATTTCTCAGCATTCAGTGATATTGCTTCTATAAGCTTAGAACATATTAAAATCGATAAAGATTTCAAAAAAAGTTATAAAGAATGAGTTTTTATTCTTTGTAGCTGAAAGAGCAAATTTGACTCTGGTTGGTCATCAAGTTTTCATACATTAAAGTTGCCATTTTTAGTTTATAAAAGAAATATCAGAGGGCAGTGAGCATGAATTATTCTATGCTAATTCATTTTTCAAAATTTAGTCATGATAAAATTTATAAAGTTATAACAAAAAAAGGTTCCGAGAGTAGAGGATGAAGAATGAATGGACTCACGCAGCAAGTTCCTGGCCTCCACCAAAGAAACCAGTGCTCCAGAAGAATCCAGCAGGTTTCCCAGCAAGAGCTTGGGTTGCCCATAGCTCATGGGTGGCATCAAAGAAGGCTTGGAATTGGTATGCCATCACACCAAAACGAGAAGGAAAACCAAAGAGAAAACCATCAGCCTCCAATAGTTGTTCTGGCAGAATAACTGGTACATCATCTGCTTTAGGGTTGGCCTTCACCTTGTTCAATATCGTGCTGGAAAGTGTCTCGGGTACCTGTTCCATGCCAGCAAGTGAAACTTGTTGAGTATCCTATGATTCTAATCTTCAACCTCCAAAATGTTCACACAGACACGAGAATTTGAAGGCTGCTTCCTCTTATTTACAAGTTTTCATTCCCTTCTAGCAGTGACTAATCCTCAAATACTGCAGATTTTACCTGCCAAAGTGTGGCCTCAACACCTTGAACTGAATTAGCTCCTCGCTGGATTTCTCGTGCCATAATCTCTACATGTCCATGTAAGGAGTAGTACCTGGAAAAAATGGAAAATTTGTCATCCAAACTCGTAGCAGCTAGTGCACAAGGAAGGGGGAGAGCTTACACTATGTAGATCTTTGTGTTCCCCATAGCTAAATTGTAGACAAAGAGTATAATCCTAATTCACCAGCTACCACCACGTCCGCTCCTCTGGATAAATGCAGCACACATTTGGTAGCACTTTAACAGGTTGAAATATGTCTTCTGTCACAAAAAATGACAATAAAATGGCTCTTGATCAGTCGCATGGAATCCCATTTGTGATCAGAATGGAAAGCCAGAGAGGTGAAATTGGGACTGCAGTCTATCTACCAATTCATCAATATTTGACCTGTGCTGCCTCACATCACTCACAAAACCAAAAAGCATACACCCAACATTCTGTAAACTTCATTCTTTCACTCTAATCGAAATTCAATGTCATCAGAACACAACTAGCTATCCCAATACACCGATTTCTATAACAAACGTACGAGGATGATAAAAAACATTCCAAGGTTGATGGCGAAATCAATAGCTTTAACTGACAACATAAACTAGAGAACGGGTTTCAAAACATCAAATTGAGAGCCAGAGCTACAAGTCTATCCTGTTTATCAGCAACCAGATCATCGTGTACCAATAAAACCACTCGATTCGGTTGAAGAACAGAGTCCAGTATCCTCTCTTTTTCTGCTGTTGAGAATGAACCAATTTTCAATAAAAAAAAATATTTAAGAAGATGACTATTAGTGATTGGATTGGCTAGTTCATGAGATTTTCCTTCAATTACAATTACATGATATACCCCACCAGGCAATAAGGATTTATCTTTAAAATATGAAACAGTCAAAAGCACAAAGCTGGATTCTTGTTTTCCACGAAGAAAATGCATAGAAAAGGTCAGCAATTGGATGGTAAAATTCCAGCAATCAGGTGACAGGAAAAAAAAAAACTTTATAGTACATCGGCACAGGAAAGTCATTCCATCTACGTGAAACTTGATAAAAACAAATAGCAGCTACGTGATCTAAATATTATATATGCAAGCAAAGGGAAAATATAAGAGATGAGATATGTATGTGACCTCAAGAAGAAGAGGTAATTGCCATGAAAATGCAGAGAGCAGAAATAGAGAGTGGAACCACTAATGAATGAAGCATATTTTTAAAGACTTCTTATGGTACGTCGTGGTTAGCTTCTTGTGTGTTGTTTAACGATAAGGCGTGGCGTGGCGTGACAAGCCAAATATTTATTAATTATCATCTGCTTTTTTTATTATATTTGCTGACTCAAGAAAACAGCCACTTGCCTCATTAATCTTTCTCTTCTTTTTATTCCCAAACAAAAGCCCTTCATTTTGCTCCTTGACGGTTTAGAAAAATGATTATCGATACCGTACATGAAAATAATATAAAAATATTAAATACTTTTAATTTAAAATAAAAAAATAATTTTTTTTATTTTCAAAAATATTTTTAAAATACAATATAAAACATAGTAATTATAGTACACAGCCCGTGTGACAGCAATGCTACCAAAATTTACACGTGAGCAATTTGATAGTTAATGCAAGCCATTTGAGTAAATAATGAAGGTGGGTGGGAGGTTGCGTTTTTCTGTTGTTCTTTAAATGACTTTGGACCGTGACAAACTGGTCTTTTGTCGCTGCATTATCTTATCTGGGGGCTACAGGACGCCCAAACTAATGTAACTCACGAAATCCAGTGCCTTTGATAACGTAAAATAGTCCTCAAGTATGTAATATTAAATAACAAGTCCCTCAAGTATGTGATATTAGAAAACAAGTCTCGAGTTCAAATCATAACATGTATTCTTGTAAAAACCTGAGATAGTCAGGATTGTAATCACTCATTTAAATCCATAAAATACATTTTTTAAAAAGAAAAGTTAGTGTATATAAGAACTTATAAAAACCTGAGACAGACGAGATTATAATCACTCATTTAATTGCCCGTTTGGCATTGTGGTGGCACCGACGATTGCAAATCAGCTTTCTCAATAAATGTTTGGTAAAAGATGAAACGCAGAATTTGGACATGGGACCCACATAGAAATTTGATGAAATCGGCGTTTTATGAAAAGCTGAAAATACATGCTTTTGTGTTTGTGATTCCAGTTTGACAAATATATAGAAATGACGATTCAACATTAAAATACAAAAAACTACCGTTGAAATATTTATGCCAAAATAACCCTTAAGATGCTGCTCCCGTTGCTCTTTCTTCGTCAATGAGTGTTCGTCCTTTGTTGATGTTTATTTTGGAGGGGGTTTCTTCGACTGTTCTGCAGAAACAATTTGGAGATTATAGGTAGAGAGGCTCGTCTTCTTTCTTTTCTAGTAATTGGAATGGGAAGTTTGAGGGAGGGAGCGTGAGGGCGAGAGACCCTTTTTATTTTTGGTTTCTCGATTCTCTTGGGTGCCTGGAATTCCCTCTCTTGAGAATCGATGCTGGAGAGGGGATAAGGGAGGAAGACCTGGACGAGCTTTCATAAGCAATTTTTTTACTGAAAAAGAAAGCTCGTCCAGTAAAAAGCAATTTTTTCTTGGGTGCCTGGAATTCCCAGCCTTAAGATTGATGCTGGAAAGGGGATAAAGGAGGAAGAGAGGGGATGAGCTTTAAAAAAAAAAAATTAATGGAAAAGAAAGCTTATCTAGTAAAAAGCAGTTTTTAAGCAAAAAACGTGGGAAATTATATAGGGTAAGCTTTAATAAGCATTTTTTTTAATTTTTTTATTGCTTTGTTGATGTCGAAATGCTTTTAATTTTTTCATTTTTTAAATATTAAAAATATTTAAATATTAAAATATTAAAATAATATAAAAATCTAAAAACTTAATATATATATATATATATATGCCCTTTAAAGTAATTTAACAAGTTAAAAACAATATGAAAAGCTTGGTAACCAAATATTTAAAACTGTTTTTTTTCAACTTCCAACTCAACCACAGTTTTAACCAAATACTTCACAGCTTATTTTGAACCGCAGTAAAAGCGCTTTTTTTTAAACTATTTTTTTCAACCTCAACCACAAAAGCAAAAGCAATACCAAACACGCTCTAAATCCATAAAGTGTGTTTTTCAGAAAGAAAAGTTAGTATATATAAGAGCTTATAAAAACCTGGAACAATCGAGATTATAATCACTCATTTAGATTTACGAAGTGCATTTTTAAGAAAGAAAAGTTTCCTCCCATCCAAAAAAATAAAAAGTAAAGAAGAAATTGTGCACAGACGACTTAACCCTATTTCAACTTGAAATTAGCAAGTAAAAATACACCGAGGAGGAGCACAACCGTGGATTCAACACGCTCGCGATGGACAATGATGAAGAAGCCGAGGACGCCCCCAACTATCAATAAAGGTCCATTTGGTTGAAGCTGCAGAAACTGGGAACGGGCTATTCAGTAACAGGCAGCTTTGAAAAATCAAGTTCTTGTTACCTTCATCATTTGCAGTCACAGCCAGACTTTACAAAGTGACAGCATTATACAGTTACCTCATTTAACAAAACAAAAAAATAATAATCAAGTCAATACTCGTGCAGGTACAACACAGAACATTTCCTTTGAATATAGAAAAATTACAAAACAAGCTACAAAATTTAATCATTTCTTGAGAAATGCCGACTCTGCAAGATCAATGGCACGAGCAAGAGCGGCTGCTTTGTTCTCACACTCTCTCTGCTCGTCTGCAGGATCGCTGTCGGCCACAATTCCAGCCCCGGCCTGGAGGTGAGCTACCCATTCTCGACGAGTGTTCACGTCTTTGTATGAATACATTGTATCATAACGAGTACTGGTGGGGAAGACAATAGTCCTAAGAGCAAGTGCAATGTCCATGTCACCAGAAAATGAAATGCCTCCAAATCCACCACTGTAAGGCCCACGTCTGGTCACTTCCAGCTGATCGATCAACTCCATGGCTTTCACCTACATTCCACCAGAGTTGATAGTGAGAAAAAAGAACAATTAACCCACATGAAGGCTTTGGGTCAAATTTTCAAGTCAAACCAAATGCTTTATGTGAGTTTATGCGGAGTGAAGTAGCTTCTGAGTTTGAGATGAAGACACATCAGCAAAAAGAACATAGATGCTGATTTAAGCAGAGGAAAGCTGATTTATTCTACCTTTGGTGCTCCGCTAACAGTACCAACAGGCAGTGCAGTGCGCAACACATCCCAGCTAGTTAAATTATCAGCCAACTCTCCAGTGACCTATACAGATGAATCAATTAAATGGAAAAGGCTTCACAAAATAAATGAAGATCACAGGATTATAAAATGCCAATATGGACCCGATTGTAGGTAGACATTCTTTAAGCCAGCATCAATAATCAGCAGCGACAGTCACCAATAAAAACAAAGGAGCCTAGCCAGTTTTTTTTTTTAGCTAGAACCACCTTCATTTGATTCATTTTTTATTCATTAGCAGGATAGCCGAGTCATCAAAATGACATATAAAACATATAGAACATAATATGTAGATCTACTTACTTTCACCTGCAATCATAGAATGTGATAAGAGATACATACTGTTGAGCTGATGTGCATAACATGGGAATATCGTTCAATATTCATGAGCTTTTCAACTTTCACAGAACCAGGTTTGGAGACCTGCATGAAGGACCAGTCTTCAGTACTGATTTATTGACAAAAGTAAAAAAATTTAAGAAAACTTTCAGAAACTGCCACCATGGCTCATTGAATGGAGCATTTAAGAAGCACTGGTATTTGATGTTATTCACACAACTGCATATTCATTTTCTAGTTCATTAACACATTCCGTGAACTTAAATTAACCAACCTTGCCAACATCATTCCTCCCCAAGTCAACAAGCATAATGTGCTCGGCACATTGCTTTTGATCATTCAAAAGCTCCTTTTCCAACATTAGATCTTCTTTAGGGGTCTTTCCTCTCCTAACAGTCCCGGCAAGGGGTCGGTTTGTAATCTTCTCCTGTCAACAAACATCAAATTCAAGTGAGAAATAAGAAGGATATACAAAAACAACTGTCTGATTATTCATCACATTGTTAGTAAGAAATACCTTCTTCACACGTGTAAGAATTTCAGGGCTAGAAGCAACCAGTATACATCCTCTAGCCTGGTCACAAGAAAAGCAAACAAATGTCAGGTTTTAAAATTGTCAAAAATCTTGGAACAAATAGTTTCAAGGGAAAGAGAGCAAACTTGTAAATATGTCATGTATGGACTTGGATTGACAACCCTCAAAGCCCTGTAAATTTCAAAAGGATCTGCAAATGTCCGACGTTCAAAACGCTGACTTAATACAATCTGGAAAATATCACCAGCCAAAATATGGTCCTTTGCCTGTAACACTGAATCCTTGTATTCTTCACTCGTAATGCTCGAATTCTCCAATTTAGGGCCAAAAAGACGAGTGAACAACTTTATTGAACCTGCAGATAGCCTTGGTCTGAAATTGAGAATTGAGCCAGAGATTTTAATCTCGAACTTGTACACTAAGAGGGAAAAAATAGCATGGCAGAACAAACAAAAAAGGACTACTTACGGAGAAATATCATGCACTCTTGATAAGATACTTTCCAGTCGATTCATTCCATCCTTAAAAGCCTCATTGACAGAAGAAAATCGGTCTAATTGCACCCAATGAATCACACAAGCTTTCTGAGGTCAAGAATATTACAAAATTAATAAAAGAAGAAAAGTATCATCAGAGAAACTATCAAATTGACATAAGAAGATTTATAATAAGAAATGACATGAAATGTTGCGAGTTTTTTTCTTTTTAATTATGCTCTATAATGGGCATACATGCTTTGTTCCCTGAATTCTGTAATTGAAGTGTAAATATATTTTACTTGAATCCACAAGTTCTTACATCTTAGTGCAAGAAACAGAGTGAAAATTTTGTTCAATCAAATGAAAGAAAAGCTCAAATTAAAGAACAAAAGACACCACAAACATGTCCATGTTTGGAGTTATAAGCAGAATATACGGGGGAAAGACATGGGCCCTGGATCAGTTTTAAAACAACATGGAATCACCTTTTCCACGTGATCAAATACAATCACATCATCATAAAGGCCTAGATGGACATCAGGGAGATTCCTATCATCAGGTGGGGCACCAGAGAAAGGCAGCTTTTTCTTCTCTACATACCGCACTGTGTCATATGAGAAATAGCCTACCCATCCACCTAGTCAAGAAAGGAGCATATCAACATACTTGCACCCTTAGAATAAAGTCAACATAATTTCAAGGCTAATTAATTAGAATGGAAAATGAAAAAAAAAAGTCATGGACTATAAACACTATTTGAAGCATAAAATTTTTCCAGAGAAAACACTTGCAGCATGAAGATAAATATATCAGGCCTCATCAAAAAATTCTCCATGATTTGATCTAGAAATGAAGAAAATGTAAAGAAACATGAACAAAGAAAAATACTTCAAGTGCATAAATACAAATGAATCCAGGTCAATTTTGACAAGTTATACTTCCCTCAAACCAAAAACAAGACCTAAGATATACATTGAAATGGAAGATTAAGAAAAATGAGAACACAACACATCAAGCAGATAATTATCTACTTATCTCACCGCAAAAAGCTTCTGGAAGCTCATCAATGAGTTGAGGTTCCCAGCCTTCCATGATTTTTCTAGGAACCTCCATTGGATCCTCCACAATCTCCTCCGATCGACGACCCTCATAGTGGTCCATTATTGTAACCATGTTCTCTTTTGCTATAATCTCCATTCTTGGTTGAGCTCCTACGAAACTATATCGCCCCTAATGCAAATATAAGGACCGACATTACATAAAAAATGCATTTTGATATGTATGAAAACAGCAAAAGTTGAAGGCCATACAATTGTGGAAGCATCCAAGCCAGGCTCAACTGATTCAAACAAAAAGCTTGGAGCATCTCTATCATCTTCCCTAACCAGGCATCGGTAAGCAAGCACTGGAGTTAGGTGATCTGAGAATATATATCGGTATAGAGGAACTAGATTCCCGTTCTTTGAAGCTTCTTGAAATCTTGCTGCCTGGTTATCTGGAAAGAATACGGACAAAATGCTTAGCACTTGCTTTTTTTATTATTATTATTATGAAGAAAAATGATGATGATACATTAACTTAATAAATAACTAGTACAGTAAGAAGTCGGTGCACTGTTGAGTATTGAACACCAAATGGATTTCCATCCAATTAATACAAACAGTTATTAGCATGCCTGGCCAAAAGATGAGCAGCTCTGCTGCTGGAACAAGGAGCAAGGATAATGTGCTATGAATAAACACACTGAGAATAACACAAATATCTTTACAAGTCACAGAGACTGCACAAAATCTTCCAATGAATGAGCCTTGACCACCTTGCATAGACAACTCGAATCAGATTCAAGGATTAGATCTAGAAAACCACAAACTGCAACAAAACCAAACCCTGCTTAACAGAACAAGCCTCGATAACAGCTGGATCCAAGACAGGCTTTTGTGGAGTGGCCTTCCTGCCAAAAGTTCGCGTTGTAATTTCTAAAACAAAAAAAAACACCTACGCTTCTGCTAGACTTGAAAAGAGTATCATCAACATTTATCTTCTTCTAAGGATCTGATGGGGGGCTGCCAACACTGGACAGCAGATGAACGATTCCTTACTGATTGAGAGTGAAACAGAACCATTCCATGAAACTCAGAGAGATAAGAAGCTGTTAATGTTATGCTGGATGGGGGATCTTTAACAGGTTTGGCATGGAGTATATTATTTTGATTCCCACGAGTAACTCAAAAGATTAAAAAATATCCAACAAAACCTGAATCTGCAGGAAGAGTTACAGTCAATCAAGAGCATAAATATGAGCAGGCACCCTCCCCAGAGATGAAACCAATAAAGTAGCTCTTGCATTACCACATTCAAAGGACACATGCACAAGGGACTTGAATGCTATTCCACACAAGCTACAACAAGAACCAACATGAAAACCCTTCCAGTGTAAAGCTTATACTGTTGGAAGAATACCGTGACATAACCTCCAAAAGAAAAGTCTGATCTTGTTAGGCAGCTGCAAATCCCAAAATCTTGTCAATAGAAAAAGCTTGATTACCTTCCCCAGTGCACCATACACAAACACAAATTGAAGCATGATCGGTACTGCTCACAGTGAAGATGCCTTTGGAATTATGAGCCCACACCGTCTTCTTCACGTTGTGTGCTCAGAGGGATTTCACAAATTACAACAGCTTTGTGAAGTAAGAAGATTGGTCTAATCAAACCTTCCTTGCATAGAAAATTGGTCTTATCTTATAGAGATCCCACACATGCCCAGACATTTAAAACTTTCACTGGGAAAACTGCTTTAAAATACCAAGGATTTAGCAACCATCGATCATCCAGAAAGCAAATATTGCATCATTTACCAACCCCCCAGATCAAAACAGCTTCAAGAGCCTGATGACTTGTAATCATCCAAGTAAGAGATAGTCTGTGTCCAAGGATTTGCAATTAACAACAAGGAAAATATTTTCTTTGACCCCGTACACAGAGGAAAGGGTTTGTCAAAATCCTCGACCCTTGATTGGCTAAAAGACTCAGATCAAAATTTCCCAAATCCCTGTACCCCAGGCCACCACCTTTTTTCTGGGATATAAGGTGTCTCCCCTGATGGCCATAGATGTCCCTAGCATCTGAATTTGGCCTCTACCATAATTGATCAAAGGCGAAAACAAGACCAGGGTCCACCCAAATTCTCATGCACAAGAAAATGAAGAAATATATGCAAGCAAATGCATTAATGTACACACACACATGGTGTGTAGACAGCATGTTTTGAGTTACGAGAAGCATTGCCTTAAAACCTTTTAAGTTTCTGAGAAAATAGTGACAAACAGAAGATACAGTGACCACTGATTATTTGATTCTACATATCCTTTGCTCCCTTTAGTTGGACCTAAGTACTTGCACTTCACTCAGCATTGCAAAATTGGATTTTGATCAGATTAAAAATCAATATATTTATTCTCTTTTGAAGCCCAAACAATTTTAAGCAAACAGAATGTAGAATTGAAAATCTCGGTTCATCTTCTTTTCTACTGCCGAGATTAATGTCTCAGCAACCAAGCAGAACTTAGATTGACATAATAGACTAAGCTAGCATATAAACTTTAACTTGTGTTGAGATAATCAACTTGACATGAAAGAAAATACCCCAGTTTCCAATACTATTCCTTTCCTTCATTTCTTGACAACCAAGCAGTACAATTCATTGTCTTTTCCACTTGTACTATTTTGTCACAGCCAAACACAACACAAAAATAACTAAAAGAAACACAATTTAGAAAGTGAAAGTGAGAATTAAGTACCAAGTGTTGAAGCTGAGCATTTGAGTGTACAGCCACGCGAGCTTGAACCAACCAGAGCAAGAGAGCTTGAGCTTGATCTCGGGAGTCTAACGTTGAGATTAACAGAGGTAGCTGCAGGCAAGCGGGAACTTCGCGGAAGAAGATGACGAGTGACGGCTAGGGTTTTGTCCATGGTCTTCAAGGAGCATTTGTTAGGGAGAGAGAAGGAAAACTGAGAGACTTCACACATTGCGGCAGAGAGCGTACAAAGTACTGTGCGTGTCAATGTGTGAACTTTCTTCTCTTTTAGATTCCTAGCAAGTTTGAATTCACATATGTTACTGTTCGTCGTTGAAGAAATGCAAAAACTTCCTTTATCATGGATCGTTTTGGGCTACTACTTATAGATGGCGTAGGTGGGTTTTGGGCTGGGCTAGGTTCGGTCAAAAAGAAAACCCCAATTATGGTAGCCCATTAAATGGGCTATATATGGTAAAGTTTACCTTAAATCATGGTGATAATGAGAATCAAGTATGACTAATAAATTCAAGTATAAAATTTGTTATATTTATTTCCATAATGTTTTTTTTTTTATGGTATCTGTATCAGTTAGAGTATCTGTATCAGCATGGATAGAATGGAAAATTAAATTGATATTTATTTATTTTTCGTAGATTATGATACTACAATATATTTAATTGATATATTATTTTCTTTCAAAAAAGATGAGAAAAAAAACAAGGTATCTCTTACCTCTCTAGTTATTTTTATTTTCAGTTTGGGATATAAAAATCATATCTTTGCTCGTCCCTATTATTTGACATTAGGTTTATTAGGAATTAGAATTTTTTTATAATTATTTTCAATTTATTTTTTTATAATTATTATATTATCGGGATATGGACAACGAGTTTGATTGGTAGACTTCAGTTTTTTTCCTATTTTTTAATTTTATTTTTCATGTTTATTCTTCAATATTTAACTAATCAATATAATATTTTGTAATTTGTTTCACTTTGATTTCTATAAAATTATTCTTGCCTTGTGACTAATATCATGAGTTTAGTGGGTTAATCTAGGTAGAATCAAATTATTTTTATGTTAAATATTTTTTTCGGTATTATCTTTCAACAATATATCAATTAAGAATTGAACTTCATAATTTAATTAAAATTGTTTTGTATTGAGTTATTATTATCTCCTTATTGAAATCGCGAGTTTGACAAATTAAGTCGGGTTAGCTCGGGTCATATATTTTGTCACTTTTTATTAACTGATATATTTTTTAATTTCATCATTCTACATTAAGTTTATTAAAATCAAGATTTATAATTTATTTTAATTTTCTTTCAACAAGTTTGTTGTGGTTTCATTACCTACATGCAGATTAAAATGTCAACTCAAGTTAATCTGGATCAATTAAAAACAAATTGTCTTGATAATTGTAAAACAAATATCATCTTGAGTATTTATTTAAAATTATTTGAGATATCTTTAAACTCATCAAATTAACTAAATCATATCTGGTTAATCATCATATTGTTTTTTTTAAAAATCATTATAAAAAAATTTGGCAACATCTAAATTTTTTATTTTTAATTTAAATATTAATTAGCACCCTGACATTTTTTTTATATTGCCTAGCTTATGTTTTTAAATGGTAGCTAATCTTAGAATTGTTCATATAATTTCATGATACTTTATTGTTTAAAAAATAAATATTATTTGTACCGAGAGACCATATTTAACATTTAAAATAAATATAAGACGGTATATAGAATAACAAGGATCACCGAGATAAACTATATACATATATTTTTTGTTTCTAAAAAGAAAAATCAATCTTTTGATTTTATCTGTATTTAATGTTAGCAATATATTTTGTTTTTATTAGACATGGATATCATTTTATTTTATTTTATTTTCTAATTAAAAAAATACTAAAAAATATATTTGTATCACCAAAACTTTTTTTTGTGTAAGAAATTAATTTAAAATTCTACTCATAGCGTAGAATTTTAAAACCTTTGCTTAGATAAACCAGATTAATTTAAAGCAGATGTTAAAAAAAGATTTAAATTTTTGTTTCAAATTATAAATGCTTCGAAGAATTACTTAAACCGCTTCATTGGATTTTTTTTTGTATTTCCATTTACAATAAAGAAATATACAGGTGCCATGCAGCTGCGTTCTTATTAAGATACATTTAACCGTAGGCGGGCAAAGACACACCCGGACTTTAATAGTTTTTGCAATTTAGTCCTAAAATTGATTTCTCTAATTACACCCTTCAATTTAGGGTTTATTTTATAAGAAATACATGCTTTGCACCCCCGTAAAAAAAAAAAGCAGCTTTGCAGCTTTCCCTTTGCTGTCAAGTGTCAGAAGCACAATCTTTTTACTAATTAACATGTATAATTTTATAATGAATTAGCCCTTCACCTGGCGGTATTTCTGCAATGGAAACTCTCATTCTGGTGGGGGGAAGAATAACGTCTTTGCAAATCCAGGTCTACTCCGTCTCCTTCGTTTATGGCATGGTCCCATTGATGTATTTACCTAGATATGTGAGAAAGGTAAACGAAATGTTTGCCATGAAACTTGCTTTTGGCACTGACATCTGATTCTGAAGGAAAAATACAGGAGAAACAAAGCATTTTCGCATTAACCCAAAATCAAAGGCTAACGACCTTGGAATAGGTGGAGTGCTTGTTAATAGCTAGCCAAATATGACGTTGAATGAGAACCAATCCACGTACTTGTCAAGTATTTGCATCACTGAAGACAATTCCTAAAGAATCGGATTCCCTGACCAAATAAACACTTAAGAAGATGGTAAGAATCCAGTTGATGATCAGGGAGAACATAAGCTAGTAAAATAAATAGCTTCTCATTTCAAATCCTTACCTGCAATGCAAATGTGATATCTGCTTCGTCTACTTTTAAGGTTACCTTCTTTAATTTATCATCACGAGACTGATCTAGTTTAAGAACCTGTTTGGTATTGCTTTTGCTTTTATGATTCAAGTTTGAAAAAAGTAGTTTCAAGAAAAACACTTTTGTTACGATTTAAAATAAATTGTAAAGTGTTTGGTTAAAATTGTGATTGAATTTGAGGTTAAAAATTATTTATATTTTAATTAATTTTTAGATTATTTTAATATTAAAAATATATTTTATATTAATAAATATATATTATGTAAACATTATTCATATGTTAATTAGTTTTTAGATTATTTTAATATTAAAGATATATTTTTTATATTAATAAACATATATTATATTTTATATCTATATATATATATATATATATATATTGTTATTTAATAACTATACTATGTTAACAACCCCAGCCCAAGCCCGCCCCTAATATATATATATATAATTCACCCTTTCTCTCCTTTCTCTGCAGTAACGAGCGCAAGAAAAGCAGCATTTATCAGCTTCTCACGCAACCCGGGTTTACCCGTGGGACCCAGTAAACTTTTTTCAACTTTCCACTTAACCAAATGTTTTTTGGCTTTTTTTCAAGCCACTTTTTTCAAACCAAAGGTAAAAAACTGTGTCAAACAGCCACTTAGTGGCCGTTTAGCACAGCTTTTTTACCTTTGGTTTGAAAAAAATGGATTGAAAAAAAGTTGATTAGTGTTTGGTTACATAACAAACGGAGGTTTATTGCATGAACCCCACGTAAAATTTATCTCAAAACACCGGTGCAAGAAAAGCAAGAATTTGCTACTTTTTCTTGTTTTTTAATGCCTGGAGTGTGACACTGCTTTTTGTTTGTTACGTAAGTATTACTTTTGTTCTCAGTATTGAGAAAATATATTTAATGAAATTCAATTCTTCCATCGCACACATTCTATATTTATTAACTAAAGGCGAGTGTACTATGTTTTGATTTATTTATTTGGATAATTAAGCATGAAATATGATCAATAAGGTGTAATATATTATTATTATTATCATTATTATTTTTGCTTAGAAATGTTTTTTTCTGCTTTTTATATTTAAACACCAAGATCATTAAAATTATTAATAAAAAAAATTAATATTTGTTCTTCTAAAATACATTTTTAAAACATATCCAAACACTATAAAACAGGAACTCACGAAGAGCATTCTTGATTAATCAACAGTGGACTATTTTAACACGTCTATTAATTACTTAGCTGAGATAATACGTTATCTATTACATGGTCAAGCAGATTTATCCCAAAAGGGTGCTCGGGCAGATTTTATATAACAAATAAAGTTTATATATTTTAAAATATTAAAATATATCATTATTTATTATATTTTCTTATTAAAATATATTTTTAATATTAAAATAATCTAAAAATTAATTAAAATATAAATAATTTTTACATAATACATGTTTATTAATATAAAAAACAAGTGTCTAATTTACTTGAATTATTAATTATATTTTATTATTATATTTATTAAATATATATATATATATATTTAAAATAATTTTCCAAGTTAAAAGCAATATGAAAAGTTTAGTAATCAAACACATGAAACTACTTTTCATTAATCTCAAACTCAAAAGCAGTTTTAACCAAACACTTCAAAACTTATTTTGAACCACAGCTAAAGTGTTTTTTATGAAACTGCTTTTTTAAAACCTCAAACACAAAAACAAAAGTTATGCCAAACACACCCTAAGAAGCCCCTGCACAATGTTCTCAATATCATTCCACTGCTGGTGAATCTAACAATTAAGTAAGATGTGCTGTAACCTATTTAATGCATGATATTCACACATTCATATGAGCATATGTATTGATTTTCGCTTTGCCTAAATAAAATCCCAAGGGACAAGCTAAAACTGAACATGCGTTGTTCTTGCTTTACCTGGTCAGCTACTACTATGCACATATTCAAAAAATCAAAAATTCCAACTGGTGGTATGATTGCTGATTTGCAGATCTCCATGTAAGATTTATCCAATTAGCAAAGACAGGTGGTATGGTATATATATACTAGACGATATAGATACATTCTATGTTCCCAGTGCTCCATTAGGGTTTGTAATCCTCTTGCTTCAGTGTTCTACGATGTTATGTGTTCCACATTCCAATGTGATCTTAAAAATCCTCCATGCATTGCAAACTCACGCACATTAGAAAGTGAAAAAAGTGAGGATATAAGTTACCAATAGCCTCTCCTGTAGTATTCTGATGATCTGATCCTTAGAATAGGCCCTGAAAGTTATAACCATAGGTTTGCCTGCACAGGAAACAATGCGTTTGAACCCACCAGTAAGTGCCAAACCCAAATTCACGCATAGTAATTGATAAGTGAGTGAACAGAACAATAAATATTTCTGAAACGAGAAATGCTAGTGACTTAATTTCATGACACTGAATCAAGGATAAGCATCTTCATGAAGATGTAGAAACAATTCATTGATTAAGATGGATTGGACCGAGTTTGATTACTATTTTGATCGACTAGAAGAAAGCAACCAATGAACTCACAATTCAATGACTTGAGTCTTGGAAGAAAGCGATCTGCTACGTCTATGGCATTTGCTACTCCTGCAAAAGCAAAGTTCGTGGAGTTGATTCTGGTTTGAATGTGGTCTGCAAACTTTAAACCCACAAGACAGTAAAGAACAATTAGATGAGATGTGTCATCAATATTACCTATCAGTATTCATCTCGAAAATGGTAAGGTTGTAAGCATGAAAAGATCATAAAGGACAGCACAGTCCTTGGTTACTAAATAATCCAACTCATCAGCAATTATAAGCCTGCAAAAAATAAAGTTTAGTTATATTATGCATCGATTCAAATAGAATCTGCGTGGGTCATGGTCTATTTTACATGTGCATGAGGATAACTGAGACCATAATATTCTGTGCATGTGACAGTGTATTAACCTGCCCATTTAATTGAAAATAAAAAATGACAGTCTATTAGCTATGCCGATGACATGATTCTTACATCATTTTTGAGTTCAATGACTGCTGTTGTTGCGAATACAAGTTCTGGAGATGTTGTAGAGGTGGGGTGGACACATCGATTTTCTTCATCGGTAGGGTTTTCTCCATCATCTGACAAAACGAACCAGCTGGCAAGCATGCATGGTATTATTGGTATGTATATGCTACTATACTAAATTCAGTGGAAAGAACTGTTTGTCAGTACCTTGTTGAAAATCTCAGATGTTTTTGCTAATGAACTACAATTCATGGCCAGTACATCTGGGAGCTGAAACCCGGCCTGATAGGAGAACACCTTGATGAGCATTGCAATCAGGAAAAAGCAAACGCACAGCACCAAACAGGCAAACAAAAAAAAAAGCATTGAGAGCAGACATTCTGAGGCATTTGATTACTATAATCTGGTACTGAGTTAAGGAAATCCAGTTACCTAACTTCTTCCGATCATTCATTTCTAGAAACGCTTTGAAATTGGCATAAAAAGCACCATAATCCATTAGAGTATGAGGGTGCAAAAGGCAAAGAAAGACCGCAGCACAAAGGGTGAATATTAGGGAATTACAAGCATCCATGCTGTCGTCTAAGTCAGGATGCATCAAATCAAAATTAACTAACTGAATGCACAGCATCAATTCAAAATAAACCAAATCATTTCTTCTAAAACCATGACTCAGTTTTACCTCTTTCGCCCAATCAACCAAACACTGTTTCACTCTCTCCATCGACAACGATTTCCCAGTCCCGGGACACCCACATACGTACAAACTCCCGGCCTTTTCCTGCTCTATACACGCCTTACAGAAATCAAAAACTCTTTTCTGTTCATCTTCACGACACACAACACTAGATGGTGCCGTTGACAAGTGCAATGCTTCCTTCACAGCACTTGTTTGTTTTATATCTACAATTAAAGCATAATAACTAAGCTCAACATAACATTGATTGAAAATATTACATAAAAACCACTAAGTAATCAAGCAAAAACCTCTTGGATTCCAATTCGGTTTCTCGCTGAAATTATTTGACGTGTTTTTCTTCACTGGTGATTTGCATTCCTTTTCCAGTTTCTCAATTCCCTGAATGAATATTAGCAAATTAACAAACACTTTAATCACTCAAAGAAAAACACACAACTTCAATAATTGTAAAATTAAGGTATATTAAAACCTCACATTAGTAGGAGTGTTAGGGCTCGAATCAATGCATCGCCGAGGCGATTTCCGCCTCGAAGGAGAAGACACCGGACTCTCGTGGATCACTACATCTGCATTAGATCTTAATCTCCGTTTCTGAGGAGTAGATTTACCGTTGGAACGGGAGATCTCCTCCGATTTGACTGCCATGATTGAAGACTTGAAACCTGCGATTGACGGAATTGGTAACTGGGTTCGTGAATCGCCGTTGTTTTTGGTGTTGATGGGTGAATAGACACTAGAGGAAGGTTTTTGGTGGGCTAGTGAAGTTATTTTCGCGGGAAAGGTAGCCGTAACAAATTCGTCTCCCGCGCATGTAATTGTTACCTTTGTAAACAATTCATGTTTGGGCTGGATCCTGTGGACTTACAGGTTTTAATTGGGCCTCCGTGAGGCCTGAATAAATTATCCAATCATCCATGTTTTATAAGTAGGCCCCGTTTAAGTTGGGGTTGGGCTACTCTGATTGTAATGGAGGTTTGTAGGATTGAGATGCAAGCTCCATCTTCACAAATGACTTTAACAGGGCATATAAATGAATCATTATATTTTTTTAAATACGCATACAAGTTTTTCTTGTATGTTCTAAGCATATTCATTTAAAATCATCAGCCACACTCTATTTTTCAGAGATAGAAATTGCTACTAATTATACACTATATATGATTTAATTAGAGAAAAAAACTTTATTTTATCGCTCAGTTATGCATATCTGTAGATAATTTACATGTTACATTTGATGTCACGTTGCTTTAGCAAGATTAATTCTTTTATTTAATTTCTAAAATTATAGGAACCGTTCATATATATATATAATTAACAAAATGGATCGAATTCCATGAAACCCAAGTGGCAAAACTTTATATTTTATGTTCATATAGAGAGAGAGCAACTAGCTAGGGTAGTGGGTATCAATCAATGTCAAAAAAAAACGTTTAATCATAAATAATAAAGATGGTTCAAGACTCCACTTATTATTATTTAAATAAAAAAAACGTTTGCTATCATGAGCAGCCTCTGCCCGCAAGAGAGGAGCTTGTGATTTATATTTTGTACGGACTTGAGTGGCCATGGCTCTCGAACAGTACTCGTGGTGTGTGTGTGTGTGATATCAAACCATGGCCATGGAACTATTAACGGTGGCGTGTGGCCACCTTGCAACGACACGGTGATAACGATCATTTGGATGTCGAAAAGACCACCTCAATAAGATATTTTTATTCAAATAATATTTTTATTTTACCACATAAAATAAAAAAAAATACAAAATATTTTTTATTTAAAAAATAATAATACCAAACCACCTGTTCATTCTCTACTTCACGGCGCCGAACTCTGTGATAACCGAGCAACTCTACCCGTCCTTCATAATTATCATTCTTGCTTGTGATGAATATTCTTGATTTTGTTTTTACCGAAACACCCTATTAATATATTGTTTTCATCTACAGGCCCTAAAATAAAAGTTTCCGTATCGAAACCCTGAGATTGTGATGTGTTTTTTATATATAAAAAAAAAGAATTTTTAAAAGGGGATTCGTGATTATCCACTGCGGTTAATTATTTACCTGAGAAGTATCTGTGCTCATAAAATATATATAAAAAATTACACAATTCTCGATCTCTTGTTTGCTAGTCTCTACATCACACAGAGACTTGAACAAAGAATGCAAGTTTTAATTACTTTTTAAAATATAATTTCCTGGTTAATGACCAATCATGATTTTATCTAAATATATCAATGTTTTGTATTCTAGCGTGTATTAAGGAATTATCTTATCTATAAGCTCCTAGGCAAGGATCCAGAATATAATTTATATTATTCTCTAATACACCCTCTCAAGTAAAAAAATTTGGGTTTGAAACTTGTATAGACCCACGTTACCTTGTGTTTGGTTTTTATCAAATAGAATGAGATGGTGAAATTCAAACTCGTGACTACTAGGTCAACAAGGCTCTGATACTATATTAAGAAATCATTTCACCTATAAAATTAAGTTGTTAGTTGAAACTCCAGAATATGATTTATATTATTCTCTAACAATATATAACCCTAGTCATGCATATTATTTTAATTATATTTTTCTAAGCTTGTGTGCAGAGAAAATGGTACTAGGTTCAATATTAAAAAAAAAAACATTAAACTAAGTTTTGAAATCTTACAAACTTATTTACAATTTAAATTATTTTTATTTAGAGTAAATTTTATTTCATATCCATAATTAACAATTTGTATCTTTGTTATCAGCTGAATTTGAATGAGAAAATTAACATCATTATAAATAAATAAAAACCATTAGATTTTTTTATATATACAAAATATACACACAAGTTATTTTAAATATATGAAGCATGTTTGTTAGTTTAAAATTATCAGTCATACTCTAATTTTTTAGAGAGAGAAAATCTACTACTGATTATATATTCGTTTAGAAATAATTTAAATTGGAAAAACAATAAAGTATGGATGAAGCATAACTCAACCTCTATATTGGGATAAAAAAAAATCAAACAACTTAAAAAATTTAAAAATAGATTGATATGATCGGTGTCAGAGACAATTTACTTATTTTACATTAAAAAATCAACACTCATTAGTTGTTTTAAAAGAAAACTTATAATATTTTTTTGTATGAGAGTAAACACCTCTCTAAAAAAACACACTTTGTCTGTTTAAGTAACCGAGTAAAATCATATTTGTTACAGATACTTACAAGGGATGTATATTTTAGCTCGAACTCAAGATTTGATGTGTAGATCATAGATCCTTTACTATCGTGTCACGTTCATTAGAGACAAAAAAAAATAATCATAAATCATATTTTATAGCCTTACCTAAAATCTTAAGTTTTCAGGTGAGATGATTCTTTGACATGGTATCAAAGTCTTATTGACCCAGTCGTCACGAGTTCGAATCTGATCAAGCCCTTTCTATTTGATAAAAATAATATAAATCATATTTTGGGGCTTTACCTAATAGCTTAAATTTTCAGATGAGATGGTTTTTTAAACCATCAATTGAATAGAATTATTATTTTTTTCATTCCAAAGATAATATTGTATATGTTTCATTTGATGTCACATAACTTTAGCAGGATTAATCTCTAAAAATATAGCAGCCGTTCATATATATATATAGGCAATGACTTTCAGTGAAAGAAACAAAAAAAAGTTCTCCGGGTAAAACAAAAATGGATGAATTCCACTGCATGAAACCCAGACGACAAGTCTTTATCTTTTTTGTTCACATATATATATACAATAGCAGTATAAACACAGAGCAACTGAGGTAGTGGGTGTCGATCAACGTCAAGAATCTCAATAGACAAGAAAAGCTTGTCAAAAGAAATCGCTGGGCCTCGCTGGAGAGAATTTGTAATTTATATTTTTTTGTACGGACTTGAACGGGCATGGCTCTTGAACAGTGCTAGTGGTGCGTGGAACATCAAGCCATGGCCCGGGAGCAAGCGACTCTGTCTGCCTCCCCTCCCATGCAACGACACCGTCGGTGAAAACGATCACTGGCGTGTTGAAAAGTCCACCTCGCTGAGATATTTTTTTGTTTTTTACTTTAAATGCCTGATGCATATACAAAATTATCCAGCAATCTTAACCTGGTGCTGCCATGCATGGGCTGTCGACCATACCTAATTAATATATATACACACCGAGTGCGTAACATTTTAAAGTGTTTTCAGTGGAAACAAACGGCTATGCTAGAGTGTGAATATTTAATTCTGTACGCAAGCAATCATACACCGCGGTTTCAAATTTGCTAAGATCAAGCTATTGAACTTAAGATGTGTATATTATATGATTTGGCCTGAAAGTTTAGTATAAATGAAAGTAACGAGTCTTAAAAAATAATATAAATTACCGAAGAATTTGAACTTGTAGTAGGAATAGTTTTTTGATATGATATCAGAGTTTTATTGATATAGTAGTTACGAGTTTGAATCCTATCACTCTCATTCTATTTAATTAAAAATTAAATATAAAATAATATGAATCTGTGCACATTTCAAGTTTAAAGGGTTTATCTGATATAATGAGATTTAAGATAAGATTGTTACGATGGTATGTGTGTGTAATAGAAGCATTTTCTCTTTAAAGATAACGATATTATGTGTTACAATATGAGTATTTTTTATAAACTCTTACTTTGTTTCATATTTAATTTTAATTTTACTTATTTTTATAATTACTTCCCGTTGTTGATTTAATAAAAAAAAATATGGTTGCATTTGTTTGAAGGCATTTAGTATGGAACGTTCACGATCCATATGTTTCTCGAATGATGATTTTTAAACATTTCACTGATTTAATTTTTTTAAGAATATAATTAAGGTTGTTTTTTAAATTGATTTTTATTTAAAAATATAAAACATCTTTTTCGCTAATGATGTCAGATCATTATTTATTTATTTATTTTCAAATTTGGAACCTTTCTTGCATCAAAGTGAGAGCGTTCACAGTGATAACTATCCAAATAATTCTTTTTTTCTCTCCTCGACGTCTCTCTCCAGGCTACAATCCGTTCCAATCTTTATCTTAAAAAATTCCATCCCTTTTTGGATTTTCTCTGATCACTTTGGATTTTCTCTGTAATATGATCTGATCTTCCATAGGAGGCAGATAAATATGTGCTGAATCCTGCTTACTAGAATATGATTTTAGACATGACGTGCTACAGTGTAATCCACAACTCTCAGCTCGAACGGTGAGTTGCAATCACTCTAAGAAGATATTTTACATGTAATTTTGTTTTAAAACATAGCTAATGAGTATATTTAGAATCACGAGGTTTATTTATATTTAAGACTGAAAGTACGTTAGAAGTTGTTTTATAAAATAAGTATTTTAATATAAAATATTTTAAAATGTAATAATAATAATAATAATAATAATAATAATAATTGACAAATCATGATATTTTTTTAAATGTAAAAAGTTAATTAAACTCATGTAACATAAATTTTTTTTTTTAAAAAAAAGAACTCTGGATTAAATAAAATTTAAATTTAAATTTAAACTTAAACTATATGAGTGCACTCAATTCAGCTCAACTTTGACTCGAATTAGAGATTAAGTGACTGTTTAGGATTGTGGTTGAAGTTGTTTTTTAAAACGTTTTTTGTTCAAAAATACATCAAAACGATTTATATTTTATTTTTTAATATCATCACCTCAAAATGATCTAAAAATATCAAAAAAAGTTAATTTAAAATATTGTTTTTACATGATATGAAGAATATAATATAAACTTAAATAATTATTTTTTAATTAAGTATATATATTAATAAATGCAACTAAAAAAATACATTATATTAAAATATGATATAAAGAGTCAATAACATCATAATCAATGAGTGATCTAAATAAAATAAAAAACAATATGGATAAATAAATTAGTGATATAGAGAAATAAAATATATCATAACAAAACTTTCAAATACAGATAAAATCATTGAATGATAGAAAATATACAAAAATCGAGTGATAACTTGGTTGTTTCCTTATCAACAAGTTCCTAAAATTCATTTAACTTCAAGTTAGTTGAAACATAAATTCTAGAATGAAACACATAATATGACCCCATAAAACTCAAGATTTGTACTATCTTTTTAGATATTTTTTCTATATCTAGTTTGATGCTTAACTATATAATAAAAGTTGTAACATAATCATATCTTTTTAATAAATATGTGATGAATATTAAAGAGTTTTTTTTAATAAATACAAGGAAAATATAAAATATGCATGTGCTATCCTTTGACCTAGGTTTGCTTTAACAAGAAGGGTTTCTCAAATAAAATAAATAATTTAATCTAATGATGTCAAACATGAGATCATACTATAGGTAAATTTTTTTTTTAAAAAAAAGATTAGATCTAATTTAATAATATGTTAAATCTTAATTTAATTTATTATTTTACAATTAAAATTATACGTCGAATGACAAAAAAAATATAGGCAAATAGAAATGATATAAATTGTTTTGTTTATACAAGTATTTTTTAAAAATATTTGTATCTATTGTAAATAATTTTTTATCTTTATTGTTTTACAACTATCAAATCAAAACTAATTCCAAAAGTCAAATCTAGTAATTTCAGTTAATTTTTATCGATTTAACACAAGTCAAAAATAATTTTACTAGTTTTTAGTATCTTTAGTCTACTTAAATACGCATAGACTTGGAAAATCATGTGATTATACGAGTTAATTTACTATTTTGACAATAATAACTTTGATAAGATATGACTTTTCAAGTTGATATTGTTAGAATTCTAGGAGACTATTTAAATGCGAATTGTCATCACGAAGTAACAAGTAATAGAGCTTCAATGATAAATAATATAAGCATTGTTATATATATTTTTATACATCTTTAAGTTTTTTCACAAGCAAATATACTATATATATATTTTTAGAATTACTTTTGTTTTGATGTGTGAAATATATTGCATGTAATTAGATTATTTTATACTTTGTTGTCAAGTTCATATATTTAATTCTAAGATTTAATATTTATTTGTTATAATCTTCACATAGAGTTTATAAAATTAACCAAGTTATTATTCTGTAATTTAACTAGTAATTTTATGTTTATGAATACATCTTAATCACCGGAGTTAAACTAAACAGAAAACATAATTTTTACCATCAATGAACCATAGGTTATGCATGCAAGAAAATTTAAAAGGAAAGCTTACGGGGCCACAAATTTCCCACCACCAAGCGGCCCTTTACGATTGCGAGGCATTTACCGGAACCGGCGATATGCTCAGGCCAGGCTGCCTTGATGTGGGACTACAATGAAGTGCCGTGGAATTGCTCAGTGATGGTTACGGAATATGATTGATTTATTTTTTATTTATAAATATATTAAAATAATATATTTTTATTTTTTAAAAAAATATTTTTAATATCAATATAAATCTAAAAATATTATATTTTTTAATTCAAATAAAAATATTAAAAAAAAAACACTTCAAAGCAATTAAAAAAAGGCTAGGGGTTGGTAGGAGATATTCCAGCCTTATAGGGATACTCCATTCCTGATCGAGGTATGTGATGGGACCGGTGACTTTACTGTGATATAATGCAATACATCGTACTGGGCGATATCAACTTGTTTCCCTGTAGAAGTGGTTCCATCGATCACGGCAACAACCTCCTATAAGCACATGCTAAATCAAAGTATTAGTGAGTGCAGTTGTAAAAAAAATAATTTAAAAAATATTATTTTGATATTTTTATAAATAAAAAATAATTTTAATTACGATCGGAAACGATCATTTAATCAAAGGATTAGTTACTATTGGCGAGTGCGGTTGTACAATATTTTTTTAACATAATTATTTGAAGTTTTTTTTATATTAATTTTTTTTTTTATATTAATTTTTTTTTTATTGTATATTGATATGTAAATATAAAAAACCATTTAAAAATAATATTTTAATACATGTTTAAGAAAACACATATATTGTTTTTCAAGTGATGATGTATAATGTAGCTTGGTTTTTAAGAGTGGTGCTCGTAACGACAAAGAATTTATAATATATATATTAGATCTCGAGTTTAAATCAGGATGTGTATCTCTTATAAGATTTTATTTGTTTACCAGAATTCACAAAATATATTTTACGGGAGATGGGAAATGAGAGATTTTATTTGTTTACCAGAATTCACAAAATGGGAAATGAGTTTTACTCAGGGAAAAATAAAGGTATAATGTAGCTTGATAAGTTGATTTATTGAACAAAATCTTATCAACAAACATTTGACCGTGGCACTACATTGATTTACAAATCAATCGAAGTATAGACATGACTTCAGCGTCACGGGCTCCAGCCTTCGATCATTGCTGCTTAAATTAACGGTGCAAATTGATATGCCGCATGAGTTGATATTGAAAATTAAAGAAATAGTGTGATAGCCGAGGCCTCTATTCTGTGTATCAACTCAGCAGGAACTGAGCTTTCATTTGTGTACAGGAGACGATAGAGATCAGCTGATGATTCTATCTTGTCGGAAATTGATGGGGTTCTTCAAGCTTGCAATTCTTTCACTAGCTAAAGTGGGTTTTCTCTATCTAGCCAGCCCTTTTCCTGCAATTCTGAAATAACCAGTGTGATGACCAATCCTTCATTTTTCCTTCGCACTGCATGCACTCCCCGCCATGTGCAGAATAGAGAAGTCCCATGAAATTCTGCAGATGCCATGGGAGTGAGAGAGAAGAGGTGTGCGCATCTGGTTTAGACCACTTTGCCCTGTTCATCCCCTTCAGAGAAACATTCTCTCAAGTAATTTACTGCAATGTTTTAATCGATAAATTATGAAATAACTGGAACACAGACAGGAAAAAGAAAATGGGAAAATTCGGCCGTGCTTCACTAGTTCTAACTTTTAGTTCTTCGATCGAGAGAGACAAGGCATGCAGGGAGGCAGACAAGAGAGGTCTGCTGATGCACCAAACCCACCATTAACTCAAACGAAAATAATTGGCTGACAGCTTCTTGTTTATGGTCCAACTGGGCTATCATTTTTCTTTCGAATTAATGAACATTTAATTAATTTGTAAGATCCACCAAACTTAAAGATCGCTGCATTATTATACAGCACTGTCCTTTCCCATCTCCCTAATTTCCCTTTCTCTATAATGCCTATTTTCTTTTTGACTATCTCGTCCACAAGCACCTACGATGATTACTAAATTTCCTTTTCTCTCTGCAAATTCTTGCCTGTCGAGACCTTCCATGCTTTCATCATGCAGCTGGAGTGCGCTTCACTGTTCCTTCCAGGAGATAATTTATCATGTGACGCGTCTTTCAGCCAATAATTTAATTTGAGGTTCAAATTGCATCACCCCCTCCTTCTGATGAATCATGGCCGGAAATAATTACTGGAGGAAGTAGAGTAGATCGATCAGTGTAGGTGATAGCAGTTTCTGACTTCTTACAACGTGCATGGATTTTTTCATTCCTCGGTTAACCTTTTCTAGAAAAAAACAGAAAGTAAAAGGTGGCTTCATAGTAACTGTCATCGTACTCAGCCATGATAATTTAATCCTTGAGAGTTGTTTTTACTTTTCTTTGGATCTGCCGGACAAGTCATAATGCCCACCCCTTTCGACCCACGTTGGAAATATGAACATAAAATTCGTGATCGTCTAGTAGTCTAGTTTTGGTTGTTTTTTAAATTGGTTTTTTTGTTTATAAATACAGAAATATTTTTTTTATTTGAAAAAAATTACATTTGATAAAAAATATTATAAAAATACAAAAAAAAATCTTTTTTTTTCAAAAAAAACTTTTAAAATACTGTTTCAAAAGAGATAAAACCCGCCGTGGACAAGGACCTTGCTCTCGACCTTGGAAATATTTTTCTTGGACCTAGCATTCCATGAGAAAATAATAAAGACTGGGCAAAAAAAGAAACAAAAAAACGTGGTCAGTTTGAGTTGAGCATCAATTTTGAAATAAACACTGAATCTTTAGAATACGACACTGTACGCACCTGTTCAATCGACATAGAGATTATCTTGTGCTCTAGTTTTTTATATTTATTTATTTATTTATTTATTTATTTTCATGGCCTGGAATATTTTGTCCCTTCTCCCTCACGTGCCCAGTTGCAAAAAAACATGTGTTTTGCTTTTGCTTTTGCTTTTGCTGGATTCAAGCTGATCCATAGGGCCGAAGAATGGGCCAATGAGCTGCAGGGAAAATCTAGAAAGGGAGTGTCGACAAAATACTGCTGTTTCTAATAAGACTTTTAAATTTTGAGTCAAAATTATATATATAATTGCATTTGTTTAGTCTTGGCTTTCTTTTTATTAAAGATTTACAGATGATTTTACGCATCTCTAAACAATTGGTGTATTACTGTACTTTCACACAGATCGCTATTCCATGAATAGTGGTTTGTTATTTTCTTTTTTAAATTTTATTATTTAATGTTATATTTAATTTTATTGATTTATCCTATTCTCGTGAGATATGTATCAGTTTAATAGGTTAAAACTAGAAAAAAGTTTTTATTGTATATCTTTGTAGTTTGTATCATTCATTGTAATGATGCTTTGCTATTTTTTAATTAATGTTTTATTTTTTAAAATTAAAAATTAATATTATATATGTTTTTTTTAATTGAGTTTTGTTCTCTTAATTTCATCATTTATTGCTGATTTTATAAGGGAATATAACTTCATAATATGTTTTTATTGGTTTTATATGGGAATATCTTAGTCTCGCGATCAAATTTGTGGATCTTGGTATTTTAACCCAATTAAATTGTTTTTTCTTCTTTCTACAAGACAATCGTAGTCTTATGACTCAAGTTCAATTGATTTATTTTAATTTTTTTCATCTCCTGATTTTCATCTTTTCATTTAGTGTTTGATTAAGAATAAGGCTTTATCATTTATTTTTGTTTGTTTTTTATTAGATTATCTCGACCTCATGAACCAATAATGCTTAAGAAGTTAACTTGAGTTACTCAGATTATTTTTCACGTCATTTTTAATTAAAAAAACTTATGAATCTCATCTTTCAACGCAATGTATAATAAAGTGATTGAGAATAGAGTTTTCTAATTTGTTTTAATTTGCTCTTTGTAAGGTTATGTGAGTCTCCTAATCAGAATCACAAATTTGACAGATTAACGCAAGTTAAATTATATTTTTTATTTATTTTTTAAATGGTACTGTCTTAATCACATGACGTGAGTTATGAGTTTGAAGGATTGACTCAAGTTATTTTTTATGTTCTTTTTTATTCTCATCCTTCAATATTATGCTAATTGAATATTAGAATTTATAATTTATTTTAATTTGTTTTCTATGAGGTTATTTTGATTTTATTACTAGCTTTATGGCTACGATCATGATGTAATTATATTTTGATTATAACATGAACATTGGACATTGATGTTATAAATTATTCAACATGTTATATGTCAAATATTGATTTGATATAATTTTGATGACTGCATGCACGTGTTCATATATATATATATATATATATTCATACCATCATGATGTATAACATGAAGCCTAAAAATACCATGTTATTATGCTTAATGATTTAATAAGTACATGTCAATACACTACATGTAACATGTTTTTTATGGCACGTGCATTGATCTAGATTTAACTATTAACTAAAACAATATATATATCAAGGATGCAAAACAAATAAAAAATTATTTTAAGACTGATATCGGTTCAAGAATTCACCAAGTTTAAATCTATCAAGTTTAAGAATTTGTAGGAACTAGTCAACCTTTTAAAAACACTAAATAATTTATAGGAACCAATTGACCACTTTAGCTGTTAATATGATTCCAACAACTATTTTTTTCTAATAGGATTTCAACGGTAATAAATTATTAGTTTTAATCTAAGTCTGTAAATAGCTATTTCCCTCGACAAAACAAGTATGGAGCTCCTAATGTGAATATCTAAGCATACTTCCTCTAAAAAATAACTTCTAACACCCTTGTGGATAGCAAAAAACAAGGTTATTAGTAAATTGACAAAATTATCATAAATAACTTAATTGTTATTCCAATCAACTTAACAAAAAGAGCACTATCTGGAAAGTATAAGTGTCACTCTAAACACTTAAAAAAGTCTCATAAAGATAGAATTATGAGTGATTTAATGCTTGTCTTTTAGCAAGGAGTAATAAAAGGTTTTATAGTGTTTAGCCTGTAAAAATTTTAGGAATAACGATTTAATCTTAACTAGTAAAAAAACTGAATTTGATCTTGCACCAATAAAAAGCCACGCAATGGTTTGGTCTCACCCACTAAGAAAATTGTGTGTTTTAATGAAACTCTTCAACTGTATTCAATGAAAAGACTAGGTAATTTGTCGAATCTCTACAAGATTTAGTGCACTCTCTCTAAATCCTCACTATTTAATTATCATATATATATTGTCTATTGCTTTCATATTTACTTGATTGTTTAGAATTGCATGTCATTAGATAAGACATTATAAATTTATATTTTTATTTTGCACACCTAATTCACCCCTCCTACTAAGTACACTTAAGCTATACCTTCAGTGATCAACATTTATAACCTGAGTTACGAGTTTACATGATGACTCAATTCAATTTTCTAAATCCTTTTTTTAATTATATTTTATTTTTAAAAAAATTATCATTCAATATATAGTTGATTCAGATTAAGACTTCATAATTTGTTTTAATATGTTCTATATGAAATTATCATTATCCCATAACCTACGTTCTAGATTTGACATATTAACCAAGGTGTTAACCCAAGTTAATTTATTGTGTCATCATCTTAATTTTTTTCAGAATTAAAATATGTTTTTATAGATAGTTTGTTTTTTTATTCATGAAATCAATCAGATCATATTTAATCAACCTCCATATAATTTAAAAGATTTTTATTGGAAAAATGTAATCATCATCGAAATATTTCTTCTATACTTAACAAAACAAAATGACCAAACTGACACCATAACAGAAATCAAAATTATTTACATGAATTGGTGACAATAAGTGATTGTAACGAAGAATTGATATAATAATCATGTGGATTGACATGGAGGATGTTGCTAGGAAGCATACAAAAGATTTGATAGAAAAATTGAAGACGAAAACAGTGTTACAAGTTAAATCAATTCTAGCCGTCAAACAGGTCTCCAATAACAAGTGTACTCGTCACAATCACTGACAGCCTATTTCTCCTGACGTAAACCCTGGCTGATTTTGGACCGTCAATACCTCACCCAACTAGATATTTGTTTTTGCATTTTATTTGTCCTTTTTCAGAGACTTTATAAATAATTATCATGAAAAATATTCTGACAATTAAACTCGAATGCTCTGTAGTGTGTTTTAAAAATATATTTTAAAAAAATAATTTTAATAATTGTTTAAAAAATATAATAATAATAATAAAAAAAAAGTAAGAATAGAGGGCAAGCTATGAATATATAAAAAGACACCAGGTGTCATTTTTATGTTTTTTTATAATGAAGATATTATTATTTAACAATGGAACATTTTTTTTTGTCTTATATAAAAGTTAATTAAAGAAGGATATCTTTCCGAATATAGTATGCTAATCACATCTTCATGTACAAACCTTTTTTTTATTTTTTTATATTTAACATCACTTTTTTCTATAAAAAAAGCTTGGATGCAGTTACATAGTACCCGCTAGATATTAGTAATATGGGAATACTATCGATATTACCTTTTAAAATATTTTTTTATTCAAAAATATATTAAATTATATTTTTTTAAAATTATTTTTAATATCATCAATTTAAAAACATTAATTTTTTTAATTTAAAAAAAAATTCAAAAATATTTTTATAACACATTGCAAATATATACTAAAAACACCAGGAAAAAGGGGGCAAATTCAACAATACACACTCGCTATTAAATTAATAAAGACTGCTGCGGTAACCTAATTAAATTAATACACACTCGTAATCTTTTTGAATTTTTCTTCTTGTTGTTTATCATTTCATTTTGTCATGGAGGCTCGAAATTCCTCTATAATATAAGTATTCCATTACAAATTCAACACTACACACTCGCTATTATACTTCATTGTATTCAATTTCATAGCGAGTTGATAAGGAATTTAAGATCTATTTTATAGGTCTTAGGATATGATCGTTTAGTAAGAACTCAAGACAGTTGGAATTTTACTCATTTAAAGATAGGTAAGGTTTTCTCGAATTAAAAAAAGAGGTATTATTTGGTACGTTCAATCTTATATTATTTATCAACTTAGAGTGCATTTAGTATTGCGGTTGTTGTTATGGTTGAGGTTTAAAAAAACAGTTTAATAAAAAATACTTTTAGTTGCTGTTCATAACTGAAATTGAAATGTTTGGTTAAAATTGTGGTTGAGTTTTAAGTTTAATATAGAACAAGAAAATAATAAAAAATAATTCCCTTCAAATAAAAAATTAAAAATATAATATGAAAAATAAAAATAATAAAATCTCTAAACTAAAAAAATAGTCAGGATTTTTTCTTTGAAAAAATAGAAAAGATAGATAATATAAAAGGTTTGATGAGAAAATAAAATATATTTAAATAAAGTAATATTAAATTAAACATACGAGAACATAAACTTAAAGTAAGTAAAAGAAAAAGAAAAAGAAATGGCGAAAAAGCAGTCTACGAGACCCACGGGTGGTTGAAAATTCTTTTGGAAAGCAGTTATTAGCTGCTTTTCATTTACCGGTACTTTGTTTATTTTAGTATGTGGGACCCATACAATATTTATGCGTTCTAGCTTTAACCAAACACTAAAATTATGAGTTTTTTTTTTCAAACTTAGTTTGTACTACAATACCAAACACTCACTTAATATGCAAAACCGTGATTGTTGGAAATATTTTTTTATTTTTATTTATATATTGTTAAAAATAAAAACCCTTATAAATTTAATTGTTCATTTCCAAAACTTCTTCGGATGAAATTGAAACAAAATTAGTATTTTACCGTAAAACCCACGTCAACAAAATTGAAAACTTTTGACATTTGGGCTGTGTTTAAATAATTATACACAGAAGTACTCGTATTCCATGTGCCAAAATATACATTTCACTTGATAAAACCGTATATGAGGAGTAAAATAGAACGTCAAGGATGTTAGGAAATACATATTATCTGAAATACTTAATTATATTCAGCAAAAAATTAAGTAAAAAAACAAGGTTTATTTGGTCCATTTAACAGAAGTAACCGGTAATTTATTTATTTTTACTTTCTCTGGTGTGAATTTAATCCCTCCCACTTTAAGTTTTTTTTTCTAGGAATTTAAAATTTCTGAAATCTTAATATTTTCTTAGAAATCAAATACATATGGTTAGATATCTAAGATTTGAATCTTTTTGGATGAAAAATCCAAGTAGTTTGGAGATAAGATTTATGTTTTGAATAATTTATAAATCTTTTAGTTTTCAAAATTTGATTCATTTTTAAACAATGTGATTCTAGTGAATTTTGGGACTCTTTGATGGTTAAATGGGTGGCTTTTTTTAAGAAAAAAACACAATAATATTATATACTTACGTTTTATTTTGTTTACAATTTGGACAATAATAATTAGAAACAATGTTACTCTTAATTTTTTATATTATGAACAATTAATTTTTTATTTGATTGACCTAGGGACTCAAAAATAGTAAAATATTTTAATAAAATCAATTTTTTCAAAATCATCTATTACCGAGCGAATTTGTGGAAGACAAAGAAAATATAGCCTATACACATTTTTTATATTATTAAAATTTGATTGATATTAACAATTGTAAGAAACAGAATAGCATCATCCTATAATTAATTAATTAAATAAATAGATAACCGACATTAAATAGGTTACCACTAGTTAAATTGCTCGCAACGTAGTAAATAATTTTATAACTATTGGGATTGAAACAATTAATAGATTTTGATATTTTAAAAATAAAATATAACATCTATACATACAAGGTTTAATATAATAAAACACATCAACACACCCTACTATAACAAGAACAATATCGAAGGCTTAAAATCTAAAAATATTATTACTATTATTTCTAAAACAATAAAAAATATTAAATTATCCCGAGGGAAAAAAAACTCGAAAACATTAACAAAAAATGAAGTAAAAAAAAAAACTATTATTATTATTACTATTATTATTATTATTACGTGAATAATAGAAAAATAAATTCAATAAAAGAATATAAAAAAATCCTAAAACCTTTAACAAAAAAGCAAACAAAAAATGATAAAAAAATAAAAATTAATAGAAGAAAGAACAAAATAAAAAATGTCAATTTTCAAATGATTATAAACACAAACTAAAATTTAAGAACAAAAGTTTTAAAAAAAATGTTATTTCAGCAAATTTTTTTTTTTTTAAAACCAAGCCTAAGAACACACACACACACACACACACACACACACACACACACACACATATATAACACATGGACAAAAATATGAACTATTTAAGAAATATTAAAAAATAAAAGTATAAAAGCCGAAATGAAAAGCAAATATATTATCAATTTCAATCAAAAAAATCAAATCAAATATAAAATCTATATATGCAAGGTTTGACATAATAAAACACATCAGCACACCCTATTATAACAACAATAACATCGAAGCCTTAACATCTAAAAATATCATTGCTATTCTTTTTAAAATAATAAAAATTATTAAATTACCTCGAGGAAAAAAATCAAAAACATTAACAAAAGAGAATGCAAGAAAAAAAACTAAAATTATTATTATTATTATTATTATTATTATTATTATTGCATTAGTAATGAGAAAAAATTAATCAAAGAATAAAAAAACCTCGGTAACTTTAGCATAAGAGCAAACAAAAAATAAAAAAAACAAAATTTATTAGCTAAAAAAATCATTTGACATAAAAAAATAAAAAAATGAAAGAAAGAACAACAAAAAAAATCAAAAATATCAATTTTCAAATGATCACAAATACAGACTAAAATTTAAGAATAAAATTTTTCAAATTTTCTTTACCTCAACAAAAGAGAAAATAATGAAAATTAAAAACCAAAGCTAAGAGCACACACGCGCGCACACACACACACACATATATATGGAAAAAATAGGGACTATTTAAGAAATATAAAAATAAAAAAATTTAAATAAAAAATTAAAAGTATAAGGGCCAAAATGAAAACAAAATATATTGTCAATTTCAATAAAAGGACAAAATTGAAAAAAATCAAATCTTTTGTACCAAAATATTAAGAGATTTAAAACTAAACCCAAAATTAAAAGAATAAGCACTGAAATGAAAACGTAGTATATAATCAATTTCAATCGAAGGACACAATTGAAACAAATCAAAACTTACATAACAGAAATAAGGACCACACAACACATTTAAAAGAGTAGGTACTGAAATGAAACATACATAAAATCGGGGGGCTGCCGTGTAGTTTAGGGTGAAGGAGAGAAAAAAGCAAAAAAATTCAACCGTCCACCGTCACATCTCCCGCCACCGTGTGAGGCCATGCACCACACCATGAAAAAGAGGATACGACGACACATCCATGGAGACACCAGATATACATTTTTCACCACTGGAACACGCCGCATGCACCGCCCAAAATGTGTGTGAGGCCGAATACTATCGGCACGTGTATCATGCGCACACAATATTCAGATGAAAATAATAATAAAAAATAGTAAATTACTGTAAAACCTCCACAACCAATTCTTCAATTTTATCTTATTAGGGGGAGGCAAATTAGTATTTAGACATTTTAAAAAAATGTGTAATTACCTTGGCTCCTCCATCTATAATTGTTTTTTTGTCTTTTTTAAGGATATAATGATTATTTTGCTATGCAAAGAAATATAAAAAAATAATAAACTGATGACCCAATCGAACCAATCCAATCTGAAAATACTATTATAATTCACAGTAATTTCACTTATATGCTACAGTGAAACACTGAATTCTTTTAGGTTATTATATAATATGATGTGGATGACTTGGACGTGAGATTTTTTTTTCCTTCTTCTTTTAAAAAATAATAATCAAAAGAAGATATTGGTTCCACGTAATGCTTTTGAGCATCCTCACAAGTGCTCTTTTTTAAAAAATAAATAAAGAAATAAAATAAATTTTCAACCGGTTTTTGCTAAACGAGAAGCAGCAAAACGAGGTAAAAATAGCCATAATTAGAAAAATGGAGATGTTTTTGTTGTCGAGCAGAGTAAAAGTTTACTTTTGACTTGAAAGATCATTGAATAAGAAATTGATTTTTTTTTATTTTAAATTATTTTTTTTAGTATTTTTAGATTATTTTTATTTGTTGATGTTAAAATAATTTTTAATAAATAAATAAAAACATCATTTTAATATATTTCTAAACAAGAAATACTTTGTAAAACAACCCCAATCACATTTACGAGAAAGCAATTTCTGTTGCCTTATACAGAATAAAATCTATATGCCAATTTGGACCTATATCGAGGCTAAACCTTCACAGGTATTATTTATATTCATTTAATTAACAATGTTAATGAATCATTTTGTTTGACACTTAAAAAATATTTTTGAAAAAAATTATTATTTTTCATTTAATTTTTAGATTATTTTTATATGTCAATATTAAAAATGATTTTTAAAAAATAAAAAATATATTTTAATATATTTTTTAAACAAAAATCATTTCAAAAAACAATATCAACCACACTTCAAAGAATTCGTGCTCCCAGATTAATAACATGTCATCATATACTATAGATTTTTTATTGTTAATTTTATCAGCTACATACTAACGAAGAAATTTCATCAATATTTCGTATAAATTATCCAACTTTTAAATTGTTTTTTAGTATTAAATTGATAATCTTTTTATTGTTTCGAAGTAATGATACGGAAAATGAATAAATAGTCTAAAAGTAATGTTTTTGTTAATATATTTTTAATTGAAAAATATTTACAAAAAAATAATAAATTACATTACCAAATAACAGAAAAATTACGCTTGAATTAAATCTCATAGAAAAAAAACCCAACATATTATATTCAGTCTAAGAAAGGATGCGTGGATGTTTTTAGAGAGAAAAAAATAGAAAATTCAAGAGGAGGTTTTCGTAATCCAATAAAAAAAGAGGAGTCATTTTGTTTGAGTTACCACCCGGTTTTCCTTGTAAAATATGGCCTTCCTTGTAAAATACACTGAATCAAGAATATAATGAAAAATGATGGTGGTGGACAATGATATTTTGGAACTACTTGTATTTTAAAAATATTTTAAAAAAAAATTAATTTTTTTATTTTAAATTAATTATTTTTAGTGTTTAAAAACTATTTTCACGTGTTAATATTAAAAATAAAATAAAAATTATTTTAATATTAATACATAAAAATAATTTAACACATATTTAAAAATTAATTTTAAATTATTATTTTTTGAAAACAAACGATGTTTTGGCTGCCGCCATACAAGAAATGTAGTTGGCCACAGAGTATGGGATATTTTGTGAATAATAATAGAAAAAAGAAAAGACGAAAGCTAGCTCGCCTCGTGTGTGTCTCAGCGGGGTTTATATACAAGAGACAAGATAGACTCTCCTCCCTCTTCTTGACAAGTGAAGCTACGGTTTGTACTTCGCTTCTCAGTTTCTCGCCGGATTCCATCCCAGGATTTCCAATCGAAAAACTGTCCATCAAATCTTACGTAAGTTCTTGCAAAAGTCTCTCTTGAACTTGGCATCATTTCTTGGATCTCACCTCCTTTTTCTTCTTTGCTTTTCGTGCCGTTAACTGCGTTTTCCTATTCCTATTCCTTTTCCGATCCGATTTTCATGGAAAGTAATGATTGTTTACCGGGATTCAAAGTTTTTTTTTTTTTTGATTTATCGGCTTACTTTATAGTTGTTGTTTATTTTCTAGGCTCGTGGGAATCAAAAGAAGAGAAAAAGAAGCGCAGTCTTTAACCAGCGGCAGCAGATCTAAGGGAATTTGATTCTATTTTTATAAGCTTCGTTTTAGCTTTTCCCGGACAAAAAAGATGGGAGTGAAAGTTGCTACAACGACCTGTTTTCAATGGTCGCAGCCAATTATTCACCACTCACAATCTTCCTCTCAAACTCTAGCCTCTCAATCTCCATCGTCTAAAGGACAACGTCGTTTAAATGGAACTGGAGGTGGTGTGCTCCAGTGCAAATACTTGCAGAGACTAGACCGATGGACCCTGTTTGGAACTCCATTAACAACAAATTTACAGAGGGCTCGTTCTTACGAGTTTCCGAAATCAAGAGGTCAGACTATAAAAAGAGCTAGCAGTGCTAGCTTGGATGCCTTTTCTGATGAAGAATTTTCCAAGAAAATTCAAGAATTGGCTGTTAGATTCCAGCTTTCTGACGATGAAGACGATGGCAGTGACGCAGTGGATTCCGAATCAGAGATTCTTTCTCATTCTGGAGACAACCTTGGCAGTATTAATGGCGGGGACATTTATAGTATCAGTGAAGATTCATCAAGTTTAGTGCAGTACCGAAGGCAGTTTCCTCTGGATTCAATGGAGCTTCCGTGGCCAGAAATCCGGCAAGAGCCACCAGATTGGTCAGGGAGAGATGATATAATTCCTGCGAGTATTGAACGGAAGGCGAACAGTGTCGAACTCCCACTCTCGCTTCGAATGATAAAGAGAAAGATGCAATGGCAAGAAGGGTTTAGAGAGGCAGGGGAATCTGCTTATTGTTCAGTGAAGAAGGCGTTTTCTTCCATGGTGTTCATAATTCGAGAACTCCACGCTCATAGTTTGCAAATGAGAGAGTTTCTTTTCACTGAAGATTTGCAAGGGATTCTTGCTCGTGTGCAGACAGAAATGCACGCTTCTTTCGTTTGGCTGTTTCAGCAAGTGTTTTCACATACACCTACTCTTATGGTGTACGTGATGATTCTCCTTGCAAACTTTACTGTACATTCCATGGCCAATAACGCCGCGCTGGCAGCCCCGCCAAATTCAGGGTCTTATGCAGCCACGACAGAGAGTATATCTGTCGTTGAAATCCCAGACCAAAAGAATCAAAAGTTTGAATCTTCATCAGTAAAAATATTTTCGGTATCATCTTCAAGCGGCAAAACAGCTTCAGTTGGGGGCAATAATGGCGGTGGCGGAAAGGTCCGGCCGCTCGCCAGTGGCACTGAAGGCGATGGATGGTTCGACCAGTCGAACCAAATAAGAACAATTGTCCCTAACGGGGCTTCTCATTTGCCATCTTTAGGGACATCAAGGGATGCCGAGTCAGTATCAGAGCAAGGGAGCAGAGAAGCGGAGTTGAGTCTATGGAATTCAATCGTAGAGGAAGCTTCTAAAATGCGATCTTTTCCATTGAGAGATGAATCTCTTGATCACGAGACCATTCAGAATCTTGTTTCACCAATCAACGCCAAGATTGAGTCGGATGATTATGCTGAATATTTTAGAACAGATCTACTATATCAGACGGGATTGTCTCAAGACCCTAACAATCCTCTCCTCCTTGCCAACTACGCTCAGTTCCTCTTCATGGTCGCCCACGACTACGACAGGTAAAAGCTTACGCCATCTTCGCCTTCCTTTTTTCTTAGTTTGAAGATTGTAACTCGATCTCTGTTAATGGAGACTTTCTCAGAAGCCAGTTTGTCAAGTATGATGATATTTTAGCAAGTTGGGAAGTTTTTTAGTCAAGAAATTCACGTGAGAGTATCTCCTAGGTTTATTCGCCAACAATTTCCATACCTAGGAATCTGCTTTAACTTTGACTTGTCGTCTTGTATATTTTTCTGTTCGATTCCCTTTCCAGATCCTGATGAGGGAATTGTGTGGTGTAGTTTTCCCTTCATGGCTAACATCATCATCTTCTGCGCGTGACCCTTTACGCGCTGTTCTATAAAGATCTTCAGCTTGCGTGTAGCTTATAGCCTGTTGACTGCCACTTTTTGTTTAATTATTTAATATTTCCGAGCTTGATCTTTTACACTGTTTAGTCAACAAACTGTCGCCTAACAGCCAACCCTTTTCTTTGTGTAAATTAACAGGGCAGAGGAATATTTTAAGAGAGCAACCGGAGTGGAGCCGCCGGATGCAGAGGCCTATAGCAAGTACGCAAGCTTTCTATGGCACGTGAGAAAGGATTTGTGGGCAGCTGAGGAGACTTTCTTAGAAGCCATTTCTGCTGACCCTACAAACTCTTATTATGCTGCTAATTATGCTCATTTTCTTTGGAACACCGGTGGAGAGGACACGTGTTTCCCTCTCAGCTCCCAAGATAACGCCCATGAAGTCTAGTAGGCTAAAGAAGAAAATAAAAAAATCAATTGACTCAAACTATTTCCCACGACACCGTATCACAATTAATTTTCCTTTTAGGGGTGGAGGGGGAGTCCTTGGAAGGAGAATAGAAAGTGAATGGGTGGTGGGGCGGCGCTGTTTGGAAGGAGGGATGCACGTGACCATGGAGAGGATAAAGTGGTTACATGCACTTGGACGTGGTGGCAACACAAGCCTTTTGATTCGGCTAGACATGTGTTTTTGCTCACGAGGGCAATGAGAGGAGGAGGGGTAGTTTCGGCTTTTCATTTTGCACGGTAGAATATGTTTTTTTTTTTGTTGCTTTTTTTATATATTTTTTTCCCCGATGACTATCATATGACAAAGTGTAATTATTCCGTTTGTTAATATATGGGCCACCTTTTTTCTTAGAGTTTCCTAGGGTTTTTTTTCCTCGATGGACCGAAGAAAGTGTAATTATTCCGTTTGTCAATATATGCCATTTTTAATTTTGATGCCACAATTAAGTTGATGATCATCGATAAAAAAAGAAACATATCTCAGTTCTCTCGTGCCATGGTTCGCCATGCATATTTTCTGCTACACCTTTTCTCCTTTCCCGTTTCCAATGCAACGAGATACGACCTAGAAATTTCCTCTCCTCTAGTTTTTGAAGCCATGATGGGAGTTCCCTTTGTGTTTGATTTAGTCAAGTGTTCAAGAATTGAGACTTACGTTTTTCTTTTTCCTAAAAAGAAATGAATAACGTGACTTTGGTTATTTGCATTATTTGAGTTTTTTTTAAAGCAAATTGTGATCAAGTTTTCCTTACATTAAATTTAAAAGTGTGTATTTGACATTGCGTTTTAATAGGTGTTTCAGAAAAAAAATATTTTATTTTTAATTTTTACTTTAAATTAAAACTATTCTAATGTTTTATATTATTTTCATGTGCTGATATCAAAAATAATTTTTTAAAAAATTAAAAAATTATTATTTTGATATATTTCTGAACAGAAATATTTTCAAAATTCCCAAATAGGCACTTCAAAACTTTATATTGAAATGAAAGTTTTTTACCCGTGAAATCACATTAAAACATTTTCATTGTAAAGCTATTGCCCATAAAAAAAAAGGTTTTGTAACTGTGGTTTGATTAAAGTTGTTTCTTGCTTTTGTGATTTAACTATGGTTTGATTAAAGCTATTGGATTTTTTTGAGCATGCAAGAACTTACATTCATCGAAAGAACTTATGATTTCTTTCCCAACTAACTATTTATTCTTGAAAAGAAAGAACAAGATGATCAAGCAAAAATTATGTATAAATGCACACACAAGAGTTTAAATAATGTTGTTGTTCTTGTCATAATTATATTGCATATCAAAACTAACTAAAAATAATAATTTAATATTAAAAATACTTTAAACATAAAAGCAAACATTAACATGGTGTTTTATTATATCTTTTTCTATAATTTATAGCTTTTGTGGACATTTGACAACCAAATAAGGCCCAAGTGCCCGCATCAAATTGAAGAATTGACTCAACATATTGGATGCAACGTATATATCATGGGTCTCGGTGCTTAGTCTAAAGCACAAAGTAAGAGCTCTCCACGTGAAGCGATGGTGATCGTAAGCTACGAACATGTAGCTGTAGATTACAGAGGGCCAAATACATTATTTCACCGTAAAAACAAATTAGAGACTTTGTCGAATAAAGGGACATCAACTAGGTCTTGTGAAAAGTTTCTCATTGCCCGGAAAGAAAATTTATTGTTAATGACATCATATAGAATCCTCAATCCAAATGGGTTTCGTTTTCTTTTCTTTGTTTCTCATTAGATCTTTCTTCAGAAAATTAATATTGTTCAAAAATAGTACTTTTCAAGAAAAAGAGTTTAAAGAAATTAAAAAAGAAACTAAAAATGAATAAAAAAATAAAAAAGGTGATAAATAGATTTAGTTTATTTTATAATAATGTTTCGCCACATGAATATCTTGTAGTCATGGGCTTTTATGAAAACTTAGTAGTATGCAATATCCTTCGTCTTAAACGGCCCGCTACTGATGATGAATGGACCTCGGCCGAGCACAACATTGCAGCTCCTTCCATGCCATTCATCTATCGTTCAATCTTAAATAACTAGTATTGATAATAAATAATGATTTAATGGATTGATTTGATGACTATGAAAATAAGTTGTTTCTTAAAAAAATCAATTCAGAATTTAAGAATTAAGAAATTTATTTTTTCCGAAACGTGCAAAAACTATTTGGGGGTGCACTAACACTATTTAAAGCTAATTCATATATATAAATGGATTTTATTGGCACATTATTTTAAAGTGAAATGTAAAAATTATAAACTGTTTTTTCTTACATTTCCCCCTGATAAATCCAATTCTAACGAGCTTAAAAAACCTTTCGAGAGGTCAAACAAAACCTTATAGTTTCAGACAACATGCCTAGGCCCAAATCTAATAAGCCCAGTCTTGGAAACGAGCCCAATTATCATGAGTTCGGCCTTAAGGAATAACTCAGCCCTCATGGACTTAACATTAGAGAAGAGCTCAACGGCTCTGTTAAGGGAAAGAGCTCGACATTACGAAGGTGTTTGGGATTGAGGTTGCACTGGAATTTTTAAATAAGCTGTGGTTTTAGTGTTTGGTTAGGGGTGATAAGCTAAAAATTTGCTTTTTTCCCAACTCAAATAAACACCCAATCAGCGTTTCAAGAAAAGCAGCAAAGTATTATTTTTTTTGCGTCTCTTGCCTATAAGAAGTGTATAGGAGAGAAGAGGGGGGTGGGGGGGTTAGTTTGTTATTAATTATATTTTTTATAAGTTTATTATTAATTATATTTTTAAATAAAATATATTTTTAATATGAACATAATCTAAAAATTAATTAAAATATAAATAAATATATTAGAAGGAGATCGCAATATAATTTTTGCCTTGCAATTCTAATTTTATTTCATATGATATTTTACTATATATTATTCTGGGATCGCAGAAGACTTTACGTATGAATTTATAGTTCGTGATAAAATTACAAGTAGTTTGATGAGAGAATAAAAACAAGTGTCTAATTTATTTGAATTATTAATTATATTTTATTATTATAATTATTAAATATTTAAAAAACAATACACACACACACACACACACTTTAAAGTAATTTCACAAGTTGAAAACAATATGAAAAGCTTGGCAACCAAACACTTGAAACTGCTTTTCATTAACCTAAAACTCAACCACAGTTTTAACTAAATACTTCACTACTTATTTTGAACCGCTGCAAAAATGCTTTTTTAAAACCTCAACCACAAAAGTAAAAACAATATCAAACACACTCTATAAGCTAAACCTAAGAAAAAGCATTACCTCCCATGAACCTAACTACATTGTTAATCACACATTTTTAACACTCTAGATTTTTTTATGGTACTGATCGGGGCGTTACGCCCTTCTAAATTAAACGAGGAATAGTAGACCCAATAAGGTCATAATACAGCAAAGAATAAATGCCTGACGGAGGATCGGTTATAACATCCGATTCCCTGTCTAACAAATCTCTATCTAAACCAAAATTAGCCAACCAATCAGCCACATAATTGGCCTCCCTATAAACATGTAAAATTTCAACATCCCATTCCCTACCCAGCATAGCTTTAATTTGCATAATAAGATTATAGTTTCTATTAACCCCCCCACTACTAGCCTTAATAAGCTTCACTACAACCATGGAGTCTGACTCCAAAACCACTTTTCGAATCCCTTTATCCCATGTAAGTTGCAACCCCTCATAGACAGCCCATAACTCCGCAGTCACTGATGAACAAATACCAATATTTCTTGCAAAACCTCCTATCCAAGTTCCCATATGGTCTCGCATCACTCCTCTCGCACCTGCCAATCCCGGATTGCCCTTACTGCACCCATTGACGTTGAGCTTGATCCAACCTTCAACTGGATATTTCCAGCCTATGTAATCAACCACCGTACCTCCAGTCATTCCCCCATAACCACTCCCCTGCACCATCTTACTATCTCCCACCATTCTTTTTATAGCAAGCACAGTCCCATACCAATTTCCTTTGTTCCCGCCGAGCGTTCTTCTGCATCTCTTCTTCCATATGTACCATAACGCTACACCGAACACCAGATGCCAATCCCCAAAACATCTAATCCTACTCCTGGATGATAAGTTGGACACCAACTAAGCATACCAATTTTGACTGAAAAACAATTCCCTTTCCTCCACCTTAACGAAGGCCTCCCAAATTGTCCTTGCTTTAGGGCAATCTCGAAGAGCGTGGGTTAAGGTTTCCACCTCATTAACACAATAACAACAACACTTATTTTCTGATATCCTCCTTCTCCATCTCATTTCATTGGTCATTATAGCATTATGAGCTACAGTCCAAAAAGACACTCTGATACGTTCCAATCCCTTCCACTTCCAAACAATCCTCCATATAGGATCTTGATCCATAGTCCCCCCTTTCTCCCGAACCAAATAAGCTGTTTTAACTGTAAAACTTTCATTCGCTGAAAGATCCCATACCACTGAGTCTTCTAACGCATCTTGCCGAGGAGGGATATAGCCAGCAATTCCCATCACAGCTTGCACAGGAAGTAAGTGAGCAAACACTTTCCATTTCCAGTTGCCTCTACCGTCCACCATTTCAGCCATGTATAGTTTAGAGACTCTATTTGCGTCTCCTGTTGTAAGTGATTAACAAGGGGTCCATAACCCTCCACCCAACTATCTTACCAAAACAAAACCTGTCTGCCGTTCCCCAAATTCCAGCTGACATTTTGATGCACTACATCCCATTCCCTACATATGGACATAACATTGAGTCTCTTGATGTTGCCACCAGACGACCTTCTCCCTTATTAGAGCTCATATATTTATCTTTAAAGAATTGCATCCATAGGCTATTATCCTTTAACATTCCCCAAGCCAATTTCATAATAAAGGCTTTATTCATTGGTTCTATTTTCCTGAATCCCATCCCACCGTTCTCTCTTGGTTGACACAGCTTCTTCCAATTTACAAGATGAATCTTGTCTCTACCCTCCTTCTGACCCCAAATGAATCGTCTGCAAATTTTCTTTATCTCATTACACATATGTTTCGGAATAACCACAGCTTGCATCGGGTATAATGGGATGGTGGCGAGGACAACTTTGCACAATGTGATCTTTCCTGCCAGAGATAGATTGCTAGACTTCCACCCTGCTAACCTTCTTTGTAAATTTTCTATTAAGTAGCTATAAGTCTGCTTAGTAACTCTTTGATGCAATAAAGGCACCCCTAAGTACTTTCCCAAGTCTTTTGTTACTTGGAACCCACTCCGTCTGCTAATATCATTTGCCAAAGCAACTGACACATTCTTGGAAAAAAATATTCTTGTCTTTGCAACACTGACTCTCTGTCCTGAAGGTGAGCAAAACATATCAAGACATTGAGAAACTCTTTCTATTTGTGTCATGCTTGCCTCTATAAACAAAAGCATGTCATCCATAAAGCACAAATGAGAAATCTTCAATCCATTTCTTCGCACACTAAAAGGCTTCCAACTATTATCCTCAACACTCTGATTTATTAACTGCGATAATCTTTCCAAGCAAAGAACAAAAATATACGGAGATAAAGGATCACCCTATCTTATCCCTCTGTTAGGACTAAATGTCTGAGTTGCAACATCGTTCCACAAGACACTAAGTAAAGTAGATTTAATACAACTCATGATGATTCTTATCAGATCACCAAGAATTTTAGCTTCAATTAATGTATCACGAATAAAACTCCAGCTTAGGCGATCGTCAGCCTTCTCCAGATCAACTTTGATGGCCATAAAGCCTTTTTTTCTTTTCATTTTCTGCATGGAATGTATAATTTCCCGGGCGACAATAATATTATCTGTAATGTGTCTTCCCGGAACGAAGCTACTCTGGACCTCACTAATCAGCTTCGCAATCAAATTTTTCAGCCTCCCAACTATCACCTTAGTCACTATCTTGAAAATCACATTACATAGACCAATTGGCCAAAATTGATAAAGGCATTCCGACACTTGAATTTTTGGAATTAGGACCACATATGCCTGGTTTATTGGAGCAATGTTCATATTGCCTGTGAACACATCCCTAATATACCTGCAAACAGACTGGCCAACCACTTGCCACTGAGATTGATAGAAAACTGGCTGGTACCCATCAGGTCCCGGGGCCTTGTATGGCTTCATCCCAAAAATAGCTTCTTTTATTTCTTCATCTAGCATTAGGGTAACCAACTGCTCCATGTGGCTGGGGTCAATATTTGGGAATCGACCTTCTAATCTTGTCTCCTCTTGAATCTCCTCGTGATCATGTCGAAATAATTTATGAAAAAACTCTCTGGCCATTTTCTTTAAATTATCCTCCTCTCACACCCAAACATTCCGCTCATTCTTCAAAGCCTTAATTTTGTTCTTTTGTCTTCTAATAACAGTTTTCGTATGAAAATAGGAGGTGTTCCTATCTCCAAACGAAATCCACTGACATCGTGATTTTTGATACCAATGAATTTTCTCTTGATATAGAATCCGGCGACATTCCGTTGCTAACTCATCCTCTAATTTGTATAAAAATGGATTTCCTCGACATGTTATAGCTTTCTGGACTCCTCTCAATATAGCCAAAACTCTCCTTTTCCTTTGAAAAATGTTTCCATAAACATCCCTATTCCAAACTTTCAGTTCATATGTCAACTTCTCCAAAGCCTTTGGAACCTCGAAACCTGCCTCCCAACCTTTTCTTAAGAATTCTGCAAACTCGCCATGATGTAGCCAGGCAGCCTCAAACCGAAATGGTTTTTCTTCTCCTCGAAACCTTCCTCTTTGCTCTTCTAACTCTACAAGGATAGGGTGATGGTCAGACTTTACTTGGGGAAGAACTATCACAGTCACATCCTGATAAGATTGTCGCCATTTAACATTTCCAAAGCACCTATCCAGACGTTCATACACTCTATCATAACCATTTCTAACTCCCCCTCTCCATGTGAATCTAGGGCCCTTGCTCTCTAAGTCTATCAACTGACAATCTTGCACCCATTTAGCAAACCGGACGATCCTCTGATTATCAACACCAGCTCCCCCAACCTTTTTTGTGGCCATCAAAATTTTGTTGAAATCACCTATAACCATCCACGGCTTCCTAATATTTCTAGCCAAATGCGCAACTTCATCAAAGCATTGCTTTTTTAAAATGATATTTGGATTTGCATACACCACCGTAAACATCCACGAATCATTCATCCCCTCATTCACAATACCATGTATAATATGTTGTGAATAATCCAGAATTTTTATATTAACTCTCGATTTATTCCATAACAACCATATACCTCCTGACATTCCCTGAGCCTTCACCCTAAAATGAGATTCAAAACTTAATTTTTCAACAATTCTGTCAGCCCTAACCCCATTGACTCTAGGTTCCACAATTGCCAAAATATTACAGTGATATAATCTCCTCATATCATGTACTACCCGTACAAAATCCATGATTTCCAGCCCCTCTACAATTCCAAAATAAAAAATTTATAATAAATTGTTTGCAAAAAAGACTCTTACCAGACACCATAACTATGTCCTTGTCATGGGATAAGCCTCCCGGGCCTCTCCCTCCTCCATCAAATTATCCCCCACAATTGTGGTTACTCTGTCGACCTTCTCATCATTTGTACCATCTACAACCACCATAACTCCTTCATCCATCCACATTGCTTCGTCCGGTGGTTCAGGTCCCCGATTCATCTCCATTGGATGTTGCAACAACAAACTTCCACCGCTGTACACGTTACAATCTGGTGGCATAGCTTGCATGTGTTCTAACTGTGGAAGCTTGCAGGTGATTTTTTCCATGAATTGAGTTATTCTGCCCTTCCTATTATGCAAGCCGACGTCTTCCATTTTACCTTTCCCTTTGCTTCCACGTGCTTGTAATTGAGTTGCAGGAGCATGCTCAGTACAAGTAGAGTTTGATAAGCCTCTCGGCAGTTTGGGCTGTCTGTCACCAGCCAAGTCTTCTCTGCCCCCATCACCTGGCCCATTCAATCGGGGATTCCAGCCCAATTTCTGTCCACTTGGGACATTCTTTTCCCGTTGCTCCTTAAGGCCCAACTGCCCTCCTCTCTCCCTATTTAAGTCACTTTCCTTAATCACTCTTCCGACTGTCACTCTGTCTTCTTTATCATCTTCCTTAAATCTTTCCGCTCCCATAATCTCAGCATCCTCATTTAAGGTCATTAAGGCCTCATAACGGCTTTATACCCTTAATTTACCCTCCTTTATGTTCCAGATCTTCCTTCCATATTCTCGGCTTGACTTCCGCTCTTCACCGTTGTATTGAAACTCTCAGTCATGTCCTCTTGATCGACCGACGAGGTCTTCTTTCAGCTATCATCCAGTTACCAAATGATTCCAATATTTTTGGTCTGACTACTGGAACATCAGTTCCATTCTGCACTTCCATCTCATCTTGTACATCCTGCTCTTCATGATTTGCATGCGGGCACCTCTCCTGTTTATGGCCATATTGGCCGCATTTGAAACAAACCAGATGCAGACCTTCGTACATTATGCGCCGAACTCTTCGTCGTAGCTTAAATTTTGCTAGTAATGGTTTTGTGAGATCAACCTCCACACACATTCTCGCAAAATTTCCCCTAATTCTGATTGATGTAGCCTGGTCCACTTTTAAGGTTTTCTCAATCCTATCACCTATCTTCCATAACACTTCAGTGTCATAATACTCCATTGCCAAATCTGGCAACCTAATCCACACTGCAACCTTGTCAATGGAGGCTACTAGTGGATCAAAATTGGGATGCCATGTTCGGACAGTTAGGTAATGATCTACCACCATCCAAGGCCCTTCAAAGAGCAAATGTGCTCTATCCTCTGTGTTTGCAAATTTTGTCAAGTAAAATTCATTTCTCAAATCTGTTAATGTGAAATCACCTCGTAGTTTCCATATATTTTTCAGTTTTTGCATGAGGAACATGTATCCCACCTTTCTTCCCATTAGCTTTATGATGATTGTCTGTTTCCATGGTTCTCTGATGCGCTTTTTCTCTTCAACCGAAAGCTTGATCACTGGGCAATCCTCCTCATCACAATCATCTTCATCATCATCCGAAACCTCTAGTTGTCCTCAGCAGTTTTTGGTTCTACGAATGAGTCTCCCATGAGTGATTCGAGATAACTATTACCCCCTGTTGATCCCACTGTGATATTACTATCCCTAATTTTAACTTTCTTGCTTGATCGTGTTAATAGATCAGCTTCTTCAGTTGACGTCTCAGTAGTTTCAGGATAGAGCATTCTCTTTTTTTACCTTAAGATCACTTGATGTCCTTGAGGGTGAACTAAAAGTTCTATAGAAGTTCTTCATAATCTAATTAATATTAATATTGTGTAAGAAATAATGTATAAAAAATCTTCTAATGACCCACAATATTTGCTCTGCATTAATATTTGTATAAAAAATATTTTTTTTATTAATGCATATGTCATATATTTCCCCCTCATTAATGCTAGCATAAAAGGATATTTGTCTTTGACTAACATTATTATAAAAAAATATATTATAGCATCTTATTTTCATAAAAAAACAAGACTTGTGCGTTATATGAGACTGATGTATCCGTTAATTTTCAAGCTCTCAATTTTTATTAATCATTGCATATTTACTTTTAGAGTCTATCTCTAATATACCACTATTTTTTTCTATTTTTTTAAAATATAAAATAATCTTCAAACTCATTAAAAACAATATTTTTTAGATATCAAGCACCAACCACTAGAAAGAATAAATCAGATTGTTAAAATAATTTTTTTTTATTATTTAATACATAAAATTTACCCCAGGCTACATACATTTTTGGGGACATCATTACCTCGATGTCCAAGGTATTATATAAGCCCTCGAAATAAAGATTTTTGAATACTAGAAGAAAATAATTTAGACCTAGCAAGATACCGACTTTACTCCTATACTTGTGCATAGCGACACTCTCACTATTCTAGCTGCCACATAGCAAATTAAATATATTTTAATTATCGTAATTACTTTGTACCTGGGTATCCAATGACTTGATAATTGATAATTAATAATTAATAATTAATATAGCAAGCCATGTGGCAGATAGCCAACCAGGCAATTAATTTCCGAGGCATGGAATTCTCCAATATTTCATCACCCTAATAACTTTTATTAATTTTCAAAAATTACATGGGCAATGTCCATCTAAATTTAATTATAATATTGGCGGTTATAAATGGCAGAGGGCTTTGTGTAAAATTGCTGATCTTATCATACGGGCAAAGTTGTCTTTTCAACGTTGGTGCATAGAATTCCTTCGTAATTGGCAAGTGCCCCCAGCCTTCGTAAATAAATTTCCAATTTTGTCCCTTATTTGAGATTTATTGTGAAATGATTAGTGAATTGCAAGTTTAATAACGAACCCACTAATCTCTCCACCTCTTTTCCTACTTATTTTGTCCGAGTGAGGAAGCTCAGGAGTTACACTCAGCTCTAATTATAAGCCATTAGATCAACCAGGTGATCAACGGCTATTAGGATATATGGCACATTACAAGACTTAGTGCAAGCAAAATGACCAGCTTCTGTCATGGGGTTTTCTTACAAGAAGTAAAAACCTACGAAACATCTCCATAAATCAAGATCATTTCTACGCGTAGAACTTTCTCTCCTTTTCTTCTTAACTCAAGCTCTTTGATTTGATGGAAGGAGCCGGAGAAGGAGGTGCTGGTGGCCGTTTTAGCCACCAAAATTTACAAAACAACCGTTCCATCTATCAGCCAAATCCACCATTAACAGCCACGGACATGTTTTTATTTCGCCAAAGCCATTACACACCCCAATATATTCAAGAAGGTGATAAAAACAAAGAAACCCTTGTTTCAACAAATGGGTCGTGTGTGTTTTCTCCACCTAGGGGTGCAATTGCTGCTGCTCCATGGCCAAGTTTTTCAGAGACAAGTTTTGCTGACGGGCTTTTTGTTGATGGAGATAGCCATAATTGGGCATACGAGGGAAACCCTGATGGAGGTTTGAGTGGAGAAGTGAATAATGTTTCAGGGAAGAGTTGTAAAGGGACAGGAAAGAAAATCAAGAAAGGATCCTGTGCTACTCTGATCAAGGGGCAATGGACGGAAGAAGAAGACAGGTAATAATAATAAGAAAGAAAGAAAACATTTTGTTTAAAATGTTTTTGAATTTCTTTTCTCCTTTTTTATGTTGTTTGATGGTTCGAGCTAAACATTATGGATTCTTCTTTCTGCAATGAAGGAAACTGATTAGGCTGGTGAAGCAATTTGGAGTGAGAAAATGGGCTCAGATAGCTGAAAGGGTGGCAGGGAGAGCTGGCAAGCAGTGTCGAGAGAGATGGCACAACCATTTGCGGCCTGATATCAAGGTTTCTTCTCCGTTCACTTCCTCTAGGGTTTGTTAATATAGTTTTATCTTTCTGGTGATTTGTATAATTAATAACAGATATATTGTTTTAGATCTTTTCAACTTTTCTATGGATTTCTTTTTATGAGAACCTGTGGTGGGGCATATGTAAGAACAATCCTGGACTTATTAGATTCTGAGATTTTGCCTTCTTAATTTTCGGAACTTCTGATCTAATAACTAAAATAGTACCTATATTCTCATTTTCTGGGCTATTAATTTCCAAGCGTTTGACAAGACAAACCCTAGATAGTCTTGTACGATTTGTCTTGCAAGTACAATATCGAGGATGTGGATTCTTGTTTTCCTATATATTCTATGTATTTTCTTTTAAAAAAACACCATGCATGAGCCAGTTTATTGCGGTGAAGAAAAATAATTAACCAAGAATGCACTTACATCCTTTATTTATCTGTTTTTGTTTTTGATGATAGCATAAGACAGCATCAACGTTTTTGAAAAACAATTATAGTCTTAAAGCTAATATTAATTACATCATAATTTAAATTAGATTGAATTTGTTTCCGGTTAATAACGTAGCTGACACTATAAATAACATTAACTGATACAGCGCTCCTGCAATATTTTTAGGAAATTAAGTGTCTGGGATTTAGTTAATGTTTTTTTTTATCAGATTCAAATCACAGGAACATTCATATTTCAGATATTGTTTTGCATCTTCCTCACGTTTATTTTTCTTCGAGTGTTCAGCAGTATCATGTGAAGTGGTATCACTCTTTTTCTCTTTTCCAAAGCATTCTCGTCACTCACGTAAAAAGCATTAGCTTTAATCATTCCTTTGAAAAGTTTTTATTGCCTTTTCTGTAACAAACCTTTGATATAATGACAATGTTATCTTGTGTTGTCTTATATTTAATCACTATTAGAAGAAAATGACAATTCCTGCATGTGTTTACGTTTTGCTGCAGAAAGATAGCTGGAGCGAGGAAGAGGAGAGAATATTGGTCGAAGCTCATACTAAAGTTGGGAACCGATGGGCGGAGATTGCAAAGCTTATTCGAGGAAGAACAGAAAATGCTATAAAAAATCATTGGAACGCTACCAAAAGAAGGCAGAATTCAAGGAGAAAGCAGAAGCAAACAGCAACACAAAGTGGAAAACCTCAACCCTCGATACTTCAGGACTATATTCGAAGCCAGAACTTTAACAAAGCTTCAACTTCTGTAACCCCTACACAAAGCACAGCCACTAACACCCCATCGAGCTCCATATCTGAAGACCCGTCAAGCCAATTCAACTATTTTCTCCCTGAATTATCTGAATCCGCCACGGATGACTCTCCATCATTACTTGCACAATCATGTAATGATGATGAGCTTTTGTTCATCCAAAATTTCTTTGCCAACAAATCCCAAGAGAAGGTTATTGCTACAGAGAATCCAATAATGGAGGTAGACAGCTTCAATGCGGATTCTTTTAACGACTCCTTCTCCTTGGATTCCTGTGGCTTATATCAAAACAATGGAGGTCAGCAGCAGCTCAAAGATTTAAGGGACAATAGCTTTGGTAGTTCTACTTTGAATCCGAAGGTGTGCACTAGCGGTTTCGAGGCAGCAACAGATCAGAAAACACCCACTTATAACCACCTCCATTCTGATCTCTACATTTCGTATCTACTGAATGGAGCTAGCAATGTTCCAGGCTCGCCCTATACTGAATATGGACACAGTAGCACGAACATGGAGATGGATCAAACATATTCTCTCAATGGAAAGAAGGAGATGGATTTGATAGAGATGATTTCTTCTTCTCAATTCTCTCAGGGCATTGACAATATATAGCTTTTGCTTCCTGATCATACAGCATTGTGATTTAACTTATTACTGTAATCCCCCCCCCCCCCCCCTCTCTTTTTTTAAGGATATTAACTTGGTTAACTGTTTGTTTTTAAAGAACTATATATCCTAGTTCTAATGCTTGTGACTATTAATAATGGGGCAATCTAGGCATGTGGGATGGAAAATAAAATGTGAAGAATGAGTGTGTTCTTATGGTTTTGAGGAAGGTACTGGAGAGGAGCGTTTCTTTATTGAATGGTTGCATGTGTATTGCAATGGTTTGTGGACTAGTGGTGTTTAATTTTGTTTTATTTTTCTGTATTGTTTTTTATTTAACTGTTAGAAATTATCATATTGCCTCTCATGCCTCTCATAACAGGCTCATGTTCTTGTTTATTCAAATCTATTATCATGGAGATCAATCGATGATTATGGGATCAATTGCCTAATTTTATTCTTGATAGGAGAACAAAATTAGCTAATAAATTAATGAGGGGTCCATGATCTACTAACTATAAATAATAGCCTATATACTCTATTTATGATTTTCTATTATTTTGAAGTTGTGTTGTTGTTGCATTAGGATTTTGATTCGGAGCTTGAGCAAAAATGATCGGAGGTATTTATAATCTAATTTTTCGCTGCTATGTGTTTTTAACATTCAATTATATAAAGTTTATAATATTAATAACTTCTAAATCTTGACTCATTTTTAATGGATAGGAAAAAGGGACTTTTATTTCATTTTCTTTTGTAAGTTAATATATGCAGATATAAACAAGCTTGAATGTGATCCACTACGAATTGGTGTAAACTCAATCCATAAAAGTCGAGAAAGTCAACCATCAGCAACCACCGACTATGGCCATCGATAGCCACTGACTACGACCATCGATTGTAGCCGCAACCGCTTTCATACTTAAAAAATCTATTTTATCAAATTTATATTTTATGTATAAATAGAAAGCTTAGTGAAGGTGAATTAGAATGAGAGATAATAGAGAGAGAAAAACGAGTTTTGACATATTGTTTAAGCTCTGTAACTTTGTGTTGTTGAAATAAAATAGTGTGTTTTATTCCATTTAAATATTTTGAAACCACCACCAGCAGTGACCTCTCCCCCCACTACAAGAAAAAGAGGTCGTTTGCAACCGAAAAAAATCTGTTGCAAAAATTAGAGTAGATTAGCAACGGATTTTTCGTTGCAAAACATATTCTGAAAAAAGAAAAAGAAAAAAGTGGATTGCAACGGATTAGCCGTTGCAAATTTAAATGGCAACGGAAAGTCCGTTGCAATGTAATATTCATTTGCAACGGAAAATCCGTTGCAATGAAAAATATGTTGCAACTGATTAAAGCTGCAACGTGAAATCCGTTGCCATGTTTTTTTTTTTAAATCACTTAAATACCTGTGCCGACGCCCATTTAACACAATTAACTTAAGCGTCAGTGTTCTTCTCTCTCAATTTTCAAAATCAAAGTGCCAGTTTTCTTCTCTCTCAATTTTCAAAAACAAAGCCTGCGCACGCACCTCAGCAAAAGCATTAGTGAACAGTGAAATCGAAATTTGTTTCAGCACTGTTTCATCGATCTCCACTTTGCCGGCGTCGATCCTTATCTACCCAATAAACCCATCATCACAACTACGAAGATCTGCTTCCTCTGTTGCTTACACTCACGGTACGAAATTGTTAAGTGCTTTCCAGGAGTTGGCCTCTTCATTTCCATGTTCTTTATTGCTTAGTTTCTAATTTTGCTGGATCTGTTTGCATTTGTAATTGTTAAGTGTTTTGGCAGATGGGTTTTGATTTTGAATGTAAATTGATTAGATTTTTGTTGCTAATTTGGGGTTTTTTCCTGCTTATTTGTAATTGTTCTTCATTGTGCAAGAGGGAAAAGACCGAGAGAGAGGTTTCTGCACTTTTTTCTTTGTTTGGTCTTCTTGTATATGAATCAGATGAATTAAATTTAAGCAATTGTTCTGATTTCAAGTGCTTTCCAGGAGTTGGCCTCTTCCTCCCTAAACTCAGAATGTTGAATATATACAACTGCGAAAAGCTCTTTGCACCTAAAGAGATGCGAAAACTCACATCTCTGCAGGAGCTGACAATTGCTAGCTCGCCAGCAATCTCTGCAGGAGTCCTTCCCAAAAGGTGATCTACCTCCAAACTTGATGTCACTTGAGATCTTTGAACTGAGATAATATAGCTTGGCGCCTGTCAAAGTGGAACTTGCGAAGTCTAGCCTTTCTTAGATATTTCATAGATGGTGGATGTTGACACTGTAACCTTTCCAGATGAGGAGAGCCTGCTTACTTCTGTTTGGATCGCTTGTTATGGGGTTGCTTGTTATAGTGTCTCCTTCATATACACTTGTATTCGTTCTGTAATCAAATAATATTTTGAATTATTGAAACAAAGATGTTCTGTTTCTGATTTGCCACCCAATTTATGTAACAAAGATATTCTGTTGCTAAAAACAAAAATGTCTTTATGTAAAACGTCTTGTCCATGTTGAGTACAATTTGTAACGGAAATTCTGTTGCTGAGCATGATTTGCAACGGACAGAAATTCCGTTGCTGGGCATGATTTGCAACGGAAATTCCATTACAAATTGCAACGGAAATTCCATTGCAAATGAATTTGCAACGACAGGAGTGCAACGGATTACTTCCGTTGTAAATTCCGTTGCAAATTAATATTAGCAACAGATTCCTTTGTTATTTTCAATGGATCAAGCCGTTGCTAATGACCCCTTTTTTTAGTAGTGCCCCAACATTTTGGGAGGAAGAAATTAAGGAAAATAATTTGTATAAAGAGATGGTTATACATACATACATATGCATATATATATATATGTGTGTGTGTGTACACGTAAAGCGATCTTCATTAATGGCAATTGATTCTAAGTTTTCCTGGCTCCTCCTATTTTCTTAAAAACAAAAAATTGCTCCTTCGAACACACACTCCATGTCCAATTCTTACATTCTCGGGTCCATGTTTTCTCATGGAAACTACTCGAATTTTTTCCTACTTATTAGGATAACTGATTCTGAAAACCCGTCACGTCGTTGAATCAGCTTTGTAGAAGATCAAGTAAATCAGCAGATCAATGAAGACAATTAAGTAAGAAATCTGCAGATAATATCATTGCAGATAATGAGGAGCCGAAGATCACTCCTTTCCTTTAATTGCAGATTTGTTTAAATTCAAAATTCAAATAGCACTTTGTATAGAGAAGATTGTTATCTATTTAAACCATTGTAATTCATGTGTACAATTTAATGAAAATAACAGAATTTCACATGGTATCAGAGCCTCAAAAACAGATCAACGTCTGATCATTATTTTTTTTTCTCCTGTTCTAATGGCTTCCTCTTCAACAGCCCCTTCTAATCATCCTTCTTCATACTCAATTCCCTCTCTTTCTCATCTACCCCTCAATCTCCACATCAAGCTCAACCATAACAACTATCCAGTCTGGAAAGCTCAGGCCTTGCCATATTTTCGTGGTCAAGGTGTAATTGGCTATCTAGATGGCACAATTTCAGCCCCTCCTCATTATCTGCAATGATATTATCTGCAGATTTCTTGCTTAATTGAGTGTTAAGCGTTTTAAGGCTAGATTGGTTGCAAAGGGTTTCAATCAACAAGAGGAAGTTGATTTCTCTGAAACATTTTGTCAAGTGGTAAAACCCACGACGGTGAGAATGGTGTTGTCGATTGCAATTTCCCGTGGGTGGCATCTGCGCCAAATTGATGTCCAGAATGCGTTCCTACATAGATTCATCGACGAAGATGTCTTTATGGCTCAGCCACCAGGATTTCAACATCCCCAATATCCACGACATGTTTGCAAGCTTCAGAAATCAATTTATGGTCTTCGCCAGGCACCCCGGGCATGGTTTTCTAGGCTGACAGACAAATTAACAGAAATTGGTTTTGTGGGAAGTGAGGCTGATCATTCACTATTTGTTTATCACAGTGATTCTGTATTAACTTACATGCTTATATACGTTGATGACATTATTTTAGCAGGTGCTGATCTGCCATTTATTCATCATGTTATATGCTTGCTGAAGGTTGAATTTCCCGTAAAAGATTTGGGCAAATTAAATTTTTTTTCTGGGTGTGGAGGCTATAAGAGAACCTGAAGGGCTCTATTTAACACAGCGCAGGTACATTCTTGATATTCTTCTACGCAGTAAGATGGATAAATCGAAGCCTTCAAACACACCCATGTCCACTTCTCAACTACTAAACAAATCAGATGGAAAACAGGTTGATGATCCGCAATTATACAGAAGCATCGTTGGGGGGCTCCAGTACCTCTCATTTACAAGGCCAGAAATTGCATTTGCAATTCACAAAGTCAGTAAATACATGCATAATCCGAGAGAACCTCACTGGGTGGCTGTCAAAAGAATCCTTAGATACTTGAAATCGACTATCTCTCATGCCTTATTTATCCAACCTGATCTCAATTTGCAATTACAATCCTACAGTGATGCCGATTGGGCAACAGATCAGGATGACAGAAGATCTATTGGCGCTTATTGTGTTTATCTTGGTAAAAATCTGGTGTCTTGGAGCTGCAAACAGCAACCCACTGTTGCGCGAAGTAGCACAGAAGCAGAGTACAAGGCTCTTGCAAATGCAGCGACGGAAGTTATGTGGCTTAAACAATTGCTATCTGATTTGCGCGTACCACAACCTCAGTCTCCAACTCTTTGGTGTGACAATATTGGTGCCACATATCTAACCAGTAATCCATTGTTTCATGCGCGAACAAAGCACATCGAAATTGATTTTCATTTTGTGCGTGATCAAGTGATTAATGGACAACTGCTGGTTCGGTTAATTTCCACAAAGGATCAATAAGCAGATGCACTTACAAAACCATTGCCTTCTCTGCGGTTTCAACTTCTTCGTTCCAATCTAAGAGTCAATTCTTTACCTCTTAGATTGAGGGGGCATGTAGAAGATCAAGCAAATCAGCAAATCAATGAAGACAATTAAGCAAGAAATCTGCAGATAATATCATTGCAGATAATGAGGAGCCGAAGATCATTGAGGAGCCGAAGATCACTCCTTTCCTTTAATTGCAGATTTGTTTAAATTCAAAATTCAAATAGCACTCTGTATAGAGAAGATTGTTATCTATTTAAACCATTGTAATTCATGTGTACAATTTAATGAAAATAACAGAATTTCACAAGCTTCATGCAGAATCCTGGGAAATTTTTTGCTACGGTTGACATGCTGGCCGTCTTTTTTTTTTTAATTATTTTTGGGTGAGAAACCAAATATCGGACTGTCATTAATTCTTCACCAAACGGCAAGACGATCGATATGCTGTTAGAGCATTAGAAAATTAGCGTTTTCCGATGCGCTTCCAACGAAGCCCACCATCGATCTGATGACGGAAACCAAGAGAACGTATGAAGGAAGTGCGGTTTATGCAAATAGCCGATTATATTCGTATGCCAACATAGCAATAATTATTACTTCTCTGATTTTTGAACAAGCTTAATTAGTAGCCTGTTTCGTTGAAAATTACAGAAGGAAAATCATCATAGAGCATAAGCAACATTGATCAATGAATTCGAAGACGACATTCAGTGTTTTCGCTTCTTTGGGTAGTAGAAAAGGACGCAGAGACCTTCCCAATATTCATGGTGTTGTTCAGACTTGCGGTTTTCCAAATCCATTAATTCTTTGCTGTAAATCCACCAGTAAAGCTTTTTGACTACTAATATAATTGCTTAACTAGAATCTGATTCTGGGATCAGGACATTTTAGCCCTGGCAAAGAATATTCCAGCAAATAGACCTGCGAGAAACAGAGATCAAACTGCCATCAGACAACACTGAATAGAATTGCACTAGTAAAATAAAGGTGTATTGTCTGCAGAGTATCGTCTATTACCGAAGAGTATACTGAAAAAGTTTGGTAGGCTAAGTGGAACCTTGAACAGCACAAGACCAGCAAAAGATATGGGAATCTTGTTAAGGGAACCCACCAGACTGTAGAATTAACAAGAGAGTGAGTGAAATATGAACTAGAAAATTAAAAGAAACGGAGTTCCATTTCTTAAGAAAATCTCTGTAAAATGAAGTTAACAAAGCATTTATCAATCTGAGGACCTATACAATATGTCCTACGAAAGCAACATGTAGCTTCCACGTTTTCTATTTGGATGCGAGAAAATCTCATCTTCGGAAAGTAAGTATATTTAAGTGCAGATAAGCGAGTAAAACCCGAATTGAAAACGAGACAAAATCATCTATGCTGAAAGGATAGGGAGCACAGAATTACCTGTAAGTTGTGGGGCCAGTTTGATGCAGGAACCACATGGAGGTGAAGCTAATGGCGAGTCCAAGTAATCCACTGGCTGTTGCAACAACCCAAAACATTGGTAATTTAATCACATCCCTGAAAATTAAAACCACATGTCAGAATTACAGTCTGCCGATGGACGATGGTATGAAGAGAAAACTGCATAGAAATGCTTACATGATCACTTACGTGGTTATTATGTATTCCCATTCACCGAACACCAGAATCAAGATGATACCGAAAGGTAGAGATAACAAGTTATTCAGTAGGACCATTGAAATTTCATTAAGAGATCCACTTCTGGTGAACTGCTTTGCTTTGTCCATTACCTTCCGTAGGGTAAGCTGTGTCAGGATACAAATATCGTGCATTAATGGTTGAAAATTGCAAAAAAATCACGGTTCCATATTCCAAGCTGAAAATTATATATATAAATATATGTATATGGACATCCCAGAAAGTTTAATAAATCACTAACATGATCAGGGATTGAGGGCTAGTGAAATGACAGGCTTTTAATCTACATACCGAGTAGCTGGCTGTTAAAATACAATTCATAATTTGCCATGTGTAGCCCATGGAATCAAAGGAAAGGTCTGTGATACCACCACTAATGGCAGAGATGATCTGCAAAACAAAATGAGACATCAAGGGCTTATTATTGTTGCTGAGCCTGTCTTCTCAAATTATAAGAGTAATCCATCAGACACTTATTAATGTACTGCAGGAATACAATTGCAACAGGAAATCAGACTTTAAGCTGTTTCCAACAACAAAAAGACCATTGATGCATAAGCATAAAGTTTATCGAAATGATTCTATGCAGTATATTCTGTTACTTTCTGTCTGAAATAAAGAGTTTGTATCCGTTTCAAGCCAAAGATAATCATATCCGCGACAAGATTTCTGGCCATTAATTAAAGAACAAAGCTTTGCACGCCCATGGGAAACTAGAGAGGGACTGTCACATACCATCAAAAACATGGCAGTCCATACTTTCTGATTCTGATGTTTCCGGAAAATATACAGTTCCCCGATTGCTGTTATAATGTTTGTCCCATTCTTCAGAATTGTAACCATCGCAATGTTTATGTATTTCAAACTGAAAACAACATTGAACCAGAATCAACCGCAAAAGATTAATTGAATCCATCGAAAAATGAGCATTGTATCTCTTAAACCCATACAAACCAGAACTGCTCAAATACCTATACATGCCTGATACTAGCATTCCAACGAAGACTACGTTGACAGGGATCCACACCCTTACTAGTTTCCAATTGAGTTTTTCAACTGAAACTACTCCGCAGAAGCTCAGTGCAGCAACAATAAGACAGCTGATCAAATTCTGCAGCAAAACGAAGGGTTCAAATTTAAGGAGGCTTCGACGTTTTCAGTTATTTAAGATTGATCAGATAAAAAAGTTTGCAGTAGAGAGCAAAGGGAGGGTATAGCGTACTTGGTAAAACATAAGTGATATCCCTGCATTGAAATTAAAAGTTGATAAAACAATTTTATTCAACAGTATCATGCCACAGGACGAAATGCAGTAGGCCGTTCCAGATATGAGAGGCCCGGATTTTTTTCCTGATCCATATTCACGTTTTCCATTCCCACCAATTGGAAGACCAGGACTGTCACTCTCTGCTCCATTCCCTCTATAGAACCTTCAAAAAAAAGAAACAGATAGATAAAAATCCAAAGTCCAAACTAATAATCTAAATTAAAAGAAAAATCAATACTAATTCCCAGCATTACCCGTCACTTATAGCTCTCCGTCCTGCCGAATTAACACTAAAAATGTTGCCCACTGCAGCATTAATCTTTTCAGCACCTGAAATCGTTTCTCCCTTTTCAGGCCTAAAACCTGGCTCCGGAAAATCTTTGCCAAGAACTAAATCCAACTTGAAATCAGACATACCGCAAGCCTGCAAATGGCAAGGAAAAGGAGGAGTTAAGGGAGACAAACGCAGCATATATATATTGGAGCAGAAAACTCCATGCACGGCTACAATACAAACCTGATACGGGTTCTGGTGGCTGAAAGAATCTGTCGCTCATGAAAAATGAAGTGATCAATAGTAATAGTTTTAGAGAATCTTTTTGGAGGGCACGCAAAGGGAAAAAGGTAAGCTGAAAATCAAAGAACCGTGGATTTGGATATATTAGAAAAAGAAGTGGCGAGGGAGAGAAGAGTGGAGTTGACATCAGAGTCACAGAGCGAGATTCTAGCTAGCAGGAGAGAGCACCGTCCAAGTACGTAGTTTGAATATCGAAAAAATAAAGTTCAGTTTTCGAGGGTTTAAAAGTCAAAAGGATTGATTGATTACAGGTTTTTTTTTAGCCTCTCTGTACTTTTTGGTTTGTTTATGGAAGATGTAAGAAAGAAGAGACTTGGAATGTAAAGAAGAAAGCTTTGCGCGAAAAATCTGGCTTGCTTCTTGGCACGGAAATGGAGGTGGGCCGGGTTTTGATGGGCTGATTTGGGCTCGATTCCATAGACTCTTAACAGCCTGAGCTCAAAGTTTCTTAGGGATTCTCTTAAAATTATTGTCTTTAATGAGAATTTGATTTTTGGGAGAGTGATTATTCATATTTAATGAAAATTAAGAATTTTTAAAAATATATATTTATTAAATTTGGTTGATCTCATAAAAAATTAAGAATTTTAAAAAATATATATTTATTAAATTTGGTTGATCTCCTAAAAAATTAATTATATAAAAGGAATCATATTTTTTGTTTTGTGGGGACTGCGATGTCATGGGAAATCTAAAATTTACTTAGCAAAATAATTACAGTTTTTTTAATAAATTAATTAATTAAATGTCTAAATGTACCTTATAACTACTAAGCCTTTAATTGACTTACTTTTCTTCGTTGGAAAATATAGAGAAGAATAACGAATTGAAAAATCCATTAAAAAGGGTTAAAGGAAATGAAAATGAAAATATTAAAAATTTTCAAATAAAAAATAGATACTTGTTGATGATGTATATGGAAAACAAAACACAAGAAAAGAAAACGATAGGCAAAAAAGACAAAATTAGAACTGAAAATTAAAATCATAAAACCTCATCAAGATATGAATTAAGCTGGATTAGACTAATCAGTAATCCCTGAAAAATATAGTGCCTATTTAGAATCATGAATTGGATTTAGCTTCTTCTTCTCCATGCATGTTCAGGATGTTAAAAAATAATATAAATTATATTGTGGGATCTCATTTAATAGCTTAAGTTTTTAGGTGAGATGGTTCTTTAACATAGTATCAAAATTATATTAACACAGCGGTCATGAGTTCGAATCTTACTATTTTTATTTTATTTAATAAAAATCAAGCAAAAGGTAATGTAAGTCTATGCAAGTTTCAAACTCAAAAGACTTTTACATGAGGGTGTGTGTTAGAGAATAATATAAATCATATTATGGGACCTCAATTAACAATTTAAATTTTTAGATGAGATAGTAACTTATTACATGCCGAATTTAAATATTTTTTGTTACGTAGAAGTTTATTTTAGATTTGGTTTTATACTTTGTTAATGATTATTTTTTAGTATAGAAAAATGATATGAAAATATATATAAAAAATATTTTTATTTAAAAAAGACATTTTAAAACATATAATCATGGTTTGCCACGCCACCATGGTCGAAATCCATCAATGATTTGATGGCAACATATAATCATAGTTGATGAATCGATCGAGGCTGTACTTAAAGCAATTTTCCTACATACTCAGCACATCTTTTTCCTACGCTCAGCACATCTTTTTCGTTAGGAGCAGGAGCATTTCTTTTCATTTTCATTTTTTATTTTATTTTGGTGGGGGGAGGGAATTCTTTATGGACCCAGCACATAATCATGAGTGGGCGGCCACCTCGCGTCTGACCATAAAGACCAAGACCATATGCTAGTCATGAATGACAGACATTCTAGAAATAAATAAATAAGGAATAATAGCGAACAAACATTTTCTTATACGAACTTCTATTAATTAGCTTTATTAAGGTTTTGCAAGTTATCATTTACTTATTGAAATATCAATTTATATGAAAACTTAGCATGAAAAGTCTGTTTATAAATAATTTTTTACAAGTAAATCATGAGGAATTCGTTTAAGTTTTTTTAAAGATCCCAAAAATAATAGTTTTATAAATATATTACTTTAAACATAGATAATTTGTTAGAACATTGATTAGAAAAGAATTTAATTTTACTAATTAAATGTTAATAAAAAAAATTACGTAGGCATGCAACTACTACAATCATGCCCTGCTTCAGTGTAAAGGTTATAGATAACATAAGAAAGCATCAATCTCTTGTGATGAAAAATGGACCCACGTTTCTTCAATGAAATAGGGTGGGAAGTCCAAGTTAAGCAGCACCGACGCCTCATTGTTAAATTGATTATCTCTACTAATTAATATTAGTTAATAATATAAAATAAGATAACATGGTTTAATATTAAAATATTTTTATTTAAGAAATATATTAATAAATTATATAAATCATATAGTATAATCCTATCTTATTAGAATAATTATTTAATAATAATAAACACGAGTGCTTTTATTGGGCCATGCATATCAAGGATTGAAATCCAAGCAACACAATTAGCGCTCCCAAAATCCAAATGGAAGTTGAGTCATCTCTTACATGACAGGTATGGTACGGTGAGCATAGCCCTCGATCATGGTTAATAAAATATAATCAATAAATAAAAAAGAAAAAGAAAAATCACAAGCAAAGCAAATCAGGTGGTATTAATTTATCTACTAATTAACACTATATAGTCTCTACGTCTCCTGGGGCAGTGGTACGGGGCGGTGACCATATTTTGGTCACAGTCACAGATCAAGAAAACTCAAAAGCATCAATGACACGACACTATCACCATCACCATCACCACTTAGACAAACCATCAAAATTATAAAAATTACAGGGCAGAAGGAAGGGATCATACGCTATTATCATGATCACACTCACACGGTATATATAATCACAAAGCAAGGAAGCACAGCCCTTGGATTAAACACCAACAGCTCTTGCTCATCCAACCTGGTGTGGACCCCACTGCCACCTCTTCCCAGGACAGAATCAGCCCCGCCATCCTGCTTGTCCACATCCTCGTCCATTTCACACCCTACCCGGCCCGCCACGACCCGGCAAACTAGCATAGCCCGTTTCACATTCATGAACTTGAACTCCTCCTCGATCTCCTCAGGGATCGCCGTGTGTGCTCTCCAACTTGTAGATAGTGTAGAAATTCCATCCATCTTGGGTGAGAAACCAGACTTGATTACCCCACAGACATTGCAGTATTGCTGGTTACAAATGCTAGAATCCTGATCATTCAGTCCTAAATCACACATAAAAGTTGAACAGTAAAACCTCAACAGCTCGTTGCCATCAGCAATGCACCTCTCGTCTCTTCTCTTACTGTTTCTTGCAGCTTTGGCTTTGACAAACTCCCTGTACTCTTCAAATCTTGACAGTATCTTTGGACTATTATGGATCTTCAAAATTCTATGGATTTCTGGGCTCTTCTCTTTACATGACCACCCGGTTTTAAATATGATATGGACTATATTCTTGCCTGTATCACCATCCAGAAGCTGCGTGACAGCATGCTTGGTGGCCTGATGTTGTTCAAGAAGCTGGGGTTTTTGGAAAATTTCACCACAAGCTGTGCATGGAAAGATATCATTTCTTAAAGGAAAGAAATGGTGATCTGTTGAGATATCGGATTCCTCGCAGGACCCAGTACTTGACTTTTTCCGTGGTGGAAGTTCGGACAAGTGAGTTTCAGGCGGTATCATGGTGACTATTGATTGCTGTGATGATCTTGCTGAGGTTAGAGTCGGAGTTCCGGATTTAGTTTGAGTTTTGGATGACTTAGACGAGAAAATGTTTTTGAGATAGGACCAGGAGGAAGATAGAGCTTTGTGGGGTTTCAGGCGAGAAGGAGAAGAAGAGATGGGAGCAAGAGGAGAGACTTTTTTGCGTTTCTTGATCGGTGGCGGGCTATTAGGGTGGTGATCATTTAATTTGGTTGTGAAAATAAAGCAGCCAAGATGGAGAAGAAGAACAAAGAGAGATAGGAATTTGTTGAAGACTGATCCTATATTGGGTGCCATTGTTTTTTAGATCAGCTTGAGCTCTGGCAATTCTTCAACGAGGCATTGCTCTCCAAGAGAAATTAAGGGGGGTCGTGTGATAAGGAATGATGGAAGAAGCGCGGAAAAAGAATAGCAAAGGCAAGAAAGAATGAATGTAAAGGAAGCTGACATTAATGGTGGGGGCATGGAAGAATAAAGTTAAGAGTAGGTGCATCGCAACTTCACAGCGTATATTTCATCTATATTTTCCTTCCTGTGTGGGCACAGCATGTTATTTTCTCTTTCTTGATCTTGAGCTGATGATGGATCGAGTTAAAGTATAAAACATCACAGTAACTGAGGTTGTCTTTTAGAATCATCTTTAACCGAAAGTAACTGCCGAGAAAAATGTTAAAATGTGATACAAAATCTCTTCCCCATACTGAACTACGCATTTGATCCTGAGACTTTCAATTTACTAAAAATATTACTGCTATACACACACTCTAATTCATCAAATTGAAGCGCCCGATTCGGCTTGTTGGCAATTTGACATCTTTAATTAACTTTGTTTTTTAGGACAGTGTTTGGCAATCAAATTCTGACAGTACTTCACCTTGTTTAGCTAGTTACGTCGATCAATATATATATGGAATGGAATTAATTCTGATTAATATCTCCCCCGGAACAATTTCCTGCATTATAAAGTTGCTGGGGGTAAGGTTGATTTTAAAAACTTTTTTAATGTATTTTATGCATTGAAATTAGCGAGTAAAATTTCAATTATTCTATATTTTTATCATAGAGGCATATTCGGACTCGAATTCAATATGTAAGGACTCAGGGACTTCATTTTAAAACCTGCATTCAGCTTATTTCATTTCATCTAATTTCTTAGCTAAAATACCCTCGTCTTCAACGGGAGAAGTTTGCAGCTGTCTTGAGCAGAGTAATCAAGGAAATGACTGGTAGTAATACCGCTACGAAATGCACACCGTGTCAATGACTAGAAAATATCACCATTGCTTTTTCTTTTATCTTTTTTTTGTCAGGATGAAGGGCAAATAGTGAATAGTATTAAAGAAATTAGTAAGAGGACGCAAGAAAGGTGGAGTTGGCATGTGGAGTCCCCTGATGCTGATGATGCACCCGTCACCTGCAAATTAATATCTGATGGGTATCTTATTATTAATTATCTGAGTAACGTACGCAAGATAATTAAGAAATGAATGTGGCTATCGATCTCCACACGTGCAGGGGTCCCTGACTCTTACGATCGAGTTCTTAACTACATGAGTTTCAGTGACGTTTTCTCGAGATTTTATTTATGAATTTGCAGAGGTATTGTCTCTCTTCCTCCTCCCTCTGCATGCTTTAAAGGAGAATCCAATGCTTACAGTTCTTCTAACACGTGATCTTCTGCAGAATCTTAACCTTTATTCGAGTTTTTAACTATAGCAACGACAAGTCTCCTTGATTATTCCCAATAAGCAGATGTGACCACGTATCGTGTGAAGAATCTTGAAAAGTAATTAGCGAAGGTTTTATTTATTTATTTATTTTCGAGTCATTTAGTGAAGCCATATTTGAGAAAATGTTTATAACTAGCTACAGGATTTTAACTAGTGACCTCCCTCCGAATTTATAGCAAAATAATCCTATTTGTTTTTAGCATCATGAACTATCAATGAAAAGAATAATGCAATGAGATCTTGATTGAAATCATAGTAGATTTTTTCGATGATAAATATATTAAAATAATATTATTTTTTAATATATCAAATATGAACTGGACCAGAGAAAACTGCCGGCAGGAAGCATGTAATTAACATGATTTATTGTTATTTTTGCACTATATATATTCAACTAATGTCGTCAAAGAGGTAGGTCATTTCATGTAAATCGAACCTCAGATACGTTATAGTTTGTAGAATAAGTGGTGTTTGGAAATCATTGTAAGAATATTTTTAAGAATAATTGATTTTCTTTTTATTTTTAGATATTTTGTATCAAAAATTATTTTTTAAAAAATATTTTAAAAAATTACTTTTAAAAATATAATCGATTATAATATCAAACAGTAATGTAATCAGCTCAACAACAGTAACAACATGGAACTTGTTTCCATAGTTGATTTGGCAGGTATTTTTATAACTCTCATAGCAACTCCGATGATAAAATTAATTTTGAAGAGTTAAATTGATAAAATTATTTTTTGAATAGTATAAATATAGCTTTTTTATTTATGTATATTATAATAGTAAAAATCATTTTAAAAAGTTATTTTTTGTATATTATTTTAAATATAATACAATTTTTTTTTGTCTAAGCACAGGTACAGAGGTTTTTAAGAAGCATCAAATTCTCATCTTCATCTTCACTTCTAAGCACAAGCACAAGGACTACTTGTGGTTTAGGAATCATGGAAGAACCTGCACGAATCTATTTTGAAAAAGACCACAACACACTAGAAATCCACAACCTCATCTGAAGATGGAGTGGGGTTTGGGGTCTCACAGTGGCACCAATAACACAGGAAAGTTGTTGCTGCCATGCCACCTGCTCAACCACACCCTTTATGTATCATCATTGCATTGAACGACGATTAAGATTGCTCCGACCATGTCAGGTCAGCCATTCCTCTCCTCCTCCTCCTTCACCTCTTGTGTTTGTCATTTTTTTTATTGGATTGTGTTTAATCTACGAACAAACATAAAAAAGATTTGGGTTTGTCATCTTGATCTGTCTACTTTCATAACCCTCAATTCACTTGTGTTGCATGCGGCGGTTCTCCAAGTACTGGTAAAAGATGGAAGCAAGGAGACAAACGAACAGAAAGAGTGAGTAACTGAGCCATCTCTTTGTGTGCCATGAGTTGTCCATGAAAATTAGTCGTGAAATCATGGCGGGCCGAATTCCCTCATGATGCTTTCAATAGGGATATGTAAATGGTTTTTCTTTTTCTATGCACCTATAAATAGCAACTCAAACATAAAAAAGCTATTTTAGCTCTTCGAATAGCTCTGCGCGCTAGAGATTGTAAGTGAAAAAAAAATGCTAATATTTTACCTTTGGCTCTTTTGTGTTGAAGATGCTCTCATAACACAAGTTCCATCAAAACATCTAGTAGATATCTTGTATTAGGTTTGAATTTACTAAACCAAGTATAAATCTCTTGATTATTATTGATATGATAATTATTAAAAATTTATATAATTATTAATTTTATCACTGGTAAAATTAGTCTGTGCAACAACAACATTAATAAAAAAAAACAATAATAGTCATTCTTACATTTTCCTGGCAATTAAACTTTTTTACGGAGGTTGTTTTTATTTTGGTTTCTGAATCTTTTCTTCAACTCGCAATATATTGGAAGGCAAAGCCAGACTTTTCAGAATATCATGTGGGCCACATGATCGTATACTAGAGCACTGGCTTGCTTTTCAAGTGGGCCAGTATGATCTTTCTATGAGGCCAATAATTACTCTCGGATGCCGGTTGCATTACATGGTATTTCTACTTTCAAAATACCTTTTAATTTATTTTTCATAAAAAAAAAACATAATCTTGCTTTTTAACTGGGCGAATATGATCCTTCTATTAGAGCATCTCCAATGGCTATAACAATTTTGGAGAGTCAAATCTTTAAAATGACTCTTTAAATAATATATATATATGACTTTTTTGTTGATATGTGCTCCAACGGTAAAAACTATTTTGGAGAGCTATTTTTTTATATTATTTTAAATATAGTGCAATTATTTTGTATGTAGTTTAATTATGCAATTAATTATACAATTAATAGGAATAGATTATATAATTAAATAATTATTTTTAAAAAACCCTCCAACAATATAATTATTAATTTTGTATATAATTTTTTACTCTTGTTAAGGTATTTTTAAATAAAAACAAAAATAAATGTTTTTGATATAGTTACATTATTTTCTAATATATATATATATATCACTTCAACTAAGGAATTTTGAAGGGAATTAGTGTTTTGAGTTCTGGGAATTTTTTCAATTATTAAATATTATTTTATTTTTTGGCTCTTTGATTTCAACCTGTAGAAATAGCTACTGACTATGACAATAGCTATTTTGGCTATTCAGATGTCTCTTGTGTTGGATGACAAAAACTTGACTCAAAAAGCCAAACGAAGGAATTTTTGGTTTTGGCTCTTCGTTTAGCTCCAGCGTTGGAGTTGCCCTTAGGGCCCATAATTATTCTAGGATGCCTGTTCGACATTATGGTTGTTACTGATTTTTTTTTTGTTGTAAAAAACATAAAAAAAAAATTGGACATTTTTTTAATAATTTTGAGTATTAAAAATTAACAATATACTATTTTTAATAATAAAAAACACATTACATCACACCAGCAAACATACATTATCATATCCCATATTTAATGGATTACCGCTTTAAGTTGATATAAGTCCAAAAAAAATCTATATTAAATTCGGACCAATTAAATAGAGTACAGATTCTTCATGTGCTCAAATTACTTTGCCACACAGTCACAAAATCATCATGTGTACGATGGATATTTATTCACCATTGTTGTCAATCAGTCATGAAGTTAATTGTTGGGTTGTGACAGAAACATCAATTATTGATGTCATTGTATGTCTTTTCACACAGACTGAAAGATTAATTAATTAATGTTAATAATATTATCGAGATTGATTTTGAATTTTTTTTTGAAAATATAATAAAATATATTTTTTATTTTTTATAAATTATTTTTAACATCAATATATTAAAATGGGTGTGAAACACAGAATCAGCTATCAGCGGCTAAAAGCCAGAGACAAAAACAATCAAGTGAGTGTAGAACAAACTTAATGTCTTTGAACAACATGAAGAACCTTTTGATAAAATGTCACCTTAAATTAGCTTATCGGATATGAAATCAAATGATTATTACATTGACAAGCTACTTGAGCTCAGCATTTTTTACCAGCCCACTCAATAGAGCATGTTGATTTAGTCAATAAATAAATTTGACTTAAAACATACTGTTGACTTAAGTGGAAAAGAAAAGGGCCTCGGTTCCCTGGTTCGTTGCTTCTTTAGAACCTTTTTCACTGTCATCTCTCTTCTTTCCCTTTTCCGGCCTCTCTCTCCCTCTCTCTCTCTCTCTCTATATATATAAAGCAGCTGCCGACATTGGTCAGAAATGGTGAGGTCGGCTTTGTGGGTTGGTTGGTGGATATTTTGATTTTAATTAAAAATATAAAACAAATCCTAATGCTCAATTATTTGTGCTCCACACACCTAGGCTACGATTTTTATGACAGTCCCACACAAAAGGCAAAATGATGCAGACAAATTAAGAGCAGAAAGAAATCGAACATAATCTCTATCTGATAATGATACTTCCGTGGTCAATTCCCACCTCGAAAATCACAAATGTGCTGATTGATTTCCCTTGCATGCGTTTCTATGTTTATCCTAAGTTTCAATTATAAGATGGTCAAGTAATTGCATCTCTTACAATAATTGAGAGCTGAGTTATGTTAGAGTGAAAAAAAATATACATGGCTCTGCATTTTCACTCTATAGTATCAAAATGGAAAAAAACTATCCCTTGTACTTTCCCTCGTCAAAGCGAGGGGGGCAGCTGGGTCGTGAAGCCTGGCCAGTTTCATGGTAGAGTTGGTGGCGGGACCATTGTTCAGTTTCATGATAGAGTTAGCTAGTTCATGAAGCATCTATTCGGACCCAGTTACGGGGCCTGTAATTCTGATGCCGTTGATGGCTCTGACACAGATGGTTTTGGGATTCAAAAAACATCGAAAGAAAGAGTATCAAATTGAATACAAGAATCAAAATGGTATGGGGGAAATTGAAAACAAAAGATAAGAACACCATTAAAAAATGATTAGCGGTGATATTGAAAAAACAACAACTCAACTTCAAAATACCTTAAGAACCTAAGAGAATAAGGATCAAAATACAAATATAAATTGATACGACACACTTGATTTTTAAAATGATCGGCAGGAAACTCAAATTGAGGACATGGAAAAATATTTGACCATTGAAAAAAAAAATGCTAGCAACACTATTAATAAAGTAGGTGTTGGATTGGTGCGAGATGACACTTGAAAAGCACGTGTTCTTCTCACTTGTTTGCACATGCATAGCACAGTCAATTATTGATTTTATATATTTATATTTATTAAAAGATTAAATAACCATTCATTTAAATTGATTATAACTGAAGATCATCGATAAAAACATGCATAGCACAGTCAATTATTGATTTTATATATTTAATTTTATTAAAAGATTAAATAACCATTCATTCAAATTGATTATAGCTGAAGATCGACGATAAAAACACAAAAATACCCATGGAATACAATGTTTATTTAATCGCAATGTAGTTATTTTATTATTTAATATAAAACTTAAAGTACCAAAAACCTAAAAAACCTTGACTTACTGATTTGCTTTTGTTTTTGCTTTAAAAAGTATTTAAGTTATTTAGTAGTGCTTGTAAAATGTAAGAAAAAAATGATGTAGATTTAATATAATAATGAAAAATAATTTTTAATAAAAAAAACTAATTTACTCCCATTAAATAATTTCATTTGAGAAGTGTCCACAGTGAATGCCTATTTATTTTTATTGTAATTAACTATGAATCATTTATCACCGAATCCTAAAACCATCTATGGCATCACATTGCAAATTCCAGTAAAAATGCTTCTTTAGCATTATTTAAAACTACGTAAATTCACTTCACTTCAGGGCTGACCTTTTCCTCTCCATTAAGCTTTACTAACAATTAGGATCAATCCCTTGGAGCAGATCATGGGCTTTCGCCCAAATAACAACTATAGCATTTGAAGTTTGGACCTGAACGCAAGCCCATGATTGGGGTTAGGTTCTTTTCTACGTTACCAAAGCCCGTCCAACTCAAAATTAAGCAAAATAATTTAAAATGTTTTATTTTATATTTTTTTAAATCACCCTTCAACATCTTAGATTTTCCAGTCTCGTAATCTTATCACGGATTTAACTAGTTAAATCGAGTCGATTAACTATTTTGTTTGAGTTTTTTTTTTTAAATTATTTAATTATGATTTGGTTGAAAATTAAATTTCATAATTTATTTTGATTTGATTTCTATAGAGTTGTCTCGATTTCATGACCTGTGCTGCGAGTTTGACAAGTTAAATTTATTTATTTTTTGGGCTATTTTTTATTTGAATATTATTTTTAATTGCACTTCATTATTATTCTTGATTTAATTTCTATAAGATTATCTATAACTAAGATCACGAGTTTGTTAAGTTGATATGATTCTTTAAATCATTTTTATTTATTTTTCAATTTTTTTATTCAACAATTTAATCTCATTTTTTTTACTTAGTTTCATTTTAATTTTAATTTTAACATTTAATATTAATCTTTTTAGGAATTAAGTTTCATAATTGTTTTTCAATCAATTTTTTATGTATTTATCTTGGTCCCATTAATTTATTTATTTATTGGTTTTTTTACCTTCATCATTAATTTATTAAAAATAAAGTTTCATAGTTTTTTATTTTATTTTTATAAAGTTATCATAATTGTTAGGGTGAAAACAAGGGTTATGAGTTTAACATGTTAGTGTGAGTTGACATGGTTTGTTTGTTTCGGGTCATTTGTTTAATTGATTTTTTTCGAGTTGATCCTTTAATATTGAGTTGGTTGAGAATTTGAATTTGTAGTTTTTTTTATATTTGGGCACATCAACTTTAGTATTTTTATAATTTAATATTTTTTTCAATTTTATTATTCATTATTAAATTGGTTTAGATCTTAATAATTTATCTTGATTATCTTTTTATAGAGTTATCATGATCTAATGATTTGGATCATAAATTTAAATGATTAACCCAGATCTATCAAATATATAACTATTTTATTATTTAGAAACATATATCAACTAATATATTATTGTATAATTTTTTATAAATGCTTCCAATACATCATGTTCGAGTTCATAATTAATTTTTTTAACTCGTAAACATATTAACAACACTTTAAGTCTATTTTTATGGTAAAAAAGTGATTCAATTCTTAGCAAAAGCATTTCAATTCTATCATATGAAATTATTTGATATTGTATTTAATGTGTCTTTTTAAATATATATTTTTTAATATTATTTCATTAAAATAATCTTAATAAATAAAAAATAAATTTAAAAACAATAAAAAAATAGAATTGTTTTAAAACTTCTTTTAAATGCAAATACAAATTATTACAAACCGGTTGTATAACAGTAACCGTCAACTTGCACCTGAAATTGTTTTCTGTAAGCCTCCCCCGCCCAAAATTCCCGTCAATCACAGGAGGACACATGTCAAAACCAGCACCAATCCCCTGTAAATATCCCTTCCTCTACTACTATTCAAAATATCATATCCTGCTCTCTCCTGCACACATGTGGTAAAATACAAAAACAGTTACCCTTCCTAACGGCACCACCATGAACACCAGTAGAGCTCTTCTCTACTCTTTCACCGACCCTACTTTCCGCCCTCTAAAATCTCCTCCCTATATCTCATCCCCTAAAAGAAGACCTAGAGAGCGGCTTAATTTCCGAGTCCGGTTACATGCTGATCACCGATGCTGTGTTTTTCGGGTCTCGGTTAGGAATTCGGGTCGAGGTGAGACAGGGAAAGTGTATGCTGATGTTAAGTCGGAGCGGTACGAGATAGTGGATTCGGTTCCGGAATCGGTGAAGTTGGAGGAGGATGCTTTGGACGATGTTGTTCTGGATAGTACGGTGCCGTGGTGGGAAGAGTTCCCTAAACGATGGGTCATTGTCATTCTTTGTTTCTCGGCTTTTCTTCTATGCAATATGGATAGAGTATGTTGCTCACATTTGCTTTGCTTTTCTTTTTCCTTTTTATTGTGATGAATTATTATAAAGAGGAGAAAATAAACATTACTCTGACTCTGATTATGGAAAATGATTAGTGTATTTTTTTTGGGTAATTAAGAAGTAAATTATGACCAGATGCTGTTTGGCAGGTAAATATGAGCATTGCAATACTTCCAATGTCAGCCGAGAACAATTGGAACCCAGCCACTGTCGGTTTGATTCAGTCTTCATTTTTCTGGGGCTACTTACTCACCCAGGTAACTTTAACAAGCTTTTTATTTTTCTTAATTATTAACATGTATTTTCTTATTAATAATTTTTTTCACATTTTTTTTTCTACTTGAAAGATTGCTGGTGGCATTTGGGCGGACAAAGTGGGCGGGAAGACGGTTTTGGGATTTGGTGTCATTTGGTGGTCCGTTGCTACGATTCTTACTCCTGTTGCTGCTAAAGTTGGATTGCCCTTCCTGCTCGTTGTTCGCGCTTTCATGGGGATTGGTGAGGTAAGTTGTCTAGCAAGAAAAAGAAAAAAACTAGTGACTTTGTGTCATATTATACGTTGGGTGCCTGTTAAATTAATTTGGTGCTGCTTCAGGGTGTTGCGATGCCTGCCATGAATAACATTCTGTCCAAATGGGTTCCTGTATCAGAGAGGAGTAGATCATTAGCGTTTGTGTACAGCGGGATGTACCTTGGATCAGTTACTGGCTTGGCCTTTTCACCATTCTTAATACATCAGTTTGGATGGCCATCGGTTTTTTACTCCTTTGGTTCTCTAGGAACGGTTTGGTTTGCTGCATGGCTCAGTAAGGTAAATTTTGTACTCTGTAGATTATCATGTTTTTCATATGGCATGTTTCTTGCCAACTTAATGGAAGTTGCAGAAATAGTAAAATTATAATTTCATTACTATTACAAGAAGCTTTTTGGAATTAACAAGATCCATAAACTAGACGGCTAAACCTCTGTTTAGCCTTTAATTTTTCTGTCCATGCAAATTATGATTCCTCGTGCAAAACTTGCTTTAAATTAAGGTTTCTTTTCCCTAAAAAGAATGTGTCACCTTGAAAGGTGCTCATTTTTTGTTCTGTCTACCTATAGGCACACAGCTCACCTCACGATGATCCTCAGCTGCGGCCTGCAGAAAAGAAGTTGATTTTTGCGAACAGTTTTTCCAAGGAACCTGTTGAAACAATCCCTTGGGGACTAATCTTATCAAAAGCCCCTGTATGGGCCCTAATAGTGTCTCACTTCTGTCACAACTGGGGCACATTTATTCTTTTGACATGGATGCCAACATATTATAATCAAGTAAGTCTTTTTTTCCAAACATAATTGAATGATTTGACCTGTTGGAGGAAAATATATATAACCAAACTACCGTCACAATAGGAAATATAAAGGAACTCCTATTCTATATATAACCAAACTACCGTAACATATTATACATTAATTAGCTATAAATGTCGTTTTCTGCACAATTATGAGCTAAAATTGTCCCAAGGATGAAGTAGATGAAAGATCCATGTAGTTTTTGCACAAACATGTGCTAAAATTGTCGTTTATTTCTTAGCACACCAAGAAACTACATGGATCTCATGACGACAATTTGAACAAATCCAAACTAGAGTAAAAAGCCACTAAGCTGTTGAAACCAAGCATGAGGAGTCTGTATTAGACCATAAATGGCTCTATGAAGCTGACATACATGAGTTGGGCAAATTGGATCAACAAACCTTGAAGTCTGAGATATAAAAATAGTAGTGCCCAAATAACCATGAAAAAATGCATTCTTCACATCTAATTGATGAAGAGCCTAACCAGAGGACATTACCAGAGTAAAAAGGTTCCAAACTGTTGTGGGCTTGACCATAGGATTGAAAGTCATCAAAATCAATGCTACATTGTTGATGGAACCCCTTAGCAATAAGGTGAGCCTTGTACCTCTCAGAAGATTCATCTGACTTCCGTTTAAGCTTAAAAGCCCCTGCATTTAACCACATGTTGCTGAAAAGAAGGAATAAAAACTCATATCTAATTCTTGAGAAGAAATGGCCTCACACCACTCAAAAAAATAAATCGAGAGAAACAAGTAGGTTCTTTGAAAGTAAGAGAAGTATGGGCCAACAAAACACGGGGAATAGGATACTTAATGGTGCCATCAATGCGAACTCGAGGGTGAAGAGTACCAACCTAGTGACAAGTAAACACAAGATGACGCTCACTAACCAATGATCCAAAATCAGAAGTATACCCATCAACAATGGACTCAAGAGGTGGACATGAGCAACGTTGGTATGTTTGAATAGGGGCATGTGTGGGGAAAATGATGCCTGGGATATGACAAAGTAATAGGAGAGGGGGCCCAACGGGTGAAATGGGGATTGCAACCCGTTCATTAGGATGATGCAAATATTTGTGCAGCAAAAGGAAATGAATGTTCATGAAAGCAAACATGACGAGATATGTAGAAACAACTAGTAGTGCGATCAAGGCATTTGTACCTTTTATGTTGAAAGCTGTACCTTAGAAAGACATAACATTTATTGGTAAAAGTTTGTTAATCATATATTTACCTAAATGAGGATAACATGCACAACTAAAAACTTGCAACTTAGAATATGAAGGAATTTTTTCATAAGACCAAAATATGGGGAAGACCAGTGAAGAAGAAAGTGAAAGAGGACAATTGATGAGAAATAACAACAAAGGAGAAAACACCAACCCAATGACAAGTAGAAACTGGACTCGAGAGAAAGAGAGTTTGAGACATGTTAGCAATGTGACGGTGCTTACGTTCAGCAAAGCCATTATGATGAGGAGTATGGGGGTAAGAAATGCGATGATAAATTCCATAAGAGGAGCAGAGTGCTCGAAACGCCTCATCATCATATTTTTTGTTGCCATCACTTTGAAACTGTTATAAGAAAGCAGAGACTTAGGTTGTAATGTATGACAAAAAATTCTTAAAACGAGAAAAAACCTTAGACTTATGTTTCATGAAATATAACCAAGTAAACTGAGTAAATTTACCAGTAAATAACATTTAATATTTATAGCTTTAGACAAAAGAAATAGGACATTGCCAAACATCATAATGCACAAGAGAAAAAAAAAAGAATCAGTATGTACTGCATAAGAATTTGTAAGTTGAACCTATGGATTTACCCAAAGCACAACCTTTACAAAAAGATTTTTGGAATTTAAATTTGGAACCTAACAAGTGATTTTTGCCTAAAAAAGCATTGTTTTACCAAAAAGATAACCTAAGCGACTGTACCATATAGATGATAACAAAAGAGAAGTAGATAAACACAAAATACAGGACAAAAGAAATGGAAGCTTGTTGAGACCTGTTCTCACATAGGCCCTGGAAGAGGAGAGAACTATTAGAGTGGTAAAAAATATAAAAATGCTGAGAATCAAAGGCACACAAAACATTATTATCACAACGGATTTGTGCATTAGATAAGAATTTTACGCATGGAAGAAATCACAAACATTGTTTAATTGGAAAGAGTTGAGCCAATAAAGAGTGACATGTTACCTGTATAGGCATCTGATCTCTATTGCCAAGGTGAATTGTATCATGACCATTGTACAAGATGCACTGCTGGAGAAGACCTGAATTCCAATCATGTGAGTGTCGATACTCGTGTAAAGATACCAGGAAGGGTCATGCAAAGAAGTGTAAACTAGACTAGAAGAAGTAGTAGTCTGCAACTATCCTGTAATCTTTAATCTAGCAATTGCAGTATGCAAGGAGTTGGGCACATGTGGATGGGTAAACTATGAGAGCATAAGAGATGTTGGAGTAAAATGACTTGAGTCATAACAGAGCTGACAAAAGGCAATAGGTGTTGAACCAAAAACACTAGGAGCCAAGGAACGAGAACCAAAGTTGTTTTGATGACCATTATTCCTGTGGTTCCAATTACTATGCATGTTATTGTTTCGTGAACCAGAATTTGAGAAGGACGGGAGACACCTTGGGAGGCAAGCAAGGCAACTAGCTAAGAGGAAATGGTAGTTCGATGACAAGACTCATGAGTCAAAAGACGAGATCATAGACCACTAAAATCAGGAAGTGTCTGAGCTCTCAAGAGTTGTCACCAACATCTTGTACTCATCACCAAGGCCTTGTAGAACAACATTAACCACGCTTGTGTTATAGACTGGTTCTCCTATGGAAGCTAGGTTGTTAGAAATTGATTTGACCTCCTGAAGATAATCTAAGACAGATCTACTCCTACAAGAGATCTCATTAACACAATATTAAAGATGAGAGGAGTTGGCGGTTGATTTCTAAGTGAAGTATTTGGAGATAAGAGACCACATGACGGCAAATGTTTTCTAACCAATGATAAAAGCAAGAACAAATTCTGACAAAGTAGCAGATAATGTACTAATAAGAGTCTTGTTTGTGCGAACCCAGTGATTATAATCGGGAGAAGAGGTGGTTGGACATAGATGAGTGCCATCAATATATTTGGATAAATCTTGTACAATAAGAAAGACTTCAACTTGATGATACCACAAGAGATAATCATCATCATTAAACTTTACCGTCACAAAGTGGGGATGTTGGGGAAAGAACATGCGGTCATGGCAACAATGGTTGAGGAGGCTGGAAAGAACTCATCTTAGAGATAGAAAAGAAAGGGGAGGGGTTATGTACCCAAGGAAGAGGAGAAAAAAATAGCAACCCAAAAAATAAAATAAAGAACACTTAGGAAAGGATTAGCTCTAATAACAATGAAATTATACATCCTCTGTACCATGGTTCGAGCCTCTCTTAGCACGTCTGTCACCCCCGCTGTGCCTTACCTGCCCACTGGGCTTGCAGGGTGTTCAGTGGGTCCGGGGATTAGTTGTGGTGCGCATAAGCTGACCTGGACACCCCGGTTATCAAAAAAATAGTGTGAACTTATAATTACTATTCTTCTCACTTTTGGATGAAAATATATAAAGAAATTTCTAGTCTATAGGGATTGAAAATTAATATAGTTGATTGACGATATATACATCAATTAGCTATAAATCAGGGCTGTTGCTAACATATCAAAACTGTTCATTTGACATTTGTACTCCATTTGTCTTGTTGTGCACGAGTTGCGGCCAATGATTTTATCTTAGCTAGCTAATGGGTAAAATAGTCAATGGAGTAACCATTGGCCACGAATAATGAATGGTCAAGGTCGTCATAAATCAATCGAAAAGTGGTGAGAATCAATGGGAAACCATATCACTTGCATGACAAGCAAAACTTGGTGTTGTGACTCGCTGCTTACTATTGGATGGCTCACCTTGAAGCTGATATTTTCAAGTAAATCATCTACTCCTTATTAAGCAACCCTTTATGTGTCTTAGACTCTCAAAGAGTTTTAAAAATCTTGTTGATGTTATCTACATACATTGTAACATGTGAGGTACAGGTAGGAACGAAACCATAAAAGGGTACTTGTTATAAGATACACAGTTAACTTACAATTCATCTATCCTGTATGTTAACCTCCTTGTCAAATTCTTGTAACGATGCATTGAATCAAGGAAGTGCATGCTACTGTTTCTTTGACCTTCAGTTTTGCTATCTTCTTGTTGACAAATTGCAGAAGAGATTTACAGCTTGGCAATAGCATATCTATAAAAACAACCTTTCTCTTGATAATACCACTGAGCAGAATTTCCTTTTGGCTATACAGGTCTTGAAGTTCAATCTTACCGAATCTAGCCTTTTCTGTGTCTTGCCCTGGCTTACAATGGCATTTTCTGCAAATTTGGGAGGGTGGATTGCAGATACTCTTGTGAGCAAAGGTTTATCTGTAACAACAGTCCGTAAGGTATCATTAAGGGTGGTGCAAAATCCGCCAATCCCCTCTCTCTCATCATCTCTGCTTTATTTGCTTCTTCTTAGCACTATTTATTTCTTGTACTTTCTTCATTCATTCAACGTTACATGGCAAATGAAACATGCTCTATAATAGTAATTTTAAGCACTATTTATTTCATCATTTTTCTTCACTCGTTTAACTTTGTATGGCTAACTGAACATGCTCTCCATCCTCCTTAACAGATCATGCAATCAATTGGCTTTCTTGGCCCTGCCTTCTTCCTAACTCAGTTGAGCCACGTTGATTCTCCTGCGATGGCTGTTCTGTGCATGGCATGCAGCCAGGTTTGCCTCTTACATCAAAACATGCACTGTTCCACTTTTCAAAATTTAAGTAGCAATAGACAGTACGTGTATTAACGTGCAAAGGTATTGCACATTGTTTACCATTTGTTATGGTTTATTTGCTTGTGCTTTTGTCTGTCTTGTAAGTTCTATTTATGACCAACCATAAATGGAGTTCAGCTGCCCATCTCAACTATGAGAAATTTCTGTTTAAAGTTTATTTATTTTTTCTGTATCTTTTTAGCTTTAGTGGAATGAGATCATTTTTTTTTTCAAACTCTCTTCTCTTGAACTAACTGCTTCTTTTTCTTCAACAGGGAACTGATGCATTTTCCCAGTCTGGTCTATATTCAAACCATCAAGATATTGCCCCTCGATATTCTGTGAGTATCTATCCTTGTAATGCTGTTGTCTGTTGATGACCTACATTTGGCTTGTTTAGTAGTGGGGGCTACTAATTGTGTTTCAATTGCTGTCACAAATCATCTACCATTGGGTGCCTTTCAAGAGGTCTTTGGAATTCAATGTTGAACAGCTGTTTTTGTTGTATATTCTTTGAAATTCAATGTTGAATAGCTGTTTATGCTGCCATTGCTTCTATTTCCTAGGAATGTTTTACTCAATTGTTTCTACTTTTATTTCTAATTTTTTTCCAGGGAGTGTTGCTTGGTCTATCCAATACAGCTGGAGTATTGGCAGGGGTGTTAGGAACTGCAGCAACTGGTTACATCTTGCAACATGGTAAGAACTCATCCTTGGCATTTATTACTGCTGGCAAGACAAATTCGAATGTCTACTATACTATCCTTGAAGAAAACCAATAGAAAAAAAAAAAAGAATTTTTCTAGGAAGTCAAAGTTGTCCAAGTCACTTCTAGCTTAATTCATTCTGGTCTTGGATATGGAACAATTTTAGTGAGACCAATTTGAAGGCTTGAAAATAGAATTTTTGTTTAAATTAACCTTGTTGGTTTTAAAGACATTTTCTTCTTCTTCTGTGTATTAGAGCTAAGTCCTAGTTTCCAAGAGGACAATTGGATGGTTAAAACTTAGGATTTTCAAATTGGAGGTTCATATTCAAATCCTGGAATAGGTTTAGAGGATGAAGAGGGTTGCCTCCCATCATCTAGTGCAAGGTTTAGTAAACCAGATAAAGGAAAAGGAAAAGGAAAAGGAAAAAACAGAAGAAGATGGCCTCCACTGCGTGGTGTAGAATACTAACAGTTTTAATAAATTTACGTTACTACTAATGTGGCAAACTATAATAGGGTGATATGTCATCTATTTAATGAAATGACATGGCAGGTTCACTCTTTCAGATTCAGGTTTTTTCATATTTTTTTTTCGTATGCTCTGTCAGGCTCACTAAATCTAAATCTAAATCATCAAATTCAAAATGAATGGGCATGATTTTAATGGAAAAAACTAACTAGCTACGAATCTCCTTTTTAATCAGATAATTTGGAACATGACCTACATGCTCTTCTGAACATGAGAGGATTTGAAACTCATTCCTGAGGAAAATTTAATGTTGTCACCCCTAGCATCACTCATCATAAAATGTAGCTTTTTTTACACAGAAGTTGTGGTTTCTTGGAGTAACAGTTATTTGGGCTTCAAGCTTCAATCCCTCTAGTTGTAAATTGTAATGTATTTGTTTCTATTTCTAACAAAGAAAGTCAAACTGTTAGAAGCTAAAAACTAAGGGTTCCATTAAATTTTTCTGATAAGAAAACTTCTGTGGTCTTGGTCCTCATTATGAATACAGAAAAAAGAAGAGGGAAATGGCCGTGTTACCCTGCTAGATTCTCATTGCCTTGGTTAACTGTTGCCTTTTAATTCAAGCTTTTGAATGCTTCAGAAACTAAGTTTTACATCGCCATTTCCTGTGTTGCTCACTCCCTGCCTTCTCTATTGAAAATTGAGACGCTGAATCTTACAACATCTGATTCTCGTGCATTGATTCACTCCCTCATTGCCTTCTCAGGTTCTTGGGATGATGTTTTCAAGGTTTCGGTTGGGCTCTACTTGGTTGGAACAGTGGTCTGGAACCTCTTTTCAACGGGTGAGAAAATATTGGATTAGCTTTCATGGAAGTTAATATAGGTGACAGCTCAAGCCCCGGTGATTCCCGCACCAATACAGAAGGGTCAGTTGACTGAATGAGAAAAGGTGAAATTGTGAACGAGATTAAATGGAAGAGCAACTAGACAAAGAATTTCATACAGAACTCCTGAGCTTGAAGAACCTGTAAAATTTCTGAACGCCAAAATTGAGCTCAAATTTTGTGTAGCATGCATGTCAGGGCCTCTAGCACCGATGAAACAATTGCTTACATCTCAATGAAGAATATACCTGTAAAGTATCTCCAACCCTGCTTGTAAATGTTACATTCAATACCTAACGAATCAATTCTATGATTTTACAGTATGTTTCCTGATTCGTTTTTGCTTTTGCTGTAGTTTTATTATCTATTTATCAATCCAACTAAAAATTGCATTAGGTTAATTTTTTTTATTTTCTTGTATACATCTTTTGGCATAGAGTGTGTTTGGCATTGCTTTTGCTTTTGCGATTGCGGTTGAAAAAAAACAGTTTCCAAAAAAGCACTTTTAGTGTGTTGCAAAATAAGCAGTTAAGTGTTTGGTTAAAACTGTGGTTGAGTTGGAGGTTGAAAAAAAAGCAGTTTTGGGTGTTTGGTTACCAAACTTGTCATATTGCTTTTAACTTGTGAAATTACTTTAAAGAGCATAGACATATACACACACATTTATTATATATATATATATATATATATATTTTTAACTTGTGAAAATAAATTTAAAAATAATCACAATTTATTGCAAGGAATAATTCAAGTAAAATGGACATTTCATTTTATTCTCCCATCAAACTTGTGAAAATAAATTTAAAAATAATCACATTTAGTAATTGTTGGACATTGTAATTTAAAAGTATTTTTAACAAAGTTGATTTTGTTTTTATTTTTTTACTTTAAATTAAAGAAATTTCTAATTTACTAATTTACCAATTTTGTATAATTGTTTTTTTATGATAACTATTAATATTATATAATTAATAATAATTTTTAGCATAACCACACACACGCCCACACACGTCCGTTTACTCTAAAAACCCTACCTTCTCCCTTTGCTTGCGTCGCCCCCCTTTAGAAACCCTCCCCCCTCTCCCTCGGCTCTTCCCTCAGTTCACCTTGAGATTCACACTGCTAAAAACCCTTAGCATACACGGCCCTTCATCTTCCCCCACGTTCACTGTCTACAACCACATACTCCTGCCATTAACCCAGCCGTGCCACTTCAACAAGATTTACCACTCAATAAACCACCGTCCACGACCACAAATTCCAGCGGCCAACTACCTGAAGATCTACCAAGAAATCACCCTTACATTGCAATCAAATTAACCCAAAAAAACAGACCCATTACTGCGACCATTTGCCCATTTTCTTTGAAGTCCAACCAAGCACGATTGTTAAGAAAAGAAAAACCAACAAATCTTTCTAATTGGAGGCTGTTTGGTGCAAAGATTCAAGCTGCGAAAAGAAAAAATGTTTTTTTCTTATTTTTTTATTATGTGTGTGATTGACTGATAATATGATTTCTTGGTTGGTTTCGCAGGTTCATGAATTAATTCATGTTGTAAAAAAACGGTAATATTTTCTAACAATCGGCGTTTCAAAAAAACGAATCGCAGAAAAAAAAGTATCAAATTCTAGCTTTTAATGAATCGGCGATTTGGAGAATTTTTGCTGTGGGTCCCACATGTTGAAACTGTGTTTTGGTGTTTTCCAAACGCTCAATTGTGGTGCGATCTGCAAATCGCAGATCGCACCACAATACCAAACGGGTACATAATCTGAGCGGGACAACGGGTAATTCTGCACAGTATTTTTTTTCCGTTGAAGAGTGAGCTTGACTCAGTGGTTTAACTCAGAGAAATTGATAGAACTATATGTGGATCCCTGTTTATAATTAGTTTTTGTCCAGTCGATGCAACTTTCAAATGGCAGTCATTTATTAGATGTATCTTTTGTCAAATCATATCCAGTGGTGAACCATTTGTGATTTTAGATAATCAAAAAGTCAGGAAACTTATTAATTCACCTTTGCGGCCAACCTCAACCCCAACAAGGAAAGAATAGCCTCAAGAGGGAAACTTGACAGACCAACTGAAGTAGAGAAAGCTCGTTCCTTTTTACCACTGATGATAAATAATAGCTATATATATATATATGTCAAGATGTATTTAAATTTACATCTTGACATTTCATAACCTATTAACCATGCATGCTCAACTTTCATAGCAGTAGGCTGGGAAATTTGTTGCAGATTCTTAAGCATGATAGCAAGCAAGAGTTAATAATAGTAGAGTGTAATATTTTACTTCTTTTTCTTTCACATAATCGTATGAAAGTAACACTGTTGATATGAAATATACAACATTAATTACACGACAAACACTCGTATACCCTCCAATCTAGATGTGCAACTGGATTTAAAAACAGAAACAAATAACAAATTAATAAAAATAACCCTTTAACAGAACTATGGGCAGTAATACCCCCATGATTTGCGACCGGTCGTCTCCTGTAAACACCGAGCCATGCAGATTCGAGCAAGACAAACTCCAGAAACCCGAGAATGGCGAGACACTGATCCTACGCGAGAGTACGAGGATGCAAGAACACATGGAGCCCATTCTTCATGAACAATGTAAGAGACATCTTCTGCTGTACACGGTGACCAGGAACCAGTGATAAACGGTAGCGAAGCAGCACAGCTGAAGCCACGGACTTCATTTGCAAGTAAGCCAAGTCCTTCCCCAGGCAAGTCCTGGGTCCAGCATTGAAGGCCACAAACTTGTAGCCATCTTTAGGTGGTTCAAACTTGTCCCCTTCTGGTGATAGCCATCGCTCTGGCTTAAACTCCATGCAGTCCTCACCCCATATGCTCTTCATCCTTCCGACAGAATAAATGGAATATAAAATCGTTGAACCAGCTGGTACGTGTGTACCGTCAGGCAGCACATCGTTTGCGACGACGTATTTGAGATCCTGCGGCACTGACGGGTATAAACGCAATGTTTCAGATAATGCTGCTTTGAGATAAACCAGTTTATCAGCTTCGTCGAAGACTAGAGGCTCATCAATCCATTTCTGGTGATCGTTTCCACGTGTTTCAGTGAGTATAGTTGATATTTCCTTGATTATCTTTGCTTCGACTTCAGGATGGTTCATGACTAGCCAGAAGAACCAGCTTAGAGCAACGGATGAGGTGTCGCGGCCGGCAAGGACAAAGTTGAGGGCAATTCGTTGAAGAACAGAGATCGGAAAGTGGTTACCGTCAACGTCTTTCTTCTTCATGAATCGCGATAATAAATCATCAGATGGGTTTTCTTTGCGAGCTGAGATGGTGTCATCCATGTATGTTTCCACAACTTCGAGGCTCTTCTTCAATCTCTTCTCTGCTCCAATTCCTAAAAGCTTCTCCACTCTCCACAAGAAACCAGGGTAAAGAATCCTCTGTAGAGTGGCCTCAGTGGCTGTGTCAAAGGCAGCAGCGAATGGATTTTCTGGCATTTCTGGCGAGAGAGTTCGCGGATCTTTGCCAAATGTGAGTCCGCATATGTTGTCGAAGGTTAAGCGAAGCAATAAATCGTGCAAGTCCACCGAAAACTTCTCTGCAACTGCCTTGTCCAAGATGCTCCACAGACGATTCTTGATTGTCTGGCTCACCCATCGAGCCATGGCTTGCCGTAAAGTCCGAGTAGTGAACTCTAAAGCTGCAGTCTTGCGTTGAATGAGCCACGTTTCTCCATCACTATTAAAGATCCCCTGGCCTAAAAGATCATGAAACGCAGCTTGGCAGTCGGGTCCTTTGGGATAGTTATCAAACCTGGTTAGAAGAACATGTTCGATGTTTCTGGGGTGGCAGGTGACTGTGGAGAACCCTTGTTTGCGCGCCATGAAAGGAAGTGCTATTGTGCAGGTTTGGTAGGTTCCGACCCCACCAGTTGCACGGAGGTTACCAGCAATCCAATCATGGATTTTTCTCCGGTTCATGAACAGAAGTGGAAGGCTACCCACTATAGGCCAAACTTTTGGGCCGGTCAGTTTCCGAGCCAGGAGATAGAACCATAGAAGATAAACTGATGCAGCAGCTGCTAGGGTTAAGAGGAGAGGGAAGGTTTCCATTTCAAGGTTGCCGTATTTTTTCGGACGGGGGCTGGAGAGGACACTGAATGAGAGGGGTGGTGTAAAGAGGTGCTATATATAATATGGCATTAAAAGATAGTTTTTAGGAGCAGTTGTTGGGAAATTTGTGCATGGAGATCCCTGTTGGGTTGATAGGAACTGTGAGAGAGAAGCTAGGCACTCCGAGTTGGTGCGCAATATGCAAAATACTCGCTGTCATCGTTGAAGAGACTTGTTGGCTGGAAACTGACCCCAACAAGTTTCGAACCCAGTTAAATCTGGATTGCTTAAATATTTTATCCTATTTATGAACACCTTTTGTCCTTGATAGTCTTTATAAAGAAAGAACACTGTAATTAACCACATATTCTCTCATGCAAACACACATAAAAAAATGCTTCAGGATGAAAAAAATGATAGGTTTTCTTCGATCATTAAGAAAATAATAACCATTTCTTGTGAAAGATACTGTGATTTGTGACATCTAATTATCACAATATACATATACCCTTGATTAGAATTGATTTTCACTAGAATCCCATATATATATATAAAGAGTGAGAGAGAGAGAATGATAGGTTTTATTCAACGATTAAAAAACTGATAATAATCTCTTGTGAAAGATATTATGACATCTAATTATCACATGCATAGACCGTTGCTTAGAATTGAATTTCACTAGAATCCCACATGATTGATTTTATATATATATATATATATATATATATATATATATATATATATATATAAAGAGAGAGAGAGAGAGAAAGAGAGATAGGTTTTATTCAACGATTAAAAAAATGATAATAATCTCTTGTGAAAGATATTATGAATCCCACATGATTTATATATATATATAGAGAGAGAGAAAGAGAGAGAGAGAGATAGGTTTTATTCAACGATTAAAAAAATGATAATAATCTCTTGTGAAAGATATTATGAATCCCACATGATTATATATATATATATATATATATAGAGAGAGAGAGAGAGAGAGTGCGAGAGAGAGAGAATGATAGGTTTTCTTCAACGATTAAAAAAATGATAATAATCTCTTGTGAAATATATTATGACATCTAATTATCACATGCATAGACTGTTGCTTAGAATTGAAATTCACTATATATATATATATATATATATATAGAGAGAGAGAGAGAGAGAGAGAGAGAGAGAGAGAGAGGGAGGGAGAGAATGATAGGTTTTATTCAACGATTAAAAAAATGATAATAATCTCTTGTGAAAGATATTATGACATCTAATTATCACATGCATAGACCGTTGCTTAGAATTGAATTTCACTAGAATCCCACATGATTTTATATATATATATAAAGAGAGAGATAGAGAGAGAGAGAGAGAGAGAGGGAGAGAGAGAGAATGATAGGTTTTGTTCAATGATTAAAAAAATGATAATATTCTCTTGTGAAAGATATTATGAATCCCACATGATTTTATATATATATAATATATATATATATATCGAGAGAGAGAGAGAATGATAGGTTTTATTCAACGATTAAAAAAATGATAATAATCTCTTGTGAAAGATATTATGAATCCCACATGATTATATATATATATATATATATATATATATATATATATATATATATATATATATAGAGAGAGAGAGAGAGAGAGAGAGAGAGAGAGAGAATGATAGGTTTTATTCAACGATTAAAAAAATGATAATAATCTCTTGTGAAAGAGAGACACAAAGAGAGAGAGGGAGAGGGAGAGAATGATAGGTTTTATTCAACGATTAAAAAAATGATAATAATCTCTTGTGAAAGATATTATGAATCCCACATGATTTATATATATATATATATATATAGAGAGAGAGAGAGAGAGATAGGTTTTATTCAACGATTAAAAAAATGATAATAATCTCTTGTGAAAGATATTATGAATCCCACATGATTATATATATATATATATATAGAAAGAGAGAGAGAGAGAGAGCGAGAGAGAGAAAATGATAGGTTTTCTTCAACGATTAAAAAATGATAATAATCTCTTGTGAAAGATATTATGACATCTAATTATCACATGCACAGACCGTTGCTTAGAATTGAATTTCACTAGATATATATATATATATATATATATATAGAGAGAGAGAGAGAGGGAGGGAGAGAATGATAGGTTTTATTCAACGATTAAAAAAATGATAATAATCTCTTGTGAAAGATATTATGACATCTAATTATCACATGCATAGATCGTTGCTAGAATCCCACATGATTTTATATATATATATATATATAAAGAGAGAGAGAGAGAGAGAGGGAGAGAATGATAGGTTTTGTTCAATGATTAAAAAAATGATAATAATCTCTTGTGAAAGATATGATGAATCCCACATGATAGGTTTTCTTCGACGATTAAGAAAATAATAACCATTTCTTGTGAAAGATACTGTGATTTGTGACATCTAATTATCACAATATGCATATACCCTTGCTTAGAATTGATTTTCACTAGAATCCCATATATATATAAAGAGTGAGAGACACTACTAAAAAAGGGGGTGTTTGCAACTGAAATTTGTTTAGCAACGGATTTTCCGTTGCTAAATAAATTCCTGAATTAAAAATACATACATACGTGTTGCAACGGATTTTTCGTTGCAATTTTAATTTGCAACGGAATATCCGTTGCAAGATAAAACAAAATGCAACTGATTATCCGTTGCAAAGTAAAATTAATTTGCAACGGATTATCCGTTGCATATTAAAATTGCAACGGAACATCCGTTGCAATGAAAAACCATTTGCAACGGAAAATCCGTTGCAAATTAAACTGATATTGCAACGGATTTTCCGTTGCAAGTTAAAACAATTTGCAACGGATAATCCGTTGCAATATATAATTATCTTGCAACAGATTATCCGTTGCAAAGTTAAATTGCAACAGAATTTCCGTTGCAACAAAAAACCAATTGCAACGGAAAATCCGTTGCAAGTGAAAACAAGTTGCAACGAATTATCCGTTGCAATTTCATTTTAAGTTTGTAACAAATTTTCCATTGCAATCTCAAACAATTTGCAACGGAAATTCCGTTTCAAATTAAAAATGAAATTGCAATGGATTATCCGTTGCAAAATTCAAATTGCAACGGATAATCCGTTGCAATCTTTACCCCTCAGAACCAAGGTTGTCAAAATCGCGATTTTGACACGAATCGGAAGGGGTTTCGAAAAATTGGATCGTAAGATCGGATCGTAAAATCGTAAGATCGTACCCGAATTTGTCCGTACAAAAATCGTAAAATCACAGCTAAAATCGTGTGAGAAGAAAAATCGTAAAATCGTATGTAAAATATTTCTAAATACAAGATAGTATAATTATGGACATAAAACTTAATTAGTTTAGGTTCATACATGATTTAAAATAACTTCAAAACACATTACAAAACAATTATGTCCCTAAAATTTCATTAGATAAAAACTAACAAATTTAAAATAAATGTTTTGTTGGTATGCTATAAAAAATAAAAAAATTATTTTTAAATCAGGACATGAAAATGATATAAAAATATAAAAAAAAAATTTAATTTAATTTAAAGTATCTTAATTTAATATAAATTTAATTTAATTCTTACTCTTTTGTGTCTTAATAGTAAACTAGTTTATTAACCAAACCATAATTATTGTCACCCAAGCCACTACAATTAAAGCACCACGGAGAGACAAATCAACAAAAAGCCTAAACCTGGCAAGAGAATGGAAAAAAAACAATTATTAAAATCTTTCTTAATAATACTCACACTCGTCCTTTCTTACTCTCTTTGGGCAGCCCGAACTCACGATCTTTTGAAAATTTACATCATGAACCGATCTTCCCTAAACTTGGCTGAAAAATTACAGGCAGTTAGTGAATAGTCGCCGTGCCACACCAGTACTCTCTGCTCTCTCTTTCTTTTGGTGAAGATATTTTTTTTTCTATATCTTCTGGACTCTCTCTTCTGTCTCTATGATCAAGATCCAACAGTCCAAAATATATGGAGCTCTTGACGCTTGTTTATTCAAGTTTTAGAGCCTAAAATCTCCAGATCTGTTCTCTCTGTGCTCAGATCTTCATTCCCGGTAGGCTTCACCTCTCTGATAATCTTCCTTGTGTGCTTGCTTTTTTGCAGTTTTGCTCCTGGGAAATGGCTTTCATTTTGAAATTTTGAAAGATTTGAGAGGATCGTGAAATCGGACCGATCCGGTCCGATTTTACGATTCAACCCGATTTTGACCGAGTTTGACCCAAAACGAGTTTCAACCCCGAGTTAACACGTTTTGATGAGTCAACTCGCAAACTCGTACGAGTTTGCGAGTTGACTCGCGAGTTTGACAACAATGCTCAGAACGCGTTTTGAATTGCGTACGCACCGTTTTGAATTAATTTCTTTACTCCTCAAATTAAGTTCGTCTCTCTTCCTCCCTCGCTCAAAACAAATTTCTTCCCTTCTCTCCTTCTCTCTACTGTCGAGGACTGAAAACAGTCAACAGTAACACCTTGCCGGTGTTCCATCTCTTGCTCCCGTTCCACCTTGCCGGCGTCGAGCTTGAGTTATACAACAGACCCATCACCACCACAACGCCGATCTCCTTCATGTACGGTAAGCACTTCCATTTTTAATTTCCTTAGTTGTTAAGTTTGGGTTTCTTGTTGTTTGTTTGCAAAGAAAGTCTGGGGGGTTTCTTCTTGTTTGTTTGCTTCTTCTAAACTACTTGCAAAGAAATCCGTGACCATTAGCGTTTGCATTACTCGAATTTAGAAATCAAATAGAATGACTTACAATGCTATCATTTCTGGGTTTTCAATGAGTTAAGGCATGCGGGTCTTGTTTGATGTAAGAGAATTTTGTTTGAGTTCTTTAATTAAAGGGTGTTTGAGTTTGAGAGAGAATTGGGTTTCTCAAGGGGTTTGTTTAAAACTTGGGTTCGGTTCCAGAAGCTTTGTGATTAGTGGGTTGATTGACAATTATGGAAAGAATGGAGATTTGGGTTCAGCTGAGAGGTGTTTTAAGGAGTGTTTGGATTTTTAACCATTAATGGTGAAATTGCAACATATCATATAAAAAATGGGTCATGGTCACGAACTGGGTGGTTTGGCGTGAAGAAAAATCAAGAAACCCACATGTGAAAGGTCACCAATAATGGTCCTCATTGGACAGTAATTAATAAATGGGAACGACAGCCCTTGACTACTTGGAAGGGAGGACTTGGTGGAAAGCCTGAAACGTGCATCGCTGTTCCAGATTCGAGGCAGTGGGTGCCGTTCACATGGGTTGAATTGTTTATCAAAATGGACTTTGTTAGGATAAGGTTTTTTTTTTTAAATAATAATAATAATAATAATAATAATAATAAAATGAGCTGGTTTCTTTAATGAATTGGACTTTGATTAAGATAACCAGAGTTAAATTAGGCCGTGATGGTTTCTAAGGTTTCATCATCATCTTCTTCAACAACTTCGTTCTCAAGGTAGGAGCCAGCCTTTCTTGATTTTAAGACCCCAACTAACCATGTCAATGAAGCTCGTGTGCTATTCTAATCTCTGTCAGTTTCGGTGGATGGACTTGCATGGCTCAAATTCTTCAGTTTGAATCACAGTTGACAATCAAATTTCATGTGCAAAAGCTACCGCAGTTTCCACACATAATTCTATTCCGTTTTATAAATCATTATTTATCTATTGAAACAATATTTTCTTTACCTAATGATTTTTTATTTATTTTTCTAAATATTAGGTGTTTTTTTATTGAGTTATCAACTGGTATAGCTATGTAGTATCAACTGAAAGCGAACTGGTAGTTTTGCATCTTAAGGTAACGCTCTTGCTGGTAGGCCTCGGATCGATATATCCGGATATAGTTTGAAACTCCTCTATATTTTTTAAAAAATCTTAAATTATATATCCCAACCATTTTGATAACAAATTCTGTACAGTTTTGGAGAATAGCTGTGATTTTTTCTATGATATAACTCTTTCTAGTTTAAAAAGGAGTCTGTTTATTAGAATACATCACCGGAGATTGACAGATAGTTAAATTCTGTTTTCATTATGTGATTTTATTGAAGTGAAACATCATGAACTTAGTTTCTTTTATGGCTTGTTTGCCACTGATCTCTTGCAAAGCATTGCTAGAATTGGTTCTGGGGCTTTTGTTACTAGGCCTTAATTGAGCTGGTGAAATGTGGGTGGATCCTAGTTTTAATTTCATCAATCAGATAAGTTATTTGGAAATTCATTTGGCTAGCTAATTGAAGTTATTACTCAATTATGAGCAGACTAGCATTTAAATCTCTCTCATATACTCCTCCTTTGATGTGCTGAAAAGCAACATTCGTGCACATTGAAGGGAAGTCATCTGGTCCCATGTTGTTGAGTTCTGCATGCAAAGCAAACATCTTGCAGTAATTGTAATCATGACTTAGTTTTTGGATCTCAATAACTCCTTTACTCCTATCCTGGCAGGATTGTAACATAAGTGATAGAGAAACCAGCAAGGTGGTCAATAAAACTCCAACAGTTACGAGGGAAGAAATGAAGAATGTTGCTGCAAAGGACGTCATGTAGAACCCTGACTCTGCCAGATAATGGCTTCCCATCTCTGTGTCAAAGAAGATAAAGGTATAAATGCTCAAGTAGAATGAAAAGAGAATAATAAATGTTACAAGTCTTATTCCAATTAAAAATCTGCAAGAAGATCCGTCAACAAATTAAATGTTATTTCGTGTGGTAAATGTATATAGAGGAAGAGGATGGGTACAGCATCCAGAGAGTTAAGTTTCATATAAATCAACTGAGTACCACAAAAGCTCTTCACTACATCCTAGCTGTCTCCCAAACTACATAGAGTTGGGCAGATTAATATTTTTTTCTGGATCCTACTTTACATGGATCCAAACTTATAAGTTATTATTTGCACTAGCTAATTGAAGTTACACTGGCTGCAGAATATACCCGTATTTTTGCTTGTTAATTAGTCTCAAGGTTGTATGAAATCACCAAATTCTAATTTTGTATCCATTTCTTATGCAGGTTCATATATTTATTTATTGCTGTAGGAGTAATTCTCTTCATCTTCTCTTGTTTTGGGTGTATTGGAGCTGCAACACGGAAGGGATGCTGCTTGACTTGTGTATCCTAATTATGCATCTTTTTTAAACTCATCAGTAACTAGTTGTGCCTAACAACTATTTTGTGATGCAACAATTACCTGCCCGAAAGATGG